>CM060922.1:805424869-808138619 GCA_030737875.1 Allium sativum | reverse complement strand
TTTTTCCCCTTAAGAAAGGAATTTTGCGTCAAAACCGCCAAGCAGTAATATTTTATTCAAGAGTAATCTTTGGATTTATTCCGCACTAGATATCACATTGCATTGAATGCATATCCTTACCTCAATCTTAGGAACAGAGACGTATACTTCAAACTAATTAATCAGTTAGCATGAGCCTGAGATATTGTGTACTTGCATCACATTTATCATCCTCAAAGTGCAGTTTTGAATCCCCTCTTCAGAGCTTTTAGCTTTGTACCATAATTCACTTTAGTTAGTAGTTAGTACATTATCCAGTTCACAACCACGCTTAGCTTCAGTTCAGTGCTTGAATATGTGCCTGACTTCTTACGTAATTGCACAAACTTAATTTACTTCGATTATTCATTTCAATATTCATCTATCTTCATCCCATTTCCTATCCACTTCAGCTTTCGTGTTTTAATTACATATTATTGTCAAATACTATTGCATTATTAGTTTGTAGCCAGCATAATCTCAACTAGTAGTGCTTCAACAACCATTCGGTCCACATAGCCGACTAATTTTGTTGTAGTTGAGGAAAACAAGTATCATGTAAAGCAGTTTCTAGAGGGTTTGATATGTTTTAATATGCAGTGTATAAAGATATAAATTCCAACCATATGTTTTTTTGTAACAGCTCACCACATACATTAAAACTGGATAGTTTGTGGATGACGGATCTTGCATAAACACCATTGATCACTCGGTTACTAGTGTGTCCAGTTCACTGCTCTGGGATAGGATTAGCCACCACTTTGAAGAGAATGGACGTTGGAATAAATTTCCTTTGTCTATCTATATTTATGTCAAATGTCATATATTGATATTTTGAAAGAAAAGTTTGTTACAAAGCATCTAATGTGTTAAATTTCATTTCCTATGTCAAGTTTTGGATAATTTATATTTGTTTCTATTTTTGTCAATGAATGAACACTTAACTCTCAAACTAAATTTCTATATCGTCAAACTCAAGAAAAATACCAACTATGTGATTTGAGCATTTCTCAGCTATAAACATATTTTATGATCAATAATTGTTATACATGCCTAAGCCTTGAGTTTGTTAGTAGGATAACCCTGGGTATATGCAAATATTGGAACAAGTGATTAGGATTCTATTGTGAATAGAAAACTATGTGAAGTAACTGCTATTTTATGAAATGTTGCTCGTCTATTTTTTGATATTGCCTTTAGCTTGTTTGATTGTATGTTCGTATGCACACTTGAGTTCCATTTGCATTACCATGTCATGTTACGTTAAGCCATAACTTCTAATTTCAGTGTCTAATTTTGAAGATTCTTTTATTTATTAAAAGGTATTTTAGCAAAGAACAGCTTTCATGTTCGTCATTTTTTGAAAATTTGAAGTTTTTTAGTATGTAAACCTGTTGAAATAAAATTCCTGTTTGTAAATAATTTCTGAGCTACTATGCTCCAGCATTTTGGATTTCCAACGGTTTATCAGAGTTCAACGGATTAGCCGGTTCCACCATACTTAAATCTCAAACTACAACTTCTATTTTAGTGAAAATAGACCACATGTCCATAAAATGTTTGGTAATGTAAACGGCATCCTCCCCTAACTTTCCATTCAAAGAGGGTCCTTATTTTGGGTATTTAGGTGTTTTTCAAAAAAAAAAAAAAAACCTTCTATTTAAAAAAAAATCAAAAAATTTCAAATATTGACATAAACATGTTGGAAATTTTTTTGGCGAAGTATGCAATTATAACCAATAATTGCATACATTTATACAACAATTCATCCTGAGTTTATATTGAAAATCTGAATGAATTATTGCATACATGTATGCACTTATTGCATATTCTTGTCGACATGTATGCAATTAAAGTTGAACTACTTGCAAGGCGGGCTGTATTTCTACTGAAATGTATGAATTTATTTTGTATAACTGCTAAATGATATGCAACAAAGTTAAAACGGATAAAGACTTAACAATATGTGCTGATATGTATGTAGTAATTGCTTATAAATGCTGAAATGTAAGCAACAATGCTTAAAAATAGTGTACGGTTAAAAAACAGGCATGGAATGATTTAGTGCATCAAACGATGCAATTATTGCAGTATTACCGCAGTTTGATGCATAACTGCAATTGTTGCTGAAATGTATGCAACAATTGTATCGTTTGATGCAATATACTAGAGGTTCGCTATTTTTTTTTCATGCGTTTTTTGGTGGTTTTAATGCCAGAATTTGATGACGATTCGTTGTTGTATTTAATTATGAATCTACATGATTTTTTTAGGTGATTTTTCGAAAAACAAAGACCTAATTTATAAAAATTTAAGGGAGGAATGGGACATAAATTTCGAACCTATTAGGGACCTGAGACAAACTGACCCTTTGTTTTAAGTATCTTGGAAAATTTTGATGTTTACCGGGCTAAAAACCAAAATTTGCTTAGTGGGTATGTGTTCCAAGTAATCTACTACAAACACATTTGTAAAATTCTGCATAACTTGAAATGTGATCAACATATTTGTGATCCAATAATGGTTTTGGATTGCTAATAATATGAATAACAATTTTATGTTATGTGTTTAGTGAAATTTGTATGTTTACTACGTGAAAACTCTGCATCGAAATGGCAAACCTACTATGTAAAGGAAACTTCATGATTTATATATTGAGAAATGACCATAAGTTTTGATATATTTCTTATATTCTTAATTTTTTGAAAGCTAATGAGTTAGGCAACAACTCAACCTTGGAAACCATCACATGATCATATGATTTTGAGGTAACTTTGTTGGAAAGTTGCCAAAATTAGAACTCTTGGACATTTCTTTTACCTTTCTTATTGGCATAGCCAATCGGTTTTTAAGGTGACCGCAAACACCTTTTATTACAACCAATAATAAAAAATACAGTATAGTACAGGTGATTGTGGTGACAATCAGCTAATTTGGTTTTTAAGGTGGATCATCCACCGCCTATGGAGTTTATCGTGTTCCGTCCACTCTACTTATCAGGCTTACAATCAACATTTCTTTTACTTTTGATTGTGATGTTTTCTTATATTCATAAGTGATCTTATATAGTCTATTTGAGTTGAGAATAGGTGCAAGAAAGCTACTTGAATTTTGGAATATTGCAGTGCTCGATAATGCATGCTCAATAGCTAAATAAGTTACGTTAAAATGCTAAAGTAAAGATATATTACAATATATATATATATATATATATATATATGTATATATATATATATATATATATTGCTTCCGGTCGCGTGATCGATATATATCATATATATTGTAATTGGGAAATTGCAAATGACCCTTCGTACAAAGGAGACTTTATCGAAATTTTCTGAAAATTCTAACACCTAATTTTTTTCCCCTATAAATTTTGCAAATGCAAAAGAAATCAATAAAGGAATCTATTTAAATGAATAGCATTGGGTAAGTTCGGTTTTTATATCAACCAATTAAAGAATTGGACAAGCTATTATACATTACAAATAAATTTAGTGTGACGTCTCTTTATAGGAAACAACGAGGGCACAATTTTCGTAAGAGGGAAAGTTTTCACAACTCTATTTTTGAAGTCATATTATTGGACAAGTCTAATTATAATAAAAGTATTCCAATTCGATTTTGACAATTACTATTTGGAATTAAGGTTTCATTTAATGGAATCTATTTGGTAATAGATTTTTTTAACAAATTGGATTAGTTAAAAAGTAATCTTTTTTTAAAAAAATATATTTTATATTAGGACAATGAATGATTGTATGGAACAAAATATTATTGGATTGAATGAAATTATTTAGTTGTCTAAACTTATAATTGGTAAGTCGAAGTATGGATCGGTTAAGCAAAATCATAATTTATTAGTAAACAAATGAATAGAATCATTTAAAAGGAGAGAATATTAAAAAACCACCCTTATCTAATTTTTGAGTCCAAGCTAAAAACCTAGCTTAATTTAATCCATTGAAACGAATCCTCATTTGGCTCTAAAAAAAGGTAACATCCCTAAAACCCCTTTTTGGGCTATCTTAGGCTAAAAGTTGAAATTCACATAGATTTTTTTTGTTGAAAATGAATGATCTCCTTTAATTCAATCGCGTTCACAAGGGACGTAGCGACAATCAGGGGCATGCCATGATGGCTTAAGTGGAGGATTGCAACTTTAAGGTTGTGTCTCAAGCACGGGCTGTGGGGGCATAAATGGTTGGCGCTCGTGGAGGCTTGCCTTGAACAGTGACTGATGCTTGCATGGAAGAGTGTACATGAGGTTGGAGTTTGAATCAAGGGTAGTGTGCAATCTAAAAAGCTAGGACTGGAGCAGATCTAGGTGATGGAGGTTGCGACCTAGGCTATTCGATGGAGCGCGGTAGCCGAAGTAGAGAGTAGCAGTGAGCTTCAAGGCCGCCTTATGCATGGTTGGACTAAAGGTTGTCATATTTAGTGGTGAGCATTCGTTCGGTTCATACGATTTTGAAGTAGAAAACTTCAAACCAAATTAAAATCGAGCTTTTCAAAACAGAACCTAACCGAAATAATTCTGGTTAATTCGGGCTGTAACTGATTTAACCGAAGTTGAAACATATCTTATTGTTCAAATGATTAATTCACTCAAAGTAAAACATGAATTTATGATTGAAGAAATTTTGTTAATTAAATTTAATGTTTGAACTGGAGTTTGACTTATCTCTAACATATACTCTCATATTTTAACGCTAAAACAATTATTTAAAGTACAATAATACCATAAAATTTCACATACGATAAAAATTCGGTAATTTCGGCTAAACCAATAACCAATTTTTTTATTTTATAAACTCAAATCCATTTAGTTTCAAAACCGAACTAAACCGACCGAAATAAATCAGTTCGGTCGGTTAATTCGTTTCTAACCGAATATCACTCGTCCCTAGTCATATTGGGCATAGCTCAAGCATAATCACAACTGAGTTAGTTTATTAACTAACACATTTATGTCGATTTGATTATATCATTTGTACTTGTTTTGTTTGGGTTATAAGTTGCATGATATGGATTCTATTAGTTTGATGGTTAAATTGGTTGGTTAAAGTTTTAAAAATCGAATTGAATAAATGATTAATTATGACATTGTGTATATATCAAAAACCATCAAAAATATATTTGATCGCATAGTTTGATAATATGATGGTTATGTCATAGTCGAGGGTATATTCTGGAATTATATTTTAGAGTTGTGCTTTGGTGCATTTTCTGTAACACCCCGAAATTTTAACAACATTAAAGTGGATAAATAAAAGAATAATTAATTTAAAATTCAGAATTAAGGGAAACAGACTACATCATTGCGTCCATCTCGAAATTCTGGTCAAGACAGATACCTGGATTTCGTATAACGAATAACGTATGAAGATGTTATGGATGGTAGAAGTTTGGCTAAAAGGGCAGGAATTCCCGGCGCAGTTGACAAGTGCGTCAATGTATTTTTGCACTAGCGCACCTGTAAAGTGCGCCCATGTATGTTTTTGGACACTCGGACCGAAGTGGGTGTCGACCCGTGGCCCGGTTCACCCTAGGGCTGAGGTGGAGGCCGACAGCTATAAATATACCTCATTTCTCTTGTTTTCTCATATTAAAAACAGTGGAGGCCAGATGCCGTCAGTGCTTGAATTGAATCTAACCCTTTCTTCTTCTACAAATCAAGCACCTCAAATATAGATCTAAGATTCAAATTTCAATTTTCTCCTTCTATTCTCATAGATCCGATCCTTGTGAGTATAGTTACTTTTAGGTTTAAATGATTAAAAGAAAACATGTTATGACTATGATTTGTATATACACCTATGATTAAATCATCTTGGATTTATCATATTTTGTGAATCTAAAATATTCTATAGCTTGGATCTCAATATTTATCATATTAGATCTGTTGTAAATTTTGAATCTATGACATCCTCAGATCTTAATATGTACTATGCTAGATCTACTTCTATAGATCTAATTCACTTGTGATGTCATATTTGGGATCTTGTACTATGTTAGATCTATTTTCTTTAGATCTAATCCTTTTGTGGTTAATTCATCATGTCACATATGCGGATATTACCTTTTCTCTATGTTTGTGGTTAATTTCGGATTATCATTTTCTGGACAGTTAAACCTTTGTTTAGATCTAGATCATCATATTGTGATTAATTAAGATATGTTATTATGGGAAATATGAATCCTTATTTGGATCTATTCATCCTAAGTATATTGGATCTAGTTTCATCATTACCCTTTTTACTAAATCTGTTTTTATGTCCACCTTATTATGCCTATTACTTGCCTATGCCAGTATATATGTTTATGTCACTTTTAGAATGATCACTATTGTCATTTTTCCCATCACCTTTCCCTTTTATTGTTCATGACTAGGCAATTTTCTAGCCTAGATGCCACCAAATATATATGAATACGTTAGTTAGGGAATAGGGAAAAAATGTTAGAATTGGCATAATTTAAATAATATTTATATGAATTAGACATATAATTCAAAAGGGGGAAGTGGGGACATAATCACCTATAAAGATATAGGTAAGAATTGGATAAAAATGGAATGTTTAATAATTACAATTAGAAATTGTAATTGCACTTATGACACGAGGTTAGGTTGCATTAGTAGTGGAAGTCTGCCTGGACTCGACCGGCATATCCAGCACACTAATGTTGAACCTAATGTGAGAGGTCTAAGTGCGCAAATATGAATAGGGCTAAGATAGGAGATTAGGCCCAACTTGTGGAATAAGTCTGCCTGGTCCCGACCGGCATATCCAGCATCCACAAATTGTAGGCCTAATGTGGGAGGTCTAGCCCATTATAACTATAAATGGTCATGGTAAAGAATTGGAGTAAACAAGGGATGATAGTAACATATTATGATTAATTACTTAATGAAAATGTTGTATATAATAGGTAGGCTTGTCCTAGGGACAAGTGGAAATTATAACATAAGTTATAATAAAAGGAAATAAAGCTTATTAGTAAACCTTAGTTAAGAAAACTAAGTTAATAAGCAAACAACGTCAAGTTGTAGTGATATGTTAAACAGGAAATGAAACGACCCGGAAAATCTGAACCAATTTAAATTTTTTAAATTGGCTATTTTAGTGGATTTTAAATATTTAAAATAAATATTTTAAATAATAACGATGAAAGGTAAGTTCGAATCGACATTGAAAATGAATATAATTAATTCTAAATATAAACAAGGCCTGAAAGGGCGCGGTAGTTTCAAAATTTGAACTCAAACTTTGACTGACTGTACCGGGTGCAAAACAAAACGGATTTGAGTGAAACCAAAAATATTTAAATTTGCTATTCACCTTTCTAACGAATCTGAAAAATCGAAGTTTCATAGCGGAAAGCAAAAGTTATGGCCAAATGAATTTTCAGAAAGGTCGCTATGGAAATTATATAGCCCGTGAAAATGGCCATTTTGCATACGACCGCAGAATTCGACGAAACCACTTTTGTTGGATCCGGGATGTCAAATTATTGCTAGGTTTCAAATTTCATAATTTTTGAAGCTAGTATGTGAGCGTGGCAAAGGAAAATGTGTTTGGTCGATTTTTGTTAAATTGGATCGACCAGAAAAGGGCCATTTTTCAAATGGTCTCAAATTCGACGAAACTAGTTTTGTTGGGACCGTATCGTCAAAACATAGCTAGATTTATTTCTCGGGAATTTTTAGAATCAATATGTGGCCCCGGCAAATTGAAATGTACGTTCAAATCGAATATTGAATGTTTTATATTTTAATTTGAATGAAAACTGACTGAAACAGTCGAATGGGCCTACGAAACATATCCCATTGTGTTCGGAATGGGGGTAGAACGCTAGGGACGACAGTCGTTGGGTTTGGATCGGGGTTCGTGTGTGAAAGGAGGTATTTTCGAAATTTAAAAATATATAAATTAAAGAAAAAATTCTATTGGTCCATTCCACCTTCTCTCTCCCCGCTACCTCTCTCCTCTCGACGGAAATCACCTTCGCAGCTTCCTGGCCATTTTCCGGCCACACCACGCCCCGAAACCACCCCCTCCAGTGAAGTTTTTCGTAGATCTCCTCCCCCTCTTCCAATCCATACCATCCTCGACCCCCCAAGCTTCGTCTCCACCGAGAATCGCGCCCAGGAAGATCGTCGACGTCGAGCCAAAATCCGCCGCAACCACTGCTTTGAACCCAGCGCCACCACCACGCGCGGATAGCCCTTCCTCCCTCTACAACGCTGCAACCTCCGATCGTCCTATCTCCTCACGGTTTCCACGAAAAATCCAACCCTAGATTCGAAGCTCAACTAAAAGGTGCTGCCTTTATATATTTAAACTGCTTTATAGCGCTACGAATTATGATTTTAGAATAAAAATCATATCATTTTCATATGTGATCGAAATCCAGTGAAACAAGAGACACCGGGACCGTGAGGACGTCTTCTACATTCTAGGAGAGACCGCATATTTTTCTGAGCCTTCTGCTATTTTTGGGGGAGTGGAACCAAAGGTGAGATTTCTAATTTATAAACGATATGGAAAACGACGATATATAAATTATATGGTCGATGTTTGACTTGTATAAGCGTTGTACACCTCATGTATAGGCGTTGTATAGGTTGTACGTTCGATGTATAAGTTATATACGCGTTGTAAAAATTATATATATGTTGAAATTGAAGTGAAATGCTTATAAATAATATATATATATATATATATATATATATATATATATATATTCCCCTCGTCCACAAACCATGGACGATATTTATTGGTTGTGATTGGTGTGAAAATTGGTTGATTACGAATGGTTGATTGAAATTGTTTGTGGTCGAAATTGATTGATTGTGGTTGAAAAATACCCGTTTGTGGTTGAGAAATATTTGGTTGAAACCACATAGGATTAGTTTGTGGAAATGGAAAAAAAATATACATGCCGCCTGCGTGCGAACTAGATGCATGAATCCCCATTGTCAAAAGCTGCGAGGCTTTAAGGTAGAGCGAGGAGCCGTACTAGGGACGGCCCCGGTTTTAACTACCGTGCCGTTATGCTGCCGAAATTTTGAATAATATTCTTGTGTTAGAATTATTTTCATGTGTTGAAACTATATTCGTGTGTTGAATAGAAATTCATCTATTGAACGACATTCATGTTTGAAATAAATTGTTTGGCAATATAAAAAGATCACCTTTTTATCTATATATATATAAACTATAGAAAACCTTCATGTGTTGAATTGAAATTCATTCGTTGAATATAATTCATGTGTTGAGTGGTATTCATATTTTGAAAGAAATTGTTTTATAATAAAAATCCTATTTTTATCATCAATATGAACTATATAAAATACACCTGTTTTTAAATAAATTGTTTTATAATAAAAATCATATTTTTATTACCTATATGAACTATATAAAATAATCGCTTTTTGAAATGAATTGTTTTACAATAAAAATCACCTTTCTACAGTACACATGAATTGTTAAAAATAGTGAAGTGTTGAAATAGAAGGCTGTTAGATAAAAATATCATTTTTATCAAATGTATGAAAATCATATAGTTTTGAAATCGAAGAATCGATATATGTATATAAATAGAATTGAAATATATCGAATAACGAAGTTGCAGTTCGTATTTTGAAACCGTGATTTCAAACGATTAGTGCGGGAGATCCGACCATCGGATTTTCCCGAAACCGCAACCGTTGGGTTCGCTTTGGAAATATCTTTCCAACGGCACCATCTTTGTAAAAATCCAACGGTTGGATTGTCTGGAATGTTTAATTCAAATCTAAAGAAAAACAGCGCTAGAATCGATTATATTTATATATATAATTATATTAAATCGAATAACGACGCTGCCGTTCGTATTTTGAAATCGAAACTTCAAACGATTATACCGGGAGATCCGACCGTCGGATTTTCCCAAAACTGGAACCGTTGGATTCGTTTTGAAAAGATCTTTCTAATGATGTAAATTTTCTGAAGATCTAACGGTTAGATTTTCAGATATGTGTAAATCAAATCTGAAGAAAAACAGCGCCACGGCCGCGTTATGGCCCGAAGCGTCGTTTTGAATAAATTGGCTAATTTAAAATAAATAAAAATAGTGATAAATCGTTATAAAATATTATAAACGATATGGATGTGAAATTTGGAAACTAACTGAAGGTTGGCTGAGTCGAATGGTTTCTTGGGTTTTGATCTGATGTTGGTTTCGGCCTTCGGGGTTAATATTTGGGAAATCCTTCTCTTACTGATTTACGGTTAATGACTAATGAATTGAAATGATGCGTATGTGGTGTTTGTGTAGCACTTGTTTATTATCTACGCGAGTTGCTCAGAAAGACCGGGTTTATCCCATTCTGAATAACTGAATCGACGATAAGAAATCGAAGATGAAGACGGTGGTCGAAGACCGGAGATTTTCACCTCGTTTGGATGGTAACTGATGTCCTGATTGGGAGGCATCCCGAAATATGGATAATGACTGGTGATCGTCTAGACGTATGTGAGGATCGATGGGTTGGCGAGGTATACAGTGCCTCCGGTTTCGTTCCAACCCAGAATGGACTTGTAAATGGATTGTGTGTCTGACATTGGAATTTATTCTATGTGATTGATAACCATCAGTTGCATGGTGTGAATTTCCTGTGTGGCATGCTAAGATGCAGTGAACAAGGCTTCTGTTGAAAAGCAAAGTCTTGCGGTGATGATCAAAGCACCGCCTGTGTGGCGTAGCTTTGTGTATAACGTGAATTCGCGAGCCTCACACCCCGGTATGAACCAGAACGGGAGAAGGACCTCAGGCAGGGCATGCGTTTCCTTCTAGTTAGAGGTGGTGTGGCTGACATTTATATTATTTTCACCTATGTGGTTGCTGCTGTTGCGAGGCGCCTCAGTTATATCGGTCGATCCGGGACCGATGGAGCCATTCGTTGGCTCATTTACGCCCCAAAGGGCAGGGAAACGCAGTGTTCAGGAATTTTAATCCACATCGGTGGACCGGCCCTGACAATCCAAGGGTCGATGCGCTCTGACCCTGAGGCTCGGGCTAGAGAGTCTCGAAGTCGGTAAGGACTATCTTTTGCCTTGGTTCATGACGGAAATCCAATTTCCAAATACGTGACCGTGCGGTTTTGATTGTATACCTATATATGGCGACATAGTGGTATGGGGGCATTAATGCCGTCTATGATTGATACTTATGATTTGAAATTGTTTTTGAAACATATAAACACTAGTAATAATATCAAATGCTCTTGTTTTATTCGTATCAAGCATATTTTGGCCATTATAAGGTAAAAACTCTATCCTCCGGTTTGCGTTGCATTGTGCGATGGGAACTGAGTCTTATAATGGCTTCATTTTTATAAAAAGCATTGCGATGTTTAAAAGATTTAATTGTTTTAAAGCACTGGCAATCCAATTGAGTAAACCCGTTCCACGAAAGTGGCGCGGTCCTGTGATTAGCCAATTGTATGATGTGTTAAGTAGATTTCTCATACCAGTCCCATGACTGACTCGTAGTTTGTTTCACTTTCAAACTCGCGGGCCCCTTTTTCTACACGGGCAGCCTTGTATTCAGGTTTTAGCTGGCTTTCTCTGGATAGCTGGAGCTGAAGATGGATTCTATCATTTATCTCTTTTTATGCTGTTCATCTCCTATTGTACATATTATGTTTGTTTTCCGCTGTAGACATTTATGTATAGCTGAACTGTATTTCTACTAAGTGTGATCCTGTATATACCGTGTAACTCTGATGATTTCGTTTATCCAGTATATTATTTGTTCATTTTATGGTGTATTTATTTATTTCTGTTCTGCTATTATTTGTTTCTGTGTTATATTCCAAAGATTACCCTTAACACCGTCAGTACGGGGTTCTGGGTCGTCTCATTTTGGTATCAGAGCTTTGGTTAAGCTTAGCGCTGGAATATAACATATTAAAGAACTCGTCAGAAATGGAACCAATAGTGTTCTAGGACGGGAAACTCATTACAGATAGGATCAGTAATATCCTAGTATGAGTAAAGCAAAATGAAATACACCCCAATAGACACATTTACATTTGAAGTATATATCTCTATGTTTTGAAATATCTTTTCTGTGACCTGACACTTGATCTGCTATTTGCAGAAGTACTAGAAAATGAGTGTCAGAAACAGAAGAAATGCAGAACCCGATCTAGAGGCTCTATTAAAGAGATATCGAAATCTAGGCGGAGCACAATTCTCGGGCAATGAATCTATAATTCAGACTCAAGCTTGGATGAGTTCCGTCGAAAGAATTTCTGAGCGTATCCAGTTGAGAGATAGTCAGAAAAGGTTAGTGGCATCTTGGGCGCTCAAAGAAGAAGCTTTAATCTAGTGGGAAACAATCATCAAAGATAAACCAGAAGGTGATATCACCTGGGATAGATTCAAAGTGAATTCCTAGAAAGATTTACTCCTCCTGAAGCGACTGAGCGACTACGTGATGAATTCTCTTATCTGATACAAGGAGATATGACTATTCCAGAATATCATAAGAAATTAATTGAACTCTCTCACTTTGCCCCGCATCTGATTCAAGATCCAAAGAGGAAGAATCTGAGGTTCATTCATGGCCTGCAAAGAAAATATCAGAATAGTCTGATGAGGAATGTGAAGCTTCCTTTTTCAGAAATGGTTTATATGGCTTATCAGTATGAAGATCTCCATAAGAAAGGTATGTTGCGTGACGAAGAGGAAGTCAGTTCGAGTAACAAAGTGGAGTCTGTGACTGAAAGTCCTGAGGTCAGTGAGAAACCCAAAGCCAAGAGGAAAAGGGTTAAATCTGAAAAAGAACCAATAACGACTGCCGTGTGCAATAACAAGCAGGGGCATTTGTCGATTAATTGTAGAGTTTTAAAGAAACAAAGAAAGGATGGATATAAAGCCAATCGAAAGCAAAAAAAGAAAAGATTTAGACCTAATGAGAAGTTTCAAGAGAGAAGGGAGTGCAAACAATGCCATAAGATTGGTCATCTTGCAAAGGATTGCCCGCTCTTAAACAAGCCTGAAATAGTTCAAGTGAATGAAGTAGCAGAAACTTCTGAGCCCTCAGCTGTTCAGGAAAGGCCAGATGTGTTAGAAGGTACGATTACTGTCAAAGATATTCCAGTTAAAGTACTGTTTGATACAGGCGCGTCGCGAAGCTTTATTGCAAAGAATGCGGTTAAGAAACTGAATTTGAATTTGAAAAAGATCAAAGAACCAATGACTGTCCATAATCCGGTTGGGGGTTCCCTCGATCTCAGTTGGGTTTGTGGAGTGCCGGTTTCTTTTTCTCGTTATCGGTTCCCTAACATCGCGGTCGTCATGAATTTTACTGAGTTTGATTTTATCTTGGGGTTTGACTGGTTGACTAAATATGAAGCTGATGTTAAATGCGCCGACAGAGTCGTTAGGGCGAAGATTAAATCAGGTGATTATATAACCATTCCCTGTGAAGGTCAGAATTCTAATAGAAAGGACTTCTGGGGAACTTTGGATGTTTCTCCTGCTCAAATAGAAAATATCCCTGAAGTCACAGAGAATATTCCCGACCTAGTGAAAGATATTCCTGTCGTCAATAATTATGCGGATGTGTTTGAAGAAGTTGTTCGCTTACCTCCACAGAGAGAAATAGATTTCAAGATCGCTTTGATTCCGGATGCAAGGCCGGTAGTTTAGGCTATTCAAAGAATGTCCTTGAAAGAGAAAGAGGAATTAGACAATCAAACAAGACAGCTAGTATGGAAGGGTCTGATCAGGCCTAGTTTCTCTGATTGGGGAGCAGCAGTGGTGTTTGTCCCAAAGTCGGACGGTACTCTGCGGCTGTGTGTGGATTATCGTGATTTGAATAAGCAGACAATAAAGAATAAATATCCATTGCCGCGAATCGATGACTTATTGGATCGTCTGAATGGAGCACAGGTATTTTCAAGGATGGACCTAGCTACAGGCTTCCATCAGCTTCGTATTGCCGAAGAATGTGTTCCTATGACAGCATTCAGAGGTCCAGACCTATTCTATGAGTGGTTAATAATGCCGTTCGGCTTATGTAACGCTCCAGCTTACTTCGTCGATTTGATGAATCGAGTGTTCCGCGGTGTCTTGAATAAATTTGTTCTGGTTTTTATTGATGATATTCTAATCTTCTCTAAATCAAAGGCCGAACATGAAAGGCATCTGAAACAGGTTCTAGAAATTCTGAGAAGGAACGTTCTAAAAGCTAAACTATCCAAATGTATATTCTGGCAAGATGAAGTGAAATTTCTGGGCCATGTCATATCAAAAGAAGGAATTGCTGTGGATCCAAGTAAAATCACGGCTATTCAAAATTGGAAACAGCCTAGTACTCCTACAAAAGTCCGCAGTTTTCTCGGATTGGCTAGCTATTACCGGAAGTTTGTTAAAGATTTTTCGAAGATATCTAGTCACTTGACAAAGCTTACAAAGAAGCACTCAAAATTCAAGTGGACTCCAGAATGTGAGGAGAATTTTGAAGAGCTAAAGTTAAGATTAACAACGGCTCCAGTGTTAACGATAATCGACGGCAATCAGGAATTAAAAGTCTGGACAGATGCTTCTAGAGAAGGCCTTGGCGCAGTGTTAATGCAAAGAGGTCAAGTTATTGCTTATGCTAGTCGTCAGCTGAAGCCGCACGAGAAGAACTACGTCACTCATGATCTTGAGTTATTGGCTATAGTATTTGCTTTGAAAATCTGGAGACACTATCTTCTGGGTGAGAAATCCGAACTGTTTACGGATCACCAGTCGCTAAAGTATCCGTTCACTCAGAAAGATTTGAATCTGAGGCAACAACGTTGGCAAGAGTTCCTTGCAGCATATGATTTTGAGATTCTATACACTCCAGGGAAAGCCAATGTCGTGGCCGATGCGTTAAGCCGAAAGAATGTAATGATCGCCAGCTTTATTATTATGACTTCCTTGATTGACAAAATATCTATTCTTCAGAAGGATGATAATTTTATTAAGGATATGATCAAAAGGATTCAGAAAGGCGAACCCTCGTGTTTTCAAATAGATAACGATGGAATCCTGAGATTGAAAGGAAGGATTTTTGTTCCTAGCATCCCCGAGCTGAGTATCTGTCCTGGTGTGGCCAAAATGTATAACGATCTCAAGCGAACATTCTGGTGGAAGGCTATGAAAAGGGAAGTCTCAATATATGTTAGCCGATGCCCCACTTGCCAATTAGTCAAAAGCGACCAACAGAAACTTGCCGGATTGTTGCAACCGCTGGATGTTCCTGGTTGGAAGTGGGAGCTTATTTCCATGGACTTCATAGATGGTTTGCCCAGAACTAGAAAAGGAAATGACAGTATTTGGATGATCGTAGATCGCTTCACGAAGACCGCCCATTTCATACCTGTCAGATCAAACAGAACTGCTTAGAGTCTGGTGCAGTTATACTTAAAGGAAATTGTTAGGCTGCATGGAGTGCCGATCAGTATAGTTAGTGATAGAGATCCAATATTCACTAGCAAATTTTGGGAGGCATTTCAAGTAGAACTGGGAACGAAGCTGAACTTGAGCACCGCTTATCATCCTCAGTCAGATGGTCAAACTGAGAGGGTGAATCGTATACTGGAAGATCTATTGCGGGCTTGTGTTCTAGATTTTGGTGGATCATGGGGAGACCATCTGCATTTGGCTGAATTCTCATATAACAACAGCTACCAGGCGAGCCTGACAATGTCACCATTCGAAGCGTTGTCTGGTAGACCGTGCCGATCTCCTACTTGTTGGGTCGAACCTGGTAATAGACTTGTATTGGGACTTGATATGATCCGAGAGGCTGCCGACGAAGTCGATTTCGTTAGGAAACGATTACTCGCCGCTCAAAGCCGGCAAAAGAGCTATGCCGATAAGAGAAGAAGAGACATATCATTTGCTGTGGGCGACTATGTATATTTGAAAGTATCTCCGATGAGAGGGGTCATCCGATTCGGTAAATCAGGGAAATTGGCGCCCAAATTCATTGGTCCGTTTCCTATTCTTGAACGAATTGGAACTCTCGCTTATAGGGTACTATTGCCTGATTGGTTGCCTGGAGTGCATGATGTATTTCACGTATCTCAACTTCGAAAGCATGTTCATGACCCAGACTTGGTTGTGGAAGAAGCAGCTCAGCAGGATATTGAAATTACTCCGGAATTAGCTGTGAGAAGAGAGCCGCTAAAGATTATCGGCAAAGAAACCAAAGAGTTGAGGAACAAGAAGGTTCACTTAGTCAAAGTGCAATGAAGTGGAGCTCCACGAGATTGTACTTGGGAAACTGAGGAGAGCATTCGGAAAGCCTATCCTAGGTGTCGAGTAGATATCTCTGATTGACTCTGGTGCAAGATACATTTACCATACTTTGCATTACCATCTAGTTCTCTACTTTGTTGTTATTTTCTTTCCATGGATATGTACTTTTAATTCTATAGTCTGAAGGATTTTAAAAGAGTATATGAATTAATTGGTATGATTTTGAAAAGTTAAAAAAAAATTGATTGTTGTTTGAGTTGTGTGATAGTGATTGGGTTAATTAAATTATTAGAACGATAGTTAATTTAATTAATACAAGAATAAACGGTAGAATTCATTCAACTATATCACGTGTTAAACTGATTTAAAAATAGATAGCAATATGTACTTGTGCATTATATAAGTTTGAACATGTAAATGGATTAGCTGTTGAGTAAAGATTTTATTTGCGTGCCCTACAAATAGGTAAACCTTAATGAGTTGGATGCGCAATTTTATTATTATATCAACTCCTGTAAGTGCCATTGGATGCGGAGTGCTGGTTATACTGTGTGTAATTAATAAATGTCGCCATAGGATAGTAACAATTAATTTTGAACTACACTACATGGCATACTTCTTGAAGATGGCATACTTCTTGAAGATAGCATACTTCATCGTATACCACACAAGCATTTGGAGCTTGTGTGACGAGGTTGAAGATTTACCGTACGAGCGAGAGGCTTGTATAGCGATGATTATATATTACAGGTTGAACTGATGACAGCTATGGACTATATATTACAGGTTGAACTGATTACTGATATGGACCATATAAAATGTAACGATAAAATTGGCAGATTAATAAAAACCCTACACGGGTCTGGAGTTGACAATAATCACGTCTCTCTAGTCATTAGATACGACACATGGATTATTTATTTCCCACACGGGACGAGGTGACGAGAATTTATTCTCTGGAGCTATTAAAATACACACTCCCTCAGGCTTTGACAGGGTGACGAGAATTTATTCTCTGGAGTTATTATCTATACACGCTCCCCTGTAAACACCAGAATATATCACTATAAATATGTGTATGCTTTATAGGATTTATTGGGTACCTAATACGGCCCAATAAATTTCCACACCCCTCCCCGTACAAAGGAGGTTATGGCGAAATTTTTCGAAAATTCCGGGTGTTAGCCAAATTTTTGAAGAATTTGAAAATTCTCAGAAACTGAAAAGTTGGAGAATGGAAGCCAAATTGAACGTAGAGTTGATTAATCAAACCACTTTCGACTTTGTTCCTTTTCGGGGACGAAAAGTTTTAAGTGGGGGAGATTGTAACGACCCGAAAAATCTGAACAAATTTAAAATTTTTAAATTGGCTATTTTAGTGGATTTTAAATATTTAAAATAAATATTTTAAATAATAACGATGAAAGGTAAGTTTGAATCGACATTAAAAATGAATATAATTAATTCTAATTATAAACAAGGCCTGAAAGGGCGTGGTAGTTTCAAAATTTGAATTCAAACTTTGACTGACTGTACCGGGTGCAAAACAAAACGGATTTGAGTGAAACCAAAAATATTTAAATCTGTTAGTGAATACCTTTCTAACGAATCTGAAAAATCGAAGTTTCATAGCGGAAAGCAAAAGTTATTGCCAAATGAATTTTCAGAAAGGTCGCTATGGAAATTATATAGCCCGTGAAAATGGCCATTTTGCATACGACCTCGGAATTCGACGAAACCACTTTTGTTGGATCCGGGATGTCAAATTATTGCTAGGTTTCAAATTTCATAATTTTTGAAGCTAGTATCTGAGCGTGGCAAAGAAAAATGTATTTGGTCGATTTCTGTTAAATTGGATCAATCAGAAAAGGGCCATTTTACAAACGGTCTCAGAATTCGACGAAACTAGTTTTGTTGGGACCGTATCGTCAAAACATAGTTAGATTTATTTTTCGGGAATTTTTAGAATCAATATGTGGCCCCAACAAATTGAAATGTACGTTCAAATCGAATATTGAATGTTTTATATTTTAATTTGAATGAAAACTGACTGAAACAGTCGAATGGGCCTACGAAACATATCCCATTGTGTTCGGAATGGGGGTAAAACGCTAGGGACAAAAGTCGTTGGGTTTGGATTGGGGTTCGTGTGTGAAAGGGGGTATTTTCGAAATTTAAAATTATATAAATTAAAGAAAAAATTCTATTGGCCCATTCCACCTTCTCTCTCCCCTCTCCCTCTCTCGTCTCGACGGAAATCACCTTCGCAGCTTTCTGGCCATTTTCCGGCCACACCACGCCCCGAAACCACCCCCTCCAGTGAAGTTTTTCGTAGATCTCCTCCCGCTCTTCCAATCCATACCATCCTCGACCCCCAAGCCTCGTCTACACCGAGAATCGCACCCAGGAAGATCGTCGGCGTCGAGCCAAAATCCGCCGCAACCACTGCTTCGAACCCAACGCCACCACCATGCGCGGATAGCCCCTTCCTCCCTCTACAACGCTGCAACCTCCGATCGTCCTACCTCCTCACGGTTTCCACGAAAAATCCAACCCTAGATTCGAAGCTCAACTAAAAGGTGCTGCCTTTATATATTTAAACTGCTTTATAGCGCTTTAAATTGCTACGAATTATGATTTTAGAATAAAAATCATATCTTTTTCATATGTGATCGAAATCCAGCGAAACAAGAGACATCGGGACCGTGAGGACGTCTTCTACATTCTAGGAGAGACCGCATATTTTTCTGAGCCTTCTGCTATTTTTGGGGGAGTGGAACCAAAGGTGAGATTTCTAATTTATAAACGATATGGAAAACGACGATATATAAATTATATGGTCGATGTATGACTTGTATAAGCATTGTACACCTCATGTATAGGCGTTGTATAGGTTGTACGTTCGATGTATAAGTTATATACGCGTTGTAAAAATTATAATAGAAGTGAAATGCTTATATAATATATATATATATATATATATATATATATATATATATATATATACGCCCCTCGTCCACAAACCATGGACGATATTTATTGGTTGTGACTGGTGTGAAAATTGGTTGATTACGGATGGTTGATTGAAATTGTTTGTGGTCGAAATTGATTGATTGTGGTTGAAAAATACCCGTTTGTGGTTGAGAAATATTTGGTTGAAACCACATAGGATTAGTTTGTGGAAATGGAAAAAAAATATACATGCCGCCTGCGTGCGAACTAGATGCATGAATCCCCATTGTCAAAAGCTGCGAGCCTTTAAGGTAGAGCGAGGAGCCGTACTAGGGACGGCCCCGGTTTTAACTACCCTGACGTTATGCTGCCGAAATTTTGAATAATATTCTTGTGTTAGAATTATTTTCATGTGTTGAAACTATATTCGTGTGTTGAATAGAAATTCATCTATTGAACGACACACATGTTTGAAATAAATTGTTTGGCAATATAAAAAAATCACCTTTTTATCTGTATATATATAAAAACTATAGAAAACCTTCATGTGTTGAATTGCAATTCATTCGTTGAATAGAATTCATGTGTTGAGTGGTATTCATATTTTGAAAGAAATTGTTTTATAACAAAGATCCTATTTTTATCATCAATATGAACTATATAAAATACACCTGTTTTTAAATAAATTGTTTTATAATAAAAATCATATTTTTATTACCTATATGTACTATATAAAATAATCGCGTTTTGAAATGAATTGTTTTACAATAAAAATCACCTTTCTACAGTACACATGAATTGTTTAAAATAGTGAAGTGTTGAAATAGAAGGCTATTAGATAAAAATATCATTTTTTATCAAATGTATGAAAATCATATAGTTTGGAAATCGAAGAATCTATATATATATATATGTATATAAATAGAATTGAAATATATCGAATAACGAAGCTGCAGTTCGTATTTTGAAACCGTGATTTCAAATGATTTGGGCCAGAGGTCCGACCATCGGATTTTCCCGAAACCGCAACCGTTGGGATCGCTTTGGAAATATCTTTCCAATGGCACCAACTTTGTAAAAATCCAATGGTTGGATTTTCTGGAATGTTTAATTCAAATCTGAAGAAAAACAGCGCTAGAATCGATTATATATATATATATATATAATTATATTAAATCGAATAACGACGCTGCTGCTCGTATTTTGAAATCGAAACTTCAAACGATTATACCGGGAGATCCGACCGTCGGATTTTCCCGAAACTAGAACCGTTGGATTCGTTTTGAAATGATCTTTCTAATGATGTAAATTTTATGAAGATCCAACGGTTAGATTTTTAGATATGTGTAAATTAAATCTGAAGAAAAACAGCGCCACGGTCGCGTTATGGCCCGAAGCGTCGTTTTGAATAAATTGGCTAATTTAAAATAAATAAAAATAGCGATAAATCATTATAAAATATTATAAACGATATGGATGTGAAATTTGGAAACTAACTGAAGGTTGGCTAAGTCGAATGGTTTCTTGGGTTTTGATCTGATGTTGGTTTCGGCCTTTGGGGTTAATACTTGGGAAATCGTTCTCTTACTGATTTACGGTTAGTGACTAATGATTTGAAATGATGTGTATGTGGTGTTTGTGTAGCACTTGTTTATTATCTACGCGAGTTGCTCAGAAAGACCGGGTTTATCCCATTATGAATAACTGAATCGATGATAAGAAATCGAAGATGAAGACGATGGTCGAAGACCGGAGATTTTCACCTCGTTTGGGTGGTAACTGATGTCCTGATTGGGAGGCATCCCAAAATATGGATAATGAGTGGTGATCGTCCAGACGTACGTGAAGATCGATGGGTTGGCGAGGTATATAGTGCCTCCGGTTTCATTCCGACCCAGAACGGACTTGTAAAAGGATTGTGTGTCTGACATTGGAATTTATTCTATGTGATTGATAGCCATCAGTTGCATGGTGTGAATTGCCTGTGTGGCATGCTAAGATGCAGTGAACAAGGCTTCTGTTGAAAAGCAAAGTCTTGCGGTGATGATCAAAGCACCGCCTGTGTGGCATAGCTTTGTGTATAACGTGAATTCGCGAGCCTCACACCCCGGTATGAACCAGAAACGGGAGAAGGACCTCAGGGAGGGCATGCGTTTCCTTTTAGTTAGAGGTGGTGTCAGTGCTTATACTGGCTGACATTTATATTATTTTCACCTATGTGGTTGTTGCTGTTGCGAGGCGCCTCGGTTATATCGGTCGATCCGGGACCGATGGAGCCATTCGTTGGCTCATTTACACCCCAAAGGGCGGGGAAACGCAGTGTTCAGTAATTTTAATCCACATCGGTGGACCGGCCCTGACGATCCAAGGGTCGATGCGCTCTGACCCTGAGGCTCAGGCTAGAGAGTCTCGAAGTCGGTAAGGACTGTCTTTTGCCTTGGTTCATGACGGAAATCCAATTTCCAAATACGTGACCGTGCAGTTTTGATTGTATACCTATATATGGCGACATAGTGGTATAGGGCATTAATGCCGTCTATGATTGATACTTATGATTTGAAATTGTTTTTGAAACATATAAACAGTAGTAATAATATCAAATGCTCTTGTTTTATTCGTATCAAGCATATTTTGGCCATTATAAGGTAATAACTCTATCCTCCGGTTTGCGTTGCATTGTGTGATGGGAACTGAGTCTTATAATGGCTTCATTTTTATAAAAAGCATTGCGATGTTTAAAAGATTTAATTATTTTAAAGCACTGGCAATCCAATGGAGTAAACCCGTTCCGCGAAAGTGGCGTGGTCCTGTGATTAGCCAATTGTATGATGTGTTAAGTAGATTTCTCATACTAGTCCCATGACAGACTCGTAGTTTGTTTCACTTTCAAACTCGTGCGCCCCTTTTTCTACACGGGCAGCCTTGTATTCAGGTTTTAGCTGGCTTTCTCTGGATAGCTAGAGCTGAAGATGGATTCTATCATTTATCTCTTTTTATGTTGTTCAGCTCCTATTGTACATATTATGTTTGTTTTCCGCTGTAGACATTTATGTATAGCTGAACTGTATTTGTACTAAGTATGATCCTGTATTTACTATGTAACTCTGATGATTTCGTTTATCCAGTGTATTATTTGTTCATTATCTGGTGTATTTATTTATTTCTGTTCTGCATTTATCTGTTTCTGTGTTATATTCCAAGGATTACTCTTAACACCGTCAGTACGGGATTTGGGGTCGTCTCAGGAAACCGGTGAACTGAGAAGAAGTATGCTTAATTAATTATTAAGTAAAACATGGTATTGTAACTATGTAAACAGACAATACAAAAGGGATTGTAAGATTACTTCCGTTAATTACTACCCAAGGGTGAAAGATTGTAAGATTACTTCTGTTAATTACAATCTAAAGAATAACATGTAATGGGACTTATTAATGAACTTAAATGGATTAAGTTATATTTATATGAAATTAATAAGCAAGTGAAACTTTGGCAAGTAAAAAGCATTAATGTGAATGGGGATAATCTGTTAGTCTCTAATACTTAACCTAGTTGAATCCATAGAAATTGTGTAAACATAAACATGAATAGGGGTTAAGTAAACTTGGTTGGATCGGTAGGATGGTTAAGTAAATCTTGGGTAGGTGGGTAATACTAGTATATATATATATATATGTAGGCCCACAAACTTAACCGTTAAATAAACATGCTTGGATCAGTGGGAGGGTTAAGTAAATCTTGGGCAGGTGGGTAATATTAGTATATATAGGCCCACAAACTTAACCGTTAAATAAACATGCTTGGATCAGTGGGAGGGTTAAGTTAATTTTAGGTAGTTGGCTAATATTAGAATATATAGGCCCGCAAACTTAACCATTAAATAAACATGCTTGGATCAGTGGGAGGGTTAAGTAAATCTTGGGTAGGTGGGTAATATTAGTATATATAGGCCCACATACTTAATCCGATAAGGTTATGTAATTAAAGACACCTAGTAGTATACATAATCGATGGAAATAATAAAGTTATGTAATTAAACACACCTTTTAGGGTAAGCATAACTTGTAGAAATGAGGGGGTTATGTAATTAAAGACACCTAGTGGTATACATAGCCGAAGAAAACCTAGTGGGGGATACAAGACAAAGGGGAAAGCTTGTATCATATTGCATGGGACCCATTTCATTCAGTATCCCGGAGTAGGTATCAAACATGTGCTCCATACTAGGTCAGAGAAGGGGCACGCTTACTGGACTGATTGTAAGAAATTCAAACGCGGAGGACGGTGTGGGTAGCGCAAACCGACCGGTCCATGTGCGTGCATGAGCCGGGCCGAGGGGGATAAGACGACTGTGACACTTGTAGATAGAGGGTTGTGTATATCAGCGAGGGGTTTCCCCTTTAGGACGTGATACATCCTTCGGTGGGGGCGGCACCGAGTATCTACGTGGATTAGTGAGCCGATTGATTAGGGTAGTTAGGGTACATCTAGACTGTGGTAAGTTTAGGAGTCCGTTATTGGGTTGCCTGTGGATTGTATGGGGTTAAAACCTCTCACCAGAAGTACACCTAAGTCTACAATCTTGTATGTGTTGGGGATCATCTCATTCTGGTTATACTAGTATTATGTAGAGGAATCATTAGAGAAGCATATCACTCTATCATGTTTACCTTGTCATACCTGTCTCTTACAGTGTTATCTTTCTTATCCATCTTATATGCCTGTCATGCTACTTTTATTTATTTACTTGCTAAAAGTAACTAGACTCGACAGACTTTATGTCTGACCCTTTTTGTTTCCTCTTCTTTAATCTGTTTCCCCCTAGGTTCACAGGGTAGAAATTCTCAGGCTTTGTCAGGACTCGGTTATCATCTTGCTTGGAGAAGGTTTTGAAGTATTGCTCAAGTTCTTATCTCTACTATGGCTTTGTCTCTTTTTGGGGAATTATACTTTTCACGTACTCTGATTGAACAAGACAGAAAGTTTTATATTATTGTAATGGCTTTTATGCAGTTTCAGACATATGGTATTTTGGACCATGATGTTATGATTTTATGTTTGATATAAAAATTTAAATTTGGCTGTTGCTTTTATATCTGTCTTGTAATATTTCTGTTTCTGTCTACTTATAAAGCTTCACAAAACTTAATGCATTCCCTTTCTGAGTGACATTAACGGACGTGGGGTGTCACATTTTCTTTTGAGATTTTATGTTTCTTTGTGTTTTGATTCTGATGAATTCCCCAATCTATTTTAAAAAGGAAACTTCCTACAAATTGGAGAGTTGACATTCAATGTCAATTTGCCTTACGAATTCCCAGTTTTATATGAGTTTCGCTTTATGCAGCTTTCGTTAAATTTTTATTCAAATTCGGTGCCTTCATGCGCGTGTTTTATAAAACAATTATAAAAAGATTTTTGATTCAGAACTAGATTTTAAAATAAATATTTTATAAATCGATTTATAAGAGTAAAATTATTTCCAATTTTTTTCTTAAATATTAAATAATCTCAGTTTTAAAGGGATTTTGAAAAGAATTATTTTCCAAAACCTCTTCAAAAAATAGTTTTAAACTTGTTTTCTCAAAACAATTTTTTTAAAATAAAATCACACATCTTTGGACACTTCGAGAAAATAAAGAATTGATTTAAATGACATTATAAAACATGCAATATGGGACACATACGCTTACTATATTGGTTAGTTTTGGACTTGTTCGATTGAAGCTCTTCAAGAGTGTGGAATAAACTGACTTGTTGTAAACCAAAAGTAAGAACGTATGACATGGGATGCACTGTTGTCAGTATTTAGGTTGCTATTGGGATGTTTGTGACACACTAAGTGGTTGTTGCCAATACTCGGCCACTGGGCCATTTATCAGCTTAATGGGCCATTTATTACACTGGTGGGTCATTTGTTGAAAAGTACTTGGCAAACTTATGCTATTTATTGTTGTTTTACGTGCGCCATAACTTATGCTTGCTATCGGTGGGGTCCATTTCTGGTGTTATTTCTCGATTTCATTATTCTTTGATTTCTAGAATTTGTGATTTCTAATTTTCACTATTTTTGGGTGTTGGTGTTATCTGCATAGCCTTGAAGACATTTATTGATTTAAATATGGCGACTATATTTTTGTTGCCTTGAATCCTAATGAGTTATACATGTTAAGATTTTGGTGATTTGTATCTTCAAGTTTATATGCGTTTTGAGATTTTATATAGCTTAACTTTTGAGCATAAGCAACTTGTTGTCGATGTAAACATTTGTGTTGGTTGTTGTTGCTTATTACTTGAGACCATTATATGTTGAATGAGATAAATTTATCTCACGTATATTATGTTGATTTGAGCTTGTGTGACTTTTCTGTTGAAAAAAATTATCATTTATGTGACATATCCTCCATCCATCATGCACTAACTATCTTGTTTAAACTAGATTGACCCATGTATTTTATGTACTCAGGTCAGACCGAGTTGTTTAAGGTTTTTCTTCCACTGTTTAATGTCTGCTATTTTTGCTTCCGCTTTGGACTATCCTTTTTCTGTTAATGCTAGTGCATGTGTCATGTAGTCGTTTTTTTGTACTACGATGTTTATTTTTTTTGTGAACTCGTCTGTATACATGGTTCATAAGAGCCACCTACTTATGCAACACTTATTTATTGTACTCTTATTATATCTATGTGTTTGCTGTTCTGTGAACTGTATTATATGATATTGTTATATTTTGTTCTAAATAGATCCATTAGCCACATGGAGTTTTGTGTTAAACCTAAAATGGGTATGTCGATCCATGTAAGGTAATGAATAAAATGGAGCACCAAATTGACATATTTGATACTCATGTAAGTTAAAAAAGTACGGATGATCGCTCCTAAACAACCTTATTTCTTGCACTAGCAGATGGTATTACTCTATAATACTCTTTGTTCATGTGAGTCTTGGGATCGAGTGTCATATAAAAATCCAGAAAGTCATCTTGCACCAAAGAAATGGGAATGCCATTTGAAAATAATAGACGTCTCGATAGTTGATAAAAGTCCAATTTACACTTTTGATATTTATAGGGACCAGTAAACCATGTCTGAAGCTAAGAATAAAGAACATAAACAACAATAAATGCTCATAACTTTCTATCTAGCATAAATAATATTAATAAAAACTAGGGATAATAGAAATCTGGAAATCCCCGTCCAATAGTAATAATAGAAAACCAAAGATAATAAGAGATTAGAAGTCTTTATTCAACAATAATAATAGAAAACCCAAATTCCCTATCTGGAAATAATATAAGACTAGTAAGCCATATCGTGCAATTAGTAGGACAATAAGATTCCATATTTGGAAATATTAGAAGACTAGAAACCATATGTGGTAATAATATAAGACTTAAACTTCTTATTAAGGAATAACTAAAGACCAGACTTCGTTATCGGGAAAATAACTAAAGAACACAAATCCACATTTGAAAATTACAAAGGACCCAAATTCCTTGTCAAGGAATAATAAAAGACAAGGAATCCCTATTTGGTAATTAATAGAGGATCAGAATTCGACATATGGAAATTATAGAAGATTAATAAGCTATATCTCATAATTAATAGAGGGTTGAAATACCACCCTTGGAAATAATAGAAGACTTCCTCATTCAGACATAATAAAAGACCATAATTTCTCATTTAGGAATAACATAAGACTTGAATTCCACGTTTGGAAGCAATAGAAGATTGGAATTCTTTATCTATAAATAATGGAAAACCGGAGTTCCTTATTTAGGATTAACAGAGGACTAAAATTCCTCATCTGGTAATGATTGACCAAGGATCAAAAACTTATATTTGGAAATGATTGATAGATGACCAGAAACTTCTGCTAGGTAATGAATGACTGGTGATCAGAAACTGATATATGGAAAAGTTGATTGATGATTTCCTCTCTTTGAGAGGTGTTTCAATGAAGCCATAGGTTTCCACGAAGGATTTATGCCTCGGATGTGCCAAGAACTTCTCACTCTATGAGGAGCCCAATTTATTGGGACTTCGCCTTGAATGGGTCAAGGGATTCCTCCCTTTAGGTGGTTCTTTAATGAGACCAAAGACATCTCACAAAAGCTTGTGTCTTGGATTTGCCAAGGACTTCCTCACTCTAAGAGGTGTTTGAATGGTTCATGACTTCTTTGTGAATGGGTCAACGACTTCCTCCTTTTAGGACACGTATTTGTGACATCCTACGTCCGTTAATGTCACTCTTTACCAGAATGCATTAAGTTCCATGAAGCGTTATAGGTAAACAAGAACAGAAACATCACAAGACAAATATAAAATAAAAGCGGAATTTAAAATTTTATTATTCAATCAGAAAACATCGTGGTCCAAAATCCAATTACAACGTAAGTCTGAAATACAGAATACCCATTACATCAAATTAAAATATCTGCCTCCGTAATAAAAAAATGAAAATTAAGGTTTTTTCCTACCTATCTATTTTTTTAAACTATCTACAAAGACTAATGAATTAAGTAAGAACTTTCAATTAGAACTAATTTTTTTTTAAATTGATTTTTTCTGCACTAAAATCGTCTGAGTACAGTAATATAAAATCATACCCCCCCAAATATAGCCATGGAAAGGTAGACAAGTAATAAAAGAGGTACATCTAGGCAGCTCCAAGCAGAAACAAAAGAGAGAATCCTAATTAATCCTGAGTATTCCCTCCCTGAGAACATGGGGGGAAAGAAGAGAGAATAGGAAACAAAACGGGTTAGACATAAAGTCTGGCGAGTCCAGTTACTTTTAGCATATAAATAAGTAAAAGCATCATGATAGGCATATAAAATAGATGAGAGTGATAACAATATTATAAGACAGGTATAACAGAATGAGTAGGATAAGCAGAATAAATAGAACAAAATATATTACGCTTCTCAAGTACTTTTCTCTACACCAATACTAGTATAACAGAAATAGAATGATCCCAACAGAGACAGAATGGTAGACTTCGGGGTACTTCTAGTGATGAGTTTTACCCCCAACGATAATACCAGGCAGCCCAACAGAAATAATGGGCGTTACCCCAGATGATAATAACGGGCTCCTGAACAGGCAGGACTAGATGTATCATAATTACTACCCCCAATCGATCGGCTCCCTATCCTGTAGATACCCTGTGCTAGGCCCACTGTAGGATGTATCACTTCCTAAAGTGGCAACCCCGTCCCCCGATAGGCATAGCAATATCTACTGGTGCTATAGCTTCTTATTTTCCCAAGCAAGCGGATCCATGCACGCACATACTCCGGTTGAACACACCATCAGACACCTCCACCCAAATGAACCTCTTATAATCAGCTTAGTAAACGTGCCCTCACCTTTACCTAGTTCGGGGTCCCCCTTTGGATACCAGTATGGGTACTTGACTGATACAGGTCCCATACAACAGATGATACAAGCCACCCCCTAGGCTAGCACCCCCACTACTAGGATTTTGACAGGTTATGCCTAACAGATTAACAAGCCCGCATAACCCCAACATATAAAACATGTTAAGTTTGTCGGTCTAGTATAACTCCCCATAGATTTAAACAGGTTTACTTAACCCCCCATAGACTCAAGCAAGTTTACTTGACCCTTACACAATTTGATAGGTTTATATAACCCCCACATATTTAAATAGATTAAGTATTACAGGTTAACAAGTTATTATCATCTCTCGTTCATGTCTGTTAATGTATCAGACCTCTCACATTAAGTTGACCACTTGTGGATGCTGGATATGCTGGGGGTTCCGGGCAGACTTCTACCATAAGTTTAACTTAACCTCGTTTCTTAGCATCGTTACGTGTACATTTACACACTAGAACCCTCACATTAAACCACTCGTGGATGCTGGATTTCTCGGGCGGTTTCGGGTAGACTTCTACCACAAGTATAATCTAACCTCATGTCTAATTGCGGTTACAATTTCTATCTACTGTGAATTTAGGCCTATTCATTCTTAAACAATTGTTCATGTTCATGATAGGTTATTCCACCAAATACCAGTCTTGATTCAAGATACAATTTATGCCCAAATTTATTTTTCCCAACCATTGACAATTTCGTCCGTTCGCATATTTCAACGATAGGCCTAGGCTCGAAGGTAGCCTAGTATATAAAAATAAAAAGGGA
Organism: Allium sativum; assembly: GCA_030737875.1. NCBI lineage: Eukaryota > Viridiplantae > Streptophyta > Magnoliopsida > Asparagales > Amaryllidaceae > Allium > Allium sativum. The sequence goes on along the minus strand of CM060922.1, from coordinate 808,109,191 downwards.
AAGAGGGAGAGAAGAGAATAAATAGGCATAATAATAAAATAGGCATATGGTGGCAGAAATAGGCATAATAACGGAATATGCATATGATGGTAGAATTAGGCAAAATGACAGAATATGCATATGATGACAGGAATAGGCATGTAAGCACTAAACAGTAGATTAGGTGTACAAGTAATGGCAGATCCGTTTAGTTATGATTCAGGTTATTAACGGGCATAGGTTTAGATCCAAACTTATCAACATGTCGGGATTACTTATTAAATGTTTATATCTAAAAGACTCACATATATTGGATCTAAAGAACTGAGAAAAGATTGTTGATGTTGTAGTAGAGATTCTTGTATACGTATAAGTCGTTGTTGCAGAAGAATAGTGTTGACGTCAAAAGTTGGTCACTAGTGACGTTCAACCCCCAATCGTGTGAAGAACACACGAGTACTGATTATAAAATACAGAAAAAGTAAAGGAAACGGGGAAAACACACAGTCTTTTTATAATGGTCCGGCAAACACTGTGCCTATGTCCACTTTATATGTTATTTCTGCTTTAGATTACAAGTACAATGCTTTTTCTATTTGAAGAAAAGAAAGAAGATGGCTATTTTCTATTTTCTCTTCCAGATAATGCTTTTCTGGGAGGAGAAGAAGTATCAGCCGAAAAGGATCAGGTCAGTCCCTTTCCTTTTTAAGCTTTGAGGTATTTATAGGTGGAGATGTGGCTTGGGCTGTTGTGACGTGGCCCGGTTTTTCTGGGAAGACATGAATGCGTGGAGCTCACCCCTTGGATAGAATAGCAGCTAGAAGACTGGTTCCACTATTCATAAATAGTATCCTCGGAAGTTGCGGCTTACGTGACATCCATAGTGAGGTGTATCAAAAGTAGAGCTTTGTTCGGATGTGGTTGACCGCCTTTTCTTCCTTGAGAGTCAGGCCAAATATTTAAACAGCTCAGCTAGATATTTCATGTGACACGAAATACTCGGTTGATACTCCTTGTGCGAGAGCAGCTCTCTCGGTCGACTAGGAGAGCGAGTCTTCCGGAGTGAGATATTTGCTTGATTGGTCTGATGCGTGGCTTCTTCGGGCTGAGCTTCTGCTGGGCTTCCTAGAATGCGATCTATCTAACTTGATGGGTTGCACATTTGGACTTCGATTTGGCCCATTGTGTCTTTTACTAAAAAGAAGGCTAACAAATAGGTTGATTCAATTTGAGCTGGGGAAGCATCTCGTTGTCTCCATTGTTTTGTGTGAATAAAACAATATAAATGAGGTCCTATATTTAACCTCAAGACAACAAATCAGGTCAAGAAACAAGTCCTGGTTCAGAGAATGAATCTGCCCTGTATCTGGGTGGGATCGACACTAGGGTCGACACCCCCTTGTGTGGGTCGACCTTAGGGTCGACCCCCATAAGGCATGGGTCGACACTCAATAGGTCCATTTCCCGTGTGTCTTCCCACTCTTCGATTTTGATTTCTGGACTGGTTTTGTTTATATATATTCTGCTTATATGTATACAAACTTCAAAGCTTAATTTCTTTTTCATACGATGTTTGTTTTACGTAAACTCGGAGTCTATCTTAAGAAGAATTCCGAGATGAACACAATGGTACAGTCCATTTTACTTAATTCCTAATATTTAATTAAGTATTCTTTAGTTTATCATTATAATGTTCTTTTAAAATTATGGGGTGTTACATTCTACCTTACTTAAAGGATTTCGTCACCAAAATCTCCAAGCAAAGAAGAATGTATATCCTAACATCCGTCATCCATCTACTCATCTACCAATCATAGGCATCCATTATCCCTAAAATATTTCTAATGCTTATATGAATATATGCAAAGGTGTGTGTATATGTCTTTATACTAATGCGAAAGATCAGGCGGTCAACAGATTCATTCGACCTCCTTAATGCAATGTATGTCAGTGCCATGAATCAAAAATGTATGCAAATATTCCTAGTATATCATGTAAATGCTATATGCGTGCACAATCATCCATCCGAATGCAACATTCATGTGATGATACACCGATTTCCATCTATAAAGAAAAATATGCACACACATCCATATGCAGTATGAAAGTGATTAAGCTGATCTAAAGCCTAGTGTGTGTGTGTGTGTGTGTGTATGCATCCACTAGCAAACACTTACATCCACTTGCATCCATCACACATAACATGTATCAAACATAAGTTTACATCCATTGGTTCCTTATATAAAGGTCGAAAATTCAATCAATAGGATATACTTAAGGTAATGGCCCGGATTTCCGTACTCTTTGGGTCGACTAATAACACCACGCGCCCAACCCAAATTTCATAGAAATACGAATCATTATTAGAAATAAGTTATAGGATGAGAAATAGAAAGAAAGAAATATTAGAATAGAAGAAAACAAAGATCACAAACTCACATCGGAAACGAATAAAATATATCAGATAACATAAACTTTGAAATACAAATCAGTAACTTTATATACATACCATTATCATAGCACAACGATTATCCCTGGAACAGTTATAAACACCTGTTTCCAAATACAACATAGTACACAGCGGAAAATATGATAATCTATAGCTAACTGGTGAAGCCTCCTACTTCGAGCTCCTCCAAGTGAATGTGAAAAATCCCGACTACTTGACTACCCGTACAAATTTAGGCACCCAAGAGTTTAGGGAAACAAACAAAATAAACTCTGGGTTAGTCATGGGACTGGTGTGAGTAAACTCCAACCATTTGTTTAACTTTCAAAATCCTTTCGAAAGAAAAGATAATCGTAAGACCGATCCACACATAAACACGGATGGTTTTTACCTTACGATAACCCAAAAATATTTTTGATACCAAATCCAATGATATTACAATAGTGTCTAAATCAAATAAATAGAAATCAAGCGGAACGCTTGCATCTCACGCTCCATATATAATATAAAAACAAAAATCGCAGGGCGCTTATTGGAGATTGGATTTCCAACATGACAAGGTATGGAACCACCTTCCGATAGTGTATCTCTAGAGGGGAATACACTGGGTTCAACAAGAACGTCTTGCAACTCGGCCCACACATGACCGACCACTCATTTCGCTTGAGTGAATCAAATGTATATCACCAACGGATGGGATCAACAACCGTTTCCCGAAAGGGACAACATCGATAGATTAAAGTAGCAAATGGAATTTCTCTAAATAGGTGATTATACATCCTAATGGGAGCGACCCACATAGCCATGCTGCCTGCCCGATTTTTGTCAATTCCTGGTTGTGAGACTTGAGGTTTGAATTATCTTCCAGAACATTTGGCCACCATTCACTTTGAATGTCACATCGTCAGATCCATCGGAAATCACTAATTGATTCCCACAAAAATACTCAGATTGTTAGGCTAAAGAAGTTTCCCTTCTTTGCCACCAACTTCATACGTTTGAAGGAATCAACGTACGTAATCCCTTTGGAAATACTCTGTCAGACACTCGTCCATACAAGTTGTCCTGGGTCTGGACAAACCGAAGGCACCATTCTATTAATCCATCTTAGGCAATTTCTACCTAGGGTTAACAGAACAGCCCTTGCACTTCACTCCGTCTTCAATTATCTTCAGCATAAGTTGATTCATAACGCTTATGCCAATACGGAGTGGTTTTCAGATATTAAATTTGATCCCGGTCTCTCCGTATTGACAACGGAGGTATAAAATAAATCAAAACTTTGATAGTCGGTGATTTAACTATCAAAGGAACATCCATTCAACCAATGGTCCTATTTCCAAATGAAAATTCTACTGATCAACCATCAAACAATACTGGCCCCTTTTTAAATTACTTCCTTATAGTACTTCCTTATTATATTATCATTCCAAATTCTCATTTCCCATCTACCCTTTCTTTTCAAAGCATTATTGTCTCTCTCGATTCTTGGAAAACATTACCAATATCATAATTCCTTTATTCAAGAAAATATCTCTTATTCGAGTTAGAAAACATTTATATATATATATCCATGAATACGTAATTTCTATATTTAGAAAATATACATTATTAGTATTGGAAAATATTTCCGAATTCCCTTTATTAATTCCCCGTTGACCAATTCATTTCATTTTCTACGCGTAGAAAATATCTCTTATTTTATTTGGGGAAAACATTTCAAAATCCTTTAAATTGACCCGATGTTATAAAACATCGTTATTATAACTCAAAACATTAACCAATTAATAACTAACCATAATGGTAACCAATCCTCACTATCGAACCTTAACCATTTCTCCATCAATCATGAAGTCAATCAAGTTGGGTATATTTAGCTCTCAGACTTTAACTGAACAACATTCTCAACTTTGAAATAGTCAAAGCTCACAACCTTAAACCAAATATTGCTTACGCGACCTTCAGATCCAATCTAAGAACATACTTCTTTCACGGAAAAACTTTGATTATAACGGTAGCGTTATAATCGTTGTTTCAAAATATTTGATTTATAAAACATTACTTTTAACAACAGCGTTACGATCGCTGTCTAGAATTATAGAACATTTATTATAACAATAGCGTTAAGATCGCTGCTTGGATTTACAAAACATTTATTATGACCACAGCGTTAAAATCGCTGTCTTGAATTTACAAAACATTTATTATAACAACAGCATTAAAATCGCTGTTTACAAATACTTGGTTTATAAAAATGTAACTTGTATTTTTTTATTTCTGTAAATAAATAAATAAGTAATTTAATAAATAATTAAATTTGATTCAAACGCAAAGTAAAAATAACTACTTCCCTGAATTCGCTATAATCGAATTCCAATAACTAACTCTCATTCGAATACTCTATATTCAATTAATATTCAGAACTTCGGAATTTATCTACCATTTCATGTTGATTCAAATTCTAAACTCACTTTTGAATTCATGCTTTCCAAATCATTACCAAATTCCTTTATATCCATTCCAGTTTACAAAACGTTATTACAATTTAATTTGTATTCCAAATGTTGGGATAAAACTCATCGTTTTATTTTAAAACGATTATCCGTTCCCCTTTCTCTTTCAAGTTCCAATTTGGATTCATATTTCAAATCTAAATTTCCTTTATAGATATTTCATTTGCAAATATTTGCTTTAAACCATTCACTTTAATCGTGAATATATTTCCTTTATGTACCATTTGATTCATACTTATAAAAATATTTTAAACCCAATTTTTATTTATAACTTCTATTCAGAATTATTTATATAAGTCTTATTTCCTTTTTATTTCAATCATATAAAATCTCATTTAAAATTTCCTTAATAATTGCTAAGTTTAATCTCATTCCCAAATATTGGTTTTAAAATCCTTTTCCACTTTTTTATATAAATTCAAATTTGAATTTATATTTCAATTTATCCAGTGATAAATAATTTACTTAATTTAGAGTCTTGTTTATGAACAACTTCTTTAATAACTAACATGTTTTTTCTAATTTCAGCTCTATTCGAAGTTATATTTCTATTTTGGAAATAAATTTCCTTTTTAAAACTCAAATTCCATTTTCTATATTCGAAAATAATTTAAGGTACTTAGATACCAAAATTCTAGGGTCCGGGTAATTCAACAAAGTAAAATCAATCACAGTGAATAACAAACAATAATATGAATATTGAGGAATCCAGTTGGATCCCTCCAACCTGTTTTCCTACATACAAAAATGTTAATAAACATAAATTTCACTTAAATATGAAATTTTATAGTAAACAGAATTAATAATCAATCAACGATATAACTATATCAACCATTTCCACCATTTTATCAACCATTTCAACCAATCAACCATCACACAGTGTAAAATTGAAATAAATAAATTTAAAACTCATTTATATAAAAATATAAATGAGCAAGTGTTAGTGAGTGTACTCACCTTGGTTGCAGTGGACGATTCTGCTTTTGTTTCGTTTACAATCAAGCCAACATTTGATTTTATCACAAAATTCCAGTAGCGCTGTTCTCAACCATCTTAGTTTCATAATGTAGATTTTTTTGTTTCGATCCCAACGTAACCGGTTTCGTCCGATTCTGACAATGTACAACGGAGTTATAAGTATTACAAGTTTTGAAACGAATTAAATTCATTAGCTTCACTTATTATGTAATTAATAATTAATTATTAAATTATTCACCTAATTAATATCTCCAACACACGTTTTGCTTCTTCCAACGCAAAATGAAGACCCCGTTTCCTTTTAAGTCTTCTTACCAACTCAAATTCCTACTCTCAGCAAACATCCCTCAACGTTTAGATCCATTAATTAAACATTCCTTAACCCATGCTCTCAGATCCTCAATTCTCATGAGTCATGATTAATGTTAATGATACATCTTTCCCAATCATAACATTTCGAAACATATAGCGTTTATATATGCCGTTATTTTTTTTATATATATACTTTTTTAAGCGATTTATATATAAAAAAAAAACAAAAACAAAAATCAATTACCCTTTGTGAAAAAACTAATACGGCTTAAATCTTCTTCTTTATTCTAAAAATTGGACGCCTGCTCCACTTTGTTTCCAATTTCCATCATACCTGCACGTTCAATCCTCACCAAAACAAAGTCTGGTTTCACCAAAACCATCAAGTTGCATCTCGAATTCTTCCCACTTCCCTGTCCAGTACACAATTCATCTATAACCAATCAAAATGACTCGCAGTCCCTCCTTCCTTCACATTTTTATTTTCAATAGCCCGCTCATAACCCACTGCTCGAACTTCGACCTTACCCTTTCCGTAACTGGAACCCCAAAACCTATGTTTTACAGTGGAAACACCGAACCCTGTTATCATGAAATCTCACCAGATCCCGTCCATCAGTGCGTTTATCACTCAGGGATCTCACTCCGTCAACGGTTTCGCCCAAACCCTATCCAATTTCCACCAGAAGTTAACCCTAGGTCGACTGCTATGGTTCGAGCTCCTAAATATTATGATTGCAACTTGTAAAAACCCTTCGATGTTGAAGCTCTCATGAAACAAGGCGAATTGATAAAAATTGAACCGATTTCATCATGTTTGGATTCACTTTTGATTCTTGAAATTCGTGATGTGAGTTAGAAAAAACGATGGTTGAAACTGAAACGAGAAGGGATCGAAATTGGGCTTAGGCATTCACTATTGTGGGGGTAAAAGAGGATTAACACTGTTTTTATATTGATTTTTTTACAGTGGCCATTTTTTCTGTTTGAGAATGAGGACGCCCAATATTTAAAGGGAGAAATAGCTTGCGAGGCACGGAGTTGAAATTACTTGGTACTCACGGTTCTGAAGTTACTTGACTGGCACGATTTGGAAACCGTGGAGAGAAAGCTACTGAAGTTTACGGGAAAAGATAGAGAATTCCTTTTTTTATTAATCACTCAATCCTTTTAACTTTGTAATGAGTACCGTGGCTTATATATCTATCTCGTGTTGTGAATGCACACGAGCTTGATGAGTTCCATTAAGTTGTTATTGCTCGCTCCTACCATGTAAAATATCGTTCACTTACAGGCTGCTATAGACAAAAATAAAAATACTACTCTGTCGAGTGAGGTGCCCTGATCCCAAAAATATAATAATATCGGTAGTTTAACTTATATTATGAAATCCCAAAATATTGATATAGGGTGCAAAATACTCCCAATAAAAACGTTGCATATTTAATTAATTAAAAATTACAGTAAAATTGTAAAAATTAAATTATAACTATGCCTCAAAAGAATATTGTCCAAATTCAAGACCGATATTTAAATATATTTAAATAACCGTTATGGCATATATGCGATTCCATAGCGTTTTTCTAAAAATTTGATTTGGACATAACTTTTTATTCCTACTATGTAATATGGATTTTTCACATTCGTTGGAAAGATACTTTCAAATAGATTCAAATATTTCGTGTTTCGCTAAAATCCGATTTATTTTGAATCCTGTACATTCATTTGAAATTTGAAATCGAATATTCAAACTACCGCGCCATTTTAAACTCGTTTTAAATTATATTATAAATTATACGTTTAAATATCGTTTTATTAAATAAATTACTTATAAATTTCTAGATATGATTCAAATAGAATATTTAAAACAAATTTGAATATTCAGAATTCAACGGCTGAAAATCCAGGTCGTTACATTCCTTCTCCCTTAAAATAATTTTGTCCTCGAAATTGCTAAGCAGTACAATGCTATAACTCTAACTCTTCACAACCTACTTGGTTGAAATCTTATATTCTATACTTTCTTAACTCAGTTCCTACCCGACCTTCAAATTCTCAAACCAATACTCGCTCGTTCATATTTCTTTCCAAATGATCTATCCACCAATTTGGGACAATCCATCATCACATTCTTTTCTTCAATCCATATGCTCTTCTGCATTTCCACACTCATTCCAGTTGATTTTAAATCCATTTGTCAATTTCATTATTTCACTTGGAATTTTATTAACCAATTCTCGTTCTCTTATTTCTACTCGATTTTAAATTATCAAAAATTTCTTGAAAATTTTCTAACTCTTTAAATTTTCGAAAAATTTCACCAGCATCTCCATTGCATGGCTCAATCGATACAATCACAACTCGCCTTTCTAGGCCTTCTCCAATCCAAAACAAAATCAAAAAGCCAAGCAGCTTGCCCCATAGTCTCATAAAACCATCAAACCCAAGTAATATCGTAAAAATGTACCTTTTTGTCGGGCATGAATTATACTCCTTGCATTTGCTTCCATTCAATATCTGCTCAGCATACACATATCCATTTCCAGTTGGTTTCAAATCAATCCAACTTCCAGTTTTTAACTCTCTAATCAACTTCTGATTAGTTCACATCCACTCTATCAATTCACTTCTGATTTCTATTTAAGTCAATCCACCTATTATACTTGAATCCAAATTTATCCCAATTCACAACATCCCATATGTATTTGACTTTCTTATTCATAAGTCGAATTCATATTAATAATTTGAATCTCAACATTTCTCTTCATGGAATTATTTCTAATTCAATCCAATTTTATTTAACTTAAGTTAAATTTCAATTCACTTGATATATTTTTACCATTTCAATCTATTCAACTAATATAAGTTAAAATTTAATTCCAGAATTCAAATTCCCGGATTTTATGTCAAATAGGTTTGAAATCATATATATTTATATGCATATATTTCTAATCAATTCAATCCAAAACAATTGAATTTCTAAAACATCTTGTCCTTTTCAAACATACTTTTCATTCCCAAATTACTATGGTAGCAATCCGTCACTCAGAAATTTGAAAATGAATACCCATAATGTCGCGATCCATTATCAGAATTATTTTCTTGCCACTGAAGTGATTTCAGTGCATAATCAATTTCAAAATCCATTAAAAAATTCTATAAAAAAATAATCCTTCAAAGTAATAATATATTATCTTTAAAATACTTCAAAAGATATTTTCTAAATATCCGGGATTTGAACCCACACTTCTGATCTGAATCTAACTATAATTTAGTTTATTTGTATATTCCATTCTTATAAAAATTCAATTTGGTTTTATATAATCATTTCAATATTATAATTTCAATCGATTGTAATAATCAACACATCCATATACCATAATATCTCAAAAATTATTCTTTTTATATCAAAACAATTTCGGAAAAAATTATTTCATCTACCCATTTTAAAACAATATTTTATCGAATTGCGTTGTTCGAGAGTTTAGAAACAAATATCGATACAGTTGTACATCCTGTATCGACTAGAATTCATAAACCAATCAATAAGATAAAAAACAATTTAATATCAAATCTACAAATACGCTCTATCGTATATATACTCAAACTCAATCTAGGGTGTTACTAACCCCATCTCTATTGGGTTACGCCACAGAACCAAGGTCACTACTCAACCTTCAGCTCTGATACCAACTGTAATGGCCCGGATTTCCGTATTCTTTGGATCGACTAATAACACCACACGCCCAACCCAAATTTCAAAGAAATACGAATCATTATTAGAAAGAAGTTAGAGGATGAGAAATAGAAAGAAATATTATAATAGAAGAAAACGAAGATCACAAACTCATAGCAGAAACGAATAAAATATATTAGATAACATAAACTTTGAAATACAAATCAGTAACTTTATATACATACCATTATCAGAGCACAACGGTTATCCCTGGAACAGTTATAAACACTTGTTTCCAGATACAACATAGTACACAGCGGAAAATATGAAAATCTATCGCTAACTGGTGAAGCCTCCTGCTTTGAGCTCCTCCAAGTGAATCTGAAAAATCCTGACTACTTGACTGCCCGTACAAATTTGGGCACCCAAGAGTTTAGGGAAACAAACAAAATAAACTCTGGGTCAGTCATGGGACTGGTGTGAGTAAACTCCAACCATTTGTTTAACTTTCAAAATCCTTTCGAAAGAAAAGATAATCATAAGACCGATCCACACATAAACACGGATGCTTTTTACATTACGATAACCCAAAATTATTTTTAATACCAAATCCAATGATATTACAATAGTGTCTAAATCAAATAAATAGAAATCTAGCGGAACGCTTGCATCTCACGCTCTATATATAATATAAAATCAAAAACCGCAGGGCGCTTATTAGAGATTGGATTTCCAACATGACAAGGTATGGAACCACCTTCCGATAGTGTATCTCTAGAGGGGAATACACTGGGTTCAACAAGAATGTCTTGCAACCCGGCCCACACAAGACCGACCACTCATTTCGCTTGAGTGTATCGAATGTATATCACCAACGGTTGGGATCACCAACCATTTCCCAAAAGGGATAGCATCGATAGATTAAAGTAGCAAATGGAATTTCTCTAGATAGGTGATTATACATCTAATGGGAGCGACCCACATAACCATGTTGCCTGCGCGATTTTTGTCAATTCCCGGTTGTGAGACTTGAGGTTTGAATTATCTTCCGGAACATCTGGCCACCATTCACTTTGAATGTCACATTGTCAGATCCATCGGAAATCACTAATTGATTCCCACAAAAATACTCAGATTGTTAGGCTAAAGAAGTATCCCTTCTTTGCCACCAACTTCGTACGTTTGAAGGAATCAACATACGTAATCCCTTTGGAAATACTCTGTCAAACATTCGTCCATACAAGTTGTCCTGGGTCTGGACAAACTGAAGGCACCATTCTATTAATCCATCTTAGGCAATTTCTACCTAGGGTTAATAGAATAGCCCTTGCACTTTACTCCGTCTCTAATTATCTTCAGCATAAGTTGATTCATAATGCTTATGCCAATACGGAGTGGTTTTCAGATATTAAATTTGATCTCGGTCTATCCGTATTGACAACGGAGGTATAAAATAATTCAAAACTTTGATAGTCGGTGATTTAACTATCAAAGGAACATCCATTCAACCAACGGTCCTATTTCCAAATGAAAGTTCTACTGATCAACCATCAAACAATACTGGCCCCTTTTTAAATTACTTCTTATTATATTATCATTCCAAATTCTCATTTCCCATCTTCCCTTTCTTTTCAAAGCATTATTGTCTCTCTCGATTCTTGGAAAACATTAACAATATCATAATTCCTTCATTCAAGAAAATATCTCTTATTCGAGTTAGAAAACATATATATATATATCCATGAATACTTAATTTCTATATTCAGAAAATATACATTATTAATATTGGAAAATATTTCCGAATTCCCTTTCTTAATTCCTCGTTGACCAATTCATTTCATTTTCTACGCGTAGAAAATATCTCTTATTTTATTTGGGGAAAACACTTCAAAATCCTTTAAATTAACTCGATGTTATAAAACATCGTTATTATAACTCAAAACATTAACCAATTATTAACTAACCGTTATGCTAACCAATCCTCACTATCAAACCTTAACCATTTCTCCATCAATCATGAAGTCAATCAAGTTGGGGTATATTTACCTCTCAGACCTTAACTGAACAACATTCTCAACTTTGAAATAGTCAAAGCTCACAACTTTAAACCAAATATTGCTTACGCGACCTTCGGATCCAATCTAAGAACATACTTCTTTCACGGAAAAACTTTGATTATAACGGTAGCATTATAATCGCTATTTCCAAATATTGGATTTAAAAAACATTACTTTTAACAACAGCGTTACAATCGCTGTCTAGAATTATAGAACATTTATTGTAACAATAGCATTAAGATCGCTGCTTAGATATACAAAACATTTATTATGACGGCAGCGTTAAAATCGCTGTCTTGAATTTACAAAACATTCATTATAATAGCAGCATTAAAATCGCTGTTTACAAATACTTGGTTTATAAAATGTAACTTGTATTTATTTATTTCTGTAAATAAATAAATAAGTAATTTAATAAATAATTAAATCTGATTCAAACGGAAAGTAAAAATAGCTACTTCCCTAAATTCTCTATAATCGAATTCCAATAACTAACTCTCATTCGAATACTCTATATTCGATTAATATTCCGAACTTCGGAATTTATCTACCATTTCAGGTTGATTAAAATTCTAAATTCACTTTTGAATTCATGCTTTCCAAATCATTACCAAATTCCTTTATAACCATTCCAGTTTACAAAACGTTATTACAATTTATTTTATATTCGAAATGTTGGGATAAAACTCATCGTTTTATTTTAAAACGATTATCTGTTCCCCTTTCTCTTTCAAGTTCCAAATTGGATTCATATTTCAAATCTAAATTTCCTTTAAAGATATTTCATTTGCAAATATTTGCTTTAAACCATTCAATTTAATCGTGAATATATTTCCTTTATGTACCATTTGATTCATACTTATAAAAATATCTTAAACCCAATTTTTATTTATAACTTCTATTCAGAATTATTTATATAAGTCCTATTTCCTTTTTATTTCAATCATATAAAATCTCATTTAAAATTTCCTTAATAATTGCTATGTTTAATCTTATTCCCAAATATTGGTTTCAAAACCCTTTTCCACTTTTTCATATAAATTCAAATTTGAATTTATATTTCAATTTATCCAGTGATAAATAATTTACTTAATTTATAATCTTGTTTATAAACAACTTCTTATATAATTAACATGTTTTTTTTTAATTCTAACTCTATTCGAAGTTATATTTCTATTTTGGAAATAAATTTCCTTTTTAAAACTCAAATTCCATTTTCTATATTCGAAAATATTTTAAGGTACTTAAATACCAAAATTCTAGGGTCCGGGTAATTCAACAAAGTAAAATCAATCAAAGTGAATAACAAACAATAATATAAATATTGAGGAATCCAGTTGGATCCCTCCAATCTGTTTCCCTGCATCCACAAATGTTCATCAACATAAATTTCACATAAATATGAAATTTTATAATAAACAGAATTAATAATTGATCAACGATATAACTATATCAACCATTTCAACCATTTTATCAACCATTTCAACCATCTCAACCAATCAACCATCACACAGTGTAAAATTGCTATAAATAAATTTAAAACTCGTTTATATAAAAATATAAACGAGCCAGAGTTAGTGAGTTTACTCACCTTGGTTGCAGTGGACGATTCTGCTTTTGTTTCATTTACAATCAAGTCAGCGTTTGATTTTATTAAGAAATTCCAGTAGCGCTGTTCTCAACCATCTTAGTTTCATAATGTAGATTTCTTTGTTACGATCCCAACGTAACCGGTTTCGTCCGATTCTAACAATGTGCAACGGAGTTATAAGTATTACAAGTTTTGAAACGAATTAGATTCATTAACTTCACTTATTATGTCATTAATAATTAATTATTAAATTATTCACCTAATTAATATCTTCAACACACGTTTTGCTTCTTCCAACGCAAAATGAAGACCCTGTTTCCTTTTAAGTCTTCTTACCAACTTAAATTCCTACTCTCAGCAAAAATCCCTCAATGTTTAGATCCATTAATTAAACATTCTTTAACCCATGCTCTTAGATCCTCAATTCTCATGAGTCATGATTATTGTTAATGATACATCTTTCCCAATCATAACATTTCAAAACCTGCAACATTTATATATGCTGTTATTTTTTATATATATACTTTTTTTAAGTGATTTATATATATATAAAAAAACAAAAACAAAAATCAATTACTCTTGTGAAAAAACTAATACAACTTAAATCTTCTTCTTCATTCTAAAAATTGGATGCCTGCTCCACTTTGTTTCCACTTTCCATCATACCTGCACGTTCAATCCTCACCAAAACAAAGTCTGGTTTCACCAAAACCATCAAGCTGCAGTTCGAATTCTTCCCACTTCCCTACCCAGTACACATTTCGTCTATAACCAATCAAAATGACTCGCAGTCCCTCCTTCCTTCACATTTTTATTTTCAACGGCCTGCTCATAACCCACTGCTCGAACTTCGACCTTACCCCTTCCTTAACTTGGACCCCAAAACCCATGTTTTACGGTGGAAACACCGAACCCTGTTATCATGAAATCTCACCAGATCTCGTTCATCAGTGCGTTTATCACTTAGGGATCTCACTCCGTCAATGGTTTCGCCCAAACCCTATCCAATTTCCACCAGAAGTTAACCCTAGGTCGAATGCTATGGTTCGAGCTCCTAAAAATTGTGATTGCAACTTGTAAAAACCCTTCGATGTTGAAGCTCTCATGAAACAAGGCGAATGGATAAAAATTGAACCGATTTCATCATGTCTGGATTTACTTTAGATTCTTGAAATTCGCAATGTGAGTTAGAAGAAACGATGGTTGAAACTGAAACGAGAAGGGATCGAAATTGGGCTTAGGCATTCACTATTGTGGGGGTAAAAGAGGATTAAAACTATTTTTATATTGATTTTTTATAGTGGCCATTTTTTTCTTTCTGAGAATGAGGACGCCCAATATTTAAAGGGAGAAATAGCTTGCGAGGCACAGAGTTGAAATTACTTGGTACTCACGGTTCTGAAGTTACTAGACTGGCACGGTTTGGAAACCGTAGGGAGAATGCTACTGAAGTGTACGGGAAAAGATAGAGAATTCCTTTTTTTATTAATCACTCAATCGTTTTAACTTTGTAATCAATACCGTGGCTTGTATATTAGTCTCGTGTTGTGAATGCACACGAGCTTGATGAGTTCCATTAAGTTGTTATTACTCGGTCCTACCATGTAAAATCTCGTTCACTTACAGACTCCTATAGACAAAAATAAAAATACTACCGTGTCGAGCGAGGTGCCCTGATCCCAAAAATATAATAATATCGGTAGTTTAACTTATATTATGAAATCCCAAAATATTGATATATTACGTATTTAATTAATTAAAAATTATAGTAAAATTCTAAAAATTAAATTATAACTATGCCTCAAAAGAATCTTGTCCAAATTCAAGACCGATATTTAAATATATTTAAATAACCGTTATGGCACATATGTGATTCCATAGCGTTTTTCTGAAAATTTAATTTGGACATAACTTTTTATTCCTACTATGTAATCTGGATTTTTCACATTTGTTGGAAAGATACTTTCAAACAGATTCAAATATTTCTTATTTCACTAAAATCTGATTTATTTTGAATCCTGTACATTCATTTGAAATTTGAAATTTGAAATCGAATATTCAAACTACCGCGCCATTTTAAACTCGTTTTAAATTATATTATAAATTATACGTTTAAATATCGTTTTATTAAATAAATTCCTTATAAATTTCTAGATATAATTCAAATAAAATATTTAAAACAAATTTAAATATTCAGAATTCAACGGCTAAAAATCCGGGTCGTTACACTTAATGGCAAAAGCAAGTACGAATAAAAGCTTTGGAAAAAGAAGTTAAGAACATACCCTTGAAAAGAAAAGGGTACGAAGCGTGAATCTTGTCCTCAGTCTCCTAAGTTGCAGCCTCATAGTCTTCTCCCCATTGAACTTTCATCAACTTGACCTCTCGGTTGCATAGCTTCTTAAACTCTGATCCAGGAATACGGGTAGGAATGCATCTAACTGTCTCCTCCCGTTCCACCTCTACTTCCTCAAGCATACTCAACTCAACTACCTCTACTGTATCGTGCAGACACTTCCGCTAATGAGAAACGTGGGAAACATCATGAATACCTGCCAATCTCTCTGGTAACTTCACCCTATAATACATTTGGCCAATCCTTTCTGTTATGGGAAATGGCCGTACAAACCTAGGTGCCAATTTCCCTACAGATCGAAAGGAACCACATTCCTCAAGGGTGATACCTTCATGAAAACCATGTCTCCCACCTCAAACTCAATATCAGTCTTTCTCTTATCTATGTAGGACTTCTTCCAGTCCTGAGTTATTTTCATGCATCTGCAGATAAGATCAATCTTATCTGAAGTTTCTCTAATCATCTCAGGTCCAAGCAGAAGCCTATCTGCAGACTCCGACCAACAAGTCGGTGATCTACAAGGTTGACCGTACAATGCCTCGAAAGGTGCCATACCAATACTAGCTTGATAACTATTGGTATAGGCGAACTCTACCAAAGTTTGATGCTCCTCCTCCCATGTCCCTTTGAAGTCTAGGATACACAGTCTCAACAGATCCTCAAGAACTCTATTCAGACTTTCAATTTGCCCATTGATCTGAGGGTGAAAAACGGTGCTCAAACACAACTGTGTACATAATGCCTCCTACAAGCTCCTCCAAAACTCACTGGTGAATATGGGGTCACGATCACTCACTATACTAAAAGGTACTCCTTGTAGACGGACTATCTCACGAAGATAAACTACTGCTAACCATGTTGTCGTTCTCTTGCTCTTAACAAGGATGAAATGAGTGCTCTTAGTAAGCAAGTCAACTACAACCCAAATACTGGTGTTGCCTTTCCTCGATCTAGGCAAACCATCAATGGATCCATAAAGACGCTCTCCCACACTATGGAACCTCCAAAGGGTGAAGTAAACCACCGGGCTTCCTTTTCTCAGCTTTGACTTGCTGGCAAATCAAACATCGAGAAACAAACTCTGGTACATCTTTCTTCATCCCAGCCCAAAAGAAAACCCTCTTCATATCTCTATACATCTTATCACCACCTGGATGGATAGACATCCAAGAATGATGGGCTTCCACAAGGACTATCTTCAACAGACTCCTAACTTGGGGAACACAAAGCCTTTCATCTCGTCACAACCACCCTTTATAATCCGTTAAATATCTACTGAGTTAACTAGAAGACTCCCATCTACTAAGCCTATCCAAGATGTCTGCTATCTGTGGGTCCTCACGCTGTGAAGTTCCTATATAATCCATAAGAGTAGGTTGCACCTCTAAGGATGCCAACAAACTAGGTATAAGATCCGTAGATGGCCTAAAATCAAAGCTCGATATATACTCCAAGCTCCGTCTCTCTACGAATAGTGGACACAAGGTCATCCTCTGCTTACTCAGCGCATCCGCAACCACATTACCGTTGCCAGGGGTATAAGAAATCTCAAAATCATTGGACGCTTGGAACTCCATCCATCTCTGTTGCCTCAAACTGAGATCCTTCTGCGAGAACAAATACTTGAGAGATTTATGATCAGTATACAACTCGAATTTCTCTCCAAGTAGATAATGATGCCAAGTCTTAAGCGCAAATACCATGGCAACCAACTCCAAATCATGGTAAGGGTTGTTCTTCTCATGAACTCTCAAATGTCTACCACCGTAACGTACTACCCTTCACTCTTGCATCAAAAGAGCACCGAGCCCTGTACCACACACGTTAATGTATACTATGAACACTTTGTTCTGATCAGGCGAAGTTAAGACTTGGGCTGTTGTTAGAGCCCTCTTTAGTCACCGAAAAACATCGCTACAATCAATATCCCAAGAAAAGGTCAGATTCTTTTGCGTTAGTCTGGTGAGTGGGGCTGATATCTTTGCAAAGTGCTTAATGAACTTCCTATAATAGCCCGCTAAACCAAGAAAATTCCTTACCTCCGTTGCATTCTTTGGAATTTCCCAATCTTGAACTGCAACTACTTTCACGGGATCCATTGTTATCCCATCGTTAGAGACCACATGCCCTAGAAATCTCACTTCCTTTCTTCAAAAATGACATTTGAAGAATTTTTCCTTAAGCTGATGCGCTCGGAGAGTCTTCAAAACCTCCCTTAAATGTGGGGCATGCTCTTCCTTGCTCTTTGAGAAAATCAAGATGTCATCAACAAAGACTACAACGAACTTATTCAAAAACTCCTGAAACACCCTACTCATCAGATCCACAAAATAGGCGGGTGCATTCGTAAACCCAAAAGGCATGACGAGCTACTCAAAGAAGCCATCTGGATTTCTAAAAATGGTCTTGCTTATGTTATTCTCAGCCACCCTCAACTGATGAATTCCCGTGGCCAAGTCTAATTGGGAGAAAATAGATGCACCAACAAGCTGGTTAAGCAGATCATCTATCCTCGGAAATGGGTGCCTATTCTTCTTAATGAGCCTATTCAACTCCCTGTAATCCACACATAAGCGAAGTGATCCATCTTCCTTAGTCGCGAAAACGACTGGAGCACCCCATTCCTATATACTTCGCCTAATAAACCCTTTCTCAAGTAGCTCCCTTACTTACTTTCTGAGCTCCCTCCTTTCTCTCAGAGCCATGTTACGCACAGGAAACGCAACTGGCTTTTCATTGTCCACCAAGTATATCTGGAAATCAATCTCGTGCCTCGGAGGTAATCCCATAACCTCCTTAAAAATATCGGGATAGTTACACACTACTGGTACTAATCGAAAATCATCGACAAAAGCATCAAGCGATTCTAGGAAACTTAGCATGACAGACCCCTTAGGGTCATAAGAAATCTCGAGAGTCCACCCTTGGCAAGTCAAAAGCCTAATGACCCTTCTCTCACAGTCCAGAATGGCACCATACATGGCTAGTTAATCCATCCCTAGAATCAAACCATAGCCCATGAAACCAAGAACATACATGTCGTACTCATACTCGACGGCTAACACAGATATCCTCAAACCCCGACAAATCAAAGACAGATGAGCCGTGCCCCCAATGGGGTTTGAGACAACAATGGGATCCAAAACCATACTAGTACTAAGGTGTAGAGTCCCAACCACAGAATCAGATATAAAAGAATGCAAAGCGCCAGAATAAAAAAGAGTTCTAACAAGATCGTCGGAAAGAGAAATCAAACCTTCAACAGTAACTTTCCTACCTCGGTCCAGTACACTTGCCACGAGAGCATGCACCTATCCTCCAGAAGATCCTTCCCTTTGGCTCTGTCCTTGTCTCTTTGGACACTACCTAGTATAGTGTCCTGCCTCACCACAGTGGAAACAAGCATTCTTCCTTTTTCTGCACTCTTTGCTCAAATGACCTTCGCGTCCACAACCATGACATTTCCACTTGTCTCGGGCTTTGCCGTTCTTTCCGACCTTCTTCTGTTGTTGTTGTTCTTTCTTGGGCCACAATTTCTTGTTTTGTGTCTCATCAATTTTAGTCTCTTTCTTTTTGCCTTTATCTTCTTTGTGCATCAATGCCATATCAACTAGTTTCTCAAAGGTTGCCCCTATTGGAATATGGGACATAGCCAACCCATGAAGGAGTTCATTTAACCCTCCTGAAAACCTCAAAGCTTTCATGTGTGGGATATTCACTAGCTCCAAACCAAACCTCGCCAATTGATTGAACGAATTGACATACTCTTTAATAGACATACCTCCTTGCTTAAGTGCCATAAACCGTTCCATTTGCATTCTCTCTTCTACCTGAGAAAGTAACTTCATCTCGAACCTCTACCGAAAATCATCCCAAGTCTCAATTGGATGCCCAACTTTCTTTACTTCCCACCAGAACGGAGCCCCATCTTTCAACTGCCAAACGACCAACTGAATCTTCCTACGGTCGTCCAACTTCAAAAATCCCAAACAAATCCTCCGTCTCTTTTAGCCAATTCCTCACTTCTACAAAAGTCTCAGTTCCTTGGAAAGGAGTTCCTCCCATCGCACATAAATCCTTGCATATCTTGGAGAAATTATTCGCTCGTGGAGGAGTAGGGACAACGGTTGTAGCTGGGGGAGGAGCGTTTGCTTGGCCTCCAGTTGGTGCCGTAACCTCGAGGTATCTGTGGAACCAAGCCAGTATCTGAACGCCCTCAGGAATATTCGGTTTCCCAGACATGATGAAAAGAAAAGGAAAAGGGATTCAAATAGAGAATCAAAAGATATTTCATGTGGCTTTGGGAATATGTTTTTCAAAACAGACTTTTCTTTTGAAAATGCTTTCTTTTAAAACTTTATGAAAACAGTTTTCAAAATCTTTTATTCGATCTTGTAACCTTTAGCTCTAATACCAAATGTGACACCCCACGTCCATTAATGTCACTCTTTATCATAACGCATTAAGTTCCATGAAGCGTTTTAGGTAAACAGGAATAGAAACATCACAAGAAAGATATAAAATAATAGAAAATTTTGAAACTTTATTCTTCAAACAGAAAACATCGTAGTCCAAAATCCAGTTACAACATAAGTCTGAGATACAGAAAAACCCATTACATCAAATTAAAATATCTGCCTTGTACTAAAATCATCAAAGTACAGTAATATAAAATCATATTCCCCCAATATAGCCATAGCAAGGTAGAAAGGTAATCAAAGCAGTATATCTAAGCAGCTCCAAGCAGAAACAGAAGAGAGAATCCTAATCAAGCCCGAGTATTCCCACGCTGAGAACATTTGGGGGCAGGGAAGGAAGAGAGAGCAAATGAAACAAAACGGGTCAGACATAAATTCTGGCATGTCCAGTTACTTTTAGCATATAAATAAGTAAAAGCATCCTGATAGACATATAAACTGGATGAGAGAGATAACAGTGCCATAATACATGTATAACAGAAAGAGCAAGATAAGCAGAATAAATGGAATAGAATAGATTACGCTTCTCAAATACTTTTCTCTGCACAAATACTAGTATAATAGAAACAGAATGATCCCAACAGAAGCAGAATGGTCGACTTAGGGGTAATTTAAGTGACGGGTTTTACCCCCAACGATAATAACAGGAAGCCTAACAGAAATAATGGGTGTCACCTCCAAATGATAATAACGGGCTCCTAAATAGGCAGGACTAGATGTACCCTAATTACTACCCCCAATCGATCGTCTCTCTATCCCGTATATACCCGGTATTGGCCTCACAGTAGGATGTATCACTTCCTAACATGGCAACCCCTTCCCCAGATAGGCACAACCATATCTACTGGTGATATAGCGTCTTATTTTCCCAAGCAAGCAGATCCATGCACGCACATGAACCCGTTGGAATGCACCATCAGACACCTCCACCCATATGAACCACTTACAATCAGCTCTGTAAGCGTGCCCTGACCCCTACCTAGTTCGGGGTTCCACTTTTTATACCAGTATGGATTACTGACTAATACAGGTCCCATACAACAGATGATGAAAGCCACTCCCTATGCTTGCATCCCCACTACTAGGATTTTGACAGGTTATGCCTAATAGATTTACAAGCCCGCATAACCCCAACATATAAAACAGGTTACGTTTGTCGGGTTCGTACAACCCTCTATGGATTTAAATAAGTTTACTTAGACCCCCATAAATTCAAGCAAGTTTAATTAACCCTTACACGATTTGATAGGTTCATATAAACCTCACAGATTTAAACAGGTTAAGTGTTATAGGTTAACAGGTTATTATCATCCCCCGTTCATGTATGTTAATGTATTAGACCTCTCACATTAAGTAGACCACTTATGGATGCTGGATATGCTAGGCGATTCCAGGCAGACTTCTACCATAAGTTGGACTTAACCTCGTGTCTTGGCACCATTACGTGTACATTTATGCACTAGACCCCTAAAATTAAATTAACCACTCGTGGATGTGGATTTGTCGGGCTGTTTCCGGCAGACTTCTACCACAAGTGTAATCTAACCTCGTGTCTAAGTGCGGTTGCAATTTCTATGTACTGTGAATTTAGGCTTATTCATTCTTAAAAAATTGTTCATGTTCATCATAAGTTATACCCCCAAATCCCAGTCCTGATTCACAATACAAGTTATGCCCTAATTTATCTTTCCCAACCGTTCCCAATTTCGTCCGTTCACTTATTTCAGCGATAGGCCTAGGCTCGAAGGTAGCCTAGGCTATAAAAATAAAAAGGGAAAGAGGGAGATAAGAGAACAGAAATAGGCATAATAACAAAACATGCATATGATGACAGAAATAGGCATAATAACATAATAGGCATATGATGACATAATTGGGAAAAATGACAGAATAGGCATATGATGACAGGAATAGGCATGTAAGGAATAAACAGTAGATTTGGTGTACAAGTAATGGAAGATTTCTTTAGTTATGATTCAGGTTATTAACAGGCATAGGTTTAGATCCAAACTTATAAAAATGTTAGGATTTCTTATTAAATGTTTATATCTAAAAGCAACATAAACTCACAGAGACTGGATCTAAAGAACAGAGAAAAAAGTGTTGATGTTGTAGCAGAGATTCTTGTATACGTATAAGTCGTTGTTGTAGAAGAATAAGCTAATTCATTTGAGCTGGGGCAGCATCTCATTGTCTCCATTGTTTTATGTGAATAAAACAATTGAAATGAGGTCCTATATATAGACTCAAGACAACGAATCAGGTCGAGAAAAAAGTCCAGGTTCATAGAATGAATCTGTCCCCGATTTAGGTGGGGTCGACCCAGGGGTCGACACCCTCTTGTGTGGGTCAACTCTATGGTGGACACCTATAGGCATGGGTCGACCCCTAATGGGTCGATTTCCCTCATGTCTTCTCTCTCTTTGATTTTGATTTCTAGGCTGGTGTTTTTATATATATTCTGGTTATATGTATATGAACTTCAAAGCTTAATATCTTCTTCATACGATGTCCATTTTACGCAAACTCGGAGTCTATCTTCTTCATATGAATGACATATGTCCCTTGATGTGTCACCATGCATGTAAGAGAGGCTTCGATAAGGGACAAGTGTTCATTAATGTGTCACTCTCTTAAGCTTCCATTTTCCTCCTTCTTTTTCATTAATTCTTACTTCCTCTCTTCTCTTCTCCTTTCCAAAGCTCTTAGCCATGGCTTCCTCCTTTCTCCACCTTGGTTTGGCCAAGAGCCTCTCTTTCCTCCTCCTCCTCTTGTAGAGAGAGATAATATATACAATATATATATATATATATGTGTGTGTGTGTGAAGAAGACAATGCGCCGAAATACCGTCCGACGGTTCGTTCGCTGTTAGTTAGGCTCGCCTACCGTGAAGAAGGGGAAAGCTATTTTGGTGAGAACTCCTTGAACTTTTACACATTTTTATTGTACATTAATTAGTGAAGAATTAGTTATAATTTGGATAGTTAACCAGTGTAACCTGTTTGAACTGTCTGTGGATGTTAACGGTTGGTGTATGTTGTGACGGATGATGGTTGCGTAGTTTAGAACACACACACTATTAGGCTTTAGTGTTATAACGCTTCAGCACAGTTATTATTTATCTAATTATGTTGATGGTTGTTATGGATGTTTATAATGGTTGTTAATGTTGTTTCTCACACACTATGGCATGACAGTTACGGTATTACATTGGTGATCAACAAATCTCCATCGTAATTAGAAGCAATATTACTCTGAAATTGGAGGTTTATATATTGATGAAGTTTCTTTTAAGAAAAATAAAATAAATAAAAACCAGAATGTTCTAGGATGACAGAGAAGATAATGTCTAGGTTTGGGTATGGAAAATATATTTTATGTTCTCCTTGGCTATTCCTAACTGATCCGGTGGATGAGATGGTTAATTCAAAATTAAATTTGACATTATTTGAATTTAGAAATAAATTGGAATTTAATTTAATATTTGTTAATAAAATATTAAGGGGAAAATAAATGTTGAATTTTTAAATCCAAAATAATTTGGAAAGTCAATTTAAATTAATTTAAATGATTTTAAATAGTTATATAAGTATATAATGGTTTTCTAAAGTATTTTGAAGTATCGCAGGATAATTTTTATTACGGTCAAAATAGAGCTTGTCGCATACCGGCAATTCACGTATTTTAGTCTTTTGCAACTCAAATTGGATTTCCAAATACATTTGATTTCTATTAACAAAAGCTTTCAAATGAGTAAAAGAATATTTTAATTTCTACTTATAATTTTCAAGTTGTTAAATCCAAAAGTGGTTCAAACACCCAAAACGTTGATAATTCTAAGTGAAAATAAAATAAAAACGAAGAGGAACACACGATTTATAGTGGTTCGGCATTAAAGAGCCTATGTCCACTCTGAGTTTCTTTAATTGTTGATGGAAGTACAAGTACAATGATTGTTTTCACTCAATTTCACTTCTACAATGACTAATTTCACTCAATCTTTCGTAAATACGCTCTAAAAGTTGATGATGATCTGAATAAAATTGTGGAATTCTGTTTCTATGGTATAGAGGTCAATAATTTTCCAAAAGATCCTTTCAAATAAGGCTTGATGATGTATTTATAGGTAGAAAATTCCCTTGGAGGGCCTCTGGTTCGTGTACACGTGGTGCTCATCCATTTAGATTCGGGTTTAGAAGCTTTGAGGTAGTGCCAGCGCATTACTTTTGTGGGTGAATGTAGGATAGTGGATTCAAAACCGCTTCGTATATGAAGGAATCATGGGCTGTAACTGCTGAAACTTCCTGTTCTCGGATCGAATCGGCGTTCACATAAGGGGTTCGCGGAGGTGACCGATCCAGTTGCACTTCCTGTATGCCATTCTCTTCTTTGTTCACTGCATAACCAAAGGGGTCGAGTCAAGGCCTTCTGAACCGATCCGGGCCTTTCCTGTGAACTCTTTCTTCAAACTTATTCATCGAGCAATCTCTTAGCTTTGTGTAGCCTAGTTCTCAAAGTAGGCTAACATTTTTCACCCTCGAAGTACGCATTTATTGAAAATAGAGCGTGCTTCGAAATTCTCTGCCCATTGGTTTCTGAATTAAAGTCGTTGAATAGTTGCTTCCATTCATTTGTAAAGTTATGACATCTCATCAATTTGCGTCTCTTGGTGTCTATAAATATCACATTGGATGTATGAACCACTCCAGTTGCTTTTAATAATCTTGAGATTCCATTCATTGTCTGAGCCATTCTTTCTGGTGAGCTCTTATAATACATTCTCATGACTCTTTCAGTCCTCCCTGGATTCCTTTTGTGTGTTGAGTTGACAGTGACGACTATGCTATGGTTCGGATTGGTCTCGCCGGATCCCATCCACGTTCCATCCATTGCTGCAATCATGGGCTGAATGGACTTATATTGGCGAGAACCATATGTTAATCGGATTGGGCCAAAGCATCAAATCCACACGAATATGAAGGATCTTCTTCTTCTCATATAAATTCACGCCCTTCTCTTCATTTTTAACTTTTCTCTTTCATTTCCGTTCTCCCCTAAATTTGGAATAAAAAAACCCTAATTTTCAAATCTCCAGAACTCCTTCTAGTTTTCAAATCAAACTCATAGGTGGATCTTCAATCTTTGATTAACTCCGCTTTAATCGATTCTAACTTGAATTTTGGAGCAATCTAAGTAAGTCCGCTTGCTATCACATCGATTTTGATGCTTTGTCTATTGTCCCCTCGCCATCGTCGTTGGTTGCTCGTTGCCACCTCATGATGGTTGTGGAGGAGGTCAAAGTCAGCATTATTCAAGTTGGCTTGTAAAAGCTTAGCCAAGAATGGGCTTTTGAGAGAAATGGGTTAGGTGACGCTGGGGAAGCGAAGTAGAATTAGAGGGAGAAGAGAGGAACGGGATCCGTTTGATGCAGAATGGAAGATCCAGGAGTACTTGGGTTCTGGCACGTGGCATTGGTTCAGGTCGGGGAAGATGTTAGTGATTGCAGAAGAAAGTTGAATTGAATGGATAGGATTTTGGGGTGTTGATGCGGTTCAGTTCGATTTTAACCGATCCGACCACAATCCCCTTCCTTTAATCCTATCTGATCTGATGTCTTCTCCTTCTCATGTTCGGAACTAATCCGCGTAGATGATACATCCCATCCGATCTACTCATAATTTGGACATCCGAACCGATCTAGTCTTAACCTAAAAAGGAGGGCTTGTACCGATCTTCTTGTGGTGTACATATCCGAACCGATCCGAAATGATTCAATATGATGTGCAAAAATGGTTCAACTAACTTAATCAAACAATGAGTATGACTTGTAACTTTATGAATAGTTAGGATAGAGCCTTACGATCATGACTGAACTCCAGACTATCATGAACACATAACTGCTTTAATTTTTTTCCACTACTTTCTCTTGTGGATATCTTGTACATTCTAATTCCATCATTATATGTACACTTGCACACTTTTAGCTTCGACAAATGCACAGGAGGACACGGGCAACTTCACTCTAATCTCTACTATTATTTCTTTGATAGTTTAACAATTATGGTTGAAAGACGCTCATTTAGACTAGTAGAAAGGAGAGATGCTGCCAGATCGTCTGAGAATCCATCTGTTGAAGACATATCTTCCACTTCAGATTCGGGTTGGAATAGTACGGGTCCGGACTATGAAACGAGAAGTCACAAAAGTGATGTGTCATCCGGGGGTGATGTCTCTCTAGGCGAGGAAGAAGGAGGGGTAGGAGATAATCATGCCCCAGATGAGTTTGGAAATGTTGAAATCTTGGGTCCGCCTAACGATTCGGTCAAGTCAACAATTGACAATGACAGACTTGCGCGGATATGTCTAAAGCATGGGATTCTTCAAAGTCATAATGAGTTTCCCTCGGAAACATATCGCCCTCAAAATCCACCAGAAGGGTAAATGGCTATCACCAAGTTGATGTGCCTAGTTGGGGCAATACCTCCATTTCCGCCATTCATTGTCGTTTTTTTGAGACAATTGCGGAATGCCCCCATGCAACTTCATCCCAACTCCTTCGCTTATCTGTATACTCTGTACATAGCTTATAAAGAAATTCTAGGTGTAGAGCTAACTTTTGAGGATGTTCATTTCTTTTACAATTTTAAACATCGAACCAATGACACCCCGTCTATTGTATACTTTGAATCGGTGCCAAAAAGGAAAATCATCACCGTTTTGTTTAGCAGCAAAGCTGGGGATCCAAAACCTAAATGGTTTTATATCAACCAGCAGCCCGGGTGTGCCAAAAGATGGCTTAAGTCAAGTAAGAACCTTGGTTTTTTTAAGTTTTTGTCTTGGCCTTTATCATGAATTCATTAGACATTGCTTGTTTTCACTTGCAGTTCCTAACCCACCATAAGAGAAGCATCTGTTGCAATTTTATCGTTTAAACCGGTTACTTAATGGTGACCAAAGATTCTTGACTATCAAGGACTGTTTAGTAGATGAATATCTCCATCGCCATCGTCTAATTGTTATAACTCGTAGCATAGGCCACGAGGAAGGCCCTTACGTGTACATACCTCCAGTTGAAGGGCCAATCCACACTCCACTTGAGAAGAGAGAAAGTTCAAAAGATCCAACAGTGCCCCTCAGTGATCCTCCTCCTTCCACGACTCAAGATGATATTTTAGCAAATATAGAAGAAAAAGATAGAGACAAGTATATCACTCCCGAGGATGCTGCTACTCCAGATAAACCGACGTCTCCAAAAGAGTGTCCGTTAGATACTCCTCAAGGAGATGATTCTACATTTCGGGGTTTGGGAAATCTTCCCTTGCCCGAGACTCTTTATACTTTAGAAGATTTCGTAAAGAATCCTTTGACCTTTACTTCTTCAGAAGAAACTACTCCGGTGAAGGCTAAGGAGACCGCACTTGCTAGCCTGAATCCGGGCTCTGGTTGGTTGGAGGGGAATATCACTTAGGATGCGCACAACACATTAGCACTGCATGTCACAACACTTATGCTTTGTGTAAATATTAGTTCTAAACTCAACATACCTTGTTTTGTACGAACCATGGTACGTCCCCGCTACGATATCAGGAAAATCCTTGCCAGCAAACCCTGACATGATTCTGATAATGAGCCTGACTGTTACAAAAGCCACGACAGGGATGACAGGAGGTATTATGATTCCAATCGTCCTCATTCTTCACGTTCTAGTTCTCCTCGTCGTTTTGATCCAGATAAGTACAAGAGCCATCAACATCGTCATGAAGGGGACGAACAACCTTCCAAAGATCCGACTCCTCCTAAAGAGAAGCGTCCCCAAGAGAGGCTATCGTCGAAGCATGCTGACTTACAGGATAAGTCTAAAGTCCCTGAAAAGAGGTCAGGCAAAGGTGATACGTCCATTGTACCGGCCAAGTGGAGAAATATTGAATTATCCATATCTAAGCCCGTGTCGCTCGATGCCAAGAACAAGGCAAGGCTAGCAAATCTAAAAAAACGGTTTCCGGATCATTATTTTGATCATATGGCCTTTTTTCCGGCGCTTGAACCTATTCCTTCGAATTGGGTTGACGATGCTAAAGCAAAAATTGATTTAGTGGACAAGCAATATACAGAAATGTGTAAATATTCGCTCAAGCATTCTAAGATTATCAAGGATCTTATCACTGATATTGGCCACATGAAGGAAATGGCCAATTATGATGCTAGCATTTTGAAGAATTTGGAGAAAGATTTGGAAGACGCACAAACTCAGCTTGCTCTCGCTCAACGGGATGCCGACAATTACAAAAAACAACACGAAGAACTACAAAGGCATTATCACATGCTCTTGGATTCCTATAGCCAAGAGCGCTTGGATCTAAAGAAGCAAGCTAAGGATGCTAAGTCTGAGAGCGTTAAAGTACAGTTAGCTTGCACTGCCCTTGAACAGGAGAAGGCTGAGCTAGAGAAGGAAACACTGATTTAGCAAAGCGGAATGCCGAACTGGAAGCCAAATTACCGGAGGCTGAATCTAGAGCAGTGTTGGCCGAGGGGAATACAAGTATCGCCCTTAAATCCGCCGAAGAAGTTCAAGAGAAACTCTCTGTGGCCCAAAAGGAATTGGATGGCAATAATGAGCTGATGATAGAGTTCTTTACTTAGGTGATCCATTGTCGGGACATTTCTTGGGATCGTGGATTACCCGACAACTCTGGTTTACGTATGGGACCAAATCATCGATTGGGAGAGGAAAGAGACCAAGGAGGATTCCGTCGACGAAAACAAACTTATGGGGAAGTTCCTTAGGGGTAAAGAGCCAGCATGTCTAGCTGAAGGGTGTTGACTTATCGCTGCTGCCATGGAGGAAGAGAGACGTCATGCCGAAGGAAAAGATATCATTGAAACCAATTCTTCTTCTTCTGCTCTCGGGGTTATCGAAACAGAGAGATATGATCCTGAAAATACGGGAATCCCTAAGGTGTCCGTTTTGTCTCCTATACCTAAATTGGCATCAGAGACTCTTGCTACCCCCAATCGAGAAATCATACGAACGTATCTATACCTTTTCACCCCAATTTTTTAGGGCTATTTCGACCTTTCGTCATATTATTGGACGATCAATTGAATATCCCTCGCTTTCCCCTGAGTTAATAACTGTCACCTATCGTTCTGTAGGTACTAAGCCGGCTGAATAGACTGATGGGCAACAGAAGACAGTCATCGGTGAAAAGTCTATCAAAGGGACTAAGGAGAAATGGGACGAGGTCACTGTTGTAAAATATGGGGGAAGAGATGAAGGCAAGAAGGAGGAGGTTGCCAATAAAGCTCCCGTGCCACCCAATACCGGGACTCTACATGCTGGGGAGATGATAGATCCTCTGAAAGATGACGGCGGCGACGATGGACATGAAGAAGATGTATGTTGTTATAACTGGGGATTCAGAGAATGTTGATGATCTAACTTTGGCCGAGATGAAGGCCAAGCAGGATAAGCGTATGCAACTGAAAGCTAAGGAAATAGATCCCAAAAGTCTTAAACCACTCGCGACAGTACCTCCTGAGTCAAGGTTTGTTGTTAGACTTTCAACCAGATCTACCACTGAAGTGCTTGCTAAAAAAATCTTCTTCTGATCCCAGTGCTCCATTTTCAGGGAAAAAGAGACCAAAGCGAATCCAGACCGAGGCTGAAAAAGAGGAGAAAGAAAACTTAAAGCTGCCAAGAAAGCGAAATCTACCCCAAAGTCCAAATGAGAGGCGATTCTATTTTTCATTTTAAATGTTCCTTGGGCCACTATTGTTGTAGCGAGTGCGGTCCTCGCCTTTGTTTATTTAGTTCATTTGTATAAACATTCACTTGTGTTAATAAAGTAGTTTGTTTCCCACTATATCAAATGCTTGCAAATTCGTCACCTGTTTCTATTAGTGTCGAGAAATTAATAAACATAAGTAATGATTCAAGTCACATTCGCGATTTCTACAAATGCATAAACAGAGAAAATATCATTCACAGAAATTGCCGCTTAATTAAATAAAGTGGATAGTCATAAAATGAATGATTGACAGCGGGGTACATGATGTATATTCCCCCAATCAATCTTGAATGTAGCATTTAGCTAAGGCTTGTTCGAGATTGATTAAACTGTCCTCAGGTCTTTTTGGCAGGGTTAAAATTCTTTTTCATTGGTACATATTCTTTGTACCTTTATACTCTCCTGTCGTATGATCAGGTTAGAGTATATTCAAGGCGCTCTTTTGTCATGGTGCACCTTCACGCCTCGAAAACTTTGTCTTTCGTCCTTTATACTCTCTATCGACTTGTGAAGTTAGAGTTCGGGACATTGTCTTCCCATCTTTTTATGTTGCTAGGCAAATGGTCATTTCATTTGCTTTCGTATCGACTCAAATGTCTAGTATTTCGACTTACTTTATGACAAACACAAAAAAAATAAAAAATAAGGTTTGGACGGATAAAGTAAATCACACGTAATATTTTATAGTGGTTCGGCCAAGTCGTGACCTACGTCCACTTCATAATATTTTGTTTATATTAACCAGACTTTTCTAGGCAAGTCATGCCTTTTTACATGGCCTATAAAACAAAAGAAAACATTACAACTTCAAGTCAAGTATCGCCGCAAATGTTGGGCATTCCATGCTCTAGGAATTTCTTCACCATCCACGATCGCTAACTTGAAAGCTCCTGTGTTAAGTCTCCGTCGGATGGTGAATGGTCCTTCTCACTTTGGGCCTAAATGAACGGGCGGTGGGAAGACTCGCTTCAGCACCAGGTCTCCGGGTTAAAAAGTCCTAAAGCAAACCTTTTTTTCATAGTAGCATGCCACTTGGCATCGATGCCTTGAAGCATGCAAATCCGCTTCGTCCCTCTTCTCTTCAACCATGTCCAGGGACTCTAGGAGGAGTGCTTTGTTCGTCATTGGGTCATAATACGTCACCCTATGAGAGGGGACTTTAAGCTCCACTGGAATTACCACTTCTTTCCCGAAGAAGAGTGAAAAAGGAGTATGACCAGTAATCGTCTTAAAGGTTGTTCGATAGGCCCATAAAGCTAGTGGAAATTCATCAACCCACATAGCTTTTGCTCGCTCCGATCGCTTCTTAAGAATAGACTTAATGACTTTATTTATTGCTTCAACCTGTACATTCGACTATGGATAAGCCACGTCGGTATACCTCTTATCAATTTTATACTTCTAACAGAAGTTTCTAAATTCTGCGCTGTCGAATTGTGTTCCATTATCGGTTATAATGGTTTTCGGTATCCAAAATCGACAAATAATATTTCTGACTACAAAGCTTTTCACCTTTCTTGCTGTGATCGTGGTTAAGGGTACGGCCTCCACCTATTTCGTGAAATAATCCATAGCCAAGATCGCGTATTTAGCTCTTCCTTTAGCAATCGGTAAGGTCCCGATGATGTCTAATCCCCACATTGCAAACAGCCATGGACTGACCATCGATTTGAGATGTCTTAGGGGTGCTCTCAGAAATTTGGCAAATCTCTGGCATTTGTTGCGGCTTTAGGAATGATCAGCTGCATCTTTATTCACGGTAGGCCAAAATAACCATATGGCAATACTTTCTTTGCCAGAGTTTGACCCCGGTATGATCCCCACACTTACCTTCATGTACTTCTTTCAGTACACGTTTGATGCCGTCGTGTGCTATGCACCATAACAGAGGCATAGAAAATCCTTGACTATAAATGACGTCGTCCTGTAAAACGTATGTTGCAGCTTTACGTGTTACAGCTCGTCTCTTGCTCTTCTTTGATGGGAGTATTCCACTTTCAAGGAAGTTCTTAATTGGCGTCATCCATGACTCCCTTTTGGGCTTAGCTTCCAGGTCTAATTATACTTCCATTTGGTCAAAGCTTGGTGATTCCAATATCTCTATTGGTACATTTCGGTTTCCCCAGGGTTGTCAGAACTTGCTAGCTTTGCCAGTCGATCTGCCTTCTGATTTTCCTCTCTCGGAATGTGTATTATACTGTAATGGTCCAGGTTGCCCAGTAACTCCTCTACTTTTTCAAGATAAGTAACAAGTCGAGGTCCCTTAGTCACAAATTCCTTTCGAACTTGGCAGACAACTATTTTGGAGTCACAGAATATGTCCAATGTTTTTATCCCTAATTCCTTAGCAAGTTTCAGCCCAGCAATTAGGGCCTCATACTCGGAATCATTATTGGTGGCGGAAAATTCCAATCGCAGGGCATAGTAAATGGATCGTCCTTCAAGATTGGCTAAAACAACTCTGGCGCCAGACCTTCGACCGTTCTTGGCCCCATCCGTAAATCATTTCCACGGACTAAGCTCTAACTTATGCTCTGAAGTAACAACTTTGTCATCCACTGTTTCTTCTTCGGAAATCGTGAATTATTCTATGAAGTCGGCTAAGACCTGCCCCCTTATTGACCTCCTTGGTTGAAAATTCAAATCAAATTGGCTTAATTCGATGTTCCACTTAAGTAATCGCCATGATGCTTCGGGTATTTGCAATACTTGTCTTAGAGGTTGATCAGTATATATGACTATCGAGTGAGCTTGGAAATAATGACGGAGCTTTCGAGAGGAAATCAAGAGGCTGTAAGTAAGCTTTTCTATTCGTGGATAATTGCGTTTCGCAGCTGCTAACTTCTTACTTGCATAATATAGTGGCCTCTGGACTTTGTCTTCTTCACACACCAAGGCTGTGCTGACAGCATGAGATGACACTGCCAGATAGACGAACAGATCTTCATGATCCACCGGTTTCAACAATATAGGGGGCTTCTTATAACACCCCGAATTTTCTGTTAATAATAAATTAATAAATTAAAGTAAAATTAATTCTAAATGAAAGAAATAAAGGAAACGAGTAACGCCATTGCGTTCGTCTCGGAATTTTGCTTGAGATGGAGTCCGAATTTGCGTAAATCGGACTTCGTATGAGGAAGTTGTGGTCTTCGGAAGTTTCAGAATTCGATTTAAAATTCAAACAGCCCGAAACAAGTTCAAAATTTGAAAACTGGACCAGAATTGGGCTGGGCGGGAAAATTCCCGCCCAGGACCTAGGTCGACCAAGGGGTCGACCTGGGGGTCGACCTAGTCAGGTCTTGGCTGGCCTGGTTGGGTTCTGAGTGATTTTCTGAGTTCTAGTGTGTCATTAGGGCTGATTTGTCACTTTTTGGTTGGCTCTTCTCGATGTGAATGGTCTAGATTCATCTATGATCATCTGACGGCTCTAATTAGTTTGAAATTCTATATAAACAACTCAAGTCTCCAACCTAAATTCACACAAATATTAGGACCAGAGCCGCCATGCTGTCGGGAGAAAACTGAGAGTAGCCTCCACTTGGAGAACGCTAAGAGACAAACAAATCTAATTCAAAATTAAAATCAAAACAACGTTTCTCTACCCAAAGGAAAGCGTCTGAATTCCAGAACTCAGAATCCAGAACTCAAGTTCGTCGTTCGTTGTAAGTTTAGTTATGTTTTGGGATGCGAATCAAAATTAATGTCATGCCTTGGAATAAATTGATAATAGAACAATGTTTATTATGTTATATGTGGAAATGAATGATATTGGTCTATGTCTATGGTTCTATTTTATTATCATGTAGAATTGGGAATTAATGGATAAATCTATTAATATGTATATGAACTTGGAGTATAGCCTATTATGACAAGTTTTGTAGTTTATCATGTTATGCAAGTTTCAGGTTGTAAAATCATATCACATATGTAACCAAATGTAAAATCATATCACATATGTATATGTTAAACATATGTCATATTTCAAGTTCACACTTATTCATATGTTCGTGATCGATTTGGAAATTCACATATATGTAAGTTGATTTAGCCTATGTTGCAATTTCACATATATGTAAGTTGATTTAGTCTACGTTGCAAGTTCACACCTATGATATTCATGTTGACTATTTTGCAAGTTCACACCTATGATGTTCATATTGACTATGCCGAAAATGCCAAGTTTACACCTATGTCATGTTTATGTTAATGAATTTCTTTATGCCAATTTTGTGTATGCTAAATTAGGCTAAGTTTTTAGCCTAATATTATATGTTAAAAATCATGCAGACGAAAAATTTGGCTAAGATTGTTAGCCTAATATTTAGACGGGGTAACGTTGGGAAAAATTGGTAATTATAGGAAACTTGACATAAATTGGTGAAAAATCACATAGGTAATTTATGGCATGAAACGATATAAATCATATACCTAAAAAGGATGAACATGGAAAGTGGGCCATAACATTTAATTGTTAACAAATTTACATATAAGAATAAAAAGAACAAATATGTAAATTTAGAAAATACGAGTATGCTTAACCCGAGGTTGGATTGAGTTGTGATGTAAACCTGTCCAGACACGCCCGGCTGTCCAGTAATCGCAACAACACCTATCCAATGTGGGAGGTTAAGGCATTGAGCCCAATAAGGACCCGAGGTTAGACTGAGTTATGGTGTAAACCTGCCCGGAACCGACCGGCACATCCAGTAACCGTAACAATACCTGTCTAATGTGAGTGGTTGGTGCTTTAACTAATTAAAGTTAAGGACATACAAGTCAGGATGGTAGGGTTAAGTTAACTAAAACACTTAACCAATTCAATATGTTAATTAAACTGATGGGTGGGGTTAGGTTAATACAGACACTTAACCACTTAACATATTTGACTAGAAAACCCTAGTAACGGGGACCCATTTCAGCAGTAACCCAATTAGGTATAATGGTACCCTGAAACTAGGCAGGGTGGGGCACGATTACTGTGCTGATTGTAAGCGGTCAAAAGCGACGACAGTTGGTGCAGCAGTGTAGGTTCTAACGGAGTGCAGGCGTGCACACACTTCGGAGCAGGGCACTGGGCATCAGTAGTATAACCTATGCATTCTAGAATTGTGTCGGGCCGCCACCATGGGACTTTATACACCCCATGATGGGACCAACATAGGTATCTACAATCATGTGGGGTCGTATGACACAAGGAGAAAATGTTGCGAGTAAGAGTCGATCGAATAAGGGATTGTCATGAACACGTGGTGCTAGTTAGGCTAGTTAGTAGGTGCAGGGAAGTAATAGTCAGTGCGTTTAGTATAGTTAGTATTTCCTTCCATATCTTGTCTTATATTCTGGTATTGTCCTGTTCTCAGTTTATGCAAGTCATGATCTTTTTATTGTTCTCATGCTAGAAATATAACTAGACTTACCAGACTTATGTTTGACCCATTTTCCTTTCGCTTTCTTTTCTTCCGTCCCCCACCCCCTCAGGTCCACTGGGAGGAAATACCTCAGCTTAGTCAGATTTTTCATCCAGCTTAAAGAGAGGGAATGTATTGCTTGGATCTCTTTCGTTTGTGCTATGGCTTTGGACATTCTATGGGGATTTATGCAGTTTTAATTATGCTTCATGCTTCTTTAAGTTTTAAATCAAGACAATATTATGGTTGTAATAATTGGAAGTTTGTTTTGAGGCAACTATGGAAATGTTTTGTATGTACACGTATTTATGGTACGGAAGTCTGTTTGTTTTTCCGCTATTTATATATATATATATACATATATATATATATGTGTGTGTGTGTGTTTATATCTGTCTTGTGTTTTATCTTTGACTTTTACTTATAAACCTCCACCGAAGTTAAGGTATTCCCTTTGTGAGTGACCTTAACGGAGGTGGGGTGTTTCACTTGGTATCAGAGCACAGGTTTACCTGATTAGATAAAGTTTTTTGAAACTATTTTCAAAAAGAAGATTAAAGAAGCATTTTTTTTCAAGAAAAAGCATTGTTTTTAAAAGGCATAATTCTCCAAATCCATATGCACTATCTCTCTTTCCTTTTGTCTTGAATCTTTCCTTTTTATTTCAGCATGTCTGGAGATCTTAACCTTCCAGAAGGATTACCGATACCTGGCTGGTTCCGAAGGTACCTAGAGGCTTGGGCCAATGATGCGGGCCCAGCAGACATTCCTCCTCCCACAGTGGCAGCGGTTCCTCCTCCTCCTCCTCGTGGAAATGCTTTCGCTAAGACGTGTAGAGACTTCAAGGCTATGGGTGGAAAGGACTTTATGGAACTGAATCCTTTGTGGTAGCAAGGAACTGGCTGAAGGAGACCAAAGATTTGTTCGTCATCTTCGAAGTTGACAACAGGCAAAAGATACAGCTAGCAGTGTGGTTGCTTAAAGACGAAGCTTCTTATTGGTGGGAGGTTACCCATGCCGAGAGGCCAGTGGAAACTTGGGAAGATTTCAGGATGAGGTTTGAGATGAAATTCCTCTCCCAAGCTGAAAGAAGCCTGCAGATGGAGAAGTTCCTAACTCTTAAACAAGGAAGTATGACGATCAAGGAGTACGTCAATCAGTTTAATCAGTTGGCCAGATTTGGGCTGGATTTAGTAAACACCCAACACAAGAAGGCCCTTCGCTTCGTCAAAGGTCTGAATGAGCCTCTACACAGCCTTGCTATGACCCATATACCCATGGGAGAGACTTATGAAAGCTTGGTGGACATGGCGCTGCTACATGAGGAAGATAAAGGCAAGAAAGAGGCAAAGGTGGAAGTGCCTCAAGAAAAGAAAGAGGGTTTACAGGCTAAGAAAACAGACTTCAAGAAGGGCGGGAAGAACAACAAATCCCCTGAAAAGATAAGGTGTAATTTCTGTGGCATTGTTGGACATATAGTGAAAGACTGCAGAAAGAAGAAGGCGAAGATGAATGTTGGTTGTTTCCATTGCGGCGAGACTAGACACATGTCTAAGGCTGCCCAAAGAAGCGGGGGCAGGGACAGAGGACTGGATCCACTTCAGGGGGACAGGTTCACGTGCTGGTGGCACCACCACAGGAACGAGGTAGAAATATTTCTGTAGAAAGCTTAGTTTATCTCTATGATCATCCAGTTTGCACTCTCTTTGATTCTGGCGCATCATACTCCTTTATTTCATTTGCTTTAGTAGAATCTCTGCACCTAGACACTAGTATGGTAGAAGATCCCTTGGTTGTTTCAAATCCAATTGGGGGCTCAACTTATTTGTCACTGATTTGTTCGGATTTGAATATCTCTATTCTAAGTGTTGAGTTTAGATGTAGTGCCTTTGTTTTTGGCTTCTCGGGATATGGATTTATCTTAGGCATGGACTGGTTATCCAGTAATGGTGCCATTCTTGATTGTGAGAAGAGAGTGGTTAGACTCATGACTCGGCTCGGTAACACTCTAGAAATATCTTGTAATCCCTTTAATGCTATTATGCTTAGATATCTAGAGTCGCTTGATGCTTCTGTTGTGAATTTGTAGTCGGTTAGAGTGGTCCGTGAATACTCAGATGTCTTTGAAGAGGTGAAGGGCTTACCTCCAAGGCGGGAAATAGACTTTCGCTTATATCTTGTTGATAATGCAAAGCCCGTAGCTTTACTTGTTAGATACATGGCTCCAAAGGAGAGAAAGGAGCTCAGTAAGCAAGTTAAGGAGCTTCTCGAGAAGGGGTTTATAAGGCGGAGTATCTCGGAATGGGGTGCTCCAGTGGTGTTCGCCAACAAAGCAGATGGCTTACTACGTCTTTGTGTGGAATATAGGGAGCTAAACAAGCTGACTAAGAAGAATAGACACCCGCTTCCTAAAATAGACGATTTGTTTGATCAGCTTGTAGGTGCGTCGGTTTTCTCCCAACTTGACCTGGCTACTGGGTTCCATCAGCTAAGGGTAGCTGAAGATAGCATTGATAAGACGGTGTTCAGAACCCCAGACAGTTTCTTCGAGTGGCTTGTCATGCCTTTCGGCTTGACAAACGCACCCACTTATTTCGTAGACCTAATGAGCAGGGTGTTAAGAAAATTCCTCAACAATTTTGTGGTTATCTTCGTAGACGATATTTTGATCTTCTCAAAGGATGAGGAAGAGCATGCTCAGCATTTAAAGGAAATCATGGATACTCTCCGTGCACATCAGCTAAAAGAAAAATTCACCAAGTGCCACTTCTGAAGAGAAGAAGTAAGGTTTCTTGGACATGTAGTGTCCAAAGAGGGGTTAGCTGTGGACCCCATGAAAGTGGTGGTGGTGCAAGATTGGAAGGCACCAAGAAATGCAACCGAAGTCCGAAGCTTTCTCGAGCTAGCAGGTTTTTACCGAAAGTTCATTAGATATTTCGCGAAAATCTTAGCTCCACTCACAAGGCTCACAAAGAAGAATCTAGCGTTCGCTTGGGATTTGGATTGTGATATTGCTTTCCAACACTTAAAAAGGGCTCTTACAACAGCCCCAGTTCTGACTTTGCCTAATGGAAGCAAGATGTTCACAGTATACATGGATGCTTGTGGTACGGGACTAGGCGATGTTCTGACGCAAGAAGTGAAG
Organism: Allium sativum; assembly: GCA_030737875.1. Lineage (NCBI taxonomy): Eukaryota > Viridiplantae > Streptophyta > Magnoliopsida > Asparagales > Amaryllidaceae > Allium > Allium sativum. The sequence goes on along the minus strand of CM060922.1, from coordinate 808,070,456 downwards.
GTAGTAGCTTATGGTGGAAGATAATTGAAAGTTCATGAAAAGAACTACCCAACCCACGATCTTGAGTTGGCCGCCATCGTATTTGCGCTTAAGTCTTGGCGCCATTATCTCCTAGGTGAGAAGTTTGAATTATATACTGACCATAAATCGTTGAAGTATCTTTTCTCGCAGAAAGATCTTAACTTAAGACAGCAAAGGTGGATGGAGTTTCTTGCCTCGTATGATTTTGAAATTTCCTATACTCCTGGCAAGGGCAACGTAGTAGCAGACGCCTTGAGCAAAAAGAAGCTGACCTTAAGCCCTCTCTTTTTAGAAAGGCAAAGCTTGGAGTATGTAGCCAGTTTTGACTTTAGGCCCTCCTCTGATTTTGTACCTGGTTTGTTGGCATCAGTAGAAGTACGGCCCACTCTTTTAGACTCAATAGGGGCCACACAACATGAAGACCCTCAGCTTGTGGATGTGATTGATAAGCCAATTAGGGGTGAAACTTCCAGTCACCTCAATAGGTACTCCATCGACGATAAGGGTTGGCTGACGCGAGATGGAAGATTATGCGTCCCACAAGCAAGGGATTTGGTAAAGATGGTTCTCGAGGAAGCACACCATTCCAAGATGACAATACACCCAGGTGGAGACAAGATGTACAAGGAAGTAAAGAGAGTTTTCTTTTGGAGCGGCATAAAGAAGGATGTGGCAGATTTCGTTTCTAAGTGCATGATATGCCAACAGGTCAAGGCGGAACAAAAGAAGCCTGGAGGACTGCTTCATCCTCTAGAAGTCCCGCAATGGAAGTGGAATAGCATTTCAATGGACTTCATTGATGGGTTGCCTAGGTCAAGAAGGGGCAATACTAGCATTTGGGTAATAGTCGATAGGCTTACAAAAAGCGCCCACTTTATACCTGTCAAGAGTAGAAGGACTGTCTCATCTCTAGCATCTCTTTATCTCAAGGAAATAGTTCTACTCCATGGAATACCCTCCAGCATAGTGAGTGACCGAGATCCTATCTTTACAAGCGAGTTTTGGCAGAGTCTGCAAGAAGCTGTAGGCACACAGTTATGCTTGAGCACGGCCTATCACCCCCAAACTGATGGTCTGACGGAAAGGGTGAACAGAGTATTAGAATATCTTTTGAGACTGTGCGTTCTTGACTTTGGAGGGACATGGGAGGATCATCTTCCTTTAGTGGAATTCGCCTACAACAACAGCTACCAAGCCACCATCGGCATGGCACCCTTCGAAGCTTTGTATGGAAGACCGTGCCGATCACCAACTTGTTTGTGGGAGTCTACAAACAAGCTTATACTTGGGACAGACATGATTAGAGAGACTTCAAAAAAAGTGGACTTGATACGAAGGAGAATGAAGACTGCCCAAGATTGACAGAAATCCTACGCAGATAAAAGAAGGACCGACCTTGAGTTTGAGGTTGGGGACAGGGTTTTCCTTAAGGTATCTCCTTTAAGGAACGTCGTTCTCTTTGGATCCGCAGGAAAGCTAGCACCAAGATTTGTAGGACCGTTCCCTATCATCGAGAAGATTGGGAAGATGGCTTATGGAGTAGAGCTGCCCGAAAGGTTGGCTGGAATTCACAATGTCTTTCACGTTTCTCATCTACGGAAATGTTTACATGAGTCTGCGGAAGTGGTGGAGCCAAGCATTCTAGAAGAAGTTGAAATAGAACGAGAAACAACTGTGAGGAGAGTTCCAACTCGAATCGTAGGAACTGAAATCAGAAAGCTATGCAACCGTGAAGTCAAGCTTTTTAAAGTTCAATGGAGCGATGCCGAGGAAGATGCGACTTGGGAAACTGAGGACAGAATACGCGCTGCCTACCTTTTCTTTTTGAGCGTACATCTTTGACCTCTCTTTTTCCATAAGTTTATGCTTGTATCTACCTTTTAGTGTATATTCTTGGTCCTTTTTCTCCTAACTCCTTAGGTAGAAACTAATGGACATAAACATGTATTTGAAACATTATATGATTGATTGCTGCAAGTGGTTGCTAGTGATTGCTCGTGGATGCATATACACACACCCTAGGTATAAGATCGGCTCAGTCACTTCCATATTGCATATGCATATATATATATATTCATATTTGTATGTGGTTGAAACTTGATATGTTGTCATATGGATGTCGCATTTGTATGAATGGTTGCGCACTCATGTAGAATTATGAGTAGGGAAAAATTTGCATACATAATGGATTCATGACACATACATGATTCGCATTAAGGAGGTCAACTGAATCAGTAGACCTCCTAATTTTTGCATTAGATAAGGACATATACACACACTATGCATATGATCATGAAGCATTAGAAGTCTTTTAAGGAAAATGGACGCCTGTGTTTGTTGGTTGAGTAGATGGACGATTGGATGTTAGGATATACGTTCTTCTAGACTTGAAGATTTCGGGGACGAAATCCTTTAAGGAGGGGAGAATGTAACACCCCGAATTTTCTATTAACAATAAATTAATAAACTAAAGTATAATTAATTCTAAATGAAAGAATTAAGGGAAACGGGTTACGCCATTGTGTTCGTCTCAGAATTCTGCTTGAGATAGAGTCTGAGTTTGCGTAAATCGGACTCTGTATGAAGAAGTTGTGGTCTTCGGAAGTTTCAGAATTCGATTTAAAATTCAAACAGCCCGAAACAAGTTCAAAATTTGAAAACTGGACCAGAATTGGGCTGGGCCGGAAAATTCCCGCCCAGGACCCAGGCCGACCATGGGGTCGACCTGGGGGTCGACCTGGGTACCCATGTCGACCTGGGGGTCGACCTACCCAGTCGACCTGGTCAGGTCTTGGCTGGCTTGGTCGGGTTCTGAGCGATTTTCTGAGTTCTGGTGTGTCACTAGGGCTGATTTGTCACTTTCTGGTTGGCTCTTCTCGATGTGAATGTCTAGATTCATCTATGATCATCTGATGGCTCTAATTAGTTTGAAATTCTATATAAACAACTCAAGTCTCCAACCTAAATTCACACAAAAATTAGGCCCAGAGCCGCCATGCTGTCGGGAGAAAACTGAGAGTAGCCTCCACTTGAAGAAAGCTAAGAGGCGTACAAATCTAATTCAAAATTAAAATCAAAACAACGTTTATCTACCCAAAGGAAAGCATCTCAATTCCAGAACTCAGAATCCAGAACTCAAGTTCGTCGTTCGTTGTAAGTTTAATTATGTTTTGGGATGCGAATCAAAATTAATGTCATGTCTTGGAAATAAATTGATAATAGAACAATGTTTATTATGTTATATGTGAAATTGAATGATATTGATCTATGTCTGTGTTCTATTTTATTATCATGTTGAATTGGGAATTAATGGAAAAATCTATTCATATGTATATGAACTTGGAGTATAGCCTGTTATGACAAGTTGTGTAGTTTATCATGTTATGCATGTTTCAGGTTGTAAAATCATATCACATATGTGACCAAATGTTAGATCTACATGTTTATGTGTATATGTTAAACCTATGTCATATTTCAAGTTCACACTTATTTATATGTTCGTGATTGATTTGGACATTCACATATATGTAAGTTGATTTAGCCTATGTTGCAATTTAACATATATGTAAGTTGATTTAGTCTACATTGCAAGTTCACACCTATGATATTCATGTTGACTATTTTGCAAGTTCACACCTATGATGTTCATATTGACTATGCCGAAAATGCCAAGTTTACACCTATGTCATGTTTATGTAAATGAATTTCTTTATGCCATTTTGTGTACGCTAAATTAGGCTAAATTTTTAGCCTAATATTATATGTTAGAAATCATGCGGACGAAAAATTAGGCTAAGATTGTTAGCCTAATATTTAGATGGGGTAACGTTGGAAAAAATTGGTAATTATAGGAAACTTGACATAAATTGGTGAAAAATCACATAGATAATTTATGGCATGAAACAGTATAAATCATATACCTAAAAATGATGAATTTGGAAAGTGGGCCATAACATTTAATTGTTAACAAATTTACATATAAGAATAAAAAGAACAAATATGTAAATTTAGAAAATACGAGTATGCTTAACCCAAGGTTGGATTGAGTTGTGATGTAAACTTGCCCGGACCCGCACGGCTGTCCAGTAATCACAACAATACCTATCCAATGTGGGAGGTTAAGGCATTGAGCCCAATAAGGTCCCGAGGTTAGACTGAGTTACGGTGTAAACCTGCCCGGAACCGACCGGCACATCCAGTAACCGTAACAATACCTGTTTAATGTGAGTGGTTGGTGCTTTAACAAATTAAAGCTAAGGACAGAAAAGTTAGGATGGTAGGGTTAATTTAACTAAAACACTTAACCAATTCAACATGTTAATTAAACTGATGGGTGGGGTTAGGTTAATATAGACACTTAACCACTTAACATGTTTGGCTAGAAAATCCTAGTAACGGGGACCTATTTCAGCAGTAACCCAATTAGGTATCATAGTACCCTGTAACTAGGCAGGGTGGGGCACGATTACTGGGCTGATTGTAAGAGGTCAAAAGCGACGGCGGTTGGTGCAGCAGTGTAGGTTCTAACGGAGTGCGGGCGTGCACACACTTCGGAGCAGACAAACAGGGCACTGGGCATCAGTAGTATAACCTATGGATTCTAGAATTGTGTCGGGCCGCCACCATGGGACTTGATACACCCCATGATGGGACCAGCATAGGCATCTACAATCATGTGGGGCCGTATGACACCGGAAGAAAACGTTGCGAGTAAGAGCCAATCGAATAAGGGATCACCTTGTCATGAACACGTGGTGCTAGTTAGGCAAGTTAGTAGGTGTAGAGAAGTAATAGTGAGTGTGTTTAGTATAGTTAGTATTTCCTTCCATATCTTGTCTTATATTCTGGTATTGTCCTGTTCTCAGTTTATGCAAGTCATGATCTTTTTATTGTTCTCATGCTAGAAATATAACTAGACTTACCAGACTTATGTCTGACCCATTTTCCTTTCGCTTTCTTTTCTTCCGTTCCCCCCCAGGTCCACAGGGAGGAAACACCTCAACTTAGTCAGATTTTTCATCCAGCTTGAAGAGAGAGAATGTATTGCTTGGATCTCTTTCGTTTGGGCTATGGCTTTGGACATTCTATGGGGATTTATGCAGTTTTAATTATGTTTCATGCTTCTTTAAGTTTTAAATCAAGACAGTATTATGGTTGTAATAATTGGAAGTTTGTTTTGAGGCAACTATGGAAATGTTTTGTATGAACACATATTTATGATATGAAAGTCTGTTTGTTTTTCCGCTGTTTATATATGTGTGTTTATATCTGTCTTGTGTTTTATCTGTGACTTTTACTTATAAACCTCCCCCGAAGTTAAGGTATACCCTTTGTGAGTGACCTTAACGGAGGTGGGGTGTTTCACTTCTCCAATAAGTCCAACAGAATTTGGAAGGCCTCTACACAGTCGGGAGTCCATTCGAAATTACGTTTTCCCCATTTGATGAAATCAAAGAATGGGACACACTTGTCCGTAGCTTTGGAAATGAATATGCTTAATGCAGCATCCTTCCCTGCAAAGCTTTGAATGTCCCTAATCTTCCGTGGTTCTTCTATGTTCCTTATGGCTGCTATCTTGCTAGGATTAATCTCAATCTCTCGAGAACTTATGATGTACTCGAGTAATTTCCTTGATGCAACCACAAATGAGCATTTTAAGGGGTTCAACTTCATCCCGTACCTCTGTAAGATATCAAACATCTCTGCTAGATCTTGTGTATGACTAGAAGATTGCCTGAATTTCACGAGCATGTCATCTATATAAACTTCCATGGTTTTTCCAATCTGTTTATAAAACATTCGATTTACCAAGCGCTGATTCGTGGCTCCGGCATTCTTTAGTCCGAACGACATTACCACATAGCAGTACAATCCCAAGTTTGTTATAAAACTCGTGTGCTCTTGATCCGACACATGCATGGGAATCTGGTTATATCCGAAGTATGCGTCCATGAAGGAAAGAAGTTCATGTCCGGCCATTGAGTCCACTACTTGGTCAATCCTAGGAAGTGGGAAACTATCTTTTGGATAAGCCTTGTTTAAATCCGAAAAATCAATGCATGTTCTTCATTTCCCATTTGATTTCTTTACCAAAATGGGATTCGATATCCAGTCGGGATACGTCGAATCTCTAATGAACCTATTATCTTTCAACTTCTCCACTTCTTCCTTTAGGATTTCCAACCTCTCCGGGCCTAACGTACGCCTCTTCTATTTAACGGGTGGATGCTTTGGATTAGTTCTCAATGAGTGACTCATAACGGAGGGAGATATCCCACACATGTCAGCATGGGTCTAGGCAAACAAACACATCCAAATTTTCCTTTAAAAAGTCAATCAATTCCTTTGCTCAGAGCGGATCCAGCTGGGATCCAATCTTCAATACCATTGTCGGATCAATATCGTCAATGGGGATATCCACATTCATTTCATTAGGGGTCGCCATTCTGTCCTCAGGCTCTTCATCCTCTCTGGGATCTATGTCCTCGGGCAGTTCTCTGGGCGACTCCCTCAGGGCTGGTCCCTTTAATTGCTATGCTGAACCATACTTCGCAGGGGAGGAGGCTTCTTTAGCTTCCATGCTTAATCCCTTCAGTAACATCTTTAATTCGGCCATGTAGCAGGCTAATCCGGTGGCCTGGTCTCCTCTTATTACTCCCACTCCTGCTTCGGTTGGAAATTTCAGCAATAAGCACCAGGGCACAATGCAAGCTCTGAATTCCGCGAGGGCTGGCCAGCCTAAAAAGGCGTTATAGGGTGATTCAATTTTGAAAACTACAAATGGGAAAATTCTCACTCTCCGGCGATCTCCTTGTCCTAATGTCACTGACAATTCTACATATCCCATTGGAGCGGTCGATGCACCATTGAAGCCACATATCCATCCCTCGCAAGGCTTCAAGTCTTTCACTTCAAGTTTCATCTGATCAAATGCTTTTTTAAAGAGAATATTAACCGAACTCCCATTTTCTACCAACACTTTGTGAAGCAAAGTTGGACCGATAGTGGTAGTGATCACCAACGGGTCCTCTGTGGGTGATTCAATTCCAGAATAATCTCTATTACGAAATATTATATCATCTGACATCGTTATTTGTTGCTTCACTGCAGAGATGTATTCGAGGTTGCTACACTCTCCCACTTCAAGGTGCTTAACCGCATTGACATATTGGTCCATAGCCCTATAACTATAGGCATTGGGGTGAGGGCCTCCTACTATAGTACTGATAACGATTCCTTTAACTTTTTGTTGAGAGGTGGGCTTAGGAGCAGGCTGATTTGGATTCGGGGCTTGTCCTCCTTGCCCCCTGTCTCTTAGGGCAACCTTGTATTCATCTAACTTTCCTTCCCACGGCAGCTTTTCGACAACGTCTCTCAAATGTCGACATTCATTAGTAGAATGTCTGTGGGTTCCATGAAACAGACAAAATTTTCCAATAGCCACCTCCTTCTCTGTAGAGTCTCGGGGCGGAGGCTTTTTATATTGTAAGACACTGTAAGTATCCAGGTAGATGTTTTGCAATGTGTCATTCAGTGGTGTGTAGTTTTCAAAGGTTTGGAATCGATGCCTTTTGCCTGAGTTATTTCCTCGGTTCCTATTCCTCCAATTTTTGTTTCCATTCTTTTTGTTACTTCCTTCGTTTTTGTTGCAAACATTTACCTCGACTTTCCTCAAATTGTCACCGGACTGCTTCACAGCAACGTTACTTTGAATATCTTCTCTCGAAGCTCCATCAGACTTTCTCTTTCGATTGGCTCATATCTCTTCTCGTCATAGACGAATATTTTCCTTTTCATAGAAAGCCTCCCTAGTCAATGGTGGCTTCCCAGCTAAATAACCTCCGAATTCAGTGTTTGGATCGTCTCCTTCAATCAAGGCCATCAAAATTGTTAGTTCGTGGGGATCTCTTATTTCAGTAACTTCTAAGTTGAAGCAATCCAAGTATGATTTCAGAGATTCTCCAGGGCTTGTTTAATTCTAGACAGTTCGGTAACACTTTTAGCTCTTCGGAGATGGAGTCGGGACTGTTTCATAAAAAGCTCGCTTAGTTCTTGAAAATTCGACACCGATCGCGGGGGAAGTCGCCTAAACCACATCAATGCAACATCTTCTAGATATATTGGGAAGGCTTTACATTTTACAGTGTCAGTTGCAGCTGCAGTGTTCATATACCATGCATACCTCATTAGGTGTTGTTTCAGATTTGTTCTTCCAGTATAACGATCCATTTGTGGTAAATTGAACCGTAGAGGGAATTGGAAGTTTAGGATGTCAACAGTAAACGGAGTATGACTGCATTCGATACCCCGGTCTTCATTTGTATATTGGCAACTATCGGCCATGATTTGATGTACCATCGCTTCTACTTCCGTTCGTTAGAGTCGGTTTGGGATCCCTGCTTCTTTCTCTCCTCACGCGCCTACCACCTACATCAGGTGACTCCCTTAGGTTTCGGCTGGTAACAGAACATCCCTGACTCCTACGGTCCTGGTCACTCACAGGACGTCAGGCTGAAGGAGTTGCCCCTGGGTAGGATTGGCAATATTTGGATCCCTGGGGAGAACATGTGATCCTCGCATCGGTAACAGCATTGGTTCCCTCAAACTAGGATCTTCGGGTCCCTGAACACGGGCTACATCTTCACGGGACCCCAATGATCCAAATGTCAGTTGGTCCAGATTTTCGGGCCTTTCGTATGGCCTCCTTTCATTCGGGCACTCTTCATCAGAAGATGATGAATGGTCCATAGTATGATGAAGAACCGGAGAGGAAACCCTTATCTGCGAATTTCGCTTATTTCTTCGTTCATAACCCTCATGTTTTCCCTCATAAGAACACTATCGCGTTTGTGATCCTCCAAAGCATCCCTAGTGCTATCAAGCATATCAAGCAAGCGGGAAAATTCCCCATGGGTTACGAGTGCAGAAGGTGTAGGCTGGTAATCAGTTGCCACAGCTAGTACCGGAGCATTTGCAGGAGCTCGAGTAGAGGTACCAACTTCAGCCAGATTCGTATCGGATCGGCCTCCACCTGCCTCTGCGGGTCGGATCGGTGGAGAGCTGCCAAGAACATTTTGGGGAGTAGATCGGATCGGTTCGGAGCATTCAATTTGAATCGGAGCCTGCTTAGATAGAGTTAGAGATGTCTTGCCGGACCGGTTAGTTCCTGAACCCTGTCCTGCCGGACCGGTTAGTTCCTGAACCCTATCCTTTTGACCTATTTACAACCATAACTTGCTGATCTTCACCTACTCCGCTTTCCCGCGCATTCTGCACTTCTTTTTCTTTTTCCTTGATCATAATATCCAATTTGTCGAAATTTTTTAGAGAGAATTTTAGAAATATTGACTGCACAGACTGTCTGTTTCGGATACACAAACCCAAATAGTAGAATGGTAGCCCAAAAACGTAGAGAATCCGTAATTTTTTAGTGAAAGCACCAAAATGTTAGATCCAAAAGTGGTTCTAACACCTAAAATGTTGATAATTCTAAATGAAAATAAAATAAAAACGAAGAGGTACACACGATTTATAGTGGTTTGGTGTTAAAGAGCCTACGTCTACTCTGAATTTCTTTAATTGATGATGGAAGTACAAGTACAATGATTGTTTTCACTCAATTTCACTTCTACAATGACTAATTTCACTTAATCTTTCCTGAAATACGCTCTTAAAGTTGATGATGGTATGAATAAAAGTGGAATTTTTTTCTATGGTAGAGAGGGTCAATAATTTGCCAAAAGATCCTTTCAAATGAGGCTTGATGGTGTATTTATAGGCAGAAAATTCCCCTGGAGGGCCTCCAGTTCGGGTACATGTGGTGCTCATCCCTTTAGATTCGGGTTCAGAAGTTTTGAGGTAGTGTCAGCACATTACGTTCGTGTGTGAATGTAGGAGAGTGGATTCACAACCGTTCCGCATATGAAGGAATCATGGGCTGTAACTGCTGCAACTTACTGCTCTTGGATCGGATCTGCGTTCACATAAGGGGTTCGGGTCGGTGACTTCCGAACTGATCCGGTTGTGCTTCCTATATGCCATTCTCTGCTTTGTTCGCTGCATAACCAAAGGGGTCGAGTCAAGGTCCTCCGAACCAATTCGGGCCTTTGCTATGAACTCTTTCTTCAAACTTATTCATCGAGCAATCTCTTAACTTTGTGTAGCCAAGTTCGCAAAGTATGCTAACACAAGTTATGTTTAAAACCATTTTGGAAAGGACGTTGTAAGTGTATTTTCCAACCATAAATGTAAACAGCTATTTTTAAATGTTTAAAAACATGGAAAGTGTTTGTAAAATCATTATAGATTAATTAAAAGTGCATTGAATTGGAAATTCAAGGTTTGGATAATATAAAGGTTATTTTGATTGAGTTAGCCAATATAACTGTTTTGTAACGCTTTTGTAACGTTGTTGTAATGCTTTCTTTGAAAACAATCTATTTTGAAGTTTTTAACGCGCAAACAATTAGTTTGGGAATGCGGAATGGATCGTTAAGGCAAAATGAACACCAGAAGGGGGTGAATAGCATTTTTAAGAAATTTAAGAAAATCTAAAGCTAATATGATCTACTATATGATAACACACCGTAGAGATGATCACAGACACATAATCAAACAAAAATACAGAAAAGGAAAGAACACACCAAATTTTATACTGGTTCAGATTACTCCTACGTACAGTCCAATGCAATGCTAGATTACGCAGAGTTTTACTACTATATCAATATCCAAGTACAACACCCTTGATTTCACGGCCACAAGGTCACCACAGATTTCAAACACCATCGATCAAGTATATTCCCCTTTATTTCCTCGGCTACAAGGCTGCCACCATTTCCTTCCTTGATTTCACGACTAGAAGGAACCCACCGTCTCTAAAACTATCCCAAATGATTATAACAACCCTATAACTCTTCAATAGCACTTCGATTCAAAGAGTAATGAGTAGAGGGTGAGAAGCGAGGAAGTTTTATATATTTTGACTTGAAATAAGCAGAGTTTAAGTTTAGAAATCATAAAAATATGATATAATAATGGTGTAATGAAAGGAGATGAAGATGGAGAAGAAAAATAATAAAAAAATTCGAAATCAGCCCCTATTTATAAGATTTGAAGGGTTGCAACGCTTCGGGAACGTTACAAATAGTGAAAAGACACTTCCTTTCAAAATTGAAAATGTGATAGTTATATGTCGACATTCCTATATATGTATGTCAACATACATCTTTTAATATTTGAATTTTGAATGATTTTTAATGTGTTTTACTATATATATAATTTTGGAAATTCTTGAATTAAAACATAATGATGTAAATAAGTATTATAAAGTGGGAAATCATATGAAATCATAAATATAAATTATATAATCATATTTATAAAATTACAAAATCTAAAACTATATAAATATAAATTATATAACTATATATAAACTTATAATCTTTAAAACTTGAGTTTAAAATCAAAAGTAAAATAGAAAAACTAAACTAGAATTTTGAACTAGAATTTGAAATTTTAAAATCAATAATTGAATTTGAATTTGAATTTGAACCCGGAGTGCTATTCAGAGTCTTACATAAACTAGACTTTATTACTATATTTATCTTGAACTCTTGATTTCTTGATTACTCATGAGCCTTGAATCTTCTCCGAATTTTGAATTTCTTGAGTCCTTAAAACTCTAAAACTGTACAATTTTCAGTATTAATTCCTACATACAAATCTTGCATATATATGTGTATATATATATATATTCTATATAGAGGTGTTAGTATATATTTTATAATTGTTGACACACTTTTTGGTCAAAGCTGTCACACATGGAATTCCTGAATGATAACATGCTCAAGCGGTGGAAACAACGTCAGAAGACATAAAGTGATTTGGTCGAAATCGCAACATCAACATAAACATGCCCAAAACTCCTATCAGACGACCTATTTTGGGCCCAAAACAGCAATTACGGTGTTGTTCCCAATAAACCTTGTAGCCCTCTGAATTAGCTTTAAGAAAAGCTTTCGTTTGGCTCAATCAGACTTATGTTTTGAAAGTTACGCCCGTTTCCACAAACGCATGCAGAACTTGTATTTTGGGAATTAGTGACATTTCTATTCGGGTCGCCCCCTTCGGTTCATGGGCTCCTCCTTGGCTTGCACCCCCCGGATTGTGAAGCACCTTCCTCGGCTCGTGATGCAACCTGGCTCGCCCCTTCACTCGGCTCATGATGGTTATAGTAGTCACGAACCGCTCGTCGTGCACATGGGAATCACGACCCCATGGCCACGAACCGGCCCCTGGACCACGAACCGACCCATGGTCCTACTGATACACACATAGATCTTGACCTATTCTTAAGGCTACTTCTGCTACTACTTTCCCAGATCGGGTGTCACATGCATCATCATGAACTGGTCCTCCAAGAGGCTCTCCTACAACTATAAATACACCACTACATGGATTTTTGAATGGACTTTTGGCCATTCTTCTCCGCGGCTTCCACCATTACTAAAGTGCAAGGACTTTGCACCTTTCTACATCTAAATTCTCCTCTTGTAATCTCAATTAACACACGGATTGTGTGTCTACATGTAACTGATTCTTGTAATCTGTCAGTATAACAATAAGATTATAAAGTAGACGTAGGCTACATCTACTGCCGAACCATTATAAAAACTTCGTGTGTTCCCTCTTATTTACTATTTTCTGCATTTTTGTGATCTATGATCTGGATTTGGGTGTTAGTGCCAATTTTTGGTCTAATAATAATCATTTAATATTGAAATAAGGTTGTTGTCAACAAAACTCCATTCTCCAACAATCTGGCCTTTTTGATGATGACAACCTTAGTTTATAAAATATTCATACCTATTGATGCTGATCCTTCTAATACTCCCCCTATCAGTATGAATCCTATATACTCTACTTAAACTAAGTCTAAATTATATAATTTCTCCCCTTTGTCATTATTAAAAAGGAATTTTAAACATACTCCTCCTAAACCTATAACCTATATTTATCTATATATTTTATGATTATAATATTTAATTCTATACTAAAGTACTTATATACATAACCTTCCCTAAACTTATGCCTATATTATATCCTTATTCCATTATAACCATTCTAATACTTATCCCTAAACACATGATATAAATGACTATATAATACTCTGTGGATTGAATAACCTTATATTTCCCTCTAAATCTATGATTCTAAATCTAAAATATTATAACTCCCCTTAAAATTATGACTATACTAGTCTAATAAACTAAAACTAAGTAAACCAACCAATATTTATAATCAATTAAAACAAGCAAATCAATCCAAACAAGAAATTCAAACAAGCAATTCAAGTCTATTCAAAAACACTTCTTGAGACTTCAACTATTCCTAGAAACTATAAAACGCCCCCTTAATCTAATACACGATTAAACCTAGCCTAGACTCTAATTTCCTGAAGACTTTAATCTAGACTAAAAAATAATTCTGATAAGATATCTTTAAAGCCATAATACAACTTCAAGTAATATAAGTCAAGTAATGATAAGTCAATATTCAAGAAATTTAATTCAAACTATCAACCCATTTAAGTTTTGTTATCATAAATTATCAAAACATAAAGCCAAACATTTCTTGTAACTTCAGTTTTTTCGAAAAACCTATAAAGCTCCTATCAACTAAAAATGCATAAGTATTTATCTAACAAACCTATCAACCACTAATGAAATTTAACCATGTCAAGTAAGTCAATCAAGTTATTTAAGTCAGACATATCAAACAAACCAAACAAGTCAGTCAATCCAATCAATTCAATCGTGCCAATCAATTCAATCAAGCCAATCAGTTTAGTCAAGCCTAACAAGTCAATCAAGTTAATCAAGACAAAGTAAATATGTTGTGTATTTGATTAATAATCCTATATTTCTAATTAGATAAAAACTTCTCATACTGTATACTTGTTATGTGTGAGGTTAAAGTTAACATGTAATGCAGCGTGTAGGTTATAATGCATTATGTCATACGCAAAACTATATGAAGTGATATATTGAATGAGATGCAATTTGTGATGTGAATGATTTTAATTTGAGATGTACTGTAATTTATAATAATGATGTATGATATGAAATAAGATGTGTGATGATATTATCTAGAATGATTTGGTGATTATAACTATTTAGGTAAAATACATTCAAAGTACTATCTAACTATTATTCATATACATATATATTATACATTATTTGAATTAAACAAGGGTAATATATACTAATTTCTAGATTTAGGTTAATGATACTTATGAAAGAGATTTAAAGGATAGCAAAGATGAAAGTTTTATGGTAATCATAATAGATAATAATTTTTTTAGAATAATTCTATGAGAAATGTAGAGTTAAATTATCTTAGAAGTGTGCTTCTTTAATAAAGTAAAAATTAAAGATCTTTTTAAAGAGAATATAGAACTGTATCATATAAAGTAAACTATTTTTATATAAACATATATTCATAATTGTGTGTGTATATATAAACTAATTTTGAAAAAGGACTTAAAACTTAATTTATTATGAAATATTAATCAATCTTTTGATAAAAATCAATTTTAAATTTAAACTTTTTAGAAATAAAAATATTAATTTGCTAAAGAACCATTTATATGTTTAAACTTTTTAAAAAGAAATCTATAGTCATAACAAATTTATGAAATACAGATACAAATTAAACTATAACTTCTTATATTTAAACTACATATTTTAGACATAAAATCGTGTATATATGTATATTATTATTTTTATACCAAAATACTAGGTTAAATATTCAAGCTTTTATAAATCTTAATAAGAAATCAAAATAAGTATTAAGTTACAAATGGTATTTGTGATAATGTAACCCAAAATTGTTATGAAATCATATGAATAAAATATAAGTTAAACTATGCATAGTTAAACTATATAAAAGATAAATAAATTTATATTTTATAACAATATCAAAAAATTATATTAACTTTGTATATCATATTAACATGTCTATATAATTTTATTAATTTATATACTTTTAATATATATTTTTTGAAACAAGATATAATAAAATAAGTAGACAAACAAAGTTAATAACTAGAGTTTGAACTGGCATTTTCTAATTGAAAAGATGGAGGGAACTTTGAAAGTTCAAAATTTGAATTAATTGGTACATATGTCGACATGCCTTTCTATGTATGTCGACATACATGCAGAAATTCAAATGACATGTTATTTTGATTATATTATCGATCTATATTTCAGGTTTTATTATTTCCTGAATTAATACTAATCCTAACAAACATCCAAATTTTATTTTATTATTTTACTAATTATTATTATTATTTTGAATTTCAAAATTTAAATTTCAAATTTGAATTTTAAATTTCGAGTTTGAATATTAAAGTTTAAATTTCAAATTTAAAACAAAGCAAAGTAAACACAACATTCAATTAACCAAAAAAATTAAAAATTAATTAAGGCAGACCATATTTTTAGATCCATTTCTTCGATATTCTCTGAATTCTAAATCGCTGTGAAACATATATTTGAATTTCCGGTTTCAAGCTCTTCACCGCTTGATGATGAATCTAAATCATCCGGATAAGGACATATCCTTTTTTTATGGCCTTTTCAACTTGGCGTCAAAATTTTGAATTTGAATTTGAATTTTGAATGAATGGACACTTCAACTACTATAAGCCCAAAAGTTATATCTCTTCATAAACTCTTCTTATCTTGATTGATGATTGATCATCTTGGTGTCTTTTGGCTAATAGTCATCAGATATAACTTCTTTTCCTGCAAAACAACAAACCTTTTCAAAGAATCAAGTGACTTTTCAAAATAACTAACTGTAATTTAAGATAATAACATCATGATGATTCTATGATATATCCATTTAAAATTTTCAAGAAATCATATCATGATAACTTAATTTTTCAATAAAATTGAATGTAGACTCATCTAATACAAACGCAAGGAATGAATTTAAACTAGTGTTCAAAATTTACCATTTACAATTTTCAAAAATCATATTATGAACTTTTTGAAAAAACCTTGATTTGATACCAATTGTTAGGGAATGCAGAATGGATCGTTAAGGCAAAACTAACACAAGAGGGTGGTGAATAGAGTTTTCAAGAAATTTAAGAAAATATAAAACTAATATGATCTACTATATGAATAACACAACACAGAGATGATCACAAACATTGAATCAAACACAAATACAGAAAAAAATGCAGAAAAGGAAAGAACACACCGGATTTTGTGCTAGTTCGGATTACTCCTACATCCAGCCTCACACAACGCTAGATTGCGCAGAGTTTTATTACTATATCAATATCCAAGTACAGTACCCTTGATTTCGTGACCACAAGGTTTCCACCGATTCTAAAAACCCTTGATCAAGTATATTCCCCTTGATTTCCCCGGCTACAAGATTACCACTGTTTTCTTCCTTGATTTCACGGCTACAAGGAACACACCATTTCCAAAACTATCCAAATAATTACAATAGCCCTATAACCCTTCGATTCAGAGAGTAATGAGTAGAGAGTGAGTAGAGAAGAAGTTTTATATAATTTGACTGGTAGAGTATAAGTGTAGAAATCATAAAAATATGATACAATAATGGTGTAATGAAAGGAGATGAAGATGGAGAAGAAGAATAATAAAAAAAATCGAAATCAGCTCCTATTTATAAGATTTGAAAGGTTGCAATGCTTCGATGAACGTTCAAATAGTGAAATGACACTTCCTTTCAAAATTGAAAATGTGATAGTTATATGTCGACATCCATATATATGTATATCGACATACGTCTTATAAAATTTGAAATTTGAATGATTCTTAAAGTGTTCTACTATATGTATAATTCTGGAAATTCTTTGATTAAAACATAGTGATGTAAATAAGTATTATAAAGTAGGAAATCATATAAATCATAAATATAAATTTTATAATCATATTTATAAAATTATAAAGTTTAAAAATATATAAATATAAAGTATATAACTATATATAAACTTATAATCTTTAAAACTTGATTTTTAAAATCAAAAGTAAAATAGAAAAACTTAATTAGAATATTCATATAGAATTTGAAATTTGAAAATCAATATTTGAATTTAAACCTGGATTGCTATTTAGAGTCTTACATAAACTAGACTCTATTACTGTATTTATCTTGAACTCTTGAACTTTTGATTTCTTGATTATTCATGACTCTTGAATCTTCTCTGAATTATGAATTCCTTGAATCTTTAAAACTCTAAAACTGTACAATCATCAGTATTAATTCCTGTATACAAATCCTGCATATATGTGTATATATATTCTAGATAGAGGTGCTAGTACATATTTTATAATCAATTAATATTGAAATAAGGTTGTTTTCATCAAAACTCCATTCCTCAACACTATTTTCCGAACTATGAGTAATCATTTTTAAATGATTTGTGGAATGTTTTCAAAGGTTTAAAAGTATTGGAAATATTTTTTATGGAATTTATATCGATTTATTTAATATTAAAACGGATTTTTTAATTTTAAATAATTGGATATGGTTGGAGATAAAACTTCGGATGTTTGATATTAATTCGGTAGATGATGACCCTTACTATTTGAGGAATTTATAAGGTAATTCACTGTTATTCCGCTTATGGTGCGTGTTGGATATAAAGATTAATATTAAGGATAATTTAATGGTATTTCTATCCAGATCTAATGTCAAAGAGTTGGATAAATCATTTAATAACGATACTGATTTACCAATTTGATTGAGATAAGTTGGATAGAAATAATCTTTAGATATTAGATATGAAATTCTGTGGTGTAAACGTGTACTATTTGAGGAATTTGGAGGATATTATTATTGTATCATTATTCCAATTGTAGTATTCGTCGATTATAAGAACTGATATCGAATATAAATAGATACAATTTTTGTGTAACTTATGTTCAATATCAATTGATTTGGATTTTGTTGTGAATGGTATCTTCAATAATATCATTCTTAAAACCTAATGAGATTGAGTTGGGGAAATTCATACTGTAACTTGGGATTTAATCAAATCTTTGATTTGAGAAAATTAAAAGTAAGAAATTGGGAAGGAACTATAATCTTTTGATTCAGATTAAAGAATTGAATGTTAGGAAATCACTTGAATTGGAAACTATGGTTGAAATATGGATTAAGGGTTTCCAAAAGAGACTGGATTTGGATAACAAGTTATCAAACGAAAAGTTAGCTGAGGTTTTGAGGCTAAACTATATTTGATTTAAAGTGAGAGGAGTGCCCATAACACCTGCACTCAACAAGAGGAATAATGCACTGAAAGATGTGCCAGACAGCTATGGACGATCATCAGGGTATAATAACACAAGCGGAACCTGTCGTATAACTCATAGCGGAGATATAAATATAATAGAACATATACAACTGACATATAATAGTGAAGAAGATTTGAGCAGAAACTTAAGCTTCCATATCAACTAAAAAAAATATCCATATAACAAAGGACATCATCATAAGAATCTATACAAAGATGCCTCACTAAAATCAAGAATCATACAACAAATATGACAGTGGAAACAACACCTAGACATGAATAGAAGAAAACTTATACGTTAGCCTCCTGCTCGTCATCGAACTGCAGCATCGTTCACTAAGATCTGCTACCTGTGACCTGCTACTTAGTCTGCCCATCCGCAACAGGATGAAAAACCCAAGGTAATAAGAGGAAACATAAAACCTTGAGTCAGACAACAGTCTTAATGAGCAATAAAACATTTATCTAACATCATCAATAAAGTATATGAGAATAGGCAGATCAATCAACTACCCTATCAACATCAATAGATAAGAACCCAAACTCGCCCCCCTCCTCCCCCACACTGGACAGTGATACTCTTTTAAAAAATAATCAGATAGAACATACAGTACATTCATGGCAATCAGTTATCAAGTGTAGACCATCCTAATCGATATCGACATCCCCCGAGCACAAGCCCTAAAGGCCTAAACCAACATCAGACAAGCACTCAAGAGATAACTCCTTCGACGTCGGATAATCTGTACAAGACGATACAAGCAAACAATCATCATCCATGACTCTGGCTATCACCACGAATCTTGCGTTGAAACCATCATAATCATATGACTGGCTACTACACGCCACTTGTCAAGGGATTGTTCACTCCGGTTCTAACAAAACTCCATATGCCTTTTCATGATATGTATGTTTTCCTTACTCAACGGAGACAACTAGGACCTTTCCGCACTATGTATGTTTGCCTTACTCGACCAGCTAACATCTAGTCTTTTCGATGACCCCATTACACCCCTACATTGAGTCTGCTAAAACCTCATTTTAATTATAATTCCTTAGCCTTCAGTATCTCTTGCCAACCAACCTAATGACTATCCATAGGCTCAAGCGACTTCTCGAGCAACATTATCCACGAGCTCACAACCTTGAGTCGACTTCACATTCGTTGAATTTCGACGATCAACGAACACTTTACAACACATTGAATATTCCACCTTGAAATTACTTCGAAGCCATGATCATCATCGAGCCAAAAATAAACTTTGCTTGATCATATATTTGGTGGATCATTCACCGATCCATCACTGCAGGTCCATACTTTCTGGTCCATCACCACATGTCCATACTTTGTGGTCCATCACGCATGTCCATACTTTCTGGTCAATCACAGCAGGTTCATACTTTCCGATCCATCACCGCATGTCCATACTTTCCAGTCCATCCCTACAGGTCCATACTTTCCGATCCATCCCTGCAAGTCCATACTTTCTAGTTCATCCCTGCAAGTTCATACTTTCCGGTCTATCTCTGCAGGTCCATATTTTCTGGTCCACTTTTTTGCAGATCCATACTTTTTGGCCCATCTCTACAGGTCCATACGCTGCCGTAGCCAATCCATCATCGAACTCGAGCCAAGATCCAACTCCAATCCGATTCAAAACTCATGTGATACATATGACCATTCAAACAATGATACTATCAACAATCATCGCATTAAACAATCATCATTCAATCACTTAGAATTCACCCAATTCATAACAAACAATAAACGAATTAAACAAATGGATATAACTTGCAATAATACATGAATTAACATACAGATTTACCTGTTTACATTGCCAGATTAGATCCTATGGTGATTCAAATGAAATATACTTACCATGACGTAGATCTAAGTGAAAACAACTTGAAATGATGAAAATAAGATCAAACAACCCATATACTCTATTGAATTCATGTGAGAGATGCTTATCACTCAGCTAATCCACAAAATAGCTTTAAAAAAATGATCTACAAATACGGGTAGTTAAGAATGATGAAGAAGAACCTCTCAGTCAATCGCTTTGATGTGATCTACCTTTCTTCGATGTTGACCTTAATTCTACTAGTCTACGTCTATGATTTTAATGGAGGAAAGATGTATTTAATAGGAGTAGGGAGAATCTCAAACCCAACCAAATAAGAAATGAAGAAAGTAAATATATTCTCCTTGTCTCTACCCCTATTTATAGCCATCTAACCAGCCCACTATTGGGCCACACTAAATCAGCCCACTAATGACTAGTTAACATATCCAGAAATTGTGTAGCACTAAAATAGCGATTCCTTCCAAACCGCTAAACCAAATCTTTATTGTGACCACTTACGGAATTGGAAACACCATTTCCATTCCAATGAAATCGATCTCAGCACCTGATTCCTCACAATCAATGTTATTCCCTGTACAAAACAAACAGGGGAAAAATGCTCACATATAAAATTGATAAAAATTATGGACATGTCTCACATCCATATAACTAACATATCAAAATATGAGAATGGTCCGACCCTCAAGAAATTAAATAAAAATATTTTACGATCCTTCGATACGTAAAATGCGGGTCGTTACATTATCCCCCCTTAGGGATTTCACCCTTGAAATTCCAAGCAAACACAAGCAACCAAAACAATTCCGCATGTCTACCATCCATGAGAAACCAATTCACCATCCAAACTAGCATCCATCAAGCCATGCATCCATAGCCTTAACCTAATATGCGGAATTCTAACAAATAGTACAAGTTACAATGGTGTAAGGTGACATGACATAAATGGGTCACACGAACGGAGAGTTCTGGATTGATCGTTTTCATACTCACTTTCGCTTCCCATGTACAATCGTCATCGTTCTCACTCCGTTGCACCTTAACTAGCTTAACCATCTTTCTCCTAAGCTGTTTTATGTCATTCCCCACAACGCGAAGCGGCTTACGAGGTCTCAACTTCTAGGTCTTCGTACTATCCTGGAGATACCACCACATTTGAATCATGCACACACTTCCGTAGAAACGACACATGGAAAACATTGTGCACACTATATATCTTCTTGGGTAAATCCAATCTATACGCGAGCTTTTCGATCCGCTCGACTATCGGAAACGGTCCAACTAGTCTCGAGGCCTACTTTCTCTTATTCTCGAACCTTACAACATTCTACAAAGGAGAAATCTTCACGAAAACCATATCACTAGCGTTGAACTCTTAAATCCTTACTATGCTTATCGACATAGCTTTTCTGACGATCTTGGGCTGCCTTCATTCGTTATTGAACAATCTCGATACAATCTGATATTTCTCTTATCATCTCTGGCCCAACTATCAACTTATCTCCAGTTTCTAACTAACAGGCCGGAGAATAACATGGTCTATCATACAACGACTCTTATGGTGCCATCCTTGCTTGACTGTTAACTGTTATTATATGCAGACTCAACTAAATGTAGATGGTCTTATCGATAAGCTTGCCAACATTTCAGGTTCCATCTCACAATGTTCCAACTCAGACCGTGGTCTGAAATCAAATCCTGCCAAGTACTCAGGATACTTCCATTTCGAAAACTTAGCTCCCAAACTTGTATGTCTTCGACTCAACGCATCTGGTACTGCGTTACCTTTACCAGGAGTATAGGCAATACCAAAATCATACGATGCCAGAAACTGTAAAAACTATCGCTGTCGAAAATTCAAATCCTTTTAGGAGATAAGATACTTCAACGACTTGTGATCTGCAAACAACTCGAATCAAACTCCCAGCAGGTAATGTCTTCACATCTTCAAAGAAAACATGATCGCTGCCAACCCCAAATCATGGGTTGTATAATTCCTCTCGTGCGGCTTTAGCTGTTGACTCGCATAGGCCACAACTCTATTCTTCTATATAAGTACTGCTCCAAGTCCAGTGCCACATGCATAAGTGTATACTACCATCTCTTCATTCCAGCTTGGAATCGTCAACATAGGAGCACTCGTCAGTCTCTCTTTCAGGATTCCAAAAGTTTGCTCACACTTTGCATCCCATGTGAACACTTGGTTCTTCTTTGTTTATCCTATTAATGGTGCAGCTATCTTGGAGAAATCCTTGATAAAACGATGATAATATCCCGCCAACCCAAGGAAACTCCTAACGTCCGTCGCATTCTTGGGTCTATCCCAGTCCTGGATTACTACCACCATAGCGGTGTCAATCGCTATTCCACTTCCAGAAACAACATGGCTTAAGAACCTCACTTCACTCTTCCAGAAGTGACACTTCGAAAACTTAGCTCTCAGCGGATGCTTTCGCAAGATTTCCAAAACATCTCGCAAGTGAGTCTTATGCTCTTCCTCATTCCGGGAGTAAACCAGAATATCATCCACGAGCACAAGCACAAACTTGTTCAACTGATCTCTAAAAACCCTATTCATAAGATCCACGAAATATGTTGGCACATTGGTCAATCCAATGTCATTACCAACCACGCAAAGAAACCAAATGGTGTCCTAAAAGCTGTCTTCGGCACATTATCCTTTGCCACTCTTAACTAGTAAAATCCCGTTGCCAAATCCATCTAAGAAAACTCCTTGGCTTCGTGAAGCTGATCAAACAAGTCATCTATCTTCAACAATGGATACTTGTTCTTCTTGGTCACCTTGTTCAGCTCACGATAATCCACACAATATCTCAAAGATCCATCAGCCTAGATTGCAAACACAACTGGTGCACCCTATTCGAACATGCTTCTCCGAATGAGTCCTTTTCCCAAAAGGTCACGTACTTTTGCACCTCTACATCTCTCTGTTTCTTAGGCACCATTCGCCTAAGAGGCATAATGATACGTCTAGCACCTTCGACCAAATCGATTCTGAACTCCATATCATGATGTGGCGGCAACCCTTTGACCTCGTCAAAGACATCATCAAACTCACTAGCGATTGGCATCGACGAAAAGTCCTCCCATGGAATCACAAGCGGATATAAATAGCTTACGAAGGCACCATCTTCGGTGTTACATCAAATCACAACCATTCGCCCTTCCATATTCCTAACTATTACAACGAGCTTCTCGCAATCCAATTTTGTCGCATACCTCTTGACCAAGTCCATACTCAGAATAATCCCAAACATAGCAAAGTTCAAAACAAAGTAATCACACACAAAGGAGCAACCATGACTCGACAACACAAGACCACAACAAATCGTACACAAGATGGATGAACCCCCCATGGGATTAGTCACAACCAAAGGTCTATCACAAATCTCATCGAACTCGCATGTCCAGTAACTCATGTGTGGTATTTGAAATGCCTTCCTAGTTATATCGCGAATCTTTTAGATAACCCCCTTAAGGAATTAGAAGTCCTAGTATATTGCAATGTGTGATTTGATCGAAATTCGCATTTTACAGATTTTCACTACTAAACTGTCATCCCTCCGATCCCCAGTGACACACAAGCTCATTACAAACGAAAGAATGTGATGCCCCTGTATTAAGCAACACACGTACTAAAACATTTATAATGGAAAGAATACCTTGAACGACGACAACCTTCCCATTCTCCTCCACCGTAGGAGCCATCAAAGAAGATAGCATAGCTTATAAAGCATATGCCTTCGCAACCTGCTTACTCTTAGCTAGTTTTGGACAATTCTTCTTCTCCTTCCTAAGCTTTCCACACTTAATGCATTCCTTTCAACTTTATTATTCTTACAATCCTTAGAGACATGGCCCTTCCACTGGCAGTTATAGCAATTCTGCTTTTTCTGATCATCTTTTCCTTTCTTCTATTGTTGCTTCTTCTTTTTGTTCTTACCACCCTGCTGTGGTTTCGGTTCCTCTTTAGCTTCAACAACAATTTCTTCCTTGGGAAACAAACTCTCGTGCCTCAAAGCTTTCTCCATGATCTTCTTGTAAGTGTCATCCAGATGATCGACTAGCTGATTCCCAAGATATTTTTCCAGTCCCATGACAAACTTCTCGTTCTTTTGGTAAAGAGTCTTGACATATGAACAAGCATACTTGGACAAAGCTTCAAAATCTGAAACATACCCCAAAATCGGCTTACCATTCTGCTTCAGCTCAATGAACCTCTTGAACATAATAGACATCTGAACGGTAGAAATGAACTTCGTCTCGAACTTGACTTGGAACTGATATCATGTGATCTCATCTTTTGGGGTCTCTAGAGTGACAGAGTTCCATCAATCCATAGCTCTTCCCTGTAGCTGTCTCGATGCAAGCTTCTTCTTAGTCGCATCATTGTTGCCCAATTATCTAAAGATATGAATGCAAGTATTAAGACACCCTTGAATCTATACAATCAGCCTTGTCCCTTTAAACGGCTTCCCTCCTAGAGTGGTGAAGTCTTTTCATAGCTTCGTGAAGTCCATAGACCTAGGTGCTTGCACTTGAACTCCAACATCTACCGCGTCTGTCTCTGGAGCGGGTACCCTCCTCATGATCGCTTCCATTATGGCCTCGAACATAGTTGGGTAATCTGGTATACCTTCATCACTCCCTCCAGGAATAGTCTCCTCCCTAGTAGTGTGTCTCGATGTTCAGCGACTCATTCTAAATCTGAAAGATAGATTGATTAGTCCACAAATGAGAAAAACTGCCAATGGAGCTCAAATGCTAATATACTATGCACTAATATATAGTATACATCCATCAAAAATCTACAAGTACCTCTCTCATACGTTATTATATCCTGGAATTTTAGTTAAATCGATTAGCCAGAGCTCTGATACCAAGGGACTTCCTATAACTTCTGCACTCAACAAAAGGAATGATGTGCTGAAAGATGCGCCAGGCGGCTATGGACGATCATCATGGTATAATAACACAAGCAGAACATGTCGTATAACTCATAGTTCAAAGATAAAATATAATAGAACATACACAGCATGCATATAATAGTGAAGCAGATTTAAGTAGAAACTTAAGCTTCCATATATACTTGAAAGAATATCCATACAACAAAGGATTTCATCATAAAAATCTGTACAAAGATGCATCAATACAATCACTTAGAGAATCATACAACAAACATAACAGCGGAAACAACAACTAGACATGAATAGAAGAAAACTGATATGGAAGCCTCCTACTCGTCATCGATCTGCAACATCATCCACTAAGATTTGTTACTTGTGACCTGCTACTCAGTCTGCCCATCCATACCAGGATGAACATCCCAAGGTAATAAGAGGAAACATAAAACCTTGAGTCAGACAACAGTCTCAATAAGCGATAAAATAGCTATCTAACATCATCAATAAAGTATATGGGAACAGGTAGATTAATCTACTAATCTACCAACATCAACAGAGAAGATCCCAAACCTATCTCCCCTACATCCGACAGTGATAGCCTTTACAAAATAATCAAATGTAACAAATAGTACATTCATGGCAATCAGTTATCAAGTGTAGACCATCCTAATCGATTTCGACATCCCTCAAGCACAATCCCCGAAGGCCTAAACCAACATCAGACAAGAACTCAAGAGATATCTCCTTCGACGAATGAAAATCTACATAACACAATACAAGAAAAACAATCATCATCCATGACTCAAGCTATCACCGCCAATCCTGCCTTGAAACCATCGTTAATTGTATGACTGGCAACGACACGCCATTTGTCCAGGGCTAATGGTTACCCCGTTTCTAACAAAACTCCATATAACTTTCCACGATACGTATGTTTGTCTTACTCAAAGAAGACAACTAGACCTTTCCACGATACCCAAGGTACTCGATCAGCTAACATCTAGTCTTTTAGGCGTCCCCATTATAACCTGTTTGAGTCTGCTAGAACTTCTGATTAACGATAATTTCTTAGCCTCCGATATCTCTACCCATCCAACCTGATGAATCTACATAGGCTAAAACGACTTCTTAAGCAATCATTATCCAGAAACTCACAACCTTGAGTTGTATTCACATTTTTTGCATTTCGACTATCAACTAACACTTTACAACACTTCGAATATTCCGCCTTGAATTCATTTCGAAGCCACGACCATCATCAAGCCAAAAACAATCTTTGCTTGGTAAATTATTTGATGGATCATTCACCGATCCATCACTACAGGTCCATCACTGTAGATCCAATGCAGCAGGACCATCACTACAGGTCCATAACTTTCCGGTCCATCACCGTAGGTCCATATTTTCTGGTCCATCACAGCAGGTCCATACTTTCTGGTCCATCACTGTAGGTCCATACTTTTCGATCCATACCTGCAGGTCCATACTTTTTGGTTCATCCCTGCAGGTCCATACTTTTAGGTCCAACCTTGCAAGTCCATACTTTCCGGTCCATCCATGCAGTTCCATACTTTTCGGTCCATCGCTGCAAGTCCATACTTTCCAGTCCATCTCTGCAGGTCCACACTTTCCGGTCCATCTCTATAGATCTATACATTCTGGTCCATCTCTGCATGTCCATACTTTCTGGTCCATCTCTGCAGATCCATACTTTTCTGTCCTTTCCTGCAGGTCCATACTTTCCGGTCCATCTCTGTAGGTCCATACATTGCCATAGCCCATCCATCATTGAACTTGAGCCACGATCCAACTCCAATCCGATTCAAAACTAGTGTGATTCATACAACCATTCAAATAACAATACTATTAACAATCAACGCATTAAACAATCATCATTCAATTACCTAGAATTCACCCAATTCATAATAAGCAATAATTGAATTAAACAAATAGATCTAAATTGTAATAACACATGAATTAATATAGAGAGTTACCGGTTTAGATTACTAGATTAGATCCTATGGTGATTCAAATGAAATATACTTACCATGATGTAGACCTATGTAAAAACAACTTGAAATGATGAAAATAAGGTCAAACAACCCATACGCTCGATTAAATCCATAAGAGAGATGTGTATCACTCACCAAATCCACAAAATAGCTTTAAAATAATGATATGGAAATTTGGATAGCTAAGAACAATGAAGAACGGCCTCCGATTCAATCTCTTTGATGAGATCTTCCTTTCTTCGATGTTGATCTTCAATCTACTAATCTAGATCTATGATTTTAATGAAGGAGAGACGTATTTAATTGGGGTAGGGAGAATCTCAAACCCAACTAAATAAAAAATGAAGAAAGTAAACTATTCTCCATGCCTTTACCCCCTATTTATAGCTAACTAACCAGCCACTAATTGGCCGCACTAAATCAGCCCACTAATGAGTAGTTAACTTGTCCGAAAATTGTGTAGCAGTAAAACAATGATCCCTCCCAAACTGCTGAACCGAATCTTTAAGGTACCACTCTACGGAATTGGAAACACCATTTCCTTTTAGTTGAAATCGATCTCAGCACCTGATTCGATCCCAGTCAAAAGTTATTCCCTGTACAAATCTAACAGGGATAAAATGGTCACATATAAAACTGATAAAAATTATAGATATGTCTCACATCCCCGTAACCAACATATCAAAATATAAGAATGATCCAACCCTGACGGAATTAAATAAAAATATTTCACGATCCTCCGATACGTAAAATGAGAGTCCTTACATAAAGGATGTGTTTTAAAGGAGAAAGGTTAATATATGGATTTTGTTAATGATAATTTGAGAATGGGTTTAAAGAGGTTTAATTTAACAAATCCAATGCTTATTATTTGGAAAGACTAGGATCAGAATTATGTCCGAAAACCATTCCAAGTAATAATTCGACGTTGTGAAGCAATTGAAAATAATATTGAAGACTGGGACCCTTCATATCGTAAGGACGACTTGCTGAATGTCTCAAACGGGTAGTTACCATTTGTAGATGGATTTTTTATCAGTTAAGTGGCAAGAAGCCCGAACCTATGTAAAGGAATTTTGGGTTATAGTTTCGTTCAGACCCAAGACAGACATATATAGATTGTGTGTCTGACATTGTAATTGACTACTTATCACTGGTTTTTGTTAAATATATATGTGATGGAGAATTTATGTTCTTAGCTTAACACCCTTCTCATAGACGTATGAGCTTAGAGGTTATATATTGATGGAAATCGGTGATGCATAATGAATGGACAATGTGGCATACTTAAGTTATGTTATGAGCTATAAATGATCAAAGCATGGCTTATTGACGCATAACTTTGTGTATATCGTGACCTCGACGAACCTCACACCCCGGATTGATGATAAACAGGTGGTCAGATTTTTGTGTTCGTTTCGTATGTTCGGTGCATTAGGATGTGATGACGAAAGGGTACTGCGAAGTCCCAAGTCTGGGATGTTATTTGTTGGGTACTCTGATTCATGTATGGTGGGATATTATAATGGTGTTAGAGTCAGGACGTTAACCGCGAGTACTGGGATGATGCGAGCAAGAAAGTTTGTGAGCCCATGATTGATCTTTCGTACCAAGAACCATCATGTTGGAAACCCAATCTCCACTACGAGCTCGTACGGTTTTGTTTGTATTGCCTGTTGGTTACTGGCAGGATTACGTCAGTATAATGGGATGGGGCATTATGTTGGCTAGTTTAATATATTAACTTTTGATAGGTTTTCACACTATGGACTAATAATAATATGAAAGAGGATTTTCACGTATCAATAGAATTTTTTGTTATCATAAGACAAAACTCGACTATCTGGTGTGCGCTTGCAATGTGCGATGTGGAACGAGCTTATGTTAGCTTCATTTTTCAAAAAGTCATTGCTGATTTCAATGCACTGGTATTCACATGGAGTAAACCCGGTCCGCATTAGCAGCATGGTCTGGTGAATTTTACTCAAGTCCCCTGACTGACTTGGATTATATTGTCCCCACACTTAAACTCTGGGTGCCCATAAATTTTACACGGGCAACCTAGTAGTTTGGTTTGCAGATTTAGCCTTGGAATTGGTTGGAGCGGATTCTAGTTTTAGATGGAACTATTATATCTTGGAGAATTCATATTCTTCCATTGATTTTTATATCTTTTCTGTTGTGTAATCAATGTACTCTAATGTATCTCCTGTAACTCCGATGTATTATTATTATAATGATAACAGAAAAGTTATTTCACTTTGGTGCAAATGTGTAAGTACCCCTAACAATCCGTCTTTATGAACATTTTAAGTTGGTTTAGTTACGTTGTGGAAACCGGGTAAAAAGGCGGGTCGTGACAACATGGTATCAGAGCTTTGGTTTATACAAAATTATGGGGTTCAACTCATTTGAACAAAAAGAAAGACTCATCAGATTTATTATATCTCATTAGAGATAGGGTTAGTAATACCCTAGGATGAGTCTCTGGAGCACTACGTTTGAGGGTGCGCCTTCCAAGTAAAATGAATTAAGTTTGGGATTATAATATTTTAGAATTCATGTTAAGGGATAAACTTGGGTTAAAATTGTTAAGGTCAATTTCCTCCAAAGAAACTAATCAATATAGTTAAAAATCAAAATAAATAATAAGAGTTTGAGTATTTTATTCAATGTTGAGGTTGGACTGTCAAGTATAAGAAGATTTTGCCTATAAGCCTGATCAACATATACACGAAGTCTTAAGTATACTAGATAGATATAGAAGCAAACATTAGTCGCTTAAAGACGATTCTGTTGATGATTGCAGCATCATCAATATGTATTTTTGAGTTTTGAAAGTGGGATGACTATATGATTCTGATTAAAACATCAATTATACTTAAACCCATTTAGATAAGTGTTTGAAAATGTTTGGTAAATTAATGTGAATTTAAATAAAAAAACGAGATCTTGAAATATCGATGGAGTTGTAAGAATTATACTCGGCAAAACCTGTAATAAGGATAAGCCAGTAAATTAAGTATAGAGTATATGAGTAAGTGTATTTGTGATACAAAATTTGTTTCGAAAAGATACATAGGTTGAAAAGTTAAATCAAAATATTGAGTAAAAATTAGCAATAACTTTGAAATTGTTTTTTTTTTGAATTGATTTTGAAAGAATATATTTTGAATATAGTTTTTTTAAAATATTTTGGAATTAAAACTTGAGCACAGACATCTTGTGATTGGAATTTCTCAGTTGATTAAAAGACGTTTATGTAAAGTGGTAATTTACATAAGCAATCCAAGTATAGAAAAAGTAGTTTGGGAAACGATTTAAAGACTAAGTTGGAATTAATCATCAGGATATTTTATAATTAGTCCTCCCCAAATGATTAAATTTAAAACATAAATATCTTGAGAATTCAATATGACTATAAGATATTTGACTATATTTTGGTTAAGGACCACATTGGTTAAAGCTGTTAATAAAGATATATCTAAGTGATTTCTCTAAAGTTTGAAGGAAATAAGTTTTGTAACCTTGAATTTGGAATAAATAATAAGGATAGCCAAACTTAAACAATAGAAGGAATTAAAATCTGGAATTATCGATGATTCTGGATGGTCGATAAGTTCTAAAGTACACTGTGGCAACAAAAGGAACTTTTTAAGAAAGCATGAATACCTTGTGAATTAAGTTTTACAATTTGATTGAAGGATATTTGGCAAGCAAGAATAGTAAGAAGAAATTACCTAAACTGAAACGTTTAGATAAGCTGAGATAATCGAGTTTTCCATGTAAAGAATAATAGTAATCTTGTAGAACTAAAAAGGGGTAAGTTTCATAACCTCTGTATTTGCAAGATAAGATCTAAGAGAATAAATTATAACTCTGAATTTTCTTGAAGGCGGTATTTAACGACCCGAACTTACCCAGTAAGGAAAGCACAGATTGCTTTGAGAGCAACACACATCGGAACGCAAACAGAAGAACATTTCATTGCTTATTACAACAATTCCATTAGAATACAAGAATATACAGAGTATGAAAGAATAAAATACATTCAATAAATATCAGAGATTTACAATACATTACATAGCAGCAGAAAATAATACAAAACACAACTGAAAAGAATATTCGGATACAGAGCTTTCCGAATATCATTCCAGCTGCAAATCAGGATCCTATGAATATAAATCTGCAAAACCAAAACTACTAGCTGCCCGTGCGGTAAATAGGGGCACCCAGAGTTGAGGTTAAAACAATAAACTCTAGGTCAGTCATGTGACTGGTGCGTGAGAACTAAAACAGTTATTAAATTTGATTTTAAAGTTAGGTAAATCAAGGGACCACGCCGTATAACACGGAACGGGTTTCCTCCCAAGAATACCAGTGCATAAAACAATAGCGCAATGCTAAATAAAGAACAATGAAGCTATTATAAGACCCAGGTCCCATCACACAATGCAACACAGGCTGGAGGATAGGGGTTTTCCTTATAATAGACAAAAATGCTTGATACGTGAAATTTCATCTTTTATTATTACTAAGAGTGTATAGTGTCAAAACAATTTCAATCATAAGTATCAATCATAGACGGCACAAGTAAATTAGCAAGTAAATTACAGATAACACCATGATGTAAAACTGGTCATACTTCATATCTAACACCACGGTGTTATCGGTAAATTCAATTACCATTTCACGTTCAAATCTAATTAAAGATTTAACTATCGCTTTGGAGAAAAACTGGTGATACTCCATTCTCGATCATTTCAATCTAAATAAAAATTCATTAAAACTCCACTTAGATTTAATCTACCCAAAAATTAGTATCCTGTCTTTAACTGGGTTAAAGAACCAGTGTCATCTAAAACACGGTTCACAATAAAACCAAAATCACATTCTATTCCATCAGCTTTTAACAGTAAATTAACAAGTGAACAATTCCCTAAGTATTAAACCCGAAGGCCGAAACCAACATCAGATCGATACCCAAGAAAACATTATACTTAACTAATCTTCAGTTAGTTTCTGATTTTCTTAACTCCGTTGGGTCTAAGAACAGTATTATTAAAGATACCGTTCACGACAACCCAAAACCCATTTGATATTAAATTCAAGGCTCTGAATAGAAAATATATCGTCTTATATTCAATATCAAATTCTACGACCAACAAATATCGTATTGGAAATAACGATATCAATATATCTTTCAAATTTCCATAACCATATCTGTATAATCATGAAATCAAACATCGAAATATTCCAAAGACAATTTCGATTCAAATCCATTCCAATTCAATTATTGGAAGTTCTAGTTACTTTTAAAACCTTTCAAATCCAATTTATTTATATCAAAAATAAATGGATTATAATTCTAGTTCAAAACTAGTTCATTTCGTTAAAAATCTAATTTTACCTTTTCAAATATGGAATTTTTCATCACAATCCTTTCCTCATCATTTCTTATGATTTTACACAAATTATTACTATTTTTAATAATTTTATCAAGGCCCGTACAGTCGATTTCCATCAACGGCCATCGAACTGCACTTACAACGACCTTTTCCAAGTTTGATTTGGACATAATTCCAAATCCAACTGTTAGATTTCAAATATCTAATATTAGTTAGAAATATCTTTTCGATATGAACCCAATGGTTCCGATTTTAGGAGAATCCGACGGTCGGATCTCCCGTAATGTCCATTCGAAGTCAATGGTCGAAATTTGCGAACTGCCCCTGCGCGGCGCGTTCTATTCAGGCCATTATATATAATATATATTATATATATTTCATCGATTTCCTTACAAAACATATTTTATAAATCGTTTTAAATTCGTTTTCAAAACGATTTCAACTTCATATTCAATTTCAAATCAAAAATTGAATATTCCATATCATCGATATATAAAATGATATTATTTTCAAAATATTATATTTTGAAATCAATTCCTTTTCTATACTCATTATAAAAATGAATAAAATCGATATAGATATCGTACACGTCAAAATGGCGCAAATCTAATCAACACGGCTTTATATATTTCAATAACTTTGTTATTCTATTCAACAAATGAATATTTTCTTCAACACATGAATATATATTTTTATTCAACACTTGAATATTTACTCTATTCAACGCATGAATTTATATTTTTATTCAACACATGAATTTATATTCTATTCAACACATGAATTTTTATTCTATTCAACACATGAATATTTTCTTCAACACATGAATATATATTTTTATTCAACACATGAATATTTATTCTATTCAACACATGAATATATATTTTTATTCAACACATGAATTTATATTTTTATTCAACACATGAATATTTATTCTATTCAACACATGAATTTTCTTTTATAATATTCCTTATTTTCTAAATTGGAATGAGACCCACTCAATTACCATATAATATTATTCATATGGGTTCTGTACAACACATGTACATAATAGCAATGATAAAAAGTCAACCATCATCCAAAGTGCACCACACAACTGCATAAGCATTAAATATAAATAATTAACGCTTACATAGTCTGTCAACCCATCGATTGACATACAACTAAACAATTGGGATTAGTGTACGTCAAATATCATCCCAATACCCGTGTGGGGTTTCAAATCAGCAAACACAGATTTTTATTTGTGCAGTTGGGCGGTGTGTAAAATTTATCGTCCCAATCAATATCAGTCAAATGGATGTACATAAACAGATCGTCCGATTTGTTTATAAATATTTATTTTATATACACGTTAAAAATTATATTTTAAACTATAAAATATTTTATTCATTCCACTTCACACAATCAACTTTCACAACACATCAATTAAACAAACAAGTCATCCATGGTCTGTGGACGACGGGTGTCGGGTGCTTCTAAGCACCGTCTGCATCGTAGTGTATATTTCAAACTAGAAATCAAATTAAAAGTGAGAAGTTCTCACCTTTGGGTTCCACTCCGTCGTTTCTATTTCTGAACGGTTTGGATTTGCCCGAAATTCCAACAAAATCTTTTTATGCTGTTCATAATAAAAATCACATTTTCAATAGGATGTTTATATATTAAAAATCATATCTTTCTATAACAATGCTTACATATATAAAAATTATATATTTTTTTTTCTATTTCAAAACATTATATACACAAAGATCATATTTTGATCTTTCTAAAAATATTATCTTTTCAATGACAAAAATATTATCTTTTCTGTTAATCAAAATCTCATCTTTCTATAATGCTACTTATATATGAAATATATTGCATTTTTATTTAAAACAATTTCATGATAAAAAATCGTACTTTTATATCGCTATTCATATAATAAAAATTATATTTTTATCGCTACTTCATAATAAAAATTATATTTTTAATTCACTACTACATATATAAAAATGATATTTTTTTACAAATTTGTTTCATCTATAAAAATTATATTTTTGCATAGCTAAAAATTATATTTTTACATCGCTAAAATTTATATTTTTACACAACTAAAAATCATAACTTTACATTGTTAAAAATCATAACTTTATATACATAAAATTCTTATCATTTACTTTTTAAAGATCATATCTTTTCATTTCTAAAAATATAATCTTTTCATTTCTAAAAATCAATCTTTTCTAATTTAAAAATCATAACATTTCTTAGCTACTACTTGAATAAAAATCATATTTTAAAACCAATTTCAATTATATAAAAATCATATCTTTTCATTGCCATTCAAACGATAAAACCAAAATTTTCATTTTGCTTTATACGTAATAAAAATCTTATCTTTAAACAAAATAAAAATATATTATTTTCTAGTATTTTATTTAAAGGTTACTTCATAAGGAAGAACTAAAATAAATTAAATAATTTTTTTTACCTTTGATGTAAAAATCTAATTTTTATGATAGAGGAGGGGTTCATGGTCTGAATGGGGCAGAGGAAGGGGCGTGTCAGGGTAGGGGATAGTGCTCAAGGCGGAGGGGAGGCGGCGAGGTTCGCCGGCGGTCGGAGTTGGCTGGTGGCTAGGGCTTCAGGGGGATTTGGGGTTAATGGAAAAGGGGGCAACAGTTCTTGGGGAAGAGACGGCGGAGGATCGGAGAGAGGGAGGGATAGAAGGTGGAGGCGCGGCAGGGGCACCGCCGGCGGTGGCTGACCGGAGCAGCGCGCAATGGTGCGGTTTTCAAATTTTTTTATTATCTCGATCTGGAAATATATGAGAGATGGGTTGACTTAGTTAAAGGAGAAGTGGGTTTATATTATATATATATATTTTATTATTTTAATTCAATAAAATAACTTTAAATTTCGATCTCCAAACGAGACCCACCGCCTGTCGTCCCTATTACCCCCATTTTGAACAGAATGGGATATATACCATAATCCTGTTTGGCTATTTCAATCGGTTTCCGTCAAAATCAAGATATAAATCTATATATTGAATTTGAACGCACATTTCAATTTACTAGGGCCGCACACAGACTCTAAAAATTCCCGAAAAAATATTTTCTAGCTTCGTATTGATGATACGGTCCTAACAAATCTAATTTCGTCAAATTCTGAGACCGTTTGAAAAATGGCCACTTTCTGGCCGATCGAAATTGACTAAAACTGTTAATACATGTTTTACTTCGCCACGCTCACATATTGATTCGAAAAATTATGAATTTCAGAATCTAGCAATAATTCGACATCCCGGATCCAACAAAAGTGGTTTTGTCGAAAACAGAGGTCGTTTGCAAAATTCCCATTTTAAGGGCTATATTTTCCATAGCGACTATTCTGAATTTTCAACTGGACATAACTTTTTATCCCTGCTATGAAATTTCAATTTTTCGGATTCGTTGGAAATATATCTTCAAATAGATTCAAATGTTTTTGGTTTCACTAAAATCCGGTTTATATTGAATCCTGTACATTCATTTGAAATTTGAAATTGAATTTTCGAACTACCGCGTCATTTTCAATTCCTTTTATAATTAAAAAAAATATTTATATTCTAACGACGATTCAAATAAATATATATCTTCTAATTCTATTCGAAATAAATTTCTCGTTGTTATTATTTAAAATAAATCATTTTAAATATTCAAAATTCATCAAAATTTCCAAAATAAAATTTTTGAATTGGCTCAGATTTCCGGGTTATTACAATCTCCCCCACTTAAAACTTTTCGTCCTCGAAAAGGAACGAAGCTGAAAGTTGTTTAACTAATCAACTCAACTTTCACTATTTTCATTATGGCTTAAGTTCTTCAACTTTTCAGTTTCTAAAAACTTTTCAAATGTTTCAAAAATTTGGCTAACACCCTAAATTTTCGAAAAAATTTCGCCATAACCTCCCCTGCACCGGGAGCTTTGGGATATTTCAAATAGCCTCCCATGGCCCTCACCAATCCAAAAAGAAAAAGAAACAGCCAAGCGGCTAGCCAATCGGCTCATAAAATCATCAAAAACCCAAGAAATACAATAAATATGTACCTATTTATCGGGCAAACAATTTTATTCCTCTTCTCTGGCCTCCTTGCTATGACCTGTTCAATGTAAGTACATGTATATGCATGCAAATGCGACTAATTTTCAATACAATTCACTATTTGATACGATTTGGCTAAATGGTCCAAAATTTAATTAATCAACTAATAATCAAACAACATAATTAGCAATCAATTAGTTGATTAACGTTTCAAATTCATAATTTGGATACATAGTCCAAAAATCAGATTTTTGATGCCAAGTCACAATAAATAATCCTATGTAAGTTTTGGTTCTCACACCAGTCTAATGGAAATATATCGATATCTCACTTTCGAAACACGAACATAAATCCTGATGATGGAGCTCCATCATCAAAATCATCTCCGGGCGACTAGAGTACGATTCTATATCTATCGAATATATTTGAGGCTTCTAATACACGTGGATCAGATGTACATTAAAATCTCTATATACTTGATTGTCCAAATCAATTTAAAATAAATTTTCAAATACGTATAATACGATTTAAATTTTCAAAACAAAAATTGTTTTCAATTTAAAAATATACTCTTCACACTCGTTCTAGGATACTACTGATCCTATCTCTAACGAGTCATTCTCATTGGATATTACTAATCCAATCTCTGATGAATTCTTTCGTTTGGTTCAAACGTACCTTGTTCTCCGAGCTCTGTAAACCAAAGCTCTGATACCACGATTTAACGACCTGAACTACCCCGGTAACGAAAGCACGGATTGCTTTGAGAACAACACACATCGGAACGCAAACAGAAGAACATTTCATTGCTTATTACCACAATTCCATCAGAATACAAGAATATACAGAGTATGAAAGAATAAAATACATTCAATAAATATAAGAGGTTTACAATATATTACATAGCAGCGGAAAATAATACAAAACATAACTGAAAAGAATATATGGATACAGAGCTTTCCAAATATCATTCCAGCTGCAAATCAGGATCCTATGAATATAAATCTGCAAAACCAAAACTACTAGCTGCCCGTGCGGAAAATAGAGGCACCCAGAGTTTAGGTTAAAATAATAAACTCCAGGTCAGTCATGTGACTGGTGTGAGAACTAAAACAGTTATTAAATTTGATTTTAAAGTTAGGTAAATCAAGGGACCACGCAGTATAACACGGAACAGGTTTCCTCCCAAGAATACCAGTGCATAAAACAACAGCGCAATGCTAAATAAAGAACAATGAAGCTATTATAAGACCCAGGTCCCATCACACAATGCAACACAAGCCGGAGGATAGGGTTTTTCCTTATAATAGTCAAAAATGCTTAATGCGTGAAATTTCATCTTTTATTATTACTATAAGTGTATAGTGTCAAAACAATTTTAATCATAAGTATCAATCATAGACGGCATAAGTGCCCCCATAACACTATGTCGCCATATATAGGTTCTACAATCAAAACCGCAAAGTCACGTATTGGAAGTCGGATTTCCAAATGTGAACCGAGGCCAGGGATTGTCCTCACCGCTTCGAGACAATCTAGCCTACCATGTCTCAGGACCCAGACTCAGGTGGGCCCTTGGATCGTCAGGGTCGGTCCACCGATGTGGATTAAAATGCCTGAACACTGTGTTTCCCCGCCCTTCGGGGCGTAAATGAGCCAAATGACTCCATCGGCTCCACATAGTCACCGATATATCCGAGGCGCCTCGCAACAGCAACTACCACACAGGTGAAAATAATATAAATGGCAGGGCTGGTAGGTCACTGACACCACCCAAGCTAGAAAGAAATGCATGCCCTCCCTGGGGTCCTCTCCCGTTTCTTGTTCACAACCGGGGTGTGAGGCTCGCGAATTAACGTTACACAAAGCTATGCCACACAGGCGGTGCTTTGATCATCACCCACAAGACTTTTCTTGTCAACAAAAGCCTTGATCATTTGCCACTTAGGGATGCCACACAGGCAATTCACTCCATGTGATTGATATCCATCAATATATAACCCCTGAGATAGTACGTCTCAGAGAGGGGCGTTAAGCAAGAGAATAAATTCTCTGCCGCCAAACAGATATATATTTAATAGAAATCAATCACACAGAATAAAATCCAATGTCAGACACACAGTCCATTTACAAGTTCGTTCTGGGTCTGAACGAAACCAGAGGCACCTTGTACCTCGCATATCCATCGATCTCCAAGTACGTGTGGACGATCACCATCTGATTCCCTCCTCTTAGGTGTATAGCCCAATCAAGATCATTAGTAATCACCCAAACGATGTGAAGACCTCCGGTCTTCGACCACCGTCTTCATCCTCGACACAACGTCGAATCAGTTATTCAGAATGGGATAAACCCGGTCTTTCTGAATAACCCGCGTATATAATAAACAAGTGTTACACAAACACAACATATGCCTCATTTCAATTCAGAATATTCTTTTATTCAAATATTCTTATACTTTGGGAAAGGTTCCCATTAATTTTATCAAAGATAAATTCTTTAAATTTATTCTTTAATCTTATTTTGAATATCAATTTAAACCAAATTATGGTTTATCCAAACTAGTCGGGATTAACGAACCTTACCGAAGTAATCATTTGTTTTAAATTTCCCAATCCCAACCTATTCATCCCATGATGTAAAACTGGTCATACTTCATATCTAACACCATGGTGTTATCGGTAAATTCAATTACCATTTCACGTTCAAATCTAATTAAAGATTTAACTATCACTTTGGAGCAAAACTGGTAAACTCCATTCTCGATCATTTCAATCTAATTAAAGATTCATTAAAACTCCACTTAGTTTTAATCTTCCCAAAAATCAATATCCTGTCTTTAACTGGGTTAAAGAACCAGTGTCATCAAAAACATGGTTCACGATAAACCCAAAATCACATTCTTTTCCATCAGCTTTTAACCGTAAATTAGCAAGCGAACAATTCCCTAAGTATTAACCCCGAAGGCCGAAACCAACATCAGATCAATACCCAAGAAACCGTTCAACTTAACTAATCTTCAGTTAGTTTCTGATTTTCTTAACTCCGTTGGGTCTAAGAATAGTATTATTAATGATACCGTTCACGACAACCCAAAACCCATTTGATATTAACTACAAGGCTCTGAATAGAAAATATATCGGCTTATATTCAATATCAAATTCTACGACCAACAAATATCGTATTGGAAATAACGATATCAATATATCTTTCAAATTTCCATAACAATATCTGTATAATCATGAAATACAACATCGAAATATTCCAAAGACAATTTCGATTCAAATCCATTCCAATTCAGTTATTGGAAGTTCTGGTTACTTTTAAAACCCTTTCAAATCCAATTTATTTATATCAAAAATAAATGGATTATAATTCTAGTTCAAAACTAGTTCATTTCGATAAAAATCTATTTTTATCTTTTAAAATATGGAATTTTTCATTCCAATCCTTTCCAAATCATTTCTTATGATTTTACACAAATTATTACTATTTTTAATAATTTTATCAAGGCCCGTACAGTCGATTTCCATCAACGGCCATCGAACTACACTTACAACGACCTTTTCCAAGTTTGATTTGGACATAATTCCAAATTCAACCATTAGATTTCAAATCTCTAATATTCGTTAGAAAGCTCTTTTTGATACGAACCCAACGATTCTGGTTTTAGGAGAATCCGACGGTCGGATCTCCCGTGATGTACATTCGAAGTCAATGGTCGAAATTCGCGAACTGCCGTTGCGCGGCGCGTTCTATTCAGGCCATTATATATAATATATATAATATATATTATATATATTTCGTCGATTTCCTTTCAAAACGTATTTTATAAATCATTTTAAATTCGTTTTCAAAACGATTTCAACTTCGTATTCAATTTCAAATCAAAATTGAATATTCCATATCATCGATATATATAAATGATAGTATTTTCAAAATATTATATTTTGAAATCAATTCCTTTTCGATATTCATTATAAAAATGAATAAAATCGATATAGATATCGTTCACTTCAAAATGGCACAAATCTAATCAACACGGCTTTATATATTTCAACAACTTCGTTATTCTATTCAACAAATGAATATTTTCTTCAACACATGAATATATTTTTTTATTCAACACATGAATATTTACTCTATTCAACACATGAATTTATATTTTTATTCAACACATGAATTTATATTTTATTCAACACATGAATTTTTATTCTATTCAACACATGAATATTTTCTTCAATACATGAATATATATTTTTATTCAACACATGAATATTTATTCTATTCAACACATGAATTTATATTTTTATTCAACACATGAATTTATATTTTTATTCAAAACATGAATATTTATTCTATTCAACACATGAATTTTCTTTTAAATTATTCCTTATTTTCCAAATTGGAATGAGAACCACTCAATTACCATATAATGTTATTTATATGGGTTCTATACAACACATGTATATAATAGCAATGATAAATAATCAACCATCATCCAAATTGCACCACACAACTGCATAAGAATTAAATAAAAATAATTAATGCTTACACAGTCTGTCAACCCATCGATTGACATACAACTAAACAACCGGGATTAGTGTACGTCAAATATCATCCCAATACCCGTGTGGGGTTTCAAATCAACAAACACATATTTTTATTTGTGCAGTTGGGCGATGTGTAAAATTTATCGTCCTAATCAATATTAGTCAAATGGGTGTACATAAACAAATCGTCCGATTTGTTTATAAATATTTATTTTGTGTACACGTTAAAAATTATATTTTTAACTATAAAATATTTTATTCATTCCACTTCACACAATCAACTTTCACAACACATCAATTAAACAAACAAGTCATCCATGGTCTGTGGACGACGGGTGTCGGGTGCTGCTAAGCACCGTCTGCATCCTAGTATATATTTCAAACTAGAAATCAAATTAAAAGTGAGAAGTTCTCACCTTTGGGTTCCACTCCGTCGTTTCTATTTCTGAACGGTTTGGATTTGCTCGAAATTCCAACACAATCTTTTCACGCTGTTCATAATAAAAATCACATTTTCAACAGGATGTTTATATATTAAAAATCATATCGTTCTATAACAATGCTTACATATATAAAAATTATATATATTTTTCTATTTCAAAACATTATATACACAAATATCATATTTTGATCTTTCTAACAATATTATCTTTCCATTGTCAAAAATATTATCTTTTCTGTTAATTAAAATCTTATCTTTCTATAACGCTACATATATATGAAATATATTACATTTTTATTCAAAACCATTTCATGATAAAAATCGTATTTTTACATCGCTATTCATATAATAAAAATTATATTTTTATCGCTACTTCATAATAAAAATTATATTTTTAATTCGCTACTACATATATAAAAATGATATTTTTTTTACAAATCAGTTTTCTCTATAAAAATTATATTTTTACATCGCTAAAATTTATATTTTTACACGACTAAAAATCATAACTTTACATTGTTAAAAATCATAACTTTATATACATGAAATTCTTATCATTTCCTTTTTAAAGATCGTATCTTTTCATTTCTAAAAATATAATATTTTCATTTCTAAAAATCAATCTTTTCTAATTTAAAAATCATAACTTTTCTTATCTACTTCTTGAATAAAAATCATTTTTTTAAACCAATTTCAATTATATAAAAATCGTATCTTTTCATTGCCATTCAAACGATAAAACTCAAATTTTCATTTCGCTTTATACGTACTAAAAACATTATCTTTAAAAAAAATCTATTATTTTCTAGCATTTTACTTAAAGGTTACTTCATAAGGAAGAACTGAAATAAATTAAATAAAAAAACTTACCTTTGATGTAAAAATTTAAATTTTATGATAGAGGAGGGGTTCATGGTCTGAATGGGGCTGAGGAAGGGACGTGCCGTGGTAGGGGATGATGCTCAAGGTGGAGGGGAGGTGGCGGGGTCCGCCTGCGGTTGGAGTTGGCTAGTGGCTAGGGCTTCAAAGGGATTTGGGGTTAATGGAAAATGGGGCGGCGGTTCTTGGGGAAGAGACGGCGGAGGATCGGAGAGGGAGGGATCGAAGGTGGAGGCGCGGCAGGGGCACCGCCGGCGGTGGCTGACCAAAGCAGCGCGCGATG
This sequence comes from Allium sativum, assembly GCA_030737875.1. Classification (NCBI taxonomy): domain Eukaryota; kingdom Viridiplantae; phylum Streptophyta; class Magnoliopsida; order Asparagales; family Amaryllidaceae; genus Allium; species Allium sativum. The sequence goes on along the minus strand of CM060922.1, from coordinate 808,027,662 downwards.
GTGCGGTTTTCAATTTTTTTATCTCGATCTGGAAATATATTAGAGAGGGGTTGACTTAGTTAAAGGAGAAGTGGGTTTATATTATATATATATATATTATTTTAATTCAATAAAGTAACTTTAAATTTCGATCTCCAAACGAGACAAACCGCCTGTCGTCCCTAGCTAATTACCCCCATTCCGAACAGAATGGGATATGTATCGTAAGCCAGTTTGGCTGTTTCGATCGGTTTCCGTCAAAATCAAAATATAAATCTATATATTGAATATGAACGCACATTTCAATTTACTGGGGCCACATACGGACTCTAAAAATTCCCGAAAAATATTTTCTAGCTTCATATTGACGATACGGTCCTAACAAAACTAATTTCGTCAAATTCTGAGACCGTTTGAAAAATGGCCACTTTCTGGCCGATCGAAATTGACTGGAACTGTTAAAACACGTTTTACTTCACCACACTCACATATTGATTCGAAAAATTATGAATTTCAGAATCTAGCAATAATTTGACATCCCGGATCCAACAAAAGTGGTTTCGTCGAAAACAGTGGTTGTTTGCAAAATTCCCGTTTTTAAGGGCTATATTTTCCATAGCGGCTATTCTGAATTTTCAACTGGACATAACTTTTTATCCCCGCTATGAAATTTCAATTTTTCGGATTTGTTGGAAAGATATTTTCAAATAGATTTAAATATTTTTGGTTTCACTAAAATCCGGTTTATATTGAATCCTGTACATTTATTTGAAATTTGAAATTGAATTTTCAAACTACCGCGCCATTTTCAATTCCTTTTATAATTAAAAATAAATATTTATATTCTAACGACGATTCAAATAAATATATATGTTCTAATTCTATTCGAAATAAATTTCTCGTCGTTATTATTTAAAATAAATCATTTTAAATATTCAGAATTCATCAAAATTGCCAAAATAAAAATTTTAAATTGGCTCAGATTTCCGGGTTATTACACGGTAAATTGTTGAGTATAAGTAATTAGTCTTGTAAACGATGAATCGATCATAATGGGTAATTGGAAGTTATCATTGGATTACATCGTAGAAATGGTTGTCCATAAATACGGGTGTTAGAATATTCCACCTGGTATATTCATTATGAGAACAAGGAACTTTGGTACAAAGAATTTTAATCTGAAGTTTGAAAATCTACAAATTGTCAAAAGGGTTGTTATGATTCCCTTTTCTTTTCGATGGATGAAAAGTTTTAAAGGGTGGGGGGGGAGAATGAAACGATCCAGAATTTTTAACCAATTTAAAATTGGAATTTTTAATACTGGCCTTGAATTTTCCGACTATAAAATAAATTTAAATTTGATTTAAATTTGAATTTGACAAAAATATATATGGTTAAGTATATTTAACAGTTTTGGTAAGTTAAATGATAGATTTTATTTGAATTATAAACTTAATGGATGGGAATGATTATTAGTAAGTTAGGATATATTAATACTATTTGTCGTTCGATCGGATTTGTCAAACAATAACATGGATTAGTAGCATTAGAAATAAGTGTTACCCTTAGTTTTCATAGCATTTAAGGAAAAATGCTACCAAAAGTTCACTTTCCTCCTTAAGACAAGTGTTAGGACACTTGTCATTTTGCATGCACCCTTTCATGCATGAATTCCATGTGTCGTCATGCATGTAAGAGAGGTTTCCTTAAGGGACAAGTGTCCATTGATGTGTTACTCTCTTAAGCTTCCCCTTTTCATATATAAGCACCATTTTCCTCCTTTTTCATTCATTCTTACTTCCTCTCTTCTCTTCTCCTTTCTAAAGCTCTTGGCGATGGCTTCCTCCTTCCTCCACCTTGGTTTGGCCAACAGCCTCTCATTCCTCCTCCTCTGATAAAGAGAGAGAAAGAGATTTATATATATATATATATATATACTGGCGAAGAAGACGATGCACTGAAATACTATCCGACGGTTCTTTCGCTGTTAGTTAGGCTCGCCTATCGTGAAGAATGGGAAAGCTATTTTGGTGAGAACTCCTTAAACTTCTACACTAGTTTATTGTATACTAATTAGTAAAGAATTAGTTATAATTTGGATAGTTAACTAGGGTAATCAGTTTGAACAGGCTAATGTATGTTGTGATGGATGATGGTTGTGTAGTTTAGAACACATACACTATTAAGCGTTAGTGTTATAACGCTTGTGCACAGTTATTATTTATTTAATTATGTTGATGATAGTTGTTATGGATGTTTATAATGGTTGCTAATGTTGTATCACACACACTATGACATGACAGTTATGGTATTACATTGGTGATCAGCAAATCCTCCTCGTAATTAGAAGCATTATTATTATTGAAATTGGAGGTTTATATACTGATGAAGTTTCTTTCAAGAAAAATAAAATAAATACCGGAACATTCTAGGATGACAGAAAAGACAATGTCTAGGTTTGAGTTTGAAAAACATAGTTTCCTACTCTACCTGGCTATCCCTAACTGATTCGGTGGATGGGATGGTTAATTCAAAATTTAATTTGAAATTATTTGAATTTAGAAACAGATTGGAATTTGATTTAATATTTTGTTAATAAAGTATTAAGCGAAAAACAAAAGTTGAATTTTAAACCCAAAATAATTTGGAAAGTCAATTTAAACTAATTTAAATGATTTTAAATGGTTTATATAAGTATATAATGGTTTTCTAAAGTATTTTGAAGTATCACAGAATAATTTTTATTGCGGTCAAAATAGAGATTGTCGCACAATTCAAATCGCTGATTTTAGTTACAAACTTTAAACACTTATAACTTCTGCAATTCAAATCATATTTCCACGAAAATGAAAAATGTTTGATTTCTATTAAAAAAGCTTTGAATTGGGTGAAAGAAGATTTTAATTTTGACAGATAATTTTCTAGTTAGGTTTAAAATCGTTTGGGAAAAGGACGTTGTAAGCGTAGTTTGCCAACCATAAATGTAAACAGCTATTTTTAAATGTTAAAAAATATAGATTTTTTTGCATAATCATTATGAATTAATTAAAAGTGTTTTGAATTGGAAAATTTAAGATTTGGATAATATAAAGGTTATTTTGATCATGTTAGTCAATATAACTGTTTTGTAACGCATTTTAAACATTATTGTAACATTTTTTTGAAAACAATCCATTTTGAAGTTTTCAACCCGCAAACTATTTTCCGAACTATAAGTACCCATTTTTAAATGGGTTTTGGAATGTTTTCAAAGGTTTAAAAGTTTTGGAAATATTTTAAATGGAATTTAAATTTATTTATTTAATATTAAAACGGGTTTTTCAATTTTAAATAATTGGATATGGTTGGAGATAAATCTTCGGATGTTTGATATTAATTCGGTAGATGATGACTCTTACTATTTGAGGAATTTAAAAGCTCAGTTCACCGTTATTATGCTTATAGTGTGAGTTGGATACAGAGATTAATATTGAGGATAAGCTGATATTATTTCTATCCAGATCTAATGTCAAAGAATCTGAAAAATCTTTTAATTAAGATACAGGTTTTCTAATTTGATTGATATAGTTGGATAGAAATAATCTTTGGATATTTGACATGAAATTTTGTGGTGTAAACATATAATATTTAAGAAATTTGGAAGATATTATTATTATTATATCGTTGTTCCGTTTATAGTACGCGTCAATAAAAAGAATTGATATCGAATATTAGTGGATACAATTTCTGTGTAACTTATGTTCAACATCAATTGATTTGGATTTTGTTGTGAATGGTGTCATCAATAATATCATTCTTGAAACCCGATCACTGTTTCAAATCTCGCAAATATCGCCTGAGATCTCCTCCGAGATCTCGTTTTGGGCTCCTTCCGAAATGAAACAGCAAATATCACTCTAAATCTCCTTTCGAATATATCGCCCGAGATATTGCAATATCGAACGATATATCGACCGAGATGAAATACTGGAATATCGTTCGAGATCTTAGTTTTTTTAGTTAAAATTTAAATTTGTGCCTGAACTAGAACTATAATTAAAAAGCTCATATCTAGCCATATCAGTCTTTTGTTATTTCACATTTTGCATGTTAAATGACTACATTGTATGTTCATATATGTTTTACAATGCTTATGATTTTCATATTCGTCCTTTTACATACATGTTACTTATGAAATTATGTATTTTATGGTATATTTATGCTGAATTTTTTAATGTTTTGGATCCTTTTAATGTTTCCTATATAACAATATTCCTGTTTTAAGCATATTACGATTTAGATATGAATTATCTTGCACAAAATAAAGAATAATAAAGTTATTTTGCATTTTAAGTTCAAGTTACTATGTTTTTGATAGCATTCATGAAAATGATTTTGTTAAAATATCATTTTTAACATATCACGTACCCCGAGATTGTTCCGATATGAACTTTCAGACTCGAGATGAAAATACGAGATGAACTCCCGAGTTAGATTCATCTCGTCCGAGATCTCCCCCGATACGAGACCGAGTCTATAAAATACCCAAGACGATATGTGACCGATATCTGAGATTTAAAACCTTGAACCCGATGATGTTGAGTTGTGGAAATTCATATCGTAATTTGGGATTTAATCAAATATTTGATTTAAGGAAATTAAAAGTAAGAAATTGGGAAGGAATCATAATCTTTTAATTAAGATTAAAGAGTTAAATGTTGGGAAATCGTTTGAATGGGAAACGATGGTTGAAATATGGATTAAAGGTTTTCAAAAGAGACTGGATGTCGATAACTAGTTATCAAGTGAAAAGTTAGCTAAGGTTTTGAGGCTATACTATCTTTGATTTAAAGAATGTGTTTTAAAGGAGAAAATTTAAAATATGGATTTTGTTAAAGATAATTTGAGAATGTGTTTAAAAAAGTTTAATTTAACAAATCCAAGACAGAAGGTGATTGGTTGAAAGACTGTATGTTCCGTAATTGTGTTTTTCTGATTGCGCTTATTATTTGGAAAGACCGAGATCTGAATATGTCCGAAAACCATTCCAAGTGATAATACGACGTTGTGGAGAAATTAAAGACGGTATTGAAGATCGGTACCCTTCATATCGTAAGGACAACTTGTTGAATGTCTCAAACGGGTAGCTCCCATTTGCATATGGATTTTATATTAGTTAAGTGGCAAGAAGCCCAAACATATGTGAAGGAATTCCGGATTGTTGTTTCGTTCAAAGCCAGAACGGAAATGTATGGATTGTGTATCTAACATTGTAATTGACTACCTAGCACTGATTTCTGTTAAATATATATCTGCTTGGTGCTGTAGAATTTATTCTCTTAGCTTAACACCCTTCTCTAAGACATATGAGCTTAAAGGTTATACATTGATGGAAATCAGTGATGCGTACTGAATGGACAATGTGGCATACTTAAGTTATGTGATGAGCTATGGATGATCAAAGCATGGCTTATTGAAGCTTAGCTTTGTGTATATCTTGACCTCAACGAACCTCACACCCCGGATTGCTGATAAACTGTTGGTCATATTTTTACGCTCGGTGCACTAGAATGTGATGATGAAAGGGTACTACGAAGTCCTTAGTCTGGGACTCTATTTATTTGGACTCTGATTCATGTATGGTAGGCTAGTATAACGGCGTCCGAGTCTGGACGTTAACCACGAGTACTGGGATGATGCGCGCAAGAAAGTTTGCAAGCCCACGAATGATCATTCGTACCAGGAACCTTCATGTTGGAAACCCTGTCTCCGCTACGAGCTCGTATGGTTTTGTTCGTATTGCCTGTTGGTTACAGGTAGGATTACGTCAATATTATGGGATGGGGAATTATGCTGGCTAGTTTAATATATTTACTTTCGAAAGGTTTTCACACTTTGCACTAATAATAATATGAAAGAGGATTTTCACATATCAAAAGCATTTTTGGTTATCATAAGACAAAACTGGCCCACTTGGCTTGCGCTTGCATTGTTTGATGTGGGACGAGGTTATGATAACTTCATTTTTCAAAATTCAATGCAGATTTCAATGCACTGGTATTCACATAAAGTAAACCCGTTCCGCATTAGCGGGGTGGTCTGGTGAATTACCTAACTTTAAATAAACCCTAAAAACAACCGTTTTGAGTTCTCGCTCTAGTCTCATGACTGACCTGTAGTTTATTGGTCCCACTCCTAAACTCTGGGTTCCCATAAATTTTACACGGGCATCCTAATTTTTTAGTTTGCAGATTTATCCTTGGAATCTGTTGAAGTTGGATTATGGTATTAGATGGAGTGATTATATCCTGGAGCAATAATATTCTTCCGTTGCATTTTATATCTTTTTCGTTGTGTAATCAATGTACTTTTATGTATCTCTTGTAACTCTGATGCAATATTATTATAATGATAATCGAAAAGTTCTTTCTCTTCGGTGCAAATATGTAAGTACCCCTAATGTTAGACCAAAAAATGGTCCTAACACCCAAATCGTCGCATTTTGAGCATAGGATATGAAGAAATAACTGAAAAATATAGAAAAACCGAGATAACAAGATTTTTATAGTGGTTCGGCATTAACGAGCCTACGTCCACTTCATATTTTCTTATTTAATTCATGGATTACAATTACAACGAGTATTGTCTCTCACTCACTCGAATTCAATGAATAATTCCCTCTGAATTCATTGATTTTTATTGAGGAAGATTGTGGTTGTTCATGGATTAGTGTCAGCCATGGCTGCCATGGATGTTGAGATGCCAAAAAGTCCCTTGAAAATGCCCTCTGAAGGTGTATTTATAGCTGTAGGAAAGCCCATTTGGTGACCAGGTCGTGGTAGGACACATGGCACCCGATCCGGGAAAGTAGGAGCGATCATAGCCTTGAGAATAGGTCAAAATCTACATTTGTATTAGCGGGTCCTGGTCGTGGTTCGTGAGTCGGAGTGATGAGATGGTGATGGTCGTGATGGTGATGGTCAGGTCGGGTCATGGTCACGATCCGACCCCAGGGGGTGGTCACGATCTGATCCCAGGGGGTGGTCACGATCCGACCCCAGGAGGTGGTCACGATCCGACCCCAGAGGGTGGTCGCAATCCGATCTTCAAAAATGCCAAAATGCAGGTTTTTCCGTATTTCTGCACGCGTTCTGTAAGAACCCGTTACTTCCCCGTTAAGGAAAGAGCGGATACTTTGAGAACAACACACAAATGAACGCAGACGGAAGAACATTTCATTGCTATTACAACAATGCATCAGATCACAAGAATATACAGAGTATAAACGAATCAATAAATATTACACAGACAATATCAGAGATTACAATACATTGTATAGCAGCGGAAAATAATACAATACACAACTAGAAGAGATATACGGATACAAAGCTTTCCGGATATCGTTCCAGCTGTAAACCAGGATCCTGTGAATACAAATCTGCAAAACCAAAACTACTAGCTGCCCGTGTCAAAATAAGGGCACCCAGAGTTTAGGTCAAAACAATAAACTCCAGGTCAGTCATGGGACTGGTGTGAGAACTAAAACAGTTATTGATCTTTATTTTAAAGTTCGGTAAATCAAGGGACCCCTCCGTATAACACGGAACGGGTTTCCTCCCAAGAATACCAGTGCATAAAACAACAGCGCAATGCTAAATAAAGAAAAATGAAGCTATTATAAGACCCAGGTCCTATCACACAATGCAACGCAAGCCGGGGGATAGGGTTTTTACCTTATAATAGCCAAGAATGCTTGATACGTTTAAAAGAAATCATTTTGATACTATTATAAGTGTATAGTGTATAAAACAACTTCAAATCATAAGTATCAATCATAGGCGGCATAAGCGCCCCATCCCACTATGTCGCCATACTAGGCTCTACAAATAAAACCGCAAAAGTCACGTATTTGGAAATTAGGTTTCCATCTATGAACCGAGGCAAAAGATAGTCCTCAACCGATTCGAGACTCTCTAGCCCGAGCCTCAGGACCCAGACTCAGGTGGGCCCTTGGATCGTCAGGGCCGGTCCACACGGAGTGGATTAAAATGCCTGAACTATATGCTAGTCTGCCCTATGGGGCATAAATGAGTCCAATGACTCCATCGGTTCGAGAACGACCGATATAACCGAGGCGCCTCCAATTCCAACAACCACATGAGTCAAACTCGTCAGCCAGTTCAAGCACTGACGCCACTCCTAACTAGAAACCAGCATATGTTCATATTCCTGAAGTCCGTTTCCAGTTTTTGGTTCATACCGGGGTGTGAGGCTCACGAATTCACGTTACTCAAAGCTATGCCACACAGGCTGTGCTTTGATCATCAACCACAAGACTTTGCTTTTCAACAGAAGCCTTGATCATTTGCATCTTAGCATGCCACACAGGCAAACCATTCTATGCAACCGATATCAGTCACAGAGAATGAAATCCGATGTCAGACACACAGTCCATTTACAAGTTCGTTCTGGGTCTGAACGAAACCGGAGGCACCTAGTACCCCGCATATCCATCGATCTCCAAGTACATCTGGACGATCACCAACTGTTTCCATCTTCTTGGGTGTACAGCCCAATCAAGATCATCAGTAATCACCCAAACGACGTGAAGACTTCCGGTCTTCGACCATCGTCTTCATCTTCGACTTATCGTCGTATCAGTTATTCAGAATGGGATAAACCCGGTCTTTCCGAATAACTCGCGTATATTTTAAATAAGTGTTACACAAACACAACATACGCCTCATTCCAATTCATCAGTCACTAACCGTAAATTAATCAAGAGAATAATTTCCCAAATATTAACCCCGAAGGCCGAAACCAACATCAGATCAATATCCAGAAAACCATTCTGCTTGGCTAACCGACAGTTAGCTTCTAAATTTCACATTCATAGGGAAAGGTTCCCACTAATTTTATCAAAGATAAATTCTTTAATTTATTCTTTAATCTTCTTTTGAATATCAATTCAAACTAGTCGGGATTAACGAACTTTACCAAAGTAATTATTTGTTTTAATTTCCCAATCCCAACCTATTCATCCCATGAAGTAAAACTGGTAATACTTCATATCTAACACTACCGTGTTATCGGTAAATTCAATTACCATTTCACGTGCAAATCTAATTAAAGATTTAACTATCGCTTTGGAGCAAAACTGGTGATACTCCATTCTCGCTCAATTTCTAAATTTGATAATTTAAATTATCAATTTACATTGCAATCTAATTGCAGATTCATTAAAACTCCCTTTTCTGGGTTAAAGAACCAATTTCATTTAAAACACATTTCACGATAAACCCAAATCACATTCTATTTATTAGCGGGTTAAAGAACTAGTGTTATTTAAAACACAGTTCACGATAAACCCACAGATCAATTCTATTTAAAACCCATTTCCAATCCAATTTATTTAATTAAAAATAAGTGGGTTTCAATTTCAGTTCAAAACTAGTTCAGTTCGATAAAAATCTATTTTTATCTTTTCAAATATGGAGTTTTTCATCCCAATTTTCCCTAAATCATTTCTTATGATTTTACACAAATTATTACTATTTTTAATAATTTTATCAAGGCCCGTACAGTCGATTTCCAACAATGGCCATCGAACTGCACTTACAGCGACCTTTTCTGAATTTGATTTGGACATATCTCCAAATCCAACCGTTAGATTTTGAATTTCAAATATTCGTTAGAAATTTCTTTTCGATACGAACCCAACGGTTCCGGTTTTAGGAGAATCCGATGGTCGGATCTCCCGTAATGTCTGTTTGAAATAAATGATCGAAATTCACGAACTGCCGCGGCACGGCGCGTTCTATTCAGGCCATTATATTATATATATAATATATATTTCATCGATTACTATTTAAAACGAATTATATAAATAGTTTTGAATTCGTTTCAAAAACAATTTCAACCTTCATTTCAAATTCAAATCAAAATTGAATTTCTCCTTATAAATTCGTTTTAAAATTCATGTTTATTCAATTCAAATTTCAATTCAATTTGAATTCATTTCAATTCGTTTTCAATTCAATTCGAATTCGTTTTCAATACGATTCAAATCAAATTCGTCTTTTATTCGATCCAATTCAAATTGGTTTTCTATTCAAATCAAATTCGAAATCGTTTTCAATTCAATTCATTTCGAAATCGTTTTCAATTCAATTCATTTCGAAACCGTTTTCAATTCAATTCATTTCGAAATCGTTTTCAATTCAATTCATTTCGAAATCGTTTTCAATTCAATTCATTTCGAAATGAATAAAATCGATATAAATATCGTTCACGTCAAAATGGCGTCAATCTAATCAACACGGCTTAATGTATTTCTATTTTCAAATATTCTATTTCAAATATTTCTTTTTCAAATATCTCGTTCAACACATGACTAATCTCAACGGATGAGTACAGTCAACACATGAACCTTTATATCATATTGATAAAGATGTAAATTTTATTATTAAAATATTTCGTTCAACACATGACTAATCTCAACGGATGAGTACAGTCAACACATGAACCTTTATATCATATTGATAAAAATGTAAATTTTATTATTAAAATATTTCGTTCAACACATGACTAATCTCAACGGATGAGTACAGTCAACACATGAACCTTTATTATATAATATTCTTTATTTTTCAAATTGGAATGAGGCCCAATCAATTACCATATAAAGTTAATTATATGGATTCCATACAACACATGTATATAATAGCATTGAAAAATAATCAACCATCAACCAAAGTGCACCACACTGTATAAGCATCAAATATAGATATCTAACGCTTATAACAGCCTGTCAATCAATCGATCGACATATTTAATCAATCAGGATGAGTGAACTTCAAATTTCATCCCAACACCCGTGTGGGGTTTCAAACAATCAAACACAGATTTTAGTTGTGCAGTTGGGCGATGTGTAAAATTTATCGACCCAATCAATGTCCTTCAAATAGGTGTACATAAACAAACCGTCCGGTTTGTAAATGAATATTTTATTTTATTCACTTCGCCTTAAAAATTATATTTTTAACGATAAAACATTTTATTTTAACACATGAATTTTTATTCTATTCATTTATTCAATAAAATGTTATTTTTACTTTTCTAACTTATTTTGGAAAATTTCGGCGGCATAACGGCACGATACTAGAAACGGGACGAGGCCTAGCCTTATCCCCGGTCTAGTGAAGGCCCACGCCATTCACACATCAATCAAATCAATTTCATTTCACCAAACAACCAAATTCAATCAAATCATCTAACTAATCTATGCAACCAAACAAACAAGTCCATGGTCTGTGGACGATTGTGTCGGGTGCTACTAAGCACCGTCTGCATCCTAGTATATATATATAACTAGAAAAAGAAATTGAAAGGTGAGAAATTTTCACCGAAGGTTCCACTCCGTCATTCTTTAGCGGACGATGGTCTGGATTTTCGTTCGCTTTCAGTCGGTTCCATCGCAGTCTGTTTCACGCTGTTCATAATAAAAATCACATTTTTATTTCGCTATTCAATATATAAAAATCGAATTTTTACCTCACTATTCAATATATAAAACTCATATTTTTATCTACGCTATTTTATATTTTCAAAACAATGGTTTATATATTCTCCAAACAATGGTTTACCTATTTATATTTTTATTACAAAGCATATTCTATTTTTTTTTAAAATAAAGCAAATTATATTTTTATATTTCAAACCATGTATATTTTTATATTTCAAAAACAAATGCAGATTTGATTTTACAAAAATAACGTGATTCATATTTACAAATCCCTTTTTTTCTGATGTAATCTATGGAAAAATCCCAATTTTTAAACACTGTTATTTTAAATAAATTACTAAATGAAATAAATATAAAAACTTACAGTCAAATCAGATGAGGGGTCCGGTGGTGCGCTGATGGTGGCATGGCGAGGGTGCAGGCGGAGGCGCAGGTGGCTTGCCGGGGTGTGGTTGACCGGTGACGTTTGACAAGGGCGTGGGCGAGGGGGGTCGCGTGGTTTGTGGCTTGCGATACAGGGGGGTGTTCGACTGACTGGAGGGAGGAGATGGCTGGCGTTGAAGGTGGTGGGGGTGGTCCAAGCTGCGGCGGCGGAGGCCTTTGGAGCTGGCTAGGGTTCGGGTGCGTTCCAGGATCCAGCGGCGTCGGGTTGGGGATTGGTTCGAATTGGGGAGGAGGGGGTGATCGGAGGAGGGCGCGAACGGCCAGGGGTGGTGAGCGACGGTGAGCGGTGGCGCTGAGCGTGGATCGAGGCAGCGTCGTTCTCCCTCTCTTTTTTATTTAATTCGGTTTTTATCTTAAAAGGTGTAGGAGAGAGAGGAGAAGGAAAAAGGGGGTATTTAATTTTATTTTATATTATATTATTTATAATTCCCAAAAGTTGACTTTTACGTTCGGACTCGAAATCGAACCCAACGACTGTCGCCCCTAGCTAATTACCCCCATTCCGAACACAATGGGATATGTATCGTAAGCCAGTTTGGCGGTTTCGATCAGTTTCTGTCAAAATCAAAATATAAATCAGTATATATTGAATTTGAACGCGCATTTCAATTTACCGGGGCCACATACCGACCCGGAAAATTGCAGAAAAAATATTTCTGACTTCGTATCGACGATATGGTCCTAACAAAACTAATTTCATCGAATTATGAGACCATTTGAAAAATGGCCATTTTCCAGTCGATTAAAATCAACTGAAACTGGTCAAACGCGTTTTCCTTTGCCACGCTCACATATTGATTCGAAAAATTATGAAATTTGGAATCTAGCAATAATTTAACATCACGGATCCAACAAAAGTGGTTTCGTCGAAATCCGAGGTCGTTTGCAAAATTCCCATTTTTAAGGGCCTGAATTCCATAGCGACTATTCAGAATTTTCAACTGGACCTATCTTTTGATTCCCGCTATGAAATTTTGATTTTTCGGATTCGTTGGAAAGATATCACCAAATAGATCCCAATGTTTTTGGTTTCACTAAAATCCGGATTGTTTTGCACCCGGTATATTCAATTGAAGTTTGAAATCGAATTATCGAACTACCGCGCCATTTTCAATTCTATTTATAATTATATATAAATATTTATATTCTAACGACGACGTATATAATATATACGTTCGAATTATATTCAAAATAAATTTCTCGTCGATATTATTTAAAATAATCTATTTTAAATATTCAAAATTCGCTAAAATTGCCAAAATAAAAATTTTAAACTGGCCCAGAATTTCCGGGTTGTTACACGTTCACGGAAACGGACGTATCTTTCAAACCGTAAGGCCGATTGGACCAAACGAAAGCTCTACTTGAAGCTAATTCTGAATGCTACAAGTATTTGATGTGTTTATATCCAAATGAGGTAGTTTGATAGGGGTTTTGGGCCAGCTTATACTGATGTTGCGATTTTGACCAAACTGCCCAGTGTCTTCTGATGATGCTTTCAATGCCGGAGAGTGATGTTATCCCGCCATTTCAACTGGGCGATTGTTGATCAATTCATGTTCATATTCAAGCCCTTTGCTTTGGGTAGCCGGGTCACAAAGCAGGCTAACATTTGCCCCCAAAGTACATCTTATCGCAGGTGAGATGTGCTTTGAATATGTTGAGCTAAATCTTTCTGGTACGTCATTTATCCTTGAGAAGGCTCTGTCCAATTGTTGCATTGCTTCAATGGGAGGTAGTTGGGCCAAGTTCTGTGGAAGGAGTGTTTGAGATGACCAAGTAATTGTTTAAACCTTGTCGAGCCAAGGGGTCGAATTCTTTCATCAAAAGTCACGCTGGATTGTTGGCTCCCGAGCATGATTCTACACGTCTGGGTCTTTGCCAAACAACAGCATTATTCTACGCAGGTCGGGTGCATTGTACGGTCGAACTTTCTTTTACACTTGAGTCAACGTATGAAGTAGCCATTCAAATTATAGGGCGATGTAAGAATCTTCGAATCTTTGAGTTAGTATCTGGATATTGACCCAAGATATTAAAAATCGCATTGAATCGTAACAGTAAGGAATCCGAAAGCCACGATCACTCTGGATCATGGTCAAAGGAATCCACGATCTCTCTGGATCGCTTCGTAATTCCATAATCACAGGAAAATCGGTAAGAGACATAGTTGAAATCATGTGAACCAGTGCTCGTATGATCGTCACTATCGTATGGCAGTGGGGGAATTTGTTACACCTTCCATTCGGTGTGGTTTGAGTCTTTAAATTCACATATAACCCGCAAGCTAGCTCGCTCGGTCGGGGAAAATGGATAAGGTCATACTCCAGAAGCATATTGTACATGTTTTAAATCTTATTCCATGCCAGGATTGTCTTTGGAGTTAGTCTACGAATCGACACTTGTGCTCTCAGTGCCATCGGAGGACAATCGAAGTCAGGGCTTGTGCCCCCAGCATTGATGGGGGTTAAATTAAGTTAATGGGACATACGGTCTTTAAACTTTTATGCTCTCTGTTGTTCATTCAGGCCGCAACTGAGTTGTAAATTCAGCATTTCTGGTTAACCCACGCTGTTCTGCGCTTTCTTGAGTCGGAAAGAGTTTGAGTTTTACACGCGAATGGTAGAATCACATTTGCTTTGATATTGTCCCTTCACTTTAGTAAGAAGGTGAGAATTTAATCGTCCAGTGCTAGCGGTCTTTAGTTCTCTTATCGGATTAGTCACGAAGTTGAGTAGCCTGATCAAAAATGTAAGCGGACTAGTCGAGCCCCTCCGTTCATATTTCAACATAATCCAAAATGGTCATCATAGTCTTGTTGAGTCTCTTTCTCATAATTGGTTCAATTGAGATTGACAAACAAGATCGTGGGCTCGGTAAGCAACATAGATTCTCTTCGGAACTGCGCATTCTTATCATTCTTTTCTAGGGCTTTTCCTTTGCCCTTATCGTTTCAGGAGTTGGAAGGCGTTCCATTCTTTTTCACAAAAGCATCTTGGTCATTCGTCTCGACGTTAATACCTTTTTGTCATGAAAGTCTATCCATCTTAGTGTTGAATTCATTAAAACCTCTGATCAAGTCTCATTGTAGTGAAATATTGAAATCTGTGGAAGTAACAGGATATCCTAATGTCCCGTGTGAAAGGACTGTGATTGTCGTTACCCACATCATCTTGAGAAGTATCGCTTCTCAAGAGGTATCGAATCAAACTGGCGAGCAGGTTGCCATCAATTAATTGATGCACATTGTCAAGATCATGGCTGGTGTCCCCGGCATCGAATCTAAGATTACAAATGGGGGTCTTTGTTGATTTTTTTTTCAGTGTCGACATTGCCCCCGAGTCGTGGTTTGAGTTATTCGACCCAGTCGGGTTCCTGTTCTTCGAATTGCTGCGTTCTTGCTTGGAGCTGAGTATGGAATGTCGTTCGAATATCCATCCGAGTAGGAGCTAAAGCTGGTCGTGCATAACCTGAGTTACAATTCTTGCATTCTCATCTAGGATGTTGCAGGTAGCTGTTCCATTGTCCATGTTTCCATCCACGATGTTCTGAATCGAAGCCGCATGTTGCACGCCTGCTGATTGGTTTGTGTTCGATCTGAGCTGATGATTGCTATCTGGCCGAGCCAAGTTCGTCATTGCTTGAACTTCGATTTTATCATTTCCAGCGAATTGATGATTGTTGCTTAGCCTTTAAATTGTCATTGATGCCCCCAGCGTAAAGTCTTGAAATAAGTGAAGATCGGCCTCAGGCTTTGTAATGACCCGCATTGGCAGAGGTATTATAATTAATTTATTTAATTATATATATGGTGAATTAAAGGATTTAATGGTCGTGGAATTAAATAACTGGGAATATTTAATTTAATTAAATAATTAAATAATATATATTTAATTCAGAAATAATCAAAAATATTGGAAATCACAATATT
The DNA here is from genome assembly GCA_030737875.1 of Allium sativum. Taxonomy (NCBI): domain Eukaryota; kingdom Viridiplantae; phylum Streptophyta; class Magnoliopsida; order Asparagales; family Amaryllidaceae; genus Allium; species Allium sativum. The sequence continues at coordinate 808,011,805 of CM060922.1, read as the reverse complement.
CTGTGAATGGGGTCGTCCCTTAGATTTAATTCAGCTTAGAGTTGAATTATATTGACGAATATATTCAATTGACGACAGTTTGAACGTATAATTATATTATAATTAAAATCGAGCTTGAAATGGTGCTGTAGTTCGCGATTTGGCGATTTGAACTTCAACTGAATGTACGGGATTCGTTTTAAGTCGGATTTCTGTGAAACAAGAAACGTGTGGAGCTGGTGGAGTATATCTTTCTAGTGGAAGAGAAAAATTGGGATTTCGTCGTGTAGATTTTGAGATATGTCCAAAACAAATTTCAGAAAAGTCGCTGTGGAATTCCTTTATAATTTGCGACGCTTTATTTACGTTATAAAAGGATTTTCGATATAAACTGAATATCGATAAATCTAAAATCGGAAATATCAAACTGGAAATTTTGTTATAATATTCTGGAGCTGTACGATATCATATGTGAGGATATACGATAATATAAATTTATTTATATTTAATTTAATAATATTTATATATTTAAATGGGTCATTTAGAGCTTTAAAAAATAGCCACTTTTGCAAACGAAGTCGGAATTCGACGAAACTAATTTTGTTGGATCCGCAATGTTAAATTATTGTTAGATGTCCAGTTTCGTGATTTTTAGGGTCACTGTGTGGTCGTACGGATTTTTAGAGTGAGAAACAGTCAGTATTTTGACAGTTAAAAATACACTGTGTGAGCATACATAGTCGGAATTTGATGAAACCAGTTTCGTTGGAACCGTAATGTCAAACTCTAGCTGCATGTCCAGTTTCGTGATTTTTGGGTATCGTGTGTAATCACGAGAATTTTTAGAAAGCAAAATATATATAGAAATGAGAATATACCGGGAATATTCCATTTTAAAAATAGCTAAAATATCTAAATTTTCCTATAAAAAAGCCTCACTAATTCCTAACCCTAGATTTTTCTTTGTTCGGTCAATTACTGGAGCCGCCACAAAAAAAATTTCAATTTCCTCAAACAAAAACGCAACAAAGAAAATCAATGGAAATAGGAAATAAAATCCTATAAATTATAAAACCTATTTATATGAGTTCCTTAATGAATTATCTTCAACCTCATACCATTTCTATGGTGTTCGAATCAACTTATGGTCGCTGGAAGTTTACATAGTGGATCTAGGGCTTGAGGTTTTTGAAGATGAAAGCATTGAATCCGAGAATGGATGTTAGAAATGGGTTTGCGTGGTTGTTTGGAGCTTGGGCGCAAGAATTGGAGGATTTCTGGGATGATTTTGTTCGATCCCGTACTGGAAGAGGCCGTCGATGCAAAACCGAAAGGGGGTTGCGAGTTCTGTGTGGTTAGGTGGAGGAGGGAGAGGCCGGAAGGAGGAGTTCAGTGGTGGTGTTCTGGTGGACATCGGTGCGTCGTGGGCGGGGAGTTGGGTGAGGGTGAAGTGCGGTAAACGGCAAATGCCTGGAGTTCACGTTGAATCGGGGAAGAAGGATTTAGATGGGGCGGGTTCTAAATGAATTGGGCCAAGGTAATTATAAAAGGGAAAGCCCAAACAATTTCTTTAAAAAGAAATTAGTTTTATTTAATTTAAAAGTTGTACTAACTTATAAATGGTATATCGTACTCATACTATATCAGATTGACGAACCGTAAGTTGCGTTGGGATCGTATGGACGGACACTACACCCTGGAGCTGACTAGGAGTGAATCCGAGCTCATTAAAATTTATGGCGAAATAAATTGTCTGTGGCAGTCAAATAAACGCAAACCGTTATTTAATGATTAACGCGCCAATGTGAGTAAAACTCACCAACTCTGAACAGTTATATTTTTATAATGTATTCTTAGAACTGTTAATCATCTGCTGATTGCTGTGTGTTGGTTGATTTATTAAACTGCTAGTCAGTTAGTGGAAATTATATATATATATATATAAACCTTTAAATATTTATATATTTATGCTGTTATCAGAATAATCAGTACTGAACTGAAAGTGATGTTGATTTTACTGTGTAACATCAGTGGATGCAGGAAAACCGGTTGGAGGGACCCAACTGGGTTCCTCAATATTTATAATACAGTTTTGATTTATATATTGTGATATAGAATCCGTGGTCGATTATATGTGCTTGGACGATATTGAACATCGTGATTTGATCTGATTGAATACCATAACATACGGAATGTTGATAAGGGGATTTTCAAAGTGATATTGAAAACAGAATATTTATAAACTGGAATATTTAGAAATAAAAGATATTTACAAATTCGAATATTTATAAATAAGAAATATTTATAAATTGGAATATTTATAAATAGGAGATACATAGAAAAAGAAAATAATTTCAAAACATTTTCTTTTGAGTGGAAAGGCCTATGTGGCGGGTTTGGGTATTTTCCCGATGCTCCCGATACAAAGGAGGTTATGGCTAATTTTCCCGGAAATTTAAGGAGTTAGAATATATAAAAGGAATATTTGTGAAAACCAAATATAAGGAAATATTTGTGAAAACCAAATATAAGGGAAATATTTGTGGGAACCAAATATAAAGGAAATACTTGTGAAAATAAATAGAGTTAAAAGGAAATATTTATGTAGGAAATAAATAAAGTTATAAAGGAAATATTTATATGAAATAAATATAGGCAAATTGAAAAGGAAAAATCATTTTTAAAGTGAAGAACCGTTACAAAAAATTAAATCTTTAAAAATGAATAAACGTTGTTAAAAGGAACGTAATGACTAACCAGTTAGAGATAACCAGTCCAGTAGAGTTAACCAGTCCAGTAGAGTTAACCAGTTCAGTAGAGTTAACCAGTCCAGTAGAGTTAACCAGTTCAGTAGAGTTAACCAGTTCAGTAGAGTTAACCAGTTCAGTAGAGTTAACCAGTTGGGTTAAGTAAGTCGAGTTAACCAGTTGGGTTAAGTCAGTCAAGTTAATCAGTAAGAGTTAATCAGTAAGAGTTAACCAGTTAGAGTTATCCAGTTAGAGTTAATCAGTTAGAGTTAATCAGGTAGGTAAATCGGTGAGAGTAAACCGATTAGAGTTAAAATGAACTAGAGTTAATCAAATATAGTTATTTGAGACAGAGTTAGTCGAACATAGTATTCAGGGTAAGTTGTCATCTCGTACGACTGCTAGCGAAATTCGCAGGGCTTCAGATAGCCTATGGCGGTCGGATGTTGCCTGAGGGAATCAGGTGTAACCATTGTGATCGTTGCGATCTAGAGTCAAGCGAATGGAGTTAAATCGAATCTAGTTATTCGATAGGAGTTAATCAAGATGAGTTAAATAAGTTAAATTAAATCGAATCTAGTTATTCTATAGGAGTTAATCAAGATGAGTTAAATAAGTTAAGTTGATCGAATCTAGTCATTCGATAGGAGTTAATCAAGTTAAGTTAAATAAGTTAAGTTAATCGAATCTAGTTATTCGAGAGGAGATTATCGAATATAGTTTATTCGAAGGAGTTATCAATTATTAGTTATTCGAAGTGAGTAGTCGAATATTGGTTATTCGAAGTGAGTTAATCGAATATTGGTTATTCGAAAAGGGGAGTTATCAAATCGAATAGATTAAAGGAGTTAATCGAATATAGTTTATTCGAGTAGAGTTAGAGGAGTTATCGAATATAGTTTATTCGACAGGAGTTAAGTGAATAGTTAGATTAATCAAAGTGAATTAGTTGAATTAAACTAAGTGAATTAGTTAAGTGAATTGGTTAAGTTAACCAAAGTGAATTTGTCGAGTTAATCAAAGTAATTAGTTCAGTTAATCGAGTTGAATTTGTCAGTCGAGTTAATAAACGGAGTTAGTAAAACCAAGTAAAACCAGTTAGAGTTAATTAATTAAGGTTGACCAGTAAGAGTTAATCAATCAGGGTTAATCAAATGGAGTTAAGTAAAATTAGAACTGACTAGAGATTAGTAAATTGAATGGTTTTGTAACACCCCACCTCTGCCAGTGCCACTCTTGCAAGGACACTAACTTTGGAGGGGCGTTAAACAAGGTAAACATGCATGTAGATATCACAAGACAGAACATATAAGTAAAAACAGAGTAGTAAAGCAGCGGATAAAACTAGCACTTCAAAACCATAGTTAAGTTACAACAAAGTACTTGGTCATTATTTTCCAACAAACAAAGTCTAGAGAAAAGCATAAACTGAAAAACTGAAATACATAAAGTACTATCCCCAAAGTGAAGTGATAAACCATAGCTAGCTCAATGTCCAAAACCGTACATGACCAAATCCAGTAAGCAAGCTATAAAGATCCAAGCTAAGCTCCAATGTTCCCACCCTGAGGACCTTGGGGGGGGGGAAACGGAAGAAAAGAGGCGAAAGAAAACGGGTCAGTCAAAAAGACTGGTAAGTCCTATCTACTATTAGTATAAAAACTAATAAAGTTAACTGAACATGTAAACAGAGATGAGGTGTAGGGTAATAACGGGCATGGTGAAAAGTTAACAAGATAGATCAAGTGTGGCATCGCATATACAAGGTTAAGTTGCACCAAGTGTGTACTAGTATCCCAATCCATGTCAAGTATAAACAAGAAATGATCCCTTGGCCCAAAGCTGGCCCAACCCATGAGATGACCTAAATCAAGGTCCAACTACTCGGTCTAGTCGATCGGCTCCCTATAAGCCTAACTCGTCGTGTATCGGTGTCATACGGCTTAATCATGTAATGTAGTTGACTGTGCAGGGTCCGCCCTTGGGTGTATCCCGCCCTACGGTGTAACCCTCAGACACAATTCCAGGATGCACAGTCTAAACCTACCGGTGCCCGTGTTCAACTCCGGACTTAATGTGCACGACCATGGTCCGCCTGAACAACCGGTGCACCATTCAACCGTCTCTTTTGGTCTCTTACAGTCAGCCCAGTAATCGTGTCCCACCCTAGCCTAGTCCTAGGGTCCCCATGATACTTCCAAGTAGGTTACTGCTGAAAAGGACCACGTAACTAGGGTTTCAAGCCGGTTAAATGTGGTTAACCCTATCCTAACCATGTATTGAGTCGGTCAAGTGGGTCCAAGCAGTTCATGACTTGACCCTATCAATACATCGTGTTCAATTGGTTAAGTGTATTCAAGTAGCCCATGACATAACCCTACCAATCCATCGTGTTTAATTGGTTAAGTATATTCAAGTAGTCCATGACTTAACCCTACCAATCCATCGTGTTTAATTGGTTAAGTATATTCCAGTAATCCATGACTTAACCCTACCATGTGGCATTAATTAACTTAATGCACCCCAACCTCTCACATTAGACTTTGTTGTGGTTACTAGTTAAGCCGGGCGGGTCCGGGTAGCTTTACACCACAACCTAGTATAATCTCGGGTTTTAAGTGCAACATGACCAACTACTCACATTGGGTCCTATTGCTTGTAGCCACTAGTTAAGCTGGTCGGTTCCGGGTAGATTTATGCTACAAACTCAACCCAACCTCGAGTTGGCCATTCTCATGTTTTCTAGAAGTCATGTCCAAGTCCATGTTTCAAGCATAAACACTTGTCAAATTTTCATGTCATATTTTCAAGTCATGTTCTCATGTTATTTAAGTTTGCCCAACTACCCATACGTATTCCCACCGTACGTAAATTCGAATCACGCAAATAGATCAAAGAGGAAACATAACACATGACAAGGTGGATATAAGATGGCAAAGTCCATGACAAGTTAAACATGGTGACATTTGAGGCCAAAAAGGGGTTCAACATACTAGCATATGGCCTCAACATGTATGATAGTATAAAAGGTGACTTGACCTCATACATATCAAATAGCATAAAGGTGGTTTGGCCACAAGCTAGCATAAGGATGCTTTGGCCACAAGTTAAACATGGTGGCATATGAGGCATAAATAGGTTCATAAGCTTGCATATTACATCATAGGCCTCAAAACATGCATAATATCAACTTAAGCAAATAGGTGAAACATGACTATGATGGACATAGGATGATGGCTAAAAGTTCGCATATAGCATTATTAGGCTTCAAAAGTATTCATAAAACCAAACTTAGCATATAAGTGATACATGGTGATAAATGACATGTAGAAGTTGCTAGAAGTTCGCATTTAGCCTCACATGCAAGTTATCAAAAGGGATATGATAACTTCTATGTTGCCAAAATGCAACCTTTAATATAAAGCTTGAAGCTTTTAGCCCACAAGGTCAAGGTGATAGGTTTTCAAATATGCATAGAATATATTCATGCACAACATGATAAGATCAAAGCATATATCATACTTAGGCCCAAACTCAACTTGCAACATATCACATTTAACTTCATAGTTAGAATCTAAGAGTAGTATAGGGCTTACAATGCTATGAAGACTAGAATTAATATATATAAAGATTGAGACGAAGCCACTAGCAAATCCGCAAATAAAATAAGATCCAATCCAACCTTTGAGAGAATAAGATGCTTCTTTGATTTGCTATGAAGAAAGATGAATTCTTTAAGGAAGAAAGAGGGCTCTTTTACTTGATTTGAACACTCAAACTTTCATGGAGAGGATGGAGGCCATGATATGAAGATGGAGGCCATGATCAAGAATCATTTTGGCATAGTTTAGTTGTAGGAATGAATAATAATGATTTAGGCTAGGTGTTAGGTCCTTTTTATAGAAGATTAGGATAGTATTAGCCATAGGATTAACCCTAGATTCAATCCAAGCCATCAAATCCCGTCACAAGCCTCCAAAACAGGTCCAAACAGCCAAAACAGGTGCACCAGGCCGACCTGGCCGACCAAGGAGGTCGACCCTAGGGTCGACTCCCTAGTCGACCTGGGGGGGGGGAGGTCGACTCCCCAGTCGACCCCCAGGTCGACCCCCTTGGTCTGGCGGGAATTTTCCCGCCACTTCTGAAAATTGAAAATTTTGAACTTGTTTTGAATTTGAATTTTTCGTGAAACTTCGCGAGGCCATATCTTGGTCATACGGACTCCGATTTTCGAAAACTCGGACTCTATTTCGCGTATTTTTCCGAGACGAACGCAATGGCACAACCCGTTTCCCTTGATTCAGATTTTATAGTATAATTCTGCCTTGATTTATGTTATAACATGTTATTCAAAAATACGGGTTGTTACATTCTCCCCTCCTTAAAGGATTTCGTCCCCGAAATCTCCAAGTTAGGAAGAACATATCCTACCATCCATCATCCATCTACTCAAAACATCATCCACGTGCAGTCATTGTCCTTAAAGGATTCTAAATGCTGTATGATCATATGCAAAGGTGTGTGTATATGTACTTATCTAATGTGAAAATCAGGAGGTTACTGATTCAGTAAACCCCCTTAATGCATATGTATGTTAGTGAAATGCGTCCATATGTATGCAAATTCCTAACATAATTTATAATCTCTACATGAGTGCACATAACATTCATCCATATGCAACATCCACGTGATAGCATACAAGTTTCATCCATGAATAAGCATAAACACTCATGCATATGCGGTATGAAAGTGTGTGAGCCGATCTTAGTGCCTAACGTGCATCATGCATCCACGAGTATCCACTTGCAAACACTTGCAACCACTTGCAAACATCAAACATAACATGTTTCAAATGCATGTTTCAACCAAGGGTTTCTATCTAAAATTCTCATGACAAGATTTACGAAACAAGATAAACTAGATATGCATGGATAGTAGAAGAAAGATATACCAACTAGGAAAAGAGATTGAAAATGTATCCTCAAAAATAAATGGATAAAGCACACGCATCTTCTCCTTGGTTTCCCAAGTTGCGTCTTCCTCTGTTTCACTCCATTGCGCCTTAACAAGCTTAACTTCTTTGCTTCTTAGCTTCTTTGTCTCTGTTTCCATGATACGAATCGGAGCTCGTCTCAGGGTCGCCTCTTTCTCTACCTCCATGTCTTCAAGAATACTTGGTTCAACCACTTCAGCGGATCTATGCAAACACTTCCAGAGATGCGAGACATGAAAGACATTCTGCACCCCGGCCGGCTTCTCGGGCAATTCCGCCTTATAAGTCATCTTCCCAGCTCTTTCTATAGTAGGGAAGGGTCCTACGATTCTTGGTGTCAGCTGCCCAAAATGAACCACATTTCGCAGAGGAGTAATCTTCACAAAGACCATATCTCCAATCTTTAAATTCTAAGTCTGTCCTTCGCTTGTCTGCATAGGATTTCTGCCTGCCTTGGGCCGTTTTCCTCCATCTTCTAATCAATTCAACCCTCTCGGATGTGTCCCTTATCATGTTGGGCTCAATTATAAGCTTATCCGTCGTCTTCCCACCAACATGTTGGTGGCTTGCTCGGCCTCCCATACGAAGCTTCGAATGGTGTCATTCCTATGCTTGCTTGGTAGCTGTTATTATAAGCAAACTCTTACAAGAGGAAGGTGGTCTTCCCTAGTACCACCAAAGTCAAGAACACAAAGTCTCAAAAAGATCTTCTAGCACTCTATTCACCCCTTTCGATTTGGCCATCCGTCTGGGGGTGATGGGCTGTACTCAGATTCAATCGCATACCCCTCGCTTCTTGCAAACTATTCCAGAACCGGCTAGTGAAAAAATTGGGTCACGATCGCTAACTATGCTAGAAGAAACTCCATGCAACCATACTATCTCTAGAAGATAAACAGATGCTAGCCATGATACGGTCCTCTTGCTTTTCACCGGAATAAAATGGGCTCGCTTTGTAAGTCTATCAATTATTACCCATATCCCATAAAGCCCAAATAGTTTGGTGACGAACATCTTCACCTCAACCATATATCACAAATAGGCGAGTCATACTTCTTATGGGGTTTGCAACAGAACTAAGATTGAGGATAGGACCGAGAGGATATACTTAAAAGATAGCATGCGAGTAAGCTCTACGGAATAATAGGGATCAAGGATATACTCTTAGAAAGAGATATGATGCGCGTATCTAGTCTTCAGTCTTCTAAGCCGCATTTTTCTTGTGCTTAATCCCATCGTGCCTTGACCGTCTTTTAACTTCACAATTCCGTAGTTCTTAATTCTTATTTCCAAAATATGAGTTAGAACTCATTTCACCGTTGCCTCTCATTCCACTTCCACTTATTCTTTGCCTAAAATACTTGGCTTTCACCCAACAGCGTACTCACGGTTTCATGCAAGCTTTCCAAGATTCGTTAGTGAATCTTGGATCTCGTTTACATACTATACGGTATCCCACGCAGAAAACTATCTCTTGAAAACAAGTGCCAATCCACGTTGCCAAATGTATTTACTAGGGTGATTTCTCTAACCCATGCTTAAGTGAAACGGACTATCCGCCTTAGTAGCGAATACCACCGAAGCATCCCATTCTGAAATGCTTCACCTAATGAAAATTTTTCTCAAGCTATTCCTTGATTTGATTACCAAGCTCTCTTCTTTCTCACGGGGCCATGTGCCTAACGGGCAATGTAACTGGCTTGGCATTATCAACCAGGTAAATGCGGAAATCTATCTCCCGCTTAGGGGGTAACCCCTTACTTCTTCAAAGACATCAGGATAGTCTCGGACCACCCTTACAGATTGCAGATCATCGATGGACGAGTCAAGAGATTCAAGATAACATAACATGATGGGACCTCTAGGGTTACAAGAAATTTCTAGGGTATTAGCGAGGCGAATCATGAGCCTCACCACCCTATGTTCACAATCAAGAATGGCTCCATAACTGGACAACCAATCCACACCCAAATCAACCCGTATCCCATAAACCCGAGAACCTAAGCATTACACATGGATTCTATGCTCAAGATAGAGATTTTCAAATCCACACAAATCACAGATAGATGGGCGGAACCCCCAATTGGATTTGAAACACTAACGGGGCCACAACTAGACTAGTACTTAGGTGCAAACTTTCAACAAGATCAGAAATAAAACTATGCGATGCGCCAGAATCAAATAAGGTATGAACAGGGAAATCAGAAATGTAAACATGACTTTTTATAGAAACACAACCTCGATCAAAAGCTGGAAGAGTGAGGAGAGCCTGCAACTGCCCTCCAGAGGGTCCTGCTTGCTGAGTTTTCCCTTGCCTCTTGGGGCAATCCTTGCTGAAATGTCCAGTCTCTCCACAATGGAAGCATTCGCCCAACTTCCTCTTCTTCTTCCTACAATTTTTAGCTATGTGTCCAGTGATGCCACAGAAGTTGCACTTCCTCTTCTTTCTTGACTTGTTGTCCTTGCTGTTGTTGTTCTTATCTCTTTTCTCGGTATCTTCCTTCTTGCCTTGGGACTCATTTGCCTTGACCTCCTTCTTGCCACTCTTATCTTCCTCTTGAAGTAGTGCCATGTCTACTAGTCCCTCAAAAGTGGCCCCCATGGGTATATGAGATAGGGCTAAACCCTGTAATGGCTCGTTCAACCCTCGTGCAAAGCGTAAAGCCTTCTTCTGGGGAGTATTAACCATGTCCAAACCGAATCGGGCGAGCTTGTTAAACTCATTCACATACTCCCTCACGGTCATGTCCCCTTGTTTCAAAGATATAAACTTCTCCAATTGCAGATTCGCCTCAGCTGATGATAGAAACTTAAGCCCAAATCTTGTCCTAAAGTCGGCCCAAGTCTCTATAGGCCTCGTAGCATTGGTGACCTCCCACCAATAAGCAGCTTCTTCTTTTAATAAACATGCTGCCAATAGAACCCTTCTATGATCTTGCACATCAAAGATGGCGAAGAGATCCTCAGTTTCTTTCAACCAATTTCTTGCCTCCACAAAAGTCTCCGTCCCAATAAAGTTCTTGCCACCCATCGCCCTAAAGTCTTTGCAAATCTTAGCGAAATCTGCTTGCGGATTCTGAGGAGGAGGAGGAGGAATCTCAGTTATATTGGGGGTATTTGCTGGGCCCACATCGTTGGCCCTAGCTTCCAAGTACCTCCGGAACCATCCGGGAATGGTCACTCCCTCGGGAAGGTTAAGATCGGCCATACTGAAACGAAGAAAAAGATAGATAGATTCAGAACGAAGAAACGAAGGATAGTGCTATGGCTTTTGGGGAATAGCCTTTTTTTTAAAATAACTAGACTTTTCTTGGAAAATACTTAATTGGTTTTGAAAATAGTTTTTCAAAAGGTAAGTTTCAAAAACACTTTTGCTCAAATCTTGTAAACCTTATGCTCTGATACCAAATGTAACACCCCACCTCCGCCAGTGCCACTCTTGCAAGGACACTAACTTTGGAGGGGCGTTAAACAAGGTAAACATGCATGTAGATATCACAAGACAGAACATATAAGTAAAAACAGAGTAGTAAAGTAGTGGATAAAACTAGCATTTCAAAACCATAGTTAAGTTACAACAAAGTACTTGGTCATTATTTTCCAACAAACAAAGTCTAGAGAAAAGCATAAACTGAAAAACTGAAATACATAAAGTACTATCCCCAAAGTGAAGTTATAAACCATAGCTAGCTCAATGTCCAAAACCGTACATGAGCAAATCCAGTAAGCAAGCTATAAAGATCCAAGCTAAGCTCCAATGTTCCCACCCTGAGGACCTGGGGGGGGGAACGGAAGAAAAGAGGCGAAAGAAAACGGGTCAGTCAAAAAGACTGGTAAGTCCTGTCTACTATTAGTATAAAAACTAATAAAGTTAACTGAACATGTAAACAGAGATGAGGTGTAGGGTAATAACGGGCATGGTGAAAAGTTAACAAGATAGATCAAGTGTGGCATCGCATATACAAGGTTAAGTTGCACCAAGTGTGTACTAGTATCCCAATCCATGTCAAGTATAAACAAGAAATGATCCCTTGGCCCAAAGCTGTCCCAACCCATGAGATGACCTAAATCAAGGTCCAACTACTCGGTCTAGTCGATCGGCTCCCTATAAGCCTTACTCGTCGTGTATCAGTGTCATACGGCTTAATCATGTAATGTAGTTGACTATGCAGGGTCCGCCCTAGGGTGTATCCGGCCCTACGGTGTAACCCTCAGACACAATTCCAGGATGCACAGTCTAAACCTACCGGTGCCCGTGTTCAACTCTGGACTTAATGTGCACGACCATGGTCCGCCTGAACAACCGGTGCACCATTCAGCCGTCTCTTTTGGTCTCTTACAATCAGCCCAGTAATCGTGCCCCACCCTAGCCTAGTCCTAGGGTCCCCATGATACTTCCAAGTAGGTTACTGCTGAAAAGGACCACGTAACTAGGGTTTCAAGCGGGTTAAATGTGGTTAACCCTATCCTAACCATGTATTGAGTCGGTCAAGTGGGTCCAAGCAGTTCATGACTTGACCCTATCAATACATCGTGTTCATTTGGTTAAGTGTATTCAAGTAGCCCATGACTTAACCCTACCAATCCATCGTGTTTAATTGGTTAAGTATATTCAAGTAGTCCATGACTTAACCCTACCAATCCATCGTGTTTAATTGGTTAAGTATATCCCAGTAATCCATGACTTAACCCTACCATGTGGCATTAATTAACTTAATGCACCCCAACCTCTCACATTAGACTTTGTTGTGGTTACTAGTTAAGCCGGGCGGGTCCGGGTAGCTTTACACCACAACCTAGTCTAACCTCGGGTTTTAAGTGCGACATGACCAACTACTCACATTGGGTCCTATTGCTTGTAGCCACTAGTTAAGCCGGTCGGTTCCGGGTAGATTTATGCTACAAACTCAACCAAACCTCGAGTTGGCCATTCTCATGTTTTCTAGAAGTCATGTCCAAGTCCATGTTTCGAGCATAAACACTTGTCAAATTTTCATGTCATATTTTCAAGTCATGTTCTCATGTTATTTAAGTTTGCCCAACTACCCATACGTATTCCCACCGTACGTAAATTCGCATCACGCAAATAGATCAAAGAGGAAACATAACACATGACAAGGTGGATATAAGATGGCAAAGTCTATGACAAGTTAAACATGGTGACATTTGAGGCCAAAAAGGGTTTCAACATACTAGCATATGGCCTCAACATGTATGATAGTATAAAAGGTGACTTGACCTCATACATATCAAATAGCATAAAGGTGGTTTGGCCACAAGCTAGCATAAGGATGCTTTGGCCACAAGTCAAACATGGTGGCATATGAGGCATAAATAGGTTCATAAGCTTGCATATTACATCATAGGCCTCAAAACATGCATAATATCAACTTAAGCAAATAGGTGAAACATGACTATGATGGACATAGGATGATGGCTAAAAGTTCGCACATAGCATTATTAGGCTTCAAAAGTATGCATAAAACCAAACTTAGCATATAAGTGATACATGGTGATAAATGACATGTAGAAGTTGCTAGAAGTTCGCATTTAGCCTCACATGCAAGTTATCAAAAGGGATATGATAACTTCTATGTTGCCAAAATGCAACCTTTAATATAAAGCTTGAAGCTTTTAGCCCACAAGGTCAAGGTGATAGGTTTTCAAATATGCATAGAATATATTCATGCACAACATGATAAGATCAAAGCATATATCATACTTAGGCCCAAACTCAACTTGCAACATATCACATTTAACTTCATAGTTAGAATCTAAGAGTAGTATAGGGCTTACAATGCTATGAAGACTAGAATTAATAAATATAAAGATTGAGACGAAGCCACTAGCAAATACACAAATAAAACAAGATCCTATCCAAGTTTTGAGAGAATAAGATGCTTCTTTGATTTGCTATGAAGAAAGATGAATTCTTTAAGGAAGAAAGAGGGCTCTTTTACTTGATTTGAAAACTCAAACTTTCATGAAGAGGATGGAGGCCATGATATGAAGATGGAGGCCATGATCAAGAATCATTTTGGCATAGTTTAGTTGTAGGAATGAATAATGATGATTTAGGCTAGGTGTTAGGTCCTTTTTATAGAAGATTAGGATAGTATTAGGCATAGGATTAACCCTAGATTCAATCCAAGCCATCAAATCCCATCACAAGCCTCCAAAATAGGTCCAAACAGCCAAAACAGGTGCACCAGGCCGACCTGGCCGACCAGGGAGGTCGACCCCCAGGTCGACCCTAGGGTCGACTCCCCAGTCGACCTGGGGGGGAGGTCGACTCCCCAGTCGAACCCCAGGTCGACCCCCTGGGTCTGGAGGGAATTTTCCCGCCACTTCTGAAAATTGAAATTTTTGAATCTGTTTTGAATTTGAATTTTTCGTGAAACTTCGCGAGGCCATATCTTGGTCATACGGACTCCGATTTTCGAAAACTCGGACTCTATTTCGCGTATTTTTCCGAGACGAACGTAATGGCACAGCCCGTTTCCCTTGATTCAGATTTTACAGTTTAATTCTGCCTTGATTTATGTTATAACATGTTATTCAAAAATACGGGTTGTTACAGGTTTTCTAAGTGTCTATCTGATGTTGGTTTCGGCCTTCGGGATTTATACTTAGGGAATTGATCTCATACTAGTTCACAGTCAGGGACTGATAGTTGGGGAAGAGTAGTGATGTGTAAGTAAGAAAATGGAAAACGTTTTCTAGTGTTAATAACATATATTTTCTAAACATAGAAAATAAGGCAATGTGAATATATATAGATATATGTTGATGATTTACCGATATAATTTCCATCTGGAAATAATATCGTTGGTTGCACACTTGTTTTTCTTTGATGGTTAAATCACAGACTATCGAAGTTTTGACCATTTTAACGTTGTTAATATGGAGAGACCGGTTGGATTATTATCCGAAGAACCACTCAGTATTGGCATAAGCGTTGCGAATCATATATGCCAAAGATAATTGAAGACGAAGTAAAATGCAAGGGCTGTTGTATAAGTCTTAGATAACAGTAACTAAGATGGATATACTGAATAGTGCCTTCGGTTTGTCCAGTCCCAGGACAACTTGTATGGACGAAGGTCTGACAGAGTATATCCAATGGATCGCGTAAGTTGATCTGTTCAAACGTATTCACGTTTGGTGGTGGAGGAATTCGTTTCTCTAAGTTGTATACCCGTGTTATTTTTGGATAAATCAATTTGTGATTTGGCGGGTATGACGATGTGACTTTCTAAGTGAATGAGGATGACTTGTGTGAATTAATGTCTGACAGAGTATTTCCAGAAAGGTCACGTACATTGAGTTCTTCAACCGTACCAAGAGTGAGAGCGGAGAAGGAAACTTCTTTTAGCTGACACGTAATGTAGGGTTGTAGACGTCAATTAGTGATTTTCGATGGATCTGACAATGTGGCATTCGAAGTGAATCTGATGTAATGATAAAGCGTAGCTTCTAGCCTCATCAACCGGTAAATGACAGAAATCGGGCAGGCAGCATGGCTAAGTCGGTCGCACCGAAGTAGGGTGTATAATCACCTATCTAGAGAATATTCATTTGTTTCTTAAATCTATCAATGTTGTCCCATATATATACGGGAACGGTTGCTGATCCCAACCGTTGGTGATATACATTCGATACACTCAAGAAAAATGAGTGGTCGGTCATGTGTGGCTGAGTTACAAGATGTTCTTGTTGAACTCCAATGTATCGTTCCTAGAGTACACTGATCAGAAGGTGGTTCCATACCTTGTCATAGTTGGAAATCCATTAACCAATACGTGCTTGCGGTTTTGATTGTATACCATATATGTAGAACGTTAGATGAAAGCGTTTCTGCTAGTTGAATTCTATTTGTACATAGACATTATTATAATATCAAAAGGTTTTTGATATATTCTCATAAGGGAAAAACCCGTTCCGTTCTGCGGCGTGGTCTTATGAGATATCGTTTACTTGTTCATATACCTGTTTAAACTGTTTTACTCACACCAGTCCCATGACTGACCCGGAGTTTACTTTGTTGTTTTCCCTAAACTCTTGGGTGTGCAATTTTGTACGGGCAGTCAAGTAGTCAGGATTTTACAGATATACTTGGAGAGCTTGGAGCAGGAGGCTTCAAGATCATATAACTATAGTTATTTCCGCTGTGTTGTAAGTGCTGTACTCTGATAAGTGCTATTGTATACATAACTGTTATATTTCAAAGTTATGTTATCTATTATATGTTATTCGTTCCGCTGTGAGGTTCGTGTTACTCTGATGTTGTGTTCTTCTTCTTCTTCGATTCTAAGTTTCTATCTTATCTATTCTCACCTTCTAATTTCTTTCATTAATTACGGGGATTTTTCGATGTTTTGGTTATCGACATCGAGCTTATGTCGATAACCAAAGTCGCTCAAAATCCGGGTCGTTACAGTTGGTATCAGAGCTAAAGTTAAGAATTACCTTGGCTCTGTGGCGTGACTCGGTAGAGATAGGGTTAGCAACACCCTAGATTGAGTTTGAGTGTATATATACGAGTGCGTATTTGTATTTGATATAAAAATGGTTTTATATTGTGGAGATTCATTGGCTGAGTTGTTTATGAGTTCTGGTCGATCAATTTGATCCACTGTGTCGGTAAGAGTTGATAAACACTTGAATACGATGGGTCGACACGGTATGTTTTGAAAAGAGGGTAAATAGAATAAATTTACCCAAAATTATATCCTGATATTGAGAAAATATATATATTAGTTATATTGGTTGTATTATAATCGAGTAAGATTATAAAAGTGAAATGGCTATAAATAACTAATCAGAATTCATATAAGTAAAATATATGAAATAAGATGAATTAAATATGAATTTAAATCAGATTTGGAATTAAAAGAAGGAAATTTTAAGTTCCTGGGAGATTTTGAGATGTTTTCAAAATGGATGTATTTAGTAATGGTTTTGAAAACGATATAGTATTGAAATCACTTGGGTCGTTGGAAAATAATTCCGATGATGACTGCGCTGTATCATCGGTGTGATTTTCGAGTTTCCAAGTGGTGGATTACTACCAAAGATTTTAATTTGAATTGTTTTGAGGAAACAAGTTGTTTAGAAAATTCAAAGTTTTTGAATTGGCAGTATGATTTCAAATTGATTTGAAATTTACCTAGGAATTGAAGTTCTAGAAATTAAAATTTAACTTGTGAAGTTAATTCGAATGGGATGGTAAAAGTAAATAATAAACCAGAATTTAACTTGAGATGATAGGTTACGAAAAACTAAAGTGATTAGAGAATAATCTGGATTTGAAATGATAAGTTGAGAGTTTGGAATTTGAAACTCGAATTTGAAATTAAATTTGGCTTGAATAAGCGAATGGTTGTGTTAAGAATAACTTGGTTGGAGTTGATTGGGATGGTATTTGTATATGCCGAGTTGATAACAGATGGTAGGGATATAATGATATGCCCCACAAAAAGGTACAAGTTTATATTTTGTATGAGTTTGGAATTTATGAGCCGATTTGGCAAGCCGCTTGGCTGTTTGATTTTCTTTTGGGTTAGAGATGGCCCAGAGAGGCGAGTTGTGGTTTTACCGATAGGGTTGTACAAAGGAGGTTATGGCGAAAAATTCCAAAAATTTAAAGTGTTAGAAATTTTTTAGAATTTTTGAAAATTTTAGTTAGTCGGAATGAATAAATATTTTAGTCGATATTAATTGGTTCAGTTGGAATCAGAAATAAGGGGTAAACAAATCTTAGGAATTCCAATAGATAGGGTCATCCCCTAACTTAGCAATTTCGAGGACGAAATTATTTTAAGTGGGGAAGAATGTAATGACCCGCATTGGCAGAGGTATTATAATTAATTTATTTAATTATATAAATGGTGAATTAAAGGATTTAATGGTCGTGGAATTAAATAACTGGGAATATTTAATTTAATTAAATAATTAAATAATATATATTTAATTCAGAAATAATCAAAAATATTGGAAATCACAATATTCTGTGAACGGGGTCGTCCCTTAGATTTAATTCAGCTTAGAGTTGAATTATATTGACGAATATATTCAATCGACGACAATTTGGATGTATAATTATATTATAATTAAAATCGAGCTTGAAATGGCGTTGCAGTTCGCGATTTGGCGATTTGAACTTCAACTGAATGTACGGGATTCGTTTTAAGTCGGATTTCCGTGAAACAAGAAACGTGTGGAGCTGGTGGAGTATATCTTTCTAGTGGAAGAGAAAAATTGGGATTTCATCGTGTAGATTTTGAGATATGTCCAAATCAAATTTCAGAAAAGTCGCTGTGGAATTCCTTTATAATTTGCGATGCTTTATTTACGTTATAAAAGGATTTTCGATATAAACTGAATATCGATAAATCTAAAATCGGAAATATCAAACTGGAAATTTTGTTATAATATTCTGGAGCTGTACGATATCATATGTGAGGATATACGATAATATAAATTTATTTATATTTAATTTAATAATATTTATATATTTAAATGGGTCATTTAGAGCTTTAAAAAATAGCCACTTTTGCAAACGAAGTCGGAATTCGACGAAACTAATTTTGTTGGATCCGCAATGTTAAATTATTGTTAGATGTCCAGTTTCGTGATTTTTAGGGTCACTGTGTGGTCGTATGGATTTTTAGAGTGAGAAACAGTCAGTATTTTGACAGTTAAAAATACGCTGTGTGAGCATATGGAGTCGGAATTTGACGAAACCAGTTTTGTTGGGACCGTAATGTCAAACTGTAGCTGCATGTCCAGTTTCGTGATTTTTGGGTATCGTGTGTAATCACGAGAATTTTTAGAAAGAAAAATATATATAGAAATGAGAATATACCGGGAATATTCCATTTTAAAAATATCTAAAATATCTAAATTTTCCTATAAAAAAGCCTCACTAATTCCGAACCCTGGATTTTTCTTTGTTCGGTCAATTAATGGAGCCACCACAAAAAAAAATCAATTTCTTCAAACAAAAACGCAACAAAGAAAATCAATGGAAATAGGAAATAAAATCCTATAAATTATAAAACCTATTTATATGAGTTCCTTAATGAATTATCTTCAACCTCATACCATTTCTATGGTGTTCGAATCAACTTATGGTCGCTGGAAGTTTACACAGTGGATCTAGGGCTTGAGGTTTTTGAAAATGAAAGCATTGAATCCGAGAATGGATGTTAGAAATGGGTTTGCGAGGTTGTTTGGAGCTTGGGCGCAAGAATTGTAGGATTTCTGGGATGATTTTGTTCGATCCCGTACTGGAAGAGGCCGTCGATGCAAAACTGAAAGGGGGTTGCGAGTTCTGTGTGGTTAGGTGGAGGAGGGAGAGGCCGAAAGGAGGAGTTCAGTGGTGGTGTTCTGGTAGACATCGGTGCGTCGTGGGGGGGAGTTGGGTGAAGGTGAAGTGCGGTAAATGGCAAATGCCTAGAGTTCACGTTGAATCGGGGAAGAAGGATTTAGATGGGGCGGGTTCTAAATGATTTGGGCCAAGGTAATTATAAAAGGGAAAGCCCAAACAATTTCTTTAAAAAGAAATTAGTTTTATTTAATTTAAAATTTGTACTAACTTATAAATGTTATATCGTACTCATACGATATCAGATTGACGAACCGTAAGTTGCGTTGGGATTGTATGGACGGACACTACACCCTGGAGCTGACTAGGAGTGAATCCGAGCTCGTTACAATTTATGGCGAAATAAATTGTCTGTCGCAGTCAAATAAATGCAAACCGTTATTTAACGATTAACGCGCCAATGTGAGTAAAACTCACCAACTCTGAACAGTTATATTTTTATAATGTATTCTTAAAACTGTTAATCATCTGTTGATTGCTGTGTGTTGGTTGATTTATTGAACTGCTAGTCAGTTAGTGGAAATTATATATATATATATATATATATAAAAACCTTTAAATATTTATATATTGATGCTGTTATCAGAATAATCAGTACTGAACTGAAAGTTATGTTGATTTTACTGTGTAACATCTGTGGATGCAGGAAAACAGGTTGGAGGGACCCAACTGGGTTCCTCAATATTTATAATACTATTTTGATTTATATATTGTGATATAGAATCCGTGGTCGATTATATGTGCTTGGACGATATTGAACATCGTGATTTGAACTGATTGAATACCATAACATACGGAATGTTGATAAGGGGATTTTCAAAGTGATATTGAAAACAGAATATTTATAAACTGGAATATTTATAAATAAAAGATATTTATAAATTCGAATATTTATAAATAAGAAATATTTATAAATTGGAATATTTATAAATAGGAGATACATAGAAAAAGAAAATAATTTCAAAACATTTTCTTTTGAGTGGAAAGGCCTGTGTGGCGGGTTTGGGGATTTTCCCGATGCTCCCGATACAAAGGAGGTTATGGCGAATTTTCCCATAAATTTAAGGAGTTAGAATATATAAAAGGAATATTTGTGAAAACCAAATATAAGGGAAATATTTGTGAAAACCAAATCTAAGGGAAATATTTGTGGGAACCAAATATAAAGGAAATTCTTGTGAAAATAAATAGAGTTAAAAGGAAATATTTATGTAGGAAATAAATAAAGTTATAAAGGAAATATTTATATGAAATAAATATAGGCAAATTGAAAAGGAAAAATCATTTTTAAAGTGAAGAACCATTACCAAAAGTAAATCTTTAAAAATGAATAAACGTTGTTAAAAGGAACGTAATGAATAACCAGTTAGAGATAACCAGTCCAGTAGAGTTAACAGGTTCAGTAGAGTTAACCAGTTCAGTAGAGTTAACCAGTCCAGTAGAGTTAACCAGTTCAGTAGAGTTATCCAGTTCAGTAGAGTTAACCAGTTCAGTAGAGTTAACCAGTTCAGTAGAGTTAACCAGTTGGGTTAAGTAAGTCGAGTTAACCAGTTGGGTTAAGTCAGTCAAGTTAATCAGTAAGAGTTAATCAGTAAGAGTTAACCAGTTAGAGTTAACCAGTTAGGGTTAATCAGTTAGAGTTAATCAGGTATGTAAATCAGTGAGAGTACATCGATTAGAGTTAAAATGAACTAGAGTTAATCAAATATAGTTATTTGAGACAGAGTTAGTCGAACATAGTATTCAGGGTAAGTTGTCATCTCGTACGACTGCTAGCGAAATTCGCAGGGCTACAGATAGCCTATGGCGGTCGGATGTTGCCTGAGGGAATCAGGTGTAACCATTGTGATCGTTGCGATCTAGAGTCAAGCGAATGGAGTTAAATCGAATCTAGTTATTCGATAGGAGTTAATCAAGATGAGTTAAATAAGTTAAGTTAAATCGAATCTAGTTATTCGATAGGAGTTAATCAAGATGAGTTAAATAAGTTAAGTTGATCGAATCTAGTCATTCGATAGGAGTTAATCAAGTTAAGTTAAATAAGTTAAGTTAATCGAATCTAGTTATTCGAGAGGAGATTATCGAATATAGTTTATTCGAAGGAGTTATCAATTATTAGTTATTCGAAGTGAGTAGTCGAATATTGGTTATTCGAAGTGAGTTAATCAAATATTGGTTATTCGAAAAGGGGAGTTATCAAATCGAATAGATTAAAGGAGTTAATCGAATATAGTTTATTCGAGTAGAGTTAGAGGAGTTATCGAATATAGTTTATTGGACAGGAGTTAAGTGAATAGTTAGATTAATCAAAGTGAATTAGTTGAGTTAAACTAAGTGAATTAGTTAAGTGAATTGGTTAAGTTAACCAAAGTGAATTTGTCAAGTTAATCAAAGTAATTAGTTCAGTTAATCGAGTTGAATTTGTCAGTCAAGTTAATAAACGGAGTTAGTCAAACCAAGTAAAACCAGTTAGAGTTAATTAATTAAGGTTGACTAGTTAGAGTTAATCAATCAGAGTTAATCAAATAGAGTTAAGTAAAATTAGAACTGACTAGAGATTAGTAAATTGAATGGTTTTCTAAGTGTCTATCTGATGTTGGTTTCGGCCTTCGGGATTTATACTTAGAGAATTGATCTCATACTAGTTCACAGTCAGGGACTGATAGTTGGGGAAGAGTAGTGATGTGTAAATAAGCAAATGGAAAACGTTTTCCAGTGTTAATAACATATATTTTCTAAACATAGAAAATAAGGCAATGTGAAAAAATATATATAGATATATGTTGATGATTTAGCGATATAATTTCCATCTGGAAATAATATCGTTGGTTGCACAATTGTTTTTCTTTTACGGTTAAATCACAGACTATCGAAGTTTTGACCATTTTAACGTTGTTAATATGGAGAGACCGGTTGGATTATTATCCAAAGAACCACTCAGTATTGGCATAAGCATTGCGAATCATATATGCCAAAGATAATTGAAGACGGAGTAAAATGCAAGGGCTATTGTATAAGTCTTAGATAACAGTGACTAAGATGGATATACTGAATAGTGCCTTCGGTTTGTCCAGTCCCAGGACAACTTGTATGGACGAAGGTCTGACAGAGTATATCCAATTGATCGCGTAAGTTGATCTGTTCAAACGTATTCACGTTTGGTGGTAGAGGAATTCGTTCCTCTAAGATGTATACCCGTGTTATTTTTGGATAAATCAATTTGTGATTTGGCGGGTATGATGATGTGACATTCTAAGTTAATGAGGATGACTTGTGTGAATTAATGTCTGACAGAGTATTTCCAGAAAGGTCACGTACATTGATTTCTTCAACCGTACCAAGAGTGGGAGCGGAGAAGGAAACTTCTTTTAGCTGACACGTAATGTAGGGTTGTAGACGTCAATTAGTGATTTTTGATGGATCTGACATTGTGGCATTCGAAGTGAATCTGATGTAATGATAAAGCGTAGCTTCTAGCCTCATCAACCGGCAAATGACAGAAATCGGGCAGGCAGCATGGCTAAGTCGGTCACACCGAAGTAGGGTGTATAATCACCTATCTAGAGAATATTCATTTGTTTCTTAAATCTATCAATGCCGTCCCATATATATACGGGAACGGTTGCTGATCCCAACCGTTGGTGATATACATTCGATACACTCAAGCAAAATGAGTGGTCGGTCATGTGTGGCTGAGTTACAAGATGATCTTGTTGAACTCTAGTGTATCGTTCCTAGAGTACACTGATCAGAAGGTGGTTCCATACCTTGTCATAGTTGGAAATCCATTACCCAATACGTGCTTGCGGTTTTGATTGTATACCATATATGTAGAACGTGAGATGAAAACGTTTCTGCTAGTTGATATCTATTTGTACATAGACATTTTTATACTATCAAAAGGTTTTTGATATAAAGATATTTTGGATTCTCATAAGGGAAAAACCCGTTCCGTTATGCGGCGTGGTCTTATGAGATATCGTTTACTTGTTCATATACCTGTTTAAACTGTTTTACTCACACCAGTCCCATGACTGACCCGGAGTTTACTTTGTTGTTTTCCCTAAACTCTTGGGTGTCCAATTTTGTACGGGCAGTCAAGTAGTCAGGATTTTATAGATACACTTGGAGAGCTTGGAGCAGGAGGCTTCAAGATCATATAGCTATAGTTGTTTCCGCTGTGTTGTAAGTGCTGTGCTCTGATAAGTGCTATTGTATACATAACTGTTATATTTCAAAGTTATGTTATCTATTATATGTTATTCGTTCCGCTGTGAGGTTCGTGTTACTCTGATGTTGTGTTCTTCTTCTTCTTATATTCTATGTTTCTATCTTATCTATTCTCACCTTCTAATTTCTTTCATTAATTACCGGGATTTTTCGATGTTTTGGTTATCGACATCCAGCTTATGTCGATAACCAAAGTCGCTCAAAATCCGGATCGTTACAGGCTTCTTAAATCCACATGTGCAGTAGCCATCAATCAGTCTTCTGTCACTCGACTGCGAACGGAGGCATCGAGTAATTGAACTATGCTGCTCAAGGCTCGTATCATGTGCCCCCTATCCACAGGGGGTTTTGTTGAGCAGTACACTTCGAATTCATGTCTTCTCTGGATTCATGTTCATTTCTCGCATCAAGAGCCGGAGTTGAGTGCAAAAATGAATTGTTGGTATTCAGCCCATGCTAAGCCCTAGTCTCCCATCCAAGCTCCGAGGATAGAAATCAAGCGGTGAAGGGTCATATTGTAGTCGCCTCGAGTGCTCCCGTTTGCTCTTTGCATCAAGGGAAAGGTCGGGGACGAAATGGTTGCATCACGTTCAATTATTACATGGGATATATCCAGCCTTATCTGAGCTTCCCATTCTAGAAGTAAGTTGGGATGAGCAGATGGACGTTCTCTTTGCATCTGCTTTCTGGTCTTCAACCTGCATCATCCTTCTGGACGCGACCCTTTGTTCGTTTTCCATTAGGATGTTTCCATTGTTGCGAGTGAGGCCCTCGCGTTCTTGACTAGTTATCTTTTGTAAAACTGCATTTAGTAATTAAAATTTTGTTTCTTTCACATTGTCTTGTACCTGCGAACATTCCATAATTAGTTATGCATTTAAACATTTGAAACGCAAATGGGCAAATAAGTCATGAAGTGTTATAAGTAGTCAATGCAATTATAAATGAAAATGCACTAAAGTAGTATGTGTGTACAGGTATGCCCCCAATCAATCATTAACTTAGTGCCTGGCCAGGACTTTGTTGAGGATTGATTAGGATCTTAACTGTTTTGTCCCCATGACCGGACATGGAGGATCCGGGCTCAGCTTTCAGTCTGGCCCCCGACACTCCGGCGTGATAAGAGCCCTTGATTGGTATTCCAATCTATGACTTTATACTCTCTCTGGAGTTCGAACTCAGCTTTCAGTCTACTCCCCGATCCTTTAGCAGGGTAGGAGTTCTTGTGGCGCTAAGTCTTTAGCGCCTTTATACTCTCCCAATCCTTCAGCGGGTTAGAGTTCGAGTGGCGCTAAGTCTCTAGCGCCTTTATACTCTCCCGATCCTTCAGCGGGTTAGAGTTCGAGCTTGGTTTTCATTCTGCTCCCCGATCCTTCAGCGGGGAGGGAGTTCTGGGGGCGCTGAGTCTCCAGCACCTTTCTCAGCGCTTAATCATAGACGCTTTTATACTCTCCTGGCGGTCGCCAAGGTTAGAGTTCGAGCTCAGCTGTTCAGTCGCCCCCCGATCCTTCAGCGGGGTAAGAGCTCTTTCTCAGCGCTTAATCATAGATGTTTTTATACCTCCTGGCAGTCGCCAAGGTTAGAATTCGAGCTTAGCTGTTCAGTCTCCCCCCGATCCTTCAGCGGGGTAAGAGCTCTTTTGCGGCGCAAAGTCTCTGACGCCTTTATACTCTCCTGATCCTTTAGCGGGTTAGAGTGTTGTCAAAGCGGTTTTTATCATGGTGCACCTTCACGCCTTGCGGACGTCATCTTCGCTTCCTTTATACTCACTCTCGCATCTGGAGAGTTAGAGTGGTTCAGGCGAACGGTCATACTGCTTGCCCCGACATTCCTTTTGCACTCTAATTCAAAGAGTGGGATTCTGCCGTTTCGGGTGTCGTTCTCGAGATCGGTTCTAGTCCATACTCCGCGCTTCACTCTGGCGAATGGAGCTTTTCGGAAAAGTGGTCGGGTCACACTCATCCTAGGTTTATATTTCTATCCAAGCTCTGAGGATAGCATCAGTTAGTCAAACAGTTGGAAAACGTTTGCCAATGATTTGCGTTCCTCCGATCGATCTATTGGAGGAGTTGTTGACACCGATCTTTGGGTACCTGTTGAAGGAATGAACATCATTCGGAGCGAAAATGGCATTGCAGATCCTTTGCAGGTTCATTTCACTTTTCCCTATCTCTTCCAGTGCAGGGCTATCAAAGTCATTTAGCTGATGAAGGATATATTTTTAAACTATCATGGGGGCGGCAGTCCCAAAAATGAATAGACCTTGATCAGGGTCGTGAGATGGCAAAGGCGACTAGGTAGGTAATATAAGTGAGTGATGAGGTCACATCTCTTTTAAATCGCCTCTTTGCCCCCCTATGCTGAGGGTAAGGATATAGTGTCAGGAAGTCATGAATGTATCGTTAATGGTAGCACATTGTCGCATTGGTTCTAGGACGGTAATTAGCAGGAGAACAACGGATCCATGCTTATAGAATCTTTTGTACTTTTCATGCTAGGAAATAGGACGGCTGAAGAGATAGTCACATCTTGTAAATTTGTTGATATGCCTTCGATCCCATGTCAAGGACAAGGGGTGGTGCATAGACAATCACTCAGTATCCAGACTTGAGTGTTTCAGACCTTTAACTCGCCATTCTTCGGAGAACACTGAGGCAGTCAGTCATGCCAACTTATGAGGTATCTGCTTCGAATTAGATGATGTAATCACGGGCAATCCATGCTCAAATCTCCAGTTGCCCTCAGCGTTTGAGGCATGAGTTCTTGGCATATATTTGATAAAAGGAGTGGAGGTGTGAATCTTTACTTTCTAACATCAAAATGTCATTTATCAGAAGTTTCATCCATGTACATCTCCCATCTAGAGGGAAGCCGGTTAGTGATTTACACGAATCATTCAGGGCAGTGAATTCAGCAATGGGATTCATTGATTTCTATCTCGGGACGCCTTTCCAAGGGAAATAAGCCATGTTGCCTTGCCCATCATTTTTGAGGCATAACGAACGATGGTACAGCGTTCATTCTCGTTGCCAAAAGTACTCTGTGCTGCAGGAAGTTTCTTACGGGTGTTGTCGATAATTTTCATTCGGGTGTAGTATCCAACATTGGATCAACTTCCATCTAATCAATGGTCGGAGTCTGTAGTGTCTTGATTGGGATCATATCTATCGTTTCTGGATTTTCAGAACTCTCTCACTTAGCCAACTTATTCTCCTTTTGACTTTCTGTTCGTAGGACATGAGATATGTTATAACATTCCAATCCATCCAACAGCTCTTCTTCTTATTCTAGGTGAGCTGCAAATTGTGGTTCATGCATCAGGAATTCCTTTTGAGGCTGGCAAACTACAATCTGAGAGTCATAAAAATGTGTCTGACGCCACTACTTCCAATTCCTTAACAAGTTTCAACCCTGCGATCAGGGCCTCATGATCGGAATCGTTGTTAGCAGTGGAAAATTCTTTTCATAAGGCACATCAAATTGACCGTCCTTCAGGCTTTATTTCCAAAACTCCAACGTTGGACCGTCGATCATTTCTTGCATCTCATGTATACAGTTTCCAGGCGCTTGTTTTCATCTTTTATTCCGAGGGGCCTTCTTCTTCGTCTAATACATCCTCTTCGGGAGTGGTGAATTTAGTGATGAAGTTGACTAATGCTTGCCCCGTAGGTACTTCTTTAGGAGGAAATTGAGATCAAACTGGTTAAGCTCGATGTTCCGTTTGAGCAATCTCCTAGGTGCCTAAGGTCGCTAGAGAGCAAGTCATAGTAGCTAATCAGTGTGTATCACAATCAAACGAACTCGAAAATAGTGGCGGAGTTTCTCGAAGTAATCGACAAGCTGTAAGCGAGCTTTTCCATCTTTGGGTAGTTGATTCGCTAGATGTCGCGTTCTTGCCTCCTGAATTTTCATCCTCTCTGGGACATGTATCTTCGGGTAAATCAATGGGAAATTCTTCCTGCGACATCTTCCTTGCTTGTTAAGATCAAGCTTCCTTCATAATTCATCTCATCGGGAGGGGAAGCGTCGTTGGATTCCACGCCATTTCTGCTGCGTAACATATTTCACTCGATCAAATAGTAAGTTCCTCCAGTAACTTGGTTGTCCAAACCATGTTATTCAAGCGAGGTATAGCTTCGTAATACTTGGATCTTCAGTTGCTTTCCGATATCCCATCATTGAAAGTCATGATTACTAAGATTACATGAATTGTCTTCGGAGTAGTGCCTGGACCGTCCCATATAGTCGTCATTCGATACTCCGCTAATTGGACATGTTTATGTCATATAAGTCAGGTGATCATTACGTACTCATTCAGGGACATCATCAGTTGTACTGATGCAATGTATACACCATCGTAGCTCCAAAGGAGAAGGTGGCTAGGAAACAATCATTATCTCGTATACTGTCATAGCCGGCATACCAAATCTTTTCAATAGCTCCTCATATTGAACAACATCAGTAAATAAGTGTCATGGCTCTAGGAAGAATCCCGGTCGTCGCCAATTTGCTGTCGATGTCCTCAGACTATCTACTGAATCTCGGTTGATAAGCGTTGGTGATAATTCTACGCCAAAACATATTCCGAGCCGAAGGTGAGGCCGTCAGCGGGTCCGGGCGCAGCGCCGGTGGGGATCTGGGGCCCCACAGTCCCGGCGGCGATCGACCTTATTCATCATTTTTCGATTTTTTCGATTTTGGAAGGTGGTGGCTTTTCTGAAATGATCCGAAAATTGCTTTTTTCATGAAAACTGTCACTTTTTCGGGTCGGGTCATGACCCTTGTTCATCATTCACTTTCGAATCGCGGGCGAGTCATCGACTGAATCAAGATCTTCGGATCGGGTCGCGAGACCTGCTCTAGGTCGGGTCGTGATTGTTGTCCGCCCCATGCTTTTCTGGATTGCGGATCGCGATATCACCATCAGGTCGAGCGGGTCGAGTGCATATCTTCGGCTTGTGGTCCAGACATTTCTTCAGTTCGTGGGACGCGGTTCGTGAATCAGATATATCTCCGAATCGTGAGTCGAGGAAGTCCCCCCGTATCGCGGCATCATATCCAGATCAGGTCACAGTTCGTTGATAGTGTCCTTCCTCTCTTTGATTCGTGGTTTGTATTTCTGACAACATGATGCAGAACTTTGGTTCGTGATCTATTACATACAGATGAGTTCGTGCTCACGAACCACTCTTCAGCTACCATGTGTTAATGATCTTTGTATGATTTTCTGTCGATCAAGCATGCAAGTTTAGTTCGTGCTTATAACATGCTGTCCACGCATGATCAGGTCGTGGTTCGTGAATAGAGGGGTCTGCATCTTACCGGTTTGTGGGCCAATGTATTACCGGTTCGTGAATAGTCCATGGCTATTGTGGACAGACACGAACACGATAATGTCCACTGATGCTCGCGAAGTGATATGTGGGGATCTCTGGAGTAACAATGAGCCGGTATTTCTCTAACGACGAATGGGCTATATAATAGTAATTGGTTAAATCAGGCGTCCCCTATTGTTCACATTCAAATGTGAGTATTGGTGACCCGGTAAGATGGAACTCGACCTATCGTCGTCCCTATATGTGCTCCCTTATAGGCAAACAAAAGCATGGACATCCATATTTCTCTCTGGTTCGTGTATCCGATCCGTACATTATAAGTGCGGTTCGTTACGTAGTGTGTGCCATATCCATGCGTCACGATCCAGATGGATCCAACGATCCACGTGTCTACGCGGTGAAATCCCAAAGTATATGTGGCTTGCATATATTATGATGTAACCCGCACGTGCAAGATACAATCTACAGTCCAAACATTCAAGACCTTGCCACGTGCTCCTCATGCATGTTATTCTCATGGTCCAATTGTATCAAGCTGGCACCATATTTGAACTGCAATCGATCTAGAACATTCCTCCAACGGACTCATGCTTGGGTCGTGCCTTTCACATGTGAACAGCAGCTCCATTATAACAAATAATACTCTGCTATCTATATATTTTACTATGCACGATCCAGGCATTCCTTTTGTATGCTTGAGATCCAAGACGTACACTTCAGGGCAGGGAAGTTGCTTCGCGTTTGGCGATCGCCAAGATTGCAAAGTCAACATAGAATTCACAGGATTTCCTCATCGGACTAGGTGATCCAATAGTAGACTGGAGAATCCTTACATGCTGAGAATCTTCATTTCTCAGTGAAAGCACCAAAATGTTAGACCAAAAAATGGTCCTACCACCCAAATCGTCGTATTTTGAGCATAGGATATGTAGAAATAGCTGAAAAATATAGAAAAAGCGAGATAACAAGATTTTTATAGTGGTTCGGTGTTAACGAGCCTACGTCCACTGCATATTTTCTCATTTCATTCATGGATTACAATTACAATGAGTATTGTCTCTCACTCACTCGAATTCAATGAATAATTCCCTCTGAATTCATTGATTTTTATTGAGGAAGATTGTGGTTGTTCATGGATTAGTGTCGGCCATGGCTGCCATGGATGTTGAGATGCCAAAAAGTCCCTTGAAAATGCCCTCTGAAGGTGTATTTATAGCTGTAGGAAAGCCCATTTGGTGACCAGGTCGTGGTAGGACACATGGCACCCGATCCGGGAAAGTAGGAGCGGTCATATCCTTGAGAATAGGTCAAAATCTACATTTGTAGTAGCGGGTCCTGGTCGTGGTTCGTGAGCCGGAGTGGTGAGATGATGATGATCGTGATGGTGATGGTCAGGCCGGGTCATGGTCACGATCCGACCCCAGGGGGTGGTCACGATCCGACCCCAGGGGGTGGTCATGATCCGACCCCAGAGGGTGGTCGCGATCCGATCTTTAAAAATGCCAAAATGCATGTTTTTCCGTATTTCTGCATGCGTTCACGGAAACGGACGTATCTTTCAAACCGTAAGGCCGATTGGACCAAACGAAAGCTCTACTTGAAGCTAATTCAGAATGCTACAAGTATTTGATGTGTTTAGATCCAAATGAGGTAGTTTGATAGGAGTTTTGGGCCAGCTTATACTGATGTTGCGATTTTGACCAAACTGCCCAGTGTCTTCTGATGATGCTTTCAATGCCGGAGAGTGATGTTATTCCGCCATTTCAACCGAGCGATTGCTGATCAATTCATGTTCATATTCGAGCCCTTTGCTTTGGGTAGCCTGGTCACAAAGCAGGCTAACACCTAACAATCTGTCTTTATGAACGGTTTAAGTTGGTTTAATTACCAGTGAAAAATAGGTAAAAAGGCGGGTCGTTACAGCCAAGGACTTCATCACTATTGGATGCGCATTAGAACCGTCAGGACTTAGGTTTTATGGGGAAATCTTATTCATCCATTGTTACGCTTCTCAAAAAAAATATTGTGAATTTCATTCACCCACAATTGAAAAATATGATCGTAGATGTTTGGTATTCCAAGCCTTTGCTAGCACAATGCCATCATGTTTGCATAGCTTATATCTTCCAGGTAAGTTCACTTTATAAATAAATAAGACCTTCCTAGTTTGGTCCATGCGGTCCATCTTTTGGATCTTTAGTGTTCGTTATGACTTTTAGGTGTACTAAATCACATTTTAAAATTGGTTTTTTCTTGACTTAGGAATTGTAGCATTTTTAAGTTCTCTATTAATATTTGTCTATTTATATGGTCGCTTCATCCCTTAACTTGTCGATTAGGTCTAATGATTGTTTCTTTAGTTCATTATTTGGATCAAATGCATATAGTCTTCTTTAATTGTTGTGTACTTTAATCTTAGTTTGGAGAATATCATAACATTTTTATTTTAATGAGTTAATACCAATTTGGTCCTAGTAGGAATCTGATAGGACCGTAATAATTAGAGTATTTCGTCTACCAGTTTCCTTTTGCTTTGTTTATTTTATTTTTGAGTAGTATTTTGATGTTTTTTTAGCTGCCTCAAGTACCTATTTTTCCTAAGAATAGGCTACATATGTAAACATTTTATAAACTCATCTTAACTGCAAAGCCAAGTAAGCTGTATGGTCTCAAACTGTGTTTTGGTGTCAGACATTATTTTCTGTGAATTCCAAATACAGTGATGATATTTTTTATTAGAAATTTAGGAACATCCTTAGATGGGTCATTTTTTAAGGATATGACTTCTACCGATATAGTAAAATAATTAACGACCATCATGGCAAATCTATCTCAAACTTTTGAGATGGGTAATTGTCCTATTAGATAGGTACCCGATATGTTGAAAGGCCTTGTACTAGATGCTAGAGCTAATTCACTTAAAGATAAATGAGAGACTTATGAAAACATTTTACATTTCTCGCAACTTTAAATATGTTGATCCATATGTAGTTATTTGATGCTAGTAGAAACCTATCTCATAACTTTCTTGGCTGCACTAGAACGTGAATCATTAAATCCTTCATGAGTTCACTCAACAAGCTAGGTCTAGCCTTTGTTCACACATCTTTAGTAAGGGAGTCAAAAAAATTTTTATACAGTATCCCAGCCATGATAACGAAGGTTGGTGCTTGACGTCTTAGTCTTATTGCTTCATTTCTATCAACTGGAAATTCTCCACTGGCTAGGTATTTTATGATAGGTGTTATCTCCTTATCATCAAAATTACTGTAATCCGCATCAAGAGGCTATTCCTTGAGAAAATAATGTTTTCATTCTCTTTTTCTTTAAGTGATCATGGTTGGTCCCTTGTTAGTACCACTTGTTATTCTCCTTCTTCCAGAACTTCCTCTTATATAATAGGACTGGTGTAACAACCTGGTTTTGTGATTACCTACGAAAAAAATTTAACAATGTTTATAATTTATTACTTGAGGAAATAAATATAAATTTAGAAGGATAATTTATTTAATCATTAAGTTTGGCTAAATATTGAGCTTGGGGTACAAGATAAAATTTTGTTGAATTTGAAGTTGAATTGAACTAAATTAAGCGATAAAAGAATTCAATTCAATAATAATTTGTTAAATAAATTTAAATATGTAAGAAATTAAAGTTTGGAAACTTTATAATGTAATTTGGGATAAGAACAAGTATTAAAGTTTTGTATATGTTAAAGTGCAATAATTTGATAAATTATTGTTAGTGGTAAATTTTGGATGTAAAAAAAGTTTTTTTTAATTTGATTGAGTTGCAAATGATAACATAAACTATGAAATATTGATTGAAAATCAATATTTAAGCAATAAAATAATTTAATATGGTTTTACTTTTTTTAAGACAATATATTTTTATAAATTTAGATGTTAAAAATGTAAGATTTAAATAAATAAGCATGTAAAACAAATGTTTTATTAAAAATATAAATTTTAATGTTCTTGTAATAGAAATTGATTTTAAGATGTTCAAAACAGATATTGAACATGTGTAATACAATTTTGTAAAGTTAATGCAGAACATGTAACATTTTGATGTTAAATTGTTTAAAAGTATAAAAGCATGGTTAATTTTTTAAGCATATAACATTGAATAGCCTAATTAATAAAACTCTTGTAACTTAGGCAAATTGGGTCTTAATTCAAGCCCAATAAAAAAATCAAGTGAGGCAGAGAAAAATCTGTAATAAAGATACGTACTCCACCTTCTATAACACTCGTCATCTTCTCTAGAAAATAGCCTGAGAAAGAATTAAGCCAATTCCTCTCCAAATCATAAAACCCACGCTAAATATCAAATTAAAGTAAGGAAATTTTTGCAAATCTTATTCCAAATAGGTAGTCACTTCAAACCAATAGAGAATTTCATCTATTCATTAAATTTCAGAAGAAACTGTTCAATGTAAGATTTATTATTCTTTGCATGTCTGTGTTCTTGTCTAAAACAGGTTGTTGAGGCCTTCTCGAAGCTTAGTCACACCCAAAGCTTTAATATATTTTTTAGCAAAATCTCATTCTAATCTTCTAAGGTGAGTAAATCTCACGCCTCTAGTTTAAACAAGAATGAAAGTCTGTGTACTGCTATTTCAGTCGTTGCTTTAGTTATTGTAAACATGAAATTTGAGCTATGAGCATTTACTGTAGTTATCCTATGTGTGCCCATTTTTGCGAGCTTGTTTCTCCTTTAATTAACCTCAAATCCATGTCGAAATTTTGTTAGATTATTGTCCACATGTTGACCTATAGGCCTATTTTAAAAACGAGCCTGAATTTGATCATAATTTTTGCTAAAATGTTGTTCAAAAATGGACATGAACGATGCAAAAATTGCCTGTAAATGTCGAGACCCAAAGGTCGACCAAGACCTTTAGATGGTTAACTACAGATCGTCCTTTGCTTTTCACAGCACGATCTTAGCATGGACCTATGTATGGTTGTTAGACCAAAAAGTGGTTCTAACACCCAAATTGATTAAAAGCAGAATGAAATGAGATCAAAAGTAAAATGAACACACAGGATTTATAGTGGTTCGGCGAAGAAATGCCTACGTCCACTTGTCTTTCACTATTTTCAATGATTTAGTTGCGAATACAATGAAATATTCACTTGATTTCTCTCACAACTCACTTACATTCACTCAATTGTCTAAAAACAAATAATGAAAGAAGATTTGGATTTTCCGGGAGTGCTGGAATTCGGGTTATGAAGGTGGTTGAACTCTCAAAGTGCCAGAAAAAAGATCCTTTTCTTTGTCTCCAGACGGGGTATTTATAGGTGAAAATTAGCTCAGAACCCGATCCGCATCGGAGCCACGTGTCATCCATCCCATTAGCCTCGGGTTCGGATAGATTTCTGTGTTGACAACGCACCAGAGCAGTGGACGTTGTGGGTAGGAACTGGTCATAGCCGCTCCGAAAAACTTGGCGATCATGCAGGAGAATGACGTGGAAGATGGGTTCGGATCGGAAGAGTATACATGAGGGGTTCGGATCGGGGGAGTGTGCACAAGGGGTTCGGATCGGTGTCTCCGATCCGACCCGGATTAACTTAGGACCAATTCTCTCTTCTTTTTACTCTGCTCCGCTCCGTTCCGATCTATCTCTGTAGCAATGGGGTGGCTTTCCGATCCAACTGGAAGTAGGTTGCCCTCCGATCCGAACAGCCGTGCCTCTTTGATTCCAACAGCAATAGTTCACCGATCCGAACAGCAAACTTTATCCGATCCGAGCCGCTACATTGCTTCGATCCGATCCGTTTCATTGCTTTCCAAGTTCTTCAATATTTCACATCTTGACTTTGTGTTGCCCAGTTCACAAAGTGGGCTAACATTTTGCCCCCTCAAAGGATGCTTTTGTTGGAGATAGAGCATGCTTTGACCATCATTGCACAGCGCCTTTCGAGGTAATTTTTCTTTTGATTTTCCGTGTGTTTTCATCTTCTTCTTCAAATTTCAATTTAATTCGTTGTTGGGCTAAAAATTTTGGTTCGGTTCGGATTCCGATCCGAACAGACCCCTTCTTCTCTCCATTTTTCATTGGACTATTGGGCCAATCTTTGCTTCTGGACTGTCCATCCGATCCGAACGGGGGTTCTTCTACTGGGCTGCCGATCCGAATGGGGAGACGAATGGACACTCTACTCCTCTATATAAGCTGAGTCTTCTTCCTTCTCTCATTTTTACTGTTTTACTCCCCAAGTTCTACAAAGCGAGAAACAACTTAATTCGTGAAACATCAAAATTCCTCTTAATTCTCGAAGTAATTACACCGGTAGGTTATAAAACTTTGAAAATTCCTTCTTTAATTGATTTCGATTCGGATTCGTAGACGATTAGGATGATTTGAGTTTGAAACTCTGATGACCTTGCCACCGTGACCCCACCCCCTTGTCATCGTCGCCAGTAGACTCGTCGCCATCTTGAGGTTGGAACAGAGGGGATTAGAATCCGTTGTTGAGTGCGCCAGCGCATGATTACTTGGCTTTGATTTGAGTGACTGGCACGAAACTGGCCTTGGCGTCGGTTTGGGAATAAAGAGGGTGAAGGAGAAGAAGAAGATAATGGGGAATCGGTTCGGTTCGGAGGGATATGGAAGGTGAAAAAACAAGGGAAGAAGGAAGGAAATTCAGGAGGTCGGACCGGGTCGGGGCAAGTAAAGAAAGAAAAAAGAAATCCAGGAGATCGGATCGGGTCGGAGCAAGTATTTAAGGAAGGGGGAAAGGGAGCTTGCCTAACCGGATCGGGTCGGACCATAAGATAAAAAGGAGGAGAAGTATGACTATGTGATCCGATCCGAACCGTTAGGGGACTCTACCTCCGAACTGATCCGATTTTGATTTCTGAGTTCCACAGTTTATCCGAGCCCAAGTCGAGGCCGCATCCCCGATCCGATCCCCATAAGCGCGCCCAAACCGAACCGAAAAGCAGTTCACCTTAATGCATAAGAACTTGTTTAACTGGCCCAATCAACTTTTGGCATAATCTTCAACCTAATGGACAGTTAGGATAGTGCCTTGCAAACGTAACTGGACATCAAGAACTACTTCAACTCTTTATATTTTGCCAAACTTTTTCGTCGCACTTTTAAACATTTACTTTGCACTTTCCGCATGCATTGTTTACACTTTAGTTTGCACACATACACGGGGGGATACGGGCTAATTTGCTCTAATTTGTGCTATTTCTTCTTCAATAGTTTTATGACCATGAGACCTAGACACTCTTCCAGACTAGCTGAGAGGAAAGAAGCCCCGGAAACCTCTAACAAAATTACTCTCGAGGACATATCTTCTCCGTCGGATCCAGAATGGAATAATGAGGGTTCAGACTACGGGGTTGGAAATCGTGAAAGTGACGAGGTGTCTTCAGAGAATGAAGTTTCTCTAGGTTTTGAGGAGGAAGGAGGGATTGGTGACGACTGGGCCCCTGATGAATTTGAATCGGCTGTCATATTGGAATCACCTCCAGATTCTGTTGAATCGACAACGACCGACTTATCCGAATTTGCTTAAAGTACGGGATAATGAAAAGGGACACTCTAGTGCCTTCGAGATCTGATCGCCCCCACAACCCTCCGGAAGGATATATGGCAATCACCCGGTTGATGTGCATGGTCGGCGCTATCCCTCCATTTTCTCCCTTCATCGTTGACTTTCTAAGACAAATGCGGATTGCCCCCATGCAGCTGCATCCCAATTCTTATGCCTACTTTCACACTTTATACATAGCATACCATGAGAACTTAGGCATAGAGCTCACTTTCGATGACGTTCATTTCTTCTATAACTTCAAGCATCGGACTCGAGAGACTCCATCTTTCTGCTATTTTGAGTCTGTTCCTAAGAGGAAGATAATCTCAGCGCCATTCAGCAGTAAAGCTGGAGATTCCAGACTGGAATGGTTCTATGTGAAGCGACAGCCTGGATGTGCCAGGAGGTGGACGAAATCAAGTAAAGCAATGATTTTCTAAATCTGGGCTCTATACACTCGAGTCATCGCCTTAACTTGTTTTTCTTTTTGCTTGTAGTCGACAACCCAAAACAAATATCAGATCAGGTGTTCTCTGACCGGATGCACCAGCTTCTTAATGGCGACCAGAAATTCCTGACTATTGATGAAGTCCTTAAGGACGAATATCTTCACTTTCATGGGCTGTTATCCGTTTTTCGTAGTATCGGTCATGGGACAGCTCCATACGTATATATTCCTCCAATGGATGTAGTCCCAGAGACAGGAGAAGGTTCGGGAGTTCCTACAGTGACTCTTCAAACTTCACCTTCTCCATCTTCTACTCAAGATGACGAATTGGCTAACTTGGCCGAAAAGCATCGTGAAGGGTATATTGCCCCTGAGGAGGCTACTTCTCCGGAAAAGTCAACATCCTCCAAAGAGTCGCCACTTAATGCTTCCGAGGGAGATGTCCCCAGTACTGATGACCCATTATTTCAGGGTTTGGGGGATCTCCCCTTACCTGAAACTATATACACTTCAGAGGATTTTAGGAAGGATCACTTAGTCTTCACCTCTTCTGAAGAGACTACTCCTGCTAAGGCCAAAGAGCCTGCCCGTACTAGTTTAGCTTCAGACTCGGGTTGGTTGGGGGGAACACACCACTTAGGACACGCTTACACAATAGCATTAGCATTCATTGCACCTCTCTCTCTGTGAAACTATTGATTCTGAATTTCATTTGTCTTATTGTGTAGGCACGATGTCCCGATCTTACTATGATATCAGGAAGCTTCGCCGCAGCATGTCTAATCCACCTCAAGATATCGAGTATGATCGCCGTGATGATCGCGGTAGGGAGGAGAGAATGCCTTATGAACCCTATCGCCCTCGACCCTCACGTTCTCGCTCTCCCGTTCGGTCGGACCAAGAGAAATATAAAGGTTATCAAAGTCGTAGGGAAGAGGACAGGCCACAATCGAAAGACTCCACCTCTTCCCACGAAAAGCGTAGCAGAGAGAGAAGTCCTCCAAAAGATACCGAGTCTCGAAGTAAACGCAAGGTCCCTGCTACTAAACGACCTAGGACAGACAAAGAAACTATTGAATCCTCCACACATAGGGACACTGAATTAACGATCCCCGCTCCTCCACCACTAGATGCGGAGGCTGCAATCAAGCGGGCGTATTTGGAGGAGCAATTTCCCGAACATTACTTCGAGACTTTGACCTTTTTACCTGCCCTCGAACCTATTTCTTCCAGGTGGGCAGATGAGGCCAAAGCAAAGATAGACACAGTTGAAAAACAGTATTCTGAGATGTTTAAATATTCACGCAACCTTTCCAGAATTATCTGCACTCTAATCACGAATGCTGATTCAATGCAAAAAACCGCGGAAGAAGATGCAAAGGCCTTAAAGAACCTAGGTAAAGATTTGGAGGACACACAGGCCCATCTTGCTATTGCTCAGAGGGACGCTACCAACTTCAAACAACAATTTGAGGATATGCAAAAACGTTATCATGACTTGCTTGAATCTCACACTCAAGAGCGTTCTGAGTTAAAAAAGCAAGCTGATGATGCTAAGTTAGAAGCTGCTAAGACGCGCCTTGCTTACACTGACCTCGAACGGAAAAATGCCGAGTTAGCAAAGAGGAATGCTGAGCTAGAAAAGAAAAATACTGACTTGGCTTCAAAGCTACTGGAGGCAGAGAACAGAGCTGCCCTGGCGGAGGGCAACGTTGAGTGTGCTATCAAATCTGCGGAGGAGGCCCGCCAACAACTGTCAGAGGTGGAGGCAGAAATTCAGGGTTTCGGCGAATTAATGATTGAATTCTTCGCACATATCATCTGTCGCCGAAACATTTCTTGGATCGAGGATTACCCATCCACTCTAGTTCAAGTATGGAATCAGATCGTCGAGTGGGAAAAAGAGGAGCTCAAGGTCGATTCCATCGATGAAGATAAGCTAATGGAGAAATACTTGAGGGATGATGAGCCGGAACGCCTAGCTGAAGGGAGCCGCCTCATTGCTGATGCTATGGAAGAAGAGAGACGGAGGACTAAACAGAAGAATGTTCTCGAAGCTGGTTCCTCTTCTACTGCCCCCGCAACTTCGGAAGTAGAGGGGTATGACCCTGAAAACCCGGGAATCCCCTGAACAACTCTGCTATCCCCTATTCTTGAAATGGCATCAGAGACAGTAGTTACCCCTGCCGAGAAGTCTTCAGAAGGTATCCCTACCTTTTCTCCTCAATTCGTCAAGGCTATTTCTACCTTTCGCCACGTGATTGAGCAATCGATGAAAAACCCATTATTTTCTCCTAAGTTGATAACTGTTGCTTCTCACTCTGTAGGTGTTGAGCCATTCGGAAAGACAGAGGTGACTCAGGGAGCCGCATCTGGGGCAGAACCTTCGGAGAAGGCAAAAGAAGGGAAGGACAAGGCTGCTCCTATAGATTTGGGAGGAGGAAGCGAACCTTCTAAGGCTGAAACTCCCCATGATGAAGAAATGATAGCAGCCTTAAAGGACGATGGCGGCGACGGAGGACATGAGGAGGATCCAGAGGTGGCAATAGTCGGGGTGTCGAAAAATGCTGATGATGTTACTTTGGCTGCAATGAAAGCTGATCAAGATAAACGCTTGCAATTAAAAGCCGAAGAACTAGACCCTGAAGCCCTCAAGCCTCTCGCAGTTGTGGATGCGGGATCAAGGTTAGTTGTTAAGCTCTCAACTAGATCTATTACGGAGGAACTCGCTAAAAAATCTTCTCTTGATTCCAGCGCTCTGCCCTCCGGGAAGAAGTCAACCGGTTCCAGCACCGCATCTTCAGGAAAGAAGAAATCAAAACGAATCTTGACAGAGGCCGAGAAAGAGGCAAAGGATGCGGAGAAAGCCGCCAAGAAGTCCAAGGCTCACTCGAAATCTAAATAGAGGGTTGCCTTGTGTCGTTTTAGCATTTAGTGAACCAACAATTGCTGCTACAAGAGTGGCTCTTGCACCTTCTTTTTTAGCTATTTTCCTGTACAAATTCATTCATTTGTAAATAAAAAATAATTCATTTTCTACAATGTCTGTTTGTCAGTAGTTCTGCACTTATGTAAAAATGCCTGTCATACTATAGTTATGAAATGAAGTTACGGGGGGAGGAAATATGTGTATACATATATGCCCCCAGTCAATTCTCACAAATTATTTAAGGCTTAATCAAGCAATCTGAATGCTCCCGAGTTTCGGACGGGATAGCATTTTCTGTGTCGTCAGTGCCTGTCGTTTTTTCTGGCATTTCTTTTATAC
Source organism: Allium sativum (assembly GCA_030737875.1). Taxonomy (NCBI): domain Eukaryota; kingdom Viridiplantae; phylum Streptophyta; class Magnoliopsida; order Asparagales; family Amaryllidaceae; genus Allium; species Allium sativum. The sequence goes on along the minus strand of CM060922.1, from coordinate 807,971,853 downwards.
TCTCCTGTCTTATATTCAGGTTAGAGTTCTTACTGAGGCGGTCCCTTGTCTGGGTGCACCTTCATGCCTCAAAGGACGTCGTCTTCCCGTCCTTTTATACTCTGTCTCTTTCAAGAGAGTTAGAGTTCGAGCTCAGCAATCTATTCACTCCCCGATCCTTCAACGGGGAAGGATCTCTTTCTCAGCGCTCAGTCGGAGACGCTTTTATACTCTCTCTCTCTGGAGAGTTAGAGTTAATAATGTCATTTTCTCACCCTCCAATCCTTCTGCGGGGAAGAATCTCTTTCTCGGCGCTCAATCGGAGACGCTTTTATACTCTCTCTCTCTCTCTGGAGAGTTAGAGTTAAGAATGTCGTTTTTTCATTCTTTTATGTCTTGTCGCACAAATAGCCGTTGTGCTTTTTCTTATGTTTAAACTGTCTTCAACCTTTTCAGGTTTCGAATCACCTTGTATTCCATAATCACAACAGAATAGTCGATGAATGTATATATATAATGCATGAAAGTAAATAACACACGATATTTTTATAGTGGTTCGGCTAAGTCGTAGCCTACATCCACTTTATAATCCTTTATTCATATCATCAGATTTTCCCAAGGCAAGTCGCGCCTTATTACAGAGTTCATAAGAAAAATAACAAAGAGTACAACATTTCTAATCCAAATATCGCATCAAGTGTTGGGCATTCCATGCCCTAGGGACTTCTTCGCCATCTACGGTCGTTAACTTGAAGGTTCCTTTTTCAAGTTTCCGTTGGATGACAAAGGGTCCTTCCCACTTTGGACCGAGGTGAGGAAGGGATGGAAAGACTCTCTTTAGCACCAAATCTCCTGGTTCAAAAGTCCTAAGGCGAACTTTTTTGTCGTAATAGCGTGCCATCTGACGTCGATGCCTTGCAGCACGCAAATCCGCTTCGTCCCTTTTTTCTTCGATTTCATCAAGAGACTCGAGTAAAAGTGCCCGATTAGTCATCGGGTCATAATATGTCACCCGATGGGAAGGGACTTCAAGCTCTACTGGAATTACTGCTTCTGAGCCCAAAGAGAGAGAGAAAGGGGTATGACCAGTAGCCGTCTTCAATGTTGTCCGATATGCCCACAAAGCTAGGGGCAATTCGTCAACCCATTTTTCCTTTGCGCGCTCTAACCGTTTCTTGAGGATGGATTTTATTACTTTGTTTATTGCCTCAACTTGCCCATTCGACTGCGGATAAGCAACCGCAGTGTATCGCTTGTCGATCTTATACTTCTGGCAGAAATTTCTGAATTCAGTACCGTCAAACTGGGTTCCGTTGTCAGTTATAATGGTCCTTGGGGTCCCGAACCGGCATATAATATTTCTAACCACGAAACTTATCACCTTTCTTGCCGTGATTTTGGTCAAGGGCTCAGCTTCTACCCACTTCGTAAAATAGTCCACAGCGACTATTGCATATTTCGCTCCTCCTTTAGCAATCGGTAGAACTCCAATGATGTCAATTCCCCATGTGGCAAATGGCCAAGGACTCACCATTGATTTGAGTTGGGTCGACGGTGCTCTGGGGATTTTGGCGAATCTCTGGCACTTATCGCAGCGTCGTGAGTAATCAGCCGCATCTTTATTAATTGTGGGCCAGAAGTATCCATATCACAATATCTTTTTCGCTAAAGTCTGACCTCCTGTATGATCCCCACACTCACCTTCGTGCACTTCTCTCAGTACACGTTTGATGTCGTCGTGTGCTATACATCGTAACAGGGGCATAGAAAATCCTTGTCTATAAAGAATATCATCTTGTATGACATATCTGGTAGCCTTACGAACTATAGCCCTTTTCTCACTCTTCTTTGACGGGAGTGTCCCATTCTTAAGGAAGTTCTTAATTGGGGTCATCCACGACTCCTTCTCCGATTCCGCTTCGAAAGCGAACTAAATTTCCATCGACTCAAAGCTTGGCGATTCCAACGTTTCAATTGGAATTATTTCAGTTTCTTCTGGATTGTCGGAACTAGCTAGCTTTGCCAACCTGTCTGCCTTCTGGTTTTCGGCCCTTGGGATATGTGTTATATTGTACCGCTCCAAGTTGCTCAATAGCTCTCTCACTTTCCCGAGGTAGGCGATAAGTCGAGGTCCCCGAGCCGCAAATTCCTCTCGCACTTGGCAAACAACGATTTTAGAGTCACAGAATATGTCCAACATTTTTACTCCGAGGTCTTTAGCAAGCTTCAGCCCGGCAATCAGGGCTTCGTATTCAGAGTCATTGTTAGTCGCCGAAAATTCTAATCGTAGAGCGTAATATAACGACCGTCCTTCAGGAGTGACTAAGACGATTCCAGCTCCGGACCTTCGGTCGTTCTTGGCTCCATCTGTGTATAGCTTCCATGGATCTATCTTTAACTCATCCTCGGACTTAACCACTCTGTCATCGATTACTTCCTCCTCTGGGATGGTGAATTCTGCTATAAAGTCTGCAAGAGCTTGCCCCCTGATCGACCTTCGTGGTTGAAAATTTAAATCAAACTGACTTAATTCTATATTCCACTTGATCAACCTTCCCGATGCTTCGGGTCTCTACAACACCTGCCTCAGGGGCTGGTCAGTGTATATGGTTATTGGATGAGCTTGGAAATAGTGACGAAGTTTTTGGGATGCGATTAGGAGGCTGTAAGCGAGCTTCTCAATCTTTGGGTAGTTGCGCTCTACCGCTGCTAATTTCTTGCTTACATAATATACTGGCCTTTGTACTTTGTCTTCTTCTCGAACCAGGGCTGTGCTAACGGCGTGAGCCGAGACTGCCAAGTAAACAAACAATTCTTCGTGATCCACTGGCTTTGACAAAATCTGCGGTTTCTCTAGCAGTTCCAATAAATTTCGAAAGGCCTCAACACAGTCCGTAGTCCACTCGAAGTTCTTCTTTCCCCTTTTAATCAAATCAAAAAACGGGACGCATTTGTCTGTGGCTTTGGAGATGAATCTACTCAACGCGGCTACTTTCCCTGCAAGACTTTGGACATCTTTAATTCTTCTCGGCTCTTCAATGTTTCTAATTGCTGCTATTTGGCTAGGATTGATTTCAATTCCTCGGGAGCTCACAATGAAGCCTAGGAACTTTCCCGATGCCACTCCAAATGAGCATTTCAAAGGATTCAACTTCATCCGATACTTTCGCAGGATACCAAACATTTCCGCCAAGTCTTGCGTATGGCTGGAGGACTGTTTCGATTTGACAAGCATATCATCCACGTAAACTTCCATAGTCTTCCCTATTTGATTATAAAACATTCTGTTCACCAAGCGCTGATAAGTGGCTCCGGCGTTTTTCAATCCGAATGGCATTACAACATAACAATATAACCCCAAATTTGTAAGGAAGCTCGTATGTTCTTGATCTGGTACGTGCATAGGAATTTGGTTGTACCCAGAATACGCGTCCATGAAAGAGAGAAGTTCATGACCTGCTGTCGAATCTACAAGCTGGTCAATCCTGGGAAGTGGGAAACTATCTTATGGGCAAGCTTTGTTCAAATCTGAAAAATCAATTCAAGTCCGCAACTTTCCATTCGGCTTCTTTACCAAGACGGGATTCGATATCCAGTCGGGATATGTCGAATCTCGAATAAATCCGTTCTGCTTCAGCTTCTCCACTTCCTCTTTGAGAGCAGCCGACCTCTCTGGGCCCAGCATACGTCGCTTTTGCTTCACAGGCGGATGTTTCGGGTTTACATTTAGTTTGTGACTTATAATAGATGGCGATATCCCACACATGTCAGCGTGGGTCCAGGCAAACACGTCCAAGTTCGCCTTCAAGAAGTCCGTTAGTTCTTTGGCTCGACGTGGATCCAATTGAGAGCCAATCTTCAAAACTCTTGTTGGATCAACTTCATCAACGGGAATTTCCACTGTCGCTTCATTAGGAGTTGCATTTCTAATATCTGGTTCCTCGTCTTTTCTGGGATCCAGGTCTTCAGGTGTTCCTTTGGGCAACTCCTTTAGGGTCAATCTCTCTAATTGCTATGCCGAGCCCCCCTTTGGGGGAGGCGAGGCATCTTTACTCTCGATGTTAAGCCCTTTCATCAACATCTTTAATTCGGCAACATAGCAGGCCCGTCCGGAAACTTGATCCCCTCTCATTACTCCAGTTCCAGCTTCAGTTGGGAACTTAAGCAATAAACACCAAGGGGAGATACAAGCTCTGAACTCAGCAAGGGCAGGCCTCCCCAAAAATGCATTATAAGGCGAATCTACGTCCAATACTACGAACTGAAGCATCCGCACTCTTCGGCGTTCTCCTTGCCCTAAGGTCACGGGCAATTCCATGTACCCCATGGGGGCTGTTGACGCCCCGTTGAAGCCTCTAATCCATCCTTCACATGGCTTCAAATCTTCAAATTCAAGCTTCATCTGATCAAATGACTTTTTAAATAAAATATTGACAGAACTTCCGTTGTCTACTAACACCTTATGAACCAAGGCCGGCCCAATGGTGGTAGTAATGACCAACGGATCATCAGTGGGTGATTGAATCCCAGTATTATCTCTGCTACGGAACACCACGTCGTCAAACATTGTCTTTTGTTGTTTTATGGGGGCGATATCTTCCAAATCATCACCTTCATTCACATCTACGTGCTTGGCAGCATTTACATATTGATCCATTGCTCTAAAACTACGGATTGCTGGGTGAGGTCCACCGACTATGGAGTTGATAACAATTCCTTTGCCTTTCTGCTACGCTATAAGCTTAGGAGCAGATTGAATCTGTTTTGGAGCCTGCTCTCCTTGTCCCCTGTCCCTCGGGGCAACCTTGTATTCATCCAGCTTCCCTTCACGCAGCAGCTTCTCAATCACATCTCTCAAATGCCGACATTCATTGGTTGAATGTCCATGAGTTCCATGAAACAAACAAAACTTCCCAGTTGCCATTTCTTTCTCTGTCGAGTCACGAGGTGGCGGTCTTTTATATTGCAACACGTTGTACGTATCCAGGTAAATGTTCTCCAGAGTATCGTTCAACGGTGTATAATCCTCATAAGTTTGGAATCAGGGTCTTTTGTTAGGATCACTTCCCCTATTTCTATTTCTTATGTTACCGTTCGCATTACGGTTATTGTTGTTGCCTCCGTTTCCAGAATTGTTGTTGCCACCCTTGTTTCCCACATTTACTTCAACTTTTCCGGAACTTTCCCCAGACTGCTTCACGGCGACGTTACTCTGAACATTTTCTTTTGAAGCCGCTTCAGACTTTCTCTTTCGGTTTGCCCTGGCCTCCTCTCGTATTAAATAAATATCGGCTTTTTCATAGAATATCTCCCCTGTGGAGGGTGTCTTCCCAGAAAGGTAATCTCCAAACTCGGATTCAGGATCGACTCCTTCCTTTAATGCCATCAAGATGGTGGGCTCATGCGGGTCACTAACTTCAGTCACAGCCAAGTTAAAACGGTCAAGATATGACCTCAAAGACTCTCCTGGCGCCTGCTTAATTCTTGATAATTCAATAACACTTTTGGACTTTCGGGTATGGAGTCGAAACTGATTCATAAAACGCTCGCTCAATTCCCTATAATTCGAAACCGAACGAGGGGGAAGTCGGGTAAACCAGAACAGTGCCACATCTTCTAAATAGATCGAGAATGCCTTACACTTCACTGCATCAGGAGCAGCAGCAAGGTTCATGAGCCACGAGTATCGCATCAAATGCTGTCCTGGATCAGTTCTTCCATTTTACTTGTCCATCTGTGGCATGTTAAAACCCTGGGGAAACTGAAAGTCGAGGATGTCGTCAGTGAAAGGAGTATGGCTTCGCTCAATGCCATAATCTTCATTGGTATAGTTCCGGCTCTCGGACATAATCTGGCGCACCATTGTCTGTACATCAGCATTAGTTAGGGGCCGTTCAGGTTCCCTGGCTCTGGTGTCCGGGTTCCTTCTGGGCTCTTGTTCAGGAGATGCCCTTCTTCTTTGAGCTGCTTCTGCTCTACTCCGTTCTCTACGCTCCCGGTCGATCTCTGGAGGAGGGGACTGGAGCCTTTGCCCCCGAGTGGGATCATTGTTTCCTAGTGCTCGTGCAATATCCTCGCGAGACCCCAAAGATCCGAATGTCAGCTGCTCCAAATTCTGAGGTCGTTCGAGCGGCCTTCGTTCACGGGGCCGCTCTTCCTCGGAAGAAAAAGACTGATCCACTGGTGTGTGACGAACCGGTGATGGGGTTCTCTGTCTACGGAGTTCGCTAATTTCCCTGCTCATGAGTCTCATATTTTCTTGCATCATGAGATTGGTGCGCTCGTGGATTTTCATAGCCTCCCTAGTACTCTCAAGCATGTCAAGTAGGCGCGAGAAATCTCCTTGAGTAATGGGCGTAGATGGATTGACCTGATCATTGACCCTGGTGGCTAGAATCGGAGCATTTGTAGGGACTCGAGTAGAGGTTCCAACATCACCAAGTGTCGGATCGGTTCGGAGATGGGAGATCGGGTCGGTTCGGAGCTGGGGAGCCTGGTCAGGTCGGTACATAGCAAGCTGCTCGGGTCGGTTCAGGTTGGGGGAATGCACTGCTTCAGAATCTCCTACCCGGATCGGATCAGAGCTCTCCCCCTGAAGGCGGTTCGGGTTTCCTGCATCGGTTCGTCCTGCTGCTGAACTCTGCCCACGAGACCTTGTCACAACCGCAGTTTGCTGATCTTCACCAGCTCCATTTCCTCTACCAGATTGAACTTCTTTGCCTTTTCCTTTGGCCATGGTTCTTCAACAATCACTTCAACAAATATCCAAGAGCGTCGAAACTTGAGGATTAACTTCTTTGAACTCAACGGTCCAAAAAGTAGAACGATAATCCCGAAAAACAAAGAATTCAGATGGTTCTCAGTGAAAGCACCAAAATGTTAGACCAAAAAGTGGTTCTAACACCCAAATTGATTAAAAGCAGAATGAAATGAGATCAAAAGTAAAATGAACACACAGGATTTATAGTGGTTCGGCGAAGAAATGCCTACGTCCACTTGTCTTTCACTATTTTCAATGATTTAGTTGCGAATACAATGAAATATTCACTTGATTTCTCTCACAACTCATTTACATTCACTCAATTGTCTAAAAACAAATAATGAAAGAAGATTTGGATTTTCCGGGAGTGCTGGAATTCGGGTTATGAAGGTGGTTGAACTCTCAAAGTGCCAGAAAAAAGATCCTTTTCTTTGTCTCCAGACGGGGTATTTATAGGTGAAAATTAGCTCAGAACCCGATCCGGATCGGAGCCACGTTTCATCCATCCCATTAGCCTCGGGTTCGGATAGATTTCTGTGTTGACAACGCACCAGAGCAGTGGACGTTGTGGGTAGGAACTGGTCATAGCCGCTCCGAATAACTTGGCGATCATGCAGGAGAATGACGTGGAAGATGGGTTCGGATCGGAAGAGTATACAGGAGGGGTTCAGATCGGGGGAGTGTGCACAAGGGGTTCGGATCGGTGTCTCCGATCCGACCCGGATTAACTTAGGACCAATTCTCTCTTCTTTTTACTCTGCTCCGCTCCGTTCCGATCTATCTCTGTAGCAATTGGGTGGCTTTCCGATCCAACTAGAAGTAGGTTGCCCTCCGATCCGAACAACCGTGCCTCTTTGATTCCAACAGCAATAGTTCACTGATCCGAACAGCAAACTTTATCCGATCCGAGCCGCTACATTGCTTCGATCCGATCCGTTTCATTGCTTTCCAAGTTCTTCAATATTTCACATCTTGACTTTGTGTTGCCCAGTTCACAAAGTGGGCTAACAATGGTCATAGGTTGACCCAGGTGCACATAAAATTATGGCACCTGGTGAAGCCTTTGTTAGTGTATTCAAGTTGCATTATTGCTGAGTTTTGGGTGATTCCGTCTAAGTTTTAGAACATGTTTGAACTGATTTTGAAAGGATAATTAAAGTTGATATTCTATATCAAACTGTATAGCGGATTAACTGATGAGTTTTGTGTATTGCAATTTCATTTAATTTCTGTCTATTTTACTGATTTTGACCATATGTTTTATAAAACCATTCTAGAGCAATTTTCGATTAAAACCCATTTTCTGAATAAATACGCCATAATCTATTAAAAATTATAGTTATTTTTAAAAATATTTTACATGAATATAATCTATATTAAAAATTGATTTCAAAGGAAATAATTTCCAACTGTTCAAAATATTGTTTTAATAACTCATTTTCTCGAATTAAGTATTTTCGTATAATATTACACGTTTTTTCACTCTAGGAGAGAATGAGGAAGAGATTTAAACGATATAATAAACCATGTAGTATGAGACACATAGGTTTATCATATTGGTTACTTCCAGACTTGTTTGTTTGAAGCACTACACAAGCGTGGAATTGATTGACTTATAGTAAACTAATAAGTTGGACTATGTGGTTTGGGTTGCACAATTGTCATAGTTCGGTGACTATCGGGAATCCCATGACACATTATATTGAATTTATAGCAAAATAATAAATGTTGAAATATTATATGATTTACATTTGCAAACATTAAGCCAATAATATTCACTAAAGGACAGAAGTTAAATTTTAATAAATAAATGAGTGAGGGAGAGATCAAATTTTCCCTACTCAATATTTCTAATAAATTATTTAAAATGTATTATTTGTAATATATATTAAAAGAATAATATATCTATTTTATTTTAAGAGAAAAGGGTTTCGAGTATTTTCTTTAATGTTATGATAAGACTATTGAGTATTTGATGATTTTGACATATGCCTAGATGACGTATATACCAAAACTTATATGTACTAGATAGATACAGAATCACATTATAGCCGCTTGAAAACGATTCAATGATGAATGCAACATCACTGGTATTTATTCCCAAGTTTTGAAAGTGAGATAGATATATAGTGCCAATAAAGATGTTGAGTAAATACTTATAACTATTTGGAAATGTGTGGAAACTATCTAAACTTTTGGTTTAAATATATTATAATATATATATGTACTAGGTAAGTGTTTAATGTGCATGACTTGATTTTAAATATATAATGTCACTTGATTTCTATTTTCCTCCCTCGTTGCTTTTCAAGACCAAAAGGTTTGAGTGGGGGATTTTAACAACTTGAAATTCTAATGATTTTGAATAATGTATTCAATTGAGATTTCACATAAGAACTAAAAGTTTTCATTTATTTTGAGTAATAAAATTGTATGTTGATTTCTTGATGTAAATTAAAACACATGGTTTGATTGAATAGTAAAATCAGACCGACCATTTTATTCAGAACTTGTTTGTTAGGAAACTGAGATGAAATCAGCTACTAGTTAAATGTGAAATATCGATTCTTTAAAATATAATAATTTTACATAAAATTAAGAGGTTTTTAGTTTAAAGGGCAAACTTAAATAAAAATTTGGTGAAAAATATACAAAGTTTGGTTTTTAGGGAGAAGGACATATTTTAGTGCAAAAGAAGAATTTAGGGAGCCCACTATCATTTCCCCTTTTATTCTAAAATGTGTCTTTTGGCTAAATTCCAAACTTTGTATATATTTCACCAACTTTTTGGCTAAGTTTGTCCTTCAGCTTACTGTAAAATTTATAATGCAAACGTTAACTTTCGCTTGCTCCATTTAAATCGATTTACGATAGCAACAACTAATATAATGCAATTAACGTTAAAAACTTAAATTTTGAAATAAAATCCAAAATTTAATATTTTAGATGAGTGTAATCAAACATTGCATGGGAATAAATTTCATAGAAAACAAATTTTTCTTGGTCACGAATTTAGTTAAATTTGAATAAGTTGTTTTAAAAAGTTTGTTGAAACTTAGGTATTTTCTACCTAATAATAGTAAACCACTTTCATAGCAAGATGTCATTTTTCGTTTTGCGAAATTCGGATGTTCACGTCTACGAATATTTAATTTCGACTGGAAAATACACAAACTTGATTGACTTATTAGTATATTGCTTCAACTATTATTCTCAGACATTTCGTTTATTACTTATGCTTATCCATCCATTTGATAGGTGCTTGGTTTCAGTTTTGAAAAGTGAAAACACAAGGTATCTAACTAGTTTAATTATGTCACCGGTTCATAAATAAACCAATAGCATGCATTCATTCGTCTAACTTCTCTCCCATTGAAGTTTCTGTTGATTCAAGTACTTCCTCTCCATTTTTATTTACTGTATGTGAATAATTTCCACTTCTCTCTCTTTGTCTTATAATCCATATTTTCATGCTTTAAAATATTTTCTCCCTCAAAATATTCTTCTTCCTGTCGTATTCACACAACTAACACCCCTTTTCACCAATCTTTTCTTCTTCTTTCGTGCAAACCAGCACCCTCCGCCTTGTCTCCTTCTCCCTTCCGTTCCATTAAAAAAAAGGAGAAACAAAATTTTACAAAAGCTTTCTTTTATTTGATTAGGCCATATCTTCTTCACGCTGAAACCTCATTTCCATGTTCTAAATATGTGTTTGACCATGATTTCTTCCCCTTGCGCAAACTTCAACCACCGAACCCATCATCACCACCCACCTCCCTACTTCATCGTGCGCTACCCTGGGACCGTCGCCGCCATGTTGGCCCACTCCGCCTCCACTGGCCGACTACCAATGCTCAAATCTCCTATGAAAACTCTAGATTCACATAGCACAAGCCAAAAAAAATGAAGAAAACTGCCTTGACTAGCAACTAGCCCATGCCTTCCCTCGGCCTACGCCACCACCGGCTTGCCTGATGCACCCTGGCCCCACGACTTCCAACAAACCAATGAACAGAAGAAACAAAGAAAAGAAAAAAAGAGGAAGTTCAGAGGATTATTTGGTGTAGTTGGTTGTGAATGGGAATGTGTTGATTAAGGTACAGTGTCCAGTCTTGGAAATTGTTGATTGAAGATATGTTTATTTTTGCACATACACAGTATGTATATATAGCTATACAAACGTATATTTTTATAAAATAAGAAGAATTATTGATTTTGTGCCTAGATCTTGGGTTGATTTGTCATGGAGGAATTCTGATCCAAGTTGGTAGCCTGATTCATTTGGTTTAATCATGCTTGCTCGTGCTTGTATCAGATTCTTTTTTCGTGTCTTTTTCAACCTGCGCAATCTACCTTTTATTTGTCACACAAGTTGAGAACACTCACTCACAATTAACATTTTCAATTTGTGAATTGACACCATTTAAAATGACATGTGAAATGATAGGATTCCTCTAGAAAACCTGATGTGTTATGAATTTGTGCTTGTGTGACATGCACACTTTTGACATATATGACATGAATTATTTGCAAGTGATATTTAATTGTTGTGATATATTATGATGCATGTGTGATATTTGTAATGTTATAATTATTTTGTTCTCAAACTCCAAGTTCCCTATATATTTGTATAATCGCTATAGGTTGAAATGATGTATACCCAAAATACAGAATAGATTTAGGAATTAAAATGATTTTATTGGTATGCATGTTAAAATGATATATTATGACACCCCAAATCTCTTAATGTCACCCATATGAGGATGCACTAAGTTTTGTGAATCGTAATAATAATACAATGACTAATTTTAACAAGACACAATATTAAATGTAGTGGAAAACTTTTATTTCAAACAAAATTCAACATTACATTTCAAATGCCATAAGTCATCATCATAATCATCTACCTCATAAACCATCAGAGTACAAAACCATAAAATAATATCCCTCATATGCCATAACAATAAACACAGATAAGAAAATGAATTAGTACATAGGATGAACTAATCCAAGTCCAACTGAATAGAATCACAGACACTGCTACTGTCCACCATCCTGAGAACCTGAGGAGAAACAAAGAGAGGGAAGGGAAAAACAAGATAGGTCAGACATAAAGTCTGGCGAGTTCCAGTTATTTTTATCATAAGCATAAGATAAGAAGTATCAAGACATATCAATAATACATGATATGGAAATATAGTAAAATATGCAAGTACGAAATAAATGAGATAAACGAGACAAGGTAAAGATCAAGTAAGCTCCTTATTCATATCCCAAGAACAAGTTTCTGCACCAACTATCAAAATAATAGGATTAGGTTTTATCCTAATTACTACCAAACAATCAGCTCTGTACAAATATGAATAACCTGTGTCTACCACTACAGTATGGGATATCAATCCCTAACCCGTCAACTTTAAAGACACAGCCCTATCCGTCATTTGAATAAATTGAATATCGATTCAACCGGCATTTGAATATTGAGTTATAAATCCAATTGGAGTTGTATGATATTCTATTGTGAATATAAACAATAATATTTATTTTTAAATATTTAATTTAATTATTTTTAAATATATTTATATATTTAAATGGGTTATTTAGAGCTTTAAAAATAGCTAGTTTTGCAAACGACCTCCTTTTCCGACGAAACTAATTTCGTTGGATCTGTAATATCAAAATATTATTAGATTTCAATTTTCGTGATTTTTGAAGTCAGTATGTGGTCATACGGATTTTTAATGTGAAAAACAATCGGTATTTTGACAGTTAAAAATACGTTGTGTAAGCAAATGGAGTCAGAATTCGACGAAACCAGTTTCGTTGGGTCCGTAATGTCAAACTATAGCTGCATGTCCAGTTTCGTGATTTTTGGGTATTATGCGTGATTATGGGAATTTTAAAGGATAAATAAAAATAGCAGTTGATTATAATTTAATTTAATATTGGGAAAAAAATCTAAATTCTCTATAAATACCTTACATCTTTCTAACCCTAATCATTTACATTCCACGGTCAATACATTTCTGGCCGCCACCAAACTCTTAAGTCGTGAGATTCAAAAATAAAAAAGAATTCAAAATAAATTCTTTAAATCAATATGTATTCAAATTTGTGTTGCCGGGTCCTTCTCTTCGATTCGATATCACAGTTGAAGCGTGCGATTCTTGATGGTAAACTCGACAGTTTTCCAGCGTGGGTATGTATGAGCTACGGTTCATGATTTCGAGAGTACCAAACACTAATTCAAGCTTTTGAGGTTGTTTTCGGGGTCCTGGAGTGTTTCCGCACCTTGTGTGCTGGTTCGGTGTGTTTCCGCAACATCTTGTGTCGATGTTCTTCACTGGATGACGCAGGCTCGAGCGGAACGCAATAGGGGTTATGGGTTCGAGTTTGATGAAAATGGGATGGGGATATTGAGATTAGGGAGAGGAGATCAACGGTGAAGTCGGTTTTGATTTTAAATAGGGAGACGAGGTAGTTCCTGTCGATGGAAATGGCCATTTTTGGGTGCGTGTTGTTTATGTAACACCCCGTGTATTCTATAACAATGAAATTCACAAATTAAAGTATAATTAATTTCAAATCAAAGAATTAAGGGAAACGGGATACGCCATTGCGTTCGTCTCGGAATTCTGCTTGAGATAGAGTCTGAGTTTGCATAAAACGGACTCCGTATGAGGGAGATATGGCTTCCGGAATTTTCAGAATTCAGTTTAAAATTCAAACAGACAAAAACAGCTCAGAAAACAAATTTAAATTTCAAAAATCGGGCCGGATTGGCCAGAGCGGGAAATTTCCCGCCCAAGGCACCCAGGTCGACTGGGTAGTCGACCTGGGCTACCCAGGTCGACTGGGTAGTCGACCTGGGACACCCAGGTCGACTACATAGTCGACCTGGGGGTCGACTGGGTAGTCGACCTGGCCCCTGAGCCAGGTCGAACCCAGCACCTCCTGGCTGACCTGGTCTGAGCTTGGCCGAATTTCTGAGTCTTGCCTTGTCACTAGGGCTAGGTGTCAGCTCCTGATTGGTCTCTCCTTCAAACGAATGGCTAATATTCATCCAAGCTCCATCGATGGTCCTAATCAACTCACAAACTCTATAAAAAGGACCTAAGACTCCACCTAATTCACACAAACAAAAATGAAGATGAGACCGTCATGCTGCTGAGGAAAGACTAGGAATAGCCGTCAAAATTGAGAGACAATTAGGAGATAATTCGAAAGCTTAAAGCAACGTCAATTAAATCAAAACAACACCTACAACGAAGGATAGCATCTCCAAATTCAGAATTCAGATTCCTGAATTGAAGATTCGTCATACGTTGTAAGTAGAGTGCTATTCCGATGTGAATGAACAATTGAGTTTTGATTTATGTAAAATGAGAAATGGAATTGTACTTAATTTCATTAATGATTGTATGTTGCTATGATTCTAATTCTGAATCGATTTGGGATATTGTGGTATAACGATGTTAGGCCTATTGGATATTTGCAAGTATATGATTCATGTTAACGACCATAAGTTGTGGTAGTTTATTTGAGATTCATGCAAGTATATGATTCACTATTATGCCAATATGACATACATACTTTTATGATCACTTTTAGTGTGTAATTGGATTCAACTAAGTATTATGGTTTATATGAATTTATGTTGGAATTGGCATCGTGATTCAAGTGTAAGACCATACTTTCGTATTAGAGACAAAAGTAAGCACCTTTATGAACATGACTAAACTATGTTTGGTGTTATGCCTAGTTGAAAACATGTTTTAGGCCTATGTTGTTATCAATATCATATGAAGATATATGTGACACATAATTAAGTTAGATTTACATTCCAATTGCAAGTTTACATGAATAGATTAAAAACCATGATTCATGTTTAGGTATGTTTATGCCATGATTATATGAATAGAATGGTTCATATTTAGGTTTGTTTATGCCATGATTATATGAACAGAATGATTCATGTTTAAGTATGTTTATGCCATGATTATATGCTATTACAATGCAAGTTCACATGTGCCTAATTCATGTTAATTAGATCGTTATGTTGCAAGTTCATGCGTTCACACTCCCTTTTTATATTACTTAGAATATATAAATACCATGTTCTAAGCCTCCCCTTTTTCATGTGGCTAAGTTGGGTTTGGATATTAAACCCAACATATGTTATATTGTAGCGAACGTATAAAACGGGGGTAATGACGTTTGGGTTAAAATATAAACATATGTGTTGGCATGTTTGATGCATGCCAACGACCTTGAAAACAATTAAGTGGTATAAATTAATTTTACCCAATAAAGATGAATTTGAATAATGGGCCGCAAATATTTACATATAAAAAGAAAAGAGACAAAATATGTAAATTTAGAAAATACGATGTGTTTAACCCGAGGTTGGATTGAGTTGTGATGTAAACCTGCCCGGAACCGCCCGGCTGTCCAGTAGTCACAACAATACCTATCCAATGTGGGTGGTTAAACACGGAGCCCAATAAGGACCCGAGGTTAGAGGTTAGACTGAGTTGTGGCGTAAGACTGCCCGGACCCAACCGGCAACAGGCACCCACAACAATACCTGTCTAATGTGAGAGGTCGAGGCTTTAATAAGACAATTAAGGCTGAGTCAGGATTGATAGGATTAAGTAAATTGAATTAATACTTAATCAAAATGGAACATGCTAAAATATACAGACTGATTGGGGGTTAGGTTTACAAAACACTTAACCAACTTAACATGTTGGCTAGAAACAGAAAACCTAGTAGCGGGGGACCCTTTTCAGCAGTAACCCTACAAGGTGTACCAGGATACCCAGAACTAGGCTGGGTGGGGCAAGATTACTGGGCTGACTGTAAGAGGTCAAATCGATGGCGGTGGTGAAGCAGTGTAGGTTCTAACGGGGTGCGGGCGTGCACACACTCCGGCGTAGAAAAATAAGGCACTAGGAACCAGTAGCATACCTGTGCATTCTAGGATTGTGTCGGGCCACCACCATGGGACTTGATACACCCCATGGTGGGACCAGCATAGGTAACTACAACATCGGGGGCCGTAAGACACATGTAACTATGCGAGTAGGAGCCGATCATTAGAAACGAATCACTTCACCCTGATTATGGGGTGCCTATTGGGAACTAGTTTATATGGATGCAGAGATTAATATGGGGTACGATAAGCATATTTGACTCTAGACAACTTAATTTAGTCTATGGTGCTTTCCCATTTCCAGTTTATACTTATCATACCCAGTTATTTATTCATAGACTGAATAGTCCTAGACTTACTCAGGCTTTATGTCTGACTCTACTTTTCTTTCGTCCCCCCCCCCCCCAGGTCCACAGGGAGGGAATACCGCAGCTTGACCAGTTTTCACATCCAGCTTGAAGAGAAAGAATGTATTGCTTGGATCTTTTTCGTTTTGGACTATGGCTTTGGACATCAATTATGGGACTTATGTAGTTTACTTATGTTTTTATGCTTCTTTAAATAATGTAATCAAGACAGTTATGAAGATGTTATGTTTTTGGAAGTATTGTAAGACAAATTATGACATGGTTTGTGTAACACGTATTTTGTTGAAATAAAAATTGTTGTTGTTTTCCGCTGTTCAAAAATATGTGTATTTATATCTGTCTTGTGTATCTATGACTTATACTTATAAACCTCCACCAAAATTAGGGCATTCCCTTTGAGAGTGACCCTAACGGAGGTGGGGTGTTTCAGTTTACTGGAGGACGAGAGTAAGAAGAGGAAGAAGGAGCAGCCGTATATGGGTAGTGGGCGCAGAAGTTGGGCCAACGGAAATGAGTGAGGCCCATTTAATAAATAGTTAAGTTATTTTCAATTTAAATAGTACTTTAACTTGTAAATGATATATCTTGATCATACGATACTAGAATTTCAAACTGTCGGATCCGTTGGGATCGTATGGACGGCGGCTACGCAATGGAACTGACTGGGAGTGAATTGGAGTTTATTGCAATTTAATGCAAACTAAATTGTCCGTCTGAATCAAGCGATGGTTATCGTTATTAACGATGATCGTCCAACGTGAGTAAAACTCACCAACTCTACTAGTTCATATTTTTATAACGTATATTTAGAACTGATAAATGATGATTGATTCGCTGTGTGCTGACTATTTGATTGAATTACTGATTGATTGTGTTGAAATTGTAGATAACGATATATATATAAATCGTTAATCAAACATTGATTCTGTTTATCAGAATATTTCATATTGAAATGAAATCGATGTTAATTATATTGTTTAACATTTGTGGATGCAGGGAAACAGGTCGGAGGAATCCAACTGGATTCCTCAACATTTACTTTACTATTTTTCATATATTGTAATATATGATGTGATATATAATCTGTGTTGATTACGTGTGTTGAATGATATCGATCATTTTTATTTGGGTATTTTAAATACCGTAAGAAATACTGGAATGTAGAAAAGGGAATTTTTAAAGTGTATTTTGAAAATAAATTATTTATATAAAATCAATGGATTTTATATATAAAAGCAAAAGGGTTTTATAAAGGAAAATAATTATAAAATCAATGGATATTATAAAAGGAAATATTTGTAAACCATTTACAAATAGAATTGAAAAGGAAATATTTGTAAACCATTTACAAATAGAATTGAAAAGGAAGTATTTGTTAATCAATTACAAATAGAATTATAAAGGAAATATTTGTAAACTATTTACAAATAGAATTGAAAATGAAGTATTTGTAAACCATTTACAAATAGAATTGAAAAGGAAGTATTTGTAAAACATTTACAAATATAATTGAAAAGGAATTATTTGTAAAACAATTACAAATAGATTATAAATGGAAATATTTATTTATGAAATAGATAGAATTATAAAGGAAATATTTATTAAGTAAATAAATAGATTATAAAAGGAAATACTTGAAAAATGAATAGAATTGTACAAAAAGAGAATTTTACACTAGGAAGGTTTAGACCCGTGCTTCGCACACGGGTAAAACAAAATATGAATTTAAAGTGAACATCTAAGAGAAATCTGTTTTAACAGATAAAGTAAGAAGATTAAATTATAAATACGGTTATATAAATTAAGTAAAATATTTATCATTGTTTAAATAGAATATATAAGTCAGGACTTATATAGAGAAGTAAGCATCGATTTCTACATCGATATTTGAAACTGAATATGGACGAAGAGTAAATTAGTTAGAGTTAATCAGTTAGAGTTGACCAGTTAGAGTTAATCAGTTTGAGTTAACCAGTTAGAGTTAATCAGTTAGAGTTAATCGATTAGAGTTAGAGTTAATCGATTAGAGTTAGGGTTAATCGATTAGGTTTAGGGTTAATCGAAATAGAGTTAATCAAATTAGAGTAATTGAATTTGAGTTAATCGTAATAGAGTTAATCGAATTATAGTTAATCGAATTTTAGTTTTTCGTGTAGAGTTAATTGAAAGGAATTATCGAACATAGTTTATTCGAAAGGAATTATCGAATATAGTTTATTCGAAAGGAGTTAATCGAATATAGTTTATTCGAAGGAAGGTGTTAGTCGAATATAGTTTATTTGAAAGGAATTACCGAATATAGTTTATTCGAAAGGAATTATCGAATATAGTTTATTCAAAAGAGAGATTATCGAATATTAGTTATTCGAAGAGAGTTAATCGAATATAGTTTATTTGAAAAGGAGTTATCGAATATAGTTTATTTGAAAGAGAGTTATACGTGAATTTCGATTATATCGAATTCGGGAAAGTAAATCAAGATTTATTTATTTATTTATAAATTTGTTATTTATTTATTTATCCAAATTAATAAATAAAAGTTATATTTGAAGTTAGGTATTTCAGAAGTAGGGATTATAATGTTGTCGTTATAACCAATGTTTTTCATAAAAGAATTTGATTCATAAACTGAATTTGAGAGTTAAGTAAGGAAGTTTGTTAAAGATTTAGAAGGTGAACCTTGTCTATCTCGAAACTAGAAATGTTGTTCAGTTAAGGTCTGAGAGGTAGTTATACCCCCACTTGATTAGTTTCGTTTTTAACTAAGGAATGGTTTAGGTTCGATAGTGAAGGTTGGTTAAGTGAAATTAGTTAATCAGTGTAATGTTTGAGTTGGCATAATGAAGTTTTATATAATGTAGGAGTTTTGGAAATGTTTTTCCAAATAAGAATCAGAAATGTTTTCTAATATAGAAAAAAAGAAATGGAAATGTTTCCCAATGTTGATAACATATATTTTATAAATTTAGAAAATAGGAAATGTTGCATTTATGGAAACAGGAGATGAAAAATGAACTAAAGAGATAAATGTTAAATGATGTTTGATCGATTTAATTTCCATCTGGGAATAATATCGCTGTTTGCACACGTGTTTTTCTTTGATAGTTAAATCACCGACTATCGAAGTTTTTGACCATTTCCGTTGTCAATACGGAGTGACGGGGATCAGATTCATTATCTGTAACCACTCTTTATGGGCGTTAGCATTGCGAATCAAATCTGATGAAGATAATTGAAGACGGAGTTATGCTAGGGCTGTCCCGTTTACAGAATAGTAACTTCAGTTTGTCCAGTCCCAGGACGACCTGTATGGAAGAATGTCTGACAGAGTATATGTAATGGATCGCGTAAGTTGATCTCTTCAAACGTATGTACGTTTGGTGGCGGAGGAATTCGTTTCTCTTAGCTATATACCCGTTGTATTTTTTAGGAAATAAATTTGTGATTTGGCGGGTATGATGATGTGACAATCAAAGTGGATAAATGTGTGATCTGTCAGAGATAAGCGTGGCCTCTAGCCTCACAACCGGGAAATGACAAAAAATCGGGTACGTAGCATGGCTAAGTGGTTGGCTGCCAAGTAGGGTGAATTATCACCTATCTAGATATATTCATTTCATTCTATAATCTATTTTCGATGCTGTCCCATTCGGGAAACAGTTGCTGATCCCAACCATTGGTGATATACATTCAATACACTCAAGCGAAATGAGTGGTCGGTTATGTGTGGCCGGGTTGCAAGATGTTCTTGTTGAACCCAGTGTATTCCTCTCTAGATGTACACTATTGGAAGGTGGTTCCATACCTTGTCATAGTTGGAAATCCATTATCCAATAAGTGCTCGCGGTTTTGATTGTATACTATATATGTAGAACGTGAGATGAAAGCGTTTCTACTATATGATTATTTAGTTGTGGTTGATAGACATTATTATAATATCTAAAGAGTTTTGATATAAAGTTTATCGTTTCTTTCAAAAGGATTTTGAAAGTTAAATAAAATGTTTTGGATTCTCATAAGGGAAAAACCCATTCCATTATACGACGTGGTCTTATGAGATATCGTTTAATTGCTCAAACTGTTTTAAATTGTTTTGCTCAAACTGTTTTAAATTGTTTTACTCACACCAGTCCCATGACTGACATAGAGTTTTTTTTGTTTTGTTTTCCCTAAACTCTTGGGTGACCTAATTTGTACGGGCAGTCAACTAGTCAGGATTTTTCAGATATACTTGGAGAGCTTGGAGCAGGAGGCTTCAGGATTATATAGCTATTGTTTTTCCGCTTTGTTGTAAGTGTTGTACTCTGATAATGCTATTGTATACATATACCGATTTTATTTCAAAGATATGTTATCTGTTATATGTTGTTCGTTCCGTTGTGAGATTCCTGTTACTATGATGTTTTATGTTCTTCTTCTTCTATTCTAAGTTTCTATCTTATCTATTCTCACCCTCTAATTTCTTTCATGGACTGTCCTGTGTTTCCGATGCTTGAACAGTCGACATAGTGTTGTATGCCGATATCCAGGATCGCAAATTCCCCGGGTCGTTACAGTGGTATCAGAGCTAAAGGTTAAGTAATTACCTTGGCACTATGGCGTGACTCAGTAGAGATTGGGTTAGCAATACCCTAGATTGAGTTTGAGTGTATATATAAGAGTGAACGTATTTGTTATTCAATATAAAATGGTTTTATATTGTGGAGATTTATTGATTGAGTTGTTCATGGGTTTTGGTCGATCAGTTTGATCCACTGTATCGGTAGGGGTTTGTAAACACTTGAATACGATGAACCGGCACGGTATGTTTTGAAAAGAGGGTAAATGAAATAATTTTATCCAAATTATATTTTGATATAAACAAAGTTTAGATATTTGAATATTATAGTGAAACACCCCACCTCCGTTAGGGTCACTCTCAAAGGGAATGCCCTAATTTTGGTGGAGGTTTATAAGTACAAGTCACAGATATACAAGACAGATATAAGAACACATATTTGTAAACAGCGGAAGAACAACAAACTTTATTTCATCAAGTCAAATACGTGTTACAACAACATCCTTTCAAAACATAACATAACACTTTCATAATCTGTCTTGAGTACATCATTTTTAAAGAAGCATAAATAAAACATAGATAAACTGCAAAAGCCCCATAGTGGATTGTCCAAAGCCATAGTTCAAAACAGGAAAGTCCAAGCAATACATTTCTCTTCTTCAAGCTGGATGTTGAGGTAAGTCAAGCTGCTGTGTTCCCTCCCTGAGGACCTGGGGGGGGGGGGGGGGAAACGGAAGAAAGAAGACGAAAGAAAAATAGAGTCAGACATAAAGCCTGAGTAAGTCTAGTACTACTTTGTCTATGAATAAAGAACTGGGTATGATAAGTAAAACAGGAAGTGGGCAAACACTATGAACTTGGTTAAGTTATCTAGGGTCGAATATACTATCGTACCCCATGTTAATCTCTGAACCCATATAAACTAGTTTCCAATTTGCACCCCATAATCAGGGTAGTGTGATCCATTCTACGATGATCGGCTCCTACTCGCATAGTTACATGTGTCTTACGGCCCCCGATGTCTGTAGTTACCTATGCTGGTCCCACCATGGAGTGTATCATGTCCCATAGTGGCAACCCGACACAACCTTAGAGTGCAAAGGTATGCTACTGGTGTCCAGTGCTTTATTTTTCTGCGCCGGAGTGCGTGCACGCCCGCACACCGTTAGAACCTACACTGCTACACCACCGCCGTCGATTTGACCTCTTACAATCAGCCCAGTAATCGTGCCCCACCCTGCCTAGTTTCAGGGTATCCTGATACACCTTTTAGGGTTACTGCTGAAAAGGGTCCCCCGTTACTAGGTTTTCTATCTCTAGCCAACATGCTAAGTTGGTTAAGTGTTTCCTAACCTAACCCCACCAGTCCGTTTAGTTTAGCATGTTCCATTTTGATTAAGTCTTTAGTTCACTTAATCCCAACAATCCTGACTCAGCCTTAATTGTCTTATTAAGGCCCTGACCTCTCACATTAGACAGGTATTGTTGTGGCTGCCTGTTGCTGGTTGGTTCCGGGCAGTCTTACGCCACAACTCAGTCTAACCTCGGGTCCTTGCTGGGCTCCATGTTTAACCTCCCACATTGGATAGGTATTGTTGTGACTACTGGACAGCCGGGCGGTTCCGGGCAGGTTTACATCACAACTCAATCCAACCTCGGGTTAAACACATCGTCTTTTCTACATTTACATATTTTGTCATTCTTCTTTATTTATATGTAAACATTTGCGGCCCATTATTAGTTAACGGTGTAAAGGTTACACCAATCATGGGCCCAACCCATACTTGACTTTGGGCCCTTCTATTTCATATTTTCATTCATTAATTAATTTTTACCCAACGTTATTTTCCCCCGTTTTACACGTCCGTTCATATATATTGGGCTTAGCCTTTTAAAGCCCAATTTAACCATGCGAAAGGGGAGGCTTATGGCGTATACACAAAGAGGGGAAAGTGAGCGCATGAACTTGCATATGACGTTGGAAAATACATAATAGAAATTGGTGTACTTGCATAGTGGTGACATGTATTTTGGTCATACAACATAGGTGACATAAATCAAGGCATGTAAACTTGCATAGGTTTAACTACAACATGAACCTATATTCTTATTTAGGCATAATGTCAAACATAAGCATGGCCTAAATACTTCTAGCATAAACATGGCATATTGTCAAACATAAGCATGGCATAAATACTTCTAGCATGAACATAACATAATTCAACTTAATCATGATTTAAGCCTAATCACATAACGATGGTATAAACATACTTATGCATAAATATTCCTAATCATGGTGTTTTGCTTTAAACTTGCAAAAAGGGGATTTTTGAGTCTAATCTAACCATGTCTCACATATGTCATCATATAATTCTTTAAAACAAGATAGACTTAATCATAGATCTCAATTATGCCAAATATCATTCCTAGCCATATTCATAAGTTTGCAAAAGCATGACTAATACATGGTGTCAAAATTCCACATAGTTTCATATGAACTATAATAACCAAACTTGTTTCAATTACTTGCAAAACGATTTATGCACAAAATATACATCATAATGGCATAATAACAAAGCCTCAAATTTGCATGAATTTCAATTAACTACATACATGTAGCTTCAATATAGATTACACAATTTGCGCAATATTCCAAACGTTTATTTGCATAGAACTACCGCATGTAGTTCTTTATAATGAATAATATAATTCAAGAGTATCCAAACGTATATAAATTGATAAGAACGCACAAATATTAATTACTTCCATTGCCACAATTCAAGCATACTCATCAACACAGTTGTTTATTATACCAAAGTAATACTCTACTTACAATGGTTTGATGAATTCTCTAGTTTAGGGATTGAAGACGCAAATTCCTTTGTTGAATTGATTAGCTTTAGGTTGCTTGAATTGCTTTAGGCCTTAGAACTTCCTCCCTAATCCTCTCTTTAGTTGGCGGCTATGCTTTGTCGTTCCTCAGCAACATGGCGGCTATGTTCTTAATTTTTAATGAATAGATTAGGGTTTAGTCTAGGGTTGTTTATATAGAGGTTAGGAACTAATTAGGACCCTTGATGTTGCTAGGTTAGATCATAGCCATTCATTAGGAAGAGAGACCAATAAAAACCCGCCACCTAGCCCTAATGACAAAGCAGACCACAGAAATTCGACCACACACCGACCTGGCCAGCCAGGTTGACTGGGCTCGACCAGGTCGATACCCCTGTCGATAGGGCTGTCGACAGCCCTGTCGACATGGGTAGCCCAGGTCGACAGCCCAGTCGACCTGGGTGGCCCAGGCGGCGCTTTTCTGGCCCAATGGGCCCCACTTCGGAATATTTAATTATTTAATTCTGTTTGAGTTTTAAATTTAATTCAAATCTTCCGAAGGCCATATCTTCTTCATACGGACTCCGTTTTTCGAAAACTCGGACTCTATTTCGCGTATTTTTCCGAGACGAACGCAATGGCGTATCCCGTTTCCCTTAGTTCTCTGATTTGAATTTGATTATACTTTAATTTATGAATTTCACAGTTATCGAATTTTCGGGGTGTTACATTCTCCCCCACTTAAAAGGATTTCGTCCCCGAAATCTTCAAGTTAGGAGGAATGTAAATCCTAACATCCAATCATCCATCTACTCATCCATCAAACACGAGCATCCATTGTCCTTAAAAGACTTCTAATGCTTCATGATCATATGCAAAGTGTGTGTGTACATGTACTTATCTAATGCAAAATCAGGCGGTCTACTGATTCAGTTGACCTCCTTAATGCGAATTATGTAAGTGCCATGCATCCATTATGTATGCAAAATTTTCCTATTCTTGATTCTACATGAGTGCACAACCATTCAATACAAATGCAACATCCACATGACAACACATTATAGTTCAACCACATACGAATACAAACATATATGCATATGCAATATGAAGTGACTGAGCCGATCTAAAACCTAGATTGTGTGTGTATATGCAACCACGAGCAACCACTAGCAATCACTTGCAACCACTTGCAACCATCATACATAACATGTTTCAACTACATGTTTTCATCCAAAGGTTTTCTACCTAAAAGATACGGTCGAGGGAATATACCTAAAAAGATAGATGGATAAAAGCGCAACTTAAGGAAAAGAAAGATCAAGGATGTACCCTCGAACAGAAAAGGGTAGGCAGTACGGATTCTAGCTTCAGTTTCCCAAGTCGCGTCTCCCTCGGCGTCGCTCCACTGAACTTTGACGAGCTTGACTTCGCGGTTGCGTAGCTTCTTCACTTCCGCTCCTAAGATGCGGGTAGGAACTCTCCTTATGGTTGCTTCGCGTTCCACTTCGGCCTCTTCGATGATGTTTGGCTCTACCACTTCAGCAGACTCATGTAGACATTTTCGGAGATGTGAAACGTGAAAAACGTTGTGGACTCCGGCCAATTTTTCGGGTAGTTCTAATCTATAGGTCATTTTCCAAATTTTCTCAATGATAGGAAATGGTCCTACCTAAAGGTATAGTCGAATGATAGAAACAAGTAAAAACTTTGTGCCCATTAGGCAATGTCGAAACTGGAAATCTATGCCACATATATATTGATTAGGAGAAGAACTCTCTAAGCATCAGCCCCGAAGACCGAAATCAACATCAGACTGACACCCAAAGAATTACTCAACCCAACCACCATATATGATTCTAAGAAATTAAGCATGATGGACTCCTTTTAGGTCACAAGGGAGTCCCTTCCTAAGACCGACCCGTATCCTATAAAACCCAAAAAGTTTGGTCAATCCAACGAACACCCTCAAGCCCCAACATGTGTTACTAACAGATGAGTCATACTCCCTACGGGGTTTGCGACAGAAATTGGATTGAGAGTGGGACCGAGAGGATAAACACAAAAGATAGCATGCAAGCAAGCTCTACAGGAAGAGAGGGACCAAGGATACACTCTTAAGAAGAGATATGATGCACGAATCTAGTCTTCGATCTTCTAAGTCGCCTTTCCTTGAGCTTGACTCCATTATGCTTTGTCCGTCTTTAACTTCACAATTTCGTAGCATCTTAATTCTTGTTTCCAAAATATGAGTTGGAACCTTTTCCACTGTTGCCTCTCGTTCCTCTTTCACTTACTCTACTTCTAATATTCTTGGCTCAATCCTAACTGCGTACTCATGGTTCCATGCAAGCTCTCCAAAATTCACTAGTGAATCTTGGATCTTGTTAACTTACTATAAGGTATTCCACATAGATGAATTATCTCTTGAAAATAAACAAATGTCAATTATGTTGCCAAATGTACTTACTAAGGTGATTCTTTACAACTCCTGCATCAGCGAAATGAACCTTCAGCCTTAGTGGCGAACACTACGGGAGCGCCCTATTCTGAAATGCTCCTTCAAATGAACCCCTACTCTAGAAGCTCTTTAATCTGTTTACTGAGCTCTTTCCTTTCTCGTGGAGCCATGTGTCTAACGGGCAACGCAACGGGCTTTGCATTATCTACAAGATATATGCGGAAGTCTATTTCCCGCTTCGGAGGCAAGCCCTTCACCTCTTCGAAGACATCCGGATATTCCCGGACCACTCTAGCTGATTTCAAATTTTCAACAGAGGCATCTAGCGATTCAAGATAACTAAGCATAACCGCATACGAGGGATTACAAGAAATTTCCAAAGTATTACCGAGCTGGGTTAGGAGCCTAACAACCCTTTTCTCACAATCAAGGATGGCCCCATTACTGGATAGCCAATCCATGCCCAAAATCAAACGATATCACGAAAAGCCCAAAATAAAGGCACTACACTTAAGTTCTACGCTTAGAATAGAAATTTTCAATCCCAAACAGATCATAGACAAATGAGCTGGGCCCCCAATTGGGTTTGAAACAATTAAGGGGTCCTCTACCATACTAGTTTTTAGGTGCAGAGATTCTACTAAAGCAGACGAGATAAAGGAGTGTGATGCGCCAGAATCAAATAAAGTGCGAACGGGGTGATCATAAAGATAAACTACACTTTCTACAGAAGTATTTATACCTCGCTGTTGCAATGGTGGCGCTTCTAGCACGTGAACCTGTGCCCCTGGGGTGGATCCAGTTGTAACAACCCGTATTTTCAATAACCTGTAATAACATAAATCGAGGCAGAATTTAATTCTAAAATGGGAATCAAGGGAAACGGGCTATGCCATTGCGTTCGTCTCGGAAAAATACGCGAAATAGAGTCCGTGTTTTCGAAAATCGGAGTCCGTATGACCAAGATATGGCCTCGCGAAGTTTCACGAAAAATTCCCAAATTAAAGTATACTTAATTAAGTGAAATGGGTTGTGTAGATATATATATATATATATTGATATATATATATATATATATAATTGAAAATTTAATAAATAAATATGCAAAAATGCTCAAAACAGCGAATTGGGAGAGGGGAATAACCGAACCGGCCGATTTTTGAAGTCGACCCGAGCCCGCTGGGTCGACTAGGGGTTAATCCAGGGTGTTTGGCTGTCAACCCGTGGGCCGATTCGCTCAAGTGCAGATTTTGCATTTGAATGGTTCTCATGGTCCATCTTTAATCTAAAGGCCCTAGATGGTTCCTACACTTGACTTCTTCCCCAAGACATGCTTTGATGGCTTGGATTGAATCTAGGGTTAATCCTATGGCCTAAAACACTTGCCTAATCTATAAATAAGACCCTAACCTACCCTAATTCATTCATAATTAAACCTAGTAACTAAACTATGGCAAAATACTAGCTCTCATGGCCTCCACTAATTTTATGAAGAGGGTTGCATACTAATCACTCTCTAATCAACTTCTAATCCCTTCTTAGCATCTTAATCTTCTTCATTTGGTGTTCAAAGTTGCTAGTTGTGAGTTTCTATCACTTTGATGATCTTTTGGTAAACTAATTAGATGAGATGTGATGAGATTTATGGTTTTGTATGTGGGTTAATGAGCTTTGAATCATATGATATGATGTTAGCATTAATCTTATGTTTATGCATGTTGAGTATGTAAGCTTATGCAAGTTTAATATGATGTATGTTATGTTTGCATGATGCTAAATATGCAAGTTGTGGGCTATGTAATCATATGCATGTTATGCAAGTTCATGGTAATATGCTATGCAAGTTACATGTATGTAAATATGCAAGTTACATGTTTGTTAATATGCAAGTTACATGTATGTAAATATGCAAGTTACATGTTTGTTAATATGCAAGTTACATGTTTGTTAATATGCAAGTTACATGTATGTAAATATGCAAGTTACATGTTTCTTTATATGCAAGTTACATGTTTGTTAATATGCAAGTTACATGTATGTAAATATGCAAGTTACATGTTTATTAATATGCAAGTTCATGATGACACATTATGCAAGTCTATAAGCTAATATGCAAGTTTGTTATGCAAAATGAATATGTAAGTTATGTGACATATTATATGCAAGTTATGTGACATGTTATGCAAGTTCATATGCAAGTTATGTGTTTGTTAATATGCAAGATGGCACCTTTGAAACATGTTCATTCATATGCAAGTTGACACCTTTTATATGTGTTATATCATGAACGAAATTACGTGGGAACGATGGGGT
The DNA here is from genome assembly GCA_030737875.1 of Allium sativum. NCBI lineage: Eukaryota > Viridiplantae > Streptophyta > Magnoliopsida > Asparagales > Amaryllidaceae > Allium > Allium sativum. The sequence goes on along the minus strand of CM060922.1, from coordinate 807,943,650 downwards.
AATTAAATGCATAAGTTAATAAGATTGTGTGAAATTAATATAATTATGCATAACACAAAATAAATAAACATAGTATGGGAATTTGCCTATTTGGTTAGGTGTACCCATACTATGTGTTGGGAATTTACCTATTGAGTTAGGTCTACCCCATGGGAATTTACCTATTAAGTTAGGTCTACCCATGTTAAGAAAACTTGATTAATTAGGGATAATTAATATAAAATTATGAGGGTGATTAATTAGGTGTAATTAATTGACTAAGACACGAGGTTGGACTCAGTTGTAGCGTAAAACTGCCCGGACCCAACCGGCTTAACCAGTTGCTACAAATGTTAGCCCAATGTGAGAGGTCTTAGGCACAAACTAAATACGTAATTAATGTAAAGACACGAGGTTAGACTCTGTTATGACATAAGGCTGCCCGGACCCAACCGGCTTAACCAGCGGTCATAAAAGACAGTCTAATGTGAGAGGTCTTTACAAAGGTTACGTTCTTAATTAATTAATTAAGAAACACTTAACCACATTAGCATGTAGAGGGACATGAGGGGTTAAGTGGGTGCCTCGGGTGGCATGAGAAAATCTAGTGGTTGCCTTGGGTGGCAATAGAAAATACGATTAGAATACTTAACCAAAATGGAACATGTAATTAAAACATGATTAAAGGGTTAAGTGGGATATACTAGAAAAAGGGACAAGCTTAGGTGGGTAGCTTGTGGAGGCCCATTTCAACCAGTAACCCATACGTATCTTTGTGGGCTCGACCCATGTCGAGGACGGGACACGCATACTGGGCTTGACTGTAAGAGGCAAACGGGTTAGCGGTGGCAACGCAAGTCCAACGGGCTTCATATGCGTGAGTGGGCCCGGGCTGGTAGGTAAGCCGTTGTTGCATCGAGTAGATATAAGCCGTGCACCTTTAGTTTCATCAGGTTGCCACATTGGGGAATGATACATCCCACGGTGGGGCCAGCACGGGTATCTACGTTAGGGAGCCGATCGAATGGGAAGTAGTGTGTACACCTAGTGGATTGTAGGGCCCCGTGGCGCCTACTTGGTCACCTAGGGGTACGCAAGTACTAATTAGTAAATTTTATAAGTCCTTGGGTGGGATCAACCTTTAAGTTAGGAACGACTGGTGTGGTGCAGTTTAGTAATTTACCTTAGGGAGGGTAGATGCGTCTTTATCCTTTATCTTCGTTTAGTTGACTGCTTAGGGTAGCCATTCATCCCTATATGTTACCGTATATCAGTTTATGTCTTCTCTGGTTACTTTAACGATTGTATTGTTAAAGTTATAGGACTCGCTCAGACTTATGTCTGACCCCGTTGTTTTTATCTTTTTCCCAACCCTCAGGTCCTACGGTGGATCCTAGCAGTAGTGGAGCTTGATCGGATTGCTGTTCCAGTCTTTAGGAGCTTGGATAGATGTAAAGCTCCAGTTATCCAGTTATCTTTTCTTTTGTTTGGCTATTGTATGAGAGTGGGATTATGTACTTCTTTATTTTGATGGATATTGTACTTGACCTTTATTGTGGTTTTATGATGTAACCAGACATGTTTTACTTCCGCTGTTATGAGATGATGTTTTAAAATTTCAAGTACTATTTATATCTGTCTTGTTGTAATTTTTCTGTTCTATATTCACTAAAATACTCCACCGATGCTATGGCATTCCCTTAGTGAGTGATCATAGCGGGAGTGGGGTGTTACACGTGGTATCAGAGCTTAAGGTTACCAGAACAGATAAAATTTTTGAGAAAAACTATTTTCTAAGAGTATTTTCGAAGAAAGTATTTTCAAAAGCATGTCTTCTAAGAGAAAAAGTTTTTGAAAAAGAAAAGCATAATCCCCAATAGCCATATCTTTATCTTTCGGAATCTCCTTTTTGAATCTTTCCTCTTTCGTTTCAGCATGGCTGAAGATCTTAACATCCCGGAGGGTTTAGTTATACCACTATGGTATAGGAGGTTGCAAGAGGCTAGGGCCGCGGCTGCGGGTCCGGCCAATGCTACTACACCAGAGACAACCGCTCCTCCTCCTCAGCCTAGAGTGGATAATTTTGCTAAGGTTTGCAAGGAGTTCAAGGCTATAGGAGGAAAACCTTTTCTTGGTTCAGAGACTTTCGTAGAGGCTAGAGATTGGCTTAAGGAAGTGGAAGAGTTGCTAGATATCTTTGAAGTGGAAGAGGGAAAGAAAGTCAAGTTGGCGGCTTGGTTAATGAAGGGAGAGGCCTCATTCTGGTGGGAGGTCACTAATGGAGAACGCCCTGTTGACTCTTGGGCAGATTTTAAGCAAAGGTTTGGGGCTAAGTTTCTCTCAAGGGCGGAAGAGAATCTGTTTATGGAGAAGTTCTTGAATTTGAAGCAAGGGAATCTCACGGTGAAAGAATATGTCAACAAATTCAATCAATTAGCAAGGTTTGGCATAGAGTTGGTGAATACACCGGAGAAGAAGGCTTTGAGGTTCGTTAGAGGCTTGAACGAACCATTGCAAGGAATAGCTATGACTCACATTCCTATGGGGGCCACTTTTGAGAAGCTTGTCTACATGGCACTTATGCATGAGGATGATAAGAATTCTAAGGCACCAGAGAAAAAGGGGGATCAGAAGAAACCGCAACAACAACAACAAGGCAAGGGCGGAAAAGGCAATGGTGACAAAAAGAAGACGAAGAAGAAGTGCTTCAATTGTGGAACACCAGGACACCTCAGTAAGGATTGTCGCAAAAAGAAGAAGACCGGTTGCTTTCATTGTGGTGAAGCAGGGCATCTTGTGAAAAACTGCCCAAAGAAGGGGCAGAAGACGGGGTCTACCTCAGGAGGGCAGGTGCAAGCTCTTATAGCACCACCTCAGTCAGGGGGGCAAGTTCAGGTTCTCTCAGTTCCACCGATTCAGCAGAGAGGTAGAACTATTTCCGTTGAAAGTCTGGTTTTTCTGTTTGATCATCCAGTTCGTACTTTGTTTGACTCTGGCGCATCGCATTCTTTTATCTCATCATCGTTAGTTGAGTCACTGCACTTAGACACCAGTCTAGTTGATGATCCCTTGGTTGTCTCGAACCCAATTGGGGGCTCCATATATCTGTCTATGATATGTTTGGGTTTGAAGATTTCTATACTTAGCGTTGAGTTTAGATGTGATGCTTTTGTATTGGGCTTCACGGGCTATGGGTTGATCTTGGGCATGGACTGGTTATCCAGTAATGGTGCCGTTCTTGATTGCGAAAGGAGAGTTGTCAGGCTCATGACCCGCTTGGGTAACACTCTCGAGATCTCTTGCAATCCCATGGAATCTGTTTTGCTAAGTTATCTTGAATCGCTCGATGCTTCGGTCGAGAGTTTGCATTCTGTCAGAGTAGTCCGGGAATATCCGGATGTGTTTGAAGAAGTAAAGGGTTTGCCTCCGAAGCGGGAGATAGATTTCCGAATTTATTTGGTGGATAATGCCAAACCGGTGTCTTTGCCAGTGCGCCACATGGCTCCTCGGGAGAGAAGGGAACTTCATAAGCAAGTAGGGGAGTTGCTTGAGAAGGGGTTTATAAGGCGAAGTATATCGGAGTGGGGAGCTCCAGTAGTGTTTGCCACGAAGGCGGATGGGTCCCTCAGACTTTGTGTGGATTATAGGGAACTTAATAAGCTCACAAAGAAGAATAGACACCCATTACCGAGGATAGATGATCTCTTTGATCAGTTGGTTGGCGCCTCAGTGTTTTCGCAAATGGATTTGGCTACAGGGTTTCATCAGTTGAGAGTGGCGGAGGACAGTATAGAGAAGACTGCTTTCCGGACTCCGGATGGTTTTTATGAGTGGCTAGTGATGCCATTTGGGTTGACAAACGCCCCTGCATACTTTGTGGATCTCATGAGTAGAGTGTTCAGAGAGTATCTGAATAAGTTTGTAGTAGTTTTTGTGGATGACATCTTGGTCTTTTCCAAGAGTGAAGAAGAGCATGCCTTACATCTCAGAGAAGTGTTGGAGACTCTTCGAGCACATGGTCTTAAAGCTAAATTCTCTAAATGTCATTTTTGGAGAAGAGAAGTGCGATTCTTAGGGCATGTGGTCTCTAAGGAAGGGATAGCTGTGGATCCCGCAAAGATAGTATCTATCCAGGATTGGAAAGTTCCTAAAAATGCTACCGAAGTAAGAAGTTTCTTGGGGTTGGCAGGATATTATAGGAAGTTTATCAAAGACTTCGCGAAGATATCAGCCCCATTAACCCGCTTGACGAAGAAGAATCTGGTTTTCTCATGGGATGTAGATTGTGATGATGCTTTCCGACGGTTAAAGAGAGCTTTGACCACCGCTCCAGTCTTAGTGCTCCCGGATGGGAGTAAGCCGTTTGTTGTTTATACCGATGCTTGTGGAACAGGATTAGGCGCAGTCTTGATGCAGGAGGGAAGGGTAATAGCCTATGGAGGGAGACAATTGAGAGTGCATGAGAAGAATTACCCTACCCATGATCTAGAGTTGGCCGCGATTGTTTTCGCACTTAAGTCTTGGCGCCATTATCTTCTTGGTGAGAGATTCGAGTTGTTCACTGACCATAAATCATTGAAGTACTTATTCTCTCAGAAAGATTTAAACTTAAGACAGCAAAGGTGGATGGAGTTCTTAGCATCCTATGATTTCGAGATAGCATATACCCCTGGCAAGGGTAACGTGGTGGCTGACGCCTTGAGTAGAAAAAGGCTATCTTTAAGTCCATTGTTCGTAGAACGGCGAAGCTTGGAGTTTCTTTCTTTGTTCGACTTCAGACCTTCTGTTGATTTTGTACCTGGTTTGTTGGCATCCTTGGAGGTTAGACCTACTCTTTTGAGACGGATTGGCGAGGCTCAGCGAGACGACCCACAGTTGGTTGTGTTGGTAGAGAAGCTTATAAGAGGGGAGTCGTCCAGCCATTTGGGTAGATACACCATAGATGATAAGGGATGGTTGCATAGAGACGGTAGACTTTGTGTACCGCAAGATGAGGGTTTGAAGAAGGCTATTTTGGATGATGCACATCGTTCAAGAATGACTATTCATCCCGGTGGAGACAAAATGTACCAAGACATGAAGAGAGTTTTCTTCTGGGCCGGTATGAAGAAAGATGTAGCCGAGTATGTGGCTAGATGTTTAGTGTGCCAACAAGTTAAAGCGGAGCAAAGGAAACCCGGTGGGTTGCTACACCCATTGGAAGTTCCGCAGTGGAAGTGGGATAGTGTCTCGATGGATTTCATCGATGGGTTACCGAGATCGAGGAAGGGCAATACGGGAATTTGGGTTGTGGTGGACAGACTTACCAAGAGTGCCCATTTTATAACCGTGAAGAGTAAGAGGACCGCTCCATGGCTTGCTTCGGTCTATGTTAGGGAGATTGTTAGATTGCATGGCGTGCCATCCAGCATTGTGAGTGATCGAGATCCTATCTTTACTAGTGAGTTTTGGAGAAGTTTGCAAGAGGCGGTAGGGACTCAGTTGTGTTTGAGCACCGCATATCATCCTCAGACGGACGGTCAGACCGAGAGGGTGAACCGTATCTTAGAAGATCTCTTGAGGCTTTGTATCTTGGATTTTGGAGGTACATGGGAAGAACATCTTCCTTTGGTGGAGTTCGCATATAATAACAGCTTTCAGTCCAGTATTGGTATGGCTCCTTTCGAAGCTCTTTATGGAAGGCCTTGTCGATCTCCTACATGTTGGTGGGAATCTACAGATAAGATCTTGCTTGGGCCAGATATGGTTAGAGAGACTTCAGAGAAGATTGATTTGATTCGAAGAAGGATGAAGGCAGCACAAGATAGACAGAAATCTTATGCGGATCGGAGAAGGACGGAACTTGAGTTTGAGGTTGGGGATATGGTTTTTGTCAAAGTATCTCCATTAAGAAATGTGGTTCGCTTTGGGTCCGTTGGGAAGTTAGCACCGAGATTTGTTGGGCCGTTTCCTATTAAGGAAAGGATTGGACGGATGGCATATAGGGTGGAGTTGCCCGACAGACTTAGTGGTGTTCATGATGTATTCCATGTATCACATTTGAGGAAGTGCTTACATGAGACCGCAGAGGTGGTAGAGCCGAGTTTGCTTAGAGATGTAGAGGTAGAGCGTGACGCGACGATTCGACGAGCTCCTACTCGCATCCTTGGGTCAGAAACTAGGAAGTTGAGGAACAGAGAAGTCCAGCTAGTTAAAGTGCAATGGGGAGATGACGAAAGCAATGCTACTTGGGAGACGGAAGCGAAGATGCGTTCTTTGTATCCATTTCTTTTTGAGAGTATGTCTTTTAACTTCTCCTTTATTGCTTGTCTAGTACTTATCTTATCTTTAGTATATCCTCTCGCTAGTACCTATGACCTTTAGATAGGGTAAAACCTATGGTTGAAACATGTGTTTGAAACATGTTATGGTTGATGGATGCATATGGATGCAATTGTTTGCTAGTGGTTGCTCGTGGATGCATATACACACACATTAGGCACTAGATCGGCTCAGTCACTTCATGATTGCATATTGCATAAATGGATGTGGTAGTTAGATTGATGGATGTATCATGGCTGTGTTATCATATGGATGATGCATTTTTGTGTATGGTTGTGCACGCATGTAGAAATTTGTATGTGTCAATAGGGTTTCGCATACATATTGGATGCATGGCACTATCATGGTTTGCATTAAGGAGGTCGACTGAATCAGTAGACCGCCTGATTTTGCATTAGTATACGGACATATACACACACTTTCCGCATATGTTCATATATCATTAGAGGTCTCTAAGGATAATGGTTGCTTGTGGTTGATGGTTTAGTAGATGGTTGTTTGGTTGGTAGGATACGTTCTTCTTAACTTAGAGATTTCGAGGACGAAATCCTTTAAGGAGGGGAGAATGTAACAACCCGTATTTTCAATAACCTGTAATAACATAAATCGAGGCAGAATTTAATTCTAAAATGGGAATCAAGGGAAACGGGCTATGCCATTGCGTTCGTCTCGGAAAAATACGCGAAATAGAGTCCGAGTTTTCGAAAATCGGAGTCCGTATGACCAAGATATGGCCTCGCGAAGTTTCACGAAAAATTCCCAAATTAAAGTATACTTAATTAAGTGAAATGGGTTGTGTAGATATATATATATATATATTGATATATATATATATATATATAATTGAAAATTTAATAAATAAATATGCAAAAATGCTCAAAACAGCGAATTGGGAGAGGGGAATAACCGAACCGGCCGATTTTTGAAGTCGACCCGAGCTCGCTGGGTCGACTAGGGGTTAATCCAGGGTGTTTGGCTGTCAACCCGTGGGCCGATTCGCTCAAGTGCAGATTTTGCATTTGAATGGTTCTCATGGTCCATCTTTAATCTAAAGGCCCTAGATGGTTCCTACACTTGACTTCTTCCCCAAGACATGCTTTGATGGCTTGGATTGAATCTAGGGTTAATCCTATGGCCTAAAACACTTGCCTAATCTATAAATAAGACCCTAACCTACCCTAATTCATTCATAATTAAACCTAGTAACTAAACTATGGCAAAATACTAGCTCTCATGGCCTCCACTAATTTTATGAAGAGGGTTGCATACTAATCACTCTCTAATCAACTTCTAATCCCTTCTTAGCATCTTAATCTTCTTCATTTGGTGTTCAAAGTTGCTAGTTGTGAGTTTCTATCACTTTGATGATCTTTTGGTAAACTAATTAGATGAGATGTGATGAGATTTATGGTTTTGTATGTGGGTTAATGAGCTTTGAATCATATGATATGATGTTAGCATTAATCTTATGTTTATGCATGTTGAGTATGTAAGCTTATGCAAGTTTAATATGATGTATGTTATGTTTGCATGATGCTAAATATGCAAGTTGTGGGCTATGTAATCATATGCATGTTATGCAAGTTCATGGTAATATGCTATGCAAGTTACATGTATGTAAATATGCAAGTTACATGTTTGTTAATATGCAAGTTACATGTATGTAAATATGCAAGTTACATGTTTGTTAATATGCAAGTTACATGTTTGTTAATATGCAAGTTACATGTATGTAAATATGCAAGTTACATGTTTCTTTATATGCAAGTTACATGTTTGTTAATATGCAAGTTACATGTATGTAAATATGCAAGTTACATGTTTATTAATATGCAAGTTCATGATGACACATTATGCAAGTCTATAAGCTAATATGCAAGTTTGTTATGCAAAATGAATATGTAAGTTATGTGACATATTATATGCAAGTTATGTGACATGTTATGCAAGTTCATATGCAAGTTATGTGTTTGTTAATATGCAAGATGGCACCTTTGAAACATGTTCATTCATATGCAAGTTGACACCTTTTATATGTGTTATATCATGAACGAAATTACGTGGGAACGATGGGGTAATTAAATGCATAAGTTAATAAGATTGTGTGAAATTAATATAATTATGCATAACACAAAATAAATAAACATAGTATGGGAATTTGCCTATTTGGTTAGGTGTACCCATACTATGTGTTGGGAATTTACCTATTGAGTTAGGTCTACCCCATGGGAATTTACCTATTAAGTTAGGTCTACCCATGTTAAGAAAACTTGATTAATTAGGGATAATTAATATAAAATTATGAGGGTGATTAATTAGGTGTAATTAATTGACTAAGACACGAGGTTGGACTCAGTTGTAGCGTAAAACTGCCCGGACCCAACCGGCTTAACCAGTTGCTACAAATGTTAGCCCAATGTGAGAGGTCTTAGGCACAAACTAAATACGTAATTAATGTAAAGACACGAGGTTAGACTCTGTTATGACATAAGGCTGCCCGGACCCAACCGGCTTAACCAGCGGTCATAAAAGACAGTCTAATGTGAGAGGTCTTTACAAAGGTTACGTTCTTAATTAATTAATTAAGAAACACTTAACCACATTAGCATGTAGAGGGACATGAGGGGTTAAGTGGGTGCCTCGGGTGGCATGAGAAAATCTAGTGGTTGCCTTGGGTGGCAATAGAAAATACGATTAGAATACTTAACCAAAATGGAACATGTAATTAAAACATGATTAAAGGGTTAAGTGGGATATACTAGAAAAAGGGACAAGCTTAGGTGGGTAGCTTGTGGAGGCCCATTTCAACCAGTAACCCATACGTATCTTTGTGGGCTCGACCCATGTCGAGGACGGGACACGCATACTGGGCTTGACTGTAAGAGGCAAACGGGTTAGCGGTGGCAACGCAAGTCCAACGGGCTTCATATGCGTGAGTGGGCCCGGGCTGGTAGGTAAGCCGTTGTTGCATCGAGTAGATATAAGCCGTGCACCTTTAGTTTCATCAGGTTGCCACATTGGGGAATGATACATCCCACGGTGGGGCCAGCACGGGTATCTACGTTAGGGAGCCGATCGAATGGGAAGTAGTGTGTACACCTAGTGGATTGTAGGGCCCCGTGGCGCCTACTTGGTCACCTAGGGGTACGCAAGTACTAATTAGTAAATTTTATAAGTCCTTGGGTGGGATCAACCTTTAAGTTAGGAACGACTGGTGTGGTGCAGTTTAGTAATTTACCTTAGGGAGGGTAGATGCGTCTTTATCCTTTATCTTCGTTTAGTTGACTGCTTAGGGTAGCCATTCATCCCTATATGTTACCGTATATCAGTTTATGTCTTCTCTGGTTACTTTAACGATTGTATTGTTAAAGTTATAGGACTCGCTCAGACTTATGTCTGACCCCGTTGTTTTTATCTTTTTCCCAACCCTCAGGTCCTACGGTGGATCCTAGCAGTAGTGGAGCTTGATCGGATTGCTGTTCCAGTCTTTAGGAGCTTGGATAGATGTAAAGCTCCAGTTATCCAGTTATCTTTTCTTTTGTTTGGCTATTGTATGAGAGTGGGATTATGTACTTCTTTATTTTGATGGATATTGTACTTGACCTTTATTGTGGTTTTATGATGTAACCAGACATGTTTTACTTCCGCTGTTATGAGATGATGTTTTAAAATTTCAAGTACTATTTATATCTGTCTTGTTGTAATTTTTCTGTTCTATATTCACTAAAATACTCCACCGATGCTATGGCATTCCCTTAGTGAGTGATCATAGCGGGAGTGGGGTGTTACACCAGTGCCCTGCCCCTGTCCTCGTTTCCTTGGGCAGTCCTTAGCCCTATGGCCCGTCTCGCCGCAAGAAAAGCACCCACCATTCTCCTTGGCCTTCTTTTTCCGGCAGTCCTTTACTAAGTGCCCCACTTTGCCACAGAAATTACACGTCCTCTTCTCTTTGTTGCCTTCCCCGCCCTTCTTAAAGTCTGTCTTCTTGGGCTGCAAACCCTCTTTCTTCCCTTGAGAGCTTTCTGTCTTTGTCTCCTTCTTGCCCTTGTCCTCTTCATTCAGCAATGCCATTTGCACCAATCTTTCATACGTGGCTCCCATGGGTATATGGGTCATGGCCAAACTATGTAATGGCTCATTTAACCCCTTGACGAAACGGAGAGCCTTCTTGTGCGGGGTGTTGACTAGGTCAAGCCCAAACCTAGCCAGCTCATCAAACTGATTCACATACTCTCTGACAGTCTTGTCTCCTTGCTTAAGAAATAAGAATTTCTCCAACTGCAAACTTCTTTCCGCATCTGAGAGAAACTTAGTCTCAAACCTTGCCCTAAAGTCCTCCCATGTATCCACTGGTCTTTCAGCATTGGTGACTTCCCACCAGTAGGAAGCCTCGCCCTTCAATAGCCACACCGCTAGTTGTACCTTTTGTCTATCTTCTACCTCAAAGATGATGAATAGGTCCTCCGTTTCTTTTAGCCAATTCCTAGCTGCTACGAAGGACTCAGTTCCATGGAAATCCCTTCCTCCCATAGCTTTAAAATCTTTACATATCTTAGCGAATGTGTTTCCCCGTGGAGGAGGTGGAGGAAAAAGTACTGCTGCGGCTGGATGATTCCCTTCAGCTGGAGGAGGAGGAACGGTAGGACCTGGCTGAGTGGCCCTAGCTTCTAAGAAATGTCTAAACCAACCAGGTATGGGCACCCCTTCAGGCAAGTTAAGTTCTTGGGACATGCTGAAACAAAAAGGATAGATTCAAAACGAAGGATAAGAGATAATACCTATGGCTTTGGGGAGTGGACTTTGCCTTTTTTAAAATAAAATAATATTTTTCTTTTAAAAATGCTTCTTTAAATTTCCTTTTTGAAAATAATTTTTCAAAACTTTTTATCTTATCTGGTAAACCTATGCTCTGATACCAAGTGAAACACCCCACCTCCGTTAGGGTCACTCTCAAAGGGAATGCCCTAATTTTGGTGGAGGTTTATAAGTACAAGTCACAGATATACAAGACAGATATAAGAACACATATTTGTAAACAGCGGAAGAACAACAAACTTTATTTCATCAAGTCAAATACGTGTTACAACAACATCCTTTCAAAACATAACATAACACTTTCATAATCTGTCTTGAGTACATCATTTTTAAAGAAGCATAAATAAAACATAGATAAACTGCAAAAGCCCCATAGTGGATTGTCCAAAGCCATAGTTCAAAACAGGAAAGTCCAAGCAATACATTTCTCTTCTTCAAGCTGGATGTTGAGGTAAGTCAAGCTGCTGTGTTCCCTCCCTGAGGACCTGGGGGGGGGGGGGAAACGGAAGAAAGAAGACGAAAGAAAAATAGAGTCAGACATAATGCCTGAGTAAGTCTAGTACTACTTTGTCTATGAATAAAGAACTGGGTATGATAAGTAAAACAGGAAGTGGGCAAACACTATGAACTTGGTTAAGTTATCTAGGGTCGAATATACTATCGTACCCCATGTTAATCTCTGAACCCATATAAACTAGTTTCCAATTTGCACCCCATAATCAGGGTAGTGTGATCCATTCTACGATGATCGGCTCCTACTCGCATAGTTACATGTGTCTTACGGCCCCCGATGTCTGTAGTTACCTATGCTGGTCCCACCATGGAGTGTATCAAGTCCCATAGTGGCAACCCGACACAACCTTAGAGTGCAAAGGTATGCTACTGGTGTCCAGTGCTTTATTTTTCTGCGCCGGAGTGCGTGCACGCCCGCACATCGTTAGAACCTACACTGCTACACCACCGCCGTCGATTTGACCTCTTACAATCAGCCCAGTAATCGTGCCCCACCATGCCTAGTTTCAGGGTATCCTGATACACCTTTTAGGGTTACTGCTGAAAAGGGTCCCCCGTTACTAGGTTTTCTATCTCTAGCCAACATGCTAAGTTGGTTAAGTGTTTCCTAACCTAACCCCACCAGTCCGTTTAGTTTAGCATGTTCCATTTTGATTAAGTCTTTAGTTCACTTAATCCCAACAATCCTGACTCAGCCTTAATTGTCTTATTAAGGCCCTGACCTCTCACATTAGACAGGTATTGTTGTGGCTGCCTGTTGCCGGTTGGTTCCGGGCAGTCTTACGCCACAACTCAGTCTAACCTCGGGTCCTTGCTGGGCTCCATGTTTAACCTCCCACATTGGATAGGTATTGTTGTGACTACTGGACAGCCGGGCGGTTCCGGGTAGGTTTACATCACAACTCAATCCAACCTCGGGTTAAACACATCGTCTTTTCTACATTTACATATTTTGTCATTCTTCTTTATTTATATGTAAACATTTGCGGCCCATTATTAGTTAACGGTGTAAAGGTTACACCAATCATGGGCCCAACCCATACTTGACTTTGGGCCCTTCTATTTCATATTTTCATTCATTAATTAATTTTTACCCAACGTTATTTTCCCCCGTTTTACACGTCCGTTCATATATATTGGGCTTAGCCTTTTAAAGCCCAATTTAACCATGCGAAAGGGGAGGCTTATGGCGTATACACAAAGAGGGGAAAGTGAGCGCATGAACTTGCATATGACGTTGGAAAATACATAATAGAAATTGGTGTACTTGCATAGTGGTGACATGTATTTTGGTCATACAACATAGGTGACATAAATCAAGGCATGTAAACTTGCATAGGTTTAACTATAACATGAACCTATATTCTTATTTAGGCATAATGTCAAACATAAGCATGGCCTAAATACTTCTAGCATAAACATGGCATATTGTCAAACATAAGCATGGCATAAATACTTCTAGCATGAACATAACATAATTCAACTTAATCATGATTTAAGCCTAATCACATAACGATGGTATAAACATACTTATGCATAAATATTCCTAATCATGGTGTTTTGCTTTAAACTTGCAAAAAGGGGATTTTTGAGTCTAATCTAACCATGTCTCACATATGTCATCATATAATTCTTTAAAACAAGATAGACTTAATCATAGATCTCAATTATGCCAAATATCATTCCTAGCCATATTCATAAGTTTGCAAAAGCATGACTAATACATGGTGTCAAAATTCCACATAGTTTCATATGAACTATAATAACCAAACTTGTTTCAATTACTTGCAAAACGATTTATGCACAAAATATACATCATAATGGCATAATAACAAAGCCTCAAATTTGCATGAATTTCAATTAACTACATACATGTAGCTTCAATATAGATTACACAATTTGCGCAATATTCCAAACGTTTATTTGCATAGAACTACCGCATGTAGTTCTTTATAATGAATAATATAATTCAAGAGTATCCAAACGTATATAAATTGATAAGAACGCACAAATATTAATTACTTCCATTGCCACAATTCAAGCATACTCATCAACACAGTTGTTTATTATACCAAAGTAATACTCTACTTACAATGGTTTGATGAATTCTCTAGTTTAGGGATTGAAGACGCAAATTCCTTTGTTGAATTGATTAGCTTTAGGTTGCTTGAATTGCTTTAGGCCTTAGAACTTCCTCCCTAATCCTCTCTTTAGTTGGCGGCTATGCTTTGTCGTTCCTCAGCAACATGGCGGCTATGTTCTTAATTTTTAATGAATAGATTAGGGTTTAGTCTAGGGTTGTTTATATAGAGGTTAGGAACTAATTAGGACCCTTGATGTTGCTAGGTTAGATCATAGCCATTCATTAGGAAGAGAGACCAATAAAAACCCGCCACCTAGCCCTAATGACAAAGCAGACCACAGAAATTCGACCACACACCGACCTGGCCAGCCAGGTTGACTGGGCTCGACCAGGTCGATACCCCTGTCGATAGGGCTGTCGACAGCCCTGTCGACATGGGTAGCCCAGGTCGACAGCCCAGTCGACCTGGGTGGCCCAGGCGGCGCTTTTCTGGCCCAATGGGCCCCACTTCGGAATATTTAATTATTTAATTCTGTTTGAGTTTTAAATTTAATTCAAATCTTCCGAAGGCCATATCTTCTTCATACGGACTCCGTTTTTGAAAACTCGGACTCTATTTCGCGTATTTTTCCGAGACGAACGCAATGGCGTATCCCGTTTCCCTTAGTTCTCTGATTTGAATTTGATTATACTTTAATTTATGAATTTCACAGTTATCGAATTTTCGGGGTGTTACATATAGTATATTGGATGTGTTGGTTGTTATATTAATCGAGCAAGATTAAATTTGAGTTGGTTATACATATATAAACAAATAAAATTCGTATAAGTATTAGGAAATGAATTAAAACTGAATTTAAATCAGAATTGAAATTTACAACTCTGGAAATTTGAAAAAGTGTTTGTAAATGGAGTTGAATTAAATATATGGCAATTTTAAAATCCTGGGAGATTTTAGAAATGTTTTCCAAGCATTGGGAATAGTATTTTGAAATAGATTTCAAAATGGAAGTATTTAGAAATAGTTTTAAAAGTGATATATTATGGAACTCACTTCGATAGCTGGGAAATAACCCTGATGATGAATCGCGACATCATTAGTGTTCATTTTTGAGTTGCTAAGTGACGGATTACTAACAAAGATTTTGTTTTTGAATTGTTTTGTGAAAAGCAAGTTGTTTTGAATCCTAAAAGGGGATATCTGGTTTTAGAAAAGTTAAACTGTTTGAAAATCTCTAGGGAAGATTGTTTGAATTAAAACAAATTAAATTAGTATTTGTAAAAGCAAATAGAAATAGAAATTGAGTTGAAACCAGTTAAGTTGAAAAAGAATTGAGATAGAAAGTATCGAATTAGATCGGATTGGAGATAACCCGAAATGGAATTGGACTGGTAAGTTAAGAGTTGAAATTAAAAATGGAATCTGAATTAAGAACAGAATTCGGCTTGGGTATAACCGAATAATTGGGATGACATTGATATATGCTGAATTAGTAGCAGATGTAAAGGATATAATGATATGCCCGACAAAAAGGTACAAGTTTATATTATATAAAGGTTTGAGATTTTGATCAGTCGAATTGGTAACCCGTTTGGCTTTTTGATTTTCTTTCGGGTTGAAGAATGGCCCAGAGAGGCGAGTTGTAGTTGTACCAATTGACCAGTATAAAGGAGGTGCTGGCGAAAATTTTCGAAAATTTCGGGTGTTAGAAAATTTTCAGGATTTTTGGAAATTTTCGTTGATTAGAAATGAGTAAATATATAATTGAGATTAAATTGGTTCAGTTGAAACTGAAGTTAAGAAGTAAACAAATAATTTTAACCCAGTTAGTAGGGTTTGTTTTCTACCTTAGCAATTTCGAGGACGAAATTATTTTAAGGGGGGAAGAATGTAACGACCTGTATTTTTCAGCGATATAATAATTTATTTATTTAATTATTTAAATAGTGATAAAGAGATTTAAATTGTCGTTTAATTAAATAATAGTGAATATTTAATTAAATTAAATAATAGGATAATATATTTAAATTCTCAAATAATCAGAAATAGTTGAATTCACAATATTGTGCGAATTGGATTATTTATAATATATAATTCAGTTTAGAGTTGAATTATATTCACGAATATATTATATAAACGAAGTTTGAACGTATAATTTTATTATAAATATAATCAAGCTCGAAATGGTGCGATAGTTCGTTAATTGGCGATTTGAACTTCAAATGAATATACAGAATCCGTTTTAAATTGGATTTTTGTGAAACAAGAAACATTCGGAGCTGGTGAAGTATATTTTTCTATTGGAAGAGGAAAATCGGGATTTCATTGTGTAGATTTTGATTTATATCCAAATCAAATTTTCAAAAAGTCACTATGGAATTCCTTTATAATTTATAATGATTTATTTATATTTTAAATGAATTTTTCAAAAAAAATTGAATTTCGATTTAACCGGGATTTGAATATCTAGTTATAAACCCAATTGGAGCTGTATGATATTCTATTATGAATATATACGATAATATTTATTTTTAAATATTTAATTTAATTATTTTTAAATATATTTATATATTTAAATGGGTTATTTAGAGCTTGAAAATTAGCCAGTTTTGCAATCGACCTCCGTTTCCGATGAAACTAATTTTGTTAGATCCGTAACATCAAAATATTGTTAGATTTCAATTTTCGTGATTTTTGAAGTCTGTATGTAGCCGTACGGATTTTTAATGTGAAAAACAGTTGGTATTTTGACAGTTAAAAATACGTTGTTTGAGCAAACGGAGTCGGAAATCGACGAAACCAGTTTCGTTGGGTCCGTAATGTCGAACTGTAGCTGCATGTCCAGTTTCATAATTTTTGGGTATTGTGTGTGATTACAGGAATTTTAAAGGATAAATAAAATCAGCAGTTGATTATAATTTAATATAATATTGGGAGAAAAATATCAAAATTCTTTATAAATACCCTACATCTTTCTAATCCTAATCCATTTACATTCCACGGTCAGTGCATTTCTGGCCGCCACCAAACTCTTAAGTCGTGAGATTCAAAAATAAAAAAGAATTCAAAATAAATTCTTTAAATCAATATGTATTCAAATTTGTGTTGCCTGGGTCCTTCTCTTCGATTCGGTATCACAGTTGAAGCATGCGATTCCTGATGGTAAACTCGACATTTTTCCACCGCGGGGATGTATGAGCCAGGGTTCATGATTTTGAGAGTACCAAACACTAATTCAAGATTTTGAGGTTGTTTTCGGGGTCCTGGAGTGTTTCCGCACCTTGTGAGCTGGTTCGGTGTGTTTCCGCGACATTTTGTGTCGATATTCTTCACTGGATGACGCAGGCTCGAGCAGAACGCAATAGGGGTTATGGGTTTGAGTTTGGTTAAATTGGATGGGGATGTTGAGATTAGGGAGAGGAGATCAACGGTGATGTTAGTTTGGATTTTAAATGAGGAGACGAGGTAGTTCCTGTCGATGGAAATGGCCATTTTTGGGTGTGTATTGTTTACTGGAGGGCGAGAGTAAGAAGAGGAAGAAGGAGTAGCCGTATATGGGTAGTGGGCGCAGAAGTTGGGCCAACGGAAATGAGTGAGGCCCATTTAGTAAATAGTTAAGTTATTTTCAATTTAAATAGTACTTTAACTTGTAAATGATATATCTTGATCATGCGATATCAGAATTTCAAACTGTCGGATCCATTTGGATCGTATGGACGGCGGCTACGCAATGGAACTGACTGGGAGTGAATTGGAGTTCATTACAATTTATTGCAAAATAAATTATCCGTCTGAATCAAGCGATGGTTATCGTTATTAACGATGATCGTCCAATGTGAGTAAAACTCACCAACTCTACTAGTTCATATTATTATAACGTACATTTAGAACTGATAAATGATGAGTGATTTGCTGTATGCTGACTATTTGATTGAATTGCTGATTGATTGTGTTGAAATTATAAATAATGATATATATAAATATATATAAATCGTTAATCAAACATTGATTCTGTTTGTCAGAATATTTCATATTGAAATGAAATCGATGTTAATTATATTGTTTAACATCTGTGGATGCAGGGAAGCAGGTCAGAGGAATCAACTGGATTCCTCAACATTTACTTTACTGTTTTTCATATTGTAATATATGATGTGATATATAATCTGTGTTGATTACGTATGTTGAATGATATCGATCATTGTTATTTGGGTATTTTAAATACCGTAAGAAATACTGGAATGTAGAAAAGAGGATTTTCAAAGTTTATTTTGAAAATAAATTATTTATATAAATTCAATGGATTTTATATATAAAAGGAAAAGGGTTTTATAAAGGAAAATAATTATGAAATCAACGGATATTATAAAAGGAAATATTTGTAAACCATTTACAAATAGAATTGAAAAGGAAATATTTGTAAACCATTTACAAATAGAATTGAAAAGGAAGCATTTGTAAACCAATTACAAATAGAATTGAAAGGAAATATTTGTAAACCATTTACAAATAGAATTGAAAAGGAAGTATTTGTAAACCATTTACAAATAGAATTGAAAAGGAAGTATTTGTAAACATTTACAAATCGAATTGAAAAGGAAATATTTGTAAAACATTTACAAATAGATTATAAATGGAAATATTTATTGATGAAATAGATAGAATTATATAGGAAATAATTATTTAGAAAATAAATAGATTATAAAAGGAAATACGTGAAAAATGAATAGAATTGTATAAATGGAGAATTTTACACTAGGAAGGTTTAGACCCGTGCTTCGCACACGGGTATAACAGAATATGAATATAAAGTGAACATCTAAGAGAAATCTGTTTTAACAGATAAAGTAAGAAGATTAATTTATAAATAAGATTTTATAAATTAAGTAAAATATTTATCATTGGATAAATAGAATATATAAGTCAGGACTTATATAGAGAAGTAAGAATCGATTTCAACATCGATAGTTGAAACTGAATATGGACGAAGAGTAAATCAGTGAGAATTAATCAGTTAGATTAACCAGTTAGAGTTAATCAGTTAGATTTAACCAGCTAGAGTTAATCGATTAGAGTTAGAGTTAATCGATTAGAGTTAGGGTTAATCAAAATAGAGTTTATCGAATTAGAGTAATTGAATTAGAGTTAATCGTAATAGAGTTAATCGAATTATAGTTAATCGAATATTAGTTATTCAAGTTGAGTTAATTGAAAGGAATTATCGAATATAGTTTATTCGAAAGGAATTATTGAATATAGTTTATTCGAAAGGAGTTAATCGAATATAGTTTATTCGAAGGAAGGTGTTAGTTGAATATAGTTTATTCGAAAGGAATTATCGAATATAGTTTATTCGAAAGGAATTATCGAATATAGTTTATTCGAAAGAGAGATTATCGAATATTAGTTATTCGAAGAGAGTTAATCAGATATAGTTTATTCGAAAAGGAGTTATTGAATATAGTTTATTTGAAAGAGAGTTATACGTGAAATTCGATTATATCGAATTCGGGAAAGTAAATCAAGATTTATTTATTTATTTATAAATTTGTTATTTGTTTATTTATCCAAATAAATAAATAAAAGTTATATTTGAAGTTAGGTGTTTCAGAAGTAGGGATTATAACGTTATTGTTATAACCAATGTTTTTCATAAAAGAATTTGATTCATAAACTGAATCCGAGAGTTAAATAAGGAAGTTTGTTAAAGATTTAGAAGGTGAACCTTGTCTATTTCGAAGTCAGAAATGTTGTTCAGTTAAGGTTCGAGAGGCAGTTATACCCCAACTTGATTGGCTTGGTTTCTAACTAAGGAATGGGTAAGGTTCGATAGTGAAGGTTGGTTAATTGAAACTAGTTGATCAGTGTAATGTTTGAGTTGGCATAACGATGTTTTTATTTAAACATCTATTTAAATCCAAATGTAGGAGTTTTGGAAACGTTTTCCCAAATAAGAATCTGAAATGTTTTCTAATATAGAAAACAAGAAATGGAAGCGTTTCCCAATGTTGATAATGTATATTTTCTAAATTTAGAAAATAGGAAATGTTGCATATATGGAAACAGGATATGAATAATGAACTAAAGAGATAAATGTTAAATGATGTTTGATCGATATAATTTCCATCTGGGAATAATATTGCTATTTGCACACATGTTTTTCTTTGATAGTTAAATCACCGACTATCAAAGTTTTTGACCATTTCCATTGTCATTACGGAGAGACCAGGATCAGATTCATTACCTGTAACCACTCTGTATGGGCGTTAGCGTTGCGAATCAAATCTGATGAAGATAATTGAAAACGGAGTTATGCAAGGGCTGTCTTGTTTACAGAATAGTGCCTTCGGTTTGTCCAGTCCCAGGACGACCTGTATGGAAGAATGTCTGATAGAGTATATGTAATGGATCGCGTAAGTTGATCTCTTCAAACGTATGTATGTTAGGTGGTGGAGGAATTCGTTTCTCTTAGGTGTATACCCATTTTATTTTTTGGGAAATCAATTTGTGATTTGGCGGGTATGACGATGTGACATTCAAAGTGGATAAATATGTGATCTGTCAGAGATAAGCGTGGCCTCTAGCCTTACAACCAAGAAATGACAAAAATCGAGCAGGCAGCATGGCTAAGTGGTTGGTTGCCAAGTAGGGTGTATTATCACCTGTCTAGAGATATTCATTTCATTTTATAATCTATTGTCGATATTGTCCCATTCGGGAAATGGTTGTTGATCCCAGCCGTTAGTGATATACATTCGATACACTCAAGCGAAATGAGTGGTCGGTCATGTGTGGCCGGGTTGCAAGATGTTCTTGTTGAACCTAGTGCATTCCTCTCTAGAGATACACTATCGGAAGGTGGTTCCATACCTTGTCATAGTTGGAAATCCGTTATCCTATAAGTGCTCGCGGTTTTGATTGTATACTATATATGTAGAACGTGAGATGAAAGCGTTTCTGCTAGATGATTATTTAGTTGTGGTTGATAGACATTATTATAATATCAAAAGTGTTTTGATGTAAAGTTTATCGTTTCTTTCAAAAGGATTTTGAAAGTTAAATAAAATGTTTTGGATTCTCATAAGGGAAAAACCCGTTCCGTTATACGGCGTGGTCTTATGAGATATCGTTTAATTGCTCACCAGTCCCATGACTGACCCAGAGTTTGTTTTGTTTTCCCTAAACTCTTGGGTGCCCAAATTTGTACGGGCAGTCAAGTAGTCAGGATCTTTCAGAAATACTTGGAGAGCTTGGAGCAGGAGGCTTCATGATTATATAGCTATTGTTTTTCCGCTGTGTTGTACTCTGATAATGCTATTGTATACATATACCGATTTTATTTCAAAGATGTGTTATCTATTATATGTTGTTCGTTCTGCTGTGAGATTTGAGTTACTCTGATGTTGTATGTTCTTCTTCTTCTATTCTAAGTTTCTATTTTATCTATTCTCACCCTCTAATTTCTTTCGTGGACTATCCGGTGTTTCTGATGCTTGAATAGTCGACATAGTGTTGTATGTCGATATCCAAGATCGCAAATTCCCCGGGTCTTTACAATGTCGACATAATGAAATTAAAATTTTGAATTTCAAAGGTTTTATTTTCAAACTTTTCTCCATCTTTTCAATTAGAAAATGCCAGTTAATTATAAACTTTGTCTATCTACTTATTTTCTTATATCTTGTTTAAAAATATGTATTAAAAGTATATAAATAAAATTATATAAACATGTTAATATGGTATACAAAGTTAATATTATTTTTTGATATTGTTATAAAAATAAATTTATTCATCTTTTATATAGTTTGAACAAACATAGTTTAACTTATACATTATTCATATAATTTCATAAAAATTTTGGGTAACACTATCACAAATACTATTTGTAAATTAATACTTATTTTGATTTCTTATTAAGATTTGTAGAAGCTTTTATATTTAATCTAATATTTTGATATAATAATAATTATATATATATGATTTTATGCCTTAAATTTAAGTCTTTTTTTTAAGTTTATATATATATATATACATATATATATATATAATTATGACCATATGTTTACTTTGTATGATACAATTCTATATTCTCTTTAGAAATGATCTTCAATGTTTTCTATATTAAAGAAACATTCTACTAAGATTATTTAACTCCAAATTTATCATAGAATTATTTTAATTTTTTTATTATTTATTATACATAAAACTTTTATCTTTACTATCCTTTCAATCTCTTTCATAAGTATCATTAAGCTAAGTCTAGAAATTAATATAAATTACCCTTGTATATATATGTGTATATGCATAGTAGTTAGATAGTACTTTGGATATGATTTACCTAAATAAAAATAATACCAAATTATTCTACATACTATCATTACACATCTTATTTCATATCATACATTATTATTATAAATTACAATACATCTCAAATTAAAATCATTCACATCACAAGTTGCACTTCATTCAATATATCACATCATATAATTTTGTATACGACATATTGCATTTTAACCAACACACTGCATTACATATTAACTTTAACTCCGCACATAACAAGTATATAGTATGAAAAGTTTTTATCTAATTCGAAATACAGGATTATGAATCAAATACATAACATATTTACTTTGTCTTGATTAACTTAATTGACTTGTTTGACTTGGATGAATTAATTGACTTAATTGGATTAATTGATTTGTTTGATTTGTCTGGTTTGATTTGATTGACTTGTTTGAATTGCTTGACATGGTTAAATTTCATTAGTGGTTGATAGGTTTGTCAGAAATATACTTATGAATTTGTAGTTATTAGGAGCTTTATAGGCTTTAGGATAAATATAAGTTACAAGAAATGTTTGGTTTCATATTTGAATTGATGTTTTGTGATGACAAAATTTAAATTGATTGATTGATTGGATTGAATTGCTTTAGTTATATCATAATTTTAAGGATATCTTATCAGAGTTATTTCTGAGTCTTGATTAAGGTCTTCTTATAGTTTTAAGGGAATTGGAGTTTAGGATAGGTTTAGTCTTGTATTAAATTAAGGTGGAGTTTTAGAGTTTCTAAGGATTAGTTAAAGGTTCTAGAATACTTTGGTTGATTAGATTGATTGTTTGAATTGCTTGTTTGCTTGAATTGTTTGATCGAATTGCTTATTTGTTTGAATTGCTTGTTTGATTGAATTGCTTGTTTTGATTGACTTGCTTGTTTGGATTAATTAGCTTGTTTGGATTGATTGGTTTGCTTAGTTTATTATCCTTCTAATTAGTTTATTAGACTACTATAGTCATAGATTTAAGTGGAGTTATAGAAATTTATAGAGAATTATATGGTGGAAGTTATATATAGAATTAGGATATTATATAGGCATAAATTTAGTGGGACTATTTTATAAGGTATAAATAGATTTAGGATTCAGGGGGAGTACTTTACTTTAGTATAGGAATTATTTAGATTAATCTAGGATTTAGGGGGAGTAGTTTTAGAATTCCTTTTTGATAATGCCAAAGGGGGAGAAATTATAAAATATAGACATAGTTTATAGGATTCGTATAGACAGGGGGAGTATTAGAAGGATCATCATCAACTGGTATATACAGGTATGATATTTTATAAATTAAGGTTGTCATCATCAAAAAGGGGGAGATTATTGGATAATGGAGTTTTGATGACAACAACCTTATTTCAATTATCATTGATTATAAAATATATACTAACATCTCTGTCTATAATATATAGACATATATATGCAGGATTTCTATACAGGACTTAAGTACTGAAGATTGTACAGTTTAGAGTTTCAAGAGATTCAGAATTCAAGATAGATTCAAGACTCAAGAGTTATCAAGCTTTCAAGATAAATACAGTAATAGAGTCTAGTTGATGTAAGACTCTGAATAGCACTCTGGGTTCAAATTCTGTTTTTCAAATTATCTGTTTACAAATCCAAAGTATTCTCAAATTGATTTCAAACTTCTATCAAAATGGTTTTTAATCTTTCAAAAATTTCGAACTTATGATTTTAAATGTATTTCCAGATTTATAAGCATTCTTAGTTTTATATTTTTATTAAATATGTTTTACTAAGTTTATATTTGATTATTTAAACTCCAAGTTTTCATATAACCTTTTGTTTATATATAGTTTATAAATATTTCTTCATAGGTTCCTATATATATATATGTTTGTAATTATATTATATATAGTTTTTATATCATATGTATATTAGGTTTTTAATAAAATGTTTAATTAATATTTTCTTATGTTTGTATACTTGAAAAACAATGTTTTAGCAACTATTTTGTGACAGCCCGCCCCGCACGAGCTGAAATTTCCAATGAAGGTGCACCGTGTCAATGCCCGACTAGCATGGGACGGTCGCCAAAGAAAGGGAAAGAAAGGAAAGGATACGGTGAACTAACAAAGAACCTATAGAATGTCTCACAGCGCATGGAATAAAATATAATAATATCATACTTGACATAAAATAGACGAGACAATGCATAAGCTAAAAACTAAACCATAATCATCATAGCAATGGAAATTCAAAATACAGCTTATTACAACTCCAACATATTGTCTCTAAAGCAAAGATAAAGGTACACCACTAATGCCAAAAGTAGTGACTAGCAGCGCCATAGGGAGAATATCTATATATGTCATACATGGAAACCTCCTGCTCGTCTCCGGTACAACTACTCGTGCATAATCACCTGACATGTCTCTAATCTGCCCGTTTAAGAGCACCCAGAGTAATATGAAGAGACATAAAACTCTAGGTCGGAAAAAAGTCTGGTATGAGTGATAAGCAGCAAAATCAGAACAATAACAGGTATACTAAACCATACCTGAACCTGGACCTGCAACCAAAGAGTTAGCACAACAAGATGTACAATAATCTAAGGTGACACTAGCATATGGTGTAAAGATACGGATGTGGGGGTGTGCATGTCATAGTGATGGAAAACAATCAAGCATATCAACCATCCTTACTTCTCTCACTTAGTGCGTAAAGCATACAATATCCACCGCTTTGACAACCAATTCCTTTACTATGATCACTCAGCCCCACGGAGTCATGACGGCTCCACTGCACTAATCCACAGCCACTAATCACTTTCTATGTCCACTCTGCTCCATGAAGTCATGACGACTCCACTGCACTGGCTCATAACCATGCCACGATCACTCTTCCCCATGGAGTAGTAACTACCCCACTACACTGATACGTAGCCTAACATCCGTCTTGGTGGTGAGTCAAAGCCATAAACGTCGATAACCCCTTTGCACACGTTCCGCATGAAAGCCCAACTCATGAAGTTAACTCGTTGGTTCCCAACTGGATCCTGAGTTCTACTTCCCATTTGGACTACCTTTGCATCTCAGGTTTTGGTCTCCTCCAGATCAGTTCAGAAACAAGCTTCCATTCGGTTCGGTCCTCTTCTCCTCGTTCAGTCTGTGGTCATCAACCCTGTTCGGGTCGGGTCGTGAGTTCCTCCCCTGGTCGGGTCGGTTTATGCTGATGCTTCCCTGGCGGTTCGGCTCGTGGTTACATGCTTCTGATTGGCTCGTGTAAGACAACTCCTTTAGGCGGATCGAGCTCCTTGGTTCGTGATCAGTCCACTTGTGACACTTCGGTTCGTGGTCACCAAGCAGAAGCGGTTCGGTTTGGGGATCGCAAACTTCACTGTCCGGAGTTCTCTGACTTGAGCGGATCGGGGTCGTGGAGTGCTCCACGAGCGGGTCGGTTCGGGTAGGGGCGATCCGATCCAGTCTGGCTCTTGCATATTTTTCCTCCAACTTCCAGCAACTGTTTTTACGCCACAGAAACGGCGTTTTTGACAATTCTAACTATTCTAAACAATTACAAAACATCCCAAGCAGTCATAGCAACATGTATAGTCATCCGAAAACACCAAAACAACGATTTAACATGTTCATATGGATCAAACATACTCAAAACCCATATTTTCCCCTTAATCCCCCTTAATCATGTTTAAGAATACAATTAGCAAAACTTATCCAAATTAGCCCAAATTTCTACCAGAGCCCTAAAATAATATTTAAGAATTTCTGAATATTTTTCCGAATTTTTCTGAGTTATAATTTCGCTAATTAACACTAGTCACCCCTAATTAGTCGTAATTAGTGAAAAACAATGCAAATCACTCATCTTAGCCACAAATAAAACTTAGATCAGAAACTATCTCTAATTTGGGGCGTTTTCCTATGCAACACAACAGCTCCAACTCTGGTTTGGTGCTATTTCTCCTTGATTTGACGTAGATTAGCTAAATCCTTGATTAGAGAGCGATTTGGGATGAAATCAGAAGGTGGAGGCCATGGCTAGTGTTAGAGAAATGTTTTAGGTGGCTGAGAAAATGAAAATTGATCGTTTCCTAACTGATTTCAGCCTCCTCATAACCCTTATCCCGAAATGGGTTGTGGGCCTAGCTGCTAATCGCCCTAATTAGGCCAGGTTAAGCTATTTTTCACCTTCTAAACCTTGTTTCAGCCATATCTCCCAAACAGTGATTCCGTTTAGCTAATGCGACCAATATACGGAGAGATAAACCATCATACAAATCAGTGGTTTCAGGTCAAAACTCCTTACCAATCAAAACTTAAGGGCAAAACAAGATACGCCAGTGGCAAAACGGTCATTTAAAAATCGGCAAAAATCATGAACATTGGAAATGACCCCAATAGTTGCTCCCCAAAGTTACACGACCATACGACTTCGTATGAAAAAGAAATAAATATTCCACGATCCTTCGAAGCATAGAATGTGAGTCGTTACACTCTCCCCCCTTAAGAAATATCGCCCCCGAAATTCCCTAACCAAAAACATACAAAGGTGTTCTGCATGCCTATCAGTCATTCACAAACAATCAAACACACAAAACAAACCTATCCTAGCATGCGGAAAGACTAAATCGAAATTTAAAATCTTACCAGGCAAAGAGTTCTGGATACGTCTCCTTAATGCTCTCCTCTATCTCCCATGTACAATCATTATCATCCTCGCCCCACTTAACCTTGACTAGATTCACCGCTTTCCTTCGAAGTTTCTTCGTATCGTGTTCGACGATACAAATCGGCTTGCGAGTTCCCAACCGCCTCGGGTTCTACTTCGATATCATCCAACTGATCAGGTGAAATAGCCGCATCGGGGTCGTGAACGAATTTACTTAACTGGGAAACATGAAATACGTTGTGAACTCCCGCCATCTTTTCTGGCAACTCAACTTTATATGCCAAATTCCCAACTTGTTCGAGAATTGGGAATGGACCAACAAATCTTGGTGTTAACTTGCCTCTCCTACCAAATTGAATCGCCCTCTTTAACGAAGAAATCTTGATAAACACCAAGTCGCCAATGGAGAATTTTAAATCTCTTCTCCTCATATCGGCATAACTCTTTTGCCTATCATGGGCAGCCTTCATCCGTTGTCGGATAACTTTGATCTTATCTGAGGTTTCTCTTATCACATCTGGCCCAAGCACAAATTTCTCACCGATTTCTAACCAACATGACAGTGAGTTGCACGATCATCCGTACAAAGCTTCAAACGGAGCCGTACAAATACTGGATTGATAACTATTATTATAGGCGAACTCCACTAGATGCAAATGGTCATCCCATTATCTGCCAAAATCTAATATGCAAGCTCTCAAGAGATCTTCTAATACTCGATTCACCCTCTTTGTCTAACCGTCGGTTTGAGGATGGTACGTGGTAACCCTCTTTGTCTAACCGTCGGTTTGAGGATGGTACGTGGTACTGAGATGTAATTCTGATCCTAATGCCTCCTGTAAGCTCTTCCAAAATCCACCAGTGAACAAAGGTTCTCGGTCACTTACAATGCCTCTGGGTACTCCATGAAATCTCACTACCTATTTCATATACAGTTCAGCTAACTTAGTTGTCGTTCTATTCGACTTGACGGGTATAAACCTTGCACTCTTGGTCAACTGGTCCATAATCACCTAAATGCTATAGTGGCCCGATCTAGTCCTTCGTAACCCGTCAATGAAATCCATTGAGACTTGTTCCCATTTCCATTCTGGGGTTTCTAATGGTTGCAACAATGTAATGACCCGGATTTTGAGCGACTTTGGTTATCGCCATAAACTCAATGATGACTAACCAAACATCGAAAAATACCGATCATTAATGAAAGAAATTAGAGGGTGAGAATAGATAAGATAGAAACTTAGAATAGAAGAAGAAGAAGAACACAACATCAGAGTAACACGAACCTCATAGCGGAACGAATAACATATAATATATGTAACATAACTTGAAATATACATCAGTACTTGAATATACATCATTATCAAAGTACAACACTTACAACACAACGGAAATAACTATAGCTATATAGTCTCGAAGCCTCCTGCTCCAAGCTCTTCCAGTATATCTTTAAATCCTGACTACTTGACTGCCCATACAAAATTAGGCACCCAAGAGTTTAGGGAAAACAACAAAGTAAACTCCGGGTCAGTCATGGGACTGGTGTGAGTAAAACAGTTTAAAACAGTTCAAACAAGTAAACGATATCTCATAAGATCACGCCGCATAACGAAACGGGTTTTTCCCTTATGAGAATCCAAATTATCTTTATAACAAAAACCTTTTGATATTATAATAATGTCTATCAACCACAGTATATATAATCATCTAGCAGAAACGCTTTCATCTCACGTTCTACATATATAGGTGTAACACCCCGTGTATTCTATAACAGTGAGACTCACAAATTAAAGTATAACTAATTCCAAATCAAAGAATCAAGGGAAACGGGATATGCCATTGCGTTCGTCTCGGAATTCTGCTTGAGATAGAGTCCGAGTTTGCGTAAAACGGATATCGTATGAAGAAGATATGGACGAACGAAGTAGGGCGAAAAACAAGAGAACGAGTCAAAATGCACTGGCGCACTTGGGAAGTGCGCCAGAACAAAAATGAACTAGCGCACTTGGGAAGTGCGCCAGTGCATTTTTAGCTTGGCGCACCTGCCAAGTGCGCCCAGGTCAGAATGTGCTGGCTGGTCAGGTTTTGACTGGCCTGGTCTGTGTTTGTTCGATTTTCTGAGCCTTGCCTTGTCACTAGGGCTAGGTGTCAGCTCCTGATTGGCCTCTCCTTCAAACGAACGGCTATTATTGAATCAAGCTCCATCGACGGTCTAAATCAACTTGCAAACATTATAAAAAGAACCAAAAACCTAGCCTAAATCATACTATTTCATTTTAGCCTCAGGCCGCCGCCATTAAACCTAGAGCTTTGAATTAAAAATACAAAGAACAAAATTATAGAAGATGAAGGATGATTCTTGAAGGCTACAACTAGAAGCTACAACAACTACGACGCTTTAGACAACGAATTTGGGACTATTTGATTTGGGATTTTTATTTGGATTATTTGCTTCATATTGTAAGTTCTATGTTACTTTTTAGGCAAAACGCTAAAACAATATGGACATGCCATGAATTGAAACCGGATTTAGGAACTATTGTTAATCCATTGTTTATATTGTTTATCTTTGAATTATAATTTGAGGATATTGCTATGGCAACGTTGCAAGTTAAACTTGTCATGATTTTGATGTTGTTATGAATCACTTGGGCTTAATTGTTTGGCAAGTTGGACTAATACATGTCCATGGAATCACTATGTTTATTGAAATCTTTATATTGATTAAACCATGCCTATGATGCTAATTAAACCATGGCTATGACTATTGATGGAATTATGCCTGTGATGTTAATATGCCCACCATGATTAATGAAAAATTGGGTATTGCTAGGTTATGATGAAAAGTTGGAATTATTATGTTTATAATGTTAGATATGTTAAAAATGCTAAATTGGAATCATTATGTCTATAATGTTAGTTGAGAATCATTATGTTAAAAACGCTAAATTGGAATCATTATGTCTATAAAGTTAGTTGAGAATCATTATGTTAAAAATGCTAAATTGGAACCATTATGTTTATAATGTTAGTTAAGAATCATTATGTTAAAAACACTAAATTGGAATCATTATGTCTATGAGAATTATTATGTTAAAAATGCTAAATTGGAATCCACTATGCCTATTAGGATTACTATGCCTTTAATGTTTCATGTTTATAATAAAATTATTATTATGCCCGAAATGATTATTATGCCTATGATGTAAAGTTGAAATCATCATATTAAATTAAGTTGGAATCATTGCTATGCCAAGTTATCATCATACTAGTATTGAAACCATGTGATATGTTATAGCCTGTTTATTATGCAAGTAATGTTGGAATTGTCACATATGTCTATCACATGTTTGGTGTTATTCCCCTTTCTCTCTTGAATTGTTTATGCTTGTGAACGAAGTACGTTTATATACGTTGGGGATACGATTGGGTAGAATAGGCAAAACTTGAATTAATTATAAGCATAAACTGTGAAATTTGGCATAAGTAGAACATGAAATATGGCACGAAAACTTGACTTGAACATGCCATAACTTGACTTTAAACATGCCTTAGTTGGGCACGAAGTTGACATATGAACATGATGTGGAAATAGCAAAATCTGATAAGAACATGGGCATGACTTTAGAAAACAAGAAAGTGGCCAACTCGAGGTTGGGTTGAGTTTGTAGTGTAAATCTGCCCGGAACCGCCCGGCAAATCCAGTTGCTACAAACAATAGGATCCAATGTGGGTAGTTGGTCACATCGCGCTTGAAACCCGAGGTTGGGTTGAGTTCGTAGCGTAAACCTGCCCGGAACCGCCCGGCAAATCCAGTGGCTATGAACAATAGGATCCAATGTGAGTGGTTCGGTGCATTAACGAATCAATTAATGCCAATTAGGGTTAAGTCATGAACATGAAAAGACAACTTAACCAGCTTGAACACGATTTGTAGGGCTAAGTCATGAACTTGAAAACGACAACACTTAGCCAACTTGACATGACACGTAGGCGGGTTAAGTCGTGAACTGAAATGACATACTTAACCATCTTGACATGACTAGACTAGAAAAGGATTAAGTCACGAATTACATGACTTAATCAGTTAGGCGGGTTAGGTCACGAATTACATGACCTAATCTATTAGGCGAAACCCTAGACACGACCCCTTTCAGCAGTAACCCTCTAGATGTATCAAGGTACCCTGGGGCTAGGCCGGGTGGGGCACAATTACTGGGCTGATTGTAAGAGGTGAACGACGGCAGTGGGGTACGCCAGTGTAGGTTCGGTGGACTACGGTCGTGCACGTATCCGGGGGCAGACACTGGGTATCCGTAGATTTATCTGTGCATCTTGAATCGTGTCAGGGGTTGACACCCTAGGGCTGATACACCCGAAGGTGGACCCAGCACAGGTGACTACATTCGTGATTAGCCGTATGACACGGACACTTGACGAGCTAGAACTTGTAGGGAGCCGATCGACTAGATAATTGCTCCGTAGGACCCCGTACTTGGGTCAGACCCCGTTTCAGGGTCATTTCATGAAATTGGGTCGTGGGATTTATTTCGTGATTAACTTGTGATATGGGCTTAGTATACTAGTACAGTCGATGCAACGAGTCTCGAACATGTGATGCTTTACTTGACTTGTCTTGACTTATCCTGATCACCTTAGTCTATCTTGTTCACCTTGACACCATTCTTAAGTTTAGTTTCAGTTCATACATGACAGGTTGTTTTAACCGTTTCTACACTGAAAGTCACTAGAACTTACTCAGTCTTTATGACTGACCCTTTTCCTTTCGCCTCTTTTTCTTTCGTCCCCCCCCCCCCCCCAGGTTCTCAGGGAGGAAACACTAGCTCTTAGCCTGGATATCACTTGCTTTGGCTCAGCATGTACGGTTTGCTATGGCTGCTTCTTTTTACTGCACTTGGGGAATAAGCTGTTTTTCTGTTTTTAAGTCATTGCTTCTTTGGCTATTATTACAAGACAGTTGTAAGGTTATCTGAAATGTTGTAAGAGACATGTTTTATTTTGGAATAAAATGAAATTCTGTTTTGCTCAAAAACTCTTCCGCTGCTTACTTAATTATTTATTTATGTTCTGTCTTGTGATAATTCTGTGATGTTATCTCGATAATACCCCTCCAAAACTAGTGCATTCCCTTTGTGAGTGACCCTAGCGGAGGTGGGGTGTTACAATAGGATACAATCAAAACCGCAAGCACGTATTGGGTAATGGATTTCCAACTATGACAAGGTATGGAACCACCTTTCGCTAGTGTACCTCTAGAGAGGAATACACTGGGTTCAACAAGAACATCTTGCAACACGGCCACACATGACCGACCACTCATTTCGCTTGAGTGTATCGAATGTATATCACCAATGGTTGGGATCAGCAACCATTTCTCGAATGGGACAGGATCAACAATAGATTTTTGGAAATAAATGAAACTCTAGATCAGGTGATTATACACCCTACTTCGGTGCGACCGACTTAGCCATGCTGCCTGCCCGATTTTTGTCATTTACCGGATGTGAGGCTAGAAGCAACGCTTTATCATCACATCAGATTCACTTCAAATGTCACATCGTCAAATCCATCAAATCACCGATTGACGTCTACAACAATACATTATGTGTTAGCTAAAAGAAGTTTCCTTCTCCGCTTCCACTCTTAGTACGGTTGGAGAAATCAATGTACGTGATCGTCTGGAAATACTCTGTCAGACATCCGTCCATACAAGTCATCCAGGAACAGGATGAACCGAAGGCACTATTCTGTAAACAGGATAGCCCTTGCATAACTCCACCTTCAATTTCCTTTGGCATACATAATTCGCAACGCTTATGCCAATACAGAGTGGTTCTTTGGATAATAATCCAACCGGTCTCTCCATATTAACAACGTTAAAATGGTCAAAACTTCGATAGTCTGTGATTTATATCGATCAAACATCATTCCACATTTATCCCTTTATTTCATTAATTTAATTATCTCCTATTTCCCTATATTCAATATTTCTTATTTTCTAAATTTGGAAAATATACGTTATTAACAATGGAAAACATTTCCATTTCTTGTTTTCTTTATTAGAAAACATTTCTGGTTTCTTATTTGGAAAACATTCCCAAAGCTTCTTCATTGGACTTAGACAGATGTTTAAACAAACCATCGTGATGCCAACTCAAACCATTTCCTTTAATTACTAAATTCACTTAACCATCCCTTACTATCGAACCTTGACCATTCCTTAGTTAAAAATGAAGTCAATCAAGTTGGGGTAATACTACCTCTCAGACCTTAACTGAACAACGTTTCTAACCATGAAATAGACAAAGTTCACCCTTCTAATTCTTTAACAAACTTCCTTACGTAGCTCTCTTTCAAATCTTTTCTATTCGATAATTCTTTCCTTCGATAAGGTATATTCGATAACTCTATTCAATTTATTCTATTCACTTAACTCTTTTGATTTAACTTTAACTCTATTCACTTAACTCCTATTGAATAAAACTATATTCGACAACTCTTTTAATTCTATTCGAATAAACTATATATTCGATTAACTCCTTTTACTTTCTATTCGTTTTATCAACATTTTTTCCTTTTTATAAAACTCTATTCGTTTTATAAACATTTCCCTTTTTATTTACTTTCGAAATATTTCCTTTTATAAAATCTATTGATTTTATAAAATCCCCTTATTTCAATATACATTGAAGTAATTCTTTTTACATACCAAGGTCTTTTATAACATTTAAAATATCGAATAACAAGGATCAATATCATTCCAACACACATAATCCATAACAGATTATATAACACATCATATATCACAATATATGAAAACAGTAAAATAAATGTTGAGAAATCCAGTTGGATTCCTCCAACCTGTCTCTCTGCATCCACAGATGTTAAACAATATAGATAACATCAGTTTCAGTTCCATATGATATATTCTGTTAAATAGAATCAATATAGAAATTCAACTAACTGACTAGCATTTCAGTCAAACAATCAACATACAATAAATCAGACAATTTCTAACAGTTCTAAAAAATACAACATGAAATTATAAACTGTTTAGAGCGGTGTTCTCTTTACTTGCTATGCAGAGCCCTCCTCGGTATGAGGGGAAGCGCTCTTGGGTTCTATGTATTTTCCATTGCGTAGCATTTTCAATTCTTCCATATAACGTTCTCTTCCAGTGACTTGGTCGCTGAGAACCATTTCCTTTCCAGCTTCGGTTGGGAACTTTAGCAACATACACCAGGGTGCGAGGTAGGCCCTGAACTCTGCAAGGGTCGGTCGGCCCAAAAAGGCGTTGTAGGGCGAATCAATGTCCATAACCATGAATGGAAGGATCCTTATTCTTTGACAATCTCCTTCCCCTAGCTCTATAGATAAATCCATCATTCCAATCGTAGCAGTTCACGATCCATTAAAGCCACGTATCCAACCTCCACATGACTTTAAGTCCTTCATTTACAACTTCATTTGGTCAAACACTTTTTTAAACAAAATGTTAACGGAACTCCCGCAGTCCACAAGGACTTTCCGTAATAATGCAGGTCTGATGGTAGTAGTTATCACCAACGGGTCGACGCTAGGTGTTTGAACTCCTATACTCTCTATGTCTCAAAAGATAACATCATCCTCTATTGTTTTATGTTATTACACAGGCGCATTATGAATCAACATTGAAAAGTTCATGTACTAAGTAAACGTGTAATATTCACGAATGCAAAGTGTCATATGCACACCGTTAAAAGTTCCACGAGCCGATTGAATCTACCAACCGATCGATTCGAGGTAACAGAAAGCTGTCCTTTAGGCAGGCTTTGTTTAGATCTGAGAAGTCGATGCATGTATGCCACTTTCCGTTGGCCTTTTTTACCAAAACCAGGTTTGAAACCCAGTCAGGATATGCTGAAACTTTAATAAATCCATTACTCCTCAGCTTTTCGACTTCTTCCTTCAAGGCGGCAGACCTCTCTGGGCCAAGCATTCGCCTTTTCCGTTTGACAGGAGGATGTTTCGGGTTGATGCTTAACGAATGACTCATAATCGAGGATGTTTCGGATCTCCCCTTCTTCTTTTTCTCTCTTTTTTTTAACGTTCGATTCTCCAGAGCATTATTTTGTTTGTACACTCGGACTTAATAAAGAATTAACAAATTTCCTGAAAGCTAACTTGGACGTATTCGCCTGGACCCATGCGGACATGTGTGGAATATCTCCCTCGATTATGAGTCATTCGTTAAGCATCAACCCAAAACATCCTCCTATCAAACAGAAAATGCGAATGGATCCAAAGCAACCCTAGGGTACAACAAGTGAGAAGGTCACCGTAGCACCCGCGGAATCCGGCACCAGCGCTCCTGTGGATGCTGAGGTTATTGCGGCTTTGCAAGACACAAATGGTGGTCAGGGAGATGAGGAAGATGAGTTGTCATCACAGATGAGGCCAAGGACGATGATAGTGAAACCTTGGATGACATGCAGGTTAGGAAAGAAAAGCAGTTGGTTCTTAAGAAGGGGGAACATGACCCTGTATACGTGCCCCCTATCTTTGTAGTCAACCCCAAAACTGGGTTGCTTATAAGATTCTCTTCCAAATCAATAATTACTCAGCTTGGATCCCAGGCTTCTAGTTCTCTACCAAAGTCTCTTGTTGATAAGAGAAAGAGGAAGAAGAGTTACCACTCTGATGCTAAAAAAGAGGAGTTAGAGAAACAAAAGAAGGAAAAGAAGTCAAAGTCGTCTCCCAAGCGTAAATAGAATGCACTTATTGGCTCATATTTTTGCTTTTAGTCTTTCCACTAGCCAAAAAATGTAGTTGTGAGAGTGACCCTCACTTTTGTTTAGCTTCTTGTTCTTGTAAACCTGCTTTTAGTGAATGAAAATCTATATCTTTTACACCATTGTGTACCTGCAAGTTAACCATGTTTGCAGAGTTTATTATCCTGAATCTCAAAATTTAAAAATAATCCTAATCAAAACAATCGTAACTTAATACTGAAGTCATGAATGATAATCATTTAAAAGTTCATGTACTAAGTAAACGTGTAGTGTTCACGAATGCAAAGTGTCGTATGCACATGCCCCTAATCAATCATTAATATAGTGCCTGGCCAGGGCTTATTGAGGATTGATTAGAGTCATATATGTGCTGCCCCCCATTCCTGGAAATGAGGGGTTCGGGCCCCCTTTTTCATTCTTGTCCCCACTCGTGTGGTGGGATGGGATCACTTGAGTGGCATATGTCACTTTGCCTTTATACTCTCCCGATTCTTCAGCGGGGTAAGATTTCTTGTGGCGCTAAGTCTCTAGCACCTTTATATTGTCCTGATCCTTTAGCGGGTTAGAGTTCGAGTGGCGCTAAGTCTCTAGCCCCTTTTTACTCTCCCAATCCTTCAGCGGGTTAGAGTTCGAGTGGCGCTAAGTTTCTAGTACCTTTATACTCTCCCGATCCTTTAGCGGGTTAGAGTTCGAGCTCGATTGTTGGTCTGCTCACTGATCCTTTAGCGGGGCAGAAGTTCTGGGGGCGCTAACTCTCAGAGAAGATCCCGGCCCAGACTGTTTAATAGATTTACACCGTTAACTGATATGTTTGAAAACATCTTCCTGGATACATATAATGTCCTCCAATACAAAAGGCCTCCTCTGAGAGATTCTACGGAAAAAGAGCATGAAACTGGGAAATTCTGTCTTTTTCATCAGGTTCATGGTCATTCTACAAACGAATGTCGTCATTTGAGAGATGTGATTGAAAAACTGCTCCGAGAAGGAAAGCTTGATGAATATAAGATGACTCCTAGGGATAGGGGGCAAGCCGTACAAGCCCCGAACCAAAGCCAACCTACTGCCAAACCAACGGCTCAACAAAAAGGAAAAACTATCGTTATTAATACCATAGTTGGTGGGCTTCATTTGGTAGGGCACGGTTTCAGAGCTATGGATCAGTACGTGAATGCAGCTAAATAGCATTTGAAGTGGGGTAATGTTGCAACCCCAATGATAACCCTCCAGTTAAGCAACAAAAGACGATGTCTGATGACGTCATATTTCGTGAGCGAGAGAGTATTGGGGTTCACTCCCCAACTAAAGACCCATTAATGATCACCGTCACCATCGATCCAGCTATAGTTCATAAAGTTTTAGTGGATAATGGGAATTCGGTCAACATTCTGTTCAAGAAAACATTCGAGCAAATGAAATTCGAGCCAAAGGATTTGAAACCATGCGAGGGTTGGATACGCGGATTTAATGGGGCCTCGACCGCTCCAATGGGATACGTTGAATTGTCAGTAACCCTTGGGGAAGGAGAACGCCAGAGAGTGGGAATTCTCCCCTTTGTAGTCCTGGACATTGAGTCGCCGTACAATGCCTTTTTGGGCCGGCTGGCCCTAGCCAAATTCAGGGCCTGCATTGCACCCTGGTGCTTGTTGTTGAATCTCCCGACGGATGCAGACATAGGCATAGTCAGAAGAGATCAAGTTGTTGCACAAGCATGCTACATTGCAGAGTTAAAATTGCTCCGCAAAGGGAAATATGTAGAAACAAAAGGTGGTTCTTCCCCTCCGAGCGAGGAATCGTCGTAGCAACTGAAGAAAATACCTCTGGGAGGGTCGCCCAGAGAGTTGCCCAAGGACATAGATCCCAGAGAGGAAGAAGAGCCTGGGAGCAGAATGGCGACTCCCAATGAAGCGACTGTGGATGTACCAATCGATGATAGTGACCCAGAGAAGGTCCTGAAGATTGGATCCCAGATAGAATGTTCTACAACCAAATCGGGAAAACGATGGAAGTATACGTTGACGACATGTTGGTATAGTCCAAACAATCATCTGACCATACTACTGATTTGGCAGAGATGTTTAGGATTTTCCGAAAATATGGGATGAAACTGAATCCTTTGAAATGTTCATTTGGGGTGGCATCTGGAAAATTCCAAGGATTCATCGTCAGCTCGCGTGGAATTGAAATCAATCCAGATCAAATTACAGCAATCCAGAATATCCAAGAACCAAAGCAGATTAAGGATGTCCAAAGCCTCGCTGGAAAGGTGGCTGCGCTGAGTAGGTTCATCTCCAAAGCTACAGATAAATGCATCCCGTTTTTCGAGCTGATAAAGCGAGGCAAGCACAACTTTAAATGGACTCCCGATTGTATAGAAGCATTCCAGAATCTGTTGAACCATCTGGAAAGACCCCCGATACTGTCTAAGCCTGTGGATCACGAGGATTTATTTGTGTACTTGGCAGTGTCATCTCACGCAATCAGTTCGGCTTTGGTAAGAGAAGAGGATAAGGTACAAAGACCGGTGTACTATGTGAGTAAGAAATTGACGGCCATAGAATGGAATTATCCAAAAATAGAAAAGCTGGCGTATAGCTTAATAGTTGCGTCTAGAAAACTTCGCCACTACTTCCAGGCTCATCCCATTACTGTGTACACCGATCACACACTAAAGCAAGTTCTGCAAAGGCAAGAAGAATCAGGAAGGTTGCTCAAATGGAACATCGAATTGAGTCAATTCGACCTGAACATCCAACCCCGAAGGTCGATAAGAGGGCAGGCACTTGCAGATTTTATAGCAGAGTTCACCATCCCAGAAGATGATGTAGTAACCGAAGAGGATGATCCGCCAAAGCTACTCCTCGACCCTAATGCCTGGAAACTATACACTGATGGAGCTAGAAATGACAGACGATCTGGCACCGGAGTGGTTCTCGAAACTCCAGATAAATGGTTAATATATTACGCTCTTATACTGAAGTTCCACGCCACTAATAACGACTCTGAGTACGAAGCCCTAATTGCCAAGATGGAACTCGCAAAGGAATTGGATATCACAAAGCTAGACATCTTTTGCAATTCCAAGATAGTCGTAAACCAGGTCATTGGAAAGTTTCGGGCCGAGAGTCCAAGGCTGATATCATACTTGGAAAAAGTGAAGAAGTTGCTGGATGGTTTTGACCACCACAGCATATCTCATATTCCCTGAACGGAGAATCAAAAGGCAGACAAGTTAGCGAAAATGGCTAGTTCAGATATTCTCCAGGATACGGAGCTGGTCCCAATTGAAGTACTACAGTCTCCTAGCATAGATCAGATGGAAGTTGATCTGGTACTAGAGATTGAACCTGAGAGAGAGTCATGGATGACTCCTCTAAAGAAATTTTTGAT
This sequence comes from Allium sativum, assembly GCA_030737875.1. Lineage (NCBI taxonomy): Eukaryota > Viridiplantae > Streptophyta > Magnoliopsida > Asparagales > Amaryllidaceae > Allium > Allium sativum. The sequence goes on along the minus strand of CM060922.1, from coordinate 807,904,775 downwards.
AAATGGAACGCTTCCGACGAAGAAAAGTGAGAGGCGTGCAGTTATAAGAAAAGCATCCCGATATGTGTTGCAAGGCAATGTCCTATACAGACAAGGTTTCTCGATGCCCCTCCTCTGGTGTATCGCCCATGATGACATCAAGCGTGTGCTGAAAGAGGTCCACGAAGGCGAATGTGGCGATCACATTGGAGGGCAAACGCTGGCGAAGAAGATATTGCGGTATGGCTATTTCTGGCCTACCATAAATAAGGATGCAGCCAAGTATGCATGACGTTGTGACACTTGTCAGAAATTTTCCAAGATACCTAGGGCGCCACCTAGCCAGTTGAAGACAATAACAAGCCCGTAGCCTTTTGCAATGTGGGGGATGGACATTATTGGGAGCCTTCCCATAGCAAAGGGCGGAGAAAAGTTCGCTATTGTGGCTGTGGATTATTTAACTAAATGGGTAGAAGCAGAGCCTTTGACCATGATCACAACCAAGCGAGTGATCAATTTTGTCGTTAAGAACATTATATATCGGTTTGGGATTCCAAAAGTCGTCATAACCGATAATGGGACCCAATTCAACAGTACTGAGTTTCGAGATTTCTTTCAGAAGTATCATATTGAGAAAAGATACACCTCTGTGGCACATCCGCAATTGAGCGAACAAGTCGAAGCGGCAAACAAGGTGATTAAATCCGTTCTAAAGAAAAGATTGAAGAGGGCCAAAGCCATGTGGGTTGATGAATTACCCTTGGCACTATGGGCCTATAGGACGACATACAAGTCGGCGACGGGTCACACCCCGTTTTCCCTTGCTTTTGGAGCTGAAGAGGTCATTCAGGTCGAGTTGGAAGTACCATCTTATCAAACCACTTATTATGATTCGATGACCAACAATGAGCTGCTCCTTGAGTCTTTAGACATGGTTGAAGAAAAGAGGGATGAAGCCGATTTACGCGCCTTGAGGCATAAGCAACAAGTTGCTCGGTATTACAACAAGTTAGTCCGAGCTCGAACCTTCGAACCTGAAGACTTGGTTCTAAAGCGCGTCTTTCCATCCCAGTACATATGGGCCCGAAATGGGAAGGACCATACTCCATTTTACGAAGGCTTGATAATGGAACCTTCAAGCTAGCAACCGTGGATGGAGATGAAATCCCCAGAGTGTGGAATGCCCAGCATTTGCGGCATTATCTGACATGAAATTGTCAGTTTTACTCTTTTGTTTTTAGGACCATGTAAGAAGGCTCGACTTGCCTAGAACAGTATGGTTACGTGAACAAAAGATTATAAAGTGGATGTAGGTCTTGATTCGACCGAACCACTATAAAAATATCGCGTGACATTTACCTTTTCTGCACTGTTTCCTGTCTGCTCTGTTATTTTAATTAAAATAGATCATTACCATTTTGATATTTGTTTTATTCTAGGCAACGATCACAATATACCTAATTCAAAATGCCATCTATCAGATCGGAAGACTAACGGTAACTAAAGCTCACTAAGGTGCGGCGAGGTAAATCACACTAATGCTTGCACTTTAACTCTCGAGATTAGGGAGAGAGTATAAAGGACGCAAAAATAATGTCCCCAAGGCGTTTAGGTGCACCGCGATAAAACCGCCTTGATAACACTCTAACCCGCCGAAGGATCGGGAGAGTATAAAGGCACTAGAGACTTAGCGCCCCCAGAACTTCTGCCCTGCTAAAGGATCGGTGAGCAGACCAAGAATCGAGCTCGAACTCTAACCCGCTGAAGGATCGGGAGAGTATAAAGGTGCTAGAGACTTAACGCCACTCGAACTCTAACCCGCTGAAGGAACGGGAGAGTATAAAGGTGCTAGAGACTTAGCGCCATAAGAAATCTTACTCTGCTGAAGAATCTGGAGAGTATAAAGGCACAGTGACATATGCCACTCATGGGCTCCCATCCCACCACTCGAGTGGGGAAAAGAATGAGAAAGGGAGCCCGAACCCCTCATTTCCGGGAATGGGGGGCAGCACATATATGACTCTAATCAATCCTCAATAAGCCCTGGCCAGGCACTATATTAATGATTGATTGGGGGCATGTGCATATGACATTTTGCATTCGTGAACACTACATGTTTACTTAGTACATGAACTTTTCAATGATTATCATTCATGACTTCAGTATTTAGTTACGATTCTTTAGATTATTTTTAAATTTTGTGATTCAGGATAATAAACTCTGCAAACATGGTAAACTTGCAGGTACACAATGGTGTAAAAGAAATATATTTTCATTCACTAAAAGCAGGTTTACAAGAACTAGAAGCTAAACAAAAGTGAGGGTCACTCTCACAACTACAATTTTTGGCCAGTCCAAAGCCTAAAAGAAAAAATATGAGCCAATAAGTGCATTCTATTTAAGCTTGGGAGACGACTTTGATTTCTTTTCCTTCTTCTATTTCTCCAACTCCTCTTTTTCAACATAAGAGCAGTCACTCTTCTTCCTAATTCTCTTATCAACAAGAGACTTCGAGGGAGAACTAGAAGGCTGGGAGCCAAGCTGAGTAGTTAATCATTTGGAAAAGAATCTTATTACTAACCCAGTTTTGGGGTCGACTTCAGAGATAGGGGGCACATATACAGGGTCATGTTCCCGCTTCTTATGAGCCAACTGCTTTTCTTTCCTAGCTTGCATGTCAGCCAACGTTTCACTATCATCATCCTTGGCCTAATCTATGATGAAAACTTCATCTTCATTGTCTCCGTGACCACCATCTGTGTCTTTCAAAGTCGCAATAATCTCAGCGTCCGCAGGAGCACCGGTGCCGGATTCCGCGGGTGCTACGGTGAACTTCTCACTTGTTGTACCCTCGGTTTGCTTTGGAATCTCAGAAACTTCAACATCAGTGCCCGAACGGACATCAACTTTCTCTGCCACTACCTTCTCCTCTGCATATTTCTCGACCGGTTTGATACCTACACCATGAGAAGCAAATGTTAGTGAATCGGGAGAAGATGTGGCCATATCAGTTGTCTGTCCCATGAGACAACGACTAGCTACGACTGCTTTGATGAACTGTTGAGAGAATATGGAGATACCTTCAGCTAACACATCACCCAAATTTGTAATGGTGGCTCTGAAAACTGGAGGGGTTGGAGCCAAGGGAATCAACGGATCATCAGGGTTATATTTCTCAACTTCAAAGGTTTTGGGCTCCACCACCGAGCTCGAGCCTTCATCAATCTTATCCTTACCCTTGAGATTAATATTCTGCCTCTCGATCTCTTCATGGATTAGGCTCTTCCTTTCTCCAAAACCTCAGGTTCTTCACCTCTGAGAAAGGTCTGCATCAGCTGGTTTTCATCAATCTCGTCGACCATCAACCGCCGCTTCTCGCCTTCGACAATTGCATCCCATACATTGGCCAGAGTAACATGATAGTCCGGAATCCAAGAGATGTCTCGAGTCTTGATGACTTGACAAAAGAAGTTGAACAATAGTTCCTCAAAACCGGCTATCTCTTTCTCTTTTTCAGCGAGCTTATCAGCAGCAGCAGTGGCCGATTCAAGAGCATTATTGGCGTTACTTTCAGCGAGAGCTGCACGCTCCTCAGCTTGGACAAGTTGATCATTTAAAACCCCTTTTTCTTTTTTGGAAAGAGCGAGGTCGTCTTTTAAGCTCGCCCTCTCTTTCTCCCAGGAAGCTTTCTCAGCAGCAAAGCGTTCCTATGCTGTTTTCAGTTCAGTGTTAATTGCCCTAAGATCTTCCACTTCCTTCCTCAGAGCCAACCGTTCCTGGCTGTTTGAACCAAGCTCACTGCGAAAACGCTCCATAGCACTTTCCAGCTCAGACCTGTAATTCTCTGCATCTCGCCGAGCTAAATCCAGTTGGGCCTGTGCATCCTCTAGTTCTTTTTCCATTTTACTTCTAGCCCTAGCATCATTCTCAATTTTCACTCGGGACCTGGCCGCGTCCGTTTCTAGTCGACGGATGGCATCTGAAAGATGAATGGCATGCCTCTTCATTACCCCATATTGTTTAGCCACATGGCATATGTACCCTATCACCTCTGTATCCCAATCCTCGGGGATCGGTTCATGATCCAGGATGAACACCATCCTCTCAAAGAAAAGATAGGGAATTGCTTTCGAAAGCGTTCTAGCCTGGCCTGAATTTCAAAATTGGGAGAAATATTCTGTGCAGCGGTGGTATCAAAGTCGTGCTCACTATGGGAAACAAGAGAAGCCTTCTTCTTCTCCACAATCTTTCCCTCATCTCTGTTTTTGTCCTCTGGTTCGTAGTGTTTATTAGAAGACTGGATATGAGAAGGCGTACTTTTCAGAGGGGTCAAATCTCTAGAAAGTTGCTTACCCCCAACCGGTAGCAATGGACGACTGTGAGACTTTCCAGAACCTTGCTTTGATGGAGATCGAGATCGTGTAGAATAAGATTGATGAGAATCCCGGGGACGATGACTATCTCTTCCCCGACTATCACTACGAACATGCTCGGGATTTGGAAGGAGGCTTGGTGTGCCCTCACGAAGGGAACGATAAGAATAAGACCATTTACGAGGCATTTCCCCTGCAAAAGAAACAGGTGCATGTTAAAACTATGAATGTCAGTGTTATAAGAGTGTTATGATAAATGGTGCATGTGATTTGTGCATCCCGTGAAATCCCCCTTTAACGGACCAGGGCCCAGAGTTAGGCTCGTCTGTGTGACTCCTTTTTCTCCAACTGGAGCATTCATCTCCTCAGAGATAGGAAAAATTGGTTCCCTCCGAAGTCTTCCTGAGTATAAATATCATCTGGTAAAGGAATCTTATTCAATTCCCCGAGTATCTGTTCCTCCCTTAACTCATCCTGGGCAACAGACTCAACCGATGATGAAGTTTTTAAGGGAGACAGCCCCTCAGAGGTCGGGACCGCCTTTGGCTCATCAGCTTGCCCCTCATCTCCTTTGTATACGTTTAAATCTTCATCATCCTGATTGATCATCAGCGAAGGACTCTTGCGAAGATTGGTTGTCTCTACGGCTTGAGAAGTTCCTTCTCCCGCAATCAGAGCCATATACTTGTAAGGTTTGCCACCCGCTTCAAGTCCAAATCTTATATCTAGAAGACGGTGTTTGTGAAGATTCTCGTCGGTAATACATTTCTTAATCCTTAAGAAATCTGAGTTACTTTTGAGAAGGCGGGACATTCGGTCTTCATATATCGATCCTTCCATTCTCTCAAAGTTGTGATCTGTATGGAACAAAATGACACATTAGTGCTGAAATTATGCATTCGAAGTAAACGCGGGAAAGTTGAAAACATACTTGCTTGTAGCCACTTCCTTGCACATCCAGCATGATGTTTTATATAACCTAGTTAGATTTGATATCCCCTATATTACTATAACCATCCGTCACAACTTTTCATTGGCAACTGATTCGAAGAAAGAAAAATTGGGAGCCCCTGCGGAACGATGCTTGAAATGGTAATAGAATTTCATATCTTTAAGCGTAAGTTTGGTCTGTAGAATCTCCGTATAAGCAATATACAGCGTATACAGAGCCGCGTAGGCATTCAGATGGAGTTGCATAGGGACAATGTGTAATTGTCTTAAGGGATCGACAACAAGCGGAGGGAAGGGAGGAATAGCTCCTTCCCAGCACATGAGTCGACTAGGGGCAGAATGAGGTCTATCTTCGCTTTCTGGAGTTTTCACATTGTCCCAGGGAATTTCATGTCTTAAGCATATCTTCTTAAGTTTTATATCGTCTAACTTGGAAGGTAGAGAATTAGTGAGCTTCTCTATTTCCTTAACACCCGGAATTTCGTCAGGAGCTCGATCATCCTGCTCTTCTAGGGATGTGCTCTCAAAAGTCGTTGACTCTATATCGGTATCCGTCTCGTAATCAGGGTCGGATTTTTCCCCATTTGAATCTGAGGGAAGCACATCAGGGCCGTGATGTACTGATGTCTCTGATTCGGTACCTTCGTTTGGTGTCTCGGTCACTTGTTTATCCGACATAGCTGTGTTGGCGAGTAAAAATTAGAACACAAGTTACCCGTTCCCCGTGTGTGTAAGTGCAAGTGTGTGCATGTTTATACAATAAGGAAAGCATGAAGTTAATCAGATAAGTAGATATTGGCCGTTGTCCGCTGCTGGGTTATGCTATTGTTCAGTTCAAAAGATTCGTCTCGAAGGCTCTAACCTATCTGTCCATTGGTATATCAGATTGAATTGCATTATTTGGTCAACATGCACATCAGATCGTTCATCAAACTGGTTCGTGAGACAGGGTCCGGATCGCGATGCATCGACGGATCGTGAAACATGTATGGACTCGCGGCAACGCACTAGCTAGTGGAAAAGCATCGGATCGTGAAACGCTGAAGCTTTTGATACGCTATGCCTTACCTAGATGGATCGCGACAGATCTCCATGATCCATCCCCATCACCACGGTCCAATCCTAGTCCAGCGACCCGATCCGTTGTCCAGAACACGCTTCTATTCTTCCTTTACTCCCTGGTCCCCCTGCTTCCACGACCTGAGCCAAGACCTCACCTACGAACTGACCTGGCCTCCTCCTTCTCCTTTCTCATTTCCCTCCTCCATCCACAAACCGATTTAATCGAACCCATCACACCATTTCAAGTCACTAGCTCATGGTCTCTCATCGCCATAACAATTGACGCTTAGAGAAAGCATTGAGGAAAACATAGAACGGGGAAAGGAGGCCGATGGTAAATTCTAAATTAACAAAAGTAAAAAAACGGCAATTAATTTACCTATTGGAATTTCAGAAAACAAAGAGGAGTTGGAAAATTAAGGTTTCCACCGAGTTTTCTTTGTCTTGAAGTAGCGGCAGTAAAAACAGAAAAGAGAAGAAGAAAGGGAAAAGTGGGTGAAGGGTCGGCTTATATAGGTGTAACATGACTCTTGATATTCATTTTTATGTCTTACTCACTAGAAGGCTGATGGGACGTGAGCACCTATAACTGCTCGTAATTAAGCCTATCCCCTCGAAGCCTGCTGGACCGGGGATACTCGTGGAAGCCCACTATGGTTCCGTTGGATCTTGTTCGCCTTGGATCGTGATATAAGTCCGAGTGTATAAACAAAATAATGCTCTGGCGACCCGAACGTAAAAAAGAAGAGAAAAAGAAGAAGAGGAGAGAGATATGAAAACACTCATGAAATTCAAGGATCACCTGATGGGTTGACCACGATCTGTTCTAAAGTTTGAAAGGTGGAAACTGATCGATGAATAAAGCCATGGTGGACGATTTAATCCAGTATTTATACCATTCAAGGGACACGACTTTTTGAAGCTGTATGATGTTCCATATAGACACAACTTTTGATCTGCATCGCCTCATGAAGAGATAGGTCCGTAGTTTCGAAGTATGTTCCATCCTTGATAAAACATGCTTCGAGGGGGCAAAATGTTGTCTAGCTTTTAAGACCAAGCCACCAAGATTCAAATAGAAGTCTAGTACAAAGTTTTGCTCATGAAGCTGCCTCGACCCGATCGTGATCACCCCCTGCTCTCCACGATCTGATTCGTCCATACCAAGTCGACCCGATCCAATCCCAAACGCATAGTCAGGGAGAGCTGGACCAAGTCTACCACGATCCGAGATGGAAGGATCTCACGACACCTGTCCATAACGGCCATATTGACTATTTCTCCATCAAGCCACGAACCAATCCGAGATTTTCGAGATTTGTGCCATGTATGACCGCGATCCTCCTGCAAATATCACCTATAAATAGCCCATAACTTGGCATTTTTGAGGATCTTTTGGCAATTCAGAGCTCCGATTCCACCATTATCATATCTCCATTATTTCTACTCAGAGTTATCTTGAATTTACTGAGTGAATCAACATTGTAAAAGTGAGGTTGAGAGATAAATCATTGGTTGTACTTGAATCTTAAATATAATCATTGATATAAAGTGGACGTAGGCTCATTAACTCCGAACCACTATAAACCTTGTGTCTTTTCTGCTTTTTCTTGCGTTTTTTCTGATATTTATCTCCCCAAATTAGAATAATTCGGGTGTTAGACCCAATTTTTGATCTAACACATTATCTTTAAGATTGCTGCACACTCCCACTTCCAGAGTTTAGCGGCATTTACTTACTGTTCCATTGCTCTATTTCTAAATCTAGCATGATATGGTCCTTCAACCACGGTATTAATAACTATGCCTTTTCCCTTTTGCTGGAAAGTAGGTCGGGAGGCAGGCTGGTTCTGGTTTGGAGCATTTCCTCCTTGCCTCTATCTTTAGGGGAAACCTTGCACTCGTCTAATTTCCCGGCTCGAAGCAATTTTTTCACAACATCTCTCAAATGGTGACACTCTTTTGTGGATTGGCCATAAGTCTCATGAAAAAACAGAAATCCCAGTTTCATGCCCTTTTTCTATCGAATCTCTAGGTGGAGGTTTCTTGTATTGGACAACATTGTAAGTATCCAATTATATATTCTCCAAAGTATCAATAATCGGCATGTAATTTTCAAAAGATTGAAATGAAGGCCTCTTTTTGGAATCATATTTCTGATTCATGTTCCTCTTGTTACCATTTTTGCCTTGCCGGTCACTTTCTCCTCCCTTGTTTCCGACATTCACTTCAACTTTTCCTGCATTATTACCAGATTGCTTGATGGCGACGTTGCTCTGTGGGGTTTCATTGCACATTCTTTATCGATTAGCATACATCTCTACTTTTCATAGGCGATCGAACGTTTTCCTTCTCATAAAACAACTCCCTAGTCAGCAATGGTTTTCTGGCCAAGTATCTCTCGAATTCGGTGTCTTTATCGATTCGGTCTATTAATGCCATCAGTATGGTTTTCTCGTGTGAGTCATTCACTTCAGTAACCGCAAAATTGAAACGATCCAAGTACGATTTTTATGTCTCCCCAGGAGGTTGTTTGATTAAAGATAGTTGAATGATGCTTTTGTATTTCCGGGTGTGGAGTCGAAACCGAGTCATGAAGCTCTCGCTTAACTCCCTAAAACTGGAGATCGATCGGAGGGGGGGGGAGCTAGGTAAACCACATCAATGCGACATTTTCGAGATATATTGGAAAATCCTTGTATTTTACGGCATTAAGACCTACAACGACATTCATGTACCAAGAGTATCTCATCAAATGCTGCCTTGGATCAGCTATTCCTCTATGTCGGTCCATAGTGGGCAGATTAAATTGTCTGGGGGACTGAAAATCAAGACATCATGAGTAAAAGGAATACGACTGCGATCAATGCCCTAATCTTCATTAGTGTAACCACTTCTATTAGCCATGATTTGACACACCACGGCCTCCACTTTAGCATTGGTTAGTGTAAGCTCAGGGTCATCACTTCGTATCCTCCGAATAGTTCCGGTTCCTACATCAGGTTGCATCCTCTGAATCCTCGCAGGAGTGGAATTCCCTTGCTCCCCATGGTCCCGGTCAATCATAGGACGAGTAGGCCGAAGGAGTTGTCATTGAGTAGGATTAGTATTGTTGGGATCCTTGAGAAGGACACAAGATCCGTGCATCGACATCAACATTGTCTTCCTCAAACAGGAATCATTAGGTCCTAAGACACGGGATGCATCTTCGCGGGATACTTATGATCCAAACGCCATGTGTTCGAGGTTTCAGGCCTCTCACATGGCTTTGTTAGAGGTCTTACATTCTTTTCCGAGGAGGATGAATTGTCTGCAGTAAGGCAATGAATCGAAGAAGGCGTTCTCTACCTACAAAGCTCTTCTACCTATTTATTCATCGTATTCATGTTCTCTCGAATCGCAGCAGTATCACATCTCTGGGACTCTAAAGCATCGTTAGTTCTATCCAACATATCAAGAAAACGTGAAAAATCCAACAATGAGATGGGTACGAAAGCAGGGAGTTGATGGTTCGTAGTCGTAGCTGGACTTTGAGCATTTAGATCAGCTTGATTAGGAACATTAACACCAGTAGATGGACCCGGGTCACCCCCTTTGGGTCGAGTCGCAACCTGGCGTACAGAGACATTCTTCCCTCCACTACTGGTTCGGGTCGCTGCAACTTCCTCGGCTCGGGTCGCCCCCTACGAATCGATCGCCTGTGCATCACCTCCTTGATTTTCATTCGTCTCGTTTGCCCAGGAAGTTTGCGGTTCTTTAATTCTATTTGGATCCATGAAGTTGATTAATTGAATTTAATAAAATATTCAGAAATGATGATAATGCGAACTATCTCTTCGGACTTAGAAATCCCGACAGTAGAATGACAATCCAAAACGCTGAGAATTTAGTTCTCAGTGAAAGCACTAAAATTGTTAGACCAAAAAGTGGTTCTAACACCTAGTAGACTACGAATTGCACAGAATTAAAACTCAAAATAGGATAAAAAGCAGCAAACACACACGATTTATAGTGGTTCTGTGTTAATGAGCCTATATCCACCTTATATTTTTCTAATTGACTGATTGATTACAAGTTCAATACAGATATCCACTCAATTTCACAAATAAAGTGCAATATCTCTCAAAATCTATCTAATTATACTCAGCAGTTAGGAAGAAAATCTGAATTAAATGGAAAAGATATTACAATGGAGGAGTTACAGTGCTTCAAGTGCCGAAAAAATCCCAAAAACTGACAAGTCCTAGGTTATTTATAGGTAAAAACTTCTTGTCGGTCGTAGGTTGACATGGCGCTCATCCCTAAAATCTTGGAGCAGTTCGTGAGTGAGTGAGGAGGTGGTTATGATGACGGTTCGGGACACATGGCAATGGATCTTTGTTCTTCAGTCTAGGACTCGAACGTGTCTGAGCCACGTCTTATTTCTGCTTCACATAACCGAGGTAGGGTCGCTATTTCTTAGAGACGACCCGGTGTTTTTGATGCCAGCATATACCCTTGTTTCCTTATAGCGAACAGATTGGTTCCTCCTATTTTAGCTTGAGCTGCTGATCTCGAGCGGCTGATCTCGAGTCGGTTACCTTGAGCAGAAAACCTAGAACCGAGCCATCCATATTGCTATTGTGATAATGCTAACCATTCCCCTAACTCGATCGTGGGTACTTAGACTCTGCGTGGCCCGGTCATGAAGCAGGCCGACAAAAGTTATATTGTAAAATATGCTACAAGATAGGTTTAAGTCCCATACCTGACCTATCCTGCAACCGAAGAGTCAGCACACAATAGGTAAGTAGTGTATTCTACTCAAGTAATAATAATAGAGGGTACCGTCATGTGGTAGAAGAATCTAAATAACCTAAATAACTGGCTGCATTCCCATTTCCCTTTCTAGAATCATGAAGGTAGTAGTCAGCCTAAGTGTAACACGCCGTAAAAATATACTTTAAATTGACATAGATAATGAAATTAACTACAAAAAGTAATAAATTAATAAAATATTAATGGGTTTAAAATAAGAATTTTGGAAATTTGAGAATTGGGCTACGAAAGTAATGTTATTGCGTTCATGGTGATATTCTGACCCGTTTGCATATTTGCTTGCTGAAAACGGAGTCCGTTTGAAGAAGTTACGATTGAAATAAGTTATTTGTGAATTGCTTACACACAATAATTGAAATTCAAATTGGATAAATAAAAATGTGGAATATTATTATATATTAATTGGCATGGAAAGAATATTCCATGATAAATTGAACTGTTGTATATATACATATATAATTGGAAAAAAAAATCAACTTAAGGAAAGTAATCAATCTAATTTAAAATTATAATTAATATAAAATAAATGTTTAGAGAAATGAATTCTCTAGCTCGACCGCGGAAGGGGGGTCGACTACCCCTAAAGAAGGCATCGATCGCCCTTAAGGGGCTTTGGTGGAGATAGCTTGTTTTTATAAAGACTTATATATAAATTGCAAACCAAAAACCGTCCAGATTAAATCTAATTGATCGAACAATTTGTATACACTCTTGCAACTATATATACCACCCATCCAGCCTCTCCCAAACCCTAATCTATTTTCTTCTTCATACGTCCATTCTACCATTAGAATTCTAAAGAAAGTTTAGGTTTTCTTCTATATCCTTAATTTATATTTCTTTTCTTCTCTATTCTGATTTTGGATTAGATTTATATTTATATTATGTAATTCCAAGGTTTTATATAAGACTCTAATCTCTTGATTCTTGAATATAGATTAACAAGATTTAGAGAACGATTTATACAAGGGATTGACCCAAAAGCAAACTCCATTCAAATTTCCACTATTTAATCCTCTTAGCACCGTGAGTGGAAATGACATTAGTTTGCTATTTTCTCTATTTTGTAGTACAGATCTTGATCTGTATACCTAAGGGAATTCGGAACTAAACAAAAATATAATATTAAACATCCTCCAAATTCCTTGTATTTTAATTGTTATGAACAAATGATCAATCTAGTTGTATTTATGGTTTTGGGTGGCTGTAATAATAAAAGAAAAACATGATTCTTGTTGTATGATTTTCTATATTGTTTGGATTCCTTTTTTACTATTTTCATGTAAATCCATATGTTTGATTTTGTGTAAAAGGTTAAGATTTGAATATATTTGTAAATATAATAGGTTTAAATCTCTATTTTTCTAAATGTAGAAATTGAACTATCATTTATAATATATCCAAATATTAAGGTTTTGCATATAAACAAACATAAGAAAGGGATCTATTAAAAATAGGTATAATAACCATATATGTATATTTGATATATGATGTTATGTTTATCGTTTATTGTTGCAACAATCAAGTCAAAACTTGGGTTACAAGCTTGTATGTTGTTGTGGTTGTTTTTCCTATTAGTGTCACATGTTAATATGCACATTTATGTTATGATTGGAGAAAATAAGCGAAATGACTTGTACACCTCTAAAATTGGACAGGGATAGAGATTTCAAAATGTGGTAAAGATGTTAATTTCATTCAATTAATTTATGTCATATGTATATATATAACGTTTTCAAAAAAATATTAACACATATTAGGTACATAATAAATACGATTAAATTTGGAAGAGAATTTGAATGTTCCCATAGGAACATGTTTGTTTGTATGTATGTGTTTCAATGGCTTAATTAATAATAATGACACATAGACACAACGTTAACCGTTACTTGTAATAGAACTTTTCCTGGAATCGACCAACATATCCAGTGTCTATAATTAAATCTGGTTAATGTGAGAGGTCTAGATGCGATAGGCCATTATATTTAGTACAATATGATGCGGGGTTTGTCCCAACTTGTAGTAAAAGCCTGCCTGGAACCGCCCGGCAAATCCAGCATCTACAAGTGGTAGGCCAACTGTGAGATGTTTGGTGTGCATATATGTAACGACCCGAAATCCCCCTTACGAGAAATCACGGATAGAGTTGAGAACGAGCCACAAGAGAACGCAGATAGAAGAACATTTCATTGTATATTGCAACAATTCCATCAGAATACAAGAATATACAGAGTATGAATAAATATTACACATATAAAATATCAGAGGTTACAATACAATACATAGAAGTGGAAAATAATACAATACACAATTAGAAGTAATAGACGGATACAGAGCTTTCCGAGTATCGGTCCAGCTGTAAATCAGGATCCTGTGAATATAAATCTGCAAAACCAAAACTACTAGCTGCCCGTGTCAAAATAAGGGCACCCAGAGTTTAGGTTAAAACAATAAACTCCAGGTCAGTCATGTGACTAGTGTGAGAACTAAAATAGTTATTAATCTTTATTTTAAAGTCAGGTAAATCAAGGGGCCATGCCGTATAACACGGAACGGGTTTCCTCCCAAGAATACCAGTGCATAAAACAACAGCGCAATGCTAAATAAAGAACAATGAAGCTATTATAAGACCCAGGTCCCATGACACAATGCAACGCAAGCCAGAGGATAGGGTTTACCTTATAATAGCCAAATAATGCTTGGTACGTTCAAAACAAGTCATTTTGATACTATTATAGTGTAGAGTGTATGAAAACAACTTCAAATATAATTGTATCAACCATAGACGGTGAAACACCCCACCTCCGTTAGGGTCACTCTCAAAGGGAATGCCCTAATTTTGGTGGAGGTTTATAAGTATAAGTCACAGATATACAAGACAGATATACGAACACATATTTTTGAACAGCGGAAAACAACAACAACTTTTATTTCATTAAAATACGTGTTACACCAACCATGCCATAATTGTCTTACAATACTTCCAAAAAAACATAACATCTTCATAACTGTCTTGATTACATTATTTAAAGAAGCATAAAGAAAACATAAATAAACTGCAAAAGTCCCATAATTGCTGTCCAAAGCCATAGTCCAAAACGGAAAAGATCCAAGCAATACATTCTTTCTCTTCAAGCTGGATGTGAAAGTTGGTCAAGCTGCGGTATTCCCTCCCTGTGGACCTGGGGGGGGGGAACGAAAGAAAATAAGGCGAAAGAAAGGTAGAGTCAGACATAAAGCCTAAGTAAGTCTAGGACTATTCAGTCTATGAATAAAGAACTGGGTATGATAAGAATAAACTGGAAATGAGAAAGCACCATAACTAAGTTAAGTTGTCTAGGGTCGAATACACTATCGTACCCCATATTAATCTTTGTACCCATATAAACTAGTTCCCAACAGGCACCCCATAATCAGGGTGAAGTGATCCATTTCTGATGATCGGCTCCTACTCGCATAGTTACATGTGTCTTACGGCCCCCGTTGTTGTAGTTACCTATGTTGGTCCCACCATGGGGTGTATCAAGTCCCATGGTGGCGGCCCGACACAATCCTAGAATGCACAGGTATGCTACTGGTGCCCAGTGCCTTATTTTTCTGCGCCGGAGTGTGTGCACGCCCGCACCCCGTTAGAACCTACACTCCTGCACCACCGCCATCGATTTGACCTCTTACAGTCAGCCCAGTAATCGTGCCCCACCCTGCCTAGTTCAAGGTATCCTGATACACCTTGTAGGGTTACTGCTGAAAAGGGTCCCCCGCTACTAGGTTTTCTATTTCTAGCCAACATGCTAAGTTGTTTAAGTGTTTAATAAACCTAACCCCCAATCAGTCTGTTTAGTTTAGCATGTTCCATTTTGATTAAGTATTAATATAATTTACTTAATCCTATCAATCCTGACTCAGCCTTAATTGTCTTATTAAAGCCTCGACCTCTCACATTAGACAGGTATTGTTGTGGCTGCCTGTTGTCGGTTGGGTCCGGGCAGTCTTACGCCACAACTCAGTCTAACCTCGGGTCTTTATTGGGCTCCATGTTTAACCACCCACATTGGATAAGTACTGTTGTGACTGCTGGACAGCCGGGCGGTTCCGGGCAGGTTTACATCACAACTCAATCCAACCTCGGGTTAAACACATCGTATTTTCTACATTTACATATTTTGTCTCTCTTCTTTTTATATGTAAATATTTGCGGCCTATTATTCAAATTCATCTTTATTGGTTAAAATTTATTTATGCCCCTTAATTGTTTTTCAAGGTTGTTGGCATGCGTCAAGCATGCCAACACATATGTTCTATATTTTAACCCAAACGTCATTACCCCCGTTTTACACGTTCACTACAATATAAGATATGTTGGGTTTAACATTTAAACCCAACTTAGCCATATGAAAAGGGGAGGCTTATAACATGGTGTTTATGAGGTAACATAAAAAGGGGAGTGTGAACGCATGAACTTGCAACATAACGATGTGAACTTGCAATTGTAACAGCATATAGTCATGGCATAAACAATACTTAAGCATAAATCATTCTATTCATATAATCATGGCATAAACAATACTTAAACATGAATCATTCTATTCATATGATTATGGCATAAACAATACTTAAACATGAATCATTCTATTCATATAATTATGGCATAAATAATACTTAAACATGAATCATTCTATTCATGTAATCATGGCATAAATAATACTTAAACATGAATCATTCTATTCATGTAATCATGGCATAAATAATACTTAAACATGAATCATTCTATTCATGTAATCATGGCATAAATAATACTTAAACATGAATCATTCTATTCATGTAATTCATATAAACTTGCAATTGGAATGTAAGTCTAACTAAATTGTGTCACATATATCACCATATGGTTTTGATAACAACTTAGGCCTAAAACATGTTTCAACTAGGCATAATACCAAACATAGTTTAGTCATGTTCATAAAGTTGCTTACTTTTGTTTCTAATACAAAAGTATGATTTGCTAATTCCAACATGGATTCATATAAACTATAGTACTTAGTCGTATCCAGTTACACACTAAAAGTGATCATAGAGGTATGTACATCATATTGGCATAATAGTGAATCATATACTTGCATGAATTCCCAAATAAAATACCACAACATATGGTTGTCAACATAAATCATATACTCGTATGAATCTAATCGTATACCATAACATTTCCAAATCGTTTAGAATCAAAATAACATACAAATATAGATTATTATCGCCACAATTCCATTTCGTTGTTAACTTCCAACGCAAGTCACATACTTGCAAATATCCAATCGTATACCATAACATTCCCAAATCGTTTAGAATCAACATAACATACAAATATATATTATTATCGCCACAATTCCATTTCGCATTTTACACAAATCAAACGCAATTAATTATTCACATCGGAATAGCACTCTACTTACAACGTATGACGAATCTTCAATTCAAGAATCTGAATTCTGAATTTGGAGATGCTATCCTTTGTTGTAGGCGTTGCTTTGATTCAATTAACTTTGCTTTAAGCTTTTTATTTATCTCCTAATTGTCCCTCAATTTCTGACGGCTATCTCTAGTCTCTCCTCAGCAGCATGACGGTCTCATCTCCATTTTTGTTTGTGTGTATTAGGGTGAGTCTTAGGTCCTTTTTATAGAGTTTGTGAGTTGATTTAGACCGTCGATGGAGCTTGGTTTAATAATAGCCGTTCGTTCGAAGGAGAGACCAACCAGGATCTGACACCTAGCCCTAGTGACAAGGCAAGGCTCAGAAAATCGACCAAATACAGACCAGGCCAGCCAAGACCTGACCAGCAGGTCATTCTGACCTGGGCGCACTTGGCAGGTGCGCCAGGATAAAAATGTACTGGCGCACTTCCCAAGTGCACCAGTTCATTTCTGTTTTGGCGCACTTCCCAAGTGCGCCAGTGCATTCTGACCCGTTTTCTGGTTTTTCGCCCAACTTTGTTCGTCCATATCTTCTTCATACGATATCCGTTTTACGCAAACTCGGACTCTATCTCAAGAAGAATTCCGAGATGAACGCAATGGCGTATCCTGTTTCCCTTAATTCTTTGATTTGAAATTAGTTATACTTCAATTTGTGAATTTCACAGTTATAGAATACACGGGGTGTTACATTCTCCCCCACTTAAAAGGATTTCGTCCCCGAAATCTTTAAGTGAGGAAGAATGTATATCTTAACATCCAAACATCCATCTACTCATCCATCAAACACGAGCATCCATTGTCCTTAAAAGACTTCTAATGCTTCATGATCATATGCGAAGTGTGTGTACATGTACTTATCTAATGCAAAATCAGTCGGTCTACTGATTCAGTTGACCTCCTTAATGCAAATTAAGTAAGTGTCATGAATCCATTATGTATGCAAATTTTCCTATTCATGATTCTACATGAGTGCACAATCATTCATATATAAATGCAGCATCCATATGACAACACATTAAACTTCAACCATGTACGAATATAAATACATATATGCATATGCAGTATGAAGTGACTGAGCCGATCTAAAACCTAAATTGTGTGTATATGCAACCACGAGCAACCACTAGCAATCACTTGCAACCACTTGCAACCATCATCCATAACATGTTTCAATTACATGTTTTTATCCAAAGAGTTTCTTCCTAAAAGATAAGGTCGAGGAGATATACAAAGATAGATAAAAGCGCAACTCAAGGAAAAAGAAAGGTCAAAGATGTACCCTCGAAAAGAAAAGGGTAGGCAGCGCGTATTCTAGCTTCAGTTTTGCGTCTCCCTCGGCGTCGCTCCACTGAACTTTGACGAGCTTGACTTCGCGGTTGCGTAGCTTCTTCACTTCCGTTCCTAACATGCGGGTTGGAACTTTCCTCACGGTTGCTTCGCGTTCCACTTCAGCTTCTTCTAGGATATTTGGCTCTACCACTTCAGCAGATTCATGTAGACATTTTCGGAGGTGCGAAACGTGAAAGACGTTGTGAATTCCGATCAGCTTTTCGGGTAGCTCTAATCTATAGGCCATTTTCCCAATTTTCTCGATGATAGGAAATGGCCCAACGAACCTTGGTGCTAGCTTTCCTGTGGTTCCAAAACGAACAACGTTCCTTAGCGGAGATACCTTAAGAAAAACTCTGTCCCCAACCTCAAATTCAAGGTCGGTCCTCCTCTTGTCGGCGTAGGACTTTTGTCTGTCTTGGGCCATCTTCATCCTTCTTCGTATTAAGTCTACGTTCTCTGAAGTCTCTCGGATCATATCTGGTCCAAGTATGAGCTTATCAGTAGACTCCCACCAACAAGTGGGTGATCGGCACGGTCTTCCGTATAAAGCTTCGAAGGGCGCCATTCCGATGGTTGCTTGGTAGCTGTTGTTGTAGGCAAATTCCACCAAAGGAAGATGGTCTTCCCACGTCCCTCCGAATTCAAGCATGCACAGTCTTAAAAGATCCTCCAAAACTCTGTTCACTCTTTCCGTCTGGCCGTCGGTTTGGGGGTGATAGGCTGTGCTCAAGCATAACTGTGTGCCTACCGCTTCTTGCAGACTCCGCCAAAACTCACTGGTGAAGATAGGGTCTCGGTCACTAACAATGCTGGAGGGTATTCTATGGAGTCGAACGATTTTCTTGAGGTAAAGAGATGCTAGGGATGAGGCAGTTCTTTTACTTTTGACAGGTAAAAAGTGGGCGCTTTTAGTAAGCCTATCCACTATTACCCAAATGCTAGTGTTGCCTCTCCTAGACCTAGGCAGCCCATCAATGAAGTCCATTGAGATGCTATCCCACTTCCACTGCGGGACCTCTAGAGGATGGAGCAGACCGCCAGGCTTTTTCTGTTCCGCTTTAACCTGTTGCCACACCATACACTTAGAAACAAAATCTGCCACGTCCTTCTTCATTCCGTTCCAAAAGAAAGTTCTTTTTATATCCTTGTACATTTTATCTCCGCCTGGGTGTATCATCATCTTGGAGTGATGTGCTTCCTCGAGAACCTTATTTACTAAATCCCTTGTCTGTGGGACGCATAGTCTTCCGTCTCGCCTTAGCCAACCCTTATCGTCGATGGAGTATCTGTTGAGGTGACTTGAAGTCTCACCCCTAATTAGCCTATCAATCGTCTCCACAAGCTGAGGGTCTTCGCGTTGTGTGGTCCCTATTGAGTCCACTAAAGTCGGGCGTACTTCGAGAGATGCTAGCAAGCCTGGTACAAAATCGGAGGACGGCCTAAAGTCAAAGCTGGCTATAAACTCTAGGCTTTGTCTTTCAACAAACAACGGGCTTAGGGTTAGTTTCTTTCGGCTCAACGCGTCTGCCACTACGTTGCCTTTGCCCGGGGTGTAGGAGATCTCGAAATCGTACGAGGCAAGAAACTCCATCCATCTTTGTTGTCTCAAGTTAAGATCTTTCTACGAGAAAAGATATTTCAACGATTTATGGTCAGTGTAAAGTTCGAACTTCTCACCTAGGAGATAGTGTCGCCAAGACTTGAGTGCAAAGACGATGGCAGCTAACTCAAGATCGTGGGTCGGGTAGTTCTTTTCATGCACTTTCAATTGTCTCCCGCCATAAGCTACTACCCTTCCTTCTTGCATTAAGACAGCGCCTAGCCCTGTCCCACATGCATCTGTATAAACTGTGAACATCTTGCTTCCATCTGGCAACGTTAAAACTGGGGCTGTTGTAAGAGCCCTTTTCAGCCATTGGAAAGCAAACTCGCAATCCAAGTCCCAATTGAACACTAGATTCTTCTTGGTCAACTTTGTGAGCGGAGCCGATATCTTTGCAAAGTCTCTGATGAATTTCTGATAGAAGCCTGCTAGCCCGAGAAAGTTTCGGACCTCTGTTGCATTCTTTGGTGTCTTCCAATCCTGCACCGCTACTACCTTAGCCGGGTCTATAGCTAACCCTTCCTTGGATACTATGTGCCCGAGAAATCTTACTTCCTCTCTCCAAAAGTGGCATTTGGAGAATTTGGCTTTTAGCTGATGGACTCGCAGATTTTCCATGATTGCCTTTAAGTGCTGAGCATGTTCCTCTTCACTCTTTGAGAAGATAAGGATATCGTCTACGAAGACCACTACAAACTTATTGAGGAAATCTATGAATACCCTACTCATCAGGTCCACGAAGTAAGCAGGTGCATTTGTCAAGCCGAAAGGCATGACAAGCCATTCAAAGAAGCCGTCTGGGGTTCTGAATGCCGTTTTATCGATGCTATCTTCAACCACCCTTAGCTGATGAAAACCGGTCGCTAAATCGAGTTGGGAGAAAACAGACGCTCCTGCAAGTTGATCAAACAGATCATCAATTCTGGGGAGAGGGTGCCTATTCTTTTTCGTTAGCTTGTTGAGCTCCCTATAGTCAACACATAGACGGAGTGAACCATCCGCCTTTGTGGCAAACACCACTGGAGCGCCCCATTCTGAAATGCTCCTCCTAATGAACCCCTTCTCTAGAAGCTCTTTAATCTGTTTACTGAGCTCTTTCCTTTCCCGTGGAGCCATGTGTCTAACGGGCAACGCAACGGGCTTTGCATTATCTACAAGATATATGCGGAAGTCTATCTCCCGCTTCAGAGGCAAGCCCTTTACCTCTTCGAAGACATCCGGATATTCCCGGACCACTCTAACTGATTGCAAATTTTCAACAGAGGCATCTAGTGATTCAAGATAACTAAGCATAACCGCATACGAGGGATTACAAGAAATTTCCAAAGTGTTACCGAGCTGGGTCAGGAGCCTAACAACCCTTTTCTCACAATCAAGGATGGACCCATTACTGGATAGCCAATCCATGCCCAAAATCAAACCATATCCCGAAAAGCCCAAAACAAAGGCACTACATTTAAATTCTACGCTTAGAATAGAAATTTTCAATCCCAAACAGATCATAGACAAATGAGCTGGGCCCCCAATTGGGTTTGAAACAATTAAGGGGTCCTCTACCATACTAGTTTTTAGGTGCAGAGATTCTACTAAAGCAGGCGAGATAAAGGAGTGTGATGCGCCGAAATCAAATAAAGTGCGAACGGGGTGATCATAAAGATAAACTACACTTTCTACAGAATTATTTATACCTCGCTGTTGCAGAAGTGGCGCCTCTAGCACATGAACCTGCGCCCCCGAGGTGGATCCGGCCCTCTGCCCCTGTCCTCGTTTCTTTGGGCAGTCCTTAGCCATGTGGCCCGTCTCACCGCAAGAAAAGCACCCACCATTCATCTTGGCCTTCTTTTTCCGGCAATCTTTCACTAAGTGCCCCACTTTTCCACATAAATTACAATTCCTCTTCTCTTTGTTGTCTTTCCCGCCCTTCTTAATGTCTGTCTTCTTAGGCTGTAAACCCTCTTTCTTCCCTTGAGAGCTTTCTTCCTTTGTCTCCTTCTTGCCCTTATCCTCTTCGTTCAGCAATGCCATATGTACCAACCTTTCATATGTAGCTCCCATAGGTATATGGGTCATGGCCAAACTGTGTAATGGCTCATTCAACCCTTTGACAAAACGGAGAGCCTTCTTGTGCGGGGTGTTGACTAGGTCCAGTCCGAACCTAGCCAGCTCATCGAACTGATTAACATACTCTTTGACTGTCTTGTTCCGTTGCTTAAGAAATAAGAATTTTTCCAACTGCAAACTCCTTTCCGCGTCTGAGAGAAATTTAGCCTCAAACCTTTCCCTAAAATCCTCCAATGTTCCACTGGTCTTTCTGCATTAGTGACTTCCCACCAGTAGGAAGCCTCACCTTTTAATAGCCACACTGCCAGTTGTACCTTCTGCCTATCTTCTACCTCAAAAATGACGAATAAGTCCTCTGTTTCCTTTAGCCGATTCCTAGCTGCCACGAAGGATTCGGTTCCATGAAAGTCCTTTCCTCCCATAGCTTTAAAATCTTTACATATCTTAGCAAAAGTGTTTCCCCGCGGAGGGGGTGGAGGAAGAGGTGCTGCTGCAGCCGGATGATTCCCTACAACTGGGGGAGGAGGAACGGTAGGGCTTGGCTGAGTGGCCCTTGCTTCTAAGAATCGTCTAAACCAACCAGGTATTGGTACACCCTCTGGCAAATTAAGTTCTTCGGACATGCTGAAACAAAAAGGATAGATTCAAAACGAAGGATAAGAGATAGTACCTATGGCTTTGGGGGACTTTGCCTTTTTAAAATAAAATAATATTTTATCTTTTAAAAATGCTTCTTTAAATTTTCCTTTGAAAATAAATTTTCAAAACTTTTATCTTATCTGGTAAACCTATGCTCTGATACCAAGTGAAACACCCCACCTCCGTTAGGGTCACTCTCAAAGGGAATGCCCTAATTTTGGTGGAGGTTTATAAGTATAAGTCATAGATATACAAGACAGATATAAGAACACATATTTTTGAACAGCGGAAAACAACAACAACTTTTATTTCATTAAAATACGTGTTACACCAACCATGCCATAATTGTCTTACAATACTTCCAAAAAAACATAACATCTTCATAACTGTCTTGATTACATTATTTAAAGAAGCATAAAGAAAACATAAATAAACTGCAAAAGTCCCATAATTGCTGTCCAAAGCCATAGTCCAAAACGGAAAAGATCCAAGCAATACATTCTTTCTCTTCAAGCTGGATGTGAAAGTTGGTCAAGCTGCGGTATTCCCTCCCTGTGGACCTAGGGGGGAAACGAAAGAAAAGAAGGCGAAAGAAAAGTAGAGTCAGACATAAAGCCTGAGTAAGTCTAGGACTATTCAGTCTATGAATAAAGAACGGGGTATGATAAGCATAAAGTGGAAATGAGAAAGCACCATAACTAAGTTTTGTTGTCTAGGGTCGAATACACTATCGTACCCCATATTAATCTCTGTACCCATATAAACAAGTTCCCAACAGGCACCCCATAATCAGGGTGAAGTGATCCATTTCTGATGATCGGCTCCTACTCGCATAGTTACATGTGTCTTACGGCCCCCGTTGTTGTAGTTACCTATGCTGGTCCCACCATGGGGTGTATCAAGTCCCATGGTGGCGGCCCGACACAATCCTAGAATGCACAGGTATGCTACTGGTGCCCAGTGCCTTATTTTTCTGCGTCGGAGTGTGTGCACGCCCGCACCCCGTTAGAACCTACACTGCTGCACCACCGCCGTCGATTTGACTTCTTACAGTCAGCCCAGTAATTGTGCCCCACCCTGCCTAGTTCAGGGTATCCTGATACACCTTGTAGGGTTACTGCTGAAAAGGGTCCCCCGCTACTAGGTTTTCTATTTCTAGCCAACATGCAGTTGGTTAAGTGTTTAATAAACCTAACCCCCAATCAGTCTGTTTAGTTTAGCATGTTCCATTTTGATTAAGTATTAATATAATTTACTTAATCCTATCAATCATGACTCAGGCTTAATTGTCTTATTAATGCCTCGACCTCTCACATTAGACAGGTATTGTTGTGGCTGCCTGTTGTCGGTTGGGTTCGGGCAGTCTTATGCCACAACTCAGTCTAACCTCGGGTCTTTATTGGGCTCCATGTTTAACCACCCACATTGGATAGGTATTGTTGTGACTACTGGACAAGTGGGCGGTTCCGGGCAGGTTTACATCACAACTCAATCCAACCTCGGGTTAAACACATCGTATTTTCTACATTTACATATTTTGTCTCTCTTCTTTTTATATGTAAATATTTGCGGCCCATTATTGAAATTCATCTTTATTGGTTAAATTTTATTTATGCCCCTTAATTGTTTTTCAAGGTTGTTGGCATGCGTCAAGCATGCCAACACATATGTTCTATATTTTAACCCAAACGTCATTACCCCCGTTTTACACGTTCGCTACAATATAAGATATGTTGGGTTTAACATTTAAACCCAACTTAGCCATATGAAAAGGGGAGGCTTATAACATGGTGTTTATGAGGTAACATAAAAAGGGGAGTGTGAACGCATGAACTTGCAACATAACGATTCAATTAACATAAATTAGGCACATGTGAACTTGCAATTGTAATAGCATATAGTCATGGCATAAACAATACTTAAACATGAATCATTTTATTCATATAATCATGGCATAAACAATACTTAAACATGAATCATTCTATTCATATTATTATGGCATAAACAATACTTAAACATGAATCATTCTATTCATATAATCATGGCATAAATAATACTTAAACATGAATCATTCTATTCATGTGATCATGGCATAAATAATACTTAAACATGAATCATTCTATTCATGTCATCATGGCATAAATAATACTTAAACATGAATCATTCTATTCATGTAATCATGGCATAAATAATACTTAAACATGAATCATTCTATTCATGTAATTCATATAAACTTGCAATTGGAATGTAAGTCTAACTAAATTGTGTCACATATATCACCATATGGTTTTGATAACAACTTAGGTCTAAAACATGTTTCAACTAGGCGTAATACCAAACATAGTTTAGTCATGTTCATAAAGGTGCTTACTTTTGTTTCTAATACTAAAGTATGATTTGCTAATTCCAACATGGATTCATATAAACTATAGTACTTAGTCGTATCCAATTACACACTAAAAGTGATCATAGAGGTATGTACATCATATTGGCATAATAGTGAATCATATACTTGCATGAATTCCCAAATAAAATACCACAACATATGGTTGTCAACATAAATCATATACTCGTATGAATCTAATCGTATACCATAACATTTCCAAATCGTTTAGAATCAAAATAACATACAAATATAGATTATTATCGCCACAATTCCATTTCGTTGTTAACTTCCAATGCAAGTCACATACTTGCAAATATCCAATCGTATACCATAACATTCCCAAATCGTTTAGAATCAACATAACATACAAATATATATTATTATCGCCACAATTCCATTTCGCATTTTACACAAATCAAACGCAATTAATTATTCACATCGGAATAGCACTCTACTTACAACGTATGACGAATCTTCAATTCAAGAATCTGAATTCTGAATTTGGAGATGCTATCCTTTGTTGTAGGCGTTGCTTTGATTCAATTAACGTTGCTTTAAGCTTTTGATTTATCTCCTAATTGTCCCTCAATTTCTGACGGCTATCTCTAGTCTCTCCTCAGCAGCATGACGGTCTCATCTCCATTTTTGTTTGTGTGTATTAGGGTGAGTCTTAGGTCCTTTTTATAGAGTTTGTGAGTTGATTTAGACCTTCGATGGAGCTTGGTTTAATAATAGCCGTTCGTTCGAAGGAGAGACCAACCAGGAGCTGACACCTAGCCCCAGTGACAAGGCAAGGCTCAGAAAATCGACCAAACACAGACCAGGCCAGCCAAGACCTGACCAGCAGGTCATTCTGACCTGGGCGCACTTGGTAGGTGCGCCAGGCTAAAAATGTACTGGCGCACTTCCCAAGTGCGCCAGTTCATTTCTGTTCTGGCGCACTTCCCAAGTGCACCAGCGCATTCTGACCCGTTTTCTGGTTTTTCGCCCAACTTCGTTCGTCCATATCTTCTTCATACGATATCCGTTTTACGCAAACTCGGACTCTATCTCAAGCAGAATTCCGAGACGAACGCAATGGCGTATCCTGTTTCCCTTAATTCTTTGATTTGAAATTATTTATACTTCAATTTGTGAATTTCACAGTTATAGAATACACGGGGTGTTACAGACGGCATAGCATCCCATGCTACTATGTCGCCATACTAGGCTCTACAATCAAAACCGCAAAGTCACGTATTTGGAAATTAGATTTCCATCTATGAACCGAGGCCAGGGATCGTCCTCTACCTATTCGAGACAATCTATCCCATGTCTCAGGAACAGCCGCAACTGCCCCATGGAGTGACAGGGCCGGTCCACTCGATGTGGATTATAGTGCCTGAACAATGTGTTCCCCCGCCCTTTGGGGGCGTAAATGAGCCAACGAATGACTCCATCGGCTTCACATAGTCACCGATATATCCAAGGCGCCTCGCAAACCAACAACCACATAAGTCAAACTCGTCAGGGCATGTCAAACACTGACACCACTTCTAACTAGAAAGAAATGCATGTCCGCCCTGAGGTCCTCTCCCGTTTCTGGTTCACAACCGGGGTGTGACGCTCGCGAATCAACGCTACACAAAGCTACTCCACAAAGGCCGTGCTTTGATCATCAACCACAAGACTTTGCTTTTCAACAAAAGCCTTGATCATTTGCATCTTAGCATGCCACATAGGCAATTCACGCTATGCAACCGATATCAATCACACAGAATGAAATCCGATGTCAGACACACATCCATTTACAAGTCCGTTCTGGGTCTGAACGAAACCGGAGGCACCTTGTACCTCGCATATCCATCGATCTCCAAGTACGTCTGGACGATCACCAACTGATTCTCTCCTCTTGGGTGTACGACACAATCAAGATCATCAGTAATTATCCAAACGACGTGAAGACCTCCGGTCTTCAACCACCATCTTCATCTTCGACTTATCGTCATATCAGTTATTCAGAATGGGATAAACCTGGCCTTTCTGAATAACTCGCGTATATAATAAACAAGTGTTACACAAACACAACATACGCCTCATTCCAATTCATCAGTCACTAACCGTAAATTAGTAAGAGAATAATTCCCCAAATATTAACCCCGAAGGTCGAAACCAACATCAGATCAATACCCAGTAAACCATTCATCTTAATTAATCTTCAGTTAGTTTCTAAATTTCACATTCTTAGGGAAAGGTTCCCATTAATTTTATCAAAGATAAATTCTTCTAAATTTATTCTCTAGTCTTCCTTTGAATAACACTTCAAACTAGTCGGGATTAGCGAACCACACCGAAGTAATTATTTATTTTATTTCCCAATTCCAACCTATTTATCCCATGAAGTAAAACTGGGCATACTTCATATCTAACACCACAGAGTTATCGGTAAATTCAATTACCATTTCACGTTGAAATCTAATTAAAGATTTAACTATCGCCTGGAGTAAAACTGGTGATACTCCATTCTCGATCTTTTCAATCTAATTAAAGATTCATTAAAACTCCACTTAGTTTTAATCTCTAACTGGGTTAAAGAATCAGTGTCATTTAAAACACGGTTCATGATAAAACCAAAATCACATTCCATTCTATCAGCTTTTAACCGTAAAATAGCAAGTAAGCAATTCCCTAAGTATTAACCCCGAAGGCCGAAACCAACATCAGATCAATACCCAAGAAACCATTCAACTTAACTAATCTCCAGATAGTTTCTGATTTTCTTAACTCCTTTGGGTCTAAGAACAGTATTATTGACGATACCGTTCACGACAACCCAAAATCACATTTGATATTAAATACAAGGCTCTAAATAGAAAATATATTGGCTTATATTCAATATCAAATTCTACGACCAACAAATATCATATTGGAAATAACGATATAAATATATCTTTCAAATTTCCATAACAATATCTGTATAATCACGAAATCCAACATCGAAATATTCCAAAGATAATTTCGATTCCAATCCACTCCAATTCAATTATTGGAAATTCTGTTTATTTTCAAAACCATTTAAAATCCACTTTATTTATTTTAAAAATAAATAGAATTATAATTCTAGTTCAAAACTAGTTCATTTCGATAAAAATCTACTTTTATCTTTTCAAATATGGAGGTTTTCATCCCAATTCTTCCCAAATCATTTCTTATGATTTTACATAAATTATTACTATTTTTAATAATTTTATCAAGGCCCGTACAGTCGATTTCCATCAACGGCCATCGAACTGCACTTACAACGACCTTTTCCAAATTTGATTTGGACATAATTAAAAATCCAACCGTTAGATTTCAAATCTCTAATATTCATTAGAAATCTCTTTTCGATAGGAACTCAACGGTTCCGGTTTTAAGAGAATCCGACGGTCGGATCTCTCGTAATATCCATTCGAAGTCAATGGTCGAAATTCACAAACGGCCGCAGCGCGGCGCGTTCTATTCAGGCCATTCTATATATATAATATATATATTATATTTATTTCCTCGATTTCCTTTTAAAACGTATTTTATAAATCGTTTTAAATCCGGTTTCAAAACGATTTCAACTTCCATCTCAAATTCAAATCAAAATTGAATCTTTCCAATATAAATTCGTTTTAAATTCATTTCAACTCGATTTCAATTCAAATCGATTTCAATTCAAATCAATTTCAATCCAAATCGGTTTCAATTCAAATCGATTTCAGTTCAATTCCAATACGTTTTAAATTCAATTCAAAACGATTTCAATTCTATTTCAATCTAATTCGAATTTCAATTTTTTTCAATTTAATTTGAATTTCAATTCATTTCAGTTTAATTCGAATTTCAATTCATTTCAATTTAATTCGAATTTCAATTCATTTCAATTTAATTCGAATTTCAATTCTATTCAGTTTAATTCGAATTTCAATTTAATTCGAATTTCAATTCTATTCAATTTAATTCGAATTTCAATTCTATTCAAAATATCAGATTTTGAAATCACTTTCGATATTCATTATAAAATGAATAAAACCGATATAAATATCATTCACGTCAAAATGGCATCAATCTAATCAACACGGCTTTTATTCAACACATGAATGTTTTCTATTCAACACATGAATTTATTTTCTATTCAACACATGAATTTATTTTCTAAATTGTAAATAGGCCCAATCAATTACCATATAACATTAATTATATGGATTCCCTACAACACATGTATATAACAGCAACGATAAATCATCAACCATCATCCAGAGTGCACCACACAACTGCCTAAGCATTAAATATAAATAATTAACGCTTACACAGTATGTCAATCCATCGATTAACATACAACTAGACAATCGGGATTAGTGTACGTCAAATATCATCCTAATACCCGTGTGGGGTTTCAAATCAACAAACACAGATTTTATTTGTGCAGTTGGGCGTTGTGTAAAATTTATCGTCCCAATCAATATCAGTCAAATCAGTGTATATAAACAAATCGTCCGATTTGTTTATAAATATTTATTTTATATACACTTTAAAAATTATATTTTTAACTATAAAATATTTTCCACTATAAAATATTTTATTTCATTCCACATCACACAATCAAATTTCACAACACAACAATCAAACAAACAAGTCATCCATGGTCTGTGGACGATGGGTGTCAGGTGCTACAAAGCACCGTCTGCATCCTAGTATATATTTCAACTAGAAAATAAATTAAAAGTGAGGGGTTCTCACCGACTAGCTAAACCAAACACCACGACTCTTCTTATGTAGAAATCTTCGTCGTACTCGCCTTTTGTCAATTTCACTGTCCGTAGCCACTACATATATAAAAATCACATTTTTATATTGTTGCTATGTATATAAAAATCACATCTTTATCTAGCCATCTTCTAATTAAAAATCATATCTTTTTCGTCACATATATATACAAATCATATTTTTATATGAATAAAAATCTCGTCTTTTTATAATTAAAAATCTCATCTTTTCTAAATCAAAGATCTAATCTTTCAAATATAAAAAAAACAAATCCTTTTAAAATTAAAAATCTAACCTTTTTAAAGCTAAAAATCAAATCTTTATCTTATTAAAAATCATTTCTTTGCTATGATATAATTCACTTCTTTAATATGATAAAAAAAATTACCTTCATGTATTTTAAAATTTTGACTTTCATGTATTTTAAAATTTTAACTTTATATTATATATAAAAAAATCTAAACTTTCTCTTTATACTTCATAATAAAAATCTGATTTTTTCTTTCTGAGCTATAATGTATATAAAAACCCGATTTTTATTAAATAAATCCAAATAAAAAGTTACTTTCTGAAATAATAATATATAATTTAAAATATATTATCTCTCTCCTTTATCCTCCCCCCGTCAGTATTAGGTTAGAAGAATTTATAAAAAAAGGGGTCGCGATCCCTAATCGATCGAGCGCCCTCCGCCCCCCTTCGCCTCATCGCCGATGGCGAGCCACCACCCGCCATCTCTGGCGCAAGTACCCCCTCCTCCTCCCTACTGGCAGCGCCCTTCCCTTTCTTTTTATCACTGTAAGGGGGATTCAGTGGTGGTCGGCGTCACCTGTGCTGGGTGGGGGGCGGCTCCTCCCCGTTCTTCTTCCCTTTTTTTCCTTTTTTTCTGTTTGAAGTCGATGACCGGGGGGTGGTAAGAGGAAAGAAAAGGGTTATTATTATTTTTATTTTATTTATTTAATTATTTAATTAAAAAAACAACTTTTAATTTCGACCTCGAAATCGAACCCACCGACTGTCGTCCATAGCTAATTACCCTCATTCTGAACACAATGGGATATGTATCGTAAGATGATTCGATCGTTTCGATCAGTTTTCGTCAAAATCAACATATAACTCTATATATTGAATTTGAACGCACATTTCAATTTTCCGGGGTCACATACTAACTAGAAAAATTCCCGAAAAATATTTTCTAACTTCGTATTTACGATACGGTCCTAACAAAACTAATTTCGTCGAATTCTGAGACCATTTGAAAAATGGTCATTTTCTGGTCGATCGAAATTGACTGAAACTGTCAAAACACGTTTAACTTCGCCACGCTCACATATCAGAAAATTATGAATTTTGGAATCTAGCCATAATTTGACATCACGGATCCAACAAAAGTGGTTTCGTCGAAATCCGAGGTCGTTTGCAAAACGGCTATTTTCAAAGCCTTTATATATATATATTAAAAAATATATAAATTCCACAACGACTTTTCTGAATTTTAAACTGGGCATATCTTTCAACTTCTAAAGCGAAATCTCAGTTTCTTACAACCTTTAGAAAGATACGATTAAACAGATTCGAATATTTCTGGTTTCACTAAAATCCAGATTATTTTGCACCTGGTATATTCATTTGAAATTTGAAATCGAATTATCGAACTACCGCGCCATTTCTAATTCCTTTTATAATTAAAATAAAATATTTATATTCTAACGACAATTCAAATAAATTTATACGTTCTAATTGTATTCAAAATAAATTTCTCATTTGCAGGAAGAAGCGTTAGTTCAAGCTGAAGACAATGTTAGTGAGGAGGGAGAAATTAGGCAAGTAAGCGAGCTGCTCTCGCGTGTTTTTCCTCCTTTTGTAAATGTTGCAGGAAATTCTTCAACTCTGGGAAAAACTAGAGATGGTAGTTCGGCTGAAAGAGAAGATGAGGATAAAGGTTTAGGTCCAGTTCAGTTTTTGGAGACTGATAAAAATAAGCTCAGTTGGAGCGAAGAAATGACTAATGACGACGCTCATCAACTAGGCCTGGAAGATGGAAACAACTTAGTGGATAATGATCATGGTCAAAATGGAAAAAAGGAAGGACTCAGGGCTGATGTAAGAGAAAATGCGGATGTCAGCATTGCCAAGGATTCGGCAAAACTTGACCTTTTTCTGCAATTAAATTTTGACGTTGTAAATGTCTCTGACAAGGTGGGCAAGAAGGCTAAAACGAAGGGTAAAGCAAAATCCGAAGTACACGATAAAGGTGTACGTGAGACGATCGAGGCTTTACGTACTGAAATTAAAAGTGGTCTGTTGGATCCTTCTTTATGTGCTGAGAAACTTAAGCTCATGGATGTAATGATATATAATTACAACTCCATGGAGTTGTACGCTGTCGAGCGTGAGAGGTTAGGACCTATACAAAATGAAATGAGTGCGTCCAAACACTTGTCGACGGTATTCAAGCCTGGTTTTCTAAATGTTAGTAAAAGTGGAGTTCCCAGGCCTCAAGAAAAACCAACAGAAATTACTTATCCTAATCCTACTTGTAATAATAGCCCATCTTCTCCTCTCTCTGGTAACAATGAAAATGTTAAAGCCAAAAGGAAACCTGGTCCTTATGACCATATTAAACCACCTCCAGGTTACAAAGCACCTCCTGACATAATCAACAAAGCGCCGATAGTCGACTCTTCTTCTGGTAGATCGTTGGGAAGTGCTCCAATTACGAGAAGGAAGAAAATTGAGCTTCTCAAAGGGCTTGACGACGACATGGGCTGATGTGGTTAGTGCCTATTTCTCCTTGTTGTCAACACTTTTTGTCATGTTATTCTGATGTTTTAATTATGTTATAACACTGTATGTCATATTTTGTAGTGTGTATTGTTTGGTTTGGTTTCTTCCGTGTGTGGAAGAACCATTAGCTGGTATGTTGACTGCATATCACCTGGAATACTTTGTATTTTTTATTTTTCTATAAATAAAAGAGTGTTACGGATCACTATAAAAACCGGTCGGCCTTGCCAAAAAAAAAAAATTCTCATCGATATTATTTAAAATATTTCATTTTAAATATTCAAAATTCGCTAAAATTGCCAAAATAAAATTTTTAAATTGACTCGGATTTCCGGGTTATTACAATATATATATATATTTGTGTGTGTGTTGTGTGTAGGGTAGGCTTCCCTTAGGAAAAGGTATTAAGTTGTTGAACTATCTCTTGTTGGGTATTAAGTGGTTAGTACTAGGTAGGTTCACTCCTTGATTCAGGACCCAAGTCATTGGGCCCTCACTTCGAGATTTAAATGGTTGTTGGGTCCTCCTTTCCCATATAACGTATTAAATGGTCCTAGTAAAAGATAACGTAGGGTAGTTCTCCAAGTAATGTCTACTTCTTATCTAGGGACAAGTGAGGGCTGACCAAGGGACGAATTAGGTATACATGGCCTAAGGAACTACAGTCTAAGGAAAGTATTAAGTGACTAGGAGTTCACCCATAGGGACAGCTAGATAATAACAAAAGGGTTCAATAGGAGGGTTCTTCTTAAAAGAAGTAGTGTTCCTGACCAATAGTGGTTGTAAGTAACCGTTACTATTTCTTGAACTAAAAAAGTGTTATTATTTGTAATGTTGACGTTAGAATGGGGTCTTAAGTGGTTTAAGGTCCGCCATTGGGTATAAAGTGAATGGAGCGATGCCCACCCTTAATGAACTAAGATATGGTGTTAAGTGACTATAAGGATGCCCACCCTAAAATTAGCTTTGGTATATTAAGTGACTACTAGGATGTCTGCCTCATATGTTTATTTATGTGTATACTTTTTGTGTAGACATATTATGAAAAATTTATTGTAACACCCCACGTCCATTAATGTCACTCACAAAGGGAATGCATTAACTTCCGTGGAGGTTTTAAGTGAATATAGAACAGAAAAATTACAGCAAGACAGATAATAGGTAGTACTTGGAAATCTAAAAATTTATTTTATTGCAGCGGAAATTAAACATGTTTGTCACATCATAAAACCATAAATCAGAGTCAAGTACAATATCCATCTTGATAAAACAAAATACATAACCCCGTTACATAAATAGCCATTAAAGAAGATAACAAGCTGGACATTACTTCAGCGGTCCAAGCTTTCCAAAGAGAGATAAAGCAATCCAATCAAACTCCGCTAGAGTTGGGTCCACCCTGAGGACCTGGAGGGGGAAAAAGGATAGAAATGGAGGGGGTCAGACATAAAGTCTGGCGAGTATGATAATTCTAACAATACTATTAACAAAATAACTAGACTAAGGCATAAGCTGGAAAACAAGGAAATGTCTATGAACTATTGGGTATGGAAGAGCAGATAAAGATAACGTTAAAGGCACACCTAATTACTAACGAATAATTACTACACGGCACCGCACCAGTCACCCTAAAGGTCGATCCCACTTGCTTCACTTATAAATTATATAAATAGCTTCGTGTACCCCTAGCTGACTACATAGGTGCCGCCTGCCCCTATCTCCACTAGGTGTAACCCACTACCCACTTTCGATCGGCTCCCTACTCGTAGATACCCGTGCTGGCCCCACAGTGGGGTGTATCACTCCCCTAAAGTGGCAACCTGATACAACTTGAGAATGCACGGCTTATACCTACACGATGCAACAACGTCTTACCTACCAGCCCGGGTCCACACACGCATATGAAACCCGTTGGACTTGCGTTGCCACCGCTACCCCGTTTTGGCCTCTTATAGTCAAGCCCAGTATGCGTGTCCCGTCCTCGACTTGGGTCGAGCCCACAAAGATACGTTTGGGTTACTGGTTGAAATAGCCCCCCACAAGCTATCCACCTAAGCTTGTCACCACTAGTATATCCCACTTAACCCTCTTCTTAGTCATGTCCATTTACATGTGTGTTTGGTTAAGTCTTACTAATCGTATTTCAAATGCCACTAAGGGCACCCACTAGATTCCTCATGCCACCCAAGGCACCTACTTAACCCCCATGTCCCACCTTACATGTTTATCTGGTTAAGTATTTCTTAATTCATTCAGGCCATAACCTCATAAAGACCTCTCACATTAGACTGACATTTATGGCAGCTGTATTTGCCGGGCGGGTCCGGGTAGTCTTACACCATAAAAGAGTCTAACCTCATGTCTTCACAACTGTTATGCTTTAATTTGGGCCTAGGACCTGTCACATTGGGCTGACATTTGTGACTACTGGATTTGCCGGGCGGGTCCGGGCAGTTTTACATCACAAACGAGTCCAACCTCGTGTCCTAAGCATTGATTAACACTTATAATCTTTTACCCTAGTTTTAAATATATCCATATTCAAATCATTAATTAATTCCAATTTTAACGACGTCCATAATTGACTCAATTATGGCCATCCACTTATGGTATAAATCATGTCAATTGCATCCAATTTCTTAATATTAAATCCTTAATATTACCCCTACCCCACGTTATACGTTCGCTTATTCAACGCAAAATATACGTTAGACTCGAATAGTCTAACTCATAGCACAAAGATAAATTATCACAACATATAGACAAATAAAATAGGTCTAATCATAATAGGGGTGAAACTTGCATAAAACTACACATGTTATGGATCTAAAGGTGTCAACTTGTTTGGTAAAATGTCACAATTCACATAATATGATCATAATCCAAATTCATGTATGGACTAGCATATATGGTTTAGGCAACATAATGATGGTGTGAACTAGCATCTAATACATAGAATTCACATATGTCATAGCATAATTCTAGATGTCATAATTCTAGATCTAAATAGATGTCATGGCATATGTTCATAATCTTTACTAATCAATCTAAACTTGCATACATGATTTGTCATATAGATCAACATAGCCCAAACATTACGATTTGATTAACATGAACTAATTAGCATAGATAATAACATCATGAGTTTATAACATGTATGATTTATCACAACTTAGCATAGAAAATTACAACCTGTACAATATCATCATAGCATGATTTACAACATATAGGATATCATCATCACATAACATAGGATTTACAACATACATGATAGCATAAGGTTTACAACAACATATATGAAAATTCACATCATTTTCTTATAATCCATTCATAACTTAATCTAATTAGTTTGCAATAATCTTGTTAAGATCATCATACTCACAATTAGAGAAGAAAGAGAGTCTTGATTTGCTTTAGAGTTGAGTAGAATTAGGGTTTTGATTAGCTTTCTTCCTTCTTAGTAGGCGGCGGCTACACTGAGTTCCGTGGCGGCGGTATGACGGTGGCTATTCTATTTTTCATGTGAACTAGAGTGAGAGACTACCTAGGTATATATAGAGTTTAGGATTTATTTAGGCCGTCGGATCAACTCAGAACTAACCTGAACCGTTTAATTTGCCAACTCAGCCCTAAAGACACATCAGCAGCTCAAGATTCGGCTCAGTCAAACCCTAGCCGCCTGGACCAGGTCGACTGCCCAGTCAACTCCCCAGTCGACCTGGAGGGGTGTCGATTGCCCAGTCGACTCCCCAGTCGACCTGGGGTGCTGGGCGGGAAATTTCCCGCCTAGCCTGTTTGACTTCAAATTTTGAAATTTAAATTTTCTGAAATCTGTTTTGAATTTTCTGAAACTTCCGATGGCCATATCTCCTTCATACAAAGTCCAAATCACGAAAACTCGGACTCTATTTCAACCAGAATTCCGAGACGAACACAATGGCGCAACCCGTTTCCTACAATTCTCACGTTTGAGATTAGTTATTCTTTAATTTGTGAATATTAATATTAACATAATTACGGGGTGTTACATTCTCCCCTCCTTAAAGGATTTCGACCCCGAAATCTTCAAGTCAAGAAAAATGTATATCCTAACATCCAATCATCCATCTACTCAACCATCAAACACAGGCATCCATTGTTCTTATAGACTTCTAATGCTTTCATGTTTAAATGCACATTGTGTGTATATGTCCATATCTAATGCAAAATCAGGCGGTCCACTGATTCAGTTGACCTCCTTAATGCAAATCATGATAGTGCCATGCGTCCATTATGTATGCAAAAGTTCCTTAATGCTACATATTATCTCTATATGCGTGCACAATCATCATCAGAATGCAGCATCCATATGATAAACAATCATCATACATCCATTTTACTAAATACATCCATTTATATGCAGTATGCAATATGAAGTGACTGAGTCGATCTAGTGCCTAATAGTGTGTGTATATGCGTCCACGAGCAACCACTAGCAAACACTTGCATCCACTTTGCATCCATCATACATAACATGTCTCAAACACTTGTTTCAACCATAGGATTATCCTAACTAAAGGTCAAGGATACTAGCGAGAGGATACTCTAAAGGTTAGATAAGTATAAGCTAAGCGATAAAGGAGAAATTAAAGGACATACCCTCAAAAAGAAAAGGGTATTGTGAACGGATCTTCTCTTCTGTCTCCCAAGTAGCGTTGCTCTCATCATCTCCCCATTGCACTTTGACTAGTCTGACCTCTCGATTCCTCAACTTCTTGGTCTCCGACCCAAGAATGCATGTAGGAGCTCGTCGAATCGTCGCATCACGCACAATCTCCACCTCTCTAAGCAAGCTCGGCTCTACCACTTCCGCGGTCTCGTGCAAGCATGTGACGGCCCGCCCGCACCAACAGACACTTACTCCAAAGGTGCGCTGTACACATGTCCAGTTAGCATGGAAAGGGTCGTCAGAAGGAACGGGAAGAAGGAAATGAACATACGAAGAACCTGTAGAATGTCTCACAGCGCATAGAACAAAATATAATAATAACGTACTTGACATAAAACAGGAGAGACAGTGCATAAGATGAAAACCAGAACTAAGCATCATAGCAGCGGAAATCCAAAATACAGCTTATTACAACTTTCAAACTGTCTCAAAGCAAAGATAAGATAAAAGAGGTACACTACTAATGCCCAAGTAGCGACCACCAACGGCACAGGGAGAATGTGTATATATATATCATACGTGGAAGCCTCCTGCCCGCCTCCGAATCAGCTACTCGCGCACCACCAGCTAACCTGTCTCTAGTCTGCTCGTGTGAGCACCCAGAGTAATAAGAGGAGACATAAAACTCTGGGTCAGACATAAAGCCTGGTATGAGCGATAAGCATCTAAAGTGAACAATAACAGGTAGACTAAAACATACCTGAACCTGGACCTGCAACCAAAGAGTTAGCACTACATACTGTACAACACTCGAAGGTACCATATCAAACGGTGCAAAGATACGGAGGTGGGGGAGGTGTGCATGTCATAATGATGGCAAACAATCAAACATAGCATCCATCCTCACATCTCTCACTCAGTGCATAAAGTATACGATATTCACCACTTCGAACACCCAACATACCTTGCTACGATCACTTTGCCCCATGAAGTCATAAATGGCTTCACTGCACTGATAACGTAGCCACAAATCCTTCGCTATGTCCACTTTGCCCCATGGAGTCACAAGAACCCCACTGCACTGGCTCATAGCCTTACTAATCCTTACTATGTCCACTCTGCCCCATGGAGTCACAAGAACCCCACTGCACTGGCTCATAGTCTTACTACGCATCACCTTGCCCCTCAGGTCGTAATGACCCTACTGCACTGATAACGTAGTCTTACTACCATCACCTTGCCCCTCAGGTCATAATGACCCTACTGCACTGATAAGTAGCCCATCATCCATTTTCAGTGGTGAATCGAAGTTATGAACGTCGACAACTCCTTAGCACACGTCCCGCAACAAAGTCCAACCATGAAGTGAA
Organism: Allium sativum; assembly: GCA_030737875.1. NCBI lineage: Eukaryota > Viridiplantae > Streptophyta > Magnoliopsida > Asparagales > Amaryllidaceae > Allium > Allium sativum. The sequence continues at coordinate 807,866,524 of CM060922.1, read as the reverse complement.
CTCCTTGGTTCCCAACTGGATCCTGAGCTCTAACTTCCCATATTGGACTACCTTTGCATCTCGGGTTATTGGTCAATACTGGGTCGGGTCGGGTTTCTCCTCAAGCCATCGGTTCGGGTCGGTGTCCTCCATCTGTTCGGGTCGAGTCTCCTTCTGCTACGGTTCGGGTCGAGTCTCCTTCTGGTGCGGTTCGGGTCGGGTATTCCTCTGGGGTCGGGTCGGATGCTTCACTCCGGTTCGGGTCGGGTGCCTCTCCTCCAGTCCCTGCTTCCGCTTTGATCCGCCTCATCATCCTCTACGCACTTCGATCCGATCCATCCTCCACGCGCTTCGATCCGATCCATCTTCCTCTATCCGCTCCGATCCCTCCTCTTTGATCCGATCCGATCCTAGTTAGCGTGGCCTTCCTTTTTGCCAAATTTTCCAAGTGCCAGGTTCCGATCCGATCGAATCCTTTGCCCAGTTCAACATATCCGATCCGAGCCCCCTATCCGATCCGATCCGAACCCTGCACTGTTTTCTGAAACTGTTCCAGCAAGTGTTTACGCCATTCGATGACGTTTTCGACCATTCTAACTATTGGAATCAATCACAAAGCATTTCATACAATCATAGCAACATACATGATCAACCACAAACATCAAAACATCAATATGATAGGTTAAAATGGATCAAACATACCCCAAAATCCCATATTTCCCCTTAAGCATGTTTGGGTGAAACTAATGATAGGATTAGAAAAACTTAACCAAATTAACCCACATTCATATCGGAGGTCTAAAACATCATTTAGGAATTTATGAACATTTTTCCCGAATTTTATCATGCTTAAATTCACTAATTAACACTAATCACCCTTAACTAGCCATAATTAGTGTAAAACTATGCAAATCACTCACCTTAGCCACAAAATAAACCAAGATCTGAAATAAAGCTCTGATTTGATGTGAATCTCTATGCTAAACAGCAGCTCCAATGTTGCTTTGGTGTAGATCTTCCTTGATTAGAGGTTGCTAAGCTTAATCCTTGACCAAAATATGATTTGGAGGTGATTTAGAATTTGGAGGCCATTTGTAGGGATCCTTGGTGATAAGTGGAGGCTAGAAAACTGAAATGGAATGATTCTCTGTAAGCACCCGTAACTTCCCCGTGAGGGAAAGAGCGAATACTTTGAGAACAACACACAAATGAACGCAGACGGAAGAACATTTCATTGCTATTACAACAATTCCATCAGATACAAGAATAAACAGAGTATAAATGAATAAATTACATTCGATAAATATCAGAGATTACAATAAATTACATAGCAGCGGAAAATAATACAAAGCACAACTGAAGGTGATATACGGATACAGAGCTTTCCGGATATCATTCCAACTGTAAACCAGGATCCTGTGAATATAAATCTGCAAAACCAAAACTACTAGCTGCCCGTGCGGAAAATAGGGGCACCCAGAGTTTAGGTTAAAACAATAAACTCCAGGTCAGTCATGTGACTGGTGTGAGAACTAAAACAGTTATTTAAAGCTTTACTTTAAAAAGAGAGTAATTCAAGGGACCACGCCGTATAACACGGAACGGGTTTTCTCCCAAGAATAGCAGTGCATAGAATAAACAGCGCAATGCTTTTTCAAAAAATGAAACTATTATAAGACCCAGGTCCCATCACACAATGCAACGCAAGCCGGAGGATAGGATTTTCCCTTATAATAGCCAAACATGCTTGGTACGTTTAAAACAAATCATTTGATACTATAATAAGTGTATAGTGTCAAAACAATTTCAATCATAAATATAAATCATAGACGGCATAGCATCCCATGCTACTATGTCGCCATACTAGTTCTACAATTAAAACCGCAATACACGTATTGGAAATTGGATTTCCGTCATGAGTCGAGGCAAGGGGCAAGCTCCTCTCCGCTTCGAGACACTCTAGCAAATGCTCAGGACTACACACTCTAGGCAGCCACTTGGATCGGTTGGGTCGGTCCTCACTTACGTTAGAGGATTATTTATGCCTGAACACATGTTTACCGGTCCTTACAGACCTATAATCGAGGCGCCTGATTCCAACAACCACAAAGGTGAAAAGTATATAAATGTCAGGGATGGTAAGTCACTGACATCACCAAAGCTAGAAAGAAACGTCGTGTTCTCCCAACGGCCCGTATCCCGTTTTTAACTCATACCGAGGTGTGAGGCTCGCGAATTCACGTTATACACAAAGCTACGCCACAAAGGTCGTGCTTTGATCACCAACCACAAGACTTTGCTTTTCAACAGAAGCCTTGATCCATGCAACTCAGTATGCCACACAGGCAATTCATGCCATGCGATTGATATCTATCGATATATAACCTCTAAGCTCGTATGTCTCAGAGAAGGGCGTTAAGCAAAAGAATAAATTCTTCGCTGCCAAACAGATATATATTTAACAGAAATCAATCAACACAGAATAAAATCCAATGTCAGACACACAATCCATTTACAAGTTCGTTCTGGGTCTGAACGAAACCGGAGGCACTTTCCTCGCATATCCATCCATCTCCAAGTACGTCTGGACGACCACCAACTATTTCCATCCTCTTGGGTGTACAGCCCAATCAGGATCTTCAGTAATAATCCAAATGATGTGAAGACTTCCGGTCTTCAACCACCGTCTTCATCTTCGACATATCGTCGAATCGGTTATTCAGAATGGGTATAAACCCGGCCTTTCCGAACAACCCGCGTATATTAAAAACAAATGTTACACAAACACAACATACGCCTCATTCCAATTCTTAGGGAAAGGTTCCCATTAATTTTATCCAAGATAAATTCTTTAAAATTTATCCTTTAATCTTCCTTTGGATGTCATTTCAAACCAAATTATGGTTTTCCAAACTAGTCGGGATTAACGAACCACACCGAAGTAATTATTTATTTTATTTCCCAATCTATTCATCCCATGAAGCAAAACTGGTAATACTCCATATCTAATACTATGGTGTTATCGGTAAAATTAATTACCATTTCATGTTCAAATCTAATTAAAGATTTAACTATCGCTTTGGAGCAAAACTGGCGATACTCCATTCTCGCTCATTTCCAAATTTGATAATTTAGATTATAGATTAACATTTCAACCTAATTGCAGATTCGTTAAAACTCCTTTTACTGGGTTAAAGAACTAGTGTTATTTAAAACACAGTACACGACAAACCCAAATCACATTCTATTTATTATTGGGTTAAAGAACTAGTGTTATTTAAAACAGCGTCCACGATAAACCCATTTCAAATCCAATCAAATATATTAGAAATTCCGATTATTTAAAACCCCTTTTTAAATATAATTTATTTATTTAAAAATAATTGGGTTTTAAATTTATTTCAAAACTAGTTCATTTTGATAAAAATCCATTTTTATCTTTTCAAATATGGAGTTTTTCACCCCAATTTTTCTCAAATCATTTCTTATGATTTTACACAAATTATTTATATTTTTAATAATTTTATCAAGGCCCATACAGTCGATTTCCAACAGTGGCCATCGAATTGCACTTACAACGACCTTTTTCAAATTTGATTTGGACGTATCTCCAAATCCAACCGTTAGATTTCAAATTTCTAATATTCGTTAGAAAGCTCTTTTCGATACGAACCCAACGGTTTCGGTTTTAGGAGAATCCGACGATCGGATCTCCCGTAATGTCCGTTTGAAATAAATGGTCGAAATTCACGAACTGCCGCAGCGCGGCGCGTTCTATTCAGGCCATTATATATGTAATATATATATATATATATATATATTATATTTCATCGATTCCCATTCAAAACGAATTTTATAAATAGTTTTGAATTCGTTTCAAAAACAATTTCAACTTTCATCTCAATTCAAATCAAAATTGAATCTTTCCTTATAAATTCGTTTTAAAATTCATTTCTATTCAATTCAAGTTTCAATTCAATTTGAATTCATTTCATTTCGTTTTAAATTCAATTCTAATTCGTTTTCAATTCGATTCCATTCAAAGTGGTTTTCTATTCGATTCAATTCAAATTGGTTTTCTATTTGATTCAATTCAAATTGGTTTTCTATTCAAATCAAATTCGTTATATATTCAATTGAAATCAAATTCGTTTTCTATTCAAATCAAATTCGTTATATATTCAATTGAAATCAAATTCGTTTTCTATTCAAATCAAATTCGTTATATATTCAATTGAAATCAAATTCGTTTTCTATTCAATTGAAATTCGTTATATATTCAATTGAAATCAAATTTGTTTTCTATTCAATTGAAATTCATCATATATTCAATTGAAATCAAATTCGTTATATATTCAATTGAAATCAAATTCGTTTTCTATTCAATTGAAAATCATTACTTATGCAATTGAAATCAAATTCGTTTTCTATTCAATTGAAATTCGTTATATATTCAATTGAAATCAAATTCGTTTTCTATTCAATTGAAATTCGTTAATATTCAATTCATTTCGAAATCGTTTTATATTCAATTCATTTCGAAATCGTTTTATATTCAATTCATTTCGAAATCGTTTTATATTCAATTCATTTCGAAATTTCATTTCAAAATATTCGATTTCGAAATCACTTTTCAATATTCATTTCAAAATGAATAAAATCGATATAAATATCGTTCACGTCAAAATGGCGTAAATCTAATCAACACGGCTTCATATATTTCTATTTTCAAATATTCTATTTCCAATATTTCTTTTTCAAATATTTCTATTTTATATTTGTCAACACACGACTAATCTCAACGAATGAGTACCGTCCACGTGTGGCTATTTTTGTTAAAATATTTCGTTCAACACATGACTAATCTCAACGAATGAGTACAGTCAACACATAAACCTTTATTTTATATTGATAAAGATGTAAATTTTATTATTAAAATATTTCGTTCAACACATAACTAATCTCAACGGATGAGTACAGTCAACACATGAACCTTTATTTTATATTGATAAAGATGTAAATTTTATTATTAAAATATTTCGTTCAACACATGACTAATCTCAACGAATGAGTACAGTCAACACATGAACCTTTATTTTAAAATATTCTTTATTTTCTAAATTGGAATGAGGCCCAATCAATCACCATATAATGTTAATTATATGGATTTTCATACATCACATGTATATAATAGCATTGAAAAATAATCAACCATCAACCAAAGTGCACTACACTGTATAAGCATCAAATATATATATCTAACGCTTATAACAGCCTGTCAATCAATCGATCGACATATTTAATCAATCAGGATGAGTGAACTTCAAATTTCATCCCAACACCCGTGTGGGGTTTCAAACAATCAAACACAGATTTTATTTGTGCAGTTGGGCGATGTGTAAAATTTATCGTCCCAATCAATGTCCTTCAAATAGGTGTACATAAACAAACCGTCCGGTTTGTAAATGAATATTTTATTTTATTCACTTCTACGTTAAAAATTATATTTTTAACGATGAAATATTTTATTTCAACACATGAATTTCTATTCAGTTCATTTACTCAATAAAATGATATTTTTATTTTTCTAACATATTTTAGGAAATTTCGGCGGCATAACGGCACGATACTAGAAACGGGACAAGGCCTAACCTTATCCCCAGTCTAGTGAAGGCCCACGCCATTCACACATCAATCGAATCAATTTCATTTCACCAAACAATCAATTCAAACCAAATAATCTAACCAACTACACAACCAAACAATTAAACAAACAAGCCATCCATGGTCTGTGGATGACGGATGTCGGGTGCTACCTAACACCGTCTGCATCCTAGTATATATATATATAACTAAAAAAAGAAATTGAAAGGTGAGAAATTCTCACCGATGGCTATCCAACTTCACGACACTTCATTTATAGAAATCTTCGCCATTCCCGCCTTTTGTCGCTTTCGTTGCCCGTATTCACTACATATGTAAAATTGAATTTTTACTTCGCTATTCAATATATAAAAATCGAATTTTTACTTTGTTGTTCAATATATAAAAATCGAATTGTTACTATGCTATTCAATATATAAAAATCAAAATTTTATTATACTATTCAATATATAAATTATATTTTTAGCTTTTCTATAATATAAAAAATCGCCTTTTCAACTGTAAAAATCTAATCCTTTGCATTTTAAAAATCTAATCTTTTGCATTTTAAACATCTAATCTTTTGCATTTTAAAAATTCTGGTTTTAACCATTTAAAAATTCAGTTTTTATCACTATAAAAATTCAGTCCTTTCAATACATAAAAATCGAAATTTCAGAATTAAAATAAATAAAAACAAACTTACTGTAATCTGCGAAGTGGGGGGGGGGGGTCTTCTGTGCGCCAGCGTCGGAGGGTGGCTCAAGATCGTCGGAGGGGGTGCTGCGAGGCGCTGCAAGGCGGGAGGGGCTTTCAGGCGACGTCAGGGCTTTTGGGGGCGCCGCTGGTGATCGATCGAAGGGAGGGGGATTGGAGGAGCGGGTCTGGGCGGAGGCGTGGCTGGGCTGGGGTGGGGCGGCGTTGACGCGAGGCGGCGGTGGCGATGTCGTTGGGTGGGCGACGCGATTTTAGGTTTAGGTTTTTTTTTTCTGCTCGAATGATTTTGAACGTAAGGGGGGGGGCAACGTGATTTAAGGAGGAGGGAGAGAATTTTTAATTAATTTTTTTTAATTTATTTAATTATTTTAATTTCTAAAGGGTTGACTTTTACATACGACCTCTAAACGAGGTCCACCGCCTGTCGTCCATAGTGTATTACCCCCATTCCGAACACAATGCGATATGTATCGTAAGCTGATCTGATCGTTTCGATCAGATTCCGTTAAAATCAACATATAACTCTATATATTGAATTTTAAATGTACATTTCAAATTACCGGGGTCACATACTAACTTGAAAAATTCCAGAAAAATATTTTCTAGCTTCGTACTGACGATACGGTCCTAACAAAACTAGTTTCGTCGAATTCTGAGACGTTGGAAAAATGGTCATTTTCCAGTCGATTAAAATCAACTGAAACTGGTCAAACGCGTTTTCCTTTGCCACTCTCACATATTGAATCGAAAAATTATGAAATTTGGAAACTAGCAATAACTTGACACTTCGGATCCAACAAAAGTGGTTTCGTTGAAATCCGAGGTCGTTTGCAAAATTCCCATTTTTAAGGGCCTGAATTCCATAGCGACCATTCAGAATTTTCAACTGGACATATCTTTTGATTACCGTTATGAAATTTTGATTTTTCGGATTCGTTGGAAAGATATTATCAATTAGACCCTATTATTTTTGGTTTCGTTAAAATCCGGATTGTTTTGCACCCGGTACGTTCAATTGAAGTTTGAAATCGAATTATCGAACTACCGCGCCATTTTCAATTCTATTTATAATTATATATAATTATTTATATTCTAACGACGGTGTATATAATATATACGTTCTAATTATATTCAAAATAAATTTCTCGTCGATATCATTTAAAATAATCTATTTTAAATATTCAAAATTAGCTGAAATTGCCAAAATAAAAATTTTAAACTGGCCCAGATTTTCGGGTTGTTACATTCTCCATCTCATTTCAGCCTTCCCATAACCCTAATCCCGAAATGGGTTATGGGCCTACTCACTAATCACCCGATTTGGCCCGGTTAAGCAGTTTTTCACCCTCCAAACCTTATTTCAGCCATACCTCCCAAACGGTAAGTCTGTTTGGCTATTGTGACCACTCTACGAAAAGGTAAACCATCAAACGAATCTAATGGAAGTGGTTTCAGGTCAAAATTTCTTTCCAATCAAAAGTTATGGCCAAAACAGTACCAACTAGGGGCAAAATGGTCATTTAAAAATCGACAAAAATCATGAACATGGGAAATGACTCCAATAGATGTTTCCCAAAGTTATATGACCATAAGACTTCACATGGGAAAGAAATAAATATTCTACGATCCTATGATGTGTAGAATACGGGTCATTACACTCTCCCCCCCCTTAAGAAATTTCGCCCCCGAAATTCCTTAATCAAAACACACACAAAGGTCCCGCACGCCTATCAACCATAAAACAACCATGAAACATGCAAAACAAGTAAAACAAGTCTATCCTAGCATGCGGAATAACTAAATCGCAAAGTGAATCTTACCAGGCAAAAAGTTCTGGGTATGCCTTTCTAATGCTCTCCTCTGTCTCCCAAGTACAATCATTCTCGTCCTCGCCCCACTGAACCTTGACTAGCTTCACCGCCTTCCTTCGAAGTTGCTTCGTATCGTGCCCCACAATACGAATCGGCTTGGGTTCCCAACCGCCTCGGGTTCTACTTCGAAGTCCTCTAACTGATCAGGTGAAATAGTCATATCTGAGTCGTGAACGAACTTCCTTAGTTGGAAAACATGAAATACATTGTGAACTCCCGCCATCTTCTCTGGTAAGCCAACTCTATACGCCAAATTCCCGACTAGTTCAAGAACAGGGAATGAGCCAACAAATCTTGGTGCTAATTTGCCTCTCCTGCCAAATCGTATCACGCTCTTCAACGGAGAGATCTTGACAAACACCAAGTCACCAACGGAGAATTTTAAGTCTCTTCTCCTCTTATCAGCACAACTCTTCTGCCTATCTTGGGCAGCTTTCATTCGTTGTTGAATGATCCTAATCTTATCGGAAGTTTATCTCACCACATCTGGTCCAAGCACAAACTTCTCGCCAGTCTCTACCCAACACGATGGTGAGTTGCACGGTCTTCCGTACAAAGCTTCATATGGAGCCATACCGATACTTGATTGGTAGCTATTATTATATGCAAACTCTACTTGATGCAAATAGTCATCCCATGATCCACCAAAATCCAATATACAAGCTCTCAAGAGATCTTCCAAAATACGATTCACCCTCTCCGTTTGACCGTCGGTTTGAGGATGATATGCGGTACTGAGATGTAATCCTGACCCTAGAGCCTCTTGTAAGCTCTTCCAAAACCCACTAGTGAACAACGGGTCTCGGTCACTCACAATGCTTTTGGGTACTCCATGAAATCTCACTACCCAATTCATATACAATTCTGCCAACTTGGCTGCCGTTCTGGTCGATTTGACTGGTATAAATCTTGCACTCTTAGTCAATCGATCTACAATTACCCAAATGCTATCGTATCCCGATCTAGTCCTTGGTAGGCCATCGATGAAATCCATCGAGACTTGCTCCCATTTCCATTCGGGAATTTCTAATGGTTGCAATAAACCACTAGGTTTCTTTTGCTCGGCTTTAACTAGCTGGCAACACTACTACAAAAGTGGGCATATTCGACACTAATTTGTGTGCGTTGCATGAAAAGTGTGGCGAAAGCTATGCTTTCTTTGATCTTCTGCAACAATATTCATATGTTGTTGCATTATATGTGAATGCACTGTTGCGGTGTGAATTCTAGTGTTTTGACGTGCAACACCAGTTAAAAGCGTAGCATTACATATATATAATCCAGCTCAGTGATCCGCCTTATCAATATATTAAAACCCCAACCGTAGATGCAAGATTAATCCAACGGTTCAAACCATCTGTTGGTCTGATGATCTTAACGATAGCCATCATCCAATCATTGACAGCCACGTCATTGCATTATTTTGACGAAATTTTGGCGCGATCTTCTCCCTTCACGAAATTGTTTTCTTCTCTATCATCTAATCGTTTTCCCCCTTTTTACTATTGACAAAAATTTAAACCTAAATTCACGTCAGTATCACTCCTCTCCTCGACAGCAAATTCTATTCTGAAAAGGTTGAAGCTTTGAAATGCTTTCTAGCTTTGATTGCTCAGGGCATTGACATCGCCAGTTTTTTCACTCAGGTTCAGTTTGAATAGCACTGTAAATTAGTTACACTTATTATAGATTGGATTATGAGTAATTAGTAAGTAGTTCATTTGTTACACTTTGGAATACCCATTCGCTTATGAGTAATTAGTTGCTTGGACATCCCAAACTTAGGGAAACCCGTTCGCTTATGAGTGATTAGTCGATGAAATATTAGATTATGAGTAATTAGTTGCGCTTTGACCATTGATTTGGGATTTGGGATTATGCTGAGGTTTATTCGAAAATTGTACCCAGCAGTAAACCATGAGAACCGGACTATTGGCATGAAAAAGACATTGGTTTATTATAGAGATCGAGCTAGTTAAGGAATGGGGACTATACAGTCGAAAGTGATTTGCACTTTGCGTTCATTTACACTGACATATAATTGTATGCTTGAGGTTTTGTGATACATATACATGTGTAGTAATGCGGTGTGTTTGCACTACGGTGTGCTTGAGGCTAACAATTTCCCGATCCGGACGAGTCGTTCACCCGTATCTTATAACACGCACAGGTATTTTCCATTTGATTTTGGAAACTACCAATTTCAATGTTTCGATTTTGGAAACATATGCTCAGTTTTGCATCAGTTCATACCATACACATCCAAAATATGACATACAACTGTATGCTTGAGGTTTTGTGATACAAATACATGTGTCGCACTGCGGTTTTGTGATACAAATACCCGTATCTAACACGCACGCACAAGTATTATAAGGCAACATCAGTCCATACAATACACATTAGTTCATACCATACACGCACAAGTATACACACACACAAGTATCATAAGGCAGCATCGATCAGTTCATACCATACACACACAAGTATATACACACGCACAAGTATAATAAGGCAGCATTGATCAGTTCATACCATACACATCCAAAAAATAACATACACATCCACATCCAAAAGTATCATAAAGTTAACTTAATATATACACATCCAAAAAATGAAATTATAGTAGCATCAATTCATACCAGATCAGGGTTGCGGGGCAGTGGAACTTCCAACTGATTCGTTAGGGCTTTGCGGCTGTGGGAGAGCCGGTCCGAAGTGAGCAGCCGCATGTGATGGACCCACAGCATCAGGACAAGGGGTGAGGTAGTTTGGCCAGTCAAATTCCTGATCAACTTCTATATCTACCCACTGATCATTCCTCTGGTTCATTGGGGCTTGGTTATCAACATGTATGTCATGGGCGGCTTCCGGAAATAAGCTTGGCAAGGGGGGTAGCTCGGCAGCTTCTTGTATCATTGCATTAAATCTTTCATCTGAATCCATTTCCCATTCCCATCCGTAATGATGCAAACATGGAACCACCTCTTCCTCCCTATTGCTCACAAAAAGAAGTTCAGGCCTTGTCCCAGGATGAGCATGGGTACAGCGCTGAACCTTAATAAAGTAAACCTTGTTATTGATTTGAGTAGCAAAAGTATTTATATTGCCAATGCCTTCATAAAATTGCATTTTCAGGTAGAAAGATGTATGGTCATACTGAGACCAGTAACAGTCGTCAATTGCAAGCACACGTCCCATTGGCTTCATTACTTCTTCAACAGCAGGAACATTACTCTTTAGGAACTCGGGAAAGCCATCAACTTTAGCCCATGATTCCACTTCTAACGCTGGTGAGGGCTCAAATTCTTCATCAGACCATGATTGCAGGTAAATAGCACCACCAGGTTTTGTAAAAACTTTCAACATTAGGGCATGATCACGAATTCTGTACGATGGGCATGATACTAGAAAAGAGTTGTTGGGTATTACCCGTATAGGCCACGAATTATGATTGAGAGCCACCTTAAGAACGTCTTGCACAGCTTCGAAATTTCAATGTCCCTTAATAACAGTGGCTGTGATGTATAGAGACGAGTCCATTGTTTTTGTTTCTTTTTAAAATTTCGAAGATTGGGGTTTAGGGGATATGGAGGAGATGATGTTCTGACGCTGGAAAGGATGTGCGAGGGACCCAATGGATGGTGTCAGGCAGATATGTGAACTGGAAATGCTTGCACAGAAGACGAAGCATACTCAATTCTATTTCTGATGAGGTGGCACGTAGTGACCAATGCTGATTGGTCAACTGTTATAATTGTATGCGTAACTCACTAAGATTTATAAGTTAATTAGATGGCCAAATGCACAGATGCATGCACACAGCACATATGCACTTATCAAATTAATAACTTGTAAATTCAAATTGCAGGATCTGAAATGACGTGGGGAGATACAGCCGGCAAGTGGAGGACCTGAAATGACATAAAGATACAGTTTCTGGTTCATGGCATTGCTACTTTGTAGAATGCACACTAATCGTATTTATTGGCACTTGTATTGAAGGTGGTATGTGTTGGCACTTTTACTACTTTTAAATTATGTATTTGATCGTATGTGTTATATATTTGATCGGATGTATTGAAGGCGGTATGTATTGAAGGTTTGAATGTGATGATGAATGTAACGGATGTGTTTCTTCTATGTAAAAAACTGATATTGCAAAATTTATAATTAAAGCGTTGTATTTGCCTTCTTTTACTGTTGCATTTGCTTTTTTCCTGATGTCGTGTTTCAAGATAATGGTGTCGCATTCCATAATACAGTGACGTTGCATTACGTAAAATATTAGTAAGTCCACGTGGCACGTAAACGCCACAGCTGACATGGCATGTGACACGTGTGCAGTTGACGTGGAGATCTGACGTGTCGTGTGACACGGTGGCAGCTGACATGGAAAGCTGACGTGGCCGCCGCTATCGTGACCTGGTACCCAGGATCTAACTAATTTTCAGGCAACGCTGAATAATGTTGCATTATGTACAATTAGTGTTGCATTACGTCTATAACGCAACACTTTCTTTCTGTGGCAGTAGATGTGCTAAAGCGTTGCCTTAGATGGCTAATGCAACGGCCGCGGATGCCACGCCCCCCTGGTGTTGCCTATTTGAAAAAAGGGGCTACTGCAACGCTTTTTTGATCTACGGCCACAGTAAAATAGTGTCGAAATGCCCACTTTAGTAGTAGGGCAATTCATGCATTTGGATATAAACTTCCCAACGTCTCTTTTCATCCCTTCCCAGTAGTAAGTCTGCTTCATATCTCGATACATCTTATTACCACCGGGATGTATAGTCAGTTTTGAGTGATGACATTCTCTAAGCACTTCATCTCTCAAACCATTCACGTTGGGCACAACTAGTCTTCCATTCTTCCGAAGCCATCCATCTCGATCAAGCCCATACACATTCATCTCCTCATCGATACCCATCTCTAACTTGGAGGTGATTTCCAATAGGTTAGGATCGTCCCTCTGGCTGGAACCAATCCGCTCTATCAAAGTGGGTCTGATCGTCAAACTAGCTAGCATAACTGGATCCAATTCGCACCTTGGTTTGAAATCAAACCCCGCGATATACTCCAGTTGCTTCCATTCAAGAAACATTGCCCCTAAACTGGCATGTCTCCTACTCAAGGCATCGGCTACCGCATTACCTTTCCCAAGTGTATATGCGATATCAAAATCATACGAAGCCAAGAACTCTAACCATCTCTGCTGACGGAGATTCAGATCCTTCTGGGAGAAGAGATACTTTAACGACTTATGATCGGTAAACAAATCAAATCTTTCTCCCAAGAGATAATGTCTCCACATCTTCAGCGCAAACACGATCTCTGCTAATTCCAAATCATGGGTAGGATACTTCTTCTCATGCGGCTTTAGCTGTCGACTAGCATAAGCTACAACCCTACCTCCTTGCATCAATACAGCACCCAGTCCGGTACCACAAGCATCCGTGTATACCGTCATCTCTTCATTCCCCTTAGGAATGACTAACACTGGCGCACGCGTCAACCTTTTCTTTAGACTCTTGAAGGCATCCTCACACACTCCGTCCCAGACGAAGGACTGATTCTTCTTAGTCAACTAAGTCAACGGTGCCGCTATCTTGGAGAAGTCCTGGATAAACTTACGATAATATCCAGCTAATCCCAAGAAATTTCTTACATCCGTTGCATTCTTGGGTGTAGGCCAATCCTGTACCGTAGCCACCTTCGCAGGGTCCACGGCAATACCACTCCCTGAAACAACATGACCCAAGAATCTCACTTCCCTTCTCCAAAAATGACACTTAGAGAATTTTGCTTTCAATTGGTGTTTCCTCAACACCTCCATCACTATCCTCAAGTGTCCCTTGTGTTCCTCCTCTGTGCTTGAATAAACAAGGATATCATCCACGAACACAAGAACAAACTTATTCAACTGATCCCTGAATACTCGATTCATAAGATCCACAAAGTAGGCTGGTGCATTGGTCAACCCAAATGGCATGACCAACCACTCATAAAATCCAGACGGTGTCCTAAATGCCGTTTTCGGAACACTTTCATCCGCTACTCGTAGCTGATGAAATCCTGTCGCGAGGTCCAACTGGGAGAACACTCTAGCTCCTTCCAGCTGATCAAACAAATCATCTATCCGTGGTAGAGGATACTTATTCTTCCTCGTCACCTTATTCAACTCGCGATAGTCCACACACAAACGAAGGGAACCATCTGCCCTAGTGGCAAACACAACTGGTGCTCCCCACTCGGAGACACTCCTTCTAATAAATCCCTTCTTCAAAAGATTGCTGACTTGCACCCCGAGCTCTCGCTGCTCCCTTGGTGCCATACGACGAAGTGGCATCACTATAGGTCTGGCATCTTTTACTAAATCAATACGGAATTCAATCTCTCGGTGTGGTGGAAGCCCGGTCACCTCCTCGAAGACGTCCGGATACTGGCCAACCACGGGCACATCTGACAACTCATCCTGCGGGATGTCGAGGGAATTTACAAAACTAGCCATAACCCCATCACTAGGTAGACTACCAAACACTACCCTCCGCCCATCATCCGCCCTAACTGTCACCAAAAAGCCCTCACAGTCTACCACCACCCCGTATCTTTGGAGCCAATCGACTCCCAATATAATGCCATACCCAGTAAAGCCCAAAACAAAGCAATCACTTACAAACATACATCCATGACTCGATAAGACCAAATTCCTGCAAATCATACTAAGGCTAGTCGAACCACCAATCGGGTTCGTCACAACCAATGGTCTATCGACTATCTCGGGTTCCAGTCCCAGCCTATCTACCAGGTCACTAGATATGAAGGAACGGGAAGCCCCAGTATCAAACAAAACTCGAACTGATATATCATAAATAGAAAGCATACCTTGAATAACAACATTCTTTCCTTTCTCCGCCGCAGTTGGGGCATTCGACGAAGAAGGAACAACATCAATAGCATATGATTTCACAATCTGCTTCTCCTTAATAGGTTGCGGACACTTATCCTTATGATGTCCCACTTGACCATAGTTGTAGCACTTCCTTTCCGCTGGCTTGGCCCGACATTCTTTAGCATAATGGCCCTTCTTTCCACAGCTGAAGCACTCAACATCCTTCTTGCTCTTTTTCTGACCACCTTTAGATTGGTCCTGCTTCCTCTTATTCTGAGAGTTATTCTTGCCTACACCGCCTGCTTGCGGCTTTGGCCCTTCTGCAGATGCAGCCTCAGTCTTTGACTTAGGGTAAAGACTCTCTGATCTCAAAGCTTTCCCCACAATCGATTCAAAAGTCTCATCGATGTGGTTGATAAGCCTTTCCCCCAAGTACCCATCCAACCCAGTAATGAACCTCTCATTCTTCTTCTCTGGAGTATCAATGAGAGACAGTCCATACTTCGACAAAGTGTCGAACTCAGCAATATAATCAGAAACTGCCCTTCCGTTCTACTTGAGTTCCAAGAACCTCTTAAACAACACTGACTTCTGGGCAGCTGGAATAAACTTCTCGCTAAAGCGAGCCTTGAACTGATCCCAAGTAACCTGATCCTCTGGAGTAGCTGTTCTAATGTCATTCCACCAATTCATCGCTCGCCCTTGCAGCTGACGAGACGCTAGCCTTCTCTTCATCGCATCCTCAAGACCCAAGTCATCAAAGATACGATCACAACTATCCATCCAATCTTGAACATCTGTGGCCGACTCCGTCCCGTGGAACGGATTTCCACCAAGGTTAGTGTAATCCTTGCACAACTAGGCGAAATCGACCCTAGGCGCCAGCACTACTGGGCCAACACCAACTCCGGGATTGGGAACAACCCCTTGCACTTCTCTAAGCATGTCTCTCATGAGGTTAGTAAACATTGCCCTCATGTCAGCGGCAGTCCCTTGGTTGGTCCTTCTACTAGCACCCCTCGTGTCTCGGCTCATCGTCAATCTGAAAAAGGGAAACGATTAACGACCCCATAGTGGTGCTAGTGCAGTGCGACTTCATCTTCATACTACTAATAGTATATATAAATATATAGCTTTTAAAAACCAAAGTAATCACAGATACGCGCTCTCATATACGTAATATCTCTCCCTAGTGTCTTTCCCTAGGTTAACTACGCAACCTAGAGCTCTGATACCAAGTGTGACGGCCCGCCCCGCACCAACAGACACTTACTCCAAAGGTGCACTGTACACATGTCCAGTTAGCACGGAACGGGTCGTCAGAAGGAAAGGGAAGAAGGAAATGAACATACGAAGAACCTGTAGAATGTCTCACAACGCATAGAACAAAATATAATAATAACATACTTGACATAAAACAGGAGAGACAGTGCACAAGCTGAAAACCAGAACTAAGCATCATAGCAGCGGAAATCCAAAATACAGCTTATTACAACTTTCAAACTGTCTCAAAGCAAAGATAAGATAAAAGAGGTACACTACTAATGCCCAAGTAGCGACCACCAACGACACAGGGAGAATGTGTATATATATATCATACGTGGAAGCCTCCTGCCCGCCTCCGAATCAGCTACTCGCGCACCACCAACTAACCTGTCTCTAGTCTGCTCGTGTGAGCACCCAGAGTAATAAGAGGAGACATAAAACTATGGGTCAGACATAAAGCCTGGTATGAGCGATAAGCATCTAAAGTGAACAACAACAGGTAGACTAAAACATACCTGAACCTGGACCTGCAACCAAAGAGTTAGCACTACATACTGTACAACATTCGAAGGTACCATATCAAACGGTGCAAAGATACGGAGGTGGGGGAGGTGTGCATGTCATAATGATGGCAAACAATCAAACATAGCATCCATCCTCACATCTCTCACTCAGTGCATAAAGTATACGATATTCACCACTTCGAACACCCAACATACCTTGCTACGATCACTTTGCCCCATGAAGTCATAAATGGCTTCACTGCACTGATAATGTAGCCACAAATCCTTCGCTATGTCCACTTTGCCCCATGGAGTCACAAGAACCCCACTGCACTGGCTCACAGCCTTACTAATCCTTACTATGTCCACTCTGCCCCATGGAGTCACAAGAACCCCACTGCACTGGCTCATAGCCTTACTACGCATCACCTTGCCCCTCAGGTCGTAATGACCCTACTGCACTGATAACGTAGTCTTGCTACCATCACCTTATCCCTCAGGTCATAATGACCCTACTGCACTGATAAGTAACCCATCATCCATTTTCAGTGGTGAATCGAAGTTATGAACGTCGACAACTCCTTAGCACACGTCCCGCAGCAAAGTCCAACCATGAAGTGAACTCCTTGGTTCCCAACTGGATCCTGAGCTCTAACTTCCCATATTGGACTACCTTTGCATCTCGGGTTATTGGTCAATACTGGGTCGGGTCGGGTTTCTCCTCAAGCCATCAGTTCGGGTCGGTGTCCTCCATCTGTTCGGGTCGAGGTTCCTTCTGGTGCGGTTCGGGTCGAGTCTCCTTCTGGTGCGGTTCGGGTCGAGTCTCCTTCTGGTGCGGTTCGGGTCGGGTATTCCTCTGGGGTCGGGTCGGGTGCTTCACTCCGGGTCGGGTCGGGTGCCTCTCCTCCAGTCCCTGCTTCCGCTTCGATCCGCCTCGTCATCCTCCACGCACTTCGATCCGATCCATCCTCCACGCGCTTCGATCCGATCCATCTTCCTCTATCCGCTCCGATCCCTCCTCTTTGATCCGATCCGATCCCAGTTAGCGTGGCCTTCCTTTTTGCTAATTTTTCCAAGTGCCAGGTTCCGATCCAATCGAATCCTTTGCCCAGTTCAACATATCCGATCCGAGCCCCCTATCCGATCCGATCCGAACCCTGCACTGTTTTCTGAAACTGTTCCAGCAAGTGTTTACGCCATTCGACGACGTTTTCGACCATTCTAACTATTGGAATCAATCACAAAGCATTTCATACAGTCATAGCAACATACATGATCAACCACAAACATCAAAACATCAATATGATAGGTTAAAATGGATCAAACATACCCCAAAATCCCATATTTCCCCTTAAGCATGTTTAGGTGAAACTAATGATAGGATTAGCAAAACTTAACCAAATTAACCCAAATTCATATCAGAGGTCTAAAACATCATTTAGGAATTTATGAACATTTTTCCCGAATTTTATCATGCTTAAATTCGCTAATTAACACTAATCACCCTTAACTAGCCATAATTAGTGTAAAACTATGCAAATCACTCACCTTAGCCACAAAATATACCCAGATCTGAAATAAAGCTCTGATTTAATGTGAATCTCTATGCTAAATAGCAGCTCCAATGTTGCTTTGGTGTAGATCTTCCTTGATTAGAGGTTGCTAAGCTTAATCCTTGACCAAAAGATGATTTGGAGGTGATTTAGAGGTTGGAGGCCATTTTTAGGGATCCTTGGTGATAAGTGGAGGCTAGAAAACTGAAATGGAATGATTCTCCATCTCATTTCAGCCTTCCCATAACCCTAATCCCGAAATGGGTTATGGGCCTACTCACCAATCACCCGATTTGGCCCGATTAAGCAGTTTTTCACCCTCCAAACCTTATTTCAGCCATACCTCCCAAACGGTAAGTCCGTTTGGCTATTGTGACCACTCTACGGAAAGGTAAACCATCAAACGAATCTAATGGAAGTGGTTTCAGGTCAAAATTCCTTTCCAATCAAAAGTTATGGCCAAAACCGTACCAACTAGGGGCAAAATGGTCATTTAAAAATCGACAAAAATCATGAACATGGGAAATGACTCCTATAGATGTTTCCCAAAGTTACATGACCATACGACTTCACATGGGAAAGAAATAAATATTCTACGATCCTATGATGTGTAGAATACGGATCATTTCAAAGCACTTCCTCAAATGTGACATATGGAATACATCGTGTACACCACTAAGTCTCTCAGGCAACTCCACTCTATACGCCATCTGTCCAATCTTCTCCTTAATAGGAAACGGCCCTACGAACCTTGGTGCTAATTTCCCAACGGACCCAAAGCGAACAACGTTCCGTAATGGAGACACTTTGACAAAGACCATGTCCCCAACCTCAAACTCAAGATCTGACCTCCTCTTGTCCGCATAAGATTTCTGTCTATCTTGCGCCGTCTTCATCCTCCTTCGAATCAAGTCGATCTTTTCCGAAGTCACCCTAATCATATCAGGCCCAAGTAAGATCTTATCCGTAGATTCCCACCAACATGTAGGTGAACGACAAGGTCGTCCATAAAGAGCTTCGAAAGGTGCCATGCCAATGCTAGACTGAAAGTTGTTATTATATGCGAATTCCACCAACGGAAGATGCTCTTCCCATGTACCCCCAAAGTCTAGGATACATAGCCCCAAAAGATCCTCTAGAATGCGATTCACCCTCTCGGTTTAGCCGTCCGTCTGAGGATGATATGCGGTGCTCAAACATAACTGAGTCCCTACCGCCTCTTGCAAGCTTCTCCAAAATTCGCTAGTGAAGATAGGATCACGGTCGCTTACTATGCTAGAAGGAACACCATGCAAACGAACTATCTCTCGAACGTATACAAAAGCTAACCATGGACCAGTCCTCTTACTCTTCACGGGAATAAAATGGGCGCTCTTAGTAAGTCTGTCTACTATAACCCAAATCCCCGTATTACCCTTCCTTGATCTTGGTAATCCATCCACAAAGTCCATCGAGACACTCTCCCACTTCCATAGTGGAACCTCCAATGGGTGAAGCAACCCACCGGGTTTCTTTTGCTCCGCTTTTACTTGTTGGCACACCAAGCATCTAGCGACATACTCGGCCACGTCCCTCTTCATACCGGCCCAAAAGAAAACTCGCTTCATGTCTTTGTACATCTTGCCCCCGCCGGGATGAATGGTCATCTTCGAATGATGTGCTTCGTCAAGAATAGCCTTCCTCAAACCTTCGTCTCGAGGTACACAAAGTCTACTATCCCTACGTAGCCAACCCTTATCATCTAGGGTATACCTACGGAGATGGCTTGATGACTCCCCTCTTTTGAGCTTTTCTACTAACTCAACCAACTGTGGGTCTTCTCGCTGTGCCTCACCAATCCGTCCCAAAAGCGTAGGCCTGACCTCCAGGGATGCTAGCAAACCGGGTACAAAGTCAACAGAAGGTCTAAAATCAAACATAGAGATGAATTCTAAGTTTCGCCGCTCAACAAACAACGGACTCTAGGACAGCCTTTTCCTACTTAAGGATTCTGCCACCACGTTACCCTTGCCAGGGGTATATGTTATTTCGAAATCGTAGGACGCTAAGAACTCCATCCACCTTTGCTGCCTTAAGTTCAAGTCCTTCTGAGAGAACAAGTATTTTAGCGATTTGTGATCAGTGAATAATTCGAATTTCTCGCCAAGAAGATAATGACGCCAAGACTTAAGCGCAAAAACAATTGCGACTAACTCTAGGTCATGTGTAGGGTAATTTCTTTCATGCAATCTCAACTGCCTTCCACCATAGGCTATTACCCTTTCCTCTTGCATTAGGACTGCGCCTAGTCCTGTCCCACAAGCGTTATTATAAACAGTAAATGGCTTACTCCCGTCTGGCAGCACTAAGACTGGAGCTGAGGTCAAAGCTCTCTTTAAGTGTTGGAACACGTCATCACAATCTACGTCCCATGTGAAGAATAGGTTCTTCTTCGTCAGGCGTGTCAATGGAGCTGATATCTTTGCGAAGTCTTTGATAAACTTCCTATAGTAGCCAGCCAACCCCAAGAAACTTCTCACTTCGGTAGCATTTTTAGGAACCTTCCAATCTTGGATGGCCACCACCTTCGCGGGATCCACAGCTATCCCTTCTTTGGAAACCACGTGCCCTAAGAATCACACTTCTTTCCTCCAAAAGTGACATTTGGAAAATTTAGCTTTAAGGCTATGCGCTCGTAGAGTCTCCAACACTTCCCTAAGATGTAGGGCATGCTCTTCTTCATTCTTAGAAAAGATCAAGATGTCGTCTACAAAGACCACCACGAATTTATTAAGGTACTCCCTAAACACCCTACTCATCAAATCAACAAAGTAGACATTCATAGAAACCATCCGGAGTCCTAAAGGCAGTCTTGTCAATGCTATCCTCAGCCACTCTCAACTGATGGAAACCAGTGGCTAAGTCCAACTGCGAAAACACTGAGGCGCCAACTAACTGATCGAAGAGTTCGTCAATCCACAGCAGTGGGTGTCTGTTCTTCTTAGTAAGCTTATTAAGTTCTCTATAGTCCACACAAAGTCTAAGGGACCCATCCGCCTTCGTGGCAAATACTACTGGAGCACCCCACTCCGATATACTACGTCTTATGAACCCCTTCTCAAGCAACTCCTTCACTTGCTTATTGAGTTCCCTCCTTTCACGTGGAGCCATGTGGCGTGCTGGCAAAGATACTGGTTTTGCATTATCCACAAGATATATTCGAAAATCTACCTCCCGCTTCGGAGGCAAGCCCTTCACCTCCTCAAAAACATCCGAGTATTCTCGGACCACTCTAACAGATCGTAGATTTTCCACCGACGCGTCAAGCAATTCTAGATAACTTAGCATAACGGAATTTATGGGATTACAAAAGATTTCGAGAGTGTTGCCAAGGCGAGTCATGAGCCTAACTACTCTCCTTTCACAATCAAGAACGGCCCCATTTCTGGATAACCAATCCATTCCTAAAATTAGCTCATAGCCCGTGAAGCCCAAAACATAAGCATCACATCTAAACTCAATGCTAAGTATAGAAATTTTCAAATCCAAACACATCATGGACAAATAAGCTGAGCCCCCAATTGGATTCGAAACAACTAAGGGATCCTCTACTAAACTGGTGTTTAAGTGCAGTGATTCAACTAATGATGTAGAGATAAACGAATGCGATGCGCCCGAATCAAATAAGGTACGGACAGGATGATCAAACAGAAAAACTAAGCTTTCAACAGAAATGGTTCTACCTCGTTCTTGCAGCGGTGGGACCGCGAGAGCCTGAACTTGTCCCCTTGCCTGCCCTGGTGCCATAAGAGCCTGCACCTGTCCTCCCGAGGTAGACCCTGCCCTCTGCCCCTTCTTTGGGCAGTCCTTCACTCGATGTCCCGCTTCGCCACAGTGAAAACAGCCAGTCTTCTTTTTCTTTCTGCAATCCTTGCTGAGATGGCCTGGTGTCCCACAGTTAAAGCATTTCTTCTTTCCCTTGCCATTATTGTCTTTACCACCCTTCTTGTTTTGCGGTTGTGGTTTCTTCTGATCCCCTTTCTTCTCGGGTGCCTTATTAGCATTAGCGCCTTTCTCCTCGTGCATGAGTGCCATGTCTACTAGCTTCTCAAAGGTGGCCCCCATAGGGATGTGGGTCATAGCCAACCCTTGCAACGGCTCATTCAAGCCATTAACGAACCTCAAAGCCTTCTTCTCCGGCGTGTTCACTAAGTCCAAGCCAAACCTTGCTAACTGATTAAATTTGTTGACATATTTTTTCACTGATGAGCTTCCTTGCTTCAATGTCAATAACCTTTCCATATATAGATTCTCTTCTGCCCTTGAGAGAAACTTTGCCTCAAACCTACGTCTGAAATCCGCCCAAGAATCAACAGGACGCTCCCCATTAGTGACCTCCCACCAAAACGAGGCCTCTCCCTTCATTAACCAAGCTGCTAATTTGACTTTCCTCCCTTCTTCTACTTCAAAGATTTCTAGCAATTCTTCCACCTCCTTAAGCCAATCTCTAGCTTCCACAAACGTTTCTGACCATTGAAAAGGTTTTCCACAAATAGCCTTAAATTCCTTGCACGTATTTGCAAAAGCATCTACGCGAGGAGGAGGAGGAGCGGGTGCAACTGGTGGTGGAGGAACATTGGCTGGACCTGCAGCGGCCCTAGCCTCTAATAACCTCCTATACCATCCTAGTATCGTTACACCATCCGGAAGGTTAAGATCTTCAGCCATGCTGAAACGGAAAAGGAAAGATTCAAAATGGAGAATTCGAAGGATAAGGATATATGGCTATTGGGGATTATGTTTTTCATAAAAACTTTTCTCTTTAAATTACTCATCAAGACATGTTTTTGAAAATACTTCTTCCAAAAATACTTTAGAAAAATAGTTTTTCTAAAAAAAATATCTGTTATGGTAACCTTAAGCTCTGATACCACGTGTAACACCCCACGTCCATTAATGTCACTCACAAAGGGAATGCATTAACTTCCATGGAGGTTTTAAGTGAATATAGAACAAAAAAATTACAACAAGGCAGATGATAGGTAGTACTAGGAAGTCTAAAACTTTATTTTATTGCAGCGGAAATTAAACATGTTTGTTACATCATAAAACCATAAATCAGAGTCAAGTACAATATCCATCTTGATAAAACAAAATACATAACCCCATTACATAAATAGCCATTAAAGAAGATAACAAGCTGGACTTTACTTCAGCGGCCCAAGCTTTCCATAGAGAGATAAAGCAATCCAATCAAACTCCGCTAGAGCTGGGTCCACCCTGAGGACCTGGAGGGGGAAAAAGGATAGAAATGGAGGGGGTCAGACATAAAGTCTGGCGAGTATGATAATTCTAACAATACTATTAGCAAAATAACTAGACTAAGGCATAAGCTGGAAAACAAGGAAATGTCTATGAACTATTGGGTATGGAAGAGCAGATAAAGATAACGTTAAAGGCACACCTAATTACTAACGAATAATTACTACACTGCACCGCACCAATCACCCTAAAGGTCGATCCCACTTGCTTCACTTAGAAATTGTATAAATAGCTTCGTGTACCCCTAGCTGACTACATAGGTGCCGCCTGCCCCTATCTCCACTAGGTGTACCCCACTACCCACTTTCGATCGGCTCCCTACTCGTAGATACCCGTGCTGGCCCCACAGTGGGGTGTATCACTCCCCTAAAATGGCAACCTGATACAACTTGAGAATGCACGGTTTATACCTACACGATGCAACAACGTCTTACCTACCAGCCCGGGTCCACACCCGTTGGACTTGCGTTGCCACCGCTACCGCGTTTTGGCCTCTTATAGTCAAGCCCAGTATGCGTGTCCCGTCCTCGACTTGGGTCGAGCCCACAAAGATACGTTTGGGTTACTGGTTGAAATGGCCCCCCACAAGCTATCCACCTAAGCTTGTCACCACTAGTATATCCCACTTAACCCTCTTCTTAGTCATGTCCATTTACATGTGTGTTTGGTTAAGTCTTACTAATCGTATTTCAAATGCCACTAAGGGCACCCACTAGATTCCTCATGCCACCCAAGGCACCTACTTAACCCCCATGTACCACCTTACATGTTTATCTGGTTAAGTATTTCTTAATTCATTCAGGCCATAACCTCATAAAGACCTCTCACATTAGACTGACATTTATGGCAGCTGGATTTGCCGGGCGGGTCCGGGCAGTCTTACACCATAAAAGAGTCTAACCTCGTGTCTTCACAACTGTTATGCTTTAATTTGGGCCTAGGACCTGTCACATTGGGCTGACATTTGTGACTACTGGATTTGCCGGGCGGGTCCGGGCAGTTTTACGTCACAAACGAGTCCAACCTCGTGTCCTAAGCATTGATTAACACTTATAATCTTTTACCCTAGTTTTAAATATATCCCTATTCAAATCATTAATTAATTCCAATTTTAATGACGTCCATAATTGACTCAATTATGGCCATCCACTTATGGTATAAATCATGTCAATTGCATCCAATTTCTTAATATTAAATCCTTAATATTACCCCTACCCCACGTTATACGTTCGCTTATTCAACGCAAAATATACGTTAGACTCGGATAGTCTAACTCATAGCACAAAGATAAATTATCACAACATATAGACAAATAAAATAGGTCTAATCATAATAGGAGTGAAACTTGCGTAAAACTACACATGTTATGGATCTAAAGGTGTCAACTTGTTTGGTAAAATGTCACAATTCACATAATATGATCATAATCCAAATTCATGTATGGACTAGCATATATGGTTTAGGCAACATAATGATGGTGTGAACTAGCATCTAATACATAGAATTCACATATGTCATAGCATAATTCTAGATGTCATAATTCTAGATCTAAATAGATGTCATGGCATATGTTCATAATCTTTACTAATCAATCTAAACTTGCATACATGATTTGTCATATAGATCAACATAGCCCAAACATTATGATTTGATTAACATGAACTAATTAGCATAGAAAATAACATCATGACTTTATAACATGTATGATTTTCACAACTTAGCATAGAAAATTACAACCTATACAATATCATCATAGCATGATTTACAACATATAGGATATCATCATCACATAACATAGGATTTACAACATACATGATAGCATAAGGTTTACAACAACATATATGACAATTCACATCATTTTCTTATAATCCATTCATAACTTAATCTAATTAGTTTGCAATAATCTTGTTAAGATCATCATACTCACAATTAGAGAAGAAAGAGAGTCTTGATTTGCTTTAGAGTTGAGTAGAATTAGGGTTTTGATTAGCTTTCTTCCTTCTTAGTAGGCGGCGGCTACACTGAGTTCCATGGCGGCGATATGACGGTGGCTATTCTATTTTTCATGTGAATTAGAGTGAGAGACTACCTAGGTATATATAGAGTTTAGGATTTATTTAGGCCGCCAGATCAACTAAAAACTAACCTGAACCGTTTAATTTGCCAACTCAGCCCTAAAGACACATTAGCAGCTCAAGATTGGGCTCAGTCAAACCCTAGCCGCCTGGACCAGGTCGATACCCAAGTCGACTGCCCAGTCGACTCCCCAGTTGACCTGGGGTGGTCTCGACTGCCCAGTCGATCTGGAGTGCTGTGCGGGAAATTTCCCGCCTAGCCTGTTTGACTTCGAATTTTGAATTTTGAATTTTCTGAAATCTGTTCTGAATTTTCTGAAACTTCCGATGGCCATATCTCCTTCATACGAAGTCCAAATCTCGCAAACTCGGACTCTATTTCAACCAGAATTCCAAGACGAACACAATGGCGCAACCCGTTTCCCACAATTCTCACGTGTGAGATTAGTTATTCTTTAATTTGTGAATATTAATATTAACAGAATTACGGGGTGTTACATTTATATTGCCGAATATATGAGATAGTTATTCCAGAAAAATTATGTGATTTTCATTCACTAGAACTTTGGATTCTGACCTTCCTCCTCTTTACATATGAACATGATAGTAGGTGGGAATGCTTTGATCAGTTATACCTTGGGGATGGAGCCAGATGATGGGGGATCCATAGCTATTAGGCATTACTTATGGTAGTATTATTATATTAGGATAATTAATGTTGATGTACCTATTATTGTATGAGACTCATTGTAACCGGCATTTATGACGGTTTTAATTAAAGTTACATCTATTTCAAGTTATTATATTTTATCACGTCCACTGTGTGAGATTCTAATTTTATTTTAATATGCTCTGTTATATTTATTAAACCATTTCCTTATAGAACCAATGACCCGTTCAGAATGGCTCTGAGTTTTGATTGGCTTCGAGTCGACATTTTGGCCTATTCTTGGCTGGTTATTACATTTGGTATCAGCGCATAGGCTAACCGATTACGGGGAAATATATACGTATGAGAGACATACTTGTTATTTTGAAATGGATTTTTAAAAGTTTTATTATATACATAAATATATATTTATTTAAAGTATGCGTGTCTTTAGAAAATATTATCTGTAGGTCCTTCTAAGAAAGGGTTAACCTTAATTTCTGAAAAATTCCTAGAAGCCATACAGTGATTCAATATTTCCTTTTTCTATTTGGTCTATAAGAACATAAAGGATGTAAATAGCAAAAAGTTGGAAAGTGGACAGAAACTCCCTAATTTAATAGGTAGTTAATGGGATTAAATCAGTGATTTAATTATCATTCAGTGAAAGTTAAGGGAGAAATAAGTAGCAGGAATTTGGAATTGGCCAAATTAACATCCATAACATAAAGGTGTAAAGGTTTCAGGGAAAAGTGAAAGAATATATTTTACTAAATGGGATAAAATTTTGGCATGAGTAATTAATGGAATTTCGAAATTCAAAAGAGCACAAAATGGTCAACAAGAAAAAGGATATCAAAACCGGAAAATATTAAGGACATAGTTAAGGTCATTTATGAAAAAGTATTAATATTCGATTTTGAATTTATTGTCCATAAGAATGAGAATTGATTAATGAATAAAACGGCATATAGGACATTTATAATGACATCAATAATGTCAAGAAGCGAAAATATAGGAATACGGATGAAAGGATTCGATAAAGGAAACAAACTTCCATAGAGTAGCGAGTTATAAGAATTAGATGAAAAGGTCAAAAGTGTTAAGAAACCAATAAAGTGATTTGTGACACATTATTAAATTATTTTGAAAAAGGGAATTTTAACATTTCAATTATAGGCTCAAGTTGCATAATAATTCCAATCAGAAAATAAAAACTTGAAAAATAGTTTTTAAGGAATTCTAAAAGCTTATTGTTTCTTCTGTTAGACAAACTATAATTTTAAACTTTATGGAAAACAGAAGATAAATTCCTTAACTAAAGAATAATAGTAAACGTTTTTAGTCTTAAAAAAATATAAATGTACGTGTCAAGTAGTAAAAAATTAAAATGACAAATTTATAATTGTTATTGCCTTGGTATATTATTAAACGAATTTTAAAAGGTTATTTTCTTAAGAAATCCTATATAACTTATAGTGCGTTCCATTAGAAATAAAAAGGAGAAGGAAAAGAAGATATATAAAAGTTTGATTGGGTAAATGCCATAAATATACCCATTTGAGAGAGAGTGAGAAGTAAATTTATTTACTAATGAAACACCCCACCTCCATTAAGGTCACTCACAAAGGGAATGCCTTAACTTTGATGGAGGGTTATAGGTACAAGACACAGAAAAATTTACAAGACAGATAAATTTAAGCAGCGGAAATTCAAATATTTATTGCATACGTAGTTCAATACAAAAGCATTACATCAAATTGTCTCAAAATAACTTCCAAAACATTACACCATAATTTCTGTCTTGATTATTTTAAATAAAGAAGCATAAAACATAGATAAAACAGCATAAATCCCCAAGTGTAGTATCCAAGAGTCATAGCCAATGCAAGAGAGTCCAAAATCAAACATCTACTTTCTTGAAGCTTGCAAAGAGTCTGACTAAGCTGGAGTATTCCCTCCCTGTGGACCAGAGGGGGGGGAACGGAAGAAAAGAAGACGAAAGAAAATGGGTCAGACAATAAGTCTGGTAAGTTTAGTGATTACAAGCATTTAAACAAGGAAAGGGACCATGACAGTAATAACGGAATATAGGACAACACCCTAATATAAGATAAGGTAAACATGTGATCGCACCCATTACTATAATCTCTGCACCTACTAACCATTGGCTCAACCAGCCCCACGTGCTTATACTGAACGATCCCCCTAATGATCGGCTCCTACTCGCATGCATTCATGTCCTGTGTCATTCAGCCCCGCTTGACTGTAGCTACCTGTGCTGGTTCCACCATGGGGTGTATCAGTCCCTCTGGTCGCAACCTAACACGATTCAAGATGCACAGTGTACACTACTGATGCCCAGTACCTGATTTTTCCACTACGGAGTACGTGCATGCCCATACTCCGTCGGAACCTACAATGGCCCACCAACCGCCGACGTTTTGACCGCTTATAATTTAGCCCAGTAATGGTGCCCCACCCTGTCTAGTTCAGGGTACCATGATACATCTAAGTGGGTTACTACTGAAATGGGTCCCCATTATTAGGGTTTTCTAATCAACATGTTTATTTGGTTATGTGTCCAAGTTTAGCCAACCCCACCCATTCGTTTAGTTAACATGTTGAATCAGTTAAATGTTTCCCTAAATTGACTTAACCCTACCAATCCTGACTTAGCTTTATTTAAAGCACCAACCATTCACATTAGACAGGTCTTGTTGTGGTCACTGGATGTGCCGGTCGGTTTCGGGCAAATTTACACCACAACTCAATCTAACCTCGGGTCCTTTTTGGGCTTGATGCACTAACCACCCACATTAGACATGTCTTGTTGTGGTCACTGGATATGCCGGTTGGTTCCAAGCAGATTTACACCACAACTCTGTCTAATCTCGGGTTAGGCATATTCACCATTTCTAAATTCATATTTTCTATATATGTCAAATTTCTTTATGTGGATTAAATTAAATTTAATCATGCCATAATTATCCTTTGATTATGCTCAACATAAATGGTATATCAAATGTACCATTTAATGAACAAATCTATGCCATGAATTTTCATATTTCCCATCGCTACCCCCGTGGAACGTACGCATGAATGACACAAAATGTTGGGCTAGTATGTTAGCCCAACCCATAAACAAGAAAAGGGTTAATAAACAAGAGACATGAAATAAACATAAAATAACAAACATTTCAACTTGTCATGTGGAACTTGGCATAGAGGTATCATTAACTTTAATTAAATGGGTAAAGGTGAACTTGTGACTATGTTGGGTCTAATGGTCATGTAAACTTGACAAAGGTCTAGGACGGAAGTTAAACATATAATCACAGTTTCAACCCATAACATAGCATATAATCTTATTTACGTCAAAACATAAGGAAGCTATTATAACCATTTTTAATCACAATTTGGCATGATGTTAAAAACATAAGAGGACTATAATTTCACTTTTACAACATAATTAGATTCAACCTAACATGAATATACATGGGTGTTGATGTAACATATAAGCATGTGTTTTAGATCACAAACTTGCAAATAACCATCAATTTATAGCATGACATGTTTTACCATTTAATTGGAAAAATAAATCCATTACCCAAATCATAATAGATTTTAATAACATACAATATGTTCATTACCACAAGCATATAGACATGATTAATATAACATGTTCATCACCACAAGCATATAAACATGAAATATACAACATGTTCATCGCCACAAACATATAGACATGAAATATACAACATGTTCATTGCCACAAGCATATAGACATGATTAATTACAACGATACTTTAAGATAAATGAGAATCAAATCTTATACATAAGAATCATTCTATATCCCAATTACAACATGTCATGATTCAATTGAAAGAACGTTTAAATCTGCGTAATAACCAACTTACAAACTAAAAAGGAATTCTTGCATTCTGAAATCTGTATTATGAAATTGGAGATGCGCGCCTTTGATGAAGATCGTTGAATTAGACTCGTTTTAATTTGATTTTAGATGTAAGCTTTTAACTCGTCTTTGAATTGAAAACGGCGACGGCTACTCCAAGTTCTCTACTGACGGCATTTCAGTTCTAGGTTTATTTTTCTGTGTGTTTTTAGGTTAAGCATTGAGTTGTTTATATAGAATTTCTGTTTAGTTATAGCCGTTAGATGAACCTAGGGTTAATCACAGCCACTCAGATCAGATCAGGACCATCCAGAAACCCTAGTGACTCAGCATCAAGTCATCAGTCGTTCAGAATTCAGATCTGGCCGGGGGCCAGGTCGATCCTATGGTCGACCCCCAGGTCGACCCTAAGGTCGACCCCAGGTCGACCTCTGGGGGGGAGGTCGACACTAGGGTCGACCCCCTGGTCGACCTAGCTGGGCGGGAATTTTCCCGCCCAACCCGCTTCTTGCTTCTGTTTCGAATTTGATCTTGTTTTTCGAGCTCTTTGAATTTATTTGAATTTTCTGGAAACTTCTTACAGCCATAACTTCTTCATACGAAGTCCAATTTACACAAACTCGGACTCTATCTCAACTAGAATTCCGAGACGAAAACAATGCGCAACCCGTTTCCCTTAATTCTCACATTTTAAATTAAGTATTCTAGGATTCATTATTATAACGTTAATAGAAAGTACGGGGTGTTACATTCTCCCCTCCTTTTAGGATTTCGTCCTCGAAATCTTCAAGTCGAGAAGAACTTATATCCTATCATCCAATCACCCATCTACTCAACCATCAAACATGGGAGTCCATTGTCCTTAAAAGATTTTTAATGCTTCATGATCATATGCATTGTGTGTGTATGTCCTTATCTAATGCAAAATCAGGCGGTCTATGAAACGACCCGAACTTTCCCGGTCTCCGAAGAGAAGAGAAAGAACGAATTGTTTTGAGAACACGACAAAATTGAACGCAGACGGGAGAACATTTCATTGTATATTACAACAATTCCATCAGATTACAAGAATATACAGAGTATAAATGAATAAATATTACACAGAAATATCAGAGATTTAAATTACATTTAAATACATAGTAGGGAAAATAATACAATACACAACTAGAAGAGATATACGGATACAAAGCTTTCTGGATATCATTCCTGCTGTAAACCTGGATCCTGTGAATATAAATCTGCAAAACCAAAACTACTAGCTACCCGTGTCAAAATAAGGGCACCCAGAGTTTAGGTTAAAACAATAAACTCCAGGTCAGTCATGGGACTGGGGTGAGAACTAAAACAGCTATTAATCTTTATTTTTAAAGTTAGGTAAATCAAGGGACCACGCCGTATAACACGGAACGGGTTTCCTCCCAAGAATACCAGTGCATAAAACAAACAGCCAACGCTAAATAAAGAAAGATGAAGCTACTATAAGACCCAGGTCCCATCACACAATGCAACGCAAGCCGGAGGATAGAGTTTTTACCTTATAATAGCCAAGAATGCTTGATACGTTTCAAAACAAATCATTTGATACTATTATCAGTGTATAGTGTATAAAACAACTTCAAATCATAAGTATCAATCATAGGCGGCATGGGTACCATATATCATGTCGCCATACTAGTTCTACAATTAAAAACGCAAATGTCACGTATGTGGAAATTGGATTTCCATCTATGAACCGAGGCAAAAGATAGTCCTCTACCGATTCGAGACGCTCTAGCCCGTGTCTCAGGAACAGAACGCATCGTCACTTGGAGCGACAGGGCCGGTCCACCGATGTGGATTAGACGAAATCCTGAACACTGCGTTTCCCCGCCCTTTGGGGCGTAGGTGAGCCAACTAAATGACTCCATCGGTTCGAGAACGACCGATATATCCGAGGCGCCTCGCAACAGCAACAACCACATAAGTCAAACTCATCAGGGCGTGTAAAACCACTGACGCCACTTCTAACTAGAAAGAAACGCATGTCCTCCCTGAGGTCCTCTCCCATTTTTTGTCCACTACCGGGGTGTGAGGCTCGCGAATTCACGCTACACAAAGCTACACCACAAAGGCCGTGCTTTGATCATCAACCACAAGACTTTGCTTTTCAACAGAAGCCTTGATCATTTGCATCTTAGCATGCCACACAGGCAAACCACTCTATGCAACCGATATCAGTCACACAAAATGAAATCCGATGTCAGACACACAGTCCATTTACAAGTCTGTTCTGGGTCTGAACGAAACTGGAGGCACCTAGTACCCCGCATATCCATCGATCTCCAAGTACGTCTGGACATATCTTTTAATTCCCGCTATGAAATTTCGATTTTTCGGATTCGTTGGAAAGATAGTCACAATTAGATTCCATTATTTTTGGTTTCACTAAAATCCGGTTTATTTTGCACCCGGTACATTCAATTGAAGTTTGAAATCGAATTATCGAACTACCGCGCCATTTTCAATTCCTTTTATAAATATAAATTAATATTTATAATCTATCGTCGATTCAAACGAATATATACGTTTGAATTATATTCAAAATAAATTTCTCGTCGTTATTATTTAAAATAATTCATTTTAAATAATTAAAATTCATTAAAATTGCCAAAATAAAAATTTCAAACTGGCTCAGATTTTCGGGTTATTACAGTCTACTTATTCAGTTGACCTCCTTAATGCAAATTATGTCGGTGCCATGAGTCCATTATGTATGCAATTTTTCCTACTCAACATTTCCTACATGAGTGCACAAATATTCATACAAATGCAATGTCCATATGCTAACACATCAAGTTTCAATCCATATACAAATACATATATGCATATTCAATATGAAAGTGACCGAGCCGATCTAATACCTAATGTGTGTGTATTTGCATCCACGAGCATCCACTAGCAACCACTTGCAATCACTTGCAACCATCAACCATAACATGTTTCAATTACATGTTTACATCCAAAAAGGTTTCTACCTAAGGATAACGGATAGGAGATACACCTAAAAGATAGATACGAGCATAAACTCAAGGAAAGAGAGATCAAAGATGTACCCTCAAAAAGAAATGGGTAGGCTGCAGGTATTCTGTCCTCAGTTTCCCAAGTCGTGTCTTCCTCGGCGTCGCTCCATTGAACTTTGGCGAGCTTAACTTCACGGTTGCGTAGCTTTTTGATTTATGTTCACAAGATGCGGGTTGGAACTCTCCTCACAGTTGCTTCTCGTTCAACTTCAACTTCTTCTAGCATACTTGGTTCTACCTTTCCACAGATTCGTGTAAGCATTTCCGCAGGTGAGAGACATGAAAGACATTATGAACCCCAGCCAACCTTTCGGGGAGTTGTACCCTATAAGTCATCTTCCCTATCTTCTCGATGATAGGGAACGGCCCTACAAATCTTGGTGCTAACTTCCCTGCGAATCCAAAGCGAACGACGTTCCTCAAAGGAGATACTTTAAGGAACACCTTTTCTCCAACTTCGAACTCAAGGTCAGTTCTTCTTTTGTCTGCGTAGGACTTCTGTCCGTCTTGGGAAGTCTTCATTCTTCTTCGTATCAAGTCTACTTTCTCTGAAGTTTCCCTAATCATGTCTGGTCCAAGTATGAGCTTGTCTGTGGACTCCCACCAGCAAGTTGGTGACCTGCACGGTCTTCCATATAAAGCTTCGAAAGGTGCCATGCCTATGGTGGGTTGGTAGCTATTGTTGTAAGTGAATTCCACCAAAGGTAGATGATCCTCCCATGTACCTCCGAAATCAAGAATGCATAGTCTCAAGTGGTCTTCTAATACTATGCCGACTCTTTCCGTCTGGCCATCGGTTTGAGGGTGATAGGCCGTGCTTAAGCATAACTGTGTGCCTACAGCCTCTTGTAAACTCTTCCAAAATTCGCTCGTGAAGTTAGGGTCCCGATCACTCACTATGCTGGAGGGTATCCCATGAAGTTGAACTATCTCTTTGAGATATATGGATGATAGAGATGAGGCAGTCCTTCTACTCTTGACTGGTATAAAGTGGGCGCTTTTTGTGAGCCTGTCCACTATTACCCAAATGCTGGTATTGCCCCTTCTTGACCTAGGCAACCCATCTATAAAGTCCATCGAGATACAAATCCATTTCCATTGTGGGACCTCTAGAGGATGGAGCAGACCACCATGCTTCTTCTGCTCCGCCTTGACTTGTTGGCATATTAAACACTTAGAAACAAATTCAGCTACGTCTTGCTTCCTGCCATTCCAAAAGAAAACTCTTTTGATGTCTTTATACATTTTGTCTCCGCCTGGGTGTATGGTCAGCTTGGAATGGTGTGCCTCTTCTAGAACCACTTTTACCAAATCCCTTACTTGTAGGACACATAGTCTTCCTTCTCGTCTCAACCATCCCTTGGCATCAATGGAGTATCTATTGAGGTGACCAGAAGTCTCACCCCTAATTAACTTGTCCATCACATCAGCTAGCTGAGGGTCTTCTCTTTGAGTGGCTTCAATTGAATCTAATAGAGTTGTCGCACTTCTAGCGTTGCTAGTAAGCCAGGTACAAAGTCAGAGGAGGTTTTGAAGTTAAAGCTTGCTATGAACTCCAAGTTTTGCCTTTCTATAAAGAGAGGGCTTAAGGTCAGCTTCTTTCTACTCAAGGCGTCTGCTACGGCATTGCCCTTGCCAGGAGTGTAGGAAATTTCGAAATCATACGAGGCAAGAAACTCAATCCATCTTTGCTGCCTCAAGTTGTGATCTTTCTGCGAGAAGAGGTATTTCAATGATTTATGGTCAGTATACAATTTAAATTTCTCACCTAGGAGATAATGGCGCCAAGACTTAAGCGCAAAAACAATGGCTGCCAACTCTAGGTCGTGAATTGGGTAGTTTTTCTCATGTACTTTCAACTGCCTTCCACCATAAGCCACTACCTTCCCTTCTTGCATCAGAACAGCGCCTAGTCCCATCCCACATGCATCTGTGTATACTGTAAACATCTTGCTTCCATCAGGCAATGTCAGAACTGGGGTTGTTGTTAGAGCCCTTTTCAAACGTTGGAAAGCAATATCGCAATCCAAATCCCAATTGAAAGCTAGGTTCTTCTTTGTCAACCTTGTGAGTGGAGCTGAAATTTTTGCAAAATCTTTGATAAATTTTCGATAAAAGCCTGCTAGCCCGAGAAAGCGTTGGACTTTGGTTGCGTTTCGAGGAATCTTCCAATCTTGCACAACAACCACTTTCGCGGGGTCCACAGCTAACCCCTCTTTGGACACCACATGTCCAAGGAACCTAACTTCTTCTCTCCAGAAATGGCATTTGGTGAATTTCGCCTTCAACTGATGTGCACAGAGAGTATCCATGACTTCTTTTAGATGCTGAGCATGCTCTTCTCATTCTTTGAGAAGATCAACATATCGTCTATGAAGACCACCAAAAACTTATTAAGGAATTCTCGGAACACCCTGCTCATTAAATCAACGAAGTAAGAGGGTGCATTTGTCAAGCCGAAAGGCATGACAAGCCACTCGAAGACACCATTGGGAGTTCTGAATGTTGTCTTATTAATGCTGTCTTCAGCCACTCTTAGCTGATGAAACCCGATAGCTAAATCTAATTAGGAGAAAACCGATGCACCTACAAGCTGATCGAACAAATCATCTATTCTTGGGAGTGGGTGTCTATTCTTCTTGGTCGGCTTGTTTAGCTCCCTATTATCAACGCACAGGCGAAGCGAACCATCAGCTTTGGTCGCAAAAACTACTGGAGCACCCCATTCAGAAATACTTTGTCTTATGAACCCCTTTTCAAGCAGCTCTTTGATTTGCTTGTTGAGCTCCTTTCTCTCCCTTGGGGCCATGTGCCTAACAGGTAAAGCAACGGGCCTTGCATTATTAACGAAGTATATGCGGAAGTCTATCTCCCGCTTCGGAGGTAAGCCCTTTACCTCTTCAAACACACCCGAGTATTCACGGACTACCCTTACAGACTCCAAGTTCTCAACAGACGCATTAAAAGATTCTAGATAACTTAGCATAACAGAGTTCAGGGGATTGCAAGAAATTTAAAGAGTGTTACCAAGGCGAGTCAGGAGTCTAACCACTCTTTTTTCACAATCGAGAACGGCACCATTACTGGATAGCCAGTCCATGCCTAGAATCAACCCATAGCCCGTGAAGCCCAAAACATAGGCATTGTATCTAAACTCAAAGCTAAGAATAGATATTTTCAAATCCAAACAAACCATTGACAAATAAGCTGATCCCACGATTGGATTTGAAACAACCAAGGGATCCTCTACTAAACTAGTGTCTAGGTGCAGAGATTCCACTAAAGCAGTAGATATAAAAGAGTGCGATGCGCCAGAATCAAATAGTGTACGAACAGGATGATAAAAAAGATAGACTAAACTTTCGACAGAAATATTTCTACCTCGTTCTTGCAGAGGTGCCGTGAGAGCGTGAACTTGTCCTCCAGAAGAAGGTCCATCTCCCTGCCCTTGCTTCCTTGGGCAAGCCCTTGCCATGTGTCCTGTCTCAACACAGTGGAAACAACCACCCATCTTCCTTTTCTTCTTCCTATAGTCTTTGACAAGATGCCCGGGAATGCCACAAAAATTACAGTTTCTCTTTTCAAGGGATTTGTTGTTCTTCCCGCCTTTCTTTGAACCATCCTTCTTGTTTTGCGACCCTTCACCCTTCTTATCTTGAGGCACTTCCGCTTTTACCTCATTCTTGCCCTTGTCTTCCTCATGTAAGAGTGCCATGTCAACTAACCTCTCATAAGTAGCCCCCATAGGAATATGGGTCATAGCCAAGCTTTGAAGTGGCTCATTCAATCCCTTTACAAAACGGAGAGCCTTCTTATGAGGAGTATTCACTATGTCCAGTCCAAATCGGGCCAGCTGATTGAATTGGTTGACGTACTCCTTGACCATCATACTTCCTTGCTTAAGAGATAAGAACTTTTCCAACTGTAGACTTCGCTCCGCTTGTGAGAGGAAATTCATCTCAAACCTTATTCTGAAATCCATCCACGTGTCAATTGGTCTTTCAGCGTTAGTGACTTCCCACCAATAGGAAGCTTCGTCTTTGAGCAACCATACAGCCAACTATATCTTCTGCCTATCGTCCACCTCGAAGATAACGAATAGATCCTCAGTTTCTTTGAGCCAGTTCCTTTCTTCTACGAATGACTCAGTTCCCTTGAAATCCTTTCCACCCATGGCCCTAAAGTCTCTACAAATCTTTGAGAAAGCATTTGCACGAGGAGGAGGAACCGTCGCAGCTGGAGGAGGAATATTTACTGGGCCTGCGTCATTGGCCCTAGCCTCTAAGTACCTCTTGAATCAGCCAGGTATCGGTACACCCTCTGGAAGGTTTAGATTCCCAGACATGCTAAAACGAAAAAGAAAAGATTCAAATCAAAGGATAGAATGATAGGGCATATGGCTTTGGAGGATTATGCCTTTAAAATAAAATAACACTTTTTCTTGAAAAATGCTTCTTTATATTTCTTTTGGAAAATAGTTTTCAAAAACACTTATCTAATCTGGTAAACCTTTGCTTTGATACCAAGTGAAACACCCCACCTTCGTTAAGGTCACTCACAAAGGGAATGCCTTAACTTTGATGGAGGGTTATAGGTACAAGACATAGAAAAATTTATGAGACAGATAAATTTAAGCAGTGGAAATTCAAATATTTATTGCATACGTAGTTCAATACAAAAGCATTACATCAAATTGTCTCAAAATAACTTCCAAAACATTACACCATAAATTCTGTCTTGATTATTTAAAATAAAGAAGCATAAAACATAGATAAAACTACATAAATCCCCAAGTGTAGTATCCAAGAGCCATAGTCAATGAAAGAGAGTCCAAAATCATACATCTACATTCTTGAAGCTTGCAAAGAGTCTGATTAAGCTGGAGTATTCCCTCCTGTGGACCTGGGGGGAATGGAAGAAAAGAAGACGAAAGAAAACGGGTCAGACAATATGTCTGGTAAGTTCAGTGATTACTAGCATCTAAACAAGGAAAGGGACCATGACAGTAATAACAGAATATAGGACAACACCCAAATATAAGATAAGGTAAACTTGTGATCCCCCTAATGATCGGCTCCTACTCGCATGCATTCATGTTCTGTGTCATTCGGCCCCGCTTGACCGTAGATACCTATGCTGCTCCCACCATGGGGTGTATCAGTCCCTCTGGTGGCAACCCGACACGATTCAAGATGCAAAGTGTACACTACTGATGCCCAGTACCTGATTTTTCCACTCCAGAGTACGTGCACGCCCATACTCCATCGGAACCTACACTGTCCCACCAACCGCCGACGTTTTGACCGCTTATAATTCAGCCCAGTAATCGTGCCCCATCCTGCCTAGTTCAGGGTACCATGATACATCTAAGTGGGTTACTGCTGAAATCCCCGTTACTAGGGTTTTCTAATCAACATGTTTATTTGGTTAAGTGTCCAAGTTTACCTAACCCCACCCATTCGTTTAGTTAACATGTTGAATCGGTTAAGTGTTTCCCTAAATTGACTTAACCCTACCAATCCAGACTTAGTTTTTTTTAAAGCACCAACCACTC
The DNA here is from genome assembly GCA_030737875.1 of Allium sativum. Lineage (NCBI taxonomy): Eukaryota > Viridiplantae > Streptophyta > Magnoliopsida > Asparagales > Amaryllidaceae > Allium > Allium sativum. The sequence goes on along the minus strand of CM060922.1, from coordinate 807,827,546 downwards.
ACGTTAGACAGGTCTTGTTGTGGTCACTGGATGTGCCGGTCGGTTCCGGGCAGATTTACACCACAACTTAGTCTAACCTCGGGTCCTTTTTGGGCTTGATGCACTAACCACCCACATTAGACAGGTCTTGTTGTGGCCACTGGATATGCCGGTCGGTTCCGGGCAGATTTACACCACAACTCAGTCTAACCTCGTGTTAGGCATATTCGTCTTTTCTAAATTCATATTTTCTATATATGTCAAATTTGTTTATGCGGATTAAATTAAATTTAATCATGCCATAATTATCCTTTGATTATGCTCAACATAAATGGTATATCAAATGTACCATATAATGAACAAATCTATGCCATGAATTTTCATATTTCCCATCGCTACCCCGTGGAAGGTACACATGAATTACATAAAATGTTGGGCAAGTAAGTTAGCCCAACCCATAAACAAGAAAAGTGGTAATAAACAAGATACATGAAATAAACATAAAATAACATACATTTCAACTTGTCATGTGTAACTTGGCATAGAGGTATCATTAACTTTAATTAAATGGGCAAAGGTGAACTTGTGACTAAGTTGGGTCTAATGGTCATGTAAACTTGACAAAGGTCTTGCATGGAAGTTAAACATATAATCACAGTTTCAACCCACAACTTAGCATATAATCTTATGTATGTCAAAACATAGGGAAGCTATTATAACCATTTTTAATCACAATTTAGCATGATGTTAAAAACATAAGAGGACTATAATTCCACTTTTACAACATAATTAGATTCAACCTAACATGAATATACATGGGTGTTGATCTAACATATAAGCATGTGTTTTAGATCACAAACTTGTGAATAACCAACAATTTATAGCTGACAGGTTTTACCATTTAATTGGCAAAATAAATCCATTACCCAAATCATAATAGATTTTAATAACATGCAATATGTTCATCACCGCAAGCTTATCGACATGATTAATATAACATGTTCATCGCTACAAGCATATAGACATGAAATATACAACATGTTCATCGCCACAAGCATATAGACATGAAATATACAACATGTTCATCGCCATAAGCTTATAGACATGATTAATTACAACGATACTTTAAGATAAACGAGAATCAAATCTTATACATAAGCATCATTCTATATCCCAATTACAACATGTCATGATTCAATTGAAAGAATGTTTAAATCTACGTAATAACCAACTTACAAACTAAAAAGGAATTCTTGCATTCTGAAATCTGAATTCTAAAATTGGAGATGCGCGCCTTCGATAAAGATCGTCGAATTAGACTCGTTTTAATTTGATTTTAGATGTAAGCTTTTAACATGTCTTTGAATTGAAAACGGCAACGGCTACTCCAAGTTCTCTACTGACGGCATTTCAGTTCTAGGATTATTTTTCTGTGTGTTTTTAGGTTAAGCATTGAGTTGTTTATATAGAATTTCAGTTTAATTATAGCCGTCGGATGAACCTAGGGTTTATCACAGCCACTCAGATCAGATTAGGACCATCCAGAAACCCTAGTGACTCAGCATCAAGTCATCAGTCGTTCAGAATTCAGATCTGGCCGGGGGCCAGGTCGATGTCTTGGGGGGAGGTCGACACTAGGGTTGACCCCCTGGTCGACGAGCCTGGGCGGGAATTTTCCCGTCCAGCCCGCTTCTGACTTATGTTTCGAATTTGAAATTGTTTTTCGAGCTGTTTGAATTAATTTGAATTTTCTGGAAAATTCTTACAGCCATAACTTCTTCATACGATGTCCAATTTACGCAAACTCGGACTCTATCTCAACCAGAATTCCGAGACGAACACAATAGCGTAACCCGTTTCCCTTAATTATCACATTTTAAATTAAGTATTCTAGGATTCATTATTATAACGTTAATAGAAAGTACGGGGTGTTACAACTAAAGTTTGAAACGGTAAAATTCTCATGTAATAAGGAGTATACGTTGGAGTAATAACACCAGGAGTAGAACAAACGATAAATTACAACTCCAACAAATTAATCTAGCAATTTATAACTTATTAAATTAATTTTTTGTAAAAAGCACCATCATTGTGCAAACAAAGAGTAGTGAGTGATTAAAGATTTCCTAAATTCAGATGCACATTACTAAGAAATTTGATAAGAGTATATGTGAATGATAGTAATGATATTTAAACTGTACTACTAACGTATATACAGTCTTGGGTTAATGTTTTAAAACATATCTTGACAATAACGACATAAATTGAGAATATGGAAATAAATGTGTTAAAAAGCTTAATTACTACTTGATTTAATGTTGAATTATTAAAGTCTTGTTTTCAAATGAAAACAAGTATTTATCTAAAAATATTTGCTGTTTTGAAGGACATTGAAGGATGACATTTAGAATGCTAATAAAATACAGGTATTTAAATGAGAAAAGATTTTCCACTCTTAATTCAATAATTTATGACCATTCGACAAATGTTATAATTTTTAAAATGAGGCATTTATTTAAAACGTTTTGTAAAGAAAGGAAGAAGTTATTAAGCTTTATTATTAAAAGACACACAAACCTTGAGTAATGCCTCAAAAGTGTTATTGTGTAAAGTGATAAGGTATTTTGAAAAATTTAGCAATAAATGTCATTAGACCTTTTCGAAAACTAAATTTACGCAAAATTCAATCCTGGATAATTGAGATTCTATTTTCTAGAATAAAATGAATAATCGTTTTATTAGCTACTAAAAAGTTTTATTGATCATTTTGATAGTATGAATGGTTGGCATTCAAAGTTAAGTGTTTAAAAAGAAAAAGCATTTTTTACTTTCATTTTAAATATTTAGTTAACACTGGAAAAAAACATCGGAATCCTTGTTGCAACATTTTGGAATAATTTCTAAATAAAGGATGTTTTGTTAAAAACAAAAACATGTATTGACATTGAAAGTAAGTATTATAGTCTTTACAAAAATTTAACATCTCAGATTTTAATAAAATATTAAATACCTATTTTTAAATTTGTGCACGTTTGAAAATAATAACTATATTCAAAAGAATATTTTTTTTGTTTAATCATTAAAAATTTCACCTTATAAAAAGAAATAACCATGGAAAAATAATAGAGCTAATTAGGTAAGCTAGAATTTGGTTTTAGGGCTGAGTAAGGATAAATTTCACAATCTAATTTGGAAATTTTACAGTCGATCCAGAAGTATTTATTTGAAAGGTGGTGAGGTATAAAAGCAAAGTTTGGTTGTAAATTAGATTGCCCATGATAGTTAGTTTATGGATCAGTACATTTATATCTATATCACCGATTAGTGTGCGTGTGTGTGTGTGTATATACATATATTTATATATATAAGTGTAACATAACTTACCGTAAGTAGCAATTTTATGTGAAGGATTCATGGATATTAATTGCAAATTTATTGGGCAATAAATTTGTAAGTAATAAGATAAAAAAAAAGGATTTCTAGGGACTGATTTAGAAATATAAATTGATTTGGAGAAAATGGATATATTTTCAAGCTTAAATAAGCTTGAGGAGTTAAGTAAGTATTTGTAAAATGGTATGGTTTAAAGAATGGATAGACCACAATTATAGGAAACAAAGGTGGAAAATTTAAAGGAGTGGATGGGCATCTTAAGGAGTTTAAATAAAAAAATTAGACTTAAACACCATTTAAACCACGTAATTGTAGGATAGAAATTGAAAAAGAATATTTTTAGTTTGTGATCACTAATGGTCACCCGTATGTGTTGGACAAAGGAATAAAGTGGTATAATAAATGAATCCTTGTTTTTGCCTATGATCTTGGGATTTGAAACCCTTATTAAATTTTGATATAAATGCTTAAGAAAGGATTTGATGGGGATATTTAGCTTGGTGATCTACCATCTATGGGATTTGGAAGTTAATAACGAGATTAGATTTGTAGCGTACAAAGAGGAAGTTGGTGGTCTTGTGAGTTTTGAAATATTCAGTGTAGAAGAAGTTTAGCCTTGGAGAATACCATCTGTGACACCCTACGTCCGTTAATGTTACTCATTAAGGGAATGCATTAAGTTTCGTGAAGCATTATAGGTAAACAAAAACAGAAACATTGCAAGGCAGATATAAAATAGCAGTGGAATTTAAAATTTTATTAAGTAGAAAACATCATAGTTTAAAACATGGTTACATCATATGTCTGAAATGCATAAAACCCAGTACACCATTAAAATTTCTTTCTTGAAATCAAGGAGTACATCTAAGCAGCTCCAAGCAAGATGAAAGCAGAATCCTGATCAAGCTTGAGTGTTCACACCCTGAGAACCTGGGGGGAACGGAAGATTTCTTCCACAAGTCTGTCGAGTCCAGTTACATTTAGCATATAAATAAGTAAAAATATCATGACAGGCATATAAAGCGCATAAGAGATATAACATCATAAAAAGGCAGGTATGACAAGTTAAATAGGATAAACACGATAGAATGTATTGCGCTTCTCTAGTGCTTTTTCTCTGCACCAATACTATTATAACCAAAATGAGATGATCCCAACAACTATAAGATGGTAGACTTAGGCGTACTTCTAGTGAGTGGTGTAACCCCATACAATCAACAGGCAGCCCAACATACCGGAGTTACCCCTAAGGATAATAACGGGATCCTAAACATATCAGAGTCTAGATGTACCCTAATTACTAACCCCAATCGATCGGCTCCCTACTCCGTAGAAACCCTGTGCTGGCCCTACAATAGGTTGTATCACTTCCTAAAGTGGCAACCCTTCGTTTTCAGGATGTACACAACCATATCTACTAATGTCACGACGTCTAAACCTCCTCTGTCAGACCCATGCACGCACATGACCCCATTAGAATGTGCCGCCCACACCACCCCTTCTTTTTATATATCTTGCAATCATCCTAGTAACCGTGCCCCCGCCCAATTCGAAGTACTCGTTTGATACCTATATATGGATTACTAACTGAAACGGGTCCCATACACAAGATGATACACGCTTCCCCCTACGCTTGCATCCCCCCTAGGTTTTTCACAGCTTATGCCATACCAGAGTAAAAGATTGCATAACCCCACAGGTTAAGTTTGTGTGCCTATATATAAATATTACCCACCAACCCAAGATGTACTTAACCCTCCCACTGTTTCATACAATTTTACTTAACCCCTACTCAAGTTAATGTATACAATCCCTATGGATTCAACTAGGTTAAGTATTCAAGTTTATTACCATATGCAGCTATGATTATAATAAACTAGACCTCCCACATTAAGCCTACAACTTATGGATGCTGGTTGGTTCCGGATATACTTCTTCCACAAGCCGGGCTTAACCTCGTGTCTTAACACATTTGTGTTTATGCACTTAGACCTTTCACATTAGATTCACCACTTGTGGTCGCTGGATATGCCGGGCGATTCCGGGTAGGCTTCCACCACAAGCGTAATCTAACCTCGTGTCTAAGCGCAGTTACAGTTTCTAATTACTGTAATCTTAGGCATTTACATTATTAACCAATTATTCATACGTCATTATAGGTTTTCATGCCCCTTTTCCCAAGTCATGTTCTTAATGAATCATATGCCCCAAATTAAGGTCTTTAATCAAAATTTTGATTTATGCCCCAAATCCACATTCATGTATTACATTCAATTTATGCCCAAATTTCCCAATACAAGTTATGCACCAATTTTAACATTTTCCCCTCATTCCCAATTTTACGCGTTTATATATTTCAGCGGCATGCCTAGGCTCGAAGGTAGCCAGGCTATGAAAATAAAAGGGAAAAGAAGAATGGAAGAGGACAGAAATGAACATAATAACAAGATTGACATATAATGGTAGAAATAGGCATAGCAACTAATAAACTTACAATGACAAAGTTGGGCATAATGATAAGATAAGCATATAGGAACAAATCTGATGAACATATGATAGTAGAACTGATTCTGACATAATAGGGACATCATAAACATGCATGATGAGATCTAAGAAATGAATTAGATCAATAAACAATGGTAGATTTGACATGATAAATAGGTATATGCTTAGATCTAGTTCATAGTCTTGTCAGAATAACTTAAGTACACATGTTATAGTAGATCTGATATGATTCAAATAGTCACAGGCTTAGATCCAAGTTATAGTCATGTCAAGATTAATTTTTAAGTATTTACATCTAAAAATAACGCTGACTCACTGTGATTGGATCTAGAAAATAGAAGAAAGATTGCAGATATTGAATCACAGATCTCTAAACTTAAATGACTTGATTGCTTAAGAAGAAAAGGCTTAATTTAATCTGGACAAAGGCAGCATCTAGTTCTCCATTGTTTTTGGGTGAAGAAAACAATGGGTATAGGGTCCTATTTATAGCCTAGTATCAATGAATCTGATCAAGAAAGAAGTCTATGTTCAGAAAATGGATTCTTCCACAGATCAAAAAGGGGGTCTACCCCCTTAGTGTGTCGACCCAGGGGTCGACCACCCCCTTATGTGATCGACCCATGGGTCGACACCCCCTTGATGGGGTCGATACCAATGGGTGGGAAATTTCCCGTTCCTCTTTTTCTGCTCGGGTTTGAACTATTTTCAATTTCTGGACTTATTTTATTCATATATATTCTTCGTACGCTTATACAAACTTTAAACCTTAATAATGTCTTTATATTATGTCCGTTTTATGCAAAACAGTTGTCTATTTTGACCAGAATTTCGAGACGAACGCAATAGCGTAGTCCATATCACTTAATTATGAATATTTCTTTAATTATTCTTTAATTTATCATTTTAGTGTTGTTAAAATTACGGGGTGTTACATTCTTTCCTACTTAAAGGATTTCGTCCTCGAAATCTTTAAGTTAAGAAGATTGTATATCCTAGCATTCACATCCATCTACTCATCCACCAATCACAGGCATCCATTGTCCTTAAAAATTTCTAATGCTTATATGAACATATGAAAAGGTGTGTGTATATGTCCCAATCCTAATGCGAAAGATCAGGCGGTCTACTGATTCAATTGACCTCCTTAATGCAATGTATGTTAGTGCCATGAATCCAACATGTATGCAAATAATTCTCTTATAACTTGTAAGTTCTATATGTGTGCACGATCATTCGTCCTTCCCGTCTGTCCATCGGTCTGAGGGTGATAAGCGGTGCTCAAACACAACTATGTAGCTAATGCTTCTTGCAAGATCCTCCAAAATTCACTAGTGAAAAGTGGGGTTACAATCACTTATGATACTGGAAGGTACTCCATGAAGATGGACTATCTCACGAATGTAATTTTCTGCCAACCATGCTGCCATCCTCTTACTCTTAATTGGAATGAAATGAGCACTCTTATTAAGTCTATCTACTACAACCCAAATACTGGTGTTGCCTTTTCTTGATCTTGGTAAACCATCGAGAAATCCATAGAGGTGCTCTCCCACTTCCACTGCGGGACCTCCAAATGATGAAGTAAACCACCAGGCTTCTTTTGCTCAGCTTTTACTTGCTGGCAAATCAAACATTGAGAAACAAACTCTGCCACATCTTATTTCATACCAACCCAAAAGAAAACCCTTTTCATATCTCTATACATCTTATCACCGCTTGGATGAATAGTCATCTTAGAATGATGTGCTTCCTCTAGGACTATCTTTAACAAACTACCAACTCGGGGAACACAAAGCCTTCCATCTCATCGCAATCACCCAATATCATCCGTGGAATATCTACTGAGGTGACTAGAAGTCTCCCCTTTACTAAGCCTATCCAAGATGTCTGAAATTTGTGGATCCTCTCGCTGCGAAGCTCCTATCTAATCCATAAGAGTAGGTCGCACCTCTAGTGATGTTAATAAGCAAGAAAAAAAATCTCGGTGGAGGGTCTAAAGTGAAAGGTCGGTATAAACTCCAAGCTTTTCCACTCCACAAACAGAGGACTTAAGGCCATCCTCTGCCTACTCAGTGTGCCTGCCACCATATTACCGTGGTCAGGGGTATAAGCAATATCAAAGTCATAAGATGCTAGGAACTCCATCCACCTTTGTTGCCTTAAATTAAGATCCTTTTGCGAGAACAAGTACTTGAGAGATTTATGATCGGTGTAAACTCGAACTTCTCTCCAAGCAAATAATGGCGCCAAGTCTTAAGTGAGAATACTATGGCGGCTAACTTTAAGTCATGGGTAGGGTAGTTCTTCTCATAAACCCTTAGCTGTCTACCTTCATAACATACTACCCTTCCCTCTTGCGTCAGAACCGCACCAATCCCTGTACCACATGCATCAGTGTATACCGTAAACACTTTGTTCTCATTGGGCAAGGTCAAGACTGGGGATGTTGTCAGAGCCCTCTTCAATCATTGGAAAGCAACATCACAATCTGTATCCTACGAAAACGTCCGATTTTTCTTCGTTAGCCTGGTGAGTGGGGCTGATATCTTTGCGAAGTCCTTAATGAACTTCCTATGCCTGCCAATCCAAGAAAACTTCTCACCTCCGTTGCATTATATGGGATCTGCCGATCTTGAACTGCAACTACCTTCGCGGGATCTACTACTATCCCATCTTTAAAAACCACATGCCCTAGGAATCTCACCTCTTTCCTCTAAAAATGACACTTGGAGAACTTTGCCTTAAGGTTGTGTGCACATAGAGTTTTCAAAACCTCTCTCAAATGTCGGGCAAGCTCTTCCTTGCTTTTCGAGAAAATTAAGATGTCATCAACAAAGACCACAACGAACTTATTTAGAAACACCCTACTCATTAGACCAACAAAATAGGCGGGTGCATTTGTTAACCCAAAAGGCATAACGAGCCACTCAAAGAAACCATCTGGAGTCCTAAAAGTGGTCTTGTCTTTACTGTCCTCGGCCAATCTCAACTGATGAAACCCCATGTCCAAGTCTAACTGAGAGAAAATAGAGGCACCAACAAGCTGGTCAAACAGTTCATCTATCCTCAGAAGTGGGTGCCTGTTCTTCTTAGTGTATTCAACTCTCAATAGTCTACACATAAGCGAAGAGAACCATCCGACTTAGTTATGAATACTACTGGAGCACCCCATTCAGATATGCTTCGCCTAATAAACCCTTTCTCAAGTATCTCCCCTACTTACTTGCTAAGCTCCCTCCTTTCCTTGAAGCCATATGGTGTACCGGCAATGCAACTGGCTTTGCATTGTCCACCAAGTATATATGAAAATCATTCTCGTGCCACGAAGGTAATCCCCGAACCTCATCAAAAACATCAGGATACTCACGGACTTCTGGTACAGATCATAGATCATCAATAGATGCATCAAGTGACTCTAGAAAACTAAGCATGACAGACCCTTTTGGGTCACAAGAAATCTCGAGGGTCCACCCATGGCAAGTCAAAAGTCTAATGACCCTCCTCTCACAATCCAGAATGGCACCATACATGGCTAGCCAATCCATAGCTAAAATCAAACCGTAGCCCATGAAACCAAGCATATATGCATCACATTCAAATTCGATGCCTAACACCGATATTCTCAAACCTCAACAAATCATAGATAAATGAGCCGTACCACCAATGGGGTTTGAGACAACAACGGGATCCACTACCATACTAGTACTAAGGTGTAGAGACTCAACGACAGAATCAGATATAAAAGAATGTGAAGAGCCCAAATCAAAAAGAGTTCTAACAGGATGATTGGAAAGAGAAATCAAACCTTCAACGGAAACTTTCCTACCTCGATCTGGAGCACTGGTCGCGACAACATGCACCTGCCCTCTGGAAGCACCTGCCCTTTGAACTTGTCCTTGCTTCTTTGGGAACTGCTTAGAAAAGTGTCCGACCTCTCCACAACTGAAATAAGCATTCTTCCTTCTTTTGCAGTCTTTGATCAAATGACCTTCACGTTCGCAATTATTGCACTTCCACTTATCCTTAGCCTTGTCGTTCTTTCCGCCCTTCTTTTGTTTTTGTTGTTGTCCCTTCTTATGCCATACTTTCTTGTTTTGTGTTTCCTCCACCTTAGCTTCTTTCTTTTCAGCTTTATCTTCCTCATGCAACAATGCCATATCAACGGCCTTTCAAAAGTTGCTCCCATCAGAATATGCAACATAGCTAACCCATGGAGGGGTTCATTCAGTCCTTTAGCAAACCGCAAAGCTTTCTTATGAGGGGTACACTAGCTCTAATCCAAACCTCGCCAGTTGGTTGAATTTGTTGGCATACTCTTTGACAGTCATGCCTCCTTGCTTGAATGCCAGAAACCTTTCCATTTACATACTTTTATCAGCTTGAGAAAGAAACTTCATTTCCAACCTCTGCCGAAAATCATCCCAAGTCTCCATTGGATGTCCTGCTTGCGTCATTTCTCATCGGAATGAAGCCTCATCTTTCAGCAGCCAAGCGACTTACAGAACTTCCTACTATCGTCAACTTCGAAAATTCCAAACAAGTCCACTGTCTCTTTAAGCCAATTCCTCGCTTCTACGAAAGTTCGGTTCCTCGGAATGGCTTTCAACCCATAGCACAGAAATCTTTGCAGATCTTAAAAAAATTATCTGCTCATGGAGGAGGAGGATGAGGAACAACAGGTTCAGCTAAGGGAGGAACGTTTTCTGGACCACCGGCAGGCATCGTGGCCTCTAGATTCCTACGGAACCAGCCTGGTATCGTACCACCCTCAAGAATATTAGGTTCCCTAGACATGCTAAAAAGAAAAGAAAAGTGATTTAGGTAGAGAATCGAAAGATAGTACATATGGATTTGGGGAATATGTTTTTCAAAACAGACTTTTCTTTTGAAAATGCTTTCTTTTAAAACATTTTTGAAAATAATTTTCAAAATCTTTTATCCGATCTAATAACCTTTGGCTCTGATACTAAGTGTGACACCCCACGTCCATTAATGTCACTCATTAAGAGAATGCATTAAGTTTCGTGAAGCGTTATAGGTAAATAGAAATATTATAAGATAGATATAAAATAGCAGCTGAATTTATATTTTAATAAGCAGAAAACATCATAGTTCAAAACATGGTTATATCATATGTTTGAAATGCATAAAACCCAGTACATCGTTAAAATTTCTGTCTTGTACTTAAAACATCAGAGTACCATAATAAAAGAAGGATAGTCCCCAAAACATAGCCATAGCGGAGAGAGATATGAAATCAAGCGGTACATCTAAGCAGTTGCATGCAAGATGAAAGCATAATCCCGATCAAGCTTGAGTATTCCCACCCTGAGAACCTGGAGGAGGAGGGGACGGAAGAGAAAGAAGAGGAACCAAAATAGGTTAGACAGAAAGTCTGGCAAGTCCAGTTACTTTTAGCATATAAATAAGTAAAAGTATCATGACAGTCATATAAGGTGGATAAGAGAGAAAACTTCATAAAAAGGCAGGTATGACAAGGTAAACAGGATAAACATGATACAATGTATTGCGCTTCTCTAGTACTTTCTCTTTCTCTGCACCAATACTAATATAACCAAAATCAGATGATCCCAACAACCATAAGATAACAGGCTTAGGCGTACTTCTAGTGAGAGGTTTAACCCCATACAATCAACAGGCAGCCCAACATACTGGAGTTACCCTTAAGGATAATAACGGGCACCTAAACATACCAGAGTCTAGATGTACCATAATTACTACCCCAATCAATCGGCTCCCTACTCCGTAGATACCCTGTGTTGGCCCCACAGTAGGATGTATAATTTCCTAAAGTGGCAACCCTTCATTTTCAGGATGTGCACGACCATATCTACTGATGTCACGACGTCTAAACTTCCTCTATCGGACCCATGCACGCACATGACCCCGTCAGAACGCACCGCCCACACCACCCCTTCGTTTTGGATCTCTTACAATCATCCCAGTAAGCATGCCGTACTCGTTTGATACCTATATATGGGTTACTAACTGAAACGACCCTACACACAAGATGATACAAGCTTCTCCCTACACTTGCATCCCCCTAGATATTCCACAGGTTATGCCATGCCATAGTAAAAGATTGCATAACCCCACATGTTAAGTTTATGGGCCTATATATAAATATTACCCACCAACCCAAGATGTACTTAACCCCCCCCCCCCTGTTTCATATAATTTTACTTAACTTGTACTCAAGTTAACATATACAATCCCTATGGATTCAACTAGGTTAAGTATTCATGTTTCTTACCATATTCATTTATGGTTATAATATACTAGACCTCCCACATTAAGCCTACAACTTGTGGATGTTGGTTATGCCGGTCGGTTCCGGACAGACTTCTTCCATGAGTCAGGCTTACCCTCGTGTCTTAATTTCATGTTTATGCACTTAGACCTCTCACATTAGATTCACTACTTGTGGTCGCTGGATATGCTGACGATTCCGGGCAGACTTCCACCATAAGTGTAAATAACCTCGTGTCTAAGCGCTGTTACAGTTTCTAATTACTGTAATCTTAGGCATTTCTATTATTAACCAATTATTCCTATTTCATTATAGGTTTTCACGCACCTTTTCCCAAGTCATGTTCATAATGAACCATGTGCCCCCAATTAAGGTCTTTAATCAAAATTTTGGTGTATGCCTCAAATCCACATTCATGTATGACATTCAATTTATGCCCAAATATCCCAATACAAGTTATGCCTCATTTTTAACGGTTTCCTCTCGTTCCCAATTTTACGCGTTCGCATATTTCAGCTGCATGCCTAGGCTCGAAGGTACCCTGGCTATATAAATAAAAGGGAAAAGAAGAAGGGAAGAGAACAGAAATGAATATAATAACAAGATTGACATATAATGGTAGAAATAGGCATATCAACTAATAAACATATAGTGACAAAGTTGGGCATAATGACAAGATAGGCATATAGGAATAGATCTGATGAACATGTGATAGTAGAACTGATTCTAACATAATAGGGACATCATAAATAGGCATGATGAGATCTAAGCAATGAATTATATCAACAAACAATGGCAGGTCTGACACGATAAATAGGTATAGGCTTAGATCTAGTTTATAGTCATGTCAGAATAACTTAAATATACAGGTTATAACAGATCTGATATGATTCAAATAGTCACAGGCTTACATCCAAGTTATAGTCATGTCAAGATTAACTTTTAAGTATTTGGATCTAAAAATAATGTAAACTCACTGTGATTGGATCTAGAAAATAGAAGAAAGAATGCAGATATTGGATCACAGATCTCTAAACTTGAATGACTTAATTGCTAAAGAAGAAAAGGCTTAATTTAATCTAGGTAGAGGCAGCATCTAGTTCTCCATTGTTTTTGAGTGAAGAAAACAATGGATATAGGGTCTTATTTATAGCTTAGAATCGACGAATCTGGTTAAGAAAGGATTCTATGTTTAGAAAATGGAATTTTTCCTCGGATCTGCAGGTGGGTCGACCCCTCTTGGTGTGTCGACCCAGGGGTCGACACCCGCTTATGGAGTTGACCCATGGGTCGGCACCCTCTTGATGGGGTCGAACCCATAGGCGGGAAATTTCCCGCTCCCCTTTTTCTGCTCGAATTTGAACTTTTTTGAATTTCTGGAATTATTTTATTAACATATATTCTTCTTATGCATATACAAACTTTAAACCTTAATAATTTCTTCATACCGTGTTCGTTTTACGCATACTCGGTGGCTATTTTGAGAGTTCCGAGACAAACGCAATGGCGCAGTCAATTTCACTTAATTCTGAATATTTATTTAATTATTCTTTAATTTACCATCTTTAGTGTTGTTAAAATTATGAGGTGTTACACCACCCTCAATAATAATAACTTGAAGCATGAACATAAGAAATTGGATTTAACACTGAATTATCCATTCTAATTTGTATATGAATGTGTTTGGTTTGCTTAAGGGTATTTGTTTAATTTTTATAAATTATCTCTTTTGCCATTTTTCATAAAAAATATTATATTTGAAATTATAGGGAATATACTTAAAATATAAAGGATGTGATATGTAATTTTATGTATTTCCACGTAGATTATACTATATATTCAAAATAAGACAATTCCCATTCCTTATAATTTCAAAAATATGTCAATATTATTGTTTGAGGAAAATTTATGGGAATTATACCAAAGACCTCAACGAGGTTTAAATTCCAGTAAATTGGAGCATAGGATAGTATTCTAGCTATCAGTATGGACTAGAGAATTAATTCATAGAACTGAAAATTTTATATTTAGTAAATTACTAAAGTTTTGATTTACACCTCACTCGAAGACTAAAGGACAAATTGAAGACGGCTAGAGCTTTGGGAGTAAGAAGTTGAGTTGCATCTTGAATCTCTTAGAGCGTAGGAATAATATTTTTCTTTTTAGGAGTAGCATAATTATCTTTTTCTTTAGTAATTCGTGGGCGCTCTTGAAGAGTTACAAGGTTACAATCTAAAATACCGAAGTGTTGATGGAATAACCATTGACAAATTTCTAACCGAACCAAATATGTGGTTAAACTTTAGAAAATTTCTAATTTTATTAGGCAGCTTGTGAAGGATAAAAAGTCGATATTGTATTTTTGGACTTTCCCAAAGTTGGGGAGATATAGGACATTATTGATGATAGGAGCCCATTATAGTTTTATATTTGATAAGATACCTTCACAGTACAACGAATTTTGGTAGGGCCTAATTAAGAAATGGGGACAAAGATAGAACCTTTGAAATCTTGTGCCACCATACATATTTTGGAGCATTGGATTTTGAGACTTCGCATTATTTAATAAAATTGGTTTGAGTATAGAAAGGAGAAAATTTGAGAACTGGCATAAATTTTTTTAGCCTTTCTCAAAAAATAGGATTATATGGTTGCGTTGTGGTTGCTAGGTTGGATGGTAGGAGATGGTTACCACACAAATGCACCATGCATCATATAGAAATTATATGCATGTTAGGAAGTTTTGCATACATCCGACATCACTTATACACATACACACTAGGACTGAGCTCAATTTAGTAAGTCTGTAGTGCATAATCACTATGAGTTATGGATGTTTTTAAAATAACACGGGTGTATAACATGATCGTTTAAAGCGAGTTGTGTTTTTCTCCCTTAAAAATATTTCGGGACGAAATCTCTTTTAAGAGGGAAAGAATGTAACACACCATTAAAATATACCCTATGACACCACACGTCCGTTAATGTCACTCTTTAACAGAATGCACTAAGTTCTGTGAAGAGTTATAGGTAAACAGATCAGAATCTCATAAGACAGATACATAAAATAGCAGCGGAAATTTAAAACTTTATTTTCCCAATAGAAAGCATCGTGGTCTCAAAATCCAGTTACAACATCATACTGAAATAGCGGAATAAAATACGTCAAATAAAATCATCTGTCTTGCACTAAAAAAAACCATCAAAGTACAGAAGTAAAAATCCATAGTCCCCATAAGTAGCCATAAGCGAGTAGACAAATAGTCGAAGCCGTACATCGAAGCAAATCCAAATCCAAGTAGAAACAGAAGAGAGAGTCATAGTCAAGCTTGACCGTTCCCACCCTGAGAACATTGGGGGAAGGAAGAGAGAGAAAAGGAAATAAAACGGGTTAGACATAAAGTCTGGCGAGACCAGTTACTTTTAGCATGTAAATAAGTAAAAGTATCATGATAGACATATAAACTAGATGAGAGATAACAATATCATATAACAGGTGTAAACATGATGGACAGGATAAATAGAATAAACAGATTAAACTATGCTTTTCAAATTCTTTCTCTGCACGAATACTAGTATACCGAATTAAGTGTTTTCCGATTACTTAACATAAACAGAATGATCCCAACAGAACATAAATCGTATACTCCAAACAAAAGAAACAGGTACCTAAACAGAAATAACGGGTGTTACCCCAAATAGAAATAACAAGTACCTAAACAGGACTATATGTACCCTAATTACTAACCCCAACGATCGGTTCCCTACTAAGTAAATACTCCATGCCGGCTCCACAGTAGGGTGTACTACTTACTAAAGTGGCATCCACCAGAAGGACACAAACCTATTTACAGGTGTTATGGCATCTTATTTTCCCTAGAAGACCGAAGGCATGCACACACATGACCCTATTGGAATGCGCAATCAGAATATCCCATCCCAAATGAACCTCTTATTATTAGCTCAGTAAGTGTGCCCTGACCCCTACCTAGTGCGGGTTCCCCCTTTAATACCGAAATGGGATACTGACTAATATGGGTACAACATAACAGACGACACAAGTCAAACCCCTAAACTTGTGCCCCCAACCAACTAGGATTTCCACAGGCTATGTTTTACATGTGTTAATATCGTCCCTACAACCCCAACAGATTAATAAGTTTACTTAACCCCCAACTGATTAAATAGATTACATAAGTGATATACAGTTTCATTAACATGTTCTACCTAATCTTTGAATTAAGCCTACATGTTTACATGTTTATACACCCCATATTTTAGTTATATTACACAGTATAAGTTATACCCTAAATTATAGTCATATTCATAGTACAGGTTATGCCCCCAAATAAGGTGAACTCACAAAGACTGGATCTAACGAACAGAGAATAGTGTGTTGAAGTTGTAGAAGAAATTTTTTTATGCGTATAGGCTGTTGTTGTAGAAGATAGTCTAATTCAGTCTAAGCTGAGGCAACATCTCCTTATCTCCATTGTTTTAGGTGCATAAAACAATAGAAATGCCAACCCTTATATAGACTTTTTCCAAGGAATCTTGTTCAGAAACAAGTCCAAGTTTAGGAAATGAACCCGGATGGATCTATGGTAGGTCGACCTTAGGGTCGACACCCCCTTGAGTGGGTCGACCCATGGGTAGACCCCCCCTGGGGCATGGGACGACCCCAACTGGTCCAAATCCCGCGTCGTCTTCTCACTTTGATTTTCAACTATTTTGAATTTCTAGACTGATTTGTTTATAAGTATTTCTCTCGTATGTATACAAACTTCTAAGCTTCATATCTTCTTTATACGATGTCCGTTTTTCGCAAACTCAGAGTCTAGCTTAAGCAGAATCCCGAGTCGAACACAATGGTATAGTCTGTTTTGCTTAATTTCCAAAATTTAATTAAGTATTCTTTAGTTTATCGTTATAATGTCCTTTAAAAATTATGGGGTGTTACATTCTCCCCTACTTAAAGGATTTCATCCCCGAAGTCTCCAAGTTCAAAACAATGTTATTATCCAAACAACTACAACCATCATCCACAAGCATCCATTGTCCTTAAGTTTTTTATAATGCTTGTATGAACAAATGCAATAGTGTGTATATGTCCTTACACTAATGCGAAATATCAGGCGGTCGCCTGATTCAGTTAACCTCCTTAATGCAATTTATGCTCGTGCCATGTAACCAAAATGTATGCAAATAATCCTAGTATATCATGTAAGTTCTATATGTGTGCACAATCATTCATCTAAATGCAACATCCATATAATGATACATCAATTTCATCCATACAAAATCCTAATGCTCACACATCCATTTGCAATATGTAAGTGACTGAGCCGATCTAGTGTCTAATGCGTGTGTACATGCATCCGCGAGAAACCACTAGCAAACACTTGCATCCATCAACCATAACATGTCTTAAACACACATTTACATCCATTGGTTTTCTTTCTAAATGTTGAAGATTCGATCGATAGGACACATACGAATGATAGAAGCAAGTACCAATAAAAGTTTGGAAAAAGAAGTTAAGAACATACCCTTGAAAATAAAATGGTACGAAATGCGAATCCTGTCTTCGGTCTCCCAAGATGCATCTTCGCGGTCATCTCCCAATTGAAATTTCATCAATTTGACTTCTCTGTTGCGAAGCTTCTTAACCTATGATCCAAGTATTCGGGCCGAAACTCATCTAACCATCGCCTCCCATTCCACCTCTACTTCCTCAAGCATGTGTGGCTGAGCTACCTCTGCTGTATCGTGCAGACATTCTGCAAAGGGGAAACGTAGAAAACATCATGAACGCCAGCCAGCCTCTCTGGTAATCTCACCCTATAGGCCATTTGACATATCCTCTCTACTATGGGAAATGGCCCTACAAACCTTTGCGCCAGTTTCCCTACCGATCCAAAGGAACCACATTCCTCAACGGTGATACTTTGATGAACACCATGTATCCCACTTCAAATTCAATGTCAGTCCTTCTCTTATCAGCGTAGGACTTCTTCCTGTCCTGAGCTATCTTCAAGCACTTGAGGATAAGATCAATCTTCTCTGAAGTTTCTCTTGTCATCTCAGGTCAAAGTAGAAACCTATCTGTAGACTCCCACCAACAAGTCGGTGAACTACAAGGTCTTCCACACAATTCCATCAAAGGTGCCATGCCAATACTATTTTGATAACTGTTGTTGTAGGCGAACTCCACCAATGGAAGATGTTCCTCCCAAGTCCCTCCGAAGTCTAGGATACACAGCCACAAAAGATCCTCAAGAACTCTATTCACCCTCTTAGTCTGTCCATCAGTCTGAGGGTGATATGCGATGCTCAAACAGAACTGTGTACCTAATTCCTCCTGTAGGCTCTTCCAGAACTCATCAGTGAAGATGGGATCATGATCACTTACTATGCTAAAAAGTACTCCATGTAGACGGACTATCTCATGAAGATAAACCGATGCTAACCATGCTGTCATTCTCTTGCTCTTAACAGAATAAAATGAGCGCTCTTAATAAGCCTGTCTACTATAATCCAGATGCTGGTATTGGCCTTCCTCGATCTAGGTAAACCATCGATGAAATCCATTGAGAATCTCTCCTACTTCCACTATGGGGCCTTCAATGGATGAAGCAAACCTCCAGGCTTCCTTTATTCAGCTTTAACTTGCTAGCAAACTAAACATCGAGAGACAAACTCTGCTACATCTTTCTTCATCCCAGCCCAAAAGAATGCCCTCTTCATGTCTCTATACATCTTTTCACTGCCCGGATGGATAGTCATACTAGAATGATGGGCTTACTCGAGGACTATCTTCAACAGAATCCCAACTCGGGGAACACAAAGCCTTTCATCCCGTCGCCACCACCCTTTAACACCCATGGAATATCTACTGAGGTGACTAAAAGTCTCCCCTCTGCTGATCCTATCCAAGACGTCTTCTATCTGTGGGTCCTCTTGCTACGAAGATCCTACCTGATCCATAAGAGTAGGTCGCACCTCTAAGGATTCCAACAAAACAGGTGTAAGATCCGTAGATGGCCTAAAATCGAAGGTCGATATGTACTCCAAGCTCCGCCTCTCTACGAATAGAGGACTCAAAGTCATCCTCTGCCTACTCAACGCGTCCGCCACCACATTACCTTTGCTAGGGGTATAAGCATTCTCAAAATCGTAGGATGCTAGGAACTCCATCTATCTCTACTGTCTCAAATTGAGATCCTTCTTCGAGAATAGATACTTGAGAGATTTATGGTCCGTGTATAACTCGAACCTTTATCCAAGTAGATAATATCGCTACGACATAAGCGCGAACACTATAGCAGCCAATTTGTTCTTCTCATGAACCTTCAACTGTATACTTTCGTGGCATACTACCCTTCCCTCTTGCATTGAAATGACATCGAGCCATGTACCATATGCATCAGTATACACTGTGAACACCTTGCTCCCATCAGGTAATGTCAAAACTGGGGCTGTTGTCTGAGCCCTCTTTAATCATTGAAAATCATCCTCACAATCGATACTCCAAGCAAAGGTCAGATTCTTCTTTGCCAGTCTAGTGAGTGGGGTTGATATCCTTGCGAAGTCCTTAACAAACTTCTTATAGTAGCCCGCTAAATCAAGAAAGCTTCTCACCTTCGTTGCATTCTTTGGAATTTTCCAATCTTCAATTGCAACTACATTTGCGGGATCTACTGCTATTCCTTCCTTGGTGACCACATGCCCTAAAAATTTCTCCTCCTTTCTCCAAAAGTGGCACATGGAGAATTTTGCCTTAAGCTGGTGTGCTCTGAGAGTCCTCAAGACCTCTCCAAAATGTAGGGCATGCTCTTCTTCAAGAAAATCAGAATGATATCCAAAAACACCCCAAAGAATTTATTCAGAAACTCCCTGAACAACCTACTCATCAGATCCACAAAATATGCGGGTGCATTCGTCAAACCAAAAGGCATGACTAACCACTCAAAGAAACCATCTTGAGTTTTGAAAGCGGTCTTATTTATACTTTCTTCGGCCATCCTCAACTGATGAAACCTCGTAGCCAAATATAACTGCGAGAAAATAGATGCGCCAACAAGCTGGTCAAATAGATCATTAATCCTTGGGAGTGGGAGCCTATTTTTCCCGGTGAGCTTATTCAACTCGTAATCCACACATAGACGAAGTGAGCCATCCGCCTTAGTTGCAAAGACGACTAGAGCACCCTATTCTGATATAATCCTAAACCCTTTCTTAAGTAGCTCCCCTACTTGCTTGTTGAGCTCTCTCCTTTCCCTAGGAGCCATGTGCGCGTAGGCAACGCGACTGTCTTCGCTTATCCACCAAATATATCCGAAAATCAATCTCGTGCCTTGGAGGTAAGCCCCAAACCTCATCAAAAACAAATGGATACTCATAAACTACATGTACAGATCGCAAATCTTTGACTGAAGCATCAAGTGACTCTAGGAAACTAACATGACAGACCCCCTTGGGTCGCAGGAAATCTCGAGAGTCCTCCCATGACAAGTCAAAAGTCTAACGGCCCTCTTCTCACAGTCTAGAATGATACCATACATGGCGAGCTAATCCATCCCTATAATCAAACCATAGCCTATAAAACCAAGCACATATGTTGCACTCAAACTCAACGCCCAACACAGATATCCTCAAATCTCGACAAATCATAGACAAATGTTTTGTTCCCCCAATTGGGTTTGAGACAAAAAGGGGATCAGAAACAATGCTAGTACTAAGGTGCTGAGATTCAACCACAGAATCAGATATAAAAAAGTGAGAAGCGCCAGAATAAAAAAGAGTCCTAACTGGATGATCGGAAAGAGAAATCAAACCTTCAACATAAATTTCCCAACCTCTGTCCGGTCTGCTAGCATCGAGAGAATGCACTTTCCCTCTAGAAAGTCCTTCCTGTTGGATCTAGATTAACCCTAGAGGGGGGTGAATAGGGTTTATCACAGTTTTTAACTGAATTAAAAATCTAACGAGATATATAATAATAAACAAATCACAGAATATAGCAGAAATAGAAATGCAGAAAATAAATCACACATAGATATACCCAGCTTCGGCAAAACCCTGCCTACTGCTGCATTTCTAAGGTTTCCACTAGGTCATAGAACAGATCCTGCATACAAGACAATGACACTCGCAAACACTGCTCTTGTTTTAACCCTACGCTCAAAGCCCTCGACTGACCGATATCCTTTCGATCAGATTTTCCCTGATTACGACCCCGTAACCAGTAACCTAGATTTTACAGACTCTAGCAACTGTCAGTCAACACCTGACTGTATCTCCCTAGATTTTACAGACTCTAGAACTGATGGTTGGATTACAGATGGAAAAACAAAAAGAAACAAAACAATACAAAATAAAATAAACAAAGAAAAACCCTTAGGAGTCTAAATAAAAAAGGGTCATCCCCTTTTCAATTTTGGCTTAGTCCATGAATACTTGGCCGACCCATTCTCTATTTGCTAAGCCCGATCCTTTGCTTTCTCACATGAAAAAATGGCAGCTGGATTGAAATTGGAACTAGGGTTTTCTGAAAACCTCCCAAATTGATTTAATGCTTGAATAAATGAAGTTGCGAGTTCTATGATTGTTCCACTGCTTCGAGTTGCTCCCATCTTCATGGTTCTCTGTTGCTTCGATTTGGAATTATTTTCTCTTGTGATCGAAAATTTCGGTGACTGAATTCTGAATCGATTTTGCTCTTGAATTTTTATTGTTGGTTTTCGTGGGTTCGATCGGCTTGCCAGTGATGTAAATGGTGATATTATATAGGGTAATTCAGACCCCTAATGCTCTACATCGATTCTCTGATTTCAATAATGTGACTCGATCTGATTTCTTTTACTTTCCCCTTTTGCCTGCTCTCGATTTAAAATGAATTTATGAAATGAGGAAATCTGGATATTAGAAAACAATCCCTTGCGTGATTCTCTGCTCGATTGATTTTCGTGACCTGTTTCCTGCTTTGTTGCTTGATATAAAACACTAAATTGATTTAATCCTTATAACTGGAAACATAAATTTGTGGCTACTTGAATTTCATGCGTGATTGTAATTGTGAAACCTCTGCTTTGATTTATGCATTCCCATGTATGAGCATCACTGGAAACATTTTACCAAAGATCATCTTGCCTAAAATTGATACTGCAATTTCTGGAATTAAATGAATTTATAACATGCCTTCATTTCTGCAACCATTTCATTTCCATATACTGATTTGTACTGCATCATGAAAGCATTTGAAAACTGGGAATGTTTGAAATAGTTTTTAATTCTGGAAAGTCGAGAATTCAACATTTGCCACAAACTTGATTTTTCAATTCATGAAACTCTGAGTTAATGTTGGAAATAAAAAATTCTTTAATTGCTCTCATTTCTGGAATCTGTTTAAAAACTGACCAAATAGTGAACCATGAATTTCTTGAGCATTTCTTTAAGCAGATTTGCAATTTTCCTTTTTGTCCATATATGAGTTGATAGCTGAGATTCAGGAGTTTCTGATTTTGATCACTGGAAATCAATAACTGGTTTTTCATACATGAATTGCTATTCTTGCCTATTCTTTGATGTTCATTCTGTTTGTTGCACTGTTGTTGTACCATTGAACCAAAATGTTGTAGCTCCATTCATCCAAGCTGCACTCATTTGTGTTGTCCACTTGAGCATGCTACATTGATGTGTTTTGATCACCTCTGAAAAATTTGTGCACATGCATCATCTTGTTGCACCATTAGCTGTACATGTCACCTATGTGTTTCACTACCTCCTGCATGTTCATTAGGCTATGTTTATATACTTGTGCACACCCTATTGGTATTTCTGCACTCTTGAACCTGCTTGTACATTAGCCTCGACTTCATATGTTTGCCATGTGTATTTGTGTGATTCGCATATGCTAGCTGAAATCTGTTTTGTGAGAGTTCGACCATGCTTGCTGTTCATACATGCTTTTGTTCACTGACACCATTTTGTGTCATGATTACTTGCACCATGTAGTTCCCCTGTTGCTGTTCATATCATATGCTTAATCATGTTTAGCCGAGTTGCACAACCATTTAGTTGCTTGTATTTTCATGCACTTGCTCTCTAATTATACTACTGCCATGCTCCAGTTTTTTGTATTTTCACAAGCTCATCCTCTTGTATTTGAGCTGAAAGAATTCTTATATGATGTTGAATCACCATGCTTCATTGATCTTGTATATTTGTTGTCCATTGAGCAGTCTTTTGTATGCTGTATCACTTGAGTTTGTGCTCGACCTAGTTGTGTTTTGATGCATGACTCGACACTTTGTTCATGTATTTGCTGTACATGTTTGCATATGTCTTCGGCCCATTTATGTTGGGCTGTCTCGACCACTTTGTCTTGTTCATGCCTGTTTTGAATACCATGCTGAAATGTATATACATGCACTGAGTCGAGTTGGTCATCACGGTTGTTCCTCAGTTGCTCGCTACATTCTGATTGGCGAGGCAGTGCACACGTGTATATTTATACACGTGTGTATATGCAGCCATCAGATAAAATTTCCTGTCCCTGTACATATACACACTATCTGCCTAGACACATATGAATCAGATCAAGTCATGAAAAATGATGAGAAACACACCAAAGAACTGAGGCAAATAAAATTTTAAAAATAAAATTTATATTTGCATAAATTTTGAAAATTATTTCTGTTCCATGTACTGTGTGTGTGTTTCTGTATATGACAGGTATGAATATGATGACTGGACTGAGCTATGAAGACAGAAAACCAAAGACACAAGACAGAAGATGAAGCAAAGAATGTATATATGAAAATGTACGATTAAGTGACTGTATGAGTGTTGAGTGTTGTAGTGTGGACTTGATATGAACTGAAATGTATTGAAATGAAAATTATCAGTGAAGTGTACAAATAGTGGAGTATAAAAATTGTACTGTCTGATATTGAAATAAAATATTATATTTAAATAAAATACTGTGTTAATATTTGATTTTTTTGTAAAGTCGTATTTTATTTTAATATAAATATTATATTCCTGTCTGCTGTGTGGTATAAATGAAACAGTATAGTACTAACACATTTATAATTATATATATATATATATATTTATATATATATTTGGTTGTCATCATCAAACAAAAATCATATAATTGTGTATACAACACCGTTATATACAACACTGCCCTTTGCCCCTGTCCTTGCTTCTTTGGGCATTTCCTGCTACAGTGCCAAAAACCTCTCCACCTGAATACTCTCTTCTGCCTGAGAAAGAAATTTCATCTCGGACCGCTGTTGGAAATCGTCCCAAGTTTCAAATGTACGCCCTACTTGCGTCACTTCCTAACAGAATGAAGACTCGAACTTAAGCTTTCATGCAGCCAATTGAATCTTCCTACATTTACCAACCTCGAAAATCCCAAACAAATCCTCCGTCTCTTTAAGCAAATTTTGTGCTTCCACAATGCTTTCAGTTCCACAAAATGGTTTTCCTCCCATAGCACAGAAATCCTTGCATATCTTAGGGAAATTATCCACTCGTGGAGGAGGATGAACAATGGCTGCAGCTGGGGGAGAGGCGTTTGCTTAGCCTCTAGTAGCTTTCATAACCTCACGATATCTACGAAACCAAGCCGGTATCTGGACTCCCTTGGGAATATTCGGTTCCCTAGACATGTTGAAAAGAAAAGAATAAGGGCTTCAAATAGTGAATGCACTAAGTTCCGTTAATGTCACTCTTTAACAGAATGCACTAAGTTCCATAAAGCATTATAGGTAAACAGATCAGAATCTCACAAGACAGATACATAAAATAGCAGCGAAAATTTAAAAATTTATTTTGTCAACAGAAAACATCGTGGTCTCAAAATCCGGTTACAATATCATACTGAAATACTGGAATAAAATACGCCAAATAAAATCATCTGTCGTGCACTAAAAAACATTCAAAGTACAAAAGTAAAAATCAATAGTCCCCATAAGTAGCGATAAACAAGTTGACAAATAGTCGAAGCGGTACATTGAAGTGGTACATCGAAGCATAGCCAAATCCAAGAAGAAACAGAAGAGAGACTACTAGTCAAGCCTGAGCGTTCCCACCCTAAGAACCCGGGGGAAAGGAAGAGAGAGAAGAGGAAACAAAACCGGTCAGGCATAATGTCTAGCGAGCCCAGTTACTTTTAGCATATAAATAAGTAAAATTATCATGATATGCATATAAACTAGATGAGAGATAACAGTATCATATACCAGGTATGAGCAGGATGCACGAGATAAATACAATAAACAGAATAGACTATGCTTCTCAAATACTTTCTCTGCACCGGTACTAGTATACTGAATTAAGTGTTTTCCGATTACTTAACAGAAACAGAATGATCCCAAAAGAACATAAATGGTAGAATTAGGTGTACTTCAAGTAACGAGTGTTACCCTAAACAGAAATAATAGGTACCGAAACAGAAATAACAGGTGTTACCCCAAAT
Organism: Allium sativum; assembly: GCA_030737875.1. Taxonomy (NCBI): domain Eukaryota; kingdom Viridiplantae; phylum Streptophyta; class Magnoliopsida; order Asparagales; family Amaryllidaceae; genus Allium; species Allium sativum. The sequence continues at coordinate 807,801,903 of CM060922.1, read as the reverse complement.
AGAAATAATAGGTACCTAAACAGGACTAGATGTACCCTAATTACTACAACTAACGATCGGACCTCTACCACGTAAATACCCTATGTTGGCCCCAAAGTAAGGCGTATTACTTTCTACAGTGGCAACCACCAGAAGGACATAGACCTATTTACAGGTGTTATGGCGTCTTATTTTCCCAAATAGTCCGGATTTATGCACGCACATGACCCCTTGGATCGCGCCATTAGAACACCCAATCCCAAATGAACCTCTTATAATTGGCTCAGTAAGCGTGCCTTGACCCCTACCTAGTGCGGGGTCCCCTTTCAATACCAGAATGGGCTACTGACTTATATGGGTCCCCAACCAACTAGGATTTCCACAGGTTAAGTTTTACACGGTTTAATTGTGTCCATACAACCCCAAGCAATTAATAAGCTTACTTACCTCCAACCGATTAAATAGAATACATAAGTGACATATAATTCCATTAACATGTTCTACTTAATCTTTGAATTAAGCCAACATTTTTACTGCTCAGACACCCTATATTTCAGTTATATTACACAGTATAAGTTATGCCCCAAATTTTAGTCATATTCATAGTACAGGTTATGCCCCCAAATTTCCATTCCCAATTAGTCCCATTTTCGTTTGTACACATATTTCAGCAATATTGGCCTAGGCTCGAAGGTAGCCTAGGATAAAAAAATAAAAAGGGAAAGAGAGAGGAAGAAGAATATAAATAGGCATATATTGTAGAAATAAGCATAGATATAGGCATATAGTAATAATTGAATAACAAATTTCGTGTCACTATAGAAGATCTGTTTAAATATTAACCAGTATCTTAATAGGCATAGGTTTAGATCCATATTTATAAACATGTCAGGATTACTTGTTAAATGTTCATGTCTAAAAATAAGATGAACTCACAGAGACTGGTTCTAAAGAACATAGAATAGTGTGTCGAAGTTGTAGAAGAAATTTTTGTATGCGTATAGGCTGTTGTTGTAGAAGATATTCTAATATAATCCAAGCTGAGGCAGCATCTCCTTATCTCCATTGATTTAGGTGCATAAAGCAATAGAAATGGCAGCCCTTATATAGACTTTTTCCAACGAATCTTGTTCAAAAACAAGTCCAAGTTCAGGAAATGAACCCGGATGGATCTATGGTGGGTCGACCCTGAGGTCGACCTTATGAGTGGGTCGATCGATTCGTGCATCGTCTTCCCGCTTTAATTTTGAACTATCTTGAATTTCTGGACTGATTTGTTTATATATATTTCTCTTGTATGTATATCAACTTCTAAGGTTCATATCTTCTTCATACGATGTCTGTTTTACACAAACTCGGAGCCAATCTTAAGCAAAATTCCTAGACAAACACAATGGTATAGTCCGTTTTACTTAATTCCTAATATTTAATTAAGTATTCTTTAGTTTATCTTTATAATGTTCTTTAAAAGTTACGGGGTGTTACATATCCTAAATAGACATAGACAATTAAATTAAGTATAAACAATAATAAATCAATAAAATATTAATGGGCTAAAAATAATACTTTTGGAAAACTGAGAAATGGGCCATAAAGGTATTGTTGTAGCATTCGTGGTGAGATTCTGATCCTTTTACATATTTTATTTGCCGAAAATGGAGTCCGTATGAAGAAGTTATGATTAAAACAAGTTATATGTGAATTGTTTGCACACAATATTTGAAATTCAAATTGGATAAGTAAATACATGGAATATAATTATAAATTAATCGGTATGAAAAAAATATTCCACGATAATTTAAATTATGTGCGTATATATATATATATACATATAGAAGGGGACAAGAATAATCAACTTAAGGAAGGTAATCAATCTAATTTAATGTTATAATTAATATAAAAGAAATGCTTAGAGAAACGAATTCTCTCGCGCGACCCCAGAAGGGGTGTCGATCCCCCTATAGAGGGGGTCGACCGCCATTCCGTCGAAGGGATCGACCTCCTTTAAGGGATTTTGGTGGGGACGGCTTGCTTTTATAGGGACTTATATATAAATCGCAAGCAATGAACTATCCAGATTAAATCTAATTGATCTAACAGTTTGTATACACACGTGCAATTATATATACCACCCACCTAGCATCTCCCAAATCCTAATCTATTTTATTCTTCATGCCTCCGTTTTGCCAGTAGAATTCCAGAGAAAAGTTTAGGTTTTCTTCTAAATCCTTAATCTATATTTCTTGTCTTCTCTATTTAGATTTATGATTAGATTTAGATTTATATTACGGAATTCCAAGATTTATATGTAAGACTTTAATCCCTTGATTCTTATATATTTATATTAACAAGAATTAGGGAATTCCTTGTACGAGGGATTGGATCCAAAAGCAAACACCATTCAGATTCCACTATTTAATCCTTCTTTGCACTTTGAGTGGAAATAACATTAATTTGTTATTGTCTTTGATTTGTAGTATGGATCTAGATCTATATGCCTAAGGGAATTTAGATCTAAATGAAAATAAAATATTAAACATCCTCCGAATTTATGAAGAAATGATCAATCTAGTTGTATTAGTGTTTTTGGGTTGTTGTAGTAATAAAAGAAAAACATGATTCTTGTTGTATGATTTTATATATTGTTTATATTCATTTTTGTTCTATTTTCATGTAAACCCATATGTTTTATTTGCGAACTAGGTTAAGATTTGTAAATCTAATAGGTTTAAATCTCTATTTTTCTAAATAGAGATTTTGAACGCATTATTTTGTATATATCTAAATATTAAGGTTTTGTGTATAAACAAACATAAGAAAGGGATCTATTTAAAATAGGAATTATAATCATATATGTATATTTGATATATGATGGTATGTTTATCTTTAATTGTTATAATAATCAAGTCGAAACCTAGGTTGCAAGTTTATATGTTGTTGTGGTTGTTTTTTCCATTATTGTCACATGTTAATATGTACATTTATGCTATGATTGGAGAAATTATGGGAAATGACTTGTACACCTTTAAAATTGGATAGGGATTGACATTTCAGAATGTGGTAAGGAGGTTAATTTCATTCCCTTAATTTATAGCATATGTATGTGTGTGTATATATATGTATGTGTGTGTGTATATATATTTAATGTAATCAATGTAATATTACCACGTATTAAGTGTGCAAAAAATATGATTAAGTTAGGAATAGAATTTGAATGTCCCCATAGGAATTTGTATGTTTGTATATGTGTAAATGGCTTAATTAATATTAATGACACAAAAACACGAGGTTAACCATTACTTGTAGTAGAAGTCTGCCCAGAACCAACTGGCATATCCAGCTTCTACAAGTAAATCCGGTTAACATGGGACGTCTAGGTGCCATAGGCCATTATAGTTGGTACACTATGATGTGAGGTTTGTTCTAAATTGTATTAGAAGCCTGTCCGGAATTGCCCAACAAATCCTACACCTACAAGTGGTAGGCTTAATGTAAGATGTCTGGTGTGTGTGTGGGTGTATATATATATATATTGTGTAGAGTAGGCCTACCTTGAGAATAAGGTATTAAGTGGCTGACCTATATCTTGTTGGCTATAAAGTGATTAGGACTAGGTTCACTACTTGATTCATGATCCAAGTCATTGGGCCCAACCTTCGAGAATTAAATGGTTATTGGGTCCGCGTTTCTCCTATAAGGTACCAAATGGTCCTAGTAGACGATAACGTGTGTAGGGTAGTTCTCCAAGTAATGTCTTCTTCTTATCTAGGGGACATTGAGGGTTGACCTAGGGACATATTGTGTGTTCATAGCCTAAGGAACCACCGTCTAAGGAAACTATTAAGTGACTAGGAGTTCATCAGCAGGGACAACTAGATAGTAATAAGAGGGTTCGTGTGGAGGGTTCTTCTTAAAAGAAGTTGTGTTCCTGACCCAATCATGGTTGTAAGTGATCATTACTATTTCTTGACCTACTAGAAGAGTTATTATTTATAACGTTAGCATTAGAAGGGGGTCTTAAGTGGTTTTAGGTTCGCCATTGGGTATTAAGTGACTGGAGGGATGTCCACCCAATATAAATTGAGATATGGTATTAAGTGACCATAGGGATGCCTGCCCTTAAATAAGCTTAGGGATATTAAGTGGCTTCTAAGATGTCCTCCTCATATGTTTATTTTTGTGTATGCTTGTTTACGTAGACATATCGTGAAGAATTTATTCTGGCAAATATAGGAGATAGTTATTCTTGAAAACTTATGCGATTCTCATTCACCAAAACTTTATGTTCTGACCTCCCTACTCTTTACATATAAATATGATAGTATGTGGTATGCTTAGATTAGTTATACCTTGGAGATGGAGCCTTATGATGGGGGATCCATAGCTATTAGTCATTATTTATTGTTGTATTATTATATTGGAATAATTAATATTGATGTTCTTATTATTGCATTAGACTCGTTGTAACCGACATTTATGATGGTTTTAATTAAAGTTACATTTATTTTAAGTTATTATATTTTATCCCTTTTGTTGTGTGAGATTTTGATTTTATTTTAGTATGCTCTGTTATATCCATTAAACCATTTGCTTATATGAACCAACGATCCATTTAGAATGGCTCTAAGTTTCGATTGGTCTTTTTGGGTCGACATTTAGGACCATTGCAGGCGGGTTATTACACCAAGTAAATAAAGGTAAAAGAACCATTTCATCCATTAATCGAAACCAACCTATCACCTTCTAAAGCCATAAATACAAGATAATCCATATGATTATCCTCTTATGCTAGGTACTGTTTAAAAATTTGATTCTAGTTTTACTACTATGCTTGTGGGTATGTTATTCGAATAACTTTTCCTTCGAGATGCAAGATCCAAAAATGATATCAAATTATGTCGGAAATCCAAGGTACATAACCATTACTATTAGTCCTAAGTGATGTTCCCAGAATACTCTTGCTTTGATTCACAATTAGAATATTATAAAAGTTCGATGATTCCTTCGAACTCTTACTTCTTAAGAGTTTTCAAATATGATCCGAGCATCATTGCTTAAACAAATATAATATATTGCAATCTCATCTTCATCTCGCATTGTCTATCCATTACTTCTTGTACTTAGACCAATTCTTGAGTTTCTAATCGAAGAGTCCAAACTTCACTGTGCCATAGCTTCCGCCTTACAAAAGCAATTAGTGAGCCATAATCCAATAGGACACTACAGATGACCTCTATTACGACCATGGATCACGTCTCCCTATTATGAAGTATGATGCACTGGGATTAATCTGTAGCTTATGGATCAACATCGATCCATATACTTTCCTGATATTTTGGATTTAGCACTTTCGGTCTTTTACTTGCCTTCGCCTAATGCCTTAGAACTTGAATATCCATCCTAGCTTAAGTCAAATAACCATTTGCATCTTGACCGGTCCACGCTCCATTTTAATCGATCCATCAATTTCTGATCAGGCCTATAAAAATTAAATCAAAACTTCAGGAAGTCATCCACTAGCCACCAAATGTCTCCCATAAAGATCACACCTATAGTGGAGTTATTCTTATGGAACAGTGTCGATCCATATACTTTACTCCAATGGACCGCATGTTCTCGCATGGAGATCCTGACGTTATCGAGATCCTATCTTAAAATTTCGTGCAATTGCAACAAAATTTCATTCTGGTATCCTCCATTCTTCAAAGTCAAAAAGACACACGGTTTACACATATAAAATCAAGCATAACATCATATTAAAGCAAATTAATGATTTAAATAGTAAATCACATCAATTTCAAACATATATGGTTACCCACTTCATATGAAAATAAACCGGTCACACTTATACATAGATTTAGCATTTACCATAGATAAGCTACTTACTAATCGTTCTAAACTTATCATAATAATTCATTTTATATTTTGTTTTCTCATCGTAGGGTTCTCCAATCTAAAAGGATCAAATCTACATAATTTTAGGACTATTTTTAACATTTAATTGAAAAAATTTCCTAATAATATAAAAATCACTTACAAAATCAACAAACCTATCTAAATTAATAGGATATCTATTGGGATATTAAGAAATTTTGATGTAAGTTCAATTCAAATTATGGGATCAAGTAGATTTATGTGAATCTAGCCTCTACATGATGATTAGAGGTGATTAGATGTGGATTAGGGTGTAATTTAAGAATTTGGGAATAAAGTTAGGGTTACATTTAGGAATTGGACTAACGGGAAAAAAGGAGAAAATTTTATGATAACCCCTTCATCCTCTATTTATAGTTGAGGGTCATTAGACTAATGGCTTGCTAATCTCAACCTATTAACATCCCTACTTTGGACAATAACCTTAAAATCTTTGAATTGTTATATCTTCCAAACCAGTTGTCTTATTTTCTTATATGATTAATCTACAAATTGCAAAATCACCATCCAAAAGCACCGAGGTAAGTTAGACCATCTAATTTAGCTTCTATTAAAAGTAATTGTCGAAACAAGGCACTTTTGACATGAAATGTTCATATAAGAATTAGTAAAAAATGTAAAATATACCTAAGAATTAATTTCAGAATATTAGAGTCATATGACCACATATGAATAAAATACCATTGCTTTAAATCATAGACACGTGAAATATAATTCTTATACTCTCCCCCTTTCGTAATTTCTCCTTCAAAATCCTTAATCTTCTAAAGGAAAATAGGCTATCACGCGTGCCTACCAGCCATTAGAAATCAGTCTACATTGCAATCTAACATTCAACATACAATGGGAAGACAATTCTGGACATAAGATGTCGAATTTTAATAGTATAAGGCACAATGATACAGATAGACAAGACAAATGAAGGCACAATGATACAGATAGATAAGACAAATGAGTCATATCACATATAAAGCTCAGAATATGTCGCCCTATTACTCTCCTAAGTTTCCTATGTAAAATCACCCTAGTCCTTGTGTCATTGCACCTTAACTATTTTAACTATCTTCCTTGTAAGCTATTTCATGTTCTATCCAGCAATTCGAAGTGGCTAAAGGTGTCTTTAAACTTCTGACTCCACCTATACATCTTCTAGCTCATTTGGTTCTATCACAATACCCAATAATGCATAATCCGTAGATAAGAGGCATGGAAGACGTTGTATGCATTTGCTGTCTTCGAAGGTCGATCCACTCTACATGAAATTTTTTCAACTTTCTCAACAAACAAAAATGGTCCAACAAATTTCTGGGCTAACTTCTCTTTCCTACTAAAAGGACCACGTTCACATATCTCCTAAAAAGAATTCAAAATCACATCTTCTCTTGTTTTCATAACTCTTTTAACGATCTTGATCAGCTTTCATCCATTAACAACAATATCTATCTTTTCTGTTGCCTCGTTAACCATCTCTATCCTAAATAACATTTTTCTCCACTCCTTCTCACCAACATGAAGCTGCATTACAAGGTCTTCCATACAATGTTTCGTATAGTGCTATGTAGATACTTACTTGATAACTGTTGTTATAAGAACACTCTACCAAATGCAGACGATTATCCTAAGATCCTCTAAATCTAAAACACAATTTCTTAGGATATCTTTAAATATTTGATTCATACCCTTCATCTTCCCATATGTTTGAGGATGATAACGTGTATTCATCTGCTCCCTTGGCGTCATTTACCCTAAAGACATAACATTGGTCTTACTCTATCCATTAAATCGATTCAGAACTCGATCTCTTGTCGCGGCTGTAACCCATTCGTTTTTCAAAGACATGAAGATACCCACTAACGAAGAGTGCAGATGACAATTATTTCCATGAAATCGCAAGCGAATATAAAAACATGTCTAATCCCCATCACTTGGTAAACAATCAGTCACCACCATTCGCCCTTCAACATGCGTAATTGTCACCTTATGCTTTTTTCAATCAACTCTCAAGTTGCTAAAGATGTGATTATGAGTATCCCAAAAATACTAGACCTCAGTAGTAGATTTGTCCCTATGAATGGCGTGCCTCCCAAAGTAGAGGAATACGAGCACAGCTTAGTAAAGCCCATCTAAGGTGCTTGCACAGAAGCATCGCCATCGCCAATTACTACTCCCAAAGTGGTTCGAGCCATTCATGTTATTGATTCCATCATAACATTGACCAAGCTTGATAATCAGGGACAACCACTTTTGGCCCACTTTTTTCCCCAACGGGTTCTAAAGCACAATTTTTCCTAGTAGTTGTAACATCCCATAATTCTACAACACATTAAGATGATAAATGTAACACCCCGAATTTCAGTTAATACTAATATTCACTAATTACAGAATAAATAATCTCAGATGTGAGAATTGGTGGAAACGGGCTGCGTCATTTTGTTCGTCTCGAAAAAATACGCGAAATAGAGTCCGAGTTTTTGAGAATCGGAGTCCGTATGGACCAGTTATGGCCCAATGAAGTTTGCAAAAAATTCAAAGTTCAAAACAGATTTAAAATTCAAATTAAGATTTCGAAATTGGAGCCAGCTGGGGGCCAGGCGGGAAACTTCCCGCCCGAGCCATGTCGACAGGGCTGTCGACAGGCCTGTCGACTGGGGAGTCGACTGCCCTGTCGACTTGCCTTTCTACACAGGGTGTCGAGCCAATTGACCTGGGTGCACCAGGTCTGGTTTTCTGGCTGGTTTGGGCTGAGTTCTGGAAACTTCCTAAATCTGACGGACCTAATCTAACCTAGGGTTAATCCTATGGTCTAAAACACACCCTAATCCTATAAATACACCCTAATGCAAGCCTAATCCCTATTTTTAGTAGGGATTAGGCTTGCATTAGGGTGTATTTATAGGATTAGGGTGTGTTTTAGACCATAGGATTAACCCTAGGTTAGATTAGGTCCGTCAGATTTAGGAAGTTTCCAGAACTCAGCCCAAACCAGCCAGAAAACCAGACCTGGTGCACCCAGGTCAATTGGCTCGACACCCCGTGCTGGCCCCACCGTGGGGTGTACCATTCCCCAACGTGGCAACCTGATAAAATTAACGGTGCACGGCTTATATCTACACGATGCAACAACGTCTTATTTACCAGCCCGGGTCCACACACGCATATGAAACCCATCACTTAACTTGCATAAACCCACATACTTAGCTTGCATAAACATAGGGTTAACATTAAACATAGATTAGCAAACTAACATCATATCATATGACTTAAAACCCATTAATCCACATATAAAACCATATGATGAGAGATCATATGGTTTTATATGTGGATTAATGGGTTTTAAGTCATATGATATGATGTTAGTTTGCTAATCTATGTTTAATGTTAACCCTATGTTTATGCAAGCTAAGTATGTGGGTTTATGCAAGTTAAGTGATGGGTTTCATATGCGTGTGTGGACCCGGGCTGGTAAATAAGACGTTGTTGCATCGTGTAGATATAAGCCGTGCACCGTTAATTTTATCAGGTTGCCACGTTGGGGAATAGTACACCCCACGGTGGGGCCAGCACGGGTATCTACGTTAGGGAGCCGATCGAATGGGGAGTAGTGTGTACACCTAGTGGATTGTAGGGCCCCGTGGCGTCTACTTAGTCACCTAGGGGTACGCGAGAACTATTAAGTTAATTTTATAAGTCCATGGGTGGGATCAACCTTTAAGTTAGGAACGACTGGTGTGGTGCAATTTAGTAATTTACCTTTGGAAGGATAGATGCGTCTTTATCTTTTATCTTAGTTTAGTTGACTTCTTAGTGTAGCCATTCATCCCCATTAGTTACCGTATATCAGTTTATGTCTTCTCTGGTTACTTTAACGATTGTATTGTTAAAGTTATAGGACTCGCTCAGACTTATGTCTGACCCCGTTGTTTTTATCTTTTTCCCAACCCTCAGGTCCTACGGTGGATCCTAGCAGTAGTGGAGCTTGATCGGATTGCTGCTCCAGTCTTTAGGAGCTTGGATAGATGTAAAGCTCCAGTTACCCAGTTTCTTTTCTTTTGTCATGGCTATTGCATGAGAGTGGGATTATGTACTTCTTTATTTTGATGGATATTGTACTTGGCTTTTATTGTGGTTTTATGATGTAACCAGACATGTTTTACTTCCGCTGTTATGAGATGATGTTTTAAAATTTCAAGTACTATTTATATCTGTCTTGTTGTAATTTTTCTGTTCTATATTCACTAAAATACTCCACCGATGCTATGGCATTCCCTTAGTGAGTGATCATAGCGGGAGTGGGGTGTTACAATAAATGAAAGAATACTTAATTAAATATTGGGAATTAAGTAAAACGGACTGCGCCATTGCGTTCATCTCGGAATTTTGCTTAAGATAGACACCAAGTTTGCATAAAACAGACAGCGTATGAAGAAGATATCAAGGTTTGAAGTTTATATACGCATAAGAGAAATATATATAAATAAAATAAATCTAGAGTTCAAATAAATTCAAAATCAAACAGCAGAAAGGGGAGCGAGAAAATTCCCACCCATGGGTGTTGACCCATGGGTTGACCCAATCATGGGGATGTCGACCCTTGTGTCAACCCCTGGGTCGACACACAAAGGAGGGATCTACCCCTATACAGATCTGGGCAAATTCCTGCTTCTGAATGTGGACTGAATTCTTGGCTTTGTTCGTTGGCTGATGGCTATAAATAAGACCCTATACTCATTGTTTTATTAATCTAAATCAATGGCGACAATAGGATGTTGTTCCAGCTCAGATTAAATTAGCCTTTTCTTCAGCAACGACAATTCATACGTATTCAAAGATTGCTGATTCAACATCAACACGCTTTCATAGTTTTCTTAGATCCATTCTCTGTGAGTCTACGTTTTTTTAGATATGAATATTTAAAAGTTAATCTTAACATGATACGAATTGGATCTAAGTATGTGACTGATTGAATCATATTAGATTTACCATAATTTATATATCTAATTCATTGTTTAGATCTCATGTGCCTATTTGTGATATCCTTATTATGTTAGTTGTCCTAATCATGTCACTATGCCTATTCAATTCTATTATCACATGTTCAACATATCTGTTCTTTTATGCCTATCTTGTTATTATGTTCAATTCTATTACTATATGCTTATTCAGTTGCTATGCCTATATCTATCATCTGTCTTGTTAGTATGCTTATTTCTGTCCTCTTCCCTTTTTCTTTTCCCTTTTTATTTTATAGCTAGGATACCTTCAAGGCTAGGCATATCACTGAAACATGCAAAAGCATGAAAATTGGGAACAAGGAGAAAACGTTAAAATTGGGGCTGTATTGGGAAATTTTGGCATAACTTGAATTAAAAACATGAATATGGATTTGGGGCATAAAATCAAACCGTGACTAAAGATCTTAATTTGGGGCATATGATACATGATAATTATGACATGGAAAAGGGAATGAAGCCGTATAATGAAATAGGAATAATTGGTTAATAATGAAAATGCCTAGATTTATAGTATTTAGAAACTATAACCATGCTTAGACACGAGGTTAGATTACACTTGTGGTAGAAGTCTGCCTGGACCTGACCGGCATATCAAGCGACCAAAAGTGGTGAATCAAAAATGAGGGTCTAAGTGCAAAAAAAGTGAAACGTGCTACGACACGAGGTTAAGTCTGACTTGTGGAAGAAGTCTTTCCGGACCCGCCCGACATATCCAGAATCCACAAGTTGTAGGCTTAATGTGGGAGGTCTAGCGCATTATAACCATAAATGAATATATGGTAATGAACTTGAATACTTAACCTGTCTGAATCCATAGGGATTACATGAACATGCTAAATTGAGTAGGAGTTAGGTAAACTTGCTTGAAACAGTGGGAGGGTTAAGTATATCGTGGGGTGGTGGGTAATATTTATATATAGGCCCACAAACTTAACCTATGGGGTTATGCAATCTTCTTACACTGGTATGGCATAACCTATGGAAATCCTTTTAGGGGGGATGAAAGCCTAGTGGGAAGCTTGTATCATCTTGTGTGTGTCCGCTTGCTGAGCTGATTGTAAGAGATCCAAAAGAGGGGAAGTTGTCTGACGGTGCGTTCTGTAACGATCCAGAAAATCTGAACCAATTTAAATTTTTTAAATTGGCAGTAATAGTGGATTTTAAATATTTAAAATAAATATTTTAAATAATAATGATGAAAAGTAAGTTTGAATCGAAGTTGAAAATAAATATAATTACTTTGAATTATAAACAAGGCCTGAAATGGCGCGGTAGTTTCAAAACTTGAATTCAAACTTCGACCGACTGTACCGGGTGCAAAACAAAACAGATTTAAGTGAAACCAAAAATATTTCAATCTGTTAGTGAATACCTTTCTAATGAATCTGAAAAATCGAAGTTTCATAGCGGGAAGCAAAAGTTATGGCCAAATGAATTTTCAGAAAGGTCGCTATAGAAATTATATAGCCCGTGAAAATGGCCGTTTTGCAAACGACCTCGGAATTCGACGAAACCACTTTTGTTGGATCCGAGATGTGAAGTTATGGCTAGGTTTCAAATTTCATAATTTTTGAAGTTAATATGTGAGCGTGGCAAAGGAAAACGTATTTTGGTCAATTATAGTTAAATTGGATCGACCAGAAATGGGCCATTTTTCAAACGGTCTCAGAATTCGATGAAACTAGTTTTTTTGGGACCGTATCGTCAAAACATAGCCAGATTTATTTTTCTGGAATTTTTCGAATTAGTTTGTGGCCCCGGCAAATTGAAATGTATGTTCAAATCGAATATTGAATGTATTATATTTTAATTTGAAGGAAAATTGACTGAAACAGCCGAATGGGCCTACGAAACATATCCCATTGTGTTCGGAATGGGGGTTAAAATCTAGGGACGACAGTCGTTGGGTTTGGATTGGAGGTCGTGGTAGAAAACCCCCTTTTAAAATCCCCCGGCCAATCAAAATTTATAAAAATAAAAAAAATTCTCAGAACCCCCCCCCCCCCCCGATAAACGAAGGAAGTGGCTCGAAACTTCCCGAACATTTTTCCGCCGCCACGTCGATCTTCAGCCCCGCCTCCAGTTGGGATTTTTGTTCGCCTCCCTCCCCTCTTCAAATCCATACCACCTTCGCCCATCCTCGCTTCGTGTACGTCGAGATCCAGGGCCAGGAAGTTGCGCCGCCTCAGGCGAGATTTCTCCTCCATCGCGCCATCGCAAGGGGCCCCACCTACCTCGATCTGCGCATCGTTCGAGGGTCTTTGATGTTGTATCATCCGATCGGGCTGCAACCTTACGGATTGGAAGCAATAATCGAACCCTAGTTCGAACGTTTTCAGAGAGGTATACGGCCTATTTTAAATAAACTATATTATAGCAGTTTAAAGTGCTACGGTTTTTGATTTCACTGTAAAAATCATATCTTTTTCGTTTCTTGACAAAATTCAGTGAAACAAGAGACAGTGGACTCGTGTGGACGTCTTTTACATTCTAGAAGAGACCCCATATTTTTCTGAGCCTTCTGCTTTTTTTGGTGGAGTGGAACCCAACGTGAGATTTCTAAATTATAAACGATATGGAAAACGATGATATATAAATTATATAGTCGATGGATGACTTGTATAAGCGTTGTACACCTCATGTATAAGCGTTGTATAGGTTATACGTTCGATGTATAAGTTATATATGCGTTATAAGAAATTATATATGTGTTGAAATAGAAGTGAAATGCTTATATAATATATATATATATATATATATATATAGCCCCTCATCCACAAACCATGGACGATATTTATTGGTTGTGATTGGTGTGAAAATTGATTGATTACGAATGGTTGAGTAGAATTGTTTGGGGTTGAAATTGATTGATTGTGGTTGAAAAATACCCGTTTGTGGTTGAGAATTATTTGGTTGAAACCACATAGGATTAGTTTGTGGAAATGGAAAAAAATATACATGCCGCCTACATGCGAACTAGATCCATGAATCCCCATTGTCAAAAGTTGCGAGGCTTTAAGGTAGAGCGAGGAGCCGTACTAGGGACGACCCCGGTTTTAACTACCCTACCGTTATGCTGCCGAAATTTTGAATAATATTCATGTGTTAGAATTATTTTCCTGTGTTGAAACTATATTCGTCTGTTGAATAGAAAACCTTCATGTGTTGAATCGAAATTCATTCGTTGAATTGAAATTGTGTGTTGAATGGTATTCGTGTTTTGAATAAATTGTTTTAACAATAAAAATCACATTTTTACTCTATATATACAAATTATAGAAAACCTTCATGTGTTGAATCAAAATTCATTCGTTGAATTGAAATTCATGTGTTGAATGGTATTCGTGTTTTAAATAAATTATTTTAACAATAAAAATCACATTTTTACTCTATATATACAAACTATAGAAAACCTTCATGTGTTGAATCAAAATTCATTCGTTGAATTGAAATTCATGTGTTGAATGGTATTCGTATTTTGAAAGAAATTGTTTTATAATAAAAATCCTATTTTTATCATCAATATGAACTATATAAAATAATCTTGTTTTGAAATAAATTGTTTTATAATAAAAATCATATTTTTATTACATATATGAACTATATAAAATAATCTTGTTTTGAAATAAATTGTTTTATAATAAAAATCATATTTTTATTACATATATGAACTATATAAAATAATCGTGTTTTGAAATGAATTGTTTTACAATAAAAATCACAGTTTTATTATATACATGAATTGTTAAAAATAGTGAAGTGTTGAAATAGAAGACAGTTAGATAAAAATATCATTTTTATCAAATGTATGAAAATCATATAGTTTTGAAATAGAAGAATCGATATATATATATATATATATATATATATATATATATATATATAGAATTGAAATATTTCGAATAACGAAGCTGCAGTTCGTATTTTGAAACCGTGATTTCAAACGATTAGTGCGGGAGATCCGTCCATCGGATTTTCCCGTAATTACAACCGTTGGGTTCGCTTTGGAGATATCTTTCCAACGGCACCAACTTTGTAAAAATCAAACGGTTGGATTGTATGGAATGTTTAATTCAAATCTGAAGAAAAACAGTGCCAGAATCGATTATATTTATATATCTATAAATATAATTATATTAAATCGAATAACGACGCTGCAGTTCGTATTTTGAAATCGAAACTTCAAACGATTATACCGGGAGATCCGACCGTCGGATTTTCCCGAAACTTGAACCGTTGGATTCATTTTAAAAAGATCTTTCTAATGATGTAAATTTTGTGAAGATCCAACGGTTAGATTTTCAGATATGTGTAAATCAAATCTGAAGTAAAACAGCGCCACGGCCGCGTTATGGCCCGAAGCGTCGTTTGAATAAATTGGCTATTTTAACATAAATAAAAATGGCTATAAATCGTTATAAAATATTATAAACGATATGGATGTGAAATTTAGAAACTAACTGAAGGTTGGCTAAGTCGAATTGTAACACCCCACCTCCGCCAGGGTGACTCTTGCAAGCACTCTGACTTTGGAGGGGCGTTTGAATCAGGTAAACATGCATAATGATATATCAAGGCAGAACAAGAACATATGTATATATGTAAACAGAGTAAATAACATAGATAAAACAGCGGAAGATTTCAAACCATTTCAAAAAAAGTCTGGTACAACATAATGTCAACTTTCCAAATACACAAGTCTAGATAAAAACAACATTACTGAAAAACTGAAATACATAAGTACTATCCCCAAAATAAGTGATAACCATAGCTAGCTTCATGTCAAGACCGTACATGAGCTAAAATACCACAAGCAGCGATCAGAAATCGAAGCTAAGCTCCAATATTCCCACCCTGAGAACCTGGGGGGGGGGGGACGGAAGAAAAGAGGCGAAAGAAAAACAGGTCAGTCAAAAAGACTGAGTAAGCCCTACTACAATCAATGTAAACTGATAAAGTTAACTGGCATGATGGAAACTGAGATGAGCATAAGGATAACAACATACTAGCATGATGATTAACTAACGAGGTAGATAAAGGTGTCATCGCAAAATCAGGTTTAAGGTTTTGCACCACAGGTGTACTAGCAAACTAACATGACTTGAATAAACAAGTATTGATCCCTTGGCCCAAGCTTTGGCCCAATAACATGAAGTGACCCTAATACGCGGTCCAACCAAACGGTCTAGTCGATCGGCTCCCTATAAGCCTAACTCGTCACGTGTTGGTGTCAATGCGGCCCAAACATAATTGTAGTCAGACTGTGCAGGGTCTCCCGTCGGGTGTATCAAGCCCTAGGGTGTCAACCCCTGGACACCATAAACATGAGTGCACAGTCTCGATCTACTGGTACCCGTGCATGCTTTCCCCGGCTTCGGACTATGTGCACGACCAAAAGTCCGCCCGGAACTACACCGGCGTACCACTCTGCCGTCGCTTTTGGTCAATTACCTCGAGTCCAGTAATCGTGCCCCCACCCTAGCCTAGTCCCTAGGGTCATGATGATACAAACTTGGGATTACTGCTGGAGTGGACCCCCATTGCTAGGATTTTTCTAGTGGGTTAAGTACGGTTTAACCCTCTTGCTAATCATGGATTAACTTGGTTAAGTGTAACGATGAGTTCACGACTTAACCCTGATTAATCTACCAAGCCCAAATTGGTTAAGTATTAAGTGGACCATGACTTAACCCTAATCATGAGGCATTAATTAATTTAATGCGCCTTAACCTCTCACATTAGACTTTGTTGTGGTTACTAGTTAAGCCGGTCGGTTCCGGGTAGCTTTACACCACAACTTGGTCTAACCTCGGGTTCAAGGTACAACATGACCAACTTCTCACATTGGGTCCTATTGTTTGTAGCAACTAGTTAAGCCGGTCGGTTCCGGGTAGGTTTACGCTACAAACTCAACCCAACCTCGAGTTGGTCACACTTATATTTTCTAAGTGTCATGTCCATCATGTTTCCAAAACATGTTACAAGTTTTCAAGCATTTGGGTAGACCTAACTTAATAGGTAAATTCCAAAAGGGTAGACCTAACTTAATAGGTAAATTCCCAAGCTTATGTTTTTATGTCTTTTAAGTTTACCCAACCCCAAACGCAATCCCATCGCTTACATATCGCAATAGCGCATAAAGGATAGAAAGAGGGAACTTGGCATAATCATGACATTAAGGTGTTGAAGCCACAAGTTTAACATGGTGGCATATGAAATGTACATATGTTCATATACTTGCATATTACATTTTAGGCCTCAAAAGCATGCATAAAACCAAACTTGGCATATTGGTGATACATGGTGATAAATGACATGTAGAAATGGCCATAAGTTCGCATTTAGCCTCACATGCAAGTTATCATAAGAGATATGATAACCTACATGTTGCCAAAATGCAACCTTTAGCATAAAGCTTGAAGCTTTAGGCTCATAAACCCAAGATAAGCTTGCATAACATGATAACATGAGTGAGATGATCAACCCAAACTTGCATACATAACATGGCAACTTGCATATCATAACATAGCAAACTTGCATACATAACATGATAGACTTGCATATTACATCATAGTAAACTTGAATAACATATCATGATAAACTTGCATATCATATCATAGCATACTTGCATAACAAGATAAACTTGCATATCACATCATAATGATCAAACACAACTTGCATCATTCATTAGCTTTAGAGTTTAAATATGAAAGTAGAAAATGGCTTACAATGCTTATGAAGGCACAAAAAATATGACAAAGCCCTTATGAAATCAAATAGACCCAAAATGCAAGCTCTAATAGAAAAACCCTTGAGCCAAAATGATCAAAACTCTTTCTTTATGATGCAAATATAGAAACTTGACTTGAATGCAAGCTAATGATGCTCATACAAGCTTGAAAGCACTTGTATGCATGGAAAATCTCATAGAAATTTATTTAGGAATTTTATGAAGAGAGTGGAGGCCATGAGAGGAATGATTTTGCCATAGTTTAGTTGTATGAATGAATAATGATGATTTAGGGTTAGGTTAGGGGCTTATTTATAGAGATTAGGATTAGTTTCAACCTTAGGATTAAACCCTAGTTCCAATCTCAGCCCTCAAAACCAAATCTGGCCCCCAAACTCAACACAAACCCAAAATGGTGCACCAGGCAAAACTGCCCGGCTGGACCAAGTCGACAGCCAAGTCGACAGGGCTGTCGACTTGGGTCCAACCAAGTCGACTCCCAAGTCGACAGGGCTGTCGACTTGGGTACTCTGGCGGGAATTTTCCCGCCTGCGCCCAACTGCCCTAATTTCCCAAATTCAAACTTGAATTTGAAATCTGTTTTTACTTTGAAATTTTCTGAAAAATTCGTTGGGCCTTAATCGGGTCATACGGACTCCGATTTTCGAAAACTCGGACTCTATTTCGCGTATTTTTCCGAGACGAACGCAATGGCATAGCCCGTTTCCCTTGATTCAGATTTATAAATTAAATTCTGCCTCGATTTACGTTATAACAGGTTATTGAAAATACGGGTTGTTACATTCTCCCTTCCTTAAAGGATTTCGTCCCCGAAATCTTCAAGTTAGGAAGAACGTATCCTACCGTCCAACATCCATCTACTCAAAACATCATCCACGAGCAATCATTGTCCTTACAAGATTCTAAATGTTGTATGAACATATGCAAAGGTGTGTGTATATGTACTTATCTAATGCAAATATCATCAATGCAAATTATGTTAGTGAAATGAATCCATATGTATGCAATTCCTAACATAATGTATAACATCTATATGTGTGCACATAACATACACCCATATGCAACATCCATGTGATAACACAAAAATTTTCATCCATGAATAAGCATAAACACTCATGCATATGCAATATGAGGAGTGTGTGAGCCGATCTAGTGCCTAACGTGTATAATGCATCCACGTGTAACCACTTGCAAACACTTGCAACCACTTGCAACCATCAAGCATAACATGTTTCAAACACATGTTTCATCCAAAGGGTTTCTACCTAAGGTTCTCATGACAAGATTAACACGATAAACTAGATAAACATTGATAGCAAAGAGAAAGATATGCTAACAAAGAAAAGAGATTGAGAGTGTACCCTCAAAAAGGAATGGATAAAGCCCACGCATCTTCTCCTCGGTTTCCCAAGTTGCGTCTTCTTCGGCTTCACCCCATTGAACCTTCACCAACTTGACCTCTCGATTCCTTAGCTTCTTGGTCTCCGTCCCCAAGATACGAATCGGAGCTCTCCTCAAGGTAGCCTCTTTCTCCACTTCTACATCTTTCAGAACACTTGGCTCAACAACCTCTGCTGATTCATGTAAACACTTCCGGAGATGCGAGACATGAAAAACATCGTGTACTCCGGCAAGCTTCTCGGGCAACTCCACTCTATAAGCCATCTGCCCGATCCTCTCTATAATAGGGAATGGTCCAGCAAACCTCGGTGCTAACTTTCCAACGGCTCCAAATCGGACCACATTCCGCAAAGGAGAAACCTTCACGAAAACCATATCCCCAACATCAAACTCCAAATCAGTTCTTCGCTTATCAGCATAGGATTTCTGTCGGTCTTGGGCCGCTTTCATCCGTCTCCGAATCAACTCGACCTTCTCGGATGTATCTCTGATCATATCAGGCCCAAGTATAAGCTCATCTGTAGTCTCCCACCAACATGTAGGCGACTTGCACGGCCTCCCATATAAAGCTTCAAATGGTGCCATCCCTATGCTTGCCTGATAACTGTTATTATATGCAAACTCAACAAGAGGAAGATGGTCTTCCCAAGTACCACCAAAATCCAGAATACAAAGCCTCAACAGATCCTCGAGTACCCTATTCACCCTTTCGGTTTGACCGTCCGTCTGTGGGTGATAAGCCGTACTTAGATTCAACCTCGTGCCCATAGCTTCTTGCAAGCTATTCCAGAATTGACTTGTAAAGATTGGGTCACGGTCACTGACAATACTAGAAGGGACTCCATGAAGTCTCACAATCTCACGAAGATATACAGACGCTAGCCAAGATGCGGTTCTCTTGCTCTTCACCGGAATGAAATGAGCACTCTTCGTAAGTCTATCCACAATAACCCAAATGCTCGTATTCCCTTTCCTTGACCTTGGTAGCCCATCGATAAAATCCATGGAAATACTCTCCCACTTCCAAAGTGGAACGTCTAGAGGATGCAATAGCCCACCGGGCTTCTTCGACTCGGCCTTAACTTGCTGGCAAATGATACATCTAGAGACAAACTCTGCCACATCCTTCTTCATCCCAGGCCAAAAGAAAATGCGCTTCATATCTTTATACATCTTATCTCCGCCCGGATGTATAGTCAACTTAGAGCGATGCGATTCCTCAAGAACTTTTCTTATTAAATCTTCTACCATTGGAACACATAACCTTCCGTCTCTCCTCAGCCAACCCTTGTCATCAATAGAATATCGAGCGAGATGACTAGACGCCTCTCCTCGAATCAGCTTATCCATAATCTCAAATATCTGAGGGTCTTCTCTCTGCGAAGCCCCAACTTGATCAAGAAGGGTAGGTCTGAGTTCCAGAGATGCTAAAGAACCGGTCATCGACTCAATCACCAAAGAGAAATAAAATGTTGCCACATACTCTAAATTCTTCATCTCAACGAATAGAGGACTCAGAGTCAACCTTTTTCTACTCAATGCATCTGCTACCACATTCCCCTTGCCAGGGGTATAAGCTATCTCAAAATCGTAGGACGCCAAGAATTCCATCCATCTTTGTTGCCTCAGATTCAGATCCTTCTGAGAAAAGAGATACTTCAATGACTTGTGATCGGTATAAAGCTCAAATCTTTCTCCCAGAAGATAATGGCGCCAAGCCTTGAGTGCATATACTATTGCTGCCAACTCTAAGTCATGAGTGGGATAATTCTTCTTATGCACTTTGAGTTGTCTACCGCCAAAGCATATCACTCTTCCTTCTTGCATCAGAACAGCTCCTAACCCCGTGCCACATGCATCGGTGTATACTGTAAATAACTTCCCTCCATCGGGCAAAGCTAGAACAGGTGCTGATGTGAGAGCTCTCTTGAGCTTCTGAAAAGCAAGCTCGCATTCTATGTTCCAAGCAAAAACTAAATTTTTCTTCGTCAATTTAGTGAGAGGAGCGGAAATCTTCGCGAAGTCCTTGATGAACTTCCGGTAAAAGCCTGCAAGACCTAGAAAACTTCTCACTTCGGTTGCATTCCTTGGAGTCTTCCAATCCTGAACTGCAACTACCTTAGCGGGATCCACCGCTAAGCCTTGCTTAGATACTATATGCCCAAGGAATCTAACTTCCCTTCTCCAAAAGTGACACTTGGCGAACTTGGCCTTTAACTGATGCGCTCTAAGCGTATCCATCAGCTCCACGAGATGCCTTGCATGTTCTTCCTCATCCTTAGAGAAGATCAGAATATCATCTACGAAGACCACGACAAACTTGTTTAAGAACTCCCTGAACACCCTACTCATCAAGTCCACGAAATATGCGGGTGCATTAGTCAAGCCGAACGGCATGACAAGCCATTCGAAGAATCCATCTGGAGTTCTGAACGCAGTCTTGTCTATACTATATTCAGCTACCCTGAGCTGATGGAATCCAGTAGCAAGATCAAGCTGAGGGAAAACAGAAGCACCGACAAGCTGGTCAAAGAGATCATCAATCCTCGGTAACGGGTGTCTGTTCTTCTTAGTCAGCTTATTCAACTCTCGATAGTCAACACAAAGTCGGAGAGAACCATCTGCCTTGGTAGCAAATACCACAGGCGCTCCCCATTCAGATATACCTCGTCTAATGAAGTTCTTCTCAAGCAACTCCTTCACTTGCTTACTTAGCTCCCGCCTTTCACGCGGAGCCATGTGCCGAACGGGCAAAGAAACCGGCTTTGCATTATCCACCAGATAAATGCGGAAATCAATCTCTCGCTTAGGGGGCAACCCCCTAACTTCATCGAAAACATCCGGATACTCTCGAACCACTCTCACAGACTGAAGAGTTTCCATTGACGAGTCGAGTGATTCAAGATAGCACAACATGACGGGACCTCTCGGATTACAAGAAATTTCTAGGGTGTTTCCGAGGCGAGTCACGAGCCTCACAACCCTATGCTCACAATCAAGAATGGCTCCATATCTGGACAACCAATCCATGCCCAATATCAATCCGTATCCCCTAAAACCAAGAACATAAGCACTACACAAGAACTCTACACTCAGTATAGAGATCCTCAAATCCCCACATATCAAAGACAAATGGGCGGAACCCCCAATAGGATTCGAGACACAGACGGGATCATCTACCAAGCTAGTACTAAGGTGCAAACTATCAACAAGATCAGATGAGATAAAGCTATGCGATGCACCAGAATCAAACAAGGTACGAACTAGAAAATCAGAAATATATACAAGGCTCTCAACAGAAATACTACCTCGATCGGGAACTGGAGCGACATTGAGAGCATGAACTTGCCCTCCTGAAGGTCCAGCACGTTGAGTCTGACCCTGGCCTTGCCCTTGCTTCTTCGGGCAATCCTTACTGAAATGTACAGTCTCACCGCAGAAAAAGCATTCACCATTCTTCCTTTTCCTCTTCTTACAATCCTTAATAAGATGCCCAACTGAACCGCAATAATGGCACTTCCCCTTGTTGTTATTGACCTTGTTGTTGTTCCCCTTGTTGCCTTGACTCTTGTTCTTGTTCTTGTTCTGATTGCCTTGACTGTTCTGACCACTTGGATTACCCTGATTTCCTTCCCACTGGGAATCAGTCTTCTTGGCTTGAGTATCATTCATCTTGATCTCTTTCTTGACATCTCCCTGAAGTAACGCCATATCAACCAAGCTCTCAAACGTGGCCCCATGGGGAATATGTGACATAGCCAATCCCTGCAACGGCTCATTCAATCCTCTAGCAAAACGAAGAGCCTTCTTCTGAGGAGTATTAACCATATCCAAGCCAAAACGAGCTAACTGATTGAACTTGTTCACATATTCTTTGACAGACATATCTCCTTGTTTCAAAGTTATGAACCTCTCCATTTGCAGATTCTTCTCAGCAGAAGATAGAAACTTAAGCACGAACCTTGCCCTGAAATCGGCCCAAGTCTCAACAGGCCTAGTACCATTGGTGACTTCCCACCAATAAGCGGCTTCATCCTTCATAAGCCAAACCGCCAACAAGATCTTCCTCTGATCGTCTAACCCAAAGATAGCAAATAAATCCTCGGTCTCTTTCAACCAATTTCTGGCCTCTACAAAAGTCTCAGTGCCTTGAAAGTTCTTGCCACCCATTGCTTTGAAATCTTTGCAAGTCTTTGCGAAGTCAGCTTGAGGATGCTGAGGGGGAGGAGGAAGAGGAACCTCAGCGACAGGAGGAGGAGGAACATTATGTGACGGCAGGGAATTTCGGTCGGTCCGAACCAGTCGCTACACCGATCCAGAACGTTCGAAACGCCCTATCGTTTGAGAACACGACAAAACAGAACGCATACAGAAGAACATTTCATTGTATATTACAACAATGCATCAGATTACAAGAATATACAGAGTATAAATGAATATTACACAGAAATAACAGAGATTTAAATTACATTTAAATACATAGCAGCGGAAAATAATACAATACACAACTAGAAGAGATATACGGATACAAAGCTTTCCGGATATCGTTCCAACTGTAAACCAGGATCCTGTGAATATAAATCTGCAAAACCAAAACTACTAGCTGCCCGTGTCAAAATAAGGGCACCCAGAGTTTAGGTTAAAACAATAAACTCCAGGTCAGTCATGTGACTGGTGTGAGAACTAAAACAGTTATTAATCTTTATTTTAAAGTCATTAGGTAAATCAAGGGACCACGTCGTATAACACGGAACGGGTTTCCTCCCAAGAATACCAGTGCATGAAACAAACAACGCAATGCTAAATAAAGAAAAATGAAGCTGTTATAAGACCCAGGTCCTATCACACAATGCAACGCAAGCCGGGGGATAGGGTTTTCCCTTATAACAGCCAAAGAATGCTTGATACGTTTAAAACAAATCATTTGATACTATTAATAAGTGCATAGTGTATAAAACAACTTCAAATCATAAGTATCAATCATAGGCGGCATGAATGCCCCATACCACTATGTCGCCATGTATAGGTTTACAAATAAAACCGCAAAGGTCACGTATTTGGAAATTGGATTTCCATCTATGAACCGAGGCAAAAGATAGTCCTCAACCGATTCGAGACTGTCTAGCCCGAGCCTCAGGAACAGCCGCAACTGCCCCTTGGATCGTCAGGGCCGGTCCACACGGAGTGGATTATTATGCCTGAACAATACGTCTCCCCACCCTATGGGGTGTAAGTCTGGTCCGTCAGCCGACCAGAATGCATTCGGCCGAAACCGATATAACCGAGGCGCCTCGCAACCGCAACAACCACATAAGTCAAACTCGTCAGGGCGTGTAAAACCACTGACGCCACTTCTAGCTAGAAAGAAACGCAAGTCCTCCCTGAGGTCCGTCTCCCGTTTTTGGTTCATACCGGGTGTGAAACACGCGAGGTAAATATTACACAAAGCTACGCCACAAAGGCCGTGCTTTGATCATCACCACAAGACTTTGCTTTTCAACAGAAGCCTTGATCATTTGCATCTTAGCATGCCACACAGGCAAACCATCCTATGCAACCGATATCAGTCACACAGAATGAAATCCGATGTCAGACACACAGTCCATTTACAAGTCCATTCTGGGTCTGAACGAAACCGGAGGCACTTAGTACCCCGCATATCCATCGATCTCCAAGTACGTCTGGACGATCACTAACTGTTTCCATCTTCTTGGGTGTACAGCCCAATCAAGATCATCAGTAATTACCCAAACGACGTGAAGACCTCCGGTCTTCGACCATCGTCTTCATCTTCGACTTATCGTCGTATCAGTTATTCAGAATGGGATTAACCCGGTCTTTCCGAATAACTCGCGTATATTTTAAATAAGTGTTACACAAACACAACATACGCCTCATTCCAATTCATTAGTCACTAACAGTAAATTAATCAAGAGAATAATTCCCCAAATATTAACCCCGAAGGCCGAAACCAACATCAGATCAATATCCAGAAAACCATTCTGCTTGGCTAACCGACAGTTAGTTTCTAACTTTCTTTTTCTATTTTTGAATCTCAATTCAAACTAGTCGGGATTAGCGAACCTTACCGAAGTAATCATTGGTTTTAATTTCCCAATCCCAACCTATTTATCCCATGAAGTAAAACTGGTAATACTTCATATCTAACACCACAGTGTTATCGGTAAATTCAATTACCATTTCACGTTCAAATCTAATTAAAGATTTAACTATCGCCTGGAGCAAAACTGGTGATACTCCATTTCGATTATTTCAATCTAATTATAGATTCATTAAAACTCCACTCAGTTTTAATCGTTAACTGGGTTAAAGAATCAGTGTCATTTAAAACACGGTTCACGATAAACCCAAAATCACTTTCATTAATTATCGGGTTAAAGAACAAGTGTTATTTAAAACACTATTCACGATAAACCCAAAAATCAATATCAATTCAATTCCAATTAAATATTATTTAATTGGTACACTTCATTAAATCTAAATAAAAAGATTTAATCTTTTCCCAACTGGGTTCAAGAACAGTGTTAGTGAAGACACCATTCACGACAAACCCAAATCACATTCATTAATTATCGGGTTAAAGAACAAGTGTTATTTAAAACACTGTTCACGATAAACCCAAAAATCAATATCAATTCAATTCCAATTAAATATTATTTAATTGGTACACTTCATTAAATCTAAATAAAAAGATTTAATCTTTTCTCAACTGGGTTCAAGAACAGTGTTAGTGAAGACACCATTCACGACAAACCCAAATCACATTTGATATTCAATATAAGGCTCTGAATAGAAAATATATCGGCTTATATTCAATATCAAATTCTACGACTAACAAATGTCGTATTGGAAATAACGATATAAATATATATCTTTCAAATTTCCATAACAACACCTGTATAATCACGAATTCCAACATCGAAATATTCCGAAGACAATTTCGATTCAAATCCACTCCAATGCAATCATTGGATATTCTGGTTATTTTCAAAACCCTTTTCAAATTCAATTTATTTATTTAAAAATAAATAGAATTATATTTCTAGTTCAAAACTAGTTCAATTCGATAAAAGTCTATTTTTATCTTTTCAAATATGGAGTTTTTCATCCCAAATCTTCACAAATCATTTCTTATGATTTTACACAAATTATTACTATTTTTAATAATTTTATCTAGGCCCGTACAGTCGATTTCCATCAATGGCCATCGAACTGCACTTACAGCGACCTTTTTCGAATTCGACTTGGACATAATTCCAAATCCAACCGTTAGATTTCAAATTTCTAATATTCGTTAGAAAGCTCTTTTCGATACGAACCCAACGGTTCCGGTTTTAGGATAATCCGACGGTCGGATCTCCCGTAATGTCCGTTTGAAATAAATGGTCGAAATTCACGAACTGCCGCGGCGCGGCGCGTTCTATTCAGGCCATTATATTATATATATAATATATATAATATATATATCGTCGATTTCTATTTAAAACGAATTATATAAATAGTTTTAAAATTCGTTTCAAAATCTATTTCAACTTCCATTTCAATTCAAAGCAAAATTGAATTCTTCTTTATAAATTCGTTTTAAAATTCATTTCTATTCAATTCAAATTTCAATTCAATTTGAATTCGTTTCAATTCGCTTTCAATTCAATTCGAATTCGTTTTCAATTCAATTCATTTCGAAATCGTTTTCAATTCAATTCATTTCGAAATCGTTTTCAATTCAATTCATTTCGAAATCGTTTAAAATCGATATAAATATCGTTCACGTCAAAATGGCGTCAATCTAATCAACACGGCTTCATAAATTTCTATTTTCAAATATTCTATTTCAAATATTTCTTTTTCAAAATAGTTGTTATTATCAAAATATTTCGTTCAACACATGACCAATCTCAATGAATGAGTACTGTCAACACATGAACTTTTATTTTATATCGATAAAGATGTAAATTTTAATATTAAAATATTTCGTTCAACACATGACCAATCTCAATGAATGAGTACTGTCAACACATGAACTTTTATTTTATAATATTCTTTATTTTCTAAATTGGAATGAGGCCCAATCAATTACCATATAAAGTTAATTATATGGATTTTCATACAACACATGTATATAATAGCATTGAAAAATAATCAACCATCAACCAAAGTGCACTATACTGTATAAGCATCGAATATAGATATTCAACGCTTATAACAGCCAGTCAATCAATCGATCGACATATTCAATCAATCAGGATGAGTGAACTTCAAATTTCATCCCAACACCCGTGTGGGGTTTTCAAACAATCAAACAAAGATTTTATTTGTGCAGTTGGGCGATGTGTAAAATTTATCGACCCAATCAATGTCCTTCAAATAGGTGTACATAAACAAACCGTCTGGTTTGTAAATGAATATTTATTCACTTCACGTTAAAATTTATATTTTTAACGACAAAACATTTTATTCCATCATATGAATTTCTATTCAGTTCATTCTTTAAATAAAATGATATTTTTATTTTTCTAACTTATTTTAGAAAATTTCGGCGGCATAACGGCACGATACTAGAAACGGGACAAGGCCTAGCCTTATCCCCGGTCTAGTGAAGGCCCACGCCATTCACACATCAATCAAACCATTCAATTTCACTCAAACAATTCAATTCAATCACATAATCAAACTAATCTATGCAACCAAACAAACAAGTCCATGGTTTGTGGACGATTGTGTCGGGTGCTACTAAACACCGTCTGCATCCTAGTATATATATATAACTAGAAAATAAATTGAAGAGTGAGAAATTCTCACCGATAGCTATCCAATCATCTTGACTCTTCTTTTGCAGAATTCTTCGTCGACCTCGCCTTTTTGTCGCTTTCGCCCGTATTCTCTACATATGTAAAAATCGAATTTTTATTTCGATGTTCAATATATAAAAATCACATTTTTAATTCGAAGTTCAATATATGAAAATCACATTTTTAATTCGAAGTTCAATATATAAAAATCATATTTTTAATTCGAAGTTCAATATATGAAAATCACATTTTTAATTCGAAGTTCAATATATAAAAATCATATTTTTAATTCGAAGTTCAATATATAAAAATCATATTTTAATAATCACTTCATATATTTAAAAATCGAATTTTTACTATGCTATTCAATATATAAAAATCGAATTTTTATGGTGCTACCACTTATTTAAAAAACGAATTTTTATTTCAACTTCATATAGAGAAAAATCCGACCTTTTATATAGATAAAAATCCTCATCTTTCATCTTAATAAAAATTCCGTCTTTTCCATTTCAAAGATCAAATCTTTTCTTTTACTTTTTAAAGTTTAAATCTTTTACTTTTCAAAATTCAAATCTTTTAAAACCTTTCTTAAAATCAGTTTTTTTATTTCCTTAAAAAAACAGTTTTTGAACGCTTTTTTAAAAAAATCACTTTTCATTAAAATGCAACTTATATAATAAGGATTATAATCATATAAATAAAAATCAACATTTATAGTAACAAATAGAAATTAGATCTTTATATAGAAAAAAAAATCTAACCTTATATAAATAAATAAGAGATCAGATTTTATATAACTAAATTAATCTAACTAAGTATTAAATTAATTAAAATTGGAAAAACTTACTATTGTTGTGCGAAGAGGGAGAAGGAGGGGCGCAGTACGTCGGGGAGGAGGTAGGGGGTCGCGGTGTCGGGTAAGGTGTTCTGGCCGGCGGCGGAATGATGGTGGTGGTCTTCAGGGCGGTGGCGGCTTTAGGGTTGGGGCGATGGCTGTGTCGATTTTTGGGTGTCGGGGTCTCGAAGGAGGGAGGGAGGGTGCTAACGCGAGGAGGGGGAGGGATGTGTCAGAGGGCGGCGGAGCGATGGAGGTCGAAGGCTGGTGGCGTGCGGTCGAGGGCTAGGTGCGATTTAATCGAGCGGTTTCCTCCCCTTTTTTTTTTTTTTTTTTTAATAACAGGCGTTGACTTGATTTGAAGAGGAAAGGGGGTTAAGGGAAAGATTATATAATATTATATATTAATTTAATTTGTTTTCCAAAAAGCAACTTTTTCCTTCAAACTCCTATTCAACCCCAACGAATGCCGCCCCTAGCTAATTACCCCCATTCCGAACACAATGGGTTATGTATCGTAAGCTGATTCGACCGTTTGAATCAGTTTCCGTTAAATTTACATTTAAATCACTATATTGAATTTTAAACGTACATTTCAAATTACCGGGGCCACATACTAACTAGAAAAATTCCCGAAAAATATTTTCTAGCTTCGTATTGACGATACGGTCCTAACAAAACTAGTTTCGTCGAATTCTGAGGCCGTTTGAAAAATGGCCAATTTCCAGTCGATTAAAATCAACTGAAACCGGTCAAAACGCGTTTTCCTTTGCCACACTCACATATCGATTCGAAAAATTATGAAATTTGAAACCTAGCAATAACTTTACATCCCGGACCCAACAAAACTGGTTTCATCGAAATCCGAGGTCGTTTGCAAAATGTCCATTTTTAAGGGCCTGAATTCCATAGCGACTATTCAGAATTTTCAACTGGACATCTCTTTTGACTCCCGCTATGAAAATTTGATTATTCGGATTCGTTGGAAAGATATTATCAATTAGATCCTAATGTTTTTGGTTTCACTAAAATCCGGATTGTTTTGCACCCGGTATGTTCAATTGAAGTTTGAAATCGAATTATCGAACTACCGCACCATTTTCAATTCTATTTATAATTATATATAAATATTTATATTCTAACGACGACGCGTATAATATATACGTCGAATTATATTCAAAATAAATTTCACGTCGATATTATTTAAAATAATCTATTTTAAATATTCAAAATTCGCTAAAATTGCCAAAATAAAAATTTCAAACTGGCTCGCATTTTACGGGTTGTTACAATCTCCCCCACTTAAAACTTTTCGTCCCCGAAAAGGAACAAAGTCGAAAGTGGTTTGATTAATAAGCTCTACATTCGATCTGGCTTGCATTCTCCAACTTTTCAGTTTCTGAGAATTTTCAAAATTTCAAAAATTTGGCTAACACCCTAAATTTTTGAAAAATTTCGCCATAACCTCCCCTGCACCGGGAGCATCGGGGAATTTCAAATAGCTTCCCCGGTCCTTCAGATCTCAAAAAGAAAAAGAAAAAGCCAAGCGGCTAGCCAATAGGCTCACAAAATCATCATCACCCAAACAAAACAGTAAATTATGTAATAAACATGTACCTATTTGTCGGGCAAACAAATTTTATTCTTCGGCTCTAGCCTCCTTGCTATGACCTGTTCAATGTAAGTATAGTATATGCAAGCAAATGCGACCAATTTTCAATATAATTCAATATTTGGTTCAATTAGGCATAAATGATTAAAAATTAGCAAACAAATAAACAAACAACACAATCATCAATCAATTAGTGAATTAGAGTTTTCAAATCCATAAATTTGATATATATAAAGAAAATCACGTTTTGATGCCAATTCACAACAATGTGTCCTAACTATATTAGTTTTGGTTCTCACACCAGTCTAATGGAAATATATAGAAATCACACCTTCGAGACTCGAATATGAATACTAATGATGATGCACCATCATCAGAATCATCCCCGGATATCTAGAATGTGACTCTATATCTATCCAGTATATTAAAACTTCGAATATACGTTCATGACGCGTATACGCGAAATCTATATATACTCGATTGTCCATATTCAAAATAAATAAATAATCAAATACGTATAAAATGATTTAAAATTTTCAAAACAAAATTGTTTTCATTTGAAAAATATACTCTTCACACTCGTTCTAGGATACTACTGATCCTATCTCTAACGAGTCATTCTAATTGGATATTACTAATCCAATATCTGATGAATTCTTTCGTATGGTTCTAATGTGTCTTGTTCTCGAGCTCTGTAAACCAAAGCTCTGATACCAACTGTGACGGCAGGGAATTTCGCTCGGTCCGAACCAGTCGCTACACCGATCCAGAACGTTCGAAACGCCCTATCGTTTGAGAACACGACAAAACAGAACGCATACAGAAGAACATTTCATTGTATATTACAACAATGCATCAGATTACAAGAATATACAGAGTATAAATGAATATTACACAGAAATAACAGAGATTTAAATTACATTTAAATACATAGCAGCGGAAAATAATACAATACACAACTAGAAGAGATATACGGATACAAAGCTTTCCGGATATCGTTCCAGCTGTAAACCAGGATCCTGTGAATATAAATCTGCAAAACCAAAACTACTAGCTGCCCGTGTCAAAATAAGGGCACCCAGAGTTTAGGTTAAAACAATAAACTCCAGGTCAGTCATGTGACTGGTGTGAGAACTAAAACAGTTATTAATCTTTATTTTAAAGTCATTAGGTAAATCAAGGGACCACGCCGTATAACACGGAACGGGTTTCCTCCCAAGAATACCAGTGCATGAAACAAACAACGCAATGCTAAATAAAGAAAAATGAAGCTGTTATAAGACCCAGGTCCTATCACACAATGCAACGCAAGCCGGGGGATAGGGTTTTCCCTTATAACAGCCAAAGAATGCTTGATACGTTTAAAACAAATCATTTGATACTATTAATAAGTGCATAGTGTATAAAACAACTTCAAATCATAAGTATCAATCATAGGCGGCATGAATGCCCCATACCACTATGTCGCCATGTATAGGTTTACAAATAAAACCGCAAAGGTCACGTATTTGGAAATTGGATTTCCATCTATGAACCGAGGCAAAAGATAGTCCTCAATCGATTCGAGACTGTCTAGCCCGAGCCTCAGGAACAGCCGCAACTGCCCCTTGGATCGTCAGGGCCGGTCCACACGGAGTGGATTATTATGCCTGAACAATACGTCTCCCCACCCTATGGGGTGTAAGTCTGGTCCGTCAGCCGACCAGAATGCATTCGGCCGAAACCGATATAACCGAGGCGCCTCGCAACCGCAACAACCACATAAGTCAAACTCGTCAGGGCGTGTAAAACCACTGACGCCACTTCTAGCTAGAAAGAAACGCAAGTCCTCCCTGAGGTCCGTCTCCCGTTTTTGGTTCATACCGGGTGTGAAACACGCGAGGTAAATATTACACAAAGCTACGCCACAAAGGCCGTGCTTTGATCATCACCACAAGACTTTGCTTTTCAACAGAAGCCTTGATCATTTGCATCTTAGCATGCCACACAGGCAAACCATCCTATGCAACCGATATCAGTCACACAGAATGAAATCCGATGTCAGACACACAGTCCATTTACAAGTTCGTTCTGGGTCTGAACGAAACCGGAGGCACTTAGTACCCCGCATATCCATCGATCTCCAAGTACGTCTGGACGATCACTAACTGTTTCCATCTTCTTGGGTGTACAGCCCAATCAAGATCATCAGTAATTACCCAAACGACGTGAAGACCTCCGGTCTTCGACCATCGTCTTCATCTTCGACTTATCGTCGTATCAGTTATTCAGAATGGGATTAACCCGGTCTTTCCGAATAACTCGCGTATATTTTAAATAAGTGTTACACAAACACAACATACGCCTCATTCCAATTCATTAGTCACTAACAGTAAATTAATCAAGAGAATAATTCCCCAAATATTAACCCCGAAGGCCGAAACCAACATCAGATCAATATCCAGAAAACCATTCTGCTTGGCTAACCGACAGTTAGTTTCTAACTTTCTTTTTCTATTTTTGAATCTCAATTCAAACTAGTCGGGATTAGCGAACCTTACCGAAGTAATCATTGGTTTTAATTTCCCAATCCCAACCTATTTATCCCATGAAGTAAAACTGGTAATACTTCATATCTAACACCACAGTGTTATCGGTAAATTCAATTACCATTTCACGTTCAAATCTAATTAAAGATTTAACTATCGCCTGGAGCAAAACTGGTGATACTCCATTTCAATTATTTCAATCTAATTAAAGATTCATTAAAACTCCACTCAGTTTTAATCGTTAACTGGGTTAAAGAATCAGTGTCATTTAAAACACGGTTCACGATAAACCCAAAATCACTTTCATTAATTATCGGGTTAAAGAACAAGTGTTATTTAAAACACTGTTCACGATAAACCCAAAAATCAATATCAATTCAATTCCAATTAAATATTATTTAATTGGTACACTTCATTAAATCTAAATAAAAAGATTTAATCTTTTCCCAACTGGGTTCAAGAACAGTGTTAGTGAAGACACCATTCACGACAAACCCAAATCACATTCATTAATTATCGGGTTAAAGAACAAGTGTTATTTAAAACACTGTTCACGATAAACCCAAAAATCAATATCAATTCAATTCCAATTAAATATTATTTAATTGGTACACTTCATTAAATCTAAATAAAAAGATTTAATCTTTTCTCAACTGGGTTCAAGAACAGTGTTAGTGAAGACACCATTCACGACAAACCCAAATCACATTTGATATTCAATATAAGGCTCTGAATAGAAAATATATCGGCTTATATTCAATATCAAATTCTACGACTAACAAATGTCGTATTGGAAATAACGATATAAATATATATCTTTCAAATTTCCATAACAACACCTGTATAATCACGAATTCCAACATCGAAATATTCCGAAGACAATTTCGATTCAAATCCACTCCAATGCAATCATTGGATATTCTGGTTATTTTCAAAACCCTTTTCAAATTCAATTTATTTATTTAAAAATAAATAGAATTATATTTCTAGTTCAAAACTAGTTCAATTCGATAAAAGTCTATTTTTATCTTTTCAAATATGGAGTTTTTCATCCCAAATCTTCACAAATCATTTCTTATGATTTTACACAAATTATTACTATTTTTAATAATTTTATCTAGGCCCGTACAGTCGATTTCCATCAATGGCCATCGAACTGCACTTACAGCGACCTTTTTCGAATTCGACTTGGACATAATTCCAAATCCAACCGTTAGATTTCAAATATCTAATATTCGTTAGAAAGCTCTTTTCGATACGAACCCAAAGGTTCCGGTTTTAGGATAATCCGATGGTCGGATCTCCCGTAATGTCCGTTTGAAATAAATGGTCGAAATTCACGAACTGCCGCGGCGCGGCGCGTTCTATTCAGGCCATTATATTATATATATAATATATATAATATATATATCGTCGATTTCTATTTAAAACGAATTATATAAATAGTTTTAAAATTCGTTTCAAAATCTATTTCAACTTCCATTTCAATTCAAAGCAAAATTGAATTCTTCTTTATAAATTCGTTTTAAAATTCATTTCTATTCAATTCAAATTTCAATTCAATTTGAATTCGTTTCAATTCGCTTTCAATTCAATTCGAATTCGTTTTCAATTCAATTCATTTCGAAATCGTTTTCAATTCAATTCATTTCGAAATCGTTTTCAATTCAATTCATTTCGAAATCGTTTAAAATCGATATAAATATCGTTCACGTCAAAATGGCGTCAATCTAATCAACACGGCTTCATAAATTTCTATTTTCAAATATTCTATTTCAAATATTTCTTTTTCAAAATAGTTGTTATTATCAAAATATTTCGTTCAACACATGACCAATCTCAATGAATGAGTACTGTCAACACATGAACTTTTATTTTATATCGATAAAGATGTAAATTTTAATATTAAAATATTTCGTTCAACACATGACCAATCTCAATGAATGAGTACTGTCAACACATGAACTTTTATTTTATAATATTCTTTATTTTCTAAATTGGAATGAGGCCCAATCAATTACCATATAAAGTTAATTATATGGATTTTCATACAACACATGTATATAATAGCATTGAAAAATAATCAACCATCAACCAAAGTGCACTATACTGTATAAGCATCGAATATAGATATTCAACGCTTATAACAGCCAGTCAATCAATCGATCGACATATTCAATCAATCAGGATGAGTGAACTTCAAATTTCATCCCAACACCCGTGTGGGGTTTTCAAACAATCAAACAAAGATTTTATTTGTGCAGTTGGGCGATGTGTAAAATTTATCGACCCAATCAATGTCCTTCAAATAGGTGTACATAAACAAACCGTCTGGTTTGTAAATGAATATTTATTCACTTCACGTTAAAATTTATATTTTTAACGACAAAACATTTTATTCCATCATATGAATTTCTATTCAGTTCATTCTTTAAATAAAATGATATTTTTATTTTTCTAACTTATTTTAGAAAATTTCGGCGGCATAACGGCACGATACTAGAAACGGGACAAGGCCTAGCCTTATCCCCGGTCTAGTGAAGGCCCACGCCATTCACACATCAATCAAACCATTCAATTTCACTCAAACAATTCAATTCAATCACATAATCAAACTAATCTATGCAACCAAACAAACAAGTCCATGGTTTGTGGACGATTGTGTCGGGTGCTACTAAACACCGTCTG
Source organism: Allium sativum (assembly GCA_030737875.1). Classification (NCBI taxonomy): domain Eukaryota; kingdom Viridiplantae; phylum Streptophyta; class Magnoliopsida; order Asparagales; family Amaryllidaceae; genus Allium; species Allium sativum. The sequence continues at coordinate 807,766,350 of CM060922.1, read as the reverse complement.
CATCCTAGTATATATATATATAACTAGAAAATAAATTGAAGAGTGAGAAATTCTCACCGATAGCTATCCAATCATCTTGACTCTTCTTTTGCAGAATTCTTCGTCGACCTCGCCTTTTTGTCGCTTTCGCCCGTATTCTCTACATATGTAAAAATCGAATTTTTATTTCGATGTTCAATATATAAAAATCACATTTTTAATTCGAAGTTCAATATATGAAAATCACATTTTTAATTCGAAGTTCAATATATAAAAATCATATTTTTAATTCGAAGTTCAATATATGAAAATCACATTTTTAATTCGAAGTTCAATATATAAAAATCATATTTTTAATTCGAAGTTCAATATATAAAAATCATATTTTAATAATCACTTCATATATTTAAAAATCGAATTTTTACTATGCTATTCAATATATAAAAATCGAATTTTTATGGTGCTACCACTTATTTAAAAAACGAATTTTTATTTCAACTTCATATAGAGAAAAATCCGACCTTTTATATAGATAAAAATCCTCATCTTTCATCTTAATAAAAATTCCGTCTTTTCCATTTCAAAGATCAAATCTTTTCTTTTACTTTTTAAAGTTTAAATCTTTTACTTTTCAAAATTCAAATCTTTTAAAACCTTTCTTAAAATCAGTTTTTTTATTTCCTTAAAAAAACAGTTTTTGAACGCTTTTTTAAAAAAATCACTTTTCATTAAAATGCAACTTATATAATAAGGATTATAATCATATAAATAAAAATCAACATTTATAGTAACAAATAGAAATTAGATCTTTATATAGAAAAAAAAAATTCTAACCTTATATAAATAAATAAGAGATCAGATTTTATATAACTAAATTAATCTAACTAAGTATTAAATTAATTAAAATTGGAAAAACTTACTATTGTTGTGCGAAGAGGGAGAAGGAGGGGCGCAGTACGTCGGGGAGGAGGTAGGGGGTCGCGGTGTCGGGTAAGGTGTTCTGGCCGGCGGCGGAATGATGGTGGTGGTCTTCAGGGCGGTGGCGGCTTTAGGGTTGGGGCGATGGCTGTGTCGATTTTTGGGTGTCGGGGTCTCGAAGGAGGGAGGGAGGGTGCTAACGCGAGGAGGGGGAGGGATGTGTCAGAGGGCGGCGGAGCGATGGAGGTCGAAGGCTGGTGGCGTGCGGTCGAGGGCTAGGTGCGATTTAATCGAGCGGTTTCCTCCCCTTTTTTTTTTTTTTTAATAACAGGCGTTGACTTGATTTGAAGAGGAAAGGGGGTTAAGGGAAAGATTATATAATATTATATATTAATTTAATTTGTTTTCCAAAAAGCAACTTTTTCCTTCAAACTCCTATTCAACCCCAACGAATGCCGCCCCTAGCTAATTACCCCCATTCCGAACACAATGGGTTATGTATCGTAAGCTGATTCGACCGTTTGAATCAGTTTCCGTTAAATTTACATTTAAATCACTATATTGAATTTTAAACGTACATTTCAAATTACCGGGGCCACATACTAACTAGAAAAATTCCCGAAAAATATTTTCTAGCTTCGTATTGACGATACGGTCCTAACAAAACTAGTTTCGTCGAATTCTGAGGCCGTTTGAAAAATGGCCAATTTCCAGTCGATTAAAATCAACTGAAACCGGTCAAAACGCGTTTTCCTTTGCCACACTCACATATCGATTCGAAAAATTATGAAATTTGAAACCTAGCAATAACTTTACATCCCGGACCCAACAAAACTGGTTTCGTCGAAATCCGAGGTCGTTTGCAAAATGTCCATTTTTAAGGGCCTGAATTCCATAGCGACTATTCAGAATTTTCAACTGGACATCTCTTTTGACTCCCGCTATGAAAATTTGATTATTCGGATTCGTTGGAAAGATATTATCAATTAGATCCTAATGTTTTTGGTTTCACTAAAATCCGGATTGTTTTGCACCCGGTATGTTCAATTGAAGTTTGAAATCGAATTATCGAACTACCGCGCCATTTTCAATTCTATTTATAATTATATATAAATATTTATATTCTAACGACGACGCGTATAATATATACGTCGAATTATATTCAAAATAAATTTCACGTCGATATTATTTAAAATAATCTATTTTAAATATTCAAAATTCGCTAAAATTGCCAAAATAAAAATTTCAAACTGGCTCGCATTTTACGGGTTGTTACACATTAACTACTGGAGGAGGAGGAGGAGGGACATCTGCGGGGCCGGCTTCGGTCGCCCTAGCCTCCAAAAGTCTCCTATACCAAACAGGTACGTGCACTCCCTCTGGAATAGCAAAGTTATCGGCCATACTGAAAACGAAGAAAAAGACAGATTCAGAATGGAGAAAAACGAAGGAATTTTGCTAATCGCTTTTTGGGGAATAGCCTTTAAAATAAACTAGACTTTTCTTTGGAAAATACTTTATACTTGGTTTTGAAAATAGTTTTCCAAAAGTTTTAAAAAAAACCTTTTTGTTCCTTCTCGTAAACCATATGCTCTGATACCAAATGTAACACCCCACCTCCGCCAGGGTGACTCTTGCAAGCACTCTGACTTTGGAGGGGCGTTTGAATCAGGTAAACATGCATAATGATATATCAAGGCAGAACAAGAACATATGTATATATGTAAACAGAGTAAATAACATAGATAAAACAGCGGAAGATTTCAAACTATTTCAAAACAAGTCTGGTACAACATAATGTCAACTTTCCAAATACACAAGTCTAGATAAAAACAACATTACTGAAAAACTGAAATACATAAGTACTATCCCCAAAATAAGTGATAACCATAGCTAGCTTCATGTCAAGACTGTACATGAGCTAAAATCCCACAAGCAGCGATCAGAAATCGAAGCTAAGCTCCAATATTCCCACCCTGAGAACCTGGGGGGGGGGGGGGGAACGGAAGAAAAGATGCGAAAGAAAAACAGGTCAGTCAAAAAGACTGAGTAAGCCCTACTACAATCAATGTAAACTGATAAAGTTAACTGGCATGATGGAAACTGAGATGAGCATAAGGATAACAACATACTAGCATGATGATTAACTAACGAGGTAGATAAAGGTGTCATCGCATAATCAGGTTTAAGGTTTTGCACCACAGGTGTACTAGCAAACTAACATGACTTGAATAAACAAGTATTGATCCCTTGGCCCAAGCTTTGGCCCAATAACATGAAGTGACCCTAATACGCGGTCCAACCAAACGGTCTAGTCGATCGGCTCCCTATAAGCCTAACTCGTCACGTGTTGGTGTCAATGCGGCCCAAACATAATTGTAGTCAGACTGTGCAGGGTCTCCCGTCGGGTGTATCAAGCCCTAGGGTGTCAACCCCTGGACACCATAAACATGAGTGCACAGTCTCGATCTACTGGTACCCATGCATGCTTTCCCCGGCTTCGGACTATGTGCACGACCAAAAGTCCGCCCGGAACTACACCGGCGTACCACTCTGCCGTCGCTTTTGGTCACTTACCTCGAGTCCAGTAATCGTGCCCCCACCCTAGCCTAGTCCCTAGGGTCATGATGATACAAATTTGGGATTACTGCTGGAGTGGACCCCCATTGCTAGGATTTTTCTAGTGGGTTAAGTACGGTTTAACCCTCTTGCTAATCATGGATTAACTTGGTTAAGTGTAACGATGAGTTCACGACTTAACCCTGGTTAATCTACCAAGCCCAAATTGGTTAAGTATTAAGTGGACCATGACTTAACCCTAATCATGAGGCATTAATTAATTTAATGCGCCTTAACCTCTCACATTAGACTTTGTTGCGGTTACTAGTTAAGCCGGTCGGTTCCGGGTAGCTTTACACCACAACTTGGTCTAACCTCGGGTTCAAGGTACAACATGACCAACTTCTCACATTGGGTCCTATTGTTTGTAGCAACTAGTTAAGCCGGTCGGTTCCGGGTAGGTTTACGCTACAAACTCAACCCAACCTCGAGTTGGTCACACTTATATTTTCTAAGTGTCATGTCCATCATGTTTCCAAAACATGTTACAAGTTTTCAAGCATTTGGGTAGACCTAACTTAATAGGTAAATTCCCAAAGGGTAGACCTAACTTAATAGGTAAATTCCCAAGCTTATGTTTTTATGTCTTTTAAGTTTACCCAACCCCAAACGCAATCCCATCGCTTACATATCGCAATAGCGCATAAAGGATAGAAAGAGGGAACTTGGCATAATCATGACATAAAGGTGTTGAAGCCACAAGTTTAACATGGTGGCATATGAAATGTACATATGTTCATATACTTGCATATTACATTTTAGGCCTCAAAAGCATGCATAAAACCAAACTTGGCATATTGGTGATACATGGTGATAAATGACATGTAGAAATGGCCACAAGTTCGCATTTAGCCTCACATGCAAGTTATCATAAGAGATATGATAACCTACATGTTGCCAAAATGCAACCTTTAGCATAAAGCTTGAAGCTTTAGGCTCATAAACCCAAGATAAGCTTGCATAACATGATAACATGAGTGAGATGATCAACCCAAACTTGCATACATAACATGGCAACTTGCATATCATAACATAGCAAACTTGCATACATAACATGATAGACTTGCATATTACATCATAGTAAACTTGCATAACATATCATGATAAACTTGCATATCATATCATAGCATACTTGCATAACATGATAAACTTGCATATCACATCATAATGATCAAACACAACTTGCATCATTCATTAGCTTTAGAGTTTAAATTTGAAAGTAGAAAAGGGCTTACAATGCTTATGAAGGCACAAAAAATATGACAAAGCCCTTATGAAATCAAATAGACCCAAAATGCAAGCTCTAATAGAAAAACCCTTGAGCCAAAATGATCAAAACTCTTTCTGTATGATGCAAATATAGAAACTTGACTTGAATGCAAGCTAATGATGCTCATACAAGCTTGAAAACACTTGTATGCATGGAAAATCTCATAGAAATTTATTTAGGAATTTTATGAAGAGAGTGGAGGCCATGAGAGGAATGATTTTGCCATAGTTTAGTTGTATGAATGAATAATGATGATTTAGGGTTAGGTTAGGGGCTTATTTATAGAGATTAGGATTAGTTTCAACCTTAGGATTAAACCCTAGTTCCAATCTCAGCCCTCAAAACCGAATCTGGCCCCCAAACTCAACACAAACCCAAAATGGTGCACCAGGCAAAACTGCCCGGCTGGACCAAGTCGACAGCCAAGTCGACAGGGCTGTCGACTTGGGTCCAACCAAGTCGACTCCCAAGTCGACAGGGCTGTCGACTTGGGTACTCTGGCGGGAATTTTCCCGCCTGCGCCCAACTGCCCTAATTTCCCAAATTCAAACTTGAATTTGAAATCTGTTTTTACTTTGAAATTTTTTGAAAACTTCGTTGGGCCTTAATCGGGTCATACGGACTCCGATTTTCGAAAACTCGGACTCTATTTCGCGTAATTTTCCGAGACAAACGCAATGGCATAGCCCGTTTCCCTTGATTCAGATTTATAAATTAAATTCTGCCTCGATTTACGTTATAATAGGTTATTGAAAATACGGGTTGTTACACGAATGGTTTCCTGGGTGTTGATCTGATGTTGGTTTCGGCCTTCGGGGTTAATATTTGGGAAATCGTTCTCTTACTGATTTACGGTTAGCGACTAATGAATTGAAATGATGCGTATGTGTGTTTGTGTTGCACTTGTTTATTATATACGCGAGTTGCTCAGAAAGACCGGGTTTATCCCATTCTGAATAACTGAATCGACGATAAGAAATCGAAGATGAAGACGGTGGTTGAAGACCGGAAATCTTCACCTCGTTTGGATGGTAACTGATGTCCTGATTGGGAGGCATCCCGAAATATGGATAATGAGTGGTGATCGTCCAGACGTACATGGAGATCGATGGGTTTGCGAGTTAATATAGTGCCTCCAGTTTCGTTCCGACCCAGAACGGACTTGTAAATGGATTGTGTGTCTGACATTGGAATTCATTCTATGTGATTGATAGCCATCAGTTGCATGGTGTGGATTGCCTGTGTGACATGCTAAGATTCAGTTATCAGGGCTTCTGTTGAGAAGCAAAGTCTTGTGATTGATGATCAAAGCACCGCCTGTGTGGCGTAGCTTTGTACATAACGTGAATTCGTGAGCCTCACACCCCGGTATGAACCAGAAACGGGAGAAGGACCTCAAGGAGGGCATGCGTTTCCTTCTAGTTAGAGGTGGTGTCGGTGCTTAAACTGGCTGACATTTATACTATTTTTCACCTATGTGGTTATTGCTGTTGCGAGGCGCCTCGGTTATATCGGTCGATCCAGGACCGATGGAGTCATTCGTTGGCTCATTGATGCCCGAAAGGGCGGGGAAACATAGTGTTCAGGCATAATAATCCACATCGGTGGACCGACCCTGACGATCCAAGGGGCAGTTGCGGCTGTTCCTAAGACACGGGCTAGAGCGTCTCGAAGTCGGTGAGGACTATCTTTTGCCTTGGTTCATGATGGAAATCCAATTTCCAAATACGACACCGTGCGGTTTTGATTGTATATATATATGGCGACATGATATATGGTACCCATGCCGTCTATGATTGATATTTATGATTGTGTATGAAATTAGAAACTAACTGTAAACAAGATAAGATTGATGGTTTCCTGGGTATTGGTCTGATGTTGGTTTCGGCGTTCGGGGTTAATACCTATGGAATCGTTCTCTTACTATTTTACAGTTAGAGTCTGATTATCAAATGATTTGTTTTGCTCGTATCAAGCATATTTTGGTCGATATAAGGTAAAACTCTATCCTCCGGTTTGCGTTGCATTGTGTGATGGGACTTGAGTCTTATATCGGCTTCATTTTTATAAAAAGCTTTGCGATGTTTAAAAGATTTAATTGTTTTAAAGCACTGGCAGTCCAATGGAGTAAACCTGTTCTGCCAAAGTGGCGTGGTCCTGTGATTAGCCATATTATAAAATGTGTTAAGTAGATTTATCATACCAGTCCCATGACTGACTCGTAGTTTGTTTCACTTGCAAACTCGGGTGCCCCTTCTTCTACACAGGCAGCCTTGTATTCAGGTTTTAGCAGGCTCTTTCTGGGTAGCTGGAGCTGAAGATGGATTCTATCATTTATCTCTTTTTATGCTGTTCAACTCCTATTGTGCATATTATGTTTGTTTTCGGCTGTTGACATTTATGTATAGCTGAACTGTATTTGTACTAAGTATGATCCTGTATACTGTGTAACTCTGATGATTATTGTTTATCCTATGATTATTTGTTCATTATCTGGTGTATTTATCTATTTCTGTTCTGCTATTATCTGTTTATGTGTTATATTCCAAAGATTACCCTTAACACCGTCAGTACGGGTTTTGGGGTCGTCACAACATGGTATCAGAGCTTTTGTTAAGCTTAGTGCTGGAATATAACATATTAACGGACTCATCAGAAATAGAACCAGTAGTGTTCTAGGACGAATAACTTATTACAGATAGGATCAGCAATATCCTATTATGAGTAGCAGAATGAAATATACCCGGATGGACACATTTACATTTGAAGTATTTGTCTCTATATTTTAAAATATCTTTTCTATTGACCTGACACTTGATCTGCTATTAGCAGAAGTACAAGAAAATGAGTGTCAGAATCAGAAGGGATGCAGAACCAGATATTGAGGCCCTATTGATTAAGTATCGAAATATGGGTAGAATACCGTTCTCGGGCGAAGAATCTATTATGAAAACACAAGCTTGGATTCGATCTGCTGAGAAAATCTTTGACGGTTTAAAGCTGAGGGATGACCAGAAAAGATTACTGGCATCTTGGGCACTCAAAGACGAAGCTTTGTTCTGGTGGGATTCAGTTGTTAAGGATAATCCAGAAGGTGATATCACCTGGGATAGATTCAAAGTGATTTTCCTAGAAAGATTTACTCCTCCTGAAGCAACTGAGCGGTTATGTGATGAATTCTCTTATCTGATACAAGGAGATATGACCATTCCAGAATATCATAAGAAATTCAATGAATTTTCTCACTTTGCCCCTCATTTAATTCAAAATCCGAAGAGGAAGAATCTGAGATTTATCAACGGGCTTCATAGAAAATATCAGAATAGTGTAATGAGGAATGTGAAGCTTCCTTTTTCTGAAATGATATACATGGCTTACCAGTATGAGGATCTCGACAAGAAAGGTATGTTACAGTACGAAGAGGAAGTCAGCTCTAATAATAAAGATGACTCTGAAACTGATCATCCTGAGGCCAGTAGGAAGTCTGAGGTCAGTAAGAAGCCCAGTTCCAAGAGAAAAAAGGCTAATTCTGCGAAAGAACCAGTAAAGAACGCCAATTGCTCTAACTGCCATTTGAAAGGGCATTTGTCGATAAACTGCGGACCCTTGAAGAAGCGATTAAAAGGTGGACTTCAATCCAAAGAGGGATTTCAAGAGAATAGAAAATGCAATCTCTGCCATCAGGCTGGTCACGTAAAGCAAGATTGCTGGCTGTTGAAAAAGACTGAAATAGTTCAAGTAAATGAAGTAGCAAAAACTTCTAAGCCCTCAGCTAGTCAAGGAAGACCAGATGTTTTGGAAGGCACGCTAACTGTCAAAGATATTCCAGTTAAAGTACTGTTTGACACCGGTGCGTCGCGAAGCTTTGTTGCAAAGAATATGGTTAAGAAACTGGATTTGGATTTGAAGAAGCTCAAAGAACCAATGACTGTCCATAATCCGGTTGGGGGTTCCCTCGATCTCAGTTGGGTTTGTGGGGTGCCGGTTTCTTTTTCTCGTTATCGGTTCCCTACCATTGCGGTCGTCATGAATTTTACAGAGTTTGATCTTATCTTGGGGTTAGACTAGTTGACCAAATATGAAGCTGAGGTTAAATGCGCCGACAGAGTCGTAAAGGCGAAGATTAAATCAGGTGATTATATAACCATTCCCTGTGAAGGTCAAAATTCTAATAGAAAGGACTTCTGTGCAGCTTTAGATGTCTCTCCTGCTCAAATAGAAAATATCCCTGCGGTCGTAGAGAATATTCCCAAACTCATCAAAGATATTCCTGTCGTAAAGAATTATGCAGATGTGTTCGAGGAAGTCGTTAGTCTACCTCTGCAGAGGGAAATTGATTTCAAGATCGCGTTAATTCCGAACGCAAGGCCAGTAGTGCACGCCATTCGGAGGATGACCCTAAAGGAGAAAGAAGAACTAGACAATCAAACACGACAGCTCGTATGGAAGGGGCTGATCAGGCATAGTTTCTCTGATTGGGGAGCAGCAGTGGTGTTTGTCCCAAAATCTGATGGTACTCTGCGACTATGTGTGGATTATCATGACTTGAATAAGCAGACAATAAAGAACAAATATCCATTGCCACGAATCGATGATTTATTGGATCGTCTGAATGGAGCATAGGTATTTTCAAGGATGGACCTAGCTACAGGTTTCCATCAGCTTCGTATTGCCGAAGAGTGTGTTCCTATGACAGCATTCAGAGGTCCAGACTTATTCTATGAGTGGTTAGTGATGTCGTTTGGCTTATGTAACGCTCCAGCCTACTTCGTCGATTTGATGAATAGAGTGTTCAGAGGAGTCCTGAATAAGTTTGTTCTGGTTTTTATTGACGATATTCTAATCTTCTCTAAATCAAAGGCCAAACATGAAAAACATTTGGATCAAGTTCTAGAAATTCTTAAGAGGAATGTATTGAAAGCTAAACTTTCCAAATGTATATTCTACCAAGATGAAGAGAAATTTCTCGGCCACGTCGTATCGAAAGAAGGAATTGTTGTGGATCCAAGTAAAATCATAGCTATTCAAAATTGGAAACAACCTAGTACTCCTACAGAAGTCCGCAGTTTTCTCAGATTGGCTTGTAATTACCGAAAGTTCGTTAAAGATTTTTCGAAGATATCTAGTCACTTAACGAAGCTTACAAAGAAGCATTCAAAATTCAAGTGGACTCCAGAATGTGAGGAGGCTTTTGAAGAGCTAAAGTTAAGATTAACAACAGCTCCAGTGTTAACGAATATTGACGGCAATCAGAACTTGAAAGTCTGGACAGATGCCTCTAGAGAAGGCCTTGGTGCAGTGTTAATGCAAAGAGGTCAAGTTGTTGCTTATGCAAGCCACCAGCTGAAGCCACATGAAAAGAATTACGTCACTCATGATCTTGAGTTGTTGGCTATAGTATTTGCTTTGAAAATCTGGAAACACTATCTTTCGGGTGAGAAATTCGAACTATTTACAGATCACCAGTCACTAAAGTATCTTTTCACCCAGAAAGACTTGAATCTGAGGCAGCAACGTTGGCTAGAATTCCTTGCAGCATACGATTTTGAGATTCTATACACTCCGGGGAAAGCCAATGTCATGGTCGATGCGCTAAGTAGAAAGAATGTTATGATCGCCAGTTTTATTATCACGACTTCATTCATAGATAAAATATCTGCTCTTCAGAAGGATGATCACTTCATTCAGAAGATCAAAGAGGTGATTCAGAAGGGCGAGCCCTCGGGTTTTCAGGTAGATAATGATGGGATTCTAAGGCTAAAAGGTCGAATCTGTGTTCCTAACATTTCTGAGCTCCGAAAGGAAGTGCTGGATGAATGCCACAAGTCAAAACTTAGTATCCATCCAGGAGTAAGCAAAATGTATAATGACATCAAACGCACCTTCTGGTGGAAGTCGATGAAGAGAGACATTTCGTTATATGTTAGCCGATACCCTACGTGCCAGCTAGTCAAAAGAGACCAACAGAAACTGGCTGGGTTGTTGCAACCGCTGGACGTTCCAGGTTGGAAGTGGGAACATATTTCCATGGACTTCATAGATGGTTTTCCCAGAACCAGAAAAGGAAATTACACTATTTGGGTGATCGTAGATCGCTTCACGAAGACCGCCCATTTCATACCTGTCAGATCAAACAGAACTGCTCAGAGTCTGGCGCAGATTTATTTCAAGGAAATTGTTAGGCTGCATGGGGTGCCGATCAGTATAGTTAGTAATAGAGATCCAATATTCACTAGCAAATTCTGGGAGGCATTTCAAGTAGAACTGGGAACAAAGCTGAACTTGAGTACCACTTATCATCCTCAGACAGATGGTCAGACTGAGAGGGTGAATCGTATACTAGAAGATTTATTGCGGGATTGTGTTCTAGATTTCGGTGGATTATGGGAAGACCATTTACATTTGGCTGAATTCTCATATAACAACAGCTACCAGGCGAGCCTGACAATGTCGCCATTCGAAGCATTGTATGGTAGACCGTGCCGATCTCCTGCTTGTTGGGTCGAACCTGGTAATAGGCTTGTATTGGGACCTGATACGATCCGAGAGGCTGCTGACAAAGTCAATTTCGTTAAGAAACGATTACTCGCCGCTCAAAGCCGACAGAAGAGCTATGCCGATAAGAGAAGAAGAGATATATAATTTGTTGTTGGCGACTATGTATATTTGAAAGTATCACCGACGAGAGGAGTTATCCGGTTCGGTAAAACAGGGAAATTGGCGCCCAAATTCATTTGTCTGTTTCCTATTCTGGAACGGATTGGAACTCTCGCCTATAGGGTTCAATTGCCTGATTGGTTGCCTGGAGTACATGATGTGTTTCACATATCTCAACTTCGAAAGCACGTTCATGATCCAGACTTGATCGTGGAAGAAGCAGCTCAACAGGATATTGAAATTACTCCAGAATTGGCTGTGAGAAGAGAGCCGTTCAAGATTATTGGCAAAGAAACCAAAGAGTTGAGGAACCAAAAGGTTCACTTAGTCAAAGTGCAATGGAGTGGTGATCCGCGAGATTGTACTTGGGAAATTGAGGAGAACATTCGGAAAGCCTATCCTAGGTGTCGAGTGGATATCTCTGATTGACTCTAGTGCAAGGTACATTTACCATACTTTGCATTACCAATTAGTTCTCTACTCTGTGGTTATTTTCTTTCCATGGATGTGCATTTTTAATTCTATATTCTGAATGATTTTAAAAGAGTATAGAAATTGATTAGTATATTTGTGAAAAAATTAAAAACAAATTGCTTGTTGTTTGCATTGTGTGATAGTAAATTGGATTAATTAAATTATTGAAACGATAGTTCATTTAATCAATAATAGAATGATTGGATTAATTAAATTATTGAAATGATAGTTCATTTAATCAATAATAGAATGAATGGTAGAATTTGTTCATTTAAATCACACATAGAACTGATTTAAAAATAGATAGAAATATATACATTTGCATTATATATGTTTGAACAGGTAATTGGATTAGCTGTTGAGTAAAGAATTTATTTGCGTGCCCGACAAATAGGTAAACCTTAATGAGTTGGATGCGAAATATTATTATATCAACTCCTGTGAATGCCATTGGATGCGGAGTGCTGGTTATTCTGTGTGTAAAAATAAATGTCGCCATAGGATAGTAACAATTAATTTTGAACTGCATTACATGGCGTACTTCTAGAAGATAGGCATACTTCATCATATACCACATAAGCATTTGGAGCTTGTGTGACGAGGTGGAAGATTTACCATATGAGCGAGAGGCTTGTATGGCGATGACTATATTTTACAGGTTGAACTGATGACTGATATGACTATATAAAATTGTAATGATAAATTACCAGATTAATAAAAAAAACCACACGAGTCTGGAGTTGACAATAATCACGTCTCTCTAGTTATTAGATACGGCACATGGATTATTTATTTCCCACACGGGACGAGGTGACGAAGATTTATCCTCTGGAGCAATTAAAATACACACTCCCTCGGGTTTTGACAGGGTGACGAGAATTTATTCTCTGGAGTTATTATCTATACATGCTCCCCTGTAAACACCAGAATATATCACTATAAATATGTGTATGCTTATTAGGATTTATTGGGTACCTAATACGGCCCAACAAATTTCCAAACCTCTCCCTGTACAAAGGAGGATACCCGAAATTTATCGAAAATTCCGGGTGTTAGACAAATTTTTGAAGAATTCGAAAATTCTCAGAAACTGAAAAATTGGAGAATGGAATCCAGATTGAACGTAGAGTTGACTAGTCAAACCACTTTCGACTTTGTTCCTTTTCGGGGACGAAAAGTTTTAAGTGGGGGAGATTGTAACGACCCGGAAAATCTGAACCAATTTAAATTTTTTAAATTGGCTATAATAATGGATTTTAAATATTTAAAATAAATATTTTAAATAATAATGATGAAAAGTAAGTTTGAATCAAAGTTGAAAATAAATATAATTACTTTGAATTATAAACAAGGCCTGAAATGGCGCGGTAGTTTCAAAATTTGAATTCAAACTTCGACTCACTGTATCGGGTGCAAAACAAAACGGATTTGAGTTAAACCAAAAATATTTAAATCTGTTAGTGAATACCTTTCTAATGAATCTGAAAAATCGAAGTTTCATAGCGGGAAGCAAAAGTTATGGCCAAATGAATTTTCAGAAAGGACGCTATAGAAATTATATAGCCCGTGAAAATGGCCATTTTGCAAACGACCTCGGAATTCGACGAAACCACTTTTGTTGGATCCGAGATGTGAAGTTATGGCTAGGTTTCAAATTTCATAATTTTTGAAGTTAATATGTGAGCGTGGCAAAGGAAAACGTATTTTGGTCAATTACAGTTAAATTGGATCGACCAGAAATGGGCCATTTTTCAAACGGTCTCAGAATTCGATGAAATTAGTTTTGTTGGGACCGTATTGTAAAAACATAGCCATATTTATTTTTCTGGAATTTTTCGAATCAGTTTGTGGCCCCGGCAAATTGAAATGTACGTTCAAATCGAATATTGAATGTTTTATATTTTAATTTGAAGGAAAATTGACTGAAACAGTCGAATGGGCCTACGAAACATATCCCATTGTGTTCGGAATGGGTGTAAAACGCTAGGGACGACAGTCGTTGGGTTTGGATTGGAGGTCGTGGTAGAAAACCCCCTTTTAAAAGCTCCCGGCCAATCAGAATTTATAAAAAAAAAAAAAATTCTCAGAAACCCCACCCCCCCGATAAACGACGGAAGTGGCTCGAAACTTCCCGACCATTTTTCCGCCGCCACGTCGATCTTCAGCCCCGCCTCCAGTTGGGTTTTTTGTTCGCCTCCCTCCCCTCTTCAAATCCATACCACCTTCGCCCCTCTTCGCTTCGTGTACATCGAGATCCAGGGCCAGGAAGTTGCGCCGCCTCAGGTGAGATTTCTCCTCCATCGCGCCATCGCAAGGGGCCCCACCTACCTCGATCTACGCGCCATTCGAGGGTCTTTAATGCTGTATCAACCGATCGGGCTGCAACCTTACGGATTGGAAGCAAAAATCGAACCCTAGTTCGAACGTTTTCAGAGAGGTATACGACCTATTTTAAATAAACTATATTATAGCAGTTTAAAGCACTACGGTTTTTGATTTCACTGTAAAAATCATATCTTTTCTGTTTCTTGACAAAATTCAATGAAACAAGAGACAGTGGACTCGTATGGACGTCTTCTACATTCTAGAAGAGACCGCATATTTTTCTGAGCCTTCTGCTATTTTTGATGGAGTGAAACCCAATGTGAGATTTCTAAATTATAAACGATATGGAAAAGGATGATGTATAAATTATATAGTCGATGTATGACTTGTATAAGCGTTGTACACCTCATGTATAAGCATTGTATAGGTTATACGTTCGATGTATAAGTTATATATGCGTTGTAAGAAATTATATATGTGTTGAAATAGAAGTGAAATGCTTATATATATATATATATATATATATATATACACGACCCTCGTCCACAAACCATGGACGATTTTTATTGGTTGTGATTGGTGTGAAAATTGATTGATTACGAATGGTTGATTAGAATTGTTTGTGGTTGAAATTGATTGATTGTGGTTGAAAAATACCCGTTTGTGGTTGAGAATTATTTGGTTGGAACCACATAGGACTAGTTTGTGGAAATGGAAAAAAATATACATGCCGCCTACGTGCGAACTAGATGCATGAATCCCCATTGTCAAAAGTTGCGAGGCTTTAAGGTAGAGCGAGGAGCCGTACTAGGGACGGCCCCGGTTTTAACTGCCCTGCCATTATGCTGCCGAAATTTTGAATAATATTCATGTGTTAGAATTATTTTCCTATGTTGAAACTATATTCGTCTGTTGAATAGAAAACCTTCATGTGTTGAATCGAAATTCATTCGTTGAATTGAAATTCGTGTGTTGAATGGTATTCGTGTTTTGAATAAATTGTTTTAACAATAAAAATCACATTTTTACTCTATATATACAAATTATAGAAAACCTTCATGTGTTGAATCAAAATTCATTCGTTGAATTGAAATTCATGTGTTGAATGGTATTCGTGTTTTGAATAAATTGTTTTAACAATAAAAATCACATTTTTACTCTATATATACAAACTATAGAAAACCTTCAGGTGTTGAATCGAAATTCATTCGTTGAATTGAAATTCATGTGTTGAATGGTATTCGTATTTTGAAAGAAATTGTTTTATAATAAAAATCCTATTTTTATCATCAATATGAACTATATAAAATAATCTTGTTTTGAAATAAATTGTTTTATAATAAAAATCATATTTTTATTACATATATGAACTATATAAAATAATCTTGTTTTGAAATAGATTGTTTTATAATAAAAATCATATTTTTATTACATATATGAACTATATAAAATAATCGTGTTTTGAAATGAATTGTTTTACAATAAAAATCACATTTTTATTATATACATGAATTGTTAGAAATAGTGAAGTGTTGAAATAGAAGACAGTTAGATAAAAATATCATTTTTATCAAATGTATGAAAATCATATAGTTTTGAAATCAAAGAATCGATATATATATATATATATATAGAATTGAAATATATCGAATAACGAAGCTGCAGTTCGTATTTTGAAACCGTGATTTCAAACGATTATTGCGGGAGATCCGAACATCGGATTTTTCCCGAAATTGCAACCGTTGGGTTCGCTTTGGAAATATCTTTCCAACGGCACCAACTTTGTAAAAATCCAACGGTTGGATTGTCTGGAATGTTTAATTCAAATCTGAAGAAAAACAGCGCCAGAATCGATTATATTTATATATATATATAAATATAATTATATTAAATCGAATAACGACGCTGCAGTTCGTATTTTGAAATCGAAACTTCAAACGATTATACCGGGAGATCCGACCGTCGGATTTTCCAGAAACTGGAACCATTGGATTCATTTTGAAAAGATCTTTCTAATGATGTAAATTTTGTGAAGATCCAACGGTTAGATTTTTAGATATGTGTAAATCAAATCTGAAGAAAAACAGAGCCACGGCCGCGTTATGGCCCGAAGCGTCGTTTGAATAAATTGGCTATTTTAAAATAAATAAAAATGGCGATAAATCATTATAAAATATTATAAACGGTATGGATGTGAAATTTAGAAACTAACTGAAGGTTGGCTAAGTCGAATGGTTTCCTGGGTGTTGATCTGATGTTGGTTTCGGCCTTCGGGGTCAATATTTGGGAAATCGTTCTCTTACTGATTTACGGTTAGCGACTAATGAATTGAAATGATGCATATGTGTGTTTGTGTTGCACTTGTTTATTATATAAGCGAGTTGCTCAGAAAGACAGGGTTTATCCCATTCTGAATAACTGAATCGACGATAAGAAATCGAAGATGAAGACGGTGGTTGAAGACCGGAAATCTTCACCTCGTTTGGATGGTAACTGATGTCCTGATTGGGAGGCATCCCGAAATATGGATAATGAGTGGTGATCGTCCAGACGTACGTGAAGATCGATGGGTTTGCGAGGTAATATAGTGCCTCCAATTTCGTTCCGACCCAGAACGGACTTGTAAATGGATTGTGTGTCTGACATTGGAATTCATTCTATGCGATTGATAGCCATCAGTTGCATGGTGTGGATTGCCTGTGTGACATGCTAAGATGCAGTGATCAGGGCTTCTGTTGAAAAGCAAAGTCTTGTGATTGATGATCAAAGCACCACCTGTGTGGCGTAGCTTTGTACATAACGTGAATTCGTGAGCCTCACACCCCGGTATGAACCAGAAATGGGAGAAGGACCTCAGGGAGGGCATGCGTTTCCTTCTAGTTAGAGGTGGTGTCGGTGCTTAAACTGGCTGACATTTATACTATTTTTCACCTATGTGGTTGTTGCTGTTGCGAGGCGCCTCAGTTATATCGGTCGATCCAGGACCGATGGAGTCATTCATTGGCTCATTGATGCCCCCAAAGGACGGGGAAACATAGTGTTCGGGCATAATAATCCACATCGGTGGACCGGCCCTGACGATCCAAGGGGCAGTTGCGGCTGTTCCTGAGACACGGGCTAGAGCGTCTCGAAGTTGGTAAGGACTATCTTTTGCCTAGGTTCATGATGGAAATCCAATTTCCAGATACGACACCGTGCGGTTTTGATTGTATATATATATGGCGACATGATATATGGTACCCATGCCGTCTATGATTGATATTTATGATTGTGTATGAAATTAGAAACTAACTGTAAACGAGATAAGATGGATGGTTTCCTGGGTATTGGTCTGATGTTGGTTTCGGTGTTCGGGGTTAATACCTATGGAATCGTTCTCTTACTATTTTACAGTTAGAGTTTGATTATCAAATGATTTGTTTTGCTCGTATCAAGCATATTTTGGTCGATATAAGGTAAAACACTATCCTCCGGTTTGCGTTGCATTGTGTGATGGGACTTGAGTCTTATATCGGCTTCATTTTTATAAAAAGCTTTGCGATGTTTAAAAGATTTAATTGTTTTAAAGCACTGGCAGTCCAATGGAGTAAACCCGTTCCGCCAAAGTGGCGTGGTCCTGTGATTAGCCATATTATAAAATGTGTTAAGTAGATTTCTCATACCAGTCCCATGACTGACTCGTAGTTTGTTTCACTTGCAAACTTGGGTGCCCTTTCTTCTACACGGGCAGCCTTGTATTCAGGTTTTAGTAGGCTCTTTCTGGATAGCTGGAGCTGAAGATGGATTCTATCATTTATCTCTTTTTATGCTGTTCAGCTCCTATTGTACATACTATGTTTGTTTTCCGCTGTTGACATTTATGTATAGCTGAACTGTATTTGTACTAAGTATGATCCTGTATACTGTGTAACTCTGATGATTATTGTTTATCCTGTGATTATTTGTTCATTATTTGGTGTATTTATCTATTTCTGTTCTGCTATTATCTGTTTATGTGTTATATTCCAAAGATTATCCTTAACACCGTCAGTACGGGTTTTGGGGTCGTCACACGTTCCATCGAGCTCATCTCATGCATGGGTCCGCTAGCTCGGGAAGATAAGACACTGTAGTATCAGTAGATATGTTTGTGCACATCCTGTAGACGAAGGGTTGCCACTTTAGGGAGTGATACATCCTACAGTAGGGCCAGCATAGGGTATCTATGGAGTTAGGGAGCAGATCGATTGGGGTAGTAATTAGGGTACATCCAGTCTCGCTTGTTTAGGAGCCCATTATTATCCTTAGGGGGTAACACCAGTATGTTCAGTTGAGTTGCCTGTTATTATATGGGGTAAAACGTCTCACTAGAAGTACACCTAAGTCTAGCATCTAGTTGGGGATCATCTTATTCATATGATACTAGTATTGGTGCAGAGAAAAGTATTAGAGATGCGCAATGCATATTTTATTCAATTTATCCTGTTTACCTTATTATACCTACCATATGACACTGTTATCTATCTCCAACTTATATGCATGTCATTATGCTTTTATTTATTTATATGCTAAAAGTAACTGGAATCGCCAGACTTTATGTCTGACCTTTTTTGTTTACTCTTCTTTCTCTTCCGTTTCCCCCTAGGTTCTCAGTGTGGGAATACTCAAGCTTGATCAGGATTCTTCTTTCATTTTGCTTGGAGCTGCTTAGATGTACTACTTGATTTCATATCTTCTCTATGATGGCTATATTTTAGCGATTATGCTTCTTTATTTATTGTAATATGATGATTTTAGTACAAGACTGAAGTTTTAAGTTGATGTATTGGGTTTTATATATTTCAGACTCATGATGTAACTATGTTTTGAACCACGATGCTTTCTGCTTAATAAAATTTTAAATTGTAACAGCCCGAAAATCCATACCAATTTGAGCTGACTAATATCCTACACATTCAACTCAAAGTGCACGAAAATTTAGGTCATTAATAGAAAGAAATTAGAGGATGAATTAGAAAAGATAGAACTGATAGAATAAAAGAAGAAGAAGAACATCATAATCAGAGTAACATGAATCTCACAGCGGAACGAATAACAAGTATTATAACATAACTTTCAAATACACAAACTGAATTTGCATATACATACCATATCAGAGTACAACTCATATATATTACAGCGGAAATAATCTCTATCTAACTAATGGTGAAGCCTTCTGCTTCCGGCTCCTCCAAGTGAATCTGCAAAACCTGAAACACTTGACTACCCATATAAATTTGGGCACCTAAGAGTTTAGGGAAAACAAACAAAATAAACTCGTGAGTAAATTCCAACCATATCGTTTAACTTTGAAAATCCTTTTGAAACAAAAGGATAATAGTAAGACCAACCCACACATAAACATGGACGGTTTTTACCTTACTATAACCCAAAGTACTTTGATATCAAACTCCAGTGATATTACAATAATGTCTAATCAAATAAATAACCAAATAGCAGAACGCTTGCATCTCATGCTCCACATATATAATATAAAATCTAAAACCGCAGAGCGCTTATTGGAGATTGGATTCCAATAGACAAGGTATTGGAGCACCTACCGATCAGTGTGCTCTAGAGGGTATACACCTGGGTTCAACAAGAACGTCTTGCAACCCAGCCACACATGACCGACCACTCATTTAGCTTGAGTGTATCGAATATATTGCCACCCACGGTTTTTGGCCATCCAACCATAATACGAAGATACAAAATCGAAAAAGAAGAACAAATATGAATTTTCTCTAGATCGGTGACAATACACCCTGCTTAGGGATGACCCAACTAACCATGCTGCCTAGCCCTACTTTTGTTACTTCCTGGTTGTGAGGCTAGTGGCTACGTCTATCTTCAGAACATCTGATCACCATTCACTTTGAATGCCACATCGTCAAACCTGTCAATTCACTGATCGATTTCCAAAAATATCATGGGTACAAAAACCTAAGAGGAACGAATTCCTCCGCCACCAGACGTAATACCTTTAAAAGATCAACCATACAAGATTTGTTAGGTATACTCTGTCAGACACTCGTCCATACAAGTTGTCCTGGGACTGGACAAACAGAAAACACCATTCTGGAACAGGATGACCCTTGCATTTCACTCCGTCTTCAATTATCTTCAGCATAATCTAATTCGCAGCGCTTAGGCCTATACGGAGTGGTTTTCGGATAATAAATCAAAACGGTCTCTCCGTATCGACAAAGATGGTCAAAACACTTCGATAGTCGGTTATTTAACTATCGAAGTAAAAACTACACCCATTCAGATGTACAACTAAACATCACACAATCGCGAGCACTTTTTATTTAACATTTGTTTTTATTATTCGCATTCCCATATCTTACCAGATATTTCCCAAATCCTGTTTAAGCCTTTTCACACTTCCTGGAAAACATTCCCAGTTATTATAAATTTTCATTCTCCTATTTTCCAGAAAATATACGTTATTAACATTCAAAAACATTTCCATTCTTTTTATATTCTTTATTTCCTACACTTGGATAATATCCCTATCTATGTTGGAAAAATATTTCCAATTTCATTATAAACATTTTAATCTGCCAAAAGTTCACTTTTAAAACATTATTCACCTTAAATGTGAATATCATCCCTATTATAGAAATCTGAATGCTTTTATCAAATACTCTTTTGTTAAATAAATACCCTTATCCTGTTTACCGAAATCTCTTTCATAATTTATATTCCTATTCCACTTTATAAGCTCGGTTTCAAGTCAACTTCTTGTTAAATCAATATTAAGTTTATAACTAAATATTGATTACATATCCTGTTATAATTTGTTGGTTTAAACATTAACTACCCTATTAGATTTTAATTCCTAAAATAATTTACTTTAACACATTCGACATCGTCGAATGTTAGTTCTAATTCCTAATAATGTTATTGAGTTCTAATCATATTCCAGACATCTAAATGATGTCATCATTTTCGGAAATGATTTTACAATTTCTCTTTCTAAACCCATTCTTATATTTCTTTGAACAAACATCATTACTTATTACTTTAGAATAAGTGGATTTCAAACACACTGTTTCATTTCCTAAGGAGTAGTGCTATATATATAAAAATCACGCTTAAGATTGGTCAACAACATTAATTTATCCTTACCGTTCAAAAACTTGCAATACGTTGTAATATTCCTCTTTATAACTAATCTCGACGTCACAGTCACGCTTAAGCCTGGTCAACAACGTTATTTTATCGTTATAGTTCAAATACTTGCAATACGCTGCTATATTCCACTTTATAACTAATCTTGACATCTCTTTCCATTACAAACTGATACCATTCCTCGATAATAGTGAAGTCATTCAAGTTAGGGTATTTCATTTACCTCTCAGACCTTGATCGACAATGTTCTTATCATAGAATAGATATAAGTCCGTAACTCCAAACTCCTTATTACTTATAGTATCCCTCAAACCATATTTCTTGTTTTATTTGGAATATGGTTTGTTAACACCATATTCATACTTCGAAATCTTTGTTGTTTTTGACTATTTATATTAAACATTTACTCTTTGCTTTCTTCATTCCACAGTTCTATTTATAATTTCTTTACCAAGATCCTTTGACGTTCTTTGTCTTCTGACGTTTTACTTTTATTTGAATCATTATACTTAATTCAAGTAACATCTTTATTATAAACTCAATATCCTCATAAATGAAATCCATTTAAGAAACAATTATTTAATTAGAAATAATTAAATAATATTTACTTTATCATTGCTGAAGTAAATAGTTTACCTCATCGTTAATCTAAAGTAGATTGGTTGCTTACTTTACAATGACTAATTATATTAGTTCAATAATTATTTAATACTTCATTAGTTAAAAAGGGTAATTAATAATTAAGGGATCTTATTTATTAAACAATTAATTTCTAAAACCATTATTTATTTGATTAACTGAAGATTAATTAATCAAATAATCAATTTCTAACAAAACAGTTGATTTAATCAACTTCAAATCATCAGTTAATTTGATAACTGATCGTAATTACTTATTACCCTTTAGATTAATAAAATTAATCTAAAAATATTGCTTTAATTATAAAATATAATTTTTACAACTTAACTTCGTTGATTTTCCTGTCGGCCAATAAACTTCTTAACTTAAAGATGGGTTTATGGTCGACTGTTGCCACTTTCTTAATCGATATCATTTATCGAAATAACGTTGAATTTCCATTCAACATAAAGATTCACATAGGGTTTCAGTGTCATTTGGGTTCAAATATATAAATAATATAAAACAAATAGTACATGTAAATATTGTGGAATCCGGTTGGATTCCTCCAACCAGTTTCCTGCATCCATGGATGTTAGTCCATACAATTTACACTAATTTCATACTAGGGAATATTATAACTGATGGAATTAGTATCCAATCCCTGATGTGTATATATGCAAAGATATGTATATATTTCAACCAATTTAATTGTAATCTACCAAAACGACCATCACATAGTATTCAACCTATATTTATCACTTTTAAAATCTAATTATAATAATTTAAAATAGAACAGAGTTAGTGATTTTACTCACCTTAGTGCGTTAACCGTTAAATAAAAATTTGCGTTAATTGATCGTTATGATTCCGACAGATCCGATCACGTTCCGTTCGCCAATCCCATTTCTCAACGTCTTCTTCCCGATCAATTCTCTTGTGCTAGCTCTTCTTCACAATCCAGTCCCAATTTTTTGTTTCCATACTGTTGCTCCATCAACAGCTAAACATTAATTATCGATAATGAATCCGACCGTTCGTAAAACTTACTATTTCAAAACATCTCCGTACTGTTTAGATCTGACCTGCTTCAACAATGATCCCTCTCCTCAATATGACCACGCCTGTTCTATGAAACCGTCGTTGCTCACATTTCACCCACCAAACAGGGAATGTCGTCCCTTTCATTTTTTATTATTACTTCAGACATTTCGAACTTGCAGAATGTCCCAAAAAACACTAAACAAGTACCCACGTACACTTCAGACCGCGTGCACACCCTCCATGTCATCCATTATGTTTAAACACTTTGATCTCCAAAAGTACTATAACCCCTTCTCCCTTCTACTTCAGTTTGATACCATGATGTCAGCTCCAACATGAACCGCATGCCCGCATTCAATCATCACCTTCCCAACCTACACGTGAACCGCCATTTTGTTTTCCATTGATTTTCCGCACTACTATAAATGCACCGCACTTGGTCCATTTTCTACCTTTTATGTAAACCCAGTCAGTAAGGACACCATCTCACCGCGTCCTTTCTCAGTGTCACCAAAATGCGACAAAATTATGTCATTGGTATCTCAATACACAGTTTGATATCCTGGTAACAAGTGAAATAATTGAGCTCACTTCATTCGTTACTTCATGTCTACAACACTATAAGCTTTCCTCTCCTTTTAGAATTTCACTTTGACCCAATAAAATGCCATCCAATTGCATCATACTCGTCATACTCGCGTATAGCCTCTACAGCAGCTTTTGTTTCCTCTTTTATATGATCACATGCACAAGTGGCTTCTGCCATACCTGCATGTTTAAGTTCCAATGCTTCCATTAAATATAACCCCCCTTTTATTATGTAATTAGCTTAACTCTCCTCTATTATGTTGGACTTTCCCATATCTTCCCAAATCAGCCCGCTCAAGAGGGTCTGCACCCGCCAACTCCAATGTACAAAATGTTATACATGCACTACCCCGTGTCGAACATGTCTGATCATACCAAATCAAGGCGGCTCCTCACAGTCCTACATCCTTGAGCCTCACCACGCATGGTTTACTATCACGCCACTCCCTACTTCGTTTCTTGATTCCATTTCCACTCATTTGAATGCACAGCTCCCAATCATATCGCAACTGACCCTTCTCACTACATAGTGTAGTAAACTGTGCGACTCACATTAACACAGGACCCCCTCCATTTCATCACTTCCAGAAGCAACGTCCATTCTACTTGTACAAGCCAACAAATCTGGCCCGGTCACTTCCTGTTGCCAAACATACAACACATTCACTTCAACCACTCGTACACGCAACTAAAACACCCTCTGCTTCTTTAATACATTTCGTGCTACCCTGTATGCTACTATTTGCAAAGCGTCAACTCCTACTGTTGTTTGTTCTACCAATCAATACATGCTTATATAGTTTCGTATGGTTTTGCTTTAATTCTTAGTGGAGTATCTTTTTGTTGAAGCAAGAAAATGAAACACACATGTATTTATAAGGTGGGAAACCTTAATGGTTAAGGTATAGAAAATCTACTCGTAGGTCTAAAGTGGTAGGTTATCACGTCGGTTAATAGAATAACTAGTTTTCTTTGCCATTAAGTTATAACAGGTATGCAATTCAATAAATGTAAAGGTATGGGAAGAATTATATGTGAGGGTATGGTTTGTTTGCTTAGATACAAAGCAATAGGTGCATGTATTTAGATTAGGATAGGTAGATGGTGCAAGTTTCCATTGTCTGCAAGTGTTTGAAATTAGGCGTGGAAGCATGGGTCTTAGTTTGCTAGTAGTGTAGTCATATTAATGGACAATGGACGGGTTTGGTATTGATTTTCACCGTTGCATTGATACGATCAGTTCATTTTCTTTTGTTTTACTATCTCCGCTATATATAATCTCATTTGCATTACGGACTGCTATGGACCAAAATAAAAATACAGTCGTGTCTAGTAAGGTGCCATGATTCCAGAAATATAATAATATCGGTAGGTTAACTTATATTGTGAAACCCCAAAATATTGATTAAGGGTGCAAAATACTCTAAATAAAAAGTTGCGTATTTAATTAATTAAAAATTGCAGTAAAATTCTAAACATTAAATTATTACTATGTCTCAAAAGAACCTTGTCTAAATTCAAAACTGATATTTAAATAACTGTTATGGCCATTAATGAATATGGCACTGCTTTTCTAAATATTTAATTTGGACATAACTTACGATATAAAATCCGAAATCTTGATTTTCCATTTCCATTAGAAAAATATGGTTCAATGGATTTAAACGTTTCTTGTTTCGAGGAAATCCGATTAATAACGGATCATCTACACTCAGTTGAAGTTTAAAACGTTAAATTACGAACTACCGCGATATTACGGGCTCGATTATATTTAATATATATTTTTATATGTTTAACTTCATTTTAATCAATATATAAATCCATTTATATTATGAATTCCATATTTAAACTGATTTAAATATTCAAATACAAACCGATAAAAATGCGGGAAGTTACATAAATTCTGCTGTTATTTTATTTTTATCTTGTAATATTTCTGTTTACCTATAACGCTTCATGAAACTTAATGCATTCTCTTAAAGAGTGACATTAACGGACGTGGGGTGTCACACTTGTTATCAGAGCTGAAGGATACCAGATCGGATAAAAGATTTTAAAAACTGTTTTCAAAAAAGTTCTAAAAGAGAGCATTTTCAAAAGAAAATTATGTTTTGAAAAACATATTCCCCAAAGCCATATAAATTATCTCTCGATTCTCTGTCTGAATCCCTTCTTCATTTTTGTTTCAGCATGTCTCGGGAACTGGATATTCCCGAGGGCATTCAAGTACCGGATTAGTTCTTTAGGTATCTTAAGGCTATGACACCAACCGCGAGCCCGAGAGACGTACCCCCCAGGTGTAGCCGTTGTACCTCCAGTGTCGCGAGTAGATTATTTCTCTAAGAAGAAATGTCATGTTTTTTGTTGGCGTAGGGTCCATTTGCCCAAAGATTGAAAACCCGAGGAAAGAGGAAATGCCATAGTTGTGGGCATGTGTGTCATTCGATTAAGGATTGCAAGAAAAGAAAGAATGTTTATTTTCATTGTGGAGAGGTCGGACACTATTCTAGGGAGTGCCCAAAGAAGCAAGGGCAGGGCCAAAGGGAAGGATCTTTTGGAGGGCAGGTGTATGCTCTCGTGGCCATTGTACCGGATAGAGGTAGGAAAGTTTTTGTTGAAGGTTTGATTTCTCTTTCCAATTATCTGGTTAGAGCTCTTTTTGATTCTGACGCTTCGCATTCTTTTATATCTAATTCTGTGATTGTGTCTTTGCACCTTAGTACTAGTATGGTTTTGGATCCCGTGGTTGTTTTTCAAACCCCATTGGTGGTACGACTCATTTATCGATGATTTATCGGGTTTGAGAATATTTATGTTAGGCATCAAGTTTGAATGCGACGCATATGTGCTCGGTTTCATGGGCTATGGTTTGGTTCTAGGGATGAATTGGCAAGCCATGAATGGTGCCATTCTGGATTGTGAGAGGAGGGTCGTTAGACTTGTGACTTGCCACGGGAGGAACCTCAAGATTTCTTGTGACCCTAAGGGGTCTGTCATGCTTAGTTTCCTAGAGTCACCTGATGCATCTATCGATGATCTGCGATCTATACCAGTAGTCTATGAGTATCCCGAAGTTTTTGATGAGGTTCAGAGCTTACCTCCAAGGGCGAGATTGATATCCGTATATACTTGGTGGACAATGCAAAGCCAGTTGCATTGCCGGTGCGCCATATGGCTTCAAGAGAAAGAAGGGAGCTCAGCAAGCAAGTAAGGGAGCTATTTGAGAAAGGGTTTATTAGGCGAAGTATATCTGAATGGGGTGCTCTGGTTGTATTCGCAACTAAGGAAAATGGTTCGCTTCGCTTATGTGTAGACTATACAGAGTTTGTAACGACCCGTATTCTTCACATCATAGGATTGTAGAATATTTGTTTCTTTCCCATATGAAGTCGTATGGTCATGTAACTTTGGGAAGCATCTATTAGAGTCATTTCCCATGTTCATGATTTTCGTCGATTTTTAAATGACCATTTTGCCCTTAGTTAGTACTGTTTTGGCCATAACTTTTGATTGGAAAGGAATTTTGACCTGAAACCACTTCCATTGGATTCGTTTGATGGTTTACCTTTCCGTAGAGTGGTCATAATAGCCAAACAGACTTACCGTTTGGGAGATATGGCTGAAATAAGGTTTGGAGGGTGAAAAACTGTTTAACCGGGCCAAATCGGGTGATTAGTGAGTAGGCCCATAACCCATTTCGGGATTAGGGTTATGGGGAGGCTGAAATGAGATAGAGGATCATTCCATTTCAGTTTTCTAGCCTCCACTTATCACCAAGGAACCCTAGAAATGGCCTCTAACCTCTAAATCACCTCCAAATCATCTTTTGGTCAAGGATTAAGCTTAGCAACATCTAATCAAGGGAGATCTACACCAAAGCAACATTGGAGCTGCTGTTTAGCATTGGGATTCACATCAAATCAGAGATTTATTTCAGATCTTAGTTTATTTTGTGGCTAAGGTGAGTGATTTGCATAGTTTTGCACTAATTATGGCTAATTAGGGGTGATTAGTGTTAATTAGCGAATTTAAACATGATAAAATTCGGGAAAAATGTTCATAAATTCTTAAATGATGTTTTAGACCTCTGATATGAATTTGGGTTAATTTGGTTAAGTTTTGCTAATCCTATCATTAGTTTCACCTAAACACGCTTAGGGGGAGATATGGGATGTTGGGGTATGTTTGATCCATTTTAACCTATTATATTGATGTTTTGATGTTTGTAGTTGATTATGTATGTTGCTATGACTGTATGAAATGCTTTGTGATTGATTTCAATAGTTAGAATGGTCGAAAACGTCGTCGAATGGCGTAAACACTTGCTAGAACAGTTTCAGAAAACAGTGCAGGGTTCGGATCGGATCGGATATGGGGCTCGGATCGGATATGTTGAACTGAGCAAGGAACCCGATCGGATCGGAACCTAACACTTGGGAAAATTAGCAAAAAGGAAGGTCACGCCAGCTGAACTGGGATCGGATCGGATTAGAGAGTAGGGATCGGAGCGGATAGAGGAGGATGGAGCGGATCGAAGCACGTAAAGGATGAGGAGGCGGATCGGAGCGGAAGCATGAACTGGAGGGGGAGTGACACCCGACCCGAACCGAGGAGAAACGCCCGACCCGAACCGATGGAGTGACACCCGACCCGAACCGCACCAGAAGAAGACCCGACCCAAACAGATGGAGGATACCCGACCCGAACCGATGGCTTGAGAAGGAACCCGACCCGACCCAGTATTGACCAATAACCCGAGATGCAAAGGTATTCCAATATGGGAAGTTAGAGCTCAGGATCCAGTTGGGAACCAATGAGTTCACTTCATGGTTGGGCTTTGCTGCGGGACGTGTGCTAAGGAGTTGTCGACGTTCATAACTTCGATTCACCACCGAAAATGAATGATGGCTACTTATCAGTGCAGTAGGGTCATTATGACCTGAGGGGCAAGGTGATGGTAGCAAGACTACGTTATCAGTGCAGTAGGGTCATTATGACTTGAGGGGCAAGGTGATGCGTAGTAAGACTATGAGCCAGCGCAGATGGGGTGAACAACTCCATGGGGCAAGTGGACATAGTAAGGATTGGTAAGGCTATGAGCCAGCGCAGATGGGGTGAATAACTCCATGGGGCAAGTGGACATAGCGAGGAATTAGTGGCTACGTTATCAGTGCAGTGAAGCCATTTATGACTTCATGGGGCAGAGTGATCGTAGCAAGGCATGTTGGGTGATCGAAGTGGTGAATATCGTATGCTTTACGCATTGAGTGAGAGATGTGAGGATGGATGCTATGTTTGATTGTTTGCCATCCCTATGACATGCACACCTCCCCCACCTCCGTATCTTTACACTGTTTGATATGGTACCTTAGAGTGTTGTACAGTATGTAGTGCTAACTCTTTGGTTGCAGGTCCAGGTTCAGGTATGTTTTAGTCTACCTGTTATTGTTCACTTTAGATGCTTATCGCTCATACCAGGCTTTATGTCTGACCCAGAGTTTTATGTCTCCTCTTATTACTCTGGGTGCTCACACGAGCAGACTAGAGACAGGTGCTGGTGATGCGCGAGTAGCTGATTCGGAGGCGGGCAGGAGGCTTCCACGTATGATATATATATACACATTCTCCCTGTGTCGTTGGTGGTCGCTACTTGGGCATTAGTAGTGTACCTCCTTTATCTTACTTTTGCTTTGAGACAGTTTGAAAGTTGTAATAAGCTGTATTTTGGATTTCCGCTGCTATGATGTTTAGTTCTGATTTTCAGCTTATACACTGTCTCTCCTGTTTTATTTCAAGTATGTTATTATTATATTTTATTCTATGCGCTGTGAGACATTCTACAGGTTCTTTGTATGTTCATTCCCTTCTTCCTTTTCCTTCTGACGACCCGTTCCGTGCTAACTGGACATGTGTACAGCGCACTTTTGGAGTAAATGTCGGTTGGTGCGGGGCGGGCCGTCACACTTGGTATCAGAGCTCTAGGTTGCGTAGTTAACCTAGGGAAATACACTAGGGAGAGATAGTACGTATAAGAGAGTGCGTATTTGTGATTACTTTGGTTTTCAAAAGCTATGTATATATATATACTATTAGTAGTATAAGAATGAAGTCGCACTGCACTAGCACCACTATGGGATCGTTAATCGTTTCCTTTTTTCAGATTGACGATGAGCCGAGACACGAGGGGTGCTGGTAGAGGGACCAACCAAGGGAATGCCGCTGACATGAGGGCGATGTTTACTAACCTCATGAGAGACATGCTTAGAGAAGTGCAAGGGGCAGTTCCCAATCCCGGAGTTGGTGTTGGCCCAGTAGTGCAGGCGCCTAGGGTCGATTTCGCCAAGTTGTGCATGGATTACACTAACCTTGGTGGGAAGCCGTTCCATGGAATGGAGTCGGCCACAGATGTTCAAGATTCGATGGATAGCTGTGATCGTATCTTTGATGACTTGGGTCTTGAGGATGCGATGAAGAGAAGGCTAGCGTCTCGTCAGTTGCAAGGGCGAGCGATGAATTGGTGGAATGCCATTAGAACAGCTACTCCAGAGGATCTGGTTACTTGGGATCAGTTCAAGGCTCGCTTTAGCGAGAAGTTTATTCCAGCTGCCCAGAAGTCAGTGTTGTTTAAGAGGTTCTTGGAACTCAAGCAGAACGGAAGGGCAGTTTCTGATTATATTGCTGAGTTTGACACTTTGTCGAAGTATGGACTGTCTCTCATTGATACTCCTGAAAAGAAGAATGAGAAGTTCATTACTGGTTTGGATGGATACTTGGGGGAAAGGCTTATCAACCACATCGATAAGACTTTTGAATCGATCGTGGGGAAAGCTTTGAGATCAGAGAGCCTTTACCCTAAGTCAAGGACTGAGGCTGCATCTGCAGAAGGGCCAAAGCCGCAAGCAGGCGGTGGAGGCAAGAATAACTCTCAGAATAAGAGGAAGCAGGATCAATCTAAAGGTGGCCAGAAAAAGAGCAAGAAGGATGTTGAGTGCTTCAGCTGTGGTAAGAAGGGCCATTATGCTAAAGATTGTCGGGCCAAGCCAGTGGATAAGAAGTGCTTCAACTGTGGTCAAGTGCGACATTTCAAGGACAAGTGTCCGCAACCTCTTAAGGAGAAGCAGACTGTGAAAGCATATGCTATTGTTGCTGTTCCTTCTTCGTCGAATGCCCCAACTGCGGCGGAGAAAGGAAAGAATGTTGTTATTCAAGGTATGCTTTCTATTTATGATGTACCAGTTCGAGTTTTGTTTGATACTGGGGCTTCCCGTTCCTTCATATCTAGTGACCTGGTAGATAGGTTGGGACTGGAACCCGAGATAGGCGATAGACCATTGGTTGTGACGAACCCGATTGGTGGTTCGACTAGCCTTAGTATGATTTGCAGTAATTTGGTCTTATCGAGTCATGGATGTATGTTTGTATGTGATTGCTTTGTTTTGGGCTTTACTGGGTATAGCATTATATTGGGAGTCGATTGGCTCCAAAGATACGGGGTGGTGGTAGACTGTGAGGGCTTTTTGGTGACAGTGAGGGCGGATGATGGGCGGAGGGTAGTGTTTGGTAGTCTACCTAGTGATGGGGTTATGGCTAGTTTTGTAAATTCCCTCGACATCCCGCAGGATGAGTTGTCAGATGTGCCTGTGGTTGGCCAGTATCCGGACGTCTTCGAGGAGGTGACCGGGCTTCCACCACACCGAGAGATTGAGTTCCGTATTGATTTAGTGAAAGATGCCAGACCTATAGTGATGCCACTTCGTCGTATGGCACCAAGGGAGCAGCGAGAGCTCGGGGTGCAAGTCAGCAATCTTTTGAAGAAGGGATTTATTAGAAGGAGTGTCTCCGAGTGGGGAGCACCAGTTGTGTTTGCCACTAAGGCAGATGGTTCCCTTCGTTTGTGTGTGGACTATCGCGAGTTGAATAAGGTAACGAGGAAGAATAAGTATCCTCTACCGCGGATAGATGATTTGTTTGATCAGCTGGAAGGAGCTAGAGTGTTCTCCCAGTTGGACCTCACGATAGGATTTCATCAGCTTAGAGTAGCAGATGAGAGTATTCCGAAAACGACATTTAGGACGCCGTCTAGATTTTATGAGTGGTTGGTTATGCCATTTGGGTTGACCAATGCACCAGCCTATTTTGTGGATCTTATGAATCGAGTATTCAGAGATCAGTTGAATAAGTTTGTTCTTGTGTTCATAGATGATATCCTTGTTCACTCAAGGACAGAGGAGGAACACAAGGGACACTTGAGGATAGTGATGGAGGTGTTGAGGAAACACCAATTGAAAGCGAAATTCTCTAAGTGTCATTTTTGGAGAAGGGAAGTGAGATTCTTGGGTTATGTTGTTTCAGAGAATGGTATTGCCGTGGACCCTGCGAAGGTGGCTACGGTACAGGATTGGCCTATACCCAAGAATGTAACAGATGTGAGAAGTTTCTCGGGATTAGCTGGATATTATCGTAAGTTTATCCAGGACTTCTCCAAGATAGCAGCACCGTTGACTCAGTTTACTAAGAAGAATCAGTCCTTCGTCTGGGACGAAGTGTGTGAGGATGCCTTTAAGAGTCTAAAGGAGAAGTTGACGCGTGCGCCAGTGTTAGTCATTCCTAAAGGGAATGAAGAGATGACGGTATACACGGATGCTTGTGGTACCGGACTGGGTGCTGTATTGATGCAAGGAGGTATTGATGCTTGTGGTACCGGTCAAGTGCCGGCCTTCCAAACTCCGGCAGAAGTCGGTCAAGAAACCTAAGACAGAAGCATCCACCAAGCTCCACACAGTCTGAACCTTGGACCTAATAAACCTGCATAATTAACGAACATCATCAAGGGGGGGGGGGGGGTTGGATGGAAAAAAAACGGGGACGGGGGAACGGGGAAATATCTAAAGAAACAGAAATTTAATATAAAGGAAAACTAAAGAAGACCCAGCTAATATGAAAAGAATAAACGGTGACGAAATCAAAACCAGAAATCAGAAACCGAGAAAACTACTCAAGTAAAAAAGAAACAAAAAGGTAGTCCAAAATCAGCCGATGCCAGCCCTCAGATTGGCCGAATTCGGAAGAATGTCAAATGAAATGGCCAATCTCCTAGATCGGCCACTAAGGACACCTCTGAAAGGACGGCCCCGAAATGCTAGGAAAACATCGTTCCTAACTTTCCGGATGATCGAAGGAGGATCCATTGCTATTTCGTCGTAAACCGCCTTATTCCTAGAGCACCAGATGTGCTAGCAGATAAGACAAGGAATCAGACATCGTAGAATAGACCGAAAGGATTTACCAGAGTTCCAAGCCCCCCAAAGTCTCAGCAAACCTTCTACGGAGATGGCATTACCTCGGCAACCCATAAGGTTTCTGAAGTAATTCCAGACCTCTCTGGCACAAGCACCCGAGATCAACAAGTGAAAGGAGGACTCAGTGCGTCCAGTGCTGCAACACCTGCATCTGGACACGAGCGAGATGCCTATACGCTGAATGTTCTCATCTATTGGCAAACCATCATGCAAAGTTTTCCACATAAAAAGAGAAACCTTAGGCGGAATTCGGACATTCCAGATAAAGCTGAAGACAGTAAGACATGGACTAGGAATCCTTACTGAATCCCACGCTGCCTTGAGAGAGAAAGGAGCACCGTCCCAAGTGGTACCATTCCCGTGGCCATCCGTAAAAGCCTTTACAGATTGCATACGTTTCCACGTCTCACTAGCATTATACGGGATACCTGTGTAATTCGTGCTTGCTAGCCTATGGTACTTGGCCTGGAGAAACGTCGCCTAGAGGGAGTTGTTCGCTCCAAACCTCGCCCAAAGCTTGCAAGCAAAGGTCAAACAGATATCCTTAGGGTTACGGGGCCCAAGACCTCCCTCCTCTTTGGGACGCCAAATGACGTTCCAAGAAATCCAGTGATGTCGAGAAACGTTGTCATTGCTGCCCCAGAAAAAGGAAGAGGCCAAAGAACGGAAGGAGCGAAAGAAGGATGCAGTGGGTGTCATAGCTGCGAAGATATGAGAACCCATGCAGTTAAGGACAGACTTAATGAGAACTAGTCTACCAGCCTGAGAGATGAGAGAGGCATTCCACCTAATAATCTTACCCCTAACTTTGTCAGTTAGCGGATCGAAAATGGCGTTGAGCTTCCTCCCTCGATATAGAACTATACCAAGATATGGAAGCGGAAGGAAACTAGCCTTAAATCCAGAGGTTGATTCGATCCAGGAGGATCTAACTGGGGAAAGGTCTTTAGCAGGCACAAAGAAGCTCTTGTCGGTGTTCACGAGTTGCCCTGAACAAATCTCGTACCGTCTGATAAGATCAATAAGGCAGCGAAAAGAGCGACGAGAACCATTAGTGAAAATGATGATGTCATCAGCAAAAGATAAGGAGGAGATGATAGGGCAGCCCCTCGGAATACCGAACCTATGGATCTGCCCAGCTATCGTAAGGGAGTGTAGTCCACGAACAAAAGCCTCGGCAGTAATAACGAAAAGGGAAGGGGACAGGGGATCTCCCTGCCGTAAGCCTCTACCGGACCTGAAATAGCCAGTACCCGAGCCATTAATGAGCACAGAAAACCAGCAATTCGAGATTAGTCTCCAAATCACATCGATTAGAGGTTCCGGGAAACCGAAAACCCTAAGGACCTTGATGATGAAGAACCACGACATGCGATCGTAGGCCTTAGCCATGTCTAGCTTAACGACCACATTAGAACCTCGAACCTTCTTGTCGATCTGAGAAATCAGCTCCTGAGCTAAAAGGACGTTATCGGTGATAAGTCGTCCTTTTACGAACCCAGCCTGTGAAGAAGAAATAATGCGCTCAAGAAACGGTGCTAGTCTAGAGGCTAGGACCTTAGATATGACCTTATTAGAGAAGTTACACAAACTGATAGGTCTGAAATCCTTGCAGGAGGAAGGATGATCAAACTTAGGGATGAGAACTAAATTGGTGGAAGTCCAACCAGCGGGGAGGTCTTCACCTGAAAAGAAGGACTGAACGACGAGGCAAAAATCTGCCTGAATGATAGGCCACACACTTCTATAAAAAACTCTGTTGAAACCATCTGGCCTACTCGCACTATCCTTGCTTAAAGCAAATACGCAGGTACGTATCTCTTCCAAGGAAGGGGGTGCGGCAAGGTCTGAGCTGTCCGATGGAAGTACCAATCTAGGGATGAAAGAAAGCAGGGACGGGTCAGGCGAGGAAACCGAGGAAACAGAGAGGAAGGATTGAAAGTGGGAGAGAACAATATCTTTGACTTCACTAGGAGTGGAAGCCAAAGATTGGTCAAGGCGACGGATCTGGCGGATGGAGAGAAGACTATTCTTCTTACGAATAGTCGAGTGAAAGAACTCAGAGTTCTTATCTCCTTCCACAATCCACTTAATTCTAGCTTTCTGACGAAGGTGGTCGTGTTCGATACGAAGTTCAGACGAGAAAGCGAGCTGGGCCAGCGCCCAAGCCTCCTTATTGGCAACATTAGGCTCCTCATCAAACGTCGCTTCTGCAAGGATAAGAATTTCTTCAGCCGCTCTAACACGGTCGAAAATATTCTTGAACACCTGCTGATTCCACGCCTTTAGGCTAGATTTGAGCCTTTTCAGCTTGCACGAGAAGGCAACACAAGGAGCACCACTCACTAGAGCTATCCAGGAGTCGGCAACAATTCTGAGGAAGGAGTGGTGAGAACGCCACATGCTTTGGAACCTAAAAGAGGAAGGTCCAGACAGGGAGCGGGGAGAACAGCTAAACAACATAGGGGCATGGTCGGAGAAGGTGCGATGAAGATGGGTGATAGAAAAAGAGAAAGGAAGGCTAAACCATCCCTCTGAGGCGAAGATTCTGTCTAGCCTAGACAGAATCCGGTTAGGGCCTTCTTGATTGTTACACCAAGTGAAAGCCGATCCGACGAAGGAAACTTCTTAGAGTCCCGAACTAACGATGAAATTGTTGAAATCCGCAATTGCCAAGCGGTTAACGGTATTACCACCACGCTTTTCTGCTTGACTGGCGACAACATTAAAGTCGCCGCCAATCATGGATTCAGAAAATCCCAAGTCAGACAGAGAAAGGACATCCGCCCACATGGATAGCCTCTCAATCCTATCGCTCTTAGCATAGACCGCAGAAAACAGGAAGAACGAAGAAAGAGCGGGAAACGAACAAGCCATGGATAATAGCTGGTCCGAATCGAAGATAGGGTGAACGACAACATCTTTGGACCAGAGGATCCAAATCTTGCCGGAAACATTAGCTATGGCCCCACCAAAGCCAAGAGAAAAGACCGAAGAGGTAAGTGCTTTTATTCCCACAAGTGGTTCCAGAAGTGCTACCAAATAGATAGAGTGCTTACGGACAATGCGTTTGAGCCTAGCCACCGACGCATCATTCCCAATCCCCCGAACGTTCCAGAAAAGGAAGTTCGCCATGAAGAAACAACCCAAGTAAACAACCAAAACACAAGGAGGAGGCTACGTAGAACAATCGAACTACCTAACTCAGATAAGATAAAGAGTATGACGAGTAGATCTGACGATCTGCTCGGACACCGCTACAGAGCGTGTGCGAATGGTATGGAAAGTGCGAGGAGTCGTACGCCGACAGCGGCGAGAGGATCGAGAAGTCGTGTGTGTAGAGTCCTCTCGAATACCAGAAATCCTTGAAGGTATGACACTACGCAGGTCAGGAGCAGAAGCGCCCCTCGCCAAACAACGAGGGGGGTAAGAGTTCTTAGTAAGGCGTGATAGACGATCATTAATGATCGCTATCTCCGCCTTACTAAGAAAGGGAGGAGATCCCGAAGACACAGACGGAGCAGAAACCGACCTAGAGGACGAAAAAGGAGTAGTAGAAGAAAAAGAAGAAAACGACAGAAGAGACGCGACATGAGGGCCAAAATAAAGTGTGGAGTCGCTCAAAGGAGACGACACCAATTGCTGTTTGAACTTTACAAATGCAAGACTATCATCAGATTGATAGACTTGTATTGTAGGCAAAGTTCCAACAATGGTCCTCGTAACACCTTCCGCAGTCCACGACAAACATGGGAGGCCACCTCTCCGGTAAACCGTATAGGGAACGATCTCAGCGTCCACTATACGCCTACAACAGAGAAGCCACCCATCCCATGTAGCCAATGCACAAGGTAGCGGACAAAAGGGGCAAAAACCAAACAAAGAACAAAACCATACCATCCTAGTCACTAGCGACACGGAAGAGGCCTCGTAGTGACTAGCGTAGTAAACATGACCAAAAACCGCAGTAAAAAACACAGAGCGCAGCCAAAAAGCAATAGCCCAGTAAAACCAAGCTTCACCAAAGAACAAAAACCAACTGAAAATGAAGAAAGCTAATGCACCGAGCAAGCCAGAATAAACCCATCCAACTGGAAGAAAAGGAGCAATTCCCACCGATCAAAATAGCTATGAAACCATGGGGTAAGCTCACAAAGAGCACCCACACGAAAGTGCAACGCTCTTCTCTCTTCAAGAGCGAAGGAGAAAACTGCACCAAACTATCAAAGTAAAAGAGAAAACGCTGCACAAAAAACACAAGAAGGTTCGCAGTGGATACTGAAGTGTGGGACGCAACGTTCCCGCACAAAGTATCCACAATCATCCTTCCAAGCTTACAAAGACGAGTAAAGAAAGATGACGCACTAAGAACCAAACGGAAGCTAAAGACGATAATATCACTACGCCCAACAAACACTAGCAACAACCCATTAGAAAAGCGAACAGAAAGCTTAAGGGGTACTTGACAAAATAAAGCCACACAAACAATCTGCTCAAATAACCCGGTTTCCCTAAGCAAGTCCAACCCCCCTTGGTCCTCTTCCTCCACAGCCTGCATCCTGTCCGTATCCACAACATCCTCCGACGAGAAGTCAGACTCAAACTCTACCCTTACCAGTGAGCCAGAGGTGATGAAATCCTCTGAATCACTGAGACGAGTAGAAGCCAGATCTGAATTGGAATTTTCAAGTAAGCTCAGAACCTCATCACCAGAAAAAATCGAAGGGTAAAACTTCGTCGAGAATAGAGAATCTATTTCCAACCGCTAGAGGCGGTAACGGTCTGTTTAAAAGCCTTTCCCGTTGCCAAATTAGGAGACAAGACAATCTCAGCAGGAACACAAGCAGGTGGTGTCGAAGCCTTAGCCCGTATTGAACGGCGATGGGAAGCCCGTCGACGACGAAACGCACTAGATTGACGAACACCAGCTGTTGGAGCCAACTCTACTGTCGAACATACATACTGCTCCGGGTGGAGCGGAGTGGTCAAATCTCCACCACCAGCACCGCAGGCAGAGATGACATGTCCGAACGTAGGACCAAAAACACCACCACACACCAGAGAACCCACAGCGAAACCATGAACCGCCGAATAACAAAGGGAGATAGACTCCTTGAAGCTCAAACTAGGATGAAAAGGGGTGGTAAAATCCCCTTCCTCCCAGTGACTTCGGAACTGAGCAACCCGCTCTCTACTGCCTGCACTGAAGGGACTTCAGCAACTCGTCGTGGAGCAAGTCGACTAACAAGAGATCCAGAGAACTTCGGAGAAAGCTCCACGAAATTCCCTGCCACAAGCAAAAATCAGAATCTCGACAGCTCCACAAACGAATCCAACGAGCTCAGGTGGATATCGAACCCCAAATTTCCTGTCAGAAATAAAGCCAGCGGAGGAGCCACCACTTTAAGCACCGCCTTAGCAATCTCCTCGAAGGAAGGTCGAGGTGACAGGAACGAACCAGAGGTCACATAATCGCACAACTGAGAAGCCATATCCAAACCCTAATTGAATTGGGGCAAAACACAAAGACGCAGCGAGCTCAAAGGGGAATCGCTAACCAGAAGTCAGCTAAAAAGCAGCAGCAAAGGATGAAAAGGAAGAAGTTATCAGAGAGATGAAGAGAGACGAAGAGAGAAAGATTCGATGATTTTTAGGAGTCTGCCATTTTTGACTGTTGCTTCGTATGCTTCGTGTATATAAAATGACTCATGTGGTTTACTTGATGATGAAATTCTTTAGATAGTGATTATACACCCTAATGGGAGCAACCCACTTAGCCATGTTGCCCACCCAATTTTGGTCATTTCCCGGTTGATGAGGCTTGAGGTTTGAGTTACCTTTTAGATAGCACACCACCATTCACCTTGAATGCCACATCGTCAAATCCTCAGAAATCACTACTTGATTTCCACAAAAATAATCATGTTGTTTAGCTAAGAGAAGTGCCCTTCTCCGCTATCAACTAGGATATGTTTGAAGAATTCAACGTATGTGATCCTTTGGGAAATACTCTGTCAGACATCTGTCCATACAAGTTGTCCTGGGATTGGACAAACCGAAGACACTCTCCTACTGCATCCTTGAATTACCCAATGGAACAATAGCAAGTAATCCTTGCAAATCCACAGTTCTATGACGATTGAATTACAATCAAAACACTCCATTCGCAAGCTAGAGTAATTTATCCAGTAGCCCTTCCATTTATGAATCATGATCTTCAACTGCTTTGTCTTCAATCTGCATCTTCGACGATTTTGCATTTCCCGGTTCGGAATGGTTTTCGAATATAAATTTGACCTCCATATTTTCATACTAGCAGTCATATAGGTTAGATTTGATAGTCGGTTATTTAACTATCAAACAGAAAATCATTCAACCATGAAAATAGAAATAAGTTCGCTGGTTTAGTACTCAGAATCACTTAGCCCTTTTAATTTTAAAAATAATTAATGAATGTTAATTTAATTGTAACAACCTAGGGAATTTGCGACCTTGGTTATCGACATAACTGAATGTCGACTACCTAATCATTGGAAATACTATATAGTTAACAGAAAGAAGTTAATAAGATAGAAAATTAGAATAGAAGAAGAAGAGGAAAACTACAAAATCAAAGTAAACACGAATCTCACAGCGGAACGAATAAATGTATTTCATAACATAGCTTTGAAATAAAAACAGTATCTGTATACAATATCATTATCTGAGCACAACACTTACAACACAGCGGAAATAACAATAGCTATATAATCCTGAAGCCTCCTGCTCCAGCTCTCAGTATATCTGTAAAATCCAGACTACTTGACTGCCCGTACAAATTTGGGCACCCAAGAGTTTAGGGAAAACAAAACAAAATAAACTCTGGGTCAGTCATGGGACGGATGTGAGTTAACAATTTAAAACAGTTTGAGAAAATAAACGATATCTCATAAGACCACATCGTATGACACGGAACGGGTTTTTCCCTTATGAGAATTCAAAACACTTGATTTAACATTCAAGACCCTTTTGCAAGAAACGATAATCTTTATATCAAAACTCTTTTGATATTATAATAGTGTCTATCAACCATAACTAAATAATCAGCTAGCAGAACGCTTTCATCTCATGTTCCACATACATAATATATAATTAAAAACTTTGGGTGCTTATTAGGTAATGGATTCCAACTGGCAAGGCACGGGACCACCTTCCGACAGTCTATCTCTGGAGAGGAATACACTGGGTTCAACAAGAACATCTTGTAAGCCAGGCTAAACATGACCGGTCACACATTTCGCTTGAGTGTACCGAATATATTATCACCAACGGTTGCGATTAGCAACCGTTTCCTGAAAGGGACAACATCGAAATAGATTATAGAAGTAAATGAAATTTCTCTAGATCAGGTGACAATACACCCTAATTGGCAGCTAACCACTTAGCCATGCGACCTACCCGATTTCATACCATTTCCTGGTTGTAAGGCTAGAGGCCATAACGTATAAATCACACCTTTATTTACTTTGAATGCCACATCATCATACCCGCCAAATCACAAATTGATTTCCCTAAAAATACCACGGGTATACAGCTAAGAGAATCGAATTCCTCCGCCACCAAACGTATACATGTTTGAAGAGATCAACTTACGCGATCTATTAAATATACTCTGTCAGACATTATTCCATACAAGTTGTCCTAGGACTGGGCAAACCGAAGACACTATTCCGTAAATCCATCTTAGGAAATTTCTACCTAGGATCGCCAGAACAGCCCTTGCATAACTCCGTCTTCAATTATCTTCATCATATTTGATTCGCTAGGCTAATGCTCATATGAAGTGGTTTTCAAATAATAAATCTGATCCCGGTCTCTCCGTATTGACAATGGAAATGGTCAAAAACTTTGATAGTTGGTTATTTAACTGTCAAAGGAAAACATGTGTACAAACAACGGTCGTATTCCAAAATGGAAGTCTTACCGATCAATCATCATTTCATTTCCCAATTTCCCATTTATCGTTTCCATATATTCATAAATTCCTTATTTTCTAAAATTAGAAAATATATGTTATTAACTTTGGAAAACATTTCCATTTCTGATTCACGTAACAATATCTTCCCACCTCTACCAGTCTCCAACTGTAAACTAGTAAGAGAAAAACTACCCAAATTCCTTTATAATATTTTATTTGGAAAATATTTACTTTAATCTAAATTTTCACATAGAATGTGAATAATATTTCTTTATATAATCAAATAGTTTGATTTTGTATTTAAAAACAATATCTCAAAACCAAATTCTATTTATATTTTTATTTGTAGAATTATTCATACAATTCCCCTTTTTATTTCTAACACTTAAATCACATTTATAATTCCCTTTATATAATTCTATTTATTCTGTATAAATCCTTTTATATAATTCTATTTATTTTATATAAATCCTTTTATATAATTTTATTTATTTACCAAATATTTCCTTAATTATATTTTCCAATATTTGTTTTCCAAATGTTACCTTTTATAATATCATATTTATTTCATATATAAATATTTCATTTTCAATATTCACTTTGAAAATTTCCTTTTTACATTCCAGTATTTCATATGGTATTTGAAATACCAAATAACATGACCGGTGTCATCATAATCAATCACATATTTTATATCGCATCATGTATCACTATATATGAAAACAAACAGTGTTATAATATCGAGGAATCCAGTTGGATCCCTCCAACCTGTCTCCCCGCATTCACAGATGTTAAACAATATAAATAACATCGATTTCATTTCAATACGAAATATTCTGATAACCAGAATCAATATTTGATTAACGATTTATATATATATTGTTATCTACAATTTCAACCAATAAATTAGCAATTCAACCAAACAATCAACACACATCAATCAATTATCATTTATCAATACTAGATTATAGTTATAAAAATATAAATTGTATAGAGTTAGCAAGATTTACTCACATTGGACGATCATCGTTAAATAACGATAAGTGTCAGTTGATTCGGATAGACAATTTATTTCTCTATAAATTGTAACGAGCTCCAATTCACTCCAATTCAGTTCCATTTTGTAGCCGTTGTCCATACGATCCCAACCGATCTTGTTTCGCTGAATTCTGGTATCATATGTGAAAGTTGCACATTTCTTAAGTTAACAATTATATATATAATAATTTTATTTAACTTAATCATTTTAAATCGTCTAATTACCTTATTAAGTTAATAATGAAACACGACCTTCATCATTTGCCTTCCCCGATTTCAAGATGCCGAGACAAGTCCAACTACACCAACCATGCACAAATACATGCATTTACCCGTACAAGCCAAATGTATATTGTATACGCAAGTATCATACATGATAAGAGGGGCAACAGCTGTATGTTGTTGGGTTGAAGCTCATCCAATTCTCGGCCCGTTCAAATCATATCTTTTTGAGCCACGTTTTAAATCCTTAACCACATACTATTGTACACTTGTACACCTCCTTCTTCCCTGATGTAACACACCTCATCCCTTCAGTATGCATTCCCAGTTCCCCTTCGTTTCACCAGTCTTCTCGTTTCAAACCCCCACATTCTCCAATTTGCACATTACAATCCTTCCATTTTTACAAAACCCATACAGTACACTACTTTAGACTTCTCCTCAAAAATGTGATCCACGTCCTCCTGTACCGCATCCTCCCCCATAACCGCATGTACACAACAGTATAATCTTCTTCCTGAATGAGTTACTCTGCTCCATTCCAGTATTAAAACAAGAGCAGCCGTCCGTCTAATTTTCGTTAAAATTTGCTATCCTATTTTCACCTTACCTTCCATTATGTTCTTCACCATTTCTTCAGCCCAAAGCAACACTCTCCATGATACACAAAAAACATCCTATCCTCCTATATGCGGTCATGCACAAAAAGGAATGGCTACTGTCTCCATTTTCTTATTCATTCCCACGCACCTATCTCCCTTGGTGCATGGAACACCTCAAAAATACCACCAATGCGACCACCAACGAGAGCTCAACTCCATCGTCACCCTCTGGCAAAACTAGCACCCCCGCTACCCTATCGCAATCACGTATGCTACAGAAAAAAACACGTTAGAAATACTCTCGCAAATTCACGAGAAAATACCAATGCAACTTTCCTCCCTCCTGAATGCATCTGCGAACTTGAAATCACTCAGATAATCCGAATCGATCAACCTAGCTTTCTCTATATATTTTTTTGTCGAGGAGAACCATGACTGAACTCAATTAAACAAGTATAGTGTAATGACCCGAAAATCCCCCTTGTCGG
Source organism: Allium sativum (assembly GCA_030737875.1). Classification (NCBI taxonomy): domain Eukaryota; kingdom Viridiplantae; phylum Streptophyta; class Magnoliopsida; order Asparagales; family Amaryllidaceae; genus Allium; species Allium sativum. The sequence continues at coordinate 807,723,097 of CM060922.1, read as the reverse complement.
AAATCGCAGGATACACTAACTTTGGGCATACAACACATCAGAACAAATAACATACAACTTTTATTACATCATAATAATGCAACACTAGAGTACAGAATATCAGAGTACATCGATAAAATAATAATAATACAGTGGAAGATTAATTTACAATAAATGTAATGCAATGAAACGGAAACGGTTAAACTAACACAGCGGAAGACTATCAATGCTCTGGACATAGCTTTAAGTTTTGATACAGAATCCTGCTCAAAATATCTGCAAAATAAGCTACTCGACTGCCCGTGTGGAAAATATGGGCACCTGAGTTTGCAAGTAAAACAAACTACGGGTCAGTAATGGGATTGGTATGAGAAATCTTACTTAACCTATTTAATAATAAGGTCAATCACAGGACCACGCCGCTAACACGGAACAGGTTGGCTCCATTGGATTGCCAGTGCATAAACATCAACCATAAATAAACATATGGATCTACAATGGATCAATCAACATGCAATTCCTTAATCTACCCATTTAGGCTTAATACCTAAAATTAGATTTCAAAATCTAATTCACTTTACAGAAATTATTTCTTTGCACTTTATTTCTCGATTTCTTTTAGTTCAAATCATTTGAAATACATATTCTTTTATAATAAAGTAGATTTCACTTCGGGATTTCAAAACAAAATATTTGGAAATATGAATTTCAAAACATAACAATGCATACAAAACAAGTATGCGAACCAAATATCGGTCATGTTCCCTCAGGACCGCGCAGTATGCACCCTAACCGAACCAATATATATATATATATATATATATATATATATATATATATATATATATATAAATGTGCACCAAACGGCTACATCGACAATGCACCATCCCACTAATTGGGGAAGACATGCAGGCCCTTACACTGTTAGTCAATTTCGGGTCACTCGCATCTTCATCCACATACATGATAAATCATTTTATACCCCAAAGTAGGGAAAATCATTTCACAATATAATCACAAGTATAATTAAATCTATATAGATTTTTACTTACAAATCATTTCGAAATCATCGGGTATAGCCCTCGAAATCCTATCTGTTTTATAAAACCTTTTTTTATAAAATATTGCCTGTCCAAAATTGGGAATAACATTTCTTTTCACTTAAGAAAACTCATCATAAAATCATTTATTAAATTTTGAAACAAACAACATCGTTAAACACCTTATAGTAAAAGCGTGAAGTGTTTCACAAGGTGTTAGCAAATAGATATTTTTTACCCAACCCAATGCTAAATGTAATGTAACACCCCGTATTTTCTGTGAACGTATAAGTAACAAATTAAATTATACTTAATTTTAGAAGAAGAATTAATAGAAACGGGTTGCGCCAATGCGTTCGTCTCGAAATTCTGCTTGAGATAGAGTCCGAGTTTGCGTAAAACGGATACCGTATGAAGAAGATATGGACGAACGAAGTTAGGCAAAAAAACCGGAAATATGCCAGAATACACTGGCGCACTTGTGAAGTGCGCCAGTACAAAAATACACTGGCGCACCTGCCAAGTGCACCCATAACGATCCAGCACGGAATTCTGGAGTGTTCTGTGATGACGTGTCTTCTTCTGAGTGGCTGGATGACCTGTCTTCGAGCTGGGTGGTTCTGATGACTTCTGGACTGATCTGAAGGCTCTAAATCACCCTATTCTCCTATAAAAACATCCCAAAACCTCACTTTCTCTCCACACAATTTCATTCTGCTTATACTCTGCCTCTATAATAAATAAATAAAATAATGGCGTCGCTACTCTGCTGGGATCAAAACTATAACTATTGCATCTTCTTCCAAATCTGAATAAGATTAAAAGAGAACTACTGCAACTCTTCTTCTATAATCCAATCAAGGCAAGTGCAGTTATTTTCCGATATGAATTTTAATCATGATCTTGACATAATTATAAAACTGAATCTGAGATTATGCCCTTTTCTATTTATTAGATATGTTCCTCTTTTTTATTATTATGTTTGTTCTGTATTTCTTCCTCCTTTCTTTTCTTTTTGTTTGATAGCCAGGCTACCACGAGCCTGAGCCAGATCTCATAAGAGATGAACGCATAAACGCTAAATTTGGGAAGAAGCATATTTGGGCATAATTGATTTGTAACTAATTTGAGGATACAACGCATGTTGTAATTCTGGACATAAATTTGAGGCATATTGTATAAGACGATCTATGACTTGGAAGGAGAGGGTTATTGTGACTTAGAACATAAAGAACATAGGTTGAACTTAGAACATAAATCTAAGACATATAATTGGGCATGTTGTATTTAAAACATAATATGTATTTAACATATGTCTTGAGTTTTGAGGCATAAAGAATATCGGACATATGACTTGGGATTTGTGGCATAAAGTTTAACTGTGAACATGTAACTGATTTGGATGCATATTACAAGTTGTAATTCAAGATCTAGATCTGGACATACTATATATATTATAGTCTGAAATTTGGAAAAAAGAGAATTAATTTGCATTTAACTTAGGTGTAAAGATCCATATTAAGATTGGATAATTATTAAGTGTGAATACAACTAAGTAAGGTTTTTTTTTGGATATGTGGCATGCATTGTAATCAATGGCTATATTTGGCATAATTTATATGTAAGGTTTTTGGAGAATATTCTGAACTATGCAAGTTTAACTAAAAATTGGGACATATGTTATATGGGGGATTATGACCATAATTTGGGCATATAAGTTTAGGCTTACCTTATGAATTAGGCAAGATATGTGAATAAGACTTTAAGGAATGTTTAAATCGGCTAAAACTGTTATCTGCTTATTATGTTAAATTCGCCTAATCTGCTAATTTTGCCTAATCTGCTAAATCTGTTGAGTTGCCTAATCTGCTAAATCTGTTGAACCGCCTAAGCTGCTAAATCTGTTAAATCTGTTGAAAAGCTGAATGATTGTAATTTGTGTAGAACGTGTTAATTTGTTTAATCTGCTGCGACTTGAAAAGAAGTCAAATCTGTTAAATTGACATAATTAGTCTGATATTTGTATAATTTGTAATGGAATAAACCGGTTAAAATAAAAATGCTGAGACACGAGGTTAGACTCATGTTTGCGGTAGAAGCCTGCCCGGACCCAACCGGCTTAACCAGCAACCGCAAACTGCTAGTCTAATGTGAGAGGTCGTAGGCATAACTAAAATATGCTTAGACACGAGGTTAGGTCTGGCTTGTGGCAGAAGTCTTCCCGGAACCGCCCGGCTTATCCAGCGGCCACAAGCTACCGACCTAATGTGAGAGGTCTGCGCATTAATATTTAATTAATGAAAACCCGAGATAAATATGATGTCTAAAACGTGTTGGGTAGATAAGGCTAAACCAACAGGACTGATGAATTAATAAACCTGTTTCGTGAATCTGTAGGCCCAATACAAAGTTAGACAATCTGTAAGTCTGTTAAAACTATACATCTGATTCGTTAGTCTAAAAACATGTTGACTTGATTTTCTGGTCTGTGAACTAATTGAGTCTGAGTCTGTAGGCCTAAAACTTGTAAACAAGTTAATCTGAAATCTGTTAGTCTGGGGACACAAGGTTAGGAGGGAGAATACTTGTGTCATCTGTTGTTTGGGACCCATATTAGTCAGTAACCCTCTCTGGTATCAAAACTATGACCCGACAGTAGGTAGGGTCCGGGCACGCTTACTGAACTAATTATAAGTGGTTCATTCTGATAATGGCGAGGGGTGTTGATGGTGCGTTCCAACCGTGTCACGTGCGTGCATGGATCTCGGTCTGCCTCTGAGGATGTAAGACGCCGTGACATCTATAAATAGGTCTGTGTCATTTAAAGGTTGCCACTTTGGGGAGTGATACACCCTTCTGTGGGGCTGGCACAGGGTATTTATGTATTAGGGAGCCGATCGCTTGGGGTAGATTTAGGGTACACTTAGTTCTGTCTGTTTCCGTTGGGGTACCGTCTGTTTCTGTTGGGTGGTAACACTTGTCTGTTTCTGCATGGTACCGTCTGTTGAGTTTGTAAAGGCCTATTTACTAGTGTACACTTAATTCTAACATTCTGTTTCTGTACGGATTGTTCTGTTTCCGTCTCTGATTCCATTTATGTACCTTCTGTCTATTGGGGTGGTAAAGGCCCATTACTTGCATTCTGTTCCTATTTAGATTATTCTGTTCCGTTTCTGTTTCAGTTTGGACATTAGGGTAACACCTTATATCTGTCTTGTAAATTTTTGTTATGTCTACTAAAACGCTCCATCAAAGTTAAGGCATTCCCTTTGTGAGTGACCTTAACGGAGGTGGGGCGTTACACTTGGTATCAGAGATGAAGGTTACCAGATTTGATAAAAAGTTTTTGAAATCTATTTTCAAAAAGGTTTTAAAAAGGAAGTATTTTCAAAAGTAGAGTTTATTTTGAACAACATAGTCCCCAAAGCCATATATCTATCTTTTGATTTTCTGTTTAATCCTTTTTTCCTTCTTTTCTAAGTCTCCGGGGCTCCTAGCTTTCTGGGAGGTAACCTCATCGCGACATGGTTCCGTAGGCATGATGAGACTACGACGTCTGTCGAAGGGCAAAGAAGTGCCTAACTTCCATCTGTAGCAACGGTAATTTCACCTATGGCTAATCCTCTTTCGAGCTTCGTAGGGTTTTTCGTGCGATGGGGGTAACTTTAGAGAAAGACTTGTTAACATGTAAGAAGACTAATTGTTTTCAGTGCGGTGAGACAAGACATCTGATCAAGGATTGCTCCAGAAGGCAACGGCAGAGGGCAGAACCTACTTCTGCAGGGCAGGCGAATGCTCTCGTGGTTGGTGGATCGGATAGAGATAGGAAAAATTTCTGTAGAAGGTTTAATTTCCTTATCTGATTATTGAGTTAAAACCCTCTTTGATTCTGGCATTTTGATTCTGTAATTGAGACTTTGCACTTTAATACTAGTCTTGTTTCCAATCCCGCTATAGTCTCAAACACCATGAGGGTTACGACTCATCTATTTGTGATAGGTTGGGGATTGAGGGTATCTGTGTTAGGCGCTAAGTTGACTTTGATGCATACATTCTGGTTTTTATGGGATATGGTAGGGTTTTATCATGCTTAGTTTCCTAAGAATCATTTGATAATCTGATCTGTACCAGTAGTATGTAAGTATCTGAATATTTCTGAAAAGGATAGGAGTTTTTACTCGAAACATGAAGTAGATTTCCAGTTTTGACATTGTTTAATGGGAGTAATTCTCTGAGTGTGAATCTGATGTTGATTTCGGTCTTCGGGGTTGATACTTAGGGATTTATTTTCTTAACCGATGTCTAATAGGAACAGAGCTCTTGTTTTAATCGTACTTGCTTCTATCACTAAGATGTATCCTATCGATCGAGTCTTCAACCTTTAGGTAGAAACTAATGGGTGTAAACATGTGTTTGAGACATGTTATGTTTGATGGTTGCAAGTGGATGCAAGTGGTTGCTAGTGGTTTCTCGTGGATGCATATACACACACTAGGCACTAGATCGGCTCAAAAACACTCTCATACTGCATATGAATGTGTGCGCATTTTTCAATTTCTGTGGATGCAAAATGATTGACTCATCACATGGATGTTGCATTTGGATGAATGGTTATGCACACATATAGAAATGATGTGTATCAAATAGGATTTCTTGCATACATAATTGGACTCATGGCACCAACATGGTTCGCATTGAGGAGGTCAACTGAATCAGTAGACCGCCTGATCTTTGCATTTGATAAGAGACATATACACACAATTTTGCATATGTTCATACAACATTAGAAGTTTTCTAAGGACAATGGATGCTTGTCGATGATGGTTGAGTAGATGGATGATTGGATGGCAGGACACGTTCTTCTTAACTTGAAGATTTCGGAGACAAAATCCTTTAAGGAGGGGAGAATGTAACACCCCGTATTTTCTGTGAACGTATACGTAACAAATTAAAGTATACTTAATTTTAGGAGAAGAATTAAGGGAAACGGGTTGCACCATTGCGTTCGTCTCGAAATTCTTCTTGAGATAGAGTCCGAGTCTGCGTAAAACGGATAACGTATGAAGAAGATATGGACGAACAAAGTTAGACAGAAAAACGGGAAATAGACCAGAATACACTGGCGCACTTGTGAAGTGCGCCAGTACAAAAATACACTGGCTCACCTGCCAAGTGCGCCCATAACGATCCAGCATAGAATTCTGGAGTGTTCTATGATGACGTGTCTTCTTCTGAGTGGCTGGATGACCTGTCTTCGAGCAGGGTGGTTCTGATGACTTCTGGACTGATCTGAAGGCTCTAAATCACCCTATTCTCCTATAAAAACACCCCAAACCTCACTTTCTCTCCACACAATTTCATTCTGCTTATACTCTGCCTCTATAATAAATAAATAAAATAATGGCGTTGCTACTCTGCTGGGATCAAAACTAGAACTAGTGCATCTTCTTCCAAATCTGAATAAGATTAAAAGAGAACTACTCCAACTCTTCTTCTATAATCCAATCAAGGCAAGTGCAGTTATTTTCCGATATGAATTTTAATCATGATCTTGACATAATTATAAAACTGAATATGAGATTATGTCCTTTTTCTATTTATCAGATCTATTCCTATGTTTTATTATTCTGTTTGTTATGTATTTCTTCCTCCTTTCTTTCTTTTTGTTTGATAGACAGGCTACCACGAGCCTGAGCCAGATCTCATAAGATATGAACTTATAAACGCTAAATTTGGGAAGAATATTGAATGAGGCATATTTGGGCATAATTGATTTGTAACTAATTTGAGGATACAACGCATGTTGTAATTCTGGACATAAATTTGAGGCATATTGTATAAGACGATCTATGACTTGGAAGGAGAGGGTTATTGTGACTTAGAACATAAAGAACATAAGTTGAACTTAGAACATAAATCTAAGACATATAATTGGGCATGTTGTATTTAAAACATAAGGTGTATTTAACATATGTCTTGAGTTTTGAGGCACAAAGAATATTGGACATATGACTTTGGATTTGCGGCATAAAGTTTAAATGTGAACATGTAACTGATTTGGATGCAAAGTACAAGTTGTAATTCAAGATCTAGATCTGGACATACTATATATATTATAGTCTGAAATTTGGAAAAAGGAGAATTAATTTTCATTTAACTTAGGTGTAAAGATCCATATTAAGATTGGATAATTATTAAGTGTGAATACACCTAAGTAAGGTTTTTTTTTTTGGATATGTGGCATGCATTGTAATCAATGGCTATATTTGGCATAATTTATATGTAAGGTTTTTGGAGAATATTCTGAACTATGCAAGTTTAACTAAAAATTGGGACATATGTTATATGGTGGATTATGACCATAATTTGGGCATATAAGTTTAGGCTTACCTTATGAATTAGGTAAGATATATGAATAAGACTTTAAGGAATGTTTAAATCGGCTAAAACTGTTATCTGCTTATTATGTTAAATTCGCCTAATCTGCTAATTTTGCCTAATCTGCTAAATCTGTTGAGTTGCCTAATCTGCTAAATCTGTTGAACCGCCTAAGCTGCTAAATCTGTTGAAAAGCTGAATGATTGTAATTTGTGTAGAACATGTTAATTTGTTTAATCGGCTGCGACTTGAAAAGAAGTCAAATCTGTTAAATTGACATAATTAGTCTGATATTTGTATAATTTGTAATGGAATAAACTGGTTAAAATAAAAATGCTGAGACACGAGGTTAGACTCTTGTTTGCGGTAGAAGCATGCCCGGACCCAACCGGCTAAACCAGCAACCGCAAACTGCTAGTCTGATGTGAGAGGTCGTAGGCATAACTAAAATATGCTTAGACACGAGGTTAGGTCTGGCTTGTGGCAGAAGTCTGCCCGGAACCGCCCGGCTTATCCAGCGGCCACAAGCTACCGACCTAATGTGAGAGGTCTGCGCATTAATATTTAATTAATGCAAACCTGAGATAAATATGATGTCTAAAACGTGTTGGGTAGATAAGGCTAAACCAACTGGACTGATGAATTAATAAACCTGTTTCGTGAATCTGTAGGCCCAATACAAAGTTAGACAATCTGTAAGTCTGTTAAAACTATACATCTGATCCGTTAGTCTAAAAACCTGTTGACTTGATTTTCTGGTCTGTGAACTAGTTGATTCTAAACTCTGTAGGCCTAAAACTTGAAAACAAGTTAATCTAAAATCTGTTAGTCTGAGGACACAAGGTTAGTGAGGGAAAATACTTGTATCATCTGTTGTTTGGGACCCATATTAGTCAGTAACCCTCTCTGGTATCAAAATTATGACCCAACAGTAGGTAGTGTCCAGGCACGCTTACTGAACTAATTATAAGTGGTTCATTCTAATAATGGCGAGGGGTGTTGATGGTGCGTTCCAACAGGGTCATGTGCGTGCATGGATCCCGGTCTGCCTCTGAGGATGTAAGACGCCATGACATTTGTAAATAGGTCTGTGTCATTTAAAGGTTGCCACTTTGGGGAGTGATACACCCTTCTGTGGGGCTGACACAGGGTATTTATGTATTAGGGAGCCGATCGCTTGGGGTAGATTTAGGGTACACTTAGTTCTGTCTGTTTCCGTTGGGGTACCGTCTGTTTCTGTTGGGTGGTAACACTTGTCTGTTTCTGCGTGGTACCGTCTATTGGGGTGATAAAGGCCCATTTACTAGTGTACGCCTAATTCTAATATTCTGTTTCTGTAGGGATTATTCTGTTTCCATCTCTGATTCCGTTTACGTACCTTCTATCTATTGGGGTGGTAAAGGCCCATTACTTCATTCTGTTCCTGTATAGATTATTCTGTTCCGTTTCTATTTCAGTTTGGACATTAGGGTAACGCCTAATCCTGTTATACTAGTATTAGTGCAGAGAAGTAAGCATAACTTGGGCTATATCATTCTATTTATTATGTTTAGCTTAAGTATACCAGTTACTCCTGTTGTTGTTTTCTCTTATCCAGCTTTATTTTCATGTCATGATATTATTATCTGTTCATATGCTGAAAGTCATTGGACATGCCAGACTTTATGTCTGACCTTGCTTGTTTTCGCCCCTTTTCTTTCGTTTCCCCCGCAGGTTTTTTAGGGTGGAAGTATAGGGGCTTGATTCGGATTTTTCTCTGCTTGAAGTACCGCTTGGCATTGGCTCTATCTTTCCATGGCAGTTTATGTTGGGGATTATGATTTTAAAAACTATGCATTCTGAAGTCTTTTGTACAAGGCTGATATTTTGTACTTGAATTCTGATATTGTGATTTGAAAAGTTGTAACCAAACTTACTTCGGTTTCTGTTGTAATAAAGTTATTAATTTTTCAAGTACTGTTTTATCTGTCTTGTAAATTTTTGTTCTGTCTACTAAAACGCTCCATCAAAGTTAAGGCATTCCCTTTGTGAGTGACCTTAACGGAGGTGGGGTGTTACATGTAAAAGCATATTTTGCTCATAAATTGGTCGAGCACAATCCAAACTGTCAATCCATCACAATCAATATCAGCAACCAAGTGTATTTGGTTCAATCACATTCCATGTTTTACATATACAATAAAAAGAGAATTTTTATTTTAAACATATTTTCTATGTTGCTTATGACAAATTAAAAAGAAAGATTTTTATTGTAATAACACTTTCTATGTTGAACATATTCTATATTTTCTAATGACAACATAAAAAGATTATTTTGTCTACCTGACACGTTATAAAATTCTAATGAAAATAGAAAAGATAATTTTGTCTGCATGACATGTTATATAATTCTAATGACAAAATAAAAGATAATTTTGTCTACACGACATGTTATATGATTCTAATGACAAATAAAACGAGGTTTTACTTGCATAACATGTTCTACATTTCTAATGTCATATAAAAAGAAGTATTTATTTCCATGACATTTTCTATGTTGCGAATGACAAATAAAAAGGAGATTTTTATTTGTATACAAATTCCTATCTTTAACATAACAAATAAAAGTGAATATTTATTTGTACACAAATTTCAATCTTTAATATGACAAATAAATGTGAATATTTATTTGTTAACATATCTCTATTTCAAAACTATAATCATTTTTACTCTTTTCTTGTATACAATAAAAATGTGAATATTTACTGTTAACATATCTTTATTTCAAACAAATGAACATTTTTAATCCTTTCTACATATACAATAAAAATGTAAATTTTATCGTTAACATAATTTAACAATTCTAATTTGTTAAACATGACAATTATAATTTAATAATTCCAATTTGTTAAACATGACAATTATAATTTATCAATTCAAATTTGTTAAACATGACAATTATAATTTAACAATTCCAATTTGTTAAACATGACAATTATAATTTAACAATTCTAATTTGTTAAACATGACAATTATAATTTAAAAATTCTAATTTGTTAACATGACAATTATAATTTAAAAATTCTAATTTGTCAAACATGACAATTATAATTTAACAATTCCAATTTGTCAAACATGCCAATTATAATTTAACAATTCCAACATGGCAATTATGATTTAACAATTCCAATTTGTTAAACATGGCAATTATAATTTAACAATTCCAATTTGTTAAACATGACAATTATAATTTAACCATTCGAATTTGTTAAACTTGACAATTATAATTTAACAATTCGAATTTGTTAAACATGACAATTGTATTTTAACAACTCCAATTTGTTAAACATGACAATTATAATTTAACAATTCCAATTTGTTAAACATGACAATTATAATTTAAAATAATTTAACAATTCTAATTTGTTAACAAGATAATAATAATTTAACAATTCTAATTTGTCAAACATGACAATTATAATTTAACAATTCTAATTTGTTAAACATGACAATTATAATTTAACAATTCTAATTTGTTAAACATGATATAACAATTCTAGTTTGTTAAACATGACAATTATAATTTAACAATTCCAATTCGTTAAACATGACAATTATAATTTAACAAATCCAATTTGTTAAACATGACAATTATAATTTAACAATTCCAATTTGTTAAACATGACAATTATAATTTAACAATTCCAATTTGTTAAACATGACAATTATAATTTAACAATTCTAATTTATTAAACATGACAATTATAATTTAACAGTTCTAATTTGTTAAACATGACAATTATAATTTAACAATTCTAATTTGTTAATCATGACAATTATAATTTATTAATTCTAATTTAACAATTCTAATTTTTTAAACATAACAATACTCAAATCGATCGATCTACATAACAATGTTAAATCCAGATCAATTCACGTATGACAGTCAATAGGATATTACAGCATATGAGTAATACCACAATTATGATTAATTGATTTTAATTATATATAGAAAAGAAGAATTTCTCACATTGAGTTTTGAATTCTTAAAAATTTTAGATTGATCTGTTAAAGCTCTGGTCTGTTCCATGTTGTAGATCTCATCGCTACGCATCCAACGCTTCTGAAATCGTGTGATTTCATCGCTGTTTGTATAAGTTATCGTATTTTAAACATTAATGACATAATGAATATAAACTAAGTTAATTAATAAATTAATTAATTTAATAATTATACTATACCTTCTTCCAGTTAAGTTTTGTAACCACCGAAGTAATGAAACCCAAAACTGATTCTTAGGCTTTCCAGTTTGCCACCCCGAAGCTCGACCGGATATCGATCAGACAAGCCTCCAATGTCAATCCCCGAGAGCACCACCTCCGCCAAAGACCTCGCCGAACTCGGTGCTCCTCAACCACTGGAAATCGGTCCAAAGCCGCCAGTTTTAAACGCGAAAATAAAAAAAACTAGACTGCCAATCCCGATCATTACCGTTTAGATTATAGTTCTCTTGTAACTTGACATTTTTCTTTGAGAAGCCTTCGAATTGGGGAAAGGGATGGAGAGAAAATTCGATAGGAAGGATGGAAGACGCCAACCATTGAAAGAAGGAAGGCGGCGGCTACTGTGCACGAGTATTGGAGAATTAGGGTTTGCATATTGGACCGTATTTATATAGTGTATTTATAGGTGTATATATTTTATTATTTAATCTTTAAAAAGTGAATTTCATATTCGAACTCCAGATTAAACCCAACGACTGTCGTCCCTAGCTAATTACCCCCATTCCGAACACAATGGGATATGCCCCGTAAGCCATTTGATCAGTTTTTCTTTAAATTAAAATATAAATCAATGTATGTTTAATTTAAAAGTGCATTTTAATTTACCGAGGCCACATACTGACTCCAAAAATTCCCAAAAAATAAATCTGGCTATGTTTTGACGATATGGTCCTAAAAAACTAATTTCGTCGAATTTGGAGACCGTTTGAAAAATGACCATTTTCTAGTCGATTCAAATTGACAAAACACATTTAAATTTACCACGCTCACATATTAATTCCAAAATTTCTAATAATTTGACATTCCGGATCCAACCAAAGTGGTTTCGTCGAAAACGGAAGTCGTTTGCAAAATGGTTATTTTTAAGGGCTATATATTATATTAAAATGTATATAAATTCTATAGCGACTTTTCTGAATTTTTAAATGGGCATAACTTTTTATTCCCGCTATGAAATCTCAATTTTTCAGATTCATTAGAAAGATATTTTTAAACAGATTCTAATATTTTTAGTTTCACTAAAATCTGATTTATTTTGAATCCTGTACATTCAGTCAAAGTTCAAATTCAAATTTTCAAACTATCGCGCTATTTCTAACTCCTTTTATAATTGAAATAATTATACTCGTTCTAACTTCGATTCAAATAAATTTTTAATCGTTATTATTTAAAATAAATTATTTTAAATATTTAAAATCCATTAAAATTTCTAAAATAAAAATTTTAAATTTGGTCCAAAATTCCGGGTTGTTACAATCTCCCCCACTTAAAATCTTTTCGTCCTCGAAAAGGAACGGAGCTGAAAGTTGTTTAATTAACCAACTCAACTTTCACTCTTTTATTGGTTTCAATAATTTTATTAGTTGAATTAATAGTCACACAACACAATCATCAATCAATTATTTGATTAGCTTTTCAAATATATATAACTTTTATTTGTTCAAAAATCATATTTTATAAAATCGGATTATATATAATCACAAATATGTTATTTACAAATTTGTCACTCTCTACTCATTCTAGGGCATTTATAACCCCATCTCTAATGAGTTTTCTCATTATAGGATACTGCTGATTCTATCTCTAATGAGTATTCTTTTATAGGATATTTCTAATCCTCTCTCTGATGAGTCTTTTGTTCAGTTCTAACGTGTTGTACCCCCAAAGATTTGAATTAACCAAAGCTCTGATACCACATGTAATGACCTGAAAATCCCCCTTGCGGGAAATCGCCGGATACACTAACTTTGGGCATACAACACATCAGAACAAATAACATAAGACTTTTATGACATCATAACAATGCAACATCAGAGTACAGAATATCAGAGTACATCGATAATTTAATAATAATACAGCAGAAAATTAATTTATAATAAATGTAATACAATGCAGTGGAAATGGTTAAACTAACATAGCGGAAGACTATCAATGTTGTAGACATAGTTTTAAGCTTTGATCCAGAATCCTGCTCAAAATATCTGCAAAATAAGCTACTCGATTGTCTGTGTGGAAAATATGGGCACCCGAGTTTGCAAGTGAAACAAACTACAGGTCAGTCATGGGACTGGTATGAGAAATCTTACTTAACCTATTTAATAATAAGGTCAATCAAAGGACCACGCCGCTATCGCGGAACGGGTTTACTCTATTGGATAGCCCGTGCATAAACATCAACCATAAATAAACATATGGATCTACAATGCATCAATCAACATGCAATTCCTTAATCTACCCATTTAGGCTTAATCCCTAAACTTAGATTTCAAAATCCAATTCACTTTACAGAAATTATTTCTTTGGACTTTATTTTCCGATTTCATTTATTTCAAATCATTTGAAATACATATCTAGCTTTTATAATAAAGTAGATTTCACTTCGGGATTTCAAAATAAAACATTTGGAAATATGAATTCCAAAACATAACAATGCATGTAAAACAAGTATGCGAACCAAATATCGGTCATGTTCCCTCAGAACGGGGCAGTACGCACCCTAACCGAACCAATATATATATATGTGCACTTAACGACTACACTGACAATGCGCAATCCCACCAATTGGGAAAGACATGCACGTCCTTACACTGTTAGTCAATTTCGGGTCACCCGCAACTTCAGCCACATACTTGATAACTCATTTTATATCCCGAAGTAGGGAAAATCATTTCACAACATAATCACAAGTATAATCAAATCTATATAGATTTTTACATACAAATCATTTCGAAATCATCGGGTATAACCCTCGAAATCCTTTCTGTTTTATAAAACATTTTTTATAAAACATTCCCTGTCCAAAATCGGGAATAACATTTCTTTTTACTTAAGAAAACTCTACTCAAAATCATTTATTAAATTTTGAAACAAACAACATCGCTAAACACCATATAGTCAAATCGTGAAGTGTTTCACAAGGTGTTAGCACATAGATATTTTTTATCCAACTCAATGCTAAATGTAAAAACATATTTTGCTCATAAACTGGTCGAGCACAATCCAAACAGTCAATCCATCACAATCAATATAAGAAACCAAGTGTATTTGGTTCAATCACATTCCATGTTTTACATATACAGTAAAAAGAGATTTTTTATTGTAAACATATTTTCTATGTTGCTTACGATAAATAAAAAGAAAGATTTTTTTATCATAACATTTTCTATGTTGAACATGTTCTATATTTTCTAATGACAACATAAAAAGATTATTTTGTCTACCTGACATGTTATATAATTCTAATGACAATATAAAAGATAATTTTGTTTGCATGGCATGTTATATAATTCTAATAACAAAATAAAAGATAATTTTGTCTACATGACATGTTATATAATTCTAATGACAAATAAAAAGAGGTTTTGCTTGCATAACATGTTCTACATTTCTAATGTCATATAAAAAGAAGTATTTATTTTCGTGACATTTTCTATGTTGCGAATGACAAATAAAAAGAAGATTTTTATTTGTATACAAATTCCTGTCTTTAACATAACAAATAAAAGTGAATATTTATTTGTACACAAATTTCAATATTTAATATGACAAATAAATGTGAATATTTATTTGTTAACATATCTCTATTTCAAAACTATGATCATTTTTACTCTTTTCTTGTATACAATAAAAATGTGAATATTTACTGTTAACATATCTTCATTTCAAACAAATGAACATTTTTAATCCTTTGTACATATACGATAAAAATGTAAATTTTATCGTTAACATAAATTAACAATTCTAATTTGTTAAACATGAAAATTATAATTCAACAATTCAAATTTGTTAAACATAACAATTATAATTTAACAATTCTAATTTGTTAAACATGACAATTATAATTTAACAATTCTAATTTGTTAAACATGACAATTATAATCAAACAATTCTAATTTGTTAAACATTACATTTATAATTTAACAATTCCAATTTGTTAAACATGACAATTATAATTTAACAATTCCTACTTTTTAAACATGACAATTATAATTTAACAATTCTAATTTGTTAAACATGACAATTATAATTTAACAATTCTAATTTGTTAAACTGACAATTATAATTTAACAATTCTAATTTGTTAAACCTGACAATTATAATTTAAAATTTCTAATTTGTTAAAGATGACAATTGCAATTTAAAAGTTCTAATTTGTTAAACATGACAATTGCAATTTAACAATTCTAATTTGTTAAACATGACAATTGCAATTTAACAATTCTAATTTGTTAAACATGACAGTTACAATTTAACAATTCCAATTTGTTAAACATTACAATTACAATTTAACCATTCCAATTTATTAAACATGATATTTATAATTTAACCATTCCAATTTGTTAAACATGACCATTGTTATTTGACAATTCCAATTTGTTAAACATGACAATTATTATTTAACAATTCCAATTTGTTAAACGTGACAATTATAATTTAACAATTCCAATTTGTTAAACATGACAATTATAATTTAACAATTCTAATTTGTTAAACATGACAGTTATAATTTAACAATTCTAATTTGCTAAACATAACAACACTCAAATCGATAGATCTACATAACAATGTCAATTCCAGATCAAATCACGTATGACAGTCAATTGGATATTACAGCATATGGGTAATACCACAATTATGATTACTTGATTTTAATTATATATAGAAAAGTAGAATTTCTCACATTGGGTTTTGAATTCTTCAAAATATTAGATTGCTCTGTTATAGATCTGGTCTGTTCCATGTTGTAGATCTCATCGCTACGCATCCAACGCTTCTGAAATCGTCTGATTTCATCGCTGTTCGAATAAGTTATCGTATTTTAAACGTTAATGACATAATTAATATAAACTAATTTAATTAATAAACTAACTAATTTAATAATCATACTACACCTTCTTCCTGTTAAGTTCCGTAACCACCGAAGTAATGAAACCCAAAACCGATTCTTGGGGTTTGTAGTTTGCCACCACGAAGCTCGACTAGATCTTGATCAGACAAGCCTCCAACTTCAGTTGCTGAGAGCTCCACCTCCGCCAGAGACCTTGCCAAACTCGTTACTCCTCAACCACTAGAAATCGGTCCCAAAGCCACCGGTTTTAAACGCGAAAATTCGAGAAAACTTGACCACCAATCCCGATCATTACCATTCATATTATAGTTCTCTTGTAGCTTGACATTTTTGCTTTTAGAAGCCTTCGATTTGGGGAAACGGATGGAGAGAAAATTCGGTGGGAGGGATGGAAGACGCTGGCCATTGAAAGAAGAAAGGCGGCGGCTACTGTGTACGGGTATTGGAGAATTAGGGTTTGTGTATTGGACCGTATTTATACAGTGTATTTATAGGTGCATATGTTTTATTATTTAATCTTCAAAAAGTGAATTTCATATTTGAACTCCAGAATAAGCCGAAAAACTGTCATCTCTAGCTAATTAACCCCATTCCAAACACAATGGGATATGTCCGTAAGCCAATTCGATCGTTTTGATCAGTTTTTCTTTGAATTAAAATTTAAATCAATGTATATTTAATTTAAACGTACATTTTAATTAACCGAGGCCACGTATTGACTCCAAAATTTTCCGAAAAATAAATCTAGCTATGTTTTGATGATATGATCCTAAAAAAACTAATTTCGTCAAATTTGGAGACCGTTTGAAAAATGGCCATTTTCTGGTCGATCCAAATTGACTGAAACTGACAAAACACGTTTAGATTTACCACGCTCACATATTAATTCCAAAAATTCTAAAAATTGGAATCTTGCAATAATTTTACATTCCTGATTGAACCAAAGTGGTTTCGTAGAAAACGGAGGTCGTTTGCAAAATGGTTATTTTTAAGGGCTATATATTATATTAAAAAATATATAAATTCTATAGCGACTTTTCTGAATTTTAAACTGGGCATAACTTTTTATTCCCGCTATGAAACCTCAAATTTTCAGATTCATTGGAAAGATATTTTTAAACAGATTCTAATATTTTTGGTTTCACTAAAATCCGATTTATTTTGAATCCTATACATTTGACCAAAGTTCGAATTCAAATTTTCAAACTACTGTGCTATTTCTAACTCCTTTTATAATTAAAATAAATATATTCGTTCTAACTTCGATTTAAATAAATTTTTAATTGTTATTATTTAAAATAAATTATTTTAAATATTCAAAATCCAATAAATTTTCTAAAATAAAAATTTAAAATTGGTTCCAAAATTCCGGGTTGTTACATATAGTATTTAAGAGAATTACTTAACGACCCTAAATATATATGTTTTACCATTTTTATTGCAGGCATGTATTTGGATTTTATTTTTAAGTGCTGGCCATTGTTTCTTTTTTCGTGGGTTAAAGAGTTTCCTGAAACAGAAAGGCAGAATGAAGGAATCGTTCAATATTTAATATAAGGGGTTACTTCATTGTTAAGTAAAATAAAATCCTTCTTCCCGAAGCATGTGGTGATTAGCCTTGATATATATAGGCTAGCAGATGACACCAGTAGGACTGCCATCAGTTTTCAAACTCCTGCAGTTGTGTAAGGTATAGAAGCCTGTGGATGTACTTTTGGGGTAGGAAAAAACATAGCAGTTAAGGAATTAAACCAATACGTATATTTGTTAAAGTAAATATGGTACCAACTACGTAAGATTTCATTCATTTACGATCACTGTGGACAAAAATAAAATATCGTTATGTCTAGCAATTTACTACGATCCCGGAAATATATTAAAATAGGCAAGTTGACTAATTCTGTGAAATTTCAAATGTGCTGATATAGGGGGTAAAACACTTCAAATAAAAAGTTGTTTATTTTCTAAAATAAAAATTACAGTAAAATTCTAAAAATTAAATTATACCTACGTCTCAAATATGTTGTCCAAATTCAAAATAAATATTTTATAATAATTAAATTATCGTTATGGTTTAAAAAGGATTTTATAGCGACTTTTCGAAAATTTGATTTGGACATAACTCATAATCTACACGATGAAATCTCGATTTTTCTCTTCCATTAGTAAAATATACTTCACCAACTCCGAATGTTTCTTGTTTCACAGAAATGCGGCTTAAAACGAATTTTGTATATTCGTTTGAATTTTGAACTGTCAAATTACGAACTGCAACGCCATTTCGAGCTCGATTATAATTATAATATAAATTATACATTCAACTGACATTTACAAATAAATTCCTTAATGTAAATCAAATTCTAAACTGAATTATATATTATAAATAATCCAATTCACACAATATTGTGAATTTAACTTAATTCCAATTATTTCGGAATTAAATATATTGTTATTTTATTTATATAAATTAAATATTCAATATTATTTAATTAAACAACCATTTAAATCTCTAAATCACTATTTATACAATTAAATTAATTAATTATTATACCGTAAAAATACGGGACGTTACATTCTTCCCCCCTTAAAATAATTTTGTCCTCGAAATTGCTAAGGTAGAAAACAAACCCTATTAACTAGGGTAAAAATTATTTGTTCACTTCTTAACTCCAGTTCACTGAAACAATTTACTTCAATTAAAAATTAACTCGTTCTTATTAACGAAAATCGGTATAACTACAACTCGCCTCTCTAGGTCTTCTCCAACCCAAAAGAAAATCAAATAGCCAAGCGGCTTGCCAAACAGGCTCAAAAATCCCAAACTCATATCGGAAAGAAACTTGTCCCTTTTTGTCGGGCATATTATTATATCCTTCCATATGTTACAAATTCTGCATATATAAATGCCATCCCAATCAATCTCCAATCGATTCATCCTCAAACTCAATCATTTGGTTCTATCCAAGCCAAATTTCATTTCAAACTCAAGTACTATTCTTGATTCCAAATTCTTAAATCATCAAATCCAACTTACTCGATATCATTCTATCCTAATTCAATTTTAATTTGCTTTCCCAAATTTTAATCTGATTTGTTCTTATTCAAATAATATATTCCTGGGAGTTTTAAATAACTTTGTTTTTCACAAAAAAATCAAATATTTTTTTTCGGAATTTCAAAACAACTCGTTTTCCCAAAATAATTTGAAATAATAACTTTGGTAGTAATTCGTCACTTAGAACTCGAAAATGAGCACCGATGATGTGGCCAGCCACATTAGGGTTATTTCCCAGCGATCGAAGTGAGTTCAATACTATATCACTTTACAAAACTCATATTTAAACATTTCCATTTTGAAATTATTTCAAAAATATTATTCATAATGCTTGTAAAACAATTTAAAATCTCCTAGGATTTTAAAATTCTCATATATTTAATCCAAATCCATTTATAAACACATTTCCAAATTTTAGGAATTTTAATTCCAATCCTGGTTTAAATCCAGATTCAGTTCATCTTGATTTATATACCTTACATTAATACGAATTCCAATTGGTTATATCTAACCTTTTCACTTTTTATAATCTCATTCGATTATAATAACAACCAATATACCCAATATTCCAATATAAATCCTTTATATCAAAATTTAGTTTGGGTAAAACTATTTCATTTACCCTCTTTCAAAACATACTGTGTTGGTTCATCGTAATTAAGTGTTTAGAAACTCCTACCGATACAGTGGATCAACTGATCGACCAGAATTCCTAAGCCACTCAACCAATAAATCTCCACAATATAAAATCATTTTATATTAAATAAAAAATACGTGCTCATATATATATACACACACTCAAACTCAATCTAGGCTGTTGCTAACCCCATCTCTGGTGCGTTATGCCACAGAGCCCAGGTAATTACTTAACCTTCAGCTCTGATACCACTACAACGACCTTGGTAATTTGCGACCTTGGTTATCGACATAACTCAATGTCAACTATACAAGCGTCGGAAATACAGGATAGTTAATAGAAAGAAGTTAGAGGGTGAGAATATATAAGATAGAAAATTAGAATAGAAGAAGAAGAAGACAACTACAACATCCGAGTAAACACGAATCTCACAGCGGAATGAATAAATATATTTCATAACATAGCTTTGAAATAAAAACAGTATCTGTATACAATACCATTATCTGAGCACAACACTTACAACATAGCAGAAATAACAATAGCTATATAATCCTGAAGCCTCCTGCTCCAGCTCTCAGTATATCTGTAAAATCCTGACTACTTGACTGCCCGTACAAATTTTGGCACCCAAGATTTTAGGGAAAACAAAACAAAATAAACTCCGGGTCAGTCATGGGACTGGTGTGAGTAAACAATTTAAAACAATTTGAGAAAATAAACGATATCTCATAAGAACACGCCGTATGACACGGAACAGTTTTTTCCCTTATGAGAATTCAAAACACTTGATTTAACATTCAAGACCCTTCTGTAAGAAAAGATAATCTTTATATAATATTTTCATATTATAATAGTGTCCATCAACCACAACTAAATAATCATATAGTAGAACACTTTCATCTCATGTTCCCTATACATAATATATAATTAAAAACCGTGGGCGCTTATTGGGTAATGGATTCCAACTGGCAAGGTATGGGACCACCTTCCAACAGTGTATCTCAAGAGAGGAATACACTGGGTTCAACAAGAACATCTAGTAACCCAGGCTAAATACGACTGGTCACTCATTTCACTTGAGTGTACCGAATGTATTATCACCAACGGTTGGGATCAACAACCGTTTCCTGAAAGGGACAACATCGAAAAATATTATAGAAGTAAATGGAATTTCTCTTGATTAGGTGACAATACACCCTAATTGGCAGCTAACCACTTAGCCATACGACCTACCCGATTTTATACCATTTCCTGGTTGTGAGGCTAGAGGCCATAACGTATAAATCACACCTTTATTTACTTTGAATGCCACATCGTTATACCTGCCAAATCACAAATTGATTTCCCCAAAAATATCACGGGTATACAGCTAAGAGAAACGAATTCCTTCGCCAACAAACGTAAACAGTTTGAAGAGATCAACTTACGCGATCTATTAAATATACTCTGTCAGACATTCTTCTATACAAGTTGTCTTGGGACTATTCTGTAAATCCATCTTAGGCAATTTATATCTAAGATCGCCAGAACAGCCCTTGCATAACTACGTCTTCAATTATCTTCATCATATTTGATTCGCAACGCTATTGCCCATACGGAGTGGTTTTCAGATAATAAATCTGATCCCGGTCTCTCCGTATTGACAACGGAAAAGGTCAAAAACGTTGATAGTTGGTTATTTAACTATCAAAGGAAAACGTGTGTATAAACAACGGTCTTATTCCCAAATGGAAGTCTTACGAATCAACCATCATTTCATTTCCCAATTTCCCATTTATCGTTTCCATATATTCATAAATATCTTATTTTCTAAAATTAGAAAATATACGTTATTAACTTTGGAAGATGTTTCCATTTCTGATTCACGCATCAATATCTTCCCACCTCTAAAAGTCTCCAACTGTAAACTAGTAAGAGAACCACTTCCCAAGTATAAACCCCCGACGGCCGAAACCAACATCAGATTGATACCCAGAAAGCCATTCAACTCAATTAATTTCCAGTCAGTTTCCAATTTCAGTAATTCCATTTAAATTTCTAATTCAAACCACAAATTCCTTTATAATATTTTACTTGTAAAATATTTACTTTATTCTAATTTTTCACATAGAATGTGAATAATATTTCTTTATATAATCAAACAGTTTGATTTTGTATTTAAAAACAATATCTCAAACCCAAATTCTATTTATATTTTTATTTGCAGAATTATTCATACAAATCCCCTTTTTTATTTCTAACACTTAAATCTCATTTATAATTCCCTTTATATATTTCTATTTATCCTATATTGATCCTTTTATATAATTCTATTTATTTTATATAAATCCTTTTATATAATTCTATTTATTTACCAAATATTTCCTTAATTATATTTTCCAATATTTGTTTTCCAAATATTACCTTTTATAATATCCTATTTATTTCATATATAAATATTTCATTTTCAATATTCACTTTGAAAATATTCTTTTTACATTCCAGTATTTCATATGGTATTTAAAATACCAAATAACATGACCAGTGTCATTATAATCAATCACAGATTTTGTATCACACCATATATTACTATATATGAAAACAAACAGTATTATAATATCGACGAATCTAGTTGGATCCCTCCAACCTGTCGCCCTGCATTCACAGATGTTAAACAATATAAATAACATCGATTTCACTTCAATATGAAATATTCTGATATATAGAATCAATATTTGATTAACGATTTATATATATATCTTTATCTACAATTTCAACCAATAAATTAGCAATTCAACCAAACAATCGACACACAACAATCAATCATTATTTATCAATACCAGATTATATCTATAAAAATATAAACTGTACAGAGTTAGTGAGATTTACTCACATTGGACGATCATCGTTAAATAACGACAACTGTCGATTGATTCAGACAGACAATTTATTTTGCTATAAATTATAACGAGCTCTAATTCACTCCCAGTCAGTTCCAGTGTGTAGCCATCGTCCATACGATCCCAAAGGATCTTGTTTCGCTGAATTCTGATATCATATGCGAATGTTGCACATTTCATAAGTTAACGATTATATATATATATATAATAATTTTATTTAACTTAATCATTTTAAATCGTCTATGTGAAGACCCGTAACTTCCCCGTGAAGAAAAGAGCGGATACTTCGAGAACAAGCCACAACCAGAACGCAGACAGAAGAACATTTCATTGCTTATTACAACAATTCCATCAGAATACAAGAATATACAGAGTATGAATTAATATTACACAAAAAAAATATCAGAGATTTAAATTACATTTAAATACATCGCAGCGGAAAAACAATACAAAACACAACTGAAAGTAATACGCGGATACAGAGCTTTCCGAGCATCGTTCCAGCTGTAAATCAGGATCCTGTGAATATAAATCTGCAAAACCAAAACTACTAGCTGCCCGTGTGGAAATAGGGGCACCCAGAGTTTAGGTTAAAACAATAAACTCCAGGTCAGTCATGGGACTGGTGTGAGAACTAAAATAGTTATTAATCTTTGTTTTTAAAGTTAGGTAAATCAAGGGACCACGCCGTATAACAAGGAACGGGTTTCCTCCCAAGAATACCAGTGCATAAAACAAACAGCGCAATGTTAAATAAAGAACAATGAAGCTATTATAAGACCCAGGTCCCATCACACAATGCAACGCAAGCCGGAGGATAGGGTTTTCCCTTATAATAGCCAAATATGCTTGATACGCGAAATTTCTTCTTATATTATTACTATAAATGAAGAAAACAACTTCAAATATAAATATATCAATCATAGACGGCATGGGTATCATATATCATGTCGCCAATACTAGGCTCTACAATCAAAACCGCAAAATGTCATATTTGGAAATTGGATTTCCATCATGGTGGCTCCTGATTCGAAAGATCGATCGCGTAGTGCCATCTACAACGGCTTACGTCTCAGCTAGAGAAAACACCGTAACGCACATCCGCACTTTTGGGAAATCGAGTATCACTGCGGCTTACGTCTCGGTGAGAGAAAACACCGCTTACTCTATCCCTCTGAGCAGTAAGCTCAATCTCGGTCGACCGAATCCACGACACCACGAAGGTGCCCATCCTCTAAATAGCATACTGATCAAACCATCAGTTTACCACCATACCGGGATGTGAGGCTCACGAATCAACGCTATACACAAAGCCGTGCTATATTAAAGCTGCGCTTTGATCATCATCCACCAAACTTTGCTTTTCAACAAAAGTCTGGATCACTGCATCTCAGCATGCCACACTATCAATCCATATCGTACCACTGATTTCTGCCAATATATAACCTCTGAGCTCGTATGTCTCAGAGAATGGCGTTAAGCAAGAGAATAAATTCTCCGCCGCCAAACAGATATATATTTAGCAGAGATCAACGAATACAATATAAAGGAATACAATGTCAGACACACCATCCATTTACAAGTCTGTTCTAGGTCCGAACGAAACCGGAGGCACTTTCCTCGCATATCCGTACAATCAACAAGTACGTCCGGACGGCTAGCACTTCAGCCCCCTTCAAGGTAGCTACTCCCATCGTGATCATCAGTAGCACCCATCCATTCGATGTGAAGATCGTCAGTTTTGCACCGTCTTCCATCTCTTCGACTCATCGTCGAATCAGTTATTCAGAATAGGTTATACCTGGCCTTTCTAAATAACTCGCGTATCTTATAATCAAGTGCTATAAAACACAACATACGCCTCATTCCAATTCATCAGTCACTAACAGTAAATTAGTAAGAGAACAATTCCCCAAATATTAACCCCGAAGGCCGAAACCAACATCAGATCAATACCCAGGAAACCATTCTTCTTAACTAACCTACAACTAGTTTCTAAATTTCATATTCTTAGGGAAAGGTTCCCATTAATTTTATCAAAGATAAATTCTTTACAATTTATTCTTTAATCTTCCTTTGGATGTCATATCAACCCAAATTATGGTTTTCCAAACTAGTCGAGATTAGTGAACCATACCGAACTAATTATTTATTTTATTTCCCAATCCCAACCTATTCATCCTATGGAGCAAAACTGTTATTACCCCATAACTAACACCACGATGTTATCGGTAAATTTAATTACCATTTCACGTTCAAATCTTATTAAAGATTTAACTATCGCTCTGAGCAAAACTGGTGATACTCCCCTTTCGATAATTTCCAAATTTTGATGATTTAAATTACCAATTCTCATTTCAATCTAATTAAAGATTCATTAAAACTCCACTTAGTTTTAATCTTTGACTGGGTTAAAGAATCAGTGTCATTTAAAACACGGTTCACTATAAACCCAAAATCACATTACATTTCAACCAGACCCTAACCATAAATTAGCAAGTGAGCAATTCCCTAAGTATTAACCTCGAAGGCCGAAACCAACATCAGATCAATACCCCATAAACCATTCAACTTAACAAATCTCCAGTTAGTTTCTGATTTTCTTAACTCCTTTGGGTCTAAGAACAGTATTATTGAAGATACCGTTCACGACAACCCAAAATCACATTCTATTAATTATCGGGTTAAAGAACAATTGTTATTTAAAACACTATTCACGATAAACCCAAAAATCAATTCCAATTAAATATTATTTAATTGGTACACTTCATTAAATCTAAATAAAAGATTTAATCTTTTTCTCAACTGAGCTTAAGAACAGTGTTTATGAAGACACCATTCACGTCAAACCGAAACCACATTTGATATTAAATACAAGGCTCTGAATAGAAAATATATCGGCTTATATTCAATATCAAATTCTACAACCAACAAATATCGTATTGGAAATAACGATATAAATATATCTTTCAAATTTCCATAACAATATCTGTATAATCACGAAATCCAACATCGAAATAATCCAAAGACCATTTCGATTCAAATCCATTCCAATTCAATTATTGGAAATCCTGGTTACTTTTAAAACCCTTTCAAATCAAATTTATTTGTTTAAAAACAAATAGAATTTTTAATTCTAGTTCAAAACTAGTTCATTTCGATTAAAAAAACTATTTTTATCTTTTCAAATATGGAGTATTTCATCCCAATTTTTCCCAAATCATTTCTTATGATTTTACACAAATTATTACTATTTTTA
Source organism: Allium sativum (assembly GCA_030737875.1). Lineage (NCBI taxonomy): Eukaryota > Viridiplantae > Streptophyta > Magnoliopsida > Asparagales > Amaryllidaceae > Allium > Allium sativum. The sequence goes on along the minus strand of CM060922.1, from coordinate 807,696,759 downwards.
ATAATTTTATCAAGGCCCGTACAGTCGATTTCCACCAATGGCCATCGAACTGCACTTACAACGACCTTTTCCAAATTTGATTTGGATTTATCTCCAAATCCAACCGTTAGATTTCAAATTTCTCATATTCATTCGAAAGCTCTTTTCGATACGAACCCAACGGTTCCAGTTTTAGGAGAATCCGACGGTCGGATCTCCCGCAATATCCATTTGAAGTCAATGGTCGAAATTCACGAACAACCGCAGCGCGACGCGTTCTATTCAGGCCATTATATTATATATATATAATATATATAATATATACTTCGTCGATTTCCTTTTAAAAACGTATTTTTATAATTCGTTTTAAATTTGTTTTCAAAACGATTTCTACTTCATTTCTAATTCAAATCCAAATTGAATTTTTCCTTATAAATTCGTTTTAAATTCATTTCAATTTGATTTCAATTCAAATTGATTTCTAATTCAATTTCAGTTCGTTTTCAATTCAATTCAATTTCAATTCGAATTCATTTATATTCAATTTCAATTCGAATTCATTTTTATTCAATTTAATTCGAATTTCAATTCTTTTCAAAATATCAGATTTTGAAATCACTTTCGATATTCATTATAAAATGAATAAAATCGATATAAATATCGTTCATGTCAAAATGGCGTCAATCTAATCAACACGGCTTCATATATTTCTATTTTCAAATATTCTATTTCAAATATTGAATGAGGCCCAATCAATTACCATATAATGTTAATTATATGGATTTTCTACAACACATGTATACAATAACAACGATGAATAATCAACCATCATCCAAAGTGAATTCTACACTGTATAAGCATCGAATATAAATATTTAACGCTTATAATAGTCTTTCAATCAATCGATCGACATACAACTAAACAATCGGGATCAGTGTACATCAAATATCATCCTAATACCCGTGTGGGGTTTCAAACAATCAAACACTGATTTTATTTGTGTAGTTGGGCGATGTGTAAAATTTATCGTCCCAATCAATATCAGTCAAATGTGTGTATATAAAAAAATCGTCCGATTTGTTTATTTTTATTTCATATACATGTTAAAAATTCTATTATTAACTATAAAATATTTTTAACTATATAAATATTTTATTTCATTTCACATCACATCACACAATCAACTACACATCAAAATCAAACAACCAAGCATACAAGCCGTCCATGGTCTGTGGACGACGGATGTCGGGTGCTGCTAAGCACCGTCTGCATCCTAGTATGAATATTAACTAGAAATTTAAAATAAAAGTGAGGATTTCTCACCTTGGAGATCCACTCCTCCATTATCTATTCCTGAATGGTTCGGATAATGCCAAAAATTGCAATGCATCCCTTTCCTGCTGTTCATATGAAAAATGTTCATATATATTTTCTAATCAAAAATGTTCATATATATTTTCAAATAAAAAATGTTCATATATATTTTCAAATCAAAAATGTTCATATATATTTTCAAATCAAAAATGTTCATATATATTTTCTTTCGACGGTTCTTTTTATATAAAAATTATATTTTTATATTTCTACTTCTTATATAAAGATCATATTTTTATTGCTATTCTATATATATAAAAATCAAATTTTTATCGCTATTCTATATACATATATAAATCGAAATTTTTTATCGCTATAAAAATCCTATCTTTTTAACTATAAAAATCCTGTAAATTCAGTTTTTTAAAAATCAAAGAAATCAGTTTTAAAACTCACCTCGAAGAGAGGAGCTCGTTGCGTCAATCCAGAAGGGGGCGGCGTCGTCGCGGTGCTGAAGCTGGGGCACGGATTCCGACGTTGTGGAGGATTCGCGAGCGAGAGGGTCTCGCGGTGGAGCAGTGGCGGTTGGCTGCGATGCGGTGGAGGTGGTGGTTCGTCAAAGCAAAGGGAGGGGGCGTGCGGCGTTCGATCTGAGCGAAGGGGGGGGGTTCGGCGAGATGACTGGGGCGCGATAGGAGGAGGGTGGTCGGCGAGTTGGCTGGTGGCGCGATTTAGGGTTCCGCCCTTCTTCTTTTTTTTTATTCAGGAAACCGATTTGGGAAATAACGAAGAGGGGGGGGGGTTGACTTCGGGTAAGAGAGAGCAGGGGGTTTATTTGAAATTTTTATATAATTATTTAATTAATTAATTCCCATAAAGTTACTTTTTATTTCGACAAACTGACACGACCCAAACTTCCCCGTGAAGGAAAGCACGGATTGCGTTGAGGACAAGACAAATCAGAACGCAGACGAAAGAACATTTCATTGTTAATTACAACAATTCCATCAGAATACAAGAATATAAAGAGTATAAATGAATATTATACATTCGATAAATATCAGAGATTACAATAAATTACATAGCAGCGGAAAAACAATATAAAACACAACTGAAAGTAATACACGGATACAGAGCTTTCCGAGCATCGTTCCAGTTGTAAATCAGGATCCTGTGAATATAAATCTGCAAAACCAAAACTACTAGCTGCCCGTGTAGAAAATAGGGGCACCCAAAGTTTAGGTTAAAACAATAAACTCCAGGTCGGTCATGTGACTGGTGTGAGAACTAAAACAGTTATTAATATTGGTTTTAAAGTTCGGTAAATCAAGGGACCACGCCGTATAACACGCAACGGGTTTCCTCACAAGAATACCAGTGCATAAAACAAACAGTGCAATGCTAAATAAAGAAAAATGAAGTTGTTATAAGACCCAGGTCCCATCACACAATGCAACGCAAGCCGGAGGATAGGGTTTTTACCTTATAACAGCCAAAGCATGCTTGATACGTTAAAAACACATTATTTGATACTATTATAAGTGTATAGTGTCAAAACAGTTTCAATCATAAATATCAATCATAGGCGGCATGAGTGCCCCATGCCACTATGTCGCCATACTAGGCTCTACAAATAAAACCGAAATACACGTATTGGAAATTGGATTTCCGTCATGAGTCGAAGTAAGGGGCAAGCTCCTCTCCGTTCAAGACACTCTAGCAAATGTTTCAGGACCCCACTTTGATCCTTGGATCTTCAGGGCCGGTCCTCACCTAACTTTGGAGCATTAGTTATTCCTGAGCACATGTTTCCCGGTCCTTACAGACCTATATCCGAGGCGCCTCGTATCCAACAACCACACAGGTGAAAAGTATATAAATGTCAGGGCTAGTAGGTCACTGACACCACCCTAGCTAGAAAGAAACGTCGTGCTCTCCCTGCAGTCACTATCCCGTTTTTGACTCATACCGAGGTGTGAGGCTCGCGAATTCACGCTATACACAAAGCTACGCCACACAGGTCGTGCTTTGATCATCAACCACAAGACTTCGCTTTTCAACAGAAGCCTTGATCAATTGCCACTTACGCGTACCACACTGGCAATTCATGCCATGTGACTGATGTCCATCGATATACAACCTCTGAGCTCGTACGTCTCAGAGAAGGGCGTTAAGCAAGAGAATAAATTCTCCGCTGCCAAACAGATGTATATTTAATAGAGATCAATCAACATAGAATAAAATCCAATGTCAGACACACAATCCATTTACAAGTTCGTTCTGGGTCTGAACGAAACCGGAGGCACTTTCCTCGCATATCCATCCATCTCCAAGTACGTCTGGACGATCACCAACTGTTTCCCTCATCTTGGGTGTACAACCCAATCAAGATCATCAGTAATCACCCAAACGATGTGAAGACTTCCGGTCTTCAACCACCGTCTTCATCTTCGACATCTCGTCGAATCGGTTATTCAGAATGGGTATAAACCCGGCCTTTCTGAATAACCCACGTATATGATAAACAAATGTTACACAAACACAACAAACGCCTCATTCCAATTCAGAATGTTCTTTTATTCACAAAATCACATTCTTAGGGAAAGGTTCCCATTAATTTTATCCAAGATAAATTCTTCTAAATTTATTCTTTAATCTTCCTTCGGATATCATTTCAAACTAGTCGGGATTAGCGAACCACACCGAAGTAATTATTTATTTTATTTCCCAATCCCAACCTATTCATCCCCTGGAAAAAAACTGGTAATACTCCATATCTTACACCATAGTATTATTGGTAAAATTAATTACCATTTCACGTTCAAATCTAATTAAAGATTTAACTATCGTTTTGGAGCAAAACTGGTGGTACTCCATTCTCGATCACCTTTCAGATTTGATAATTTAAATTATCACTTCATATTTAAATCTAATTAAAGATTCATTAAAACTCCACTTAGTTTTAATCTTTTCAAAAATCAATATCCTCTCTTTAATTGGGTTAAAGAACCAATGTCATTTAAAACACGATTCACGATAAACCAAAAATCACATTCTATTGTTAATCGGGTTAAAGAACAGGTGGGTTATTCAAAACACCGCTCACGATAAACCCAAGAACTAATTCAAATTCAATTCCAATTAAATATTATTTAATTGATACACTTCATTAAATCTAAATAGAAAGATTTAATCTTTTTCTCTATTGGGCTTAAGAACAGTGTTAATGAAGACACCATTCACGACAAACCCAAATCACATTTGATATTAAATACAAGGCTCTGAATAGAAAATATACCGGCTTATATTCAATATCAAATCCTGAAACCAACAAATATCGTATTGGAAATAACGATATAAAATATATCTTTCAAATTCCTTTAACAATATCTGTATAGTCACGAAATCCAACATCGAAATATTCCGAAGATAATTTCGATTCAACTCCAATCCAATTCACGTATTGGGAATATTGATTATTTTTAAAATCACTTTCAAATTCAATTTATTTATTTCTAAAATAAAATGATTTTAATTCTAGTTCAAAACTAGTTCATTTCGACAAAAATATATTTTTATCCTTTCAAATGTGGAATTTTTCGTCCCAGTTCTTTCCAATTCACATATTATGATTTTACACAAATTATTGATATTTTTAATAATTTTATCAAGGCGCGTACAGTCGATTTCCATCAACGGCCATCGAACTGCACTTACAGCGACCTTTTCCAAATTTGATTTGGACATAATTCCAAATCCAACCATTAGACCTCAAATTTCTAATATTCATTGGAAATCTCTTTCGATACGAACCCAACGGTTCCGGTTTTAGGAGAATCCGACGGTCGGATCTCCCGCAACATCAATTCGAAGTCAATGGTCGAAATTCGCGAACTGCCGCGGTGCGGCTTGTTCTATTCAGGCCATTATATATTATATATATTTCGTCGATTTCCTTCTTAAAACGTATTTTATAAATCTTTTTAAATTCGTTTTCAAAACCGTTTCCTCTCTATATTCAATTTCAAATTAAAATTGAATATTTCATATCATTACTATATAAATGATAATATTTTCAAAACGTTATATTTTGAAATCACTACCTTTTCTATATTCATTAAAAAAACGAATATAATCGATATAAATATCGTTCACGTCAAAATAGCGCAACTCTAATCAACATTGCTTTATATATTTCAATAAATTCGTTATTCTATTCAAAAAATGAATATATATTCTATTCAACACATGAATCTATATTTCTTTCAACATACGACTAATCTCAACACATGAGTACTGTCAACACACGACTATTTTTGTAATGTAATATATTTTATAAAATTATGGTATCTATCATTTTATTTTTTTATCAGACTCCACCGTGAAGTAGCTTCTAATTTTAAATATGATAAAGATGTAAATTTTATTGTTAAAATATTTTACTCAACACATGAATAGTTTCAACACATAAATATTCTCAACACATGAGCATTTATTCTATTCAACACATAAATATATTCTATTATATTCTTTATTTTCCCGATTGGAATGAGGCCCAATCAATTACCATATATTGTTAATTATATGGATTCCATGCAACACATTTATATAATAGCAACGATAGATAATCAACCATCATCCAAAGTGCACAACACAACTGTCTGTCAACCTATCGATCGACACACAACTAATTATTGGGACTAGTGTACGTCAAATATCATCCCAATACCCGTGTGGGGTTTCACATCAACAAACACTTAATATTATTTTTGTTGTTGGTTAGATTATTTGATCTAAATTTGGTTGTTTGATGAATTGAAATTGGTTTGATTGATATGTGTATGGCGTGGGCCATTACTAGACCGGGGATAAGGCTAGGCCTTGTCCCGTTTCTAGTATCGTGCCGTTATGCCGCCGAAATTTTCTAAAATAAGTTAGGAAAATAAAAATATCATTTTATTGTGTAAATGAACTGAATTGAAATTCATGTGTTGAAATAAAATATTTTATCGTTAAAAATGTAATTTTTAACGTGTGTGAATAAAATAAAATATTCATTTACAAACCAGACGCTCTGTTTATGTACATTGTTTTAACTGATATTGATTGGGACGATAAATTTTACACGTCCCGTGAAGGAAAGCCCGGATTACCTTGAGAACACGACAAATCAGAACGCAAACAGAACATTTCATTGTATATTACAACAATTCCATCAGAATACAATGAAATGTTCTTCTGTTTGCGTTCTGATTTGTCGTGTTCTCAAGGTAATCCGGGCTTTCCTTCACGGGGAAGTTACGGGTCATCACAGTCTAATTACCTTATTAAGTTAATAATGAAAGACGACCTTCATCATTTTCCTTCCACGATTTCAAGATGCCGAGACAAGTCCAACTACACCAACCATGCACAAATACATGCATTTACCCGTACAAGCCAAATATATACTGTATACGCAAGTATCATACATGATAAGAGGTGCAACAGCTTTATGTTGTTGGGTTGAAGCTCATCCAATTCTCGGCCCGTTCAAATTAGATCTTTTTGAGACACATTTTAAATCCTTAACCACATACTGTTGTACACTTGTACGCCTCCTTCTTCCCTGATATAACACACCTAATCCCTTTAGTATACATTCTCAGTTCCCCTTCGTTTCATCAGTCATTATGCTTCAAACCTCCACATTCCCCAATTTGCACATCACAATCCTTCCATTTTTACCAAACCCATACAGTACACTACTGTAGTCTTCTCCTCAAAAATGTGATCCACGTCCTCCTGTACCGCATCCTCCCCAATAACTGCATGTACACAACAGTATACTCTTCTTCCTAAATGAGTTACTCTGCTCCATTCCAGTATTAAAACACGAGCTACCGTCCGTCTAATTTTCATTATAATTTGCCATCCCATTTTCACCTTACCTTCCATTGCGTCCTTCATCATTTCTTCAGCCCAAATATACCATATTCTTTCTTGCAACACTCTCCATGATACACAAAAAAACATCCTATCCTCCTGTATGCGGTCATGCACAAAAAGGAATGGCTACTGCCGCCATTTGCTCATTATATCCCACGCACCTATCTCTCCATGGTTCACGGAACACCTCGAAATACCACCAATGCGACCACCAACGAGAGCTCGACTCCATCGTTACCCTCTGGCGAAACTCGCACCCCCGCTACCCTATCGCGATCCCATATGCTACAGAAAAAAACACGATAGAAATACCCTTAGAAATTCACGAGAAAAATACAAATGCAGCTCTCCTCCGTCATGAATTCATCTACGAACTCGAAATTACTCAAAACTGCTTCAATAACCCGAACCGACCAACCTAGCTTGCTCTGTATAATTTTTTGTCGAGGAGAACCATGATTGAACTCAATTAAACTAGTATAGCATTTAAGAGAATTACTTAGAGACCCTAAATATATACGTTTTACCATTTTTAATGGAGGCATGTATTTGGATTTGATTTTTAAGTGGTGGCAATTGTTTCTTTTTTCGTGGGTTATAGAGTTTCCTGAAACAGAAAGGGAGAGATGAAGGAATCGTTCTTTATTTAATATAAGGGGTTACTTCATTGTTAAGTAAAATAAAATCCTTCTTCCCAAAAGCAAGCGGTGATTAGCCTTGACATGTATAGGTTAGCAGATGACAATAGTAGGACTGCCATTAGTTTTCAAACTCCTGCAGTTGCGTGAGGTATAGAAGCCTACAGATGTATATTTTGGGTAGAATTTTGGGGTAGGGAAAAACTTAGCAGTTAAGGAATTAAAAATACGTATATTTGTTAAAGTAAATATGGTACTGACTATGTAAGATTTCGTTCATTTACGACCACTGTGGAAAAAAAAATATCGTTATGTCCAGCAATGTACTACGATCCCAGAAATATATTAAAATAGACAAGTTGATTAATTCTGTGAAATTTCAAATGTGCTGATATAGGGTGCAAAACACTTCAAATAAAAAGTTTCTTATTTTCCAAAATAAAAATTACAGTAAAATTCTAAAAATTAAATTATACGCACGGCTCAAATATCTTGTCCATATTCAAAATAAATAATTTATAATAATTAAATTATCATTATGATATATAAAGGATTTTAGAACGACTTTTTGAAAATTTGATTTGGACATAACTCATAATCTACGCAACGAAATCTCGATTTTTCTCTTCCATTAGAAATATATATTTCACCAGCTCCGAACGTTTCTTGTTTCATAGAAATCCGGCTTGAAACGGATTATGTATATTGGTTTAAAGTTTGAATTGTCAAACTACGAACTGCCACTCCATTTCGAGCTCGATTATAATTATAATATAAATTATACATTCAACTGACATTTATAAATAAATTCATTAATATAAATCAAATTCTAAACTGAATTATATATTATAAATAATCCAATTCACACAATATTTTGAATTCAACTTAATTCCGATTATTTCGGAATTAGATATATTGTTATATTATTTATATAAATTAAATATTCAATATTATTTAATTGAACAACCATTTGAATCTCTAAATCACTGTTTATATAATTAAATAAATTAATTATTATACCATAAAAATATGGGACGTTACATTAAAACTCCTAAATCTTTCAATATTACATATATAGCTTTCACTACTTAATATCATTTAAATACTTAAGAATTGAATCATATATAGATATTTCCAACTTTAATTCCACATGAAACATCGTTATGAAATCTCTTTTGGTTTATATCTCAAAAACAATAACTAACACTTCGGTTTTAATAAACTTATTCAAACTCATCTCGTAAATTTCTTAAATCTTGAAATATCGTTACATTCTCAAAATCACTTTCTATTCCCGTGTTACTTCAATAGTCACTAGTCCCTAACAGAAAACTTGTAAGAGAACAACTCCCTAAATATCAACCCTAAAAGCCGAAACCAACTTCAGATTGACACTCAAGGAGTCGATCAATTCAACTAATCTCTAGTTAGTTTCTAATTTCCTTAACTCCATCTGCAAAACGTTTGCTTTTAAACCAATTTCCACTTTGAAAATTTCAGTTCAATCCTATTCATTTCACTTAATTTCTTTATTAAGTATTTCCAACTCAAAATCGTCATTTTAACTTCACTAACCTTTTATAAACCTTAATTATAAACTTGGTTTTAAATATAAAACCCTTTTACCTTGATTCCATCTTGCTTGATTCAAATGTTATATAACATTTGTTTCAAACCATCTTAAATGCTCAAAATCACTTTTAACTTTATTATAAAAACACGGATTTAACATAAATCCCATTCATAAACTCTTAGTAGAATTTCAACTTCATTGCATTTCATCTTTGATTGCTTACTTATATGAATTCCATTTAAGAAAAGTAATCTTTAAATTATTAAGTAAATTAATAATTTAGTTCCCCACTTACAAAAAAATGAATATTAAATTTCTTTTTAAATTCTTATAAATAATTAATTAAATATTTGTTAAAGAATTTAATTAGTTAAATTAACAACAACTAACTTAATAAGCAATCCTAATTAGAACGGTTGACTTAGTCAACTCGAAACATGGTTATTTAGTTAACCAATTCCAAACGATTCCACCTTTAAATTAATTAAAAATATAATTAATATAAATAACCTCATTTAATTGTTTCTCGGAAATAATTATCCAAACTCTTAACTGTTACATCAATTTCATCTCATTCGCATATTGATCTTATTAACATAAGAAATTTGCTTTATAAAATCATTAAATAATTACTTATCAACTTTAAATAATAAATATTTATTTCCTTTTAAATAAACTTCTATTCAAAATAGTAGATTTCAAATCCCTCTTTAGTTATAAAATAAATTTTATAACTTCATTTCTATCGATTCACCTGATGGTAAATCAATATTAATAAAATGATTAATTATTAGGCCAACTGCTGCCAGTTACTCAACCAATACCGCTCACTGGTTTAAGACAAACACTTCCATTCAACGGTCAATAATCAAATCAATCATTATATCATGATAGTTCATATTATGATAATATGAAAATAAATAACATTTAATATATGTGAGGAATCCAGTTGGATCTCTTCAACCTGTTTTTTACCTACATCCAAATAGGTTACCTCAAATAATATCATTCAATTCGATATAATATTCAACAATTGACAAATAACAGCAATCCAAACATCCTTCTTTAAATTCAACATGTTTATTTTAGTAAAAATGTGACCAATGAGACAAGCTACCTCAACTGGTTACGATCGTTAAAAGCGATTACAATTGAATTAAACAACTTTAAATTTAATCTATTCAGTCAATATAAAATAATATATTCAGTAAACATCTAGTAGTAACAACCATAGCACACAAATATTAAGTCCAACTTATATAAATATAAATGGGATAAAACTGAGTGAGTAAACTCACCTTGAGTTTCCATTCGTCGTCAAATGGTTTGTTTTAATTAAATTAGACAAGTTTTTTGTCTAATTAAAACCTACAGCTGTAACACCCCGTATTTTCTGTAAACGTTAATGTAACAAATCAAAGTATACTTAATATTTAAGTGAAGAATTAAGGGAAATGGGTTAAGCCATTGCGTTCGTCTCGGAATTCTGCTTGAGATAGAGTCCGAGTTTGCATGAATCGGACTTCGTATGAAGAAGTTATGGCCTTTGGAAGTTTCAGCTCAAATTTAAAAACAGCTCGAACTGAATTCATAATTCAAAACAGAACCCAGAAGCGGGCTGGGCGGGAAATTTCCTGCCCAGGACCCAGGTCGACCAGGGGGTCGATCTCCTCCCTATAGGTCGACCTGGGGGTCGACCTGCCCTGTTTTTTCAGATCCGAGGCAGAATTCATTTTTATGTATCCGGGCTGATTTCTGGACCAAATTCATAATTTCTACACTATATAAACGCCCCCAAACTTCACTTTCTCCACACAACTTCATTACGCCTATACTCTACCTCAATTCTAATTAAAATAAATCTTATTCTCCATTAAAACAAGTTATAATACTTCTTCAAATTGGATATTCAAATCAAGATAAAGCTTCAAGTTGGACCATAGGCATTCCGCTTCAAGCAACGTCATTCGAATCATAGCAAACCGCCTTTTCTAAACCGATCACTGTAAGTTCGGTTATTCCTTAGATTTGAATGTGTAATTGGAATTGTGAATGTAATGAATCAAAATATAGAACTATACCAATTTGCAAGTTAATTATCTTTGATTCGTGCTTATGTCAAATCTAACGCTATCTATGCCTTTGGATCTGATTCTCGATTATGGCCTAGAACTTATTGTGGCTAATTGCCAATGACTATGATTGTGGGACTTTTGCCTAAGACTACGACTATGAAACTGTTGCCCATAAAACTTTCGCCGATGACTATGATCCATGACAAAGAGACTATTACATATGACTATAAGACTGTTGCCTATGACTATGACTATGATTCATAATTTTGAGACTATTGCATATGATTCATGACTATGAGACTATTACCAAGATATTTGACTATGAGACTATTGCCTATGACATTGATTAAGAAACTATTGTGATTAATCGCCCATGACTATTGTGGTTAATTGCCTATAACTATTGTAGTCAGTGACTTATGCCTATTCCCATTTACCTATTAGGTTGTACTTTGAACTGGCAATATGTTAGACAAAATCACCTATGCCTATTCCCTTAATTATGTTGGATCCCATTTTTTGGGGTGTAACTTGTCTAGTTTATTCCTATTCACAGTTATGTACATCAAACCCATTGGAATCATTATTTTTGAATTTGGTTCATTCTTGCATGGCTATTCTTTTATGTCAATTCTTGTGCTTATCCCCTATTCCTTGCTTTGATACTATTAGTATCATTTCATGAGTACTTAGAAACTTGTGAAATCATGTTATACGTACGATTACGGCGTGGGAATTTGGGCGTAGCTTAATTTAGTTAGTTTGGCATAATAAATATGTTGGCATAGTCAAAATTGGCTATAATAGTGAACGATTTACATGCATATTAGACTTGGGCATAAGATGGTAAATTTAATTGGCCACAAAGGGTGTAATTGGCCTGTAAACTAAGTTTTGGACATAAACGGTAAACTAGAATATTAAATCTAGTTTTAACATGAACCGTAAATTTGAATATTAGTCTAGATTGGGCATGAATTGTAAAAAGGGAATATTAAATCTAAAATTGGTATAAAGTGCAAGTTGGGCCGATTGATAGGTAAATCAAGTTTTGGGGATAGATTGTAAATATGCTAATTTGCATGACAAATAAATATGATCTAGGCTAAATTGATTTACGAAAAATTTACATAAATAGTAAATATATAAATTTAGTAAAAGACGAATATGCCTAACCCGAGGTTAGACTGGGTTGTGGTGTAAAACTGCCCGGAACCGACCGACACATCCAGTGACCACAACAATACCTGTCTAATGTGGGTGGTTAGTGCATCAAGCCCAGAAAGACCCGAGGTTAGACTGAGTTGTGGTGTAAACCTGCCTGGAACCGACCGGCACATCCAGTAACCACAACAATATCTGTTTAATGTGAGTGGTTGGTGCTTTAATTAATTAATTAATTAAGGCTCATGAATAAATCAAGCTAGAAATGGTGAGGTTAAGTAATTAAGGAAATACTTAACCGTAACAACATGTTAACTAGGCAAGTGGGTGAGGTTAAGTAAATTTAGAACACTTAACCGTTGTAACATGTTAATTAAGTAGATGATAGGGTTAAGTTAACTAAGGTAACACTTAACCAATTATATAACATGATGTATGGGAAGGGTTAAGTTAACACGAGAACAACACTTAACCAATATAATATGATATGGGGTAGGGTCAAGTCAACACCAGAAGGAAACACTTAACCAACATAACGTGACGTGTGGATGGGTTAAGTCAACTTGAATTGATTAATGACAGTTGACCAATATAACTTGATGAGCGAATGGGGTTAAGTTAAATGGGAAATACTTAACCAATATAACCTGATAAATGTACGGGGTTAAGTTAATAAATCACACTTAACCAATCCAACATGATAAGCAAGAAAGGTGAAGTTAATAAGAACCACTTAACCAACACGACTTGACGAGTAGGAGGTTAACTACACGTCGTGTAGGTGGGTAATATTAGTAAATATAAGCCCACAAAAACTTAACCATTATATAAACTTGCTTGGATTGATGGGAGGGTTAAGTACATCTCGTGTAGGTGGGTAATATTAGTACATATAGGCCTACAAACTTAACTGTTAAGAAAACATGCTAGAATCGGTTGGAGGGTTAAGTACATCTCGTATAAGTGGGTAATATTTGTATATATAGGCCCACAAACTTAACCAGCAGGAAACCCTAGTAACGGGAACCCATTTCAGCAGTAACCCACATAGATGTATCATGGTACCCTGAAACTAGGCAGGGTGGGGCACGATTACGGGGCTGATTATAAGAGGTCAAAAATAGCGGCAGGGGGTACGTCTGTGTAGGTTCCGACGGTTTACGGGCGTGCACGTACTCCGGAGTGGAAATGGCAGGCATAGGGTACCAGTAGTTATACACTGTGCATCTTGAATCGTGTCGGGTCGCTATCATAAGGCTTGATACACCATATGGTGGGGCCAGCACAGAGTATCTACACACAAGAGAGGGCCGAGTGACACAGACACATGGAAAATTAATATAAAGTAGGTAGCATAATCCCTATTTGGACCTAGGTCGTGTAAACCCTGAATCCGAGAAGCGTTCAATAGGTAGCATAAACCCCAGCGGCCCTGGGTAGCGTGAACCCTGGTTGAATCTAGTAAGCACTCGATAGTAAACCCTAGATTAGATCTAAGTAATAAACGGAATCCCCATAATAGATGTACACCTGAAGGCAACCGCAAATACGGGGATTGGGATTGTGTTATCATATGATCATAGATTACTAGTTTGGACACCAGTTTGGAAGTGCAGAGATATAGAAATCAGTATAAGCACGGTAGTTGCGAAGCAGTAAAAGCGCATTCAGTTTATCAGTACATTCAGTTTATCGGTACATTCATTTTATCTTGCCATATCCCATGCTCATCCCATATTATCTTGTTACTATGGTTTAGTCTTATATTTAGTTTATTCATGTCATGACCCTTTTCCTCGTTTAAATACTAAGAATCACTGGACTTACCAGACTTTATGTCTGACCTAGTTTGCTTTCGCCTCTTTTCTTCCGTCCCCCCAGGTAGTTAGGGAGGGAATAGCTCAGTTTTTTTTGGACCGTTACTCTTTCCAAGCTTGAAGACTCTTTGACGTGTTGCCTTGGTCTCTCTCTTATACTGCTATGGATGGCTCATGCTTTATTTGGGGAAATCATTTTATGCTTCTTTATTTTTGTAAGAAAGACAGGATACTTTGTAATTGTAAAACAATCTTTGTACAAGTTGTTTATCAATGAAATAAAGTTTTATTTATTTGTAGCTACTTTAATTGTCTGTCTTGTAATTTATTTGCATCTTTTACCTATAACGCTCCACCAAAATTAAGGCATTCCCTTTGTGAGTGACCTTAACGGAGGTGGGGTGTTTCAGCAGCTGTGTCCAACTCCATCCAAAATGGCTCCACCATGAAGCACTTGTCGACATTGTTCCAATTTCTCTGAATTGGTCATATTTTGTTAACGTAATAGGGAGTAATAATCATTATAAGTTATATTATTAAGTAAAAATTCATTTACACTTAATTAAGTGTTAGTATTATTTAATTGACCGAGTTAGTTAGGATAACTATACCTTCAAATATATAAACCATCGGTTATAAAACATCCTGGTATTGAAACTCCATGGTTTATGTTGGTTAGTTTTGGGTCGTTACTTAATTCAATTTCAAACATTTACATTCAAACATCGGTTATTGACCCACAAATTCGAATGCGAAAGCTTCAAGAAAAATGCGTTCTTTATTCAACAGTAAGCAAATCCGTTAAATGAGTTTTAACTCTAAATATAACCCATAGCACGTTAGTTATAGATGACTAGGCAAAACATACTTAGCATTATTTAATTCTTCAAATCACCTGCATTGATTTTTTTCGAACCTGCTTCTTCTTCATGGCTTAACTACACAATGGCTTCCCTTTTATTTCTCTTTTGAGACCTACTATAGTACCATGGTTGCATTGTTCTTCCAACTCATTCTTCTCCTGTACTAAAATTTTGAAGCCCACTTCTTCTATAAGTTTTTGTACCCGTATTCCTCACATCTCCTCATTACATGGCCCATTCCTCCTTTACTTTCTTCCTTACTCCACATTTTCTGCAACTTTGTATGTTTCTTCTTCTTTTTTCCTCTAGATTTTTAGAATCTTTCCATTCCCACTTAAAAACATTTGAAGGCTGCTGTTAAACATCCCATCCCATAATTTCTTCGTTACTCGCTGTTTAATTTCCTCCCTACTTATTTTGTTCGCAAGTCCTGTTACTCCTCACTTCATAACTCCTCCCGCAACCTTCCCGACGTTCTCTTCCCATGTATATATATATTTCGAAGCATTTATTTTAGAACCTACTGCTTCGGCCTTACAGCACACCCTATGTCACAGTGATCTGCATTTGCCATCCCCATGCACCACTGGCTTGCGTGCTTGTTGCCCTTCCTTTAACAGAATAGCCTCCCCCTGTTTCACACGTGAACACATTCACACACGAGCAGTGTTGATTTGAGGCTTGTGTTATTATATGCTGAAGAATAATGGTCTGCGTGACTAAAATTTTAGGGAGGAAGTTTGGAGTAACAATCTGAAGCTCATGACTGTACTGATGTTTTCGTTTCATTTATGAGTGGAGTAATGATATATATATATATGTATATATATATGATATAAGGAAAAAAGATGAGCAAAAAGTCATTCATACGGGTATGAATTGGTTATCTGAGAACGTAGGGTAGCTGTGTATTTTTGTAGGCTGCTTGAATTTTGATTTCAACTGGACTGTGTGTGATGTCTTGTAAATAGGCATGCTTTTGGAAGAAGGGGTAGCTGGACTGTTTAGTTGGGCACAACATGTATCTTCTTTTCAGTCATAGGTGGCAGGCGATAGACTGTTTAGTTTAAAGTATCTATGGAAAAATGTCTTCATGTGTGATCATGTGCGATCTTAGCTGAAGAAGAAAAAGAAAATAGGAGATAAGGCAGGCTTACTTTCCATCTAAGGTGGTACGTTATGATTTGAACATACAGGACTATATTGAGTTTTCAATTCATGATATGTTTCAGGGTAGTAATATATTGTATATAGCTACGGTATTAGGCTGTACATTTTGGTCTGCAATGAGCTACATAGGCATTTCAGAATATAGGGGGTAGGATAGTGTACTATACACATTACTTAACTATGAAGAAATTGGAAAAGATTGGTTGTGTTAGATGCTTGTAGGGTAGGATGCAAGAATTTGGGCACAAATAACATGTATTTTCACTTCAAAATATGTGTACATTTCATTTCATTGTGTAGCCATTAATTTATCTTAGTACATTACTTAGAAGTTAAGTAAATATATTATTTAATTTAATATGGTATATAATTATACAATTAACCATTGTTCACCATAACCATTAAACTTGTATCATCGCACACAAACTCCAAACACAATGGAAGTACATATACCGCTACGTCTTAACGTTCGGGTCCCAATAAAATTAATTTCATTGAAAACCGACTTCGTTTGCACAACGGCGTTATTTTAATTCTAATTTATTCATCGGTTCGTCGTTAAATTGCACACACCGATAAATCAGCTTCGATTGGCTCCAAACTGGAAATCTAGTAATAACTAGCCATACGTATTCCAATAAAACTCATTTCGTCGAAAACGGAGGCCGTTAGAAAAGAAAGCTATTTCTAAGGCATATAATATCAATATAATATAATTAAATCAACAACAATTTAATTTAAATAATAAATTGTTATTATCGTATATTTCCAAATAAAATGTTATACAACTTCAAGATAAACAAATATTTAATTTAAACACAATATTTAAAATCCAGGGTTAATCAATATTGGAATATATATAAAAACCCTTAATATTTTACTCAATAAACGTTATCGTTTATTAAGGAATTCCATAGCGACAGTTTGAATCTTTGAATTGGACATAACTAACAATCAATAAGATGAAATCTTCATTTTCTCTTCCATTAGACAAATATAATCAAATAGATTCGTACGTTTCTTATTTCACATAATTTTGACGTATGTCGGATCCTTTATATTCGACTAAAACTCAAATCATAAATTACGAACTACCGCAATGTTTCAAGCTCATTTTATAATTATATATAAATTATACGTTCGAACTTCGTTATATAAATGAATTATACATTATAAATCCATTTATAACTCCAAATAAATATTTAATATAATAAATATATTAAATATTTGTCTACTAAAAATGCGGGACGTTACATTCCTTAACCCTAAAAGAATTTCGCCCCCGAAATTACTTAAGTAAGAGAAATGTTTCAATCCCAATTATTTCCAATTTATTTCAAATTGAAAAATAATTTACTCAATTCTTTTATTAAATCGTCGATTAATTTATATTCAACCAATCTAAGAAACAATCAACAACACAACTCAGTCTGTTGAATCTTTATTAAATACTGATATTAACTTGGATTTAACTTATTTAAGTATCAAACGATTAACATTCAATTGATTTTCATAATTATTCAATCAACTTCCAAACCCCAAATCAATATTTATTTAACTTTATCCACTTAACCAAGTAAATTTTTAACTCTATATTCAATTAACTCATTGATGTTCAAATCAATTCACTTCTATTTCGGAATCCAATTTCTGACTTTATTTCCAAAAATCATTCAGTTTCATAATCCAAATTCTGATTCATTTTAATAGCAAATTAAAATTCTCATTTACTAATTTCATATTGAAATCACCTTTTCAATATTAAACCATTTCAATTTTTAAATCCAATTTGAATTACATTCCAATCAACTAAACACATAAATATCTTAATAATTTAAGAAAAATATTTCTTTTATATATAAAAATATATATTTCGGGTAAAATTATTTCATTTGACCATCCTTACAAAACATTATTGTATCAGTTGTCAGTTCATTATTGAACCAATCAAATAACACAATATAAAACATTTTTATAAAATCAACAAATACGCTATCTCATATATATGTATACACACATATACATATATATACACACACACACAAACTCGAACTCAATCTTAGGGTATTACTAACCCCGTCTCTATCGAGTTGCGTCACAGAGCCAAGGTAATAACTAAACCTCACTGTGATACCACTCTAACGACCCAAGGATTTTCGACCCTAAAAATCAACATAAAATACAATGTCGACTATTCAAGCATCAGAAACATTGGATAGTTAATAGAAAATTTTAGAGGGTGAGATAAGAAAGAAATATTAGAATAAAAGAAGAAGAAGAACCAACACAACAAAGAGTCACACAACGCAGTGGAACAAAATATAATATAGAAATAATCTTTATTGAGAATTTGATATAAAAACTTATAAATCATCAGAATACATCAATATACCCGGACAGTTATAACATTTTGTCCTCATATACAACACACAGCGGAATAAATACTAATACATCTGAACTTCTCCATCACTTCTTCTGAACTTCGATGTGTCCAATAACCTGAACCTTCGAAACCCCGGCTAACTCGAGCATTAGAAAGGCCGGATCAGTCGGGTGAACCAGAGTGAGAAACCCACTAAGCTTATAAACAACATCTAACCAGATTTTAAAGTTAACAAATCTTTTCTGAAAGAAAAGGATAATCGTAAGACCAATCCACACATAAACATGTACATTTTTTATCTTACGATAACCCAAAGCATTTTGAAATCAATATCTTTTTCTGATATTGTAATAATGTCTAAATACAAATAAATAGCAATCTAGCGGAATGCTTGTGTGGCGACCCAAACTTTCCCGTAAAGGAAAGACCGGATTGCTTCGAGAACAAGACAAATCGGAACATAAAACGAAGAACATTTCATTGCTTATTACAACAATTCCATCAGAGTACAAGAATATAACAGAGTATAAATGAATAAATATTATACAACAAGAAATATCAGAATTTTAAATAACATTTAAATACATAGCAGCGGAAAAACAATACAAAGCACAATTGAAAGAGATACATGAGCTTTCCGAATATCATTCCAGCTGTAAACCAGGATCCTGTGAATATAATATCTGCAAAACCCAACTACTAGCTGCCCATGTGGAAAATAGGGGCACCCAGAGTTAAGGTTAAAACAATAAACTCCAGGTCAGTCATGTGACAGGTGTGAGAACTAAAACAGTTATTAATCTTTATTTTAAAGTTAGGTAAATCGAGGGACCACGCCGTATAACATGGAACGGGTTTCTTCCCAAGAATACCACTGCCTAAAACAAACAGCGCAATGCTAAATAAAGAACAATGAAGCTATTATAAGACTCAGGTCCCATCACATAATGCAACGCAAGCCGAAGGATATAGTTTTACCTTATAATAGCCAAATATGCTTGGTACGTTTTAAAACAAATCTTTTATTATTACAATAATTGAAGAAATCAACTTCAAATATAAATGTATCAATCCTAGGCGGCATGAGCGCCCCATCCCACTATGTCGCCATTTATAGTATACAATCAAAACCGAAAAATGTCGTATTTGGAAATTGGATTTCCATACTGGTGGTAACTGATTCAAAAGATCGATCGCGTATTATAATTAGGGGTGAGCATTTGGTTGGTTTGGTTTATCCGATGATGAAAATTGTCAAGCCAAACTAAACCCGATCAAAAGTAAAACCAAACCAAACCAAACCGACCAAATTGAGTTTGGTTGGTTCGGTTGGTTATCCGATTTAACCGAACTAAAAATATTATGAACTTTATGTTTGTAATATTATTTATAATTTGAATTTTTATATAAATATATAATTCAAATATTATTATTTATGATTCTTATGCAATTCAAAGGTAATTTCGACACATATGTGATTAATAAAATTTACTTGGATAACTAAACTAACCTAATATATTTATTATAACATTGATAATTTTTGAAAATAAAATAAAATTTTGGTTAATTTGCTTACATCGATAACCAAGCTAAATATTTTTCCTAACCGATTACAAACCGATCTAATTTCAAAACCAAACCAAACCGACCAAAATAAATTGATTTGGTTGGTTTATTTGGTTTAACCAAATAATGCTCACCCCTAAGTACAATTCCCAACGGCTTACGTCGCAGGCATGCGAAAACGCCGTAATGCACATCTGCACTATCCTGGAAAACAAGACATCGCGGCCTACGTCGCAGGCATGTGAAAACACCGCTAACTCTATCCATCAGGGAATCGGGCGGTGTGCCCTATCCCTCACCTCGGTCGACCGAATCCATGACAACCCATAGGGTGTCTATCCTCATCTCAAAAGCATACTGATCCAACCGTCAGTTTACCACCATACCATTGTGTGAGCTCGCGAATTAACGCTACACAAAGCCGTGCAATATTAAAGCTGTGCTTTAATCATCAACCACAAGACTCTGCTTTGCAACAAAAGCCTTGATCATTTGCCACTTAGGCCTGCCACACAGGCAATTTACGCCATGCGACTGATGTCTATCGATATACAACCTCTGATCCCGTACGTCTCAGAGAAGGGTGAAGTAAGCGATTAAATTCCCCTTCACCAGGCAGATGTATATTAAATAGAGATCAATCAACACGGAATAAAATCCAATGTCAGTGTAACAACCAGGAAAATCAGAACCAATTTTTTTTTTTTTTTTGGCAATTTTAATGAATTTTGAATATTTAAAATGATTTATTTTAAATAATAATGACAAGAAATTTATTTTGAATAGAATTAGAACATGTATATTTATTTGAATCAAAGTTAGAATATAAATATTTATTTTAATTATAAATGGAATTGAAAATGGCGCGGTAGTTTGAAAATTCGATTTTAAATTTCAAATTTCAAATTTTAAATGAGTGTACAGGATTCAAAATAAACTAAATTTTAGTGAAACTAAAAATATTAGAATCTATTTGAAAATATATTTCCAATGAATCCGAAAAATCAAAATTTCATCTCGGGGATAAAAAGTTATTCCCAGTTGAAAATTCAGAATAGTCGCTATGGAAATATAGCCCTTAAAAATAGCCATTTTGCAAATGACCTCCGTTTTTGACGAAACCACTTTTGTTGGATCCGGAATGTCAAATTATTGCTAGATTCCAAAATTCATAATTTTTGAAAGCAATATGTGAGCATGGTGCAGGAAAACGTGTTTCGGCAGCTTCGGTTAATTTGGACCGAGCAGAAAATGGTCATTTTTCAAACAGTCTCCAAATTCGACGAAATTAGTTTTGTTAGGGACGTATCATCAAAACATTGCCTGATTTATTTTTTATGGAATTTTTAGAGTCTGTATGTGGTCACAGTAAATTGAAATGTACGTTTAAATTCGATATACATTAAATTATATATTAATTTAAATCAAAACTGATCTAAATGATAAATTTAGCTAACGATATATATTCCATTGTATTCAGAATGGGGGTAATTAGCTAGGGGTGATAGTCGTTGGGTCTCGTTTGAAGTTCGAATGAAAAGTCAACATTTAAGAGAATTAAATAAAATAAAATATATATATATATATATACATATTTACATATAAGTACCCTCGTCCCTTTTTCTCCTAAATCTAATTCGCTCAGCCCCAAATTCAAAGAAACCCGTCGCCCAACTTTTCTGCCGCCACCGTCGTTCTGGTCCTCCACCCGCCGCACCGCCTTCGCTACCACCCCCTCAAAACCCTCCGCCAGCTCGAGACCTCCCCTCTCTTCCTTGCTTCTCTTCCTTCCGTTCAGAGCAAACCCATGAGCCCCCTTTTCCAAATCTGCCGCCGCCAATGCCCTGGAGCCCGCCACCGTAATGACCAACGAGCTCCCACCACCGGTGGCAACCACCGAACTCCTTGCGCTTTTCCCTCCTCCTTCGATTAGCTATAAGGGTTTATTTATTCCTTTTTTTAATATGAAATCAATTTTTCTTTTATGTTATAATAAAAATATGGGTTTTAAATATATTATTAATTTCATAAATGATTTTGCTTAAATGGAAATGTGCTTTTATTTTATAAAAGCATTGGAATAAAAAAAAAGATATAATAGCATGATAAAGAGGCGATTTTTAAATATATGAAAGTGAAATAAAAATTTGATACTTATGTTTAAAGCGAAGTTATAAAAATATGATTTTTATATATATGGAACGTTCATAAAGATATGATCTTTATTATGAAGTTAGACTTATAAAAATGAAATTTTATTATGAAGATTAGCGAAGTAAAAAAATGAGATTTTTACACATAAGATTTTAAAATAAAAATTCGATTCTTATATATGAAGTGGCGAAGTAAAAATATGATTTTTATATTAGTAGAGTATTAAAAATATAAATTTTTTTATATGTAGAGATATAAAAATATAATTTTTATATGTGTAGCAGATTAAAAAGTATGATCTTTATGTATATGAAAGTGATGTAAAGATATGATTTTTAACGATATAAAAATATAATTTTTACATATATAATAAGCATATAAAAATAGGATTTTTACAGAAAAGGTTTAGAACAAAAAATATGATCATTATAATATAAACATCAACATAAAAATATGATTTTTATGTATGAAGTAACAGTATAAAAATGTGTTTTTTTTATAATCAACTGCGTGAAACAGATGGCGATGGATCAGACTGGAATCAAAACGAAATCTGAACCGTTCAGAAATAAAGAATGGAGGAGTGGATCCCAACAGTGAGAACTTCTCACTTGAATTTTAATTTCTAGTTAAAATATATACTAAGATGCAGGCGGTGCTTAGCAGCACCCGACACCCGTCGTCCACAAACCATGGGCGACTTGTTTGTTTGTTTGATTGTATTGTGAGAATTGATTGTGTGATGTGGAATGGAAATAAATATTTTATAGTCAAAAATATAATTTTTAACGTGTATATGAATAAAATAAATATTTATAAACAAATTGGACAATTTGTTTATGTACACACATTTGACTGATATTGATTGGGACGATAAATTTTACACATCGCCCAACTGCACAAATAAAATTCATTATTTGTTGATTGAAACCCCACACGAGTGTTGGGGTGATATTGAACATACACTAATCCCAATATTTAGTTGTATGTCAATCGATTGCTTGACAAGCTGTGTAAGTGTTGAATATTTGCATTTAATGCTTATGCAGTGTAGAATGCACTTTGGATGATGGTTGACTGCGTTTGATTGTTATAGTGTACGTGTGTGTATGAAATCCATATAAATCAAATTATATGGTAATTGACTATGTCTGATTCCAATTCAGAAGGAATGAATATTTTAAAATAATGATTATTTTAAAATAACGATTATTTTAAAATAATATTCACTAAAAGATCAAAATCCGATTTTGATGTCCGATTTGGGATGGATACAAATATATTAAAATATATAAAGCCGTGTTGATTAGATATGCACCATTTTGACGTGGACGATATTTATATCAATTTTATTCATTTTTATAATGAATATCGAAAAGGAATTGATTTCAAAATCTAATGTTTTTAAAATACTATCATTTATATATCGATGATATGGAATATTCGATTTTGATTTAAAATTGAATATGAAGTTGAAATCGTTTTGAAAACGAATTTAAAACGATTTATAAAATACGTTTTAAATGGAAATCGATGAAATATATATTATATACATATATTATATATAATATAATGTCCTAAATACAACGTGCCACGCCACGGCAGTTCGTGAATTTTGACCATTGACTTCGAATGGACATTACAGGAGATCCGACCGCCGGATTCTCCTAAAACTGGAACCTTGGGTTCGTATCGAAAAGAGCTTTCTAACGAATATTAGAGATTTGAAATCTAACGGTTGGATTTGGAATTATGTCCAAATCAAATTTGGAAAAGGTCGTTGTAAGTGCAGTTCGACGACCGTTTACGGAAATCGATTGTACGGGCCTTGATAAAAATATTAAAATATCAATAATTTTTGTAAAATCATAACAAATGATTTGGAAAGAATTGGGATGAAAAATTCCATATTTGAAAAGATAAAAATATATTTTTATCGAAATGAACTAGTTATGAACTAGAATTATGAAATCCAATATTTTTAAATAAATAAATTGGAATTGAAATGGTTTTAAAAATAACCAGAATTTCCAATATGAATTGGAATGGATTTGAATCGAAATTATCTTCAGAATATTTCGATATTGGATTCTGTGATTATACAGATATTGTGAAGGAATTTGGAAGATATATATATCGTTATTCCAATACGGTATTTGTTGATTCCAGAATTTGATATTGAATATAAGCCGATATATTTTCTATTCAGAGCCTTGTATTTAATATCAAATGTGATTTTGGGTTTGTCGTGAATGATGTTTTCATTAACACTGTTCTTGAACCCAGTTGAGAAAAGATTAAATCTTTTTATTTAGATTTAATGAAGTGTACCGATTAATTAATATTTAATTGGAATTGAATTGAAATTGGTCTTTGGGTTTATCATGAACGGTGTTTTAAATAACACTTGTTCTTTAACCCGATTAACAATGGAATGAGATTTTGGGTTGTCATGAATGGTATCTATAATAATTCTATTCTTAGACCCAATGGAGTTAAGAAAATCAGAAACTAACTGGAGATTAGTTAAGTTGAATGGTTTCCTGGGTATTGATCTGATGTTGGTTTCGGCCTTTGGGGTTAATACTTAGGGAATTGTTCACTTGCTAATTTACGGTTAAAGGCCGATGGAACGGAACGTGATTCTGGGTTTATAGTGAACCATGTTTTAAATGACATTGGTTCTTTAACCCAGTTAAAGACAGGATATGATTTCCCAAGTTAAATAATCATTAATATTGATTTTTGGGAAGATTAAAACGAAGTGGGGTTTTAATGAATCTTTAATTAGATTGAAATGATCGAGAATGGAGTATCACCAATTTTGTTCCAGGCGATAGTTAAATCTTTAATTAGATTTGAACGCGAAATGGTAATTGAATTTACCGATAACACTGTGGTGTTAGATATGAAGTATTACCAGTTTTGCTTCATGGGATGAATAGGTTGGGATTGGGAAGTTAAACAAATGATTACTTCGGTAAGGTGCGCTAATCCCGATTAGTTTGGATAAACCATAATTTGGTATGAATTGATATTCAAAGGAAGATTAAAGAATAAATTTAAAGAATTTATCTTTGATAAAATTAATGGAAACTTTTCCCAAAGTATAAGAATATTTGAATAAAACAATATTCTGGATTGGAATGAGGCGAATGTTGTGTTTTTATAGCACTTGTTTATTATATACGCGAGTTATTCAGAAAGACCGAGTTTATCCCATTCTGAATAACTGATTCGACGATATGTCGAGGATGAAGACGGTGGTCGAAGAGCGGAGGTCTTCACATCGTTTGGATAATTACTGATGTCTTGATTGGGTTATACACCCAAGACAAGGTAATAAGTGGTGATCGTCTAGACGTACTTGGAGATCGACCGGATATGCGAGGGCCACTCTCTTGTATTGGACATACGGGATGAGGAATAAGTGCCTCCGGTTTCGTTCAGACCCAGAATGAACTTGTAAATGGATGTGTGTCCAACATCGGATTTCATTCTATGTGATTGATAGACATCGGTTGCATTGCGTGAATTGCATGTGTGGCATGTTGAGATGCTAATGATCAAGGCTTCTATTGAAAAGCAGATTCTTGTGGTAGATGATCAAAGCACGACTTTAATATAGCATAGCTTTGTGTAGCATTAATTCGCGAGCATCACACCCCGGTGTGAACCAGAAACGGGAGAGAACCTCAGGGAGGGCATGCGTTTCCTTCTAACTAGGAGTGGTGTCAGCGTTTTGCAAGCCCCGACATTTTACTTATATGGATGATGGATAGCGAGGCACCTCGGTTATTTCGGTCTCTGCGGAGCCGATGGATGGTCTTTATACAGACCATATTTATGCCTCATAGGGTGGGGAAACGTAGTGTTCAGGCATTTTAATCCACATCGAGTGGACCGGCCCTGACGATCCAAGGGTCGATGCGTTCTGATCCTAAGACATGGGCTAGATTATCTTGAAGCGGTAAGGACGATCCCTTGCCTTGGTTTATAGATGGAAATCCAACATCCAATACATGACATTTCAGTTTTGATTGTAGAGCCTAGTATGGCGACATAGTGGGATGGGGCACTATGTCGTCTACGATTGATACATTTATATTTGAAGTTGATTTCTTCACTTATAGTAATAATTGTTAGACCAAAAAGTGGTTCTAACACCCAAATTGACTAAAATTTTGATAGAATAAGATCAAGAATAGAAAAGAGACACAGAATTTATAGTGGTTCGGCTTTGAAGAGCCTACGTCCACTTTATAACACTTTGTTTGATGATATAGATGAAAATACAATAGGATATTCGCTCAATCTCGCTCAGTATTCATATACATTCACTCAATTATCTCAAAATATACTATATATGATGATTTGGATTGTTTGGGAGTGCTGGAATTCGGTTCTCTGAGATACTTCAATTCTCAAAGTGCCAAAAGATCCCTCTAAATGACCTTTGGGGGTCTATTTATAGGTGGAAATTCACCCAGAACTCGGTTCGGATCGAGGCTACGTGGCTCGTATCCCCTCATTTCGGGCTCAGATGGATTTCAGTGTTGACATCGCACCAGGTTAGTGGTCATCATGGGTAGAAAGTGGGTGTAACCGCTCCGAGTATCCAGGAGATCGTGGGGTGAAGCAACATGGTACACTGGGTTCGGTTCGGAGAGGCAAGTAGAAGGGGTTCGGATCGGGGCCTCCGATCCGGTCCGACCTGTGTTGAACTTGAGCTCTTGTCCATTCTGCTCTGTTCCGTCCCGGTCTGATAGTAGCCCTTCGATCCGATCTGATGCTTTAGAGGAAGAAGTGTTCTTCAACGCTTGACATCTCGACTTTGTGTTGCCTAGTTCACAAAGTAGGCTAACATTTTGCCCCCTTAAAGGATGCTTCTGTTGGATACGGAGCACGCTTTGATGTCATCTATACAGTGCCTTTCTGAAATTGAATTGTTGAAAAGTCGCTTCTATTGAGGTATTAAGACACGTTGCTTCAGAAAGTTGCATCTCTTGATGTTTATATATACTTCGCATAGTGTGTAAATCCCTTCCTTTATTTTCAAACAGCTTGGAAAACTATTGTTAACATCCGATTATCCTTCAAGGTGATTTTCTTTTTGATTTTTCTTTGTTTTTATTTCCTCTTTGAATTTTAACTCAATTTTGATGCCAAGCTGATGCACGAAATTATGCTCGGTTCGGGCTCCGACCCGAACAGCCTTTCTTCCTCTCTTGGTTAGCACTGGGTCAGAAAGCTGGAACGCCTCGTGGGCTTATATCCCGGTCCGAGTGGAGAAAAAAGAGGGGGAATATGAGTAGTCACCATCGACCTATATAAGCTTATCACCCTTTTCTTTCTTCCTCTCTTTCTTTTTATTTGCTTTTTCTCAGCCGATTAAGCACAGAATTCCTAACCTTCTGAAACTCCAAAATCCTCTTTATTAATCATCAAATCGCTCTCGTAAGTGTGTTTTAAACTCGATTCTCTTGATAATAATCGATATCAACTAGGATTTACGATTGACTTGACTGATTTGGACACGGTTTTGGTTCGAGTTCGTCATCACAGCCCTCCTCCGCTACCATCGTCATTGGTGTCTCAATCGCCGCCTCGAGGTGTTGGGAGGATGGGATTAAGACCCACTATAGGCGATTTGACCAAAAAATAAAAACTTGATCTTGATTGGGGATATTAGCACAGAATTGGGTTCTAAGTTAGAAAAGGAGGAAGAAGAAGGACATTACAAGGGATCGGTTCAGATGGTGGGATGTAGAAGATGGAGAAGAAGAAAGGGAAGAGAAACTCGCAAAACCGGATTGGGTCGGAGCAAAAAGTCATAGAGGCAGGGCTCCCTTGATTGGGTCGGGTCGGACTTGAAATCGGAACAAAGGAAGAAAATGGTGTGGTTGCCTAATCCGATCCGGACCGTTCCAGAAGTCCACCTCCGATCTGATCCGATTTGATCCCTGAGCAACAATGTTTATCCCCAAGCCAAGACAAGGCTATATTCTCCGGTCCGATCCCAATGCACACATCTGAACCGAACCGAAGAAAAACAATCCCACTCAACACATAAGAACTTGCATAAGTAGCTCATTCAATTCTTGATATAATCTTCAACTTAATGGACAGTTAGGATACTGCCTTGCGAACATACATGAACATCAAGAACTGCCCTGAACGTTATTACTTTGCCAAGATTTTGCATTGCACTTTCGAGCGTTGACTTTACATTTTCTGCATACACTGTTCACACTTTAGTTCACATACATGCACAGGGGGACACGGGATAATTTACTCTAATTTCTGTTATTGCTTCTTCGATAATTCGTCGACCATGGACGGGAGACGTTCATCTCGATTAGCAGAAAAGAAAAAAGTCCCAGAAACATCCAAGAAAATCACTCTTGACGACATATCTTCCTCCTCAGATCCAGAATGGAGTGATGAGGGATCAGATTATGAGGCAGAAACTCACGAAAGCGATAATGTGTCTTCTGAGGGTGGAGTTTCCCTGGGCTGTGAAGAGGAAGGAGGGATCGGAGATAATCGAGCTCCTGACGAATTTGAGTCTGCCGTCATACTAGAATCACCTCAAGATTCTGTTGAATCGACGATCGACAATGACAGACTTATTCGAATACGCCTAAAGTACGGGATACCCAAAGGGGATACCTTGGTGCCATCAAAAACTGATCGTCCTCACAACCCTCCAGAAGGATTTATGGCAATCACTCGATTGATGTGGATGGTTGGGGCTATCCCTCCATTTTCTCCTTTTTTCGTTGATTTTCTAAGACAAATGCGGATTTCCCCCATGCAGCTGCACCCCAACTCCTATGCTTACCTGCACACCATATATGTAGCGTACCGCGAGATCTTAGGCATAGTGCTCACTTTTAATGACGTTCATTTATTTTATAACTTCAAGCACCGGACTCGAGAAACTCCTTCTTTCTGTTACTTCGAGTCTGTCCCAAAGAGGAAAATAATTCCAGCACCATTCAACAGCAAAGCGGGTGATTCCAGGCTGGAATGGTTTTATGTAAGGCAACAGCCAGGGTGTGCTAGGAGAAGGACAAAATCAAGTAAAGCACTGGTTTTCTAAATCTCGACTCTGTATGTCCACGCCACCACATTAATCCGTTTTCTTTTTGTTTGCAGTTGATAACCCAAAACAAATATCGGATCAAGCGTTCTTTGGTCGGATGCACCGGCTCCTTAATGGTGATCAAAAGTTTTTAACTATTGATGAAGTCCTTAAGGATGAATATCTTCATCTTCATGGGTTTCTGTCCATTACCCGTAGCATTGGTCACGGGATGGGTCCATATGTATATATCCCTCCAGTGGACGTAATCCCAGAAACGGGCGAAAGCTCGAAAGCTCCTACAATACCGCTTCAGGCTTCACCTTCCCCATCTTCGACTCAAGATGATGAATTGGCTAACATGGCCGAAAAGCACCGTGAGGGGTATATCGTTCCTGAGGATGCCATCTCTCCGGAGAGGTCAACGTCTTCCAAAGAGCCGCCGATTGATGCTTCTCAGGGAGACGCCCCTAGTACCGATGACCCAACATTGCAAGGTTTGGGGAATCTCCCCTTACCTGAAACTATTTACACTTCAGAGGATTTTGGGACAAATCCTTTAGTTTTCAGTTCTTCTGAAGAGACCACTCCTGCTAAGGCCAAAGAGCCCGCTCGTACTAGTCTGACTTCGGACTCGGGTTTGTCGGGGGGAAAACACCACTTAGGATGCACTTAACACAATAGCACCATATTTCATAGCACTTTTCTTTTGTGAAAACACTGACTCTGAATTTCATTTGCCTTGTTGTGCATGTACGATGTCCTGCTCCCATTACGATATCAGGAAACTTCGTCGTAGCATGTCTAGACCCCCTTCTGATCCTGAGCATGATCGTCGTGAAAGTCGCGGTAGGGAGGATAGAAGGCCCTATGATTCTTACCAGTCGCGGTCTTCGCGCTCTCGCTCTCCCGTTCGGTCAGACTCAGAGTGATATAAGAGCTACCAAGGTCGTCGAGAAGACGACAGACTGCAATCGAAAGACCCAATTCATTCTCAAGAAAAGCGCAGTAGGGAAAGAAGCCCGCCGAGAGATACCGATTCACGAAACAAGCACAAGGTTCCTGCTGAACGGCCTAGGAGGAATGAGGAGGCTATTGAGCCTTCCACACGTAAGGATACCGAGCTGACATTCCCTGCACCTCCCCCATTGGATGTTGAAACTGTAGTTAAGCGGGCGTATCTGGAGGAGCAATTTCCCGAACACTACTTCGAAAGCTTGACTTTTTTACCTGCTCTTGAGCCTATTTCCTCGAGGTGGGCAGATAAGGCCCAAGCAAAAATTGATGCGGTCGAGAAACAATATTCAGAGATGTTCAAATATTCGCGTAATCTTTCCAGAATCATCCGAACTCTAATCACGAATACTGACTCGATGCAGAAGACTGCAGAAGCCGATGCAAAGGCCCTGAAAAATTTAGGAAAATACCTTGAGGATACGCAGGCCCAACTTGTTATCGCTCAACGGGATGCTGCTAGCTTCAGGCAACAATTTGAGGAACTATAAAAACGCTACCATGATTTGCTTGAGTCCCATACCCAAGAGCGTTCGGAATTGAAAAAGCAACCCGAAGATGCTAAGTCAGATGCTGCCAAAATGCAACTTGCTTACGCTGACCTTGAGCGAGAGAAGGTCGAGTTAGCGAAGAAGAACGTTGAATTGGAGAAGAAAAACGCTGACTTGGCTTCCAAGTTGGTGGAGGCGGAGAACAGGGCTGACCTAGCGGAGGGTAACGTCGAAGGTGTTATCAAATCCGCTGAAGTGACCCGCAAGCAGCTGTCGGAAGTTGAGGAAGAGGTGCATGGTTTCGGCGAATTAATGATTGAATTCTTTGCGCATATAATTCGCCGCTGGAACATCTCTTGGTTTGAAGATTATCCATCTACTTTGGTCCAAGTATGGAGTCAAATCGTTGAATGGGAGAAAGAGGAGCTCAAGGTTGATTCCATTGACGAGGACAAGCTTATGGAGAAATATCTAAGAGAAGATGAACCAGAACGCCTAGCCGAGGGACGCCGCCTTACTGCTGCTACTATGGAGGAAGAGAAGCGGAGAGCTAAACAAAAGAACATTCCTGAGGCTGGTTCTTCTTCTACTGCCTCTGAAACTTATGAAGTAGAGGGATATGATCCCGAAAACCCGGGGATCCCTCGGGCATCTCTTTTATCCCCCATACCCGAAAGAACGTCGGAGACAGCGGTCACTCCAGTTGAGAAGTCGTCGGAAGGTATCTCTACCTTTTCACCTCAATTTGTCAAAGCTGTCTCTACCTTTCATCACATAATCGGGCAAACGATGAAGAACCCATTATTTTCTCCTGAGTTGATAACTGTTGCTTCTCACTCTGTAGATGTTGAACCGTTCGAAAAGACAGACGTGTCCCAGGGAACCACCGCTGGAGCAGAACCTACGGAGAAGGCTGAAGGGGGAAAGGACAAGGCTGCCACCATTGATTCGGGAGAAGGAACTGAACCGTCTAAGGATGATACTCCTCATGATGACGAAATGATAGATGCCTTAAAAGATGATGGCGGCAACGGGGGACACGAGGAAGACCCTGAGGTGGCTATAGTTGGGGAGTCGAAAAGCGCCGATGATATCACTTTGGCTGCATTGAAAGCCAAACAAGACAAACGCATGCAGCTTAAAGTTGAAGATCTAGACCCCGAAAACCTTAAGCCTCTCACAGTGGTGGATGCTGGATCAAGGTTAGTTGTTAAGCTTTCGACTAGATCTATCACAAAAGAACTTGTTAAAAAGTCTTCTCTTGATTCCAGTGTTCCGACTGCCGTGAAGAAATCAGCCGATTCCAGCACTTCAGTCTCGAGGAATAAAAAACCAAGGCGCATCTTAGCTGATGCTGAAAGAGAGGCAAAGGATGCTCAAAAAGCTGCTAAGAACTCCAAGTCCACTTCTAAGTCTAAGTGATAAAGTGCTTTGCTTTATCTTAGTAATTAATTGGCCCACAATCGTTGCAGCGAGTGTGGCCTCCGCATCTTCTTTTTGCTTGTTTTCCTGTACAAATTCATATATTTGTGAACAAAAATAATTCATCTCCTATCATGCCTGTTAGTCGTCAGTTCATTACTTATGTAAAAATTCAAATGCATGTCCTACTCAAGCTGTGTAATGGAATCATAGGGGGGGAATATGTGTGTACATATATGCCCCAGTCAGTCTTGAAAAACTATTCAAGATTAAATTAAAAAGTCCGAATGTCCCCGATTTTCTGACGGGGGTCACATTCCTTTTGTCATTGATGCCTGTTCTTTTCCGGCATCTTTTATACTCTCATGTCTTGTGTTCTGGTTAGAGTTCTTGCCAAGGGTGTCTCTTATCTGGGTGCACCTTCACGCCTCGGAGGACGTCGTCTTCCCGTCCTTTATAATCTTTCTCAATTCTTGAGAGTTAGAGTTAAGAATGTCGTCTTCCCATTCTTTTATGTTTTATTGTAAAAACAGTCGTCGTGTTTATTCCTGCATATAAGCCATCTCCAACTTTCCAGATTTCAATTTAACATCTCGCATTCCACAGTCACAATAGAATAATGGTTGAAGATATAAATAATGCAGGAAAGTAAATGGCACACGATATTTTTATAGTGGTTCGGCTAAGTCGTAGCCTACATCCACTTTATAGTTTCTTGTTCGCATCAACAGACTTTTCTAAGGCAAGTCGTGCCATTTTACATAGTTCATAAGAAAAACAAAAGAAGATACAATATCCCTAATTCAAATATCGCATCAAGTGTTGGGCATTCCAAGCCCTAGGCACTTCTTCGCCACTACGGTCGTTAAATTGAAGGCTCCTGTCTCAAGTTTCTGTTGGATGACGAATGGCCCTTCCCACTTTGGTCCGAGGTGAGGAAGGGATGCGAAAACTCGCTTTAATACCAAATCTCCCGGTTCAAAGGTTCTAAAACGAACTTTTTTGTCATAATAGCGTGCCATCTGACGTCGATGTCTTGATGCACGCAAGTCTGCCTCGTCCCTTTTCTCTTCGACCTCGTCAAGGGACTCAAGGAGGAGTGCCTGGTTCGTCATCGGGTCATAATATGTCACCCTATGAGAGGGAACTTCAAGCTCTACCGGGATTACTGCCTCTGAACCAAAGGAAAGAGAGAAAGGAGTGTGACCGGTAGCTGTCTTAAACGTTGTCCGATATGCCCATAAAGCCAAGGGCAATTCATCCACCCATTTTTCTTTTGCACGTTCCAATCGCTTCTTGAGGATGGACTTTATGACTTTATTTATTGCTTCTACTTGCCTATTTGACTGTGGATGGGCGACTGCAGTGTACCGCTTGTCGATCTTGTATTTCTGGCAGAAATTTCTGAATCCGGCACCGTCGAACTGGGTTCCATTATCAGTTATAATGGTCCTTGGAATCCCAAATCGGCATATGATATTTCTAACTATGAAACTTATCACCTTTCTCGCTGTGATTTTAGTTAAGGGCTCAGCTTCCACCCATTTCGTAAAATAGTCCACGGCGACTATTGCATACTTTGCTCCTCCTTTGGCAATTGGTAAAACTCCGATTATGTCAATTCCCCACATGGCAAACTGCCACGGACTCACCATCGACTTGAGCTGGGTCGGTGGTGCTCTGGGGATCTTGGCGAACCTCTGGCATCTGTCGCAGCGTCATGAGTAATCAGCTGCATATTTATTAATTGTGGGCCAGAAATACCCATATCGCAACACCTTTTTGGATAAGGTTTGACCTCCCGTATGATCTCCGCACTCACCTTCGTGTACTTCTCTCAGTACACGCTTGATGTCGTCGTGTGCTATACATCGTAACAGGGGCACAGAAAATCCTTGCCGATAAAGGACATCATCTTGATGGATGTATCTGGTAGATTTGCGAACTATGGCCCGCCTTTCACTCTTCTTTGGCGGGAGTATCCCATTTCTAAGGAAATTTTTGATTGGGGTCATCCACGACTCCCTCTCTGGTTATGCTTCAAGAGCTAATTCAATTTCCATTATCTCAAAGCTTGGCGACTCCAACGTCTCAATTGGAACCATTTCGGTTTCCTCCGTATTGTCGGAGCTAGCCAGCTTCGCTAGCCGGTCTGCCTTCTGGTTTTCAGCTCTCGAGATATGCGTTATGTTATACCGTTCCAGGTTGCTCAACAGCTCCTTCACCTTTCCGAGATAGGTAATAAGTCGAGGTCCCCGGGCCACAAATTCCTCTCGCACTTGGCAGATGACTATTTTGGAATCGCAGAATATATCTAATGCCTTTATTCCGAATTCCTTAGCAAGCTTCAGCCCGGCAATCAGGGCTTCGTATTCAGAGTCATTGTTGGTCGCTGAATATTACAATCGCAGAGCATAATATAGCGATCGTCCTTCAGGAGTAACAAAGACGACTCCAGCTCCGGACCTTCTGTCGTTCTTGGCTCCGTCTGTGTACAACTTCCATGGACCTAATTCTAACTCTTCCTCTGATTTGACCACCTTATCGTTGATTATCTATTCCTCCGGAATTGTGAACTCTGCTATAAAGTCAGCCAGAGCTTGCCCTCTGATTGATCTTCGTGGCTGGAAATTTAAATCAAACTGACTTAATTCAATATTCCACTTGATCAACCATCTCGATGCTTCGGGTCTTTGCAACACCTGTCTCAGAGGTTGATCAGTGTATATGGTTATTGGATGAGCTTGAAAATAATGACAAAGTTTTCGGGAGGCGATCAGAAGGCTGTAAGCAAGCTTCTCAATCCTTGGGTAGTTTCGCTATGCAGCTTCCAATTTCTTACTTACGTAGTATACCGGCCTTTGCACTTTGTCTTCTTCTCGGACCAAGGCGGTGCTAACGGCGTGGGCTGACACTGCTAGATAAACAAACAACTCTTCATGGTCTACTAGTTTCGACAAAATCGGTGGTCTCTCTAGTAAGTCCAACAGATTCCGAAAGGCCTCAACACAGTCTGGAGTAAATTCGAAATTTTTCTTTCCCCTTTTTATCAAGTCAAAAAATGGGACGCATCTGTCTGTTGCTTTGGAGATGAATCTACTCAACGCAGCCACCTTCCCTGCAAGACTTTGGACATCCTTAATTCTTCGTGGTTCCTTGATGTTCCTTATCGCTGCTATTTGATTGGGATTAATTTCAATTCCTCGAGAGCTCACGATGAAACCTAGAAATTTTCCAGATGCCACCCCAAACGAGCACTTCAAGGGATTTAGCTTCATTCGATACTTTCGCAGGATACCAAACATCTCCGCCAAGTCTTTCATATGGTTATAGGACTGTTTCGATTTGACTAGCATATCGTCCACATAAACTTCCATAGTTTTCCCTATTTGGTTATAAAACATCCTATTCACCAAGCGTTGGTATGTAGCTCCAGCATTCTTTAATCCAAACGGCATGACTACATAACAATACAACCCCAAATTTGTGATGAAGCTCGTGTGCTCTTGATCGGGCACATGCATGGGAATCTGGTTGTATCCGGAATATGCATCCATGAAAGAAAGAAGTTCATGTCTCGCCGTCGAATCCACAAGCTGGTCTATTCTGGGGAGTGGGAAGCTATCTTTCGGACAGGCTTTGTTCAAGTCTGAAAAATCAATACATGTTCTCCACTTTCCGTTTGACTTCTTCACCAAAACAGGATTCGATATCCAGTTGGGATATATCGAATCTCTGATAAATCCGTTCACTTTCAGCTTCTCCACTTCTTCTTTCAGAGCTGCTGACCTCTCTGGGCCCAACACACGTCTCTTTTGCTTTACAGGCGGGTGTTTTGGGTTTATACTCAGTGAATGACTCATGATGGATGGTGATATCCCACACATGTCTGCGTGGGTCCAAGCAAACACATCCAGGTTTGCCTTCAGAAAGTCAGCCAATTCTTTGGCTCGATGCGTATCCAATTGGGATCCAATTTTCAAAACTTTTGCTGGATCAGCTTCATCAATGGATATATCCACTGTCATTTCGTTAGGAGTTGCTTTTCTATCCTCAGGTTCCTCATCTTCTCTAGGATCTAGGTCTTCAGGCATTCCCTTGGGCAACTCCTTCGGGGCTGATCCCTCTAATTGCTATGCGGAACCCCCCTTTGGAGGGGGTGAAGTACCTTTGGAATCGATGTTAAATCCCTTCATCTGCATTTTCAATTCAGTAATATAACAAGCTCGCCCGGAGACTTTATCTCCCCTCATTACTCCTGTTCCGGCTTTAGTTGGGAACCTTAACAATAAGCACCAAGGTGCGATACAAGCCCTGAACTCTGCAAGGGCGGGCCTTCCCAAAAATGCGTTGTAGGGAGAATCAATATCTAACACTACAAACTGAAGCATTCGCACTCTTTGATGATCCCCCTGTCCCAATGTTACGGGCAATTCTATGTACCCCATTGGAGTCGTCGATGCCCCATTGAAGCCTCGGATCCAACCTTCACAGGGCTTCAAATCTCCAGCCTCATGTTTCATTTGATCAAATGAATTCTTAAACAAAATGTTAACAGAACTTCCATTGTCTACTAGTACCTTATGGACCAGTGTCGGCCCAATGGTAGTGGTAATAACCAATGGATCTTCGGTAGGTGATTGGATTCCGGTGTCATCTCTGTTACGGAACACCATGTCATCGAACATTGTCTTCTACTATTTCACAGGGGTGATATCTTCCAAATCATCGCACTCGTCCACATCTATGTGCTTAACTGCGTTGACATATTGGTCCATTGCTTTGAAACTATGGATAGCCGGATGGAGTCCACCTACTATGGTGTTAATGACGATCCCTTTTCCTTTTTGTTGGTTTGTAGGCTTGGGAGCAGGCTGACTCGGGTTTGGGGCCTGTCCTCCTTGCCCTCTGTCTCTTGGGGCAGCCTTATACTCATCCAACTTACCTTCATGCAACAACTTCTCAACTACATCTCTCAAGTGTCGGCATTCGTTCGTTGAATGTCCGTGGGTTCCATGAAATAAACAAAACTTTCCAGTAGCAATTTCTTTTTCTGTCGAATCTCGCGGCGGTGGTTTCTTGTATTGCAAAACATTGTACGTATCCAAATAAATATTCTCCAAAGTGTCATTCAATGGTGAATAATTTTCAAAGGTCTGGAACCGGGGTCTTTTGTCAGGATTACTTCCTCGGTTCCTGTTTCTCCTATTACCATTCGCATTACGGTTGCTGTTGCCCCCGTTTCCATTCTTATTCCCAACGTTCACTTCGACTTTACCATAACTTTCTCCAGACTGCTTTACAGCGACATTACTTTGAACAGCTTCTTTTTAGGATGCTTCGGACTTCCTCTTTCTGTTTGCCCTTGCTTCCTCCCGTCTTAACTGAATATTGGCCTTCTCATAAAACAACTCCCTTGTGGGCGGTGGCTTCCCAGAAAGATAATCTCCAAACTCTGAACCAGGATCAACTCCCTCCATTAATGCCATCAAGATTGTAGGCTCATGAGTGTCACTGACTTCTGTTATAGCTAAATTGAAACGGTCTAGATACGACTTCAAGGACTCACCCGGTGCTTGCTTAATTCTCGATAATTCGATAACAGTCTTAGACTTTCGGGCATGAAGTCGGAATTGAGTCATAAAACGTTCACTCAGTTCTTTGAAATTTGATATCAATCGAGGAGGAAGTCGGGTAAACCATAGTAATGCTACGTCTT
The DNA here is from genome assembly GCA_030737875.1 of Allium sativum. NCBI lineage: Eukaryota > Viridiplantae > Streptophyta > Magnoliopsida > Asparagales > Amaryllidaceae > Allium > Allium sativum. The sequence continues at coordinate 807,658,402 of CM060922.1, read as the reverse complement.
CTAAGTAGATCGGGAAAGCCTTACACTTTACAGGGGCAGCGGCAACATTCATAAGCCACGCGTATCGCATCAAATGTTGTCCTGGGTCGGTTCTCCCATTATATCTGTCCATCTGCGGCAGATTAAAACGTCGGAGGAACTAAAAGTTAAGAATGTCCTCAGTAAAAGGAGTATGGCTTCGTTCAATACCATAATCTTCATTGGTGTGATTTCGACTCTCTGACATGATTTCGCGCACCATAGCCCATACATCAGCATTGGTTAAAGGCCGTTCAGGCTCCTTTGCTCTAATGTTTGGGTTTCCTCTAGATTCCTGATCAGGGGACATTCCCCTTCTCTTAGCGGTTTCTGCTCTGCTTTGCTCCCTATGTTCCCGGTCGATCTCACGAGCAACATCTTCGTGGGATCCCAGAGATCCGAAAGTCATTTCTTCCAAATTCTAAGGTCGTTCGAGCGGCCTCCTTTCACGGGGCCGTTCTTCCTCGGAAGAAGAAGATTGATTCATCACAGTATGATGATTTGGGGAAGGGGTTCTCTGCCTGTGAAGCTCACCAATTTCCCTACTCATAATTCTCATATTCTCTTGCATCATAAGGTTAGTGCGCTCATGAATTCTCATAGCCTCCCTAGTGCTCTCGAGCATGTCAAGAAGGCGCGAAAAATCTCCTTCAGTGGCAGGTGCGGACGGATTGATCTGGTCATTGGTCCTGGTGGCTGGTGTCGGAGCATTTGGAGGGGCTCGAGTAGAGGTTCCAGCATCACCTAGAGTCGGGTCGGATCGGAGCAAGGAGATTTGACCGGATCGGATCGGGTTGGGAGAGTGCACTGCTTCGACATTTTCAATCCGGTTCGGATCGGAGCTCTCCCTATGCGACCGGTTCGGATTTCCTGTTCCTGTCCGATCCGCTCCCGAACTCTGCCCACGAGACCTTATCACAACCGGATTTTGCTGATCTTCACCAACTTCGTTCCCGCGACTAGTTTGGACTTCTTTTCCTTTGGCCATAATTCTTCAACAACCAACCAACAAGTACTTACAAGTTTCGAAAGGTGGGGATTAATTTCTTCAAACTCAACGGTCCAAAAAGTAGAACGATAATTCAGAAAAAACAGAGAATTCAAATGATTCTCAGTGAAAGCACCAAAAATGTTAGACCAAAAAGTGGTTCTAACACCCAAATTGACTAAAATTTTGATAGAATAAGATCAAGAACAGAAAAGAGACACAGAATTTATAGTGGTTCGGCTTTGAAGAGCCTACGTCCACTTTATAACACTTTGTTTGATGATATAGATGAAAATACAACAGGATATTCGCTCAATCTCGCTCACTATTCATATACATTCACTCAATTATCTCAAAATATACTATATATGATGATTTGGATTGTTTGGGAGTGCTGGAATTCGGTTCTCTGAGATACTTCAATTCTCAGAGTGCCAAAAGATCCCTCTAAATGACCTTTGAGGGTCTATTTATAGGTGGAAATTCACCCAGAACTCGGTTCGGATCGGGGCTACGTGGCTCGTATCCCATCATTCTCGGGCTCAGATGGATTTCAGTGTTGACAGCGCACCAGGTTAGTGGTCATCATGGGTAGAAAGTGGGTGTAACCGCTCCGAATATCCAGGAAATCGTGGGGTGAAGCAACATCGTACAATGGGTTCGGTTCGGAGAGGCAAGTAGAAGGGGTTCGGATCGGGGCCTCCGATCCGGTCCGACATGTGTTGAACTTGAGCTCTTGTCCATTCTGCTCTGTTCCGTCCCGGTCTGATAGTAGCCCTCTGATCCGATGCTTTTTAGGAATAAGTGTTCTTTAACGCTTGACATCTCGACTTTGTGTTGCCTAGTTCACAAAGTAGGCTAACAATAATAAAAGATGAAATTTCACGTACCAAGCATATTTGGCTATTATAAGGTAAAACTCTATCCTCCGACTTGCGTTGCATTGTGTGATGGGACCTGAGTCTTATAATAACTTCATTGTTCTTTATTTAGCATTGCGCTGTTGTTTTTATGCACTAGTATTCTTGGGAGGAAACCCGTTCCATGGTATACGGCGTGGTCCCTTGATATACCAAACTTTGAAATCAGATTAATAACTGTTATAGTTCTCACACCAGTCACATGACTGACCTGGAGTTTATTTTTTTAACCTAAACTCTGGGTGCCCCTATTTTCCACACGGGAAGCTAGTAGTTTTGGTTTTGCAGATTTATATTCACAGGATCCTGGGTTACAGCTGGAATGATATTCGGAAAGCTCTGTATCGTTTATCTCTTTCGGTTATGTTTTTGTATTATTTTTCGCTGCATTGTAATTTGAAAATCTCTGATATTTATCGAATGTATATTATTTATTCATACTCTGTATATTCTTGTATTCTGATGGAATTGTTGTAATAAGCAATGAAATGTTCTTCTGTTTGTGTTCTGATTCATCTTGTTCTCAAAGCAATCCGTTCTTTCTCTTCTCTTCGGAGACCGGGGAAGTTCGGGTCGTCATAGTCAGATACACCATCCATTTACAAGTCCGTTCTAGGTCTAAACGAAACTGGAGGCACCTTATTCCTCGTCCCGTATGTCCAATACAGGAGAGAGGCCCTCGCATATCCATACAATCAACAAGTATGTCCGGACGGCTACCACTATAGGCCCTTCAAGGTAGCAATTCCTATCATGAGCATCAGTAGCACCCATCCATTCGATGTGAAGATCGTCGGTCTTGCACCGTCTTCAATATCTTCGACTTATCGTCGAATCAGCTATACAGAATGGGTTAAACCCAGCCTTTCCGAATAACTTGCATATCTTATAATCAAGTGCTATAACAACATGTCATACGCCTCATTCCAATCTAGATTCTTCTTTTATTCAAATATTCTTTTCCTTTGGGAAAGGTTCCCATTAATTTTATTAAAGATAAATTCTTTTAAATTTATTCTTTAATCTTCCTTTGGATATCAAACCATATCGAGGTTTTCCAAACTAGTCGGGATTAGTGAACTGCACCGAAGTAATCATTTATTTTATTTACCAATCCCAACCTATTCATCCCATTGAGTAAAACTAGTAATACTCCATATCTAACACCACGGTGTTATCGGTAAATATTAATTACCATTTCACGTTCAAATCTAATTAAAGATTTAGCTATTGCCTGGAGTAAACTGGTGGTATTCCATTTTCGATCATTTTCTTGAACTGATAATTTTAATTATCACATTCACTTTTCAATCTAATCAAAGATTCAATAAAACTACATTTAGTTTTAATCTTCCCAAAAATCAATATTAATAATTATTCAAAGCTAAGAAATTAATCTTATCTTTAACTGGGTTAAAGAACCAATGTCATTTAAAACATGGTTCACGATAAACCCAAAATCACATTCCATTCAGTCTCTAACCATAAATTAGTAAGAGAACAATTCCCTATGTATTAAACCCGAAGGCCGAAACCAACATCAGAACAATACCCAGGAAAGCATTCAACTTAGCTAATCTCCAGTTAGTTTCTAATTCTCTTAACTCCATTGGGTTTAAGAACAGTATTTTTAAAGATACCATTCACGACAAACCCAAAATCCTATTCCCATTGTTAATCGGGTTAAAGAACAAGTGTTATTTTAAAACATCGTTCACGATAAACCCAAAAACCAATTCTTTTATTCCATTCCAATTAAATATTAATTAATTGGACATTTCCACTAAATTTTAATAAAAGATTTATTCTTTTCTCAACTGGGCTTAAGAACAATGTTAATGAAGACACCGTTCACGAAAAACCCAAAATCCAATTTGATATCAAATACAAGGCTCTGAATAGAAAATATATCGTCTTATATTCAATATCAAATTCTGAAATCAACAAATATCGTATTGGAAATAACGATATATATATCTTCCAAATTCCTTATCAATATCCGTATAATCACGGAATCCAATATCGAAATATTCCGAAGATAATTTCAATTCAAATTCATACATTGGAAATTTCTGGTTATTTTAAAACCATTTTTAATCCAATTTATATATTTTAAAAATATATAAATTATTATTCTAGTTAATAACTAGTTCATTTCGAAAAAAACATTTTTTATCTTTCAAAACTGGAATTATTCGTCCAAAATCTTTCCAAATCATTTATTATGATTTTACATAATTTTTCCATATTTTTAATATTTGTATTATCGCCCGTACAGTCGGTTTCCAATAACGGCCACCGAACTGCATCCATAGCGACCTTTTCTAGAAATTGATTTGGACATATCTCCAAGTATAACCATTAAATTTCAAATATCTTGTATTCCTTGGAAAGCTCTTTTTGATATGAACCCAACGGCTCCAGTTTTAGGAGAATCCGTCGGTTGGATCTCCCGTAACGTCCATTTGAAATTAATGGTCGAAATTCATGAACTGTCGCTGCGCGGCGCGTTCTATTTTGGCCATTATAATATATATATATATATATATTATATGTTTCGTCGATTTCCATTTAAAACGAATTTTATAAATCGTTTTAAATTTGTTTCAAAAACGATTTCCACTTCCATTTCAAATTCAAATCAAAATTGAATATTCTATTATAAAATCATTTTAAATTCATTTCAAATCGATTTCAATTCAATTCCATTTCAATTCGTTTTGAATTCATTTTAAATCGATTTCAATTCTATTTCAATTCTATTTTAAATTCATTTCAATTCCATTTTAATTCTATTTTTCAAATACAAGTCAAAATTGAATATTCTATATCATTTCAATATTGAAATGATAATATTTTCAAAACATCAGATTTTGAAATCACTTTTCGATATTCATTTTAAAATGACTAAAATCGACAAAGTTCTCGTTCGTTTAAAAATGTCGTTTAACTACTTAACATGGCTTCACATTTCAATATTCACTGAATACTATTTTGAAATATTCGTTAATTCTGAACTGGAATCAGACTCAATCAACTACCATATAATTTTTATTTATATGGATTTCAACATCACATGTATACCACAATAACGATAAACAATCATTAAAAATTAAAACAACATCCAGAGTGCATTCTACAACTGTATAAGCATTAAAATAAATAAATAACGCTTATACAGTCTGTCAACCCATCGATTGACATACCACTAATTATTGGCATCAGTATATGTAAAATATTATGCCAATACCCGTGTAGGGTTTTCAATCAATATCAGATAAATACGTGAACATAGACAAATCGTCCGGTTTGTAAATGAATATTTATTTTATTTTCATTTCACAATAAATTATATACTTATTTTACATAAATTATTTTTATATACAACAATAACAATACATGACTATCACAATCAATTTCTACATCACAGTACAATCAAACAATCAACTGGTCTTTACAATAAATAGTGTCGGGGGCTTCTAAGCCCTGACTGCATCCTAGTATATACTTACTGTAAAATAATCTGAGCGTGAGAGAGATCTCATGTTCGTTTTCCACTCTGTCATTTTTAATTCTGAACTGTTCGGATTTATTTCTGGCCTAAATTCTAATTTGCTCCAAATTTGACCCGGTTAGTCTTATTGCGAAGCACTCTTCCCCACGATCCCAACGGATCCTGTTTCACGCGATTTGGAGTTCGTATGAGAAAAATATGACTGTATAAAGGTTAATGACATTTAAAAGATAATTTAATTAATTAATTAATTAACCACCTTCTTCCCTCTCAATTTCAATACTGCACTTCGTCGAACCCAATTTCAATTCTAGGGCTCGGATTTTCACAGAATCCAAGACACTGGAGGCCGATCCGACCGCTTCACGAGGTGCGCCTCCTCGAGCTCTCTCTCTGGCTGGCGGCACGGTGAGCTCGCCCTCCCCCTTGAGCCAGAAAACGCGTGCGACGGTGGAAACTTCGGGCTTGAAAATCTCTCTAACCTGCTAATGAAAACTGATCAAAGTGGCAAGGATTCGAAGAGCATATAAAATACCACAGTGTTTGCTTAATAAGCATATGAATTTATTGCTTGATTTGATCAGAATTTGCAGAGGAATTTGGGACGTCTTTGACCACTCGAGGATGAGTGATGGCGGGCGGGTTTTAAAAATTAGGGTTATAAATGAAAGAAAGTGATTGGCTATAATATATAATTTTATATTTTTTATAATATTTAATTCCAAAAAGTTGGTTTTTATATACGATCTCCAAATCAAACCCAATGACTATCGCCTCTAGCTAAATACCCCCATTCCAAACACAATTGGATATGTTTCATAAGCCAATTCGGCTGTTTCAGTATGTTTTTCTTTAAATCAAAATATAAATCAATATATATTGAATTCAAGCGTACATTTTAATTTATCGGGGCCATATACTGATTCTAAAAATTCCAGAAAAATAAATCTGGTTATGTTTTGACGATACGGTCCTAATAAAACTTATTTCGTCAAATTTGGAGACCGTTTGAAAAACGACCATTTTCTGGTCGATCCGAATTGGCTAAAACTATCAAAACACGTTTTCTCTTGCCACACTCACATACTTATTCCAAAAATTATGAATTTTGGAATCTAGCAATAATTTGACATTCTGGATCCAACAAAAGTGATTTCATTGAAAACGGAGGTAGTTTGCAAAATGGCTATTTTTACGGGCTATATTTCCACAGGGACTATTCTGAATTTTCAACTGGCCATAACTTTTGATTCCCGCTATGAAATTTCGATTTTTCAGATTCGTTAGAAAAATATTTATAAAAATATTTAAATATTTATGGTTTTACTAAAATTCAGTTTATTTTGAATCCTGTACGTTGATTTGAAATTTGAAATCGAAATTTCAAACTACCGCGCCATTTTCAATTCCTTTATAACTAAAATAAATATTTATATTCTAACTTCGATTTAAATAAATATATACGTTCCAATTCTATTCAAAACAAATTTCTTGTCGTTATTATTTAAAATAAATTATTTTAAATATTCAAAATTCATTAAAATTGCCAAAATAAAATTTTTAAATTGGTTCTGATTTTCTTGGTTGTTACAATCTCCCCCACTTAAAATATTTTCTTCCTCGAAATGGAACGAAGCTGAAAGTTGTTTTACTGATCAACTCACCTTTCGGTTTGGCTTTCATTCTTCAACTTTTCACTTTCTAAAAATTTCCTAATTCTTCAGAAATTTAGCTAACACCCTAAATTTTCGAAAATTTTCGCCATAACCTCCTTTGTACGGAGAGGGGTTTGGAAATTTATTGGGCCGTATTAGGCACCCAATAAATCCTAAAAAGCATACACATATTTTTAGTGATATATTCCGGTGTCCACAGGGGAGTGTGTATAGATCATAACTCTAGAGAATAAATTCTCGTCACCCTATAAATAGTTTTTATGCCTTAATGATTAGAGAGACGTGATTATTGTCAACTCCACACCCGTGTGGGGTTTTTATTAATCTGGCAATTTACCATTACATTTTATGTAGTCCATATTAGTTTTCAGTCGAACCTGAAATATAGTCATCACCATACAAGCCTCTCGCTTGTACGGTAAATCTTTAACCTCATCACATAAGCTCCAAATGCTTATGCGGTATATGATAGGGTATGCTATCTTCAAGAAGTATGCCATGTTTAGTTTAAAATTAATTGTTACTATCCTATGGCGACGTTTATGATTTCACACAGAACAACCAGCACTCCGTATCCAATTGCATTCACAGGAGTTTATATAATAATAAAATTGCGTAGCCAACTCATTAAGGCTTACCTATTTGTCGGGCACACAAATATATTCTTTACTCAACAGCAAATCCATTTATCTGTTCAATGTATATATATGTACATATATGCAAATGTAATAAATTTTCAATTCGGTTCAATGTTTGGTGCTAAATTCACAACATTTTCTTACATTAGTTATATTATACAATACCGACACATTTTCAAAACCAAACCATACATATGTTCATACAAGCATCATACATATTTCCAAAATACTAGTTCATTACATTAAAACCCGACTTTCTAGGAAGTCATGCCTTCTTCTTGCATAATTTCCAAAGTTGATACCTCCTTTGCTTTTGGATTTCTTATCACCCTTCTTTAATGGGCAATCTCGGGCTAGATGCCTTGCTTCTTTGCATCGAAAGCATTTCTTTTCCTTTCCTAGATTTTTGGGGTTTTTCTTTATGTTTGGACATTTATGCATAAAATGGCTCGTCCCTATGCATTTGAAACAGGCTATGTCCGGTCTTATCTGTTTCTCTTTCTTCTTCATTTTCTCAGGACACACAATTGCATGATGGCCTTCTTTTCAACATTTACGACAATAAACAACCTTGTGTGTTCCTAAGTTCAACTCTTTTTCTGTTTTCTGGTGAGCTCTCCTTGCTTGTTTCGGAGTCATCCAGAATTCAGTATGAGATAAGCCAAAGTCGTCCATATCCTATATAATATTTCGAGGGTTTTGTCAAGAGAGTTTGCATTATTTTCACTTAACAATTATCTTGATTATACTTTATTTATCATTCCAGTATTTTTTTATTAGTTGAATCGATAATCAAACCTCACAGTCATCAACAAAGTTGTTGATTAAATTTTCAAATATATATAATTTTTATATACTCAAACATTATATTTCAGTGTCAAGTCACGAACAGTAAATTCTAGACAAGTTTTGGTTCCCACACCGGTCGATTGGAAATATATAGATATTCCACTTTCGAAACTCGAACACATATATTGATGATGTGGCCACATCATCAGAATCATCTCCGAGCGATTAGAGTGTGATTCTATATCTACCCAGTATATTTGAGACTTCGAATATGCGTATATTTAAAATTTTCATATATTCGATAGTCCAAATTCAATATAAAATAAATATTCAAATACGAATAATAAGTTATAAATTTTCAAAACAAAATTTGTTTTCATCTTTATTTTAAAAATAACACTCTTCACGCTCGTTCTAGGATGCTACTGATCCTATCTCTAACGAGTCATTCTTAATGGATATTACTAATACAATCTCCGATGAAATCTTTCGTTCGGTTCTAATATGTCATTTTCTATAGCTCTGTAAGCCAAAGTTCTGATACCACCTATGGCGAACCAAACTTCCCCGAAAAGGAAAGCCCAGATTGCTTCAAGAACAAGACAAATCGGAACATAGACAGAAGAACATTTCATTGCTTGTTACAATAATTCCATCAGAATACAAGAATATAACAGAGTATAAATGATTAAATATAATACAACAAGAAATATCAGAGTTTTAAATTACATTTAAATACATAGAAGCAGAAAAACAATACAAAGCACAACTGAAAGAGACACACGGATACAGAGATTTCCGAATATCATTCTCGCTGTAAACCAGGATCCTATGAATATAATATCTGCAAAACCCAACTACTAGCTGCCCATGTGGAAAATAGGGGCACCCAGAGTTTAGGTTAAAACAATAAACTCCAGGTTAGTCAGGTGACTGGTGTGAGAACTAAAACAGTTATTAATCTTTATTTTAAAGTTAGGTAAATTGAGGGACCACGCCGTATAACACAGAAGGGGTTTCCTCCCAAGAATACCAGTGCCTAAAACAAACAGCGCAATGCTAAATAAAGAACAATGAAGCTATTATAAGACTCAGGTCCCATCACACAATGCAACGCAAGACGGAGGATAGAGTTTTACCTTATAATAGCCAAATATGCTTGGTACGTTTTAAAACAAATCTTTTATTATTACTATAAGTGAAGAAATCAACTTCAAATATAAATGTATCAATCCTAGGTGGCATGAGCGCCCCATCCCACTATGTCGCCATATATAATATACAATCAGAACTAAAAATTGTCGTATTCGAAAATTGGATTTCCATACTGGTGGTTACTGATTCGAAAGATCGATCACGTAGTACAATTCCCAAACGCTCACGTCGCAGGCATGCGAAAACGCCGTAATGCACATTCGCACTATCCAGGAAAACAAGTTACCGCGGCCTACTTCGCAAGCATGCGAAAACACCACTAACTCTATCCATCAGGGAATCGGGGGGGGGTGTGCCTTATTCCTCACCTCGGTCGAACAAATCCATGACAACCCATAGGGTGTCTATCCTCATCTCAAAAGCATACTGATCTAACCATTAGTTTACCACCATACTGGTGTGTGAGGCTCGCGAATTAACGCTACACAAAGCCGTGCTATATTAAAGCTGTGCTTTGATCAACAACCACAGGACTCTGCTTCGCAACAGAAGCCTTGATCATTTTCCACTTAGGCCTACCACACAGGCAATTTAAGCCATGCGACTGATGTCTATCGATATACAATCTATAATCTCGTACGTCTAAGAGAAGGGTGAAGTAAGGGAATAAATTCCCCTTCACCAGGCAGATGTATATTTATTAGAGATCAATCAACACAAAATAAAATCCAATGTCAGACACACCATCCATTTACAAGTCCATTCTAGGTCTGAACGAAACCGGAGGCACCTTATTCCTCGTCCCGTATGTCCAATACAGGAGAGAGGCCCTCGCATATCCATACAGTAAACAATTACGTCCGGACGGTTACCACTGTAGCCCCTTCAAGGTAGCTACTCCTATCATGAGTATAAGTAGCACCCATCCATTCGATGTGAAGATCATCGGTCTTGCACCATCTTCAATCTCTTCGACTTATCGTCGAATCAGTTATTCAGAATGGGTTAAACCCGCCTTTCCGAATAACTCGCGTATCTTATAATCAAGTGCTATAACAACACATCATATGCCTCATTCCAATCCAGATTATTCTTTTATTCAAATATTCTTTTCCTTTGGGAAAGCTTCCCATTAATTTTATCAAAGATATATTCTTTTAAATTTATTCTTTAAACTTCCTTTGGATAAAAACCATATCAAGGTTTTCCAAACTAGTCGGGATTAGCGAACTTCACCGAAGTAATCGTTTATTTTATTTCCCAATCCCAACCTACTCATCCCATGGAGTAAAACTAGTAATACTCCATATCTAACACCACGGTGTTATCGGTAAATATTAATTACCATTTCACGTTCAAATCTAATTAAAGATTTAGCTATCGTCTGGAGTAAACTGGTGACACTCCATTCTCGATCATTTTCTTGAATTGATAATTTTAATTATTACATTCACTTTTCAATCTAATCAAAGATTCATTGAAACTCCATTTAGTTTTAATCTTCCCAAAAATCAATATTAATAATTATTCAAAGCTAAGAAATTAATCTTATCTTTTATTGGGTTAAAGAACCAATGTCATTTAAAACATGGTTCACGATTAACCCAGAATCACATTCCATTCAGTCTCTAACTGTAAATTAGTAAGAGAACAATTCCCTATGTATTAATCCCGAAGGCCGAAACCAACATCAAATCAATACCCAGGAAACCATTCAGCTTAGCTAATCTCCAATTAGTTTCTAATTATCTTAATTCCATTGGGTTTCAGAACAGTAGTTTTAAAGATACCATTCATGACAAACCAAAAATCCCATTCCCATTGTTAATTGGGTTAAATAACAAGTGTTATTTAAAAACACCATTCACGATAAACCCAAAAATCAATTCTTTTATTCCATTTCAATTAAATATTAATTAATTGGAAATTTCCACTAAATCTTAATAAAAGATTTATTCTTTTCTCAACTAGGCTTAAGAACAGTGTTAATGAAGATACCGTTCACGACAAACCCAAAATCCAATTTGATATCAAATACAAGGCTCTGAATAGAAAATATATCGGCTTATATTCAATTTCAAATTCTGAAATCAAAAAATATCGTATTGGAAATAACGATATATATATCTTCCAAATTCATTAACATTATCCGTATAATCACGGAATCCAATATCGAAATATTCCGAAGATAATTTCAATTCAAATCCATTCCAATTCATACATTTGAAAGTTCTGGTTATTTTAAAACCATTTTCTAATCCAATTTATTTTAAAAATAAATAAATAATTATTTTAGTTAATAACTAGTTCATTTCGATAAAAATATATTTTTATCTTTCAAAACTGGAATTTTTCATCCAAAATCTTTCCAAATCATTTATTATGATTTTACATAATTTTCCCATATTTTTAATAGTTTTATTATTGCTCGTATAGTCGGTTCCAAATAATGGCCACCGAACTCCATCGATAGCGAATTTTTCTGAAATTGATTTGGACATATATCCAAATCTAACCGTTAGATTTCAAATCTCTTGAATTCATTAGGAAGCTCTTTTCGATACGAACCCAACGGTTTTGGTTTTAGGAGAATCTGATGGTTGGATCTCCCGTAACGTCCATTTGAAGTTAATGGTCGAAATTCGTCAACTGCCGCTGCACGACGCATTCTATTCAGGCCATTATAATATATATATATATATATATGTATGTATATTATATTTCGTCGATTTCCATTTAAAACAAATTTTACAAATCGTTTTAAATTCGTTTCAAAAACGATTTCCATTTCCATTTCAAATTCAAATCAAAATTGAATATTCCATTATAAATTCGTTTTAAATTCATTTCAAATCGATTTCAATTCAATTCCATTTCAATTCATTTTGAATTCATTTTTAATCGATTTCAATTCTATTTCAATTCTATTTTAAATTTATTTCAAATCGATTTCAATTCCATTTCAATTCTATTTTTCAAATACAAATCAAAATTGAATATTCTTTATCATTTCAATATTGAAATGATAATAATTTCAAAACATCAGATTTTGAAATCACTTTTCGATATTCATTTTAAAATGACTAAAATCGACAAAATTCTCGTTCGTGTTAAAATGGCATTTAACTACTTAACACGGCTTCACATTTCAATATTCACTGAAAATTATTTTGAAATATTCGTTAATTCTGAACTGGAATCAGATTCAATCAATTACCATATAATTTTATTTATATGGATTCAACATCACATGTATACCACAATAATGATAAACAATCATTAAAAATTCAAACAACATCTAGAGTGCATTCTACAAATGTATAAGCATTAAAATGAATAAATATCTCTTATATAGTATATCAACCCATCGATTGACATACCACTAATTATTGGGATGAGTGTATGTCAAATATTATCCCAATACCCGTGTGGGGTTTTCAAATAACAAATACTGTTTATTATTTGTGCAGTTGGGCGATGTGTAAAATTTATCATCCCAATCAATATCAGATAAATACGTGTACATAGACAAACCGTCCGGTTAGTAAATGATTATTTATTTTATTTTCATTTAACAATAAATTATATACTTATTTTATATAAATTATTTTTATATACAACAATAACAATACATGACAATCACAATCAATTTCTACATCACAATACAATCAAATAATCAACCGGTCTGTACAATAAATAGTGTCAGGGGCTTCTAAGCCCCGTCTGCATCCTAGTATATATTTACTAGTAAAATAATTTGAGTGTGAGAGAGATCTCACGTTCGTTTTCCACTCTGTCAATTTTAATTCTGAACTGTTCGGATTTAATACTTCCCTAAATTCTGATTTGCTCCAAATTTGACCCGGTTAGTCTTGTTGCGAAACTCTCATCCCCACGATCCCAACGGATCCTGTTTCACGCGATTTGGAGTTCGTATGAGAAAGATATGATCGTATAAAGGGTAATGACATTTAAAAGCTAATTTAAATAAATAAATAAATAATTAACCACCTTCTTCCCTCTTAATTTCAGTACTGCACTTCGTCGAACCCAATTTCAATTCTAGGGCTCGGATTTTCACAAAATCCAAGACACCGGAGGCCGATCCGACCGCTTCACGAAGTGCGCCTCCTCGAGCTCTCTCTCTGGCTAGTGGCGAGGTGAACTCGCCGTCCACCTAGAGATAGAAAACGCGTGCGATGGTAGCAACTTCGGGCTTAAAAATCTCTCTAACGCGCTAATGAAAACTGATCAAAGTGGCAAGGATTTGAAGAGCATAGAAAATACCATCGTGTTTGCTTTATAAGCTTCTGAATTTATTGCTTGATTTGATCAGAATTTGCAGTGGAATTTGGGTCGTTTTTGACTGCTCGAGGATGAGTGACGGCAGACGGGTTTTAAAAATTAGGGTTATAAATGAAAGAACGTGATTGGCTGTAATATATAATTTTATATTTTTATAATATTTAATTCCAAAATAGTTGGTTTTTACATCCGATCTTCAAATCAAACCCAACGACTGTCGCCTCCAGCTAAATACCCCCATTTCGAACACAATGGGATATGTCTCATAAGCCAATTTGGCTATTTCAGTAAGTTTTTCTTTAAATTAAAATATAAATCAATATATATTGAAGTCAAACGTACATTTTAATTTTACTGGGGCCACATACTGATTCTAAAAATTCCAAAAAAATATATTTGGCTATGTTTTGACGATACGGTCCTAACAGAACTAATTTCATCGAATTTGGAGACCGTTTGAAAAATGACCAATTTCTGGTTGATCCAAATTAACTAAAACTGTCAAAATACGTTTTCTCTTTCCACACTCACATACTAATTCCAAAAATTATGAATTTTGGAATCTAGCAATAATTTGACATTCCGGATCCAACACAAGTGGTTTCATCGAAAATGGAGGTCGTTTGCAAAATGGCTATTTTTACGGGCTATATTTCCATAGCGACTATTCTGAATTTTCAACTGGCCATAACTTTTGATTCCCGTTATGAAATTTCGATTTTTCAGATTCGTTAGAAAGATATTTATAAACAGATTTAAATATTTCTAGTTTCACTAAAATCTCATTTATTTTAAATCCTATACATTCATTTGAAATTTTAAATCGAATTTTCAAACTACCAAGCCATTTTCAATTCCTTTATAATTAAAATAAATATCTATATTCCAACTTCGATTTAAATAAATATATACGTTCCAATTATATTCAAAATAAATTTCTTGTCGTTATTATTTAAAATAAATCATTTTAAATATTCAAAATTCAATAAAATTGCCTAAATAAAAATTTTAATTTGGTTCTGATTTTCCGGGTTGTTACAGCTTGCATCTCACGCTCCACATATATAGATTCCGGCTATGACAAGGTATGGAACCACCTGCCGATAGTGTAACTCTAGAGGGGAATACACCAAGTTCAACAAGAACATCTTGCATCTCGGCCACACATGACCGACCACTCATTTCACTTGAGTGTATCGAATGTATATCACCAACAGTTGGGATCATCAACCATTTCCCGAAAGGGACAACATCGAATAGATTAAGGGAATAAATGAAATTCTTTAGATAGGTGATTATACAACCTAATGGGAGCGACCCACTTAGCCATGCTGCCTGCTGATTTTTGTCATTTCCCGGTTGATGAGGCTTGAGATTTGAGTTACCTTTTAGATAGCACCACCATTTACTTTGAATGCTACATCGTCCAATCCTTAGAAATCACTAATTGATTTCCACAAAAATACTCATGTTGTTTAGCTAAGATAAGATCCCTTCTCTGCTATCAACTAGGATACGTTTGAAGAATTCAACGTACGTGATCCTTTCAGAAATACTCTATCAGACATCTGTCCATACAAGTTGTCCTGGGACTAGACAAACCAAAGGCACTCTCCTACTGCATCCTTGAATTACCCTATGGATCAATAGCAAGTAGTCCTTGCAAATTTGCAGATTCTATGACGATTGAATTACCATTAAAACACTCTGGTTGCAAGCTAGAGTAATTTATTCAGTAGCCCTTCCGTTTATGAATCACGGTCTTCAACTGCTTCATCTTCAATTTATATCTTCGATGATTTCAAATTTGCTGGTTCCGAATGGTTTTCGAATATAATTCGACCCCGGTCTTTCCATACCAACAACCATATAGGTCAGATTTGATGGTCGGTTATTTAACTATCAAATAAACAATCATTCAACCATGAAAATAGAAATGAGTTCACTGGTTTAGTACTCAGCATCACTTGGCCCTTTTAATGTTAAAAATTATTTAACATATGTTAATTTGTAACTCCTAAATCTTTCAATGTTACATATATAGCTTTTCACTTTTTAAAATCATTTAAATATTTTAGAATTGAATCATATATAGTTATTTCTAACTTTAATTCCACGTAAAACATCGTCATGAAATCTTTTTTGTTTTGTATCTCAAAAACGATAACTAAAACTTACCCTTTTAATAAACTTATTCGAACTCATCTCGTAAATTTCTTAAATCTCGAAATATCGTTATATTTTCAAAATCACTTTCTATTCCCATTACCTCAATATTCATTAGTCCCTAACTAAAAACTAGTAAGAGAACAACTCCCTAAATATCAACCCCAAAGGCCGAAACCAACATTTGATCGACACTCAAGGAGTCGTTCAACTCAACCAATCTCTAGCCAATTTTTAATTTCCTTAACTCCATTCTAATTTGCAAACATTTTCTTTTAAACCAATTTACTGTTTGAAAATCTCGGTTCAATCCCATTCATTTCACTTAATTTTTTATTAAGTATTTCCAACTCAAAATCGTCATTTTAACTTCACTAGTCTTTTATAAACCTTATTTATAAACTTGGTTTTAAATATAGAACCCTTTTACCTTGATTCCATCTTGCTTAATTCAAATGTTATATAACATATGTTTTAAACCATCTTATTCTCTTAAAATCACTTTTAACTTTATTACAAAAACTCGGATTTAATATAAAACCTATTCGTAAACTCTTATAAGAATTTCATTTTCATTTCAGTTCATCTTTGATTGCATACTTAATGAATTCCATTTAAGAAAAGTAATCTTCAAATTATTAAGTTAATTAATAATTTACTTCCTCACTTACAAAATAAATAAATATTAAATTTCTTTTTAAATTCTTATTAATAATTAATCAAATATTTGTTAAATCATTTCATTAGATAAATTAACAAAAACTAATTTAATAATCAATCCCAATTAAAACGGTTGACTTAGTAAACTCAAAACATTGTTATTTCGTTAACTATTCCAAAAAAATTTCCCCTTTTAAATTAATTAAAATTATAATTAATTTAAATAATATCATTTATGTAACACCCCACCTCCGTTAGGGTCACTCACAAAGGGAATGCACTAGGTTTGGTGAAGTATTATCGAGGTAAACATGCACAGAAATATTACAAGACAGAACATATATAAAACAGCGGAAGTAAAACAATTTTCATTACCTTATAAAATAAGGTCTAAAGGCTTTTTCATCAGAATACATCAAAACCTACCTTGCAATAGTAAAGAAGCATAAAACCTTTTCATAAATTATTCCCCAAAATAAAGCGGTGAAGCAGCCATAGCCAAGAGAAGACCAAGCTATACATGATGACCTTCAAGCATAAGAGGTCCGAACTAAACAACAACATTTCCTCCCTGAAAACCTGGGGGGGAACGGAAGACAAAGAGGCGAAAGAAAACGGGGTCAGTCATAAAGACTGGTAAGTCCTATCTACTTCCAGTATAAAAACAGGTAAAGGTAACATGACATGCATAAACTGAAAGTAAACATAAGGATGATGACAAGATAGATAAGCTAGACCAAGATAACAGGATGAACCACTATATCAAGATAAACTAATGTATCGCATTGTCAGGTTTCTATCAAGTATAAAATCCCGAGGTATCTATCATGTATATTTGCTCTACACCTCCCGTACTAGTATCCCAACCCGTGTTATGTGTTAACTATAAAATGTCCCTTGCCCAATGTCATGAAATGGTCCATGTCGACCTAATATATCGCATATATAGGTTTTCTCAACTCGTGTGTTTCTTTCCATGTATAAGTTCAGTCCTTTGCCGTACCTCGTGCAAGCTTTCTCACTACTTCAACGTAGTACCATTTGATCCTTGAAATCATTTGGACTGTCATCTTTTATCTAACTATGTTTTCTTATCAAGAATTATCGCGTGTTCAACTAAGGTTTATGCCACCTAGGACCACTGGGAATTATGCTACCTAATGAACGTTTTCGTATCTCGGTTTGGGTTCAAACCACCTAGGGCCACTAGGGATTATGCTACCAGTCAACCACGCCCTTTTTCCCACGTATGTATCGTGAATCATTTTTCCATGTCTAGGTGCACATGTATCTCAATGTGCCATCCGAGTTCCGTGACAGAATACAGGACTCGGTCGGGAGCTTTAGGTTATCTACCGATGCAGATATTAAGGTCTGTTTTTCTACCAGTGGTTATGGTCCCACGTGACCCCTCCCTCAACTACTGAAAGGAAAAACAAGAAAAATCATGTATGAGAACTACACTACGGCCATCAATGCCCCACTCCCAAATGGCCTACCTCACCCATAACTAGATAACAAGTATGGTCTGTTGGGTGTTCTCTGCGTTTCCGTACGTACACGA
This sequence comes from Allium sativum, assembly GCA_030737875.1. Classification (NCBI taxonomy): domain Eukaryota; kingdom Viridiplantae; phylum Streptophyta; class Magnoliopsida; order Asparagales; family Amaryllidaceae; genus Allium; species Allium sativum. Next base: position 807,640,009 of record CM060922.1, on the reverse strand, counting down.
TTGACTAAAGATGGTAGGTTGCCGACGATGTGCTATCTAGGGCTACCGTAAAAATATTGCCGACCCCACGCTAATCCACCCCAGTCTTTAGGTTGCTCGCACAGCAACCAAGGCATACCCTTGGCTCTTCTACCGCAGACCATAATCTCTGTGAGCCCAGGAGGATCATCTGCCGCCTCACAGAGTGATACCAAGAGTATCCTCACGTTCCCCGAAGCTACCGCTTCGTCACCCAGTTCGTTGGAGCCTTTATCTAAATCAGATATTGCTCCACCTCATGTATTTGCTGAAGCGACGACCTACCGAATCGGGTTACTCATCTATTATGAACTGGTCCAATTTCCTTGACTAAGAATTATTACTTAGTTATCCTTAACTAAGGTTTATCACTTAGCTTCCTTTCCCGTCATCCTTGTTAACTACTGTTTTCCACTTAGTCCCCCTGAACTAGGATTTTATCTAATGGGTTAAGCGTTGTCATTCAAGCTCATGACTTAACCCGTCTAGAAGCATGTCAAAATTGGCTAAGTGTTCAAGTTCAAGACTTAGCCCTACAAACCATATGTCAAGTTGATTAAGTATATCAAGAAGTTCACGGCTTAACCTTATCGCGTTATCGTGGTTGGTTAAGTATAGATTATCCTTATCAAATTACCGAGTCGAGTTGGTTAAGTATATTCAAGTGGTTCGTGTCTTAACCCTATCCAATTACTATGTTAGATTGGTTAAGTGTAGGTTAACTTAACCCCATCAAGTTACCGAGTCAAATTGGTTAAGTATTGGTTAACCTAACCTCATCAAAATTATCGAGTCAAATTGGTTAACCTAACCCCATTAAATCATCATGTATAATTGGTTAAGTATAAGTTACTTAACCCCATTAAATTATCCTGTTAGATTGGTTAAGTATTGGTTAACTTAACCTCATCAAATTATTGGGTCGGATTGGTTAAGTGTTGGTTAACTTAACCCCCTCCACTAATCGTGTTGTATGGTTAAGTGTCATTAGTCTAGCTAAGTTACTTAACCCACCCGTCCATGTCATATCGGTTAAGTGTCATTAGTCTAATCAAGTTACTTAACCTTATCATGTGGCATTAATTAGTTTAATGCACCCCAACCTCTCACATTAGACCTTGTTGTGGTTACTGGTTAAGCCGGGCGGGTCCGGGCAGTTTTACACCACAACCTAGTCTAACCTCGGGTTTCAAGCGCGATATGACCAACTACTCACATTGGGTCCTATTGTTTGTAGCTACTGGATTTGCCGGGCGGTTCCGGCAGATTTATGCTACAAACTCAACCCAACCTCGAGTTGGCCACTTTCATGTTTTACGACGTATCAATGTTCATATTCATGTTTTCATGCCATTTAAGTCAAAATCCCCACTTTGCATATTACTAAACATATGCCCAAGTTCCCAATCACATGTTCATTAAAATGTGTACCCAATACTAGCCACATTACATATGTCTAATTTACCCAAATCAAGCTCTAGCCAAAGTTACTTTTGTCTATATCATGCCCAACTAAACCCACATCATGGTTCATGTCCCCAATTCCACTTATGCCTAATTAACATAAGCCCAATCCCTTGATTTAACTTACTCAGCCCCCAAAACTCGTGGTCTAATTCGTATGCCAATTCATGTATGCCAAAACTTGCAAATTACATAGCAATACCCCAAATTTCCCTTTTGTTCATGTCATGAGATCAATTTTACCATACACCTATGTCCAAATAGGTGAAATCCCAATATTCCCCCGTATACAAATCGCACGTAAGTCGTAGTTTAGGACTAGGTCCGAAATCGTCCAAGGTTCATCAAAAGAAAATAAATAGGGGAAGGTAGAGACTTTGCATAAAACAAGATCCGAGAGAAAATCATCATTACATGCATGATAAGGACATGAGAGAGTGATTTGCAACATGCATAGGTCCAAATTAATGTCAAAGCAACATCCCACAGGTTAAAGATTCAATCTTGCATGATAAACTAGTTCAAACACAACATGAGTGGCATGATTTAATCACTAAGAAATAGCCCAAAGGTCATAGGTTCAAGAAAAGGGGCAAAGCTAGGTTCACATAGATGATCATACTTAGGCTTCATCTTTTTTTATTCCATCTCATAATTAAAACTACCGTTTAGATCTAAAAGTAGCTAGAACTTACAAAGCGAGGCTAGGGACTCATGAGCAAGCATTTGTCATAGAACGGTGTTGAGATGACACTCTACTTCCTTGATTTGATGTAGAAAGCTTGCACCTTTTGATTTGAATCCGATTTGAATGCATAAGCCCTTGGAGTTGGAGATGGAGGCCATGATCAAGAGAGATTTGGGCAGCACTTCGTGGCAAGAGTGATTTGTGAGGGTTTAGGCTAGTTCTAGGGGTCTTTTTATAGAAGTTTAGGTTTGTTTAGGCCATAGGATTAACCCTAGTTTAGATCTGAACCATCAAATCCCGAAACAGGCCTTAAAACATGACCCAAAACACTCAGCAGGTGCACCAGGCCAAAGTGGCCGGACCACCCAAGTCGACACCCGTGTCGACTGGGCAGTCAACCTGCCCCTGGGCATGTCGACTCCCCAGTCGACACCCCAGTCTATCTGGGGCTTGGGCGGGAATTTTTCCCGCCCAGTCTGTTTTGCTCCAGATTTGAATTTCGAACTGTTTTTGAACTTGAATTTTTCTGAAAACTTTGACGGGCCATAACTTGGTCATACGGACTCAAATTTTTGAAAACTAGGATTCTATTTCGCGTATTTTTCCGAGACGAACGCAATGGCACAGCCCGTTTCCCCTGATTCAGATTTTATAATTTAATTGCGCCTTGATTCTTGTCTTAACACATTATAAAAATCCGGGTTGTTACATTCTCCCCTTCTTAAAGGATTTCGTCCCCGAAATCTCTAAGTTAGGAAGATCGTGTCCTACCATCCATCATCCATCTACTCAAAACATCATCCACAAGCAACCAATATCCTTAGACGATTTCTAATGTTGTATGTACATATGCAAAAAGTGTGTGTATATGTACTTATCTAATGTAAATGATCAGGCTTGAGTGATCTTCTAAATGCAAAATATGTTTAGTGCCATGAATCAAACATGTATGCAAATAGTCCTAGTCATATAAACACTATATGTGTGCACAACCATTCATCCACATGCAACATCCACATGATAACATATTCAATTTCATCCATAAACAAGTACAAATACTCGTGCATATGCAATATGAAATGTGACTGAATCGACCTAGTGTCTAATGTGTACTCAATCATCCACGAGCAACCACTTGCAACCACTGGCAACCATATCAATCATAACATGTTTCAAATACATGTTTACATCCATAGGGTTCTACCTAAGGTCCTCAAGATAGGATCGAGAAGATAAACAAGATAAACTCCTTATGGGGTTTGCAACTGAACTAAGATCGAAAAAAGAACCGAGAGGATATTCATAAAAGATAGCCTACAAGTAAGTTCTACAGAAAACAGGGATCAAGGATATACTCTTAAAAAGAGATATCATGCGCGTATCTAGTCTTCATCCTTCTGAGTCGCATTCCCTTGAGCTTAGTTCCATTGTGCTTTGACCATCTTTTAACTTCATGATTTCGTAGCTTCTTATTTCCTGTTTCCATAATATGAGTTGGAACTCATTTTATTGTTGCCTCTCGTTCCACTTTCACTTATTCTTCTTCTAGTATACTTGATTCAAACATGACTGCGTACTCATGATTCCATGCGAGTTCTCCAAAATTCACTAGTGAATCTTGGATCTCGTTTACATACTATATGGTATTCCATGCAGAAGAACTTTCTCTTGAAAGTAAACAGATACCAACCAGGTTACCATGTGTACTTACTAGGGTAATTTTTATAACTTATGCATAAGTGAAATTAACCATCCGTCTTATTGGCAAACACCACTCGATCGGGTTTCAAATTTCCAATAAAGGCATCAAGGGATTCTAGGTAACTAATCATGACAGAACCCAAAAGGTTACACGAGACTTCGAGGGTATTATCAAGGCTAGTCAAGAATCTAACTACCCTCCTATCAAAACCGAGGGTGGCACCCCTTACTGGATAACCACTTCATCCCTAGAATCCATCCATGGCCCAAAACATAAGCATTACTTCCAAACTCAACTCTTGGCATAGACATTCTCAAATCCAAACAAGTCGTGAATAAATGTACTGATTCTCCAACAAGATTTGAGACAAAATGGGATTCTCTACTATGCTAGTACTAAGGTGCAGAGACTCAACTATCGAAGAGGACTTAAATGATGTGGTGATCAAAACAAAGTCTTGGCGGGATGATAGAAAAGAATAACTAAACCTTCAACAAGAATGTTACCATCCTTCTCAGGTACGCTAGTGAGGGTATGCAATTGCCTTCTCGATGATCTTGTCCTTGTTCCATAATACTTAACTATCCGTCCCGTTTTACCATACCAAAAATACTCTCTCGTCATGGGTTAAGCCCTACCAACAAGTGATTATCCTTAAGCCCATATCCTTTATCCTTGTTCTTACTATCCTTTCTTATAACGAGGCAACAGGTCTCTCGAGAACTACCTCCATCGCACGGAAAACACTTAGGTAGCTAGGGAAGGATTAGTCGTAGTTCAAACTACTGTGACTACAGATGGAGGAAAGAAAGGAAAAGAGATTCAATCAAGGAAACAAAGGATAGTGCTAATGTCCTTTGGGGAATAGCCTTTAAAAATAAAACCTTTCTTGAAAAATGCTTCTTTGTAAACAGTTTGGAAAATAGTTTCAGAAGGTTTTAAAAACTTTTGCCCAGTCTGGTAACCTTCTGCTCTGATACCAAATGTAACACCCCACCTCCGCTAGGGTCACTCACAAAGGGAATGCACTAGGTTTGGTGAAGTATTATCGAGGTAAACATGCACAGAAATATTACAAGACAGAACATATATAAAACAGCGGAAGTAAAACAATTTTCATTACCTTATAAAATAAGGTCTAAATCCTTTTTCATCAGAATACATCAAAACCTGCCTTGCAATAGTAAAGAAGCATAAAACCTTTTCATAAATTATTCCCCAAAATAAAGCGGTGAAGCAGCCATAGCCAAGAGAAGACCAAGCTATACATGATGACCTTCAAGCATAAGAGGTCCGAACTAAACAACAACATTTCCTCCCTGAAAACCTGGGGGAGGGGGGAAACGGAAGACAAAGAGGCGAAAGAAAACGGGGTCAGTCATAAAGACTGGTAAGTCCTATCTACTTCCAGTATAAAAACAGGTAAAGGTAACATGACATGCATAAACTGAAAGTAAACATAAGGATGATGACAAGATAGATAAGCTAGACCAAGATAACAGGATGAACGACTGTATCAAGATAAACTAAGGTATCACATTGTCAGGTTTCTATCAAGTATAAAATCCCGAGGTATCTATCATGTATATTTGCTCTGCACCTCCCGTACTAGTATCCCAACCCGTGTTATGTGTTAACTATAAAATGTCCCTTGCCCAATGTCATGAAATGGTCCATGTCGACCTAATATATCGCATATATAGGTTTTCTCAACTCGTGTGTTTCTTTCCATGTATAAGTTCAGTCCATTGCCGTACCTCGTGCGGGCTTTCTCACTACTTCAACGTAGTACCATTTGATCCCTGAAATCATTTGGACTGTCATCTTTTATCTAACTATGTTTTCTTATCAAGAACTATCGCGTGTTCAACTAAGGTTTATGCCACCTAGGACCACTGGGGATTATGCTACCTAATGAACGTTTTCGTATCTCGGTTTGGGTTCAAATCACCTAGGGCCACTAGGGATTATGCTACCCGTCAACCACGCCCTTTTTCCCACGTATGTATCGTGAATCTTTTTTCCATGTCTAGGTGCACATGTATCTCAATGTGCCATCCGAGTTCCGTGACAGAATACAGGACTCGGTCGGGAGCTTTAGGTTATCTACCGATGCAGATATTAAGGTCTGTTTTTCTACCGGTGGTTATGGTCCCACGTGACCCCTCCCTCAACTACTGAAAGGCAAAACAAGAAAAATCATGTATGAGAAGTACACTACGGCCATCAATGCCCCACTCCCAAATGGCCTACCTCACCCATAACTAGATAGCAAGTATGGTCTGTTGGGTGTTCTCTGCCTTTCCGTATGTACACGATAAACTAAAGATGGTAGGTGGTCGACGATGTGCTATCTAGTGCTACCGTAAAAATATCGCCGACCCTACGCTAATCCACCCCAGTCTTTAGGTTGCTCGCACAGCAACCAAGGCATACCCTTGGCTCTTCTACCGCATACCTTAACCTCTGTGAGCCCAGGAGGATCATCTGCCACCTCACAGTGGGATACCAAGAGTATCCTCACGTTCCCCGAAGCTACCGCTTCCTCACCCAGTTCGTTGGAGCCTTTATCTAAATCAGATATTGCTCCACCTCGTGTATTCGTTGAAGCGACGACCTACCGAATCGGGTTACTCATCTATTATGAACTGGTCCAATTTCCTTGACTAAGAATTATTACTTAGTTATCCTTAACTAAGGTTTATCACTTAGCTTCCTTTCCCGTCATCCTTGTTAACTACTGTTTTCCACTTAGTCCCCCTGAACTAGGGTTTTATCTAATGGGTTAAGTGTTGTCATTCAAGCTCATGACTTAACCCGTCTAGAAGCATGTCAAAATTGGCTAAGTGTTCAAGTTCAAGACTTAGCCCTACAAACAATATGTCAAGTTGGTTAAGTATATCAAGAAGTTCACGGCTTAACCTTATCGCGTTATCGTGTTTGGTTAAGTATAGATTATCCTTATCAAATTACCGAGTCGAGTTGGTTAAGTATATTCAAGTGGTTCGTGTCTTAACCCTATCCAATTACTATGTTAGATTGGTTAAGTGTAGGTTAACTTAACCCCATCAAGTTACCGAGTCAAATTGGTTAAGTATTGGTTAACTTAACCTCGTCAAAATTATCGAGTCAAATTGGTTAACCTAACCCCATTGAATCATCGTGTATAATTGGTTAAGTATAAGTTACTTAACCCCATTAAATTATCCTGTTAGATTGGTTAAGTATTGGTTAACTTAACCTCATCAAATTATTGGGTCGGATTGGTTAAGTGTTGGTTAACTTAACCCCCTCCACTAATCGTGTTGTATGGTTAAGTGTCATTAGTCTAGCTAAGTTACTTAACCCACCCGTCCATGTCATATCGGTTAAGTGTCATTAGTCTAATCAAGTTACTTAACCTTATCATGTGGCATTAATTAGTTCAATGCACCCCAACCTCTCACATTAGACCTTGTTGTGGTTACTGGTTAAGCCGGGCGGGTCCGGGCAGTTTTACACCACAACCTAGTCCAACCTTGGGTTTCAAGCGCGATATGACCAACTACTCACATTGGGTCCTATTGTTTGTAGCTACCGGATTTGTCGAGCGGTTCCGGGCATATTTATGCTACAAACTCAACCCAACCTCGAGTTGGCCACTTTCATGTTTTACTACGTATCATGTTCATATTCATGTTTTCATGCCATTTAAGTCAAAATCCCCACTTTGCATATTACTAAACATATGCCCAAGTTCCCAATCACATGTTCATTAAAATGTGTACCCAATACTAGCCACATTACATATGTCTAATTTACCCAAATCAAGCTCTAGCCAAAGTTACATGTTGTCTAGATCATGCCCAACTAAACCCACATCATGGTTCATGTCCCCAATTCCACTTATGCCTAATTAACATAAGCCCAATCCCTTGATTTAACTTACTTAGCCCCCAAAACTCGTGGTCTAATTCGTATGCCAATTCATGTATGCCAAAACTTGCAAATTACATGGCAATACCCCAAATTTCCCTTTTGTTCATGTTATGAGATCAATTTTACCATACACCTATGTCCAAATAGGTGAAATCCCAATATTCCCCCGTATACAAATCGCACGTAAGTCGTAGTTTAGGCCTAGGTCCGAAATCGACCAAGGTTCATCAAAAGAAAATAAATAGGGGAAGGTAGAGACTTTGCATAAAACAAGATCCGAGAGAAAATCATCATTACATGCATGATAAGGACATGAGAGAGTGATTTGCAACATGCATAGGTCCAAATTAATGTCATAGCAACATCCCACAAGTTAAAGATTCAATCTTGCATGATAAACTAGTTCAAACACAACATGAGTGGCATGATTTAATAACTAAGAAATAGCCCAAAGGTCATAGGTTCAAGAAAAGGGGCAAAGCTAGGTTCACATAGATGATCATACTTAGGCTTCATCTTTTTTTATTCCATGTCATAATTAAAACTACCGTTTAGATCTAAAAGTAGCTAGAACTTACAAAGCGAGGCTAGGGACTCATGAGCAAGCATTTGTCATAGAACGGTGTTGAGATGACACTCTACTTCCTTGATTTGATGTAGAAAGCTTGCACCTTTTGATTTGAATCCGATTTGAATGCATAAGCCCTTGGAGTTGGAGATGGGGGCCATGATCAAGAGAGATTTGGGCAGCACTTCGTGGTAAGAGTGATTTGTGAGGGTTTAGGCTAGGTCTAGGGGTCTTTTTATAGAAGTTTAGGTTAGTTTAGGCCATAGGATTAACCCTAGTTTAGATCTGAACCATCAAATCCCGAAACAGGCCTTAAAACATGACCCAAAACACTCAGCAGGTGCACCAGGCCAAAGTGGCCGGACCACCCAGGTCGACACCCGTGTCGACTGGGCAGTCGACCTACCCCTGGGCGTGTCGACTCCTCAGTCGACACACCAGTCGACCTGGGGCTTGGGCGGGAATTTTTCCTGCCCAGTCTGTTTCGCTCCAGATTTGAATTTCGAACTGTTTTTGAACTTGAATTTTTCTGAAAACTTTGACGGGCCATAACTTGGTCATACGGACTCAAATTTTCGAAAACTCGGACTCTATTTCGCGTATTTTTCCAAGACGAACGCAATGGCACAGCCCGTTTACCCTGATTCAGATTTTATAATTTAATTCCGCCTTGATTCTTGTCTTAACACGTTATAAAAATCCGGGTTGTTACAATTTAATTGTTTCTCAGAAACAATTATCCCAACTCTTAATTGTTACATCAATTTCATCTCATTTGCATATTAATCTTATTAACTTAAGAAATTTTCTTTGTAAAATCATTAAATAATTACTTATAAACTTTAAATAATACATAATAAATATTTATTTCCTTTTAAATAAACTTCCACTCAAAATAATAGATTTCAAATCCCTCTTTAGTTATAAAATAAATTTTGTAACTTCATTTCTGTCGATTCACCTGACGGTAAATCAATATTAATAAAACGGTTGATTTTTAGGCCAACTGCTGCCAGTTACTCAACCAATACTGCTCATTGGTTTAAAACAAACAAACGTTAAATTTCCAGTCAACGGTCAATATTCCAATCAATCATTCAATCAGGACAGTTCATATTATGATAATATGAAAATAAATAAAATTTGATATATGTGAGGAATCCAGCTCGATCCCTTCATCTTGTTTTTTCCTACATCCAAATAGGTTATCTCAAATAATATCATTCAATTCGATACAATATTCAACAGTCAACAAATAATAGCAATCCAAGCATCCATCTTTAAATTCAACATGTTTCTTTTATTATAAACATGACCAACGAGGTAAGTTACCTCAATTGGTTAAAAATAACGATCGATTCCAATTAAATTAAACAACATTTAATTTAATTAGTTCAGTCAATATAAAATAATACATTCATTAAACACCCAGTAGTAACAACCATAGCACACAAATATTAAACCCAATTTATATAAATATAAGTGGGATAAAACTGAGTGAGTAAACTCACTTTGAGTTTCCATTCGTCGTCAAACGGTTTGTTTTAATTAAATTAAACAAGTGTTTAATTTAATTAAAACCTACAGCTGTGTCGAACTCCATCCAAACTGGCTCCACCATGAAGCGCTTGTCGACATTGTTCCAATGTCTATGATTTGGTCATATTCTGTTAACGTACGAGGGAGTAATAATCATTATAATTTATATTATTAAATATAAATTCATTTACTAATAATTAAGTATTAGTATTATTTAATTGACCGAGTTAGTTAAGATAACTATACCTTCAAATATATACTCCATCGGTTATAAAACTGCCTGGTATTGAAACGTTATAGGTTACATTGGTCAATTTTGGGTCATTACTTAATTCAAATTTCAAACATTTACATTCAAACATCGGTTATTGACCCGCAAATTCAAACTTGAAACCTTCAAGAAAAATGTGTTCTTTATCCAACAGTAAGAAAATCCGTTAAATGAGTTTTAATTCTATATATAACCTGTAACACATTAGTTATAAATGACTAGGCAAAACATACTTAGCATTATTTAATTCTTCTTCTTACCTGCATGGTTTTTTTCTGAACCTGCTTCTTCTTCATGGCTTAACTACACAGCGGTTTCCCTTTATTTCTCTTTCGAGACCTGCTATAGCACCATGGTGCATTGTTCTTCCACCCCATTCTTCTCCACTCTAAAATTTTGAAGCCCACTTCTGCTATAATTTTTCGTACTTGTATTCCTTGTGTCTCCCCATTATCTGGCCCCTTCCCCCTTTACTTTCTTCCCCACTACACACTGTCTGCAACTTCATATTTTTTCCGCCAGCTTTTTTGAAACTTTCAGTTCCCACTTGATAACATTTGAAGGCTGCTGTTAAACATTCCATCCCATACTTTCTTCACTACCCGCTGTTTAATTTCCTCCCTACCTATTCTGTTCGCAAGTCCTGCTACTCTTCACTTCGCAACTCCTCCCGCAATCTTCCGGATGTTCTCTTCCCATGTATATGTATGTATGTATGTATATATATATCTCGAAGCATTCATTTTAGAACCTACTGCTTCGACCTAACAACACATCCTCTGTCACCATGATCTGTATTTGCCACCCGCATGCAACACTAGCTTGCGTGCCTGCCGCCCTTCCTTGAACAGAACAGCCTCCCCCTGTTTCACTCACGCACGCATGTATACACGAGCAGTGTGGGTTTGAGGCTTATGTTATTATATGCTGAAGAAAAATGGCCCGCATGACTAAAATTTTAGGGGTCAAGTTTGGAGTAAAAATCTGAACCTCGCGACTGTATTGATGTTTTAGTTTCCTATATGAGTGGAGTAATGATATATATATATATATACATACATACACGGTAGAAGGAAAATGAGATGACCACAAATTCATTCATACGGGTTCGCATAGATTATCAGAGAATGTAGGGTAGCCGTGTATTTTTGTAAGCTGCTTGAATTTTCATTTCAACTAGGTTGTGCCTGTTTTCTTGTAAATAGGCATTAAGTTGGAAGAAGGGGTAGTTGGAAGAAAAATGAGTTGGGCGCAGCATGTATCTTTTTTTCAATCATAGGTGGTAGGCGATAGACCGTTTAGTTTAGAGTATCTATGGAAAAATGTCTTCATGTGCGATCTTAGCTGAAGAAGAAAAAGAAAATAGGAGATAGGGTAGGCTTTACGTTCCATCTAAGATAGTATATTTTTATTTGAACATACAGGACTGCATTGAGTTTTCAATCCATGATACGTTTCAGGGTAGCAGTAAATTGTATGTGGCTGCGGTGTTAGGTTGTACATTTTGGTCTGCAATGAGCTACATAGGCATGAATATAGGGGGGTCGGATAGTGTACTGCACAAATTACTTTACCATGAAGAAATTGGAATAGATTGGTTGTGTAAGGTGCTTATAGGGTAGGCTGTAAGAATTTGGGAACAAATAACATGTATTTTCACTTTAAAATACATGTACAGCGATTTCATTTCATAGTGTAGCCGTTAATTTATCTTAGTACATTACATAGAAGTTAAGTAACATTATTTAATTTAATACATTATAAAATTCTATTGTTAACCATTGTTCACTATAACCGTTAATTTCGTATCGTCGCATACAAACTCCAAACATAATGGATATACATATACCGCTACGTCTTAATGTTCGAATCCCAATAAAATTAATTTCATTGAAAACCGATTTCGTTTGCACAACGACATTATTTTAATTCTAATTTATTCATCGTTTTGCCGTTAAATTGCACACACCGATAAAACAACTCCGATTGGCTCCAAACCGGAAATCTAGCAATAACTAGCCATACGTATTCCAATAAAACTCTTTCATCGAAAACGGAGACCATTAGAAAAGAAAGCTATTTCTAAGGCATATAATATCAATATAATATAATTAAATCAACAACAATTTAATTTAAATAATAATAAATTATTATTACCGTATATTTCCAAATAAAATGTTATACAGCTTCAAGGTAAACAAATATTTAATTTAAACACAATATTTAAAATCCTGGGTTAATCGATATTCAAATGTATATAAAAACCGTTAATATTTTACTCAATAAACGTTATCGTTTATTAACGAATTCCATAGCAATTATTTGAAATTTTGAATTGGACATAACTAACAATCTATATGATGAAATCTTCATTTTTTTTCTTTCATTAGAAAAATATAATAAAATAGATTCAAACATTTCTTGCTTCACATAATTCCGACTTATACCAGATCTTGTATATTCAATTGAAATTAAAATTCTAAATTACGAACTGCCGCAATGTTTTGAGTTCGTTTTATAATTACATATAAATTATACATTCGAACTTCATTATATAAACGAATTATATATTATAAATTTATTTATAATTCCAAATAAATATTTAATATAATAACATATATTAAATACTTGTCTACCAAAAATACAGGACGTTACAATGACTATTCTTATCCTGCAACAATTTGTTATGTACTTAACTTTTTATCCCCTTTTGTCATCGATTAAAAAGACCAAACAAAACGATAAATAATATGATATCCATCACATATTAGACTTCATAAGCACAGACTAGTTAATGTTCATAAGTCAAAATATTAGTGTTCAACAAGAAAAGGAGACTATTTACTGCAAGTCTCTTAATAGTTCATAGTAAAATTAAAAAACTTATTACCATACCACCAAATCAAAAAGTGTCAAAACTTGTGCTCTCAGAAGTAGTCCAATTTATTGGTGAAGCGAGCCTCTTTCCTGGATCATATGCCTGAGTGGCTGTAGAAGCCGAGCATGAAATAAAATTCCACATGTTTCAAAGAAAAGTCTTAATTTTGTCGATATGTTTATCCATCTGTTTGAGAGCTAATTTCTAGCCATAACATCAATAACTTTGCGAGTAGTTTGAGATTGAGTAGTGTGTCGTATATCTTCCAAATGGGCTTGAATGGGAGTTGTGGATGATTGATCCCTTTCTCTTTGCTTCCACTCATCTAAACTCATGATACTAAGACTTGGCGGAGGTAACTTCATCATCTTCAAATTTTTGCTGTTAAAATTTCACTTCTAACTTTTCAAAAGCTAGTTTGAGAACTTTGGCATTAGTAAGTAATCGCATAAGATATTTTCTATAGTAAACACACTGCAAAGTCCCTTGAGTGAATCATAGAAGATGATCCATGATTAGTTGAATCCAATTGATTTGTACGTCGCTGTAGATTGCGTACAGGGCTCGAAATGTTTTTTTACTAGACAAAATCAAATGCGCTGGTTCTTGGAAAACTAGTTCGGATTAACGCATGATGTAGCAACCTAACAATTGGTCGCGAACCCTTTGTTCTTGAGCCATCCGAATCATCATCGATAAAATAGTGGCTCACTTCATCATGGACATGAATTTTACAATTTAAATCTTCGAGTAGCATGCCGTCGGTGGTGAATTTAGAATTTGACCCAATCTTTCTGTAGAGAAGAATACTGGTTTTCCACTAACCAAACTCAAAACACAATTATTAGAATTTCTAGGAGTTTGATAATCTAAATTTAGATTTGCAAGAAACAATTTTATCATGACAATATTATTCTTCAATTTTTTTCGCTCGTAGTCCATCAAAAATTCAAGCCTTCCCCTTCAAGCTAAGATTTGTGATCCGCATGAATTGGAATCCGAAAATTTAACGAATACTCCTTCTAGAAACTTGAGTTTTTTCATTTTGTGCCATCAGTCAATAGCGATTTCATTGTATAGCCACTTAGCTATATAAGAATAAATTAGCTTTTAGGTTGATAAAGAAGTGCCTCAATTTGTTCCCTTAGTTGGAGATACCATTTTTGTTTGATTTAGGGGTAAAATTTGGATATTTTCTGTTGGAATTCTAGGATTTTTGTTTAGAAAAGTTGGAGTTTTGAACAAAGGAGGAATAAAGTGGTTGGGGGTTTAAAGGGGCTACCACCAAAAAAAATTGGCTGCTTCGGTCTTCCAGTCGACTGGTACATATATCACCAGGGGACTGGTGATTTGTAATCCAGTTTTTTGGAAAAAAATTCTATATATTATATATATATTTCTCTGTAATTTCGATGTTTTATTTATATATACATATATATGAGTTGTAAATATAGTTGAGTTTATTATTTAATTCGATTCAACATGTTATAATGATGAGATCGATGAAGATATATATATTTATTCATTTATGAAACTTCAAAAGCAACATACAATTCTTCTTGCATCATATCAATGTAATGTTATTAAAGACAGAAGCAAATAAACAGCCGTGGGAAACTTTATTTAATCTGAATTAGAAGATCGATTTCTTTTTAGGAGTCTCCTTTTTAGATTCCTCATTTGCCGCGTAATTTCTATCCCAAGAATTTGTTTAACAAACAATTTAAAATAATCATACGTATTACTTTTATTTTCAAAAATATCGTGTAGGTATATTGTAACACCCCACTCCCGCTATGGACACTCATATAGGGAATGCCATGGCATCGGTGGAGTATTTTAGTGAATATAGAACAGAAAAATTACAACAAGACAGATATAAATAGTACTTGAAATTTTAAAACATCATCTCATAACAGCGGAAGTAAAACATGTCTGGTTACATCATAAAGTCAAGTACAATATCCATCAAATAAATTTATACATAATCCCATTCTCAAACAATAGCCATGACAAAAGAAAAGATAACTGGATAACTGGAGCTTTACATCTACCCAAGCTCCTAAAGACTGGAACAGCAATCCGATCAAACTCCACTACTGCTAGGATCCACCGTAGGACCTGAGGGTTGGGAAAAAGATAAAAACAACGGGGTCAGACATAAGTCTGAGTGAGTCCTATAACTTTAACAATACAATCATTAAAATACCCAGAGAAGACATAAGTTTGCCATATGGTAATGTCTGGGGATGAATGGCTATACCAAGCAGTTTGGTAGACCTAGGATAAACTAAGATAACCGCAAAGACGCATCTACCCACCCAAGGGTAATTACTACACTGCACCACACCAGTCATCCCTACTTAAAGGTTGATCCCTCCCAAGGACTTAGAAAATTTTCCCAGTCGTTCTTGTACCCCTAGCTGACTACATAGGTGCCGTCTGCCCCTATCTCCACTAGGTGTACCCACTACT
Organism: Allium sativum; assembly: GCA_030737875.1. Taxonomy (NCBI): domain Eukaryota; kingdom Viridiplantae; phylum Streptophyta; class Magnoliopsida; order Asparagales; family Amaryllidaceae; genus Allium; species Allium sativum. The sequence goes on along the minus strand of CM060922.1, from coordinate 807,624,488 downwards.
CCCAAGCGATCGGCTCCCTATCGTAGATACCCGTGCCGGCCCCACAGTGGGGTGTATCACTCCCCAAAGTGGCAACCCGATACAACAAGCGGTGCACGGCTTATATCTACACGATGCAACAACGTCTTACCTACCAGCCCGGGTCCACACACGCATATGAAACCCGTTGGACTTGCGTTGCCACCGCTAACCCGTTTTGGCCTCTTATAATCAAGCCCAATATGCGTGTCCCGTCACTCGACATGGGTCGAGCCCACAAAGATACGTTTGGGATATTGGTTGAAATGGGCCCCCACAAGCTACCCACCTAAGCTTGTCACATATCTAGTGTATCCCACTTAACCCTTTAATCATGTTTAATTACATGTTTCCACTTGGTTAAGTATTCTAATCGTATTTTCTATTGCCACCCAAGGCAGCCCACTAGATTCCACATGCCACCCAAGGCAACCACTGAATTTCCACGTGCCACCCAAGGCACCCACTTAACCCCTCATGCCCCACTACATGCTAATATGGTTAAGTGTTTCTTAATTAATTAAGACCGTGATCTCCCACAAAGACCTCCCACATTAGACTGGCTGTTATGACCGCTTGGTTAAGCCGGTAGAGTCCGGGCAGTCTTACGTCATAACAGAGTCTAACCTTGTGTCTTTACTTTAATCACGTATTTAATTTATGGCTAAGACCTCTCACATTGGGCTGACATTTGTAGCAACTGGTTAAGCCGGTCGGGTCCGGGCAGTTTTACACTACAAATGAGTCCAACCTCGTGTCTTAGTCGATTAATTACACCTAATTAATCACTCCCATAATTAATTATCCCTAATTAATTACACATTTTTCATAACATGGGTAGACCTAACTCAATAGGTAAATTCCCATGGGGTAGACCTAACTCAATAGGTAAATTCCCACTTATGTTAATTTATTTTTATGGTATGCTTAATCATACCCAATCACACTTTTATTAACATATTTATTCACCCCATCGTTACCCACGTAAATCGTTCTCTTTCCATGACATAATAAAGGAAAGGTCCATCACAAGTATCATGGGTTTCACCACATCTTAGCATATAACTTTATCATGGGTTAAGAGGATGTCAACTTGCATATATGAGCATATATTAACCCAACTACATTTAACCCAAACTTGCATATCATCATACATATATCTTGCATAACATGTTGAACTTGCATATAAGCATTCTCATAACTTGCATAACATGTTAAACATGCATTTAAGCATACACATAACTTGCATAGGCATTCACATACTTGCATAAACATGCATAACTTGCATATCATATTAAACTTGCATAAGCATTCTCATACTTGCATGAGCATTCACATACTTGCATAAGCATGCATAACTTGCATATCATGTTAAACTTGCAATTAAGCATATACATAACTTGCATATGAACTTTCATAACATCATACACATAGCATTACACACATAACTTGCATATGAACTTGCATAACTCACTTGTTTCAACATGCATAAACCCACTTATTAAATATGCATAAACCCACTTGTTAAACATGCATAATCCTTCTTATTAAACATGCATAAAACCACTTATTACATATGCATAAACATAAGATGACATAGAGTAGCATATCATTATAAATGATTCAAACTCTATAATCCGCATTCAAGACCATAAGTCTCATTACACCCAATCTACTTACTTTAACAATTGATGTTAAAGTGATAGAAACTCACCACTAGCAAATTTGCACTCCAAATGAAGAAGATTAAGATGCTTAGAATGGATTAGAGGTTGATTAGTGAGTGATTAGCTTGCAACCCTCCTTCATGAATTAGTGGAGGCCATGCTCAAATTTCATTTTGCCATAGTTTAGTTACAAGACCTAATTATGAATGAATTAGGGTAGGGTTGGGGTCTTATTTATAGGATTAGGTGAGTGTTTTAGGCCCTTAGATTAACCCTAGATTAGATTAGGACCCTTAGATTTAGGAAATCTCTAGAACCAGCCCTCTAAGCCAGCCTAGAACCCAACCTGGTGCACCCAGGTTCACTGGAGCCATGCCCCTGTCGACAGGCAAGTCGACACCCCTGTCGACAGGCCTGTCGACAGCCTTGTCGACATGGGTAGGGCGGGAACCTTCCCGCCTGACCCCGCTCTTCCATTCCAAAATCTGAAATTTAAATTCTTAAATCTGTTTTTTAGTTTTGAATTTTCTGCAAACTTCATCGGGCCATAACTGGGCCATACGGACTCCGATTTTCGAAAACTCGGACTCTATTTTGCGTATTTTTCCGAGACGAACGCAATGACGCAGCCCGTTTCCCCTAATTCCCACATCTGAGATTATTTATCCTGTAATTAGTGAATTTTAGCATTAACTAAAATTCGGGGTGTTACATTCTCCCCTCCTCAAAGGATTTCGTCCCCGAAATCTCTAAGCTAAGGAGAATGCATATCCTACCATCCAAACAACCATCTACTCAATCCATCAAACACGGGCATCCATTGTCCTTAGAACAATTTCTAATGATGTATGAGCATATGCAAAGAGTGTGTGTATATGTTCCCTATCTAATGTATGAACATATGCAAACCATGATAGTGCCATGCATCCATTATGTATGCGAAAGAACCCTATCGACACATACAATATCTACATGAGTGCACAATCATTCACCAAAATGCATCATCCATATGATAACACAATCATTATACATCCATAAATATAGCTTCCTACACACAATTTTATGCAATATGCAATATGCAATATGAAGTGATTGAGCCGATCTAGTGCCTAGAGTGCGTGTATATGCATCCACGAGCAACCACTAGCAACCACTTGCATCCACTTGCATCCATCAACCATAACATGTCTCAAACACATGTTTCAACCATAGGTTTACCCTATCTAAAGGTCAAAGGTACTAATGAGAGGACATACTAAAGATAAGATAAGTACTAGACAAACGATAAAGGAGAAGTTAAAAGACATACCCTCAAAAAGAAATGGGTACAATGAACGCATCTTCACTTCCGTCTCCCAGGTTGCGTTGCTCTCGTCTTCTCCCCACTGTACTTTGACTAGATGAACCTCTCGATTCCTCAATTTCCTAGTCTCTGACCCAAGGATGCGGGTAGGAGCTCGTCGAATAGTCGCATCACGCTCTACTTCCATTTCTTTAAGCAAGCTCGGCTCTACCACCTCTGCGGTCTCATGTAAGCACTTCCTCAAATGGGACACATGGAATACATCATGTACACCACTAAGTCTGTCGGGCAACTCCACTCTATATGCCATCCGTCCAACCCTTTCCTTAATAGGAAACGGCCCTACGAACCTTGGTGCTAACTTCCCAACAGATCCAAAGCGAACCACATTTCGTAACGGAGACACCTTGACAAAGACCATGTCCCCAACTTCAAACTCAAGGTCCGTCCTTCTCTTGTCCGCATAAGATTTTTGCCTATCCTGCGCTGCTTTCATCCTTCTTCGAATCAAGTCAATCTTCTCAGAAGTCTCCCTAATCATATCAGGCCCAAGCAAGATCTTATCCGTAGATTCCCACCAACATGTAGGTGATCGACAAGGCCTTCCATAGAGAGCTTCGAAAGGAGCCATACCAATACTGGTCTGAAAGCTGTTATTATATGCGAACTCCACCAATGGAAGATGCTCTTCCCATGTACCTCCAAAATCTAAGATACAAAGCCTCAAAAGGTCTTCTAGAACACGATTCACCCTCTCAGTCTGGCCGTCCGTCTGAGGATGATATGCGGTGCTCAGACACAATTGAGTTCCCACTGCTTCCTGCAAACTTCTCCAGAACTCGCTAGTGAAGATAGGATCTCGATCACTCACTATGCTAGAGGGTACCCCATGCAATCGAACTATTTCTCGAAGATATACTGAAGCTAGCCATGGAGCAGTCCTCTTGCTCTTTACAGTTATGAAATGGGCGCTCTTAGTAAGTCTGTCTACCACCACCCAAATTCCTGTATTACCCTTTCTCGATCTGGGTAACCCGTCAATAAAATCCATCGAGACGCTATCCCACTTCCATTGCGGAACCTCCAATGGGTGAAGCAACCCACCAGGTTTCTTTTGCTCCGCCTTCACTTGTTGACATACCAAGCATCGAGCTACATATTCGGCCACATCTTTCTTCATACCGGCCCAGAAGAAAACCCTCTTCATGTCTTGGTACATCTTGTCCCCACCGGGATGAATGGTCATCCTAGAACGGTGTGCATCATCAAGAATAACCTTCCTCAACCCTTCATCTTGCGGTACACAAAGTCTACCGTCTCTACGCAAGCACCCCCTATCGTCTAGGGTGTACCTACCCAATTGGCTGGACGACTCCCCCCTTATGAGCTTCTCTATCAACTCAACCAACTGTGGGTCGTCCCTCTGGGCTTCCCCAATCCGCCCCAGAAGAGTAGGTCGGACCTCCAAGGATGCTAGCAAACCGGGTATATAATCAATGGAAGGTCTGAAATCAAAGATCGAGATAAATTCCAAGCTTCGTCGTTCCACGAACAATGGACTTAATGACAACCTCTTCCTACTCAAGGCGTCTGCCACCACGTTACCCTTGCCAGGGGTATACGCTATCTCGAAATCATAGGATGCTAAGAACTCCATCCACCTTTGCTGTCTCAAATTCAAATCCTTCTGAGAAAACAAGTACTTCAATGATTTGTGGTCAGTGAACAATTCGAATCTCTCACCAAGAAGATAATGGCGCCAGATCTTAAGCGCAAAAACAATAGCAGCCAACTCTAAATCATGGGTAGGGTAATTTTTCTCATGTGGTCTTAACTGCCTTCCACCATAGGCTATTACCCTTCCCTCTTGCATTAAGACTGCGCCAAGTCCTGTCCCACAAGCATCGGTATAGACAACAAATGGCTTGCTCCCATCTGGCAACACTAAAACTGGAGCAGTGGTTAAAGCTCTCTTTAACCGTCAGAACGCATCATCACAATCTACGTCGCATGTGAAAACAAGATTCTTCTTCGTTAAGCGGGTTAATGGGGCTGATATCTTCGCGAAGTCTTTAATAAACTTCCTATAATAACCCGCCAAACCCAAGAAACTTCTTACTTCGGTAGCATTCTTCGGAACCTTCCAATCCTGAATTGATACTACCTTCGCGGGATCCACAGCTATCCCTTCCTTGGAGACCACGTGCCCCAAGAACCGCACTTCCCTCCTCCAGAAGTGACATTTAGAGAATTTAGCCTTAAGGCTATGCGCTCGAAGAGTCTTCAACACCTCCCCAAGATGTAAGGCATGCTCTTCTTCACTCTTAGAAAATACTAAGATATCATCCACAAAGACCACCACGAATTTATTAAGGAACTCCCTGAACACCCTACTCATCAAATCAACAAAGTATGCAGGGGCGTTCGTCAACCCAAATGGCATCACCAGCCACTCATAGAAACCATCCGGAGTCCTAAAGGCAGTCTTGTCTATGCTATCCTCAGCCACCCTCAACTGATGAAACCCCGTGGCTAAGTCCAATTGAGAAAACACTGAAGCGCCAACCAACTGATCGAAAAGATCATCAATCCTCGGCAATGGGTGTCTATTCTTCTTTGTGAGCTTGTTGAGTTCCCTATAGTCTACACAAAGTCTGAGAGACCCATCCGCCTTTGTAGCAAAAACTACTGGAGCACCCCACTCCGATATACTTCGTCTTATGAACCCCTTCTCAAGCAACTCCCCTACTTGCTTATGGAGTTCCCTCCTCTCACGAGGAGCCATGTGGCGCACTGGTAAAGATACCGGTTTAGCATTATCCACCAGATATATTCGGAAGTCAATCTCCCGCTTCGGATGTAAGCCCTTCACCTCCTCAAACACATCCGGATATTCCCGGGCCACTCTAACAGATTGCAAACTCTCGACCGAAGCGTCAAGCGATTCAAGGTAACTTAGCATAACAGAATCCCTGGGATTACAAGAGATCTCGAGAGTGTTACCCAAGCGGGTCATGAGCCTAACAACTCTCCTTTCGCAATCAAGAACGGCACCATTACTGGATAACCAGTCCATGCCCAAAATCAACCCATAGCCCGTGAAGCCCAACACAAAAGCATCACATCTAAACTCAATGCTAAGTATAGAAATCTTCAAACCCAAACATATCATGGACAAATAAGTGGAGCCCCCAATTGGGTTTGAAACAACCAAGGGATCATCTACCAGACTGGTGTCTAAGTGCAGTGACTCAACTAATGATGATGAGATAAAAGAATGCGATGCGCCTGAATCAAACAATGTACGGACAGGATGATCAAATAGAAAAACCAAACTTTCCACGGAAATAGTTCTACCTCTCTCCTGAATCGGTGGAACCGCGAGAGCCTGTACTTGCCCCCTAGCCTGACCCGGTGCCATAAGAGCTTGCACCTGTCCTCCTGAGGTAAATCCCATCCTTTGCCCTTTCTTAGGACAGTCTTTCACTAGATGCCCTGCTTCACCACAGTGGAAGCAGCCAGTCTTCTTCTTCTTGCGACAATCCTTGCTTAGGTGGCCAGGTGTCCCACAATTGAAACACTTCTTCTTTTTGCCCTTGCCACCGTTGCCTTTCCCCCCTTTGTTTTGCTGTTGTTGCTGAGGTCTCTTTTGATCTCCCTTCTTCTCGGGTGCCTGTCTAGCATTGGGACCCTTCCCTTCTTCATGCATGAGTGCCATGTCAACTAGCTTCTCGAAGGTGGCCCCCATAGGGATATGAGTCATAGCCAACCCATGCATCGGTTCATTCAAGCCTTTCACGAACCTCAAAGCCTTCTTCTCCGGTGTATTCACCATGTCTAGGCCAAACCTTGCCAATTGATTAAACTTGTTAACATATTCCTTCACCGAGAGATTTCCTTGCTTAAGAGTCAAGAATCTTTCCATATACAAGTTTTCCTCCGCCCTTGAGAGAAACTTTGCCACAAATCTTTGCCTAAAATCCGCCCAAGAGTCAACGGGGCGTTCTCCATTAGTGACCTCCCACCAGAATGAGGCCTCTCCCTTCATTAACCAAGCAGCTAACTTGACTTTCTTTCCTTCTTCCATCTCAAAGATATCTATCAACTCTTCCACCTCCTTAAGCCAATCTCTAGCCTCCACAAAAGTTTCAGATCCTTGAAAAGGTTTCCCTCCCATAGCTTTAAACTCCTTGCAAGTCTTAGCAAAAGTATCTGTGCGAGGAGGAGGGGGAGGAGGAAGATCGGGTGCTACGGTTGGTGGAGGAACATTTGCCGGGCCCGCAGTGGTGGCCCTAGCCTCCATCAATCTCCTATACCATACTGGTACCGTCACACCCTCCGGAAAGTTAAGATCCTCAGCCATGCTGAAACGCAAAAGGAAAGATTCAAAACGGAGAATTCGAAGGATATAGACATAGCTATTGGGGATTATGCTTTTCTTTCAAAAACTTTTCTCTTTAAAGACATGTTTTTGAAAATATCTCTTCCAAAAATGTTTTTAGAAAAATAGTTTTCTAAAAATTTTATCTGTTCCGGTAACCTATGCTCTGATACCACGTGTAACACCCCACTCCCGCTATGGACACTCATATAGGGAATGCCATGGCATCGGTGGAGTATTTTAGTGAATATAGAACTGAAAAATTACAACAAGACAGATATAAATAGTACATGAAATTTTAAAACATCATCTCATAACAGCGGAAGTAAAACATGTCTGGTTACATCATAAAGTCAAGTAAAATATCCATCAAATAAATTTATACATAATCCCATTCTCAAACAATAGCCATGACAAAAGAAAAGATAACTGGATAACTGGAGCTTTACATCTACCCAAGCTCCTAAAGACTGGAACAGCAATCCGATCAAACTCCACTACTGCTAGGATCCACCGTAGGACCTGAGGGTTGGGAAAAAGATAAAAACAACGGGGTCAGACATAAGTCTGAGTGAGTCCTATAACTTTAACAATACAATCATTAAAATAACCAGAGAAGACATAAGTTTGCCATATGGTAATGTCTGGGGATGAATGGCTATACCAAGCAGTTTGGTAGACCTAGGATAAACTAAGATAACCGCAAAGACGCATCTACCCACCCAAGGGTAATTACTACACTGCACCACACCAGTCATCCCTACTTAAAGGTTGATCCCTCCCAAGGACTTAGAAAATTTTCCCAGTCGTTCTTGTACCCCTAGCTGACTACATAGGTGCCGTCTGCCCCTATCTCCACTAGGTGTACCCACTACTCCCAAGCGATCGGCTCCCTATCGTAGATACCCGTGCCGGCCCCACAGTGGGGTGTATCACTCCCCAAAGTGGCAACCCGATACAACAAGCGGTGCACGGCTTATATCTACACGATGCAACAACGTCTTACCTACCAGCCCGGGTCCACACACGCATATGAAACCCGTTGGACTTGCGTTGCCACCGCTAACCCGTTTTGGCCTCTTATAATCAAGCCCAATATGCGTGTCCCGTCACTCGACATGGGTCGAGCCCACAAAGATACGTTTGGGATATTGGTTGAAATGGGCCCCCACAAGCTACCCACCTAAGCTTGTCACATATCTAGTGTATCCCACTTAACCCTTTAATCATGTTTAATTACATGTTTCCACTTGGTTAAGTATTCTAATCGTATTTTCTATTGCCACCCAAGGCAACCCACTAGATTCCACATGCCACCCAAGGCAACCACTGAATTTCCACGTGCCACCCAAGGCACCCACTTAACCCCTCATGCCCCACTACATGCTAATATGGTTAAGTGTTTCTTAATTAATTAAGACCGTGATCTCCCACAAAGACCTCCCACATTAGACTGGCTGTTATGACCGCCTGGTTAAGCCGGTAGAGTCCGGGCAGTCTTACGTCATAACAGAGTCTAACCTCGTGTCTTTACTTTAATCACGTATTTAATTTATGGCTAAGACCTCTCACATTGGGCTGACATTTGTAGCAACTGGTTAAGCCGGTCGGGTCCGGGCAGTTTTACACTACAAATGAGTCCAACCTCGTGTCTTAGTCGATTAATTACACCTAATTAATCACTCCCATAATTAATTATCCCTAATTAATTACACATTTTTCATAACATGGGTAGACCTAACTCAATAGGTAAATTCCCATGGGGTAGACCTAACTCAATAGGTAAATTCCCACTTATGTTAATTTATTTTTATGGTATGCTTAATCATACCCAATCACACTTTTATTAACATATTTATTCACCCCATCGTTACCCACGTAAATCGTTCTCTTTCCATGACATAATAAAGGAAAGGTCCATCACAAGTATCATGGGTTTCACCACATTTTAGCATATAACTTTATCATGGGTTAAGAGGATGTCAACTTGCATATATGAGCATATATTAACCCAACTACATTTAACCCAAACTTGCATATCATCATACATATATCTTGCATAACATGTTGAACTTGCATATAAGCATTCTCATAACTTGCATAACATGTTAAACATGCATTTAAGCATACACATAACTTGCATAGGCATTCACATACTTGCATAAACATGCATAACTTGCATATCATATTAAACTTGCATAAGCATTCTCATACTTGCATGAGCATTCACATACTTGCATAAGCATGCATAACTTGCATATCATGTTAAACTTGCAATTAAGCATATACATAACTTGCATATGAACTTTCATAACATCATACACATAGCATTACACACATAACTTGCATATGAACTTGCAAAACTCACTTGTTTCAACATGCATAAACCCACTTATTAAATATGCATAAACCCACTTGTTAAACATGCATAATCCATCTTATAAAACATGCATAAAACCACTTATTACATATGCATAAACATAAGATGACATAGAGTAGCATATCATTATAAATGATTCAAACTCTATAATCCGCATTCAAGACCATAAGTCTCATTACACCCAATCTACTTACTTTAACAATTGATGTTAAAGTGATAGAAACTCACCACTAGCAAATTTGCACTCCAAATGAAGAAGATTAAGATGCTTAGAATGGATTAGAGGTTGATTAGTGAGTGATTAGCTTGCAACCCTCCTTCATGAATTAGTGGAGGCCATGCTCAAATTTCATTTTGCCATAGTTTAGTTACAAGACCTAATTATGAATGAATTAGGGTAGGGTTGGGGTCTTATTTATAGGATTAGGTGAGTGTTTTAGGCCCTTAGATTAACCCTAGATTAGATTAGGACCCTTAGATTTAGGAAATCTCTAGAACCAGCCCTCTAAGCCAGCCTAGAACCCAACCTGGTGCACCCTGGTTCACTGGACGCCACGCCCCTGTCGACAGGCAAGTCGACAGGCAAGTCGACACCCCTGTCGACAGCCCTGTCGACATGGGTAGGGCGGGAACCTTCCCGCCTGACCCCGCTCTTCCATTCCAAAATCTGAAATTTAAATTCTTAAATCTGTTTTTTAGTTTTGAATTTTCTGCAAACTTCATCGGGCCATAACTGGGCCATACGGACTCCGATTTTCGAAAACTCGGACTCTATTTTGCGTATTTTTCCGAGACGAACGCAATGACGCAGCCCGTTTCCCCTAATTCCCACATCTGAGATTATTTATCCTGTAATTAGTGAATTTTAGCATTAACTAAAATTCGGGGTGTTACATATATCTAGAAAAATTGTCAACTGTTACAAACACATATTTACTAAGATTTATGGATTGAATTTGAGTTGGCCCAAATAAATTCATATATAGTATTTCTAATGGTTACACAGTTGAAATGACTTTTTCATATTTAAACAATGATTTCGTTAATTTTCCTAACTAACAAGCATCGCACAAATTTTTGGTTTGGAATTTCATTTTGGGTAAACCTTTTACGATTTCATTTTTTGAAATTCTATTAATGGTTTCAAATTTTAAGTGATAAAATCTTTTGTGCCATAACCATGGATCGTTATCTCTGGCTAATAAGCACATATTTGGATTATTATTAACTTTCATATTTAATATATAAATATTTTTATCTCTATTAACTTTGAAAATAAGATTTTGATATTTATCAAATATACTACAATTATTTTCAAAAAACGATATTTTGAAACCTTTGTCACATATAATGCTATTACTTAATAAATTATGTTTTAAATTATTAACTAACAAAGCATCAGTAATAAGAGGTAAATAAGATGTACCATGATTTCCCACATTGCCTTTGCCGATGATATATCATTTGTAATTATCTCCAAATGTGATAGTTTATCCTTTTGAGTAGATAATATCCGTTATCATTTCTTTGTCTCCTGTCGTAGGTTTTGAGCAACCACTATCGAGTATTCCTTTTCCACTTTTCTTGAGTGGGACGTGGAAAAAATATGTAATGACGTTGATACCCACTTCCTTCGTTAGGGTCCTAAGAGTTAGGTCTTAGGAAACCAAACCAAAGAGGGTTCAGTGTCCTTCTAAAAACATAATCCTTATTATTACGAACAGTTTCTAAGAATGTTTTTATATACTTATTCCTAATCAAAGAATTATTTATTTAGGAACTCATATATTAATAGTTTTATAAACCTTTTTCTTTATAGACGGTGTTACTGGTTTCCCAGGTTTAGATGCCTTTTTCTTGGATTTCTTATTAGTTTTCTATATATATATCTTAGTCTTTTTTTACTAGATGTAGGTTGAGATTTTTTTAAATATTAGATAAATTTTCTCTGTCTTTAGTAAAATTAGTGACATTTCTAGTAATATCATCTAATTTAATTTTTAGACTAGAGTCATCTAATTCTATAATTTTAATCCTAGTATTTAACTCATGATTTTCAGAAGCAAGGAGATTGTTCTTTAAATTTTTAGTTTCATTTTCTTGAATCAATAAGGAAAGTTAAGAATTTGTGTTGGATAGGAATTCTTGAAGTTAACTAATTTCATCTTCTAATATCTCTTTCTCATCTTTCAGCAAATCACTTTCAAATTTTGCCTATTTATGATCCTCATTTGCTTGTTTATACTTTCTATTGAAATTATTTCATGATTCTAATAATTTCGTATAAATTTCTACCATATCCTAAAAAGTAAAATACTAACCTTAGTTTCTTTAGCCATGAAGCATACATTAGCTTGTTTATTATCGCTTTCACTATCACTTTCAGAAGATGAAGAGTCTGCGTCATCCCAATTTACTGAGAAAGCTCGTCTCTTAGATTTATCCTTCTTGATTTTGTTGTGATGTTCTTTCTTTTGTTCCAAACAATACTTTTGATAGTGTCCCATTTCGTGGCGACCAAAAAATTCAACTGAAGATGAAGCAGTTTTTTTTTATTATTATTATTCTTGAGATTTTTCTTTCCATTATTCTTGAATCCCCTCTTGAATTTCAGAAATTTTCTGAAATTTTTGTCAATAAAAGTTAAGTCTTCTTCTTCATCTGAATTTGATTCATCCTTTTCAGCATGGAAAGCTAAATTATTTTTGTCTTGTGCATGAACGTTTTTTGCCTGCAAATTAACTTTATACGACATTAGATTTCCTATTAATTCTTTAGGTTTCATGGTTGAAAGATCATTAGCTTCTTCAATAGACAAGACCTTCCTTTTCCAATCTTCCTTTAAAGAAATTAGAATTTTTGCTACTATATCGAAGCCAGTGTATTTTTCTCCTAAACCCAATAAGGAAATATAAATATTTTGAAATATAGAATACATATCATTGATGCATTCGTTTTTGTTCATTTTAAAATTTTGAAATTGATATTTATGCATGGATATCTTGCTTTGTTTAATCTTGCTAGTTCCTTCGTGTGTAACTTTTAGTGTTCAACAAATTTCATATGTATACCCATACAAATCCGGTTAAACTCGTTTCTATCCATGGAACAAGCAACATATTCATGGCTTTAGCTATAGAAGTAGCTTTTGCTTTTTCATTGGTTGACCACTCAAAATAATTAGTAGTGAGGGGTGTCTATTCTTTTTGAGTAATACTCCAAGAGTCAAAACCATTTGCTTGCATGTAAATTCTCATACGTATATTCCAGTTTTTATACTTCATGTCATTGAAAAATGGAGGTCCTGCAGTAGATTGGCCTTTTGTGAAACTTGTGTTATTGTTGGTGTTAGTGTTCGTGTTGTTATCTATATTATCGAGTATCGAATAACCGTTTTACGGTTATAAGATGTCCTACTCTGATACCAAATGAAAAAAGTGCTACAGTTGGATAGAGTAATATGGATTGATATGAATATGCGGAAGCTTAGATAACGTGATATATTAAACTTAAGCAATAGATATGCAAGTAAAGATTTAATAGACTAAATATAACGATATCACAGATAAGCAATAAATGAATGCAATAAAGTAAAATAAATGACATTAGAAATTTTTATACTTGTTCGGAGCACCATCCTACGTCCAGTCCCAGAATTCTAATGGATTTTCACTAGCAATACCCTCACTTTACTCGGAGGAACAGATTAACAATACCCCGAGCAATGGAACGGGATTTCACGCCTGAGTAAACCGAACAGAACTTCAACAACACGCTTGAGAAACTGAATAGGACTTCAACAATACAGCAAGAGCTTTGATTTTAATATGTGTTCTAAGCAACATAGATTAGTCATGAATTGAGTACACCCTTCCTATAATCTTATCCTCAGATATTTGATGTATGCATGAAGATTTGAAGGAAGTATATTTCTTATTGAATCGAGAAATATGAAATAGAATCAGCGATTCAAAGCAATAAGAATGAATTTGAATGCTTTTAGAATGCAGGAGAATATAGAAACTAATATCAGAAATTAGAGTAAGAATCGGTGGATTGGAAGTGAAATTTGTGATGTATAAATAGTATTGAAGAGGGGTAATTGTTCATGAAAAGATTGATTGCAAGGAAGCAATCATTTTTGTTCAGAAATGGATCACAACTCTTCATGAAAGGAGATGTCTTTTTGGAAATATAACTGTTACATTCGGATCAATCGACTTGTAAAAAATCACTAGTCAACTGGTTGAAAAACGTATTTTTTTTTTATGTTTTAGTTGTATTTTACTTTATTTGTCTAATGTTATGCATGTATTTGTAATGTTAATTCATAAGTTAATAAAAGCACACCAATCATATATATATATATATATATATATATATATATATGCACACAAGTGGCATGGACTGTGGCTTTTACGCTATAACAGTCGACTGGTGGGAATTTGACCAGTCAGTGGCAAAAGCCACAGTTTTGGCACTTGTGTGCCACTAAATATACATCATTCTCATTATGTGTTGTGTTCTTATGTTTTGATATTTGAAGATAGATTTTAACAAATTCTAACACAACTAAACACAAATAAATTATCATACTAAATCACTCTTCCTTTGATCTTCTTTTCTTCGTTGTCGTGAATCAAAAATCTCATGAATCAACAATTCTTTCAAAACCAAAATAGGAAAGCACGCACTCTACACACCTAATACCAAGGGCTAAGAATCCTAGGACCATGTCCCTAATGACAAAGAAATGTCCAAGCCACAAGATATAAACAACTCACTTTCCCACTACCCAATACTTATCAAAAATAGTAATTACTATGTACTAAATGCCTTTTCCAAATAATAACCTAGGCTATATAGTGCTTATGCACTCTATGGGAATTTACTATTATTCCAAAAACAATTCTTGCAATCTCAAAATATTCCTCGTCTCTCCTAGGTGCTAATCCTTACCTACTCCATGATTTAAAAACGTTGTTTGGCTTCATCGTTTCATTTTCCTTCCAAAAATTAAAAGCTTCCAAACTTTATTTCTCTTCGTTGAAACTTATTTTTTCCAAACCATAAATGACATCTCATAAAAATGCAAAAATTACATTTAAAATCATAAAAGCTGGAGTAGACAAAGACAACTATTTCTCAATTAATTTCACAGCTGGCCATTTTTACTATGCTAGTTCAGTTACTTACAACTAGGTGAAAACATCTAGTCTATTATAACAAAAAAAATTCAATTTATTTTGTCCACCCACCAAAATTTATGTCAAAACAATTGTCAAAAAATTTTGTAAAAAGAATAGAGATTTTTCAAAATTTTCCTTAGCGAAATTTTTAGTTTTGGACAAAATGCAGTCTTTTCTATGTTTTGTTATCTAATTCTATCATGCTTTGTAGCTTAAAAACTATTGATCTATACATGCTCTATAATGTAAACATTTTCTGAAAGAGTTCATTTTTACAAAAATTTCATAAGAAATCATCATTCCCAAAATATACCGTATTTTTTTCAAAACTCAATATGTACTTTTCAAATATGTTACATTCATTATTTTTTCCAAATATCAAAATGCCTTTTTTGTTTCAAAAATTGTTTTTGTATAATTTAGTTACCACATATTTTACAATTGTAAACTTGTAAGGTCAAAACATGAAAACTTCGTAAACTATCACCTAAAAGCTTTTAAAATTTCAGGTTCTTAAAAGTTAACAATGAGGCTAGACTCAAAGTCAGTTTCTAACTTATTTAGACCTCCCTAAATATTCCCATAAGGTCATTTCTCTCTAATATATATATTCCTGATCCATTTTCCTTTTTTACTCTTTCCAAAATTATTAGGCTCGACTATCAAACACATTAATCTGAAATACAAACATTTCAGATAATAACATATGGAATCCATATTTTTCCATTACAAAACACATTGTACACATTTCACCTAAACTGTCTCTTATTCTAAATTTTCCATAACTGTTTCTTTAGTGTACCTAACAAATATCCCAACTTTTAGGATAAGTCGCCCTTCCTATTTGGTGGGTTCCTTTGTGGATCTAGGTGTGTATATATTTAATATACTCGTATTTTTAAAAATACAAATATGTTCACTCACTATTTATATAGGAATCCTAAACCTAAGATCTGATACTAGACGTAACCCCGAATTTCGATAGAACGATATTTTTCAAAAATCTCAATCTATCGAAGCTCGAGTTGGCTTGTCTCCTACAGAAAAGATAAAGATAATAAATATATCAAAGCTCGATAAAACATCTTACAGCGGAATAGATAAAATATAATACAATCGAATATAGCCTTACCGAAGTAGTAATACTGTCTAACCAGTATCCAAAACTATCAAATCTCTGCCATTAACCTAACATGCGAGTATGTTATGATGAGTGGGTCAGAACACAAAGTTTTAGTGATTGGAAAATTTATGCATTCTGAAATAACCCTACATGTACCATTCAATTACATTTTCTTCATTATCAGGTTATTTGGGTTGATAACACACAAGGCTCTATACTCATGTGTACCCATTTACTCTTCAGTATAGTAACCAAATATGATATACATCTAGCTAAACCCCACATCTTAAAGTACTCCTCATAGTACCCTACTCGTATGGTCTCCGCCGTCACGCCACGGAAGTGTATACAACATTCATACTATGACAAATCACGTATGGAAAATCTATATCATTATACCACATTATTGCACAGAACTACCATTGTTATTCCACATACGCATACAGATCGTCGTATCTGAGTTCCCTGGTCAAATCAAGTTTAAACATGGAGTAATGCCTTACTGTCTAAGATATGCCACCCAGTGTATGTATTTAGACAGTCACAAGTATGTGTTGTCTACTGTACCCCGAGTCCTGTAATAGGGTTGCATCCAATGCACGGATCTCGGTCGGGAGCTTTCCATTTCTATAAAGGTCCACCTGGTGAGGCCAACAGTACAGATATCCTAATAGGGTCTGCATTTTCATGGTGGCTATGGCCCTACCCTAGCTTGTGACGACTGCCCATAACCCTTGCATTATATAAAAGGAATAATGCACTAAAAGGCGTGCATGGCAGCTATGAACAATCATCAGAGTAGGTAAACACAAGTAGAACCTGTCGTAAACTCACAGCGCAAGGAGAAAATATAATAGAACATATACAACAGATAGTGATAGTGAAGCAGAAACACCATATGTTCATAACAACAAGAAAGTAATTCCCATTCACGTGGATAACAACAATAGTGTTTGAACAATTTGCCTCACTACAACACTCTGAGAAATAGCAAACAACGGAAATCCAAATACTAGATAGTAGTAAACTAGTACGTAAGTCCCCAGCTCACCATCGATCAGCATCACCCGTTCCCACTAAGGAATCACCTGTCACCTGCTACTTAGTCCTCCCATCCAACAATAGGATGAACAGCCCAAGGTAATAAGAGGAAAAACATAAAACCTTGAGTCAGACAACAGTCTTAATGAGCGATAAAACAACTAACAAACTCCATCAATAAAGTATATGAGAATAGGTAAATAAACGAACTAATCTACCCAGCTCCCGAGAAGAACTCATAATTGACTTCCCCACACCTCTGATAGTGATAGCCTTTACAATTAATACATCTAAAGGAAAACAAAATTTTGGTCATGGAAATCAGAACAACCATTCGTATATGGAAAAAAACAACTCAACCATCATCACAAAAAAGCATTCAAACGTCCATGGCTGACTTTGGCTATCACCGCCAATCTAGCTTTAAAACTCTTGTTATCGTATGACTAGCTAACAACTTGCCATCAATTGTCAAGGACCATACACGATGCCCTGGTACTAGAAAAATCCCAAACGCTATACACAACATGTGTCTAGGCCATACAAGACACCCAGGGCACTAGACCTACAACCAATCTTTAATTGAACCCCAGCTTTGAGTCTGCTAGAACCTATGACAACAATAATTCCTTGGCCTTTGCATCTCTAGTCGTTATCAAGTATGACTATTTATAGGCTCAGAACACTATAAAGCCGCCACTTCAGACAAACACAATAAATCCCTGAGTCGTTTCCATATTTGTCACATCCAATGAACAATTCACCTCACTTCGTCATTCCTCCCTGGAATTCACTTAGAAGTTTTAACTACTTTTGAACCAATGAAAACATCCATCATGGGTTCAAAATAATCTATAGCATCAAATCAACTTGCTAGAGAAAACAAACCACGACCCTTAGGTCTTCACCATAGCGTTTAGAAGCACTGTAAAAATCCTCCATTGCATACTGACCGGCCCACCTTAGTTCGCTCGGCCGACCCAGCCCATTAAGTCACAACCGACCGACCAGTGACCAATGACCGACTCGACCCAATCTTGGGTACCTAACCGACCCATTTCCTCCTCAATGTGGACCGAATAGCCTCACCACTCGTGACCGACCCTGACCTTGTGGAGAGCACGATAGACCCTCCCTCATTGGCTCGACCGACCCACTCTAGATCTAACTATTCTGGAGCACACCCCGGTAAAGAACGATCGACCCGGTAGAGTGCGACTGACCACATTAGGTTCGACCGAATCAACCACTAAATCATCCCCAGCCTCGCTCGACCGACCCTGCTTCTACCTTGTTCCCTAAGAAAAGCCTCCCCATTGTGCGGTCGACCCACCATGTGCGACCCAAAATCTGCACTTCACCAATGCGACTCCATTTTCTACCAAAACTCCGCCAATCGATACAATCGACGAAACTAACTCATCCGATTCATTCAACACAACCACAAGCATGTTATGAATCCTATAACATCACCAATTTGGCAATTTCATCAACAATTAAGTAAATTTCACAAAAATCACTATAAATACAAATATGAACAAAATTATGGATCTAACTTGCATAATCACATGGAACGACATTGAAATAACTTATAATCATGGATTTAAACTTACTAAATGGGATCATAGGGTGATTCATATGAAAATGAAATTATAATGGTATAGATCCACGGTTAAGCACTTGAATTTGATGAAAAACATGATCAAACACTCATTCACTTCATTGAATCCATGTGAGAGATGTAAACCACTCACTAATTCTCCAAAACAAGCAAAAATGATAGAAATATGAATCCGGACAGCAAGCACCTCGCACCATCCCCCTTGATCCGATGAATTCTTGCTCCAACTAATGTAGATCTAGCCACCAATGCTGTAGATCTATGATTTCCCTCCTCAGATTTGATTTTCAATGGTTGAAAGGTGTTAGAGGAAGAAGGAGCACAAGGCCACATAATGAGAGAATGGGGAAACTAACTATTTCCGATATCCCTCACCCCCTACTTATACCCTTCCACTAGCCCACCAATTGGTCTTCCCAAATCAGCCCATTGTGGTTATCCAAACGAGAACAACAAACTAAAAAGCCTTAAAACAGCAATTGCTCCCAAATCACTGAACCAAATCTTTAATGTAACCACTTTAAGGAAAGGCAATCATCAATTCCTTACCAATGGCATAGGTCTCACCCTTTATTTCGACTTGAATGAAAATTTATGCCCTGTACAAGACTGATAGGGGAAAAATGGTCACAAACAAAATTGGTAAAAATTATGGACATAACTCACATCCACATAAGCAACATATCAAAAGACGAGAATGATCCAACCCTCAAGGAATGAAATAAAAATATTTTACGATCTTCCGATACATAAAATGCGGGCTGTTACATTCTCCCCCCCCCCCAATCCCCCTTTAAGAATTAGTCCCCCAAAATTCCAAGAAAACACAAGCAACCACAATAATTCTACATGCCTATCATCCATGAGAAGCCAATTCTATCATCTAAACTAGCAACCATCAAGTCATGCATCCATAGCCTTATCCTAGCATGCGAAATTCTATCAAACAATCAACAAGATACAATAATATAACGATGATACAATCTCAAAGGGTCCTACCGACGAAGAGCTCTGGATGAGTCGCCTTCGTACTCTTTTCCATCTCCTACGTACAATCGTTGTCATCTTCACCCCCATTGTACCTTGACTAGCTTAACCGCCTTCCTCCTAAGTTGTTTTGTGTCATTTCCCATAACACGAAGTGGCTTACGAGGTTTCTCGACTATGGTCTCTACTTCTAGGTCTTCGTAATACTCTGTAAATACCACCACATTCGAATCATGCACGAACTTCTGTAGAAACGATACATGAAACACATTATGCACACTCGTCATCTTCTCGGGTAACTCCAATCTATATGCGAGCTTCTCAATTCGCTCGATTAGCAGAAATGGTCCAACGAACCTTGGAGCTAATTTTCCTTTACTTCTGAATCGTACCACATGCTTTAATGGCGAAATCTTCACGAAAACAATGTCGCCAACGTCGAATTCCAAGTCCTTACGTTTCTTATCGGCGTAACTCTTCTGACGATCTTAGGCTGCCTTAATTCGTTGCCGAACGATCTCGATACAATCCGAGGTCTCTCTAATCATTTCAGGCCCGAGTACCCACTTATCTCCAGTTTCTAACTAACAGGACGGAGAATTGCACGGCCTACCATACAACGTCTCGTATGGTGCCATTCCAATGCTAGACTAGTAGCTATTATTATATGCAAACTCAACTAGGTGTAGATGGTCTTCCCACGATCCTATGAAGTCTAACACACAAGCCCTCCAGAGATCTTCCAAAACTCGAATGACTCTCTCGATCTGACCATCAGTTTGGGGATGATAAGCCGTACATAAGCACAACTTAGTTCCCAAAGCTTCTTGCAAACCATTCCATATTCCACTCGTAAATAATGGATCTCGGCCACTCACTATACTCTTTCGGACACCATCGAATCGAATTATTCATTTCACATAAAGTTCGGCCAATTTTGATGTCGTCCTAGTCGACTTGAAAGGAATGAACCTTGAACTTTTGGTCAGATGATCCACAAGGACCCAAATCCCTTCATTTCCTGTCCTGGTTCTAGATAGTCCAAAGATATCTGCTCCCACTTCCATGTAGGAATATCCAATAGCTGAAACAAACCATTTAGCTTTTTCTGTTCATCTTTCACCAACTAACAGTTCAAGCATTTGGAAATGAACTTTCCAATATCTCGCTTCATCCCCTCCCAGTAGTAGACTAGCTTCATGTCATGATACATCTTATTACCACCGGGATGAATCATCAACTTCAAGTGATGACATTCCTTTAGAACCTCATCTCTCAATCCATCAATATCAGGAACAACCAGTCGCCCTTGCTTTCGGAGCCAACATTCTCGATCGACTTCGAACTCTTTATTTTCTGGTTCCAGCTTCTGGATAAACTCGACAAGCTTCGCATCTCTCTTTTGACTTTCGCCAATCCTTTCGATAAGAGTAGGTCTTATCAATAAGCACGCCAACATTTCAGGTTCTAACTCGCACTTTGGCCTAAAATCAAACCTTCCCAAATACTCGAGGGTCTTCCATTCTGAGTACATCGCTCCTAAACTTGCGTATCTTCGACTCAACGCATCTGCCACTGTGTTACCTTTACTAGGAGTATAGGCTATACTGAAATCATACGATGCCAGAAACTCCAACCATCGTTGCTACCGAAGATTCAAATCTTTTTGGGAGAAAAGATACTTCAACGATTTATGATCCGTAAACAACTCGAATCGAGCTCCTAACAGGTAATGTCTCCATGTATTCCGAGAAAATCAATCACTGCCAATTCTAAATCATGAGTTGGGTAATTTCTCTCATGCGGCTTCAGCTGTTGACTCGCATAGGCCACAACCATATCCATTTGCATCAGTACTGCTCCAAGTCCAGTACCACATGCGCCGGTATATACCATCATCTCTTCGTTCCCACTTGGAATGGTCAACACAAGTGCACTTGTCAATCTCTCCTTCAGGACTCCAAAAGCTTGCTCACACTTTGCATCCCATGTGAACACTTGGTTCTTCTTTGTCAATCCTATCAACGGTGCAGCTACCTTGGAGAAATCCTTATAAAAATGACACTTAGAGAAATCCTACCAACGGTGCTCCAAGTCCTAGATTGCTACCACTTTAGTGGGGTCAACCGCTATCCCATTTCAGAAACAACATGGCCTAAGAACCTCACTTCACTCTTCTAGAAGTGGCACTTGGAATACTTGGCTCTTAGCCGATGGTTCCGCAAGGTTTCCAACACAACTAGTAAATGCGTCTTATGTTCTTCCTTATTCCGCGAGTAAACCAGAATATCATCCACGAACACAAGCACAAACTTATTCAACTAATCCCAGAAAACTATATTCATAAGATCCACAAAGTATGTTGGTGCGTTAGTCAACCAGAATGGCATCACCAACCATTCGAAGAAAGCGGATGGTGTCCTAAAAGCAGTCTTTGGCACATTATCCTTTGCCACCCTGAACTAGCGAAATCCCGTTGCCAAATCCGTATGAGAAAACACTTCAGCTTCGTGAAGCTGATCAAACAAGTCATGTACCCTCGATAATAGATACTTGTTCTTTTTAGCCACCTTGTTCAGCTCACGATAGTCCATACACAATCTTAACAAGCCATCAGACTTGGTTGCAAACACGACTGGTGCTCTCCACTCGGAAAAACTTCTCGGAATGAAGCCCTTTCCTAGAAGGTCACGAACTTGCACCTCCAATTCTCACCGTTCCTTAGGTGCCATCCTCTTAAGAGGCATAATGATTGGTCTAGCTCCCTCGACTCCTAAACTTGATCTCATAATGCAGAGGCAACCCTTTGACTTCGTCAAAGACATCCTCATACTCATTAGCGATCAGCATAGATGACAAGTCTTCTTATGGAATCACAAGCGAGAATAGATAGCTAACGAAGACGCCCTCTTCGCGCTTACACCGTATCAACACCTGGCGCCCTTCCACATCCCTAACTCTCACCTCTAGCTTCTTGCAATTTACCCTTGCTGCATACCTCTTGAGCCAATCCATGCCCAAGAAGATCCCAAACCCAGTGAAGTTAAGAACAAAGCAATCACACACGAAAGAGCAACCACGACTCGACAACACTAGACCACGACAAATCATGCAAAGATTGGACGAACCCCCAACTGGATTAGTCACTACAAAAGGTCTATCACAAATCTCGGGTTCCAAACCCAAGCGACACACGAAATCATTGCAGATGAATGAATGCGATGCTCCAGTATCAGAAAGCACCCAAACTAAAACACCATTAATAGAAAGAGTACCTTGCACCACGAACCCTTTCCCTTCTCCCCAACAGTAAGAGCTTTTGTAGAAGATATCACAGCCCCCAAAGCATAAGCCTTAACCACTTGCTTCCCTTTAGCTGATTCTGGACAATCTTTCTTCTCATGTCCTGGCTTTCCACACTTGAAGCACTTCTTCTCAGCTTTAGGATTCTTGCATTCACTAGAAAAATGGCCCTTCTACCAACAATTGAAGCAAGTCAATTCTACCTTCTGCTTCTTTTGGCCATCCTTTCTGTTGCTGTTGCTTATTTTTATTATTATTACCGCCCTGATGTGGCTTCTGTTCTTCCTTAGGTGCAGCAACATACATCTTCATAGGAAACAGAATTTCATGCCTCAAAGCCTTTTCCACGATCTTCTCAAAATTATCATCGACGTGATCCATAAGCTGATTCCGAAGATATTCATCCAATCCCAAGACAAACTTCTCGTTCTTTTGATAAGGAGTATTCACATATGAACAAGCATACTTCGACAAAGCCTCGAAGTCAGAAATATAGTCAAGAACTAGGCGACCATTCTGTTTAAGCTCCACGAATCTCTTAAACATAATAGACTTCTACACGATGGAGATAAGCTTTGCTTCAAACTTGGCTTGAAATGGATCCCATGAGATCTCTTCCTCTGGAGTCTCGATTGTGATAGAGTTCCACCAGTCCATTCCCTGCCCACTAACTGCCTTGATGCAAGTTTCCCCTTTGTTGCATCCTAAGTGCCCAAGTCCTTAAAGATTCTAACATAATTATCCAACCACCATTGAACCTCTTCAACTGGTTTAGTCCCCTTGAACTATTTTCCTCCAAATGATGTAAAGTCTTTGCACAACTTTGCGAATTCTATAGCTCTAGTTACTTGGACTCCAACATTAACCGTAGCTGCTGTTAGAGCGGGGTTCCTTCGAAGGCGTGCTTCCATCATAGCTTCAAACGTGGTTGGGTAGTCAGGTTCACCGCCTTTTCCCCCTCTTGTGCCAGCTCCCCTAGCAGTGTCTTAATGGTCATCTACTCATTCTAAATCTAAAATTTAGAATAATTAGCCACTTCCAAGAAAAACTACTAAAGGAATACAACCGCTACTACTATATATGCTAATATATATAGTAAACATCCAATTGAAATCTACAAATACATCTCTCATACGTAATTACATCTTTGAATTTTGGCTAAATTCATTAAACAGAGCTCAGATACCAAATGTAACGACCACCCATAACCCCTGCACTATACAATAGGAATAATGCACTAAAAGGTGTGCATGACAACTATGGACGATCATCAGAGTAGGTAAACACAAGCAGAACATGTCGTAAACTCACAGCACAAGAAGAAAATATAATAGAACATATACGATAGGTAGTGATAGTGAAGCAGAAATACCATACTTTCATAACAACAAGAAAGTAATTCTCATTCACGTGGATAACAACAATAGTGTTTGTACAATTTAACTCACTACAACACTCAAAGAGAAATAGAAAACAGCAAAAATCCAAATACTAGATAGTAGTAGAACTAGTAAGTAATCCCTCAGCTCGCCATCGATTAGCATCAGCGTTCCCACTAAGGCATCACCTGTCACCTGCTACTTAGTCTGCCCATCCAACAATCGGATGAACAGCCGAAGGTAATAAGAGGGAAACATAAAACCTTGGTTCAGACAATAGTGTGAGCGATAAAATAGCTAACAAACTTCATCAATAAAGTATATGAGAATGGGTAAATGAACAAACTAATCTACCCAGCTCTCGAGAAGAACTCACAACTACCTTCCCCATATCTCTAACAGTGATAGCCTTTACAATTCATACATCCAAAGGAAAGCAACAATTCGGTCATGGAAATTAGAACAACCATTCATACATAGCAAAAGCAACTCAACCATCATCACAACAAAGCATTCAAACGTCCATGACTGACTCTGGCTATCACTGCCATCCTTGCTTTTAAACTCTCCTTATCGTATGACCGTCTAACAACATGCTATCAAATATCAAGAACCATACATGACATCCTGGTTCTAGCAAAACCCCACATGCTTTACACAACACGTGTCTAGGCCATACACGACACCCAGGGGAATCGACCTACAACCGATCTTCAATTGTACTCCTGCTTTAAGCCCGCTAAAACCTACGACAACGATAATTCCTTGGCCTTCGCATCTCTAGTCCTTATCCAGTACGACTATTTATAGGCTCAGAACACTTTAGAGCTGCCATTTCACACGAATTCAATACATCCCTAAGTCGTTTCCACATTCGTCACATCCGACGAACAATTCACCTCACTTCGTCATTTCTCCCCGGAATTCACTTCGAAGTTTTAACTACTTTTGAACCAAAGAACACATCAATCATGGGTTCAAACAATCTATGGAATCAAATCAACTTGCTAGAGAAAACAAACCACGACACTTAGGTCTTCACTACAACGTTTAAAAGCGCTGTAAGAATCCTCCACTGCATACTGACCGACCCACTTTAGTTCACCTGACTGACCCAGCCCATTGAGTTAGCAACCGACCGACCAGTGATTAGTGTCTGACTCGACCCACTCCTGGGTACCTAACCGACCCACTTCCTCCTCTATGTGGACCGAACAACCTCATCACCCGCGACCGACCTTGACCTTGTGGAGAGCACGACCGACCCTCTCTCATTGGCTCGACCGATCCACTCCATATCCAACTATTCTGGAGCATACCTCGGTAAAGAATAACCAACCCGGTAGAGTGCGACCAACCAGATTAGGTTCGAACGAACCAACTATTAAATCATCTCCTGGCTCCCTCAACCGACCTGCTTCTATCTTGCTCCCCAAGAAAACCTCCCCATGGTGCGACCGACCCACCATGTGTGACCTAAAACCTGCACTTCACCAATGCAACTCCATTTTTGACCAAAACTCGGCCAATCAATGCAATCGCTGAAACGAACTCATCTAATTCATTCAACACAACCAGAAGCATGTTATGAATCCAATAACATCACCAATTTGGCAATTTCGTCAACAATGAAGTAAAATTCACCAAAATCACCATAAATGCAAATATGAACAAAACTATTGATTTAACTTGCATAATCATATGGAATGGCAAAGAAATAACCTAAAGTCATGGATTTAAACTTAATAAATGGGATCATTGGGCGATTCACCTGAAAATGAACTTAAAATGGTATAGATCCATGGTTAAATACTTGAACTTGATGAAAAACATAATTAAAAACTCATACACTTCATTGAATCCGTGCGAGAGATGTAAACCACTCATCGATTCTCCAAAACAAGCAAAAATGATAAAAATATGAATTGAGACAGCAAGCACTCGCACCAAACCCCTTGATCCGGTGAATTCTTGCTCCAGTTAATGTAGATCTAGCCTCCAATGGTGTAGATCTATGATTTACATCCTTAGATTTGATTTTTAATGGTGGAAAGGTGTTAGAGGAAGGAGCACAAGGCCACCTAATGAGAGAATGGGGCTAAAACTATTTCCCATATCTCTCACCCTCTATTTATACGCTTCAGCTAGCCCACCAATAGGCCTTCCCAAATCAGCCCATTGTGGCTCTCCAAACCTGAACAACCAATTGAAAAAACTTAAAACAACGATTCCTCCCAAACCGTTGAGCCAAATCTTTAACGTAACCACTCTACAGAAAGGCAATCATCTATTCCTTTCCAATGGCGCAGGTCTCACTCTCTGATTCAACCTGAATCAAAAGTTATACCCTGTACAAGACTGATAGAGGCAAAATGGTCACAAACAAAATTGGTAAAAATAATGGACATGTCTCACATCCCCATAAGCAACATATCAAAAGATGAGAATGATCCAATCCTCAAGGAATAAAATAAAAATATTTTACGATCTTCTAATATGCAAAATGCGGGCTGTTACATGGCTCCTCCCTCAACTAGTGAAAGACTACATCAAGAGTTAAATAACGTGCCCCTAGCAAATAATCTGACATCCAATTTAGTGTGTAGCGCAACCAACGTCTCGATAGTGAAAGATCGATGGTCTCTTGGTTTAGCTCTAGTCTTTTCGCATCTTAATGACAGCCGATGTCTGGTACCCAACGATTACTATCCTGTATTATTCATGACCCAGCTTCTTCCCGAGGCAATCGCTAAATCACCCAACACCATACGCGATAGATTTTTGACTGCCAAGCTATAGTAACAGTCAAGGTATGCTCATCGGGTGGTGCCACGCAAACCCAACCTTTACAAGTACAGCCTTAGCATGCGCCGCAACAAAGGACCACCATGGAGTACCCTACAATGTCCCTCGGAAGTCGCGTGCTTCCCTCTAGTCCCGCAGATCAAACATACAGAATAACCAGCAGAATAACCAAGCAGAATAATCAGATAGACGTGATCCTCCCGTGTCTCAAGACACCTCGATGATCTACCCTGTTGGGTTCTTCACCTACGTGCGAGCAGACTAGTCCAAGCGCAAACACTAACGTGTTATTAGATTCTATGTCTAATCTTTTTTATGTCCTTTCTTTATCTTATCAGGTGGCTAATTAACTTGGTTACTCACATTTTCATATTACTTCAAGTTACCAGGTTCATCAGCTTCCAGTTGACTACTTAATTTTTTTATTCAGCCCTATGCCGCCGGAGCTGTTTTCGCTTATTATTTATTCTGTTTATTAGACTTAATACTCCCAATAATAAGTCTATTAATAATAAGCCTACTTTATTGTTTCTTATTTACTCAAAACTTTTTATTGTACTATTGTCACAACTTTTTTTGTTGTTTACTTATTAACTTAGTTCTCTTAACTAAGGTTTACTAATAAGTTCTCTTTATTATAACCCATGTTATAACTCCAATTGTCCCTGGGACAAGCCTACCTATTATATTATCATTCATATAATTAATTACAATAGGTTATACTAGGGCTGTTAATTTCTTACACGACCCGAAACCTGCACGGTAATTAGCAGGTTCACTCGACCCATTTACTTGGCGGGTCATTTTTGGGTCAACTCGAATTTGACCTGTTTATAAATGGGTGTGTTTAGGGTTGACCTACTAACCCAATTTTGACCCGCCAAACCCGATTATATACTATATCTCTTTCATACTTTTAGTCTTTTATATATGTCGTTAGAATAGTCTTTAATGTATACATAATCAGTATGCTCATATATTCTTGTGTAAGCTGTTATATTTTAGTAATTTATTCTTGTATGGTGTTAGTTATATTTTACTTATAACAACTGTGTCTATTCCATATTGTTCGCCGTTTAATCTATGCAGCATGCTCATATATTCTTATGTATGGAGAATGATTTTTGGACATGGTGATTTCATGCTTTATATATATGTTGCCTATTGGTGAGTTTTGTAACTTGTTTTCTATTGGTGATTTTGTAACTTGCTGCTTGTAGGGGATTATATAATAGTGATGTCTGTTGGTGATTTGATTCTTTTGTTGTTTATATTAATGGACAATATTTTCTAATGAGTCAAATGGTTAGACACATATGACCCATTTAGTAAAACGGATTACACGGGTTGGGTCGGGTCAACCCATTAATAAACAGGTTGGGTTAGGGTTAGGAAAAAAATAACTCATTTAATAATCTGGTTGACCCGACCTATTTATAAGTCGACCTGAACCCGACTTGACACAACCCGAACCTGACTCGACACGACCCGTAGACAAACCTAGGTTATATTCCTCATTCATCGCATCTTCCCTTAGTTCCTAACATTAACCAAAATTTTACTGTTGTAACGGCCCATTATTTGTTGTCTTGTATATTCTTATTATTTTAGGAAAATATTTCACACAACTCATTAGATTGATTTGTGGAAAGATATTAAGATCCATTTCCATAATGCACACCAATCAAGATCCGTAGCTGCAAGATATCTCTTTTATTTTCATCATGGACATACATATATCTTTTTATTTGATTAGTGTGCAAAACAGTAAAAGAGTCCCTATTTCACACTAATCCCTTTTTCTTTCTTTTCTTGCAACTACGTTCTTAGTAATTTTACTATTATGGAAATATATCAATTTTCCTAACTCCATCTAGCCCAGTCCACTACTATTTTTCCCCTCTTTATTTTCTGAGTTAGGTGTTATTTACCATTTCCAAATCATTGTAAATTTTCCATACAAATTAGGCACATCTATTCAATTTCTATTATTCCCAATTTCACTATAATTTGATTTACAATATATCCAATTTGTCATTAAACAACATTTTCAGTAATATATTCATGTTTATCGTAAGTTCCACAACTTTAGTATTATAGTAATTCTTAATCCAAACATAAGATGAATAGAACAGAATTGTATAATAGCATATTCTTAACATGGTTAAAAATAAATCATGTCGCAGTCATCACAAATTGTAGTTATTTAACATGTTAAGAATAACAGGGAATGTAAACGGTAAATATATCGTTACTCAAAAGGTATAAGTTTAAATCCACTTTCCTGACTGCTTTCCAGTCCTTGAATATGATTCAGATCTTTGGTTCCATGATCTTGCTTACTGAATTTATTATAAAAACCAGTACATAAGGTACGTCCGTTAAACGTGTGCAAAGAAAATCGTAATTGCATTCTTTAGTTAGGAAATACTCTTTTGATAATATTGTGTGCATACAATGGATACAGGTGGTTGCATATGCCCTTGGAATAGATTTTGGTTCCCCATGCCTTACGATTAACTATCACTGTATATAACAATTTTGAAATACATGAAGTAAACATGTTGGTTGTGCATGTAATATGGATTTTCCATTAATTAGCCACAAAGACAGAAAAAATAATTATTTACTACCAACTTTATTATATTTGCTTTTGACATACAAATCTAGTATAATTTAAACCAAAAATTTGGTCACTATCTACCATGCCATAACTGTAATATGAGGTCAAAATTGGTATAATATCATTTGTAAAGTTACATATGCTAAGAAACTCAGTGTAGATTGTACAACATGACATTGGATTCAAAACATACCTAAGTGGAAAAAAGATGTGTACAAAACTCATGGTAGATGATAGTTTTAAATCTGAAGAAGCAAACAATTTGCTTGCACCTACTTATATTTAAGTTCCAAGTTTGACTGACATTGCTTGATAAGGAAATCTTAGACCATACGCTTCTGCTTTTATTTTGAATATATGAGATACACTATTTATGTCATGCTAGAAGAGAGCTCTTTGCAATTTACACTGCTTATTATTTTTAGGTAGCACATTGCACACAGTTTCTCTACTTATGTAAACCTTTGGTCAGGGAACCCATCTCCAAGAGATGTAATTGCTACCCACTCTATGAACAACTCTTTGGAACAGACTATAATACACTTTGCTTAGATTTCCTTCTCCGGTAAGGAAACCTTTCTACCACCACATGTTAGCACTAAATTTCAAAAATTGAAGTGTAAATCTTTGCAAAAAGAGAGGCTCATAGAATCAAAGGCCCTAGATAAAATTTGGTAACTACCAGACATAAGGAAGTGGCTTCAAGCGGTATCGGGATCAGCGACTTAGCACTTTTTCGATCTTTCATTATTTTTGTTTTAGCTTTGAGTTGGAGCATTGTATCTAGTGGTATCAAAATCTGCTATGGCTTTGCATAACAATTAGCATGCAGATTACGCGCCAAATAGTTGGTAAGTATTGCCATGTTGCTCTAATTTCATTGTTATGTTAAAACAATTACATAAACTACTACATGGTAATATAAATATTGTTTTCATTATTGCACCATGACATATGTAAAGTAATATGAACATATCAAAATTTCAGTCTTTTGTATCAGGAAGTAGTTTCAGTCTTCCAAAAATATCATCTAAGTAAACTTGATGAAATCAAGAGTAATTGGTTTCAATTTTTTTAGTATATGCATCAACGTACAACTCGATAAAAATAGAAACCTAAGCCTAAATATATTTTTTGTGCATAGTCTGGGAATTAAAAATAATTCAGGTCTGGAGTCAAAACTATACTTTAAACATAGGCAATTAAATTATAGTTTAGACCCTATGAAATGTAACATGAAACAAACTAAATAGTTTTGGTATCATTATTGTAGGGTAGATCTATACATTTTCATATGCAGCATTTAGAAGCATGATAATGTGTCTTTTCATTTCTTCAATAAATTCATGTTTCCCGTCTTTTATTTTATTGCAATAAAAATATGAGACAAAATGGCTTTATTTTAGCTATGAAATTTTGGACCATCTAAGTATTGATTTTTTTCACCATTAAACTATTATTATTGAATTTACAAATGAACTTTCCCATAATTAAGTTGTAATGAAGATTCACTTTCAGTATTAAAGAATATGAGTCATAACCTCCTCCAATAAAACTCTTACTGCATAGTTAACAAAAAGAGAAAAAATCAGCCTTGTGTGAAATCTATGTGTTTTTACTCTACAAGTCATAGAAATATATCTAAAATACTTTACGTTTGATGACTAATCAACAATTATTAGCTGTATTCATCTTAATTAAATTGAAATGCACACATAATACCTTAACTAATAACTAAACTGTCTTTTTATTTTAATTTTTTTCCAATCAAGTAATTGTAAATACCCATTTCAACTCATACCAAAGCAGCTACTCTCATCCTATATGTTATGAAAATGGACCAACCATATAAAAACAAATGGAAAAAACTCAAGAGCTTTATGAATTTCATATATTAAACAACATAAAAATGCAATTGAATTCTAAATTGCCTTCAATGTATTAAATATATACTTAAATGGCATGATTAGTATATCATTTGACGGAAGCTACGTTCCGATGAAATACAAAACTTACCTGAAAAACATGAAAAGGTCTGGGGAATGGAGAGATCACCTCACATTACAGGCAGCTATAGATCACCATGGTGTGAAGATTTTCCTGCATACATCATTTAGAGATACGACACTCGTTGAAATTATGCCCAAGGATGCAAATCCTCCGAGAGAATTTTAGTTAAATTTCTGAAATGAAGTGCACTACAACTCCCTATATGGCGCTGATGATCTTCCATGTGACACCCCACGTCCATTAATGTCACTCACAAAGGTAATGCATTAAGTTCTGTGGATCGTTATAGTAAATAGAATGGAAATATTACAAGACAGACATATATAATTACAGCGGAATAAAAAAACTTTATTTATCATAAGATACGTGGTATAAAAAAAACTTCATATGTTTGAAACGCAAAAGCCCATTACAACATAAAAGCTACTATCCTGTATTTCAAAAATATCAGAATACATAAAAGAAATAAAATTCCCCAAAAACAAAATATAGCCATAGCAACAGGGACAGGAGCTTGATCCATACATATCAGCAGCTCCAGCAAAAGTAAGCAGAATCACGGTCAAGCCTGACTCTTTCCTCCCTGAGAACCTGGGGGGGAACGGAAGAAAGAAGGAGAAACAAAAAGGGTCAGACATAAAGTCTGGCGAGTCTAGTTACTTTTAGCAAGTAAATAAATAAAGTAGCATAATAGGCAAATAAAGTGGATAAGATAGGCTACTACATAAAAGACATGTGTGACAAGGTAGACAGGATAAGGTGTATATGTAACAACCCGCATTCTACGCATTGGAGGATCGTAGAATATTTATTTCTTTCCCATATGAGGTCGTATGGTCATGTAACTTTGGGAAACAACCATTAGAGCCATTTCCCATGTTCATGATTTTTGTCGATTTTAAATGACCGTTTTGCACCTAGCTGATCTTTTTTCGGCCATAACTTTTGATTGGAAAGGAATTTTGAACTGAAACCACTTCCATTGGCTCCGGATGATGGTTTACCTTTCCGTAGAGTGGTCATATATGAGAAACGGACTTACCGTTTGGGAGATATGGCTGAAATAAGGTTTGGAAGGTGGAAAACTGCTTAACCAGGCCAAATAAGGTGATTAGTAATTGGGCCCATAATCCGTTTCGGGATTAGGGTGATGGGAAGGCTGAAAAGAGATAGGGTTTCATTCTATTTCAGTTTTCTAGCCTCCACTTACCTCTTAGAAACCCTAAAAATGGCCTCCAACCTCTAAATCACCTCCAAATCACTTTCTACTTGAAGATTAAGCTTAGCAACATAAAATCAAGCGAGATATTCACCAAATCAAGATTAGGGTTGCTGTTTATCATAAGTATTTGTGCCAAATCAGAGATTTATTTCAGATCTAAGTTTTATTTGTGGCTAAGGTGAGTGATTTGCATAGTTCCTCACTAATTAGGGCTAATTAAGGTTATTTAGTGTTAATTAGCGAATTTAAACATGATAAAATTCTGGAAAAATATTTAGAAATTCCAAAATATTATTTTAGGCCTTCGATAGAAAATTGGGTTAATTTGACTAAGTTTTGCTAATCCTATCATTAGTTATGCTTAAACATGATTAAGGGGAAAACATGGGTTTTGGGTACATTTGATCCATATTGTTATGATTAAATTGTTGTTTTGGTGTTTATGGTTGATTATACATGTTGCTACTACTGTTTGGTATGACCTATGATTGCATTATAAAGTAGGAATGGTTGAAAACGCCGTCGAGAGGCGAAAATAGCTTACTGAAATGGTGCAGGTTTTCTTTGGGTCGAGTTAGACCGACCAGGGAAAGGTTTTGACCGACCGTCCCTGTATGAAGTTCTCGACCGACTAGGGAGATCGACCAGGCTGGGCAAGACCGACCACTATGCGATGTTCGACCGACCCCATACGATGATGAAATATCGACCGACCAAGGATGGTGAAGTATGACCGACCAGGAATGGTGAAGTGTTCGACCGACCAGGGGGGCAATACCGACCAACTAGGGTAGAGATGATGAAAACCGACCAGAATGAAAGGTTCTTGACCGACCGACCTGAACAGGAGGAAACCAATAACCCGAGATGCAAAGGTAGTCCAAATGGAAGTTAGAGCTCAGGATCTAGTTGGGAACCAATGAGTTCAGTTCATAAGTTGGGCTTTGCTGCGGGACGTGTGCTAAGGAGTTGTCGACGTTTATAACTTCGATTCACCACTGAAAATGAATGATGGGCTACTTATCAGTGCAGTAGAGTCACTATGACTCGAGGGGCAAAGTGATGGTAGTAAGACTATGAGCCAGTGCAGTGGGGTCATTGTGACTCCATGGGGCAGAGTGGACATAGTAAAGGATTAGTAAGGCTATGAGCCAGTGCAGTGGGGTCATTGCGACTCCATGGGGCAAAGTGGACATATCGAAGGATTAGTGGCTATGTATCAGTGCAGTGAAGCCATTTATGACTACATGGGGCAAGGTGATCATAGCAAAGTATTGAAGTGATCGAAGTGGTGAATATCGTATGCTTTACGCACTGAGTGAGAGATGTGAGGATG
Source organism: Allium sativum (assembly GCA_030737875.1). NCBI lineage: Eukaryota > Viridiplantae > Streptophyta > Magnoliopsida > Asparagales > Amaryllidaceae > Allium > Allium sativum. The sequence goes on along the minus strand of CM060922.1, from coordinate 807,590,100 downwards.
GTTGCTATGCTTGATTGTTTGCCATCACCATGACATACACACACCCCCGTTATCTTTACACCATTTGAAATGGCACCTTAGAATGTTGTACAGTATGTAGTGCTAACTCTTTGGTTGCAGGTCCAGGTTCAGGTATGGTTTAGTCTACCTTGTTATTGTTCTGTTTAGATGCTTATCGCTCATACCAGACTTTATGTCTGACCTAGAGTTTTATGTCTCTTCTTATTACTCTGGGTGTTCACACGAGCAGACTAGAGACAGGTCAGCTGGTGATGCGCGAGTAGCTGATTCGGAGGCGAGCAGGAGGCTTCCACGTATGATAGATAGATATTCTCCCTGTGTCGTTGGTGGTCGCTACTTGGGCATTATTAGTGTACCTCCCTTATCTTGATTTGCTTTTTGAGATAGTTTGAAAAGTTGTAATAATGTTAGCTTTGGATCATAAGTTATACTTGGATTTTCTGCTGCTATGTTAGTTTGTTTTCAGCTTATGCACTGTCTCAACTGTTTTATGTCAAGTATGTTATTATTATATTTTGTTCCATGCGCTGTGAGACATTCTACAGGTTCCTTGTTAGTTCATTTCCTTATTTCCTTTCCTTCTGACAACCGTCCCGTGCTAACTGGACATGTGTACAACGCACTTTTGGAGTAAATGTCGGTTGGTGCGGGGCGGGCCGTCACATTTGGTATCAGAGCTCTAGGTTGCGTAGTTAGCCTAGGGAAAGACATTTGGGAGAGATACTATACGTATATGAGAGCAAGTATTTGTGATTACTTTGGTTTTTAAAAGCTATATATATATATATACTATTAGTAGTATAAGGATGAAGTCGTACTGCACTAGCACCACTATGGGGTCGTTAATCGTTTTCTCTTTACAGATTGAACGATGAGTCGAGACACGAGGGGTGCTGGTAGAGGGACCAATAATGGAAATGCTCCTGACATGAGGACGATGTTCACTAACTTCATGAGGGAGATGCTTAGGGATGTTCAAGGGGAAGTTCCCAATCCCGGACATGGTGGTGGTCCAGTAGTGCAGGTGCCTAGGGTCGATTTCGCCAAGTTGTGAAAGGATTACACTAACCTTGGTGGGAAGCCGTTCCATGGGACGGAGTCGGCCACGGATGTTCAGGATTGGTTGGATAGCTGTGATCGTATCTTTGACGACTTGGGTATTGAGGATGCGATGAAGAGAAGGCTAGCGTCTCGTCAGCTGCAAGGGCGAGCGATGAATTGGTGGAATGCCATTAGAACAGCTACTCCAGAAGATCAGGTTACTTGGGATCTGTTCAAGGCTCGCTTTAGCGAGAAGTTCATTCCAGCTGCCCAGAAGTCAGTGTTGTTTAAGAGATTCTTGGAACTCAAGCAGAATGGTAGGGCAGTCTCCGACTATATTGCTGAGTTCGACACTTTGTCGTAGTATGGACTATCTCTTATCGATACTCCTGAGAAGAAGAATGAGAAGTTCATTACTGGGTTGGATGGATACTTGGGGGAAAGGCTTATCAACCACATCGATGAGACTTTTGAATCGATTGTTGGAAAAGCTTTGAGATCAGAGAGTCTTTACCCTAAGCCAAAAACTGAGGTTGCATCTGCAGAAGGGCCAAAGCCGCAAGCAAGCGGTGGTGGCAAGAATAACTCTCAGAACAAGAGGAAGCAGAACCAATCTAAGGATGGCCAGAAAAAGAGCAAGAAAGATGTTGAGTGCTTCAGCTGTGGTAAGAAGGGCCATTATGCTAAAGAATATCGGGCCAAGCCAGCGGATAGGAAGTGCTTCAACTGTGGCCAAATGGGACATCATAAGGATAAGTGTCCACAACCTCTTAGGGAGAAGCAGATCGTGAAAGCATATGCTATCGATGTTGTTCCTTCTTCGTCGAATGCCCTAACTGCGGCGAAGAAAGGAAAGAATGTCGTCATTCAAGGTATGCTTTCTATTTATGATGTACCAGTTCGAGTTTTGTTTGATACTGGGGCTTCCCGTTCCTTCATATCTAGTGACCTGGTGGATAGGTTGGGACTGGAACCCGAGATAGTCGATAGACCATTGGTTGTGACGAACCTAACTGGTGGTTCGACTAACCTTAGTATGATTTGCCGAAATTTGGTCTTATCGAGTCATGGATGTATGTTTGTTTGTGATTGATTTGCTTTGGGATTTACTGGGTATGGAATTATATGGGGGTCGATTGGCTCCAAAGATACGGGGTGGTGGTAGACTGTGAGGGCTTTTTGATGACAGTTAGGGCGGATGATGGGCGGAGGGTAGTGTTTGGTAGTCTACCTAGTGATGGGGTAATGGCTAGTTTTATAAATTCCCTCGACATCCCGCATGATGAGTTATCAGATGTGCCCGTGGTTAGCCAGTATCCGGACGTCTTCGAGGAGGTGACCGGGCTTCCGTCACACCGAGAGATTGAGTTCCGTATTGATTTAGTGAAAGATGCCAGACCTATAGTGATGCCACTTCGTCATATGGCACCAAGGGAGCAGCGAGAGCTCGGGGTGCAAGTCAGTGATCTTTTGAAGAAGGGATTTATTAGAAGAAGTGTCTCTGAGTGGGGAGCACCAGTTGTGTTTGCCACTAAGGCAGATGGTTCCCTTCGTTTGTGTGTGGACTATCGCGAGTTGAATAAGGTAACGAGGAAGAATAAGTATCCTCTACCGCGGATAGATGATTTGTTTGATCAACTGGAAGGAGCAAGAGTGTTCTCCCTATTGGACCTCGCGACAAGATTTCATCAGCTCCGAGTAGCGGATGAGAGTGTTCCGAAAACGGCATTTAGGACGCCGTCTGGATTCTATGAGTGGTTGGTCATGCCATTTGGGTTGACCAATGCACCAGTATACTTTGTGGATCTTATGAATCGAGTATTCAGAGATTAGTTGAATAAGTTTGTTCTTGTGTTCGTAGACGACATCCTTGTTTACTCTAGGACAGAGGAGGAACACTTGAGGATGGTGATGGAGGTGTTGAGGAAACACCAACTGAAAGCAAAGTTTTCTAAATGTCACTTCTGGAGGAGGGAAGTGAGATTCTTGGGTCATGTTGTTTCAGAGAATGGTATTGCCGTGGACCGTGCAAAGGTGGCTACGGTATAGGATTGGCCTACGCCCAAGAATGCAACAAACGTAAGAAGTTTCTTAGGGTTAGCTGGATATTATCGTAAGTTTATCCAGGACTTCTCCAAGATAGCAGCACCGTTGACTCAGTTGACCAAGAAGAATCAGGCCTTCGTCTGGGACGGAGTGTTTAAGGATGCATTCAAAAGTCTAAAAGAAAAGTTGACGCGTGCGCCAGTGCTATTCATTCCTAAAGGGAATGAAGAGATGATGGTATACACGGATGCTTGTGGTACCGGACTAGGTGCTGTATTGATGCAAGAAGGTAGGGTTGTAGCTTATGCTAGTCGGCAACTAAAGCCACATGAGAAAAGGTACCCTACCCTTGATTTGGAATTAGCAGCGATCGTGTTTGCACTGAAGATGTGGAGACATTATCTCTTAGGAGAGAGATTCGAGTTGTTTACCGATCATAAACCGTTAAAGTATCTCTTCTCCCAGAAGGATCTGAATCTCCGTCATCAGAGATGGTTAGAGTACTTGGCTTCGTATGATTTTGATATCGCATACACACCTGGGAAAGGTAATGCGGTAGCCGATGCCTTGAGTAGGAGACATGCCAGTTTAGGGGCTATGTTTCTTGAATGGAAGCAATTGAAGTATATCGCAGGGTTTGATTTCAGACCAAAGTGCAAATTGGATCCAGAAATGCTAGCTAGTTTGGCGATCAGATCCACTTTGATAGAGCGGATTGGTTCCAGCCAGAGGGACGATCCTAATCTATTGGAAATCATCTCCAAGTTAGAGATGAATATCAACGGTGAGGAGATGAATTTGTATGGGCTTGATCGAGATGGATGGCTTAGAAAGAATGGAAGACTAGTTGTACCCAACGTGAATGGTTTGAGAGATGAAGTGCTTAGAGAATGTCATCACTCAAAACTGACTATACACCCCGGTGGTGATAAGATGTATCGAGACATGAGACGGACTTACTGCTGGGAAGGGATGAAAAGAGACGTTGGGAAGTTTATATCCAAATGCATGAATTGCTAGCTAGTTAAAGTCGAGCAAAAGAAGCCTAGTGGTTTGTTGCAACTATTAGAAATTCCCGAATGGAAATGGGAGCAAGTCTCGATGGATTTCATTGATGGTTTACCAAGGACTAGATCGAGACATGATAGCATTTGGGTAATTGTGGATCGATTGACTAAGAGTGCAAGATTTATACCAGTCAAATCGACCAGAACGGCAGCTAAGTTAGCAGAATTGTATATGAAGTGGGTAGTGAGATTTCATGGAGTACCTAAAAGCATTGTGAGTGACCGAGACCTGTTGTTCACTAGTGGGTTCTGGAAGTGCTTACAAGAGGCGTGAGGATCAGAATTACATCTCAGTGCCGCGTATCATCCTCAAACTGATGGACAGAGAGAGAGGGTGAATCGAGTATTGGAAGACCTCTTGAGAGCTTGTGTACTGGATTTTGGTGGATCATGGGATGACCATTTGCATCTAGTAGAGTTTGCATATAATAATAGCTACCAATCCAGTATCGCTATGGCTCCATATGAAGCTTTGTACGGAAGACCGTGCAACTCACCATCATGTTGGATAGAGACCGGTGAGAAGTTTATGCTTGGACCAGATGTGGTGAGGGAAACTTCAGATAAGATTAAGAACATTCAACAACGAATGAAGGCTGCCCAAGACAGGCAGAAGAGTTATGCTGATAAGAGGAGAAGAGACTTAAAATTCTCCATTGGTGACTTGGTGTTTGTCAAGATTTCTCCGTTGAAGAGCGTGATACGATTTGGTAGGAGAGGCAAGTTAGCACCAAGATTCGTTGGCCCATTCCCAGTTCTTGAACAAGTTGGGAATTTGGCATATAGAGTTGACTTACCAAAGAAGATGGCGGGAGTTCACAACGTATTTCATGTTTCCCAACTAAAGAAGTTCGTACACGACCCATATTTGACTATTTCACCTGATCAGTTAGAGGACTTCGAAGTAGAACCCGAGGCGGTTGGGAACTGCAAGCCGATTCGTATTGTCGAGCACAATACGAAGCAACTTCGAAGGAAGACGGTGAAGCTAGTCAAGATTCAGTGGGGCGAGAACGAGACTGACTTTACTTGGGAGACAGAGGAGAGCATTAGGAAGACGTATCCAGAACACTTTGTCGGGTAAGACTTACTTTGTAATTTAATTATTCCGCATGCTAGGATAGACTTGTTTCGCTTGTTTTGCATGTTTGATTGTTGTTTTATGGTTGATAGGCATGCGGGACCCTTTGTGAGTTTTGGTTAGGGAATTTCGGGGGCGAAATTTCTTAAGGGGGGAGAACGTAACAACCCGCATTCTACGCATTGGAGGATTGTAGAATATTTATTTCTTTCCCATATGAGGTCCTATGGTCATGTAACTTTGGGAAACAACCATTAGAGCCATTTCCCATGTTCATGATTTTTGTCGATTTTTAAATGACCATTCTGCCCCTAGCTGATCTTGTTTCGGCCATAACTTTTGATTGGAAAGGAATTTTGACCTGAAATCACTTCCATTGGCTCCGGAAGATGGTTTACCATTCCGTAGAGCGGTCACATGTGAGAAACGGACTTACCGTTTGGGAGATATGGCTGAAATAAGGTTTGGAAGGTGAAAAACTGCTTAACCGGGCCAAATAAGGTGATTAGTAATTGGGCCCATAACCCATTTCGGGATTAGGGTTATGGGAAGGCTGAAAAGAGATAGGGTTTCATTCTATTTCAGTTTTCGAGCCTCCACTTACCTCTTAGAAACCCTACAAATGGCCTCCAACTTCTAAATCACCTCCAAATCACTTTCTACTTGAAGATTAAGCTTAGCAACAACAAATCAAGCGAGATATTCACCAAATCAAAATTAGAGCTGCTGTTTAGCATAAGTATTCGTGCCAAATCAGAGATTTATTTCAGATCTAAGTTTTATTTGTGGCTAAGGTGAGTGATTTGCAAAGTTCCTCACTAATTAGGGCTAATTTAGGGTAATTAGTGTTAATTAGCGAATTTAAACATGATAAAATTCTGGAAAAATATTTAGAAATTCCAAAATATTATTTTAGGCCTCTGATAGAAATTTGGGTTAATTTGGTTAAGTTTTGCTAATCCTGTCATTAGTTAATCTTAAACATGGTTAAGGGGAAAACATGGGTTTTGGGTACATTTGATCCATATTGTTATGATTAAATTGTTATTTTGGTGTTTATAATTGATTATACATGTTGCTACTACTGTTTGGTATGACCTATGATTGCATTATAAAGTTGGAATGGTTGAAAACGCCGTCGAGAGGCGAAAATAGCTTGCTGAAATGGTGCAGGTTTTCTTTGTGCTGAGTTAGACCGACCAGGGGAAGGTTTTGACCGACCGACCCGAGCTCACGACCGACCCTTTATGAAGTGTTCGACCGACTAGGGAGATCAACCAAGCTTGGCAAGACCGACCACTATATGATGTTCGACCAACCCCATACGATGATGAAATACCGACCGACCAGGGATGGTGAAGTACGACCGACCAGGAATGGTGAAGTGTTCGTCCGACCAGGGGGGCAATACCGACCGACCAGGGTAGAGATGATGAAAATCGACCAAAATGAAAGGTTCTTGACCGACCGACCCGAACAGGAGGAAACCAATAACCCGAGATGCAAAGGTAGTCCAAATGGAAGTTAGAGCTCAGGATCCAGTTGGGAAACAATGAGTTCACTTCATGAGTTGGGCTTTGCTGCGGGACGTGGGCTAAGGAGTTGTCGACGTTCATAACTTCGATTCACCACTGAAAATGAATGATGGGCTATTTATCAGTGCAGTAGAGTCACTATGACTCGAGGGGCAAGGTGATGGTAGTAAGACTATGAGCCAGTGCAGTGGGGTCATTGTGACTCCATGGGGCAGAGTGGACATAGTAAAGGATTAGTAAGGCTACGAGCCAGTGCAGTGGGCTCATTGCGACTCCATGGGGCAAAGTGGACATAGCGAAGGATTAGTGGCTATGTATCAGTGCAGTGAAGCCATTTATGACTACATGGGGAAAGGTGATCATAGCAAAGTATTGAGGTGATCGAAGTGGCGAATATCATATGCTTTACGCACTGAGTGAGAGATGTGAGGATGGTTGCTATGCTTGATTGCTTGTCATCACCATGACATACACACACCCCACCCCCGTTATCTTTACACCATTTGAAATGGCACCTTAGATGTTGTACAGTATGTAGTGCTAACTCTTTGGTTGCAGGTCCAGGTTCAGGTATGGTTTAGTCTACCTGTTATTGTTCTGTTTAGATGCTTATCACTCATACCAGACTTTATGTCTGACCCAGAGTTTTATGTCTCTTCTTATTACTCTGGGTGCTCACATGAGGAGACTAGAGACAGGTCAGCTGGTTATGCGCGAGTAGCTGATTCGGAGGCGAGCAGGAGGCTTCCACGTATGATAGATAGATATTCTCCCTATGTCGTTGGTGGTCGCTACTTGGGCGTTAGTAGTGTACCTCCCTTATCTTGCTTTGCTTTTTGAGACAGTTTGAAAAGTTGTAATAATGTTAGCTTTGGATCATAAGCTGTACTTGGATTTTCCGCTACTATGTTAGTTTGTTTTCAGCTTATGCACTGTCTCATCTATTTTATGTCAAGTATGTTATTATTATATTTTGTTCCATGCGCTGTGAGACATTCTACAGGTTCCTTGTTAGTTCATTTCCTTTCCTTCTGACGACCGTCCCGTGCTAACTGGACATGTGTACAGCGCACTTTTGGAGTAAATGTCGGTTGGTGCGGGGCGGGCCGTCACAGTATATGCTTCCCTAAAATGATTGCTCTGCACTATTACTAGTATATCCAGAATGAGATGATCCCTTCCACTATTAGGTGGTAGACTTAGGCATACGTCCAAGTGTACACTAACTACTACCCTAATCGACCAGCTCCCTAATCCGTGTAGATACTCTGTGCTGGCCCCACCGTAGGTTGTATCACATCCTAAAGTGGCAACCATCCGATGATTTGCACAACCCCATATCTACAGGTATCACAGTCGTCTTATTCCCTTCTGCCCGGCTCATACATGCACATGGCCTAGTTGGTTTGCGCCGCCCATGCCGTCCTCCATGTTTGGATCTCTTACAATCAGTCCAGTAAGCGTTCCCCTTCTTTAAACTAGTACGGAGTACATGTTTTGATAACTACTCCGGGTTAATGGATGAAACGGGTCCCACACAATATGATACAAGCTCTCCTCTTTGTCTTGTATTCCCTACTAAGTTTTACATTTGATCATGTATTCCACTAGGTGTCTTTAATTATATATCTTTATTATTTCCATCGGTTGTGTATACCACTAGGTGTCTTTAATTACATAACCTTATTGGGTTAAGTCTGTGGTCCTATATGTAAATAATACCCACCCCCTCCAGATTTGCTTAACCCATCCACTGTCCAATCAATTTTACTTAACCCTAACTTTAGTTTATATTCATACAATCCCTTATAGATTAAAAAAGGTTAAGTAGTCCAATTTATTACCATGTCCATTTATGGTTTATAATGGGCTAGACCTCCCACATTAGGCCTATAACTTGTGGATGCTGGATATGTCGGACGTGTCCGGGCAGACTTCTTCCACAAGTTGGGCCTAACCTCATGTCATAGCCTGTCTCATATTTGCGCACTTAGACCTCTCACATTAGGTTCAACATTAGTGGTTGCTTGATATGTCGGTCGGGTCCGATCAGACTTACACCACTAATGCAACCTAACCTCGTGTCATAGGTGTAATTACAATTTCTAATTGTAATTATTAGACATTTCATTCTTATCAAATTCTTACCTATGTCTTTATAGGTGATTATGCCCTTTTTCCCATTTTGAATTATATGTCCAATTCATACAAACATTATTTAAATTATGCCAATTCTAACGTTTTTCCTTCGTTTCCTAACTAACGCATTCGCGTATATTTTACGGCATCTCGGCTAGAAAGTAGCCTAGCCATAAACAATAAAAGGGAAAGGTGATGGGAAAAATGACTATAGTGAATGTTCTGGCATAAACATAAACTAGAATGGTGATAAGTTGGACATATGAGCATAAATCTGATGAACTTGTGGCCGTTAACTAATACTAACATAACTATGATGTCATAAGCATAATAAGATCTAAATTAACAATTTATATGTCCAACTGGTTTAGATCTAATATGATAGGCATAAGGTGATAAACTAGATCTGATTAATAACTTAGATGTCCACATAATTCAGATCCAATAGTTAAAAATAGATCTAACACGAATAAGGTCAAGATCCATATCATAGCGTTAGATCCAAAATTGGCTCTAACACCCAAACTAGTAATGATTCTACTGAAATGAAATCAAAAAAAGATGAAAACACACAATTTATAGTGGTTCGGCGTTAAATAGCCTACATCCACTTTCTACTCTTTGAATTGATGATTTGAATGCGAGTACAACAATAAATCTCACTCAATTTTCACTCATACAATGTATTGATTCACTCAATTTCCTTCACAATATGCTTCAAAATGTGATTGTAGTTTGAATAAGTTGATGAAATTCAGATAGCAAAGGAGTTTGAGTTCTGAAAGTGCAAAAAGATCCTTCCAAATGTCCCTTGATGGTGTATTTACAGGTGGAAAATGCTCCTGGAATGGCTTCGGTTCGGATCCACGTGGCACCCATCCTGTTACTATCGGGTTCGGATGGGATATGATAGTGACAACACACCAGGTTAATGGCAAACATAGGTAGAACGTGGGTATTACCGCTCCGAATATTAAGGAAACATGGGCTGTAACCGCTGCTACTTCAATTGTCTGGGTTCGGATCGGAAGTACTAAAAATTAGGGGGACGGATCGGGTTTACCCGAACCGATCCGGTTCGGTCTGCGCTCCTTCCTTCTCTGCTCTACGCTGTTCTTCCTTGACCAAGGATCCCCGATCCGATCCGATCTTTGAGGGAATATTCTTCATTTATTGATCTTTTAACTTTGTGTAGCCTAATTCACAAAGTAGGCTAACATTTTTCCCCCTCGAAGGACGCTTCTATTGAAGATGGATTGTGCTTCGACATTGCTTATAATTGGTTTAGAATTTGAATCGTTGAATCGTTGAGTAGTCGCTTCGTAAAGTCACATCTCTTGTTGTCTACATATATACATGAGAGAATGCACAAATCACCTCTGTTGTTCAAAATAACTCTGAAAAGTATGCTCGAAGTCCAAGTAGTTCTTCCAGGTAAACTTTTGTATGTTTTCCTTTGGATTCAATTCATATGTTAAGTTGATATTTGTAGTTCTACTTGGTTTCGGATCCGATCTATATGGTCCTCCCTGAATCTCAACACCATTAAGCTAACGGGCCAAGTAACCATGGGCCAACTTTCTGGTCTGAGTGGAATGGGATGTCCGGAATACAAAGGGCCACTCTAAAGCCATATAAATCCGCTACTCTTCTGCTTCTTCCATGTTTCTTTCACTCTCATCGTCTTCCAGATTTTACAAAAAAGAAAAAACCCAATTCCTAAGACTTTGAAATTCCCTTTCAATCTTCAAATCAACTACATAGGTGGGTCAAATGAATTCGATTAACCCCCTTTTAAGTGATATCAATTTGAATTCATGAATAACTTGAGGAATTTCAGAATGGTCTTTAGCTGACCTTGACGTCGCGCCTTCCTCTCCCCCGCCATCGTCGTTGATGGCCCCGTCGCCATCTCGAGGCGGTTGTGGAGGAGGATTGAAGCTGACGTTGGTCATGCCAACACATAGGCACTTCATCTTTGATTCTGCTATTGAAGCTGACGTTGGTAATGCCAACACATAGGCACTTCAGCTTTGATTCTGCTTTTGGCATGAGACTAGGTTCGGTGTTGATGAAGGAATGGAGGGGGTGAAGAAGGAGAAGAGAGAAAAGAGAGGGATCGGTAAGAGGTGGATCGATTGACACCAGAGCGCTTGGGATAGGGCATGGAGCATCGGACCGGATTGGGAAACATGGCGACTGATGGAGTGGATAAGCTTAGGATTTTTGGGGGTTTACTGGACAATTCAGTCTAGCGTTAGCCAATCCGAATAGATTCCCCATCTCGAAGTTGGCTCTGTCTCCTCAAGGGTTCCGAAATGATACAGCTCAACCCAAAGCTCCGAATCGATCCACTTCTAGCACTGATCTGCTCCGATTTGCCTTGGAAGTGCATGCTCCAAACCGATCCGGTTCTGCACTACATAACCGATCCGAACCATTAAGCTTCATTTTGAAACATAATCACACTATAGCCAACTCAGCAAACACTAAACACGACCTCCATCTCTATGGACAGTTAGGATAGAGCCCTATGAACATGAGCAAATACTTAAGACTACTCTGAACATTACTGTTTCGCCAAACCTTTGCATTATGCTCTTATATGTTTACTTTGCATCTCTTGCACACATCGCACACACTTTAGTTCACACACGTGCACGGGGGGATACGGGCTATTTTAATCTAACTTATGCTATTGCTTCTTCAGTAGTTTATCGACCATGGCAGAGAGACATTCATCTTGGTTAGCAGAAAAGGGAGAAGTCGCAGAAACTTCCGAAAAACTCACTCTTGATGACATATCCTCTTTCTCAGACCCTGAATGGGATGATGAGTGCCCAGATTATGAAATGGATGCGCACAATAGTGAAGTATCTTCCGGGAGTGAAGTTTCTCTTGGTGAGGAAGAGGAAGGAGAGATAGGAGATGATCATGCTCCCGACGAGTTTGAAACTGCCACTATATTGGAGTTACCCAAAGACTCTGTTGAGTCGACGATCGATGATGATCGACTCATCCGAATATGTATGAAGCATGGGATATTAAAAAGAGATACCCAGGTGCCTTCGAAAACAGATCTCCCCACAATCCACCAGAAGGATTTATGGCAATTACCCGATTAATGTGTCTGGTTGGGGCAATACCTCCGTTTCCGCCTTTTGTCGTCAATTTTCTAAGACTGATGCGGATTGCACCCATGCAATTACATCCCAACTCTTATGCTTATTTATACAACTTGTATATAGCATACAAAGAGAATTTAGGTATAGAACCTACCTTCAATGACGTCCATTTCTTGTATAATTTCAAGCATCAGACTCAAGAGACTCCCTCCTTCTCATACTTTGAATCAGTTCCAAAAAGAAAAATTATTTCTGTTCCATATAGCAGTAAGGCTGGTGATTCTAAACCTGAATGGTTTTATATCAGACAACAACCGGGGTGTGCCAGAAGGTGGACCAAATCAAGTAAAGCAACAACTTTCTAGATTTCAACTTTAAATGCTCATGCCAACACATTAATTTGCTTTCTTTTTCATTCGCAGTTGATAACCCAAAGCAAATATCGGGTCAATTATACTTTGATCATTTGCATCAGCTGCTCAATGTTGACCAAAAGTTCTTAACCATCGACGAAGTTCTTAAGGAGGAGTATCTCCATCATCACGGGTTATTATCTATTACCCGTAGTATAGGTCATGGGACAGGTCCATATGTATACATAACCCCGGTCGACATTATTCCCAAGACAGGTGAGGGCTCGAAAGGTCCAATGATACCTCTTAGGACTCCTCCTTCTCCATCCTCAACTCAGGACGATAAATTAGCCAACATAGCTGAAAATCACAGAGAAGGGTATACCATTCCTGATGATGCCATTTCTCCTGAAAAGTCAACATCCTCTAAATAGCTGCCACTAGACGCTTCTCAAGGAGATGCTCCTACTACCGACGATTCCACATTTAAGGGTTTAGGAAATCTTCTCCTGCCCGAAACTATTTATACTTCACAGGACTTTGGAACGAATCCTTTAACCTTCACTTCTTCAGAGGAGACTACTCCAGTGAAAACCAAAGAGCCCACTCATGCTAGTCTGGCTTCAGGCTCGGGTTTGTTGGGGGGAACATCACTTAGGATGCACATAACACATTAGCACCGCATGTCATAACACTTATGCCTTATGTGAACGTCGATTCTAAATTCCACTTATATTGTTGCGCAGGTACAATGTCACGCCCTTACTATAATGTCGGGAAGATTCATCGTAGCATGTCCAGACCTCCTTCTGACACCAAGCATGATCGCTGTGAGAACCGGGGCAGAGATGACAGAAGGCCTCATGATTCTCATCGAACTCACACTTCACGCTCTCGTTCTCCTATTCGGTCGGATCTGGACAGATATAAGAGCTACCAAAGTCGTCGTGGGGGAGACACATCACAATCCAAAGACCGAGCTTCTCCCAAGATAAATATAATCAAGAAAAAAGTCCACCGAAACACACTGATTCGTGAGATAAGTGTAATGACCCGCACTTTCAGCGGTATAATAATTAATCTATTTAATTATATAAAAGGTGATTAAAAGAATTTCATGGTGGTTTAATTAAATAATGATGAATATTTAATTAAAATAATAAATTAAATAATATATTTAATTCTGAAATAATCAGAATTGGCTGAAATGACGATATGGTGTGAACCGGATCATCTGTGATATTTAATTCAGCTTGGAATTGAATTTGAATAATGAATATATTATATAAACGACAGTTTGAATATATAATTATAATATAATTAAAATCGAGCTTGAAATGGCGCTGCAGTTCGTAAATCGGCGATTCGAACTTCAACTGAATGTACAGGATTCGTTTAAAGCCGGATTTCTGTGAAACAAGAAACGTGTGGAGCTGGTGGAGTATATCTTTCTAGTGGAAGAGAAAAATCGGGATTTCGTCGTGTAGATTTTGATTTATGTCCAAATCAAATTCTAAAAAAGTCGCTGTGGAATTCCTTTATAATTTATAAAGGAATTATTTATATTTTAAAAAGGGATTTCAATATAAATCGAATATCGGGTTGACCCAGATTTGAAATATCAAGTTATAGATCCCAGTAGAGCTGTATGGTATTCCACTGTGAATATATATACGATAATATTTATTTATAAATATTTAATTTAATTATATTTAAATATATTTATATATTTAAGTGGGCTATTTAGGACTTTAAAAATAGCCACTTTTGCAAATGAAGTCGGAATTCGACGAAACCAGTTTCGTTAGGTCCGTGATGTCGAAATGTAGTTGCATGTCCGTTTTCGTGATTTTTGGGTATCATATGTGGTCACAGAAATTTTTAGAAGACAGAAAAAAGAACGCTTGACTAAAATAAATATCTAAATAAAATATCTAGGTATTTGTGGACCTTATAAATACACCACACTTTACCCTTAAACCCTAATTTCATTTCTATAGAGGTCAAGCAAGGCGCCACTACCTCAGGAAAAAAAGCCACAGTGAAAAACGCAACTTCATAAATCAAAAAGAAATCAAAATCAAATGCAATAAATCACGTGATACTTATATTTGAAATCCGATTGCAATTCTCTTCTACCTCGTACCCATTTGGTGGGGTTCGATTCATGTTTTGGCGACAGGTTTCTCCAGCGTTCGAACTAGGGTTCGGTTTCCTCAACGATTGGGGAGATTTCGGGCAAGGGGACCATCACCGTGGGATTCGTCACTTGGTAACGCACCTGGGGTTGGATTTTTACATGGTGCAATGGAGTATTTGGTGCTGCGATTTCGTGATGTTGGGGTTGACAACTGATGATGGCGGTTTGATTGAAGTCGTCGAGTGTGTTAGTTTATGTATGAAGGAGTGTGGTTTTGGACGAGGTGTATTCTATTGATTTCTATTTCGAGATACATGGACGAAATGGTGGTGGAAATCACAGAAATGGTGAGCGTGTTAAAGAGGAGGAGGTCACGGCATCGTGTAATTTGGGAAAGAAAGGAGCTGTACACGGCCAGGTTCTTCAAAGTGGTAATGGGCCAAAGAGGAAAAGCTAAGCCTAATTCAAATTTACAAAGTTTATTTTAAATAGAGTTTTGATTTGTGTTTGAAAATGGAAATGGCGTGAGCAGGAGATCGGTTTTTCCTGGAGTTGGGATTTTGTTTGTGCGAAGGAAGAAGAAGGCTCATAGTGGGTTGGATGCGGATGTAGGCCGGATAAAAGGTTAAAGCCCAACGAAGTTTTATATATATGTTATAATCCAATTTAAAGAGTGAACGAATTTGTAACCTTAATATCTTTGCCATACGATATCAGAATCACGAACGGTCTGATCCATTGGGACCGTATGGACGACGACTACAATATGGAACCAACTAGAAGTGGATTGGGGCTCGTTACAATTTATAGCAAAATAAATTGTCCGTCTGAATCAAAGACAGTTAATCTTTTTTAACGATAACAGTCCAATGTGAGTAAATCTCACTAACTCTAAACAGTTTATAATTTCATGTTGTATTTTTAGAACTGTTAAATATGGGCTGATTGACTGTGTGTTGACTGTTTGATTGAACTACTAGTCAGTTAGTTGAATTTCTATGTTGATTCTGTTTAACAGAATATATCATATGGAACTGAAAGTGATGTTGATTTTATTGCGTAACATCTGTGGATGCAGGGAAACAGGTTGGAGGAATCCGACTGGATTCCTCAATAGTTATTTTACTATTTTTCATATATTGTGATATATGATGTGATATATAATCTGTTGTCAATTATATTTGTTTGGACGATATTGATCATCGTGATTTGATGTGTTGAATACCATAACATACCAGAATGTTGATAAGGAAATTTTCAAGGTGATATTGAAAATAAAATATTTATAAAAGAAATATTTATGAATAAGAAATATTTATAAATTGGAATATTTATAAATAGGAGATATTTAGAAAAGGGAGATTATAAAATCAAAGAATATATTTGAAAAGGGAATATTTGCAAAACATTTGCAAATAGAATAATAGAAAAGGAAAGATTTGAAAATCATTTACAAATAGAATTGATAGGAAATATTTAGAAAATAAATAGAGTTAAAAAGGGAAATTTATTTATAACGGAATAGGACGTTATAAAAGGGAAAACGTTATAAAAAGGAAACTGTTATAAGAAGGAAATCATTTTAAAGTGGAGAACTGTTAGTAAAAGTAAATCTTTAAAAATGAATAAACGTTGTTAAAAAGGAAATCTTTATAAAGCGAATAAAGTCAGTAAATCGAATATGGTATTCGAAAGGAGTTAAATCGAATATGGTATTCGAAAGGAGTTAAATCGAATATGGTATTCGAAAGGAGTTAAATCGAATTTGGTATTCGAAGGGAGTTAAATCGAATATGGTATTCGAAAGGAGTTAAATCGAATATAAGTTATTTGAAGGGAGTTAAATCGAATATGGTATTCGAAAGTTAGTAAATCGAATTAGTTATTCGAAAAGGGGTTAGTCGAATCGAGTTAGCTGAATAGGGTTAATCAAATATTTGTTATTCGAATAAGAGTTAACCAGTTAGAGTTAATCAAATAGAGTTAATCCAATAGCATTAGTCCAATAGAGTTAAATACATACGAGTTATTCGAATTAGTTATTCGAATAGAGTTAAACACATAAGAGTTATTGAATGAGTTAATCTAAAGGGGTTATCGATTATAGTTTAATCGAAAGGACTTATCGAATTAATTATTCGAAAGGAGTTATCGATTATAGTTTAATCGAACGGAGTTATCGAATTAGTTACTCGAAAGGAGTTAAGTAAAAAGAGTAAATCGATTAGGTTTAAATAAATAGAGTTAATCGAATTTAGTTTATTCGAAGGAAGGTTAATCGGATCTAGTTATGCGTAAGAGAGATTATCAAATATGGTTATTCGAAGGGAGGAGTTATCGAATAGAGATTTTTTTGAACGAAAGTTACGTAAGGAAGTGTTTAAGAGTAAAAGATGAACTTACCCTAATTCGATATTTGAAATGTTGTTCAGTTAAGGTCTGAGAGGTAGTCATACCCCAACTTGATTGACTTCGTTTTTAATTTAGAAATGGTTAAGGTTCGAGAGTGAAAGTGGTTAAGTGAATTTAGTAAATAAGTATAGTGGTTTAAGTTGTCGTCGCGATGTTGATTTAAACTTCTGTTTAAATCCAAGTAAAGAAGATTTGGAATTGTTTTCCAAATAGAATCAGAAACGTAATCAAATATTGAAATTGGAAATATGGATTAGAAATGGGAACGTTTTCCAATGTTAACGTATATTTTCTAAACATAGAAAATAAGGAAATATGAATATATATATAGATATATATATGATTGATGATTGATTTGACAGAATTTCCATCTGGAAATACTATCGTTGTTGGCACACGTGTTTTCTTCAATAGTTAACTCACCGATTATCGAAGTGTTTGACCATTTTGACGTTGTTAATATGGAGAGACCGGTTGGATTATTATCCAAAGAACCACTCTGTATTGGCATAAGAGTTGTGAATCATATATGCCAAAGATAATTGAAGACAGAGTAAAGTGCAAGGGCTATTGTATAAGTCTTAGATAAAAGTGCCTAAGATGGATGTACTGAATAGTGCCTTCGGTTCATCATGTTACTGGATGACTTGTATGGGTGACTGTCTGACAGAGTATTTCCAGAAAGGTCACGTACATTGATTTCTTCAACCGTACCAAGAGTGGAAGCGGAGAAGGAAACTTCTTTAGCTAACACGTAATGTATTGTTGTAGACGTCAATTAGTGATTTTCGATGGATCTGACAATGTGGCATTCGAAGTGAATCTGATGTGATGATGAAGCGTAACCTCAAGCCTCATCAACCGGTAAATGACAGAAATCGGGCAGGCAACATGGCTAAGTCGGTCGCTCCGCAGTAGGGTGTATAATCACTTGATCTAGAGTTTCATTTACTTCTAAAAATATATTGTTGATGCTGTCCCATTTGGGAAACGGTTGTTGATCCCAACCGTTGGTGATATACATTCGATACACTCAAGCGAAATGAGTGGTCGGTCATGTGTGGCCGGGTTTCAAGATGTTCTTGTTGAACCCAGTGTATTCCTTTCTAGAGGTACACCAGCGAAAGGTGGTTCCATACCTTGTAATAGTTGGAAATCCATTACCCAATACGTGCTTGCGGTTTTGATTATATACAATATATGTAGAACGTGAGATGAAAGCGTTTCTGCTAGATGATTATTATATTGTGTTGATAGACATTATTATAATATCAAAAGATTTTTGATATAAAGATATTTTGGATTCTCATAAGGGAAAAACCCGTTCCATTATACGGCGTGGTCTTATGAGATATCATTTACCTGCTTGAACTGTTTTAAACTGTATTACTCATACCAGTCCATGTTGCGTGCTTGGGGCATGTGTCGCATGATAGGGGGTTCTCGCTTTTCGTTAGGTGGCGAACGGGAGACTATTACCCCTACATGTCCCGAAAATGAGGGTTGGTTGGGAAGTCGAAAGGCTGGCCGTAAAATATGGTGTTGGGGTACCAATGTAAGCCACAGTGGGGTATTACCTTGCTGCTTCGGGAGGATGAGGAGAGGATGGTTGTAAAGCCTACTTGAACTAAATTTCCGGGTCATTACAGTTGGTATCAGAGCTTAAGTTAAGAATTACCTTGGCTCTGTGGCGTGACTCGGTAGAGATAGGATTAGTAATACCCTAGATTGAGTTTGAGTGTATATATACGAGTGAACGTATTTGTAGATGATATAAAAATAATTTTTTATTGTGAAGATTTATTGGTTGAGTAGTTTATGAGTTCTGGTCGATCAGTTTGATCCACTGTATCGGTAGGAGTTTATAAACACTCAAATATGATGGGTCGGCACGATATGTTTTTAAAAGAGGGTAAATTAAAATAATTTTACACAAAGTATATTTTGATACATATTGGATATATTGGTTGTTTATAATCGAGTAAGGTTGTAAATTAAATGGTTATGTAAATAACCAATCAGAATTCATATAAGTGAAATCCGTGGAATCAGATGAGTTAAATCTGAAATTTAAACCAGAAATTGAATTAGAATTCTGAAAAAAAATTGGATAGGTGTTTGTAAATGGATTTGGATTTAAAATAAGGAAAATTTAAGATCGTGGGAGATTTTAAATTGTTTTACAAGCAGTGTGAATTATATTTTGAAATGAATTTCAAAGTGGAAATATTTAGAAATGGTTTTATAGTATTGAACTCACTACGATCGCTGGAAAATAGATTCTGATGATGACAGCTGCATCATCAGTATTCATTTTCGAGTTGTAAGTGATGAATTACTACCAGAGATACTATTTTGAATTGTTTTGGGAAAGACAAGTTGTGTTGAATTTCAAAATGGGATTTATAATGTAACAACCCGCAAATTCTGAACCAATTTAAAAAAATTATTTTAGAAAATTTTAATGAATTTTGAGGTTATAATATAACTTATTATTAATAATAATGGCTAGAATTTATTTTTGTCGAAGTTAGAACGAATAAATTTAATTTATATATAAATGGAGTTAGAAATGGCGCGGTAGTTTGAAAATTTGATTTTAAACTTTAACTGAATGTACAGGATTCAAAATAAATCAGAATTGAGTGAAACCAGAAATATTTAAATCTGTGTAATCATATCTTTCTAATGAATCTGAAAAATTGAAATTTCATAGCGGAAATCAAAAGTTATGGCCAATTCAATTTTTAGAAAGGTCGCTGTAGAATATATATAATATTTATGGTCCAAAAGGCTACTTTTCACATATGAAGGAATTTCGACTCGAAACAACTTCCATTGAGTTCGGAATGACGTTTTTGCATTGAAAAACAGTAAACACTTATATATTTTGAGTATCGGGATTTATTTGTTTAAAAATGTATTTTTAATATTAAATATATTGGCCTTAAAAATAGTCATTTTTCAAACGACCTCCGTTTTCGACGAAACCACTTTTGTTGGAACCAGAATGTCAAATTATTGCTAGGTTTCAATTTTCAGAATTTTCCGAACTAATATGTGAGCGTGGCAAAAGAAAATGTGTTTTGACTATTTACAGTTAAATTTAAACGCCTTAAAAATAGCCATTTTTCAAACAGTGTCAGAATTCGACGTAATTAATTTTGTTAGGACCGTATCGTCATAACATATACAAATATATTTTTTCTGGATTTTTCGAAGTCCATTTGTGGCCTCGGTGAATTTATATGTGCAGACGAATTAAATTAATAAAGGAATTAAATATTAAATTAAATAATACAGGCCACAGACAGCCGTTTGGGCTGACGGGACCTGTCCCATTGGATTCGGAATATGGGCTATTGTCTAGGGTCACTTTCTGCTGGACTGAATTTGAATCGGTTTGGAGGATATGGTTTTTTTCGTAAAAATACATTTTACTATTATAAATATTAGGAGATTAAAACCCTAATATATTATTCCTCTTCTTCTGCCGCCGCCCCCCTAAAATTC
The DNA here is from genome assembly GCA_030737875.1 of Allium sativum. NCBI lineage: Eukaryota > Viridiplantae > Streptophyta > Magnoliopsida > Asparagales > Amaryllidaceae > Allium > Allium sativum. The sequence continues at coordinate 807,569,627 of CM060922.1, read as the reverse complement.
AATGGCCGATTGAGCTCCATTCTTCTCCTCCTAATTTCTCCTCCATCACCAACTTTCAGACCTCAACCCATATACCACTTCGAAGACCTTCGAGCCACCTTCCCATCCATACGGTCATCATCCCGTACCAGTGCCTGAATCGACCGCCACAAGCCCCCAAAGTCGACCCGCGTCGACCACCGCCCAGGGCTGCCCACGCCGCCGAGTGGACCCCACTTCTAGGCGAGGCAGCGCCACACCCTCCTCTTCCCTGTCACATTGTCCGATCGACCTCCAGGCACCCGAACCGCGAGCAAAGTCGCGCCCTTGTTTTGAACAATATTTGAAAACTGTCGGCCTGTAGTGTTTGAAAGGAGAAGAAGGTTATTTACTTTATTAATTTATTATTTAATTAATTTAAATTGTTTTGAAACTTCGATTAACCATATCTAACTCATTTCAATTCGAAATTCGATGATTTCAGCGACGTTGTAATCGTGTGACTGAGATCTACACATCTAAACTGACTGGAGTTGATTCTGAACAGTTTGAATTTTGGCCAAAAATCGTCAACGACTGTGAGAATCTCTGATTTTTACAATCTAATTAATTTAAATAATTACTTTATTCTGTTAAATAATTATCTGTATGTTATTTAATCAGATCTGCGTTGTGATGTATTGTGCTGGTTGTTCAGATGGATTATATTGAACTGTATTGCGTTGTATTGTATAGATCTGTATTTGTAAATTTAGATCTGTATAAATTTCTAAATAATAAAATAAAAATTGGTTAACATATTTATATTTACCTTTTATGGTTAAATAAAAGGACATATTTAGTAAACACATATTTATTCACATGTTGTTTGTAAATTAAAGAGCACATCTTGAATTCATTTTTTTATTTACAATTTATGTGTAAATAAAAAGACATGATTGATAAACACATTTTTGTTTACATTTTATTTGTAAATAAAAATCATATTTGAATAACATACTTTTATTTACATTTTATGTGTAAATAAAAAGACATATTTGAGAAACCTATTTTGTTTACATTTCTGTATGTAAATAAGGTTTCATATTTAAGAATTATATTTTTATTAACATTTCATATGTTAATAAAAACCCATTTTAAAAAATTACATCTTGTTTACGGTTTATATGTAAATAAAAGGGTAAGTGTTTAGAAACTACATTTTTGTTTACATTTTATATGTAAATAAAAATCCATTTTTAGAAATTATATTTTTATTTGCAGTTTATATGTAAATGAAAATCCATGGTTAAAAATAGAATGGCACACAAATATTAACATAGAAATGAATCATCCTTTTTATTTTGTGTTCTTAACACAATATACACATAGAAAAATGAATCATCCTTTTTATTTGCGTTCTTAACACAAATAGGAACATAGAAAAAAATGAACTATCTTTTTATTTGTGTTTTCAACACAAAAATACACATAGAAATGAGTCACCCTTTTTATTTATGTTCTTAACACAAAAACAAACCTGGAAATAAAGTCCATCTTTTTATATACATGCTACAACACAAATATATACTTAGAATCTATTACACAAATAAAATTCACTTTTATTTGTCGCTTGAGAACCTAGAATTTGTTGCACAAATAAAATTCACTTTTTTATTTGTCATTTGAAACTCAGAATTTATTTAACAAATAAAATTTACTTTTTATTTGTCATTTGAAAATTAGAATTTATTATACAAATAAAATTCACTTTTATTTGACATTAGAATACATAGAAAAATATATACATATATACATTCTTTTATATGTTATTAGAATGTATAGAAAAGTATAAACAAATAAAAGGATTCTTTTATTTGTTATTAGAACACATAGGAAAGTGTAAAACAATAAAATACCCTTTTTATGTTATTCTAGAATTAAAATTAAAGTTTGGTCTTTTATTTGCATTCACAAATGTAAACATATATTGAAAATAAAGTTTTGATCTTTTATTTGCATTCACAAATGCAAACACATATTGAAAAATAAAGTTTCGTTCTTTTACTTGCATTCACACATGCAAATATATATATATTGAAAACCAAATTGTTCTTTTGTTTGGAATCACTAATGTAAATATACATGGAAATTAAAGTCTATTCTTTTATTTGCATTCTCTAATGCAAATATACATTAAAGTATAAATTGTTCTTTTATCTGCATTCCCTAATGCAAATATATATTGAAAATAAAATTTGTTCTCTTTACAACCACAAACGTAAATATACTTTGAAAATAAAGTTTGTTCTTATATTTGCATTCCACAATGCAATATAACATCTAAGATAAAAGTTACATTTTTATTTGCAAACTTAGATGCAAACAAATTTATTTAAAGACAAAGGTTACATCTTTGTTGCATGTTTTAAATGCGAACAAAGCATTAAAATCAATGTTACATTTTTTTTAAATTTATTTACTTCACTTGATGTAAGTAAACATAAAATAAGGAGTTGTTCTTTTATTTACATTTCTTGATGTAAATAAAACTAGAAATTAAATATTACATTTTTATTTGCATTACTCAACGCAAACAAACAGGGAATAAAAGAAACAATTTTATTTGCAATCCTTAATGCAAATAAATTATGAAATGAATTGAAATAAAAGATTTTATTTTATCGTCGCTTTTATTTCCATTAATGGACGTAACATAAAGATTTCATTTGTTCATTGTTTTCAAATAAAAAGATTGTACATTTAAAATTTACATTTTTTTATGTAATTTATATTTCAATAAATAGAAATAAATAGTTCATTTTTATTGACATTTTACTTGTGGTAAAAAGAATAGAAATAAAAAAGACATTTTTATTCTTTGTTATATATTGTGTTATATATTGTGTATTACACTGCCACAGACAAGTTACCTGACCTGTTTATGTGATTGGGTCGATCATTTTCACACATCGCCCAAGTGCACAAATGAATTTATTATTTGTTTGTTGGCTGAAACCCCACACGGGTGTTGGGATGAAATTTATATACACTAATCCCAATATTTAGTTGTATGTTGATCGTTAGATCGACAGGCTGCGATGAGCATTATTATTTAATTTTAACGCTTACACAGTGGAATTTACACTTTGGATGCAGATGGATGATTTGATGGTTTTACTATTATAGTCATATATATGATGGGTGTGAAATCCATATAATCCAAAATTATATGGTAAATGATTGAGTCGCTTTTCGATTCTGGTGTTCTTTTAAATAATAATATTCTTACATTAGAAATTCTTTTTATATAAAGAATATATTTTAATATAAAAATATACTTTTAATCAAGTATATGTTAAAACAAAGAATAGTTGTAAAAGATAAAGATTTGTAATATAAAGAATGCTTCTCATTTAGAGTCTTTATATAAAGAATATTCTTATGATTATTTTAAAATATGTTTTTAAAAGATTACTAGCATTTGCAATTATATTTTGTGATATGAAATAAATTGAGATGTGAAGTGGATTTATCGTGGACGATGTTTTAAACGACATTTGTCCTTTAATCCAATTTACATTGAAATTATTATTTGGAATTTATAAATCTAATTTATAGATTTAAAAAGGCATTTTCTAAAAATCAAGTTTTCCAATTTAATATATTAAATAGGAATTAAGTGGAAATTCGATGGGTAATAATCGAAATGGGCTTCTGTAAAAGAAGACCGATATTATATATGGAATTTAAGAGGCTTTGCCGTTATTCCATGTATATTGTTAGTCCGATACAGATATTCATATTGATTATGTATTGATTTGATTTCTGTGAAATTCCTTATTTTAGAAATTGATTTGTGGGTTTATCGTGAACTGTGTTTTAAAGAACACTAGTTTTTTAACCCGTTTGAAGACAAAATTTATTCCATAAAATAAATGATCTTGTAATAATAATTTTTGATATTAAATCAAAATTAGAGTTTTAATAATTATTTTAAGGAAGATTTAAGATTTTATTTTCAAAGATTATCTTTGATAAAATTAATGAGAATCTTTTAATATGAGTATTCTTATTAAAAGAATATTCGGAGTTGAAATGTGGCGTAATGTGTGATTTCCCAATATTTGATTTTTAATCACAAAATACGCGAGTTATTCAGAAAGACCGGGTTTAACCCACTCTGAATAATCCTCACGACGATCAAGAGTCGAAGATGAAGACGGTGGTTGAAGACCGAAGGTTTTCACATCGTTGGGATGGTGATGACTGGTATCTTGAATTGGGACTGTACATCCCAAGGCAAGGTATTTGGTAATGATCGTCCAAACGTATTTGGAGATCGACGGACACGTTGTTTCGCTCAGATCCAGAGCAGACTTGTAAATGGATTGTGTGTCTGACATTGTTTTCCTTTCTACTGTATTTGTTGAACGCTACTGATTATATATTTCTGTTTGGTGGTGAAGAATTTATTCTTTACTTATCACCCTTCTCTAAGACGTATGAGCTTAGAGGTTATATATATATTGGTAGATGATCAATAATATGGTAGGGTCTGACAATGTGACATGCTAAGATGCAAATGATCAAGGCTTTGTTGAAAAGCAGGCCTTGTGGTTGATGATCAAAGCATAGCCTGTTTAGGCATAGCTTTGTGTATATCGTGACTTCGCGAGCCTCACACCTCGGTATGAGTCAAAAACGGGATATGGACCGTAGGGAGTGCACACGTTTCTTTCTAGCTAGGAGTGGTGTTTGGGCTTTTACACGGCCCGACATTTTACTTATGTGGATTTTGGATTGAGGTACCTCTCGGGTTTTTATAGGCCGGAAGTGGTCATATTATAGGTCCAAAGGGACCGGGAAACGTTTGTTGAGGCATAACTAATCCACTACCGTTAGGTAAGGACCGGCCCTACCGCATTCAAGGGTTCACTGCGGGGGATCCTGAGGCATTTGCTAGAGTGTCTCGAATCGGAAGAGGACAATCCCTAGCCTCGATCTCATGATGGAAATCCAATTCCCAATACGCCCTTGCGGTTTTGATTGTAAACTTATATATGGCGACATAGCAGGATGGGGTACTATGCTGTCTAAGATTAATACATTTATATTGAAATGTTTTAAATATATATATACACACTAATAATAATATCGTTTTTACGTATCAAGCATCTTTTGACCATTATAAGGTAAAACCCTATCCTCTGGTGTGCGTTGCATTGTGTGATGGGACCTGGGTCTTATAATGGTTTCATTTTTCTAAAAAGCATTACGTTATTTGACGATCTGCTTTAATTATGCACTGGCAATCCAATGGAGTAAACTCGTTCCGCGTTAGCGGCGTGGTCCGGTGATTAGCCTACTTATTAGATAGGTTAAGTTAAGAAATTCTCACACCAGTCCCACGACTGACCTGTAGTTTGTTTCACTTTGCAAACTCGGGTGCCCTCTTTCCACACGGGCAGTCGAGTAGCATTTTGTAGATACAGTTAAGCAGGATCCTGGATTGAAGTCTGAAGCTGGGTCCAGAATATTGATGGCCTTCCGCTAAGATTAGTTCCGCTGCAATGTATTTAATTTATTGTAAATGTATCTTCCGTTGTATTATTATCGATGTACTCTGATATATTCTGTACTCTGATGTAACATTTATTATTGATGTTATAAAAGTCTGTGTTGTTGTTCTGATGTGTTGTATGCCCAAAGTTAATGTACGCGGGTTTTGAACGGTCTTGATCGATCTTGCGATCGATTGGGGTTGGGCGAAATCCGGGTCGTTACATCTGGTATCAGAGCCAGGTTAGCTCAAATCTTTGGGGTACAACTCATTAGAACTAAACAGAAGACTCATCAGAGGTTGGATTAGTAATATCCAATAAGAATACTCATTAGAGATAGGATCAGCAGTATCCTAGAATGAGAATACTCATTAGAGATGGGGTTAGCAACGCACTAGAATGAGTCAGAGTGAAGAATAATTCATAATTAACATACTTGTTATTATATATAGTTCGATTTTAGAAAATATGATTTTTGAATATATAAAAGTTATATATTTTTGAAAATTTAATCAACTAATTGATTGATGATTGGGTTGTGTGACTATGAGTTCAACTAATAAAATGATTAAACAACTAAAGAATGAAAATTAAATTAGTTAAATAAACAACTTTAGCTTCATTTCCTTTTCGAGGACGAAAAGATTTTAAGTGGGGGAGATTGTAACAACCCGCAAATTCTGAACCAATTTAAAAAATGTATTTTAGAAAATTTTAATGAATTTTGAGGTTATAATATAACTTATTATTAATAATAATGGCTAGAGTTTATTTTTGTCGAAGTTAGAACGAATAAATTTAATTTATATATAAATGGAGTTAGAAATGGCGCGGTAGTTTGAAAATTTGATTTTAAACTTTAACTGAATGTACAGGACTCAAAATAAATCAGAATTGAGTGAAACCAGAAATATTTAAATCTGTTTAATCATATCTTTCTAACGAATTTGAGAAATTGAAATTTCATTGCGGAAATCAAAAGTTATGGCCAATTCAATTTTTAGAAAGGTCGTTGTAGAATATATATATATATATATATATATATATATATAATATGGCCCAAAAGGCTACTTTTCACATATGAAGGAATTTCAACTCGAAACCACTTCCATTGAGTTTGGAATGACGTTTCTGCATTGAAAAACAGTAAACACTTATATATTTTGAGTGTCGGGATTTATTTGTTTAAAAATGTATTTTTAATATTAAATATATTGGCCTTAAAAATAGTCATTTTTCAAACGATCTCCATTTTCGACGAAACCACTTTTGTTGGAACCGGAATGTCAAATTATTTCTAGTTTTCAATTTTCAGAATTTTCCGAATTAATATGTGAGCGTGGCAAAAGAAAATGTGTTTTGACTATTTATAGTTAAATTTAAACGCCTTAAAAATAGCCATTTTTCATACAGTGTCAGAATTCGACGTAATTAATTTTGTTAGGACCGTATCGTCATAACATAGACAAATATATTTTTTCTAGATTTTTCGGAGTCCGTTTGTGGACTCGGTGAATTTAAATATGCAGACGAATTAAATTAATAAAGGAATTAAATATTAAATTAAATAATACAGGCCACAGACAACCATTTGGGCTGACGGAACCTGTCCCATTGGATCCGAAATATGGGCTATTGGCTAGGGTCACTTTCTGCTGGACTGAATTTGAAGGGGTTTGGAGGATATGTTTTTTTTCCGTAAAAATACATTTTAATATTATAAATATTAGGAGATTAAAACCCTAATATACTATTCCTCTTCTTCTGCCGCCGCCCCCCTAAAATTCAATGGCCGATTGAGCTCCATTCTTCTCCTCCTAATTTCTCCTCCATCACTAACTTTCAGACCTCAACCCATATACCACTTCGAAGACCTTCGAGCCACCTTCCCAACCATACGGTCATAATCCCATACCAGTGCCTGAATCGACCGCCACAAGCCCCCAAAGTCGACCCGCGTCGACCGCCGCCCAGGGCTACCCACGCCGCCGAGTGGGCCCCACTTCCAGGCGAGGCAGCGCCATACCCCCCTCTTCCCCATCACATTGTCCGATCGACCTCCAGGCACCCGAACCGCGAGCAAAGTCGCGCCCTAGTTTTGAACAATGTTTGAAAATTGTCGGCCTGTAGTGTCTGAAAGGAGAAGAAGGTTATTTACTTTATTAATTTATTATTTAATTAATTTAAATTGTTTTGAAACTTCGATTAACCATATCAAACTCATTTCAATTCGAAATTCGATGATTTCAGCGACGTTGTAATCGTGTGACTAAGATCTATGCATCTAAACTGACTGGAGTTGATTCTGAACAGTTTGAAATTTGGCCAAAAATCGTTAACGACTGTGAGAATCTCTGATTTTTACAATCTAATTAATTTGAATAATTATTTTATTCTGTTAAATAATTATCTGTATGTTATTTAATCAGATCTGCGTTGTGATGTATTATGCTGGTTGTTCTGATGGATTATATTGAACTGTATTGCGTTATATTGTATAGATCTGTGTTTGTAAATTTACATCTGTATAAATTTGTAAATAATAAAATAAAAATTGGTTAACATATTTATATTTACCTTTTATGGTTAAATAAAAGGACATATTTAGTAAACACATATTTATTCACATGTTGTTTGTAAATTAAAGGGCACATCTTGAATTCATTTTTTTATTTACAATTTATGTGTAAATCAAAAGACATGATTGATAAACACATTTTTGTTTACATTTTATTTGTAAATAAAAACCATATTTGAATAACATACTTTTATTTACATTTTATGTGTAAATAAAAAGACATATTTGAGAAACCTCTTTTGTTTACATTTCTGTATGTAAATAAGGTTTCATATTTAAGAATTATATTTTTATTAACATTTCATATGTTAATAAAAACCCATTTTAAAGAATTACATCTTTTTTACGGTTTATATGTAAATAAAAGGGTAAGTGTTTAGAAACTACATTTTTATTTACATTTTATATGTAAATAAAAATCCATTTTTAGAAATTATATTTTTATTTGCAGTTTATATGTAAATGAAAATCCATGGTTAAAAATAGAATGGCACACAAATATTAACATAGAAATGAATCATCCTTTTTATTTTGTGTTCTTAACACAATATACACATAGAAAAATGAATCATCCTTTTTATTTGCGTTCTTAACACAAATAGGAACATAGAAAAAAATGAACTATCTTTTTATTTGTGTTTTCAACACAAAAATACACATAGAAATGAGTCACCCTTTTTATTTGTGTTCTTAACACAAAAACAAACCTGGAAATAAAGTCCATCTTTTTATATACATGCTACAACACAAATATATACTTAGAATCTATTACACAAATAAAATTCACTTTTATTTGTCGTTTGAGAACATAGAATTTGTTGCATAAATAAAATTCACTTTTTTATTTGTCATTTGAAACTCAGAATTTATTTGACAAATAAAATTTACTTTTTATTTGTCATTTGAAAATTAGAATTTATTATACAAATAAAATTCACTTTTATTTGACATTAGAATACATAGAAAAATATATACATATATACATTCTTTTATATGTTATTAGAATGTATAGAAAAGTATAAACAAATAAAAGGATTCTTTTATTTGTTATTAGAACACATAGGAAAGTGTAAAACAATAAAACACCCTTTTTATGTTATTCTAGATTAAAATTAAAGTTTGGTCTTTTATTTGCATTCACAAAATTAAACATATATTGCAAAATAAAGTTTTGATCTTTTATTTGCATTTACAAATGCAAACACATATTGAAAAATAAAGTTTCGTTCTTTTACTTGCATTCACACATGCAAATATATATATATATATATATATTGAAAACCAAATTGTTCTTTTGTTTGGAATCACTAATGTAAATATACATGGAAATTAAAGTCTATTCTTTTATTTGCATTCTCTAATGCAAATATACATTAAAGTATAAATTGTTCTTTTATCTGCATTCCCTAATGCAAATATATATTGAAAATAAAATTTGTTCTCTTTACAACCACAAACGTAAATATACTTTGAAAATCAAGTTTGTTCTTTTATTTACATTCCACAATGCAATATAACATCTAAGATAAAAGTTACATTTTTATTTGCAAACTTAGATGCAAACAAATTTATTTAAAGATAAAGGTTACATCTTTGTTGCATGTTTTAAATGCGAACAAAGCATTCAAATCAATGTTACATTTTTTTTTAAATTTATTTACTTCACTTGATGTAAGTAAACATAAAATAAGGAGTTGTTCTTTTATTTACATTTCTTGATGTAAATAAAACTAGAAATTAAATATTACATTTTTATTTGCATTACTCAACGCAAATAAACAGGGTATAAAAGACACAATTTCATTTGCAATCCTTAATGCAAATTAATTATGAAATGAATTGAAATAAAAGATTTTATTTTATCGTCGCTTTTATTTCCATTAATGGACGTAACATAAAGATTTCATTTGTTCATTGTTTTCAAATAAAAAGATTGTACATTTAAATTTTATATTTTTTTATGTAATTTATATTTCAATAAATAGAAATAAAGAGTTCATTTTTATTGACATTTTACCTGCGGTAAAAAGAATAGAAATAAAAGAGACATTTTTATCGTGTGTTATATATTGTGTTATATATTGTGTATTACACTGCCATAGACAAGTTACCTGACCTGTTTATGTGATTGGGTCGATCATTTTCACACATCGCCCAAGTGCATAAATGAATTTATTATTTGTCTGTTGGCTGAAACCCCACACGGGTGTTGGGATGAAATTTATATACACTAATCCCAATATTTAGTTGTATGTTGATCGTTAGATCTACAGGCTGCGATGAGCGTTATTATTTAATTTTAACGCTTACATAGTGGAATTTACACTTTGGATGCAAATGGATGATTTGATGGTTTTATTATTATTGTCATATATATGATGGGTGTGAAATCCATATAATCCAAAATTATATGGTAAATGATTGAGTCACTTTTCGATTCCGGTGTTCTTTTAAATAATAATATTCTTACATTAGAAATTCTTTTTATATAAAGAATATATTTTAATATAAAAATATATTTTTAATCAAGTATATGTTAAAACAAAGAATATTTGTAAAAGATAAAGATTTGTAATATAAAGAATGCTTCTCATTTAGAGTCTTTATATAAAGAATATTCTTATGATTATTTTAAAATATGTTTTTAAAAGATTACTAGCATTTGCAATTATATTTTGTGATATGAAATAAATTGAGATGTGAAGTGGATTCATCGTGGACGATGTTTTAAACGACATTTGTCCTTTAATCCAATTTACATTGAAATTATTATTTGGAATTTATAAATCTAATTTATAGATTTAAAAGGGCATTTTCTAAAAATCAAGTTTTCCAATTTAATATATTAAATAGGAATTAAGTGGAAATTCGATGGGTAATAATCGAAATTGGCTTCTGTAAAAGAAGACCGATATTATATATGGAATTTAAGAGGCTTTGCCGTTATTCCATGTATATTGTTAGTCCGATACAGAAATTCATATCGATTATGTATTGATTTGATTTCTGTGAAATTCCTTATTTTAGAAATTGATTTGTGGGTTTATCGTGAACTATGTTTTAAAGAACACTAGTTCTTTAACCCGTTTGAAGACAAGATTTATTCCATAAAATAAATGATCTTATAATAATGATTTTTGATATTAAATCAAAATTAGAGTTTTAATAATTCTTTTAAGGAAGATATAAGATTTTATTTTCAAAGATTATCTTTGATAAAATTAATGAGAATCCTTTAATATGAATATTCTTATTAAAAGAATATTCAGAGTTGAAATGTGGCGTAATGTGTGATTTTCGAATATTTGATTTTTAATCACAAAATACGCGAGTTATTCAGAAAGACCGGGTTTAACCCATTTTGAATAATCCTCACGACGATCAAGAGTCGAAGATGAAGACGGTGGTTGAAGACCGAAGGTTTTCACATCGTTTGGATGGTGATGACTGGTATCTTGAATTGGGACTGTACATCCCAAGGCAAGGTATTTGGTAATGATCGTCCAAAGGTATTTGGAGATCGACGGACAAGTTGTTTCGCTCAGACCCAGAGTGGACTTGTAAATGGATTGCGTGTCTGACATTGTATTCCTTTCTACTGTATTTGTTGAACGCTACTGATTATATATTTCTGTTTGGTTGTGAAGAATTAATTCTTTACTTATCACCCTTCTCTAAGATGTATGAGCTTAGAGGTTATATATATATTGGTAGATGATCAATAATATGGTAGGGTCTGACAATGTGACATGCTAAGATACAAATGATCAAGGCTTTGTTGAAAAACAGGCCTTGTGGTTGATGATCAAAGCATAGCCTGTTTAGGCATAGTTTTGTGTATATCGTGACTTCGCGAGCCTCACACCCCGGTATGAGTCAAAAACGGGATATGGACCGTAGGGAGTGCACACGTTTCTTTCTAGCTAGGAGTGGTGTTTGGGCTTTGACACGGCCCGACATTTTACTTATGTGGATTTTGGATTGAGGTACCTCGGGTTTTTATAGGCCGAAAGTGGTCATATTATAGGTCCAAAGGGACCGGGAAACGTGTGCTCAGGCATAACTAATCCAGTACCGTTAGGTAGGGACCGGCCCTACCGCATCCAAGGGTTCACTGCGGGGGATCCTGAGGCATTTGCTAGAGTGTCTCGAATCGGAAGAGGACGATGCCTAGCCTCGATCTCATGATGGAAACCCAATTCCCAATACGCCCTTGCGGTTTTGATTGTAAACTTATATATGGCGACATAGTAGGATGGGGTACTATGCCGTCTAAGATTAATACATTTATATTGAAATGTTTTAAATATATATACACACACTAATAATAATATCGTTTTTACGTATCAAGCATCTTTTGACCATTATAAGGTAAAACCCTATCCTCTGGTGTGCGTTGCATTGTGTGATGGGACCTGGGTCTTATAATGGTTTCATTTTTCTAAAAAGCATTACGTTATTTGACGATCTACTTTAATTATGCACTGGCAATCCAATGGAGTAAACCTTTCCGCGTTAGCGGCGTGGTCCGGTGATTAGCCTACTTATTAGATAGGTTAAGTTAAGAAATTCTCACACCAGTCCCACGACTGACCTGTAGTTTGTTTCACTTTGCAAACTCGGGTGCCCTCTTTCCACACGGGCAGTCGAGTAGCGTTTTGCAGATACATTTAAGCAGGATCCTGGATTGAAGTCTGAAGCTGGGTCCAGAATATTGATGGCCTTCTGATAAGATTAGTTCCGCTACAATGTATTTAATTTATTGTAAATGTATCTTCCGCTGTATTATTATCGATGTACTCTGATATATTCTGTACTCTGATGTAACATTTATTATTGATGTTATAAAAGTCTGTGTTGTTGTTCTGATGTGTTGTATGCCCAAAGTTAACGTACGGGGTTTTTGAACGGTCTTGATAGATCTTGCGATCGATTGGGGTTGGGCGAAATCCGGGTCGTTACATCTGGTATTAGAGCCAGGTTAGCTCAAATCTTTGGGGTACAACTCATTAGAACTAAACAGAAGACTCATCAGAGGTTGGATTAGTAATATCCAATAAGAATACTCATTAGAGATAGGATCAACAGTATCCTAGAATGAGAATACTCATTAGAGATGGGGTAGCAACGCACTAGAATGAGTCGGAGTGAAGAAGAATTCATAATTAACGTACTTGTTATTATATATAGTTCGATTTTAGAAAATATGATTTTTGAATATATAAAAGTTATATATTTTTGAAAATTTAATCAACTAATTGATTGATGATTGGGTTGTGTGACTATGAGTTCAACTAATAAAATGATTAAACAACTAAAGAATGAAAATTAAATTAGTTAAATAAACAACTTTAGCTTCATTTCCTTTTCGAGGACGAAAAGATTTTAAGTGGGGGAGATTGTAACAAACCGCAAATTCTGAACCAATTTAAAAAATTTATTTTAGAAAATTTTAAAGAATTTTGAGGTTATAATATAACTTATTATTAATAATAATGGCTAGAATTTATTTTTTTCGAAGTTAGAAGGAAAATAATTTAATTTATATATAAATGGAGTTAGAAATGGCGCGGTAGTTTGAAATTTTGATTTTAAATTTTAACTCAATGTACAGGACTCAAAATAAATCAGAATTGAGTGAAACCAGAAATATTTAAATCTGTTTAATCATATCTTTCTAACGAATCTGAAAAATTGAAATTTCATAGCGGAAATCAAAAGTTCTGGCCAATTCAATTTTTAGAAAGGTCGGTGTAGAATATATATATATATATATATATATATATAATATAAATGGCCCAAAAGGCTACTTTTCACATATGAAGGAATTTCGACTCGAAACCACTTCCATTGAGTTCGGAATGACGTTTCTGCATTGAAAAACAGTAAACACTCATATATTTTGAGTGTCGGGATTTATTTGTTTAAAAATGTATTTTTAATATTAAATATATTGGCCTTAAAAATAGTCATTTTTCAAACGACCTCCGTTTTCGGCGAAACCACTTTTGTTGGAACCGGAATGTCAAATTATTGCTAGTTTTCAATTTTCAGAATTTTCCGAATTAATATGTGAGCGTGGCAAAAGAAAATGTGTTTTGACTATTTATATTTAAATTTAAACGCCTTAAAAATAGCCATTTTTCAAACAGTGTCAGAATTCGACGTAATTAATTTTTTTAGGACCGTATCGTCATAACATAGACAAATATATTTTTTCTGGATTTTCGGAGTCCGTTTGTGGACTCGGTGAATTTATATATGCAGACGAATTAACTTAATAAAGGAATTAAATATTAAATTAAATAATACAGGCCACAGACAGCCGTTTGGGCTGACGGGACCTGTCTTATTGGATCCGGAATATGGGCTATTGGCTAGGGTCACTTTCTGCTGGACTGAATTTGAACGGGTTTGGAGGATATGGTTTTTTTTCGTAAAAATACATTTTAATATTATAAATATTAGGAGATTAAAACCCTAATATACTATTCCTCTTCTTCTGCCGCCGCCCTTCTAAAATTCAATGGCCGATTGAGCTCCATTCTTCTCCTCCTAATTTCTCCTCCATCACTAACTTTCAGACCTCAACCCATATACCACTTCGAAGACCTTCGAGCCACCTTCCCATCCATACGGTCATCATTCTGTACCAGTGCCTGAATCGACCGCCACAAGCCCCCAAAGTAGACCCGCGTCGACCGCCGCCCAGGGCTACCCACACCGCCGAGTGGGCCGCACTTCCAGGCGAGGCAGCGCCATACCCCCCTCTTCCCCGTCACATTGTCCGATCGACCTCCAGGCACCCGAACCGTGAGCAAAGTCGCGCCCTAGTTTTGAACAATATTTGAAAACTGTCGGCCTGTAGTGTCTGAAAGGAGAAGAAGGTTATTTACTTTATTAATTTATTATTTAATTAATTTGAATAGTTTTGTAACTTTGATTAACCATATCTAACTCATTTCAATTCGAAATTCGATGATTTCAGCGACGTTGTAATCGTGTGACTAAGATCTATGCATGTAAACTGACTGGAGTTGATTCTGAACAGTTTGAAATTTGGCCAAAAATCGTCAACGACTGTGAGAATCTCTGATTTTTACAATCTAATTAATTTAAATAATTATTTTATTCTGTTAAATAATTATCTGTATGTTATTAAATCAGATCTGCGTTGTGATGTATTGTGTTGGTTGTTCTGATGGATTATATTGAACTGTATTGCGTTGTATTGTATAGATCTGTATTTGTAAATTTAGATCTGTATAAATTTCTAAATAATAAAATAAAAATTGGTTAACATATTTATATTTACCTTTTATGGTTAAATAAAAGGACATATTTAGTAAACACATATTTATTCACATGTTGTTTGTAAATTAAAGAGCACATCTTGAATTCATTTTTTTATTTACAATTTATGTGTAAATAAAAAGACATGATTGATAAACACATTTTTGTTTACATTTTATTTGTAAATAAAAACCATATTTGAATAACATACTTTTATTTACATTTTATGTGTAAATAAAAAGACATATTTGAGAAACCTATTTTGTTTACATTTCTGTATGTAAATAAGGTTTCATATTTAAGAATTATATTTTTATTAACATTTCATATGCTAATAAAAACCCATTTCAAAGAATTATATCTTGTTTACGGTTTATATGTAAATAAAAGGGTAAGTGTTTAGAAACTACATTTTTGTTTACATTTTATATGTAAATAAAAATCCATTTTTAGAAATTATATTTTTATTTGCAGTTTATATGTAAATGAAAATCCATGGTTAGAAATAGAATGGCACACAAATATTAACATAGAAATGAATCATCCTTTTTATTTTGTGTTCTTAACACAATATACACATAGAAAAATGAATCATCCTTTTTATTTGCGTTCTTAACACAAATAGGAACATAGAAAAAAATGAACTATCTTTTTATTTGTGTTTTCAACACAAAAATACACATAGAAATGAGTCACCCTTTTTATTTGTGTTCTTAACACAAAAACAAACCTGGAAATAAAGTCCATCTTTTTATATACATGCTACAACACAAATATATACTTAGAATCTGTTACACAAATAAAATTCACTTTTATTTCTCGTTTGAGAACTTAGAATTTGTTGCACAAATAAAATTCACTTTTTTATTTGTCATTTGAAACTCAGAATTTATTTGACAAATAAAATTTACTTTTTATTTGTCATTTGAAAATTAGAATTTATTATACAAATAAAATTCACTTTTATTTGACATTAGAATACATAAAAAAATATATACATATATACATTCTTTTATATGTTATTAGAATGTATAGAAAAGTATAAACAAATAAAAGGATTCTTTTATTTGTTATTAGAACACATAGGAAAGTGTAAAACAATAAAATACCCTTTTTATGTTATTCTAGAATTAAAATTAAAGTTTGGTCTTTTATTTGCATTCACAAATGTAAACATATATTGAAAATAAAGTTTTGATCTTTTATTTGCATTCACAAGTGCAAACACATATTGAATAATAAAGTTTCGTTCTTTTACTTGCATTCACACATGCAATATATATATATATATTGAAAACTAAATTGTTCTTTTGTTTGGATTCACTAATATAAATATACATGGAAATTAAAGTCTATTCTTTTATTTGCATTCTCTAATGCAAATATACATTAAAGTATAAATTGTTCTTTTATCTGCATTCCCTAATGCAAATATATATTGAAAATAAAATTTGTTCTCTTTACAACCACAAACGTAAATATACTTTGAAAATCAAGTTTGTTCTTTTATTTGCATTCCACAATGCAATATAACATCTAAGATAAAAGTTACATTTTTATTTGCAAACTTAGATGCAAACAAATTTATTTAAAGACAAAGGTTACATCTTTGTTGCATGTTTTAAATGCGAACAAAGCATTAAAATCAATGTTACATTTTTTTTAAATTTATTTACTTCACTTGATGTAAGTAAACATAAAATAAGGAGTTGTTCTTTTATTTACATTTCTTGATGTAAATAAAACTAGAAATTAAATATTACATTTTCATTTGCATCACTCAACGCAAATAAACAGGGAATAAAACACACAATTTCATTTGCAATCCTTAATGCAAATAAATTATGAAATGAATTGAAATAAAAGATTTTATTTTATCGTCGCTTTTATTTCCATTAATGGACGTAACATAAAGATTTCATTTGTTCATTGTTTTCAAATAAAAAGATTGTACATTTAAAATTTACATTTTTTATGTAATTTATATTTCAATAAATAGAAATAAAGAGTTCATTTTTATTGACATTTTACATGCGGTAAAAAGAATAGAAATAAAAGAGACATTTTTATCGTGTGTTATTTATTGTGTTATATATTGTGTATTACACTACCATAGACAAGTTACCTGACCTATTTATGTCATTGGGTCGATCATTTTCACACATCGCCCAAGTGCACAAATGAATTTATTATTTGTTTGTTGGCTGAAACCGCACACGGATGTTGGGATGAAATTTATATACACTAATCCCAATATTTAGTTGTATGTTGATCGTTAGATCGACAGGCTGCGATGAGCGTTATTATTTAATTTTAACGCTTACACAGTGGAATTTACACTTTGAATGCAGATGGATGATTTGATGGTTTTACTATTATTGTCATATATATGATGGGTGTGAAATCCATATAATCCAAAATTATATGGTAAATGATTGAGTCTCTTTTCGATTCCGGTGTTCTTTTAAATAATAATATTCTTACATTAGAAGTTCTTTTTATATAAAGAATATATTTTAATATAAAAATATATTTTTAATCAAGTATATGTTAAAACAAATAATATTTGTAAAAGATAAAGATTTGTAATATAAAGAATGCTTCTCATTTAGAGTCTTTATATAAAGAATATTCTTATGATTATTTTAAAATATGTTTTTAAAAGATTACTAGCATTTGCAATTATATTTTGTGATATGAAATAAATTGAGATGTGAAGTGGATTTATCGTGGACGATGTTTTAAACGACATTTGTCCTTTAATCCAATTTACATTGAAATTATTATTTGGAATTTATAAATCTAATTTATAGATTTAAAAAGGCATTTTCTAAAAATCAAGTTTTCCAATTTAATATATTAAATAGGAATTAAGTGGAAATTCGATGGGTAATAATCGAAATGGGCTTCTGTAAAAGAAGACCGATATTATATATGGAATTTAAGAGGCTTTGCCGTTATTCCATGTATATTGTTAGTCCGATACAGAAATTCATATCGATTATGTATTGATTTGATTTCTGTGAAATTCCTTATTTTAGAAATTGATTTGTGAGTTTATCGTGAACTATGTTTTAAATAACACTAGTTCTTTAACCCGTTTGAAGACAAGATTTATTCCATAAAATAAATGATCTTGTAATAATGATTTTTGATATTAAATCAAAATTAGAGTTTTAAAAATTCTTTTAAGGAAGATTTAAGATTTTATTTTCAAAGATTATCTTTTGAAAAAATTAATGAGAATCCTTTAATATGAATATTCTTATTAAAAGAATATTCGGAGTTGAAATGTGGCGTAATGTGTGATTTTCCAATATTTGATTTTTAATCACAAAATACGCGAGTTATTCAGAAAGACCGGGTTTAACCCATTTTGAATAATCCTCACGACGATCAAGAGTCGAAGATGAAGACGGTGGTTGAAGACCGAAGGTTTTCACATCGTTGGGATGGTGATGACTGGTATCTTGAATTGGGACTGTACATCCCAAGGCAAGATATTTGGTAATGATCGTCCAAACGTATTTGGAGATCGACGGACACGTTGTTTCGCTCAGACCCAGAGCGGACTTGTAAATGGATTGCGTGTCTGACATTGTATTCCTTTCTACTGTATTTGTTGAACGCTACTGATTATATATTTCTGTTTGGTGGTGAAGAATTAATTCTTTACTTATCACCCTTCTCTAAGATGTATGAGCTTAGAGGTTATATATATATTGGTAGATGATCAATAATATGGTAGGGTCTGACAATGTGACATGCTAAGATGCAAATGATCAAGGCTTTGTTGAAAAGCAGGCCTTGTGGTTGATGATCAAAGCATAGCCTGTTTAGGCATAGCTTTGTGTATATCGTGACTTCGCGAGCCTCACACCCCGGTATGAGTCAAAAACGGGATACGAACCGTAGGGAGTGCACACATTTCTTTCTAGCTAGGAGTGGTGTTTGGGCTTTGACACGGCCCGACATTTTACTTATGTGGATTTTGGATTGAGGTACCTCGGGTTTTTATAGGCCGGAAGTGGTCATATTATAGGTCCAAAGGGACCGGGAAACGTGTGCTCAGGCATAACTAATCTAGTACCGTTAGGTAGGGACCGGCCCTACCGCATCCAAGGGTTCACTGCGGGGGATCCTGAGGCATTTGCTAGAGTGTCTCGAATCGGAAGAGGACGATCCCTAGCTTCGATCTCATGATGGAAAACCCAATTCCCAATACGCCCTTGCGGTTTTGATTGTAAACTTATATATGGCGACATAGTAGGATGGGATACTATGCCGTCTAAGATTAATACATTTATATTGAAATGTTTTAAATATATATACACACACTAATAATAATATCGTTTTTACGTATCAAGCATCTTTTGACCATTATAAGGTAAAATCCTATCCTCTGGTGTGCGTTGCATTGTGTGATGGGACCTGGGTCTTATAATGGTTTCATTTTTCTAAAAAGCATTACGTTATTTGACGATCTACTTTAATTATGCACTGGCAATCCAATGGAGTAAACCGTTCCGCGTTAGCGGCATGGTCCGGTGATTAGCCTACTTATTAGATAGGTTAAGTTAAGAAATTTTCACACCAGTCCCACGACTGACCTGTAGTTTGTTTCACTTTGCAAACTCGGGTGCCCTCTTTTCACATGGGCAGTCGAGTAGCTTTTTGCAGATACAGTTAAGCAGGATCCTGGATTGAAGTCTGAAGCTGGGTCCAGAATATTGATGGCCTTCCGCTAAGATTAGTTCCGCTGCGATGTATTTAATTTATTGTAAATGTATCTTCCGTTGTATTGTTATCGATGTACTCTGATATATTCTGTACTCTGATGTAACATTTATTATTGATGTTATAAAAGTCTGTGTTGTTGTTCTGATGTGTTGTATGCCCAAAGTTAACGTACGCGAGTTTTGAACGGTCTTGATCGATCTTGCGATCGATTGGGGTTGGGCAAAATCCAGGTCGTTACATTTAATATAGCATTTAAATAATAGAATTTAATATATAGATTTGAATAATAGAAGTGATATAAAATTTGAATAGAAATTGAATAGAGTTAACTAAGTCGAAGAGGAATTAGTTAATCGAGTTTTGAATTTGAAGTTGAACTTTGAAAGGTGAATTGGATTTGTAAATGGATAGTCGAAATCGAATATAGAACTTAAATTTGAAATTTGGATTCAAATTAGTTAATAAGCAAGTTAAAATATATTTGAACATGTCATGTTCAAATATAAAAGTGAAATAGACTATGGAGTTAATTAACAAATTAATTAACGAATTGAGTTAAAACGATCAGGTATAGTTAAAATAGATTGGGCAGGTATAAATATACATGAGATAGGTATGGATCTGGTATGAAGGTATATAAATAGAATGCTCGACGAAAAGGTATGTATTTAATTCATATATGAGATTTTATGCGCCGTATCGGCTAGCCGCTTGGCTTTTTCTTTTTCTTTTGGATTGTTGAGGGCCATGGGAGGCTATTTGAAATATCCCGATGCTCCTGGTACAAAGGAGTTTATAGCGATTTTTTCTGGGAATTTAAGGAGTTAGAATATGAAACACCCCACCTCCGTTAGGGTCACTCTCAAAGGGAATGCCCTAATTTTGGTGGAGGTTTATAAGTATAAGTCACAGATATACAAGATAGATATAAGAACACATATTTTTGAACAGCGGAAAAACAACAACTTTTATTTCATTAAAAATACGTGTTACAACAACCATACCATAATTGTCTTACAATACTTCCAAAAACATAACATCTTCATAACAGTCTTGATTACATTATTTAAAGAAGCATAAAGAAAACATAAATAAACTGCAAAAGTCCCATAGTTGCTGTCCAAAGCCATAGTCCAAAACGAAAAGATCCAAGCAATACATTCTTTCTCTTCAAGCTGGATATGAAGGCTGGTCAAGCTGCGGTATTCCCTCCCTGTGGACCTGGGGGGGGGGGGGGGAAATGGAAGAAAAGAAAACGAAAGAAAAGTAGAGTCAGACATAAAGCCTGAGTAAGTCTAGGACTATTCAGTCTATGAATAAAGAACTGGGTATGATGAGTATAAACCAGAAATGGGAAAGCACCATATACTTAGTTAAGTTGTCTAGGGTCGAATATACTATTGTACCCCATATTAATCTCTGTACCCATATAAACTAGTTCCCAACAGGCACCCCATAATCAGGGTGAAGTGATCCATTTTATGATGATCGGCTCCTACTCGCACAGTTACATGTGTCTTACGGCCCCCGATGTTGTAGTTACCTATGCTGGTCCCACCATGGGGTGTATCAAGTCCCATGGTGGCGGCCCGACACAAATCCTAGAATGCACAGGTATGCTACTGGTGCCCAGTGCCTTATTTTTCTGCGCCGGAGTGTGTGCACGCCCGCACCCCGTTAGAACCTACACTGCTGCACCACCGCCGTCGATTTGACCTCTTACAATCAGCCCAGTAATCGTGCCCCACCCTGCCTAGTTTCAGGGTATCATGATACCTTGTAGGGTTACTGCGAAAAGGGTCCTCCGCTACTAGGTTTTCTATTTCTAGCCAACATGCTAAGTTGGTTAAATATTTTATAAACCTAACCCCCAATCAGTCTGTTTAGTTTAGCATGTTCCATCTTGATTAAGTATTAATATAATTTACTTAATCCTATCAATCCTGACTCAGCCTTAATTGTCTTATTAAAGCCTTGACCTCTCACATTAGACAGGTATTGTTGTGGCTGCCTGATGCCGGTTGGGTCCGGGCAGTCTTACGCCACAACTCAGTCTAACCTCGGGTCCTTATTGGGCTCCGTGTTTAACCACCCACATTGGATAGGTATTGTTGTGACTACTGGATAGCCGGGCGGTTCTGGGCAGGTTTACATCACAACTCAATCCAACCTCGGGTTAAACACATCGTATTTTCTACATTTACATATTTTGTATTTTTTCTCTATTTTCTTATATGTAAATATTTGCGGCCCATTATTCAAAATCAATTAATGGTGTAAGGGTTTACACCAATCATGGGCCCAACCCATTCTTGAATTTGGGCCCCTCTACTTTTATATTTTCATTTATTAATTAATTTGGCCCAACGCTATTTCCCCCGTTTAATACGTTCGTTTATTATAATATATGTTGGGCTTAGCCTTTTAAGCCCAACTTAGCCACGTGAAAAAGGGGAGGCTTAAAACGTGGTTATATACACAAAAAGGGGAATGTGAACGCATGAACTTGCAACATAACATTGGAACTACAAAATAGAAACTGGTGTACTTGCATTGTGGTAACATATACTTTGGTCATAAAGCATAAGTGACATGAATCAAACCATGTAAACTTGTAGTTAAGTTAAGAATCTAACTAAATTAGATATCATTATTGACACATAGTCTTAACTACAACATAAACCTATAATTTTACTTAGGCATAATGTCAAACATAAGCAAATCATGTTTATAAAATTACTATATGTTTACAAAGGTGCTTACTTTTGTTACTAATACAAAAGTATAGTTCAACTAGAATTATTCCAACTTAATCATGATTTTTAATCATGGCACAATTATACCCAAACATGAAATGACGGTTTTTGATCTATTCATATAACCATGGCATAAATATTCCTAAACATGAAATCATGGTTTTTACTTTATTCATGCAAACTTGCAATTAGAATGTAAATCTAACTTAGCTATGTGTAACATATATTATATATTTCTTGTTAACAACATAGGCCTAACATGTTTTTCAATTAGGCATAATACCAAACATAGCCTAGTCATATTCATAAAATCAACATAAGTTCACAAAGAGGCTTACTTTTGTTTCTAATACAAAAGTATGGTTTTATACATAGATCATGATGCCAATTCCAACATAATTTCATATGAATCATAATACCCCAAATTTGATCCAATTACGCACAAAGTGATTTTTGTACAAAAATATACATTATGTTGGCATAGTAGCAAAACCACATACTTGCATGAATCTCAATTAAACAACCACAAACGTGTAGCTTCAACATGAATTACATACTTGTGAATATCCAATCGTCATATCACAATATTCCAAATCGATTAGAATTATAGCAACGCACAAATATGAATTATTATCGCCACAATTCCATTTCTTACATTACACAAATCACACAATTATTTATTTCATATCGGAATAGCACTCTACTTACAATCGTGTGACGAATTCTTCAATTCAGGAATCTGAATTCTGGATTTGGAGATGTTATTCCCTTGACGTAGGCGTTGATTTGATTTGTTTAAGTTTGCTTTATGCTTTAGAGTTTGTCTCCTAATTGTCTTTCAAATTGGTGGCTACTCCTAGTCGTTCCTCAGCAGCATGATGGCCTCATTCTTATTTTTTGAATGAATAGATTAGGTAGAGTCTAGGGTCATTTTTATAGAGTTTATGAACTGATTAGGACCATCGATATTGCTTGGATTGATCGTAGCCATTCATTCGAAAGAGAGACCAATCAGGGGCTGACACCTAGCCCTAGTGACAAGGCAAGGCTCAGAAAATCGGCCAAACACAGACCTGGCTAGCCAGGATGGGCTGGGTTCGACCTGGCTCTGGGGCCAGGTCGACAGCCCTGTCGACCTGGTGCCTTCAGGCGGGAATTTTCCCGCCCTGGACAACTGGGCCCGATTTTGAATTTTGAATTGTTTTTCTGAGCTGTTTTTCGTCTGTTCGAATTTCAAACCTAATTCAGAAACTTCCGGAGGCCATATCTTGGTCATACGGACTCCGATTTTCGAAAACTCGGACTCTATTTCGCGTATTTTTCCGAGACGAACGCAATGGCGTATCCCGTTTCCCTTAATTCTTTGATTTGAAATTAGTTATGCTTTAATTTATGAATTTCACTGTTATAGAATACACGGGGTGTTACATTCTGCCCCACTTAAAAGGATTTCGTCCCCGAAATCTTCAAGTTAGGAAGAATGTATATCCTAACATCCAAACATCTATCTACTCATCCATCAAACACGAGCATCCATTGTCCTTAAAAGACTTCTAATGCTTCATGATCATGTGCGAAGTGTGTGTGTACATGTACTTATCTAATGCAAAATCAGGCGGTCTACTGATTCAGTTGACCTCCTTAATGCGAATTATGTAAGTGCCATGAATCCATTATGTATGCAAATTTTTCCTATTCATGATTCTACATGAGTGCACAATCATTCATACAAATGCAACATCCATATGATGACACATTAAAGTTCAACCATATACGAATGCAAACATATATGCACATGCAATATGAAGTGACTGAGCCGATCTAAAACCTAGATTGTGTATGTATATGCAACCACGAGCAACCACTAGCAATCACTTGCAACCATCAATCATAACATGTCTCAAACACATGTTTACACCCAATTGTTCCTATCTAAAGGTATAGTCGAATGATAGAAGTAAGTAAAGACTTTGTGCCCATTAGGCAATGTCAAAACTGGAAATCTATGCCATATATATATTGACTAGGAGAAGAATTCTCTAAGCATCAGCCCCGAAGACCGAAATCAACATCAGACTGACACCCAAAGAATTACTCAACCCAACCACTATATATGATTCTAGGGAACTAAGCATGATGGACTCCTTTTAGGTCACAAGGGAGTCCCTTCCTAAGACCAACCCGTATCCTATAAAACCCAAAAAGTTTAGTCAAACCAACGAACACCCTCCAGCCCCAACATGTGTTACTAACAGATGAGTCATACTCCCTATGGGGTTTGTAACAGAAATTGGATTGAGAATGGGACCGAGAGGATATACACAAAAGATAGCATGCAAGTAAGCTCTACAGGAAGAGAGGGATCAAAGATATACTCTTAAGAAGAGATATGATGCACGAACCTAGTCTTCAATCTTCTAAGTCGCATTTCCTTGAGCTTAACTCCATTATGCTTTGTCCGTCTTTAACTTCATCATTTCGTAGCTTCTTAATTCTTGTTTCCAAAATATGAGTTGGAACCTATTTCGCTGTTACCTCTCGTTCCACTTTCACTTATTCTCCTTCTAGTATACTTGGCTCAAGCATAACTGCGTACTCATGGTTCCATGCAAGCTCTCCAAAATTCACTAGTGAATCTTAGATCTTGTTCACTTCCTAGAAGGTATTCCACATAGATGAATTATCTCTTGAAAATAAACAAATGTCAACTATGTTGCCAAGTGAACTACTAAGGTGATTCTTTACGACTCATGCATAAGCGAAATGAACCTTCTGCCTTAGTGGCGAACACTACTGGAGCGCCTCATTCTGAAATGCTCCTTCTAATGAACCCCTTCTCTAGAAGTTCTTTAATCTGTTTACTGAGCTCTTCCCTTTCCCGTGGAGCCATGTGTCTAACGGGCAACGCAACGGGCTTTGCATTATCTACAAGGTATATGCGGAAGTCTATCTCCTGCTTCGGAGGCAAGCCCTTCACCTCTTCGAAGACATCCGGATATTCCCGGACCACTCTTACTAATTGCAAATTTTCAACAGAGGCATCTAGCGATTCAAGATAACTAAGCATAACCGCGTACGAGGGATTACAAGAAATTTCCAAAGTATTACCGAGCTGGGTTAGGAGCCTAACAACCCTTTTCTCACAATCAAGGATGGCCCCATTACTGGATAGCCAATCCATGCCCAAAATCAAACCATATCCCGAAAAGCCCAAAACAAAGGCACTACATTGAAATTCTACACTTAGAATAGAAATTTTCAATCCCAAACAGATCATAGACAAATGATCTGGGCCCCCAATTGGGTTTGAAACAATTAAGGGATCCTCTACCATACTAGTTTTTAGGTGCAGAGATTCTAACTAAAGCAGACGAGATAAAGGAGTGTGACGCGCCGGAATCAAATAAAGTGCGAACGGGGTGATCATAAAGATAAACTACACTTTCTACAGAAATATTTATACCTCGTATCTTTGGGCAGTCCCTAGCCATATGGCCTGTTTCACTGCAAGAAAAGCACCCACCATTCATCTTGGCCTTCTTTTTCCGGCAATCTTTCACTAAGTGCCCCACTTTGCCACAGAATTTACACTTCCTCTTCTCTCGGGACTTGTCGTCTTTCACGTCCTTCTCAAAGTCTGTCTTCTCAAGGCAGTCTTTGCTGATGTGTCCAGTCTCCCCACAATGAAAACATTCTCCTTGCTTTCTTTTCCTTTTTCTACAATCCTTGGCTATGTGCCCTTCCGTACCACAAAAATTGCATTTCCTTTTTTCTCGTTTCTTATTATTACTGTTACGATCCTTTCTTGTTTGACTATTATTCGTCTTCCTACTCTGGGACTCTTCCGCTTGATTGTTCACGTGGAGGAGGAGAAGTGAAAGCGTCAGCAGCTGGGGAGTAAGGTCTCCAGACATGCTGAAACAGAAAGGATAGATTCAAAACGAAGGATAAGAGATAGTACCTATGGCTTTGGGGGGACTTTGCCTTTTAAAATAAAAATAATATTTTATCTTTTAAAAATGCTTCTTTAAATTTCCTTTTTGAAAATAATTTTTCAAAACTTTTTATCTTATCTGGTAAACCTATGCTCTGATACTAAGTGAAACACCCCACCTCCGTTAGGGTCACTCTCAAAGGGAATGCCCTAATTTTGGTGGAGGTTTATAAGTATAAGTCACAGATATACAAGACAGATATAAGAACACATATTTTTGAACAGCGGAAAAACAACAACTTTTATTTCATTAAAAATACATGTTACAACAACCATACCATAATTGTCTTACAATACTTCCAAAAACATAACATCTTCATAACAGTCTTGATTACATTATTTAAAGAAGCATAAAGAAAACATAAATAAACTGCAAAAGTCCCATAGTTGCTGTCCAAAGCCATAGTCCAAAACGAAAAGATCCAAGCAATACATTCTTTCTCTTCAAGCTGGATATGAAGGCTGGTCAAGCTGCGGTATTCCCTCCCTGTGGACCTGGGGGGGGGGGGAACGGAAGAAAAGAAAACGAAAGAAAAGTAGAGTCAGACATAAAGCCTGAGTAAGTCTAGGACTATTCAGTCTATGAATAAAGAACTGGGTATGATGAGTATAAACCAGAAATGGGAATGCACCTTATACTTAGTTAAGTTGTCTAGGGTCGAATATACTATCGTACCCCATATTAATCTATGTACCCATATAAACTAGTTCCCAACAGGCACCCCATAATCAGGGTGAAGTGATCCATTTTATGATGATCGGCTCCTACTCGCACAGTTACATGTGTCTTACGGCCCCCGATGTTGTAGTTACCTATGCTGGTCCCACCATGGGGTGTATCAAGTCCCATGGTGGCGGCCCGACACAAATCCTAGAATGCACAGGTATGCTACTGGTGCCCAGTGCCTTATTTTTCTGCGCCGGAGTGTGTGCACGCCCGCACCCCGTTAGAACCTACACTGCTGCACCACCGCCGTCGATTTGACCTCTTACAATCAGCCCAGTAATCGTGCCCCACCCTGCCTAGTTTCAGGGTATCATGATACCTTGTAGGGTTACTGCGAAAAGGGTCCTCCGCTACTAGGTTTTCTATTTCTAGCCAACATGCTAAGTTGGTTAAATATTTTATAAACCTAACCCCCAATCAGTCTGTTTAGTTTAGCATGTTCCATCTTGATTAAGTATTAATATAATTTACTTAATCCTATCAATCCTGACTCAGCCTTAATTGTCTTATTAAAGCCTTGACCTCTCACATTAGACAGGTATTGTTGTGGCTGCCTGATGCCGGTTGGGTCCGGGCAGTCTTACGCCACAACTCAGTCTAACCTCGGGTCCTTATTGGGCTCCGTGTTTAACCACCCACATTGGATAGGTATTGTTGTGACTACTGGATAGCCGGGCGGTTCTGGGCAGGTTTACATCACAACTCAATCCAACCTCGGGTTAAACACATCGTATTTTCTACATTTACATATTTTGTATTTTTTCTTTATTTTCTTATATGTAAATATTTGCGGCCCATTATTCAAAATCAATTAATGGTGTAAGGGTTTACACCAATCATGGGCCCAACCCATTCTTGAATTTGGGCCCCTCTACTTTTATATTTTCATTTATTAATTAATTTGGCCCAACGCTATTTCCCCCGTTTAATACGTTCGTTTATTATAATATATGTTGGGCTTAGCCTTTTAAGCCCAACTTAGCCACGTGAAAAAGGGGAGGCTTAAAACGTGGTTATATACACAAAAAGGGGAATGTGAACGCATGAACTTGCAACATAACGTTGGAACTACAAAATAGAAACTGGTGTACTTGCATTGTGGTAACATATACTTTGGTCATAAAGCATAAGTGACATGAATCAAACCATGTAAACTTGTAGTTAAGTTAAGAATCTAACTAAATTAGATATCATTATTGACACATAGTCTTAACTACAACATAAACCTATAATTTTACTTAGGCATAATGTCAAACATAAGCAAATCATGTTTATAAAATTACTATATGTTTACAAAGGTGCTTACTTTTGTTACTAATACAAAAGTATAGTTCAACTAGAATTATTCCAACTTAATCATGATTTTTAATCATGGCACAATTATACCCAAACATGAAATGACGGTTTTTGATCTATTCATATAACCATGGCATAAATATTCCTAAACATGAAATCATGGTTTTTACTTTATTCATGCAAACTTGCAATTAGAATGTAAATCTAACTTAGCTATGTGTAACATATATTATATATTTCTTGTTAACAACATAGGCCTAACATGTTTTTCAATTAGGCATAATACCAAACATAGCCTAGTCATATTCATAAAATCAACATAAGTTCACAAAGAGGCTTACTTTTGTTTCTAATACAAAAGTATGGTTTTATACATAGATCATGATGCCAATTCCAACATAATTTCATATGAATCATAATACCCCAAATTTGATCCAATTACACACAAAGTGATTTTTGTACAAAAATATACATTATGTTGGCATAGTAGCAAAACCACATACTTGCATGAATCTCAATTAAACAACCACAAACGTGTAGCTTCAACATGAATTACATACTTGTGAATATCCAATCGTCATATCACAATATTCCAAATCGATTAGAATTATAGCAACGCACAAATATGAATTATTATCGCCACAATTCCATTTCTTACATTACACAAATCACACAATTATTTATTTCATATCGGAATAGTACTCTACTTACAATCGTGTGACGAATTCTTCAATTCAGGAATCTGAATTCTGGATTTGGAGATGCTATTCCCTTGACGTAGGCGTTGATTTGATTTGTTTAAGTTTGCTTTATTCTTTAGAGTTTGTCTCCTAATTGTCTCTCAAATTGGTGGCTACTCCTAGTCGTTCCTCAGCAGCATGATGGCCTCATTCTTATTTTTTTGAATGAATAGATTAGGTAGAGTCTAGGGTCATTTTTATAGAGTTTATGAACTGATTAGGACCATCGATGTTGCTTGGATTGATCGTAGCCATTCATTCGAAAGAGAGACCAATCAGGGGCTGACACCTAGCCCTAGTGACAAGGCAAGGCTCAGAAAATCGGCCAAACACAGACCTGGCCAGCCAGGATGGGCTGGGTTCGACCTGGCTCTAGGGCCAGGTCGACAGCCTTGTCGACCTGGTTAGCCCAGGTCGACTGCCAAGTCGACCTGGTGCCTTCAGGCGGGAATTTTCCCGCCCTGGCCAACTGGGCCCGATTTTGAATTTTGAATTGTTTTTCTGAGCTGTTTTTCGTCTGTTCGAATTTTAAACCTAATTCGGAAACTTCCGGAGGCCATATCTTGGTCATACGGACTCCGATTTTCGAAAACTCGGACTCTATTTCGCGTATTTTTCCGAGACGAACGCAATGGCATATCCCTTTTCCCTTAATTATTTGATTTGAAATTAGTTATGCTTTAATTTATGAATTTCACTGTTATAGAATACACGGGGTGTTACAGAATATTTTTAAGATAATTTGATAGTTAGAAATCAACGTATCGATATATATATATATAGAAGTCGATAAGGAAACGAACTTAGAAATAGAATAGTAAAATCAAAAAGGAAGACTAAGAATAAAATCTAGTAAGAATAGAAAGAGGAAGCGTATACGTGTTTAAAAGTGAATAAGTAGTTGTATGGTATTGATTATTCGAGTAAGTAGTCATATCTGTTTTGAAGTTATAAATGTTATTCAGTCAAGGTCTGAGAGGTAGTTATACCCCAACTTGATTGATTTAATTATTAACAAATAAATAGTAAGATTTCAGGCTCGAAGATCAATGTTGAACAAGAGTTAGTTGAATATAGTATTTGGGTTGTCGTAACGATGTTTTACACAACATCCGTTTTAACCCAAATAAGTGTAAGCTTGGAAATATAATAAAGAATATTTCCTAAGTATAGAAATAAACGAGATCAGAAAAGAGATAAGTAATTCGAATATTTTCCAATTATAAATAGCATATATTTTCTAAAGTTTAGAAAATAAAGGAAGGCGATATTCGGAAATGTTTTCCAAATAACATAAAAGGCCAATATGGTAAATGAAAATATTTGGTTAACAAATATTGATAAAGAAATAGAGAAGTGATTTAACTAATGGGATATTAATTAAGGGCTTAGTGACATGTTCAAAAGGAAAATTTGATTTTTGAAAAGTGTAAACTGTTTAAAAACTCCCAGGGAAAGACTGTTTGAATTAAAAACAAATTTATCAGAAATTTGTGAAAGAAAAATTGAATTAAAGTAAAGCCAGTAAAGTGGTAACTGAGATTGAATTAGAATGATATCAAGACAAATTGGATTGTGAGATTCAAATTTGAAGTGTAATGTGACAATCAAGTTAAGAGTTGGGAATCGAGAAGAAACTCGAGTTGAAATGATATTTGGCTCGGATATAAATGAATGGTTGTGTTGTGGATAAAAGCAGATTGGAATTTGATTGGGATAACACTGGTATATGCTGAATTGATAGCAGGTGAAAGTGATAGAGTTGATATGCCCGACAAAAAGGCACACGTTTATATTCGATATAAGCATGAGATTTATGAGCCGAATTGGCAAGCCGCTTGGCTGTTTGATTTTCTTTTGGGATGGAGATGGCCCAGAGAGGCGAGTTGGAGTTTGACATATTAACCAGTACAAAGGAGGTGCTGGCGAAATTTTTTAAAAAGTTAAGGTGTTAGAAAATTTTCAGGATTTTTGAAAATTTTCGTTGATGTAACACCCCGTAATTCTGTTACACTCAGATTCACAAATCAAGGCAGAATTAAAAGTTAAAATCAAAATCAAGGGAAACGGGCTGCGCCATTGCGTTCGTCTCGGAATTGTGCATGAAAATGAGTCCGAGTTTGCGTAAATCGGAGTCCGTATGAGGAAGATATTACCTCCGGAAGATTCAGCGAAATTCAAATTTCAAAATCAGGCCGGATTGGCCCAGGGCGGGAATTACTACATAGTCGACCTGGGGGCCGACCCCCCCGTTTTCCCAGTTTTCTGCACCTGGTTCATTCCTCTGCATCCGGACGCCATTCTGACCAGATTCGTTGACTTCTACACTATATAAACAGCCCTAGTCTTCTTCCCTATTCACAATTCTTCTCTACCCTTATGCTGCAAGGATTCTTAGTAAACATGGCTTCTTCTCCTCCTCTTAATTAAAATATAAATAGAATAATATATATAAAATAAATCAAGACGAGGAGGTGCTGCTCAAAGACTTTCAAAGAGGAGATTCAAGCTAGAATTCAAGTGAAGATTCGAACGACTGCAACGACTGTTTTTCTACGAATCATAGC
This sequence comes from Allium sativum, assembly GCA_030737875.1. Lineage (NCBI taxonomy): Eukaryota > Viridiplantae > Streptophyta > Magnoliopsida > Asparagales > Amaryllidaceae > Allium > Allium sativum. Next base: position 807,537,414 of record CM060922.1, on the reverse strand, counting down.
AACGCCATCTTTCTGTTCTAATCTAATCTCTGTAAGTCAGTTATTTTTAGATTTGAACGTTTTTCTCTGTTCGTGACATGAAATTAAAGGAATAAAAGAATATTCCAAATCTCTCTCTCTTTATTCGAATCAGTGCCTATACTCCTGAACCTAATTAAGAACTGTTATGATTCGAGGACAAATAAGACCGTGACTATGAAACTATGGACCTTAAAACCATATGCCTATGACTATGAACATTTGCCTATGATTATGAATATTTCCTATAACTATGGACATTGCCTATGACTATGAACATTGCCTATGACTGTGACTGTGACTATGAGGATTATTTCCTTGACTAAGCCTATGCCTTTGATTAGGAAATATAAACTATTGCCTATGACATAACAAGGACATCTGTGATTAAACACCTGTGATTCATGACTAGGAAAGCATTGCTTATGTTTTGTGACTATGAAATTGGGTCTAAACCTGATCATCTATTCTGTTTATTCTTTGTTTTCTTTGGTTTTAGACCTTGGGAATTTACCTATTAAGTTAGGTCTACCCATGTTCTTGAACCTACGTCTTTATTCTGTCTATTCTTGGTTTTAGACCTTGGGAATTTACCTATTAAGTTAGGTCAACCCATGTTCTTGAACCGACGTCGTTATTCAACCCTTTTTATGCCAGTTAGTATGTCTATCTTTTGCATAGCATCTTTGGTTCATTCCCTATTTTTCTACGAACCTAGCTTTATTTATAATCTAGAATGAATCACGATTATACGAACGGTGGGAATGCGATTTGGGCAAAATATGAAATTTACTAAAAACGTAGTTTAACTTGGAAATTGGCATAAATGGGGAACATGTATTATGGCATGTTCATAGAAATGCAAATGGGATAAATTTGACATGAATTATAGGATGTGTAATTTGAATCTAGTATTGACATGTAAATCTAGCATTTACATGAATTGTGAACTAGAGTAATAAGTCTAGTGTGACATGAATTAGAATGTTAAATCAGAATTGGATTAGCTAATTTGGCTCGATAAGTATATTGGCATAAACTTGAAATTGGCCATAATTGGGAGTAATTGTCAGGAATAGCAAAATCAAGGTTAGTGACACTTCATTTGGTATGGTTTACATACCAAAAAACATAAACATGATATAGAGGGGAAAATGGGCCGTAGGAATAAATGTTGACAATTTACATTAAAAGAGTAATTGGAAAATAAGTAAATTTGGATTAATTTACTTATAGAATTTGTCCTAAATGAGAAAATGTTAATTTAGACAAATTAAAGGTTTGTTAACGACATCTCTTTTAATAATAAACCAGAAAGTTCTAGGGTGACAGAGAGGATAGTGTCTAGGCTTGGGTTTGGAAAATACAAGTTTCCTTCTCTCCCTGGCTTTCCCTAACTGATCCGACGGACAGGATGGTTACTTCCAAAACCTGATTTGAAAACTAATCAAAACCCTTTTGAACTTAGAAAACACGAATATGCCTAACCCGAGGTTAGACTGAGTTGCGATGTAAACCTGCCCGGAACCAACCGGCACATCCAGTATTCGCAACAATACCTGTCTAATGTGAGTGGTAGCGGCTTTAATTTATTTAGTTAAAGCTAGAACAAGAATAGTAGGGTTAAGTTAACTAAGACACTTAACCAGTTCAACATGACAACTAGACTGATGGGTGGGGTTAGGTCCAGACTGACACTTAACACAGTTAAGTTAGAATGGGAGGGTTAAGTTCATAGGAACACTTAACCAAACTTATGGTTGCAAGACCAGATTTGTAGGGGTTAAGTAACTAAGAAAACACTTAGCCAAACTAACATGTTAACTAGACTAGAGGTTGGGGTTAAGTAAAATCTAATACACTTAGCCAATTTGATATGTTAGCTGGGCTAGACCGTAGGGTTAAGTAAACCTGAACACTTAACCATCAGGTTGTGATAAAGGAATGGGGTTAAGTCTAAAACATGAAGGGATAATACTTAACCATTAATAATAACATGTTAGTTAAAAAAGACGGGCCAGGTTAAGTTAAAAAGGAATACTTAACCAACACAGGGTAAATGGGTAGGGTTAAGTAATAAATACTTAACCAATATAACTTGGTTTGTGGTAGGGTTAAGTCAACATGGGTTACTGACAACACTTAACCAGTTTAACAGGGTAAATAAAGAGGGTTAAGTTGGCTTGAATTGACTAATGACACTTAACCAATCCAAATTGACGGGGAAGGGAACTAAGTAGTAAACCTTAGTTAAGAAAACAATGATTCTGGAAACTAAGTGGTAAATCTTAGTTAGTAAAACTAAGTAGTAATTCTTAGTATAACACGGGAAGGAGCGAATGTCCGTCTGAATAGAAAGAAGGCTCCAACGAATTGGGTTACGAAGCCCGAGGCTTCGAGGGGACGTGAGGGTACTCTTGGCATCCCTCTGTGAGGCTGTAGATGATCCGCCTGGGCCCACAGAGGTTAAGGTCTGCGTAGAAGAACCAGGGGTATGCCTTGGTTGCAATACCTGGCAACGTAAAGACTAGGATGGACCGGCGTGATTCAGCGAGCAAACGGTAGCCCTGTGATAGCGACTCGTCGTCTACCATCCATCTTCAGTCAATCGAAATACGTGAAGCGGAAAGGCGGAGAACTCCAAAAGACCATATACTTGCTATCTAGTTATGGGTGAGGATGGCCATAGGATAGTGGGGCACCGGGGGCCGGCGCATAGTTCTCATTTTACAAGGTGTACCTTTCATTAGTTGAGGGAGTGGTCAAGTGGGACCATAGCCACTAAAATAAAAACAGACCTTAACATCTGCATCGGCAGACATCTGAAAGCTCCCGACCGAGTTCTGTACTCCTTGATTTGCCCTGACACAGGACTCGGGTTGCACATTACGGGACATGTGCATCTAGACAAGCGACAACGATTCGCGATACATGCGTGGTGAAGTATAGGAACATATACCACTCTAGGTAGTGTGTCCTAGACTTGGGGGCATCGTTCGACAGGTAGCATAATTCCTAGTTAAACTAGGTGGCATAAATCCTGAATCCGGAAAGCGTTCAGCAGACGGCGTAAACTCTAGTTGAATCTAGAAAGTACTTGGTAGAAAACCCTAGATTTAATCTAGGTAACAAATAAATAAATGGATGCCTGAAGGCGATGGAAGATACAGGGATTGGGAACACGTTAGAGTTACTAGTTGGGACATTAGTTAGGTGGTGCAGAGATATAGAAACCAGTATGACGAGGAAATAGCGAAGCGGCGAAAGTATTAGAGCATATCCAGTTTATCTTAGCTTAGCATATTTTGTCTAATCTTGCCAACCCTATCATCATGGTGTAATCTTGGATTCAGTTAATTCATGTCGTTTGTTTTTCCATGTTCACATGCTAGAAGTTACTGAACTTACTCAGGCTTTATGTCTGACTCTGTTTTTCTTTCGTCTTCTTTTCTTCCGTTCCCCCCCAGGTTGTAAAGGAGGGAATAGTATAGCTCAGGATAAGTTGGACTGTCACTCTTTCCCAGCTTGAAGATTGTCGAAGTTTTGCTTGGATTCTCTTTTCAGATGCTATGGCTGGTTCTTGCTACATTGGGGAATATAAATGTATTTTTATGCTTCTTTATTTTGTAAGACAGATGACACTCTGATCTTGTAAAGAAATCTATGTACAAACTATTTTATCAATAAAGCAAAGTTTTATTTTCCGCTATTTAATTTCTGTCTGTCTTGTAATTTATCTGCATCTTTTACCCTAAATGCTCCACAGAACTTAGTGCATTCCCTTTGTGAGTGACACTAACGGATGTGGAGTGTTACAGTTGATAAGAATTAAATTAATTTTTAATTGAAATTAATTTGGTTCATTTGAAACTGAAGTTAAGAGGTGAACAAAAATGTTCTAACCAGTCGATAGGGTCGTCCTCTACCTTAGCAATTTCGAGGACGAAATTATTTTAAGTGGGGAAGAATGTAATGACCCGCACTTTCAGCGGTACAATAATTAATCTATTTAATTATTTAAAAGGTGGTTAAAAGAATTTCATGGTGGTTTAATTAAATAATGATGAATATTTAATTAAAATAATAAATTAAATAATATATTTAATTCTGAGATAATCAGAATTGGCTGAAATGACGATATGGTGTGAACCGGATCATCTGTGATATTTAATTCAGCTTGGTATTGAATTTGAATAACGAATATATTATATAAACAACAGTTTGAACATAGAATTATAATATAATTAAAATCGAGCTTGAAATGGCGCTGCAATTCGTAAATTGGCGATTCGAACTTCAACTGAATGTACAAGATTCGTTTTAAGCCGGATTTCTGTGAAACAAGGAACGTGTGGAGCGGGTGGAGTATATCTTTCTAGTGGAAGAGAAAATTCGGGATTTCGTCATGTAGATTTTGATTTTTGTCCAAATCAAATTCTAGGAAAGTCGCTGTGGAATTCCTTTATAAATTATAAAGGAATTATTTATATTTTAAAAAGGGATTTCAATATAAATTGAATATCGGGTTGACCCAGATTTAAAATATCAAGTTATAAATCCCAGTAGAGCTGTATGGCATTCCACTGTGAATATATATACGATAATATTTATTTATAAATATTTAATTTAATTATATATAAATATATTTATATATTTAAATGGGCTATTTAGGACTTTAAAAATAGGCACTTTTGCAAATGAAGTCGGAATTCGACGAAACCAGTTTCCTTGGGTCCGTGATATCGAGATGTAGCTGCATGTCTGTTTTCGTGATTTTTGGGTATCATATGTGGTCATAGGAATTTTTAGAAGACAGAAAAAAGAATGTTTGACTAAAATAAATATCTAAATAAAATATCTAGATATTTGTGGACCTTATAAATACACCACACTTTACCCATAAACCTTAATTTCATTTCTACAAAGGTCAAGCAAGGCGCCGCTACCTTAGGAAAAAAAAGCCACAGTGAAAAACGCAACTTCATAAATCAAAATGAAATCAAAATCAAATGCAATAAATCACGTGATACTTATATTTGAAATCCGATTGCAATTCTCTTCAACCTCGTACCCATTTGGTGGGGTTCGATTCATGTTTTGGCGACGGGTTTCTCCAGCGTTCGAACTAGGGTTCGGTTTCCTCAACGATTGGGGAGATTTCGGGCAAGGGGACCATCACCGTGGGATTCGTCACTTGGAAACGCACCTGGGGTTGGATTTTTACATGGTGCGATGGAGTATTTGGTGCTGCGATTTCGTGATGTCGGGGTTGACAACTGATGATGGCGGTTTGATTGAAGCCGTCAAGTGTGCAAGTTTGGGTATGAAGGAGTGTGGTTTTGGACGAGGTGTATTCTGTTGATTTCTATTTCGAGATACATGGACGAGATGGTGGTGGAAATCACGGAAATGGTGAGCGTGTTGAAGGGGAGGAGGTCACGGCATCGTATAATTTGGGAAAGAAAGGAGCTGTACACGGTCAGGTTCTTCAAAGTGGTAATGGGCCAAAGAGGAAAAGCTAAGCCCAATTCAAATTTACCAAGTTTATTTTAAATAGAGTTTTGATTTGTGTTTGAAAATGGAAATGGCATCAGCAGGAGATCGGTTTTTCCTAGAGTTGGGATTTTGTTTGTGCGAAGGAAGAAGAAGGCTCGTAGAGGGTTGGATGCGGATGTGGGTCGTATAAAAGGTTAAAGCCCAACGAAGTTTTATATATATGTTATAATCCAATTTAAAGAGTGAATGAGTTTGTAACCTTAATATCGTTGCAATACGATATCAGAATCGCGAACGGTCGGATCCGTTGGGACCGTATGGACGACGACTACAATATGGAACCAACCGGAAGTGGATTGGGGATCGTTACAATTTATAGCGAAATAAATTGTCCCTCTGAATCAAAGACAGTTAATCGTTTTTAACGATAACAGTCCAATGTGAGTAAATCTCACTAATTCTAAACAGTTTATAATTTCATGTTGTATTTTTAGAACTGTTAAATATGGGCTAATTGACTGTGTGTTGACTGTTTGATTGAACTGCTAGTCAGTTAGTTGAATTTCTATATTGATTCCGTTTAACAGAATATATTATATGGAACTGAAAGTGATGTTTATTTTATTGTGTAACATCTGTGGATGCAGGGAAACAGGTTGGAGGAATCTGACTGGATTCCTCAACAGTTATTTTACTGTTTTTCATATATTATGATATATGATGTGATATATAATCTGTTGTCAATTATATGTGTTTGGACGATATTAATCATCGTGATTTGATATGTTGAATACCATAACATACCGGAATGTTGATAAGGGAATTTTCAAGGTGATATTGAAAATAAAATATTTATAAATGAAATATTTATGAATAAGAAATATTTATAAATTGGAATATTTATAAATAGGAGATATTTAGAAAAGGGAGATTATAAAATCAAAGAATAGATTTGAAATGGGAATATTTGCAAACCATTTGCAAATAGAATAATGGAAAAGGAAAGAATTGAAAATCATTTACAAATAGAATTGATAGGAAATATTTAGAAAATAAATAGAGTTAAAAAGGGAAATTTATTTATAACGGAATAAGACGTTATAAAAGGGAAAACGTTATAAAAAGGAAACTGTTATAAGAAGGAAATCATTTTAAAGTGGAGAACCGTTACTAGAAGTAAATCTTTAAAAATGAATAAACGTTGTTAAAAAGGAAATCTTTATAAAGCGAATAAAGTCAGTAAATCGAATATGGTATTCGAAAGGAGTTAAATCGAATATGGTATTCGAAAGGAGTTAAATCGAATATGGTATTCGAAAGGAGTTAAATCGAATTTGGTATTCGAAGGGAGTTAAATCGAATATGGTATTCGAAAGGAGTTAAATCGAATATAAGTTATTTGAAGGGAGTTAAATCGAATATGGTATTCGAAAGTTAGTAAATCGAATTAGTTATTCGAAAAGGGGTTAGTTGAGTCGAGTTAGCTGAATAGGGTTAATCGAATATTTGTTATTCGAATAAGAGTTAACCAGTTAGAGTTAATCAAATAGAGTTAATCCAATAGCGTTAGTCCAATAGAGTTAAATAAATAAGAGTTATTCGAATTAGTAATTCGAATAGAGTTAAACACATAAGAGTTATTGAATGAGTTAATCGAAAGGGGTTATCGATTATAGTTTAATCGAAAGGAGTTATCGAATTAGTTATTCAAAAGGAGTTATCGATTATAGTTTAATCGAAAGGAGTTATCGAATTAGTTATTCGAAAGGAGTTAAGTAAAAAGAGTAAATCGATTAGGGTTAAATAAATAGAGTTAATCGAATTTAGTTTATTCGAAGGAAGGTTAATCGGATCTAGTTATGCGTAAGAGAGATTATCAAATATTGTTATTCGAAGGGAGGAGTTATCGAATAGAGATTTCTTCGAACGAAAGTTACGTAAGGAAGTGTTTAAGAGTAAAAGATGAACTTACCCTAATTCGAGATTTGAAATGTTGTTCAGTTAAGGTCTGAGAGGTAGTCATACCCCAACTTGATTGACTTCATTTTTAATTTAGAAATGGTTAAGGTTCGACTGTAACAACCCGGATTTTTAGCCATTTTGTTTTGAACATTTAAATTGGTTTTTAATGTTGTGTTGATAATTTAAATAGGAATTTATAATGAATTTATTTATAAAACGAAGTTTGAATGTTAATTTATTTATATTATAAAACGAGTTCGAAATCGCGCGGCAGTTCGTAATATGGAGTTTTGAACTTCAACTGAGAATACAGGATTCGTTATAAGTCGGATTTCTGTAAAACAAGACACGTCGGAACCATATTGATGATAATTTTCATATGAAAGAGAAAAATCCGGATTTCGTGTTATAATTTGTTAGTTATGGCCAAATCAAAATTTGAAATAGTCGCTACGGAAATCGCTATTTAAATATAGGCCTTTAAAATAGCCGTTTTGCAAACGGACTCAGATTTTGACGAAATCAGTTTCATTGCGATCGTAGCGTTAAATTATTGTAGGGTGTTGAATGGCATGGAAAACCGATGTCGTATGTGACCACGATAGCCGTAAACGCCCGTTTATTTTCTATAATGCATAATTGATTTAATAAATGGTTATTTGAGTGTAACTTGAACAGACGATCGAATTAGCCGCGAAACCAATTCCGTTGAGTTCGTATCATCGATTAGAGTCAGGATAGCTATATAGTTTGTTATTTTTGGAGACCGGCAAATTTAGTGTTCAAAATGGCATTTCGGTACGCGTAAAAATAGCCTACCGGGGAAACAGTCTCAGAATGCGACGAAACTGGTGCCGTTGGGTTCGCATCGAAGAATTATTGCTAGATTTCAAAGTTTCAAGTTGTTTCGACTTGTCTGGTGATCATGAAAAATTTAAACGCGTGTTGATTTCTGGTTTTATAAAGGAAATTTTTTCAAATGACCTCGGATTTCGACGAAACTTGTCCCATTGGATCCAGAATACTTTTTTATACTAAGATTAGTTTTTTTTATCAGTAGACAGAAGTCAACGGCGGTTAGTTTTACTTGATACTTCACCACGAAGTTTCGTATAATATAATATAAAATAAAATATATAAAAATGGTACACATCATACAACGACATCCCCTGTTGCAAACCAACTTCTGCACCTTGCATGTGAACCGTCTTCCATCCCCTATCAAGCTGACCTCACCATTGCACATGACCTATATATTTAATAAACCGCATGCAAGTCTGAAGCCCCAAACAAACACCCACATGCTAGCTAATTAGACTACAACCTACCATTTATACTGAGCCTACCGTATTAATTTAAAATGCATCCTATTTCTACCTAATGCTAGTACACATTGCATACCCTATACGTCAGTATTTCTTTTCTCCATCATTCTAGTCACATGTCTAACTCTAAGACCTATTTTCACAACTAAGATGAAAAGTGGGGACAACAACAATTAAAACATGTCTATTCACTTTCCTTGGTCGCAAATTCATCTCTTGCGTGCCGACCAAGTGGTATTAGAATTCACACCCAGGCAGCTACTCTAGTATATATATTCTGCAAACCTATACCTAACTCCGTGATGGCCATGCATTCTTCCTTATAAATTAAACTGCCTTTCTTCATTCATTGGATTCCACCGATCCTTCTTCTCCAACAACGAAACTACCAAAACTTCACAATTCAATAAAACACTGCATATTCAACCTTCATCGCACCAATTTCACCATCCAAGTTGACTTCGTTGACGATCTATAGGGTTGCGAGCCGAACTGTTTCAAGGGGGCGAGTGGGAGGACGCTACGCGTCGATGAGTGGGGGTCCGAGTGTCGGTAGTGGCATAAGGCGGCGGTTTCAGGCAATAGTGGGTTTTCGGTTTTGTGGTGGTTTCATGTGAATCCGTGAAGGAAGAAAGGGGATTGGGGAGGCTGTATTTCATGATATGCTATTTTGGGAAGGTTGATTAGAAAACTGGTCCCTGTGAGTTCCAGCAAGGGAGAAGCGAATGACTTTGGATTAAAAATGAAAGGAGTGTGGTTGTTGGTGGAAGGGTACAGGAATTCGAAAATATAGGGGAGGCCGTGAATTTGTATATGGAAGTAGCAGGTCTCGTGTTCAAGAATGAGGCAACGGACGTATTAAAGAGGAGGTTGATGGGAAGTTGGGTCATCACCGTGAAAGTACGGTACCACCGTGAAAGTGGTGCGGCCATTGGGAAGTTGGGTTGGCTGATGCATACAAAGGAGCAGGTTCATATATAAAGAAAGGGACGGATTTTTCTGGTGTTCGAATTAGGCACTTGTAGTGCTGTTCATTTTAAACAAAGAGTCAGGGGGTTTGGCACATATTGGTCTGGGCGTGAAGGATGGGTTTCTAAAACAAGTGATAAGTTGAAGATGGTGCTTAGTTAACACATCATATTGTGGACTTTTTGGTATACGGTATTTAAAAGTGAGCCAGAAGGATAGATCCGCTGAAAGAGAACGAGAGGAAAGGAACGGGTTTTACTCATGATAAAGCGCTGATAATAACGTTATTAGCAGTAAATCAAGGCTTATAACGATCAATCCAAGGTAATTAAGATTGGTAACCAATATAAATAATTTTAAATCGAATATTATAATGATCGTATCTTACTCGTATGTTAATAGAATCGGACGGAACCGGTTAGGTTGGAATCATGACGAAGAAATCTACATGGTAGAACTATCGTACTGGGTACGGGATTACTGGAATTTTGTGATTGAAGCAGACGCTCGTTGATTTAAACGAAACAAAAACAGTTCCGTCAACGGCGAACCAAAGTGAGTAAACTCACTTACTCTGCCTCATTTTATATTTTTATATAAACGAGTTTTAAAATTATTTTATACTGTGTGATGGTTGCTTGGTTGAATAGTTGATAAATTGGTTGATACAATCACATCGTTGATTGATTTTTCATTAATGCGAAATAATTGATGTGGTTAACATCTGTGGATGCAGGGAAACAGGTTGGAGGGATCCAACTGGATCCCTCAACATTTATATTACTGTTGTTATTCATTGTGATATTTGATGTGATATAAAATGAGTGATTTATCATGTGTGAATCACACTGGCCCTAGAAATGTGGTATTTTATTACCGTAAAATATTTGTGAAAAAATAAAGGGATTTGAAATTTAAAAAGGGAAATTTATTTCCAAAGTATAAAATTGAATTTTTAATAGACTTGGAAACAAGAACTTGTTTTAACAAATAAAACAAGAAGTTGATTTTAAACCTGTGTTAAAAATTTAGTAAAATATTGTCATTGGATTAAATTGAATTTATATGGAAAAGTGGAAATGGGTTTTTGGAATCGATATTTGAATGAGATTTAGAACTTAGCAATTTTAAATAAAGTTATAAACTAGATTATAAAGAGATAAAACTAAAATAAGATTTCTGTGAATGATTCTACCATTAGAAGTCAATAAAGAAATTTGGATTTTTAAAATATTATTTAAAGTTATAAAATCAAATGGGTTTGATTTTATAAAAGAGAATATTACTCACAACTAAAGTAAATAATGTTTTAAAGTGAAATTATTTATAGAGGGGATTTGAATTTGGTAATATAAATCCAATTGGAAATTTAAATGGGAAGAAAATTCGTTTAAAAGGGGATATGTTGAAATAAGAACATAGAACCAATTTTTATTCGATGAAGAGGTTTTAAAATAAGTGTTTGGAAAATTAAAACAGCGACTATAGCGCTGTTGTTACAATACATGCTTTGTAAATCTAAACAGCGATTATAGCGCTGTTGATATAATTGATACTTGGAAAATTTAAAACAGCGATTATAATGTCGCTGCTATAATATATGGTTTGTAAATTATAACAACGATTTTAAACGCTGCAGTTATAATAAATGTTTTGGTAAATCTGAATAGCAATTTTAACGCTGCTGTTATAATAAATGTTTTTAACAGCGATTATAGTCTTGCTGTTATAACAAATGTTTTGAAAATTTAAAACAGCGATTATAACGCTGTTGTCACAATAAGTGTTTAATAATTCTAAACAGCGATTGTAACGTTGTCGTTAAAAGTAATGTCCTATAAATCAAATACAGCGATTATAACGCTATCGGTATAATCAATGTTTTTCCGTAAAAGAAGTTGATTCTTAGATTGAATCTAAGAGTTGCGTAAGCGATGTTCGTTATAAGTAGTGAGCTCTGACTATTTCAAAGTTAAGAATGTCGTTCAGTTAAGGTCTAAGAGTTAATTATACCCCAACTTGACTGACTACATTATTGACGGAGAAATGGTTAAGGCTCGATAGCAAGGATTTGTTAGTGATATCATTAGTTAACGAATGATTTATGATTTGAGTTGTAATAACGATGTTTATAAAATCAGTTTAATTCAAAGGATTTAGAAATGTTTTCTAACTGGAATAAGGGATATTTTCTCAATAAAGGAATTATAATATTGGGAATGTTTTTCCAAAAATCGAGAGGGAAAATAGTGCTTTAAAGGAACACGAAAGATGGGAAATGGGAATTGGAAACGATAATAAAGGAAATACTATAAAAAGGGGCCAATGTTGTTTGATGTTTGATCGATAGAATTTCCATATGGAAATAATATCGTTGGTTGCACACTTATTTTTCTTTGATAGTTAAATCACCGACTATCGAAGTTTTGACCATTTTTCCGTCGTCAATACGGAGAGACCGGGATCAGATTCAGTATCTGAAAACCCATCCGTATGGGCATTAGCGTTGCGATCGAAGATGATGAAGGAAATTGAAGACGGAGTTATTCAAGGGATATCCTATTTACGGGATAGAGCCTTCGGTTTGTCCAGTCCCAGGACAACATGAATGGACGAATGTTTGACAGAGTATATCTAACGGATCGCATAAGTTGATCTCTTCAAACGTACTTACGTTTGGTGGCGGAGGAATTCGTTTCTCTTAGCTTTATACCCGTGGTATTTTTGGGGAAATCAATTTGTGATTTGGCGGGTATAACGATGTGACATTCAAAGTGAATGGTGGCCAGATGTTCTGGAAGGTAATTCAAACCTCAAGCCTCATCAACCGGGAGTTGACAAAAATCGGGCAGGCAGCATGGCTATGTGGGTCGCACCCATTAGGATGTATAATCACTTATCTAGAGGAATTCCATTTGTTCTTGAATCTATCGATGCTGTCCCTTTCGGGAGACGGTTGCTGATCCCAACCGTCGGTGATATACATTCGATACACTCAAGCGAAATGAGTGGAAGGTCATGTGAGGGCCGGGTTGCAAGACGTTCTTGTTGAACCCAGTGTATTCGTCTCTAGAGATACACTATCGGAAGGTGGTCCCATACCTTGTCACGTTGGAAATCCAATCTCCAATAAGCGCCCTGCGGTTTTTGATTTTATATTATATATATGGAGCGTGAGATGCAAGCGTTCCACTAGATTGTTATTTACTTGTATTTAGACATTATTATAATATCAGACAAGTATTGATTCCAAAAATGTTTTGAGTTATCGTAAGGTAAAAACCGTCTGTGTTTATGTGTGGATCGGTCTTATGATTATCATTTCTTTCGAAAGGATTTTGAAAGTTAACCAAATGGTTGGAGTTTACTCACACCAGTCCCATGACTGACCCAGAGTTTCTTTTGTTTGTTTTCCCTAAACTCTTGGGTGCCCAAATTTGTACGAGCAGTCAAGTAGTCGGGATTTTACAGATTCACTTGAAGAAGCTTGAAGCAGGAGGCTTCGCCAGTTGGCTATAGACTATTATAATTTCCGCTGTGTACTATGTTGTATCTGGAAACAGGAGTTATAACTGTTCCAGAAAATTGTTGCTGTACTCTGATAATGGTAAGTATATATACAGTTACTGATTTGTATTTCAAAAGTATGTTATCTAATATATTTTATTCGTTCCGCTGTGAGTTTGTGATCTTCGTTTTCTTCTATTCTAATATTTCTTTCTTTCTATTTCTCATCCTCTAACTTCTTTCTAATAATGATTCGTATTTCTGCGCAATTTGAGTTGGACGTGTGGTGTTATTAGTCGGCTCAAAGGGTACGGATTTGCGGGTCGTTACATCGACAGTGGAAGTGGTTAAGTGAATTTAGTAAATAAGTATAGTGGTTTGAGTTGTCGTCGCGATGTTGATTTAAACATCTGTTTAAATCCAAGTAAAGAAGATTTGGAAATGTTTTCCAAATAGAATCAGAAACGTAATCAAATATTGAAATTGGAAATATGGATTAGAAATGGGAACGTTTTCCAGTGTTAAAGTATATTTTCTAAATATAGAAAATAAGGAAATATGAATATATATATATATATATATATATAGATATATATATATATATGATTGATGATTGATGATTGATTTGATAGAATTTCCATCTGGAAATAATATCGTTGTTTGCACATGTGTTTTCTTCGATAGTTAACTCACCGACTATCGAAGTTTTTGACCATTTTAACGTTGTTAATATGGAGAGACCGGTTGGACTATTATCCAAAGAACCACTCTGTATTGGCATAAGAGTTGTGAATCATATATGCCAAAGATAATTGAAGACGGAGTAAAGTGCAAGGGCTATTGTATAAGTCTTAGATAACAGTGCCTAAGATGGATGTACTAAAAAGTGCCTTCGGTTCATCCTGTTCCTGGATGACTTGTATGGATGAAGGTCTGACAGAGTATTTCCAGAAAGGTCACGTACATTGATTTCTTCAATCGTACCAAGAGTGGAAGCGGAGAAGGAAACTTCTTTAGCTAACACGTAATGTACTGTTGTAGACGTCAATTAGTGATTTTCGATGGATCTGACAATGTGGCATTCGAAGTGAATCTGATGTGATGATGAAGCGTAACCTCAAGCCTCATCAACCGGTAAATGACAGAAATCGGGCAGGCAGCATGTCTAAGTCGGTCGCTCCGAAGTAGGTTGTATAATCACCTGATCTATAGTTTCATTTACTTCTAAAAATCTATTGTTGATGTTGTCCCATTCGGGAAACGGTTGCTGATCCCAACCGTTGGTGATATACATTCGATACACTCAAGAGAAATGAGTGGTCGGTCATGTGTGGCCGGGTTGCAAGATGTTCTTGTTGAACCCAGTGTATTCCTTTCTAGAGGTACACTAGCGAAAGGTGGTTCCATACCTTGTTATAGTTGGAAATCCATTACCAAATACGTGCTTGCGGTTTTGATTGTATACTATATATGTAGAACGTGAGATGAAAGCGTTTCTGCTAGATGATTATTATATTGTGTTGATAGACATTATTATAATATCAAAAGGTTTTTGATATAAAGATATTTTGGATTCTCATAAGGGAAAAACCCGTTCCGTTATACGGCGTGGTCTTATGAGATATCATTTACCTGCTTGAACTGTTTTAAACTATTTTACTCATACCAGTCCCAGGACTGACCCGGAGTTTATTTGTTTGTTTCCCTAAACTCTTGGGTGCCCAATTTTGTATGGCAGTCAAGTAGTCAGGATTTACAGATATACTGGAAGAGCTTGGAGCAGAAGGCTTCAGGATTATATAGCTATAGTTATTTCCGCTGTGTTGTAAGTGTTGTACTTTGATAATGATGTATATTCAAGTAGAGATGTATATTTCAAGTTATGTTATATATATTATATGTTATTCGTTCTGCTGTGAGGTTCGTGTTACTCTGATGTTGTGTTCTTCTTCTTCTTATATTCTAAGTTTCTATCTTATCTATTCTCACCCTCTAATTTCTTTCATTAATGACTGGTATTTTCGCCTTGGATGTTCAATATGTGTTGTATATCGGATAACCAAGATCGCTAAATTTCCGGGTCATTACAATAAGCACAAAGCTTCTGAGAAGCGATCTGAAAAAGGTGATGCAGCCAACGTTCCTGCTAAGCGGAAACATATTGAACTATCATATTGCAAAACCCCACCAATGGATGCTGATTCCAAAACGAAACTGGCATATCTGGAGAAGCAGTTCTCAGATCACTACTTTGAGAATTTGACTTTCTTACCTGCACTTGAGCCTATTTCTTCATAGTGGGCAGATGAGGCTAAGGCAAATATCGACGCAGTAGAGAAATGGTACTTGGAGATGTAGAAGTATTCACGCAATCTCTCCAGAATCATTCGGGCCTTAATTACAGATGTTGATGCAATGAAGAAAGTTGCAGATTCCGATGAGAATGCTTTGAAAA
Source organism: Allium sativum (assembly GCA_030737875.1). NCBI lineage: Eukaryota > Viridiplantae > Streptophyta > Magnoliopsida > Asparagales > Amaryllidaceae > Allium > Allium sativum. The sequence goes on along the minus strand of CM060922.1, from coordinate 807,521,682 downwards.
ATCTGGAGAAGGACTTAGAAGATACACATGCCCAACTTGTCATTGCTCAACGAGATGCCAACAATTTCAAAAAGCAATTTGGGGAATTACAAAAGCGTTATCATGACCTACTGGAATCTCACAGTCAAGAGCACTTAGAGTTGAAGAAACAAGACGAGGATGCTAAGTTAGACAGTGTCAAAGTGTAACTAGCTTACAATGCTCTTGAGCAAGAAAAGGCCGAGTTAGCGAGGAAGAGCGCCGAGTTAGAGAAACGAAATGCTGACTTGGAGTCCAAGTTAATGGAAGCCGAGACTAGAGCTGCCTTAGCTGAGGGGATTGTGGATAGCGCTATTAAGTCTGCTGAAGAAACTCATAAACAGCTATCAGAGGCTCAAGAAGAATTGCACAGCTTTGGCGAACTGATGATCGAATTCTTTGTACACATAATCCATCGCCGAAACATCTCTTGGATAGAAGACTATCTGACTACCTTAGTTCATGTATGGAGTCAAATCATCGAATAGGAAAAACATGAACTTAAGGTAGACCTCGTTGATGAACACAAACTCATGGAGAAGTATCTGAAAGATGATGAACCAACACATCTGGCCGAGGGGCGTCATCTTAATGCTGCTTCCATGGAGGAGAAGAAACGCCAGGCCAAAGGAAATAATATCCTTGAAGTTGGTTCCTCTTCTGTTACCGTCGAAGCTACTGGAGTCGAGGAATATGATCCCGAGAATCTGGGAATTCCTAGAGCGTCTCTTTTATCTCCGATACCCGAATCAGCATCCGAGACGGTAGCCGCCCCAATTGAGAAATCATCAAAAGGTATTTCCACCTTTTCACCCCTATTTGCCAAGGCAATTTCCACCTTTCGTCACATCATTGGGAAATTTATCGAGGATTCTTTGTTTTCTTCCGAGTTGATAACTGTTGCTTCTCATTCTGTAGGTGCTGAACCAACCGAGAAGACTGACGATCATCGGGGAACCACCATTGGGGAAAAATGTGTCGAAGAGACTCAAGGAGGATAGGATAAGGCTACCATCATTGAATCCGGAGGGGGAGCTGAACCGCCTAACTCTGACACTTCTCATGATGATGAAAGGATAGACGCTTTGAAAGATGACAATGGTAACGATGGGCATGAAGAAGATCTTGATGTTGCTATAATTGGGGATTTAAAGAATGCCGATGATGTGACTTTGGCTGAAATGAAAGCCAAACAAGACAAGCGCACGCAGCTGAAAGTCGAGGAGATAGAACCCGAAAGCCTTAAGCCCCTTGCAGTGGTGGATGCTAGTTTGAGGTTAGTTGTTAAGCTTTCAACTAGGTCAATTACAGAGGAGCTTGCTAAAAATTCTTCTCTTGATCCCAGTGCTCCGACTCCTCATGTCCGATGCTGAAAAAGAAGCTAAAAAAGCTCTTAAGGCTGCCAAGAAGCCAAAGTCTACTCCGAAGTCCAAGTGACAATGCACTTTTTTTTATTTTGATATTCCACTGGTCCGCTATTGTTGCAGCGAGTGCAGCCCTTGCATCTTTTGCTTAGCTTTCCTATATAAACTTACGTGTTTGCAAATAAAGTAGTTTGTTCCCTGCAATGTCTGATATTTGTAAATTTAGCATTTAAGTAAAAATGCAAATGAACAGCATGTCATATCACAATTATATAATAAAGTCATTGTTAAGGGGAACATGTGTACATATATATGCCCCCAATCAATCATGGATAACTGATTAAGACTTATTCAAGATTGATTAAATTCAAAATTCAGTTGCCTCCGATTCTCTGACGGGGCCATATTCCTTTCGTCATTGATGCTTATTCTTTTTAGCAAATTTATACTCTCCTGTCTTATAACCAGGTTAGAGTATTACTGAGGCGGTCTCTTATCGGGGTGCACCTTCATGCCTCAAGGGACGTCGTCTTCCCATCCTTTATACTCTCTCTCAATTCATGAGGGTTAGAGTTAAGAATGTCATCTTCCCATTCTTTGCATTTTATTGTGCAAGCGGTCATTTTGTTCGCTCCTGCACATAGGTTATCTCCAATTTTCCAAATCTAATTTAATGTTTTTTGTTTCATAATCATGATAGAATAATTACTGAAGATATAAATAATGCAGGAAAGTAAATGACACACGATATTTTTATAGTGGTTTAGCTAAGTCGTAGCCTACATCCTTTTTATAATCCTTTGTTCATATAAATAGACATTTTAAGGCAAGTCATGCCTTTTTACATAGCCTATAAAAACAAAAAGGAAGACATTTCATATTTAGCTCAGGTATCGTCGCAAGTGCTGAGCATTCCAAGCTCTGGGAATCTCTTCACTATCCACGGTCGCAAGCTTGAATGCCCCTGTATCAAGCTTCCGTTGGATGGCATATGGCCCTTCCCATTTTGGACCCAATTGAGTTGAAGGCGGGAAGACTGGTTTCAATACTAAGTCTCATAGTTCGAAGGTTTTGAAGCGAACTTTCCGGTCATAATAACGTGCTACTTGATGTCGATCTCTTGAGTTATGCAAGTCTACTTCGTCTCTTTTTTCTTCAACCATATCAAGAGACTCTAGGAGGAGTGTTCTATTCGTCATCGGGTCATAGTTTGCTACTCGATGAGAAGGGACTTCTAGTTCTATCGGGATTACTGCTTCTGACCCGAAGGAAAGTGAAAAAGCGGTATGGCCAGTGGCCGTCTTAAAGGTTGTCCTGTAAGCCCACAAAGCTAGTGGCAACTTGTCTACCCATCTGGCTTTGGCCCGCTCCAATCGCTTTTTGAGAATAGATTTAATGACCTTGTTTATTGCTTCAACCTGGCCATTTGACTGCGGGTGAGCTACAGCGGTGTATCGTTTATCAATCTTGTACTTATGGAAGAAGTTTCTGAATTCGACGGTGTCGAACTGTGTCCCATTATCAGTTATGATGGTCTTCGGTATCCCAAATCGACAGATAATGTTTCTGACCAAAAAACTAATCACCTTCCTTTCCGTGATCGTGGTTAAAGGTTCAGCTTCCACCCATTTCGTGAAATAGTCCACGGCGACGATCGCGTACTTTGCTCCCCCTTTGGCAATAGGTAACACTCCAATAATATCCATTCCCCACACGACATACCGCCATGGGCTTACCATCTACTTAAGATGAGTCGGAGGTGCTCTGGGAATTTTGGCGAATCATTGACATTTGTCGCAGCATCGTGAATAATCAACCGCGTCTTTATTCACGGTAGTCCAAAAATATCCATACCGCAACACTTTCTTTGCTAGGTTTTGGCCCGCGGTGTGGTCCCGACACTCACCTTCATGTACTTTCTGCAGTACACGTTTGATGTCATCATGTGCGATACACCATAGTAGGGGCATTGAAAACCCTTGGCGATAAAGGACATCGTCCTATAAAACGTATCTTGCAGCCTTACGTGTTACAGCTCGTCTTTCGCTTTTCTTCAATGGGAGGGTTCCACTCTTTAGAAAATTCTTGATCGGTGTCATCCATGATTCTCTCTCCGGATCAACTACTAAGTCTAGTTCCACCTCCATCAGGTCGAAACTCGGTGATTCCAAAACCTCTATCGGAAACATTTCAGTTTCTTTGGGGTTATCAGAACTTGCTAGTTTTGCCAACCGATTTGCTTTCTGGTTCTCCGTTCTTGGAATGGGCGTTATGCTGTAACGCTCCAAACTACCTAGCAACTCCTTTACCTTTTTGAGATAAGTAACGAGTCGAGGCCCTTTAGTAACAAACTCCTCCTGTACCTGGCATACAACTATCTTGGAGTCGCAGCATATATCCAGTGTCTTCACTCCTGGTTCTTTGGCGAGTTTCAGCCCGACAATCAGGGTTTCATACTCGGAATCGTTATTGGTAGCAGCAAATTCTAATCGCAATGCATAGTAAATAGATCGTCCTTCAAGAGTGATTAAAACAACTCCTGCGCCGGACCTTTGATCATTTTTGGCTCCATCCGTATATAACTTCCACGGACTAAGCTCCAATTCTTGGTCTAAAGTAACCACCTTATCACCCACCGTTTCCTCTTCGGGAATCGTGAATTCGGCTATGAATTCGGCCAATGCCTGCCCCCTTATTGATCTCCATGGCTGAAAATTCAAATTGAATTGACCCAACTCGATGTTCCATTTAAGTAGTCGCCCCGATGCTTCGGGTTTTTGCTACACTTGTCTTAAAGCTTGATCGGTGTATACAACTATCGGGTGAGCCTGAAAGTAATGACGAAGTTTGCGGGAAGCAATCAGGAGGCTATAAGCAAGTTTGTCTATCTTCGGATAATTACGTTCTGCAGCAGCTAGCCTCTTGCTCACGTAATATACAGGCCTCTGGACTTTATCTTCTTCACGTACAAACGCTGTACTGACGGCATGAGATGATACCGCTAGGTAGACAAACAAATCCTCATGTTCCATGGGTTTTGAAAATATCGGAGGCTTTTCTAATAAGTCTAATAAATCTGGAAAGCCTCCACACAATTAAGGGTACACTCAAAATTTTGTTTCCCTCGTTTTATCAGATCGAAGAAAGGTCTGCACTTATCTGTGGCTTTGAAGATAAACCTGCTCAATGCAACAACTTTTTCGGCCAGGCTTTGAACATCCTTAATCTTTCGTGGTTCTTCAATATTCCTTATTGCTGTTGTTTGACTAGGATTTGTCTCAATCCCTCGAGAACTCACGATAAACCCAAGGAATTTCCCAGATGCGACCCAAACGAGCATTTGAGGGGGTTTAACTTCATCCCATACCTTCGAAGAATGTTGAACATTTCGGCTAAGTCCCTTGTATAGTCTGAAGATTGTCTAGACTTCACAAGCATGTCGTCCACATAAACCTCCATGGTTTTTCTGATTTAATTATAGAACATGCGGTTGACCAAACGCTGATACGTGGCTCCTTCATTCTTTAATCCAAATGGCATTACCACAAAACAATATAACCCCAAGTCTGTGATGAAACTTGTGTGCTCCTGATCTGGTATGTGCATGGGAATTTAATTGTACCCCGAATAGGCATCCATAAAGGATAAAAGCTCATGTCCGGCCATCGAGTCTACTAGTTGATCAATCTTGGGATGAGGAAAGCTATCCTTCGTACAAGCCTTGTTCAAGTCAGAGAAGTCAATGCATGTACGCCACTTCCCATTAGATTTTTTGACCACGACAGGATTTGATATCCAGTCGGGATATTTCGAATCCTTAATGAATCCATTATCCTTTAATTTCTCTACCACTTCTTCCAAAGTTACTGACCGCTCTGGGCCCAACATCCGTCTCTTCTGCTTGAACGGCAGGTGCTTTGGATTAATGCATAACGAGTGACTCATAATAGCAGGCGAAATCCCACACATGTCAGCGCGAGTCTAGGCAAACACATCTAAATTTGCCCTTAAGAAATCAGCCAACTCTTTTGCTCGAATTAGATCTAGCTGCGAGCCGATCTTTAGTACTTTTGTCGAATCTGCCTTATCAATAGGTATATCTATTGTTGTCTCGTTGGGAGTTGCCTTTCTGTCCTCGGGTTCTCTATCCTCTCTGGGATCTATATCCTCGAGCACATCTGGGGGCAACTCTCTTGGGGTTGGACCCCTTAATTGCTATGCTAAGTTTTCCTTCGAAGGGGGAGAATCGTCCTTAGATTCTATATTCAACCCCTTCATTAGCATCTTCAACTCCGTCATGTAACAAGCTCGTCCCGTAGCTTGGTCGCCTCTCATCACCCCTATTCCCGCGTTAGTTGGGAATTTAAGCAGCAAGCACCAAGGTGCAATACATGCCCTAAACTCGGCGAGGGCCGGTAGGCCAAGGAAAGCATTGTAGGGTGACTCTACATCCAAAACTACAAATGGCAGGATCCTCACTCTCTGGTCATCTCCATGTCCTAATGTCACTGGTAATTCTACATAGCCCATCGAAGCCGTTGACGCCCCATTGAAGCCCCGTATCCATCCTTCGTAGGGCTTTAAATCTTTTGCTTCAAGTCTCATTTGTTCAAAAGCTTTCTTGAAGAGGTTAACGAATGAACTCCCGTTGTCCACCAACACTTTATGGACTAAGGCGGGGCCGATGGCTGTGGTAATTACCAGTGGGTCTTCAGTTGGTGATTGAATTCCGGTATCATCTCAACTACAGAATATGACGTCGTCTGACATCGTCTTTGTTGTTTTACTGGAGTAATGTCTTCGAGGTTACTGCATTCCCCTACCTCAAAGTGTTTGGTAGCATTAACGTACTGATCCATTGCTTTGAAACTACGGCTGGCTAGATGTGGTCCATCTATAATGGTATTAATGACAATCCCCTTACCTTTCTTCTGGGCTGTGGGTTTAGAAGTAGGCTGGTTTTGGTACGGGGCTTGCCCCCCTTGCCCCATGTCCCTTAAGGCAAACATGTACTCGTCTAACTTCCTTTCCCGCAACAATCTTTCAACTACATCTCTCAAATGATGGCATTCATTGGTGGAATGACCGTGGGTTCCATGGAACAAACAAAACTTTCGCGTTGCGATCTCTTTTCCAGTGGAGTCTCTGGGTGGTGGCTTTTTGTATTGTAATATGTTGTATATATCCAAATAAATGTTTTCTAAGGTATCAGTCAATGGCGAATAGTTTTCGAAAGTTTGGAATCGAGGTCTTTTGCTGGAATTGCTCCCTCGGTTCCTACTCCTCCTATTGTCGTTTTGTAACGTCCCGCAATTTTGTCGGTTCGTATTTGAATATTTAAAACAGTTTAAATATTGAATTCTGAATATAAGTGAATTTATATATTAGTTAAAAAGAAGTTGAACGTATACAAATATATATTAATTTTAATCGAGCTTAGAACGACCCTGCAGTTCGTAATTTAGCGTTCTGAACTTCAACTGAGTGTACCGGACTCGTTTTAAATCGGATTTCTTCGAAACAAGAAACGTTGGAATCAGTTGAACTGTATCTTTCCAACGGTAGTAGAAAGTGGAGATTTCGTCGTACAGACTGCAAGATATGTCCAAATCAAATATTCAAAAAGTCGCTGTAAAATCGTATATCGACCGTAACGGTTATTTAAATATAACTTGATATCTGGTGCAAATCGGGACAAGGTTCTTTTGAGGCGCAGCGATAATTTAATTTTTAGAATTTTACTGTAATTTTTAATAAATTAAATATGCAACTTTTATTTGGAGTATTGTGCACCCTGTATCGGTATTTCGGGATTTCAAAATATAAGTCAACCTACCGGTATTATTATATATTTGGGACCGTGACACCTCGTTGAGCACGACTGTACTCTTACTTCTGTCTGTAGCAACACATACGCGAATGAATTTGTACGTAACATGCCATACTCTCGAAATAAAGCACTGAATTCAATAAAAACCGCCACCATACTCTCAAATTAAAATAAAGCATGGCGCCAGGCCTACCCTAGAAGCTTAATTGCTAAGAATTTGTCACCGACTTTAGTACATATATTGCATATGCACGTCCTTTTCACTGTGTCCGTTTTCCTTACCCATTAAGAAATTTGTACAGCCTGTTTCCTATAACTAGGCTTAGAACACTTTGGAAATATAAGCTACAGAGCTATGTCAATCCTATGCTTGAAAATATCTCACCTAATGCTTACATCCTAAGCAACCAACCTTACCCCTATGTCATAACCCTACCTATCACTCTACTGCGTAAAAGTGAAGCAAACATCTTCTATATAAATAATACACACCTTGTTTCTTCCATTCTCAGATCCAAATACCAATCCAAATAAATAAGAGCGGTGGCTCGTAAGTATGTCTGAGGAGAGGAGCGTGAGCTTTAGTGAGAAGGGGTGGGGGCATTAGTGTACACAGTAGTAGTGTGTGGTTTAAAATGGAAGAAGAAACAGGAGCCTATTGTGCTTTGATGTTGGGAAGCATGCACGGTTTGTATTTGTGAAGTAAAACAAGGTAGAACGGGTGTATACATGAAAGCTCATGTGTGCCGAAGGAGCTAGATGATGCTTTGTGGATCCGGGGCAGTACTGTAGTGTGAGGATGGAAATGGTGTTGCGTCTGGAACCAGAGTTTGTATGGGAGTTGAGCTCGAACTGTTGTAGTGTACATGGGTTTGTTTAGACACACGGATGTTTAGAAGAGGACGCATACCCTTTAGTGAAGGTGGAGCAAGGATGGACGTAAATGGCAATGGTGAGATGTTGTACAGCTGGGTACATGCATGCGGTTGCATGTATAGAAGTAAAAGAGGAGAAGGCGAAGTACTGAAGGGATGAAATGGTAACAGGGGGTCTTGGAGTTGCGGATGTATGCATGGGGAGTCGTGTTCGCTGTAAAGGGGGAGAGATGCGTTCATTTAGGACTTGCGGCTTGTTTATATGGGGAGGTCCATGCGTGTAAACAGAGTAGAGAAGTCGGTGGAACTGAGGGCTCACGTGAAGAAGTAAAAATGGAGTAAAGGAACGCTGGTACTCTCGGGATCGGACTCGAAGCAGGTGATGTGCGGTTTATAACGAGTGGGAAGCAAGAGTTTATATGGGGGGTGAGTTCATTAAGCAACAAGCGGTTTGAACATTTTAGCAGAGTGTGTATTTGTATGGGGTGAGGAGCTAGCGGTTATAAGGAAAAGTAGTTGTATGGTTTTGGGCATCTGAAAGTATATTGCGAAGTACAGGGGCGGAATCAAGTCGCAAGGTGATGGGGAAGACAGTGTATGGAATGAAAAAGAAATTAGAGCAGTGTCGAACAGATGTACCTCAACGTGGGTGTTGGTCTGACATGAAAGGAGGCTACAGTTCGAAAACCAGTAGAAGTTCATTGGAAATGATGACGGCTGATCCGGTGTACCGACGTAAATCGTTATTTAACGATTAACGCGCGAAGGTGAGTAAAATCACTCACTCTGATCTATTTAAAATATTTTAATTATATTTTAAATGTTGTTTGAATGCTGTATGATGGTCGATTAGGTAGATTTCAATTAAATTGGTTAAATATTTTATATCGTTGCATATGTACACATCATCGGTTGGACACTGATTTCATCGATTAGAATATCCCCTAGTATAGAGTTAGTGAAAATTGTGTTGATTGACATCTGTGGATGCGGAAACCGGTTGGAAGAATCCGACCGGATTCCTCAATATTTGTATGTACTGCTTGTTGTATAGTATTTATATATACGACCTGAACCTAAATAACATTATTAGGAATTATTATCGGATAGGCTAGTTAATATTTAGTTTTAAACCAACAAAGTATAATAAGATATGTAATCAGTATTTAGTTATAAACCTGATATTGATTTAATAAGAACCTGACTTAGAAACAGAGTTTATCAAATGAAATGTGAATATGGCAGCGTATTGCAGTAGTTATAAAAGAGAATATAGCAGCGTATTGCAGTAGCTATAAAAGAGAATACAACAGCGTATTGCAGTAGTTATAAAAGAGAATATAGTAGCGTATTGCATTAGTTATAAAGGAAAAGATAACAGCATTAGTTAAAATATAACGGTTTTAAAGTAAGTCGATAAGTTATAATGTTTTAAAAAGATATACTGAGCATGATAAGGAAGGTGATATAGTTTTTAAAGAAATTAGAACCCGTTGTACGTTGGTTGAGTTGAGTAACTTTCGAGGCGTCAATCTGATGTTGGTTTTGGCCTTCGGGGTTGATACTTAGGAATTTATTCACTTACCGATTTATAACGAGGAACTAATAAAGTAGAAATGAAGGAAAGTAAGGAAGAGTTTATAGAAATATGGGAAACTAGAAAGTTAGTATTAAATAAAAGGTCCAGTGTTTGTGAATGGATGTTTGTTTTAACTCCGATAGTTAAATAACCGACTATCGAAGTGTTTTGACCATCGTTGTCAATACGGAGAGACCGGTTGGGTTATTACCCAAAAACCACTCCGTATAGGCATAATCGTCGCGAATGAGATATGCTGAAGATAATTGAAGACGGAGTTAAACGCAAGGGTCATCCAGTTCCAGAAAAGAAGCTATCTGTTTGTCCAGTCCCAGGACAACTTGTATGGACGAGTGTCTGACAGAGTATTTCCAACGGTCACGCCGTTGATTTTACGAATATACCAAGTTGGGGGGGAGAATGTAACTTCTCTTTATTCTACACCCAGTGTGCATTTGTGTAATCAATGTGTGATTACGGATTTGACGATGTGACATTCAAGGTGAATGGTGATCAGATGTTCTGAAGATAGACGTAGCCTCTAGCCTCACAACCAGGAAGTGACAGAAGTTGGGCTAGGCAGCATGGCTAGTTGGGTCATCCCCAAGCAGGGTGTATTGTCACCGATCTAGAGAAAATTCATATTTATACTTCTTTTTCGATTCTGTATCTTCGGATTGACGGTTGGATGGCCTACAACCGTGGTGGCAATATATTCGCGACACTCAAGCTAAATGAGTGAGCGGTCATGTGTGGCCGGGTTGCAAGACGTTCTTGTTGAACCCTGAGTGTATCTCCTCTAGAGTACACTATTCAGAAGGTGCTCCCATACCTTGTCTGTTGAAAACCATTCTCCGATAAGCGCCCTGCGGTTTATGATTTTATACTATATATATATGTGGAACGTGAGATGCAAGCGTTCTGCTACTTGATTATTTAATTGAGTAGACATTATTATAATATCATTCGGGTTTGATATCAAAGCATTTTGGATTATAGTAAGGTAAAAACCGTCCATGTTTATGTGTGGGCCGGTCTTACTATTATCTTCTTATTTGAAAAGGGTTTTCAAAGTTAAACCGTATGGTTGGAATTTACTCACACCAGTCCCATGACTGACCCAGAGTTTATTTTGTTTGTTTTCCCTAAACTCTTGGGTGCCCAAATTTGTACGGGCAGTCAAGTGTTTCAGGCTTTGCAGATTCACTTGGAGGAGCTCAAAGAAGGAATCTCCACCAATAGTTATGTAGAGATATTTCCGCTGTGATGTGATGTATTGTACTCTGATATATGGTATGTATATACAATACAGTTTTGTAATTCAAAGTAATGTTACATAATACATTTATTTCATTCCACTGTGAGTTCGTGTTTACTCTGATTCTGTTCAGTTGTGATCTTCTTCTTCTATTCTATTAGTTCTATCTTTTCTTTCTCACCCTCTAAATTCTTCTATTAATGTCCTGGTGTTTTCGATGCTTGAATAGTCAACAGTGTGTTTTTATGTTGATTTTCTGGGTCGAAAATCCCAGACATTACAGTTGGTATCAGAGCTATAGGTTAAGTGATTACCTTGGCTCTATGGCGTGACTCAATAGAAATGGAGTTAGTAATACTCTAGATTGAGTTTGAGTGTACATATACGAGTGAACGTATTTGTAATTAAAATAAAAACTGTTTTATATTGTGTTGACTGGTCAGTCTAGTGGTTTATAAATTCTGGTCGAAACAGTAATGCAAACTGCATCGATAGGTGTTTCTAAACTCTCGAACAGAGTAATTCGACACGGTATGTTTTTAAAAGAGGGTAGATAAAATAATTTTACCCAAAATTATATTTTGATATAAAGGAGTATATATCTTGGGATTATTATAGTGTTGATCTTTATTTTGATCAAATAAGACCTATAATTGAGTTGGTTATATAAATAACCAATCGAAATATTATATAAGTATGATATGCAAAATTAGATGAACTGAATCTGAATTTAAAACAAGAACTGAGTTAAAACTTTGGAAACTTGGAAAAGAATTGAATTTGAATTAAATATATGGAATTTTAAGATCCTGGGTGAATTCAAAGATGTTTTTCCAAGCATTCTGAAAAGAATATTTTGATGAAATTTCAAAATAAAGTGTTTAAAAATGAGTTTTGAAAGTAATACAGTATTGAACTCACTTCGATGGTTGGAAAATAAATTCCGATGATGATCGCGACATTATCGGTGTTCATTTTCGAGTCTGTAAGTGACGGATTACTACCAAAGATTTCGTTTTGTATTGTTTGAGAAACAAGTTGTCAGAAATTCAAATGTTTTGAATTATATATGATTTCAAACTGATTTGAAATAAATCCCAGGGATTTGAATTCTGAAATAAAAATTTAACCTATGGAGTTAAAAGGGTAAAAGTGGAATTTAAACGAAGATAATAAAACTGGACTGAATTTGGAACGATCCAGAATAGAAATTGTAAAAGGGAAATATTGGAGATTCAAGTTATTAAAGTGAATTGATTCTTGAAGAATAAGAATCGAATTTTGAATTTGGTGATAAAGATAAACTGATTTAAGAAATAAATCAGTAAATGGAATTGGAACTGAAATAGAAATTTGGCTCGGTAAAAAGTAAATTGATGGAAATTGAAGATAAACGAGTGGAGAATAATTGGAATTCTGAAGTATAGGCTGAATGGGTGGCCAGAGATAAGGTTGAATGCCCAAGGTACCTGTTTTTGTTAAATTTGGATATGAGATATTTGGCAAGCCATTTGGCTGTTTGATTTTCTTTTGGATTGGAAAAGGCCCAGAGTGGCAAGTTGTAGTAGTACCGAATGAACCGTGCAGAGGAGATGCTGAGGAAATTCTCCAAAATTTAAGCCTGGAGAATTTTTGAAAGTATTTTTAAAATAAGGAGGAATTAATATTTTAATTGAAATTAATCAGTTCAGTTGAAACTGAAATTATGAAGTAAACCAAAAATATTTTTAATCTATTTATAACAAAGATTGTAGCATTTTCCCTATCTTAGCAATTTCGAGGACGAAATTATTTTAAGGGGGAAGGACTGTAACGTCCCGCAATTTTGTCGGTTCGTATTTGAATATTTAAAACAGTTTAAATATTGAATTCTGAATATAAGTGAATTTATATATTAGTTAAAAAGAAGTTGAACGTATATAAATATATATTAATTTTAATCGAGCTTAGAACGACCCTGCAGTTCGTAATTTAGCGTTCTGAACTTCAACTGAGTGTACCGGACTCGTTTTAAATCGGATTTCTTCGAAACAAGAAACGTTGGAATCAGTTGAACTGTATCTTTCCAACGGTAGTAGAAAGTGGAGATTTCGTCGTACAGACTGCAAGATATGTCCAAATCAAATATTCAAAAAGTCGCTGTAAAATCGTATATCGACCGTAACGGTTATTTAAATATAACTTGATATCTGGTGCAAATCGGGACAAGGTTCTTTTGAGGCGCAGCGATAATTTAATTTTTAGAATTTTACTGTAATTTTTAATAAATTAAATATGCAACTTTTATTTGGAGTATTGTGCACCCTGTATCGGTATTTCGGGATTTCAAAATATAAGTCAACCTACCGGTATTATTATATATTTGGGACCGTGACACCTCGTTGAGCACGACTGTACTCTTACTTCTGTCTGTAGCAACACATACGCGAATGAATTTGTACGTAACATGCCATACTCTCGAAATAAAGCACTGAATTCAATAAAAACCGCCACCATACTCTCAAATTAAAATAAAGCATGGCGCCAGGCCTACCCTAGAAGCTTAATTGCTAAGAATTTGTCACCGACTTTAGTACATATATTGCATATGCACGTCCTTTTCACTGTGTCCGTTTTCCTTACCCATTAAGAAATTTGTACAGCCTGTTTCCTATAACTAGGCTTAGAACACTTTGGAAATATAAGCTACAGAGCTATGTCAATCCTATGCTTGAAAATATCTCACCTAATGCTTACATCCTAAGCAACCAACCTTACCCCTATGCCATAACCCTACCTATCACTCTACTGCGTAAAAGTGAAGCAAACATCTTCTATATAAATAATACACACCTTGTTTCTTCCATTCTCAGATCCAAATACCAATCCAAATAAATAAGAGCGGTGGCTCGTAAGTATGTCTGAGGAGAGGAGCGTGAGCTTTAGTGAGAAGGGGTGGGGGCATTAGTGTACACAGTAGTAGTGTGTGGTTTAAAATGGAAGAAGAAACAGGAGCCTATTGTGCTTTGATGTTGGGAAGCATGCACGGTTTGTATTTGTGAAGTAAAACAAGGTAGAACGGGTGTATACATGAAAGCTCACGTGTGCCGAAGGAGCTAGATGATGCTTTGTGGATCCGGGGCAGTACTGTAGTGTGAGGATGGAAATGGTGTTGCGTCTGGAACCAGAGTTTGTATGGGAGTTGAGCTCGAACTGTTGTAGTGTACATGGGTTTGTTTAGACACACGGATGTTTAGAAGAGGACGCATACCCTTTAGTGAAGGTGGAGCAAGGATGGACGTAAATGGCAATGGTGAGATGTTGTACAGCTGGGTACATGCATGCGGTTGCATGTATAGAAGTAAAAGAGGAGAAGGCGAAGTACTGAAGGGATGAAATGGTAACAGGGGGTCTTGGAGTTGCGGATGTATGCATGGGGAGTCGTGTTCGCTGTAAAGGGGGAGAGATGCGTTCATTTAGGACTTGCGGCTTGTTTATATGGGGAGGTCCATGCGTGTAAACAGAGTAGAGAAGTCGGTGGAACTGAGGGCTCACGTGAAGAAGTAAAAATGGAGTAAAGGAACGCTGGTACTCTCGGGATTGGACTCGAAGCAGGTGATGTGCGGTTTATAACGAGTGGGAAGCAAGAGTTTATATGGGGGGTGAGTTCATTAAGCAACAAGCGGTTTGAACATTTTAGCAGAGTGTGTATTTGTATGGGGTGAGGAGCTAGCGGTTATAAGGAAAAGTAGTTGTATGGTTTTGGGCATCTGAAAGTATATTGCGAAGTACAGGGGCGGAATCAAGTCGCAAGGTGATGGGGAAGACAGTGTATGGAATGAAAAAGAAATTAGAGCAGTGTCGAACAGATGTACCTCAACGTGGGTGTTGGTCTGACATGAAAGGAGGCTACAGTTCGAAAACCAGTAGAAGTTCATTGGAAATGATGACGGCTGATCCGGTGTACCGACGTAAATCGTTATTTAACGATTAACGCGCGAAGGTGAGTAAAATCACTCACTCTGATCTATTTAAAATATTTTACTTATATTTTAAATGTTGTTTGAATGCTGTATGATGGTCGATTAGGTAGATTTCAATTAAATTGGTTAAATATTTTATATCGTTGCATATGTACACATCATCGGTTGGACACTGATTTCATCGATTAGAATATCCCCTAGTATAGAGTTAGTGAAAATTGTGTTGATTGACATCTGTGGATGTGGAAACCGGTTGGAAGAATCCGACCGGATTCCTCAATATTTGTATGTACTGCTTGTTGTATAGTATTTATATATACGACCTGAACCTAAATAACATTATTAGGAATTATTATCGGATAGGCTAGTTAATATTTAGTTTTAAACCAACAAAGTATAATAAGATATGTAATCAGTATTTAGTTATAAACTTGATATTGATTTAATAAGAACCTGACTTAGAAACAGAGTTTATCAAATGAAATGTGAATATGGCAGCGTATTGCAGTAGTTATAAAAGAGAATATAGCAGCGTATTGCAGTAGCTATAAAAGAGAATACAACAGCGTATTGCAGTAGTTATAAAAGAGAATATAGTAGCGTATTGCATTAGTTATAAAGGAAAAGATAACAGCATTAGTTAAAATATAACGGTTTTAAAGTAAGTCGATAAGTTATAATGTTTTAAAAAGATATACTGAGCATGATAAGGAAGGTGATATAGTTTTTAAAGAAATTAGAACCCGTTGTACGTTGGTTGAGTTGAGTAACTTTCGAGGCGTCAATCTGATGTTGGTTTCGGCCTTCGGGGTTGATACTTAGGAATTTATTCACTTACCGATTTATAACGAGGAACTAATAAAGTAGAAATGAAGGAAAGTAAGGAAGAGTTTATAGAAATATGGGAAACTAGAAAGTTAGTATTAAATAAAAGGTCCAGTGTTTGTGAATGGATGTTTGTTTTAACTCCGATAGTTAAATAACCGACTATCGAAGTGTTTTGACCATCGTTGTCAATACGGAGAGACCGGTTGGGTTATTACCCAAAAACCACTCCGTATAGGCATAATCGTCGCGAATGAGATATGCTGAAGATAATTGAAGACGGAGTTAAACGCAAGGGTCGTCCAGTTCCAGAAAAGATGCTATCTGTTTGTCCAGTCCCAGGACAACTTGTATGGACGAGTGTCTGACAGAGTATTTCCAACGGTCACGCCGTTGATTTTACGAATATACCAAGTTGGTGGGGAGAATGTAACTTCTCTTTATTCTACACCCAGTGTGCATTTGTGTAATCAATGTGTGATTACGGATTTGACGATGTGACATTCAAGGTGAATGGTGATCAGATGTTCTGAAGATAGACGTAGCCTCTAGCCTCACAACCAGGAAGTGACAGAAGTTGGGCTAGGAAGCATGGCTAGTTGGGTCATCCCCAAGCAGGGTGTATTGTCACCGATCTAGAGAAAATTCATATTTATACTTCTTTTTCGATTCTGTATCTTCGGATTGACGGTTGGATGGCCTACAACCGTGGTGGCAATATATTCGCGACACTCAAGCTAAATGAGTGAGCGGTCATGTGTGGCCGGGTTGCAAGACGTTCTTGTTGAACCCTGAGTGTATCTCCTCTAGAGTACACTATTCAGAAGGTGCTCCCATACCTTGTCTGTTGAAAACCATTCTCCGATAAGCGCCCTGCGGTTTATGATTTTATACTATATATATATGTGTGGAACGTGAGATGCAAGCGTTCTGCTACTTGATTATTTAATTGAGTAGACATTATTATAATATCATTCGGGTTTGATATCAAAGCATTTTGGATTATAGTAAGGTAAAAACCGTCCATGTTTATGTGTGGGCCGGTCTTACTATTATCTTCTTATTTGAAAAGGGTTTTCAAAGTTAAACCGTATGGTTGGAATTTACTCACACCAGTCCCATGACTGACCCAGAGTTTATTTTGTTTGTTTTCCCTAAACTCTTGGGTGCCCAAATTTGTACGGGCAGTCAAGTGTTTCAGGCTTTGCAGATTCACTTGGAGGAGCTCAAAGAAGGAATCTCCACCAGTAGTTATGTAGAGATATTTCCGCTGTGATGTGATGTATTGTACTCTGATATATGGTATGTATATACAATACAGTTTTGTAATTCAAAGTAATGTTACATAATACATTTATTTCATTACACTGTGAGTTCGTGTTTACTCTGATTCTGTTCAGTTGTGATCTTCTTCTTCTTCTATTCTATTAGTTCTATCTTTTCTTTCTCACCCTCTAAATTCTTCTATTAATGTCCTGGTGTTTTCGATGCTTGAATAGTCAACAGTGTGTTTTTATGTTGATTTTCTGGGTCGAAAATCCCAGACATTACAGTTGGTATCAGAGCTATAGGTTAAGTGATTACCTTGGCTCTATGGCGTGACTCAATAGAAATGGAGTTAGTAATACTCTAGATTGAGTTTGAGTGTACATATACGAGTGAACGTATATGTAATTAAAATAAAAACTGTTTTATATTGTGTTGACTGGTCAGTCTAGTGGTTTATAAATTCTGGTCGAAACAGTAATGCAAACTGCATCGATAGGTGTTTCTAAACTCTCGAACAGAGTAATTCGACACGGTATGTTTTTAAAAGAGGGTAGATAAAATAATTTTACCCAAAATTATATTTTGATATAAAGGAGTATATATCTTGGGATTATTATAGTGTTGATCTTTATTTTGATCAAATAAGACCTATAATTGAGTTGGTTATATAAATAACCAATCGAAATATTATATAAGTATGATATGCAAAATTAGATGAACTGAATCTGAATTTAAAACAAGAACTGAGTTAAAACTTTGGAAACTTGGAAAAGAATTGAATTTGAATTAAATATATGGAATTTTAAGATCCTGGGTGAATTCAAAGATGTTTTTCCAAGCATTTTGAAAAGAATATTTTGATGAAATTTCAAAATAAAGTGTTTAAAAATGAGTTTTGAAAGTAATACAGTATTGAACTCACTTCGATGGTTGGAAAATAAATTCCGATGATGATCGCGACATTATCGGTGTTCATTTTCGAGTCTGTAAGTGACGGATTACTACCAAAGATTTCGTTTTGTATTGTTTGAGAAACAAGTTGTCAGAAATTCAAATGTTTTGAATTATATATGATTTCAAACTGATTTGAAATAAATCCCAGGGATTTGAATTCTGAAATAAAAATTTAACCTATGGAGTTAAAAGGGTAAAAGTGGAATTTAAACGAAGATAATAAAACTGGACTGAATTTGGAACGATCCAGAATAGAAATTGTAAAAGGGAAATATTGGAGATTCAAGTTATTAAAGTGAATTGATTCTTGAAGAATAAGAATCGAATTTTGAATTTGGTGATAAAGATAAACTGATTTAAGAAATAAATCAGTAAATGGAATTGGAACTGAAATAGAAATTTGGCTCGGTAAAAAGTAAATTGATGGAAATTGAAGATAAACGAGTGGAGAATAATTGGAATTCTGAAGTATAGGCTGAATGGGTGGCCAGAGATAAGGTTGAATGCCCAAGGTACCTGTTTTTGTTAAATTTGGATATGAGATATTTGGCAAGCCATTTGGCTGTTTGATTTTCTTTTGGATTGGAAAAGGCCCAGAGTGGCAAGTTGTAGTAGTACCGAATGAACCGTGCAGAGGAGATGCTGAGGAAATTCTCCAAAATTTAAGCCTGGAGAATTTTTGAAAGTATTTTTAAAATAAGGAGGAATTAATATTTTAATTGAAATTAATCAGTTCAGTTGAAACTGAAATTATGAAGTAAACCAAAAATATTTTTAATCTATTTATAACAAAGATTGTAGCATTTTCCCTATCTTAGCAATTTCGAGGACGAAATTATTTTAAGGGGGAAGGACTGTAACGTCCCGCAATTTTGTCGGTTCGTATTTGAATATTTAAAACAGTTTAAATATTGAATTCTGAATATAAGTGAATTTATATATTAGTTAAAAAGAAGTTGAACGTATATAAATATATATTAATTTTAATCGAGCTTAGAACGACCCTGCAGTTCGTAATTTAGCGTTCTGAACTTCAACTGAGTGTACCGGACTCGTTTTAAATCGGATTTCTTCGAAACAAGAAACGTTGGAATCAGTTGAACTGTATCTTTCCAACGGTAGTAGAAAGTGGAGATTTCGTCGTACAGACTGCAAGATATGTCCAAATCAAATATTCAAAAAGTCGCTGTAAAATCGTATATCGACCGTAACGGTTATTTAAATATAACTTGATATCTGGTGCAAATCGGGACAAGGTTCTTTTGAGGCGCAGCGATAATTTAATTTTTAGAATTTTACTGTAATTTTTAATAAATTAAATATGCAACTTTTATTTGGAGTATTGTGCACCCTGTATCGGTATTTCGGGATTTCAAAATATAAGTCAACCTACCGGTATTATTATATATTTGGGACCGTGACACCTCGTTGAGCACGACTGTACTCTTACTTCTGTCTGTAGCAACACATACGCGAATGAATTTGTACGTAACATGCCATACTCTCGAAATAAAGCACTGAATTCAATAAAAACCGCCACCATACTCTCAAATTAAAATAAAGCATGGCGCCAGGCCTACCCTAGAAGCTTAATTGCTAAGAATTTGTCACCGACTTTAGTACATATATTGCATATGCACGTCCTTTTCACTGTGTCCGTTTTCCTTACCCATTAAGAAATTTGTACAGCCTGTTTCCTATAACTAGGCTTAGAACACTTTGGAAATATAAGCTACAGAGCTATGTCAATCCTATGCTTGAAAATATCTCACCTAATGCTTACATCCTAAGCAACCAACCTTACCCCTATGCCATAACCCTACCTATCACTCTACTGCGTAAAAGTGAAGCAAACATCTTCTATATAAATAATACACACCTTGTTTCTTCCATTCTCAGATCCAAATACCAATCCAAATAAATAAGAGCGGTGGCTCGTAAGTATGTCTGAGGAGAGGAGCGTGAGCTTTAGTGAGAAGGGGTGGGGGCATTAGTGTACACAGTAGTAGTGTGTGGTTTAAAATGGAAGAAGAAACAGGAGCCTATTGTGCTTTGATGTTGGGAAGCATGCACGGTTTGTATTTGTGAAGTAAAACAAGGTAGAACGGGTGTATACATGAAAGCTCACGTGTGCCGAAGGAGCTAGATGATGCTTTGTGGATCCGGGGCAGTACTGTAGTGTGAGGATGGAAATGGTGTTGCGTCTGGAACCAGAGTTTGTATGGGAGTTGAGCTCGAACTGTTGTAGTGTACATGGGTTTGTTTAGACACACGGATGTTTAGAAGAGGACGCATACCCTTTAGTGAAGGTGGAGCAAGGATGGACGTAAATGGCAATGGTGAGATGTTGTACAGCTGGGTACATGCATGCGGTTGCATGTATAGAAGTAAAAGAGGAGAAGGCGAAGTACTGAAGGGATGAAATGGTAACAGGGGGTCTTGGAGTTGCGGATGTATGCATGGGGAGTCGTGTTCGCTGTAAAGGGGGAGAGATGCGTTCATTTAGGACTTGCGGCTTGTTTATATGGGGAGGTCCATGCGTGTAAACAGAGTAGAGAAGTCGGTGGAACTGAGGGCTCACGTGAAGAAGTAAAAATGGAGTAAAGGAACGCTGGTACTCTCGGGATCGGACTCGAAGCAGGTGATGTGCGGTTTATAACGAGTGGGAAGCAAGAGTTTATATGGGGGGTGAGTTCATTAAGCAACAAGCGGTTTGAACATTTTAGCAGAGTGTGTATTTGTATGGGGTGAGGAGCTAGCGGTTATAAGGAAAAGTAGTTGTATGGTTTTGGGCATCTGAAAGTATATTGCGAAGTACAGGGGCGGAATCAAGTCGCAAGGTGATGGGGAAGACAGTGTATGGAATGAAAAAGAAATTAGAGCAGTGTCGAACAGATGTACCTCAACGTGGGTGTTGGTCTGACATGAAAGGAGGCTACAGTTCGAAAACCAGTAGAAGTTCATTGGAAATGATGACGGCTGATCCGGTGTACCGACGTAAATCGTTATTTAACGATTAACGCGCGAAGGTGAGTAAAATCACTCACTCTGATCTATTTAAAATATTTTAATTATATTTTAAATGTTGTTTGAATGCTGTATGATGGTCGATTAGGTAGATTTCAATTAAATTGGTTAAATATTTTATATCGTTGCATATGTACACATCATCGGTTGGACACTGATTTCATCGATTAGAATATCCCCTAGTATAGAGTTAGTGAAAATTGTGTTGATTGACATCTGTGGATGCGGAAACCGGTTGGAAGAATCCGACCGGATTCCTCAATATTTGTATGTACTGCTTGTTGTATAGTATTTATATATACGACCTGAACCTAAATAACATTATTAGGAATTATTATCGGATAGGCTAGTTAATATTTAGTTTTAAACCAACAAAGTATAATAAGATATGTAATCAGTATTTAGTTATAAACCTGATATTGATTTAATAAGAACCTGACTTAGAAACAGAGTTTATCAAATGAAATGTGAATATGGCAGCGTATTGCAGTAGTTATAAAAGAGAATATAGCAGCGTATTGCAGTAGCTATAAAAGAGAATACAACAGCGTATTGCAGTAGTTATAAAAGAGAATATAGTAGCGTATTGCATTAGTTATAAAGGAAAAGATAACAGCATTAGTTAAAATATAACGGTTTTAAAGTAAGTCGATAAGTTATAATGTTTTAAAAAGATATACTGAGCATGATAAGGAAGGTGATATAGTTTTTAAAGAAATTAGAACCCGTTGTACGTTGGTTGAGTTGAGTAACTTTCGAGGCGTCAATCTGATGTTGGTTTCGGCCTTCGGGGTTGATACTTAGGAATTTATTCACTTACCGATTTATAACGAGGAACTAATAAAGTAGAAATGAAGGAAAGTAAGGAAGAGTTTATAGAAATATGGGAAACTAGAAAGTTAGTATTAAATAAAAGGTCCAGTGTTTGTGAATGGATGTTTGTTTTAACTCCGATAGTTAAATAACCGACTATCGAAGTGTTTTGACCATCGTTGTCAATACGGAGAGACCGGTTGGGTTATTACCCAAAAACCACTCCGTATAGGCATAATCGTCGCGAATGAGATATGCTGAAGATAATTGAAGACGGAGTTAAACGCAAGGGTCGTCCAGTTCCAGAAAAGATGCTATCTGTTTGTCCAGTCCCAGGACAACTTGTATGGACGAGTGTCTGACAGAGTATTTCCAACGGTCACGCCGTTGATTTTACGAATATACCAAGTTGGTGGGGAGAATGTAACTTCTCTTTATTCTACACCCAGTGTGCATTTGTGTAATCAATGTGTGATTACGGATTTGACGATGTGACATTCAAGGTGAATGGTGATCAGATGTTCTGAAGATAGACGTAGCCTCTAGCCTCACAACCAGGAAGTGACAGAAGTTGGGCTAGGCAGCATGGCTAGTTGGGTCATCCCCAAGCAGGGTGTATTGTCACCGATCTAGAGAAAATTCATATTTATACTTCTTTTTCGATTCTGTATCTTCGGATTGACGGTTGGATGGCCTACAACCGTGGTGGCAATATATTCGCGACACTCAAGCTAAATGAGTGAGCGGTCATGTGTGGCCGGGTTGCAAGACGTTCTTGTTGAACCCTGAGTGTATCTCCTCTAGAGTACACTATTCAGAAGGTGCTCCCATACCTTGTCTGTTGAAAACCATTCTCCGATAAGCGCCCTGCGGTTTATGATTTTATACTATATATATATATGTGGAACGTGAGATGCAAGCGTTCTGCTACTTGATTATTTAATTGAGTAGACATTATTATAATATCATTCGGGTTTGATATCAAAGCATTTTGGATTATAGTAAGGTAAAAACCGTCCATGTTTATGTGTGGGCCGGTCTTACTATTATCTTCTTATTTGAAAAGGGTTTTCAAAGTTAAACCGTATGGTTGGAATTTACTCACACCAGTCCCATGACTGACCCAGAGTTTATTTTGTTTGTTTTCCCTAAACTCTTGGGTGCCCAAATTTGTACGGGCAGTCAAGTGTTTCAGGCTTTGCAGATTCACTTGGAGGAGCTCAAAGAAGGAATCTCCACCACTAGTTATGTAGAGATATTTCCGCTGTGATGTGATGTATTGTACTCTGATATATGGTATGTATATACAATACAGTTTTGTAATTCAAAGTAATGTTACATAATACATTTATTTCATTCCGCTGTGAGTTCGTGTTTACTCTGATTCTGTTCAGTTGTGATCTTCTTCTTCTTCTATTCTATTAGTTCTATCTTTTCTTTCTCACCCTCTAAATTCTTCTATTAATGTCCTGGTGTTTTCGATGCTTGAATAGTCAACAGTGTGTTTTTATGTTGATTTTCTGGGTCGAAAATCCCAGACATTACACGTTTCCATTCTTGTTGTTATAACCTCCTTTCCGGTTGCCAACGTTCACTTCAACCTTCCCTGAACTGTTACTGGATTGTTTCACAGCATCATTACTTTTGACACCTTCCCTCGAGGCCCCTTCAGACTTTCTCTTCCTATTTGCATGAGCTTCTTCTCGTCTTAAGCGAATATTAACCTTTTCGTAGATCAATTCCCTAGTGGGGGGCGGTTTCCCGGGTAGATAGTCCCCAAATTCTGTGTCCGGGTCAACTCCCCCTATTAAAGCCATCAGAATAGTGGGTTCATGAGGGTCACTAACTTCGGTGACAGCCAGGTTGAAGCGGTCCAAATATGATTTCAGAGATTCGCCTAGAGCCTATTTAATCCTTGACAGCTCTATGATGCTTTTGGATTTTCGGGCGTGAAGTCGAAACTGGTTCATAAAGCGCTCACTTAATTCTGTGAAATTTGATACTAACCATGGAGGGAGTCGGGTGAACCACATTAATGCCACGTCTTCTAGATAAATCGGAAAGGCCTTGCATTTTATAGCGTTTGGAGCTGATGCGGCATCATGAACCATGCATACCTCATCAGATATTGTCCTGGGTCCGTTCTCCCTGAATATCGATCCATTTGTGGTAAGTTGAATCGCCGAGGGAACTGGAAGTCCAATATATCATCCGTGAAAGGGGGTATGACTTCGCTCAATGCCCCAGTCTTCATTAGTGTATCATCGGCTTTCGAACATGATGTGACACACCATTGCCCACACATCGACATTTATTAATGTTTTTACAGGTTCTCTAGGTCTGATATTCGGATTACCCCTGGGTTCCTGATTAGGGGATAACCTTCTGTTTCTAGCAGCGGCTGCTCTACATTGTTCCCTACAATCCCGGTCGATCTCAAGGGGAAGGGGCTGGAGAAGGTGTTGTTGCGTAGGATTAGCAATATTAGGATCCCTGGGTAGAACGTGGGATCCACGCATGGGCAACAACATAAGCTCTCTCAAGCTCGGGTAATCAAGCGCTAACACACGGGCGACATCTTTGCGAGATCCTAAAGATCCAAAAGTTAACTGATCAAGGTTCTAAGGTCGCTCAAGCGGCCTTCTTTCACGAGGACGTTGTAACACCCTGAATTTTTGAATAATCAGATTAACTAAACTTAAGAATAATTAATTTCAAATGTGGGAATTAAGGGAAACGGGTTGTGCCATTGCGTTCGTTTCGGAATTCTGCTTGAGATAGAGTCCGAGTTTGCGTAAAACAGATGCCGTATGAAGAAGATATGGACGAACGAAGTTTGGTTGGAAAAAAAAAGAAAAAAGAGGGAGGATTGCACTGGCGCACTTGGGAAGTGCGCCAGTACAAATTTGCATTAGCGCACTTCCCAAGTGCGCCCAGGCCGAGATAAAACCTGCACAGCCTTCTGGTTCAGTCTGACCCATGTTCTGACTCATTGCTGAGTCCTTTCTGACTCCTTGCTGAGTCATTAGGGCTGAGGTGTCACCCTATCCCGACTGAGTGGTTTTGATTAACCCTTAGATCATCCGACGGCTATTATTAAATTGAAATTTTATATAAACATGTGTAAACCCAAACCCTAGAATCAAATCAAAAATTAGATCAGTAGCCGTCATGTTGTCACTCCAAACCCTAGAGTAGCCGCCGCCAACTAGAAGAAAGTTAAAGACAACAATTCAATTCAAATCAAGCCTAAAACTACAACAACGTAATTGCCTACAACAAGGGAACGCTAATCAATTACAGAATTCAGATCCCAGAACTCAAGACCCCTTATTTGGTGAGTCCTAGTCACTTTTAGGTTTAAATAAATAAAAGTGAATTGTGGTAGACTATGATTTGGGTATATGTTGTTTGTAGTTATGCAAGTTTATTGTTGTGAATCATGAAATGATGCAAGTTCATTATGGTTGTGAATCATGAAATGATGCAAGTTCATTATTGTTGTGAATCATGAAATGATGCAAGTTCATTATCGTTGTGAATCATGAGGTTATGCAAGTTATTATGTTGAGAAACTATGAATCTATGCAAGTCGTTATCATGAATCTATGCAAGTCGTTATCATGAATCTATGCAAGTCGTTATCATGAATCTATGCAAGTTGTTATCATGAATCTATGCAAGTCGTTATTATGCAAGTTGTTATCATGAATCTATGCAAATTGTTATGAGATCATGCAAGTTACCTATGCAAGTTATTGTGTGATGAATTCATGAACCTATGCTAGTTGTTATGTTGTGAATCATAAACCCATGCAAGTCACCTATGAAAGTTGTTATGAATTATGCAAGTTGTTAATTATGTGGTGAATCATATTTATATGCGAAGTTATCATGTCATTTTCCCTAGTTGTCATGCTTATGCCAAAAATTGTACTGAAAACGATCACCTTGACATTCCCTTTATTTTATTGTTATAGCGAGACTACTTTGTAGCCTCGATGACGCCAAAAACGCAAACGGTTACGCTAGTTAAGAAACGGGGAAAAGGGGAATTTGTAATAGGCATAATTTACATAGTGACTATGTAAATTGGACACATGAATCAAGTAGGGAAACATATAAATAATTACCTATTATGACATGGGTAAAATTGGGTGAAAATGGTATAATTTGAATATGACCATTTATCGATAAGAAATCCAAATTGTTAATAAGATAGGTATTGACACCTATGAAAAAGGAAAGGATTAATTAATTAACTTAATTAATCAAAAGAGGAATGTTTAAGCAATTAAAGTCTGAAGATTTAATATTGAGAATTGGCATAAAATAAATTTGTGATGAAAATTGGCATGATTGTACATACCATAAATAGATGGACATAATTGAGTCAATTATGGCCATAGTGAAATATGGAATTAATTGATAATTTGAATAGGGAAAGTAATTTAAATTGGGGGATGATTAATTAGGAGTAATTAATCGTCTTAGACACGAGGTTAGGCTCTTTTGTGGTGTAAGACTTCCCGGACCCGCCCGGCAAATCCAGCTGCCACAAATGCCAGTTTAATGTGGGAGGTCTTAAACACTAAAGAACTGAAATATAAAAACAACATATCATGGCGGACTCCCTCCGCTTCTCCTATCCTTTCCCAGCTAAATATCGTGCCGCGTTCCACCCCCGTCCTCCTATCCTTCCTTCCCCTCCTCCGCGTCATCGTTCTCCCCCTCCTTCGGTCCATCGTCCTCCTTCTTTCATCCGCTCTCGCCCTGCTCCGCCTCATCGTCCTCCCTCCCCTTCGGTTCATCGTCCTCCTTCTTTCTTCCGCTCTCGCCCTCCGTTCCCCTCGCGTCTTCCTCGCCATTCTCCATATCAACCTCACTCTTCTCGCTCAGCTTTTCGAAAACCTACTCTGTCCTCCTCTCACCGTCCCCTTGCCTCATCTTATCCTGTTGATCGTCCGGTTTCTCCTCCCGCTTCTAAATTCTCATCACGCCAAAATTTAAGTCATCCATCATCTCGAGGTTTTACCTGTAACAATCGTTTTGATGCTCTGAAAAATCTTTCAGATGATATGCCAAAAAAATCCTATGCGGAGGTAACATCAACTCCACCGTTAGATCCACCTGATCGCACGATTGCGAAAAAATCATCTATTTTACCTGCTTTCTCTTCAATTTAGAATATGGTCAATTTTCTGAAGAGCCAACGTCGCTGTATTCAATGTGCAGATAGAGGCCACGTGGCAAGTGCCTGCAGGAATTCCAAAATTTGCTTTTTTTGCTCAGGCTACGGCCATTTATGTACACGTTGCCCAAAAAAAGAATGCAAAGAGGCACCTCAAAACATGTGCGTAAAGGCGTCCATTGGAATGATGCATCTTCTGTTGCGTGGGTCCCTCGTACATCATCTCAATCTGATCGAACCCAGAAAAGACCACATCGTTCCAGTTGTCGGCAATCCACGCCCTCTCCAACTCCTATTCCCTCCCCGTCCATCTCTCCCACACTATGCACTGAAAATATGAATCACTTTGTAATGGAAGACTCATCAAACTACATTGTTGGTACCGTGATTTCTGGTGGTTGGAGTATTACATCGCTTCACTTCATCCTATCTAATGCTTTCAATTGTCCCGAATGGCCCATGTGGATATATAGAAACAACTCCTTCATCGTCTCTTGCCCAAATGAATGGATTAAAAACCAAGTCTTGTTCTGGAAACTCTTTGCGAAGCCTGGAGGATCTATATACTTTGAGCCTTGGTCTGAAGCTGAATGGGAACCGGAAGCGGTGTTAGAGTATGAATCATGGGCAAAGGTGGTGGGTTTTCCAGAATTTCTAAGGTACAATTCTGCTGCAGTTATGAATATTCTTAGTCCTTTGGGAAAAGTTGTAGCTTTAGATGATTGTGAATGGGCTCACTTCGATCACAGAAACTTATTTATCAAAATTCAATTTTTTTGAGGGGATTGACCTGAATACTTTCCTTGTGGTTAACATCAATAAGAAGAAACATCTCATAAAAGTCCAACGTTGCATCCATGAACACCCTGGTGTTAAACCCGAATCCTTACTTATTGGTAATATTGAAGAGCTAACGATTCCCTGCATGCATGATAACTTTGAAGATTCTGTTGAAATCGCACCAAATGATATGTCTGCTATGGCCATACCTGAAGTGGATCACGAAGTTGATCAAGCCCCTCAACAGAACATGAATCACCTTTTCAACACTGATATGCTTTTTCAAAATATTCCTATGCCCTTCCCGTTCTCTATCCCCCTCCCAATTGCCCCTCTCCAAATTGATGACCCTCTATCAATTGCCCCTCCCAACGTGATCCCTCAAGTCAATCAGTCGCCACCTCAACCTATCCCCCCTCTCCAGCAAATCCTTCCAGCTGATGCTACTCATAATGCAGAAGAAGAGAACTGGACCCAGTTTCTTTCGCCGGTCATTGTCAGACGTAGTGCAATGATCAAGAATAGAGTGGATCATCCTGAAGGCTCGGGTAGCTTATTTACTCCTGTTGTTTTTTCTTCTGCTAATAAAAGTCTATGTAGAAAAATGTCACGTTGCATGGGTGTTAACTTACGTGAATCACACTATATTTCCATGCATGATTTGGAACTTGAGCGTATTAATGGTGCCAAATGAAAATCGTTTCATGGAATGTTAGGGGCTTGGGCAACCCCTCAAAATGCCATGCAATTAGTTTGGTTTTACTCCCTTTAAAATCGACATTCTTTTTCTCCAAGAAACTAAACTTGATGACCCTTCTCCAAATTACTTTAGATTAGTGGGGGGGCTCCTTCCTTTCTGGTTGGACTTTTGTTAAGGCAATTGACACATGTGGAGGTTTAATTACAGCTTGGAATGAATCAATTTGGTCCTTATGTTGGTCTATTCAAAATAAATCAGCACTTCATGTTGCACTACGTCATATTCCCTCAAACCAAATCTACTTCTTCTCTAATATTTATGGTCCTCAAGATGCAACTGATAGATCCCTTCTCTGGTCGGATTGTTGCTCTCTTGCATCCCAATTCTTGGGCCCTTGGGTGATTGGTGGAGATTTCAACACTACCAGATTTGTTTTTGACAGAAACTCAGGCAATCTATCCCAGGACTCTGATGACTTCAATTCTTTCATTTTTGACTGCTCCTTGATTGACCCACCGATAAGTAACCGCTCCTTCACTTGGTCAAACCATAGATCATCACCATCGTTGGCTAAACTTAACCGCTTTCTATATAATGGCGCTTGGGACGAGCTTTTCCCTTTGACTGTTGTGTACGGTTTGGCTTCAGTTATATCAGATCATTGCCCCATTCTGCTAAATTCTGATATTTCTGCATGCATCAATCGTCCCTTTAGATTTGAAAGGTTGTGGCTACTCGAACCCTCGTTTGATGACTTTATTCATTCAATTTGGTCTCAAAACTTAAATGTAGCATCAGCATCTCAAAGGATTGTCCTAAAATTGAGAACCCTTAGAAAGATTATTAAACCATGGGCTAAAAACATATGGGGTTCTATTCGTTCTCGCATTTCCTCTATTCAAAATGAAATTATTGACATCAACATTCTAGAAGAACAGCGCCCACTTCTTGAAGCTGAGCATGATAACTTACGTGCTTTAGAAGACGAGTTGGATAGACTGATGAAACAAGAAGAAATTGGTTGGAAGCAAAGATCCAAAGCCAAATGGTTGGAGGAAGGTGATAGGAATACATCACATTTTCACCGAATGGCTAATGGCAGACGGAGATCAACATTCATATCGGAAATAATTAAAGATGGCCTCTCTTTTTCTGATCAAAATGTCATCCTCTCTCTCTTTTCTGATTTCTTCCGATCCCAGCTTGGTCGTTCACATTCAAATTCACCTGATGTTGAATGGCATCTTCTTTATCCAAACCCTGCGCCTATTCACATTGATCATCCTTTCTCTGAATCAGAAATTTGGGCTGCATTGAAGGATATGTCGGATGATAAGGCCCCTGGTCCTGATGGGTTCGACCCAGTTTTCTTTAAGCATTTTTGGGCCTTGGTCAAATTTGATATAATTGACATGTGCAACGAATTTTATAACGATCCTACTTCAATTGCCAGACTAAATTATGCCAACATTATCCTCATTCCCAAACATTCGGGGGCCAACACTTTATCTTCTTTCCGCCCCATTAGCCTGCTAAATACTACTTTTAAAATCATCACAAATGTGTTAGCTAATCGTCTTCAATCTGTTATTGCCACACTTATTGGACCAGAACAATCTGCTTTCATTTTGGGGAGGAACATTCATGACTGTATCGCTGCAACTCAGGAAATAATCTCCTTCTGTCATCACTCATCTACCCCTGGTGTTTTACTAAAGCTGGATTTTTCCAAAGCATTTGACTCAGTAAGTTGGCCCTTTATCATGGATGTTTTTAAACACAGGGGTTTTTCAGATAAATGGTGTTCATGGATTGATAATATACTTAACTCATGCTGCTCATACGTTTCAGTAAATGGTGCTTCTGGAAACCTTTTCAAACCTAAATGTGGGCTTAGACAAGGCGACCCTCTTTCCCCTTTGATTTTTGTGCTTGTTGCTGATGTGTTTAATCAAATGGTTAAACAAGCTTCTTCACATGGTTACTTGGATGGTATCTCTCTCCCAAATACTCCCCTATGCATCAACAATTTACAATTTGCAGATGATACTATTATTTTCTCTTCCCCTAAACCTTTCCATATCCAGTGCCTCAAAATCCTGTTATATGTATTCGATTTGATATCTGGTCTTTCCATTAATTTTAATAAAAGTGTTATTTACATGCTTGGTAAGTCAGATCATCTTGGTGACTTGATTTCTTCTACTCTCAACTGCAAAGTAGCAAAATTCCCAATGACCTACCTTGGTTTACCTCTCAGACCCTCTAAACTTCACAAAAATGATTGGCTTCCCCTTATCAATAAGATTGAAACTAGATTAGCATCTTGGAAAGCAAATTCATTATCATCTATGGGCCGTTTAACTCTAGTTAAATCTGTGCTTTCCGCTATCCCTACACATTGGATGTCTTTTCATAAACTCCCCAAGTGGGTAATTTGTAAGATTGATTCAATTCGAAGTTCATTTCTTTGGAATGGTCATAGCATCAAGAAATTAATTAACTGGAGGACGGTATGCCTACACTCTGATCAAGGGGGCTTGGTGTTCTTGACCTTCACCATTTTAATATTGCTTTGTTGGCCAAATGGGTTTGGAGACTCCTGAGCCCTGGAAATTTCATTTGGAAAAATTGGATTTTAGCTCGCTACTTTTCTTCTGACCCCCATCATGTTTTGCATCATCGTCCTTCCTCTAGAATCTCTCCCTTCTTGCATGGGATTCTATCTTGTCTTCCTCGTATTAAATTTCTGTTTCATGTCTCTTTGGGGGGTGGTTCATCCTGTTTATTTTGGCACGATATTTGGCATGGTCAGTTACCTCTCTCTCTTTCCTTTTCTTCACTCTTTTCTCTTCAGTCTAACCCTTCGCTTTCTGTTGCTGATGCTTTTAATGATGATTATGTTAGCTTAGTTCCAGGTTCGCTATTTGATCGGAGTATTCTTTTACAGTTGCTTAATATCTTTGCTCTCATTAGCAACACTCAGCTAAATAACTTGGATGATCATTTTGTTTGGGTTCTCTCTCCATCTAGAGGTTTTTCTGTTTCCTCATGTTACAAATACCTGAATTTTTCTGGTAGATTGTTTAAATTCTCAAGACTTTGGAAATGCAAGCTGGCTCCAAGAATTCTCTTCTTCCAATGGTGTTTGATTCATGAAAAGGTCAATACAAGGGAGAAGCTCTTCAAACGCAACATGGTTCCTGACCCCAACTGCCCTTTCTGTAATTCTCATGCTGAATCCATTCATCATCTCTTCTTTTCCTGTGACTATTCCTACTCAATCTGGGCTGCAGCAAGTACCCATTTAATTGGTTTCATCCCCATCATTTCTTCTTTTTTTGACCATTGGGAATCTGATCCTTGTCCATCACTTGATATCTTACTGGCTGCTTATAGTTGGTGTATATGGAAAGAAAGAAATGCACGAATTTTTAATAACAAGGCTAATTCGATCATGTCTATCTATCATAGTATCATTCATATTTATTCATCCTCATCAGGTTCTGGAGTCAATCATGCTGCTATATTCAGGTTTGCACTGCCGGTGGCCTCTTCTCCAGCTACTTCGGTTGATAGCAATGATACAGAGTCTAGCATGGAGCTTATGTGATGACTGATGATGCCTCTTTATTCCTCAGCATAGTACTTGTATAATTATGATGGTTAACAGTTTGATCTGAACGCTTTTGTAGTTGTACCCGTAATATACTCTACGTGTGTTGTATGATGTATCTTAAACTTTGTGATGGTTGTATTTTGGACCACCAACTGGGTTTGTCAGTTGGATATATACTTTTATCTATTAATTAACCGGCTGTGTAGCCCCGCGCTACATATCCGTTTGCTCTAAAAAAAATGTGGGAGGTCTTAGGCATAAATTAAAAACGTAACAATTGTAAAAATACGAGGTTAGACTCGTTTGTGGTGTAAGACTACCCGGACCCGCCCGGCAAATCCAGCTGCCACAAATGCTAGTCTAATGTGGGAGGTCTTTATAAGGTTACGGTCTTAATGAATTAAGAAACACTTAACCAGATAAACATGTAGTGGGACATGAGGGGGTTAAGTGGGTGCCTTGGGTGGCATGTGGAATTAAGTAGGTGCCTTGGGTGGCATGTGAAATACGACTAGGTGTCTCAATAATTAATTAATGCTGATTAAAGACTACTTAACCTAACTTAATACATATAGACTGTATGATGATACACATAAGTTAGGGTTAAGTAAAACGAGTTGGATTGTGGGTGGGTTAAGTACAACTGATGGGCAGGTGGGTAATATTAGTATATATATAGGCCCACAAACTTAACCATTAAATAAATAGGATTAAATCAGTGGGATGATTAACTACAACTGAAGGGTAGGTGGGTAATATTAATATTTATAGGCCCACAAACTTAACCATTAAAAAGGGGTTATGTAATTAAAGACACCTAATGGAATACATAACCGGGGCAGAATAGTAAAGTTACGTATTAAAGACACCCTTAGGGGTACGCATAACTAATGGGAATAGGTAAAGTTATGTATTAAAGACACCCTTAGGGGTACGCATAACTAATGGGAATAGGTAGAGTTATGTATTAAAGACACCCTCAAGGGTACGCATAACTAATGGGAATAGATAGAGTTATGTATTAAAGACACCTATAGGTACGCATAACCGATAGGTAGAATAGGGGTTATGTATTAAAGACACCTATAGGTTCGCATAACTGATTGAGGGCTATGTAATTAAAGACACCTTAGGGTATACATTGTCAGTAGAAAACCTAGTGGGGATACAAGACATAGGGGAGAGCTTGTATCATGTTGTGTGGGACCCATTTCAGTCAGTATCCCGGAGGGGTATCAAAGTAAAAATCTCCGTACTAGGCGGGGAAGGGGCACGCTTACTGATTGATTGTAAGAGATCCAAATCGAGACGGATGGTGTGGGCGGCGCAAACCGACCGGGGACATGTGCGTGCATGGGCCGGGCAGAGGGGGACAAGACGACCGTGACACCAGTAGGTATAACTGTGCACACCTTAGGTTGCCACTTTAGGGAAGTGATACCCCCTAGATGTGGGACCAACACAGGGTATCTACGGAGTAGGGAGCCGATCGATTAGGGTAGTGGTTAGGGTATATCCGGACATACGCCCTAAGTTTACGAATTTGTAGTAGGAGGGTAGTGGGTACGACTAGATGAGATAGGAGCAGGCGGCACCTATGGCAGCAGCTAGGAATACACGAAACTACCACCATCGTTATCATGATTAGCAGAAGGGATTATCCCATCTTGATTTGACTAGTAATAGTGCAGAGTAGTTTGTAGTGAATCATGCATACACCTTACCTTATTTTTCATGTCGTACCTATCATCTGTACCATGATCCTCTTATCCACTTTGTATGCCTGTCATGTTTACCTTTATTTATTTACCGGCTAAAAGTTACTGGACTCACCAGACGTATGTCTGACCTAGTTTGTTTCTCCTCTTTTCTTCCGTCCCCCCTGGTTCTCAGGGGGGAAACACACAGGTTTAGTCAAGATTTGGATATCATCTTCTAGGAGCTACTTCTGAAGTATAGCTCGAGTATCTGTCTCTTATATGGCTTGCTCTTTAATATGGGGAATGATGTTTTCTTTTAAATACCTATGTACTCTGATAATATAAGACAGAAGTGTTTTGTTGTAAGGGTTTTATGACTCATGGTACTATGTAACAAGATATTTTGGTAATTTAATAAAGTTGTTTATTTTCCGCTGCAAAATTTTTAATATCTGTCTTGTGATATTCTATGTCTGTTTACCAAAAACGCTCCACTGAAGTTAAGGCATTCCCTTTGTGAGTGACCTTAATGGGGGTGGGGTGTTACACTTTGTATCAGAGCTGAAGGTTACCGGATTAGATAAAAGTTTTGAAAATATTTTTCAAAAAGGTTTTAAAAGAATGTATTTTCAAAAAGGAAAGCCTGTTTTGAAAAAACATTCCCCAAAAATCCATATGTAGCATCCTTCTGTCCTTTGTCTAAAATCTCTTCCTTTGATAGGATAGGCGAATGCTCTCGCGGCTGATGGATAGGATAGGGATAGGAAAATTTATGTAAAAGGTTTAATTTCCTTATCTGGTTATGAAGCTAAGACTCTTTTTGATTTTGTAATCGAGACTCTGCACTTTACTACTAGTCTTGTTTCTGATCCCGTAGTTGTTTCAAACCCCAATTTGTGGTTCGGCTCAATTGTTAGTGATTTGTATGGGTTTGAAATTATCTGTGTTAGGTGTCAAAAATTTGAATGTGACATTTGTGTGCTCAAGTTTATGAGCTATGGGTTGGAGCTAAATGGACCAGCTTTCTATGTAGAGGGTCGTTCTAGATTTTGAGAGGAGGGTCGTTAAGTTTCTAACTTGTCATGGGAAGACCGCAAAGTTTCTCGTGACCCGCAAGGGTGTTTTATGCTTAGCTTTCTGAGAACCATTCTGTAATCTGATCTATACCAGTAGTCTGTAAGTATCTGGATATTTCTGAAGGATACGGGTTTCTACTCGAACCATGGAGCAGATCTCCAGTTTTTGCATTGTTTAATGAGGGTAATTCTTTGGGTGTCAGTCTGATGTTGATTTCGGTCTTCGGGGCTGAGACTTAGGGAATTATTCTCTTAACCGATGTCAAATGGGAACAGAGCTTTTGCTTTAGTTATATCATTTGTTTATATCCCATCAACCGAATCTTCGACCTTTAGATAAGAAATCCATGGATGTAAACATGTGTTTGAGACATGTTATGTTTGATGATTGCAAGTGGATGCAAGTGTTTGCTAGTGGTTGCTCGTGGATGCATTTACACACACATTAGGCACTAGATCGGCTCAAATCACTTTCATATTGCATATAAATGTGTGTGCATATTTAGGTTAATGGATGAACAATGGTTGTGTTATCATATGGATGCTGCATTTTGATGAATGGTTGAGCACACATGTGGAAATAATATGCATCGATAGGATTCTTTCGCATACATAATGGACGCACAGCACTATCATGGTTTGCATTAAGGAGGCTAACTGAATCAGTAGACCGCCTGATTTTGCATTAGATAAGGAACATATACACACACTTTTTTTATATGTTCATACAACATTAGAAGTTTTCTAAGGACAATGGATGCTTGTGGATGATGTTTGAGTAGATGGGTGATTGGATGGTAGGACACATTCTTCTTAACTTGAAGATTTCGGGGACGAAATCCTTTAAGTAGGGGAGAATGTAACACCCCGAATTTTTGAATAATCAGGTTAACTAAATTTAAGAATACTTAATTTCAAATGTGGGAATTAAGGGAAACGGGTTGTGCCATTGCATTCGTCTCGGAATTCTGCTTGAGATAGAGTCCGAGTTTGCGTAAAACGGATGTCGTATGAAGAAGATATGGACGAACGAAGTTTGGTTGAAAAAAAAAGAGGGAGGATTGCACTGGCGCACAGGGGAAGTGCGCCAGTACAAATTTGCATTGGCACACTTCCCAAGTGCGCCCAGGCCAAGAGAAAACCTGCACAGCCTTCTGGTTCAGCCTGACCCATGTTCTGACTCATTGCTGAGTCCTTTTTGACTCCTTGCTGAGTCATTAGGGCTGAGGTGTCACCCTATCCCGACTGAGTGGTTTTGATTAACCCTAAGATCATCCGACGGCTATAATTAAATTGAAATTCTATATAAACATGTGTAGACCCAAGCCCTAGAATCGAATCAAAAATTAGATCAGTAGCCGTCATGTTGTCACTCCAAACCCTAGAGTAGCCGCCACCAACAAGAAGAAAGTTAAAGACAACAATTCAATTCAAATCAAGCCTAAAACTATAACAACGTAATTGCCTATAACAAGGGAATGCTGATCAATTACAGAATTCAGACCCCAGAACTCAAGACCCCTTATTCGGTGAGTCCTAGTCACTTTTAGGTTTAAATAAATAAAAGTGAATTGTGGTAGACTATGATTTTGGGTATATGTTGTTTGTAGTTATGCAAGTTTATTGTTGTGAATCATGAAATGATGCAAGTTCCTTATTATGCAAGTTCATTATGGTTGTGAATCATGAAATGATGCAAGTTCCTTATTATGCAAGTTCATTATTGTTGTGAATCATGAAATGATGCAAGTTCATTATCGTTGTGAATCATGAGGTTATGCAAGTTATTATGTTGAGAAACTATGAATCTATGCAAGTCGTTATCATGAATCTATGCAAGTCGTTATCATGAATCTATGCAAGTGGTTATTATGAATCTATGCAAGTTGTTATCATGAATTTATGCAAGTCGTTATTAAGCAAGTTGTTATCATGAATCTATGCAAATTGTTATGAGATCATGCAAGTTATCTATGCAAGTTATTGTGTGATGAATTCATGAACCTATGCTAGTTGTTATGTTGTGAATCATAAACCCATGCAAGTCACCTATGAAAGTTGTTATGAATCTCTGCAAGTTGTTAATTATGCGGTGAATCATAATTATATGCGAAGTTATCACGTCATTTTCCCTAGTTCCATGCTTATGCCAAAATTTGTACTGAAAACGATCACCTTGACATTCCCTTTATTTTATTGTTATGGCGAGACTACTTTGTAGCCTCGATGACGCCAAAAACGCAAATGGTTACGCTAGTTAAGAAATGGGAAAAAGGGGAATTTGTAATAGGCATAATTTACATAGTGACTATGTAAATTGGACACATGATTCAAGTAGGGAAATATATAAATAATTACCTATTATGACATGGGTAAAATTGGGTAAAAATGGTATAATTTGAATATGACCATTTATGGATAAGAAATCCAAATTGTTAATAAGATAGGTATTGACACCTACGAAAAAGGAAAGGATTAATTTAATAACTTAATTAATCAAAAGAGGAATATTTAAGCAATTAAAGTCTGAAGATTTAATATTGAGAATTGGCATAAAATAAATTTGTGATGAAAATTGGTATGATTTTACATACCATAAATAGATGGACATAACTGAGTCAATTATGGCCATAGTGAAATTTGAAATTAATTGATAATTTGAATAGGGAAAGTAATTCAAATTGGGGGATGATTAATTAGGAGTAATTAATCGTCTTATACACGAGGTTAGGCTCTTTTGTGGTGTAAGACTTCCCGGACCCGCCCGGCAAATCCAGCTGCCACAAATGCCAGTCTAATGTGGGAGGTCTTAGGCATAAATTAAAAATGTAACAATTGTAAAGACACGAGGTTAGACTCGTTTGTGGTGTAAGACTGCCCGGACCCGTCCGGCAAATCCAGCTGCCACAAATGCCAGTCTAATGTGGGAGGTCTTTATAAGGTTACGGTCTTAATGAATTAAGAAACACTTAACCAGATAAACATGTATTGGGACATGAGGGGGTTAAGTAGGTGCCTTGGGTGGCATGTGGAATTAAGTGGGTGCCTTGGGTGGCATGTGAAATACGACTAGGTGTCTCAATAATTAATTAATGCTGATTAAAGACTACTTAACCTAAATTAATACATATGGACTGTATGATGATAGACATAAGTTAAGGTTAAATAAAACGAGTTGGATTGTGGGTGGGTTAAGTACAACTGATGGGCAGGTGGGTAATATTAGTATATATAGGCCCATAAACTTAACCATTAAAAAAATAGGATTAAATCAGTGGGAGGGTTAACTACAACTGAAGGGTAGGTGGGTAATATTAATATTTATAGGCCCACATACTTAACCATTAAAAAGGGGTTATGTAATTAAAGACACCTAATGGTATACATAACCGGGGCAGAATAGTAAAGCTATGTATTAAAGACACCCTTAGGGGTACGCATAACTAATGGGAATAGGTAAAGTTATGTATTAAAGACACCCTTAGGGGTACGCATAACTAATGGGAATAAGTAGAGTTATGTATTAAAGACACCCTCAGGGGTACGCATAACTAAGGGGAATAGATAGAGTTTTGTATTAAAGACACCTATAGGTACGCATAACTGATAGGTAGAATAGGGGTTATGTATTAAAGACACCTATAGGTACGCATAACCGATAGGTAGAATAGGGGTTATGTATTAAAGGCACTTATAGGTACGCATAACTGATTGAGGGCTATGTAATTAAAGACACCTTAGGGTATACATAGTCAGTAGAAAACCTAGTGGGGATACAAGACATATGGGAGAGCTTGTATCATGTTGTGTGGGACCCGTTTCAGTCAGTAACCCAGAGGGGTATCAAAGTAAAAATCTCCGTACTAGGTGGGGAAGGGGCACGCTTACTGATTGATTGTAAGAGATCCAAAACGAGACGGATGGTGTGGGCGGCGCAAACCGACCTGGGACATGTGCGTGCATGGGCCGGGCAGAGGGGGACAAGACGACCGTGACACCAGTAGGTATAACTGTGCACACCTTAGGTTGCCACTTTAGGGGAGTGATCCCCCTAGTTGTGGGACCAGCACAGGGCATCTACGGAGTAGGGAGCCGATCGATTAGGGTAGTGGTTAGGGTATATCCGGACATATGCCCTAAGTCTACCAATTTGTAGTAGGACGGTAGTGGGTACGACTAGTTGAGATAGGAGCAGGCGGCACCTATGGCAGCAGCTAGGAATACACGAAACTACCACCATCGTTATCATGATTAGCAGAAGGGATTATATCATCTTGATTTGACTAGTAATAGTGCAGAGTAGTTAGTAGTGAATCATGCTTACACCTTACCTTATTTGTCCTGTCATACCTGTCATCTATACCATGATCCTCTTATCAACTTTGTATGCTTGTCATGTTTACCTTTATTTATTTACTGGCTAAAAGTTATTGGACTCACCAGACGTATGTCTGACCTAGTTTGTTTTGCCTCTTTTCTTCCGTTTCCCCCTCAGGTTCTCAGGAAGGAAACACACAGGTCTAGTCAAGATTTGGATATCATCTTCTAGGAGCTATCTGAAGTATGGCTCGAGTCTCTGTCTCTTATATGGCTTGCTCTTTAATATGGGGGATGATGTTTTCTTTAAAATACCTATGTACTTTGATAATATAAGACAGAAGTGTTTTGTTGTAAGGGTTTTATGACTCATGGTACTATGTAACAAGATATTTTGGTAATTTAATAAAGTTGTTTATTTTCCGCTGCAAAACTTTTAATATCTGTCTTGTGATATTCTATGTCTGTTTACCAAAAACGCTCCACTGAAGTTAAGGCATTCCCTTTGTGAGTGACCTTAATGGAGGTGGGGTGTTACAGACATCCCTCATCTGAAGAAGATGAATAACTGCAGCAAGGCGGCATGTTGGGGAAGGTGTCTTTTGGCTCAGGAGCTCCCTGAGTTCCCTACTCATGGTTATCATGTTCTCTTGCATGCGAAGACTGTCACGCTTATGGGCTTCCAATGCCTCCTTAGTACTCTAGAGCATTTCAACAAAGCGTGAAAAATCTCCTTCCGTGACGGGTGCAGACGGGTCAGGCTAATCATTGGTCATAGCGGCTGGAATCAGAGCATTGGTAGGAGCTCGAGTAGAAGTTCCAGCTTCACTTTGGTTCGGGTCGGATCGGAGCACAGTGGTACGGTTGGACCAGTTCGGATGGGGAGAGTGGGCGACCTCAACATCATTAGATCGGCTCGGATCGGGGTCTTCTGTTCGGTTTGGACCTTCCTGACCAGAGCGGCCTGCTCCAGAGGTTTGACCACACGACCTCGTCATGACCACTGTATGCTGATCTTCGTTAACTTCATTCTCTCGACTACTTTGGATTTCTTTGCCTTTTCCTTTGGCCATAATCTCCAATTCTTCAGTGATTAACCAATTGGTACTTAAAGATATCGAAAACAGAGGATTAACTTCTTTGAACTTGAAGGTTAAAATAGTAGAATGATAATCCCAAAAAGCGGAGAATTCAAAAACTCTCAGTGAAAGCACCAAAATGTTAGATCCAAAATTGGCTCTAATACCCAGACTAGTAATCATTCTACTAAAATGAAATAAAAAAAACGAAGAAAACACGCAATTTATAGTGGTTCGGCGTTAAATAGCCTACATCCACTTTCTACTCTTTGAATTGATGATTTGAATGCGAGTACAACAATAATTCTCACTCAATTTTCACTCATATAATGTATTGATTCACTCAATTTCTTCAAAATATGCTTCAAAAGGTGATTGTAGTCCGAATAAGTTGATGAAATTCAGATAGCAAAGGAGTTTGAGTTCTGAATATGCAAAAAGATCCTTCCAAATGTCCCTTGATGGTGTATTTATAGGTGGAAAATGATCCTGGTGTTAGATTTTGTGCCCTAGAGGCATTCAGTAAGATGTGAATAATAATAACATTGTATATGTTATGTTATGTTTTTTTTGGAATAAGAGTTTCTATTATAATT
Organism: Allium sativum; assembly: GCA_030737875.1. Classification (NCBI taxonomy): domain Eukaryota; kingdom Viridiplantae; phylum Streptophyta; class Magnoliopsida; order Asparagales; family Amaryllidaceae; genus Allium; species Allium sativum. Next base: position 807,480,850 of record CM060922.1, on the reverse strand, counting down.
ATATTTACTGCGTGAAATAAATATTATTGTAATGGAAGTCCTTAGAATAGTAATACGGTATTATATAGTTCGAGTAAGACTGAACTTGAGATTATATGATAAGTTAAGTATTATAATTCTTAAATGTCCCTTGTCGAGTTCTATTGTTTATAGGACAACAATAGAGCATTTAGACTGGTATATTGATTGACTGATGATCACATCTCATTGATCATTAATATACATGATATTAAAGTCAAGATATAAATACGTATTAGAGAATAATGTATTGGGCTGACCCACCATGAGATAACTCTATGGAGTATAATTTACAGTATCACAAGTTGTTCTCATAGTGATAGTGATATAATGATCCTCAGACCTGAGATCATTGTAATTTTAATCGAGGATGTTTGTATTTTGATATCATCTAAAGTTATTTCGTAACAGAGTAATGATAACGATGATTATTGGATATATCTGGAATCGAATATGAATTATGAATGATCTAGATGGAATTTAACCCTACGATATATTCGTAGTGATATCCTTGGGCCTCTTGATTGAGCGAGACTGTGAAATGCATGGCCGTGCTCAAATATTGATTTGTTCTGAACAGTCTACTCATTGATTAAGAAAACAGATTAAATTAAAAGAAGATGATACGATCCATGCCTTCTGTTTAATCTTGGATATAACGGTTAAAAGGATTAAATTATATTGATACACTATTCACAAAGGTCGTATCGAATCATAGATATTGTTGTAGTTTGGGTAGCAATGATGTATTACTAGATACCACTCGTTGTTTACAATTTAAATGTTTAAATTGTTGCCAACACTATTACAACCTATCGGGTCACACTTATTGGCGTTGCAAATGGAGAAAAAATATTTAAAATAAAATAGTATTGACTATTTCATTGTTTTAAATGGGTTTGAACGGATAAAAAGGGAAAACGGATATCTCGGATTGTTTTCATTATAAAACAATGGTGAACGTGCTTCACCGAGACCACCGAAAAATACAGAAAAACCCTAGATCCAAATTTAAAATCCCAAATCAATTCGATTTAAGTTGGCTAGTACCTCTTCTCCATCCTCGTTTTGATTGTCATCTGCGAGAGCTTCACCAGTGGATTTCCGATAGAGGCGTTTTGATTTCAAGCGCTTGCTTCAAAGAAGATTTGTGATCTGATTTAACAATTCAAGGCTAGGGCTTCACTCGATTCTACTAAATCAAAGGAGAAAGGTACTTGTTTTGATTAATTTCTGTCCGATTCGTTAACTAGGGTTTCAGATCTAAATGATTCCGCTGCGAATTCGATCCCCTTTTATTTTCAATGGTATCAGAGCTTCCGGTTATGTCGATTCAAATGTAATTTAGGCCTTGAAACTGTTATTGTTACATACTGATTGATGTTGTGAACAGCGAGAAGTTGAAATCTGGAATTTGGTAAACATTCATTCAGAACTGAAATTGTTTTGTGATAAACAAAATCAGTATTGTTCATCTGCCTGAATCTAAATTAGTACAAGTTATTAATTCGGTGACGAATGTTTAAAATCCCAATTCTTATGTAAGTATATTTTGGTTTAAATTATATTTGTATATGTTTCAAAGAAGGGAAATCAAGTGTTGGTTCCATACTGTAATTGTTACAGAGATTTATATATATTACAACTTGATTTCGAACTATGTATGGTATATGTGTTAATAGTGATCTGTTGAATCCTATGAATATGATTAAGATAATAGTTAGTTTCACATCAGTATGTGTTTGGTTTAGACAATATGAATAACTCCTAATACTGTGAACTTTTACTCTGTTATTTTTAGATATTGAACTTCATTTTTGGGTAATCCAAGTTTTGAACTACACATATAATATATATGACAATCTTATTTCTGCTAGTTGCTACAGAGTAATTTATTCTGTTTAACACAGGCTAATATGTTATGATCTGAACTGAGTCACAAACTTACCAAATTTTCATATTAAGGTAAGTTCAGATTCAGTTATAGATAATTAAGATTGAGGTTATATAAGTGGCGGAAAGTGTTTCTGTAACTTGTATGTTTTTATAATTGATACATGATCAATCCCTATAATTTTAAAAACTTTCAGATGGTAGTGATGTTATCTTACCATAGTTAGTAGTATAGTATATTACTGCATATATATATTTATAAATAAAACAGTATAGATGATACTGTAGATATATTTGTATACATATATATAACAGTATATATACAATACAGCATATATGATACTGTACATATATGTATAAAACTGAATGTGTTTTAGAAACCATGAATTGAACTCTTATAACATTCTGTCAGAAATGCCTTTAAACTGATTATGTTTATGCTTCTGAAATGATGACCTGAAAGTTATAATCAGCTTTGACATGTTTTGTATATATTGATATACAGGAACGATCCAATAGCTTGCAAGTTGGATGTTAATGAACATACCAAAGTGCTTGCATAGTATATGCTGATATACTAAAGTCTGGATAAAACAATGAAGCTGTACCTTAAGTTCATCTTCAGCCTTTGATAAAAGTTATAAAATTCATGGTTGTGATCCAAAGTGATTATTAATGTTCAGTTGTTTGTGATCAGTTATTTAGTTCTGGAATTTCAAGTTTGTATGCTTACATGTAATGATAATTATGTACCTGTTATATAATATTTGAACTACTATATGCGAATGCTTAGAATTGAATATGTGTTATGTATGCTTGAACATGCTATTTCATTTGAGTTGTTATGGCAGATCTGTTTCACTGAATACTGCCATTTTATTTGTTAGCAGTTTTAACTCAGAAATGGTTTCATGATTTTGTTTAAAATATGTATAACGATCAGTTTTTGAAACTGGGATACTGGGCTGAAAATCCTGGTTTTAATTTATATTTATTTTATTATGTGCCATATGGATTAGTGAATCTAATTGTGCAAAAGTTTTACTGTACACATTAATAGATTTGGAGCTTTTACCTTAAAGCATTGTATGCATTTCTTTCCTTTTAAACATCAAAGTTTTAGAAATCTTGTGTTCTATTTATTATGTTTAAGAGGAATTAAAATCATTAATTTAATATATTGTATTAAAAATGTTTGAATATCATGGTTTGCCAACCTAAATTTTAAATCCCTATCAAAACTATAGTTTATATTAAGTCAAGGTGACGTCTTCCAATGATATACTCATCACTATCCAAAATTATTGGTTGTAACTAACGCCAAAGCGTTGTGCAGCTTTTAATTTTGGTTATATGTGATGGAGTAAAATGTGGTGCTCCAACCTATTATTGGGTCTGATTTAACTAGGCTGCATAATACGATTATGGCATTAGAGACAAACAGCATGATTTATTCTATATTTTGAGCAACAGAATAATACAGAACAAAATGTTCGACATGCGATCCAAAAATTACATAAACGATGTAATTGACACAAGATGTCTACCTAAAATGTTATGTTTTGAGTTTAGCCAAAGCTAGGTCAAGGCATGATTAGATGTGGATTTTGGAACACCAAATATATATACAGTTATATATATTAAAATAGGGATGTTGATTTGAGTGGGAGCATATTTATGCACACATTAATTTATTTAGCTATGATTATTGTCATTTTGACTATCAAAGTTATTTATTTCAATTTATTGTCTATTGTAGATTCTAAATGGCTAGCAACACCAACAATAATCTATCACTTAGGTCTGTTCTTGAAAAAGAAAAACTGAATGGAATAAATTTCCTAGACTGACACCGTAACTTGAGGATTGTCCTCAAACAAGAAAGGAAACTGTATGTACTTGATGGGCCTACTCCAGAGGCGCCACCGAGTAATGCACCCCGTGCAGAGATTAATGCTCATAAGAAACATCAAGACGACGCTCTTGATGTTAGTTGTCTTATGCTGGCAACGATGAATCCTGTGCTTCAGAAGCAACACGAATTCATGGATGCCTACAATATGATCGAGCACCTTAAGAAGTTGTTCGAAGGGCATGCTCGTCAAGAAAGGTATGACACGAGCAAAGCAATATATCACTGCAAGATGGGTGATAACGAACCCGTTGGTCCACACGTACTGAAGATGATTGGTTATATAGAGTATCTCGAGAGGTTAGGGTTTCCTTTGACACCGGAAGCTCAAACCGATCTTGTGCTCCAATCATTGAACAGTAAGTTTTCTTCATTTATTATGACCTATCTCATGAATGAGATTGAGAAGCCCTTGACTGAGTTATTGAGCATGTTGAGAACTGCTGAGAATAACATGAAAAAGGCAAAACCGACTGCCATGATGATGGTACAGAAGGAGACTGCTAAACCAAAAGGCAAGGGCAAGAACAAGAAAAAGCAGCTTAAGAAGACTGCTAATAAGACCAATTTCAAAAAGGCATCAAAGGCTAAAGGAGGGGTTCCCAAAGAGGGTGATTGTCACTACTGCGGAAAGCCAGGTCACTGGAAACGTAACTGTTATGCTTATCTGGAAGAACTAAAGAAGAAGAAGGGAAGTTTGACTTCGCCCAATTCAGGTATAAATGTTATATATGTCAACTTATCTACTTCATCATCATGGGTATTAGATACTGGATGTGGATCACATATATGTGTCAATTTGCAGGAGATGCAAAGGAGTAGAGACTTGGCAGAAGGAGAAGTGGACTTGCGTGTTGGAAATGGAGCAAAAGTTGCCGCATTAGCCAAAGGAAGCTGCCACTTATCCTTACCAACTGGATTAGTTTTAAAATTAGAAGATTGTTATTTTGTGCCTTCTATTAAGACAAATATTATTTCTGTTTCTTGTTTGGACAAGTTAGGATTTTCATTTGTAATAAAAGACAGATGCTGTTTATTTTATTTAAATGAGATATTTTATGGAAGTGCACAGTTAATTAATGGTCTCTATGTTCTTAATTTTGATTCGCCAGTTTATAACATTAGTACCAAAAGGATTAAATCAAATGATTTAAATCCAACATACCTTTGGCATTGTCGTTTAGGCCATATAAACGAGAAACGCATATCAGAACTCCATAAAGATGGAATTTTGGATTCATTTGATTTTGAATCAAATGAAGATTGCAAATCTTGTTTATTAGGCAAGATGACAAAAGCTCCTTTCACTGGACACAGTGAACGGGCTAAGGATCTATTGGCCCTTGTACATAGTGATGTATGTGGACCAATGAGTACATCTGCTAGAGGTGGGTTCTATTACTTCATTACATTTACTGATGATTTCAGTAGATACGGATATGTGTATCTTATGAGACACAAATCTGAATCCTTTGAAAAGTTCAAAGAATTCAAGAATGAAGTTCAGAACCAACTTGGTAAGAATATAAAAACTCTTCGAACAGATCGAGGAGGAGAATATTTAAGCCAAGAGTTTAATGACTATCTGAAAGAATGTGGAATTGTTTCACAACTCACTCCACCGGGAACACCACAATGGAATGGTGTTTCTGAAAGGAGAAATCGCACCTTATTGGATATGGTACGATCAGTGATGAGTCATACAGATCTTCCAATAAGTTTTTGGGGTTTTGCCCTTACAACACCTGCATTCATACTTAATAGAGTTCCCACTAAAGCGGTTCAGTCCACACCATATCAGATATGGACGGGAAAATGTCCTAATGTCTCTTTTATGAGGATTTGGGGATGTGAGGCTTATGTTAAGCTTCTTAACTCTGACAAGCTCCGACCCAAATCGGAAAAATGCTATTTTGTGGGGTATCCAAAAGAAACAAAAGGATATTACTTCTACAAACCCTCTGAGCATAAAGTGTTTATTGCTCGAACTGGTTTTTTCGTTGAAAGAGATCTAGCCTCTAATAATATCAATGGAAATAAAGTAGAACTCGATGAAATTCGAGAACCACAAAATATCACTGAACCTGAATATGAAGTTGAGGAAGAACCACAAACTGTTGTGGAATCTGAACCTACTCAACTTACACAAGGCGTTCGTAGATCTGATAGAATACGTCATGAGCCCAATAGATATTTTGGATATCTAGTAACTCAAACAGGAGACGTAATGCTGATAGATCAGGATGAGCCTATTTCCTATCAGGATGCTATGGATAGACCTGATTATGAGAAATAGCTTGAAGCCATGAAATCTGAAATGGATTCCATGTACACCAACCAAGTGTGGACTTTGGTTGATCCACCTGACGGGGTAAAACCAATTGGGTGTAAATGGGTTTACAAGAAGAAAACCGACATGGATGGTAAAGTACAAACCTATAAAGGCTGATTGGTGGCGAAAGGTTTCAAACAGATTCAAGGAGTTGACTATGATGAAACCTTCTCCCCAGTAGCTATGGTTAAATCCATAAGGATTATGCTTGCAATTGCAGCCTATTACGATTACGAAATCTGGCAGATGGATGTCAAAACTGCATTCCTTAACGGGAATCTTATTGAGGATGTGTACATGACACAACCTGAAGGTTTTGTCAATCCAAAGGAAACCATAAAAGTATGTAAACTGCATCGATCCATATATGGATTAAAACAAGCATCTCGGAGTTGGAATCTTCGTTTTGATGAAATAGTCAAAAGGTTTGGTTTCACTAAAAACGAAGATGAACCTTGTGTATACAAGAAAATTAGTGGGAGTAACATTATATTCCTAGTATTATATGTGGATGACATATTACTTATTGGGAATAATGTTGAATCATTACAAGCAATAAAGACATGGTTGGGGAAAAGTTTCTCAATGAAAGACTTAGGCGAGGCATCCTATATCTTAGGTATTAAGATCTATAGACATAGATCGAGAAAATTAATAGGCCTAAGTCAGAATACATACATTGATAAAGTGCTAAAAAGGTTTGGCATGCAAGAGGCAAAGAAAGGATATGTACCCATTTCACATGGTATATCACTTTCTAGATCTCAATGTCCTAAATCATTAGATGATAAGGAACGCATGAAGAAAATCCCTTATGCTTCGGCAATTGGGTCAATCATGTATGCAATGTTATGTACCCGCCCAGATGTTTCGTATGCTTTAAGTATGACAAGTAGATTCCAATCAGATCCGGGTGAAAGTCACTGGACAGCCGTCAAGAATATTCTTAAGTACCTCAAAAGGACTAAAGATTCATTCTTGGTATATGGAGGCGAAGAGGAATTAATGGTAAAAGGTTACACAGACGCTAGTTTCCAGACTGATAAAGATGACTTTAAGTCACAGTCAGGTTATGTGTTTTACTTGAATGGTGCTGCTGTTAGCTGGAAAAGTTCAAAGCAAGAAACAGTCGCTGATTCGACCATGGAAGCTGAATACATTGCTGCTTCAGAAGCTGCTAAGGAAGCTGTTTGGATTAAGAAGTTCATCTCTGAACTTTCTGTTGTTCCATCCATTGTTGATCCAATAGATCTTTATTGTGACAACAATGGAGCCATTGCTCAGGCTAAGGAACCTAGATCACATCAACGATCCAAACACATACTTCGGCGATACCATCTCATCCGTGAAATTGTTGACAGAGGAGATATACATATCTGCAGAGTCCCAACGGATAATAATATTGCAGACCCATTAACTAAAGCTTTATCGCAGCAAAAGAATGATAGTCACACTAGTTTCATGGGTATTCGATACATGAGTGATTGGCTCTAGTGCAAGTGGGAGATTGTTAGATTTTGTGCCCTAGAGGCAATCAGTAAGATGTGAATAATAATAACATTGTATATGTTATGTTATGTTTTGTTTGGAATAAGAGTTTCTATTATAATTATATTACTGCGTGAAATAAATATTATTGTAATGGAAGTCCTTAGAATAGTAATACGGTATTATATAGTTCGAGTAAGACTGAACTTGAGATTATATGATAAGTTAAGTATTATAATTCTTAAATGTCCCTAGTCGAGTTCTATTGTTTATAGGACAACAATAGAGCATTTAGACTGGTATATTGATTGACTGATGATCACATCTCATTAATCATTAATATACATGATATTAAAGTCAAGATATAAATGCGTATTAGAGAATAATGTATTGGGCTGACCCACCATGAGATAACTCTATGGAGTATAATTTACAGTATCACAAGTTGTTCTCATAGTGATAGTGATATAATGATCCTCAGACCTGAGATCATTGTAATTTTAATCGAGGATGTTTGTATTTTGATATCATCAAAAGTTATTTCGTAACAGAGTAATGAAAACGATGATTATTGGATATATCTGGAATCGAATATGAATTATGAATGATCTAGATGGAATTTAACCCTACGATATATTCGTAGTGATATCCATGGGCCTCTTGATTGAGCGAGACTGTGAAATGCATGGTCGTGCTCAAATATTGATTTGTTCTGAACAGTCTACTCATTGATTAAGAAAACAGATTAAATTAAAAGAAGATGATACGATCCATGCCTTCTGTTTAATCTTGGATATAACGGTTAAAAGGATTAAATTATATTGATACACTATTCACAAAGGTCGTATCGAATCATAGATATTGTTGTAGTTTGGGTAGCAATGATGTATTACTAAATACCACTCGTTGTTTACAATTTAAATGTTTAAATTGTTGCCAACACTATTACAACCTATCGGGTCACACTTATTGGCGTTGCAAATGGAGAAAAAATATTTAAAATAAAATAGTATTGACTATTTCATTGTTTTAAACGGGTTTGAACGGATAAAAAGGGAAAACGGATATCTCGGATTGTTTTCATTATAAAACAATGGTGAACGTGCTTCACCGAGACCACCGAAAAATACAGAAAAACCCTAGATCCAAATTTAAAATCCCAAATCAATTCGATTTTAAGTTGGCTAGTACCTCTTCTCCATCCTCGTTTTGATTGTCATCTGCGAGAGCTTCACCAGTGGATTTCCGATAGAGGCGTTTTGATTTCAAGCGCTTGATTCAAAGAAGTTTTGTGATCTGATTTAACAATTCAAGGCTAGGGCTTCACTCGATTCTACTAAATCGAAGGAGAAAGGTACTTGTTTTGATTAATTTCTGTCCGATTCGTTAACTAGGGTTTCAGATCTAAATGATTCCGCTGCGAATTCGATCCCCTTTTATTTTCACCTGGAATGGCTTCGGTTCGGATCCACGTGGCACCCATCCCGTTACTATCGGGTTCGGATGGGATATGATAGTGACAGCACACCAGGTTAGTGGCAAACATGGGTAGAATGTGGGTATAACCGCTCCGAATATTAAGGAAACATGGGTTGTAACCGCTGCTACTTCAATTGTCTGGGTTCAGATCGGAAGTACTAAAAATTAGGGGGATGGATCGGGTTTACCTGAACCGATCTGGTTTGGTCTGCGCTCCTTCCTTCTCTGCTCTACGCTTTTCTGCCTTGACCAAGGAACCCTGATCCGAGCCAATCTTTGAGGGAGTATTCTTCATTCATTGATCTTTTAAATTTGTGTAGCCTAATTCACAAAGTAGGCTAACACATAGAATGTCATAGAAGTTAGAATAGATCCGACAAGATAGAGATTTAGATACAAGTTACAACCAATTTAGAATATCATATGTTCACAATTTATAATGGATCCAGTAAAATATAGGCACATGAACAAATCCAAACTATAGCCATATCACGTTTACTTTTAAATATTTGAATCTAAAAGCAACTAGAAACTCATAGAGTTTAAATTAGAAAATAGAAAAAGAATGGATCTTGAATCTTTAACTGATTTGCTTAAGTTGATTGTTGTAGAAGATAGGATCTGTCTCAGTTTAGACACCGGTAGCATTTGGCCTCCATGATTTCCAATGAAGAAAATAGGAGAAATGGACACATATTTATAGCTGCCAGCACCTATGAAATCGAATTCTACGTCATCCTTAGGGGTGTCAACATCCTTGTAAGGGGGTCGACCCTGGTGTCGACACCCCTTAAGGGGGGTTGACTCCTTAGAGCGGGAAATTTGCCGCCTTACGAAATTCCAATTTTTGAACGATTTTGGATAAGGTTCTGACTCATATGTATATATATTTCTTCTGCATATATACAAACTTAAAATCCTCATAACTTCTTCACACGGTGTCTGTTTTGTGCAAAACAAATGTCTATCTTGACCAGAATTTCGAGATGGATGCAATAGCGTAGTCCGCTTGCCTTAATTCCAAATATTAAATTAATTATTATATAATTTATCCTCTTTTAGTGTTTAAAAAAATACGGGGTGTTACATTCACCCAACTTAAAGGATTTCGTACCCGAAATCTCTAAGTTGAGAAGAATGCATATCCTGCCATTCATATCCATCTACTCATCCATCAATCACTGGCATCCATTGTCCTTAAAGATTTCTAATGCTTATACGAATATATAAAAAGGTGTATATGTCCCAATACTAATGCGAAGATCAGGCGGTCTACTTATTCTGTTGACCTCCTTAATGCAATGTACGTTAGTGCCATGTATCCAATATGTATGCAAGTAATCCTATTATAACATGTAATTTCTATATGTGTGCACACTCATTCGTCCAAATGCAACATCCATATGCTAATACATCCATTTCCATCCTTAAAAGAAAAGAAATTGCACACGCATCCATATGCAGTATGAGAGTGATTGAGCCGATCTAGTGCCTAATGTGTGTATATGCATCCACAGGCGGCCACTATCAAACACATGCATCCACTTGCATCCATCAAACGTAGCATGTCTCAAACACATGTTTACATCCATAGGATTCTATCTAAAGGTCAAAAATACTACGGATAGGATATATTCAAATGATAGAAACAAGCGGAGATAATTTTTTTGGAAAAGGAGTTAAGAACATACCCTTGAAAATAAAAGGGTACGAAGCCTGAATCTTGTCTTCGTTCTCCTAAGTCGCATCCTTTGGGTTGTCTCCTGATTGAACCTTTATTAGCTTGATCTCTTTATTGCGTAGCTTCTTAACTTCGGATCCAAGAATACCGGTAGGGAATCATCTGACTGCCGCCTCCTGCTCTACTTCAACTTCTTCCAATATGCTTGGCTCAACAACTTCCACGGTGTCATGAAAGCACTTCCGCAGATGAGAAACGTGGAAAACATCATGAACACTAGATAGATTTTCTGGGAGCTTCACTCTATAGGCCATTTGGCCGATCCTTTCGGTTATGGAAAATGGTCCCACAAATCTGGGTGTCAACTTCCCTACATATCTGAAGTGAACCACATTCCTCATAGATGTCACATTAATAAAAACTAAGACTCCCACTTTAAATTCGATGCCTGTCCTTCTCTTGTCTGCATAGGATTTCTGCCTATCTTGGGCTGTCTTCATCCACCGCCGAATAAGGTCAATCTTCTTGGACATTTCCCTAACCATATCTGGTCCAAGTAATAATCTTTCTGTAGATTCCCACCAACAAGTTGGTGATCTACCGGGTCGCCCGTACAATGCTTCGAAGGTTCCCATGCCGATGCTAGCTTGATGACTATTGTTGTAGGCAAATTCTACTAAAGGAAGGTGCTTTTCCCAAGTCACTCCGAAGTCTAGGATACAAAGCCTCAAAGGATCCTCTAGAACTCTATTCACCCTCTCCGTATGTCCATCTGTTTGAGGATGACAAGCGGCGCTCGAACATAACTGTGAACCTGATGCTTCTTGCAAGCTCTTCCAAAATTCACTAGTGAAAATGGGATCTCGATCACTTACGATACTGGAGGGTACTCCATGAAGACGGGCTATCTCACGAACGTAAACTGCTACCAACCATGATGCCGTCCTCTTACTCTTAACTGGTATTTTAACACCCCGAATTTTCTGAGGATAATAAAATTAACAAATTTAAGAACACTTAATTTTTAGAAGAATAATTAAGTGAAATGGGTTGCGCTATTACGTTCGTCTCAAAATTTTGGTCAAGATAGATATTTGGTTTGCATAAAATGGATACCTTATGAAGAAGTTATTAAGCCTTGAAGTTTGTATGCATATGAGAAATATATATATATATATATATATATTAAATAAGTAAATATGCAAAAAGTTCAATACAGCGAATCGGGAGGGGGAATAACCGAACCGTCCCATTTTTGAGGTCGACCCAAGCCCCGCTGGGTCGACTAGGGGTTGATTCAGGGTGTTTGGCTGTCAACCCGTGGGCCGATTCGCTCTAAGGCAGATGTGGCATTTGATTGGTTCTCATGGTTCAGGGTTAATCTAATGGTCCTAAAACACTCTCTACAACTATATAAGGACCCTAAACCTAAAACCTAATTCTATTATTCACTCTCATCTAAACCTAGCCTCCACTAAAACCAAAATCAAATCAAAACTAATCTAATTCAACTAAGAGAATTCAACGATCTACGTCAAAGGCGAGCAATTCAGTTTCAGAACACAGATCCCTGAAATTAAGTTTTTCCTTTTGATTGTAAGTGTAGTTATCTTTCAGATGTGAATAAATTAAAGACATGATTTGTAATGAATTGTAAAATAGAATTGTATCAAGTTGAATGTGATGCTGATTCATGTTTTTTCATGTCTATTCTATCTTATATGCCTATGAACTATTGTGGTCTATCAAACCTATCATGTTATGTGGAAATTGGTTAGTAAACCTATGATGTTGTATAGGAATTTGGGTATGAAATTATCATATGTAGGTTTGGTGATATTATGATACATACAAGTTTTAGGCTAAGTCATGTCGTTTATGCCTAATTGTTTAGAGCCACTATGCATACATGTTTAGATCTACGACCTTATATGTTTAGATCTACAACTTTATATGTTAGATCCATATGCCTTTATGATAGATCTAATTGGCAAGTTCACCACTACATGCCAAGTTTAACTTGTATAGTTTTATGTAAATTCATATGCTTGTGGTTCATGTTGCATAGATCAAATTTGCAAGCTCATAGTTAAAAGTATATTGTTCTATGCCAAATCCATGTGACAAATGTGTAGTTAGATCCATACTTTTGTATGATGTTGGAATGTTTCAAAGTTCCTCTTTTCCCCTTTTTGTTTTATAAGTTAGGCTAAAATATTAAGCCTAACATTCTATGTAATTTTCCAAATGTACAACTGGGATAACGTTGGGGAAAACATGAAATTACATGTAATTGGCATGTTTGACACATAAGCATGATAAGTGGAACGAAAATGGTATAATCTATATACCTAAAATTTTGAACGTGATTTAGAAGGAAAGTGGGCCATGACAATAATTGATTTATAATTTACATGTAAATATGTAGGATAAACATGAAAAATTACATGGCATAGATTGGTTCATGAAATGGTATATTTAGTATACCATTAATTGTGAGCATAATTAAAAGGATAATTAGGGAATAATTAAATTGGGAATAATTTACATATGGTATTTGTCATAAATAAGAAATATGTAAATTTAGAAAAGACGAATATGCCTAACCTGAGGCTAGACTGAGTTGTGGTGTAAAATTGCTCGGAACCGACCGGCACATCCAGTGACCACAACAATACATGTCTAATGTGGTGGTTAGTGCATTGAGCCCAAAGAGGACCCGAGGTCAGACTGAGTTGTGGTGTAAAACTGCCCGAACCGACCGGCACATCCAGTGAAAACAACAATACCTGTCTAATGTGAGTGGTTGGTGCTTTAATAAAGCTAAGTCAAGATTGGTAGGGTTAAGTCAATTAAGGAAACACTTAACCAATTCAACATGTTAACTAAATTGATGGGTGAGGTTAAGTAAGTTTAGAACACTTAACCATTATAACATGTTAATTAGACAAGTGGGTGAGGTTGGTTAAGTAAATTTAGAACACTTAACCGTTATAACATGTTAATTAGACAAGTGGGTGAGGTTAAGTAAATTTAGAACACTTAACCTTTATAACATGTTAATTAGACAAGTGGGTGAGATTAAGTAAATTTAGAAACACTTAACCAATAAAACTTGATTTATGGAAAGGTTAAGTTAAAATAAGAGGGAAACACTTAACCAATATAACTTGATTTGTAGTAGGGTTAAGTTAACACAAGAAGGCAACACTTAACCAAAGTAACATGACACGTAAGTGGGTTAAGTTAACTTGAATTGATTGATGATACTTATCAAATACAACAAGATGAATATGTGGGGTTAAGTTAACAAGAAACACTTGACCAATATAACTTGATGAACGAACGAGGTTAAGTTAATAGGAAACACTTAACCGATCCAACATGATAAGTAAGGAGGGTCAAGTTAATAAGAAATGCTTAACCAACATGACATGATGAATGAGTGGGTTAAGTTAACATGAGCAGACAACACTTAACTAATATGGCATAATGTGCGGGAGGGTTAAGTACATATTGGGTTGGTGGGTAATATTAGTAAATATAGGCCCACAAAACTTGACCATTAAATAAACATGCTTGAATCAGTGGAAGGGTTAAGTACATATTGAGTTGGTGGGTAATATTAGTAAGTATAGGCACACAAAACTTAACCATTAAATAAACATGCTTGAATCAGTGGAAGGGTTAAGTACATATCTGGTTGGTGGGTAATATTAGTAAATTTAGGCCCACAAAACCTAGCTATTAAATAAACATACTTGAATCAGTGGAAGGGTTAAGTACATATCAGGTTGGTGGGTAATATTAGTAAATATAGGCCAACAAAACTTAACCATTAAATAAACATGCTTGAATCAGTGGAAGGGTTAAGTACATATCGGGTTGGTGGGTAATATTAGTAAATATAGGCCCACAAAACTTAACTATTAAATAAACATGCTTGAATCGATGGGAGGGTTAAGTACATTTCGTGTAGGTAGGTAATATTAGTACATATAGGCCCACAAAACTTAATTATTAAAAATGCTTGAATCGATGGGAGGGTTAAGTACATATCGGGTTGGTGGGTAATATTAGTAAATATAGGCCCACAAACTTAACCAATAGGAAACTCTAGTAATGGGGACCCATTTCAACAGTAACCCACATGGATGTATCACGGTACCCTGAACTAGGCAGGGTGGGGCACGATTACTGGGCTGATTATAAGCGGTCAAAGCAGCGGCAGGGGGTATGTCAGTGTAGGTTCCGACGATTTACGGGCGTGCACGTACTTCGGAGTGGGAAAAAGAAGGCACTGGGTACCAGTAGTTATACACTATGCATCTTGAATCGTGTCGGGTCGCTATCATAAGGATTGATACATCTTATGGTGGGACCAGCACAGGGTATCTACACGCAAGAGAGGGCCGATTGACATAGACACATGGAACATGAATACAAGTAGGGAGCCGATCGATAGGGTAGTAAGGGTACATCTAACATGTTCATGGCAATTAGGGTGATCGATGTGGAATCCTCACAATAGATGTACTCCTGAAGGCTACCACAATTACGGGGGTTGGGATCACGATTATCATTTTATACAGATTACTAGTTGGGACACTAGTTAGGTGTTGCAGAGATAAATATAGAAATCATATTAACAGAGTAGTAGAGAAGCAGAGAAAAAGTAGAAGCGCATTCAGTTCACCTTGCACATATCTTGTCTTTAGTTACCTTGTTTTTATGGTATTGTCCTATTTTCGGTTTATTCACGTCATGATCCTTTATCTTGTTTGCATGCTGAAAGATCACTGGACTTACCAGACTTATGTCTGACCTAGTTTGTTTTTCGCCTCTTTTCATCCGTTCCCCCCCCCCCCTCCCAAGGTAGTCAGGGAGGGAATAGCTCAGCCTAACTTGGACCTCTTCTCTTTCCAAGCTTGAAGATTAGTTGATGTATCGCTTTGGACTCTCTCTCTTCCACTGCTATGGCTGGTTCAAGCTTTATCGGGGAATATCATTGTTTTTATGCTTCTTTTATTCTTGGAATTTTTTAAATCAAGACAGAAGTTCTATGTATTACATTTAAGTATGATTGAGGAAATTGTTGTAAAAGCTTGACTGAA
Organism: Allium sativum; assembly: GCA_030737875.1. NCBI lineage: Eukaryota > Viridiplantae > Streptophyta > Magnoliopsida > Asparagales > Amaryllidaceae > Allium > Allium sativum. Next base: position 807,464,933 of record CM060922.1, on the reverse strand, counting down.
ATAAGTTGTTTATAAAATGACTTTATTTTCCGCTGCTTTATTTGTCTGTCTTGTAATTTATCTGCATCTTTTACCTATAATGCTCCACCGAAGTTAAGGCATTCCCTCTGTGAGTGACCTTAACGGAGGTGGGGTGTTTCAGGTATGAAATGAACGCTCTTAGTAAGCCTATCTCTTATCACCCAAATGCTGGTGTTTCCCTTCCTTGATCTCGGCAAACCATCTATTAAACCCATGTAGACACTCTCCCACGTCCACTGCGAGACCTCTAAAGGATGAAGTAAACAACTGGGCTTCCTTTGCTCAGCTTTGTCTTACTGGAAAATCAGACATTAAGAAACAAACTCTGCTACATCTTTCTTCATCCCATCCCAAAAGAAAACCCTCTCTCAAGTATCTCTCCTACTTTCTCTTGGAGCCATATGGCGCACGGGAAATGCAACTGGCTTTGCATTATCTACTAAATATATGCGGAAATCGATCTCGCGCCTTAGGGTAAACCCCGAACCTCATCAAAGACATTAGGATACTCACGGACTACTGGAACAGATTTTAGATCATCGATAGATGCATCAAGTGACTCTAGGAAACTCAACATAACATACCTCTTGGGGTTACAAGAAATCTTGAGGGTCCTCCCTTGGCAAGTCAACAGTTTAACGACCCTCCTCTCACAATCTAGAATGGCACCATACGTGGTAAGCCAATCCATTCCTAGAATCAACCCATTGCCCATAAACCCGAGCACATATGTGTCACACTTAAACTCGATGCCCAACATAGATATCCTCAAACCCCGACAAATCCTAGATAAATGAGCCAAACCATCAATGGGGTTTGAGACAACTATGGGATCCACTACCATACTAGTAATTAAGTGCAGAGATTCAACCACAGAACTAGATACAAATGACCGTGAAGCGCCAGAATCAAAAAGTGTTTAATAGGATGATTAGAAAGAGAAATTAAACCTTCAAAGAAATTTTTCTACCTCTATCAGGAGCACCGATTGTGAGAGCATGCACCTGCCCTCTAGAAGCTCCTGTCCTTTGACCTTGTTCTTGTGATCCCTGTTTCTTCGGGCACTCCCTAGCAAAGTGTCCGACCTCACCACAAACAAAGCAAGCATTCTTCCTTTTCCTATAGTCCTTGGCCAAGTGACCCTCTCACCCGCAACTATGGCACTTCCTCCTACCCTTAGCCTTGTTATTCTTTCCACCCTTCTTCTTTTGTTGTTGTAGTCCTTTCTTGGGCCATACCTTTTTAATTTGTGTTTACTTAACCTTAACTTCTTCCTTTCAGATTTATTTGAACTTTATCTATGTTCCCTTCCTGGGCCATCATTTTTCTCATCCTTGGGCTGTGCTCCTTAGCCATAACTCCCTTGTTCTCCTTTTTACCATTCTTGTGTAACAAGCTAACAAGTCTCTTGGAAGTTGCCTCCATCGCACGGAAATCCTTACAAAGCTCGATAAAATTAGCCGCAGGTGATACTACTGTAGCTACAGATGGAGGTTAGGCACTTCATTGCCATGTGCCGTAGTTTAAACATGCCTACAGCATCCTGCCGGAATGGGGACACCTTTTGGGAAGAATAGTTTCCCCAGACAAAAAGGAAAAAGGAATCAAGCGAAGAATCGAGAGAAATTACATATGGCTTTAGGGAATATGTTTTTCAAAACAGACTTTTATTTTTGAAAATCCTTTCTTTGAAAAACTTTTTGAATTTTTTTTCAAAAACTCTATCCAACTTGGTAACCTTCAGCTTTGATACCAAGTGTGACACCCCACGTCCGTTAATGTCACTCACAAAGGTAATGCATAAAGTTCCATGAAGTGTTATAGTAAACATAATGGAAATATTACAAGACAGACATATATAATCATAGCAAAATAAAAAAACATTATTTATCATAAGATACCGTGGTCCAAAAAACATCACATGTCTGAAACACAAAAGCTCATTACAACATAAAAGCTATTGTCTTGTACTTCAAAAATATCAGAGTACGTAAAAGAAATAAAATTCCCAAAAAACAAAATATAGCCATAGCAACAGGTATAGGAGCTTGAGCCATGCATATCAGCAACTCCAACAAAAGTAAGCAGAATCACGGTCAAGCCTGAGTGTTTCCTCCTTAAGAAAATTAGGGGAGAATGGAAGAAATAAGGAGAAGCAAAAAGGGTCAGACATAAAGTCTGGCGAGTCTAGTTACTTTTAGCAAGTAAATAAATAAAAGTAGCATGACAGGCATATAAAGTGGATAAGAGAGATTACTACATAAAAGACAGGTGTGACAAGGTAGACAAGATAAGGTATATATGCTTCCCTAAAATGATTGCTTTGCACTATTACTAGTATATCCAGAATGAGATGATCCCTTCCACTATAAGGTGGTAGACTTAGGCATACGTCCAAGTGTACCCTACATACTACCCTAGATGATCGGCTCCCTAATCCACGTAGATACTTTGTGTCGGCCCTACCGTAGGATGTATCATGCCCTAAAGTTGAAACCATCCGCTAATATGCACAGCCCCATATCTACAGGTGTCACGGTCGTCTTATCACCTTCTACCCGACTCATGCACGCACATGGCCCGATCGGTTTGCGCCGCCCACACCATCCTCCACGTTTGGATCTCTTACAATCAGTCTAGTAAGCGGGACCCTTCTCTGACCTAGTACGGAGTACATGTTTTGACACCTACTTCGGGTTACTGGATGAAACGGGTCCCACACCATATGATACAAGCTCTCCTCTTTGTCTTGTATTCCCCACTAGGTTTTCCATTTGATTATGTATACCACTGGGTGTCTTTAATTACATATCTTTATTATTTCCATCTGTTATGTATACCACTAGGTGTCTTTAATTACATAACCTTATCGGGTTAAGTTTGTGGGCCTATATGTAAATATTACCCACCCCTTCTAGATTTGCTTAACCACCCACTGTCCAATCAATTTTACTTAACCTTAAATTTAATTCATATTCATACAATCCCTTATGGCTAGATTAGGTTAAGTAGTCCAATTTATTACCATGTCCATTTATGGTTTATAATGGGCTAGACCTCCCACATTAGGCCTACAACTAGTGGATGCTGGATATGCCGGTCGGGTCCGGGCAGACTTCTTCCAAAAGTTGGGTCTAACTTCGTGTCATTGCCCGTCTCGTATTTGCTCACTTAGACCTCTCACATTAGGTTCAACATTAGTGGTTGCTAGATATGCCGGTTGGGCCCGGGCAGACTTCCACCACTAATGCAACCTAACCTCGTGTCATAAGTGCAATTACAATTTCTAATTGTAATTATTAGATATTTCATTCTTATCAAATTCTGACCTATGTCTTTATAGGTGATTATGCCCTTTTTCCCCATTTTGAATTATATATCCAATTCATATAAACATTATATAAATTATGCCAATTCTAACCCTTTTCCCCCGTTTCCTAACTAATGCATTGGCATACATTTGGCGGTATCTAGGCTAGAAAGTAGCCTAGCCATAAACAATAAAAGGGAAAGGTGATGGGAAAAACGACAATAGTGATTGTTCTGGCATAAACATAAACTAGCATGGTGATTCTAGCAAATACAGTCATATAATAAGAGCTTGACATGTTGTACGTTGTTGTATAGTTTTACTTCTTTTCTTCATTTTTCAAAGAGGTTATGTACGTAGTGTGTTGTAGTGTGGAAATAAACATATGCATTTATATAATCCAGCTGTGTGTTGATAGTTTCAAAAAAAATCGTTTAATATTATAATGAAGCATGGTGCATGTCATTTAACAATAACAATCAATTGTATACAATGCAAACAACTAAGAATTCAATTGTCTATCCATTTATTGAATACCATGACAAAAAGAACTTTGCCAAATATATGAATATATGACAAATTTTGTAAGAAATAATTTTGATGAAAAATCAAATCAAAAATAGTGATATATTTTCATCAAACTGTATCTGTATAATATTAACGTATAAAATCAACTTAGTAGCATAAAAATAGCGCTACATAATGTCTAAACACGTCATCTATAAGGACTCCAATAATCACCTGGTTATTGATGATAAAATCAACGATTACAAATTTAGAAAACAACATCTAGGCTTAAAAAAACTGATGTTAATAATAGTTTGCTTATATTTTCCTAGTTTGCAACACTCTTACACATTATAGAATAGTCAAGTAGTTATTTATTCATGTATGTGTTAGATCCTCTGATTGAGCTTTTAATGACAACAACTATACGACTATAGAAAGTATATTTAATATACCATATAATATTGTAGGATTTATTCAAGAAGGAGATGAAAGCATTAAAAAGATCACAAGATATACTCAAAGGGTTTATTGGAAGAATGTGTTAGGTATCAAGTTTTATATTTATGTAAAATATCCTGGGGTTTATATGATCTTTTTCAAATATATATAACAGTTTGTGCAAGTATAGACGTCCATCTATATATGACAGACGTTTGATACTAGGTTCAGGAAAAAATCCTCGACTCAGCATAGACGTCTCTTGTATAAAGACCGATGTCTGTTCATGGTCCTGGGAATTAATTTCCTGAAACCAAAAACATCTGTCTTTGTATCTGGGACATATCCAGTAAACATGGACAGACGTCTAACCATATAGACATAAGTTTGTCTTAGTAACGACTGCTATATTTTGTAAAGTTGTTTCTTTGTTTTCAAAGGTCGTAACTCTTCCTTTATACTCGAAACGAATTTTTCAATTGATATATTATTTCAAATGAAAAAATTACTTTCAAAGGTTAAATCCCTTCATAAAAGGTTTTCATTTACTATAAATATATCTTAAATTGAAGGTTTTAATCACCTAGCCTCTCTGAATCTATTCTATACTTTCTAAGCTTTATATACTCATTATCTTTCTCTAAAGATTTCAATCAAGCACTCAATCTCTTCTATATTCTCAATTTATTCAATTCTCATATTAATACAAGGAGATTATAGGAGAACTTTGTACTATTCAGTCAAAATCCATGTTGTAGAGAACACACTGTTGTCAAAGTATATTTCTTATCTGTAATCATGTTCAATCGGGCTAAGCGAGGGAAGTTTGTAATAGTATGAAAGCCGCACTGGAGGTTCGGGACCGGACGTAGGATGGGAGGTTCGAACCAGGATAAAATACTAGTGTGATTACTTATTCTTTATTTACTTCACTATTTATTAGTCAGTATATCATTACGTGCTATAGTTAGCTACATATACAATCCATATAGACTTTCTACATTTACTTTTACTATCACACTTCTACTTTTTACACTAACCCTAATTCCCCAATTTCTCAACCTGTCAAATTTCGATTTAATGGCTCCAAAATGCCCGATTCTGAAAAGAAAGAAGGTTATTGAAGCATCTACCTCTCAAGAGGAAGTCTAAAACTATGCAATAAAGGAACTAATCAAACAATCGATGCAAGCAAGGGATTGTCCAAAACTTCTCGAATCTTTGACAAAGAAAACTATTCACTCAGGTCCTTTTTACCCTCTCAGTCAATTATCACAATATGATGTTAATAATTTGCTCACTAGAGAAAAACTTAAACATTTGGTTGGCTATGATGATAACAAAGGGAAGATATATCCTCTTTCTATTTACTTGTTTTTCATTAATATGTGTTCGCTAACGATGTGGTCAACATCTGACCCTAAAAATCTGGTATGGTCAAGTGTATACGGGCAAGTGGTCAAGTCCAACATTGAAATGTTAGGGAAAATTTTAGGTTGTTCTTACTCTGGGGTTAGGTTGCAAGAAATACCAGATATTCATTATAACCAAGAGATCATATCACTAATCAAATTTGGGAAGCCAGATTTACCAGAATGACTCCTTCGCAATTTTGTTCAAGACCGATACTGATTAATAGAATGCTTGTACATACAGTTTTTCCTGGACTGGGGAGTCGTGAACAGGTTTATCATCATGACCATGAAGAACTTTATGTTATTTTTGGTCATACTAGAGTAAACTGGTCTCAGTACATATTTGACCAACTTAAGAGTTTGTGGACCCCCACGAAACACACTATTCCATATGTTGCTTATCTTGTGCGAATATTTTGATCACAAGTAATTACTCTCTACCTGTCAAAATATCAAGAAATAGAGATTCAAAGTAGTGAAATACGTTTTGCTTCTTTAATGTATTTACCAGAAAGACCTTTACAATTTATTCCATTTGAATAATGGAAGAGCAACAAAATCTTTCACATGAACCTTTTCAATCATTGCAACCCAAAAGCCTCAATGACAACATAGACGTAATTCTAAAGCCGAACCTAGCGAACCAACTGAATACTATTTCGACCCAGACATATAAGAAGCTCGTATTGTTGTTGAAACTGGAAAAAGTATTCACGATGTTACCTTACAAAATCGGTGAATTGTTTCCCTAACTCAATAAGTTTTAGGAAAGAAAGTTGCACGGCTTGAACGCTCTTTTTCAACTCGAATGACTAAAGTTGAAAAGAATTTAAATAAGGTTGTAACCACTCTTGGAAAGATAATTCGCAATGTTCGTGGTCGCTCCTAGATCATCTTCTTCAGCATCTCTTACCCTACCTCCTTCTCAACCTATATTATGAGATCATCCTCCAGGACTTAGTACTCACGGTGCATCTCTTGAACATCTTGCACCCGGAAAAAGTCCAATGCCTGAAGAAGAGGAGGAAGATAGTTCATGGTCAGTGGAAGATACTCCTCACTATTGATATCATGCTTTTCGAGGCCTCTCCATTTAGGAAAATGTTGCATATAATGATGAGTCTCAGTGGAAACAATATAGCGACTAATCCTCTGACTTATGTGGATACTTCACGGGTTCTCTGGTTTACCGTTTAAGCATCTATAGTGTTTTATTTATCTATGCTTACGCTACTATTCAAAACTTTGGTCTATATTAATACTCTGTGAGTTTTGTGTGAGCATGGTTGATTTATCACTTTCATATATGCTTTTTGATAATTCCAAAGGGGGAGATAATATGTGATCTCAAATTCAGGGGAAGCTTTAACACTAATCGTATAATTGTCATCATCTAATAAGGGGAGAATGTTAGATCCTCTGTTTGAGATTTTAATGACAAAAACTATACGACCATAGATAGTATATATAATATATCATATAATCTTGCAGGATTTATTCAAGAAGGAGATGAAAGCATTAATAAGATCACAAGACATACTCAAAGGTTTTTTGGGAGAATATATTAGGTATTAAGTATTATATTTATGTAAAATCTCCTTGGGTTTATATGAGCTTTTTCAAACATATATGTAACAGTTTGTGAAAGTACAGAAATTTGTCTATATATGACAGACGTCTGATATTAGGTTCAGGAAATAATCTTGGACTCTGCACAGACGTCCGTTGTATAAGGACAGACGTCTGTTCATGGTCTCGGGAATTTATTTCTTGAAACCACAAACTTTTGTTTCCATATGATAGACTTTTGTCTTTGTATCTGGGATATATCCGGTATCCATGGACAGATGTCTGCCCTGGCAACGGCTGTTATATTTTTGAAAAGTTGTTTATTTGTTTTCAAATGTCATAACTCTTCCTTTAAACCCTAAACGAACTTTTCAATAGATATATTATTTCAGTTGAAAAGTTTTACTTTCAAATGTTAAATCACTTCATAAAAGCTTTTCATTTACTATAAATATATCTTAGATTGAAGGTTTTAATCACCTAGTCTCTATGAATCTATTTTATACTTTCTAAACTTTCTATACTAATTATCTTTCTCTAAAAATTTTAGCCGGGCACTCAATCTCTTCTATTTTCTCAATTTATTTAATTATGTTATTAATACAAGGAGATTATAGGATAACTTTGTACTATTCAGTCAAAATCTGTGTTGTAGAGAACACACTATCGTCAAAGTATATTTCTTACATGTAAGCCTATTCGTCCAGGCTCTGCAAGGGAAGTTAGTGACAGTAAGAAAGCTGAAGGGGAGCTTCGGGACTGGACTTAGGACGAAAGATCTGAACCAGAATAAAATACTTGTGTGATTACTTCTTCTTTATTTATTTTACTGTTTATTAGTTTTTGTATCATTACTTGCTATAGTTTGTTACATATACGATACATATAGAGTTTTAGTATATATAGCTAATTCCTTTGCTATAGATAGAAAATATCGGTTGTATGTGTTGAATGAAAATTTTGTAAACATAAAAGTTATATCAAATACAGTCTATAGGAAAAACATGAGATTATAGCTTAACTTGTGAACCATTATAAATATTGCCTTGATTGCTAATGAAATCTAAGAACACATTCCTGTTTTCTTACAATTTAATTAATGAAATATGAAATTCCATCCCACTTACTGAACAAAGCAATATAGATGTTTGGATATGACATAATGTTGTTGATGTAATTACCCAATATTAAAATGCATTAAGTTAACGCACACATAAGGAAAACAATCTAGCACAGCAAATCTCAAATCAACCAAAATCATCTTCAAATCCAGCCAAAGCAATAATCCGAATTTAATGATCGCATCACTTGAAAGCACGGACAACATAACAACCAAAAATATAATGCAAACATACATTGATGTAATTAGACAATTAGCAGATAAATTCAACCGAGCAAAAGGTTTGGTCAGAAGATTTAACAATTAAATTAGGCGGAAAAGGTTTGGTCAGAAGATTTAACAATTAAATTAGGCGGAAATGGTTTGGTCAGAAGATTTAACAATTGTATTGGTTATCAAAGGCATTTGATAATAAATCAGCAGCGGATTAAAGATCGAAAATAATATATGCAAACAGAGCATACACATTAATGATAATATCCATAAAAGAAATTATGGTACAGAAAATGTTTGAAGGAAACATGGTTACCTGAAACTAAGGTGATGAGAAAAGTAGACAGATCTAAATCACAAAGGCTGAAAACTAACGTGGAAAGTGAAACAAACATTATTTAGTAGAGAAACTCTATAAAAAAATGAAAATCGAAAGTAACTGGATAAATTGTTTCACAAACCTGAAGTCGTGATCTACTATATTAGCAAGGTGATCTAATTTGAATGGCACACTCATCTCTGGATATGAAAAGCTATAGCTGTAGAATAAAGGCACGAAGTGGTATTCTGTGAGAGTCAATTTTGTAGGTAAAAGATCCTGAAAGGCGATTGACGTAATGGGGTTATTTTATTAGGGAAGGAAACAAATGGTGATAACGAAAGGGAAAAAGAAAGTGGGAGAGAAAATGGGGAGGAATACTATGAGTACATGTCGAATTTTATTGAGGAAACGTGGGTAGGGAGACTATAACGATCTAAGATTTTTGAAAATCAAATTTGAATTTAATATGAATTTTAAATAAAGTTTAAATTATTGGTGAATCAAATTTTAAGGCAATAATAGTATTTTAACAAACTGAAAGTTTAATTTTATTGTGAAATTAGTTATAACAATTTTGTTTGGAGAAAATGTTTCGTCTTTAATCGAATTTTCAAAATTTAGTTGTAGTTCAGTCGCGAAAGGCAATTATGATTTGAACTTAAATTATAATTTAATATTCGTCACAAATTTTTTTCAGTTTCAGTTCGCGTAGTCTTAAAATACTTTATAGAAATTTATTGAAAATTTTATTTTGGAAAATAAACATATATTTTTCTAACGTGTTTTAGGGTAACTGTAGTCCCTTTTGACACTTTACAGAATCAGTCAACCGGTCTGTTTTATTACTGTTCTGGGATCGTAGCGCATTATTAAACATGATTATAGTATTAGTTCGGTGTTGTTGGTTATTGATAATTAAAAATAAAAGAAACTGGAAATTTTGGATGTACATGCACAAGGTGAATATCTTCCATCTTTCATTTTATTTTCACAAAGGAATCCAACATAGAGAAACGCAAAACCTTTTCTCCTCTCTCATTTTTCTCTAACCTTTGGTTAGTGCAATACATGAATGGTTGCATGAATATAGTGTTGTGTGAATATAGTGTTGCATATATATATATATATATATGTATATGTATATGTATGTATATGTATGTATGTATGTATGTATTGGTGTAGGTGAGTTGCTTCATGCATTTTGTGTAGGGGGGTCCAAATGAATGATAGGAAGGGACACTTGTCCATGGTGTTACACGTGCTTGCCTGGAAATTTTGAAATTGGCTTCTCCCCTTGCACCTTTATTTACTTCTTCTGTCCGTCACCCTTTTATTCACTCTTTCTCCCCTTACTTTTTCAAGCTTCCGCCCCCTGTTAATTCAAGAAAAAAAATGAAAAAAATGAAAGCATGAACCAGCACATGCAACTTCCCACTCACTGACGCCTTCTCCCACTCCGACCTTCTCTCGTGTAGCCCTTCCATCGCAACCTCCCACTCCCGTTTCACACTTCAGCCTTCACCGCAAATACCCATCTTCTCTTCCCTCTTGCATACTTAGGCCTCCTCCGCCCTTGCTTGCACCTGCGTCCACCGCCCCAGTCCGCTAACACCTCACTCCGATCCACCTTTGTTTCTCTTCCCTTGCAACAAGCTCCGCCACTCAAAAAGGAAAAAAAGGAAAAAAAAACAAAAAACAAAAGTCGGTTGCATGTATTTGCCTGCCACCACATTTAGCATTCCACATCCGTAGGTATTTCAGTTTGCCTCTCCCCACTTTATTCGTTCCGCTCTTCATACTAAAAAAAAGTATTTTTGTAAACGTGAAACTGTGCATGCGCACTCGAGAGCATCCTCTCGCTTAGCCCAACGTTGCATGCTTGCACTTTGTGGTTAGCAAACAAAAAGTTTGTGACGGGAAAAACAAGGAAAAAAGAAAAAAACGTGAGATAAAGAGAGGGAAAAGACCAGAAGACAGAGCGCAAAATGAAAGGTGAGTGAACGCAAGAAATGCCGGAGACTGGAACACAGAAGCATAGCCTTACTTTTTAGAAAGCGACTGTGGTGCGAACATCTAAACTTAGTTTAATTTATTCAGTATGATAAACTTAAAGTATTTGGTCGATTTGGTTGGAACAATTATTTACATGCACATTATGATCATCAGAAATAATGCATTGTTAATTAAACCCCCACCGCATATGAACACTCGTTATTTGATAACATGAAATTTTTGGGTTGAATAAACATGGATATGATAAATTGTTGATAATATGGCTGTTGAGATGATGGTTGCAGATATGAAATGTTTGTCAAAGCGCGTTAGGGTATAACGCGCATTCATAAATTGTTGTTGTGAGCATTTTGAAAACAACGCATGAAAAGGTTGTTGAATGTATGTGCATATGTACTCATTTCAATCTTATATAGATTGTCGACGGAAAAAATAAGTAATCCTCTAAACGTAAATAAGGAATGACTTATTGGTTAAATAACACTTTAAATGATTACATAATGTTTATAAACCTAATTTACTGGTAGTATAATGTTTATTGATCTAATAATATCCTTAGTACTCTTTGACTCAATAATATATTGTGAACTAAGTGATACTTGTTTCACTATTCTAATTGACATTTTATTGAATAAATTTGATAGTGCATATCAAATTCGATAATGTTACTTAAACAGATGATTAACTAAGTCATGTTCATGAAATAATGGTTTGATTAGTGCTTGGGAAAAATTTGTTAATTTGATTCAATAATATATATGATTTATTTGGAAGAAGAACTAATTAACATGTTATTATCAATGTAGATTGAAAAAAAAATCATTACCGAATTTGAATGTCGAATATTATGAAGCGCTAAATATCACAACTAGTTTCCAATGTAAAATTTGGTTAAAATTGGTTTAGACGAAGCGATCTTTGGATATTTGTTTTAATTTCTATGAATGATAACTAATACTATTTGTGGAATTAAATAGTGAAAACATCGTAATTTCGCTTATAGTATTGGTTTAATGCGGAAACAATATAGTGGATATAAGAAGTTCGATTCTAACCAATTGTGTGTGTGTGTGTATATCTAGTATGTATCGTTTGGAATAAGTTGAATGATATGGTAATAACATCGTTTAACCAAGTAAGGTTTGAGTTAATTTTGGAAGTTAATATGGGTCTAAGTGGATGAAAGAGAAAAGTTAAATGTCTACGAATTGATTAGACTAACTCAAGATCTTTGGAACTAGTTATACTCTTCGAGTATGAATGTGAATATAAGTTTAAATCATCGGCGTGGAAAGGAAACAATTCCAATTTAAAGTATTGTATATTTATATAGGTTTTCAACTATTTAAACATGATATATTAATTTCAAAAATATTTAAATAAAAAATTATTGTTTTAAAGATATGTATATGTTTAAAGTATTATATTTGTATAATACTTCGAAGTTAAATATATGTTAAGAAATTAATTTAAACATTTCTATGTTAAAGCTAGTCTATATATATAATTAGTTTTAACAAATGTATTATTTCAAATATTTTTATTTAATTAAATTGGAATTTTTTTGGTCCTGAATCCTTTGATTTGAATATAATGAATCAATTTTGAATGATTTCAATGAATTTGAATTAAGGAAATATTGAAATCATGATCCTTGGTTTATATTGATTGTTCAAAAGTAAAGCATTAAGAAAAGACTATCTATAAACGATCATATCTTAAACAATAAATTTTAGATTTAGAAAAAAGATTAAGAGATGTATGTGTATATATATAATGGAAAGCACTTGTTTTGAAATATGAAGCGCTGGTTATTTGGAAATACCGGGAATGGAATTTACTGTCCGAAAACCATTCGAAATAACCATACGACGTAATTAATGAAGATATGAAGACGACGATTGAAGACTGTGGTTCTTCACATTGAACGGACTGCCTGCTGATTGGTTTCTTTATTGAATAGCTACAGTAGAAAGATGCCCCTATTACCGGAGTGGTAGAAAGTCCGAACGTATTTGGAGAATTTTCGGATTCTTTTCCATTCAAACCTAGAATGGACTTGTATGGATTGTGTGTCTGACATCGTAGTTGACAACATAACACTGATTTCCATCGATATGTATCTGGTTTGTGACGTATGAGCTCGAAGTGGTTATGTATGGATGAAAATCAGTGGTCATGTTGTGAATGGACAATGTGACATACTTAAGATATGAAATGAGCTTGTATGATCAGAGCATTGCTTGTCTAGGCATGCTTTGTATATGACGTGACATCGACAAACCTCACACCCAGATGATGAGAAACTGGTGGTTAGGTTGTGTATATATATGAATTGATGATGACCGCTACGGTAGTGGGAAACCACTTATGACTTATGGAATAGGGTATGTCTGGGGGGGCGTGTCTGGTCTAAAACCGCTGATCTACCTTGTGATTTGTATTGGTGTCCGCGTCTAGATGAAAAACCCGTGATTACATTTCGTTTGTGTTCCGATTGATCTTTTGTGCCAGGAATCATCAAGTTGGAAGCCTAAATCTCCAATACGAGCCATACGATTTTGGTTGTATATATATATACATATATATGATGACATAATATTATAGGTATTATTCCATGATTAATACATTTATTTGCGAAATGGTTTTCCACACTATGTAATAGTATTGAAAGGGGATTTTCACGTATAAAAGCATTTTTGGTTATCATAAGATAAAATTCGCCCATCTGGTGTGCGCTTGCATTGTGTGATGTGGGACGAGCTTATGATAGCTTCATTTTCAAAAGTCTTGCGTATTTATATGCACGGGTATTCACATGGAGTATACCTGTTCCGCATTAGCAGCGTGGTCCGGTGAATTTCCCCCACTTTAAAATGAATCCCAAAAGCAACTGTTTTTATGTTCTCACACCAGTCCCATGACTGACCTGGAGTATATTGTTCCTTCCTAAACTCTGGGTGCCCATTAATTTTCACACGGGTAACTAGTAGTTTAGTTTCACAGTTATAGATCGTTGGAGCAAGATTCGAAGCGCTTTCTGGATTGGAGTTCACGATAGAGTTTGGAGCTTCCGCTATATCATACTGTTTCTTCAGCTGAGAGTATATTTACTTTTCTTCCGTTGTATAAGTTGTACTCTGATATTCTATGTAACTCTGATGTGATATTGTATCATGCAATGAAAAGTTCTGTTATTTTGTTCAATATATGTAAGTACCCATAACAATTCATCTTTGTGAATGATTTAAGTTGGTTTAATTACCGACGAGAATTGGGCAAAAAGACGGGTCGTTACAGTTGGTATCAGAGCTTTGGTTTATACAAAGCTACGGGGTACGACATATTTTGAATAGAAGATAGAACTCATCAGAGTTATAATATCATGTTAGAGATAGGGTTAGAAATACCCTAGAATGAGATTTGGAATAGTTCGGTAAGAGAGCATCATTTGAAAGTGAATTATTTTGAAGTACGTAATTCATGTTGAAATAACTTTTAATAAGACTTTTGAGTATTTTAATCGACTTTGTGATAGGACTATTGGTATATATGAAGATTTCGAATATACGCAGGGCCGACATATGTACGAAGCCTTATATGTACGCAATAGATATAGAGTCACACTCAAGTCGCTCAAGGATGGTTCTACTGATGACCATGGCACCATCAGTAGTTATTTTCGAGTTTCAAAGTGGGATGACTATATGATTCCGGTTAGGACATCGAGGAATACTATTTTGACAAATGTTATGTATGTTAGATAAATTCAATATAAGGTGAATAATAAGTATAAATGAAGATCAAATCATTTTGTCGACATTTGGAAATATACATTTTGGAAGTGCACGTACGTAGAATAATATATTAGACATTACGTTTAAGACATGTTGAAGTATCACTGCATCTTTTAGAATGACAATGGCAGTGATCAAACCGTGATAAGATTTGAATATGAAGATCCAGTAAGATATTATTTTGGCCATCTCGACAAATATAAGCGATAGATTCGCACGTACACGTATACCTAGTATGAATTGTGTATGACAAATACAAGCTAAACTAAGTTGATTGAGGATAAACTACTTATGATTGTATCCTTTTGAGCGCTTGACTTTCCTATCTTGGCATAGGCTAGTTCCATCGTTTAAATTCGAACCGTTGCGTAGCGTCATTCATTTCCCTTTACTTAAGCTTGGTCGAATATCTTGACTTGAATTATCGTACTTTGAACTGCCTATACTCGCATCCTTGGGTGCACTTGACTTTCTTGTCTTAGTCCTGTTTGAGAATTTGGACCAAACTTATTTGATCTTGAGTAGTTCATCTTTTGATTTAGGTATGTTTTGATTTAGGCCATTATACCTTTTGATGCTCATTTGATATTAAGCTTTTGTTTTGAATACATGGAATTTGACTTAATCCACATATGTAAACCCTTTTGTGTCGGTTTTCGAATGAAACCAAGATCGAGTTTAACTAAATAACTTTGATTTATCCAAGACATTATGTTAAGGAACTTAAACGAATAAGTTTTGCATAGAAATTTGGAAGTGTTTGAAATATATTTTTTAATTATGCAAAGAAAACCGATATTGAAAGATGAATGGTAAGGATTTGGTTCCAAATATTGAAACTTATTTCTAATGTTTGAATAATGATAGTTTGAAACATGCACGTACTAAATTAGAGTGCGCAGCGAAAGCGTGATGTTATATTTGAATAAGAATGAATAAAGCCCTATAGTATGGTTAAAATGAGTTATGTTTGAAGAGAAAAAAAGGTGCAACTATTTGAATCGTAAAGAGATTTCTGATATTTCGACTTATGGCTCTTGAAATATTCTATCTTGTGATATACGAAGATATTTGAAATGAAGGAAGTGTAAACGATTTTCCAAACTTCCAAAACTAGAAAGGCTTGAATTCATATGAAATTAGATTTGAAAGTTTCGAATGGTTTAAATACAATAATGGATTTCGAAATATGAAACATAAGTTGCATTCTTGAAAGTTGAAAATTTTATTTTCAATTGGACGAATTTGGTTTCTAACTAGTTCAAATATGATGAATAGTTTATAAAAGAGATTTCGACGACTGGAATCCCGATATTTTGAAATGTCTTGAAAACGACAAGTATTTGTAAATTATGGCTGCAAAATGATTTATAATTTCGGGATATGAAATGATTTGGTTTGTTCGAGTAACCGTGACTAAAACTGGGTTGTGTTGAGATATTTGATTTCGTATGATGGGCGGTACTCAGTGACCCTGTCATGACGATGAATTCTCGAACAAATAACATATAGATTTGATTAGGGTATGTCGAAACTTTGAAAGAAAATTTGGTTTTGAAAATCCCGAAGTACCTTATGTATATGGAAGAAATATAAAATATTTCAATGGTTTGTGTTGAAAAAGGGATTCTAAGTCGGAGAAATCATTTTGAGATTTTCAAAATGCGTTGCAAACGACGACTTGTAATCGGAATATAAACTCGAACTTCTTTAATTAACCCTTCCTAATTTACACCTTCCTAATATAACGATTTGAGTTTTTATTAATAAGCTTTCATATAAAGGTTTTGGCAAATTTAATCATATGTAAATTTTCTTATAAGTTGCGTATATAAATTTAGACTTAATATGAGAATTTGTAAGTTTAACAAATTTATATGAAAGATTTATCTTGCTTATGTATAATTTCATAAGCTCTCCTTTTCGAGGACGAAAAGCCTTAAGTGGGGGAGAATGTAACGATCTAAGATTTTTGAAAATCAAATTTGAATTTAATATGAATTTTAAATAAGGTTTTAAAAAGTTTAAATTATTCGTGAATCAAAATTTAAGGCAATAATAGTATTTTAACAGACCGAAAGTTTAATTTTATTGTGAAATTAGTTATAACAATTTTGTTTGGAGAAAATGTTTCGTCGTTAATCGAATTTTCAAAACTTAGTTGTAGTTCAGTCGCGAAAGGCAATTAAGATTTGAAATTAAATTACAATTTAATATTCGTCGCAAATTTTTGTTCAGTTTCAGTTCACGTAGTCTTAAAATATTTTATAGAAATTTATTGAAATTTTTATTTCGGAAAATAAACATATATTTTTCTAATGTGTTTTAGGGTAACTGTGGTCCCTTTTGACACTTTACAGAATCAGTCAACCGGTCTGTTTTATTACGGTTCTGGGATCGTAGCGCATTATTAAACATGATTATAGTTTTAGTTCGGTGTTG
Organism: Allium sativum; assembly: GCA_030737875.1. NCBI lineage: Eukaryota > Viridiplantae > Streptophyta > Magnoliopsida > Asparagales > Amaryllidaceae > Allium > Allium sativum. Next base: position 807,447,763 of record CM060922.1, on the reverse strand, counting down.
TTGGTTATTGATAATTATAAATTAAAGAAATTGGAAAATTTGGATGTAGATGCACAAGGTGAATATCTTCCATCTTTCATTTTATTTTCACAAAGGAATCCAACATAGAGAAACGCAAAACCTTTTCTCCACTCTCATTTTTCTCTAACCTTTCGTTAGTGCAATACATGAATGGTTGCATGAATATAGTGTTGTGTGAATATAGTGTTGCATATGTTATACATATGTACGTATGTATGTACTGGTGTACGTGAGTTGCTTCATGCGTTTTGTGTGTGTGTGGGGGGGGGGGGTTCCAAAGTGCGCCTAGGCTAGTGAGAATGTAAATAAAAGAAAAGAAAAAAAAAACAACGTGTAAGCAAATGAATGATAGGAAGGGACACTTGTCCATTGTGTTACACGTGCTTGCCTCGAAATTTTGAAATTGGCTTCTCCCCTTGCACCTTTATTTACTTCTTCTGCCCGTCACCCTTTTATTCACTCTTTCTCCCCTTACTTTTTCAAGCTTCCGATCCCTGTTAATTCAAGAAAAAAATGAAAGCATGAACCAGCACATGCAACTTCCCACTCAGTGATGCCTTCTCCCACTCCAACCTTCTCTCGTTTAGCCCTTCCATCGCAACCTACCACTCCCGTTTCACACTTCAGCCTTCACCACAAATACCCATCTTCTCTTCCCTCTTGCATACTTAGGCCTCCTCCGCCCTTGCTTGCACCTGCGTCCACCACTCCGGTCCACTAACACCTCACTCCGGTCCACCTTTGTTTCTCTTCCATTGCAACAAGCTCCGCTACTCAAAAAGGAAAAAAAGACAACAAAAGCCGGTTGCATGTATTTGCCTGCCACCACACTTAGCATTCCACATCCGTAGGTCTTTCAGTTTGCCTCTCCCCACTTTAGTCGTTCTGCTCTTCATACTAAAAAAAAGTACTTTTGTAAACGTGAAACTGTGCATGCGCACCCGAGAGCATCCTCTCGCTTAGCCCAACGTTGCATGCGTGCACTTTGTGGTTAGCAAACAAAAAGTTTGGGATGAGAAAAATAAGGAAAAAAAGGAAAAACGTGAGATAAAGAGAGGGAGAGGACCGGAAGACAGAGCACAAAATGAAAGGAAAGTGAACGCAAGAAACGCCGGAGACTGGAAAACAGAAGCATAGCCTTACTTTTTAGAAAGCGACCATGGTAAGAACATCTAAAATTAGTTTAACTTAATTAGTATGATAAACTTGAAGTATTTGGTCGATTTGGTAGGAACAATTATTTACATGCACATTATGATCATCAGATATAATGCATTATTAATTAAACCCCTACCGCATATGAACGCGCGTTATTTTATAACGCGAAATTTTTGAGTTGAATAAACATGGATATGATAAATTGTTGATAATATGGCTGTTGAGATAATGGTTGCAGATATGAAATGTTTGTCAAAGCGTGTTCGGGTATAACGCGCATTCATAAATTATTGTTGTGAGCATTTTGAAAACAACGCATGAAATGGTTATTGAATGTACGTGCATATGTACTCATTTCAATCTTATATAGATTGTCGACGGAAAAAATAAGTAATCCTCTAAACGTAATTAAGGAATGACTTATTGGTTAAATAACACTTTAAATGATTACATAATGTTTATAAACTTAATATTATTGGTGGAATAATGTTTATTAATCTAATAATATCCTTAGTACTCTTTGACTCAATAATGTATTGTGAACTAAGTGATACTTGTTTCTCTATTCTAATTGACATTTTATTGAATAAATTTGATAGTGCATATCAAATTTGATAATGTTACTTAAACAGGTGATTAACAAAGTCATGTTAATGAAATAATGGTTTGATTAGTGCTCAGGAAAATTTTGTTAATTTGATTCAATAATATAAATGACTTATTTGGAAGAAGAACTAATTAACATGTTATTATCAATGTAGATTGAAAAAAAATCATCACCGAATTTTAATGTCGAATATTGTGAAGCGCTAAATATCACAACTAGTTTCCAATGTGAAATTTGGTTAAAATTGGTTTAGACGAAGCGATCTTTGGATATTTGATCTAATTTCTGTGGATGATAACCAATACTATTTGTGGAATTAAACAGTGAAAACAACATAATTCCGCTTATAGTATCGTTTTAATGCGGAAACAATATAGTGGATATAAGAATTTCGATTCTTACCGATTGTGTGTGTGTGTGCGTGTGTGTCTATATATATATAGTATGTATCGTTTGGAATAAGTTAGATGATATGGTAATAACATCATTTAACCAAGTAAGGTTTAAGTTAATTTTGGAAGTTAATATGGGTCTAAGTGGATGAAAGAGAAAAGTTAAACGTCTTCGAATTGATTAGATTAACTCAAGATCTTTGGAACTATTTATACTCTTCGAGTATGAATTTGAATATAAGTTCAAGTCATCAGCGTGGAAAGGAAACAATTCCAATTTAAAGTATTGTATATTTATATAGGTTGTAAACTATTTAAACATGGTATGTTAATTTCAAAAATATTTAAATACAAACTTATTGTTTTAAAGATATGTATATGTTTAAAGTATTATATTTGTATACTTCTTCAAAGTTAAATATATGTTAAGAAATTATTTTAAACATTTCTATGTTAAAGCTAGTCTATATATATAATTAGTTTTAACAAATGTATTATTTCAAATATTTTTATTTAATTAAATTGAAATTGTTTCGGTCCTGAATCCCTTGATTTGAATATAATGAATCTATTTTGAATGATTTCAATGAATTTGAATTAAGGAAATATTGGAATCATGATCCTTGGTTTATATTGATTGTTCGAAAGTAAAGCATTAAGAAAAGACTATCTGTGAATGATCATATCTTAAACAATAAATTTTAGATTTAGAAAAAAGATTAAGAGATGTATGTGTATATATATGATGGAAAGCACTTGTTTTGAAATATGAAGCGTTGGTTATTTGGAAAGACCAGGATCGGAATTTATTGTCCGAAAACCATTCGAAATAACCATACGACGTAATTAATGAAGATATGAAGACGACGATTGAAGACCGTGGTTCTTCACATCGAACGAACTGCCTGCTAATTGGTTTCATTACTGAATAGCAACAGTAGAGAGATGCCCCTATTACTGGAGTGGCAGAAAGTCCGAACGTACTTGTAGAATTATCGGATTCTTTTCCGTTCAGACCTAGAATGGACTTGTATGGATTGTGTGTCTGACATCGTAGTTGACAACATAACACTGATTTCCGTCGATATGTATCTGGTTTGTGACGTACGAGCTCGAAGTGGTTATGTATGGATGAAAATCAGTGTTCATGTTGTGAATGGACAATGTGACATACTTAAGATATGAAATGAGCTTGTATGATCATGGCATTGCTTATCTAGGCATACTTTGTATATGACGTGACATAGACAAACCTCACACCCCAGATGATGAGATACTGGTGGTTAGGTTGTGTGTATATATATGAATTGATGATGACCGCTGTAGCAGTGGGAAACCACTTATGACTTATGGAATAGGGTATGTTCGGGGGGCCATGTCTAGTCGAAAACCGTTGATCTACCTCGCGATTTGTATTGGTGTCCACGTCTGGATGAAAAACCCGTGATTACATTTCGTTTGTGTTCCGATTGATCTTTCTTCCCAGGAATCATCAAGTTGGAAACCCAAATCTCCAATACGAGCAGTACGATTTTGGTTTTGTATATGTGTGTGTGTGTATATATATTGCGACATTATATTATGGGTATTATGCCGTCTAGAATTAATACATTTATTTGCGAAATGGTTTTCCACACTATGTAATAGTATTGAAAGAGGATTTTCACGTATAAAGGCATTTTTGGTTATCATAAGATAAAATTCGCCCATCTGGTGTGCTCCTGCATTGTGTGATGTGGGACGAGCTTATGATAGCTTCATTTTCAAAAGTCATTGCATATTTATATGCACGGGCATTCAAATGGAGTAAACCCGTTCCGCATTAGCGGCGTGGTCTGGTGAATTTCCCCCACTTTAAAATGAATCCTAAAAGCAACTGTTTTTATGTTCTCACACCAGTCCCATGAATGACCTGGAGTTTATTGTTCCTTCCTAAACTCTGGGTGCCCATTAATTTTCACACGGGAAACTAGTAGTTTAGTTTTACAGTTATAGATTGTTGGAGCAAGACTCGAAGCACTTTCTGGATTGGAGTTCACGCTAGAGTTTGGAGCTTTCGCTATATCATACTGTTTCTTCCGCTGAGAGTATATTTATTTTTCTTTCGCTTTAAAAGTTGTACTCTGATATTTTATGTAACTCTGATGTGATATTTTATAATGCAATGAAAAGTTCTGTTATTTTGTTCAATATATGTAAGTACCCATAATAATTCTTCTTTGTGTATGATTTAAGTTGGTTTAATTACCAACGAGAATCAGGCAAAAAGACAGGTCGTTACAGAAACTAACACAAAACACCCACTTTTTTTGTTTCTATTTAATTCTTTCTTTAACAGCAAAATGGGTTGTTTGGGAAGTTCTAAAAAGCTTCACCATGGTGAAGTATTTGCATTATTAGTAGAGATAACCACGAATCATACAAATCTAATACCAAAAGAATAAGGGAAGAAAGAAAGAAACCTAAGTAATTCAGATTCACAGGGTTTAACTCACATTGATCAGAAATCTGAACACCTATGCTGTAGATTTGCATTCTTTGTCTTCAAATCTTGAATCAGAATCCCCTAAAACTAGTATTCTAATTTATTGAAAGATTTGGTGGAGAAAGAAAATGGCAGACCCTTAGCAGCATTTCAAAAAATATGAGTTGAAAGTTAGGCTCTGCTAAACTATTCATAGGTGTATAGGAAATTATGGTCTGTCGGATTTTACAATATAAAATCTGCACCGTTCAAGCCAAGAAAACGCATCACAAAGAAAAAGATATGGCATGCGTGGGTCGACCATAGGGTCGACCTAATGCCTGGGTTTGAACCTGTTTCCAGCTATCATTAATTTATAATTTAGCATTATGTTTAAATGTTCCTTTAATTCATTAATATAACTTATTTGAATTATTATTTTCTGTCTATAACACATATCTAATTTCAAATTTCAAATTTATGCGTGTATATACTCATACAACCTTTCAATTGCTTTTCCGCTAATGGATTCTCAATTAATGTAATTAATAATGCTATCAATGCATTGTTTTCTTCCCTTTTTATATATACTAATTTCAAATGTTGTTACCTTCTTGTCCATTTTTCATTTATTATGCATTTATTACTTTTTGCACTTAACTTGCATTTTTAGTTTCAACCTTTGAATTTATGAGTATATATATGTAACACCCCATAATTTTATAACACATTAAGAAGATAAACTAAGGAATACTTAATTAAATATTGGGAATTAAGTAAAAGGGACTGTGCCATTGCGTTCGTCTCGGAATTCTGCTTGAGAAAGACTCCGAGTTTGCGTGAAACGGGCATCGTATGAAGAAGTTATCAAGGTTTGAAGTTTGTACATATATAAGCTAATTATATAGAAATAAAACATTTCAAAAATTCAAAATAATTCAAAATCAAGAAGTGGAAGGGAGTGGGAATTTTCCCGCTATGGGTGTCGATCCAGGGGTTGATCCCATAACAAAGGTATTGACATCCATGTCGACACCATCAAGGGTCGACCCCCCCCCCCATGTCGACCCCCTTGAGATCTGGGCAGAGTTCATTTCTACGTACGTAATTAAATTATCCTTTTCTTCAGCAACGACGATTCATACGTATTCAAAGATCGCTGATTCAACATCAACACGCTTTCCTCAGTTTTCTTAGATCCTGTAACAACCCGCAAAATCAGGACCAATTTAAAATTTTTATTTTAGAAAATTTTAATGAATTTTGACATTATAAAATAATTTATTTAAATAATAATGATCACAAATTTGATTTAAATCGAAGTTAGAATGAATGATTTAATTTTAATTAACAAAAGAGTTAGAAATAACGCGGTAGTTTGAAAAGTCAAACTTGAACTTTGACTGACCGTACAGGATGCAAAATTTAACGGATTTTAATGAAACCAAAAATATTAGAATCTATTTAAAAATATCTTTCCAACGAATCCGAAAAATCGAAATTTCATAACGGGAATCAAAAGTTATGGCCAATTCAATTTTTAAAAGGCCGCTATGAAACTTATAAAGGTCAAAATGCTACTTTTTGCATACGAAGGAATTTGAACTCGAAACCACTTCCATTGAGTTCAGAATGATGTTTCTACATTGAAAAACAGTAAACACTTATATATTTCGAGTTTCGGGATTTATTTGTTTAAAATTGTATTTTTAATATTATATATATTGGCCTTAAAAATAGTCATTTTTCAAACGACCTCTGTTTTCGATGAAACCACTTTTGTTGGAACCGGAACGTCAAATTATTGCTAGTTTTCAATTTTCAGAATATTTCGAATTAATATGTGAACGTGGGAAAAGAAAATGTGTTATGACTATTTCAGTTAAATTTAAACGCCTTAAAAATAGCCATTTTTCAAAAAGTCTCAGAATTCGACGAAATAAATTTTGTTAGAACCGTTTTGACATAAGAAAGCCAAAAATAATTTTTCTGGATTTTTCTGAGTTAATTTGTGTCCCCGGTAAAATTATTTGTACGGAAAAATTAGAAATAAAGACTTAACTTTTAAAACTGCAAAACGGAGGCCTAGATGACAGTTTGGGCTGATGAGACACGTCTAGATGAGTTCAAAATGGGGGCTAAATGGTAGGAATGACAGTCGTTGGGCCTAAATCGGAGTTCGGGCCAAAACGGGCTTAAACGGGCTAATTAAATAATAATTAGATTAACCTAATATTATAATATTATAAAAGTCGGATCCTTCTTCTTCCTCAACGTGATGTAGCCGCACCCTTGAACCCATAATGGCCGAAACTTCTCTCCTCCCTATCTCCCAAACCACTAAGAATTAGACCATGCCGTAGTGAAACTTTTTGAAGCTCTTCTCTTCCTCTTTCTTCTCCAACAAACCTCACATCAAACCGTTGCCCGTAGCTCCCGATTCACCTCCCCGAAACCGCCGCCTTTATGTTGCCGCCGCCCCCTGTACATGTAGCCGCACCCCTCCATCTTCTCGGTGAAGATAGCCCTCTCGTAGCTCTTCAATCTCCCGCAAACCGTTCGTAAAACCGTCGACTATAGCTCCCGAAATTCGCATTCAAAGTTTTGAACAATTCTGAAATTTGAGGTAAATAGCTTCAGATTTTGTCACGCTTTTAAGCGTCACTGTGTCAGTTGTTAAAGGCCAGAATTCTAATTTTTACATAAATTTCAATTTGAAATCTTTCAGATCCGTAGCCGCTGTGACGCCAAACACGAGATCTGATTTAAATCGCTTCATTTCAGAAACAAGCAAGGTGAGGTTCTATATTCTTTTTTTATATATATATAATTAATTTAATTTAATTATGTTGTCATTATGCAAAATGAATGTTGTATGGATTAGATTGTTGTATGGTGGAAATTGATGATTGTGGCCTATATTGTTATTGATGTGTTGTATGATTGGTGTTGGAATTGATTGTGGAAATTGTTATTCGATGACAAGTAGAAAGGTTATAATAAAAAGTTTAATCTTTGGTTATGATTTGTAAATGAAGTTTAATCTTTTATCATGATTGACAAATCAAAGTTTTGATTTTTATTTTGAAATGAATAACATTAATAAAGATTCGATCTTTAGAATGAATCTTTGTTTTTGTTTGTATAAAATGAATCTTTGTTTTATTTATAAAACATGAAATCTTTTATTTTTATTTATAAAGATTAAAACTTTATAAAAATTGAACCTTTGGTTTTGTTAACAAAGATTACAACTTTGATTTGTTTGCAAAGATTACAACTTTGTTTTCGGTTACAAAAATTACAACTTTGTTTTTGATTTTAAAAAAAAAAAAGGCTAAATCTTTTTATGTTGAAAATAAGGAGACAATCCTTTTATGTTTAAAATAAAAAGACAATATTTTTGTATTGAAAATTTGCCGAGATAAATATAAAGATAATCTTTTTATGTTTAAAATGAAAAGACAATCTTTTTATATTGAAAACAAAAAGATGAAATTTTGACGATGAAAATAAAAAGACAATCTTTTTATATTTAAAATAGAAGAAGTTATTATTTTCATTGCAAAATAGAGAAAAAGTCATATTTTTTCATTGTAAAATAGAAAAGTCACATTTTTACATTGTAAAATAGTAAAGTTGATATTTTTACTTTGTAAAATATAAAAGATCATATTTTTACATCGTAAAATAGTAAAGCTAATATATTATAACTAAAAAAGATATATTTTTGCATTGTACATAAAAAAAGAAGATGTTTTTACATTGTATGAAATGAAACACATTTTTATATGTTATTTATGAATGATTTTTCATCGTATGAAATAAATTACATTTTTATATGTTATTTATGAATGAATTTCCACCGTATGAATAAAATTACATTTTTATACGTAATTAAAAAGGGCTAATTTACTTTGCATAACAAAAGTTATAGTTTTACATGTAATTTATATATGAATTTGCACTGTATGATAAAAATTGTATTTTTCTATGATATAAAAATGTAAATTTACATTGCATGATTAAAATTACATTTTTCAATGCAATTTAGAGATGAAAAATAACGGTAGAATGAAAATTACATTTTTACATGTAATTAAAATGTGAATTTGCATTGTAGGATAAAAACTACATTTTTAGATGTAATTTAAATATGAATTTATGTCGTATGATAGGAATTACATTTTTCTATGTAATTAAAATATGAATTCCCATCGCATAATAAAGATTACATTTTTCTATGTAATTTAGAGGTGAATTAGAACGATAAAATAAAAATGACATTTTTCTATGTAATTTATATATGAGTTATAACGGTATGATAAAAATTTAGAAATATATTTGTTTACATTTTCTTTGTAAAAGAAAAAGAGTAAAATATGTTAATCACTTTGTTTACATTTTCTTTGTAATAGAAAAAGAGTAAAACATGTTAATCAGTTATGTAAATAAAAAGAATAGAATTTAGAAATATATTTATTTACATTTCCTATAGTAGGAAAAACAGAATTGTTAATGTTGAATATTTTATCGTCATTTTTAAGAGCGGTAAAAATAGAATTGTTAATATTGAATATTTTATCGTCATTTTGAATGCGGTAAAAATAGAATTGTTAATATTGAATATTTTATCGTCATTTTGAATGCGGTAAAAATAGAATGGTTAATGTTGAATATTTTATCGTCATTTTGAATGCGGTGAAAATAGAATGGTTAATGTTGTCATTTTTATCGACATTTTTGGTGCGATAAAAATAGACAATGTTGGTGATTCATTTTTATCGACATTTTTTGTGCGATAAAAATAGACAATGTTAGTGATTCATTTTTATCGACATTTTTGGTGCGATAAAAATAGACAATGTTAGTGATTCATTTTATTCGACATTTTGATGCGATAAAAATAGCGATGTTAATGGTACATTTCTATCGTCATTTAGATGTGATAAAAAGGAACAGAAACATGAGAATCATTTATTTACAACTCCTATTGTAAATGAAAGGAATAAAAATATGAGGGCCACTTTATTTACAACTTCTTTTGTAAATGAAAAGACCAGAATATGTTGATCATTTTATTGTAAATAAAAGAACAAGATATGTGAATCCTTTTTATTTTCATTTTCTATTGTAAATGAAAAAGAACAATACTCTTGTCAAGACTTGATTGGTGAATTTAAATTGTCAATTTGAGTTAATATGTCAGTGAATTAGAAAATGAAAATTTTTGTGTCATTAAAGGGATTAATTAGAAATGAGCATTTTGTGTTATTAAAAAGGATTAATTAGAAATGAACACTGGGTGTCATTAAAAAGATTAAATTAAAAATAAACATTTTTTTTTTATGCATAAGAAAAGAGATTAAAACAAGATACTCATTTTTGTATATTAAAAGTGGATTAGACAAAATGGACATTTTTGGCACATTAAAATGAAAGAAGTAAAAATAGACATCTTTATTCATTGAAAAAGATTAGACAAAACTCTCATTTTGTTGCATTAGAAGTTAAGAAACAAAATCATCATATTTGTTTATGTTGAGAAACAGAATGGATTTAAATGTATGTTTTCATACATTAAAAAGAATGAATTAAGGATGTATATTTTTATACATTAAGAATAATGAAGTCAGATATTCATTAAAATGAATGAGACTAAAAATACGCATTTTTGGTAAATAAATAAAAGTCACGATTTTTATTGTCATATGTTCATAATAAAGAGTATTGAAATATTTGCCTGTGATGTTGTATTTTGATGTGTTAAATGTGATGTTAGCATATTCAACATTGAATATTACACTTCCATTTACAAGTCATCCGACTTGTTTATGTGATTGGGACGATTATTTTTTTACACATCGCCCAAATGCACAAATAATTTATTATTGTTTGTTGGATGAAAACCCCACACGGGTATTGGGACGATACTTGACTGACACAAATCCCAATGTTTAATTATATGTCTATCGATTGATCGACAGGCTGCGATGAGCGTTATTGTTTTATTTTAATGCTCACACAGTTGACATTGTCACTCTGGTTGTTAATGGATGGATTGAGGATTATTTCCTGTTATTACCCTATACCTGAAATGTATGAAACCCATATGACCCAAATTATATGGTACATGGTTGAGTCGCATTCCAATGCAGAAATTCTTTTTTTATAAAGAATTTTTATATAATAAAAGGATTTTTGTAAAATAAAAGATTTTGTATTATAAAGTATATTTTACATTCAGAATCTTTTATATATAGAATATTTTATTGATTATTTTAAAATGTGTTTTTTTATATAGTATTGAATTAATATCTTTAAGATAAATCTTTTATTTAAGATTATATGATCTTAACAATTATGTTTGGTGATTGATATGTAGATTGGATTTGTAGTGGACGATGTTTTAAATAACATTTATCCTTTAATCCAATTTACATTGAAATTACTATTTGAAATTTATAAATCTATTTTATAAATTAAATCAAAATTGGAATATTAGTAAATCTTTTTAGAAAGATTAAAAATTTAATTTATTTTATCTTTGATAAAATTAATGATAACCTTTTAACATAAATAATAATTTTTATTTAAAAGGATATTCAAAGTTGGAATGGGGCGTATGGTTGATTTTAATTACAAATACGCGAGTTATTCAGAAAGACCGGGTCTAACCCATTCTGAATAATCATCACGACGATCAAGAGTCGAAGATGAAGACGGTGACTGAAGACCGGAGAGCTTCACATCGTTTGGTTGATGGTGACTGATATCTTGAATTGGGACTGATCCCCCAAGGCAAGGTAAAAGTGATGATCTTCCAGACGTACTGGAGATCGACGGATGCGTTGTTTCGTTCAGACCCAGAACGGACTTGTAAATGGATAGCATGCCTGACATTGAAATTTATTTCATGTAATTAAATTGGTTTTTATTTAATATATAAATGCATGGTGGCGGAGGATTTATTCTCTTGCTTAACACCCTTTTGTATGTTAAATATTTACCGATCGCATGATATGAGTTGTTGATGTGGTATGCCAAGTTGCACTTGATCAAGGCTTATTGTTGCAAAGCAGAGCCTTGTGGGATGATCAAAGCATAGTCTATTTAGGCATAGCTTTGTGTAACGTGACTTCGCGAGCCTCACAGCCCGGTACAGTCTAAAACGGGAGAAGGGAACGCAGGGAGTGCACACGTTTCTTTCTAGCTAGAGTGGTGCCAGGGACCTACCAGCGCTGGCATTTATTCATTGTGGTTGTTGGATTTTCGAGGCCTCGGGTTTATGCGGTCGCTACTGGCCGTAGGATAGGTCCAAATGGACCGGGAAGCGTGTGTTCAGGAATAACTAATCCAGTCCATTGCACCAGTTGGACAGAGTACCAACACGGGGACGGACCGGCCCTGCAGGATCCAAGGGTTGGACAGAGTACCAATCCTGGGGCATTGCTAGAGTGTCTCGAATCGGTAAGGATCTCCTCCCTAGCCTTGACTCAGATGGAAACCCAAATTTCCAATACGACATCACGCGGTTTTGATTGTATACCTATATATGGCGACATAGTGGGATGGGGCACTCATGACGTCTAGGATTAATACATTTACTTTGATGTTCTTCAATTTGGTTGCACACTATTATTATATAATACCGTGTTTATCGTATCAAGCATCTTTTAATCATTATAAGGTAAAACCCTATCCTCCGGTTTGCGTTGCATTGTGTGATGGGACTTGGGTCTTATAATGGTTTCATTTTTCTAAAAAGCATTGCGCTATTTTGACGATTTACTTTAGTCATGCACTGGCAATCCATAGGAGAAAACCCGTTCCGCGAAAGTGGCGTGGTCCTGTGATTAGCCTTATTATATTTTATAGGTTAGGTAGAATTCTCACACCAGTCCCATGACTGACCTGTAGTTTTGTCCACTGGCAAACTCGGGTGCCCATATTTTCCACACGGGCAGTCGAGTAGCTATTTTTTTGCAGATATATTAAACAGGATTCTGGGTTGAAGCTTAAAGCTGTGTCCAGAGATAGAAAGTCTTCCGCTGTGTTCTTCCGTTGCAGTATATTACATTTTTGTATTTATCTTCCGCTGTAATTATGTTCCAATGTACTCTGATATGTATATTCTGTACTCTGATGTAACATTATATGATGATATGTTATAAAAGTCTTCTGTTGTTGTTTTAATATGTTGTATGCCCAAAGTTAAAGTATTCGTAGATTTTCACTTTTTGGGTCAGACCTGTGTGGTTTATGGTCGATTCAAAGGGTGGGATTTGCGGGTCTTTACAGTTGGTATCAGAGCTCTGGTTAGCTCAAATCTTTGGGGTACAACTCATTAGAACTGAACAAAAGACTCATCAGAGATTGGATTAGTAATATCCAATAAGAATACTCATTAGAGATAGGATCAGTAGTATCCTAGAATGAGTAAGCTCGTTAGAGATGGGGTTAGTAATGCCTTAGAACGAGTTCAGAGTTACGAATTTATAATTAACGTATTTTTGATATTTATAATCTATTCTTTGAAATATGATTTTTATATATATGAAGTTATGTATATATTTTGAAAAGATAATCAACCATTAAAATTTAAAATTAAGATAGTTAATTTTACAATTTTTAGCTACGTTCCTTTTCGAGGACGAAAAGTTTTTAAGTGGGGGCGATTGTAACAACCCGCAAAACCAGGACCAATTTAAAAATTTTATTTTAGAAAATTTTAATGAATTTTGACATTATAAAATAATTTATTTAAATAATAATGATCACAAATTTGATTTAAATCGAAGTTAGAATGAATGATTTAATTTTAATTAACAAAAGAGTTAGAAATAACGCGGTAGTTTGAAAAGTCAAACTTGAACTTTGACTGACCGTACAGGATGCAAAATTTAACGGATTTTAATGAAACCAAAAATATTAGAATCTATTTCAAAATATCTTTCCAACGAATCCGAAAAATCGAAATTTCATAACGGGAATCAAAAGTTATGGCCAATTCAATTTTTAAAAGGCCGCTATGAAACTTATAAAGGTCAAAATGCTACTTTTTGCATACGAAGGAATTTGAACTCGAAACCACTTCCATTGAGTTCAGAATGATGTTTCTACATTGAAAAACAGTAAACACTTATATATTTCGAGTTTCGGGATTTATTTGTTTAAAATTGTATTTTTAATATTATATATATTGGCCTTAAAAATAGTCATTTTTCAAACGACCTCTGTTTTCGATGAAACCACTTTTGTTTTAACCGGAATGTCAAATTATTGCTAGTTTTCAATTTTCAGAATATTTCGAATTAATATGTGAACGTGGGAAAAGAAAATGTGTTTTGACTATTTCAGTTAAATTTAAGTGAAAATTAGGCACACATCCCTAAAAGCAAACTTAATTAGGCTCACATCCTCCCCTTTAGAAACATATAAATTTCATCCCTATTTTCAAATAGCCGCACGTTTTTTTACAGAACTACCCTTTTTTACATAATACACGCCGTCATTTATGTATTTTGAAAAAGTATTAGGGTTTTATTTTTTTTCCAGTATCATATTGTTTTGTTTCATGGCGGCGCCACCATCGTTCCCAATTTTCTCTTTCCGTCGATCTAAAATTTACGGTGCTCAGAATTTGTTCAGCAATTAAATGACGTCCATCCTTGATTAATATATTGATTGTTTATTCTTCAAGGTAATTTATAGTTTTTGATTATTTTTATTTTGTACGGTTATCATTTTTTGTTCGATCTCTGTTATTTGATTAATCTAATCTGAGCCTAATTGTACAGACTTGACGATTGACAATATTGTATATAGTTTTAGTGTTATTACAGATCCCTCCGATTTATTTGTTTAGGTTGGCAATATATTTGTTCACATATTCTGAATATGTGTATATAAATATGCATAATTTGTTAGTATTTGCATAAAAATATGCAACTATTGTTATAACTGGTGTATACGGATGAGCATATATTCAGGATTACTCGATCTTTGTTGATTGATTAATATGATCTTCTTTATTTGTACAGTTTTGTTGATGAATTGTTTATTAATTATTGTACAAAGTTTTAACGTTTTTATAGATCGTTCAGTTTTATTTATTAAATTTTCACTATATTTATGTATAAAAATATGCATAAGTTGTGAATATGTGCATACTAATATGCAGATATTGTTAAAACATGTGTATTACGCTTTGCATATATTCTTAATATGAGCATACTAATATGCAAATATTGTTAAAACACGTGCTTGTGCTTTTTTTAACTATAATTTTACACTATTGTGCATATGTTCGGAATATTTGCACACGTGTGTGTATGTGTCAACATTATTTCCGAATTTTCCTAAGTTTATCCAGAATGTTTGCACATATTTGTGCATATATTCAGAATGCTTGCACACTTGTGCGCACATATTTATAACTTTTTTATATTTATTAACTTTTCACTTCTTATTACAGAGACCTATCCTAGAAGATGTTCATGTGCTAGATGTTGAAAAAGAGGGAGCATTATTAATTATGAAGTAGCTGTAATTACGAAAACAAACCTAGTGATTAAAACGGTGTAAAGCGGTGTTTATATACATTAATACAATGTCGACTGATATTTTATTTTCGAACTGGTGGATATGATTATGTAGTTTCTAAATTGAATTAATCTGTTATTTTATGTATTAAATTGAGTTGTTCTAATTGCTTATGACAGTATGAAATGTTGTGTTCTTCTGTGCATTTATTCATAATATTTTGCATACTTATATGCATTTTTTCAATATACTTGCTTACGTAACAGCAAATATCTGCATAATTACTCCAACAGACGATGATGTTTTTTTCAAACTTACCTGTACGTAAGTATTACTTCTAGTTGCATACATATATGCAAATGCTCTAAATTTTTTATCTATGAATTTTTTTGAATACTTGCATACACCTATGCATTTTTTCAAAAATAATTGCTTACATAACAGCAAATATTTGCAGTATTAATCAACTATCTGATGTTGTCTTTGATGTTTAAAATTCTATCTGTATGAACAGAACTGCAAAAGTATTACATAATATGTAACAGGAAAACTGCAAACAAATAAATGTTAATATGTAGGCTTATAAATGCAAACATTTATTCACATATGCACTAAATAGGCAAAGTTGATATAGATATGCCGTATAAGTGCATATATCTATGCAACTATACATAATAATTGCATATTTCTACCCAACTATATAGGAAAAATGCGTAACTAAAGATTCTGAACAATAATAACTGTTAAAAACACATAATTATCATTTAAATACTGAACTAAATTTAAATCA
The DNA here is from genome assembly GCA_030737875.1 of Allium sativum. Taxonomy (NCBI): domain Eukaryota; kingdom Viridiplantae; phylum Streptophyta; class Magnoliopsida; order Asparagales; family Amaryllidaceae; genus Allium; species Allium sativum. Next base: position 807,431,786 of record CM060922.1, on the reverse strand, counting down.
ACACGAAAAAATTCACAACAGTTTACGCTACAAGATATGCAGTACAATTGTACGTACATATGCATTTTTGTAGCATATCTGCACATGTATATGCAACTGAATTCATTAATCGCATAATATACTAACTTAACAAAATTTTGCATCATATTATGCAAGTATTCTAAATGTTTACACAAGTTTATGCAAATTTTCTAACCCTCTTTATTTGATATTGTTAAGTTAATGAAAATTTAGTATACAAATATGCAATTAATATGAATATCTGCATACATTTACTGAAGAATTTTTTTAACCATTCTACAAAAAATTTATAAATTCTACAAAAATGCATACATTAAATATGTATACGGTCGAATTTTTAATGATACTTGCATAAATATATGCACATTTTGTTCAAACTTGCACAAAATTATGCAAATATTACTCAAATAACCTAGGAATCATTTTTTTTTCTTAAAACTACAACTGTGTGATATCTTATTATGCAATTATTTCACTTAGTTGCATAAATGTATGCAATTTTATGTAATATTTGTATCTAATTGTTTGGTTTTTCATAAAAAAAAAAAAAAGTCGGAGACAAAAGACTTACAGGATTTATTAGCATAAAAACCTTGAAAATTCACCGTGTAATGGCAATAAAAATTTGAACTTACAAAACTTATTTATATAATATTGTTAAGTTAATGAAATTTTAGTATACAAATATGCAATTAATATCAATATCTGCATATATTTACTGAAGAAAATTTTTCAACCATTCTACAAAACATTTATAAATTCTACAAAAATGCATACATTAAATATGTATACGGTCGAATTTTTAATGATATTTGCATAAATATATGCACATTTTCTTCAAACTTGCACAAAATTATGCAAATATTACTCAAATAAACTAGGAATCATTTTTTCTTCTTCTTAAAACTACAACTGTGTGATATCTTATACACTAAATTTACATAAATGTGCATATCTGTATGTATCTTTTTATCAAGCAATCAGACAAAAATCATATAGAATATATGTATATATGTATGCACATATCCAGAATATATGCATATAAATATGCAGATTTTATTGTTATTTTGCTGAATTGTTTAATTCTGAAATTCCAACGTGCTTCTATTACGAATAAATGCATTCAAACATTTAATTCATAAGCGTGCTTGCTTACAATCATACAGAACGAAAAAAACAATTAGCTTAATAACTTTTTTCGCTGTTTCTTGTACTTGAATATGTTGACAGCAAAGCAAAACAGGACGTTTTTGATTTTTATTGATCCAGAATTCTGCAAAGTCGTGGAATTTGGGTTTTGAGCGAGATAGAAGAGCGATCGGACTGAGTACATGTCTACAAATAGGTTCTGGAGTGATCTACGGTTTTGTAGAATTGTAGGTTTAGGGATTTGAGCAGTTGATAGGAGCGATCGACTGAGTACTCTTTTTTTTTTAGCGACATGATTTGAGCGAGATGATAGGAGCGGTAGATTGAGTAATCTTTTTTTTTTTTTTTTTTGAGCGAGATTTTTTCAGCGAGATGATAGGAGCGATAGCTGCGTAAGGGTACATCAGGAATTTGTTGAGCGGAAATTCAAAAACAGGGACGTATTCTTTATTTTTTTTATCACCGGGTTTTTTTTATATTTTGAAACTTAATAGGGACCTGTAAAAAACGCACGCCTTAAAAATAGCCATTTTTCAAAAAGTCTCAGAATTCGACGAAATAAATTTTGTTAGAACCGTTTTGACATAAGAAAGCCAAAAATAATTTTTCTGGATTTTTCTGAGTTAATTTGTGTCCCCGGTAAAATTATTTGTACGGAAAAATTAGAAATAAAGACTTAACTTTTAAAACTGCAAAACGGAGGCCTAGATGACAGTTTGGGCTGATGAGACACGTCTAGATGAGTTCAAAATGGGGGCTAAATGGTAGGAACGACAGTCGTTGGGCCTAAATCGGAGTTCGGGCCAAAACGGGCTTAAACGGGCTAATTAAATAATAATTAGATTAACCTAATATTATAATATTATAAAAGTCGGATCCTTCTTCTTCCTCAACGTGATGTAGCCGCACCCTTGAACCCATAATGGCCGAAACTTCTCTCCTCCCTATCTCCCAAACCACTAAGAATTAGACCATGCCGTAGTGAAACTTTTTGAAGCTCTTCTCTTCCTCTTTCTTCTCCAACAAACCTCACATCAAACAGTTGCCCGTAGCTCCCGATTCACCTCCCCGAAACCGCCGCCTTTATGTTGCCGCCGCCCCCTGTACATGTAGCCGCACCCCTCCATCTTCTCGGTGAAGATAGCCCTCTCGTAGCTCTTCAATCTCCCGCAAACCGTTCGTAAAACCGTCGACTATAGCTCCCGAAATTCGCATTCAAAGTTTTGAACAATTCTGAAATTTGAGGTAAATAGCTTCAGATTTTGTCACGCTTTTAAGCGTCATTGTGTCAGTTGTTAAAGGCCAGAATTCTAATTTTTACATAAATTTCAATTTGAAATCTTTCAGATCCGTAGCCGCTGTGACGCCAAACACGAGATCTGATTTAAATCGCTTCATTTCAGAAACAAGCAAGGTGAGGTTCTATATTCTTTTTTATATATATATATAATTAATTTAATTTAATTATGTTGTCATTATGCAAAATGAATGTTGTATGGATTAGATTGTTGTATGGTGGAAATTGATGATTGTGGCCTATATTGTTATTGATGTGTTGTATGATTGGTGTTGGAATTGATTGTGGAAATTGTTATTCGATGACAAGTAGAAAGGTTATAATAAAAAGTTTAATCTTTGGTTATGATTTGTAAATGAAGTTTAATCTTTTATCATGATTGACAAATCAAAGTTTTGATTTTTATTTTGAAATGAATAACATTAATAAAGATTCGATCTTTAGAATGAATCTTTGTTTTTGTTTGTATAAAATGAATCTTTGTTTTATTTATAAAACATGAAATCTTTTATTTTTATTTATAAAGATTAAAACTTTATAAAAATTGAACCTTTGGTTTTGTTAACAAAGATTACAACTTTGATTTGTTTGCAAAGATTACAACTTTGTTTTCGGTTACAAAAATTACAACTTTGTTTTTGATTTTAAAAAAAAAAGGCTAAATCTTTTTATGTTGAAAATAAGGAGACAATCCTTTTATGTTTAAAATAAAAAGACAATATTTTTGTATTGAAAATTTGCCGAGATAAATATAAAGATAATCTTTTTATGTTTAAAATGAAAAGACAATCTTTTTATATTGAAAACAAAAAGATGAAATTTTGACGATGAAAATAAAAAGACAATCTTTTTATATTTAAAATAGAAGAAGTTATTATTTTCATTGCAAAATAGAGAAAAAGTCATATTTTTTCATTGTAAAATAGAAAAGTCACATTTTTACATTGTAAAATAGTAAAGTTGATATTTTTACTTTGTAAAATATAAAAGATCATATTTTTACATCGTAAAATAGTAAAGCTAATATATTATAACTAAAAAAGATATATTTTTGCATTGTACATAAAAAAAGAAGATGTTTTTACATTGTATGAAATGAAACACATTTTTATATGTTATTTATGAATGATTTTTCATCGTATGAAATAAATTACATTTTTATATGTTATTTATGAATGAATTTCCACCGTATGAATAAAATTACATTTTTATACGTAATTAAAAAGGGCTAATTTACTTTGCATAACAAAAGTTACAGTTTTACATGTAATTTATATATGAATTTGCACTGTATGATAAAAATTGTATTTTTCTATGATATAAAAATGTAAATATACATTGCATGATTAAAATTACATTTTTCAATGCAATTTAGAGATGAAAAATAACGGTAGAATGAAAATTACATTTTTACATGTAATTAAAATGTGAATTTGCATTGTAGGATAAAAACTACATTTTTAGATGTAATTTAAATATGAATTTATGTCGTATGATAGGAATTACATTTTTCTATGTAATTAAAATATGAATTCCCATCGCATAATAAAGATTACATTTTTCTATGTAATTTAGAGGTGAATTAGAACGATAAAATAAAAATGACATTTTTCTATGTAATTTATATATGAGTTATAACGGTATGATAAAAATTTAGAAATATATTTGTTTACATTTTCTTTGTAAAAGAAAAAGAGTAAAATATGTTAATCACTTTGTTTACATTTTCTTTGTAATAGAAAAAGAGTAAAACATGTTAATCAGTTATGTAAATAAAAAGAATAGAATTTAGAAATATATTTATTTACATTTCCTATAGTAGGAAAAACAGAATTGTTAATGTTGAATATTTTATCGTCATTTTTAAGAGCGGTAAAAATAGAATTGTTAATATTGAATATTTTATCGTCATTTTGAATGCGGTAAAAATAGAATTGTTAATATTGAATATTTTATCGTCATTTTGAATGCGGTAAAAATAGAATGGTTAATGTTGAATATTTTATCGTCATTTTGAATGCGGTGAAAATAGAATGGTTAATGTTGTCATTTTTATCGACATTTTTGGTGCGATAAAAATAGACAATGTTGGTGATTCATTTTTATCGACATTTTTTGTGCGATAAAAATAGACAATGTTAGTGATTCATTTTTATCGACATTTTTGGTGCGATAAAAATAGACAATGTTAGTGATTCATTTTATTCGACATTTTGATGCGATAAAAATAGCGATGTTAATGGTACATTTCTATCGTCATTTAGATGTGATAAAAAGGAACAGAAACATGAGAATCATTTATTTACAACTCCTATTGTAAATGAAAGGAATAAAAATATGAGGGCCACTTTATTTACAACTTCTTTTGTAAATGAAAAGACCAGAATATGTTGATCATTTTATTGTAAATAAAAGAACAAGATATGTGAATCCTTTTTATTTTCATTTTCTATTGTAAATGAAAAAGAACAATACTCTTGTCAAGACTTGATTGGTGAATTTAAATTGTCAATTTGAGTTAATATGTCAGTGAATTAGAAAATGAAAATTTTTGTGTCATTAAAGGGATTAATTAGAAATGAGCATTTTGTGTTATTAAAAAGGATTAATTAGAAATGAACACTGGGTGTCATTAAAAAGATTAAATTAAAAATAAACATTTTTTTTTTATGCATAAGAAAAGAGATTAAAACAAGATACTCATTTTTGTATATTAAAAGTGGATTAGACAAAATGGACATTTTTGGCACATTAAAATGAAAGAAGTAAAAATAGACATCTTTATTCATTGAAAAAGATTAGACAAAACTCTCATTTTGTTGCATTAGAAGTTAAGAAACAAAATCATCATATTTGTTTATGTTGAGAAACAGAATGGATTTAAATGTATGTTTTCATACATTAAAAAGAATGAATTAAGGATGTATATTTTTATACATTAAGAATAATGAAGTCAGATATTCATTAAAATGAATGAGACTAAAAATACGCATTTTTGGTAAATAAATAAAAGTCACGATTTTTATTGTCATATGTTCATAATAAAGAGTATTGAAATATTTGCCTGTGATGTTGTATTTTGATGTGTTAAATGTGATGTTAGCATATTCAACATTGAATATTACACTTCCATTTACAAGTCATCCGACTTGTTTATGTGATTGGGACGATTATTTTTTTACACATCGCCCAAGTGCACAAATAATTTATTATTGTTTGTTGGATGAAAACCCCACACGGGTATTGGGACGATACTTGACTGACACAAATCCCAATGTTTAATTATATGTCTATCGATTGATCGACAGGCTACGATGAGCGTTATTGTTTTATTTTAATGCTCACACAGTTGACATTGTCACTCTGGTTGTTAATGGATGGATTGAGGATTATTTCCTGTTATTACCCTATACCTGAAATGTATGAAACCCATATGACCCAAATTATATGGTACATGGTTGAGTCGCATTCCAATGCAGAAATTCTTTTTTTATAAAGAATTTTTATATAATAAAAGGATTTTTGTAAAATAAAAGATTTTGTATTATAAAGTATATTTTACATTCAGAATCTTTTATATATAGAATATTTTATTGATTATTTTAAAATGTGTTTTTTTTTATATAGTATTGAATTAATATCTTTAAGATAAATCTTTTATTTAAGATTATATGATCTTAACAATTATGTTTGGTGATTGATATGTAGATTGGATTTGTAGTGGATGATGTTTTAAATAACATTTATCCTTTAATCCAATTTACATTGAAATTACTATTTGAAATTTATAAATCTATTTTATAAATTAAATCAAAATTGGAATATTAGTAAATCTTTTTAGAAAGATTAAAAATTTAATTTATTTTATCTTTGATAAAATTAATGATAACCTTTTAACATAAATAATAATTTTTATTTAAAAGGATATTCAAAGTTGGAATGGGGCGTATGGTTGATTTTAATTACAAATACGCGAGTTATTCAGAAAGACCGGGTCTAACCCATTCTGAATAATCATCACGACGATCAAGAGTCGAAGATGAAGACGGTGACTGAAGACCGAAGAGCTTCACATCGTTTGGTTGATGGTGACTGATATCTTGAATTGGGACTGATCCCCCAAGGCAAGGTAAAAGTGATGATCTTCCAGACGTACTGGAGATCGACGGATGCGTTGTTTCGTTCAGACCCAGAACGGACTTGTAAATGGATAGCATGCCTGACATTGAAATTTATTTCATGTAATTAAATTGGTTTTTATTTAATATATAAATGCATGGTGGCGGAGGATTTATTCTCTTTCTTAACACCCTTTTGTATGTTAAATACTTACCGATCGCATGATATGAGTTGTTGATGTGGTATGCCAAGTTGCACTTGATCAAGGCTTATTGTTGCAAAGCAGAGCCTTGTGGGATGATCAAAGCATAGTCTATTTAGGCATAGCTTTGTGTAACGTGACTTCGCGAGCCTCACAGCCCGGTAGAGTCTAAAACGGGAGAAGGGAACGCAGGGAGTGCACACGTTTCTTTCTAGCTAGAGTGGTGCCAGGGACCTACCAGCGCTGGCATTTATTCATTGTGGTTGTTGGATTTTCGAGGCCTCGGGTTTATGCGGTCGCTACTGGCCGTAGGATAGGTCCAAAAGGACCGGGAAGCGTGTGTTCAGGAATAACTAATCCAGTCCATTGCACCAGTTGGACAGAGTACCAACACGGGGACGGACCGGCCCTGCAGGATCCAAGGGTTGGACAGAGTACCAATCCTGGGGCATTGCTAGAGTGTCTCGAATCGGTAAGGATCTCCTCCCTAGCCTTGACTCAGATGGAAACCCAAATTTCCAATACGACATCACGCGGTTTTGATTGTATACCTATATATGGCGACATAGTGGGATGGGGCACTCATGCCGTCTAGGATTAATACATTTACTTTGATGTTCTTCAATTTGGTTGCACACTATTATTATATAATACCGTGTTTATCGTATCAAGCATCTTTTAATCATTATAAGGTAAAACCCTATCCTCCGGTTTGCGTTGCATTGTGTGATGGGACTTGGGTCTTATAATGGTTTCATTTTTCTAAAAAGCATTGCGCTATTTTGACGATTTACTTTAGTCATGCACTGGCAATCCATAGGAGAAAACCCGTTCCACGAAAGTGGCGTGGTCCTGTGATTAGCCTTATTATATTTTATAGGTTAGGTAGAATTCTCACACCAGTCCCATGACTGACCTGTAGTTTTGTCCACTGGCAAACTCGGGTGCCCATATTTTCCACACGGGCAGTCGAGTAGCTATTTTTTTGCAGATATATTAAACAGGATTCTGGGTTGAAGCTTAAAGCTGTGTCCAGAGATAGAAAGTCTTCCGCTGTGTTCTTCCGTTGCAGTATATTACATTTTTGTATTTATCTTCCGCTGTAATTATGTTCCAATGTACTCTGATATGTATATTCTGTACTCTGATGTAACATTATATGATGATATGTTATAAAAGTCTTCTGTTGTTGTTTTAATATGTTGTATGCCCAAAGTTAAAGTATTCGTAGATTTTCACTTTTTGGGTCAGACCTGTGTGGTTTATGGTCGATTCAAAGGGTGGGATTTGCGGGTCTTTACAGATCCATTCCCTGTGAGTCTACGTTATTTTTAGATATGAATACTTAAAAGTTAATCTTGACATGTTATGAATTTGATCTAAGTCTATGACTAATTGAATCATATCAAATCATCCATTATTTATATATTTAATTCATTTTTTAGATCTCATATGCCTATTTGTGACATCCTTATTATGTTAGTTGGCTAATTATGTCACTATGCCTAATCAGTTCTATTATCACATGTTCATCAGATCTGTTCTTATATCCCTATCTTGTTATTATGCTCAATTCTGTCACTATACGCTTATTCAGTTAGTATGGCTATTTCTGCCATCATATGTCTATCTTGTTATTATGCTTATTTCTGTCCTCTTCCCTTTTTCTTTCCCTTTTTATTTTATAGCCAGGCTACCTTCGAGCCTGGGCATACTGCTAAAATATGCGAACGCGTGAAATTGAGAACGAGGGGAAAATGTTAAAATTGGGACATAACTTGTATTACTAATTTGGGGAATAACTTGAATTGAACACATGAAAATGGATTTGGGGCATAAACCAAACTGTGACTGAAGATCTTAATTTTGGGGTATTTGATACATGATGAATATGACTAAAAAAAGAGGCATGGAAACCTATAATGAAATAGGTATGATTGTTAAATAATGAAAATACCTAGATTTACAGTAATTAGAAATTGTAACCACGCTTATACATGAGGTTAGATTACACATGTGGTAGAAGTCTGCCCGGACCCGCCCGACATATCCAACGACCACAAGTGCTGAATCTAACGTGAGGGGTTTAAGTGCATAAACACGTAACGGGCAAAGATACGAGGTTAAGTCCAACTTGTGGAAGAAGTCTGCCCAAACCCGCCCGACATATCCACCATCCACAAGTTACAGGCTTAATGTTGAAGGTCTAGAACATTATGCCATAAATGAATAAATGGTAATGAACTGGAATACTTAACCTATTTGAATCCATAGGGATTACATGGACATGTTGACTTGAGTAGGAGTTAAGTAGACTTGCATGAAACAGTGGAAGGGTTAAGTATATATTAAGGTGGTGGGTAATATTTATATATAGGCCCACAAACTTAAACTGTTGGGGTTATGCAATCTTGTTACTCTGGTAGGGCATAACCTGTGGAAATCCTAGTAGTGGGGATGCAAGCCTAGGGGGAAGCTTCTATCATATTGTGTGTGGGACTCAGTTCAATCAGTAACCCATATAGGTATCAAACGAGTAACCGAACTAAGTCGGAGTCGGGGCACACTTACTGGGATGATTGTTAGAGATCCGAAGAGGGGACAGTGTAGGTGGCGTATTCCGACGGGGTCATATGCGTGCATGGGTCTGTACAAGAGGAGGCTAAGACGCCGTGACATAGATAGATATGGTTGTGCACATCCTGAAAACAAAGGGTTGCCACTTTAGGGAGTGATACATCCTAATGTGGGGCCAGCACAGGGTATCTACGGAGTAGGGAGCCGATCGATTGGGGTAGCAATTAGGGTACATCCAGTTTCGCCTGTTTAGGAGCCCGTTATTATCCTTAGGTGTAACACTGGTATGTTCAGTTGGGCTGCCTGTTATTGTATGGGGTAAAACATCTCACCAGAAGTACGTCTAAGTCTACCATCTTGTTGGGGATCATCATGTTCATATGATACTAGTATTGGTGCAGAGACAGAGAAAGAGAAAAGTATTAGAGAAGCGTTATACATATATGTTCTATTCGATTTATCATGTTTACCTTGTCATACCTGCTTTATATGATGTTATCCCTCTTATCCAGTTGATATGCCTATCATGATGCTTTTAACTTATTTATATGCGAAAAGTAACTGAACTCGCCAGACTTATGCCTAACCTATTTTGTTTCCTCTTCTTTCTCTTCCTTTCCCCCCAGGTTCTCAGCGTAGGAATACTCAAGCTTGATCAGGATTCTCCTTTCCTTCTGCTTGGAGCTGCCTAGATGTACTGATTGATTTCGTACTTTCTCTACTATGGCTATGTTTTTGGGGATTATGCTCTTTTTATGTTAATAGTACCCTGATGATTTTAATATAAGATAGAAGTTTAAATTGATGTATTGAGTTTTATGCATTCAGACTCATGATGGAACCATATTTTGAACCACGATATTTTTTGCTTAATAAAATTTTAATTTCTATTGTTATTTCATATCTATCTTGTAATGTTCCTATTTCTGTTTACCTATAACGCTTCACGAAACTTAATGCATTCTCTTAACGAGTGACATTAACTGACGTGGGGTGTCACACTTGGTATATGAACTGAAGGTTACCAGATCGGATAAAAGATTTTAAAAATAATTTTCAAAAAGGTTTTAAAAAGAAAGCATTTTCAAAAGAAAAGCCTGTTTTAAAAATCATATTCCCCAAAGCTATAGGAAATATCTTTCGATTCTCTGTTTGAATCCTTTTTCCTTTTCGTTTTAGCATGTCTGGGGAACATAATATTCCTAAGGGTGTTACGATACCAAGATGGTTCCATAGGTATCTTGAGGCCACGACGCCTGTGGTTGTTAAGCAGACATTCCTCCCCCAGCTGCACCCATTGTTCCTCCTCCTCCGCATGTTGATATTTTCTCAGAGATATGCAAAGATTTCTGTGCTATTGGAGGAAAGTCATTCCGAGGAGCTGAGACCTTTATAGAAGCAAGGAATTGGCTTAAAGAGACGGAGGACTTGTTTGGAATTTTCGAAGTCGACGATCGCAGAAAGATTCAGTGGGACGCTTGGCTGCTGAAAGATGAAGCCTCATTCTAGTGGGAGGTGATGCAAGCGGGACGTCCAGTAGAAACTTGGGATGATTTCCAATAGAGACTCGAGATGAAGTTTCTTTCTCAAGTTGAGAAAAGTATGCAAATGGAAAGGTTTTTGGCACTCAAACAAGGAGGCATGACTATCAAAGAATATGTAAACAAGTTCAATCAACTGGCAAGGATTGGTCTGGAGCTAGTAGATACCTAGCATAAGAAAGCTTTGCGGCTTGCTAGAGGATTGAATGAACCCCTTCATGGGCTAGTTATGTCTCATATTATGATGGATGTAACTTTTGAGAAACTCGTTGATATGGCATTGATGCATGAGGAAGATAAAGGTGAAAAGAAAGAAGCTAAGGTTGAGGAAACACAAAACAAGAAAGTGTGGCCCAAGAAAGGACAACAACAACAACAAAAGAAAGGCGGAAAGGACGACAAGGCTAGAGATAAGAGGAAGTGTAATAATTGTGGACACGAGGGTCATTTGATCAAGGAATGCAAATGAAAGAAGAATTCTTATTCCAATTGTGGAGAGATCAGACACTTTTCTAAGCAGTGCTCGAAGAACCAAGGATAAGGTCAAAGGGCAGGATCTTCGGGAGGGCAGGTGCATGCTCTCGTGGCCAATGCGCCGGACAGAGGTTGGAAATTACCGTTGAAGGTTTGATTTCTCTTTCCAATCATCCTGTTAGAACTCTTTTTGATTCGGGCGCTTCGCATTCTTTTACATCTGATTCTGTGGTTGAGTCTCTTCACCTTAGTGCTATTATGGTAGTGGATCCCGTTGTTGTCTCAAACCCTATTGGTGGTACAGCTCATTTGTCTATGATTTGTCGGGTTTTGAGAATATTCGTGTTAAGCATTGAGTTTGAGTGCGACACATATGTGCTCAGATTCATGGGCTATGGTTTGATTCTAGGGATGGGTTGGCCAGCCAAGTATGGTGCCATTCTGGACTGTGAGAGGAGAGTCATTAGACTTTTGACTTGCCATGGGAGGACCTTCAAGATTTCTAGTGACCTTAAGAGTTCTGTCACGCTTAGTTTCCTAGAGTCACTTGATGCATCTATCGATGATCTACGATCTGTACTAGTAGTCTGTGAGTATCCTGATGTTTTTGATGAGGTTCGGGGCTTACCTCCAAGGCGCTAGATCGAATTATGTATATACTTGGTGGACAATGCAAAGCCAGTTGCATTGCATGTGCGCCATATGGCTCCAAGAGAAAGAAGGGAGCTTAGAAAGCAAGTAGGAGAGCTACTTGAGAAAGGGTTTATTAGGGAAGCATATTTGAATGGGGTGATCCGGTAGTATTCACAATTAAAGCGAATGGTTCGCTTCGCTTATGTGTGGATTATAGGGAGTTGAATGAACTCACTAAAAAGAATAGGCACCCACTCCCGAGGATAGATGGTCTATTTGACTGGCTCGTTGGTGCATATATACTTGGCCACGGGGTTTCATAAGTTGAGGGTTGTCGAGGACAGTATAGGCAAAATGATTTTAAAACTCCAGATGGTTTCTTCGAGTGGCTCGTTATGCCTTTTTGGTTGACGAATGCACCCGCCTACTTTGTTGATATGATGTGTAGGGTGTTTCGGGAGTTTATAAATAAGTTCGTTGTGGTCTTTGTTGATGATATCTTGATTTTCTCGAAGAGCGAGGAAGAGCATGCCCGACATTGAAAGAAGGTTTTGAAAACTCTCTGTGCATACCAGCTTAAGGCGAAATTTTTCAGATGTCATTTTTGGAGAAAAGAATTGAGATTTTTAGGGGATGTCGTCTCTTAAGATGGGATAGCAGTGGATCCGGTGAAGGTAGTTGCAGCTCAAGATTGGCAAATCCCAAAGAATACAACGGAGGTGAGAAGTTTACTTGGATTAGCGGGCTATTATAGGAAGTTCATTAAGGACTTCGCAAATATATCATCCTCACTCACCAGGCTGGTGAAGAAGAATCTGACATTTTCTTGGGATGTAGATTGTGACGATGCTTTGCAGCAATTGAAGAAGGCTTTAACAACATCCCCAATCTTGACCTTGCCCGACGGGAACAAAGTGTTCATAGTATACACTAACGCATGTGGTAGTGGACTTGGTGCAGTTCTAATGCAAGAGGGAAGGGTGGTATGCTATGGAGGTAGACAGTTAAGGGTTCATGAGAAGAACTACCCTACCGAAGACTTAGAGTTAGCCGCCATAATATTCATGCTTAAGACTTGGCGTCATTATTTACTTTGAGAGAAGTTCGAGTTGTATACCAATCATAAATCCCTCAAGTACTTGTTCTCGCAGAAGTATCTCAATTTGAGGCAACAAAGATGGATGGAGTTCCTAGCATCCTATGACTTTGAGATTGCTTATACCCCTGGCAAGGGTAATGTGGTGGCAGACGCATTGAGTAGGCAGATGATGGCCTTAAGTCCTCTGTTTGTGGAGAGGAAAATCTTGGAGTTTATATCGACTTTTGACCCTCCACCAAATTTATACCAGGCTTATTGGCATCACTAGAGGTGCGATATACTCTTTGGGATCAGATAGGAACTCCGCAACGAGAGGATCCACAGATTCTAGACATCTAGGATAGGCTCAGCATAGGGGAGACTTCTAGTCACCTCAGTAGATATTCACGAAATATAGAGGATGGTTACGATGAGATGGAAGGCTTTGTGTTCCCCGAATTGGGAGTTTGTTGAAGACAGTCCTTGAGGAAGCTCATCATTCTAATATGACTATTCATCTAGGCAGTGATAAGATGTAAGAGATATGAAGAGGGTTTTCTTTTGGGCTGGGATGAAGAAAGATGTGGCAGAGTTTGTTTCTCGATGTTTGGTTTGCCAGCAAGTCAAAGCTAAGCAAAGGAAGCCCGGTGGTTTACTTCATCGTTTGGAGGCCCTACAATGGAAGTAGGAGAGCGTTTCGATGGATTTCATTGATGGTTTGCCAAGATCGAGGAAAGGAAATGCCAATATTCTGGTTATAGTGGATAGACTTACTAAGAGCGCTCATTTCATTCCTGTTAAGAGTAAGAAGACGGCAGCATGGTTGGCAGCAGTTTACGTTCGCGAGATTGTCCGTCTTCATGGAGTACCTTCCAGCATCGTAAGTGATCGTGACCCCATTTTCACTAGTGAATTTTGGAGAAGCTTGCAAGAACCATTAGGTACAAAGTTACGTTTGAGCACTGCTTATCACCCTCAGACAGATGGGAAAATGGAAAGGGTGAACAGAGTTCTTGAGGATTTTTTAAGACTGTGTGTCCTAGACTTCGAAGGGACTTGGGAAGAGCATCTTCCTTTAGTAGAGTTCTCCTACAACAACAGTTATCAAGCTAGTATTGGCATGGCACCATTCGAAGCGCTATATGGACGACCCTGTAGATCACCGACTTATTGGTGGGAATCTACAGAAATACTTCTACTTGGACCGGATAGGTTAGAGAAACTTCTAAAAAGATTGATCTGATTAGATGGCGAATGAAGATAGCTCAGGATAGGCATAAGTCCTATGCAAATAAGAGAAGGACTGACATCGAGTTTAAGGTGGGAGACATGGTTTTCATTAAGGTATCATCGTTGAGGAATGTGGTTCACTTTGGATCTATAGGGAAATTGGCGCCAAGATTTGTAAGGCCCTTTCCCATAACAGAAAGGATTAGCCAAATGGCCTATAGAGTAAAGCTACGAGAGAGACTGTCCGGCGTTCATGATATTTTTCACGTTTCTCATTTACGGAGGTGTTTGCATAATACTGTAGAAGTAGTTGAGCCGAGTACGCTTGAGAAAGTAGAAGTAGAATGGGAGGCGACAGTTAGACGAGTTCCTACCCGTATTCTTGGATCAGAAGTTAAGAAGCTACGCAACAAAGAAGTCAAGTTGATGAAAGTTCAGTGGGGAGATAACCAAGAGGATGCACCTTGGGAGACTGAAGACAAGATTCGCACTTCGTACCCTTTTCTTTTCAATGGTATGTTCTTAACTTTCTTTTTCAAAGCTTTTATTCATGCTTGTTTCTATCATTTGAGTATATCCTATCGATCGAATCTTCGACCTTTAAGTAGGAATCTCATGGACGTAAACATGTGTTTGAGACATGTTATGTTTGATAGATACAAGTGCATGCAAGTGTTTGCTAGTGGTTGCTCGTGGATGCATATACACACACATTAGGCACTAGATCGGCTCAATCACTCTCATACTGCATATGTATGTGTGTGCAATCTTCTTCTTTTAATGGGTGGAAGTGAGTGTATCATCATATGGATGTTGCATTTCGATGAATGACTGTGCATGCATATAGAACTTACATGTTATAATAGGATTATTTGCAAACATATTGGATTCATGATACTAATATACATTGCATTAAGGAGATCGACTGAATCAGTAGACCGCCTGATCTTTTTCATTAGCATAGTGACATATACACACACCTTTGCATATTTTCATATAAGCATTAGAAATCTTTAAGGACAATGGATGCCTATGATTGGTTGATGAGTAGATGGATGATGGATGTTAGGATATACATTCTTCTTAACTTAGAGATTTCGGGGATGAAATCCTTTGATAGGGGAGAATGTAACACCCGTAATTTTATAACACATTAAGGTGATAAACTAAGGAGTACTTAATTAAATATTGGGAATTAAGTAAAACGGATTATGCCATTGTGTTTGTCATGGAATTATGCTTGAGATAGACTCCGAGTTTGCGTGAAACGGACATCGCATGAAGTTGTTAAGGTTTGAAGTTTGCACATATATAAGCTAATTATATATAAATAAAACATTTTATAAGTTCAAAATAATTCAAAAATCAAGTAGCGGAAGGGGGCGGGAATTTTCCCGCTATGGGTGTCGACCCAGGGGTCAACCCCATATCACGGATGTCGACACCCATGTCGACACCATCAAGGGGGAGTCGACCCCATTGAAATCTGGGCAGAGTTCATTTCAGCGTAGGTAGACTCCTTTCTTGGCTAGATTTGTTGCCCTATGCTATAAATAGAACCCTATATCCATTGTTGCATTCATCTAAATCAATGCGATGGTGAGATGCTGCTCCATTATGTGTATATCTAATTCACTGTTTAATCTCGTATGCCTATTTATGACAACCCTATTATGTTAGTTAGCCTAATCATGTCACTATGCCTAATCAGTTCTATTATCACATGTTCATCAGATCTGTTCTTATATGCATATCTTGTTATTATGCCCAATTCTATCACTGTATGATTATTCACTTGCTCTTCCTATTTCTGTCGTCATATGTCTATCTTGTTATTATGTTTATTTCTTTCCTCTTCCCTTCTTATTTTCCCTTTTTATTTTATAGCCAGGCTACCTTTGAGCCTAGGCATACCGCTGACATATGCGAACGCGTGAAATTAGGAACGAGGGGAAAAAGTTAACATTGGGGCATAACTTGTATTGGTAATTTGGCGCATAACTTGAATTGAAAACATGAATATGGATTTGGGGGCACAAACCAAACTATGATTAAAGATCTTAATTTTGGGGCATATGATACATGATGAATATGACTTGGAAAAGGGGAACGGAATCCTATAATGAAATAAGGGTGATTGTTAAATAATGAAAATGCCTAGATTTACGGTAATTAGAAACTGTAACTGTGCTTAGACACGAGGTTAGATTACATTTGTGGTAGAAGTTTGCCCGGTCCCGCCCGACATATACAGTGACCACAGGTGGTGAATCTAATGTGAGAGGTCTAAGTGCATAAACACGTAATGAGCTAAGACATGAGGTTAAGTCCAACTTTTGGAAGAAGTATGCCTAGACCCGCCCGGCATATACAGCATCCACAAGTTGTAGGCTTAATGTGGGAGGTCTAGCACATTATAACCATAAATGAATAGATGGTAATGAACTGGAAATTTTTTCCTGTTTGAATCCATAGGGATTACATGGACATGTTGACTTGAGTAGGGGTTAAGTAAACTTGCTTGAAACAGTGGGAGGGTTAAGTATATATTGGGGTGGTGGGTAATATTTATATATAGGCCCACAAACTTAACCTGTTGGGGTTATGCAATCTTATTACTCTGGTAGGGCATAACCTGTGGAAATCCTAGTAGTGGGGATACAAGCCTAAGGGGAAGCTTGTATCATCTTGTGAGTGGGACCCATTTGCGTGCATGAGTCCAGACAAGAAGAGGCTAAGACGTCATGACAATGGTAGATATGGGTGTGCACATCTTGAAAACAAAGGGTTTCCACTTTGGGAAGTGATACATGCTACTGTGGGGCCAGCACAGGGTATCTACAGAGTAGGGAGCCGATCGATTGGGGTAGTAATTAGGGTACATCTAGTCTCGCTTGTTTAGGAGCCCGTTATTATCCTTAGGGGCAACACCGTTATGTTCAATTGAGCTGCCTGTTATTGTATGGGGTAAAACCTCTCACTAGAAGTACGCCTTAGTCTACCATCCTGTTGAGGGTCATCTTCTTCATATGATACTAGTATTGGTGCAGAGGCAGAGAAAGAGAAAAGTATTAGAGCAGCGCTATAAAAATATGTTCTATTCGGTTCGTCCTATTTACCATGTCATAACTTCCTTATCTGTTGTTATCCCTCTTATCCAGTTTATATGCCTGTCACGATGCTTTTACTTATTTATATGCTAAAGTAACTGGACTCGCCAGACTTATGTCTGACCTATTTTGTTTCCTCTTCTTTCTCTCTCACCCCCACCCTCTAGGGGTGAGCGTTCGGTTGGTTTGGACGTAAAAAAACTCAAACCGAATTAAAACCAAAATTTTCCAAACCGAACCGAATTAATTTCGGTTAATTCGGTCGGTAACTGATTTAACCGAACTTGACGCATATATTATTATTCAAATGATGTATCCACTCAAAGTAAAACATAAATCCATATTTGAAGAAATTTTATTTAGTAAATTTTGTGTTTATGATAAGATTTGATCTATTTACAACAAATGTCTTTGTATTATATAACCAAAATAATTATTTAAAGTACTACAATATTGTAATATTAGATAATAAATTAAAAGTTCGGTTAAACCGATAACCAAAAAAATTATTTTTGCAAACCGAAATCAAACCGATTTAGTTTTAAAACCGAACCGACCGAAATGAATCGGTTTGGTCAGTTAATTCGGTTTGAACCGAATATTGCTCACACTTACCCCCCTCCACCAGGTTCCCAAGTTGGGAATACTCAAGCTTGATTGGGATTCTTTTTTCCTTCTGCTTGGAGCTGCTTAGATGTACTGCTTGATTTTGTACCTTCTCTTTTGTGGCTATGTTTTTGGGGATTATGCTCTTTTCATGTTTATTGTACTCTTACGATTTTAGTACGAGACAGAAGTTTAAATTGATGTATTGAGTTTTATGCATTTCAGGCTCATGATGTAACCTTGTTTTGAACCAGGATGTTTCTTTTTACCTATAACGCTTCACGAAACTTAATGCATTCTCTTAATGAGTGACATTAACGGACGTGGGGTGTCACAATATATACGCGCAATCTCTATTTCTATTCAAAATTCAAACGGCGGTATGCCGTCGTTTATTTCTTACCCATTTTTCTATTGAT
The DNA here is from genome assembly GCA_030737875.1 of Allium sativum. Taxonomy (NCBI): domain Eukaryota; kingdom Viridiplantae; phylum Streptophyta; class Magnoliopsida; order Asparagales; family Amaryllidaceae; genus Allium; species Allium sativum. The sequence continues at coordinate 807,413,330 of CM060922.1, read as the reverse complement.
TGCAGGTTATTTTGGAATTTTTATTTATTTGTATATATTTTACACACATATACACATATTGGGCTATCGATGGATATCCGAAAAATCCAAAATTTGTCTGTATCCGTATCAGAAAAGCGGTTAAATATCTGATATCCGAAAAAACTAATGTGGGTACGGATATATAGATATTCGTATCCGAAAATTATCCATCCAATTTTTTAATATTATGCTTAAAATTATATGTATTTAAGTATAACAAATGAGTTTTATTTTTTGCTTTACTAAGTTGAAGGTTTGTATTATCCGCATTAAATGCATATTAGCTAATCAAATCTATTTAATTTCATCATATATGTTTATTTTTAACACTTATGTGATCATTGAAATTGAAAACTATCTATGTTTGACTAAAAAATCCATTTATATTTCTTATTTATCGATCATTGGCGGATAGGATAATTATCCCATATTCGTCTGTATTCGTGGATATGGATATCTGATATTCGAAAATAATTTTGGATATGGAACAAATACTGATATAGCACTATCCGTATCTGAAAGTATCCGTTGACAGCCATATACACATATATGCATATATGCATGTATGTTTATACTTACCAATATGTATAATTTCCTAATATGTACATAAATTGTAACACCCCGAATTTCACTTAATATTAATGTTTAGTAATTAAAGAATAATTAATCTCAGACGTGAGAATTAAGGGAAACGGGTTGCGCCATTGTGTTCGTCTCGGAATTCTGGTTGAGATAGAGTCCGAGTTTATGTGATTTGGACTTCGTATGAAGAAGTTATGGCCATCCGAAGTTTCAGAAAATTCAAAACAGATTTAAAATATTCAAATTTCAAATTTCAGAAGAGGCGGGAAAATTCCCGCCAGACAGAGGGTGTCGACACTAGGGTCGACACCCATGTCGACCCCCCCCCAAGGGGTCGACCCATGTGTCGACCCAGGGGTCGACCCCCCCTGTCGGTCAGTTTGGCCTGGGTGCACTGATTTGAGCTTTGGACTATGTTTTGGTGGCTTGTGACGAAATCTGACGGCTCTAAACTAAATTAGGGTTAATCTAAGGGCCTAAACTACATCCTAATTCTATAAATACACCCTAAGACTACCCTAATTCAAACTAAAAATAGATACAACGTCGTTGTGCCGTCAAAATGCAACTTGAAGGAGCCTCCATCAAATTGTAGAAGAAGATAACTTCTCAAATCAACTTCTAATCAACTCTAGCAACTTAATCTTCTTCATAGGAGTGCTAATCAACAAGTTGTGAGTTTCTATGCCTTTAGCAAGCAATTGCTAAACTAATTATGATAGGATATAATGAGGTTATGGTTATGTATGTGGATCAATGCAAGTTATGTTATCATATGCTATGTGTTCATGATGTTATGCAAGTTATGCAAGTCATATGCTATGTGTTCATGATGTTATGCAAGTTATGCAAGTCATATGCTATGTGTTCATAATGTTATGCAAGTTATGCAAGTCATATGCTATGAGTTCATGATGCTAGTTATGCAAGTTTTATGTTATATGTTCATGATGCTAGTTATGCAAGTTTTATGCTATGTGTTCATGATGCTAGTTATGCAAATCACTACGATAAACATTGATCCATTATGACACCATGTTATGCAAGTTTGGTGTTTGATTATATGCAAGTTCATATATGACATGTTATGCAAGTTTGGTGTTTGATTATATGCAAGTTCATATATAACATGTTATGCAAGTTTGGTGTTTGATTATATGCAAGTAACATGTGCAAGTTTACACCTTTGTATGAGATGCATACATATGCAAGTTAACCCCTTTATATGTCACACATATATATGCAAGTTTACCCCTTTGTATGACATAAGTAACTTATGCAAGTTACCCTCTTTATGACATATGTGATTCATGCAAGTTGGGTTGATTATTTATGCTAGTTGGGTTTGATGCTATGGTCATATATGCAAGTTGACACCTTTAAAACCCATGTTGATGCTAATGTTATGCTAAGTTGAACCCATTGTATTTGTGATGAATCTTCCCTTTTAAGTATGTCATGTCAACGTATTACGTGGGGAACGATTGGGTTAATATTCATGTTAATAAAATGGTGTGAAGTTGGTATGATTATGCATACCATAAAGTGGATGGACATAATTGAGTCAATTATGTACATTGTTAAATTTGTAATTCATTAAGGATAATTAATACAAAATATGGGGGTGATTAATTAGGTGTAATTAATCGACTAAGACACGAGGTTGGACCCTTTTGTAGCATAAGACTGCCCAGACCCGACCGGCAAATCTAGCGGCTACAAATGATTGGCCCAATGTGAGAGGTCTTAGGCATAAACTAAATACGTGACAAGTGTAAAGACACGAGGTTAGACTCTGTTATGGCGTAAGGCTGCCCGGAACCGACCGGCAAATCTAGCTGCCATAAAAGACAGTCTAATGTGAGAGGTATCTACAAAGGTTACGTTCTTAATCAATTAAGAAACACTTAACCAGATAAGCATGTAGTGGGGCATGAGGGGTTAAGTGGGTGCCTTGGGTGGCATGTGGAAATCAAGTAAGTGCCTTGGGTGGCATGTGGAAATCTAGCGGGTTGCCTTGGGTGGCAATAGAAAATACGATTAGAATACTTAACCAAGTGGAAACATGTAATTAAACATGATTAAAGGGTTAAGTGGGATGCACTAGAAAAAGGGACAAGCTTAGGTGGGTAGCTTGTGGGGGCCCATTTCAACCAGTAACCCATATGTATCTTATTGGGCTCGACCCATGTCGAGGACGGGACACGCGTACTGGGCTTGACTATAAGAGACCAAAAACGGATTAGCGGTGGCAACACAAGTCCAACGGGTTTCATATGCGTGTGTGGACCCGGGCTGGTAGGTAAGACGTTGTTGCATCGTGTAGGTATAAGACGTGCACCGTTGGTTGTATCGGGTTTCCACTTTGGGGAGTGATACACCCCACTGTGGGGCCAACACGGGTATCTACGTTAGGAAGCCGATCGCTTGGGGAGTAGTGGGTACACCTAGTGGAGATAGGAGCAGACGACACCTATGTGGTCAGCTAGGGGTACACGAAACTACTAGTTATATTCTCTAAGTCCTTGGGTGGGATCAACCTTTAAATAGGAATGACTGGTGTGGTGCAGTGTAGTAATTACCCTTGGGTGGGTAGATGCGTCTTTACCGTTATCTTAGTTCATCCTATGTCTAGTTGGCTGCTTAGTGTAGTCATTTATCCCCAGTCATCACCGTACCAAGTTTATATCATACCCTAATTACTTTAATGATTGTATTGTTAAAGTTATAGGGCTCACTCAGACTTATGTCTGACCCCGTTGTTTTTATCTTTTTCCCAACCCTCAGGTTCTCAGAGTGGGCCTAGCACTAGTGGGCTTTGATCAGATTGCTTTATCTATCTTTTGGAGCTTGGACCGTGATGTAAAGCCCAGCTTATCTTTTCTATTATGGCTATTAGTTATGTAGTGGGATTATGTACTTATGTTTTATCAGGATGGATATTTAGTACTTGACTCTTGTTTTAGTTGGTTTTGATATGTAACCAAACATGTTTATCTTCTGCTGCAATGAAATGATGTTTTAGATTTCAAGTATTATTTATATCTGTCTTGTTGTAATTTTTCTGTTCTATATTCACTTAAAATACTCCACCGAAGTTAAGGCATTCCCTTAGTGAGTGACCTTAGCGGGTGTGGGGTGTTACACGTGGTATCAGAGCTGAAGGTTACCGGAACAGATAAATTTTTTAGAAAACTATTTTTCTAAAACATTTTTGGAAGAAGTATTTTCAAAAACATGTCTTTTAAGAGAAATTTTTTTGAAAGAAAAGCATAATCCCCAATAGCCATATCTTTATCTTTCGAATTCTCCGTTTTGAATCTTTCCTTTTTCGTTTCAGCATGGCTGAGGATCTTAACTTTCTGGAGGGTGTGACGATACCAGTATGGTATAGGAGAATGATGGAGGCTAGGGCCGCCACTGCGGGTCCAGCAAATGTTCCTCCACCAACAGTAGCACCCGATCTTCCTCCTCCTCCTCCTCCTCGCACGTATACTTTTGCTAAGACTTGCAAGGAATTTAAGGCTATGGGAGGGAAACCTTTTCAAGGATTAGAAACTTTTGTGGAGGCTAGAGATTGGCTTAAGGAGGTGGAAGAGTTGATAGATATCTTTGAGATGGAAGAAGGAAAGAAAGTCAAGTTAGCTGCTTGGTTAATGAAGGGAGAGGCCTCGTTCTGGTGGGAGGTCACTAATGGAGAGCGCCCTGTTGACTCTTGGGCAGATTTCAGGCAAAGGTTTGTGGCAAAGTTTCTTTCAAGGGCGGAAGAAAATTTGTATATGGAAAGGTTCTTGACTCTAAAGCAAGGAAACATATCAGTAAAGGAATATGTCAACAAGTTTAATCAGCTAGCAAGATTTGGCATAGACATGGTGAATACACCGGAGAAGAAGGCTTTGAGGTTCGTTAAGGGCTTGAATGTACCAATGCATGGATTGGCTATGACTCACATCCCTATGGGGGCCACCTTTGAGAAGCTAGTAGACATGGCACTCATGCATGAGGAAGAGAAGGGTCCCAATGCTAATAAGGCACCCGAGAAGAAAGGAGATCAGAAGAGACCTCAACAGCAACAGCAAAACAAGGGTGGGAAAGGCAACGGTGGCAAGGGAAAGAAAAAGTGCTTCAATTGCGGGACACCAGGCCACCTAAGCAAAGATTGTCGGAAGAAGAAGAAGACGGGCTGCTTCCACTGTGGCGAAGCAGGGCATCTAGTGAAGGACTGCCCTAAGAAGGGGCAGAGGACGGGATCTACCTCAGGGGGACAGGTGCAAGCTCTTATGGCACCAGGTCAGGCAAGGGGGCAAGTTCAGGCTCTCGCGGTTCCACCGATTCAAGAAAGAGGTAGAACTATTTCCGTTGAAAGTCTAGTTTTTCTGTTTGATCATCCTGTCCGTACTTTGTTTGACTCTGGCGCATCGCATTCGTTTATCTTATCATCATTAGTTGAGTCACTGCACTTAGACACCAGTCTAGTAGATGATCCCTTGGTTGTTTCAAACCCAATTGGGGGCTCCACTCATTTGTCCATGATATGTTTGGGTTTGAAGATTTCCATACTTAGCGTTGAGTTTAGATGTGATGCTTTTGTTTTGGGCTTCATGGGCTATGGGTTGATTTTGGGCATGGACTGGTTATCCAGTAATGGTGCCGTTCTTGATTGTGAAAGGAGAGTTGTTAGGCTCATGACCCGCTTGGGTAACACTCTCGAGATCTCTTGTAATCCCATGGATTCTGTTATGTTAAGTTATCTTGAATCGCTAGACGCTTCGGTCGAGAGTTTGCGATCTGTTAGAGTGGTCCGGGAGTACTCAGATGTGTTTGAGGAGGTGAAGGGCTTACCTCCGAAGCGGGAGATAGACTTCCGAATATATCTGGTGGACAATGCTAAACCAGTATCTTTGCCAGTGCGCCACATGGTTCCTCATGAGAGGAGGGAACTCCATAAGCAAGTAGGGGAGTTGCTTGAGAAGGGGTTCATAAGACGAAGTATATCGGAGTGCGGTGCTCCAGTAGTTTTTGCCACGAAGGCGGATGGGTCCTTCAGACTTTGTGTAGACTATAGAGAACTCAACAAGCTCACAAAGAAGAATAGACACCCATTGCCGAGGATTGATGATCTCTTTGAACAGTTGGTTGGCGCCTCAGTGTTTTCGCAGTTGGACTTGGCCACGGGGTTTCATCAGTTGAGAGTGGCTGAGGATATCATAGACAAGACTGCCTTTAGGACTCCGGATGGTTTCTATGAGTGGCTTGTGATGCCATTTGGTTTGACGAACGCCCCTGCATACTTTGTTGATTTGATGAGTAGGGTGTTCAGGGAGTACCTTAATAAGTTCGTGGTGGTCTTTGTGGATGACATCTTAGTCTTTTCTAAGAGTGAAGAAGAGCATGCCCTACATCTTAGGGAAGTGTTAGAGACTCTTCGAGCGCATAGCCTCAAGGCTAAATTCTCTAAATGTCACTTTTGGAGGAAGGAAGTGCGGTTCTTAGGGCACGTAGTCTCTAAGGAAGGGATAGCTGTGGATCCCGCGAAGGTAGTATCCATCCAAGATTGGAAGGTTCCGAAGAGTGCTACCGAGGTGAGGAGTTTCTTGGGGTTGGCTGGCTACTATAGGAAGTTTATCAAGGACTTCGCGAAGATATCAGCCCCATTAACTCGCTTGACAAAGAAGAATCTAGTCTTCGCATGGGACGTAGATTGTGATGATGCGTTCCAACGGTTAAAGAGAGCTTTAACCACAGCTCCAGTCTTAGTGTTGCCAGATGGGAGTAAGCCATTTGTTATTTATACCGATGCTTGTGGGACAGGACTAGGCGCAGTCTTAATACAAGAGGGAAGGGTAATAGCCTATGGGGGAAGGCAGTTGAGAAAGCATGAGAAAAATTACCCTACCCATGATTTAGAGTTGGCCGCTATTGTTTTTGCGCTTAAGACTTGGCGCCATTATCTTCTTGGAGAGAGGTTCGAATTGTTCACTGACCACAAATCATTGAAGTACTTGTTTTCTCAGAAGGATTTGAACTTGAGACAGCAAAGGTGGATGGAGTTCTTAGCATCCTATGATTTCGAGATAGCGTATACCCCTGGCAAGGGTAACGTGGTGGCAGACGCCTTAAGCAGAAAAAGTTTGTCCTTGAGTACATTGTTCGTGGAACGACGAAGCTTGGAATTTATCTCGATGTTTGATTTCAGACCTTCCGTTGACTTTATACCCGGTTTGCTAGCATCCTTAGAGGTCAGACCTACTCTTTTGGGACGGATTGGCGAGGCATAGCGGGATGACCCACAGTTGGTTGAGTTAGTAGAGAAGCTCATAAGGGGGGAGTCGTCCAGCCATTTCGGTAGGTACAGCCTAGACGATAGGGGGTGGTTGTGTAGAGACGGTAGACTTTGTGTACCGCAAGACGAGGGTTTGAGGAAGGCTATACTTGATGATGCGCATCGTTCGAAGATGACCATTCATCCCGGTGGGGACAAGATGTACCAAGACATGAAGCGAGTTTTCTTTTGGGCCGGTATGAAGAAAGATGTGGCCGAGTATGTCGCTAGATGCTTGGTGTGCCAACAAGTGAAAGCGGAGCAAAAGAAACCTGGTGGGTTGCTTCACCCATTGGAAGTTCCGCAATGGAAGTGGGATAGCGTCTCGATGGATTTAATTGATGGGTTACCGAGATCGAGGAAGGGTAATACGGGAATTTGGGTTGTGGTAGACAGACTTACTAAGAGCGCCCATTTCATACCCGTGAAGAGCAAGAGGACTGCTCCATGGCTAGCTTCAGTTTACCTTCGAGAAATAGTTCGATTGCATGGGGTACCTTCTAGCATAGTGAGTGATCGAGATCCTATCTTCACTAGCGAGTTTTGGAAGAGTTTGCAAGAGGCAGTAGGGACTCAGTTGTGTTTGAGCACCGCATATCATCCTCAGACGGATGGCCAGACCGAGAGGGTGAATCGTGTTCTAGAAGACCTTTTGAGGCTATGTATCTTAGATTTTGGAGGTACATGGGAAGAGCATCTTCCGTTGGTGGAGTTGGCGTATAATAACAACTTTCAATCTAGTATTGGCATGGCTCCTTTTGAAGCTCTTTATGGAAGGCCTTGTCGATCACCTACATGTTGGTGGGAATCTACGGATAAGATCTTGCTTGGGCCTGATATGGTTAGAGAGACTTCGGAAAAGATTGATTTGATTCGAAGAAGGATGAAGCAGCGCAAGATAGGCAAAAATCTTGCGTGGATAAGAGGAGGACGGATCTGGAGTTTGATGTTGGGGACATGGTCTTTGTCAAAGTATCTCCATTATGGAATGTTGTTCGCTTTGGGTCCGTTGGGAAGTTAGCACCAAGATTTGTAGGACCGTTTCCTATTAAGGAAAGGATTGGACGGATGGCATATAGAGTGGATTTACCCGAGAGACTTAGTGGGGTACATGACGTATTCCATGTGTCACATTTGAGGAAGTGCCTACATGAGACCGCAGAGGTGGTAGAGCCGAGCTTGCTTAGAGAAGTGGAGGTAGAGCGTGATGCGACTATTCGACGAGCTCCTACCCGCATCCTTGGGTCAGAGATTAGGAAGTTGAGAAACAGAGAGGTTCGACTAGTCAAAGTGCAATGGGGAGAGGATGAGAGCAATGCTACTTGGGAGACAGAAGCGAAGATGCGTTCATTGTACCCATTCCTTTTTGAGGGTATGTCTTTTAACTTCTCCTTTATCGTTTGTCTAGTACTTATCTTATCTTTAGTATGTCCTCTCATTAGTACCTTTGACCTTTAGATAGGGTAAACCTATGGTTGAAACATGTGTTTGAGACATGTTATGATTGATGGATGCGTGTGGATGCAAGTGTTTGCTAGTGGTTTCTCGTGGATGCATACACACACACACTTTAGACACTAGATCGGCTCAGTCACTTCATATTGCATATTGCATATAATTGTGTGTAGGTAGCTATATTAATGGATGTATAATGGTTGTGTTGTCATATGGATGATGCATTTTGGTGTATGGTTGTGCACACATGTAGTAATAGTATGTGTCGATAGGATTCTTTCGCATACATATTGGATGCATGGCACTATCATGGTTTGAATTAAGGAGGTCAACTGAATCAGTAGACCGCCTGATTTTGCATTAGACAGGAAACATATACACACACTTTTTGCATATGTTCATACAGCATTAGAAACCTTAAGAACAATGGATGTCAGTGTTTGATGGTTTGAGTAGATGGTTGTTTGGTTGGTAGGATACGTTCTTCTTGACTTGGAGATTTCGGGGACGAAATCCTTTAAGTAGGGGAGAATGTAACACCCCGAATTTCACTTAATATTAATGTTTAGTAATTAAAGAATAATTAATCTCAGACGTGAGAATTAAGGGAAACGGGTTGCGCCATTGTGTTCGTCTCGGAATTCTGGTTGAGATAGAGTCCGAGTTTGCGTGATTTGGACTTCGTATGAAGAAGTTATGGCCATCCGAAGTTTCAGAAAATTCAAAACAGATTTAAAATATTCAAATTTCAAATTTCAGAAGAGGCGGGAAAATTCCCGCCAGACAGAGGGTGTCGACACTAGGGTCGACACCCATGTCGACCCCCCCCAAGGGGTCGACCCATGTGTCGACCCAGGGGTCGACCCCCCCTGTCGGTCAGTTTGGCCTGGGTGCACTGATTTGAGCTTTGGGCTGTGTTTTGGTGGCTTGTAACGAAATCTGACGGCTCTAAACTAAATTAGGGTTAATCTAAGGGCCTAAACTACATCCTAATTCTATAAATACACCCTAAGACTACCCTAATTCATACTAAAAATAGATACAACGTCGTTATGCCGTCAAAATGCAACTTAAAGGAGCCTCCATCAAATTGTAGAAGAAGATAGCTTCTCAAATCAACTTCTAATCAACTCTAGCAACTTAATCTTCTTCATAGGAGTGCTAATCAACAAGTTGTGAGTTTCTATGCCTTTAGCAAGCAATTGCTAAACTAATTATGATAGGATATAATGAGGTTATGGTTATGTATGTGGATCAATGCAGGTTATGTTATCATATGCTATGTGTTCATGATGTTATGCAAGTTATGCAAGTCATATGCTATGTGTTCATGATGTTATGCAAGTTATGCAAGTCATATGCTATGTGTTCATGATGTTATGCAAGTCATATGCTATGAGTTCATGATGCTAGTTATGCAAGTTTTATGCTATATGTTCATGATGCTAGTTATGCAAGTTTTATGCTATGTGTTCATGATGCTAGTTATGCAAATCACTACGATAAACATTGATCCATTATGACACCATGTTATGCAAGTTTGGTGTTTGATTATATGCAAGTTCATATATGACATGTTATGCAAGTTTGGTGTTTGATTATATGCAAGTTCATATATGACATGTTATGCAAGTTTGGTGTTTGATTATATGCAAGTAACATGTGCAAGTTTACACCTTTGTATGAGATGCATACATATGCAAGTTAACCCCTTTATATGTCACACATATATATGCAAGTTTACCCCTTTGTATGACATAAGTAACTTATGCAAGTTACCCTCTTTATGACATATGTGATTCATACAGGTTGGGTTGATTATTTATGCTAGTTGGGTTTGATGCTATGGTCATATATGCAAGTTGACACCTTTAAAACCCATGTTGATGCTAATGTTATGCTAAGTTGAACCCATTGTATTTGTGATGAATCTTCCCTTTTAAGTATGTCATGTCAACGTATTACGTGGGGAACGATGGAGTTAATATTCATGTTAATAAAATGGTGTGAAGTTGGTATGATTATGCATACCATAAAGTGGATGGACATAATTGAGTCAATTATGTACATCGTTAAATTTGTAAATAATTAGGGATAATTAATACAAAATATGGGGGTGATTAATTAGGTGTAATTAATCGACTAAGACACGAGGTTGGACCCTTTTGTAGCATAAGACTGCCCGGACCCAACCGGCAAATCCAGCGGCTACAAATGATTGGCCCAATGTGAGAGGTCTTAGGCATAAACTAAATACGTGACAAGTGTAAAGACACGAGGTTAGACTCTGTTATGGCGTAAGGCTGCCCGGAACCGACCGGCAAATCCAGCTGCCATAAAAGACAGTCTAATGTGAGAGGTCTCTACAAAGGTTACGTTCTTAATCAATTAAGAAACACTTAACCAGATAAGCATGTAGTGGGGCATGAGGGGTTAAGTGGGTGCCTTGGGTGGCATGTGGAAATCAAGTAAGTGACTTGGGTGGCATGTGGAAATCTAGTGGGTTGCCTTGGGTGGCAATAGAAAATACGATTAGAATACATAACCAAGTGGAAACATGTAATTAAACATGATTAAAGGGTTAAGTGGGATGCACTAGAAAAAGGGACAAGCTTAGGTGGGTAGCTTGTGGGGGCCCATTTCAACCAGTAACCCATATGTATCTTATTGGGCTCGACCCATGTCGAGGACGGGACACGCGTACTGGGCTTGACTATAAGAGGCCAAAAACGGGTTAGCGGTGGCAACACAAGTCCAACGGGTTTCATATGCGTGTGTGGACCCAGGCTGGTAGGTAAGACGTTGTTGCATCGTGTAGGTATAAGCCGTGCACCGTTGGTTGTATCGGGTTTCCACTTTGGGGAGTGATACACCCCACTGTGGGGCCAGCACGGGTATCTACGTTAGGAAGCCGATCGCTTGGGGAGTAGTGGGTACACCTAGTGGAGATAGGGGCAGACGACACCTATGTGGTCAGCTAGGGGTACACGAAACTACTAGTTATATTCTCTAAGTCCTTGGGTGGGATCAACCTTTAAATAGGAATGACTGGTGTGGTGCAGTGTAGTAATTACCCTTGGGTGGGTAGATGCGTCTTTACCGTTATCTTAGTTCATCCTATGTCTAGTTGGCTGCTTAGTGTAGTCATTTATCCCCAGTCATCACCGTACCAAGTTTATATCATACCCTAATTACTTTAATGATTGTATTGTTAAAGTTATAGGGCTCACTCAGACTTATGTCTGACCCCGTTGTTTTTATCTTTTTCCCAACCCTCAGGTTCTCAGAGTGGGCCTAGCACTAGTGGGCTTTGATCAGATTGCTTTATCTATCTTTTGGAGCTTGGACCGTGATGTAAAGCCCAGCTTATCTTTTCTATTATGGCTATTAGTTATGTAGTGGGATTATGTACTTATGTTTTATCAGGATGGATATTTAGTACTTGACTCTTGTTTTAGTTGGTTTTGATATGTAACCAAACATGTTTATCTTCTGCTGCAATGAAATGATGTTTTAGATTTCAAGTATTATTTATATCTGTCTTGTTGTAATTTTTCTGTTCTATATTCACTTAAAATACTCCACCGAAGTTAAGGCATTCCCTTAGTGAGTGACCTTAGCGGGTGTGGGGTGTTACATAAATACGTAGTTTTCTCTTATAATATGCATTTCTTTTGTTGTCCCTCTAAAACTAAAAATATGGTTCTAGCTGGACTCAAACTTGCACTCCTCACTTGGGAGAGACATGCCTTTACCAGCCAGACTATATATGCTTTTGTTTACTAGACTAAAAACAATGGTGGCCATTTTTCTTCTAAGTGTTCTTCTTTTATCTTATTTTCACATTTGTTATTATATTTCATTTAAAGATGTATTTTCCGTCCTAAATCCGTTTTATGCAAACCAAATATGTGAATTGATCAGAAAATCACCACGGATGCAATGAAGCTAATTCCGTAGCCAATTTTGAAAACTTTTCAAATTTTATTTTATTATTTGAATAAAAATGCAGGGTGTTACAGCCTCAACACCTTCAGCTCCCCTAACATTCACTACCAACTCAATAGTTCCCAATTTCACTCAAAAATCCTTAACTTTGATTTTCATTTAAACATTAACTTTTTTAACAATTTTTTTCAAAACTTCTCTAACTCCTTATATTTCCGATTTTTTTTCAGAATATCCCTTGTACGGAGAGACTTTTGCAATATGAGAAGAGAGATAAAAAAGTATGCATTGGCCCTAAAGACCAGAAAATAGTTCATATTTCCTATTTTAATATTTATTGAGGCATACCTTATACAAGCATTTATTAAGCGAGTTCACTTAATAATTATACAATCCACTCAACCAAATCTAAGCTATACATCTTCATATACCTACACTTACTCTATTTTAGCAAATAAGTTTCCCAAAACATAAATTTTAATAACAATGCATTCGTTCTAAATATATTTCATAACCAACATTTTATACATTCCTTAAACACATAATTTCATAAGAAATTTTAGTTCCTAATATTCAATGATCTATTTTCAGTGATTTATATATTATTCCAATAAACTTTGAATGATTTCAAACCGTATTTGCATGCATTATAATTGTAACAACCTGGAAAATCAGAACCAATTAAAAATTTTTATTTTGGCAATTTTAATGAATTTTGAATATTTAAAATGAATTATTTTAAATAATAACAATAAGAAATTTATTTTGAATAGAATTAAAATGTATATATTAATTTGAATCGAAGTTGGAATATAAATATTTATTTTAATTTTAAAAGGAGTTAGAAATAGCGCGCAGTTTGAAAATTCAACTTTGAAGTTTGACCAAATGTACAGGATTCAAAATAAACCGGATATTAGTGAAACCAAAATTATTTAAATATGTTTAAAAATATCTTTGCAATGAATCTGAAAAATCGAAATTTCATAGCGGGAATCAGAAGTTATGGCCAAATGAATTTTCAGAAAGGTCTCTATGGAATAAATAAAGCTCATAAAAATAGAAATTTTGTAAACGACCTCCGTTTTCGATGAAAACATTTTCGTTGAATCCGGAATGTCAAATTATTGCTAGGTTTCAAATTCCATAATTTTTGGAATTAATATGTGAGCGTTGCAAAGGAAAACATGTTTGGTTAATTCCAGTCAATTTGGATCGACCAGAAAATAGCCATTTTTCAAACGGTCTCCAAATTCGACGAAATCAGTTTTGTTGGGACTATATCATCCAAACATTGCCAGATTTATTTTTCTGGAATTTTTGAAATCAGTATGTGGCCCAGGTAAATTAAAATGTACGTTCAAATCCATATTTGAATGTTTTATATTTTAATTTGAAGAACAACTAACTGAAACAGTCAAATGGGCTTACGAAACATATTTCATTGTGTTCGGAATGGGGGTATTTAGCCAGCGGCGACAATCGTTGGGTTTGAATTGGAGTTCGTATGGACAAAGGGGTATTTTCTGAATTAAAGAAATTTAAAACAAATATAAAATTCCATGGCCAATCATTATTCATTATTCATTATCCACTTTCTCTCCCCGATAAAGCTCCAGGCGCATGACGGAACACCTTCCTACCTTCTCTCCTCTCTATCTCGCGATCCTCTCAATAAAACGCCATCGCCCTTTGGAACTTTTTGTAGATCTCGTCAAAAGCTTCAAATCCGTATAGGGTGCACCCCTATCGTCGCGACACCATCAAGAATCGAGCCTTCGAAGTTCTGGACTTTGAACCGCCACTGTGGACTCCAAAGGCCACCGAAGTGGGCCCCACTTCAGGCTAGCGTGCGCCTCACCTTCCTCTTCGATGCAGCACCAGCTGATCTCGACCTCGCTTCACAGATTCGACGAAAAATCCAAACCTAGTTTGGAATGAAAAGGAAAGGTATACAATTTATAATATTTTAACTGGTTATAACAATTTAAAGCGCAGCGAATTGTGATTTCTCTGTAAAAATCATTTCTTTTTGCTATGTTGTCGAAATCCAGTGAAACAAGAGACAATGGACTTGTGGCGACGTCTTCTACATTCTAGAAGAGACTGGAGAATTTTTGGAGCTTCCTACAATTTTAGAAGGAGTGGAACCCAATGTGAGATTTCTAAATCTAAGTTTGAATGGAATAACGATGTATAAATTATATAATCGATTTATAAGTTATACAAGAGTTGTATACCTCATGTATAAGAGTTGTATAAATTATACGTGTGATGTATAAGTTATATATATGTTGTAAAAAGTCATATGTGCGTTGAATGGAGTAGAAATGAAATTGAAATATATTTATATACGTGTATATATATATACATACATACTTCCATCGTCCAAAAACCATGGATGATATATATTGGTTGTGATTGTTTGGATTTTGGTTGACGTGAAATTTGGTTGATAAATGCGAATGTTTGATATGGTTGTTTGTGGTTGTTGGAATGAAACAAAATTAGAATTGTTTGTGGAAAAATATTCATTATGATATGAGAGTGATCGAAATATTTAGATCATAGGAATAAACCCCTTAGGGAACGCCGCGAGGCCTAAGGTAGTGCGAGGAGCCATACTCGGGACGGTGCCGGTTTTAAACCCCCTGCCGTTATGCTGCCGAAATTTTCTGAAATATTCATGTGTTGAAATATATTCATATGTTGATAAACTGTTCATGTTTGAAATAAATTGTTTTAACAATAAAAATCACATTTTTTTATATATATGAATCACTAAAAATATTTGTGTTTGAAATAAATTATTTTAACAATAAAAATCATATTTTTATTATACATATATATATATGAAGTGTTTAAATTAGTCATGTGTTGAAATAAATATTTGTTGGCTAAAAATATTATTTTTACCATGTTTATGAAATGAAAATGGTTTGGAAATCGAAGAACGGATTATATATATGTATAGTTAAAATAAAACGAATAACGATGCGGCATTTCGTGTTTTGGAATCGTGATTTTAAATGATTATACCGAAAAATCCGACCATCGGATTTCCTCAAAACCGAAACCGTTGGGTTCGCTTTGAAAATATCTTTCCAATGATGTCAAATTTGTAAAGATCCAACAGTTAGATTGTGTGAAATGTTTAATTCAAATCTGAATAAAAACAGCGCCAAAATGAATTATATATATATATATATATATAACTAAAATAAAATGAATATCGACGTTGTAGTACGTGTTTTGAAATTGTAAATTTAAACGATTGTACCGGAAGATCCGACCATCGGATTTTCCCAAAACTAGAACCATTGGGTCCACTTTGAAAAGATCTTTCCAACGATATAAAATTTGTAAAGATCCAACGGTTAGATTTTCAGATATGTGTAAATCAAATCTGAAGAAAAACAGCTCCATTGTCGCATTATGGCCTAAAGCGTTGTCTAAATAAATGGGCTATTTTTAAATAAATAAAAATAGCGATAAATCGTTTAAAAATATTATAAACGATATGGAATGGAAATAAACCGAATTTACTTAGTTAATTGGATATTTGATGGTTGAATGGGTTTGACATGAAAATTATATTAATGAACTGAATTACAGATGTAAAATAATTTAACCATGGAAAGAATTGATTTAAAATTCTAAATATATGTGAATTATTTGAAAAGGCCGAGTTAATTCTCATTTCAAATAGTTGGTCGACGATTAGAAGTCGAAGATATGAAGATGGTGCAAGACCAATGATCTTCACATCGAATGGATGGCTACTGATGCCTTTGATGGGAGTTGCTGCCGTGAAAGGGTTACAATGTTGGTTGTCCAGACGTACTTGTTGATCGTTCGGATGTGTGATGGTCTCTCTCCCGTATTGGACGTATGGGACGAGGAATAAGGTGCCTCTGGTTCTGTTCAGACCCAAAACGGATTTGTAAATGGATGTGTGTCTGACGTTGTAGGTTGACAACGTGGCATGCAAAGATACTGTGATCAAGGCTTTTGTTGAAAAGCAGAGCCTTGTGGTTGATGATCAAAGCATGGCTTTAATATAGCTAGCTTTGTGTATAGCATTGATTCGCGTGCCTCACACCCTAGTATGAACCAGAAACGGGAGAGGACATCAAGGAGGACATGCGTTTCCTTCTAGCTAGGAGTGGTGTCTGGGTTTTACATGCCCGGATGTTTTACTTATGTGGATGATGGATAGCGAGGCGCCTCGGTTATTTCGGTCTCTGCGGAGCCGATGGATAGTCTAGTGGATATACTGGCCAGTTTGACGTCCCAAAGGGCGGGGAAACACAGTGTTCAGGGATTTTAATCCAGCCCGTGTGGACCGGCCCTAACGATCCAAAGGCTTGACAGAGTACTTGCCTGAGACACCAGCTAGAGCGTCTTGAAGCGGTAAGGAAGATCCCTTGCCTCGGTTCATGACAGAAATCCAATTTTCAAATACGACATCGTGCGGTTTTGATTGTAAACCTATATATGGCGACATGATATATGGTACCCATGTCGTCTATGATTGATACTTATGATTGAATATTTTTGAAACATATAAACACTAGTAATAATGTCAAATGCTTTTGTTTTATACGTATCAAGCATATTTTGGCCATTATAAGGTAAAACTCAATCCTCCGGCTTGCGTTGCATTGTGTGATAGGACCTGAGTCTTATAATGGCTTCATTTTTGTAAAAAGCATTGCGATGTTTAAAAGAGTTACTTGTTTTAAGCACTGGCAATCCGATGGAGTAAACCCATTCCGTGTTAGCGGCGTGGTCCTATGATTGGCCTTATTGTAAATTAAGTTAAGTAGATTTCTCATACCAGTCCCATGACTGGCTCGTTGTTTTTTTCATTTTGCAAACTCGGGTTCCCCTATTTCTACATGGGCATTCTTGTGTTCAGGTTTTAGCAGGCTTGTTCTGGATAGCTGTGGAGCTGAAGATGGGTTCTATCATTTCTACTTTTGTTGTTCAGCTTTTGTTATGTATATTATGTTTGATTCCGTTGCAAACATTTTATGTAAAGCTGAAATTGTATTTTGTACTAAGTGTGATCCTGATATACTGTGTAACTCTGATGATTATGTTTATCCAGTGTATTCTGTTGTACATTATCTGGTGTAATGTTATAATTCTGTTCTTCTGTTATTGTTTATGTGTTATATTCCAAAGATTACCCTTGCCACCGTGGAACGGGGGTTTGTGGTCATCACACGTGGTATCGGAGCTCTGGTAAAGCTTAGTTCTGGCATATAACATATTAACGAACTCGTCAGAAATAGAACCAGTAGTGTTCTAAGACGGATTACTCAATATAGAAAGGATCAGTAATATCCTTGAATGAGTATAGTAGAATAAAATACACCCCAATAGACACATTTACATTCAAGTATATGTCTCTATGCTTTAAAATATCTTTCCTGTTGGCCTGACACTTTGTCTGCTATTTGCAGACATCGTAGAAATGAGTGGCAGAAGTAAAAGAGGTAGGTCAAAACAAGATATTGAAGCTCTATTAAAGAAGTATCGAAATCTGGGTGGAGTACCATTCTTGGGCAAAGAATCTATTATTGAAACACAAGCATGGATGCTCTCTACAAAGAAAATTTTTGATGGTTCAAAGCTGAGAGATGATCAGAAAAGATTACTGGCATCGTGGGCACTCAAAGACGAAGCTTTAATCTAGTGGGAAACTATTATTAAGGATAATCATAAGGTAATATTACCTGGATTAGATTTAAAGAAATTTTCAATGAAAGATTTATCCCCCCAGAAGCAACTAATCGGCTATATGATGAATTTTACTATCTGATATAGGGAGATATGACCATTCAAGAGTATCAGGATAAATTTAGCAGACTTTCTCATTTTGCATCCGAGCTAATTAAAAATCCTAAGAGGAAGAATCTGAGGTTTATTAACGGGCTTCAAAGAAAGTGCCAAAATTAGGTAACAGCACATGTGAAACTTCCTTTTTCTAAAATGATATACATGGCTTATCACTATGAAGATCTTGATAAGCAAGCTCTTTTGGAGGATAAAGAAGAAGTCAGTTCTAGCAGCAAGGGGAAGTCAGAAACTGAATGCCCTGAGGCAAGCATGACACCTGAGGTCAGAAAGAAGCCTAAAGCCAAGAGGAAAAGGGTTAAATCTGAGAAAGAACCAATAACAACTGCCACCTTCTCTAACTGTAATCAGAAAGGGAATCTGTTGATAAATTGCGGACCCTTAAGGAAATGAATAAAGAGTGGATTTAAACCCACTAAAAAGCAAAAGAATCCACACGCTGAAAGGAAATGCCATGAGTGCCACCAAGCAGGTCATGTTGCAAGGGAGTGCCAGCTATCACAGAAATCTGAAATAGTACATGTAAATGAAATGGAAGAAGTTCCTGTACCCTCAGTCAGTCAAGCGAGGCCAGATGTTTTGGAAGGCACGCTTACTGTCACAAAAATTCTAGTTAAAGTACTATTTGATACAGGCGCGTCACGAAGCTTTATTGCAAGTAATGCGGTTAAGAATTTGGATTTGAAATTGAAAAAGCTCAAAGAACCCATCACTGTCCATAATCCGTTTGGGAGTTCCCTCAATCTTATTTGGATTTGTGGGGTGCCTATTTCTTTTTCCTGTTATCGGTTCCCTACCATCTCGATCGTCATGAATTTTATAGAATATGATCTTATTTTGGGATTAGATTGGTTAACCAAATATGAAGCTGTGATTAAATGCGCCGAGAGAGTTGATAAGGCAAAGATTAAATCAGGGAATTATATAACCATACCATGCGAAGGTCCGAATTCGGATAGAAAAGACTTTTGGTTAGCTCTTGATGTTTCTCCTGCTCAAATAGAAAACATTCCTGTCATTACAGAGAGTATTCCGGTCGACACAGAAAATATCCTTGTTGTCAAGAATTATGCGGATGTGTTTGAAGAAGTTGTTAGCTTACCTCTGCGTAGAGAAATTGATTTCAGAATCGCTTTAATTCCAAATGCAAGGCCAGTAGTGCACGTTATTCGAAGAATGACCTTGAAGGAAAAATAAGAATTAGACAATCAAACTCGACAGCTTGTATGGAAGGGTCTGATCCGGCCTAGTTTCTCTGATTAGGGAGCAACAGTGGTGTTTGTCCCAAAGTCAGACGGCACTCTCCAACTATGCGTGGATTATCGTGACTTGAATAAGCATACATTAAGAATGAATATTCATAGCCGCGAATTGATGATTTGTTGGATCGTTTGAATGGAGCGCAAGTGTTTTCCAGAATGGACCTAGCTACAGGTTTCCATCAACTTCGTATTGCCGAGGATTGTGTTCCTCTGACAGCATTCAGAGGTCCCGATTTATTCTATGAGTGGTTAATAATGTCGTTCGGCTTATGTAATGCCCCAGCTTATTTTGTCAATCTAATGAACAGAGTATTCAGAGAAGTATTGAATAAATTCGTATTGGTTTTCATTGATGACATATTGATCTTCTCTAAGTCAGAGAGCGAGCGTGCAAAACATTTGGAACAAGTGTTGGAAATTCTCAGAAAGAATGTTTTAAAAGCCAAATTTTCCAAATGTATATTCTGGCAAGAAGAAGTCAACTTCCTTGGTTACGTCATGTCAAAGGAGGGAATTTTTGTGGATCCTAGTAAAATCACTGTTATTCAGGATTGGAAACAACCTCGTACTCCCACATAAGTCCGAAGTTTTCTGGGATTTTCTAGTCATTACCGGAAATTCGTTAATGATTTTTTGAAGCTATCTGGTCCAATGACGCATCTTACTAAGAAACATTCAAGGTTTAAATGGACTCCAGAACGTAAGACAACTTTCCAAGAGCTAAAGTTATGATTGACAACTGCTCCAGTATTAACAATTATCGATGGCAATCAGGATTTGACGGTCTGGACGGATGCTTCTATTGGAGGTCTTGGTGCAGTATTAATGCAAAGTGGCTTCATGATCTTGAGTTGTTAGCCATCGTGTTTGCTCTGAAAATCTGGAGACATTATCTATTAGGTGAGAAGTTCGAACTATATACCGATCATCGATCATTGAAGTATTTATTCACCCAGAAAGATCTGAATCTGAGGCAGCAGCGTTGGCTAGAATTTCTCGCGGCATATGATCTTGATATTTTGTATCGGGGAAAGCCAATGTTGTGGCTGATGCGCTCAGTAGGAAGGATGCGATCATCGCCAATCTTACATTACGCCTACATTGATCGATAAAATATCTGCTCTTCAGAAGGATGATCATTTCATTCTGAAGATCAGAGAGAGAATTCGAAAGGGTGAACCCTTGAGTTTCCAAATTGACAACGATGAGATTTTGAGGTTAAAAGGTCGGATTTGTGTTCCAAACATTTCTGAGCTCCGGAGAGAAGTACTGGATGAATGCCAAAAATCCAAACTTATTATCCATCCAGGAGTGAGTAAAAATGTATAATGATATCAAACGTACCTTCTGGTGGAGATCTATGAAAAGAGACATTTCTTTATACGTTAGCAGGTGTTCTACCTGTCAACAAGTGAGGAGCGTTCTACAGAAACTGGATGGATTGTTGCAACCGTTAGAAATTCCAAACTGGAAGTAGGAACAAATTTCGGACTTCATAGATGGCTTGCCCAGAACCAAGAGAGGAAATGACTGTATATGGGTGATCGTAGATCGTTTCACGAAGACCACCCACTTTATACCTGTCAAATCGAATAGAGCAGCTCAAAGTCTGGCACAAATTTATTTTAAGGAAATTGTTAAACTGCATGGAGTTCCCATGAGTATCGTCAGTGATCGTGACCCGATTTTTGCTAGTAAATTTTGGGAAGCATTCCAAGCAGAATTGGCTAAAAAGTTAAATCTGAGCACTGCATATCATCCTTAAATAGATGGCCAAACTGAGAGGGTGAACCGTATACTTGAAGATTTATTGCGAGCTTATATTATTGACTTTGGCGGATCATGGGAAGACCACTTGCATTTAGTTGAGTTCTCATACAACAACAGTTACCAAGCTAGCCTGAAAATGTCACCATTCGAAGCACTGTATGGTCGACCGTGTAGAACTCCCACATGTTGGGTAGAACCCGGTAATAGACTTGTATTGGGACCCGTTATGATTCGGGAAGCTTCGGATAAAGTCGATTTCATTAAGAAACGATTGCAAACAGCTCAAAGCCGACAGAAGAGTTATGCAGATTCGAGAAGAAGAGATTTGGTTTTTTCTGTTTGTGACTATGTGTATCTGAGGGTTTCTCCAATGAAAGGAGTAGTCCGATTTGGCAAAATAGGGAAGTTGGCGCCCAGATTTATTGGTCCATTTCCTTTACTTGAAAGAATTGGAACTCTTGCAAGGGTTCAATTGCGTGATTAATTGCCTGGAGTACATGATGTGTTTCACGTGTCTCAACTTCGAAAGCATGTGCATGGTCCAGACTTGGTCATGGAAGAAGCCGCGCAACAAGATTTGGAAATTACTCCAGAATTGGCAATGAGAAGAGAGCCGATAAAGATAATTGGCAAAGAAAGTAATGAGCAGAGGAACAAGAAGGTTCACTTAGTCAAAGTGCAGTGGAGTGGTGATCCTAGAGACTGTACTTGGGAAACTGAAGAGAGCATTAAGCAAGCTTATCCCAATTGCAGAGTGGATATCTCTGATTAACTCTAGTGCAAGGTACATTTACCATATTTTACATTTCCGTTTGTTTTCTACTTTACTATTGTTTTCTACTTTGTTGTTGTTTCCTTTTCATGGATGTAAATTTTTTTAATTATATAGTCAGATCTTAGAAAATATGATTTTAAAAGAGTATATAAATTAATTATTAAATTTTTGAAAAGTTAATCAATAAATTGATTGCTATTTGTGTTATGTGATTATGAATTTGACTAATCAAAATATTGGAATGATAATTAATCTAATCAATTAGAGAATGAAGGGTAAATTTATGCAAATTGAATCAAATATTGAACTGATTTGAAAATTGATTGAAATGCATGCATGTACATTATATATGTTTGAACAGGTAAATGGATTTGTTATCGAGTAAAGAATTTATTTGCGTGTCCGATAAATAGGTAAACCTTAATAAGTTGGATGCACAATTTTATTTATATATCAACTCCTGTGAATGCCATTGGATGCGGAGTGTGGGTTGTTCTATGTGAGATTATAAACGTCGCCATACGATAGTAACAATTAATTTTGAAATACACTAAATAGGATACTACGTGAAGACATCATACTCTATCATATACCACATGAGCACTTGGAGCTTGTGTGATGAGGTTGAAGATTTACCATATAAGCGAGAGTCTTGTATGGCGATGACTATATTACAGGTTGAACCGAAGACTAATATGGACTATATAAAATGTAACGGTAAACTGCAAGATTATTAAAAACCCGACACGGGCCTGGAGATGACAATAACAACGTCTCTCTAGTCATTAAGGCACAAAAAAACTATTTATAGGGTGACGAGAATTTATTCTCTGGAGTTATGATCTAAACACACTCCCCTGTGGACAACGGAATATATCACTATAAATATGTGTATGCTTTTTATGATTTATTGGGTGCCTAATACGGCCCAATAAATTTCCAAACCCCTCCCCATACAAAGGAGGTTATGGCGAAATTTTTCGAAAATTTAGGGTATTAGCCAAATTTTAGAAGAGTTTGAAAAGTTTTTAGAAATTAAAAAGTTGAAGAACTTAGGCCATAATTAAAATAATGAAAGTTGATTTGGTTAGTTAAACAACTTTCAGCTCTGTTCCTTTTCGAGGACGAAAGATTTTAAGTGGGGGAGATTGTAACAACCTAGAAAATCAGAACCAATTAAAAACTTTTATTTTGGCAACTTTAATGAATTTTGAGTATTTAAAATGAATTATTTTAAATAATAATGACATGAAATTTATTTTGAACAGAATTAGAACGTATATATTTATTTGAATCGAAGTAGGAATATAAATATTTATTTCAATTTTAAAAGGAGTTAGAAATAGCGCGGTAGTTTGAAAATTCAACTTTGAACTTTGACTGAATGTACATGATTTAAAAGAAACAGGATTTTAGTGAAACTAAAAATATTTAGAACTTTTTAAAAATATCTTTGCAACGAATCTAAAAAATCGAAATTTCGTAGCGGGAATCTAAAGTTATGGCCAAATGAATTTTCGGAAAGGTCGCTATGAAATAAATAAATCCCGTAAAAATATACATTTTTCAAATGACCTCTGTTTTCGACGAAACCACTTTGGTAGGATCTGGAATGTCAAATTATTGCTAGGTTTCAAATTCCATAATTTTTGGAATTAATATGTGAGCGTGGCAAAGGAAAACGTGTTTGGTTAATTCTGGTCAATTTGGATCGACCAGAAAATGGTCGTTTTTCAAACGGTCTTCAAATTCAATGAAATCAGTTTTGTTGGGACCGTATCGTCCAAACATAGCCAATTTTTTTTGTTTGGAATTTTTGAAATCTGTATGTGGCCCCGGCAAATTAAAATGTACATTCAAATCCATATTTGAATGTTTTATATTTTAATTTGAAGAATAACTAACTGAAACAGTCAAATTGGCTTACGAAACATATTCCATTGTGTTCGGAATGCGGGTATTTAGCTAGAGACGACAACCGTTGGGTTTGAATTGGAGCTCGTATTGACAGAGGGGTATTTTCTGAATTAAAGAAATTTAAAATAAATATAAAATTCCATGGCCAATCAGAATTCATTATCCACTTTCTCTCTCCCTGATAAAGCTCGAGGCGCACAATGGAAATACCTTCTCTCCTCTCTATCTCGTGACCCTCTCAATAAAACACCATGGCCCTTTGGAACTTTTTGTAGATCTCGTCAAGAGCTTCAAATCCACCTGCTATCGTTGCGCCAATATCAAGAATCGCGCCTCCGAATTTCCGGACTTTGAACCACCGCCGTGGACGCCAGAGGCCACCAAATTGGGCCCCACTTCAGGCGAGCGTGCGCCTCACCTTCCTCTTCGACGCAGCACCGGCTGATCTCGACCTCGCTTCATGAATTCGACAAAAAATCCAAACCTAGTTTGGAACGAAAAGGAAAGGAGTACGATTTATAATATTTTAACTGTTTATAACACTTTAAAGCGTTGCGAATCATGATTTCACTGTAAAAAGCATATCTTTTTGCTATGTTGTCGAAATCTAGTGAAACAAGAGACATTGGACTCGTGGCGACGTCTTCTACATTCTAGAAGAGACCGAAGAATTTTTGGTGCTTCCTACAATTTTAGAAGGAGTAGAACCCAATGTGAGATTTCTAAATCTAAATTTGAATGGAATAGCGATGTATAAATTATATAATCGATGTATAAGTTATATAAGCGTTGTATACCTCATGTATAAGCGTTGTATAAATTATATGTGCGATGTATAAGTTATATATACGTTGTTAAAATCATATGTGCATTGAATTGAGTAGAAATGAAATTGAAATATATTTGTATACGTATATATATATACACACACACTCCCCTCGTCCAAAAACCATGGACGATATATATTGGTCGTGATTGTTTGGATTTTGGTTGACGTGAAATTTGGTTGATAAATGCAAATGGTTGATATGGTTGTTTGTGGTTGTTGGACTGAAACAAAATTAAAATATTTGTGGAAAAATATTCATTATGATATGAGAGTGATTGAAATATTTAGATCATAGGAATAAGCTCCTTAGGGAACGCCATGAGTCCTAAGGTAGTGCAAGGAGCCGTACTCGGGATGGTGCCGTATTTAAAACCCCTGCCGTTATGCTGCCGAAATTTTCTGAAATATTCATGTGTTGATAAACTGTTCATGTTTGAAATAAATTGTTTTAACAATAAAAATCACATTATTATTATATATATGAATCGCTAAAAATATTCATGTTTGAAATAAATTGTTTTAACAATAAAAATCACATTGTTATTATATATATAAAGTGTCAAAAATAGTCATGTGTTGAAATAAATATTTGTTGGCTAAAATTATTATTTTTACCACATATATGAAATGAAAATGGTTTGGAAATCGAAGAACGGATTATATATATATATAATTAAAATAAAATGAATAACGATGCTGTAGTTCGTGTTTTGGAATCGTGATTTTAAACGATTATACCAAGAAATCCGAACATCGGATTTCCCCGAAATCGAAACCATTGGGTTCGCTTTGAAAAAGTCTTTCTAACGATCTCAAATTTGTAAAGATCCAACGGTTAGATTGTGTGAAATGTTTAATTCAAATCTGAATAAAAACAGCAATAGAATGAATTATATTTATATACATATATATATAACTAAAATAAAACGAATAATGATGTTGCAGTTCGTGTTTTGAAATCGAAATTTTAAACAATTGTACTGGAAGATGCGACCATCGGATTTTCCCAAAATTGGAACCATTGGGTCCGCTTTGAAAATATCTTTCCAATGATATAAAATTCGTAAAGATCCAACGATTAGATTTTCAGATATGTGTAAATCAAATCTAAGGAAAAACAGCGCCATGACAGCGTTATGGCCTAAAGCGTCGTTTAAATAAATGGTCTATTTTTAAATAAATAATGATAACGATAAATCGTTTAAAATATTATAAACGATATGGAATGGAAATAAACCGATTTAGTTTATTGGATATTTGATGGTTGAATGTGTTTGACATGAAAATTATATTAATGAACTGAATTATAGATGTCAAATAATTTAACCATGGAAAGAATTGATTTAAAATTCTAAGTATACGTGAATTATTTGAAAAGGCCGAGTTAATTCTCATTTCAAATAGTTGGTCGACGATTATAAGTCGAAGATACGAAGACAGTGCAAGACCGATGATCTTCACATCGAATGGATGGCTACTAATGCCTTTGATGGGAGTTGCTGCCCTGAAAGGGTTACAGTGGTGGTTGTCCGGACGTACTTGTTTTCGGATGTGCGAGGGCCTCTCTCACTTATTGGATGTATGGGACGAGGACTAAGGTGCCTCCAGTTTCATTCAGACCCAGAACGGACTTGTAAATGGATGTGTGTTACGTTGTAGGTTAAAAACGTGGCATGCAGAGATGCTGTGATCAAGGCTTTTGTTGAAAAGCAGAGCCTTGTGGTTGATGATCAAAGCATGGCTTTAATATAGCTAGCTTTGTGAATAGCGTTGATTCGCGGGCCTCACACCCCGGTATGAACTAGAAACGGGAGAGGACATCAGGGAGGACATGCATTTCCTTTTAGCTAGGAGTGGTGTCTGGGTTTTACATGCCCGAACGTTTTACTTGTATGGATGACGGATAGCGAGATGCCTCGGTTATTCGATGGTTTGGTAGATATACCGTCCAGTTTGACGCCCTATAGGGCAGGGAAACGCAGTGTTGAGGCATTTTAATCCACTCCGTGTGGACTGGCCCTGACGAACCAAAGGCTTGATAGAGTACTTTCCTGAGAAACGGGCTAGAGGGTCTCGAAGCGATAAGGAAGATCCCTTGCCTTGGTTCATGTCGGAAATCCAATTTCCAAATACGACATCGTGCGGTTTTGATTGTAAACCTATATATGGCGACATGATATATGGTACCCATGTCGTCTATGATTGATACTTATGATTGAAATTGTTTTTGAAACATATAAACACTAGTAATAATATCAAATGCTTTTGTTTTATACGTATCAAGCATATTTTGGCCATTATAAGGTAAAACTCTATCCTCCGGCTTGCGTTGCATTGCATGATGGGACCTGAGTCTTATAATGGCTTCATTTTCATAAAAACATTGTGGTGTTTAAAAGAGTTACTTGTTTTAAGCACTGGCAATCCAATGGAGTAAACCCGTTTCGCGTTAGCGGCGTGGTCCTGTGATTGGCCTTATTATAAAATAAGTTAAGTAGATTTCTCATACCAGTCCCACGACTGACTCGTAGTTTGTTTCACTTTGCAAACTCGGGTGCCCCTATTTCTACATGGGCAGCCTTGTGTTCAGGTTTTAGCAGGTTCATTCTGGATAGCTATGGAGCTGAAGATGGGTTCCATCATTTCTAATTTTGCTATTCAGCTTTTTTTGTTATGTATATTATGTTTGATTCCGCTGCAAACATTTGATGTAAAGCTGAAATTGTATTTTGAACTAAGTGTGATCCTAATGTACTGTGTAACTCTGATGATTATGTCTATCCAGTGTATTCTGTTGTACATTGTCTTGTGTAATGTTATATTTCTGTTCTGCTATTATTGTTTATGTGTTATATTCCAAAGATTACCCTTGCCACCATGGAACAGGGATTTGGGGTCATCACAACAATTATACTTTATTCAATATATAATATGTATTCATTATTTATATATGCATTTGTTAACTTGTATAACCAACCACATATATCCAACAGGTTGTACGTGTGTACTTCACGTATACTAATAAAAAAAATTCCCTTTTCAACATTCAATCAATATTCCATATTTTAATACTTACTTATTCGATTCATATATCATTTCCTTCAAATCAAATTGATTCTTATGTTGTTAAATTTATTACATTCATACGCATTCCCAATGTATCCATATTTATTTTAGATGGATTCTAATTTAATTTATTCAACCAAATCTTGTTTTATAAATTCATATATAATTTTCAAGTAAATTTCTAGTTATAAAATTTGCTAACTCCTTAATTTTCTAGAAAATTAAGCCAGTGTCTCCTTTGCATGGGTCAATCGGTACAACTACAAAATGCCTCTTCAGGCCTTTTCCATACAAAAAAAAAAATCAACAAGCCAAATGGCTAGCTGATTTGGCTCATAAAAATCACCAAACCCAGTAATAATGTGAATATGTACCTTTTTGTCGAGCATCCAATTTTATTTCTCACATTTGCTTCCATTCAGTAAACATGTTCAATTATACACATCAATTTTCAAATTTATTATAATCAATTTAACTTTTTACTATCAATTCACAATTTCAACTCATGATAGTTTAAAATAACCATGTTTAAATATATAATTTTGCTCATAAACAAGTCGAGTTCTATTTATAACCCAAGTTCCAGGTTAATTTTTAATTTACAAGTTCATAAAATTTACACTTGTGTTCAAAGTTCAATTCTAATCAAATTTAATTTGATTCATTCTTCATTCATTTTCTTCAACTCAAGTTTATTTTCACAATTCAATATACATGAATTCACTTCCATTTCAAGACTCAATTCCATAGCCCAAACTTATATGAATAATATTTTAAGTCATATTTAATTATTTTCTGCTTGAATTGGATTTATAAGTTCACTTTTTATTTCACTCGACACATTCAATCTATATGTATCGATTCCCATTTAGATTATGAACATTTAATTTATTGGTATTTCAACTTGAATTCAAGAATTTTCATGACATATTGATTTCCAAAGTTTTAATTCACCCATCCCCTTTCTTTACCAAGTTATAATTCATAACTAACTGATTTTTCATGTTATTTATCTTCATTTCATAACTCAAAATCCAATTTTTATTAAAAAAAAGTCCATTTATTCAATTCAGTTGAATTCATATTCATATAATAACTCAAATTTCTGATTTTATTTATGTAGATCCAAATTTTTTTATCTTAAAAATCCTTCCATTTGATTTAATAAATCGTTTCAATTAATAAATAAAAATACGATGATTTTTCTTGAAATTTTATTCTAACATAACTTAAAATCTATCCATTGAAATCCTGGGTTTCTCTTCCATTAGAAAATTATAATCTGGTAAATATGGACGATTGTCGTTTCAAAGAATTCCGATTCATATTGAATCATTTATACTTAATTGAAGTTCAAATCGTCAAATTACAAACTACCACAATAATGTGAGTTCGTTTTAATTTGATATGGTTTTAATTTCAACCCAAATCTATTTAACTTACCTTTAAGTCAAGATCCAATCCATTCAATTCATTATATTGTAATTTGTTTCCTCGACTTCCAATTTATTCATTTAACTTCATTAATTATTGATGAATTCCTATACAACCAACCTAACATTCAATTTATAGAAAAAGGCAAAAAACCTTACCAAACCAATTTATTTCATATTTAACATTAATATTTCTTGTTATATTAAAACATTTTAATTTCATAATCTTATTTGAATTACATTCAAATCGATCAAACAATCAAATATCAACTATAATTCGATAGAATTATTTCTTTTATATACAAAAATATAATTTATGCAAAATTATTTCATTTACCCTCTTTACAAAACAATATTGTGTCAGTTGCTAGTTCAATATGCTTTCCAAACACTTGAACCGATCAATCAACACAATATAAAACAACTATTATAAAATCTACAAATACGCCCTTTCATATATATACACACTCAAACTCAACATAGGGTATTACTAACCTCATCTCTATCGAGTTACGCCACAGAGCCAAGATTATCACTAAACCTTATGCTCAAATACCACGATAACGACCAATAGATATTAACGACCGAATTCCAATAATAATACTTAATCCCGTGAAACCCAAGTATCAAAAACACCAGATAGATAATAGAAAAAAATTATAGGTTGAGAAAGGGTAAGAAAGAAAGATTAGAATATAAGAAAAAGAAGAATAACCAAACTAACCACAATACATAGAGTCTCACATTGCATCGAAATAAAATATAATACAGAAATAAATCTTTATTGAAAGCTTAAAATAATAGTTATAATCATCAGAATACAAGGGACATTCAATACATATGGACAGTGATAATAGTTTATCCTCATTTACAACACACAACGGAAATAATTACTACATATGTATCACACGTCTGAACTTACCTAGCTCGTCTTCCGAAGTTTGTAGCACCCTATCCTAAACCTGTAAAATTCAGTCTGACCCGAGCATTACAAACGCCACGGATTAGTCTGGTGAACCAAAAAGAGAAAAAATTACTAAATTATTGGTATCATCAAACTGATATTAAAGTTAAAAATCTTTTTGGAAGAAAAGAATGATCGTAAGACCAGTCCACATATAAATACAGATGGTTTTTACCATATGATAACCCAAAACAATTCTTTGTATCAAAACTATTATGATATTATAATAGTGTCCAAATCAAATAAATAACCGTATAGCAGAACGCTTGCATCTCACGCTCCACATACTTAGTATATAATCAAAAACCGTCGGGCACTTATTGGAGAATGGATTCCAATTATGACAAGGTATGGAACTACCTTCCGATAGTGTATCTCTAGAGAGAAATACACTAGGTTCAACAAGAATATCGTACAACTTGGCTACACATGATCGGTCACTCATTTCCTTTGAGTGTGTTGAGTATATTACCACCAACGATTGGCGCCAACATAACTGTTACCCAAGAGATAAAAAGCAACAAAAGAAATAGAAGAAACAATTGAATATTTCTCTAGATGGTGATAATATACCCCAATGGGAGCGACCCACTTACCAATGCGGCATGCTCGATTTCTATCATTTTCCAGTTGATGAGGCTAAAGGTTACTATTACCTTTTTTAGAACATCATGTCATCAATTACTTTGAATGCCATATTGTTGGATCTGCTGAATCGTTAATTGAAGTCCGCAAAAATACTCTGGATGTTAAGCTAAGAGAAGGTGTCTTCTCTGCCACTAAATAAAAGTACGTTTGTAAAAATCAATGTAAGTTACTCTTAGGAAATACTCTGTTAAACATTCGTCCATACGAGTCACCAGGAACAGGATGAACCGAATGAACCCTCCTACCATGTCCTAGGAATCACCCTATGAATCAATAGCAAGTTGACCTTGCAAATACATAGATTTCAACCTCGATAGAATCACCATTAAATATCTTTGGGCGTGAATCCAAAGAAATTTAACGGGTAGTTCTTCCGCTTATGAAGATCCACGACCTACAACTGCTCCATCTTCAATCAGCATCGTACATTTATGTATTAGCTAGTTCAGAATGGTGTTCGAATATAAATTCGATCCTGGTCTTTCCGTACCAAAAATTGTATAGGCCAGATTTGATAGTTAGTTATTTAACTATCAAGTAAATAAGCATTCATCCATGAAAAGAAAATAAATTCATTGATTCAATACCCAACATTATTTAACCTCTTTAATTAACCATTTATTAACCAAAACTTCTCAAAATTTTCAATATTTAGAATACAACTTTATTTCTTATTTCAAAATAAGAGTATACTCAAAATCATTTTATTCAACTTACAAACATTTTGAATTACAATTTATAATATAATTCATGGAAATACTTTATAATTTTATTTCCCTCTACCGCTCCTGTTTCTAAACCATAATCATGAAGTTGTTCAAGTTGGGTTATTTTATTTACCTCTCAAACCTTGAGTCAACAACATTTTTGTCTTCGGGATAGATAGAAGTTTATTAAGGAGATTCTATCCCATTATACAGTAAATATAGCATAGATTCCGTAAACTATTTGATTTAAATTATGCTTTATTTTTATAAAACCATATCCTTTATTTTTCATTAAGTCTCATTGTAATTACAATCTCCTTTACTTAACTAAATAACTACCATATCTACACAAGACCTTGATTTCATTAAGTAATCTTTACAAACATCTTTATAGGTTTATTATAACTCATCTAACTTTCATTTCAATAAACTTCATTCCATTCTTAAATTTTCGTATATAAATGTTAGACCAAAAAGTGGTTCTAACACCCAAATTGACTAAAAGCAGAATGAAATAAGATCAAAAGTAAAATAGAGACACAGAAATTATAGTGGTTCGGCGAAGAAAAGCCTACGTCCACTTGTCAATCACTATTCTCAATGATATAGTTGCAATTACAATGAGATATTCACTCAATTTCACTCACAACACACATACATTCACTCAATTGTCTCAAAACAAATGTTGAAAGACGATTTGGATTATCCGGGAGTGCTGGAATTTGGTTTATGAAAGTGGTTGAACTCTCAAAGTGCCAAAAAGAAGATCCTTTTCATTGTCTCCAGGCAGGGTATTTATAGGTGAAATTTTGCTCAGAACCCGATCCGGATCGGAGCCACGTGTCTTCCATCCCATCATCCTCGGGTTCGGATGGATTTCAGTGTTGACAACGCATCAGAGCAATGAACTTTGTGGGCAGGAACTGGTCATAACCGCTCTGAATAACCAGGCGATCATGGGGGAGAGTGATGTGGAATATGGGTTCTGATCAGAGGAGCCTGCAGTGGGGGTTCGGATCGGAGTATCCGATCCGATCCGGATTAACCCAAGACTAAGTCTTCATCCACTTTTGCTCCGTTCCGATCTGTCTCTGTAGCAGGTAGCCCTCCGCTCCAACTGGCAGCAGGTTGCTCTCCGATCCGAACAGCAGTGCCTCTCTGATTCCAACAATACCAGCTCACCGATCCGAACAGCAAAACCTCTCCGATCCAAACCACTACATTTCTCCGATCCGACCCGCTATAATGCTTTCCAAGTTCTTCAATGTTTCACATCTCGACTTTGTGTTGCCCAGTTCACAAAGTGGGCTAACATTTTGCCCCCTCAAAGGATGCTTCTGTTGGAGACGGAGCATGCTTTGATTATCATTGCACAGCGTCTTCTAGGTAATTTTTCCTTTGATTTTCCTTGTGTTTTCATCTTCTTCTTCGAACTTCAATTTAATTCACTGCTGAGTTACAGAATTCTGTTCGGATTCCGATCCGAACAGACCCCCTCTTCTTTCTATTTTTCATTGGACTATTGGGCCAAGCTCTGCTACTGGACTGTCGATCCGGTCCGAACGGGGAGACGAATAGTCACCCTGCTTCTCTATATAAACTGGGTCTTCATCTTCCTCTCATTTCCTTTTTATCGTTTTACCCTTTCTGCTTCGGAACTCCAGAATTTAGAGAAAAAGAAATAAGAACTTTTCACCATTCTCGTGCGAATTTCCAATTTACATACTCTGGTAGGTTTGAATCCTTGATTGGTTACGTGATAACAAGTTTTAATTGAAACTGATGGTCAATTCGACCGATCTGGACGTGGTTTCCACGCCGCAGTCTCCTCTTCCTTCGTTATCGTCGTTGGTGGCCTCGCTGCTACTTCGAGGCGTTGGAAGAGGGAGTTATGGTTTGAGGCAAAAAAAGGAGGAAGAAGAAGAAGATCATAGGAAGTCGGTTCGGGCGGTGGAGTATGAAAAGTGGAGAAAGGGAAAAAGAAGAGAGTCCAGAATATCGGATCGGGTCGGGCAAGTGGAGAAAAGAAAAAAGAAAAGAAGTCCAAAAGGTCGGATCGGGTCGGAGCAAGTGGAGAAAAGAAAAAAGAAAAGAAGTCCAAAAGATCGGATCGGGTCGGGGAAAGTAATTAAAGAAGGAAGAAATGGTCCTCACCTAACCGGATCGGGTCGGTTTGTAAGATAAAGGTGGAGAGGCATGACTACTTGGTCCGACCCGAACCGTTTGGGTAACCTACTTTCGAGCCGATCCGACTTTGATTTCCGAGTTTCAACAAGATATCCTAGCTCAAGGCTACGCCCCCGATCCGATCCAATGAATGCGCCCGAACCGAACTGAAATGCAACCTACCTTAATGCATAAAAACTCGTTTAACTGGCCCAATCAACTTTTGGCATAATCTTCAACTTAATGGACAGTTACGATAGTGCCTTGCGAACGTAACTGGACATCAAGAACTACTTCAATCCTTTATACTTTGCCAAAATTTTGCGTCGCACTTTTAAACATTTACTTTACACTTTCCGCATACACTGTTTACACTTTAGTTTGCACACATGCACGGGGGGATACGGGCTAATTTACTCTAACTTGTGCTATTGCTTCTTCAATAGTGTGACGAACAAGGAATTTCGCTCGGTCTGAACCGGTCGCTAAACCGACCCAGGCCGTTCGAAACGCCCTATCGTTTGAGAACACGACAAAACAGAACGCATACAGAAGAACATTTCACTATATATTACAACAGTGCATCAGATTACAAGAATATACAGAGTATAAAAGAATATTACACAGAAATATCAGAGATTTAAATTACATTTAAATACATAGCAGCGGAAAATAATACAATACACAACTAGAAGAAGATATACGGATACAAAGCTTTCCGGATATCGTTCCAGCTGTAAAACAGGATCCTGTGAATAAAAATCTGCAAAACCAAAACTACTAGCTGCCCGTGTCAAAATAAGGGCACCCAGAGTTTAGGTTAAAACAATAAACTCCAGGTCAGTCATGTGACTGGTGTGAGAACTAAAACAGTTATTAATCTTTATTTTCAAAGGTAAATCAAGGGACCACGCCGTATAACACGGAACGGGTTTCCTCCCAAGAACACCAGTGCATAAAACAAACAGCGCAATGCTAAATAAAGAAAAATGAAGCTGTTATAAGACCCAGGTCCCATCACACAATGCAACGCAGCCGAGGATAGGGTTTTCCCTTATAACAGCCAAAGAATGCTTGATACGTTTAAAACAAATCATTTGATACTATTATAAGTGCATAGTGTATAAAACACTTCAAATCATAAGCATCAATCATAGGCGGCATGAGCGTCCCATGCCACTATGTCGCCATATATAGGTTTACAAATAAAACCGCAAATGTCACGTATTTGGAAATTGGATTTCCGTCTATGAACCGAGGCTAGGGGCAAGATCCTCAACCTATTCGTGACTCTCTAGCCCGAGCCACAGGAACAGCCGCAACTGCCCCATGGAGCGACAGGGCCGGTCCACACGGAGTGGATTATAGTGCCTGAACAATACGTCTCCCCACCCTATGGGGTGTAAGTCTGGTCCGTCAGCCGACCAGAATGCATTCGGCCGAAACCGATATAACCGAGGCGCCTCGCAACCGCAACAACCACATAAGTCAAACTCGTCAGGGCGTGTAAAACCACTGACGCCACTTCTAACTAGAAAGAAACGCAAGTCCTCCCTGAGGTCCGTCTCCCGTTTTTGGTTCATACCTGGTGTGAAACACGCGAGGTAAACGTTACACAAAGCTACGCCACAAAGGCCGTGCTTTGATCATCACCACAAGACTTTGCTTTTCAACAGAAGCCTTGATCATTTGCATCTTAGCATGCCACACAGGCAAACCATCCTATGCAACCGATATCAGTCACACAGAATGATATCCGATGTCAGACACACAGTCCATTTACAAGTCCGTTCTGGGTCTGAACGAAACCGGAGGCACCTAGTACCCGGCATATCCATCGATCTCCAAGTACGTCTGGACGATCACTAACTGTTTCCATCTTCTTGGGTGTACAGCCCAATCAAGATCATCAGTTATCACCCAAACGACGTGAAGACCTCCGGTCTTCGACCATCGTCTTCATCTTCGACTTATCGTCGTATCAGTTATTCAGAATGGGATAAACCCGGTCTTCCCGAATAACTCGCGTATATTTTAAATAAGTGTTACACAAACACAACATACGCCTCATTCCAATTCATCAGTCACTAACCGTAAATTAATCAAGAGAATAATTCCCCAAATATTAACCCCGAAGGCCGAAACCAACATCAGATCAATATCTAGAAAACCATTCTGCTTAGCTAACCGACAGTTAGTTTCTGATTTCACATTCCTAGGGAAAGGTTCCCATTAATTTTATCAAAGATAAATCCTTGAATTTATTCTTTAATCAACTTTTGAATATCAATTCAAACTAGTCGGGATTAGCGAACCTTACCGAAGTAATCATTTGTTTTAATTTCCCAATCCCAACCTATTCATCCCATGAAGTAAAACTGGTAATACTTCATATCTAACACCACAGTGTTATCGGTAAATTCAATTACCATTTCACGTTCAAATCTAATTAAAGATTTAACTATCGCCTGGAGCAAAACTGGTGATACTCCATTTTCGATCATTTCCATCTAATTAAAGATTCATTAAAACTCCACTTAGTTTTAATCTTTGACTGGGTTAAAGAATCAGTGTCATTTAAAACACGGTTCACGATAAACCCAAAGTCACATTCCATTAATTATCGGGTTAAAGAACAAGTGTTATTTTAAAACACTGTTCACGATAAACCCAAAAATCAATACCAATTCAATTCCAATTAAATATCATTTAATTGGTACACTTCATTAAATCTAAATAAAAAGATTTAATCTTCTCTCAACTGGGTTCAAGAACAGTGTTAGTGAAGACACCATTCACGACAAACCCAAATCACATTCGATATTCAATACAAGGCTCTGAATAGAAAATATATCGGCTTATATTCAATATCGAATTCTGCGACTAACAAATGTCGTATTGGAAATAACGATATCGATATATATCTTTCAAATTTCCATAACAACACCTGTATAATCACGAATTCCAACATCGAAATATTCCGAAGACAATTTCGATTCAAATCCACTCCAATGCAATCATTGGAAATTTTGGTTATTTTTAAAACCCTTTTCGAATTCAATTTATTTATTTAAAAATAAATAGAATTATAATTCTAGTTCAAAACTAGTTCATTTCGATAAAAATCCATTTTTATCTTTCAAATATGGAGTTTTTCATCCCAATTCTTCACAAATCATTTCTTATGATTTTACACAAATTATTACTATTTTTAATAATTTTATCAAGGCCTGTACAGTCGATTTCCATCAATGGCCATCGAACTGCACTTACAGCGACCTTTTTCAAATTTGATTTGGACATAATTCCAAATCCAACCGTTAGATTTCAAATTTCTAACATTCATTAGAAAGCTCTTTTCGATACGAACCCAACGGTTCCGGTTTTAGGAGAATCCGACGGTCGGATCTCCCGTAATGTCCGTTTGAAACAAATGGTCGAAATTCGCGAACTGCCGCGGCGCGGCGCGTTCTATTCAGGCCATTATATTATATATATAATATATATATTATATATATCGTCGATTTCTATTTAAAACGAATTATATAAATAGTTTTAAATTCGTTTCAAATTCTATTTCAACTTCTATTTCAATTCAAAGCCAAAATTGAATTCTTCCTTATAAATTCGTTTTAAAATTCATTTCTATTCAATTCGAATTTCAATTCAATTTGAATTCATTTCAATTCAATTCATTTCGAAATCGTTTTCAATTCAATTCATTTCGAAGTCGTTTTCTATTCATTTTGAATTCGTTTTCAATTCAATTCATTTCGAAATCGTTTTCAATTCAATTCATTTCGAAATCGTTTTCAATTCAATTCATTTCGAAATCGTTTTCAATTCAATTCATTTCGAAATCGTTTTCAATTCAATTCATTTCGAAATCGTTTTCAATTCAATTCATTTCGAAATCGTTTTCAATTCAATTCATTTCGAAATCGTTTTCAATTCAATTCATTTCGAAATCGT
Source organism: Allium sativum (assembly GCA_030737875.1). Taxonomy (NCBI): domain Eukaryota; kingdom Viridiplantae; phylum Streptophyta; class Magnoliopsida; order Asparagales; family Amaryllidaceae; genus Allium; species Allium sativum. The sequence goes on along the minus strand of CM060922.1, from coordinate 807,375,628 downwards.
TTTCAATTCAATTCATTTCGAAATCGTTAAAATCGATATAAATATCGTTCACGTCAAAATGGCGTCAATCTAATCAACACGGCTTCATAAAGTTCTCTTTTCAAATATTCTATTTCAAATATTTCTTTTTCAAATATTTCTATTTTAAAACTGGAATGAGGCCCAATCAATTACCATATAAAGTTAATTATATGGATTTTCATACAACACATGTATAATAGCCTTGAAAAATAATCAACCATCAACCAAAGTGCACTACACTGTATAAGCATCAAATATAGATATCTAATGCTTATAACAGCCTGTCAATCAATCGATTGACATATTTAATCAATCAGGATGAGTGAACTTCCAATTTCATCCCAACACCCGTGTGGGGTTTCAAACAATCAAACGCATATTTTATTTGTGCAGTTGGGCGATGTGTAAAATTTATCGACCCAATCAATATCAGTCAAATCAGTGTATATACAAACAAATCGGCCGATTTGTTTATAACTATTCATTTATTCACATTCACGTTAAAAAATATATTTTTAACGATAAAACATTTTATTCCAACATATGAATTTCTATTCAATTCATTTATTCAATAAAAATGATATTTTTATTTTTCTAACATATTTTAGAAAATTTTGGCGGCATAACGGCACGATACTAGAAACGGGACAAGGCCTAGCCTTATCCCCGGTCTAGTGAAGGCCCACGCCATTCACACATCAATCAAATCAATTCGTTATGCAAACCACAAAATTTGGAGTAAGGGTCTAACCTAGCCTTACTCCTTCGCCTTATAACGGCGCACGTCTAATCCTAACCAATTTATCGATTCGATTTTTCACACCACAAACCACATTCAAACCAATATCGCAATCAATCAAACAAACAAGTCCATGGTCTGTGGACGATTGTGTCGGGTGCTACTAAGCACCGTCTGCATCCTAGTATATATATATAACTAGAAAAGAAATAGAAAGGTGAGAAATTCTCACTTATAGCTATCCTAGCTCCACGGCTCTTCGTTGATAGAAATCTTCATCGCTATCGCATCTTCGTCATCTTCGTTGCCCGCTTTCACTACCTATGTAAAAATCGAATTTTTCTTATGCTATTCAATATATAAAAATCGAATTTTTCTTATGCTATTCAATATATAAAAATCGAATTTTTCTTATGCTATTCAATATATAAAAATCGAATTTTTCTATCTTAAAGATCAAATCTTTTTCTTTTTAAAGTTCAAACCATTTTCTTTTTAAAGTTAAAACCTTTTTCAATTTAAAGTTAAAACCTTTTTCAATTTAAAGTTAAAACCCTTTTCAATTTAAAGTTAAAACCTTTTTCAATTTAAAGTTAAAACCTTTTTCAATTTAAAGTTAAAACCTTTTTCAATTTAAAGTTAAAACCTTTTTCAATTTAAAGTTAAAACCTTTTTTTTAATTTAAAGTTAAAACCTTTAGAAATCAGTTTTAAAATATAACAAAAAAAAACAGTTTTCAAATAATAAAAAAAACAGTTTTCAAATAACAGAAAAAAAACAGTTTTCTAAATAGCAAAAAAAAAACAGTTTTCAAAGGAAAACTTACAGGTTTTTTTTTTCTTTCAACGACGGGGGGGGGGGGTTCACTGGTGGTTGCGGCGGCCTGAGGTGTAGGTGGAGGGATCCACGGTGGCATGGGGTGCGGCTTCCAATCGGCTAGGGCTTGCTGCTCGTCGGAGCTGGAGCGCGGCCTGGGGATGGTAGGGGGGGGCGGAAGGGTATCGCGGCGCCTGGGGGGGGGGGGTTTCTCGACTCGAGGAGAGAGGAACGGAGGACGTGGGGGGCGCGGTAGTCTTCGAGGGGGCGGAGGGAACATGGGCGAGGGCGGCACCGCCTAAGGGGGGCGAGGGGGTTGGAGCATCGGCGGCTCCCCCTTTTTCTTTTTCTTTTATTTCTTTTTTTTTTTTTCCTGAATCTAATTTTTGAACGGGGGGGGGCCAAGCAGATGAAGGGGAGAAGATATATATTTTTTTTTTTTTTTTTATTTATTTAATTATTAAAAAGTTGACTTTTACCCATGACCTCGTAACGAGGCCCACCGCCTGTCGTCCATAGCGTTTAACCCCCATTCCGAACCCAATGGGATATGTATCGTAGACTGGTTCGACTATTTGAATCAGTTTCCATTTATTTTATATTTAAATCACTATATTGAATTTTAAACGTACATTTCAAATTACCGGGGTCACATACTAACTAGAAAAATTCCCGAAAAATATTTTCTAGCTTCGTATTGACGATACGGTCCTAACAAAACTAATTTCATCGAATTCTGAGACCGTTTGAAAAATGGCCAATTTCCAGTCGATTAAAATCAACTGAAACTGGTCAAACGCGTTTTCCTTCGCCACGCTCACATATTGATTCGAAAAATTATGAAATTTGAAACCTAGCAATAACTCGACACTGCGGACCCAACAAAACTGGTTTCGCCGGAATCCGAGGTCGTTTGCAAAATTGCTATTTTTAAGGGCCTTATATATATAAAAATATATATAAATTCCACAGCGACTATTTCTAATTTTAAACTGGACATATCTTATCATTTCTAAGATGAAATCTTGATTCTTCGGATTCGTTGGAAAGATATTATCAATTAGATCCTAATGTTTTTGGTTTCACTAAAATCCGGATTGTTTTGCACCCGGTACATTCAATTGAAGTTTGAAATCGAATTATCGAACTACCGCGCCATTTTCAATTCTATTTATAATTATATATAAATATTATATATTCTAACGACGACGTATATAAATATATTCGTTCGAATTCTATTCAAAATAAAGTTTTCGCCGAAATTATTTAAAATAATCTATTTTAAATATTCAAATTCAGCTAAAATTGCTAAAATAAAAATTTTAAACTGGCCCAGATTTTCGGGTTATTACAATCTCCCCCACTTAAAACTTTTCGTCCCCGAAAAGGAACAAAGTCGAAAATGGTTTGATTAATCAGCCCTACGCTCGATCTGGCTTCCATTCTCCAACCTTTCAGTTTCTGAGAATTTTCAAAATTTCAAAAATTTGGCTAACACCCTAAATTTTCGAAAAATTTCGCCATAACCTCCCCTGCACCGGGAGCATCGGGGAATTTCAAATAGCTTCCCCGGTCCTTCAGATCTCAAAAAGAAAAAGAAAAAGCCAAGCGGCTAGCCAATAGGCTCACAAAATCATCATCACCCAAACAAAACAGGAAATTATGTAGTAAACATGTACCTATTTGTCGGGCAAACAAATTTTATTCTCTGCTCTAGCCGCCTTGCTATGACCTGTTCAGAAGATATACATGTATATGCAAGCAAATGCGACCAATTTTCAATATAATTCAATATTTGGTTCAATTAGGCTAAATGGCTAAAAATTAGCAAACAAATAAACAAACAACACAAACAGCAATCAATTAGTGAATTTAACGTTTCAAATTCATACTTTTGATATATAGTCAAAAATCAGATTTTTGATGCCAAATCACAACAATAGGCCCTATCTAATTTTGGTTCTCACACCAGTCAATAGGAAATATATAGATATCACACCTTCGACACTCGAATATAAATGCTGATGATGATGCACCATCATCAGGATCATCCCCGGGTGACTAGAGTGTGGTTCTATATCTATCCAGTATATTAAAACTTCGAATATACGTTTGCAAGGCATATGCAAAAATCTTTATATACTGGACTGTCCAAATCAATACTAATAAATAATCAAATACGAATAGTTGATTTAAATTTTCAAAACAAAATTGGTTTTATTTTAAAAATATACTCTTCACACTCGTTCTAGGATACTACTGATCCCATCTCTAACGAGTCATTCTAATTGGATATTACTAATCCAATATCTGATGAATTCTTTCGTATGATTCTAATGTGCCTTGTTCTCTGAGCTTTGTAAACCAAAGCTCTGATACCAACTGTGACGGCAACGCGAAATCCGGTAGGCTTTGCAACCATCCCTTCATCCTCCATTCCAGCAGGTAAAACCCACCGCGGCTCACACATGGTCCCCCAGTCCCTTGTTTTACGGCGACCCTCTCGAGTCTCGCGCCTATTGGCGAACCAACGCCCTCCCCGGCGCCATGTAGGGGTAAGAGTCTCCCGTTCGCCACCAAACCGCGAAGCGAGAACCCCCTATCATGTGTACCCGGCCTACTCAGGGCCAGCAACAAGAACTGGTGATACTCCATTTTCGATCATTTCCATCTAATTAAAGATTCATTAAAACTCCACTTAGTTTTAATCTTTGACTGGGTTAAAGAATCAGTGTCATTTAAAACACGGTTCACGATAAACCCAAAGTCACATTCCATTAATTATCGGGTTAAAGAACAAGTGTTATTTTAAAACACTGTTCACGATAAACCCAAAAATCAATACCAATTCAATTCCAATTAAATATCATTTAATTGGTACACTTCATTAAATCTAAATAAAAAGATTTAATCTTCTCTCAACTGGGTTCAAGAACAGTGTTAGTGAAGACACCATTCACGACAAACCCAAATCACATTCGATATTCAATACAAGGCTCTGAATAGAAAATATATCGGCTTATATTCAATATCGAATTCTGCGACTAACAAATGTCGTATTGGAAATAACGATATCGATATATATCTTTCAAATTTCCATAACAACACCTGTATAATCACGAATTCCAACATCGAAATATTCCGAAGACAATTTCGATTCAAATCCACTCCAATGCAATCATTGGAAATTTTGGTTATTTTTAAAACCCTTTTCGAATTCAATTTATTTATTTAAAAATAAATAGAATTATAATTCTAGTTCAAAACTAGTTCATTTCGATAAAAATCCATTTTTATCTTTCAAATATGGAGTTTTTCATCCCAATTCTTCACAAATCATTTCTTATGATTTTACACAAATTATTACTATTTTTAATAATTTTATCAAGGCCTGTACAGTCGATTTCCATCAATGGCCATCGAACTGCACTTACAGCGACCTTTTTCAAATTTGATTTGGACATAATTCCAAATCCAACCGTTAGATTTCAAATTTCTAACATTCATTAGAAAGCTCTTTTCGATACGAACCCAACGGTTCCGGTTTTAGGAGAATCCGACGGTCGGATCTCCCGTAATGTCCGTTTGAAACAAATGGTCGAAATTCGCGAACTGCCGCGGCGCGGCGCGTTCTATTCAGGCCATTATATTATATATATAATATATATATTATATATATCGTCGATTTCTATTTAAAACGAATTATATAAATAGTTTTAAATTCGTTTCAAATTCTATTTCAACTTCTATTTCAATTCAAAGCCAAAATTGAATTCTTCCTTATAAATTCGTTTTAAAATTCATTTCTATTCAATTCGAATTTCAATTCAATTTGAATTCATTTCAATTCAATTCATTTCGAAATCGTTTTCAATTCAATTCATTTCGAAGTCGTTTTCTATTCATTTTGAATTCGTTTTCAATTCAATTCATTTCGAAATCGTTTTCAATTCAATTCATTTCGAAATCGTTTTCAATTCAATTCATTTCGAAATCGTTTTCAATTCAATTCATTTCGAAATCGTTTTCAATTCAATTCATTTCGAAATCGTTTTCAATTCAATTCATTTCGAAATCGTTTTCAATTCAATTCATTTCGAAATCGTTTTCAATTCAATTCATTTCGAAATCGTTTTCAATTCAATTCATTTCGAAATCGTTTTCAATTCAATTCATTTCGAAATCGTTAAAATCGATATAAATATCGTTCACGTCAAAATGGCGTCAATCTAATCAACACGGCTTCATAAAGTTCTCTTTTCAAATATTCTATTTCAAATATTTCTTTTTCAAATATTTCTATTTTAAAACTGGAATGAGGCCCAATCAATTACCATATAAAGTTAATTATATGGATTTTCATACAACACATGTATAATAGCCTTGAAAAATAATCAACCATCAACCAAAGTGCACTACACTGTATAAGCATCAAATATAGATATCTAATGCTTATAACAGCCTGTCAATCAATCGATTGACATATTTAATCAATCAGGATGAGTGAACTTCCAATTTCATCCCAACACCCGTGTGGGGTTTCAAACAATCAAACGCATATTTTATTTGTGCAGTTGGGCGATGTGTAAAATTTATCGACCCAATCAATATCAGTCAAATCAGTGTATATACAAACAAATCGGCCGATTTGTTTATAACTATTCATTTATTCACATTCACGTTAAAAAATATATTTTTAACGATAAAACATTTTATTCCAACATATGAATTTCTATTCAATTCATTTATTCAATAAAAATGATATTTTTATTTTTCTAACATATTTTAGAAAATTTTGGCGGCATAACGGCACGATACTAGAAACGGGACAAGGCCTAGCCTTATCCCCGGTCTAGTGAAGGCCCACGCCATTCACACATCAATCAAATCAATTCGTTATGCAAACCACAAAATTTGGAGTAAGGGTCTAACCTAGCCTTACTCCTTCGCCTTATAACGGCGCACGTCTAATCCTAACCAATTTATCGATTCGATTTTTCACACCACAAACCACATTCAAACCAATATCGCAATCAATCAAACAAACAAGTCCATGGTCTGTGGACGATTGTGCCGGGTGCTACTAAGCACCGTCTGCATCCTAGTATATATATATAACTAGAAAAGAAATAGAAAGGTGAGAAATTCTCACTTATAGCTATCCTAGCTCCACGGCTCTTCGTTGATAGAAATCTTCATCGCTATCGCATCTTCGTCATCTTCGTTGCCCGCTTTCACTACCTATGTAAAAATCGAATTTTTCTTATGCTATTCAATATATAAAAATCGAATTTTTCTTATGCTATTCAATATATAAAAATCGAATTTTTCTTATGCTATTCAATATATAAAAATCGAATTTTTCTTATGCTATTCAATATATAAAAATCGAATTTTTCTATCTTAAAGATCAAATCTTTTTCTTTTTAAAGTTCAAACCATTTTCTTTTTAAAGTTAAAACCTTTTTCAATTTAAAGTTAAAACCTTTTTCAATTTAAAGTTAAAACCCTTTTCAATTTAAAGTTAAAACCTTTTTCAATTTAAAGTTAAAACCTTTTTCAATTTAAAGTTAAAACCTTTTTCAATTTAAAGTTAAAACCTTTTTCAATTTAAAGTTAAAACCTTTTTTTTAATTTAAAGTTAAAACCTTTAGAAATCAGTTTTAAAATATAACAAAAAAAAACAGTTTTCAAATAATAAAAAAAACAGTTTTCAAATAACAGAAAAAAAACAGTTTTCTAAATAGCAAAAAAAAACAGTTTTCAAAGGAAAACTTACAGGTTTTTTTTTTCTTTCAGCGACGGGGGGGGGGGGGGGGGGGGGGTTCACTGGTGGTTGCGGCGGCCTGAGGTGTAGGTGGAGGGATCCACGGTGGCATGGGGTGCGGCTTCCAATCGGCTAGGGCTTGCTGCTCGTCGGAGCTGGAGCGCGGCCTGGGGATGGTAGGGGGGGCGGAAGGGTATCGCGGCGCCTGGGGGGGGGGGGGTTTCTCGACTCGAGGAGAGAGGAACGGAGGACGTGGGGGGCGCGGTAGTCTTCGAGGGGGCGGAGGGAACATGGGCGAGGGCGGCACCGCCTAAGGGGGGCGAGGGGGTTGGAGCATCGGCGGCTCCCCCTTTTTCTTTTTTTTTTATTTCTTTTTTTTTTTTCCTGAATCTAATTTTTGAACGGGGGGGGGGGCCAAGCAGATGAAGGGGAGAAGATATATTTTTTTTTTTATTTTTTTTTATTTATTTAATTATTAAAAAGTTGACTTTTACCCATGACCTCGTAACGAGGCCCACCGCCTGTCGTCCATAGCGTTTAACCCCCATTCCGAACCCAATGGGATATGTATCGTAGACTGGTTCGACTATTTGAATCAGTTTCCATTTATTTTATATTTAAATCACTATATTGAATTTTAAACGTACATTTCAAATTACCGGGGTCACATACTAACTAGAAAAATTCCCGAAAAATATTTTCTAGCTTCGTATTGACGATACGGTCCTAACAAAACTAATTTCATCGAATTCTGAGACCGTTTGAAAAATGGCCAATTTCCAGTCGATTAAAATCAACTGAAACTGGTCAAACGCGTTTTCCTTCGCCACGCTCACATATTGATTCGAAAAATTATGAAATTTGAAACCTAGCAATAACTCGACACTGCGGACCCAACAAAACTGGTTTCGCCGGAATCCGAGGTCGTTTGCAAAATTGCTATTTTTAAGGGCCTTATATATATAAAAATATATATAAATTCCACAGCGACTATTTCTAATTTTAAACTGGACATATCTTATCATTTCTAAGATGAAATCTTGATTCTTCGGATTCGTTGGAAAGATATTATCAATTAGATCCTAATGTTTTTGGTTTCACTAAAATCCGGATTGTTTTGCACCCGGTACATTCAATTGAAGTTTGAAATCGAATTATCGAACTACCGCGCCATTTTCAATTCTATTTATAATTATATATAAATATTATATATTCTAACGACGACGTATATAAATATATTCGTTCGAATTCTATTCAAAATAAAGTTTTCGCCGAAATTATTTAAAATAATCTATTTTAAATATTCAAATTCAGCTAAAATTGCTAAAATAAAAATTTTAAACTGGCCCAGATTTTCGGGTTATTACAAATAGTTTTATGACCATGAGACCCAGGCGCTCTTCTAGACTAGCTGAGAAGAAAGAGGCCCCGGAGACATCCAACAAATTTACTTTCGAGGACATATCTTCTCCTTCGGATCCAGAATGGAATGATGAGGGTTCAGACTACAAGGTTGGAAATCGCGAAAGTGACAATGTATCTTCGGAGGGTGAAGTTTCTCTAGGTTTTGAAGAGGAAGGAGGGATTGGTGACGACCGGGCTCCTGATGAGTTTGAATCGGCTGTCATATTGGAATCACCCCAAGATTCTGTTGAATCAACAATCGACAATGACAGACTTATCCGAATTTGTTTAAAATACGGGATACTAAAAAGGGACACCCTAGTGCCTTCGAGAACTGACCGTCCCCACAACCCTCCAGAAGGGTATATGGCAATTACTCGGTTGATGTGCATGGTCGGTGCTATCCCTCCATTTTCTCCCTTCATCGTTGATTTTCTAAGACAAATGCGGATTGCCCCCATGCAGCTGCATCCCAATTCTTATGCTTACTTACACACCTTATATATAGCATAACGTGAGATCTTAGGCATAGAGCTCACTTTTGATGACGTTCATTTCTTCTACAACTTCAAGCATCGGACTCGAGAGACTCTTTCTTTCTGCTATTTTGAGTCTGTCCCTAAGTGGAAGATAATTTCAGCGCCATTCAGTAGTAAAGCTGGAGATTCCAGGTTGGAATGGTTTTATGTGAAGCGACAGCCTGGGTGTGCCAGGAGGTGGACGAAATCAAGTAAAGCACTGATTTCCTAAATCTCGGCTCTATACATTCAAGTCATCGCCTTAACTCGTTTTTATTTTTGTTTACAGTCGACAACCCAAAACAAATATCAGACCAGGTATTCTTTGACTGGATGCACCAGCTCCTTAATGGCGATCAGAAGTTCTTGACTATTGATGAAGTCCTTAAGGATGAGTATCTTCATTTTCATGGGTTGCTATCTGTTACTCGTAGCATTGGTCACGGGACGGCTCCATACGTATGTATTCCTCCAGTGGATGTAATCCCAGAGACAGGGGAAGGTTCGGGAGCTCCTACAGTGCCTCTTCAAACTTCACCCTCTCCATCTTCTACTCAAGATGATGACTTGGCTAACTTGGCCGAAAAGCATCGCGAAGGGTATACTGTTCCTGAGGATGCCCTTTCTCCAGAAAGGTCAACGTCTTCCAAAGAGTCGTCAACTGATGCTTCCGAGGGAGATGTCCCTAGTACTGATGACCCATTATTTCAGGGTTTGGGGGATCTCCCCTTACCTGAAACTATATACACCTCAGAGGATTTTAGGAAGGATCCTTTAGTTTTCACCTCTTCTGAAGAGACCACTCCTGCTAAGGCCAAAGAGCCCGCCCGTACTAGTCTAGCTTCGGACTCGGGTTTGTCGGGGGGAAGAACACCACTTAGGACACATTATACATAAAAACATTACCACTCATTGCATCTTTCTCTTTGTGAAAATATTGATCCTGAATTTCATTTGTCTTATTGTGCAGGCACGATGTCTCGATCTTACTATGATATCAGAAAACTCCGCCGCAGCTTGTCTAATCCACCTTATGATACTGAGTATGATCGCCGCGACGATCGTAGTAGGGAGGAGAGAAGGCCTTATGAACCCTATCGCTCTCGAACTTCGCGTTCTCGCTCTCCTGTTCGGACGGACCCAGAGAGACATAAAGGTTATCAAGGTCGTCGGGAAGAGGACAGGCCGCAACCGAAAGACTCCACCTCTTCCCAAGAAAAGCGCAGCAGGGAGAGAAGTCCGCCAAAAGATACTGAGTCGCGAAGTAAACGCAATGTCTCTGCTAAACGACCTAGAACAGATAAAGAGACTATTGAATCCTCCACGCACAGGTATACTGAGTTGACGATCCCCGCCCCTCCACCACTAGATGCTGAAACTGCAATCAAGCGGGCGTATTTGGAGGAGCAATTTCCCGAACATTACTTCGAGAACTTGACTTTTTTACCTGCCCTCGAGCCTATTTCTTCCAGGTGGGCAGATGAGGCCAAAGCAAAGATAGATGCGGTCGAAAAACAGTATTCTGAAATGTTCAAATATTCACGCAACCTTTCCAGAATCATTCGTACTATAATCACGAATGCTGATTCGATGCAAAAAACCGCGGAAGAAGATGCAAAGGCCTTAAAGAATTTAGGAAAAGATTTGGAGGACACACAGGCCCAGCTTGCTGTTGCTCAAAGGGACGCTACTAGCTTCAAACAACAATTTGAAGATATGCAAAAACGTTATCATGATTTGCTTGAATCTCACACTCAAGAGCGTTCTGAGTTAAAAAAGCAAGCTGAAGATGCTAAGTCAGATGCCGCTAAAACGCGCCTTGCTTACATTGACCTTGAACGGAAAAATGCCGAGTTAGCAAAGAGGAATGCTGAGCTAGAAAAGAAAAATGCTGAATTGGCTTCTAAGCTAATGGAGGCGGAGAACAGAGCTGCCCTGGCGGAGGGTAACGTCGAATGTGCTATCAAATCCGCTGAGGAGGCCCGCAAATAATTGTCAGAGGCGGAGGCAGAGATTCAGGGTTTCGGCGAATTAATGATTGAATTCTTTGCACATATCATCCGTCGCCGGGACATTTCTTGGATTAAGGATTATCCATTTACTCTAGTCCAAGTATGGAGTCAGATCGTTGAGTGGGAGAAAGAGGAGCTCAAGGTTGATTCCATTGATGAGGACAAGCTGATGGAGAAGTATTTAAGGGATGATGAGCCAGAACGCCTAGCTGAAGGGCGCCGCCTCATTGCTGATGCTATGGAAGAAGAGAGGCGGAGGACTAAGCAAAAGAACATTCCCGAGGCTGGTTCCTCTTCTACTACCCCCGCAACTTCTGAAGTAGAGGGGTATGATCCTGAAAACCCGGGGATCCCTCGAACAACTCTGCTATCCCCTATTCCTGAAACGGCATCGGAGACAGCAGTTACCCCTACCGAGAAGTCTTCGGAAGGTATCTCTACATTTTCTCCTCAATTCGTCAGGGCTATCTCTACCTTTTGCCACGTGATTGAGCAATCGATGAAAAACCCATTATTTTCTCCTGAGTTGATAACTGTTGCTTCTCACTCTGTAGGTATTGAGCCATCCAGAAAGACAGATGTGACTCAGGGAACCGCCTCTGGGGCAGAGCCTACGGAGAAGGCGAAAGGGGGAAAGGACAAGGCTGCTCCTATAGATTTGGGAGAAGGAAGCGAACCGTCTAAGGCTGACACTCCTCGTGATGAAGAAATGATAGCCGCCTTAAAGGATGATTGTGGCGACGGAGGACATGAGGAAGATCCAGAGGTGGCAATAGTCGGGGAGTCAAAAAGTGCAGATGATGTTACTTTGGCTGCAATGAAAGCTGACCAAGATAAACGCTTGCAGTTAAAAGCTGAAGACTTGGACCCTGAAAGCCTCAAGCCTCTCGCAGTTGTGGATGCGGGATCAAGGTTAGTTGTTAAGCTTTCAACTAGATCTATTACAGAGGAACTCGCTAAAAAGTCTTCTCTTGATTCTAGCGCTCCGCCCTCCGGGAAGAAGTCAACCGATTCCAGCATCTCGGCTTCAGGAAAGAAAAAATCAAAGCGCATCTTGACAGAGGCCGAAAAAGAGGCGAAGAATGCGGAGAAAGCCGCCAAGAAGTCCAAGCCTCACTACAACAAAATATATTATTTATAACGCTTTTTTATAACATACTATTCTAAACTGTTATTGATTAGACTTGATTATTTTTTTCAACCTGAATTTGCTTTGTAATTAGAGAGTAACGCTGGCTTTTTTTCACGTAACTAGAGTGTAACGCTGGCCTCTTTTCAAGGCCGCCACTTCACAAATATTTTTTCAGTCTTCCCCCCGATAATCCATTCTTCTCCCCCAAAACTAACACCGTACCTCACAAATCATCAACTCCAATCTCCAATCTCGTCAACTCTTATACACGGTGTCCCTTCAAAACTTTTTCCATCTCCAATCTCTGTCGAATCTAGGGCGCGGCGCGATTTGGATCTAATATTCGATTGGATTTTGGTAAGCGATCCCGATTCTTTGTTTGTGTGTTCTGTAGATCTGAATTTACGATTATGCATTTACGATTTTGGATTTACGATACTGTTTTAGGGTAAACATCTTGAATAATTTAAGGGTAAGCTAGGTTTAAATTTTAGGGTTGCTGTTTGGTAAGCTAGGGTAGTTGTTTGGTAAGCTAGGGTTTCATCCACCATATTCTTGAGTTCATCCACACCTAATTTGTATATTTACACGGTTTCTCGTCCTATCGCAAAAAAGATGTTAATAGGAACAGTTAAATTAATGATTAAACTGTTATTCAAAATGCTTGTTTGAGGATAGTATGTTTGATGTATTGCTTTATTGTATGCTGAGTGTAAAAGTCAGTTTAATTAGCTATTAAGTTTGGAGTGATGTTATGTAATGCTTGTAAAAATGGTGGTGCTTAACCTACGAATTTCTAAACTAAATTGGAGGTTTAATGAAGTTTGAGAGAGACCATTGATTAGTTTTTAACGTATTGTATAGACACTCAGTTTTATACCTGATATATATAATATCTTAGGTATGTATTTCAAGAAGCTTGAGAATTAGATATAAACTGAGCCTGGAAGTTTATGTATTTATAGGAGCAACACCTGAATTTCAGTAGTAAATATATAAAATAATTTGTATGAATCTGTTTGTAAGTGTTCATATATATAGAAAAAACAGATTATTGAATGACATGAAGTAATATGTAGATAAGATATAACTTGTTATTTGAGATTAGGGATAAATAATGCTTGTAAGTTTATTTGAACTTAAGTAGAATCTTTAACCTCATGATCATTGGAATTATATATGGCATATTAACGAAATAGCCTGAGTATAAAAAGTAAGAAAACATGAGTCTTTTGGTTTTATATATATATATATATATATGTGTGTATATATATATATGTATGTATGTATGTATGTATGTGTGTGTGTATGCATGTATTCGTAGTATGTGTACATCTTCATGCCAATGTACACTTTGGACCACCTACCCCTACAAAGGGTACTGGCCATTCTTTGAAATGCAAGACAATAAGGAGTAGTATAGAGAGAAGCAAGTGCAAATATTTTTGAGTATGTGTTCCTTTATATAAATTCCAGATGTTTAAATCTTAGAAATGTAAGTTGGAAAATGTATACCCCCTTACAAGGTAATGATGTTTGTGAGCTTGTTTTGATATAAAAGGGATATCCTACCGTAGAAAAAGCTTTGCTCGATCTGTCTTCGCATAAGATGTAATGTATGTTTTATATAAAGCTATTTGTGACACTGCCTTTATAATGCAAATATGATTTGGTGAAGCTCCTTGCACCATTTCAAAAGATAAGATTTCTGCTCATATATTTGAATTATATTCATGGTCACTAGGCAATGGATATAAGACATTTGTTTTAAACTGTTAAAATAATATGTTTGTTGCCTTGCTATAACTGATAGATTATAACATAAATTTTATTTACATTTGATAACATGCTATGTGTTTAATTCAAATGGTAAGCCAGTGGTGTTCATAATAATAAATGTTCTAATATGTACTATTATTTAAAAACAAGTGTGACTTACTTTATTATTTTCATGAACACACTGAATCTGGGTATTGAACATTATTATAAAAACTGAATTTGGGTATTGGACATACATATATGCACCAAGACAAGAATTGGATTTAAAAGACCAATTTTCATCTTATATCTTGCATCATATACTTGACAGATCATGTTTAGTAGATTAGGATATCAATGAGCTGTTTGTATATTTTTGTTGATAAATATACATGATCCAAATTAGATTGAAAAGTTCTGCGAATGTAACATGATATTTGCCTTTATACTGCATGTATAAACAATTATATCAAAATTGAATTGGTTTTAGATCAATTCATAAACTTCTAATTTGGTCCATATATGAACATTACTGAATGATTTTCATGTTTATATATATGCATCTCCATTACCATATATTTTAATACATATTTCATTAACATAGCAATTATTCCTGTACTTGTATATTTACAAGAATCAGTTTTGAACTGATTTTTTTTTGTCTGTAACATCATACTATGTAGATAATAAATTCTGATCAGCCATCATAATTAATGACATGCATATATATATATTTGTATATATATATATATATATATGTGTGTGTGTGTGTGTGTGTGTGTGTGTGTGTGTGTATGGTTATGTTTGCACACTGATGCAACAAAATTCACTGTACTTTTATAACATGGGAAAGGGCTCTTGCACACTGATGCACCAAATTTTTTATAACATGCTGGCATTTTTACAACAAAATAAAATATATGTGTACTTTTTATAACATGCAAAAAATCCTCTGTCATTGCACATATATAATTAGAAATATGCTGGCATTTTGCTATTTTTTTTAACCTAATTCTTAATTTTATTTTGGTGGTAGGTCTACCCATTGTTTGCTGTTGTTGGCTCAGCTGTGGGTACCTGCATGTATTCTCTTTATAGTAACATTACCGTCAATCCTGAAGTCAAGTAATTTTATGTTGTCATTATTTTTGCTTTATTGGTTAGATTAATGTTTTGGTTAGTTGGTTATGAATATTTTGTGAGTAGAACGATATTTTTTTTCCAACTAATGACCTGTAGAACCCTGTTTTTAGAACATTATACCACTTGTATTTTCACTTTTATATTTTAGTTCAAATAATTTCTTTTTTGAAAAGAAATCCATACCTTTTTTGAAAAGAAATCCATACCCTGTTTTTAGAACTAGTGACTGCATGTGGATTTGTTTTTAATCTTGTCAGACTCTAACAGTCAACCTTATCATATGCATACATACTAAAGTGGATATGTTACTCAATTTTTTGCAAACCTATGTGAATATTGAAAATTATGAATAGTTATAATATTTATAAACTAAACAATTACTACACACACACATAAACATATATATATATATATATTACTGCGGTTATATTCTTTAACAAAACTTCTGGTTGTATCAAACTCACGTCCATTTGACTTTACAAGGAAGTCATTTTCCAATCTAACCAACTAGGTTGACCGATATTCTTTAAGAAAACTTCTGGTTGTATTCAAATTTCATCCATTCAAAGGAAAAAAAAAGGTGGTCAAATTATATTTATCCTTATACCACATTCGGATTTAAGCAAATATTCAAATATCAAGTAAAGAAGATAGGACACTGATTAGTCTGTGTTCTAACCATCCTACTAGAACACCGAAGTTAGTTAGCTCGAATCATTGTGTTTAACTCGTGCCATGTCAGTGCATTAGGATAGGCCAATGCATACTTACTGAAAATAGCGTCAAAATTGGTTGCATCAAATCTGCGAAAGCAAAAACAGATTCAAGTAGTTACAATTTATAACCACTGTAACTGTTCGTCTGTTCGTAGTCCATTTCAAGCTAACAAAGGGACACTGACCTTCCTTCTGTATCATAACTCTCCGTATCACTACCATGCTTAGTTTTGTGGATGTTCTCGATATGAATCGATAACAGAGGCGAAGGCAGCCACCCCTGCAAACAGTTGTATTTGTCAAAACAATGTGTTCCACAGTATAGAAGTAGGCATAATTTGATATCAATATTTTTAACCTTTCGGGTTGGGTAAGTAAAGAAAATGCCAAGTCCAATAACAATAATAAACGACGCAATGACACCAATCCCTATTGCTCTAGAGCCTGCAAAAAGAAATGGAAATTTCATTAAATGGTTAACCAACAAAATCTTTTTATTTGAAAAATATAATTATTTGCGTTGGAAAGTTTCCCAGGGATAAATCTTTCCATCATTATTCCTATCAAAGAAGACGACGTGCTGCTGCAGAACGCTCATGTTTTTGCTGTCTCTTCCTTCTGTTCCATTTGGATGTGCACAATCCACTACCACCAGCGCACGCGCTAAATCTGCATTGAAATAAAATAATAACTGTTTTAGTAATAAATACATGTTTGCATAAGCATTATAAATTGTATAGAACTTTCTTCGGAATGTTTTTCCAAACAATTTCAGAATTCAGCACTTAAAACTACCATATTTGCATTTCACGCTGCAAATATTTAAGGTAACCTGCAAATATTCACACTGCAAAAAATTGAAAACTAAAAATAAGCATAAAAGGGTAAAACTAAACCGTCAGTACAGAACCTAACAGCGCAGATTGATAGACTCGACTTTGTTGTGCTCTAGGTATTGCTTGATTCCAACAAATCTCATCACATTTTGATAAATTCATAACATGCATTAGACTCTAATGACATCTTAGGTAAATAAAAAAAAGTTGTAACTAATGTTTTTTGTTCGCTCGATTAGTACCAGCAAGAAAAACTTGAATGACAATCATCATTGAATTAACATTTAAACATGGAAATTATATTAAACAAAATCACTTCAATAGCAAAAGCATTTTCTACTGCCTAGGAATGAGATCTCACCAGGGTTGAATTAACGAGGTTTATTACCAACATATCATTCGCTTAAAGTAATGATAATATATATAGTAAAAAAATAAGCGTACACAAGAGAGTATGTAGACTTTTCTATTGCCTAGGAATGAGATCTCACCACGGTTATTACCATTTGGTCTGAGATTAATAACAATAATTGAGGAGTGCAGGAATAGCAAATGAGCAGCTGAGGTTGATGACGTTGATATGAGTTTAATGTACTTTATGCTGTAGCAATCTTTTTTCTATGTAGTTTTGGAGCTTGAGCACTCTTTCTTCCCGTGTGTATCCTAAATTGTATGTCGATGGAAAAAGATTGGGTTTATTTACACAGGTAAATAGATAATTCAATATTCTCAACTGTGTTTAATTTCAGAAAATAAAAATATTTGACGTTAAACCTCAACTATTTTTTTGATTTTTTTTTTTCATTATAGAACTTCCAAAGAGTACTCGCAAGGGGCAAGAATCTTCGTAGATGCTGCAAAGAGAAATATAAGAAATGTAGAGAAACTTTTATGCCCTTGTTTAGATTGCCGAAATCTTAGTCGACAAGATGATGACGTTATTGTTGAGCATTTAATTATAAGGGGTATGGATCCTACATACAAGAGCAGTACTAAGTGGTATCATCATGGCGAACAATTAAATGTGGGCGTAGACATGAAGTTGGACAATACATTTGATCTACTTAAAGCTATTCATTTTGAAGATGAAGATTTTATGAATCATGCTTTTTTTACTGATGTTAATGAAGACGAGGATGTTCAAAAATGTGAGGATGAATTACTTAAGAATTTGGAGGATGCAGAAACCCCCTTATATCCTGATTGTGTAGATCAAACTAAACTATCCGCCATCACTGCTTTGTATAATCTTAAATGTGAGGTTGGGTTATCCGATAATGGTTTTGATAAGCTTTTGAAGGTACTACAATTGTTGTTGCCGGTGAATAATGTACTTCCTAAGACTTTGTATGATGTAAAAAAATTTCTCAAAGTATTTGACATGGGGTTTGAAAAGATTCATGCTTGTAAGAAGGATTGTTTTCTTTTTAGAAAAGAGTTTCAACATTTAGAAAGTTGTCCAAAATGTAACTCTTCGAGGTGGAAGATAAATGAGGACACTAAGGAGATTATACGTGGTGTTCCAGCTAAAGTGTTGAGGTATTTTCCAATCATTCCAAGATTTAGGAGAATGTATAGATCGCAACAAATGGCAGAAGACCTAAGGTGGCATTTCAACAATAAAAGCAATGATGGAAAAATGCGACATCCTGTAGATTCTGTAACATGGAATGCAGTGGACGAGAGGTGGAAATCATTTTCATTCGATCCACGCAATATCAGACTTGGTCTTGCTTCAGATGGTGTCAATCCATTTGCCTCGATGAGCTCCAAATATAGTTGTTGGCCAGTAATGCTTGTGACATACAATCTCTCGCCTATGTTATTTATGAAACAAGAAAATATGACGCTAACATTAATAATTCCTGGACCAAAGCAACCTGGAAATGATATTGATGTGTACTTGGCGCCATTGGTAGAAGACTTAAATTATTTATGGAATAATGGAATTGATATATATGATGCATTCAGTAAATCAGTTTTTAATTTAAGAGCAATTTTACTATGGACAATAAACGACTTTCCAGCCTATGGAAATCTTGCAGGATGTTGTGTAAAAGGCGAAAAAGCTTGTCCATTATGCGGTGTTAACACTCATCATCGATGGTTGAAGCATTGTCGGAAAAGTGTTTATATGGGACATAGAAGGTTTCTAGACCCTTCACATCCATGGAGAGAAAAAAAACTTGGTTTGATAACACTGTAGAGGAGGGTTATAGACCTAGAATTCTAACGGGACGAAACATTTCTGCTATTTTGGATGATTTTCCAAATGTTTTTGGAAAATATAAGAATGAAGCAATAAAAAGGAGGATGAGTAAGAAGAAGCTAAAGACAGAGTTGAGTAAGAAGTTAACAAGTAAAAAGAGGAAGGGGAAGAGTACTCACAGTAAAGAAGGCGAAGATGATGGGAAAAAAGAGCTATTAAGGTGGAAAAAAAGATCAATCTTTTTTGATTTGCCGTATTGGAAGGTTAGTATTAAAATTATAGTTTTTTATTAGACCTAACAATATAAAAGTTAATAAATTGTTGTATTATCGATATTTGTAGGAACTTCCTTTGCGACATAATTTAGATGTGATGCATGTTGAGAAAAATGTCGCTGAAAGCCTAATAAGCACGATGTTGCATGACAGTAAATCGAAAGATGGAATTAATTCAAGGAAGGATTTGGAGGAATGGGGGATTCGACAAAGTCTTTATGCACAACCTCGTGGGAATAGAACATATCTACCACCGGCTCCATATATGTTGTCATTGTCCGAAAAAAAAATATTTTGTAAAAGGTTACATGATTTTAAAGGTCCTGATGGTTATTGCTCAAATTTCAAAAGTTTTGTATCATTAGAAGAGTGCAAACTTAGTGGGTTGAAGTCGCATGATTATCATGTCCTAATGCAACAATTGTTACCTGTTGCGGTTAGAGATTTGTTACCGAAAAAAGTTAGAACACTAATAATTCGTTTGTGTTCGTTTTTAAATCAAATATGTCAACGTGTTCTTGAAAGAGAGACATTGAGGCGACTTAATGATGAGATTGTTGAAATTTTGTGTGGACTCGAAAGATATTTTCCACCTTCCTTTTTCGATATAATGGTACATTTGACAATTCATCTTGGAAGAGAAGCGCAATTATGTGGTCCGGTTCATTTTCGTTGGATGTATCCTTTTGAAAGGTATATGAAAAAGATTAAAGATTATGTAAGGAATTATGCACGACCTGAAGGGTGTATTGTAGAATCTTATCTTGCAGAAGAATCAATGAGATTTTTTAGTGAATTTCTACAAAAGAAAGTACAAATGGAGGGGAAAGAAGTCTGAAATGAAGATTATGAAAACAAAGCGATACTTGAAGGACGTCCAATTTTAAAACCGAAGACAATTACATTGTCATGGAATGAAAAAGATATTGCTCATTTGTCTGTGCCAATGAATATAGCTGTGGTGGAACCGTACTTAGAGTAAGTACATAATACATTTTGTTTATACCTTTTTATAAAAATTTTGATGTGGAATATAACTGGGGTAAAATTATTTAAACACCAGTATGCATTTGGAGGAGTTACAAAATTCTGATAAGCATTTGGAAAAAAGTGCGACGTTGCTGTGGAAAAAACATACAGATAATTTTTCAGATTGGATTAAACAGAAGGTTAGTTTAATTTTCATTATCCTTCCATGGACAAAAAAATTTCCTTTTTACTTCAAATTTTATGTAAAACGATTTGATTCCAGGTACCTTTCCAATCAACAAGTGATGAATTACTAAGATGGATTGCTTTTGGCCCAAGTAGTAATGCATTGTCCTATAAAGGTTATATAATTAACGGACAACGTTTTCATACAAAGGACGTTGAAAGAGAAACCCAAAACTACGGAGTCACTTACGATGCGACTACCATGTGTAGGGCAAGTGCAAAAGATATTTCTCAAAGAGTTGATGTGGTCACCTATTATGGGGTAGTGACAGACATAATCTTGCTAGACTATCATGTTTTTTATATTCCCGTATTCAAGTGTCACTGGGCCAATATAGGAAATGGAGTGAAGGTCGAAGACGGATTCACTCTTGTCAATTTACAACAAAATCTAGCTTCATTTGTAAAAGATCCATATATCCTTACATCTCAAGCAAAACAAGTTTTTTATTCTAGAGAGAATGACCATTCTAATTGGTATGTTGTAATGAAAGCACCACCAAGAGGCTATCATGAGTTAGAGACAGATGATCCTATTACGGAAGTTAGCTTTGTTATGAAAGATTGTGAAGAAACCGATATGGATATTGATTCGGTTGAGAATGTTAGTTATGTTAGAGAAGATTGTGAAGGCATATTTGAGTAGATTTCCGTACTTTCATGAATGGTATGCATATTCTTTCAAACATGTCTACAACCGATTTTTTTTCTTTTTTTCCTCCTATTTTGCTATGGTAGTATAGATTACTTCTTCATTGAATGTAAGAGGTATTTTCCTTCTACCTTCTGTCCATGATTGAAATCCTGGAACCATAATATTGTGTTAAATAACTTTGTCCTATTATAAAAAAATCAAAAGAAAAAAAATATAAAAGTAGGAAAGTAAGTGCTTAAGCATAGTTAGTAGGATTGAATTTATCCAATCAACTGTCTAGCCTTTAGTAATATTTTAGAAATATAACTTTCCAATTCCCTTTGATATGTTGAACAAGATAATCAGAATAAGCTCTAATTTTACATATATTTCAAGCGTTAAGGAAAATTCAATAAAATAATTTAGAAAATCAAAAAAGGAATGGGTTTATGCAACTTTCAAAGAGTCAACATGAATGTGGTCATGATGTGGAATTTTCTAACCAAGAACACAATTCGGTCTAAATGGATGAGAAGCAAATACTTACAACAAAACGTCTACAAGCGCTTGTAGACATGTATTATAGGACGGCATTCTCTTTTCTCGTTTAACCATTATTTTCATTTTTCCACCAAATGTTATTTGATAAAAAATAACATCATGTTGGCAATTCGATGCAGGCATAGAAACGCTTGAGCTTAACATAGTACAGTTTACATCAAACAATATTGCTTCATGTGCCACATTAGGCTTTGAGAACTTTTCTTATCAAGCTGAAATAGCATAGTTCTAAAATGCAGTGCTGAAAAGCATGAACCGATACAAGATAAATTTGAATCAAAAAGAAACAAGGAAACCAAGGGCGGCTTACCCTTTTAGGTTTACCAAATATAATACAGCATAATTATTTGAACAATTTTAGATTTACCAAATTCTAAAAAGAAAATTGGTATATAAATAGATCATATCTTTTATAGAGGGGAATACAACAAGATTGTAAGACAATTATATAAGCACTTTTGAAAACAACTGCATGCTACGCATACATAAACATAATTCATAATTAATGTGAAATTTGCTAAGACCACTCAGACGTCTGCTCCTGGTGGTGGAATGTTGCGCTGTGGTGATGGCGGAGCGGGTAGCCCCCCTCTAGTGACGTTTCTTCCATCTGACATCACCACCTCTTTATCTGAATTTATCATAAAACCAAGTTATATAATATTAATTCAACATCAGCTCAAAGTGAAAGTAGGTCTTACAGATCACATAAACACTAAAATATTTACTGAAATAAATCAATACAAGAGAACTGAGAATGAAAAGAAGTCTAACCTGTTGCAAATTTAACTTCTCTTGCTTCAGTGGGTGAGATGGACATGGTTGAGAACAGGAAAATAAGCATGAAAACAGCAAAGATTAATCAGCGGAGACAAATCACTCTATCGTTATACAACTACAAAAATTAGGAAATAATGAGGCACACCAATTTTTTTTCATTCTTGATATTGGAAATAATTAGGAAATAATTAGCAAATCATCTAATTACAGTATTTAATACATGCACCAATTTTTTTTATTCTTGATGATATGTTTTCAAATAAAGTTATATTGCGTTTATTGCTCTCATTTTTGATGATATGTTGTCATACAGTGCTTTATATGATATTGTTAATTTTTTATTCTTGATGATACTCTGCAAATAATTTGTATGCCTTGTTTGAACTTGCAAATAAGTAGTTCATTGCTTGTGGTACAGAAAATGAGCAACTGTGGGAATGTAAGAACTCGGCACATGCAAAAAGAATTCAATGAGCATAAAAAGAAAAGGACAACAAATAAGCAGCTTGGAGACAATCATGCTGACGATGAGATTACGCTGTCTAAATTGGTAGGCTCATTCATTTTTCTTTTTGTTATTATTTTTGCCTATGTAATATCATTTGATAATAGCATTTGATAATTAAACAGGTAGCGTTTACGTAACAATGTTATCTTTTTTTTCTTCGCATTCAGTTAATCCAGCGGCCACCATGTACTAAATATATATAGTTTAAGACTTTAAGTATAGAAGGCAGAGGCATAAAGACAAATTTAACTTAGTTAATAATATATAGAGCTTCAGTTCAAAAGACATAAGACATTTGATATATATCTGATTAAAGCAACACAACTTGTTCCACATTGAATATCAAATCTGCCCAACCCATTCTTTTTCAGAATATTTTTTATTTTAATTTGTCAAAATTTTGTTATATTTACTTCTAGTGGATGCAGTATTCAAATAACGTTGATACATTCATACCTTTAGAGCTAGATTGAACTTTAATTCAATAGTTTCCTGCCCTAAGTTTGCGCGGCTGCTTTTCTCCAGATCCAATCGCTAGCCCTAACTTTCAATTTAAGCTTTTTACAAGCAAATAAAATACTGAGGTAGACGCTATCGTTCTGTATGCTCGCTTAATTCCATTTCTGCGTTTTGGTTTTTCTAATTTTTTTTCATTCCCTTAAACCGACGGTGACTATCTAATTTCGTAATTTGTTTAAATTAATTTCTATTTGCTGATGTCAATTTGCTTCATTATCTGGTCATTGTGGATATTTGATTCCCTGTGAACTCGTTCCCTTGAACCCAGATTAATTTTTTGTAATTTTCGATATTTTGTTTCTCCGGCAGTTGACTTTTGGAGAAAAAAAAACTGAAAGTTACATACAGATTATATTCTAAAATTTGTCTTCCAAGTTAATAATATAATTCAGAGGCGGCGATGATGAACAATGTTTACAGACCTGTAATGATTTGCGGAAATGATCGCATTCATTGAACATCTAAGGGGCTGAGTTGTCTCATATTTTAATTATTTTTATTTCGGTCATTGATTTTACTTAACTGCTTTGCTTATACAATTAATAGTCGGCCAAACTGCTAATTCTGTTCGGTCATGTAATATGCGAAGCAAAAGTACATGCTTCCCTCGCTATCCATTGCAATTCTTATTGCATTTGGACGTTGGGTAGCTACATTGCTTGTGCAATTTGCTAGAATATTGGGTTCTGATAGTTCAAACGGATTGCCTGCTCTCTGTTTTAACAGCCCAATGTAACATACGGCCCAATGATACCGGATTTGATCCAATATAAACGTAGTATCTAGACATGGATTTGTCATTCCTCACATTTATTCTGTTATTATTTATGTATTAATAGCCTCGTTCATGACAGTTGTCCTTTTATTTTTTATAAATAGAAAATAGCGAAGAAGAATAAGGCCATTAAAAGGAAAAGTCAAAAGCAAAACGAACTAGACGAACAGAGGAAGAAACCTATGAGAGAAGAGTTGTTTGAAGACCATCAAGTAGTAGACGAGGCTGATATTGAACCAGAAAATACTGATGTAATACATGACAACCCACATGCATTAGAAAATAATCAAGCTCAAATCGTATTAGAAAACAATGATGAAGTACAAGACAATCCACAAACAATTGACAACGGAGTTCAGGCTGAAGGACAATCGAGAAGAAAGCCTAGAGGGCCAACCAAAGTCAGAAGACTTCCATTCAACTCTTCGGAGCTGATAGAAGTTGAATTTAATAGTACCGGCGAACCAATAGGACCGGGGTCAGTCAAATTATCCTCTTATTTAGGACCACTTGTACGAGAAGTTGTTCCGGTTACACTAAGTGGATGGAAGCAAGTTAGTTCCGAGTTGAAAGATGTTTTATGGGAAAGCATCCAGGTTAGTATTAAAATTATAGTTTTTTATTAGACCTAACAATATAAAAGTTAATAAATTGTTAGTATTAAAATTTCGCCATATTCCTGGAACCTGCTATATGGTGGAGGAAACATGCAATGATAGGACCTCTTTTGGTGTCAGTATTCGCAAGCAAACTATAACAACTTGTATTATTGTCGCAGGCAAGGTTTAAATTGGATTCAGGTTGGCACAAAACACAAGTTTTTCATCAAATGGGCGGTATTTGGCGTGCATCAAAATGTAGATTGGTTCGGCAGGTGTTACAAGCCAAGTCCATGGAGGAAAGACTTCAATTAAAGCCAGCTAACATAAGATGTATAAATGAATGGAAGAAATTTATCAAGTTGAAAACAAGCTCGGAATTCAAGGTGCGAGAAATTTTCTTATGTACTACTAATGCACAAAAAACTAAATTAAATAGAACTGCATTGGAATTTGTATGTGCATGTCAATAATGTATGGTGCTAGTAAAACATACATCCAGCCCGTTATGAATTTGCATGTATTAATCATTCAAGGTGTGTGGGGGGGGGTGTAGTCTTCAGTTTCTTCTTTGATTATCTGTAATGAATAAAAATTGCAACTTTAAAGAACTGAAACCATATGACAGTAAATGCAATGCACTTATCATCTGAACATTTTATATCGTTATAAAAGTAGCTGGCTTTTGTTATGCAAGACTGCGTCCTTAGATCTGTATGGGTTTCAGTCAGAAAAATTATACTCCATATTATTATTTTTCGCATTCAGAAAAATTAGACTCCATATTATTTTTTTTCGCATTAATTTATTGTATACAGTGATGAGGTATAACCGGCTTCATTGGCACTTAGAGTAGAGTTCTTAAAAGTGCTTCTATACATACATACATACGTATATGTGTGTGTGTATACATACCTTTTGAGTTATATCTGTAATTGAATAAAAACTGAATATTTCTTTTGAGTTATATCTGTAATGTTTCTCTGAAATGTTAAAATTGAATAAAATTGTCAAATGTACCATTATATCGAATTGTCAAATGTTAAAATTATATCGAATTGTCAAATGTCTCTGAAATGTTAAAATTAAAATTGTCAAATGTACCATTGTTAAAATTGAATAAAATTTTGAGTTATATCTATAAATTTTCGTATACAAATATACTAAAAACTGAATATGCAATTAAAACTTTTGAGTTATATCTGTAAAGGAATATTTGTATACGAAAATTTCTTTCAGTGCTACCCTGACGCGCTTTGCATATAAACATTGGTATTGGCTCATGAATATATTTTAATTTTATTTATCTGTAATGACTAACTTGAATACTACCATAACATTCTTATTTTAGGCTGTAAGCGAGAAGAACAGAGCGATTAGACAGAGGCAGTTGCCACACACGTCCAGCCGTAAAGGAATGGCGCGACTAGCTGAAGATTTGGTAACAAAATTGTAGTTATAATTTACTGCAATATTTACGAAACTTTTAATTTAATTGCTTTTGTTATTTGCTGATTTTGAATGTAGAAAAGCGAAAGTAGCGATCGCTCTGCTGTCCCTAGAAGTGCAGTCTGGATCAAATCTCGCACTAAGAAAAATGGTGAACCGGTGAATATGATTGCTGCAGATGCTATAGTAAGTTCATACTTTTCAAATACGTATGATAGACATATAAATACTATGTTTTAATGAGTTCTGAAAAAATATAAGCTGTCATATCTGTGGTATTTAAATTTGCAAGCTTCTGAGTGTGTTGCCTATTTTAATTTAAATACCATGTTTTAGTACTGCATAATGGTTTAGTGCTGTGAAGATTGGGAAGCAATAAATGCCCTTTTTTTGAAAATTTTCATTTGGCTGTACCTTCTGAGTTCCCTACAGTGAAAGTCGGTCACACTGTTAAAAAATATCAACTTTTACTGATCGGCAGTGACTACAGCTAAATCTTTTGTCTACTCGTTTCTGTTTCAGAGTGTCACATTTATTTTAATCTTTTTTTTCCTTTTTCTTTTTTTTTGGTATTTTTTTACTGGTTGATGATCACTATGAATGTATAATGCCGGCTAAATATTTTTGATAGAACTGCAATTCAAATGCTGGATATTACGGTGATTGCTAGGGTCACCAAAGCGATGTTGACGGGCAATAATGATTTATTTATTTAGCTTTTTGGTGATGGATTCAAACGAGCACCATGTTTTTTTATTTGCACTGTGGTATTTAAAGTGCAATAATATGAAATTAATCATGTTTTGTAGGAAAAGATTAAACAAATTGAAAGTGTTTCACCATCGACCTCGCCAATTAATTATAAGGAAGATGCACTTGCACAAGTGTTAGGGCAAGAAAGACCGGGTCGACTTAGAGCGATGGGAAGAGGAATGAGTCTTAGTAGAGCGGCTTTAGCGCAAGTTAAGGATAAGCATACACAACAACTTGAAAGCAATGTGTCGGACTTAGAGAAGAGATTTCTACGACTAGAGAAAAATCAGGTGCAAATTATCACTACATATTGCATTGTTAAAATAATAAAGGCATCAGTTTCTCTGAAATGTTTCTTTCACGCAAACTATCTCAAATAATTGAACGATCGGTTTTTCATCGTTATACGGTTATACCAATAAATCCAGGTTACGGTTTCAAAATTAATTCAAAGAACCGAGCAAATACTATGATAAAACCACTATGTTTCGTTAAGCAGACCAAGTTACTATTATTTGTTGATACCATTTGTACTACTGTCCGCCATGCTCGGCCATTAAAGTCCACCAAAAAAAAACCGAAAATCATAGAAGTTGACAATAAAAT
The DNA here is from genome assembly GCA_030737875.1 of Allium sativum. Lineage (NCBI taxonomy): Eukaryota > Viridiplantae > Streptophyta > Magnoliopsida > Asparagales > Amaryllidaceae > Allium > Allium sativum. Next base: position 807,347,883 of record CM060922.1, on the reverse strand, counting down.
TATATATTGCTGAGAGCACCACCATTTGATTAACAAAACTACTCAAACTAATCTCATACTGTCCGAATATAACTGAATCTTATAAAAGGTATAAAAGGGAAATTATAAATTTTATCTTGGTTTTTCTTTTCTATTTTGTTTTCTCTTGACACATAAGCATACAGATCAGAATGTAGTACAAAGGTGTTTGAAACTATAACTGAATCTGGCTTTGTTATATGGAATTTAATTCAGTTTGTGACATTGCCAATTTTTTTTTTTAATATGTAAAATGTTTACATATTGACTAGCAGCAGTCCAATTTTTTTTATTTGGCCAGCTGATCTATCTATGATTTTATTTTGTGATATTTGGATTCACAAAATTTAAATTTCATAGAGAATTGAACTTAAAACATTCCTATTACACTGATATTGATCAAATAGGACGACCTTAAGTTATTACAGAATTCTTGACTGACAAACTGGAATATGTTAAGCATATTTTAACATATTTTATGCTCTTGTTTTGATGTTTTTCAATATTGTTAAAAGGTCATGAATCTGTTTAATATTTATGGACTAACACGATTAGAATTTTGGTGGATGACCATTGTTGCATGAATGATATTGTATCTTAGCATTTTCTACATATGTATATATTATATATATATCAATGTGATTGATCAGTTAATTATGTTTGTAATGCTGAGTTATTAGGTTATGGAAACAATTTCGAATCATTTTGAACCTGAATAGTTAATTTTGTTAATTACGCCGAGTTTAAAAGGTTAAACAAATACATGTATAATCCTTAGCTTACAATCATATTCATATTTGTATATGTGATACATATGTATAGTATGGTTTTAAATTTTAAATCATATATTTATATATGTACATATATACTACACAAGATATTGTATCTTATGTAAATCTGCATATATTTGTAATTGTACAAATTTTAAAAGGTTAACGAGCATTATGTGTGAAACAGACGTATATACCATATGTATATCTAAAATTGATATGATCAAAAATTTTATTTGAACCTATGCATCCTTTTAAAACTCTGATATTGTATATTTTGGAACATCATGGTTTTAAAATGTTCTAGGAAACCACAAATGAGATTTGTTGATTCACCTTTTAAATCATTATGTGTTAAAATGTCTTATGAAGACATGAATTAGCACATAATAGTTGTATGCATGGATTTCAATGATGAAATGTCGTCTTGTTTATATCTATGTATGACTGCATATGATCTGATAACCTGTAGTTGCACCATAATAATTTGATAAAACATCAAGCAGGATCAATGTCCTTAACTTTAGTATAAAACACTTGAATGTTCACTTGATATTAATACATTCTTGAATCTGTGTAAACAAATTGCTATTGCTATGATTTTAAACTTGAAGTATTACCTGCTTGTATATCTTAAATATTACATTTGTATATAATTCTAACTAAATTAATATTATCTAAGATTTTGCAGAGTAGACACAGTGGGACAGAAGTAAACAAACCTCAAGTAATTTTTTTAAATTGGTTTCGCATCGTTCTTATTTTAACTTTTTATTCAATTAGTATCATTATTTTCCTATGTTTAAATGTAGTGTAACTTTGATGAAAATATGAAGAAGTGTGATTTATTGGATTGGCGAGGGAATGAAGAGATCATTGCTGAAGGAAGATTCGTGTCAGATGATCCAAACCAGCTTGTCAATGATGTTCCTTTAGGGCCGGATGCGATGATTATTTTTGTTGAAAATCCAACCAAGATAGATGCTTTTGTATGGAGGCCTACAACTTCTTTCTCACTTATTGGGGAGGCAAAGGATTATTTAGTGGCATGGCCGAAGAATAGTGTTGTTCTACATTCAACCGATCACAATGGAGGAGGAGAAGATAAGGTAAATATTTTTATTCACAATGACCATGCAATTTTATTATATACATTTTTTACTAAATAAATATTTTTACATCTAATAGAGTCGAAGTAGCAGCTTGGAATGCAAATGCAAGATTTTTGATTGGGGAGGGAGCAAGGAATTAGTGGCTGTAGGACGATTACATTCGAGCATCTCGGAGGAAATTGTTAACGATGTTCCGCTTGGACCATCAGCTATGATTGTTCGGATAGATGAACCCCTAAATCCAGAAGCTTTTTTGTGGAGGCCATCTCCTGGTTTGTTCCGAATTGGAGATGCTGCTGGTAAGAAGGTTGCATGGCCTGAATCGCAAGTAGTTGTTGAGACAAGTGATAATACAGTTACTACTACGACTAAGGATGTCGTGAAAACATTTACGGTACTTGATTTTTATGTTGTCTTTTATTTTTTCAAGGATTAGCAACTTGAATTTTTTTTTCTTTTTTCAACTTGCAGACTGCAAGTTCAAAAACAAACAATAAATGCAAGATAATGAGTTTATCGGGAAATGGGAAAGTAGTAAAGTAGTAGCTTTAGGACGGGTGGAGTCAACCGATCCAAATGCACGCGTACATTTCAAACCTCTAGGAAACAATGCAGTTAAAGTTTGGATAGAAACCGTAAAAGAGCCGGAAGTAGAGCTATGGAGGCAGACATCCGAATTTCAGTACATGGAAGATGCGCTCTCTTCTACTATAGCTTGGCCTGCTGAGCACGTCATAATGGAATGAATTTTAAGTAAGTCTTTACCGTTTAATTTTTATGTTAATCTTAGCCAGCTACATTAAACAGAAACTGCATATGAATTCATCTGTTTTTCATGCATCTAGCCAGCAACTTGAAAATGTCACTTGTTTCCGTGTCAGTAATGTTACACAAGAGAATAATGCATACGAAAATTGCACACAAACATGACATATTAGTTGATGTACACAATCCTTTTTAGCTGCACACAATCATGCCTGTTCAAAAAAAGAACAAACAAATTTTATTTTTATGATTATTTTAAGTTAAAAGGCTCAAACGTAGTATACGATATTTTGTGCATTTCACCATGACGGCATCGTACTTTCAGGCCGACGTTGGTTATGTTGACCTTCAAAAACCACAGATTCATTGGCATAAAAAACCAGTTTTCAAAAGTTCATTTTTGAACAGAATAATTAGTTTTGAACGGCGAATAAAGTTTTAAATAATAACAATATTACCAATCTTAGTAATAATTACAAAAATCAATGGATTACCTCGGATCTTAATTTGTAAGATGATAGCTTGACTGCAGTATATCTGATGAACCTAAGGGTGTGATGCAAATTTGAGATCGGTAACAGATTAGGTTTCGTGAGAGGAGAAGAACGCTAACTTTGTGAATTAGATGGTGGGGTAGTTGTGGGCATGGACGTACGCAGATATTTCACCGAGTGGGGGCGGGAATTTTGTTATTTCAGTTTTTGAATTTCAGACAAACAATATGTTATGTTAGTACTAAATATACCTATAATTCAAAAATATGTATACTATCATTTGATATAACCATGAAAGATATCATCACATAATATATAATTTTTCAGATATCACATCAATTTTACTTTATTTTTTGAAATGTCACCCCTAACTAAGATTCTATACAAGAAAATTCTTTCATCTGCATATTATGAAAGTGTTAAATCTTTATTGGTTTCAATGTTGAGGATGATATATAGAAACATAACCATCAGGTTTATCATGTTAAAAAAGTTAATTTTGCTTATGTAAAGTATATAAATATAAACTAGAATAATCTTACTTAATTGTAACAATATCATGAGAAAATTAAATGGAAATGCAATTTAAAACAAAAAACAGTTAGCTTCTGGTGTTGGACATAGTTAGATATCTTAGCGTATGCTGTTCATGTAGAAAGTAAACAGAGGAGGATATGATTATGAGCAACAATAAAACTATAAAAAGTAAAGCAGCATATAAAGTTTTACACAGATTTGATTTTGTGTGGAGAATGGAGATATTCTTCATTGATGATGGTTTTGTACATAATGCAGAATGAAATAATATACAGATCACTTGCAGTGTATATATAATACTGGTAAAATGAGACCTAATATTGGTTTGATAAAGATAACGGTAGCTTATCATGTTGTGTCCATTTCTTTCGATAAAGCAGCAGCAGGGTACCGGTAAAAGATAAAAAAATATTCTCAGTGGGGTCGACGGCCCCCACTAGGCCTTAGCTGCGTACGTCATTGGTTGTGGGTTTGGATATTAGTTGCGAGAGAGGAGAAGCCATGAAAAAAAATTAACGGAGAGAACGCGGAGAAAACATCTGGTGCGCGAATATGATCCCGAATTTCAATGGCACGGACAAATTTCATCCCGAATTTCAGTGCCACGGTCAGTTTGATGAAAAGCTTCCGCTAACTTTGTCTATATGTTACTGGCTTTTTTTATATGAAAGCCACTAGTAAAATAATAATACTATGGAAGAATTGCATTTGAATTTTTCACGAGTTTCAGTTGAAATTAATTCTTTGTTCGCTTACCTGACTAAGGACTTAAATCTGATGGATCTATACATTAAACAGAAACTGGATATGAATATAAGCCTAAGGCGTGTACATCTTGTAAATTGTGCGTGATACAGTAGGCTTTCATTTCCTGTTGCTCATTTTTTGTATACATATTACTAAACGAATGAACCAAGAGTAGTTTTCTGAATGGTAATCTTTTAATAGTTTAAATAATAGTTTACAAATGGAAATGTTCGGGCTAACATGATTTTAACTTATAAGTAAAAATGTTCGGTCTAATTTGTCAGTGAAATTGCTTCCACTCGCAAATTCTGTTTCTTCCCCAATTAGTCTGTATTTTAGTTTCTAAGTTGCATTTTTTTTAATGTGTTTGTGCATGTGCGTGTGGCACATACTTCTAAAATAGTTAATATATATGGTCTGTGCATTTTGTGAGCTTATATTTAAACGTGGATGATGTGTTTTATATACAAAGAAAGGTTGAATTCCTGAAAATGACATTGGTTAGAGCATGACAAAACCTTGTACTAATTTTTACCCGCTGAAAACAAATACGAATCTAGCGTGTATTCTGTATCTTGTCGGTAACCACATATTCAAAACATTGAATTCAATTTTGTTTAAAAATTTAGTTTCATTTTTTATGTAACTTGATGTAGATTTTCGTGGGCGCAGAAACGCCAACATGCTTCATTTCTTCCAGGTAAATAGTCTCAACTCAGCATAGCTGGATAACATTATGACAGTCATGATAAATATTTATTTAAGTCATACAAATATTACTCATCAAAACTACATTCATATATTGATTTGTTAAGCCAGTGGAACTTTTATTATCAACTTAGGTGGCGGAATTGTTAGATTATCACATAATTAGAGAAAGTTAATTATGTAAAGATATTAAAATTAAATAGATTCTTTCTAATCTGAATATTCTGTCCCTTGAACTTTGAACCCTTAACTATTGGCACACAGTCGCGTAAATGTTCTGGGAGACTCTTTGTGAACTGAATGTGCAATGCAGTTTGAAAATTTTCACCTAATGTGATGCAGAATCGGTGTTCTTTATAATGACAAAATTATTTTAAAATAGCTAAGCATAAGTTTCTATATACACAGGTGATCATGTGGTTTTCTTCATCTTGAATTTGGTAGAGTTAATGGGCCTCCTCCTCACATTGAAGCCATTCTTTTATATCACACAGTGAAGGTGGTAAGCCATAAGTACTAAATAAGTTTTCTCTTTTTTTGCACGGAAATAGAACAAAATTCTATTTATATCACACAGTGAAGGTGGTAAGCCACAAATACAGGTTTGCGGATTGATTTACTGCGCATTATTCATCTTTCTATACAGTCGTACTGGCCATGCCCATAACATTTATTTTTATTAAATGAATATAATGAAACCGAAACGTACGGCGGATGCCACGGGTCCTGCTTAATTACTGTAGTATAGTATAGGAGAACCTTGAGTGATATGAATGAAGGTATGAAAACTTATATCTTCTTTTGATGTACATATTGAACTGCACGTCTGCACCAAATCAATGTTAGCTTTTGAAATAGTGCATCGTTTGAGCTGCATTTCATATGAATCAAATTAGGTAGGTACATATACGCATGTACGTATGTGGTGGCGATTAATTATGTGGTCCAAGACTTCTTTTCATCCACTTCATTCATGAGTCATGACGGCCTCGAGTCTACTTGGCATTTTCTTCGGATGCTTGCTAGTTCCAGAAGCATGAATGCCACTGTTATAATTTTCTTCGTTTTTATTATTATATACTATTTATTTTGATGAAAAGAAAGAAAGGCTATAAGGTATATTCCTGAGATACAACAGATAAGTCATAGCAGATTTATTCCTATATTCAAAGCAGCGACTTCAGATTATTCATTCTAAAACAATCGGCATGCATGACTTCTTTTGTTTCTCCTGTACTTTGGTTCAATTTCTAAAATATTCTGCTTACCTAAACAGTCAACCAAGCATTGATCAACCATATATTACAAAGATACTAATGGACCGAAATGATACAGCCGAAATAAGAAATGATACAGCCGAAACTTACTGCCAATTTTTGCAACTTTTTAACATGTCGTGCACTTACTGCAGTGAACTTACTGCCAATTTCTATATTTGCAGGTGAGGAAAGAAGAAATGACTTTGGTGATGGTGCTGCGATTACCAATGGAAGGGTGTCTTTTGTGTGTTAACTGAACTGTAAACTATGTTATGCATTTTGTGTACTTAAGTTGACATTAGTACTGAATTAGGTGTTAACTCATGTATTGAATTTCTTTTGTTAGTTGATACTTTATTTGCTATTAGTATATTTTCTGTGTTCATCTTATAACTTGTTAAGAATATTCATTTTGATTATTATTATTAAAATGCATGAGCTATTATAACAGTAAACCTGCGCTATGAATAATCTCATATTTATTGAGATTTAGATGTATAATAACGGTAAATCTGAGCTATTGTACTGATGTGGCATAGCGGCTAAAATGTGTTATTGTATTGATCAAGCATAGCGGCAATATTGAGCTGTCAAAGGGGTTAGTAACACTATAACACGTTTATTAATAACGCTGAATATCTGTTATTGAATACATATTTTATAACGGCAACATTGTGTTATAAATATTTTCTCTTTGAATGAGATTTCGATGTATTATAGCGGTCAGTAGGCGCTACTGTAATAATATAACATAACGGCCAAATACCGCTGTCAAGGAGTATCATTAATAACGGCATTGAAAGCGTTATAAAAGTTTAGCAGTTTTTAATAACATGTTCATATACAGCAGTTATGAAACCGCTATCTTTCTTATTAATAGCGGTTTTAGGCCGCTATAAAACATCAGTTTTGTTGTAGTGCCTCCTTCGAAGTATAAGTAGTGGGTTGTCTTGCGTTATTTTAGCATTTGGTTGACCAATAATTGTTGCTATGAGGGTGGTTCTTGCACCTTCTTTTTGATTGTTTTCCTGTACAAATTCATTCATTTGTAAATAAGAAATAATTCATTTTCTGCAATGTCTGTTAGCCACTAGTTTTACACTTATGTAAGAATGCAGGTCTTACTATGGTTGTGTAATGAAGTTATGGTAGGGGGAAATATGTGTATACATATATGCCCCCAGTCGATTTCAAAAAACTATTCAAGACTTAATCAAGTAGTCTGAATGTCCCCAATTTTCTGATGGGATTGCATTTTCTGTGTCGTCAATGCCTGTCGTTTTTTCTGGCATTTTTTTTATACTCTCCTGTCTTATACTCAGGTTAGAGTTCTTACTGAGGCGGTCTCTTGTCTGGGTGCACCTTCACGCCTCAGAGGACGTCATCTTCCCGTCCTTTATACTCTCTCTCAGTTCTCGAGAGTTAGTGTTAAGAATGTCGTCTTCCCATTCTTTTATGTCTTATCGCACAAGTAGTCGTTGTGCTTTTTCTTGCGTATAAACTGTTTTCAAGCTTTCAGGTTTTAAATCATCTTATATTCCATAATCCCAACAGAATAGTAGATGAAGGTATATATATATAATGCATGAAAGTAAATGACACACGATATTTTTATAGTGGTTCGGCTAAGTCGTAGCCTACATCCACTTTATAGTTCTTTATTCATATCATCTGACTTTCCTAAGGCAAGTCGTGCCTTTTTTACAGAGTTCATAAGAAAAATAGCATAGCGTACAACACTTCTAATCCAAATATCGCATCAAGTGTTGGGCATTCCATGCTCTAGGTACCTCTTCGCCATCTACGGTCGTTAACTTGAAGGTTCCTGTTTCAAGTTTCCGTTGGATGACAAAGGGTCCTTCCCATTTTGGACCGAGGTGAGGAAGGGATGGAAAGATTCTCTTTAGCACCAAATCTCCTGGTTCAAAAGTCCTAAGGCAAACTTTTTTGTCGTAATAGCGTGCCATCTGACGTCGATGTCTTGCCGCGCGCAAATCTGCTTCGTCCCTTTTTTCTTCAATTTCATCAAGAGACTCGAGCAAGAGCGCCCGATTCGTCATCGGGTCATAATACGTCACCCGGTGGGAAGGAACTTCAAGCTCTACCGGAATTACTGCTTCTGAACCAAAAGAGAGAGAGAAAGGGGTATGACCAGTAGCTGTCTTAAATGTTGTTCGATATGCCCAAAAAGCTAAGGGCAATTCGTCAACCCATTTTGCCTTTGCGCGCTCTAACCGTTTCTTGAGGATGGATTTTATAACTTTGTTTATTGCTTCTACTTGCCCGTTCGACTGCGGATAAGCAACCGCAGTATACCGTTTGTCGATCTTATATTTCTGGCAGAAATTTTTGAATTCAGCACCATCGAACTGGGTTCCGTTATCAGTTATAATGGTTCTTGGGATCCTGAATCGGCATATAATATTTCTAACCACAAAACTTATCACCTTCCTCGCCGTAATCTTGGTTAGGGGCTCAGCTTCCACCCACTTCGTAAAATAGTCCACATCAACTATTGCATATTTCGCTCCTCCATTAGCAATTGGTAGAACTCCGATGATATCAATTCCCCACGTGGCAAAAGGCCAAGGACTTACCATCGATTTGAGTTGACATTGCTCTGCGGATTTTGGCAAATCTCTGGCACTTATCGCAGCGTCGTGAATAATCAGCTGCATCTTTATTAATTGTAGGCCAGAAGTATCCATAACGCAATATCTTTTTCGCTAAAGTCTGACCTCCTGTATGATCTCCACACTCACCTTCGTGTACTTCTCTTAGTACACGTTTGATGTCGTCGTGTGCTATACATCGTAACAGGGGCATAGAAAATCCTTGCCTATAAAGAGTATCATCTTGTAGGACATATCTGGTAGCCTTGCGAACTATAGCCCTTCTCTCACTCTTCTTTGATGGGAGTGTCCCATTCTTAAGGAAGTTCTTAATTGGGGTCATCCACGACTCCTTCTCCGGTTCTGCTTCGAAAGCGAACTCAATTTCCATCGACTCAAAGCTTGGCGATTCCAACGTTTCAATTGGAATTATTTCAGTTTCTTCTGGATTGTCGGAACTAGCTAGCTTTGCTAGCCTGTCTGCCTTCTGGTTTTCGGCTCTTGGGATATGCGTTATACTGTACCGCTCCAGGTTGCTCAACAACTTTTCCACTTTCCCGAGGTAGGCGATGAGTCGAGGTCCCCGAGCCACAAATTCCTTTCGCACTTGGCAAACAACGATTTTGGAGTCGCAGAATATGTCCAACATTTTTATTCCGAGGTCTTTAGCAAGCTTCAGCCCGGCAATCAGGGCTTCGTATTCAGAGTCATTGTTAGTCGCCGAAAATTCTAATCGTAGAGCGTAATATAACGACCGTCCTTCAGGAGTAACTAAGACGATTCCAGCTCCGGACCTTCGGTCGTTCCTGGCTCCATCTGTGTATAGCTTCCATGGATCTATCTCTAACTCATCTTCGGACTTGACCACTCTGTCATCGATTACTTCCTCCTCTGGGATGGTGAACTCTGCTATAAAGTCTGCCAGAGCTTGCCCCCTGATCGACCTTCGTGGCTGAAAATTTAAATCAAACTGACTTAATTCAATATTCCATTTGATCAATCGTCCCGATGCTTCGGGTCTCTGCAATACCTGGCTTAAAGGTTGGTCAGTGTATATGGATATTGGGTTAGCTTGGAAATAGTGACGAAGTTTTCGGGAGGCGATTAGGAGGCTGTAAGCGAGCTTCTCAATCTTTGGGTAGTTGCGTTCTGCCGCTGCCAATTTCTTGCTTACATAATATACTGGCCTTTGCACTTTGTCTTCTTCTCGAACCAAGGCTGTGCTAACAGCGTGAGCCGAAACTGCCAAGTAAACAAATAACTCTTCGTGATCCACTGGCTTTGACAAAATCGGTGGTTTTTCTAGCAATTCCAATAAATTTCGAAAGGCCTCAACACAATCCGGAGTCCATTCGAAGTTATTCTTTCCCCTTTTAATCAAATCAAAAAACGGGACGCATTTGTCCGTGGCTTTGGAGATAAACCTACTCAACGCAGCTACTTTCCCCGCAAGACTTTGGACGTCTTTAATTCTCCTCGGCTCTTCAATGTTTCTAATCGCTGCTATTTGGCTGGGATTGATTTCAATTCCTCGGGAGCTCATAATGAAGCCTAGAAATTTTTCCGATGCCACTCCAAATGAACATTTCAAAGGATTCAACTTCATCCGATACTTTCGCAGGATACCAAACATTTCTGCCAAGTCTTGCGTATGGCTGGAGGACTGTTTCGATTTGACAAGCATATCATCCACATAAACTTCCATAGTCTTCCCTATTTGATTATAAAACATTCTGTTCACCAGGTGCTGATAAGTGGCTCCGGCGTTTTTCAATCCGAACGGCATGACCACATAACAGTATAACCCCAAATTTGTAATGAAGCTCGTATGTTCTTGATCTGGCACGTGCATAGGAATTTGGTTGTACCCGGAATATGCGTCCATGAAAGAAAGAAGTTCGTGTCCCGCTGTTGAATCTACAAGCTGGTCAATCCTGGGAAGTGGGAAACTAACTTTCGGGCAAGCTTCTGAAAAATCAATGCAAGTCCGCCACTTTCCATTCGTCTTCTTTACTAAGACGGGATTCGATATCCAGTCGGGATATGTCGAATCTCTAATAAATCCGTTATGTTTCAGTTTCTCCACTTCTTCTTTCAGAGCAGCCGACCTCTCTGGGCCCAGCATACGTCTCTTTTGCTTTACCGGCGGGTGTTTCGGGTTTACATTTAGTGAATGACTTATGATGGATGACGATATCCCACACATGTCAGCGTGGGTCCAGGCAAACACGTCCAAGTTTTCCTTCAGGAAGTCGGCTAGTTCTTTGGCCCGACGTGGATCGTACTGGGATCCAATCTTCAAAACTCTTGTTGGATCAGCTTCATCAATGGGAATGTCCACTGTCGCTTCATTAGGAGTTGCATTTCTAGTCTCTGGTTCCTCGTCTTTTCTGGGATCCAGGTCTTCAGGCGTTCCTTTGGGCAACTCCTTCGGGGCCGATCCCTCTAATTGCTACACCGAGCCCTCCTTTGGAGAAGGCGAGGCATCTTTACTTTCGATGTTAAGTCCTTTCATCAACATTTTTAATTAGGCAACATAGCAGGCCCGTCCGGAGACTTGATCCCCTCTCATTACTCCAGTTCCGGCTTCAGTTGGGAACTTAAGCAATAAACACCAAGGGGCGATGCAAGCCCTGAACTCAGCAAGGGCAGGCCTTCCCAAAAATGCATTATAAGGCGAATCTACGTCCAACACTACGAACTGAAGCATCCGTACTCTTCGGCGTTCTCCTTGCCCCAAGGTTGCGGGCAATTCTATGTACCCTATTGGAGCTGTCGATGCCCCGTTGAAGCCTCGGATCCAACCTTCGCATGGCTTCAAATCTTCAGATTCTAGCTTCATCTGATTGAATGACTTTTTAAATAAAATATTAACAGAGCTTCCATTGTCTACTAACACCTTATGAACCAAGGCCGGCCCAATGGTGGTAGTAATGACCAACGGATCGTCGGTGGGTGACTGGATCCCGGCATTATCTCTGCTACGGAATACCACGTCATCAAACATTGTCTTTTGCTATTTTATGGGAGCGATATCTTCTAAATCATCACATTCATCCATATCTACGTGCTTGGCAGCATTTACATATTGATCCATTGCTCTAAAACTGTGGATTGCTGGGTGGGGTCCACCCACTATGGAGTTGATAACAATTCCCTTGCCTTTCTGCTGCGTTGTAGGCTTGGGAGCAGATTGAATCTGTTTTGGAGCCTGCTCTCCTTGCCCCCTGTCCCTCGGGGCAACCTTATATTCATCCAGTTTCCCTTCGCGCAGCAGCTTCTCAATCAAGTCTCTCAAATGTCGACATTCATTAGTTGAATGCCCATGAGTTCCATGAAACAAACAAAACTTACCAGTTGCCATTTCTTTCTCCGTTGAGTCGCGAGGTGGCGGTCTTTTATATTGCAAAACATTGTATGTATCCAAGTAAATGTTCTCCAGAGTGTCGTTCAACGGTGTATAATTCTCATAAGTCTGGAATCGGGGTCTTTTGTCAGGATCACTTCCCCTATTTCTATTTCTTCTGTTACCATTCGCGTTACGATTATTGTTGTTGCCCCCATTTCCAGAATTGTCGTTTCCACTCTTGTTTCCCACATTCACTTCAACTTTCCCGGAACTTTCCCCAGACTGCTTCACGGCGACGTTACTCTGAACATTTTCTTTTGAAGCTGCTCCAGACTTTCTCTTTCGGTTTGCCCTGGCCTCCTCTCGTCTTAAGTGAATATCGGCCTTTTCATAGAATAACTCTCTCGTGGAGGGTGTCTTCCCAGAAAGGTAATCTCCAAACTCGGAGTCAGGATCGACTCCTTCCATTAAAGCCATCAGGATGGTGGGCTCATGCGGGTCACTAACTTCAGTCATAGCTAAGTTGAAACGGTCGAGATATGACACAAAGACTCTCCTGGCGCCTGCTTAATTCTTGATAATTCAATAACACTTTTAGACTTTCGGGTATGGAGTCGGAACTGATTCATAAAACGTTCGCTCAATTCCCTATAATTCGATATCGAACGAGGGGGAAGTCGGGTAAACCATAGCAGCGCCACATCTTCTAAATAGATCGGGAAGGCTTTACACTTCACTGCGTCAGGAGCAGCAGCAGCATTCATGAGCCACGAGTATCGCATCAAATGCTGTTCCGGATCGGTTCTCCCATTGTACTTGTCCATCTGCGGCAGGTTAAAACGTCGGGGAAACTGAAAATTGAGGATGTCGTCAGTGAAAGGAGTATGGCTTCGCTCAATGCCATAATCTTCATTGGTATAGTTCCGGCTTTCGGACATAATCTGGCGCACCATTGCATGTACGTCAGCATTAGTTAGGGGCCGCTCAGGCTCCCTGGTCCTGGTATCCGGGTTCCTCCTGGGCTCTTGTTCAGGAGATGCCCTTCTTCTTTGAGCTGCTTCTGCTCTGCTTCGTTCCCTGCGCTCCCGGTCGATCTCGGGAGGAGGGGGCTGGAGCATTTTCCCTTGAGTGGGATTAGTATGGTTAGGGTCTCTCAATCTTGGATCATTGGTTCCTAGTGCTCGCGCAATATCCTCGCGGGACCCCAAAGACCCGAACGTCAGTTGCTCCAAATTCTGAGGTCGTTCGAGCGGCCTTCTTTCATGGGGCCGTTCTTCCTCGGAAGAAGAAGACTGATCCATTGGTGTGTGGCGAACCGGGGATGGGGTTCTCTGTCTACGGAGTTCGCTAATTTCCCTGCTCATGAGTCTCATGTTTTCTTGCATCATGAGATTGGTGCGCTCGTGGATTTTCATAGCCTCCCTAGTACTCTCAAGCATGTCAAGTAGGCGCGAGAAATCTCCTTGAGTGATAGGTGCGGATTGATTGACCTGATCATTGACCCTGGTGGCTGGAGTCGGAGCATTTGTAGGGGCTCGAGTAGAGGTTCCAACATCACCAAGTGACGGGTCGGTTCGGAGATGGGAAATCGGGTCGGGTCGGAGCTGGGAAGCCTGTTCGAGTCGGAGCTGGAAAGCCAGGTCGGGTCGGCGTAGGGCGAGTTGCTCGGGTCGGTTCAGGTTGGGGGAGTGCACTGCTTCAGATTCTCCTACCCGGATCGGATCGGAGCTCTCCCCCTGAGTGCGGTTCGGATTTCCTGTATCAGTCCGTTCTGCTGCTGAGCTCTGCCCACGAGACCTTGTCACAACTGCATTTTGCTGATCTTCACCAACTCCGTTCCCCCGACTAGATTGAACTTCCTTGCCTTTTCCTTTGGCCATAGTTCTTCAACAATCAATTCAACAAATATTCAAGAGCGTCGAAACTTGAGGATTAACTTCTTTGAACTCAACGGTCCAAAAAGTAGAACGATAATCCCGAAAAACAGAGAATTCAGATGATTATCAGTGAAAGCACCAAAATGTTAGACCAAAAAGTGGTTCTAACACCCAAATTGACTAAAAGCAGAATGAAATAAGATCAAAAGTAAAATAGAGACACAGAAATTATAGTGGTTCGGCGAAGAAAAGCCTACGTCCACTTGTCAATCACTATTCTCAATGATATAGTTGCAATTACAATGAGATATTCACTCAATTTCACTCACAACACACATACATTCACTCAATTGTCTCAAAACAAATGTTGAAAGACGATTTGGATTATCCGGGAGTGCTGGAATTCGGTTTATGAAAGTGGTTGAACTCTCAAAGTGCCAAAAAGAAGATCCTTTTCGTTGTCTCCAGGCAGGGTATTTATAGGTGAAAATTTGCTCAGAACCCGATCCGGATCGGAGCCACGTGTCTTCCATCCCATCATCCTCGAGTTCGGATGGATTTCAGTGTTGACAACGCATTAGAGCAATGAACGTTGTGGGCAGGAACTAGTCATAACCGCTCCGAATAACCAGGCGATCATGGGGGAGAGTGAGGTGGAATATGGGTTCGGATCGGAGGAGCCTGCAGTGGGGGTTCGGATCGGAGTATCCGATCCGGATTAACCCAAGACTAAGTCTTCATCCACTTTTGCTCCGTTCCGATATGTCTCTGTAGCAGGTAGCCCTCCGCTCCAACTGGCAGTAGGTTGCTCTCCGATCCGAACAGCAGTGCCTCTCTGATTCCAACAATACCAGCTCACCGATCCGAACAGCAAAACCTCTCCGATCCGAACCACTACATTTCTCCGATCCGACCCGCTATAATGCTTTCCAAGTTCTTCAATGTTTCACATCTCGACTTTGTGTTGCCCAGTTCACAAAGTGGGCTAACAATAAATGTCATTTGCAAATTCTTACTATTAATATTCATTATCTATAAATCGTATATAAAATTCTATAATAGAATGTAGATTATTACTCAAGTTAGTTTATCTTAAGTCCAGTTAAAATTTACAATTTTAAAACCCTTCCTGACTTTCCTTCTATCAATTCCTATTTTTGCACACCATTTGCATTAAACCCTTATTCACCTCAATCATGAATAATATTTCTGAAGATTTACCTATACTTGACTTATTTAGCCAACTTGAATTCATACTTACAAATTCAAGTTTCAATTCTATTTATAATTTCTATTTGTAATTCGGTTGATTTGGCTTTTTGCTTACCTGAGAAAAAAGAAAAGAATGAAAGGCAGAGACTTAGAATCAATTCGTTGGTTTTATAAAGGAAGAAAGGGAAAGTGGAGTGATCGATTTTCTCTACTGGAACGAATGGTAGAATGTAATATATATAGATGAAAACAAAAGGATAGAAAAACCATCGATTTCACATGGTATAGGTAGGGATAGGAATAGGCATGTGATAGGTAGGCCTGTAGTGTACCTTTGTTGGCTAGCTTAGGGTAGAAGGAAACAATTTGATACAACATTTATTTAATTGAACTGACGTGGTTCCAGCCCCTTAAATTCAAAATATCTCGTGATTTCGAACTCTTATTTGAGCGCAACAATTGACATCTCTAGGGTTATACCACTATTCTGAACATACTGGAACAAGTTTCAAAGCCTAACTCGATTGTGTGGAGAAGATATCAATTTTAGTCAATGATTAAAAATTAAATTCGATTTAATTATTCCTAGGTGTTTTCTGATCGTACGTTCAACCAATAGATCCAAAAGCTACGAAATTCAGGCTCTAGTAAAAATTCCTTATTACAGATCCGATGGAATTGGTTTCATCGAGTTCTGAGACAATTTGAAATATCGCTATTTTTAAATTCCATACTAAATCGATATAATATAAATTGACTCAAAATAAACAAATCTATTGATAATAAATTATTATTATCATATATACAAAATGAATTCATATAACTCCCAAAATAAACATATATTGAATTTTAAACTCAATATTTCATTTTCAAGTTAAACCATGATTCAATTTATTTAAAATCCTTTTATTTAATTAGATAAATCATTATGGTTTATAAAGATTCCAAAGAGACTTTCTAAAGATTTGATTTGGACATAACTCACAATGTAAAATATGAAATCTTAGTTTTTCTCTCTTATTAGAAATTATAGTTTAATAGATTCGAACATTTCTTGTTTCAGCGAATTCCAACTTATAATGGATCATGTACACTAAATTGAAGCTCAAAACTAAATATTACAAACTACCATGCCCGTGTGAGCTCGTTTTTATTTAATATATATTTATACATTCAATCCTCATTAAATAAATAAATTCTATATAAAAATCCATTTATATTACTAATTCAACATTCAAAACAAATTTAAATATTCAAAATTTAAGCGACCAAAAATCTGGATCGTTAGATACCTTATTAACTTCCCACAATCAGCTTATGTAACTCGACACTCACCTCAACACCCTTTAGCTCCAACAACCTTCACTGCCAACTCACTAGTTTCCGATTTCACTCAAAAATCCTTAACTTTGATTTTCATTTAAACATTAACTTTTGTCAATAAATTTTTTTCAAAACTTTTCTAACTCCCTATATTTCCGAAAATGTTTACTAGAGTCTCCCTTGTATAGAGAGACTTTTGCAATATGACAAGAGAGATTTAAAAGTATACATCAGCCCACACAGTCGGAAAACAATTCATATTTCTTATTTTGGTATCTTTTTTGTAGGCGTACCATGTATAACCATTTACAAAGCGAGTTCGCTTAATAATTATGCAATCTACTTATCCAAATCCAAGCCATATAGCTCCATGTACCTGTACTTACACTATTTAAGCAAATAAGTTTCCCAAAACATAAAGTTTAATAACAATTCATTTGTTCTACATATATTTCATAACCAACATTCTATTTAAACACGTAATTTCATAAGAAATTTTAGTTCCCAACGTAGATGATCTATTTTCAATGATTTATATATTATTCCAATCAACTTTGAATGATTTCAAACCATATTTGCATGCACTATAATTATATTTTATTTAATATATAATTTGTATTCATTATACATATATTCATTTGTTAACTTGTATGAACCAACCACATATATCCAACAAGTCATACATGTGTGATTCATGTATACTAACAAACCATTTTTCGGTTTTAAACATTCAATCAATATTCCATATTTTAATACTTACTTATTCGATTCATATATCATTTCTTCAAATCAAATTGATTCTTATATTGTTAAATTCATTACATTCATACTCATTCCCAATGTATCCATATTTATTTTTATGGATTCTAATTTAATTTATTCAACCAAATCTTGTTTTATAAATTCATATATAATTTTGAAGTAAATTTATAGTTATCAAATTTCCTTGAACATTTTTCTAACACCTTAATTTTCTACAAAATTTCGCTAGCATCTCGTTTGCACAGGTCAATCGGTACAGCTACAAGTGCCTCTATAGGCCCTTTCATTCAAAAAGACTCAACAAGCCAAACGCCTAGACAAATAGGCTCATAAAAATCACCAAACCCAATAATAATGTGAAAACGTACCTTTTTGTTGAGCATCCAATTTTATTTATCACATTTGCTTCTATTCAATAAGCATGTTCAATTAAACACATCCATTTCTAATTGATTTAACTTTTTACTTTTAATTGACCAAATCATCCAATAATTTGTTCTGTTTCTCAACTCATGATAGTTTAAAACAACATGTTCCAATATATATATATATATATATATATATATATATATATATACACACACTTTTGCTTTTAAACAAGTCAAAATCTATTTATAACCTAAGTTCTAGGTTAAAATTTTAATTTACAAGTCCATATAAATTTACACTTGAGTTCAAAGTTCAATTTTGATCAAACTTAATTTGATTTCCTTCATTCATTTTCTTCAACTCAAGTTTATATAATCCCAGTTTATTTTCACTATTCAATATACACGTATTCACTTCCATTTCAAGACTCAATTCCATAGTCCAAACTTATTTGAATAATATTTCAAGTCATATTTAATTATTTTCTACTTGAGTTGGATTTATTTCAGTTCACTACTTGTTTCACGCGACACATGCAAACAATATGTATCGAGCTCCATTTAGATTATCAACATCCAGTTTATTAGTATTTCAATTCCAAAGTTATAATTCACCCATCCCCTTTCTTAACCAAGTTATATTTTAGTCATAACAAATTGAATTCCTATATTAATTATCTTTGTTTCATAACTCAAAATCCATTTTTTATTAAAAAAAAATCCATTTATTCAATTCACTTGAATTCATATTCATTTAATAACTCAAATTTGGGATTTTATTAATGGAAATCCAAATTTTATCATCTTAAAAATCATTCCATTTGTTTTAATAAATCCATTTAATTTATAAATAACCATACTGTGATTTTTCTAGAAATTTAATTTTAAAATAAATCCAAAATCTATCCATTGAAATCCTGGGTTTTCTCTAACAATAGAAAATTATAATCTAATAAATCCGGACGATTCTCGTTTCAAAGAATTCTGCTTCATATTGAGTACTATATACTTAATTGAAGTTCAAATTGTCAAATTATGAATTATCACGATGCGATGAGTTCATTTTAATTTAATATGGTTGTAATTTCAATCCAAATCTATTTAATATACTTTAAGTCAAGTTCCATTCCATTTAAATCATTATACCGCAATTTTTTTGTCGGCTTCCAATTTATTCATTTTACTTTATTAATTGTTGATGAATTCCTATCCAACCAATCTAACATTGATTTTACAAAAAAAGCGCACAAAAACCTTAACCAAACCAACTTATTTCATATTCAACATTAATATTTCTTATTTGTATTCATTTTGGCTTAACATATTTTATTATCAATTTGTTAATGACAGATTGACTTCTAGTCCATTGATATTTCTCATTACTATTAGCTTTCAATTTATATTTCCAAGTTTTGATTTTTTTTTTATTATTTCAAAAATCATTTATTTTTTCTTCCTATGGTTATATTAAACCATTTCAAATTCATAATCTCACTCAAATTACATTCAAATCAATCAAACAATCAAATATCAATTGTTTGATAGAATTATCTCTTTTCTATATAAAAATATAATTTTGCAAAATTATTTCATTTATCCTTTTTACAAAACATTACTGTGTCAGTTGCCAGTTCAATATGATTTCCAAACACTAGAACTGATTAATAAACACAATATAAAATAATTTTTATAAAATCTACAAATACGCTCTCTCATATATATACAATCAAAATAATTCTAGTGTATTAATAACCCCTTCTCTATCGAGTTACACTGTAATGACCCAGGATTTTGTCGACCTTGGTTATCGCCATACTCTCAATGATGACTAACCAAACATCGAAAAATACCGGATGATTAATGAAAGAAGTTAGAGGGTGAGGAAAGATAATATAGAAACTTAGAATAGAAGAAGAAGAAGAACACAACATCAGAGTAACACGAACCTCACAGCGGAACGAATAATGTATAATAAATAATATATCCTTGAAATAAAATCAGTATATGTATACAATAACATTATCAGAGTACAACACTTACAACACAGCGAAAATAAACAATAGCTATGTGATCCTGAAGCCTCCTGCTCCAGCTCTTCAAGTATATATAATCCCGACTACTTGACTGCCCATACAAAATTGGGCACCCAAGAGTTTAGGGAAAACAAAACAAAATAAACTCCGTGTCAGTCATGGGACTGGTATGAGTAAAACAGTTTAAAACAGTTCGAACAAGTAAACGATATCTCATAAGACCACGCCGTATAACGGAACGGGTTTTTCCCTTATGAGAATCCAAAATATCTTTATATCACAAACCTTTTGATATTATAATAATGTCTATCAACCACAATATAATAATCATCTAGGAGAAACGCTTTCATCTCACGTTCTACATATATAGTATACAATCAAAACCGCAAGCACGTATTGGGTAATGGGTTTCCAACTATGACAAGGTATGGAACCACCTTTTGCTAGTGTACCTCTAGAAAGGAATACACTGGGTTCAACAAGAACATCTTGCAACCCGGCCACACATGACCGACCACTCATTTCGCTTGAGTGTATCGAATGTATATCACCAACGGTTGGGATCAGCAACCGTTTCTCGAATGGGACAGTACCGACAATAGATTTTTAGAAATAAATGAAACTCTAGATCAGGTGATTATACACCCTACTTCGGAGCAACCGACATAGCCATGATGCCTGCCCGATTTATGTCATTTACCGGTTGATGAGGCTTGAGGTTACGCTTCGTCATCACATCAGATTCACTTCGAATGCCACATTGTCAGATCCATCGAAAATCACTAATTAACGTCTACAACAGTACATTACGTGTTAGCTAAAGAAGTTTCCTTCTCCGCTTCCACTCTTGGTACGGTTGAAGAAATCAATGTACGTGACCTTTTTTGGAAATACTCTGTCAGACATTCATCCATACAAGTCATCCAGGAACAGGATGAACCGAAGGCACTATTCAGTACATCCATCTTAGGCACTGTTATCTAAGACTTATTCAATAGCCCTTGCACTTTACTCCTTCTTCAATTATCTTTGGCATATATGATTCGCAACGCTTACGCCAATACAGAGTGGTTCTTTGGATAAAAATCCAACCGGTCTCTCCATATTAACAACGTTAAAATGGTCAAAAACTTCGATAGTTGGTGAGTTAACTATCAAAGAAAAATACGTGTGCAAACAACGATATTATTTCCAGATGTAAATTCTATCAAATCAATCATCAATCACATATATATATATATATCTATCTCTATATATATATTCATATTTCCTTATTTTCTATGTTTAGAAAATATACGTTAACACTGGAAAACGTTCCCATTCCTAATCCATATTTCCAATTTCAATATTTGATTACGTTTCTGATTCTATTTGGAAAACATTTCCAAATCTTCTTTATTTGGTTTTAAATAGATGTTTAAATCAACATCGGGACGACAACTCAAACCACTATACTTATTTATTAAAACACTTAACCACTTTCACTCTCGAACCTTAACCATTTCTAAATTAAAAACGCAGTCAATCAAGTTGGGGTATAGCTACCTCTCAGACCTTAACTGAACAACATTTCAAATCTCGAAATAGGGTAAGTTCATCTTTAACCCTTTAACACTTCCTTACGTAACTCTCGTTCGAATAAATCTCTATTCGATAACTCTTCCCTTCGAATAATTATATTTGATAATCTCTCTTACGAATAACTAGATTCGAAAACCTTTCTTCGAATAAACTAAATTCGATTAACTCTATTTATTTAACCCAAATCGATTAACTCTTTTTACTTAACTCCTTACTTAACTCCTTTCGATTAAACTATAATCGATAAATCCTTTCGAATAACTAATTCGATAACTCCTTTCAAATAACTAATTCGATAACTCCTTTCGAATAACTAATTCGATAACTCCTTTAGATTAAACTATAATCGTTAACTCCTTTCGAATAACTAATTCGATAACTCCTTTCGAATAACTAATTCGATAACTCCTTTCGATTAAACTATAATCGATAACTCCTTTCGAATAACTAATTCGATAACTCCTTTCGAATAACTAATTCGATAACTCCTTTTGAATAACTAATTCGATAACTCCTTTCGAATACCATATTCGATTTACTGACTTTTTTCTCTTTATAAAGATTTCCTTTTTAACAACGTTTATTCATTTTTAAAGATTTACTTTTAGTAACGGTTCTTCACTTTAAAAATGATTTCCTTTTTATAACGTATTCCCTTTTTATAACGGTTTTCTTTATATAACGTTTTCCTTTTTCATTTCTATTTATTCCCTAAGTAAATAATCCCTTTATAATATCTTATTTATTTACCAAGTAAATAATTCACTTAACATGTCCTAATTACAAATACATATCTCATTTAACACCTCCTATTTACTTAACAAATAAATATCTCCTGTATAAAATCTTATTCTACTTATTTAACAAATAAATATCTCATTTAACACCTCCTATTTTCTTAACAAATAAATATCTCCTTTATAAAATCTTTGTTGATTTTATAAATATTTTCTCTTTTATAAAATCCTTTGATTTTATAATTATTCCCTTCTCTAGAAATCTCCTATTTATAAATATTCAATTTATAAATATTCTGTTTTCAATATCACTTTGAAAATCTCCTTTTCCCATTCCGATATTTTATGGTACTTAACACATCAAATCACGAAGACCAATATCATCCAACACATATAATCAACCACAGATTATAAACTACATCATATATCACAATATATGAAAAACAATAAAATAACTGTTGAGGAATCCTGTCGGATTCCTCCAACCTGTTTCCCTGCATCCACAGATGTTACACAATAAAATCAACATCACTATATGATATATTCTATTAAACATAATCAATATAGAAATTTAACTAACTGACTAGAAGTTCAATCAAACAGTCAACACACAGTCAATCAGCCAATATTTAACAGTTCTAAAAATACAACATGAAATTATAAACTGTTCAGAGTTAGTGAGATTTACTCACATTGAAAGTTCATCGTTAAAGAACGATAAACTGTTGTTTGATTTGAATCAAACAGTTTATTTCGCCATAAATTCAAACGAGCTTCACTCCACTCCCAGTCAGTCCCATTGTGTAGTGTTCGTCCATACGATCCCATCGGATCATGTTTTATTGGATTTCGATAACGTATGGGAAAGTTATACCTTATGCTAGTTCATATAAAAAAAATTGAAATTAAATTAACTATATTTATTAAATCATTTGGGCCTTCACCTTTTATTTCCCCCGGCCCATCTCCTTTCAAACCCGACCTGCCTATACTTCTTCCCCAAATTCATTTTTGCGACTCCAGGAAACTCCATAGACATTTTCGACTTCATTGCACGCCACTTCCTCCTCCATTTCATCACGAAATCCACCGAAACCATTTCCAAACTTCTTCTCTTCAATCTCTTTACAAGTCCATATCACTTTCTCGTAACTCGCACTCCCTGCTCTACTTACGTTCTCCAGGAAACCCCCACGCCAACAGCAAAATGCAACTCCCAAAACTTCACCGAACCACCCCAGATAATCCACGCAAGTGCTATTTCACACCACAAATCCAAAACCGAACCCCCTTTCAGTATCGATGCCTATAATTCACGAAACCGTGAACCCTTGTTTCTCTGTATAAACTTCAACCTCTAGAAACTATGATCGCACTCTCCGAAAACCACACCAACGTGAAGAGAGGCACTCGTAGATCCTAAATATATATGTATTAACATTTGTAAGATTTTATTTGCTTTTAAATGATTTTCCAAAAATGTGTTTTCTTGAAGAAACAGAAGAACGACGGCGACAAAGTCTCGTGGACTTTGGAAATGAGAAATTTAGGGTTTAAGGGTGAGGTAGGGTATTTATAGGATTATTTAATATTTTAAATAATCGATTTTTATATTAATTTTTAATCCTGCGCTACTTACATAACTATTTATAAATTCCTACGATCACGTGTAATACCCAAAAATCACGAAAATAGACATACACCTTCAGTTCAACATTACGGACCCAACGAAACTGGTTTCGTCGAATTCCGACTCCGTTTTCTCACACAGCATATTTTTAACAATCGAAAAACTGACTGTTTTCACTCTAAAAATCACGGAACTGGAAATCTAACAACTATTTGATGTTGCGGATCCAACAAAATTAGTTTCGTCGAATTCCGACTTCGTTTGCAAAAGTGGCTATTTCTAAAACTCTAAATAACTCATTTAAATATATAAATATATTTAAATATAATTAAATTAAATATTTATAAATAAATATTATCGTATTTATTCACAGTGGAATACCATGCAGCTCTAGAATATCATACCAGAATTTACAGCTTGATATTTCAGATTCCAGATTTTCTCGATATTCAGTTTATACTGAAAATCCATTTATAACGTAAATAAAGCATCGCAAATTATAAAGGAATTCCACAGCGACTTTTCTGAAATTTGATTTGGACGTAAATCAAAATCTACACGACGAAATCCCGATTTTTCTCTTCCACTAGAAAGATATACTCCACCAGCTCCACACATTTCTTGTTTCACAGAAATCCGGCTTAAAACGAATCATGTACATTCAGTTGAAGTTCAAATCACCAAATTACGAACTGCAGCGCCATTTCGAGCTCGATTTTAATTATATTATAACTCTACGTTCAAGCTGTCATTTATATAATATATTTGTTATTCAAATTCAATTCCAAGCTGAATTAAATATCACAGATGATCCGGTTCACACCATATCGCCATTTCAGCCAATTTTGATTATTTCAGAATTAAATATATTATTTAATTTATTATTTTAATTAAATATTTACCATTATTTAATTCCACGACCATTAAATCCACTATATCACTATTTATTATTAAATAAATTAATTATAATACCTCTGCAAATGCGGGTCATTACAATCTTCCCCACTTAAAATAATTTCGTCCTCGAAATTGCTAAGGTAGAGGACGACCCTATCAACTGGTTATAACATATTTGTTCACTTCTTAACTTCAGTTTCCAACTGAACCAATTTAATTTCAATTAAATATTTAATTAATTCTTATCAACGAAAATTTTCAAAAATCCTGAAAATTTTCTAACGCCTTAACTTTTCGAAAAATTTCGCCAGCAACTCCTTTGTACTAGTCAATAGGTCAAACTCCAACTCGCCCCTCTGGGCCATTTCCAACCCAAAAGAAAATTAAACAGCCAAGCGGCTTGCCAATTCGGCTCATAAATCTTATATCCAATAGAAATATAAATGAAACGACCCGAATTTCCGTACCCTTAGGTTCGACTAATAACAGTACACATCCAACCAAAATGACACAGAAATACGAATCATTATTGGAAAGAAGTTAGAGGATGAGAAATAGAAAGGAAGAAATATTAGAATAGAAGAAAAATGAAGATCACAAACTCACAGCGGAACGAATAAAATATATTAGATAACATAAACTTGGAAATACAACTCTATAACTGTATATATACATACCATTATCAGAGCACAACGGTTATCTCTGGAACAGTTATAAACTCCTGTTTCCAGTTACAACATAGTACACAGTGGAAAATATGATAGTCTATAGCTAACTGACGAAGCCTCCTGCTTCGAGCCCTCCAAGTGAATCTGAAAAATCCCGACTACTTGTCTGCCCGTACAAATTTGGGCACCCAAGAGTTTAGGAAAAACAAAACAAGTTAAACTCTGGGTCAGTCATGGGACTGGTGTGGGTAAACTCCAGACATTTGTTTAACTTTCAAAATCCTTTCGAAAGAAATGATAATCGCAAGACCGATCCACACATAAACACGGATGGCTTTTACCTTACGATAACCAAAAATATTTTTGATATCAAATCCAGTGATATTATAATAATGTCTACATCAAATAAATAGAATCTAGCGGAACGCTTGCATCTCACGCTCCATATATAATATAAAATCGAAAACCCCAGGGCGCTTATTGGAGATTGGATTTCCAACTATGACAAGGTATGGGACCTGTGACGGCCCGCCCCGCACCAACCGACATTTACTCCAAAAGTGCGTTGTACACATGTCCAGTTAGCACGGAACGGGTCGTCAGAAGGAAAAGGAAGAAAGAAATGAATTAACGAAGAACCTGTAGAATGTCTCACAGCGCATAGAACAAAATATAATAATAACATACTTGACATAAAACAGGAGAGACAGTGCATAAGCTAAAACCAGAACTGAGCATCATAGCAGCGGAAATCCAAAATATAGCTTATTACAACTTTTCAAACTGTCTCAAAGCAAAAGCAAGATAAAAGAGGTACACTACTAATGCCCAAGTAGCGACCACCAACGACACAGGGAGAATGTGTATATATATATATCATACGTGGAAGCCTCCTGCCCGCCTCCGAATCAGCTACTCGCACATCACCAGCTAACCTGTCTCTAGTCTGCTCGTGTGAGCACCCAGAGTAATAAGAGGAGACATAAAACTCTGGGTCAGACATAAAGCCTGGTATGAGCGATAAGCATCTAAAGTGAACAATAACAGGTAGACTAAAACATACCTGAACCTGGACCTGCAACCAAAGAGTTAGCACTACATACTGTACAACACTCCAAGGTACCATATCAAACGGTGTAAAGATACGGAGGTGGGGGAGGTGTGCATGTCATAATGATGGCAAACAATCAAACATAGCATCCATCCTCACATCTCTCACTCGGTGCGTAAAGCATACGATATTCACCACTTCGATCACCCAACATACCTTGCTACGATCACTCTGCCCCATGAAGTCATAAATGGCTTCACTGCACTGATAACGTAGCCACAAATCCTTCGCTATGTCCACTTTGCCCCATGGAGTCACAAGAACCCCACTACACTGGCTCATAGCCTTACTAATCCTTACTATGTCCACTCTGCCCCATGGAGTCGCAATGACCCCACTGCACTGGCTCATAGTCTTACTACGCATCACCTTGCCCCTCAGGTCATAATGACCCTTCTGCACTGATAACGTAGTCTTGCTACCATCACCTTGCCCCTCGGGTCATAATGACCCTACTGCACTAATAAGTAGCCCATCACTCATTTTCAGTGGTGAATCGAAGTTATGAACGTCGACAACTCCTTAGCACACGTCCCGCAGCAAAGTCCAACTCATGAAGTGAACTCATCGGTTCCCAACTGGATCCTGAGCTCTAACTTCCCATATTGGACTACCTTTGCATCTCGGGTTATTGGTCAATACTGGGTCGGTTCGGATCAGAATGCTCCTTCTTCACTGGATCGGGTCGGGTCGTTATCACCCCTGGCGGATCGGGTCGAGGTCTCCAGCTTGCCACGGTTCGGATCGTCATCGCGGTCCTCTTTCTCTTTGCTTTGGATCGTGCTCCTCTCCTCAGTTCGGATCGGAATACCCCATACGGTTCGGATCGCGCTCCTCCAGCTCGTGGCTCCCCCGGTTCGGGTCGGCGTCTCGTAGTGCATCGGATCGTGGATGCTGCTTTCCTCTAGTCGGATCGTGATACGAAGCACGAGTGGATCGGATTGGGTAGTAGTTCACGGTTGGCGCTCGTGGGCCTTGCGCAGATGGATCGGTTCAGAGGAGATGACTTGACTCGTGGTGATGTCCCACGATCCCATAGGGCGATCCGATCGACCCTCAATCCCCTATCCGATCTGAATTCCTGCACCTTGTCCAGCGAGTTGTTTACGCCCCTCGACGGCGTTTTCGACCATTCCAACTATTCTAATCAGTCACAAAGCATACCATACAGTCATAGAAACATATATAGTCAACCACAAACATCAAAACAACAATATGATAGGTTAAAATGGATCAAACATAGCCAAAACCCCTATTTTCCCTTAAGCATGGTTAGGTGAAACTTATGATATGATTAGCAAAACTTAACCAAATTAACGCAAATTCATATCAGAGGTCTAAAACATCATCCCGAATTTTATGAACATTTTCCCCGAATTTTATCATGTTTAAATTCGCTAATTAACACTAATCACCCCTAATTAGCCATAATTAGTGCAAAACTATGCAAATCACTCACCTTAGCCACAAACAAAACTAAGATCTGAAATAAATCTCTGATTTGATGTGAATCTCAATGCTAAACAGCAACTCCTATGTTGCTTTGGTGTAGATCTTCCTTGATTAGAGATTGCTAAGCCAAATCCTTGACCAAAAGGTGATTTGGAGGTGATTTAGAGGTTGGAGGCCATTTTTAAGGTTCCTTGGTGATAAGTGGAGGCTAGAAAACTGAAATGGAATGATCCTCTATCTCATTTCAGCCTCCCCATAACCATAATCCCGAAATGGGTTATGGGCCTACTCACAAATCACCCGATTTGGCCCGGTTAAGCAGTTTTTCACCCTCCAAACCTTATTTCAGCCATATCTCCCAAACGGTAAGTCCGTTTGGCCGTTGTGACCAATCTACGGAAAGGTAAACCATCAAACGAATCCAATGGAGGTGGTTTCAGGTCAAAACTCCTTTCCAATCAAAAGTTATGGCCAAAACAGTACCAACTAGGGGCAAAATGGTCATTTAAAAATCGACAAAAATCATTAATATGGGAAATGACTCTAATGGATGTTTCCCAAAGTTACATGACCATACGACTTCATACGGGAAAGAAATAAATATTCTACGATCCCCCGATGCGTAGAATGCGGGTCATTACACTCTCCCCCCCTTAAGAAATTTCGCCCCCGAAATTTCCTAATCAAAACACACCCAAAGGTCCTGCATGCCTATCAATCATAAAACAACAATCAAACAGGCAAACAAGCAAAACAAGTCTATCCTAGCATGCGGAAAACTAAATTGCAAAGTAAATCTTACCAGGCAAAGAGTTCTGGATATACCTTCCTAATGCCCTCCTATGTCTCCCAAGTACAATCATTCTCGTCCTCGCCCCACTGAACCTTGACTAGCTTCACTGCCTTCCTTCGAAGTTGCTTCGTATCGTGCCCCACAATACGAATCGGCTTGCGGTTCCCAACCGCCTTGGGTTCTACTTCGAAGTCCTCTAACTGATCAGGTGAAATAGTCATATCTGAGTCATGAACGAACTTCTTTAGTTGGGAAACATGAAATACATTGTGAACTCCTGCCATCTTCTCTGGTAAGCCAATTCTATATGCCAAATTCCCGACTAGTTCAAGAACAGGGAATGGGCCAACAAATCTTGGTGCCAACTTGCCTCTCCTGCCAAATCGAATCACGCTCTTTAACGGAGAGATCTTGACGAACACCAAGTCACCAACGGAGAATTTCAAGTCTCTTCTCCTCTTATCAGCATAACTCTTCTGCCTATCTTGGGCAACTTTCATTTGTTGTTGAATGATCTTAATCTTATCGGAAGTTTCCCTCACCACATCTGGTCCAAGCACAAACTTCTCGCCAGTCTCTATCCAACATGATGGTGAGTTGCATGGTCTTCCGTACAAAGCTTCATATGGAGCCATACCGATACTGGATTGGTAGCTATTATTATATGCAAACTCTACTAGATGCAAATGGTCATCCCATGATCCACCAAAATCCAATATACAAGCTCTCAAGAGATCTTCCAATATACGATTCACCCTCTCCGTCTGACCGTCGGTCTGAGGATGATATGCGGTACTGAGATGTAATCTTGACCCTAGAGCCTCTTGTAAGCTTTTCCAAAACCCACTAGTAAACAACGGGTCTCGGTCACTCACAATGCTTTTGGGTACTCCGTGAAATCTCACTACCCACTTCATATACAATTCTGCCAACTTGGCTGCCGTCCTGGTCGATTTGACTGGTATAAATCTTGCGCTCTTGGTCAATCGATCCACAATTACCCAAATGCTATCATATCCCGATCTAGTCCTTGGTAACCCATCGATGAAATCCATCGAGACTTGCTCCTATTTCCATTCGGGAATTTCTAATGGTTGCAACAACCCTCTAGGCTTCTTTTGCTCGGCTTTAACTAGCTGGCAATTCATGCATTTGGATATAAACTTCCCAACGTCTCTTTTCATCCCTTCCCAGTAGTAAGTCCACTTCATGTCTCGATACATCTTATTACCACCGGGATGTATAGTCAGTTTTGAGTGATGACATTCTCTAAGCACTTCATCTCTCAAACCATTCACGTTGGGCACAACTAGTCTTCCATTCTTCTGAAGCCATCCATCTCGATCGAGCCCATACAAATTCATCTCCTCATCAATACCCATCTCTAACTTGGAGATGATTTCCAATAGGTTAGGATCGTCCCTCTGTCTAGAACCAATCCGCTCTATCAAAGTGGGTCTGATCGCCAAACTAGCTAGCATGACTGGATCCAATTCGCACTTTGGTCTGAAATCAAGCCCAGCGATATACTCCAATTGCTTCCATTCAAGAAACATTGCCCCTAAACTGGCATGTCTCCTACTCAAGGCATCGGCTACCGCATTACCTTTCCCAGGTGTGTATGCGATATCAAAATCATACGAAGCCAAGAACTCTAACCATCTCTGCTGACGGAGATTCAGATCTTTCTGGGAGAAGAGATACTTTAACGATTTATGATCGGTAAACAACTCGAATCTTTCTCCCAAGAGATAGTGTCTCCACATCTTCAGCGCAAATACAATCGCTGCCAATTCCAAATCATGGGTAGGATACTTCTTCTCATGAGGCTTTAGTTGTCGACTAGCATAAGCTACAACCCTACCTCCTTGCATCAATACTGCACCCAGTCTGGTACCACAAGCATCCGTGTATACCGTCATCTCTTCATTCCCTTTAGGAATGACTAACACTGGCGCACGCGTCAACCTCTCCTTTAGACTCTTGAAGGCATCCTCACACACTCCGTCCCAGACGAAGGACTGATTCTTCTTAGTCAACTGAGTCAACGGTGCTGCTATCTTGGAGAAGTCCTGGATAAACTTACGATAATATCCAGCTAATCCCAAGAAACTTCTTACATCTGTAGCATTCTTGGGCGTAGGCCAATCCTGTACTGTAGCCACCTTCGCAGGGTCCACGGCAATACCATTCTCGGAAACAACATGACCCAAGAATCTCACTTCCCTTCTCCAAAAATGACACTTAGAGAATTTCGCTTTCAATTGGTGTTTCCTCAACACCTCCATCACTATCCTCAAGTGTCCCTTGTGTTCCTCCTCTGTCCTTGAGTAAACAAGGATATCATCCACAAACACAAGAACAAACTTATTCAACTAATCTCTGAATACTCGATTCATAAGATCCACAAAATAGGCTGGTGCATTGGTCAACCCAAACGGCATGACCAACCACTCATAAAATCCAGACGGCGTCCTAAATGCCGTTTTCGAAACACTCTCATCCGCTACTCGTAGCTGATGAAATCCTGTCGCGAGGTCCAACTGGGAGAACACTCTAGCTCCTTCCAGTTGATCAAACAAATCATCAATCCGCGGTAGAGGATACTTATTCTTTCTCGTTACCTTATTCAACTCGCGATAGTCCACACACAAACGAAGGGAACCATCTGCCTTAGTGGCAAACACAACTGGTGCTCCCCACTCGGAGACACTCCTTCTAATAAATCCCTTCTTCAAAAGATTGCTTACTTGCACCCCGAGCTCTCGCTGCTCCCTTGGTGCCATACGACGAAGTGGCATCACTATAGGTATGTCATCTTTCACTAAATCAATACGGAACTCAATCTCTCGGTGTGGTGGAAGCCCGGTCACCTCCTCGAAGACGTCCGGATACTGGCCAACCACGGGCACATCTGACAACTCATCCTGCGGGATGTCGAGGGAATCTACAAAACTAGCCATAACCCCATCACTAGGTAGACTACCAAACACTACCCTCCGCCCATCATCCGCCCTCACTGTCACCAAAAAGCCCTCACAGTCTACCACCACCCCGTATCTTTGGAGCCAATCGACTCTTAATATAATGCCATACCCAGTAAAGCCCAAAACAAAGCAATCACAAACAAACATACATCCATGACTCGATAAGACCAAATTCCTGCAAATCATACTAAGGCTAGTCGAACCACCAATCGGGTTCGTCACAACCAATGGTCTATCGACTATCTCGGGTTCCAGTCCCAACCTATCTACCAGGTCACTATATATGAAGGAACGGGAAGCCCCAGTATCAAACAAAACTCGAACTGGTACATCATAAATAGAAAGCATACCTTGAATAACAACATTCTTTCCTTTCTCCGCCGCAGTTGGGGCATTCGACGAAGAAGGAACAGCATCAATAGCATATGCTTTCACAATCTGCTTCTCCTTAAGAGGTTGCGGACACTTATCCTTATGATGTCCCACTTGACCACAGTTGTAGCACTTCCTTTCCGCTGGCTTGGCCCGACATTCTTTAGCATAATGGCCCTTCTTACCACAGCTGAAGCACTCAACATCCTTCTTGCTTTTTTCTGGCCACCTTTTGATTGGTCCTGCTTCCTCTTATTCTGAGAGTTATTCTTGCCTCCACCGCCTGCTTGCGGCTTTGGCCCTTCTGCAGATGCAGCCTCAGTCTTTGACTTAGGGTAAAGACTCTCTGATCTCATAGCTTTCCCCACGATGGATTCAAAAGTCTCATCGATGTGGTTAATAAGCCTTTCCCCCAAGTACCCATCCAAACCAGTAATGAACTTCTCATTCTTCTTTTCAGGAGTGTCGATAAGAGACAGTCCATACTTCGACAAAGTGTCGAACTCAGCAATATAATCAGAAACTGCCCTTCCGTTCTGCTTGAGTTCCAAGAACCTCTTAAACAATACTGACTTCTAGGCAGCTAGAATAAACTTCTCGCTAAAGCGATCCTTGAACTGAACCCAAGTAACCTGATCTTCTGGAGTAGCTTTTCTAATGGCATTCCACCAATTCATCGCTCGCCCTTGCAGCTGACGAGACGCTAGCCTTCTCTTCATCGCATCCTCAAGACCCAAGTCATCGAAGATACGATCACAGCTATCCATCCAGTCCTGAACATCTGTGGCCGACTCCGTTCCGTGGAACGGCTTTCCACCAAGATTAGTGTAATCCTTGCACAACTTGGCGAAATCAACCCTAGGCGCCTGCACTATTGGGCCAACACCAACTCCGGGATTGGGAACTGCCCCTTGCACTTCTCTAAGCATATCTCTCATGAGGTTAGTAAACATCGCCCTCATGTCAGCGGCATTCCCCTGGTTGGTTCCTCTACCAGCACCCCTCGTGTCTCGGCTCATCGTCAATCTGAAAAAGGGAAAGGATTAACGACCCCATAGCGGTGCTAGTGCAGTGCGACTTCATCTTTATACTACTAATAGTATATATATACATAGCTTTTGAAAACCAAATTAATCACAAATACGCGCTCTCATATACGTACTATCTCTCCCTGGTGTCTTTCCCTAGGTTAACTACGCAACCTAGAGCTCTGATACCAAGTGTGACGGCCCGCCCCGCACCAACCGACATTTACTCCAAAAGTGCGCTGTACACATGTCCAGTTAGAACGGAATGGGTCGTCAGAAGGAAAAGGAAGAAAGAAATGAATTAACGAAGAACCTGTAGAATGTCTCACAGCGCATAGAACAAAATATAATAATAACATACTTGACATAAAACAGGAGAGACAGTGCATAAGCTAAAACCAGAACTGAGCATCATAGCAGCGGAAATCCAAAATATAGCTTATTACAACTTTTCAAACTGTCTCAAAGCAAAAGCAAGATAAAAGAGGTACACTACTAATGCCCAAGTAGCGACCACCAACGACACAGGGAGAATGTGTATATATATATATCATATGTGGAAGCCTCCTGCCCGCCTCCGAATCAGCTACTCGCACATCACCAGCTAACCTGTCTCTAGTCTGCTCGTGTGAGCACCCAGAGTAATAAGAGGAGACATAAAACTCTGGGTCAGACATAAAGCCTGGTATGAGCGATAAGCATCTAAAGTGAACAATAACAGGTAGACTAAAACATACCTGAACCTGGACCTGTAACCAAAGAGTTAGCACTACATACTGTACAACACTCCAAGGTACCATATCAAACGGTGTAAAGATACGGAGGTGGGGGAGGTGTGCATGTCATAATGATGGCAAACAATCAAACATAGCATCCATCCTCACATCTCTCACTCAGTGCGAAAAGCATACGATATTCACCACTTCGATCACCCAACATACCTTGCTACGATCACTCTGCCCCATGAAGTCATAAATGGCTTCACTGCACTGATAACGTAGCCACAAATCCTTCGCTATGTCCACTTTGCCCCATGGAGTCACAAGAACCCAACTGCACTGGCTCATAGCCTTACTAATCCTTACTATATCCACTCTGCCCCATGGAGTCGCAATGACCCCACTGCACTGGCTCATAGTCTTACTATGCATCACCTTGCCCCTCAGGTCACAATGACCCTTCTGCACTGATAACGTAGTCTTTCTACCATCACCTTGCCCCTCGGGTCATAA
This sequence comes from Allium sativum, assembly GCA_030737875.1. Classification (NCBI taxonomy): domain Eukaryota; kingdom Viridiplantae; phylum Streptophyta; class Magnoliopsida; order Asparagales; family Amaryllidaceae; genus Allium; species Allium sativum. The sequence continues at coordinate 807,313,449 of CM060922.1, read as the reverse complement.
TGACCCTACTGCACTGATAAGTAGCCCATCATTCATTTTCAGTGGTGAATCGAAGTTATGAACGTCGACAACTCCTTAGCACACGTCCCGCAGCAAAGTCCAACTCATGAAGTCAACTCATCGGTTCCCAACTGGATCCTGAGCTCTAACTTCCCATATTGGACTACCTTTGCATCTCGGGTTATTGGTCAATACTGGGTCGGTTCGGATCAGAATGCTCCTTCTTCACTGGATCGGGTCGGGTCGTTATCACCCCTGGCGAAACGGGTCGAGCTCTCCAGCTTGCCACGGTTCGGATCGTCATCGCGGTCCTCTTTCTCTTTGCTTCGGATCGTGCTCCACTCCTCAGTTCGGATCGGAATACCCCATACGGTTCGGATCGCGCTCCTCCAGCTCGTGGCTCCCCCGGTTCGGGTCGGCGTCTCGTAGTGCATCGGATCGTGGATGCTGCTTTCCTCTAGTCGGATCGTGATACGAAGCACGAGTGGATCGGATCGGGTAGCAGTTCACGGTTGGCGCTCGTGGGCCTTTCGCAGATGGATCGGTTCGGAGGAGATGACTTGACTCGTGGTGATGTCCCACGATCCCATAGGGCGATCCGATCGACCCTCAATCCCCTATCCGATCCGAATTCCTGCACCTAGTCCAGCGAGTTGTCTACGCCCCTCGATGGCGTTTTCGACCATTCCAACTATTCTAATCAGTCACAAAGCATACCATACAGTCATAGAAACATATATAGTCAACTACAAACATCAAAACAACAATATGATAGGTTAAAATGGATCAAACATAGCCAAAACCCCCTATTTTCCCTTAAGCATGGTTAGGTGAAACTTATGATATGATTAGCAAAACTTAACCAAATTAACCCAAATTCATATCAGAGGTCTAAAACATCATCCCGAATTTTATGAACATTTTTCCCGAATTTTATCATGTTTAAATTCGCTAATTAACACTAATCACCCCTAATTAGCCATAATTAGTGCAAAACTATGCAAATCACTCACCTTAGCCACAAACAAAACTAAGATCTGAAATAAATCTCTGATTTGATGTGAATCTCAATGCTAAACAGCAGCTCCTATGTTGCTTTGGTGTAGATCTTCCTTGATTAGAGATTGCTAAGCCAAATCCTTGACCAAAAGGTGATTTGGAGGTGATTTAGAGGTTGGAGGCCATTTTTAGGGTTCCTTGGTGATAAGTGGAGGCTAGAAAACTGAAATGGAATGATCCTCTATCTCATTTCAGCCTCCCCATAACCCTAATCCCGAAATGGGTTATGGGCCTACTCACAAATCACCCGATTTGGCCCGGTTAAGCAGTTTTTCACCCTCCAAACCTTATTTCAGCCATATCTCCCAAACGGTAAGTCCGTTTGGCCATTGTGGCCACTCTACGGAAAGGTAAACCATCAAACGAATCCAATGGAAGTGGTTTCAAGTCAAAACTCCTTTCCAATCAAAAGTTATGGCCAAAACAGTACCAACTAGGGGCAAAATGGTCATTTAAAAATCGAAAAAAATCATGAATATGGGAAATGACTCTAATGGATGTTTCCCAAAGTTATATGACCATACGACTTCATACGGGAAAGAAATAAATATTCTACGATCCCCCGATGCGTAGAATGCGGGTCATTACAGGACCACCTACCGATAGTGTATCTCTAGAGGCGAATACACTGGGGTTCAACAAGAACATCTTGCAACCCGGCCCACACATGACCGACCACTCATTTCGCTTGAGTGTATCGAATGTATATCACCCATGGTTGGGATCAACAATCGTTCCCCGAAAGGGACAGCATCGATAGATTAAAGAATAAATGGAATTTCTCTAGATAGGTGATTATACATCCTTATGGGAGCAAACCACATAGCCATTCTGCCTGCCCGATTTTTATCAATTTCCGGTTGTGAGGCTTGAGGTTTGAATTAACAGAACAGCTCTTGCATTTTTCTCCGTCTTCATAATCTCTTCAACATAAGTTGATTCGTAACGCTTATACCAAATAGAGTGGTTTTTCAGATAGTAAATCTGATCTCGGTCTCTCCATATTGACAACGGAGGTATTAAATAAATCAAAACTTTGATAGTCGGTGATTTAACTATCCATACAATCAACGGTCTTATTTCCAATTGGAAATTCTACCGATCAAGCATCAAACAAAACTGAGCCCCTTTAAATCAATTCCTGATTATATTATTATTTCAAATTCCTGTTCCCCTATCTTTCATATCTTTTTGAAGCTCGATTTCCCTTTCGATTCTACGAAAACATTCCCAATAAGAAATTTCTTTATTCGAGAAAATATCTCTTTTCCCCATTTAGAGAACATATATATATATATATATCAGCGAATCCTTATTTTCTATATTTAGAAAATATGCCGTATTAATATTGGAAAATATTTCCAAATTCTCTTTCTTAATCCCTCATTGACCAATTCATTTCATTTTCTATACGTAGAAAATATCTCTCAATTTATTGGGAAAAACATTTCAAATTCTTTTAATTGACGCGATGTTATAAACATCGTTATTATAACTTAAAATATTAACCAATCATTAATTAACCAGGATGTTAACAAATCTTCACTATCGAACCTTAACCATTTCTCCATCAATCATGAAGTCAATCAAGTTGGGGTATAATTACCGCTCAGACCTTAATTGAACAACATTCTCAACTTTGAAATAGTCAAAGCTCACCATTTCAAACAAACCATAGCTTACGCGACTCTCGGATTCAATCTAAGAACACACTTCTTTTACAGAAAAATATTGATTATAACGGTAGCGTTATAATCGCTGTTTCCAAATATTTGATCATTTGTTTTAACGACAGCGTTACAATTGCTGTATAAATTACAAAACATTTATTATAGCAACAGCACTAAAATCGCTATTTAGATTTACAAGCATATATTATAACAACAGCGTTATAAGCGCTGTTTAGATTCACAAACTATATATCATAACAACAGTGTTATAATTGCTGTTTGGATTCACAATCCTTCTACAACTTGGATTTCTATAACTTAAACATTTCTCCTTCGCATTCTGAAATTTCCTTTCAATTTCAATTGTTAACTTAATTCAATTCTCAAGTACAAGTTTATCTTTAAAATCATCATTTTAGTTTTTGAAACCTCTTCACAAGTTCATTTGTATGATTTGGATTTATCTTTAAATCCCTTTATCAATTCTTTTACCCAAACCCGATAAACATTTCCTTTCTTTACAAGACTTGACGTCACTTTCCCATTAAAACCCCATTTTTCCTTAATATAAATATTTTTTAAACCAACACATTAGTTTTGAAGTTCTTTTTATAGACTTTTATAACAACTTGGATTATGAAATTCCCTTTTTAAACTCTTTTTCGATTTCAACCAAAATTCCATTTCAGGTTCGATTTCTTCCTTAGCTATGATTACTTCTTTAACGATTTTTCCATTTAAAAGTAATTGCTTTGATTATTTTTAATTAAAGTGACCATTAACTTCCATGTTATCCAAACAAAAGTAGCTTATAGAATAATTAATCATTTCAAAATGATAATTAACCTCATTACTAATAAGCAATTAAATAAACACCTTTACTTAAGAATTTATTTACTTCTAAGAACATCGCTAAGTTTAACGACCATTTGTAAGACTATTCCTATTAGATCAAATTAATCTAATATCCAATTTTCATTGAACATTCGACTTTGTCAACTAGTTAACCGGACAACTGATTTTATACTAATCCACACTCCTAATATTAACAACTTAAAAAAATATTACTTCCTTATTCAATTGTTCTAATTTATTAGCCAACAGGTTAATTCCTGCTTTTCTACTCATTAAACTCATCAATGACATAAGAAGTTGACATATAAAACGTCTAATAACTGCTAATTTGGAAATAAACTCCATTTTTAAATCTCACTTTCCTTTTTCACATTCTAAAATATTTTACGGTATCTAAAATGCCAAGTTCCTAGGGCCAAGGTAAATCAACCATAACATACCCAATCATGGATCATATAACACATTATATATCACAATCAAATAAAAACAGTAATATAAATGTTGAGGAACCCAGTTGGGTCCCTCCAACCTGTTTCCCTGCATTCACAGATGTTAATAACATCAATAATATTATTTCACATAAATATGAAATATCAGAACTAATCAATGATGTAATCATATCAACCAATTTTTATTAACCATTTCAACCAAGCAACCATTTCACGGTATAAAATAAATTTAAAATTTCATTTATATAAAAATATAAACGAAGAAGAGTTAGTGAGTTTACTCACCTCAGTTTGCAGTTGATGATTCTACTTTTGTTTCATTTGAAATCAAACTGGTGTTTGATTTTTTTTCCATGAAATTCTAATAGCTCAGTTCTCCGCCATACCAATACCATCATGTACGTCTCGTCATTTCGGTTTCAACGAATCCTAGGGTGTTTAATTCTGATAACATATGTGAAAATTATAGCGGTTATAACATTTTACCGAATCAAATAACCGTAATGAAATTAATTGATTAATCTCAATACTTACTGAATTCTTAATCGCCTTAAGCGCTGTCGTAACCCATAATTAAGGCTTCCTTCACGTTGTTCATCTCAGCATCAATTCACCTTTCAGCAAAACCCAACCAAACTTCTCATTGAGGCCTCTCCATTCCAGATTCCACCAGTCCTCATCGGCCTGCACCATTTAAAACGCCATTCTGGCTCTCTCTTAATCACTTATTAGTTAAGTAAATCACTGAATTAAACCAGGTGTTGACCTTCTTCTTTCTTTATACAGATGCTTCTTCCTTCCAGGTGGAAAAACACGATCCCTTCCAACGAAATTCAACTCACAAATAACAGAACCGCACTTCGTCTTTCCCTCCTACCATCCTCTTATCCCTTGCTCATTTCTTAATTACTGTTATAGATTAATTTGAACACCCCCTAACTGATCGCTCACCCAAGCAGCATCGTGATTCCAGGAGACACCAATTTGACCTTTTGATCCTTAATTCCCCTTAATATGTTTACAGATCATCTTCTAATCACGTTTTACACCAGAAAACCGTTCTCTAGCAGGTCAACTAAACTTCGACATTTATAAATCACTGCCATCGTCATAGTGGTCCAACGGACCCCCCTTAACCGACGCTGTCAGTTGGCCAACGCCGAGACCTTCCCCCACCCGAGACATCGTACTCCAGTAAACCCTGCTTGCTCCCGAAACCGCAACTCAACCAACCTACCTGCTGCTCGCATGTGAGCACGCTGAACCCTGACCGCACCAAGTAAATGATACCTAAAGTTGAAGCCCTCCACAAGAGGAAATCGATGGAATTTATTTTGAGATTTTCGGAATTCATATGAATTATTACTGAATATTTTTGAAGCGACTTTCTCGTTTTAATTTCTGAAAGAAAACAAATTGGAGTAAGAAATGGAAACTGGAAAGAAAAGAATAGACTTAGGAATTAAATAGGATTTAATTTGTTTGATTTTTCTTTCTCACGATTGATTTTGCTGTTGAGAAGAAGAAAGATGAGTTGCCAGTATTTAAGGAAGAGGAGGTTTGGAGAGCACGGCATTGGAAAGTTTGGCATCCACGTTACGTAATAGTAGTAGCAGTAGGGTAGGTAGGCTTGTAATTTTTCTTCCTTTGTCGGCACGTTTTCATTTATTCATTAACTTTTGATAGAGACTTAGCTCTGAGCATAAATACTATATGTTACTATTAATTTATTAATAGATCAGATCCTACGTGTTTTGTATGTCCACTACTGAAATGTGTATTCGTCAAATCTTGTTAATAACGTGTGTTAGAAGTGGAATGTACCATGTATATTCATGTTGACAATTCCATCACCTCATCTATTTATTTCTTCCACTTAAAAGGCTTTGAAAGTTGGATTTATTAAGATCAGGGCAGTGTTCATATTTTATTTTCTCTACTTTATCGATCGCTCCGGACAGAAATAAAAACATGATCGTGACAAACAATACGCCATGATCCCAAAAATATAATAATATCGATAGTTTAACATATATTATGAAACCCCAAAATATTGATATAGGGTGCAAAATACACCAAATAAAAAGTTGCATATTTAATTAATTAAAAATTACAGTAAAATTCTAAAAATTAAATTTTAACTACGACCCAAAAGAACCTTGCCCAAATTCGTAACCAATCTCTAGTTATTTTAAATAAACCGTTATGGCTTATATACGATTCTACAACGACTATTTCTAAATTTGATTTGGACATAACTTTTTATTCCCATTATGAAATCTGGATTTTTCACAATTGTTGGAAATATATTATCAAACAGATTCAAATATTTCTTGTTTCGCTAAAATCCGATTTATTTTGAATCCTGAACATTCATTTGAAATTTGAAATCGAATTTTCAAACTACCGCACCATTTTGAACTCGTTTTAATTATATTATAAATTATACGTTTAAATATCGTTTTTATTAAATGAATTCATATAAATTCCTAAAATATTTAAACCAATTTAAATATTCATAATTCAACGGCTGAAAATCCGGGTCGTTACAATAAACTTATAACTTTTGTCGGCATATCATTATATCATTTCCACCAGTTATCAATTCAGCGGATACAAGGGTCATCCCAATCAAATTCCAATCTGCTTTTATCCATAACACAACCATTCGCTTATAGCGAAGCCAAATATCATTTCAACTCGAGTTTCTTCTTGATTCCCAACTCTTAACTTGATTATCACATTACACTTCAAATTTGAATCTCACAATCCAATTTGTCTTGATATCATTCTAATTCAATCTCAGTTACCACTTTACTGGCTTTACTTTAATTCAAATTTGCATTTATAAATTTCTGTTAAATTTGTTTTTAATTCAAACAGTCTTTCCCTGGGAGTTTTCAAACAGTTTACTCTTTTCAAAAATCAAATTTTCCTTTTGAACATGTCACTGAGCCCTTAATTAATATTCCATTAGTTAAATCACTTCTCTATTTCTTTATCAATATTTGTTAACCAAATATTTTCAATAACCATATAGGCCTTTTATGTTATTTGGAAAACATTTCCGAATATCGCCTTCTTTATTTTCTAAACTTTAGAAAATATATGCTATTTATAATTGGAAAATATTCCAATTACTTATCTATTTTCCGATCTCGTTTATTTCTATACTTAGGAAATATTCTTTATTATATTTCCAAGCTTACACTTATTTGGGTTAAAACGGATGTTGTGTAAAACATCGTTACGACAACCCAAATACTATATTCAACTAACTCTTATTCAACCTTGATCTTTGAGCCTGAAATCTTACTATTTATTTGTTAATAATGAAATCAATCAAGTTGGGGTATAACTACCTCTTAGACCTTGACTGAATAACATTTATAACGTCAAAACAGATATGACTACTTACTCGAATAATCAATACCATACAACTACTTATTCACTTTTAAACACGTATACACTTCCTCTTTCTATTCTTACTAGATTTTATTCTTAGTCTTCCTTTTTGATTTTACTATTCTATTTCTAAGTTCGTTTCCTTATCGACTTCTATATATATATATATCGATACGTTGATTTCTAACTATCAAATTATCTTTAAAATATTCTAACTCCTTAAATTCCCGGAAAAATTCGCCATAACCTCCTTTGTACCAGGAGCATCGGGATATTTCAAATAGCCTCCCATGGCCCTCACCAATCCAAAAGAAAAAGAAAAAGCCAAGCGGCTAGCCGATACGGCGCATAAATCTCATATATGAATTAAATACATACCTTTTCGTCGAGCATTCTATTTATATACCTTCATACCTTATCCATACCTATCTCATGTATATTTATACCTGCCCAATCTATTTTAACTATACCTGATCGTTTTAACTCAATTCGTTAATTAATTTGTTAATTAACTCTTTAGTCTATTTCGCTTTTATATTTGAACATGACATGTTCAAATATATTTTAACTTGCTTATTAACTAATTTGAATCCAAATTTCAAATTTAATTTCTATATTCGATTTCGAATATCCATTTACAAATCCAATTCACCTTTCAAAGTTCAACTTCAAATTCAAAGCTCGATTAACTAATTCCTCTTCGACTTAGTTAATTCTATTCAATTTCTATTCAAATTTTACATTATAAATCACATTTGAATTTCTATATTCAATTTCTATATAAAATTCTATATTATAAATCCCATTTTGAAATTCAACACAACTTGTCTTTCCCAAAACAAATTCAAAACAGTATCTCTGGTAGTAACTCGTCACTTACAACTCGAAAATGAATACTGATGATGCAGCTGTCATCATCGGAATCTATTTTCCAGCGATCGAAGTGAGTTCAATACTATAAAACCATTTCTAAACATTTCCACTTTGAAATTCATTTCAAAATATAATTCACACAGCTTGTAAAACAATTTAAAATCTCCCAGGATCTTAATTTTTCCTTATTTTTAATCCAAATCTGTTAACAAACACTTATCCAATTTTCCAGAATTTTGATCCAATTCCTGGTTTAAATTTTAGATTTAACTCATCTGATTTCACGTATTTCACTTATATGAATTCTGATTGGTTATTTACATAACCATTTAATTTATAGTTTTTACTTGCTTATAATAACAACCAATATATCCACTATATTATAATTTTGATATATATCTTCTCTATATCAAGATATACCTTGGGTAAACTTATTTTAATTTACCCTCTTTTCAAAACATACCATGTCGACCCATCGTATTCGAGTGTTTAGTAACTCCTACCGATATAGTGGATCAAACTGATCGACTAGAATTCACAAACAACTCAACCAATGAATCTCCACAATATAAAACAATTTTTATATCAAATACAAATATGTTCACTCGTATATATACACTCAAACTCAATCTAGGGCATTTCTAACCCTATCTTTACCGAGTCACGCCACAGAGCCAAGGTAATTCACTTAACTTAAGCTCTGATACTAACTGTAATGACCTGGGATTTTGTCGACCTTGGTTATCGCCATACTCTCAATGATGACTAACCAAACATCGAAAAATACCGGATGATTAATGAAAGAAATTAGAGGGTGAGGAAAGATAAGATAGAAACTTAGAATAGAAGAAGAAGAAGAAGAACACAACATCAGAGTAACACGAACCTCACAGCTGTAACACCCCGAAAATTCGATAACTGTGAAATTCATAAATTAAAGTATAATCAAATTCAAATCAGAGAACTAAGGGAAACGGGTTACGCCATTGCGTTCGTCTCGGAAAAATACGCGAAATAGAGTCCGAGTTTTCGAAAAACGGAGTCCGTATGAAGAAGATATGGCCTTCGGAAGATTTGAATTAAATTTAAAACTCAAACAGAATTAAATAATTAAATATTCCGAAGTGGGGCCCATTGGGCCAGAAAAGCGCCGCCTGGGCCACCCAGGTCGACTGGGCTGTCGACCTGGGCTACCCATGTCGACAGGGCTGTCGACAGCCCTGTCGACAGGGGTATCGACCTGGTCGAGCCCAGTCAACCTGGCTGGCCAGGTCGGTGTGTGGTCGAATTTCAGTGGTCTGCTTTGTCATTAGGGCTAGGTGGCGGGTTTTTATTGGTCTCTCTTCCTAATGAATGGCTATGATCTAACCTAGCAACATCAAGGGTCCTAATTAGTTCCTAACCTCTATATAAACAACCCTAGACTAAACCCTAATCTATTCATTAAAAATTAAGAACATAGCCGCCATGTTGCTGAGGAACGACAAAGCATAGCCGCCAACTAAAGAGAGGATTAGGGAGGAAGTTCTAAGGCCTAAAGCAATTCAAGCAACCTAAAGCTAATCAATTCAACAAAGGAATTTGCGTCTTCAATCCCTAAACTAGAGAATTCATCAAACCATTGTAAGTAGAGTATTACTTTGGTATAATAAACAACTGTGTTGATGTGTATGCTTGAATTGTGGCAATGGAAGTAATTCATATTTGTGCGTTCTTATCAATTTATATATGTTTGGATACTCTTGAATTATATTATTCATTATAAAGAACTACATGCGGTAGTTCTATGCAAATATACGTTTGGAATATTGCGCAAATTATGTAGTCTATGTTGAAGCTACATGTATATAGTTGAGTGAAATTTATGCAAGTTTGGGGCTTTGTTATTATGCCATTATGATGTATGTTTTTATGTATAAATCATTTTGCAAGTAATTGAAACAAGTTTGGTTATTATAGTTCATATGAAACTATGTGGAATTTTGACACCATGTATTAGTCATGCTTTTGCAAACTTATGAATATGGCTAGGAATGATATTTGGCATAATTGAGATCTATGATTAAGTCTATCTTGTTTTAAAGAATTATATGATGACATATGTGAGACATGGTTAGATTAGACTCAAAAATCCCCTTTTTGCAAGTTTAAAGCAAAATACCATGATTAGGAATATTTATGCATAAGTATGTTTATACCATCGTTATGTGATTAGGCTTAAATCATGATTAAGTTGAATTATGCTATGTTCATCCTAGAAGTATTTTATGCCATGCCTATGTTTGACAATATGCCATGTTTATGCTAGAAGTATTTAGGCCATGCTTATGTTTGACATTATGCCTAAATAAGAATATAGGTTCATGTTGTAGTTAAACCTATGCAAGTTTACATGCCTTGATTTATGTCACCTATGTTGTATGACCAAAATACATGTCACCACTATGCAAGTACACCAATTTCTATTATGTATTTTCCAACGTCATATGCAAGTTCATGCGCTCACTTTCCCCTCTTTGTGTATACGCCATAAGCCTCCCCTTTCGCATGGCTAAATTGGGCTTTAAAAGGCTAAGCCCAATATATATGAACGGACGTGTAAAACGGGGGAAAACAACGTTGGGTTAAAATGAATTAATTAATGAAAATATGAAATAGAAGGGCCCAAAGTCAAGTATGGGTTGGGCCCATGATTGGTGTAACCTTTACACCATTAACTTAATAATGGGCCGCAAATATTTACATATAAATAAAGAAGAAAGACAAAATATGTAAATGTAGAAAATACGATGTGTTTAACCCGAGGTTGGATTGAGTTGTGATGTAAACCTGCCCGGAACCGCCCGGCTGTCCAGTAGTCACAACAATACCTATCCAATGTGGGAGGTTAAACATGGAGCCCAATAAGGACCCGAGGTTAGACTGAGTTGTGGCGTAAGACTGCCCGGAACCAACCGGCAACAGGCAGCCACAGCAATACCTGTCTAATGTGAGAGGTTAGGGCCTTAATAAGACAATTAAGGCTGAATCAGGATTGTTAGGATTAAGTGGACTAAGACTTAATCAAAATGGAACATGCTAAACTAAACGGACTGGTGGGGTTAGGTTAGGAAACACTTAACCAACTTAGCATGTTGGCTAGAGATAGAAAACCTAGTAACGGGGGACCCTTTTCAGCAGTAACCCTAAAAGGTGTATCAGGATACCCTGAAACTAGGCAGGGTGGGGCACGATTACTGGGCTGATTGTAAGAGGTCAAATCGACGGCGGTGGTGTAGCAGTGTAGGTTCTAACGGTGTGCGGGCGTGCACGCACTCCGGCGCAGAAAAATAAAGCACTGGACACCAGTAGCATACCTTTGCACTCTAAGGTTGTGTCGGGTTGCCACTATGGGACTTGATACACCCCATGGTGGGACCAGCATAGGTAACTACAGACATCGGGGGCCGTAAGACACATGTAACTATGCGAGTAGGAGCCGATCATCATGGAATGGATCACATCACCCTGATTATGGGATGCAAATTGGGAACTAGTTTATATGGGTTCAGAGATTAACATGGGGTACGATAGTATATTCGAACCTAGATAACTTAACCAAGTTTATAATGTTGCCCACTTCCTGTTTACTTATCATACCCAGTTCTTTATTCATAGACAAAGTAGTACTAGACTTACTCAGGCTTTATGTCTGACTCTATTTTTCTTTCGTCTTCTTTCTTCCGTTTCCCCCCCCCCCCAGGTCCTCAGGGAGGGAACACAGCAGCTTGACCTACCTCAACATCCAGCTTGAAGAAGAGAAATGTATTGCTTGGACTTTCCTGTTTTGAACTATGGCTTTGGACAATTCACTATGGGGCTTTGGCAGTTTATCTATGTTTTATTTATGCTTCTTTAAAAATAATGTACTCAAGACAGATTATGAAGTATTATGTTATGTTTTTGGAAGGGATGTTGTTGTAACACGCATTTGACTTTATGAAATAAAATTTGTTGTTCTTCCGCTGGTTTACAAATATGTGTTATTATATCTGTCTTGTATATCTGTGACTTGTACTTATAAACCTCCACCAAAATTAGGGCATTCCCTTTGAGAGTGACCCTAACGGAGGTGGGGTGTTTCACTTGGTATCAGAGCATAGGTTTACCAGATAAGATAAAAAGTTTTGAAAAATTATTTTCAAAAAGGAAATTTAAAGAAGCATTTTTAAAAGAAAAATATTATTTTATTTTAAAAAGGCAAAGTCCACTCCCCAAAGCCATAGGTACTATCTCTTATCCTTCGTTTTGAACCTATCCTTTTTGTTTCAGCATGTCCCAAGAACTTAACTTGCCTGAAGGGGTGCCCATACCTGGTTGGTTTAGACGTTTCTTAGAAGCAAGGGCCACTCAGCCAGGTCCTACCGTTCCTCCTCCTCCAGCTGAAGGAAATCATCCAGCCGCAGCAGCACCTTTTCCTCCACCTCCTCCACGGGGAAACACATTCGCTAAGATATGTAAAGATTTTAAAGCTATGGGAGGAAGGGATTTCCATGGAACTGAGTCCTTCGTAGCAGCTAGGAATTGGCTAAAAGAAACCGAAGACCTATTCATCATCTTTGAGGTAGAAGATAGGCAAAAAGTACAGTTGGCAGTGTGGCTATTGAAGGGCGAGGCTTCCTACTGGTGGGAAGTCACCAATGCTGAAAGACCAGTGGATACATGGGAGGACTTTAGGGCAAGGTTTGAGACTAAGTTTCTCTCAGATGCAGAAAGAAGTTTGCAGTTGGAAAAATTCTTATTCCTTAAGCAAGGAGACAAGACTGTTAGAGAGTATGTGAATCAGTTTGATGAGCTGGCTAGGTTTGGGCTTGACCTAGTCAACACCCCGCACAAGAAGGCTCTCCGTTTCGTCAAGGGGTTAAATGAGCCATTACACAGTTTGGCCATGACCCATATACCCATGGGAGCCACGTATGAAAGATTGGTGCAAATGGCATTGCTGAATGAAGAGGATAAGGGCAAGAAGGAGACAAAGGCAGAAAGCTCTCAAGGGAAGAAAGAGGGTTTGCAGCCCAAGAAGACAGACTTTAAGAAGGGCGGGAAAGGCAACAAGGAGAAGAGAAAGTGCAATTTCTGTGGCAAAGTGGGGCACTTAGTAAAGGACTGCCGGAAAAAGAAGGCCAAGGAGAATGGTGGGTGCTTTTCGTGCGGTCAGACAGGCCACAGGGCTAAGGACTTCCCAAGGAAACGAGGACAGGGGCAGGGCACTGGATCCACCCCAGGGGCACAGGTTCATGTGCTAGAAGCGCCACCATTGCAACAGCGAGGTATAAATACTTCTGTAGAAAGTGTAGTTTATCTTTATGATCACCCCGTTCGCACTTTGTTTGATTCTGGCGCATCACACTCCTTTATCTCGTCTGCTTTAGTAGAATCTCTGCACCTAAAAACTAGTATGGTAGAGGACCCCTTAATTGTTTCAAACCCAATTGGGGGCCCAGCTCATTTGTCTATGATCTGTTTGGATTTGAAAATTTCTATCCTAAGTGTTGAATTTCTTTGTAGTGCCTTTGTTTTGGGCTTTTCGGGGTATGGTTTGATTTTGGGTATGGATTGGCTATCCAGTAATGGGGCCATCCTTGATTGTGAGAAAAGGGTTGTTAGGCTCCTAACCCAGCTCGGTAATACTTTGGAAATTTCTTGTAATCCCTCGTATGCGGTTATGCTTAGTTATCTTGAATCGCTAGATGCCTCCGTTGAAAATTTGAAATCAGTTAGAGTGGTCCGGGAATATCCGGATGTCTTTGAAGAGGTGAAGGGCTTACCTCCGAAGCGGGAAATAGACTTCCGCATATATCTTGTAGATAATGCAAAGCCCGTTGCGTTGCCCGTTAGACATATGGCTCCACTAGAAAGGAAAGAGCTCAGTAAACAGATTAAAGAGCTTCTAGAGAAGGGGTTCATTAGGAGGAGCATTTCAGAATGGGGCGCTCCAGTGGTGTTCGCTACAAAGGCGGATGGTTCACTCCGTCTATGTGTTGACTATAGGGAGCTCAACAAGCTAACGAAAAAGAATAGGCACCCTCTCCCTAGAATTGACGATTTATTTGACCAGCTTGTAGGAGCGTCTGTTTTCTCCCAACTCGATTTAGCAACCGGTTTTCATCAGCTAAGGGTGGCTGAAGATAGCATCGATAAAACGGCTTTCAGAACCCCAGACGGCTTCTTTGAATGGCTTGTCATGCCTTTCGGCTTGACAAATGCACCTGCTTACTTCGTGGACCTGATGAGTAGGGTATTTAGAGATTTCCTCAACAAATTCGTAGTGGTCTTCGTAGATGATATCCTTATCTTCTCAAAGAATGAAGAGGAACATGCTCAGCACTTAAGGGCAATCATGGAAACTTTGCGAGTCCATCAACTAAAAGCCAAATTCTCCAAATGCCACTTTTGGAGAGAAGAGGTAAGGTTCCTTGGGCACATAGTATCCAAACAAGGGTTAGCAGTGGACCCTGCTAAGGTAGTGGCGGTACAAGATTGGAAGACACCAAGGAATGCAACTGAGGTCCGAAGCTTTCTAGGACTAGCAGGTTTCTATCGAAAATTTATAAGGGATTTTGCGAAAATCTCAGCTCCGCTCACGAAATTGACTAAGAAGAATCTAGTATTCAATTGGGACTTGGATTGCGAGTTTGCTTTCCAACGGCTGAAAAGGGTTCTCACAACAGCCCCAGTTTTGACGCTGCCAGATGGGAGCAAGATGTTCACTGTTTATACGGATGCATGTGGGACAGGGCTAGGCGCCGTCTTAATGCAAGAAGGAAGGGTAGTAGCTTATGGCGGGAGGCAATTGAAGGTGCACGAAAAGAACTACCCAACCCACGATCTAGAGCTAGCCGCCATCGTCTTTGCACTCAAGTCTTGGCGACACTATCTCCTAGGTGAGAAGTTCGAACTTTACACTGACCATAAATCATTGAAATATCTTTTCTCGCAGAAAGATCTTAACTTGAGGCAACAAAGATGGATGGAGTTTCTTGCCTCGTACGATTTCGAAATCTCCTACACTCCGGGCAAAGGCAACGTAGTGGCAGACGCGTTGAGCCGAAAGAAATTGACACTAAGCCCGTTGTTTGTTGAAAGACAAAGCCTAGAGTTTATAGCCAGCTTCGACTTTAGGCCCTCCTCCGATTTCGTACCGGGCTTGCTTGCATCTCTCGAAGTGCGCCCAACTTTAGTAGATTCAGTAGGGGCAGCACAACGCGAAGACCCTCAGCTTGTGGAAATAATTGATAGGCTAATTAGGGGTGAGACTTCAAGTCACCTCAACAGATACTCCATTGACGATAAGGGTGTACTAAGGCGAGATGGAAGACTATGCGTCCCACAGACAAACGATTTAATAAAGAAGGTTCTCGAAGAAGCACATCACTCCAAGATGACGATACACCCCGGCGGGGATAAAATGTACAAAGACATAAAAAGGACTTTCTTTTGGAACGGCATGAAAAAGGACGTGGCAGAATTCGTTTCTAAGTGTATGGTGTGCCAACAGGTTAAGGCGGAACAGAAAAAGCCTGGCGGACTGCTACATCCTCTGGAGGTCCCACAGTGGAAGTGGGATAGCATCTCAATGGACTTCATCGATGGGCTGCCTAGGTCTAGGAGAGGCAACACCAGTGTTTGGGTAATAGTGGATAGGCTTACTAAAAGCGCCCACTTTTTACCTGTCAAAAGTAAAAGAACTGCCTCATCCCTAGCATCACTTTACCTCAAGGAAATCGTGCGACTCCATGGAATACCATCTAGCATTGTTAGTGACCGAGACCCCATCTTCACCAGCGAGTTTTGGCGGAGTCTGCAAGAAGCAGTAGGAACGCAGTTATGCTTGAGCACGGCCTATCATCCCCAAACCGACGGCCAAACAGAGAGAGTGAACAGAGTTTTGGAAGACCTCTTAAGACTGTGCGTCCTTGACTTCGGAGGGACATGGGAAGACCACCTTCCTTTGGTGGAATTTGCCTACAACAACAGCTATCAAGCAACCATAGGAATGGCGCCCTTCGAAGCTTTATATGGAAGACCGTGCCGATCGCCCACTTGTTGGTGGGAGTCCACGGATAAGCTCGTGCTTGGACCAGATATGATCCGAGAGACCTCAGAGAAGGTAGACGTAATACGAAGAAGGATGAAGACGGCCCAAGACAGACAAAAGTCCTATGCCGACAGGAGAAGAACCGACCTTGAATTTGAAGTTGAAGACAGAGTTTTTCTCAAGGTATCACCGCTAAGGAACGTTGTTCGTTTTGGAACCACAGGGAAGCTAGCGCCAAGATTCGTAGGGCCATTCCCTATCATCGAGAAGATTGGCAAAATGGCCTATAGATTAGAGCTACCCGAGAAGTTGGCTGGAGTCCACAACGTTTTTCACGTTTCACATCTCCGAAAATGTCTGCATGAGTCAGCTGAAGTGGTAGAGCCAAACATCCTCGAAGAGGCCGAAGTGGAACGCGAAGCAACCATAAGGAGAGTTCCTACCCGCATCTTAGGAACGGAAGTAAAGAAGCTACGCAACCGCGAAGTCAAGCTCGTCAAAGTCCAGTGGAGCGACGCCGAGGGAGACGCGACTTGGGAAACTGAAGCTAGAATCCGTACAGCCTACCCTTTTCTGTTCGAGGGTACATCCTTGATCTTTCCTTTTCCTTAAGTTGCGCTTTTATCCATCTATCTTTTTAGGTATATTCCCTCGACCGTATCTTTTAGGTAGAAAACCTTTGGATGAAAACATGTAGTTGAAACATGTTATGTATGATGGTTGCAAGTGGTTGCAAGTGATTGCTAGTGGTTGCTCGTGGTTGCATATACACACACAATCTAGGTTTTAGATCGGCTCAGTCACTTCATATTGCATATGCATATATGTTTGTATTCGTATGTGGTTGAACTATAATGTGTTGTCATGTGGATGTTGCATTTGTATTGAATGGTTGTGCACTCATGTAGAATCAAGAATAGGAAAATTTTGCATACATAATGGATGCATGGCACTTACATAATTCGCATTAAGGAGGTCAACTGAATCAGTAGACCGCCTGATTTTGCATTAGATAAGTACATGTACACACACACTTTGCATATGATCATGAAGCATTAGAAGTCTTTTAAGGACAATGGATACTCGTGTTTGATGGATGAGTAGATGGATGATTGGATGTTAGGATATACGTTTTCCTACACTTGAAGATTTCGGGGACGAAATCCTTTTAAGTGGGGGAGAATGTAACACCCCGAAAATTCGATAACTGTGAAATTCATAAATTAAAGTATAATCAAGCTCAAATCAGAGAACTAAGGGAAACGGGTTACGCCATTGCGTTCGTCTCGGAAAAATACGCGAAATAGAGTCCGAGTTTTCGAAAAACGGAGTCCGTATGAAGAAGATATGGCCTTCGGAAGATTTGAATTAAATTTAAAACTCAAACAGAATTAAATAATTAAATATTCCGAAGTGGGGCCCATTGGGCCAGAAAAGCGCCGCCTGGGCCACCCAGGTCGACTGGGCTGTCGACCTGGGCTACCCATGTCGACAGGGCTGTCGACAGCCCTGTCGACAGGGGTATCGACCTGGTCGAGCCCAGTCAACCTGGCTGGCCAGGTCGGTGTGTGGTCGAATTTCAGTGGTCTGCTTTGTCATTAGGGCTAGGTGGCGGGTTTTTATTGGTCTCTCTTCCTAATGAATGGCTATGATCTAACCTAGCAACATCAAGGGTCCTAATTAGTTCCTAACCTCTATATAAACAACCCTAGACTAAACCCTAATCTATTCATTAAAAATTAAGAACATAGCCGCCATGTTGCTGAGGAACGACAAAGCATAGCCGCCAACTAAAGAGAGGATTAGGGAGGAAGTTCTAAGGCCTAAAGCAATTCAAGCAACCTAAAGCTAATCAATTCAACAAAGGAATTTGCGTCTTCAATCCCTAAACTAGAGAATTCATCAAACCATTGTAAGTAGAGTATTACTTTGGTATAATAAACAACTGTGTTGATGTGTATGCTTGAATTGTGGCAATGGAAGTAATTCATATTTGTGCGTTCTTATCAATTTATATACGTTTGGATACTCTTGAATTATATTATTCATTATAAAGAACTACATGCGGTAGTTCTATGCAAATATACGTTTGGAATATTGCGCAAATTATGTAGTCTATGTTGAAGCTACATGTATATAGTTGAGTGAAATTTATGCAAGTTTGGGGCTTTGTTATTATGCCATTATGATGTATGTTTTTATGTATAAATCATTTTGCAAGTAATTGAAACAAGTTTGGTTATTATAGTTCATATGAAACTATGTGGAATTTTGACACCATGTATTAGTCATGCTTTTGCAAACTTATGAATATGGCTAGGAATGATATTTGGCATAATTGAGATCTATGATTAAGTCTATCTTGTTTTAAAGAATTATATGATGACATATGTGAGACATGGTTAGATTAGACTCAAAAATCCCCTTTTTGCAAGTTTAAAGCAAAATACCATGATTAGGAATATTTATGCATAAGTATGTTTATACCATCGTTATGTGATTAGGCTTAAATCATGATTAAGTTGAATTATGCTATGTTCATCCTAGAAGTATTTTATGCCATGCCTATGTTTGACAATATGCCATGTTTATGCTAGAAGTATTTAGGCCATGCTTATGTTTGACATTATGCCTAAATAAGAATATAGGTTCATGTTGTAGTTAAACCTATGCAAGTTTACATGCCTTGATTTATGTCACCTATGTTGTATGACCAAAATACATGTCACCACTATGCAAGTACACCAATTTCTATTATGTATTTTCCAACGTCATATGCAAGTTCATGCGCTCACTTTCCCCTCTTTGTGTATACGCCATAAGCCTCCCCTTTCGCATGGCTAAATTGGGCTTTAAAAGGCTAAGCCCAATATATATGAACGGACGTGTAAAACGGGGGAAAACAACGTTGGGTTAAAATGAATTAATGAATGAAAATATGAAATAGAAGGGCCCAAAGTCAAGTATGGGTTGGGCCCATGATTGGTGTAACCTTTACACCATTAACTTAATAATGGGCCGCAAATATTTACATATAAATAAAGAAGAAAGACAAAATATGTAAATGTAGAAAATACGATGTGTTTAACCCGAGGTTGGATTGAGTTGTGATGTAAACCTGCCCGGAACCGCCCGGCTGTCCAGTAGTCACAACAATACCTATCCAATGTGGGAGGTTAAACATGGAGCCCAATAAGGACCCGAGGTTAGACTGAGTTGTGGCGTAAGACTGCCCGGAACCAACCGGCAACAGGCAGCCACAGCAATACCTGTCTAATGTGAGAGGTTAGGGCCTTAATAAGACAATTAAGGCTGAATCAGGATTGTTAGGATTAAGTGGACTAAGACTTAATCAAAATGGAACATGCTAAACTAAACGGACTGGTGGGGTTAGGTTAGGAAACACTTAACCAACTTAGCATGTTGGCTAGAGATAGAAAACCTAGTAACGGGGGACCCTTTTCAGCAGTAACCCTAAAAGGTGTATCAGGATACCCTGAAACTAGGCAGGGTGGGGCACGATTACTGGGCTGATTGTAAGAGGTCAAATCGACGGCGGTGGTGTAGCAGTGTAGGTTCTAACGGTGTGCGGGCGTGCACGCACTCCGGCGCAGAAAAATAAAGCACTGGACACCAGTAGCATACCTTTGCACTCTAAGGTTGTGTCGGGTTGCCACTATGGGACTTGATACACCCCATGGTGGGACCAGCATAGGTAACTACAGACATCGGGGGCCGTAAGACACATGTAACTATGCGAGTAGGAGCCGATCATCATGGAATGGATCACATCACCCTGATTATGGGATGCAAATTGGGAACTAGTTTATATGGGTTCAGAGATTAACATGGGGTACGATAGTATATTCGAACCTAGATAACTTAACCAAGTTTATAATGTTGCCCACTTCCTGTTTACTTATCATACCCAGTTCTTTATTCATAGACAAAGTAGTACTAGACTTACTCAGGCTTTATGTCTGACTCTATTTTTCTTTCGTCTTCTTTCTTCCGTTTCCCCCCCCCCCCAGGTCCTCAGGGAGGGAACACAGCAGCTTGACCTACCTCAACATCCAGCTTGAAGAAGAGAAATGTATTGCTTGGACTTTCCTGTTTTGAACTATGGCTTTGGACAATTCACTATGGGGCTTTGGCAGTTTATCTATGTTTTATTTATGCTTCTTTAAAAATAATGTACTCAAGACAGATTATGAAGTATTATGTTATGTTTTTGGAAGGGATGTTGTTGTAACACGCATTTGACTTTATGAAATAAAATTTGTTGTTCTTCCGCTGGTTTACAAATATGTGTTATTATATCTGTCTTGTATATCTGTGACTTGTACTTATAAACCTCCACCAAAATTAGGGCATTCCCTTTGAGAGTGACCCTAACGGAGGTGGGGTGTTTCAACAGCGGAACGAATAACATATAATAGATAATATATCCTTGAAATAAAATCAGTATATGTATGCAATAACATTATCAGAGTACAACACTTACAACACAACGAAAATAAACTATAGCTATGTGATCCTGAAGCCTCCTGCTCCAGCTCTTCAAGTATATGTAAATCCCGACTACTTGACTGCCCATACAAAATTGGGCACCCAAGAGTTTAGGGAAAATAAAACAAAATAAACTCCGGGTCAGTCATGGAACTGGTATGAGTAAAACAGTTTAAAACAGTTCGAACAAGTAAACGATATCTCATAAGACGACGCCGTATAATGGAACGGGCTTTTCCCTTATGAGAATCCAAAATATCTTTATATCAAAAACCTTTTGATATTATAATAATGTCTATCAACCACAATATAATAATCATCTAGCAGAAACGCTTTCATCTCACATTCTACATATATAGTATACAATCAAAACCGCAAGCACGTATCGGGTAATGGGTTTCCAACTATGACAAGGTATGGAACCACCTTTTGCTAGTGTACCTCTAGAAAGGAATACACTGGGTTCAATAAGAACATCTTGCAACCCGGCCACACATGACCGACCACTCATTTCACTTGAGTGTATCGAATGTATATAACCAACGGTTGGGATCAGCAACCATTTCCCGAATGGGACAGTATCGACAATAGATTTTTAGAAATAAATGAAACTCTAGATCAGGTGATTATACACCCTAATTCAGAGCGACCAACTTAGCCATGCTGCCTGCCCGATTTATGTCATTTACCGGTTGATGAGGCTTGAGGTTACGCTTCATCATCACATCAGATTCACTTCGAATGCCACATTGTCAGATCCATCGAAAATCACTAATTAACGTCTACAACATTACATTACGTGTTAGCTAAAGAAGTTTCCTTCTCCGCTTCCACTCTTGGTACGGTTGAAGAAATCAATGTACGTGACCTTTTTGGAAGTACTCTATCAGACATTCATCCGTACAAGTCATCCAGGAACAGGATGAACCGAAGGCACTTTTCAGTACATCCATCTTAGGCATTGTTATCTAAGACTTATCAATAGCCCTTGCACTTTACTCCGTCTTCAATTATCTTTGGCATATATGATTCGCAACGCTTACGCCAATACAGAGTGGTTCTTTGGATAAAAATCCAACCGATCTCTCCATATTAACAACGTTAAAATGGTCAAAAACTTCGATAGTCGGTGAGTTAACTATCAAAGAAAAATATGTGTGCAAACAACGATATTATTTCCAGATGGAAATTTTATCAAATCAATCATCAATCACATATATATATATATATATTCATATTTCCTTATTTTCTATGTTTAGAAAATATACGTTAACACTGGAAAACGTTCCCATTCCTAATCCATATTTCCAATTTCAATATTTGATTACGTTTCTGATTCTATTTGGAAAACATTTCCAAATCTTCTTTATTTGGATTTAAATAGATGTTTAAATCAACATCGCGATGACAACTTAAACCACTATACTTGTTTACTAAAAACACTTAACCACTTTCACTCTCGAACCGTAACCATTTCTAAATTAAAAACGCAGTCAATCAAGTTGGGGTATAGCTACCACTCAGACCTTAACTGAACAACATTTCAAATCTCGAAATAGGGTAAGTTCATCTTTAAGCCTATAACACTTCCTTACGTAACTCTCGTTCGAATAAATCTCTATTCGATAACTCCTCCCTTCGAATAACTATATTTCATAATCTCTCTTACGAATAACTAGATTCTAAAACCTTTCTTCTAATAAACTAAATTCTATTAACTCTATTTATTTAACCCAAATCCATTAACTCTTTTTACTTAACTCCTTACTTAACTCCTTTCGATTAAACTATAATCGATAAATCCTTTCGAATAACTAATTCAATAACTCCTTTCGAATAACTAATTCGATAACTCCTTTCGATTAAACTATAATCGATAACTCCTTTCGAATAACTAATTCGATAACTCCTTTCGAATAACTAATTCGATAACTCCTTTCGAATACCATATTCGATTTACTAACTTTTTTCGCTTTATAAAGATTTCCTTTTTAACAACGTTTATTCATTTTTAAAGATTTACTTTTAGTAACGGTTCTTCACTTTAAAAATGATTTCCTTTTTATAACGTTTTCCCTTTTTATAACGGTTTTCTTTATATAACGTTTTCCTTTTTCATTTCTATTTATTCCCTAAGTAAATAATCCCTTTATAATATCTTATTTATTTACCAAGTAAATAATTCACTTAACATGTCCTAATTACAAATACATATCTCATTTAACACCTCCTATTTACTTAACAAATAAATATCTCCTGTATAAAATCTTATTCTACTTATTTAACAAATAAATATCTCATTTAACACCTCCTATTTTCTTAAAAAATAAATATCTCCTTTATAAAATCTTTGTTGATTTTATAAATATTTTCTCTTTTATAAAATCCTTTGATTTTATAATTATTCCCTTTTCTAGAAATCTCCTATTTATAAATATTCAATTTATAAATATTCTGTTTTCAATATCACTTTGAAAATCTCCTTTTCCCATTCCGATATTTTATGGTACTTAACACATCAAATCACGATGACCAATATCATCCAACACATATAATCAACCACAGATTATAAACTACATCATATATCACAATATATGAAAAACAATAAAATAATTGTTGAGGAATCCTGTCGGATTCCTCCAACCTGTTTCCCTGCATCCACATATGTTACACAATAAAATCAACATCACTATATGATATATTCTGTTAAACAGAATCAATATAGAAATTCAACTAACTGACTAGCAGTTCAGTCAAACAGTCAACACACAGTCAATCAGCCAATATTTAACAATTCTAAAAATACAACATGAAATTATAAACTGTTCAGAGTTAGTGAGATTTACTCACATTGGCAGTTCATCGTTAACGAACGATAAACTGTTGTTTGATTTGAATCAAACAGTTTATTTCGCCATAAATTCAAACGAGCTCCACTCCACTCCCAGTCAGTCCCATTGTGTAGTGTCCGTCCATACGATCCCATCGGATCCTGTTTCGTTGGATTTCGATAACGTATGGGAAATTTATACCTTATACTAGTTCATATAAAAAAAATTGAAATTAAATTAACTATATTTATTAAATCATTTGGGCCTTCACCTTTTATTTCCCCTGGCCCATCTCCTTTCAAACCCGACCCACCAATACTTCTTCCCCAAATTCATTTTCGCGACTCCAGGACACTCCACAGACATTTTTGACTTCATTGCACGCCACTTCCTCCTCCATTTCATCACGAAATCCACCGAAACCATTTCCAAACTTCTTCTCTTCAATCTCTCTACAAGTCCATATCACTTTCTCCTAACTCGCACTCCCTGCTCTACTTACGTTCTCCAGGAAACCCCCACGCCAACAGCAAAATGCAACTCCCAAAACTTCACCAAACCACCCCAGATAATCCACGCAAGTGCTATTTCACACCACAAATCCAAAACCGACCCCCCTTTCAGGTATCGATGCCTATAATTCACGAAACCGTGAACCCTAGTTAATCTGTATAAACTTCAACCTCCAGAAACTATGATCGCACTCTCCGAAAACCATACCAACGTGAAGAGAGGCACTCGTAGATCCTAAATATATATGTATTATCATTTGTAAGATTTTATTTGCTTTTAAATGATTTTCCAAAAATGTGTTTTCCTGAAGAAACAGAAGAACGACGGCGAAAAAGTCTCGTTGACTTTGGAAATGAGAAATTTAGGGTTTAAGGGTGAGGTAGGGTATTTATAGGATTATTTAATATTTTAAATAATCAATTTTTATATTAATTTTTAGTCCTGCGCTACTTACATAACAGTTTATAAATTCCTACGATCACGTGTAATACCCAAAAATCACGAAAATGGACATACACCTTCAGTTCGACATTACGGACCCAACGAAACTGGTTTCGTCGAATTCAAACTCCGTTTGCTCACACAGCGTATTTTTAACCGTTGAAATAATGACTGTTTTTCACTCTAAAAATCCGTACGTCCACACAGTGACTCTTAAAATCACGGAACTGGAAATCTAACAACTATTTGATGTTGCGGATCCAACAAAATTAGTTTCGTCGAATTCCGACTTCGTTTGCAAAAGTAGTTATTTCTAAAGCTCTAAATAACTCATTTAAATATATAAATATATTTAAATATAATTAAATTAATTATTTATAAATAAATATTATCGTATTTATTCACAATGGAATACCATACAGCTCTAGAATATCATACCAGAATTTACAGCTTGATATTTCAGATTCCAGATTATCTCGATATTCAGTTTATACTGAAAATCCATTTATAACGTATATAAAGCGTCGCAAATTATAAAGGAATTCCACAGCGACTTTTCTGAAATTTGATTTGGACGTAAATCAAAATCTACACGATGAAATCCTGATTTTTCTCTTCCACTAGAAAGATATACTCCACCAGCTCCACACGTTTCTTATTTCACAGAAATCCGACTTAAAACGAATCATGTACATTCAGTTGAAGTTCAAATCGCCAAATTACGAACTGCAGCGCCATTTCGAGCTCGATTTTAACTATATTATAACTCTACGTTCAAACTGTCGTTTATATAATATATTCGTTATTCAAATTCAATTCCAAGCTGAATTAAATATCACAGATGATCCGGTTCACACCATATCGCCATTTCAGCCAATTTTGATTATTTCAGAATTAAATATATTATTTAATTTATTATTTTAATTAAATATTTATCATTATTTAATTCCATGACCATTAAATCCACTATATCACTATTTATATAATTAAATAAATTAATTATAATACCTCTGCAAATGCGGGTCATTACACCATAGAGCCAAGGTTATCACTAAACCTTATGCTCTTATGCCACTGTAACAATCCGACGAATTTCAACGCCCGAATTCCGACAATAATACATAATCCCGTATTACTTGCCAAAACCCAAGTATCGAAAAAGACAGATAGTTAATAGAAAGAAATTCGAGGGTGAGAAAAGATAAGAAAGAAAGAAAGACTAGAATAAAAGAATAAGAAGAACGAAACTAACCACAATACACAGAGTCTCACATCGCAGCGAAATAAAATATAATACAGAAATAAATCTTCATTGAAAGCTTGGAATAATACTTATAATCATCAAAGTACAATGGACATTTGTAACAACCCGGAAAATGCGAGCCAGTTTGAAATTTTTATTTTGGCAATTTTATCGAATTTTGATTATTTAAGATGAATTATTTTAAATAATATCGACGAAAAATTTATTTTGAATAGAATTCGATCGTATATATTATACGCGTCGTCGTTAGAATATATAATAATTATATATAATTATAAAAGGAATTGAAAAGGCGCGGTAGTTCGAAAATTCGATTTCTAATTTCAAATGAATATACAGAATTCAATATAAGTCAGAATTGAACGAAACAAGAAATATTTGAATCTGTATAACTATATCTTTGTAACGAAGTTAACAAACTGAGATTTCATTTTAGAAATGTTAAGATATGTCCAGTTTAAAATTAGAAATAGTCGCTGTGGAATTTATATATATTTTTATATATATAAGGCCCTTAAAAATAGCAATTTTGCAAATGACCTCGGATTTCGACGAAACCAGTTTTGTTGGGTCCGTGATGTCAAGTTATTGCTAGATTCCAAATTTCATAATTTTCTGAATCAATATGTGAGCGTGGCAAAAGAAAACGCGTTTGACCAGTTTCAGTTGATTTTAATCGACTGGAAAATGGCCATTTTTCCAACGGTCTCAGAATTCGACGAAACTAGTTTTGTTAGGACCGTATCGTCAATACGAAGCTAGAAAATATTTTTCTGGAATTTTTCGAGTTAGTATGTGACCCCAGTAATTTGAAATGTACGTTTAAAATTCAATATAATGATTTGAATGAAAATTCAAACGGAAACTGATTGTAACAATCAAACCAGCTTACGATACATATCCCATTGCGTTCGGAATGGGGGTATTTAGCTATGGGCGACAGTTGTTGAGTTCAGATTGGGGTTCGTTTGAAAAGTCAACCTTTTTGCAAATTTAAAAAAATAAAAAAAAAAATAAAAAAAAAATTTTCCTTTCTTCCCCCTTTAACCGTCTGCCCCCCCCCCCCCTTTCTATCATATCGATCTCAAAAGAAAAAAAAAAAAAAAAATGGAAAGAAGAGGGCGACGGCAGGGAGAGCCGCCGCCACCGCATCGCCCCCCCCCCCCCCCCCGATGGGCCTCCGCCGCTAAACCCCCCCCTGCCCTAATCGACAGCCGCGAGCCTTCCCCCCCCTCTCGATCGCAACCCCCCCCCCATTGCCCTAATCCCCTCCGACCGTCCACCCTCCCCCTTCTCTCACCTCCTCCGTTGCCACCAGGTGGCGCCGCCCACTACGAAGCCCCCTCCGACCTGCAAAGCGACGAAACCCCCCCCCCCCCCTCTCTCACCAGAAGTGACGCGATAACCCCCCCCCCCCTCCGACCTCGACGGCGCTGCAAATCCCCCCCCCTGTAAGTGCCCTGCCGTTTTTTGTTATTTATTTACTTTTTCTGATTTTTATTTTATTTTACTTCAACTGTTTTTTTTTTTTATTATTTACTTTTTCTGTTTTTTTTAAAAAAAAAAAAAGAATTTAAAACTGTAGTTTTTAGAAAAGATTTTAAAACTGAAAACATATTTATTTTAAACATAAAACTTGCTTATTTTAATTTAAAAGCTATGATTTTTATATGTAGAGAATAAAAAGATTAGATTTTTATTTTATATATGAAGCGACAGAGAAGATTGAACTTTTCATATGAAGTAATATAGAGATAAAAATTCGATTTTTAAATATATGAAGAATTAAAAATATGATCTTTATATTTTTAAAATATTAAAAATATAGTCTTTACTATATAGATGATGTCAAAATATAATCTTTGCCTAGTAGGAACTATAAAAAAATCAAATCTTTATTTTTTGAAAAAGGTAAAATCTTTATAGTTAAAAAGGCGAGATTTTTATACATTAAATAACGAAAGAAAATTTGACTTTTTATATATTGAACTTCGAAAGAAAATTTGACTTTTTATATATTGAACTTCGAAAGAAAATTTGACTTTTTATATATTGAACTTCGAATGAAAAATAAGATTTTTATATAGTGAACTTCGAATTAAAAATGTGGTTTTTATATATTGAAAAGCGAAGTAAAATTCGATTTTTACATATGTAGTGAAAGCGGACAACGAAAGCAACAAAAAGCGAGTGGGCGAAGACTTCTGCAAAAGAAGAGCCGTGGAGCTAGGATAGCTATAATGTGAGAATTTCTCACCTTTCAATTTATTTTTCTAGTTATATATATATATATACTAGGATGCAGACGGTGCTTAGTAGCACCCGACACCCGTCCACAGACCATGGACTTGTTTGTTTGACTGTTTGGTGATTGATTGCGATATTGGTTTGAATGTGATTTGTGGTGTGAAAAATCGAATCGATAAATTGGTTAGGATTAGACGTGCGCCGTTATAAGGCGAAGGAGTAAGGCTAGGTTAGACCCTTACTCCAAGTTTTGTGGTTTGCAAAATGAAATTGATTTGATTGATGTGTGAATGGCGTGGGCCTTCACTAGACCGGGGATAAGGCTAGGCCTTGTCCCGTTTCTGGTATCGTGCCGTTATGCCGCCGAAATTTTCTAAAATATGTTAGAAAATAAAAATATCATTTTATTGTGTAAATGAATTGAATAGAAATTCATAGGTTGAAATAAAATGTTTTATCGTTAAAAATATAATTTTTAACGTGAATATGAAAATAGTGAAGTGAATAAATAAATATTCATTTACAAACCAGATGGTTTGTTTATGTACACTTATTTGAATGGCATTGATTGGGACGATAAATTTTACACATCGCCCAACTGCACGAATAAAATAGTTGTTTGATTGTTTGAAACCCCACACGGGTGTTAGGATGAAATTTGAAGTTCACTCATCCTGATTGATTAAATATGTCGATCGATTGATTGACATGCTGTTATAAGCGTTAGATATCTTTATTTGATGCTTATACAGTGTAGTGCACTTTGGTTGATGGTTGATTATTTTTCAATGCTATTATATACATGTGTTGTATGAAAATCCATATAATTAATTTTATATGGTAATCGATTGGGCCTCATTCCAGTTTAGAAATAGAAATATTTGAAATAGAAATATTTGAAATAGAATATTTGAAAATAGAAATTTATGAAGCCGTATTGATTAGATTGACGCCATTTTGACGTGAACGATATTTATATCGATTTGAAAACGATTTCGAAATGAATTGAATTGAAAGCGATTTCGAAATGAAATGAATTGAAAACGATTTCGAAATGAAATGAATTGAAAACGATTTCGAAATGAAATGAATTGAAAACGATTTCGAAATGAATTGAATTGAAAACGATTTCGAAATGAATTGAATTGAAAACGAATTCAAATGGAATAGAAAGCGAATTGAAATGAATTCAAATTGAATTGAAATTCGAATTGAATAGAAATGAATTTTTAAACGAATTTATAAAGAAGAATTCAATTTTGCTTTGAATTGAAATAGAAGTTGAAATAGCTTTTGAAACGATTTTAAAACTATTTATATAATTCGTTTTAAATAGAAATCGACGAAATATATATTATATATATTATATATATAATATAATGGCCTGAATAGAACGCGCCGCGCCGCGGCAGTTCGTGAATTTCGACCATTTATTTCAAACGGACATTACGGGAGATCCGACCGTCGGATTCTCCTAAAACCGGAACCGTTGGGTTCGTATCGAAAAGAGCTTTCTAACGAATATTAGAAATTTGAAATCTAACGGTTGGATTTGGAGATACGTCCAAATCAAATTCGAAAAAGGTCGCTGTAAGTGCAGTTCGATGGCCATTGTTGGAAATCGACTGTACGGGCCTTGATAAAATTATTAAAAATAGTAATAATTTGTGTAAAATCATAAGAAATGATTTGTGAAGATTTGGGATGAAAAACTCCATATTTGAAAAGATAAAAATAGATTTTTATCGAAATGAACTAGTTTTGAACTAGAATTATAATTCTATTTATTTTTAAATAAATAAATTGAATTCGAAAATGGTTTTAAAAATAACCAAAATTTCCAATGATTGCATTGGAGTGGATTTGAATCGAAATTGTCTTCGGAATATTTCGATGTTGGAATTCGTGATATTACAGGTGTTGTTATGGAAATTTGAAAGATATATATTTGTATCGTTATTTCCAATACGACATTTGTTAGTCGTAGAATTCGATATTGAATATAAGCCGATATATTTTCTATTCAGAGCCTTGTATTGAATATCGAATGTGATTTGGGTTTGTCGTGAATGGTGTCTTCACTAACACTGTTCTTGAACCCAGTTGAGAAAAGATTAAATCTTTTTGATTTAGATTTAATGAAGTGTACCAATTAAATGATAATTAATTGGAATTGAATTGATATTGATTTTTGGGTTTATCGTGAACAGTGTTTTAAATAACACTTGTTCTTTAACCCGATAATTAATGAATGTGATTTGGGTTTGTCGTGAATGGTGTCTTCACTAACACTGTTCTTGAACCCAGCTGAGAAAAGATTAAATCTTTTGATTTAGATTTAATGAAGTGTACCAATTAAATAATATTTAATTGGAATTGAATGGATATTGATTTTTGGGTTTATCGTGAACAGTGTTTTAAATAACACTTGTTCTTTAACCCGATAATTAATGGGATGTGACTTTGGGTTTATCGTGAACCGTGTTTTAAAATGACACTGATTCTTTAACCCAGTCACAGATTAAAACTAAGTGGAGTTTTAATGAATCTTTAATTAGATTGAAAAGATCGAGAATGGAGTATCACCAGTTTTGCTCCAGGCGATAGTTAAATCTTTAATTAGATTTGAATGTGAAATTTAGAAACTAACTGGCGGTTAGCCAAGCAGAATGGTTTTCTGGATATTGATCTGATGTTGGTTTCGGCCTTCGGGGTTAATATTTGGGGAATTATTCTCTTGATTAATTTACGGTTAGTGACTAATGAATTGGAATGAGGCGTATGTTGTGTTTGTGTAACACTTATTTAAAATATACGCGAGTTATTCGGAAAGACCGGGTTTATCCCATTCTGAGTAACTGATACGACGATAAGTCGAAGATGAAGACGATGGTCGAAGACCGGAGGTCTTCACGTCGTTTGGGTGATAACTGATGATCTTGATTGGGCTGTACACCCAAGAAGATGGAAACAGTTAGTGATCGTCCAGACGTACTTGGAGATCGATGGATATGCGGGGTACTAGGTGCCTCCGGTTTCGTTCAGGCCCAGAACGGACTTGTAAATGGACTGTGTGTCTGACATTGGATTTCATTCTGTGTGACTGATATCGGTTGCATAGAGTGGTTTGCCTGTGTGGCATGCTAAGATGCAAATGATCAAGGCTTCTGTTGAAAAGCAAAGTCTCGTGGTGATGATCAAAGCACGGCCTTTGTGGCGTAGCTTTGTGTAACGTTTACTTCGCGAGTTTCACACCCGGTATGAACCAAAAACGGGAGGGACATCAGGGAGGACTTGCGTTTCTTTCTAGCTAGAAGTGGCGTCAGTGGTTTTACACGCCCTGACGAGTTTGACTTATGTGGTTGTTGCGGTTGCGAGGCGCCTCGGTTATATCGGTTTCGGCCGAATGCATTCTGGTCGGCTGACGGACCAGACTTACACCCCATAGGGTGGGGGGACGTATTGTTCAGGCATAATAATCCACTCCGTGTGGACCGGCCCTGACGATCTAAAGGCTTGCCTGCGCGCTTGCCTGTGGCTCGGGCTAGAGAGTCACAAATCGGTTGAGGATCTTGCCCCTAGCCTCGGTTCATAGATGGAAACCCAATTTCCAAATACGTGACTTTGCGGTTTTATTTGTAAACCTATATATGGCGACATGATATATGGTACCCATGTCGTCTATGATTGATACTTATGATTTGAAGTTGTTTTATACACTATGCACATATGATAGTATCAAATGATTTGTTTTAAACGTATCAAGCATTCTTTGGCTGTTATAAGGGAAAACCCTATCCCCCGGCTTGCGTTGCATTGTGTGATAGGACCTGGGTCTTATAACAGCTTCATTTTTCTTTATTTAGCATTGCGCTATTTGTTTTATGCACTGGTATTCTTGGGAGGAAACCCGTTCCGTGTTATACGGCGTGGTCCCTTGATTTACCTAACTTTTAAAATAAAGATTAGTAACTGTTTTAGTTCTCACACCAGTCACATGACTGACCTGGAGTTTATTGTTTTAACCTAAACTCTGGGTGCCCTTATTTTGACACGGGCAGCTAGTAGTTTTGGTTTTGCAGATTTATATTCACAGGATCCTGGTTTACAGCTGGAACGATATCCGGAAAGCTTTGTATCCGTATATCTCTTTCTAGTTGTGTATTGTATTATTTTCCGCTGCCATGTATTTAAATGTAATTTAAATCTCTGATATTTCTGTGTAATATTCATTTATACTCTGTATATTCTTGTAATCTGATGCATTGTTGTAATATACAATGAAATGTTCTTCTGTATACGTTCTGTTTTGTCCTGTTCTCCACAATAGGGCGTTTCGAACGGCCTGGATCGGTTTAGCGACTGGTTCGGACCGAGCGAAATTCCTTGCCGTCACATTTGGTATCAGAGCTTTGGTTTACAAAGCTCAGAGAACAAGGCACATGAGAACCATACGAAAGAATTCATCAGATATTGGATTAGCAATATCCAACGGGAATGACTCGTTAGAGATGGGATCTGTAGTATCCTAGAACGAGTGTGAAGAGTATATTTTTAAAAGTGAAAACAAATTTTTGTTTTGAAAATTTAAATCACATATTCGTATTTGATTATTTGATTATATTGGTTTGGACAATGCAGTATATAAAAATTTTGGGTATACGTCTGATCCACGTGTATTCGAAGTTTTAATATATTGGATAGATATAGCATCACACTCTAGTCGCCCGGAGATGATTCTACTGATGACTATATAGCATCAGTAGTGTGTGTTCGAGTTTCGAAGGTGTGATTTTCTATATATTTCCATTAGGCTGGTGTGAGAACCAAAACTTATATATATAGTTAGAACACCTTGTTGTGATATGGCATCAAAAATCTGATTTTTGTATATGTATCAAAATTATGAATTTGAAACTCTAATTCACTAATTGATTGATGTTTGTGTTGTTTGTTTAATTGTTTGCTAATTTTTAACCAATTAGCCTAACAGCATCAAATATTGAACTGTATTGAAAATTAGTCGCATTTGCTTGCATATGCATATATATCTTTGAACAGGTCATAGCAAGGAGGCTAGAGCCAGAGAATAAAATTTGTTTGCCCGACAAATAGGTACATGTTTACTACATAATTTCCTGTTTTGTTTGGGTGATGATGATTTTGTGAGCCTATTGGCTAGCCGCTTGGCTTTTTCTTTTTCTTTTTGAGATCTGAAGGACCGGGGAAGCTATTTGAAATTCCCCGATGCTCCCGGTGCAGGGGAGGTTATGGCGAAATTTTTCAAAAATTTAGGGTGTTAGCCAAATTTTTGATGTTTTGAAAATTCTCAGAAACCAAAGGGTTGGAGAACGGAAGCCTGACAGATCGTAGAGTTGAATAATCAAACCACTTTCGACTTTGTTCCTTTTCGGGGACGAAAAGTTTTAAGTGGGGGAGATTGTAACAACCCGGAAAATGCGAGCCAGTTTGAAATTTTTATTTTGGCAATTTTATCGAATTTTGATTATTTAAGATGAATTATTTTAAATAATATCGACGAAAAATTTATTTTGAATAGAATTCGATCGTATATATTATACGCGTCGTCGTTAGAATATATAATAATTATATATAATTATAAAAGGAATTGAAAAGGCGCGGTAGTTCGAAAATTCGATTTCTAATTTCAAATGAATATACAGAATTCAATATAAGTCAGAATTGAACGAAACAAGAAATATTTGAATCTGTATAACTATATCTTTGTAACGAAGTTAACAAACTGAGATTTCATTTTAGAAATGTTAAGATATGTCCAGTTTAAAATTAGAAATAGTCGCTGTGGAATTTATATATATTTTTATATATATAAGGCCCTTAAAAATAGCAATTTTGCAAATGACCTCGGATTTCGACGAAACCAGTTTTGTTGGGTCCGTGATGTCAAGTTATTGCTAGATTCCAAATTTCATAATTTTCTGAATCAATATGTGAGCGTGGCAAAAGAAAACGCGTTTGACCAGTTTCAGTTGATTTTAATCGACTGGAAAATGGCCATTTTTCCAACGGTCTCAGAATTCGACGAAACTAGTTTTGTTAGGACCGTATCGTCAATACGAAGCTAGAAAATATTTTTCTGGAATTTTTCGAGTTAGTATGTGACCCCAGTAATTTGAAATGTACGTTTAAAATTCAATATAATGATTTGAATGAAAATTCAAACGGAAACTGATTGTAACAATCAAACCAGCTTACGATACATATCCCATTGCGTTCGGAATGGGGGTATTTAGCTATGGGCGACAGTTGTTGAGTTCAGATTGGGGTTCGTTTGAAAAGTCAACCTTTTTGCAAATTTAAAAAAATAAAAAAAAAAATAAAAAAAAAATTTTCCTTTCTTCCCCCTTTAACCGTCTGGCCCCCCCCCCCTTTCTATCATATCGATCTCAAAAGAAAAAAAAAAAAAATGGAAAGAAGAGGGCGACGGCAGGGAGAGCCGCCGCCACCGCATCGCCCCCCCCCCCGATGGGCCTCCGCCGCTAAACCCCCCCCCCCCTGCCCTAATCGACAGCCGCGAGCCTTCCCCCCCCTCTCGATCGCAACCCCCCCCCCCCCCCCATTGCCCTAATCCCCTCCGACCGTCCACCCTCCCCCTTCTCTCACCTCCTCCGTTGCCACCAGGTGGCGCCGCCCACTACGAAGCCCCCTCCGACCTGCAAAGCGACGAAACCCCCCCCCCCTCTCTCACCAGAAGTGACGCGATAACCCCCCCCCTCCGACCTCGACGGCGCTGCAAATCCCCCCCCCTGTAAGTGCCCTGCCGTTTTTTGTTATTTATTTACTTTTTCTGATTTTTATTTTATTTTACTTCAACTGTTTTTTTTTTTTATTATTTACTTTTTCTGTTTTTTTTTAAAAAAAAAAAGAATTTAAAACTGTAGTTTTTAGAAAAGATTTTAAAACTGAAAACATATTTATTTTAAACATAAAACTTGCTTATTTTAATTTAAAAGCTATGATTTTTATATGTAGAGAATAAAAAGATTAGATTTTTATTTTATATATGA
The DNA here is from genome assembly GCA_030737875.1 of Allium sativum. NCBI lineage: Eukaryota > Viridiplantae > Streptophyta > Magnoliopsida > Asparagales > Amaryllidaceae > Allium > Allium sativum. The sequence continues at coordinate 807,278,207 of CM060922.1, read as the reverse complement.
AGCGACAGAGAAGATTGAACTTTTCATATGAAGTAATATAGAGATAAAAATTCGATTTTTAAATATATGAAGAATTAAAAATATGATCTTTATATTTTTAAAATATTAAAAATATAGTCTTTACTATATAGATGATGTCAAAATATAATCTTTGCCTAGTAGGAACTATAAAAAAATCAAATCTTTATTTTTTGAAAAAGGTAAAATCTTTATAGTTAAAAAGGCGAGATTTTTATACATTAAATAACGAAAGAAAATTTGACTTTTTATATATTGAACTTCGAAAGAAAATTTGACTTTTTATATATTGAACTTCGAAAGAAAATTTGACTTTTTATATATTGAACTTCGAATGAAAAATAAGATTTTTATATAGTGAACTTCGAATTAAAAATGTGGTTTTTATATATTGAAAAGCGAAGTAAAATTCGATTTTTACATATGTAGTGAAAGCGGACAACGAAAGCAACAAAAAGCGAGTGGGCGAAGACTTCTGCAAAAGAAGAGCCGTGGAGCTAGGATAGCTATAATGTGAGAATTTCTCACCTTTCAATTTATTTTTCTAGTTATATATATATATATACTAGGATGCAGACGGTGCTTAGTAGCACCCGACACCCGTCCACAGACCATGGACTTGTTTGTTTGACTGTTTGGTGATTGATTGCGATATTGGTTTGAATGTGATTTGTGGTGTGAAAAATCGAATCGATAAATTGGTTAGGATTAGACGTGCGCCGTTATAAGGCGAAGGAGTAAGGCTAGGTTAGACCCTTACTCCAAGTTTTGTGGTTTGCAAAATGAAATTGATTTGATTGATGTGTGAATGGCGTGGGCCTTCACTAGACCGGGGATAAGGCTAGGCCTTGTCCCGTTTCTGGTATCGTGCCGTTATGCGGCCGAAATTTTCTAAAATATGTTAGAAAATAAAAATATCATTTTATTGTGTAAATGAATTGAATAGAAATTCATAGGTTGAAATAAAATGTTTTATCGTTAAAAATATAATTTTTAACGTGAATATGAAAATAGTGAAGTGAATAAATAAATATTCATTTACAAACCAGATGGTTTGTTTATGTACACTTATTTGAATGGCATTGATTGGGACGATAAATTTTACACATCGCCCAACTGCACGAATAAAATAGTTGTTTGATTGTTTGAAACCCCACACGGGTGTTAGGATGAAATTTGAAGTTCACTCATCCTGATTGATTAAATATGTCGATCGATTGATTGACATGCTGTTATAAGCGTTAGATATCTTTATTTGATGCTTATACAGTGTAGTGCACTTTGGTTGATGGTTGATTATTTTTCAATGCTATTATATACATGTGTTGTATGAAAATCCATATAATTAATTTTATATGGTAATCGATTGGGCCTCATTCCAGTTTAGAAATAGAAATATTTGAAATAGAAATATTTGAAATAGAATATTTGAAAATAGAAATTTATGAAGCCGTATTGATTAGATTGACGCCATTTTGACGTGAACGATATTTATATCGATTTGAAAACGATTTCGAAATGAATTGAATTGAAAGCGATTTCGAAATGAAATGAATTGAAAACGATTTCGAAATGAAATGAATTGAAAACGATTTCGAAATGAAATGAATTGAAAACGATTTCGAAATGAATTGAATTGAAAACGATTTCGAAATGAATTGAATTGAAAACGAATTCAAATGGAATAGAAAGCGAATTGAAATGAATTCAAATTGAATTGAAATTCGAATTGAATAGAAATGAATTTTTAAACGAATTTATAAAGAAGAATTCAATTTTGCTTTGAATTGAAATAGAAGTTGAAATAGCTTTTGAAACGATTTTAAAACTATTTATATAATTCGTTTTAAATAGAAATCGACGAAATATATATTATATATATTATATATATAATATAATGGCCTGAATAGAACGCGCCGCGCCGCGGCAGTTCGTGAATTTCGACCATTTATTTCAAACGGACATTACGGGAGATCCGACCGTCGGATTCTCCTAAAACCGGAACCGTTGGGTTCGTATCGAAAAGAGCTTTCTAACGAATATTAGAAATTTGAAATCTAACGGTTGGATTTGGAGATACGTCCAAATCAAATTCGAAAAAGGTCGCTGTAAGTGCAGTTCGATGGCCATTGTTGGAAATCGACTGTACGGGCCTTGATAAAATTATTAAAAATAGTAATAATTTGTGTAAAATCATAAGAAATGATTTGTGAAGATTTGGGATGAAAAACTCCATATTTGAAAAGATAAAAATAGATTTTTATCGAAATGAACTAGTTTTGAACTAGAATTATAATTCTATTTATTTTTAAATAAATAAATTGAATTCGAAAATGGTTTTAAAAATAACCAAAATTTCCAATGATTGCATTGGAGTGGATTTGAATCGAAATTGTCTTCGGAATATTTCGATGTTGGAATTCGTGATATTACAGGTGTTGTTATGGAAATTTGAAAGATATATATTTGTATCGTTATTTCCAATACGACATTTGTTAGTCGTAGAATTCGATATTGAATATAAGCCGATATATTTTCTATTCAGAGCCTTGTATTGAATATCGAATGTGATTTGGGTTTGTCGTGAATGGTGTCTTCACTAACACTGTTCTTGAACCCAGTTGAGAAAAGATTAAATCTTTTTGATTTAGATTTAATGAAGTGTACCAATTAAATGATAATTAATTGGAATTGAATTGATATTGATTTTTGGGTTTATCGTGAACAGTGTTTTAAATAACACTTGTTCTTTAACCCGATAATTAATGAATGTGATTTGGGTTTGTCGTGAATGGTGTCTTCACTAACACTGTTCTTGAACCCAGCTGAGAAAAGATTAAATCTTTTGATTTATATTTAATGAAGTGTACCAATTAAATAATATTTAATTGGAATTGAATGGATATTGATTTTTGGGTTTATCGTGAACAGTGTTTTAAATAACACTTGTTCTTTAACCCGATAATTAATGGGATGTGACTTTGGGTTTATCGTGAACCGTGTTTTAAAATGACACTGATTCTTTAACCCAGTCACAGATTAAAACTAAGTGGAGTTTTAATGAATCTTTAATTAGATTGAAAAGATCGAGAATGGAGTATCACCAGTTTTGCTCCAGGCGATAGTTAAATCTTTAATTAGATTTGAATGTGAAATTTAGAAACTAACTGGCGGTTAGCCAAGCAGAATGGTTTTCTGGATATTGATCTGATGTTGGTTTCGGCCTTCGGGGTTAATATTTGGGGAATTATTCTCTTGATTAATTTACGGTTAGTGACTAATGAATTGGAATGAGGCGTATGTTGTGTTTGTGTAACACTTATTTAAAATATACGCGAGTTATTCGGAAAGACCGGGTTTATCCCATTCTGAGTAACTGATACGACGATAAGTCGAAGATGAAGACGATGGTCGAAGACCGGAGGTCTTCACGTCGTTTGGGTGATAACTGATGATCTTGATTGGGCTGTACACCCAAGAAGATGGAAACAGTTAGTGATCGTCCAGACGTACTTGGAGATCGATGGATATGCGGGGTACTAGGTGCCTCCGGTTTCGTTCAGGCCCAGAACGGACTTGTAAATGGACTGTGTGTCTGACATTGGATTTCATTCTGTGTGACTGATATCGGTTGCATAGAGTGGTTTGCCTGTGTGGCATGCTAAGATGCAAATGATCAAGGCTTCTGTTGAAAAGCAAAGTCTCGTGGTGATGATCAAAGCACGGCCTTTGTGGCGTAGCTTTGTGTAACGTTTACTTCGCGAGTTTCACACCCGGTATGAACCAAAAACGGGAGGGACATCAGGGAGGACTTGCGTTTCTTTCTAGCTAGAAGTGGCGTCAGTGGTTTTACACGCCCTGACGAGTTTGACTTATGTGGTTGTTGCGGTTGCGAGGCGCCTCGGTTATATCGGTTTCGGCCGAATGCATTCTGGTCGGCTGACGGACCAGACTTACACCCCATAGGGTGGGGGGACGTATTGTTCAGGCATAATAATCCACTCCGTGTGGACCGGCCCTGACGATCTAAAGGCTTGCCTGCGCGCTTGCCTGTGGCTCGGGCTAGAGAGTCACAAATCGGTTGAGGATCTTGCCCCTAGCCTCGGTTCATAGATGGAAACCCAATTTCCAAATACGTGACTTTGCGGTTTTATTTGTAAACCTATATATGGCGACATGATATATGGTACCCATGCCGTCTATGATTGATACTTATGATTTGAAGTTGTTTTATACACTATGCACATATGATAGTATCAAATGATTTGTTTTAAACGTATCAAGCATTCTTTGGCTGTTATAAGGGAAAACCCTATCCCCCGGCTTGCGTTGCATTGTGTGATAGGACCTGGGTCTTATAACAGCTTCATTTTTCTTTATTTAGCATTGCGCTATTTGTTTTATGCACTGGTATTCTTGGGAGGAAACCCGTTCCGTGTTATACGGCGTGGTCCCTTGATTTACCTAACTTTTAAAATAAAGATTAGTAACTGTTTTAGTTCTCACACCAGTCACATGACTGACCTGGAGTTTATTGTTTTAACCTAAACTCTGGGTGCCCTTATTTTGACACGGGCAGCTAGTAGTTTTGGTTTTGCAGATTTATATTCACAGGATCCTGGTTTACAGCTGGAACGATATCCGGAAAGCTTTGTATCCGTATATCTCTTTCTAGTTGTGTATTGTATTATTTTCCGCTGCCATGTATTTAAATGTAATTTAAATCTCTGATATTTCTGTGTAATATTCATTTATACTCTGTATATTCTTGTAATCTGATGCATTGTTGTAATATACAATGAAATGTTCTTCTGTATACGTTCTGTTTTGTCCTGTTCTCCACAATAGGGCGTTTCGAACGGCCTGGATCGGTTTAGCGACTGGTTCGGACCGAGCGAAATTCCTTGCCGTCACAACATTCAATACATCTGGACAATTATAACAATCTGTCATCACTTACAACACACAATGGAAATAATTACTATATACGCATCATATGTCTGAACTTCCCCAGTTCGTAGAATCCTATCCTGAACTTGTAAAATTCGATCCCGGTCTTTCCACATCAAATATCGTATAGGCCTAATATGATAGTCGGTTATTTAACTATCAAATAAACAACCGTTCGTCCACAAAAAGAAAATAAATTCATTGATTCAATACCCAACATTTTTTGCTAAAGTCGACCGGTTTTTAAGATGACCGCAAACACCTTTTAATTAAAACCAATAATAAAAAATACAAAAGTGACTGTGGTTGACAGTCAGCTAAATTCGGTTTTTTAAGGTAGTTCGTCCACCGCATACAGAGTTTATAGTGTTCTGTCCACTCTACTTAGTCAGGCTTAGGACACTGGAGCCAGCTAATTAACTAGACTGCAATATTTTCATGCGTACTCCATGCAGAGAAACGGTATATTTCATTTGCTTGTAGATTATAGATTGTAAAAAATACAATCAGAACCACATAAACAAGAGTTACATATATGATTAACCAACTACTAGTATAAGTAAGATATCCACTATTTAAGAAACCTTGCATAGTAGTAGAGCATGCTAAGGCATGCCACTTCAGAAAAGCCTATTGCTTCCATACTTTCTCAAACACACTGTACACCATCCCAGTGAGTTGAGACAAGTCCTCCAAAACACGAGCTCCACATCGTAGAAATATGGAGCACGAACATAGCTGCATAGAATACCGTGATAGGCTTCAAGGCAAAGGCCTGAAAAGTTGCATTTAGATGGCCAAAGTTGAGTCAACAAAAATAGGGAGGAGGTAATTCACTAGAAATCAATGAAAAAACATGAACGAGCATAAAAAATTTGTCAACCCAATTTAATCCAAAAAATACATTCAGCATTACATGGAAGCATAATATTGCTCTGGTCATGGTCGGGCAAACATCATCCATTGATAGACGACAAGGTTCCGTTCTGAAGCATCTCATGTTTTGCCTACTAACAACATGATAACCCAAAAACCAAAACAGTACTAAGCCCATGCAAACAGCTGCAACATGACATAGAAAATAGAGTTAATTAGCTTGTTTAATTAATCGTTCGTTAGTTAAAACTTCTTAATTCCAATATTTTGAATACAACTTTTTACTTCTTATTTCAAAATAAGAGTATACTCAAAATCATTTTATTTAACTTATAAACATTTAAAAATATAGTTTATAATATCATTCATGGACATACTAATTTTATTTCCCTCAACCACGCTCGTTTCTAAACTAATATCATTCTTGGATAATCATAAAGTCGTTCAAGTTAGGGTATTTTATTTACTTCTCAGACCTTGAGTCAACAACATTCTTATTTTTAGAATAAGTAGAAGTTTATTAATGAAACTTTGTCCCATTATACAGTAAATGTCACATAAGTTCCATTTACTATTTGATTTAAATTATGATTTATTTTTATAAAACCATATACTTTATTTTTCATTAAATCTCATTGTAATTACAATCACGTTTACTTAACTAAATAAACTACCATATCTATTATCTTTATCAGGTTCTACACAAGACCTTGATTTCATTAAATAATCTTTATAAACATCTTTATAGGTTTATTATAACTCATCTTAGTTTCATTTCAATAAACTTCATTCCATTCTAAAATATTCGTATATAAATGTCATTTGCAAATTCTTACTATTAATATTCATTATCTATAAATCATATATAATATTCTTTAATATAATCTGTATTATTATTCAAGTTTTTTTTATCTCAACTCCAGTTAGAATTTATAATTTAAAATTTAAAAACCATTCCTAACTTTCCTTCTATCAATCCTATTTTTGCTCACCATTTGCTTTGTACCCTTATTCACCTCAATAGTGAATAATATTTCTCAAAACAAATCTACACTTGACTTATTTAGTCAACTTGATTTCATGTTTGCAACTTCAAGTTTCAATTTTGCTATAACTTTTATTTGTAGAATTATTTCACATATCTCATTTATACTTTTCTTTGTAATTGGAAATTTTCAATATCGATTTTAAACCTGATTTCCACTTCTTTTCCAAATTCATGCTCAAATTATATTTTTCCTAAATTCTCCAATAATAGTGATTTCACTTCTTTATAAACGTCGCTTATAAAATCGAATTCTCATCTCATCTGCAAAAAACAAATATTTACCTTTCAATTCTATTTATAATTTGGTTTCTAAATAAACGTTTCTATTTAGAAATAAAATTTCCTTTAAACGCTTTTATATTTCAAATTATGTTTTAAAATCCACATATTACTTAGGGCATTCAAAAATATCCAAAATCATGGGCCAACGTTACTTACACATCCAAACATACCATAAACTATCACAGGATATAAATCACATCATATATCAACATATATATGAAAACAAATAATTTAAATGTTAAGGAATCCAGTTCGATTCCTCCAACTTGTTTTCTATGCATCCACAAATGTTAGATAACATATATAATACCCATTTCGTTTCAAGATGGAATATCGTTGTACATAAGGTCATCCACTGTATATATATTGTGGGGCACAATGGAACTCATCCGCTAGTATATATGCGGGAATATATCCAATCACCACCTATATTATATATATATATATATCATATATGTACTATCACCTGATTTATATCAATCAATAAATTAAATTTGAACTATTAAAAATACTTCCCAATAATTTATTTGTGTGAGTTTAACTGACCTCGATTTTCATTTGCCGAACATCGATTTAAATCCCATATCTCGCGGGTACTGATCTACCCGACTCGTCTCGCATGAATCAATCTAGCACCTAGATTATTTGATTTTATTTAATGATCAAGCTATTATTCATTTAAATTTACTACGACAATGAATAAAAAAAAATTTCTATGCTTTTAAATTTTGTAAAAACATATTTATACCTAGCTGCCCTGACCAAATACAAAGCCAATTCGACCATCATTGATTGCAATAAGCCCCAATATTGACCCAAACCTTCTTCGACTATTCCTCGAACACCTTACAAACAACACTACAATCCTCCACAGCCAACAGTCCTGCTACTGCTGCATAACCAGATCGATCCAATCATCATTGCGTTCCCTTTTCAAGTCACTAGACCATCTACCTAACTACCATCTTTATCAGACCAACACACTACAACCTGCTAACCACCGCCATGCCTCAAATCCATCGGCCTTCAATTACCAAATAATTTTCCTCTAATCAATAGACCATTCACGCCTTCATCCACATCCCCAAAAACATAGACCACGCTCCCCAATCACCACTTCCGTACACTAGTTCATCATCGCAATATCAAACTCCACTATTGAACTCTAAATCTCCTTAGTTAACTATCGAACTCCTTCTACTTGCAACCCATCCATCCTCAAACATCGCACTACCAACAACGTCCATCCTCAAATTGTTCCAACTCCCCCCAGATGCAATGGATACCACTATCACCTCCTCTGAAACTATGGTGATGCATACATCCAATCGTACACCTCAACAATAACCAAGCCTGACTCCCCGTTTGTAAAGTTACACAACCTATATAGAAATACCCATCACACCCCATTTCACACGAGCGTCTCAATCTTGTCTTTGAGCGAAAGAAAATTTGTAGCCTTCGATTGTGATATTGGAACCGCTATTTGGATTTCCAATTACGATTTTTATTTCGATTGCTTTTTTTAATTCGGTAGATTTGGTTTTATTATTTGCTTGAGGAAAAAGATAAGAACGAAAGGCAGAGACTTAGAATCGATTCATTGGTTTTATAAAACAAGAAAGGGAAAGTGGAGTGATCAATTTTCTCTGCTGGAACGAACAGTAGAACGTGATATATATTTTTATACACACACATATATATGGAGAAAGAAGGATAGAAACAATTTCAGTTTTACATGGTACGGTTAGGCTTAAGCATAGGCATGTGGTAAGTAGACTTTTTTTTAGCAGACGGATGTGTAGCATGGTGCTACACAGCCGGTTAATATAATATTATAATAATACAAGTAATACCCAGTTGACAAGCCCAACTGGTGGCCAAAATGCAAGTGATTCAAGCAGCACTACGACTGGTACCATCATACAAACAACTAGTTAAGCAAAGAAAGAGCAAAAGCCATAGCATAATATAATTTACATAGACTGCAACATAAGAAGTAAGCTACCAAGAGAATCAATCATCAGACGAGCTCGCGGCTTGAGCTAACCGAGTTACCACCCACTGATTCAGCTGGAGAAGGTTTAAGCAAGGCAAGGTTAAGAGGAACTGTTTGAATTCTTGTCCAAAGACGATAAAAGTAATCAATTTGCCTGCAAACACTGAGAACATTGCCCTTCCTTTGATTGAAAATAAAATCATTTCGTTGCTTCAAACTACAGCAACAATATATCATAATGAAAATATCCCTCTGCTTATCGGTAGATTCATATTGCCAGTAATCATAAAGAGAGAATATAACTGGAGTGAGTCCCAACAAATGAATACTTTCTGATACCCAAATTGGATAAGAGAAATCACATTCAGAAAACAAGTGTTGGATAGTTTCATCATGTTCATTACAAAAGACACATATGGGATTGGGGACTATACTGCAACGAAACAATTTACTACGAGTATTGATTTTGTTATGAATCAAGCACCACTGAAAAAACAACATTTTAGGAGAAGTTTTACATTTCCAAAGTCTAGCAAAAGCAAAGCTCCTCCTTGAGTGGCTTAAAAACTGATAGCATGAAGCAACAGAAAATCCTTTAGAGGGAGAGAGCGCCCATATAAAATGTTCAGGTGAATCAACAACATGAATACCAGAAAGCACATCATTTATAGAAAACAGATTCATGAGAACTAAAGTATCAAATGAACCTTGTGGACAAAGACTATTAATACCAACATTGAGAATACTAGCGACAGAGAGATGAGAGTGGTTAATATGAGAATAAAGAGCTGAGAATACAGAGGATAAGGGAAGTCGGCCATGCCAAAAAAGACAGTTAGCTCCATTGCCTAGAGAAACATGGAAGAGTTTACGAGTACGAGGAAGAGATGAAAGTACACCAGACTAAAAAGGGGACACTTTAAAATCAGGATTAAAATGAAGGACAAAAAATGGATTAGCCCCATAATAACGCGTTAAAATCCATCATTTATTTATTTGAACTGATGTGATTCCAACCCCTTTAATTCAAAATATCTCGTGATTTCGAACTCTTATTTGAGCGTACCAACCAGCATTTCTAGGGTTGTACCACTATTCTGAACACACTGGAAAAGGTAACGAAGCCTAACTCGCTTATATAGAGAAGGTATTAATTTAAATCGATGATTAAAAATTAAATTTGATTTAATTATTCCTAGGTGTTTTCTGATCGTACTTTCAACCAATAAATCCAAAAGCTACAAAATTCAAGATCTCATAATAATACCCTATTACGGATACAATGGAATTAGTTTCATTTAATTCTGAGACTGTTTGAAATATCTCTAATTTTAAATTCCATACTAAATCGATATAATATAAATTAACTCGAAATAAACAAATCTATTAATAATAAATTATCATCATCATATATATACAAAATGAATTCGTATAACTTCCAAAATAAACTTATATTCAATTTTAAACTCGATATTTCATTTTCAAGTTAAACCAATATTCAATTTATTTAAAATCCTTTTATTTACTTAACTAAGTCGTTTTGGTTTATAATGATTCCATAACGACTTTCTGAAAATTTGATTTGGACATAACTCACAATCTAAAATACGAAATCTCGATTTTTCTCTTTCATAAGAAAATTATAGTTAATAGATTTAGACATTTCTTGTTTCAGTGAATTCCGACTTACAATGGATCCTGTATGCTGAATTAATGTTCAAAATTAAATATAACGAGTTAGCGCGTTGTTGCGAGCTTGTTATTATTTAATATATATTTATACGTTCAAACTTTGTTAAATAAAAAATTCTATATAAAAGTCCATTTATATTACCAATTCAACATTTAAAACTAATTTAAATATTCAAAATTTAAGCTACCAAAAATCTGGGTCGTTGTAGGTGGCATACTGGATGGGCTCTAAAGTGCAATGATGTTCTTTCGGTTAGAAATCCTAAGGGAATTTTATTGATTGTGGGTAATTGGGTAAAATGAGTCAGTTTCATCATATCACACACTGCTTTGATTTTGATAGGTTGGTTGTGCCATTCGGGCTGACCGACGAGTCGACATATTTTGTTGGTTTCTTAGACTGTGTTCTTGGATATCATTTAAATGAGTTTTTCTTATTCTACTCGATTGTATTTCGTCTTCCCATGGATGCAAAGATTGAATAAGGTGTAACTGTTGGTTATGTTGTAGGTATTTGTAATGCCCCGCATTATACGCATCGGAAACCGTAGGATATTTATTTCATTTTCGTATGAAGTCGTTTGGTCATGTGGCTTCGAGGAACGACTGTTGGGGTCATTTCCCGTGTTCACGATTTTTGATGATTTTTAATGACCGTTTTGCTCCTAGTGAGTCTTGTTATGCCTATAACTTTTGATTTGTAAAGAATTTTGATCTGAAACCACATCCATTGGATTCAGATGATGGTTTTCCTTTCCGTAGAGTGGTCACATTGATCAAACGGACTCACCGTTTGGGATATATGGCCGAAACAAGGTTTGAAAGGTGAAAAACTGCTTAAGTGGGCTTAGTAGGGTAATTAGCGGATAGGCCCATAACCCATTTCGGGATTAGGGTTATGGGGAGGCTGAGATCAGTTAGGAAACGATCTCAGTTCATTTTCTCAGCCGCCTAAAACATTTCTCAAACTCTAGCCATGGCCTCTACCTTCTAAATCCACCCTTAATCTCTTCCTAATCGTATATTATGCAAATCTAAGTCAAATCAAGGGAAATTAGCACCAAATCAGATTTGGAGCTGCTGCTACGCATTGGAATTCATGCCACAGCAGTAGATTTTTAGATCTAAGGTTTTAGTTGTGGCTAAGGTGAGCGATTAGCTTGTTTTTGTACTAATTACGGCTAATTAGGGATGATTAGTGATAATTAGCGAAATTATGCATGTTAAAATTCTGGAAAAATATGTAGAAATTCTGAAATGTCATTTTATGCCTCAGTTAGAAATTTGGATTAATTTGGATATACTTCGCTAATCCTATCATTAGATATGGTTAAACAAGATTAAGGGGAAAACATGTGTTTTGGGTGTGTTTGATCCATATTAACATGTTATAATCGTTGTTTTGGTATTTATGGTCGATTCTGTATGTTGCTATTACTGTTTGGAATGTTTTGTGATTGCCTAGACCTATTAGATTGGTCAAAAACGCCATCGTATGGCTTAAACAGTTGCTGGAAATAGTTGTAGGAAGTTGTGCAGGGACCCGTTCGTGAGCCCCCTCCCCCCCATTCGTGAGGCATGTGTCACGAGCCAAGGTAGGAGGTGAGCCACGAACCGGATAGACCTACACACATCCCACGAACCACCACCACAAGCTGAACCGTGAAGCACCATCACGAACCACCTTCCCACGAACCTGTCAAGCACCATGAGTGGACCCCACGGCTACATCACGAATTGAGCAGGGTGGTTGGCTACGAACTAGGAGACCACGATCCATATGTGGTCCACGAATCGTCTATGTCCCTACGAGTTGGCATTCACGAATGGAACCACGAACCAAGGAAGTTGACCATGAACTTACATGGAGGATCACGAGCTGAGTTGAAAAGTCACGAATCAAGATGATGACCAAAACCCGAGATGCAAAGGTAGTCCAAATAGGAAGTGAGGACTCAGGATCCAGATGGAAACCAACGAGTTAACTTCATGAGTTAGACTTTTCTGCGGGACGTATGCAAAGGGGTTATCGATGTCTATAACATTGGTTCACCATTGAGAGACGGACTATGGGCTATGGATCAGTGCAGTGGAGTCACCAGGACTCCAAAGGGCAAAATGATCGTAGCAAGGCTATGAGCCAGCGCAGTGGAGTCGTCATGACTTCAAAGGAGCAAAGTGGACATAGCAAAGGATTAGTGGATGTGGATCAGAACAATGGGATCATTATGAGCTTAAGGGCAAAGTGATCGCAGCAAAGTATAGGGTGATCAAAGTGGTAGATATCGTATACTTTTCGCACTAAGTGAGAGATGTGAGGATGATTGCTATGTTTGATGTTTGATATCAATATGTCATGCACACCTCCCATATTATACTTACACTTTATGTTTGTTTTAACTTAGAGTACTGTGCTAACTCTTTGGTTGTAGGTCCAAGTTCATGTATGATTCTTATACCTGTTATTTGTTCATTTTAGAGATGTATACTTGCTACCACTCATACCAGACTGTTGTCTGACCCAGAGTTTTACGTTTCTTCTTATTACTCTGGGTGCTTACATGCGTAGACTAGAGACATGTTAGGTGGTTGCACGAGTAGCTGTACCGGAGATGAGCAGGAGGCTCCCACGTACTATTAGCATATATTCTCCCTGTGTTGTTGCTGGTCACTACTTTGGGCATTAGCAGTGCACCTTTCCTTTTTTGCTTTAGAGACAGTATTTTAAAGTTGTAATAATGATGTGGATCATAAGCTGTATTATGGATTTCCATTGTATAATGATTTAGTTTTCATCTTATGCATTGTCTCGCCTGTTTTATGTCAAGTTATATTATTATTATATTTTATTCCATGCGCTGTGAGATATACTACAGGTTTTCGATGATTCATCATCTTGCTTCTTTTCTTTTGATGACCGTTCCGTGCTAGTCGGGCATTGGCACAACGCGTTTCAAGGAAAATGTCGGCTGGTGTGGGGCGGGCTGTCACAGTATTGATAAGATACCATCTACCGGTTGGATTTTTGGTGTTTCACTTTTCGTTAAGAGAAATGGAATGCTTAAATCATATCATTTCGAGTAGGATGTTGCTATAAGTCCGACCGAAGTTTTGGTGGTTTGGAAGTTGAAGTTGACCAATGAGTATTTTGATTTCTCTTTATAAGTAGGAATGAGAGGTTTATAGTACTCAGTTGGTTGTGTGGATTTTTTAAGTGCGTTTTAATTCCAAGTGGAAGATTTTTGAGTTCTAGTTGATAATCAAAACAGCTTGTGAAGAGGTATTGACTCTCGATTCAGGGTTAATGGCAATATAGTTCACTTTTGAGGATTGGAAACACTTTTATTAGAGAAAGGGTTAGAGTTGTTTAGCGGTGTCGTATCACTAGAGTTTCTTTCCTCCACGAGAAATTTTGACCTTTGCCAATACGATGGTTGGAAACCGTTGCCTCCTATGATATTGAGTTTCCCGTATGTACATATGGGAAGGGCCAGCTTTTTGTGTGTATTGGGCCAGAGATGTGCCAATTCGGAAGTGATATTTCTTTATTGAATGTCGCTTGGGTTTATTACTAGTTATGATTCCATAACTCGAGATGTGGTGGTACAGACTCGACTGTTATGGTTGGTTCCATACGGAAAAGGTATTGTTTGTTCCCGATTTTATTTAAAGGGGTTGGTTACACATTTATTTCATGTCGAATATGACATTGACTAACTACTACTAAATTTGATGAATCAAATGGTTTCATATGACTAGGAATGGCAATGGGGAGGGTTGGGGTGGGTTTCTCGTGCCTCAGACCCGACCCGAACTTTTTAAACCTCGCCCCAGACCCGGCCCGTAGACCCGGTGTAGGTCTGGAATTTCTCCCCGTACCCGAAACCCGTACGGGTCAAGGTAGACCCCACCCGCCCCATGACCCGGTGATATTGTGTTCTAATGTACACAAATTTATATACTTATATTTGTTATCAATAAATGAAAATTTATATACATATTATAATGTGCTCACAATGATAAGAAAATATAATAAAATGAGTTGTAAGATAATAATGCAAAATGTATGCATTTGTTATTGTATGATTATCATTGATGCAACTTAATAATATGAAATTTTTATAGTTTGTTAATTGAAAGAATATAATATTCAAGTTATAATAATGTATACCTAAGAAGATTAACAAGTTATCATTATAGCTATAAAGTGTTTTAATGATATTTCAATCATGCAGGTCAGGTTGGGGTGGTTTAGCCATGCCACAGACCCGACCCTAGACTTGGACCTTCAAAAGCGGGTCGCGGGTCTACCCGCCCCGAAGACCCTATGGGGCGGGTCTAAATGGGTCAAAACAGAGGCGGGTCGAGCAGGTTTGGTCCCTAGACCCACCCCATTGCCATCCCTACATATGACTGTAATGAAAAGGAATTTCGCTCGATCCGAATCAGTCGCTAAACCGACCAAGACCGTTCGAAACGCCTGATTGTTTTAAGAACACGACAAATTAGAATGCAGACGGAAGAACATTTCATTGCATATTACAACAATTCTATCAGAATACAAGAATAAACAGAGTTTAATGAATAAATATTACACAGAAAATATCAGAGATTACAATAAATTACAAAGCAGCGGAAAATAATACAAAATACAACTGAAGGAGATATACGGATACAAAGCTTTCCGTATATCGTTCCAGTTGTAAACCAGGATCCTATGAATATAAATATGCAAAACAAAAACTACTAGCTGCACGCATCAAAATAAGGGCACCCAGAGTTTAGGTTAAAATAATAAACTCCAGGTCAGTCATGGGACTGGTGTGAGAACTAAAACAGTTATTAATCTTTATTTTAAAGTTAGGGAAATCAAGTGACCACGCCGTATAACACGGAACGGGTTTCCGCCCAAGAACACCAGTGCATAAAACAACAGCGCAATGCTTTTTCGAAAAATGAAGCTATTATAAGACCCAGGTCCCATCACATAATGCAACGCAAGCCGGAGGATAGGGTTTTACCTTATAATAGCCAAACATGCTTAGTACATTTAAAAGCAAATCATTTGATACTATATTAATTATATAGTGTCAAAACAATTTCAATCATAAATATCAATCATAGGCGGCATAGCATCCCATGCTACTATGTCGCCAATACTAGGCTCTACAAATAAAACCGCAAAATCACGTATTGGAACCTGGATTTCCATCTGTGAACCGAGGCAAAAGATAGTCCTCACCGATTCGAGACTCTCTAGCCCGAGCCTCAGGACCCAGACTCAGGTGGGCCCTTGGAGCGACAGGGCCGGTCCATCGATGTGGATTAAACTTAAACCCTGAACATGCGTTTCCCCGCCCTATGGGGCGTAAATGAGCCAACGAATGACTCCATCGGACCCGGATCGTCCGATCAAACCGAGGCGCCTCGCAACAGCAACAACCACATAAGTCAAACTCGTCAGGGCGTGTAAAACCACTGACGCCACTTCTAACTAGAAAGAAACGCATGTCCTCCCTGAGGTCCTCTCCCGTTTTTGGTTCACCACCAGGGGGTGAGGCTCGCGAATCAACGTTACACAAAGCTGTGCCACACAGGCTGTGCTTTGATCATCAACCACAAGACTTTGCTTTGCAACAGAAGCCTTGATCATTTGCCACTTAGGCATGCCACACAGGCAATTCACTCCATGCGTTTGATATCCATCAATATATAACCCTTGAGCTCGTACGTCTTAGAGAAGGGCGTTAAGCAAGAGAATAAATTCTCCGCCGCTAAACAGATATATATTTAATAGAAATCAATCACACAGACTAAAATCCAATGTCAGACACACAGACCATTTACAAGTTCGTTCTGGGTCTGAACGAAACCGGAGGCACCTAGTACCCCACATATCCATCGATCTCCAAGAACGTCTGGACGATCACCAACTGATTCTCTCCTCTTGGGTGTACAGCCCAATCAAGATCATCAGTAATTATCCAAACGACGTGATGTCCTCCGGTCTTCAACTACCATCTTCATCTTCGACACCACGTCGAATTAGTTATTCAGAATGGGATAACCTCGGTCTTTCTGAATAACTCGCGTATATAATAAACAAGTGTTACACAAACACAACATACGCCTCATTCCAATTCAGAATATTCTTTTATTCAAATATTCTTGTACTTTGGGAAAGGTTCCTATTAATTTTATCAAAGATAAATTCTTTAAATTTATTCTTTAATCTTCTTTGAATATCAATTCAAACTAGTCGGGATTAGCGAACCACACCGAAGTAACCATTTATTTTATTTCCCAATCCCAACCTATTCATCCCATGAAGTAAAACTGGTCATACTTCATATCTAACACCACGGTGTTATCGGTAAATTCAATTACCATTTCACGTTCAAATCTAATTAAAGATTTAACTATCGCCTGGAGCAAAACTGGTGATACTCCATTCTCGACCATTTCAATCTAATTAAAGATTCATTAAAACCCCACTTAGTTTGTAACACCCCGCCTCCGCTAGGGTCACTCGCAAAGGAATGCACTAGCTTTAGAGGGGCATTATTGGTAAACATGCACAGAAATATCACAAGACAGAACATATAACATAGCGGAAGTAAAATCAAACTTTCATAAACATTAATAATTAAGGTCTAAAGCCTTTTACATCAGAGTACATCAAAACCTGTCTTGCAATAATAAAGAAGCATAAAGACTTTTTCATAAATTATTCCCCAAGTAAAAACAGTAAAGTAGCCATAGCCAAGGAAAGTCCAAGCCATCCATGATGACCTTCAAGCAGAAGAAGTCCGAACTAAACAGCAGTATTTCCTCCCTGTAACCTGGGGGGAAACGGAAGAAAAGAGGCGAAACAAAACGGGTCAGTCAAAAAGACTGAGTAAGCCCTATCTACTATTAGCATAAAAACTAGTAAAGTTAACTGACATGAGAAACTGAGATGAACATAAGCATGATAACAAGATAGATAAGCTAAATCAAAATAACAGGATGAACTACTGAACTCAGATAAACTAAGGTGTCATGATAAATTACGATGTCAAGATAAAACAAGGTATCACATCGTCAGGTTTCTATCAAGTATAATATCCCCAAGATATCTATCACGTATAACGTCCCATGTTATCTATCCTGTACATCTGCTCTGCACCTACCGTACTAGTATCCCAACTGTATCATGTGTTATCCGTGAATGACCCTTACTCAAAAGTCGTATAATGGTCCATGTCAACCTAATATATCGCATATATAGGTTACTCAACTCGTATGTTTTATTCCATGAAAGTGTTCAGTCCCTTGCCGTAGACCATACGGGCTTTCCCATGAGGTTCTATACTACTTTAACATAGTTCCAGGATCCTTAAGATCGGTTTGGACTGTTACCCTAAACCTAGCTAGGGTCTTCCAGCATGAATTATCGTTTGTACAACTAGGACTTATGCTACCTAGGGCTACTAGGGATTACGCTTACCTATTGCACGTTTTCGTATCTCGGTTCTGGTTCAACCACCCAGGGCCACTGGGATTTACGCTAATCGTCAACCGCGCCCTTTTTCCCACGCATTCATCGTGAATCGTTTTCCATGACTGTATGCACATGTATCACATCGTGCCATCCGAGTCCTATCACAGGGCAGACCAGGAAATACAGGACTTGGTCGGGAGCTTTCGATTTATCTGCCGATGCAGATGCTAAGGTCTGTTTTTCTATACGTGGCTATGGTCCCACGCGACCCCTCCCTCAACTAGTGAATGACAAGACAGGATAAATCCTGTATGAGAACACAACACTGGCCAACCCACATCCAAGCCTTACCGCAACCATAATTAGATAGCAATTATGGTCTATTGGGTGTTCTCTGCCTTTCCGTACGTACACGCTTGACCAAAGATGGTAGGTAGCCTGACGAAAATGCTATCTAGGGTACGACCGTGTATCGTCGACTATCCCATATCCATCCCCGTCTTTAGGTTGCTCGTATAGCAACCAAGGCATACTCTTGGTTCTTCTAACGCAGACCTTAACCTCTCATGAGCCTAGTATGATCACCTGGCAGCTCACAGAGGGATCCCAAGAATATCCTCACGTTCCCCCGAAGCCGCTGCTTCGCTACCCAGTTCGCTGGAGCCTTTATCTAAATCAGATACTTGCTCCTACTCGTATACTTAAACGATGACCTACCGTATCAGGTTACTCATTTATCTATGAACTGGTCCAAATTTCCTTGACTAAGAATCATTACTTAGTTATTCTTCAACTAAGGTTTACCACTTAGCCTTATTCCCGTTATCCTTGTTAACTACGGTTACCCACCTAATCCTCCGAATTAGGGTTTATATAACAGATTAAGTGTCACTTAAGTTCATGACTTAATCCCGTCTACAAATCATGTCAAAATTGGCTAAGTATCCAAGTTCGAGACTTAACCCGTCTACAAATCATGTCAAAATTGGCTAAGTATCCAAGTTCAAGACTTAACCCTACAAACCATGCTCAAGTTGGTTAAGTATATATTAACTTGACCCTATCAAATAACTTAGTCAAACCGGTCAAGTGTATTCAAGCGATTCATGACTTAGCCTTATCTTGTTTTCATGTTATATTGGTTAAGTATGGGTTAACTTAACCTCAATAAATTCACGAGTTAGATTGGTTAAGTATAGATCACTTAACCACATCAAATTAACGAGTTAGATTGGTTAAGTTTAGGTCACTTAACCACATCAAATTAACGAGTTAGATTAGTTAAGTGTTTAACTTAACCCCATTAAACTACCAAGTGGGATTAATTAAGTCTAGGCTAACTTAGCCCCATCCGATTATCATGTTTAGACTAGTTGAGTCTAATCTTAACCCCATCCATTAACTGTATCTTTCGGTTAAGTGTCATTAAGAAAACTTACTTAACCTTACCAAATTATCGTGTTGGATTGATTAAGTGTTGGTTAACTTAACCCCGTCCACTAGTCGTATAAAAATGGTTAAGTGTCACTAGGCAAATCAAGTTACTTAACCTACCCAACCTTGTCATGTTTTGTTAAGTATCATTAGCCTAATCAATTTACTTAACCCCTTTGTCCATGTCATATTTGGTTAAGAGTCATTAATCAAATTAACTTAACCCTATCATGTGGCATTAATTACTTAATGCACCCCAACCTCTCACATTAGACTTTGTTGTGGTTACTAGTTAAGCTGGTCGGTTCCGGGTAGCTTTACACCACAACTTGGTCTAACCTCGGGTTCAAGCACAACATGACCAACATCTCACATTGGGTCTTATTGTTTGCAACTACTAGTTAGGCCGGTCGGTTCCGGGTAGTTTTACGTTGCAAACTCAACCCAACCTCGAGTTGGCCACACTTATATTATCTAAGTGTCATGTTCATCATGTTTCCAAAACATGTTACAAGTTTTTCAAGCATTTGGGTAGACCTAACTTAATAGGTAAATTCCCAAAGGGTAGACCTAACTTAATAGGTAAATTCTCAAGCTTGTGTTTTTATGCATACTTACATGTCAACTTCCATGTTATATTTCAAGTCATGTTTTCAAGTATAAACACATGTCATATTTAATGTTACACGTTGTCATGTTTATACCCATTTACCCACATCATGTTCATGTCATTATGTTTTCCCATAATGTGACCCCAACGCTTTTAAACTCGCATATACGTTCGCAACAACGTAATGGATTAAAAGAAGAGACTTGACAAAGGCATGACAAAAATGGATATTAAGCCACAAGTTAATCATGGTGGAAAATGAGGCACAAATGTGTTCATTAGCTTGCATGTTACATTCTTAAGCCTCAAAAACATGCATAAACCCAAACTTGGCACATAAACGAATCATGGTGACAAAAGACATGGAATGATGACTAGTAACTCGCATATATCATCATATAAGGGTTATGACTTCATATGCAAGTTGACATAAAGATTATGAAGGTTCTCAAGTTGCATAATGCAACATTTCAACATAAAGGTTGTAGCTTTTAGCTCATGAGATCAAGATAATGACTTCATAAACTTGCATGACATGATAGCATGTATCATTCTCAATGATCAAACCCAAACTTGCAACATGAACATTTAACTTCATAGTTAATATCTAAGAGTAGGGAAAGGGCTTACATTGCTATGAAGGCACAAATCGATTAGATGAAAGATTGAGACAAAGCCTATGCATGTCATCATCCTAAACCCCAAAAATGAAAGCTCCAAATCAATCAAAACCCCATCTTTATGAACAAAGATCAAAGCTTTAGCCTTGAAATCAACTTGAGAGGCTCTCATACTAACATAGAAACTCTCTAACACTCTCATGATCATGAAACCTCTCATAGAAATGAAGTGGTGGCTAGGATTTTGAGCGGAGGCCATGAGAGGAGAAATTTTGCCATAGTTTAGTTGCATGAATGAATAATGAGGATTTAGGATAGGTTAGGGTCTTATTTATAGATTAGGCAAGTGTTTTAGGCCATAGGATTAAACCTAGATTCAATCCAAGCCATCAAAGCATGTCTTGGGGAAGAAGTCAAGTGTAGGAACCATCTAGGGCCTTTAGATTAAAGATGAACCATGAGAACCATCCAAATGCAAAATCTGCATTTGAGCGAATCGGCCCACGGGTTGACAGCCAAACACCCTGGATTAACCCCTAGTCGACCCAGCGGGCTCGGGTCCACCTCAAAAATCGGCCGGTTCGGTTATTCCCCTCTCCCAATTCGCTGTTTTGAACATTTTTGCATATTTATTTATTTAATTTTCAATTATATATATATATATATATCAATATATATATATTTCTCTGTGCAACCCATTTCACTTAATTAAGTATACTTTAATTTGGGAATTTTTCGTGAAACTTCTCGAGGCCATATCTTGGTCATACGGACTCTGATTTTCGAAAACTCGGACTCTATTTCGCGTATTTTTCCGAGACGAACGCAATGGCATAGCCCGTTTCCCTTGATTCAGATTTTACAGTTTAATTCTGCCTCCATTTATGTTATAACAGGTTATTGAAAATACGGGTTGTTACATTCTCCCCACCTTTTAGGATTTCGTCCCCGAAATCTCCAAGTTAGGAAGAACATATCCTACCATCCATCATCCATCTACTCAAATCATCATCCACAAGCAACCATTGTCCTTAGATGATTTCTAATGCTGTATGAATATATGCAAAACGTGTGTGTACATGTTCCTTAGCTAATGCTAATGATCAGGCCTGAATAATCTTTCTAATGCAAAATATGTATAGTGTCATGAATCCAACATGTATGCAAATAGTCCTAGCCATATAGATACTATATGCGTGTACAATCATTCATTCATATGCGACAACCGCATGATAATACATTCGATTTCATCTATAAACAAGTATAAATACTCGTGCATATGCAATATGAAATGTGACCGAGTCGAGCTAGTATCTAATGTGTATTCGCGCATCCACGAGCAACCACTTGCAACCATATCAATCATAACATGTTTCAAATACATGTTTACATCCATAGGGTTCTACCTAGGATTCCCTGAAACAGGGTCGAGAAGATAAACAGGACAAACTCCTTACGGGGTTTGTAACAGAAAATAGGACCGAGAGGATGTCCACAAAAGATAGCCTACAAGTAAGCTCTACAGAAAACAGGGATCAAGGATATACTCCCAAAAAGAGATATCATGCGCGTATCTAGTCTTTGACCATCAAAGTCGTCTTTTAACTTCGCGATTTTGTAGCTTCTTATTCCTGTTTCCATAACATGAGCTGGAACTCATTTCTTCGTCGCCTCTCGTTCCACTTGCACTTATCCTTTTCCTAAAATACTTGACGCAAATATGACTGCGTACTCATGATCTCATGCAAGCTTTCCAAAATTCACTAGTGAATCTCGGACCTCGTACCACAGGGTATTTCTCGTAGAAGAACTTCCTCTTGAAAGTAAACAGATGCCAACCAGGTTATCAAGCGCACTTACTAGGGTGATCTCTATAACCCATGCATAAATGAAGTAAACCATCCGTCTTATCGGCGAACACCACTCGATCGGGCTTCAAATTTCCAATAAAGGCATCAAGGGATTCTAAGTAACTAGTCATGACAGAACCTCAAAAAGGTTACACGATACTTCGAGGGTATTACCAAGGCTAGTCAAATGGTCTAACTACCCTCCTATCAAAAACCGAGAGTGGCACCCCCTACTGGATAACCACTTCATCCCTAGAATCCATCCATAGCTTATAAACATAAGCATTATTTCCGAACTCAACACTTGGCATAGACATTCCCAAATCCAAACAAGTCATGTATAAATGGACTGATTCTCCAATAGGACTTTGAGACAAAAATGGGATTCTCTATTACGCTAGTACTTAAGGTGCAGAGACTCAACTATCGAAGCAGACTTAAATGATACGAACAACGAAGTCCTAACGGGATGATAGAGAAGAAAAGCTAAACCTTTAACAAGATCGTTACCCTCCTTCCGAGGTACTCTAGAAATGAGAGCATACTACTGCCCTCCCGATGATCTTGTCCTTGTCCCATAATACTTAACTATCCACCCCGTTTTACCATGCCAAAGGTACTCTCTCGTCATGGGTTTCGTTGTTCATCTTTCTCCCTCCTTTGAGGACTAAGCCATACCAACAAGTTGCTCATCCTTAAGCCCGTATCCTTTATCCTCTTTCTCACTATCCTTCCTTATAACGCGGCCACTGGTCTCCCGAGAACCACCTCCATCGCATGGAAAGCACTTTCGTAGATAGAAAAGACTAGTCGCAGTTAAAACCACTGTGACTACAGATGGAGGAAAGAAAGGAAAAGAGATTCAATTAAGGAAACGAGGATAGTGCTAATGGCCTTTGGGGAATAGCCTTTTTCTTTTAAAAGAAAATTTTCTTGAAAAATGTTTCTTTGTAAACGATTTTCAAATAGTTTTCAGAAGGTCTTTAAAAACTTTTGCCCAGTCTGGTAACCTTCTGCTCTGATACCAAATCAAAGGAATGCACTAGCTTTAGAGGGGCATTATTGGTAAACATGCACAGAAATATCACAAGACAGAACATATAACATAGCGGAAGTAAAATCAAACTTTCATAAACATTAATAATTAAGGTCTAAAGCCTTTTACATCAGAGTACATCAAAACCTGTCTTGCAATAATAAAGAAGCATAAATACTTTTTCATAAATTATTCCCCAAGTAAAAACAGTAAAGTAGCCATAGCCAAGGAAAGTCCAAGCCATCCATGATGACCTTCAAGCAGAAGAAGTCCGAACTAAACAGCAGTATTTCCTCCCTGTAACCTGGGGGGGAAACGGAAGAAAAGAGGCGAAACAAAACGGGTCAGTCAAAAAGACTGAGTAAGCCCTATCTACTATTAGCATAAAAACTAGTAAAGTTAACTGACATGAGAAACTGAGATGAACATAAGCATGATAACAAGATAGATAAGCTAAATCAAAATAACAGGATGAACTACTGAACTCAGATAAACTAAGGTGTCATGATAAATTACGATGTCAAGATAAAACAAGGTATCACATCGTCAGGTTTCTATCAAGTATAATATCCCCAAGATATATATCACGTATAACGTCCCATGTTATCTATCCTGTACATCTGCTCTGCACCTACCGTACTAGTATCCCAACTGTATCATGTGTTATCCGTGAATGACCCTTACTCAAAAGTCGTATAATGGTCCATGTCAACCTAATATATCGCATATATAGGTTACTCAACTCGTATGTTTTATTCCATGAAAGTGTTCAGTCCCTTGCCGTAGACCATACGGGCTTTCCCATGAGGTTCTATACTACTTTAACATAGTTCCAGGATCCTTAAGATCGGTTTGGACTGTTACCCTAAACCTAGCTAGGGTCTTCCAGCATGAATTATCGTTTGTACAACTAGGACTTATGCTACCTAGGGCTACTAGGGATTACGCTTACCTATTGCACGTTTTCGTATCTCGGTTCTGGTTCAACCACCCAGGGCCACTGGGATTTACGCTAACCGTCAACCGCGCCCTTTTTCCCACGCATTCATCGTGAATCGTTTTCCATGACTGTATGCACATGTATCACATCGTGCCATCCGAGTCCTGTCACAGGGCAGACCAGGAAATACAGGACTCGGTCGGGAGCTTTCGATTTATCTGCCGATGCAGATGCTAAGGTCTGTTTTTCTATACGTGGCTATGGTCCCACGCGACCCCTCCCTCAACTAGTGATAGACAAGACAGGATAAATCCTGTATGAGAACACAACACTGGCCAACCCACATCCAAGCCTTACCGCAACCATAATTAGATAGCAATTATGGTCTATTGAGTGTTCTCTGCCTTTCCGTACGTACACGCTTGACCAAAGATGGTAGGTAGCCTGACGAAAATGCTATCTAGGGTACGACCGTGTATCGTCGACTATCCCATATCCATCCCCGTCTTTAGGTTGCTCGTATAGCAACCAAGGCATACTCTTGGTTCTTCTAACGCAGACCTTAACCTCTCATGAGCCTAGTATGATCACCTGGCAGCTCACAGAGGGATCCCAAGAATATCCTCACGTTCCCCCGAAGCCGCTGCTTCGCTACCCAGTTCGCTGGAGCCTTTATCTAAATCAGATACTTGCTCCTACTCGTATACTTAAACGATGACCTACCGTATCAGGTTACTCATTTATCTATGAACTGGTCCAAATTTCCTTGACTAAGAATCATTACTTAGTTATTCTTCAACTAAGGTTTACCACTTAGCCTTATTCCCGTTATCCTTGTTAACTACGGTTACCCACCTAATCCTCCGAATTAGGGTTTATATAACAGATTAAGTGTCACTTAAGTTCATGACTTAATCCCGTCTACAAATCATGTCAAAATTGGCTAAGTATCCAAGTTCGAGACTTAACCCGTCTACAAATCATGTCAAAATTGGCTAAGTATCCAAGTTCAAGACTTAACCCTACAAACCATGCTCAAGTTGGTTAAGTATATATTAACTTGACCCTATCAAATAACTTAGTCAAACCGGTCAAGTGTATTCAAGCGATTCATGACTTAGCCTTATCATGTTTTCACGTTATATTGGTTAAGTATGGGTTAACTTAACCTCAATAAATTCACGAGTTAGATTGGTTAAGTATAGATCACTTAACCACATCAAATTAACGAGTTAGATTGGTTAAGTTTAGGTCACTTAACCACATCAAATTAACGAGTTAGATTAGTTAAGTGTTTAACTTAACCCCATTAAACTACCAAGTGGGATTAATTAAGTCTAGGCTAACTTAGCCCCATCCGATTATCATGTTTAGACTAGTTGAGTCTAATCTTAACCCCATCCATTAACTGTATCTTTCGGTTAAGTGTCATTAAGAAAACTTACTTAACCTTACCAAATTATCGTGTTGGATCGATTAAGTGTTGGTTAACTTAACCCCGTCCACTAGTCGTATAAAAATGGTTAAGTGTCATTAGGCAAATCAAGTTACTTAACCTACCCAACCTTGTCATGTTTTGTTAAGTATCATTAGCCTAATCAATTTACTTAACCCCTTTGTCCATGTCATATTTGGTTAAGAGTCATTAATCAAATTAACTTAACCCTATCATGTGGCATTAATTACTTAATGCACCCCAACCTCTCACATTAGACTTTGTTGTGGTTACTAGTTAAGCCGGTCGGTTCCGGGTAGCTTTACACCACAACTTGGTCTAACCTCGGGTTCAAGCACAACATGACCAACATCTCACATTGGGTCTTATTGTTTGCAACTACTAGTTAGGCCGGTCGGTTCCGGGTAGTTTTACGTTGCAAACTCAACCCAACCTCGAGTTGGCCACACTTATATTATCTAAGTGTCATGTTCATCATGTTTCCAAAACATGTTACAAGTTTTTCAAGCATTTGGGTAGACCTAACTTAATAGGTAAATTCCCAAAGGGTAGACCTAACTTAATAGGTAAATTCTCAAGCTTGTGTTTTTATGCATACTTACATGTCAACTTCCATGTTATATTTCAAGTCATGTTTTCAAGTATAAACACATGTCATATTTAACGTTACACGTTGTCATGTTTATACCCATTTACCCACATCATGTTCATGTCATTATGTTTTCCCATAATGTGACCCCAACGCTTTTAAACTCGCATATACGTTCGCAACAACGTAATGGATTAAAAGAAGAGACTTGACAAAGGCATGACAAAAATGGATATTAAGCCACAAGTTAATCATGGTGGCAAATGAGGCACAAATGTGTTCATTAGCTTGCATGTTACATTCTTAAGCCTCAAAAACATGCATAAACCCAAACTTGGCACATAAATGAATCATGGTGACAAAAGACATGGAATGATGACTAGTAACTCGCATATATCATCATATAAGGGTTATGACTTCATATGCAAGTTGACATAAAGATTATGAAGGTTCTCATGTTGCATAATGCAACATTTCAACATAAAGGTTGTAGCTTTTAGCTCATGAGATCAAGATAATGACTTCATAAACTTGCATGACATGATAACATGTATCATTCTCAATGATCAAACCCAAACTTGCAACATGAACATTTAACTTCATAGTTAATATCTAAGAGTAGGGAAAGGGCTTACATTGCTATGAAGGCACAAATCGATTAGATGAAAGATTGAGACAAAGCCTATGCATGTCATCATCCTAAAACCCAAAAATGAAAGCTCCAAATCAATCAAAACCCCATCTTTATGAACAAAGATCAAAGCTTTAACCTTGAAATCAACTTGAGAGGCTCTCATACTAACATAGAAACTCTCTAACACTCTCATGATCATGAAACCTCTCATAGAAATGAAGTGGAGGCTAGGATTTTGAGTGGAGGCCATAAGAGGAGAAATTTTGCCATAGTTTAGTTGCATGAATGAATAATGAGGATTTAGGATAGGTTAGGGTCTTATTTATAGATTAGGCAAGTGTTTTAGGCCATAGGATTAAACCTAGATTCAATCCAAGCCATCAAAGCATGTCTTGGGAAAGAAGTCAAGTGTAGGAACCATCTAGGGCCTTTAGATTAAAGATGAACCATGAGAACCATCCAAATGCAAAATCTGCATTTGAGCGAATCGGTCCACGGGTTGACAGCCAAACACCCTGGATTAACCCCTAGTTGACCCAGCGGGCTCGGGTCGACCTCAAAAATCGGCCGGTTCGGTTATTCCCCTCTCCCAAATCGCTGTTTTGAACATTTTTGCATATTTATTTATTTAATTTTCAATTATATATATATATATATCAATATATATATATTTCTCTGCGCAACCCATTTCACTTAATTAAGTATACTTTAATTTGGGAATTTTTCATGAAACTTCTCGAGGCCATATCTTGGTCATACGGACTCCAATTTTCGAAAACTCGGACTCTATTTCGCGTATTTTTCCGAGACGAACGCAATGGCATAGCCCGTTTCCCTTGATTCAGATTTTACAGTTTAATTCTGCCTCCATTTATGTTATAACAGGTTATTGAAAATACGGGTTGTTACATTCTCCCCACCTTTTAGGATTTCGTCCCCGAAATCTCCAAGTTAGGAAGAACATATCCTACCATCCATCATCCATCTACTCAAATCATCATCCTCAAGCAACCATTGTCCTTAGATGATTTCTAATGCTGTATGAATATATGCAAAACGTGTGTGTACATGTTCCTTAGCTAATGCTAATGATCAGGCCTGAATAATCTTTCTAATGCAAAATATGTATAGTGCCATGAATCCAACATGTATGCAAATAGTCCTAGCCATATAGATACTATATGCGTGTACAATCATTCATTCATATGCGACAACCGCATGATAATAAATTCGATTTCATCCATAAACAAGTATAAATACTCGTGCATATGCAATATGAAATGTGACCGAGTCGAGCTAGTATCTAATGTGTATTCGCGCATCCACGAGCAACCACTTGCAACCATATCAATCATAACATGTTTCAAATACATGTTTACATCCATAGGGTTCTACCTAGGATTCCCTGAAACAGGGTCGAGAAGATAAACAGGACAAACTCCTTACGGGGTTTGTAACAGAAAATAGGACCGAGAGGATGTCCACAAAAGATAGCCTACAAGTAAGCTCTACAGAAAACAGGGATCAAGGATATACTCCCAAAAAGAGATATCATGCGCGTATCTAGTCTTTGACCATCAAAGTCGTCTTTTAACTTCGCGATTTTGTAGCTTCTTATTCCTGTTTCCATAACATGAGCTGGAACTCATTTCTTCGTCGCCTCTCGTTCCACTTGCACTTATCCTTTTCCTAAAATACTTGACGCAAATATGACTGCGTACTCATGATCTCATGCAAGCTTTCCAAAATTCACTAGTGAATCTCGGACCTCGTACCACAGGGTATTTCTCGTAGAAGAACTTCCTCTTGAAAGTAAACAGATGCCAACCAGGTTATCAAGCGCACTTACTAGGGTGATCTCTATAACCCATGCATAAATGAAGTAAACCATCCGTCTTATCGGCGAACACCACTCGATCGGGCTTCAAATTTCCAATAAAGGCATCAAGGGATTCTAAGTAACTAGTCATGACAGAACCTCAAAAAGGTTACACGATACTTCGAGGGTATTACCAAGGCTAGTCAAATGGTCTAACTACCCTCCTATCAAAAACCGAGAGTGGCACCCCCTACTGGATAACCACTTCATCCCTAGAATCCATCCATAGCTTATAAACATAAGCATTATTTCCGAACTCAACACTTGGCATAGACATTCCCAAATCCAAACAAGTCATGTATAAATGGACTGATTCTCCAATAGGACTTTGAGACAAAAATGGGATTCTCTATTACGCTAGTACTTAAGGTGCAGAGACTCAACTATCGAAACAGACTTAAATGATACGAACAACGAAGTCCTAACGGGATGATAGAGAAGAAAAGCTAAACCTTTAACAAGATCGTTACCCTCCTTCCGAGGTACTCTAGAAATGAGAGCATACTACTGCCCTCCCGATGATCTTGTCCTTGTCCCATAATACTTAACTATCCACCCCGTTTTACCATGCCAAAGGTACTCTCTCGTCATGGGTTTCGTTGTTCATCTTTCTCCCTCCTTTGAGGACTAAGCCATACCAACAAGTTGCTCATCCTTAAGCCCGTATCCTTTATCCTCTTTCTCACTATCCTTCCTTATAACGCGGCCACTGGTCTCCCGAGAACCACCTCCATCGCATGGAAAGCACTTTCGTAGATAGAAAAGACTAGTCGCAGTTAAAACCACTGTGACTACAGATGGAGGAAAGAAAGGAAAAGAGATTCAATTAAGGAAACGAGGATAGTGCTAATGGCCTTTGGGGAATAGCCTTTTTCTTTTAAAAGAAAATTTTCTTGAAAAATGCTTCTTTGTAAACGATTTTCAAATAGTTTTCAGAAGGTCTTTAAAAACTTTTGCCCAGTCTGGTAACCTTCTGCTCTGATACCAAATGTAACACCCCGCCTCCGCTAGGGTCACTCGCAAAGGAATGCACTAGCTTTAGAGGGGCATTATTAGTAAACATGCACAGAAATATCACAAGACAGAACATATAACATAGCGGAAGTAAAATCAAACTTTCATAAACATTAATAATTAAGGTCTAAAGCCTTTTACATCAGAGTACATCAAAACCTGTCTTGCAATAATAAAGTAGCATAAAGACTTTTTCATAAATTATTCCCCAAGTAAAAACAGTAAAGTAGCCATAGCCAAGGAAA
The DNA here is from genome assembly GCA_030737875.1 of Allium sativum. Lineage (NCBI taxonomy): Eukaryota > Viridiplantae > Streptophyta > Magnoliopsida > Asparagales > Amaryllidaceae > Allium > Allium sativum. The sequence continues at coordinate 807,247,552 of CM060922.1, read as the reverse complement.
GTCCAAGCCATCCATGATGACCTTCAAGCAGAAGAAGTCCGAACTAAACAGCAGTATTTCCTCCCTGTAACCTGGGGGGAAACGGAAGAAAAGAGGCGAAACAAAACGGGTCAGTCAAAAAGACTGAGTAAGCCCTATCTACTATTAGCATAAAAACTAGTAAAGTTAACTAACATGAGAAACTGAGATGAACATAACCATGATAACAAGATAGATAAGCTAAATCAAAATAACAGGATGAACTACTGAACTCAGATAAACTAAGGTGTCATGATAAATTACGATGTCAAGATAAAACAAGGTATCACATCGTCAGGTTTCTATCAAGTATAATATCCCCAAGATATCTATCACGTATAACGTCCCATGTTATCTATCCTGTACATCTGCTCTGCACCTACCGTACTAGTATCCCAACTGTATCATGTGTTATCCGTGAATGACCCTTACTCAAAAGTCGTATAATGGTCCATGTCAACCTAATATATCGCATATATAGGTTACTCAACTCGTATGTTTTATTCCATGAAATTGTTCAGTCCCTTGCCGTAGACCATATGGGCTTTCCCATGAGGTTCTATACTACTTTAACATAGTTCCAGGATCCTTAAGATCGGTTTGGACTGTTACCCTAAACCTAGCTAGGGTCTTCCAGCATGAATTATCGTTTGTACAACTAGGACTTATGCTACCTAGGGCTACTAGGGATTACGCTTACCTATTGCACGTTTTCGTATCTCGGTTCTGGTTCAACCACCCAGGGCCATTGGGATTTACGCTAACCGTCAACCGCGCCCTTTTTCCCACGCATTCATCGTGAATCGTTTTCCATGACTGTATGCACATGTATCACATCGTGCCATCCGAGTCCTGTCACAGGGCAGACCAGGAAATACAGGACTCGGTCGGGAGCTTTCGATTTATCTGCCGATGCAGATGCTAAGGTCTGTTTTTCTATACGTGGCTATGGTCCCACGCGACCCCTCCCTCAACTAGTGAAAGACAAGACAGGATAAATCCTGTATGAGAACACAACACTGGCCAACCCACATCCAAGCCTTACCGCAACCATAATTAGATAGCAATTATGGTCTATTGGGTGTTCTCTGCCTTTCCGTACGTACATGCTTGACCAAAGATGGTAGGTAGCCTGACGAAAATGCTATCTAGGGTACGACCGTGTATCGTCGACTATCCCCTATCCATCCCCGTCTTTAGGTTGCTCGTATAGCAACCACGGCATACTCTTGGTTCTTCTAACGCAGACCTTAACCTCTCATGAGCCTAGTATGATCACCTGGCAGCTCACAGAGGGATCCCAAGAATATCCTCATGTTCCCCCGAAGCCGCTGCTTCGCTACCCAGTTCGCTGGAGCCTTTATCTAAATCAGATACTTGCTCCTACTCGTATACTTAAACGATGACCTACCGTATCAGGTTACTCATTTATCTATGAACTGGTCCAAATTTCCTTGACTAAGAATCATTACTTAGTTATTCTTCAACTAAGGTTTACCACTTAGCCTTATTCCCGTTATCCTTGTTAACTACGGTTACCCACCTAATCCTCCGAATTAGTGTTTATATAACAGATTAAGTGTCACTTAAGTTCATGACTTAATCCCGTCTACAAATCATGTCAAAATTGGCTAAGTATCCAAGTTCGAGACTTAACCCGTCTACAAATCATGTCAAAATTGGCTAAGTATCCAAGTTCAAGACTTAACCCTACAAACCATGCTCAAGTTGGTTAATTATATATTAACTTGACCCTATCAAATAACTTAGTCAAACCGGTCAAGTGTATTCAAGCGATTCATGACTTAGCCTTATCATGTTTTCATGTTATATTGGTTAAGTATGGGTTAACTTAACCTCAATAAATTCACGAGTTAGATTGGTTAAGTATAGATCACTTAACCACATCAAATTAACGAGTTAGATTGGTTAAGTTTAGGTCACTTAACCACATCAAATTAACGAGTTAGATTAGTTAAGTGTTTAACTTAACCCCATTAAACTACCAAGTGGGATTAATTAAGTCTAGGCTAACTTAGCCCCATCCGATTATCATGTTTAGACTAGTTGAGTCTAATCTTAACCCCATCCATTAACTGTATCTTTCGGTTAAGTGTCATTAAGAAAACTTACTTAACCTTACCAAATTATCGTGTTGGATTGATTAAGTGTTGGTTAACTTAACCCCGTCCACTAGTCGTATAAAAATGGTTAAGTGTCATTAGGCAAATCAAGTTACTTATACTACCCAACCTTGTCATGTTTTGTTAAGTATCATTAGCCTAATCAATTTACTTAACCCCTTTGTCCATGTCATATTTGGTTAAGAGTCATTAATCAAATTAACTTAACCCTATCATGTGGCATTAATTACTTAATGCACCCCAACCTCTCACATTAGACTTTGTTGTGGTTACTAGTTAAGCCGGTCGGTTCCGGGTAGCTTTACACCGCAACTTGGTCTAACCTCGGGTTCAAGCACAACATGACCAACTTCTCACATTGGGTCTTATTGTTTGCAACTACTAGTTAGGCCGGTCGGTTCCGGGTAGTTTTACGTTGCAAACTCAACCCAACCTCGAGTTGGCCACACTTATATTATCTAAGTGTCATGTTCATCATGTTTCCAAAACATGTTACAAGTTTTTCAAGCATTTGGGTAGACCTAACTTAATAGGTAAATTCCCAAAGGGTAGACCTAACTTAATAGGTAAATTCTCAAGCTTGTGTTTTTATGCATACTTACATGTCAACTTCCATGTTATATTTCAAGTCATGTTTTCAAGTATAAACACATGTCATATTTAACGTTACACGTTGTCATGTTTATACCCATTTACCCACATCATGTTCATGTCATTATGTTTTCCCATAATGTGACCCCAACGCTTTTAAACTCGCATATACGTTCGCAACAACGTAATGGATTAAAAGAAGAGACTTGACAAAGGCATGACAAAAATGGATATTAAGCCACAAGTTAATCATGGTGGCAAATGAGGCACAAATGTGTTCATTAGCTTGCATGTTACATTCTTAAGCCTCAAAAACATGCATAAACCCAAACTTGGCACATAAACGAATCATGGTGACAAAAGACATGGAATGATGACTAGTAACTCGCATATATCATCATATAAGGGTTATGACTTCTTATGCAAGTTGACATAAAGATTATGAAGGTTCTCATGTTGCATAATGCAACATTTCAACATAAAGGTTGTAGCTTTTAGCTCATGAGATCAAGATAATGACTTCATAAACTTGCATGACATGATAGCATGTATCATTCTCAATGATCAAACCCAAACTTGCAACATGAACATTTAACTTCATAGTTAATATCTAAGAGTAGGGAAAGGGCTTACATTGCTATGAAGGCACAAATCGATTAGATGAAAGATTGAGACAAAGCCTATGCATGTCATCATCCTAAAACCCAAAAATGAAAGCTCCAAATCAATCAAAACCCCATCTTTATGAACAAAGATCAAAGCTTTAGCCTTGAAATCAACTTGAGAGGCTCTCATACTAACATAGAAACTCTCTAACACTCTCATGATCATGAAACCTCTCATAGAAATGAAGTGGAGGCTAGGATTTTGAGTGGAGGCCATGAGAGGAGAAATTTTGCCATAGTTTAGTTGCATGAATGAATAATGAGGATTTAGGATAGGTTAGGGTCTTATTTATAGATTAGGCAAGTGTTTTAGGCCATAGGATTAAACCTAGATTCAATCCAAGCCATCAAAGCATGTCTTGGGGAAGAAGTCAAGTGTAGGAACCATCTAGGGCCTTTAGATTAAAGATGAACCATGAGAACCATCCAAATGCAAAATCTGCATTTGAGCGAATCGGCCCACGGGTTGACAGCCAAACACCCTGGATTAACCCCTAGTCGACCCAGCGGGCTTGGGTCGACCTCAAAAATCGGCCGGTTCGGTTATTCCCCTCTCCCAATTCGCTGTTTTGAACATTTTTGCATATTTATTTATTTAATTTTCAATTATATATATATATATATCAATATATATATATTTCTCTGCGCAACCCATTTCACTTAATTAAGTATACTTTAATTTGGGAATTTTTCGTGAAACTTCTCGAGGCCATATCTTGGTCATACGGACTCCGATTTTCGAAAACTCGGACTCTATTTCGCGTTTTTTTCCGAGACGAACGCAATGGCATAGCCTGTTTCCCTTGATTCAGATTTTACAGTTTAATTCTGCCTCCATTTATGTTATAACAGGTTATTGAAAATACGGGTTGTTACATAGTTTTAATCTTTACAGAAATCAATATCCTGTCTTTAACTGGGTTAAAGAACCAACGTCATTTAAAACACGGTTCACGATAAACCCAAAATCACATTCCATTAATTATCGGGTTAAAGAACCAGTGTTATTTAAAACACCGTTCACGATAAACCCAAAAATCAATCCCAATTCAATTCCAATCAAATATCATTTAATTGGCACACTTCATTAAATCTAAATAAAAAGATTTAATCTTTTTCTCAACTGGGTTTAAGAACAGTGTTAATGAAGACACCATTCACGACAAACCCAAATCACATTTGATATTAAATACAAGGCTCTGAATAGAAAATATATCGGCTTATATTCAATATCAAATTCTACGACCAACAAATATCGTATTGGAAATAACGATATATATATATCTTTCAAATTTCCATAACAATATCTGTATAATCACGAAATCCAACATCGAAATATTCCGAAGACAATTTCGATTGAAATCCATTCCAATGCAATTATTGGAAATTCTGGTTATTTTCAAAACCATTTCAAATCCAATTTATTTATTTAAAAAAATAAATAGAATTATAATTCTAGTTCAAAACTAGTTCATTTCGATAAAAATCTATTTTTATCTTTTCAAATAGGGAGTTTTTCATCCCAATTCTTCACAAATCATTTCTTATGATTCTACACAAATTATTACTATTTTTAATAATTTTATCAAGGCCCGTACAGTCGATTTCCATCAACGGCCATCAAACTGCACTTACAGCGACCTTTTCCCAATTTGATTTGGACATAATTCCAAATCCAACCGTTAGATTTCAAATCACTTATATTCGTTAGAAAGCTCTTTTCAATATGAACCCAACGGTCCCGGTTTTAGGAGAATCCGACGGTCGGATCTCCCGCAACGTCCATTCGAAGTCAATGGTCGAAATTCGCAAACTGCCGCGGCGCGGCGCGTTCTATTCAGGCCATTATATTATATATATAATATATATAATATATACTTCGTCTATTTCCTTTTAAAACGTATTTTATAAATCGTTTTAAATTCGTTTTCAAAACGATTTCAACTTCATATTCAAATTCAAATCAAAATTGAAATTTTCAATATAAATTCGTTTTAATTTCATTTCAAATCGATTTCAATTCAATTTCAATTTAATTCAAATTTTAATTCATTTGAATTTAATTCGAATTTCAAATCTATTCAATTTAATTCGAATTCATTTTCTATTCAATTTCAATTTGAATTCGATTTGAATTCCTATTCAATTCAATTTTAATTTGATTTGAATTCTATCCAATTTAATTTGAATTTCAATTTATTTCAATTTAATTCGAATTCAATTCTGTTCAATCTCAATTTGAATTCAATTCTTTTCAATTTCAATTTGAATTCAATTCTATTCAATTTCAATTCGAATTTCGATTATTTTCAATATAATTCAAATTTCGAAATCACTTTCAATATACATTGAAAATTGAATAAAATCGATATAAATATCGTTCATGTCAAAATGGCACCAATTTAATCAACACGGCATCATATATTTCTATTTTCAAATATTCTATTTCAAATATTTCTTTTTCAAATATTTCTATTTCAAAACTGGAATGAGGCCCAATCAATTACCATATAATGTTTATTATATGGATTTTCTACAACACATGTACAAAATAACAACGATAAATAATCAACCATCATCCAGAGTGCGTTTTACACTGTATAAGCATCAAATATAAATATTTAACGCTTATAACAGCCTATCAATCAATCGATCGACACACAACTAATTATTGGGATTAGTGTATGTCATATATCATCCCAATACCCGTGTGGGGTTTCAAACAATCAAACATAGATTTTATTTGTGCAGTTGGGCGATGTGTAAAATTTATCGTCCCAATCAATATCAATCAAATCAGTGTATATAAACAAATCTCCGATTTGTTTATAAATACTTATTTTATATACACGTTAAAAATTCTATTTTTAACTATAGAATATTTTTCACTATAAAATATTTTATTTCATTTCACATCACATCACACAATCAACTACACAACAAAATCAAACAAACAAGCATACAAGCGGTCCATGGTCTGTGGACGACGCGTGTCGGGTGCTACTAAACACCGTCTGCATCCTAGTATATAATTTTAACTAGAAATAAATTAAAGGTGAGGAGTTCTCACAGAAGGTTCCACTCCGCCGTGCTTTGCTTTTGAACTGCTGAACCGCCTGGATCTGCTTGAAATTCCAATGTAGTTCTTGTCACACTGTTCAAATAAAAATTATATTTTTATTGCTTCATTCAATAAATAAAAATCATATATTTATTCTTACCTCATATATTTTCACAATGCTCCTTTCTATATAAAACTATATTTCTATTTCCAATATAAAGATCGAATTTGTATACCACCACCATAAAAATCACCTTTTTATTTCAACATATATATAATAAAAATCAGATTTTTATTTCGCTACATATATAAAGATGATATTTTTATATTCTCTATTATATAAAAATTATATTTTTATTCTCTACATCATATAAAAATTATATTTTTAACCTTTCTATAATATAAAAATTATATTTTTAACCTTTCTATAATATAAAAATTATATTTTTAACCTTTCTTTGTATAAAAATATTGCCTTTCTATAATTAAAAATATAAAACTTTCCTAATAAAAATATAGACTTTTCAAGTTATTCATATCCATAAAAATCGAATTTTTATGCCGTTAATTCATATATAAAAATCCAACCTTTTTATTCCATAAAAATCAAATCTTTTGATGTTTAAAAATCTAATCTTTCATATAGTAAAAATCATAGCTTTTCATACATTCAAAATTATAGATTTACATACATTAAAATTCTAGATTTACATATATTAAAAACAATGCTTTAAATAAAGATTAAATAAAATAAAATTAAAACTTACATTTTCGGTTTTCTTTAGAGGAGGGGGCTGAGGAGGCTTGCGGAAGGGGCTGACGTGTCGGGTGGGGGTGCTCAAGCGTCGGGGAAGCCTACTGGAGGTACGGTCGCTGAAATTATGGCAGGAGGTGGCGGATTTGGTTCGGCTTGGGGCTAGGGTTCGCGGGGGTTAAATCAAACGGGGGAGAGAGGACAGCACGCGAGGGGTGGGCTTCGAGGAGGGAGGTGACGCCGGACCTGCGACGGCGATCGGTGGATGGCGGAGGCGCGATGGCGCGCTGGGGGGAGACGGCTTCGTGGTTGTCGAGGTTTTTTTTCTTTCTGTTTAATTTCGATTGGAACGAGGAGAGAGGTAGTGAGGGAGAGGGTTGACTTAGGTAGGAATATATATATTTAATTTTAATATTAAATCCAAAAAGCAACTTTTGTTTCGAACTTAAAATCAAACCCACCGACTGTCGTCCATAGCTAATTACCCCCATTCTGAATGCAGTGGGATATGTATCGTAAGCTGATTCGATCGTTTCGATCATTTTTCGTCAAAACCAAAATATAACTCTATATATTGAATTTGAATGCGCATTTCAATTTACCGAGGCCACATACGGACTCTAAAAATTCCCAAAAAATATTTTATAGCTTCGTATTGACGATACGGTCCTAACAAAACTAATTTCATTGAATTCTGAGACTGTTTGAAAAATGGCCATTTTCCAGTCGATTAAAATCAACTGAAACTGGTCAAACACGTTTTCCTTTCCTACGCTCACAAACTAATTCGAAAAATTATGAAATTTGAAACCTAGCAATAACTTGATATCACGGATCCAACAAAAGTGGTTTCATCGAATTCCGAGGTCGTTTGCAAAATGGCTATTTTCAATGGCCAGAACTCCATAGCGACTATTCTGAATTTTCAATTGGGCATATCTTTTGATTCCCGCTACGAAATTTTTATTTTTCGGATTCGTTGGAAAGGTATTCTCAAATAGATTCAAATATTTTTGGTTTCACTAAAATCCGGTTTAATTTGCACCCTGTACATTCATTTGAATTTTGAAATCGAATTATCGAACTACCGCGCCATTTTCAATTCCTTTTATAATTATAAATAATTATTTATATTCTAACGTCGAGCTATATAAATATATACGTTCTAATTCCTTTCAAACTAAATTTTTCGTCGTTATTATTTAAAATAATCTATTTTAAATAATCAAAATTCGCTAAAATAGCCAAAATAAAAAATTTAAATTGGCTCGGATTTCCGGGTTGTTCCAATCTCCCCCACTTAAAACTTTTCGTCCCCGAAAAGGAAAGAAGCCGAAAGTTGTTTAACAAATCAACTCAACTTTCACTATTTTCACTACGGCTTAAGTTCTTCAACTTTTCATTTTGTAAGAACTTTTCAAATTTTTCAAAAATTTGGCTAACACCCTAAATTTTCGAAAAATTTCGCCATAACCTCCCCTGCACCGGGGACTTCGGTATATTTCATATAGCCTCCCATGGCCTTCTTCAATCCAAAAGAAAAAGAAAAAGCCAATCGGCTCATAAAATCATCATCACCCAAACAAAACAGTAAATTATGGTAAACATGTACCTATTTGTCGGGCAAACAATTTTATTCTTCTGCTCTAGCCTCCTTGCTATGACCTGTTCAATGTAAGTACATGTACGTGCAAGCAAATGCGACTAATTTCCGATACAATTCACTTTTTGATTCAATTTGGCTAAAGGTTAAAATTTTATTTAATCAAACAACACAACCATCAATCAATTAGTGAATTATCATTTCAAATTCATAACTTTGATATATAGTCAAAAATCACACTTTTGATGCCAAATCACAACAATAGGCCCTATCTAATTTTGGTTCTCACACCAGTCAATTGGAAATATATACAAATTCCACCTTCGCTACTCGAATATAAACACTGATGATGGCGCGCCATCATCAGAATCAGACCCGGGCAACTAGAGTGGGATTCTATATCTACCCAATATAATAAAACTTTGAATATACGCGGATCAGACGTATACGCAAAATTTCTATATACCTGATAGTCCAAATCAATATAAAATAAATAATCAAATACGAATAATTGATTTAAATTTTCAAAACAAAATTGTTTTCATTTTAAAAATATACTCTTCACACTCGTCCTAGGATACTAATGATCTCATCTTTAACGAGTCATTCTCATTGGATATTACTAATCCAACATCTAATGAATTCTTTCGTATGGTTCTAATGTGTCTTGTTCTCTGAGCTTTGTAAACCAAAGCTCTGATACCAACTGTAACGAAAAGGAATTTCGCTCAATCCGAATCAGTCGCTAAACCGACCAAAACCGTTCGAAATGCCTGATTGTTTTGAGAACACGACAAATTAGAACGCAGACGGAGGAACATTTCATTGCATATTACAACAATTCCATCAGAATACAAGAATAAACAGAGTATAAATGAATAAATATTACACAGAAAATATCAGAGATTACAATAAATTACAAAGCAGCGGAAAATAATACAAAATACAACTGAAGGAGATATACAGATACAAAGCTTTCCGGATATCGTTCCAGCTGTAAACCAGGATCCTATGAATATAAATCTGCAAAACCAAAACTACTAGCTGCCCGCGTCAAAATAAGGGCACCTAGAGTTTAGGTTAAAACAATAAACTCCAGGTCAGTCATGGGACTGGTGTGAGAACTAAAACAGTTATTAATCTTTATTTTAAAGTTAGGTAAATCAAGGGACCACGCTGTATAACATGGAACGGGTTTCCTTCCAAGAACACCAGTGCATAAAACAACAGCGCAATGCTTTTTCGAAAAATGAAGCTATTATAAGACCCAGGTCCCATCACACAATGCAACGCAAGCCGGAGGATAGGGTTTTACCTTATAATAGCCAAACATGCTTAGTACGTTTAAAAGCAAATCATTTGATACTATATTAAGTGTATAGTGTCAAAACAATTTCAATCATAAATATCAATCATAGGCGGCATAGCATCCCATGCTACTATGTCGCCAATACTAGGATCTACAAATAAAACCGCAAAATCACGTATTGGAAGCTGGATTTCCATCTGTGAACCGAGGCAAAAGATAGTCCTCACCGATTCGAGACTCTCTAGCCCAAGCCTCAGGACCAAGACTCAGGTGGGCCCTTGGAGCGACAGGGCCGGTCCACCGATGTGGATTAAACTTAAACCCTGAACATGCGTTTCCCCGCCCTATGGGGCGTAAATGAGCCAACGAATGACTCCATCGGACCCGGATCGTCCGATCAAACCGAGGCGCCTCGCAACAGCAACAACCACATAAGTCAAACTCGTCAGGGCGTGTAAAACCACTGACGCCACTTCTAACTAGAAAGAAACGCATGTCCTCCCTGAGGTCCTCCCCCGTTTTTGGTTCACCACCGGGGGGTGAGGCTCGCGAATCAACGTTACACAAAGCTGTGCCACACAGGCTGTGCTTTGATCATCAACCACAAGACTTTGCTTTGATACAGAAGCCTTGATCATTTGCCACTTAGGCATGCCACACAGGCAATTCACTCCATGCATTTGATATCCATCAATATATAACCCCTGAGCTCGTACGTCTCAGAGAAGGGCGTTAAGCGAGAGAATAAATTCTCCGCCGCCAAACAGATATATATTTAATAGAAATCAATCACACAGAATAAAATCCAATGTCAGACACACAGTCCATTTACAAGTTCGTTCTGGGTCTGAACGAAACCGGAGGCACCTGGTACCCCGCATATCCATCGATCTCCAAGAACGTCTGGACGATCACCAACTGATTCTCTCCTCTTGGGTGTACAACCCAATCAAGATTATCAGTAATTATCCAAACGACGTGAAGACCTCCGGTCTTCAACCACCGTCTTCATCTTCGACACCACGTCGAATTAGTTATTCAGAATGGGATAAACCCGGTCTTTCTGAATAACTCGCGTATATAATAAACAAGTGTTACACAAACACAACATACGCCTCATTCCAATTCAGAATATTCTTTTATTCAAATATTCTTGTACTTTGGGAAAGGTTCCCATTAATTTTATCAAAGATAAATTCTTTAAATTTATTCTTTAATCTTCTTTGAATATCAATTCAAACTAGTCGGGATTAGCGAACCACACCGAAGTAATCATTTGTTTTATTTCCCAATCCCAACCAATTCATCCCATGAAGTAAAACTGGTCATACTTCTTATCTAACACCACAGTGTTATCGGTAAATTCAATTACCATTTCACGTTCAAATATAATTAAAGATTTAACTATCGCCTGAAGCAAAACTGGTGATACTCCATTCTCGACCATTTCAATCTAATTAAAGATTCATTAAAACTCCACTTAGTTTTAATCTTTGCAGAAATCAATATCCTGTCTTTAACTGGGTTAAAGAACCAACGTCATTTAAAACACGGTTCACGAAAAACACAAAATCACATTCCATTAATTATCGGGTTAAAGAACCAGTGTTATTTAAAACACTGTTCACGATAAACCCAAAAATCAATCCCAATTCAATTCCAATCAAATATCATTTAATTGGCACACTTCATTAAATTTAAATAAAAAGATTTAATCTTTTTCTCAACTGGGTTTAAGAACAGTGTTAATGAAGAGACCATTCACGACAAACCCAAATCACATTTGATATTAAATACAAGGCTCTGAATAGAAAATAGACCGGCTTATATTCAATATCAAATTCTACGACCAACAAATATCGTATTGGAAATAACGATATATATATATCTTTCAATTTTCCATAACAATATCTGTATAATCACGAAATCCAACATCAAAATATTCCGAAGACAATTTCGATACAAATCCATTCCAATGCAATTATTGGAAATTTTGGTTATTTTCAAAACCATTTCAAATCCAATTTATTTATTTAAAAAAATAAATAGAATTATAATTCTAGTTCAAAACTAGTTCATTTCGATAAAAATCTATTTTTATCTTTTCAAATAGGGAGTTTTTCATCCCAATTCTTCACAAATCATTTCTTATGATTTTACACAAATTATTACTATTTTTAATAATTTTATCAAGGCCCGTACAGTCGATTTCCATCAACGGCCATCGAACTGCACTTACAGCGACCTTTTCCCAATTTGATTTGGACATAATTCCAAATCCAACCGTTAGATTTCAAATCACTTATATTCATTAGAAAGCTCTTTTCAATACGAACCCAACGGTCCCGGTTTTAGGAGAATCCGACGGTCGGATCTCCCGCAACGTCCATTCAAAGTCAATGGTCGAAATTCGTGAACTGCCGCAGCGCGGCGCGTTCTATTCAGGCTATTATATTATATATATAATATATACTTCGTCGATTTCCTTTTAAAACGTATTTTATAAATCGTTTAAATTCGTTTTCAAAACGATTTCAACTTCATATTCAAATCAAAATTGAAATTTTCAATATAAATTCGTTTTAATTACATTTCAAATCGATTTGAATTCAATTTCAATTTAATTCGAATTTCAATTCATTTGAATTTAATTCGAATTCCAAATCTATTCAATTTAATTCGAATTCATTTTCTATTGAATTTCAATTTGATTTCAATTTGAATTCCATTCAATTTGAATTCCATTCAATTCAATTTGAATTCGATTTGAATTCCTATTCAATTCAATTTTAATTCGATTTGAATTCTATTCAATTTAATTCGAATTACAATTTATTTCAATTTAATTCGAATTCAATTCTATTCAATTTCAATTTGAATTCAATTCTTTTCAATTTCAATTTGAATTCAATTCTATTTAATTTCAATTCGAATTTCGATTATTTTCAATATAATTCAAATTTCGAAATCACTTTCAATATACATTGAAAATTGAATAAAATCGATATAAATATCGTTCCCGTCAAAATGGCGCCAATCTAATCAACACGGCTTCATATATTTCTATTTTCAAATATTCTATTTCAAATATTTCTTTTTCAAATATTTCTATTTCAAAACTGGAATGAGGCCCAGTCAATTACCAAATAATGTTAATTATATGGATTTTCTACAACACATGTACAAAATAACAACGATAAATAATCAACCATCATCCAGAGTGCGTTTTACACTGTATAAGCGTCAAATATAAATATTTAACGCTTATAACAGCCTGTCAATCAATCGATCGACACACAACTAATTATTGGGATTAGTGTATGTCATATATCATCCCAATACCCGTGTGGGGTTTCAAACAATCAAACACAGATTTTATTTGTGCAGTTGGGCGATGTGTAAAATTTATCGTCCCAATCAATATCAATCAAATCAGTGTATATAAACAAATCTCCGATTTGTTTATAAATACTTATTTTATATACACGTTAAAAATTCTATTTTTAACTATAGAATATTTTCCACTATAAAATATTTTATTTAATTTCACATCACATCACACAATCAACTAAACAAGAAAATCAAACAAACAAGCATACAAGCCGTCCATGGTCTGTGAACGACGGGTGTCAGGTGATACTAAACACCGTCTGCATCCTAGTATATAATTTTAACTAGAAATAAATTAAAGGTGAGGAGTTCTCACAGAAGGTTCCACTCCGTCGTGCTTTGCTTTTGAACTGCTGAACCGTCTAGATCTGCTTGAAATTCCAATGTAGTTCTTATCACGCTGTTCAAATAAAAATTATATTTTTATTGCTTCATTAAATAAATAAAAATCATATATTTATTCTTACCTCATATATTTTCACAACGCTCCTTTCTATATAAAACTATATTTCTATTTCCAATATAAAGACCGAATTTTTATACCACCACCATAAAAATCACCTTTTTATTTCAACATATATATAATAAAAATCAGATTTGTATTTCGCTACATATATAAAGATGATATTTTTATATTCTCTATTATATAAAAATTATATTTTTATTCTCTACATCATATAAAAATTATATTTTTAACCTTTCTATAATATAAAAATTATATTTTTAACCTTTCTATAATATAAAAATTATATTTTTAACCTTTCTTTGTATAAAAATATCGCCTTTCTATAATTAAAAATATAAACCTTTCCTATATAAAAATATAGACTTTTCATGTTATTCATATCCATAAAAATCGAATTTTTATGTCGTTAATTCATATATAAAAATCCAACCTTTTTATTCCATAAAAATCAAATCTTTTGATGTTTAAAAATCTAATCTTTCATATAGTAAAAATCATAGCTTTTCACACATTCAAAATTATAGATTTACATACATTAAAATTATAGATTTACATATATTAAAAACAATGCTTTAAATAAAGATTAAATAAAATAAAATTAAAACTTACATTTTCGGTTTTCTTTAGAGGAGGGGGCTGAGGAGGCTTGCGGAAGGGGCTGACGTGTCGGGTAGGGGTGCTCAAGCGTCGGGGAAGCCTGTTGGAGGTGCGGTCGCCGGAGTTATGGCAGGAGGTGGCGGATTTGGTTCGGCTTGGGGGCTAGGGTTCGTGGTGGTTAAATCGAACGGGGGGGGAGAGGTTAGCACGCGAGGGGTGGGGTTCGAGGAGGGAGGTGACGCCGGACCTGCGACGGCGATCGGTGGATGGCGGAGGCGCGATGGCGCACTGGGGAGAGACGGCTTCGTGGTTATCGAGGTTTTTTTCTTTATTTTCTTTCTGTTTAATTTCGATTGGAACGAGGAGAGATGTAGTGAGAGAGAGGGTTGACTTAGGTAGGAATATATATATTTAATTTTAATATTAAATCCAAAAAGCAACTTTTGTTTCGAACTCAAAATCAAACCCACCGACTGTCGTCCATAGCTAATTACCCCCATTCCGAATGCAATGGGATATGTATCGTAAGCTGATTCGATCGTTTCGATCAGTTTTCGTCAAAACCAAAATATAACTCTATATATTGAATTTGAACGCGCATTTCAATTTACCGAGGCCACATACGAACTCTAAAAATTGCCGAAAAATATTTTATAGCTTCGTATTGACGATACGGTCCTAAAAAAACTAATTTCATTGAATTCTGAGTCCGTTTGAAAAATGGCCATTTTCCAGTCGATTAAAATCAACTGAAACTGGTCAAACGCGTTTTCCTTTGCCACGCTCACAAACTGATTCGAAAAATTATGAAATTTGAAACCTAGCAATAACATGACATCACGGATCCAACAAAAGTGGTTTCATTGAATTCCAAGGTCGGTTGCAAAATGGCTATTTTCAATGGCCAGAACTCCATAGCGACTATTCTGAATTTTCAACTGGGCATATCTTTTGATTCCCGCTATGAAATTTTGATTTTTCGGATTCGTTGGAAAGGTATTCTCAAATAGATTCAAATATTTTTGGTTTTACTTAAATCCGGTTTAATTTGCACCCTGTACATTCATTTGAATTTTGAAATCGAATTATCGAACTACTGCGCCATTTTCAATTCCTTTTATAATTATAAATAATTATTTATATTCTAACGTCGAGCTATATAAATATATACGTTCTAATTCCATTCAAACTAAATTTTTCGTCGTTATTATTTAAAATAATCTATTTTTAATAATCAAAATTCGCTAAAATAGCCAAAATAAAATTTTTAAATTGGCTCGGATTTCCGGGTTGTTACAATGACTCTTCAAGATTCCTAAATGGATGCAAGAATAATTATCAATGGTTTTGACTGATAGGTTTCCATGGAATTGGGAATTATATGATAGCACTCAAGTCACACCGAATCGCTGCTAAATTAATATTCCGTGCTTTGGAATGACAATCGTAGTTATGGAGTCATATACGGATAGAATATAATATTTGATGTCTTATATTAGCTAGGTCAGTATCCTGCATGCTAGGATAGACATAAATATTATTTTTGGGCATTGCTATTATTTTTCCATGCGAGTTTGATTATTGATGTATGACGTAACTGTTTGTGCTCATTTGGTTGTTAGGCATGCATGATAGTTGTATTCTAGCTTATCTCATTTAATTACGTACATGACTTGATATTCTCCTTTAAGATAAATTATATTTATTTAATATGCTTATTTTTCTTGTTGCTATTTAAACTGTTGTATTTAACCCTCTTTGCTGAGTACATGCCCAGGTACACGGAAGCAAGATTTGTTTTTTTGGATACTTATTCTCTTTTATTTGTTTCTAAATGCTAAGCTTGCTTATTAAAAAAGGTATGCATTAGTTATAGAATCGTGGTTTATGGCCTTGGTGCATTTTTGATGATTTTATGCTCCATATATAGGTAGGCACTTTGGGGCTTTTATTTTCTTTTGTTAAGATGATTCGTATTTAGCGAGTTGTAGTTTTTTCGGATAGAGCCATGCAAAGGAGGTGCTACCGAAATTTACTGTGAATTTTGTCAAATTTTGGAAGGAAATCAATATGCGATGCTATATTAAATTGTCTTCCAACTAGTGAGTTGTCCCTTTAATTTTATACTCTCTATTTGTTTGGAAAATAAGTGTACAAAGTAGGTACTTGGCTTAGCTAAATTGATCATGGTTTTGATTATGATTGTACTTGGGAATGGGAATATTAGCTCCATGCCAAATTCTGAGTATTTCCTTTATAATGATCTCTTCAGTGATTGTTAAGGGCATTAAATGACAATTCCTATTGTGTTGTCACTTATTCAAGAATGTTGGGTTGTGTTATTCAAACCTTGAGAAATTCGAGGATGAAATCCTTTTAGGAGGGGAGAACATAATATTCTGTATTAACGATTGGATATCTAGGTATTTTATTTAAATATTAATTTTTAAGGAGTAAAGATTCCAAAAGTCATTTTTCACATACGATCGAATCATGACTTAAAGACTATTTTCATTGGATCGATAGCGGGAATTTTTTAGTGTATAAGCATCGATTTATTTCGAATGATGGATTTTTTGCCAGTGGCTTAAGATCGATTAGTAAATTAGTCCAAGAAGCTACTTTTATGTGATGGAATTAGGTCCTAAAACATTTTCCACCTAGCTCGAATTGGCTTCCCGGATTCTTTTGAGTATAAAGATTGATGCGTTTGGATTTTGGAATTTTTAGGAGTGAATAGTGTCGAATGGAGAGGATCTGGGTTGAACACTTTAATACAAATTCCTCTCAACCACTTCCTCCACTTTCTTCCTCTTCTCCTAACCGTTGAGTAGTGGCCTCCTACTCACTTTCTAATTTCCTAAGCGCCAAACCCTTCAGATAAATTCACTAAAAAAATCACCATAATTCTTCATATGGAATTCTGTGCAAGACCCATGAATGAATTAACATGAATCGGATTTTTGAAGGAGATATCAGGTTTCAAAAGAGCAAAGGAATATGTTTGGATCTTTTGGATCTTAATTTGGTGGAGAGGAGGCGAGTGACTAGTAGATTTCTTATTTCCTATGCTTTAATTCTCTTTGTTTTGGGATTTATGCTTTCTTTAGTGTGTTACTTATGTCATATGCTTGCACAAACATAAATGAATGGGTTCCAACGTTGATCAGGTGGAAGAAAATCTATTTACGCGTACTCTCATGACTTCGGTTCTATGTAAAGCCGGATTAGGCAACTACGTAGAATTGCATAAAAATTGGTGAAGATGAAAAGGAATGTCCTCTAATGTTGCACAACTAGTTTCAAGTCGTTTAGATATCAGGAAATCAAGTAATGGTGCAAGCGAGTTCAGTTCGGCGTAATTTGTATGGTATAGCCGGTTTGGGGTAGTCCGTTTCAGCATAGTCAGTTTGGCGTAGTCCAGTTCGGAATAGTCTTGTTCGGCATAGTCATTAATATGTAGATCGGTTCAACGTAGTCGGTTCGACATAGATTCCAAAGGACAGCCAGGGCCAACTTCAAATTGACATAACCTTTTAATACAAAGTTCGTTTTGGATACCTTTTTTGCCTTGGACTCATAATGACAAGCTTTACACTTTGAGTAAGAGTGGTTTCAGATAAGAGTAATTTCACGGTATGGTGTATCGGATAGACTTATTTTATTATAGATGTTTGTATACTAGTTTATGAATGTGTATAACTGTAGGTTGCATGGTTGAATTGTTTTGCTTTGTTTAGACTAAAACGCCGTTCATAGGTGATCTAGAATTATGAAATTTCATTCGTTAGAGTTTGAGTTGCTTGTCGATCATATGCATACGTCGGTGTATATTTGTTGAGTGCACAAGGATGTTAACTCGAACGGATGGGAAAAATTATCAAAGGAGCTTTTAAGCGCATGGATGGATTTGACGATAAAGAAGCATTGGAGCTCGACAAGGAATTTGAAGATGGAGCAAAATTGGAGCTTGCTAGCCGATCTGAAGATAGAGAATGGACTTGATGACGAGCTAGATTTCGCGAAGAATTTCGAACATTTTCCCTGGATTCGTATTTTGCCAATTTTGGTTAAATAGGTTAACCTAGTTGTCGTTATCGATTAATATGAAGTGGTTGATATTTATTACTACCGTTTTGGCCATTTTGGTCGATTTGACATCGATGATGATGTGATTTCGAGGAGGAGGATATGATGGTTCATTCTAGGTGGTTTCGACATGGTGGCTATTCGATCAATGGCTTTTGCATTGGGCAATGATGTAGTGGTTCGTCACAATGGTGATTCTATTATGCGGAGCAGTGACTTTGATGACAGATGACAATATTTCGGTATGTAGAGTAATTGTAAAAACCTAAAAACCAACGGGCCCCAATTTCTCGTAAAATGCTAAAATCCAATTCCATTGAAGTCCAAGTTAAGTATGTGGAATCTTGCAAATGGGCAAAGCTAAATGTAACAGAGCATAGTTAAGAAACTCACAGCAGAATTGATTAAAATATAATATTCAGTAAATACGTACCAAAATAGTAATACTTTCTAAACAAGTGTCTCTAAGGTGAATGATCTCTGCCTGCCACCTAACCGGTGGATTGTTACAAGGAGGGGTCAAAAATAAGTACCCATGAATTAAAAAATTACACGCTTTTAAATTCCAAACAACATATACTGTTCTATCTTTATTTTTATTTGTAATCAGTTATTAAGGTTTATAGTGCTCTCGCCTTTTTGCGTAAATCGAATCCATCTACCTAGGTAGGCCAAATTAATAATCCATATATATGTGGATATATGCCCAACTGACCATCATGGTCCTAGATACTACCCAATGTATCCTACATATCCTCCTCTATAGGGCTTCATCGCCTCATTAAAAAGAGTACTCCAACTACTTCTGTAAGGACATCTTCCTGAGGCCTACAGTACATATGTTTCGTATATTGATAAGAAGATGTGAAACCACTCCCGTTTCAGTTCGGTCCAATAGTTGGACATCCATAATGTATCGCTCGGTGTGTGCATCGAGGACCGACACGTAATCATGTTGTCTACAACCTGAGCTCCGCTCAAAAGTACTACCCTTTTACAGAACTCAATCGAGGATTTCTATATATGAAGGTCAATTTTGTTAGGCATACTATACAGACATTCTATTTGATATTTCTCTTTATCCATTGTTATGGCTCCACACAGATCCCCTCAACAAGTTGAAAAATCCATTAAAAGCTAAGTGACTGTGTCCCACAACAAACAATCTGAGCATACAGTTAGCATTGTCCCTTATCCAATATCTCAATAGTGAAAGATAATTGGCCGGTTGGTTTAGCTCCAGTCTTTCTCGTTCTCGCTTTGACTAATGATGATAGACATTCGAACGATTACTATCCTTTTTGGGTCCTAACCACGAAACCTGATCTCGGAGCTAACAATCGCCAAATCCTAAAGCAACTCGTCGGTCTTATAACTGCGCTTGATATAAATGCAATCAAATCATTCTCTTTTATGGAACCACTACAGACCTACCTCCGAGGATGCAACTTAGTTAGGATTATCAAGAGGGCATCCCATAGAAGTCTCACACTTCTGTAACGGCATAGAAAATTCAACGCTCGAATTTCCAACGATAATACATAATCCCATATTACTTGCCAAAAACTCGAGTATCGAAATCCAAGACTGTTAATAGAAAGAAGTTAGAGGATGAGAAGAGAAGGAAAGAAATTTTAGAATAGAAGAATAAGAAGGTCAACATCTGAATCTCACAGCGGAATGAATAAAATATAGTATATCAAATCTCTTTACAAAGGGAACTATATACATATATACCAATCATTAGAGTACATCATATATCAGACACAATGGAAATAAACTTTAAATAACTAACGGTGAAGCCTCCTGCTTCCAGGTCCTGAAAGTCCAAGCGAAACCTAGCCTGTAAATATATCGGTCTGACCCGAGCACATTTGAAGCAAAGCAAAATTCACCCGGATCAGTCTGGAATATATTCAGTGGTAAATACATAGCACAACAACTTGTTTAACTTGAAAATCCTTTTAAAAGTAAAGGATAATAGTAAGACCAGTCCACACAAAAACATGGACGTTTTTTTACCTTACTATAACCTAAAACAATTTTTGATATATCAAAATCCAGTAATATTATAATAATGTTTATCAAATCACAAATAAATAACCATCCAGCATAACGCTTTCATCTCACGCTCTACATATTTATTATAAAATCAAAAACCACAAGGCACTTTTTGGAGATTGTATTCCGACTGTGACAAGGTATGGGACCACCTTCCGATCAGTCTACTCTAGAGGGTATACACTGGGGTTGAACAAGAACATCTTGCAACCTGGCCACACATGACCGACCACTTATTTAGCTTGAGTGTATTGAATATATTGTCACCCCTTTACGGCTGTGCAGCTACCGTCTCGGGAGATACAAAAATGAAAAGAAGAACAAAATGAATTTTCTCTAGATCGGTGACAAATATACCCTGCTTGGGAATGACCCACCTAGCCATGCTACCTGCCCGATTTCTGTAATTTCCCGGTTGATGAGGCCTGAGGTCACGTTTACCTTTTCAGAACATCACATCATCATTTACTTTGAATGCCACATCGTTAGATTTGTCAAATCACCAATTGACGTCTACAAATATACTTTGGGTGTTAAGCAAGAGAATATCTCCACCACCAAATTCAGTATATTTGTAAAAATCAACAAAAAGTGATTCTTAAGAAATACTCTGTCATACATTCATCCATACAAGTCATCCAGGAATAGGGTGAACCAAAGGTACCCTCCTACCGCATCCTTACATAGGAACCACCCTAAGGATCAGTAGCGAGTAGTCCTTGCAATCCGTAAATTCCAATAAACTTCATCATCACCTCGCTTCCTCATTTTCTATCCACCAGAAACCTACAATCAAAGCGACTTCCGACTTCCTCTTCTTGCAAACTTCAACTTTCCCATAAACTTCATCATCACCTCGCTTCCCTAACCATGAACCCATTCGTCTCCAAACCTTGTCAACTCGGCTTCTCACCAGTTATAGAAAAAGAAAGTGACAACCCAGTTCTGTTCAACTGACCGTAACTCGCACCTCCCCAGTAAAGCACTGCCATTCCCTCTTTCCTATTCTTCATGCAAACATTGCCATCAGCCACCGCTTTAAGAGCTCGACACTGCTACCCCAACCGAATGAAACACACAAACTCCTTGATTCTGGTTTGCGTGGGAATCCATGGGCCCAAAAATATAGAATAGCCGATTGTAAATTTATTTAGGGATTTTCGTTTTTGATTTTTGCAATATATTTGAACTTTCGACTTGTGTAAATGTTGTTGTGTTATTGATCTTAGGGGCGACGGGGTTAGCTTTTGGTTCGCTGGTATGATGTGGAGAAAAAAGTAGCTTACAGGAGAAAGAAATAGATACCACTTGGGATTGTCTATGCCAGACAAGAACAAGATTTGTTTTTCATTTATTTAGTTTATGTTTCTTTGTTTTGTCCAGTCGACATGCATATATTGCTTCGATTTGTCACTTGCTAGCACTAAATATGTAGAATGAAACTAAAGATAGATCATTGTACATAGTACCGTAAAAGGAAAGACAATATACTGCGTGAGTTCTTCATTTCTATTTTATTTTTAAAATCCGATATGTACCAAGATTATTGATCAGCGTTAAAAAGGAATAGTTAAGATTTGTACGAGAGTTTGCAGAGATTTTGTACCTGACAAGTAACGATTGCACAAGACTTAGATAGGATTATGCACGATTTGTTGATTGAGATTTTCCAAGATTCATTTTAGATATGTTGTTGTTGATGTAAAGATTTGGAATGGTCCTTGTATAGATCATGCAATGATTTTTAAAAGATTTTTGGAAACCACGTACAGAAAAAGGCATTTAGTTTACAAAATTTCTCACGGCTCCAGACTCCGATCAAGGCATCGCGACTGACGCTTCTAGCTGTATCCATTATTTTAAACATACTATAACAAGTTCAACTTTTGATTCGTATATAGGAAAAAGACATACATTTTTAATCGACGATTTAAATAAATTTTAATGAAATAAATAGCTATAGTTTATAAACGATTCATAGCGACTATTTGGAAATTTGATTTGGATCTAAAACAAGATCAATAACATAAAAACTTGATTTTTCTCTCCCATTAGAAAAATATTGTCCAATAGATTCAGACGTTTCTTGTTTCAAAGAAATCCGATTTTAATTGGATTTTGCATAACCATTAAACTTCAAAATGTAATATTACGAACTACAGCGCCGCTGCAGTTCGTTTTATAATAAAATTATAAACTATAAGTTTAAAATTTGTTTAATAAAAGAAAACATTAATCAAATTAAATATATACTAGAATAAATATCTTATATTACCAAATCATACAATATTGCAAATTCAGCCAATTTCGACTATTTCGAGAATTAAATTATTGTTTTATTATTTAAATTAATAAAATATTCAAAATTATCAAATTCAAATCATTTAAAATCCAAATTGATATTTAAAACAATTTTTAAATATTAAAGTAAATGGTTAAAAAATCTGGGACGTTACATTCCTTCCCCTTAAAAGAATTTCGTCCCCGAAATTACTAAGGTAAGAAAAATGCTACGAACTCATTATCCTTCAAAAATCTACTTTTATTAAAATCCTCACTTTCTAAATTTTTAAATAAGAACTAATCCAAATAATTTTAAATCGAAAGCTAAATTCATTCTTATTAACAAAATTTTTCAAAAAGATTTGAAATTTTTCTAGCACCTTAAATTTTGAAAAAAAAAAATTGGTAGAGTCTCCCTTGTACGGAGGGACTTCTGCAATATTGCAGGAATAATAAATATGTATACGTCGACCCACATGGTCGGAAAATCAAAAATTAAATCTTAAAACCCAAATCAAAAACCCAAAATTTATATTTTGCGTAGGCATACCCTTTCGCGAGCGTTATTATGCGATAAACAATTATCTATACTTGAGCTGGCTTAATTATCTTGCAGTTCCAATCCAACTGAATTCAATTAACTGAAGAATCCTCTAGGACGGGTTTTGAAGATAAATTAGCTTTCTGCACCTGTTCTCAACTCCAATGGACTTCATTAGTTTTCAAACAATGCCAGTTAGATTCAAATATCCATATCATCCATTACATACTATCCAGTTTACATGAATTTTTTATTAACCAATCAATTCCATTCCAACTCATTCATTCAGGGCTATTGGACTTGAATTAGTTTCAATAAGTTCAACTAATTCATTCCAATTTGGTTTCAATGAATGTTTAAATCTATACTCATGCACTCAATCATTCAATCGAACAAGGCACAATCAACAAACCAAATCATTCTAATTCATATTTAACTTTAATATTGATTTGATTGCAAATTAAACTTTACATTGAAGTTTTTTTTTTCATATTTGAAATTCCCATCTGGTTAGATCATTCAATTTTATAATCCACTCTGAATTCAAATTCAAATCAACATTAGTCGATTAATATTATAATAATTTAAAGAAATAAATACTTTTACAAAATACACTAGCCAAAATAGTTTATAAATAAGTTTGTATGAAATTACAAATAGGCACGCTCGTTTATATACACTCATACTCAAACTAGGGTATTGCTAACCCTATCTCTATCGAGTTATGCCACAGAACCAAGGTTATCACTAAACCATATGCTTTGATACCAAATATAACGGCCCGAAAAACTCAACGCTCGAATTTCCAACTATAATACATAATCCCATATTACTTCCAAAAAAATCGAGGATCGAAATCCAAGACTGTTAATAGAAAGAAGTTAGAGGATGAGAAGAGAAGGAAAGAAATTTTATAATAGAAGAATAAGAAGGCCAACAGCAGAATCTCACAGCAGAACGAATAAAATATAATATATCAAATCTCTTTACAAAGCTAACTATATATGTACATAACAATCATCAGAGTACATCATATATCAGACACAGCGGAAATAAACTCTAAATAACTAATAGTGAAGCCTCCTGCTTTTAGCTCCTGAAACTCCAAGCGGAACCTAAATTGTAAATATACTTGGTCTGACCCGAGCACATTTGAAGCAAAGCAAAATCCACCCGGATCAGTCTGGAATACTTTCAGTGGTAAATTCATAGCACAACCACTTGTTTAACTTGAAAATCCTTGTAAAAGTAAAGGATAATAGTAAGACCAGTCCACACATAAACACAGACGGTATTTACCTTACTATAACCCAAAACATTTTTGATATATCAAAATCTAGTGATATTATAATAGTGTTTATCAAATCACAAATAAACAACCATCTAGCAGAACGCTTGCATCTCACGCTCTACATATTTAGTATAAAATCAAAAACCGCAAGGCACTTACTGATGATTGGATTCCACTGTGACAATGTAACGTCCCGTACTTTTGCGGTAGAATAATTAATTTATTTAATTATTAAATATCGATTCAGCGATATCGATAACTCGAATTAAATAATATTTATATTTAATTAATATAAATAATAGAATAATATATATAATTCAGAAATAATCAAAATTAGTGAAATTCACAATATTGTTTGAATTAGATTATTTAAAATATATAATTCAGTTTAGAGTTGAATTATATTCACGAATATATTATTTAAACGAAGTTTGAACATAGAATTATAATATAATTATAATTGAGCTTGAAATGGCGCGGCATTTCGCTATTTGGCAATTTGAACTTCAACTGGATATATAGGGTCCGTTTTAAATCGGATTTTTGTGAAACAAGAAACGTTAGGAGCTGATGAAGTATATTTTTCTAGTGGAAGAGAAAAATCGGGATTCCGTCGTGTAGATTTTGATATATGTCCAAATCAAATTTTAGAAAAGTCGTTGTGGAATTCCTTTTTAATTTATATCGATTTGTTTATATTATATAAGGATTTTAATATAAATTTAATGTCGATATAACTGGGAACTTGGGATATCGAGTTATATATCCAATTGGAGCAGTGTGATATTCTGTTGTGAATATATACGATATTATTTATTTATAAATACTTAATTTAATTGTTTTAAATATATTTATATATTTCAAAGGGTTATTTAGAGCTTTAAAAATAGCCAGTTTTGCAAACGACCTCAGAATTCGACGAAACCAATTTTGTTGGATTCGAAATGGTAAATTTTTGCTAGATTTCAATTTCCATGATTTTTGAAGTCCGTATGTGGCCGTATGGGATTTTAATGTGAAAAACAATCGATATTTTGACGGTTAAAAATACGCTGTGTGAGCAAACGGAGTCGGGATTCGACGAAACTAGTTTCGTTGGGACCGTAATGTTGAACTGTAGCTGCATGTCCAGTTTCGTGATTTTTAGTTACAGTATGTGATCATATGGATTTTTAGAAGACGGATACGAATAATATAAAGTTACCTAACAAAATATCCTAACCTATTTGTGATCCTAAACAAGCCACATCCTCTAGCTTTTTCAGCCACACAAGATTTTCGTTCCCGTTATATATTCTCTTTCTCAGCCAACACGTTTTTCCATTTTTGAAAACAAATCCTCTTTGGAAAAATCAAGATAAAATCATTTGAATTTTTATAAATCTTCAAACAAGAATCTTCGGATTCACAGAAGGAAGAGCTTCAGACTAACTTAGGTTTTTAGGGGTTCAAATGTATTTTCGGTTCGCTGAAATTAGCCAGCAAAGTCTAAGGTTGAAGGATTTGGGTGGTATGAGCATCCAGGTGCATTTTCAATAGTGGATTCGAGTTCCTGGTGGTGTGTAGTAGCTGTCATGAATTTCTAGTGGGATTTGGAAAATATTTATGTCGATCCTTTTCCTGTAGTCGCAAGATGACCGTCGACGATGGAAGTGATATGAAGGCATCGAGTTCAGCTAAATGATGAGGGAGAAAGCTTACTCGAGAAGAGAAGAGTGATGGTGTCTTTGGTTTTTAAAACCGTGGAGAGTTAAGGTCGGAAGATGGACACAAACGATGGGAAATGGAGAGCGAGTTACTAGAGGAGCGGTTTCTAGGTGTTCGGGGAAGAAGGATTGGGATTTGGCGGGCCTGGGATGTTTAGAAAGGGTAATGGGCCTAATTCAAAGAGTGAGCCCAATTTTAGTTTAAGGCTTGGTTTTAATTTAATTTAATAATGTATGATATTGTAAATTCAATAACTTGAGCATACGTAATCAGAATTGGTCGAAACAAGATCCGATGGGATCATATGGACGGTGGTTACACCATGGAACTGACTGGGAGTGAATCGAAGCTCGTTACAATTTATTGCAAAATAAATTGTCCATTTGAATCAACAGACGTAAATCGTTATTTAACGGTTAACATGAAATGTGAGTAAAACTCACATTCTCTGAACAATTATATTTTTGCAACATATTATTAGAACTGATAATTATCTATTGATTGCTGTGTGTTAACTGTTTGGTTGAATTGCTTGTGTATTGGTTTAAATTATAGATAACGATATATATATAAATCGTTAATCAAATATTGATTTTGTTTAACAAAATAATTCATATTGAAATGAAATCGATGTTAATTATGTTATTTAACATCTGTGATGTAGGGAAACAAGTTGGAGGAATCCAACTGGATTCCTCAACATTTATTTACTGTTTTTCATATATTGTAATATATGATGTGATATATAATCTGCTATTGATTATGTGTGTTTGAATGATATCGATCATGGTTTTTTGGTATTTTAAATACCATAAGAAATACTGGGACGTAAAAAGGGGATTTTCAAAGTGTATTTTGAAAATAAATTATTTATATAAAATCAATGGATTTTATGTATAAAGAAAGGATTTTATAAAAGGGAATACTTTGTAAAATCAAAGAAGAAATAAAAAGGAAATTTATTTATAAAATCAAAGGATTTTATAAAAAGGGCTATTTGTTTATAAAATGAATGGGAATTTATTAAAGAGAAAATATTTATAAAATCAAGGGATTTTATAAAAAGGGAATTATTTATAAAATCAAAGGATTTTATAAAAAGGAATATTTATTGGGATAATGAATAAAATCATATAAGAAACATTTATTGGGATAATAAATAGAAGTATAAGGGATATTTATTTAGAAAATAAATAAGATATCATAAGGATATTTATTTGGAAAATAAATAGGATAATTAAAAAGGGTTATTTATAAAACAAATAGAGTTTTATAAAGGGATTGTTTGTAAGGCAAATAGAATTATAAAAGGGAATAAAGATTAAATGGAAATCTGTTTAACGAGTAAATGTGAAAAGATTTATTTAAAGTAGATAATAAATAGAATCTGTTTGACAAATAAATTGAGGCGATTAATTTATAAATAATATTTTATAAATTAAGTAAAATAGTTATCACTGGATAAATGAAATATATAAGTCAAGACTTGTATAGAGAAGTAAGAATCAGTTTCAACATCGATATTTGAAACTGAATATGGACGAAGAGTGAATCGAATATTCCTTATTCAAAAAGGAGTAAATCAAAAGGAGTTAATCAATAGAGTTAATCAAATAGAGTTAGTTGAATAGAGTTAGTCGATTAGAGTTAACCAATAGAGTTGAAGGAGTTAATCGAATATAATTTATTCGATTATAGTTAAAAGAGAAAATCGAATCTAGTCATTTGAAATGAGGTTAAATCGAATATAGTTATTCGAGACAGAGTTAAAACAAACATAGTTATTCGAATATAAGTTAATCGAATATTAGTTATTCTATAGGAGTTAATCAAGTCGAGTTAAATAAGTCGAGTTAATTAAGTTAAGTTAGTCAAGAGGGGTTAATCAAACCGAGTTAATCCAAATGACTTAATCCAAATGAGTTAATCCAAAGGAGTTAGTCGAATATAGTTTATTCTAATAGAGTTAAAGGAAAGGAGTTATCGATTAGTTTAATCAAAAGGAGTAATCGAATATAAGTTATTCGAAGGAGTTATCGATTTTAGTTTAATCGAAAGTAGTAATCGAATATAAGTTATTCGAAGGAGTTATCGATTTTAGTTGAATCAAAAGGAGTTAATCGAATTTAGTTATTGGAAAGTGAGATTATCGAATATAAGTTATTCAAAAGGAGAATATCAAATATAGCGTATTCGAAAGTGTAACGATAAGGAATTTTGCTCGATCCGAATCGATCGCTAAACCGACCAAGAACGTTCGAAACCCCTGATTGTTTTGAGAACACGACAAATAAGAATACAAACAGAAGAACATTTCATTGTTAATTACAACAATTCCATCAGAATACAAGAATATACAGAGTATGAATAAATATTATACATCAGAGATTTAATTACATTACTGCAGCGGAAAAATAATATAATACACAACTGAAGGAGATATACGGATATAGAGCTTTCCGGATATCATTCCAGCTATAAATCAGGATCCGGTGAATATAAATCTGCAAAACCAAAACTACTAGCTGCCCATGTCAAAATAAGGGCACCCAGAGTTTAGGTTAAAACAATAAACTCCAGGTCAGTCATGTGACTGGTGTGAGAATTAAAACAGTTATTTAAAGCTTTACTTTAAATCAGATATATCAAGGGACAACGCCGTATAACACGGAACGGGTTTCCTCCCAAGAACACCAGTGCATATAACAAAATATGCTTTTTGGAAAAATGAAGCTATTATAAGATCCAGGTCCTATCACACAATGCAACGCAAGCCGGGGGATAGGGTTTTCCCTTATAATAGCCAAACATGCTTGGTACGTATAAAACAAATCATTTGATACTATTATGAGTGTATAGTGTCAAAACAATTTCAATCATAAATATCAATCATAGACTGCGTGGGTACCATATATCATGTCGCCATACTAGGCTCTACAATCAAAACCGCAAAGTCACGTATTTGGAAATTGGATTTCCATTTGTGAACTGAGGCAAGGGATCGTCCTCTTCCGATTCGAGACAATCTAGCCCATGTCTCAGGAACAGCCGCAACTGCCCCATGGATCGTCAGGGCCAGTCCATCGATGTGGATTATTATGCCTGAACAATGCGTTTCCCCACCCTTTGGGGCGTAAGTGAGCCAAATGACTCCATCGGCTCCACATAGTCACCGATATATCTGAGGCGCCTCGCAACATCAACAACCACACAGGTGAAAATAATATAAATGTCAGGGCTGGTAGGTCACTGACACCACCCTAGCTAGAAGGAAACGCATGCCCTCCCTGATGTCCTCTCCCTTTTCTGGTTCACAACCGGGGTGTGAGGCTCGCGAATCAACGTTACACAAAGCTATGCCACACAGGCGGTGCTTTGATCATCAACCACAAGACTTTTCTTTTCAACAGAAGCCTTGATCAATTGACACTTAGGCATGCCACACAGGCAATTCACTCCATGCGATTGATATCCATCAATATATAACCCCTGAGCTCGTACGTCTCAGAGAGGGACGTTAAGCAAGAGAATAAATTCTCCTCCGCCAAACAGATATATATTTAATAGAAATCAATCACACAGAATAAAATCCAATGTCAGACACACAGTCCATTTACAAGTTCATTCTGGGTCTGAACGAAACCGGAGGCACCTTGTACCTCGCATATCCATCGATCTCCAAGTACGTCTGGACGATCACCAACTGATTCCCTCCTCTTGGGTGTACAGCCCAATCAAGATCATCAGTAATCACCCAAACGATGTGAAGACCTCCGGTCTTCTACCACCGTCTTCATCCTCGACACCACCTCGAATCAGTTATTCAGAATGGGATAAAACTGGTCTTTCTGAATAACTCGAGTATATAATAAACAAGTGTTACGCAAACACAACATACGCCTCATTACAATTCAGAATATTCTTTTATTCAAATATTTTTACACTTTGGGAAAGGTTCCCATTAATTTTATCAAGGATAAATTCTTTAAATTTATTCTTTAATCTTCTTTTGAATATCGATTCAAACTAGTCGGGATTAGCGAACCACACCGAAGTAATCATTTATTTTATTTCCCAATCCCAAAGTAATCATTTATTTTATTTCACAATCCCAACCTATTCATCCTATGAAGTAAAACTGGTCATACTTCATATCTAACACCACGGTGTTATCGGTAAATTCAATTACCATTTCACGTTCAAATCTAATTAAAGGTTTAACTATCGCCTGGAGCAAAACTGGTGATACTCCATTCTCGATCATTTCAATCTAATTAAAGATTCATTAAAACTCCACTTAGTTTTAATCTTCCCAAAAATCATATCAATGATTGTTTAACTTGGGAAACCATATCCTGTCTTTAACTGGGTTAAAGAACCAATGTCATTTAAAACACGGTTCACGATAAACCCAAAATCACATTCTATTCCAATTCCAATTAAATACCATTTAATTGGTATACTTCATTAAATCTAAACAAAAGATTTAATCTTTTTCTCCACTGGGTTTAAGAATAGTGTTAATGAAGACACCATTCACAACAAACCCAAATCACATTTGATATTAAATACAAGGCTCTGAATAGAAAATATATCGGCTTATATACAATATCAAATCCTACGACGAACAAATATCGTATTGAAAATAACGATATAAATATATCTTTCAAACTTCCATAACAATATCTGTATAATCACGAAATCCAACATCGAAATATTCCAAAGACAATTTCGATTCCAATCCATTCCAATTCAATTATTGGAAATTCTGGTTACCTTTGAAACCATTTTAAATCCAATTTATTTATTTAAAAAATAAATGGATTTTAATTCTAGTTCAAAATTAGTTCATTTTGATAAAAACCAAATTTTATCTTTTCAAATTTGTAATTTTTCATCCCAATTCTTCACAAATCATTTCTTATGATTTTACACAAATTATTACTATTTTTAATAATTTTAACAAAGCCCGTACAGTAGAATTCCATCAACGACCATCGAACTACACTTACCGCGACCTTTTCCAAATTTGATTTGGACATAATTCCAAATCCAACCGTTAGATTTCAAATCTCTAATATTCGTTAGAAAGCTCTTTTCGATACAAACCCAACGGTTCCTGTTTTAGGAGAATTCGACGGTCGGATCTTCCGTAACGTCCATTCGAAATCAATGGTCGAAATTCGCGAACTGCCGCGGCGCGGCGCGTTCTATTCAGGCCATTATATATAATATATATATATATATATTATAATATTTCGTCGATTTCCTTTTAAATCGTATTTTATAAATCATTTTAAATTCGTTTTCAAAATGATTTCAACTTCATATTCAATTTCTAATCAAAATATAATATTCCATATCAATAATCTATAAATGATGATATTTTCAAAACGTTATATTTTGAAATCACTTCCTTTTCTATATTCATTTTAAAAACGAATATAATCGATATAAATATCGTTCGCGTCAAAATGGCGCATATCTAACCAACACGGCTTTATATATTTCAATAACTTCGTTATTCTATTCAACAAATGAATATTTTCTTCAACACATGAATATATATATTTTTATTCAACACATGAATATATATATTTTTATTCAACACATGAACATTTAGTTTATTCAACACATGAATTTATATTTTATTCAAAAAATGAATTTTCTTTCTATTCAACACATGAATTTACTTTCTACTCAACACATGAATTTTTATTCTATTCAACACATGAATTTTCTTTTATAATATTCCTTATTTTCCAAATTGAAATGAGGCCAAATCAACTACCATATAGTGTTAATTATACGGATTTCATACACACGCGTACACTACAACAATCGAACACCGGCAACCATCACCCAAAGTGCGTTCTACACTGCATAAGCATCAAATATAAATATTTAACGCTTATAATAGCCTGTCAATCTATCGATCGACATACAGCTAATTATTGGAACTAGTGTATGGCCAATTTCATCCCAACACCCGTGTGGGGTTTCACATCAACAAACATGGATTTTTATTTGTGCAGTTGGGCAATGTGTAAAATTTATCGTCTTTATCGATATCAGTCGAAACAGTGCATATAAATATATCGTCCGATTTGTTTATTACTATTTATTTTATATACACGTTAAAAATTATACTTTTTAACTATAAAATATTTTTCCACTATAGAATATTTTATTCCATTGCACATCACACAATAAAATTTCACAACACAACAATCAAACAAACAACTCATCCACGGTCTGTGGACGACGGGTGTCGGGTGCTGCTAAGCACCGTCTACATCCTAGTATATATTTAAACTAGAAATTAAAATAAAAGTGAGGAGTTATCACCTAGAAGCTAAACCAAACGTCGCCACTCTTCTTATGTAGAAATTCTTCGTCGTGTTTTATCCATCGCATATATAATCTGAAAATTATATTTTTATCGAATTAAAAGTTATTTCATAACATGACTATTTTTAAAATAGCATAGCTAAGATAAAAATTATATTTTTAGCTTTCTAAAAATATTTCCGTAGCTTATACTAGTTAAAAATCAAATTTTTAACTTATAAAAATATTTTCTTTAATATAATAAAAACAAAGAAAACAAATTTTTCGAATCAAAGAAATCCTAATTTTATTTCAAAGAAAATCATATTTCTGTATCACTAAAACTTATATATTCATACAATGAAAAATAATATTTTTAATCAAGGAAATATCGTATTTTAATCAAAGAAAGATCATATTTTTATATTCATCCCTTTTATATAAAAATCATATTTTTCTCTCGCCATTCTCTATATAAAAATCACATTTTTATATATAAAGATCGTATTTTTATATCTCTACTACATATGTAAAAATCACTCCTTTACACCGCTACTTCCATGATAAAAATTATATTTTTATCTTGCTAGTAATATAATAAAAATTATATTTTTACTTCTCTACACACATAAAAATTATATTTTTACCTCACTATATATATAAAAATTATATTTTTATTACTCTACATAAATAAAAATCATATATTTATTAAATCAAAAATCGTATCTTTTCATGATTCAAAATCATAGCTTTCTATCATTAAAAATCCTATCTTTTTATATTTAAAAATCTTATCTTTCTTCTAACTAAAAATTATATTCTTATATAGACAAAAAATATATTTTTCCTTCCCAATCAACCAAACAATTAGATTTTTCTACTAACAAAGAATTTAGATTTTTCTACTAACAAAAAATTTGGTTTTTCTAGCTAAAGAAATAAACAAAGTCAGAAGAAGAAAAAAAAAACTTACTTTGATCTGGTTTTCAATGGGGGGGTGTTTCTTCGATCGCTGGAGGAAGGGGAAGGAGGAGGTCGTAGGCGGTTGTGGGTCCCTCGGGTGGCGGCGGCGCTCAGTGATTGGAGAAAGGGGGGAGGGGCTGGTGAAGGTTGCGTGAAGATTTGGGGGTTATTGGGTTTAGGGTTTTTAGCAATTGAAGAGGGAGAGAAGGTGGTGCTGAGAGGGGGAGGGGAGGGGCGGCGTCATCGTCGGAGAGAGGGGGGAAGTCACGACGGCGTCAGGGCTGAGGAGCGACGAGCGGGATCGCAGTTCCCTTTTTTTTTCTTATTTCTATTCTTCTGAATTGGTCAACGAGGAGGGAGAGGGAGTATTAAAGGGATTGTATAATATTTTAATTATTTAATTAATTTCTCCAAAAAGTAACTTTAAATTTCGACCTCCAAATGAGGCCCAACGACTATCGTCTATAGCCAATTACCCCCATTCCGAACACAATGGGATATGTATCGCAAGCCAGTTCGGCTGTTTCGATCAGTTTCCGTCAAAATCAAAATATAAATCTATATATTGAATTTAAACGCGCATTTCAATTTACTGGGGTCACATACTAACTCAAAAAATTATTTCTAGCTTCGTATTGACGATACGGTCCTAACAAAACTAATTTCGTCAAATTTCGAGACCGTTTGAAAAATGGCCATTCTCTAGTCGATTAAATTCAATTGAAACTGGTCAAACGCGTTTTCTCTTGCCACGCTCACATATTGATTCAGAAAATTATGAATTTTGGAATCTAGCAATAACTTGACACTCCGGTTCCAACAAAAGTGGTTTCGTCAAAAACAGAGGTCGTTTGCAAAAATTCCACTTTTAAGCACCAAAATTCCATAGCGACTATTCTGAAATTTCAACTGGGCATAACTTTTTAATCCCGCTATGAAATTTCAATTTTTTGGATTCGTTGGAAAGATATTCTCAATTAGATTCTAATATTTTTGGTTTCGCTAAAATCCGGTTTATTTTGAATCCTGTACATTCATTTGAAATCGAATTTTCGAACTACCGCGCCATTTTCAATTCCTTTTATAAATAGAAATAAATATTTATATTCTAACGACGATCTATATAAATATATTCATTCTAATTCTATTCAAAATAAATTTCTCGTCATTATTATTTAAAATAAATCATTTTAAATATTCAAAATTCACTAAAATTGCCAAAATAAAATTTTTAAATTGGCTCGGATTTCCACTTTATTACAATCTCCCCCACTTAAAACTTTTCGTCCCCGAAAAGGAACGAAGCCGAAAGTTGTATCACAAATCAACTCAACTTTCATTATTTTCTTTACGGCTTAAGTTCTCCAACTTTTCAGTTTCTAAGAACTTTTCAAATTTTTCACAAATTTGGCTATCACCCTAAATTTTCGAAATTTTTTGCCATAACCTCCCCTGCACCGGGAGCTTCGAGATATTTCAAATAGCCTCCCATGGCCCTCACCAATCCAAAAAGAAAAAGAAACAGCCAAGCGGCTAGCCAATCGGCTCATAAAATCATAAAAAGCCCAAGAAATACAATAAACATGTACCTGTTTGTTGGGCAAACAATTTTATTCTTCTCTAGCCTCTTTGCAATGACCTGTTCAATGTAAGTACATGTATATGCATGCAAATGCGACTAATTTTCAAAAAACTCACTATTTGACCAATTTTGCTAAATGGTTCAAATTTTAATTAATCAAACAATAATCAAACAACACAACCAACAATCAATTAGTTGATTAACGTTTCAATCACATAACTTTAATACATATTCAAAATCACATTTTTGATGCGAAGTCACAACAATATATTCTAACTATATTTTGGTTCTCACACCAGTATATTGGAAATATATAGATATCCCACTTTCGACACTCGAATATAAATGCTGATGATGATGCACCATCATCAGGATTATCCCCGGGTGACTAGAGTGCGATTCTATATCTATCCAGTACATTAAAACTTCAAATACACATGGATCAGACGTATACGCAAAATCTTTATATACTTGATTGTCCAAATCAATATAAAATAAATAATCAAATACAAATAATTGATTTAGATTTTCAAAAAAAAATATTTTCAATTTTATTTTAGAAACATCACTCTTCACACTCGTTCTAGGATACTACAGATCCCATCTCTAACGAGTCATTCTCATCAAATATTACTAATCCAATTTCTGATGACTTCTTTCGTTTGGTTCTCACGTGTCTTGTTCTCCGAGCTCTGTAAACCAAAGCTCAGATAGCACATGTAACGATAAGGAATTTCGCTCGATCCGAATCGATCGCTAAACCGACCAAGACCGTTTGAAACCCCTGATTGTTTTGAGAACACGACAAATCAGAATACAAACAGAAGAACATATCATTGCTAATTACAACAGTTCCATCAGAATACAAGAATATACAGTGTATGAATAGATATTATACATCAGAGATTTAATTACATTACTGCAGCGGAAAAATAATATAATACACAACTGAAGGAGATATACGGATATAGAGCTTTCCGGATATCATTCCAGCTGTAAATCAGGATCCTACGAATATAAATCTGCAAAACCAAAACTACTAGCTGCCCGTGTCAAAATAAGGGCACCCAGAGTTTAGGTTAAAACAATAAACTCTAGGTTAGTCATGTGACTGGTGTGAGAACTAAAACAGTTATTTAAAGCTTTACTTTAAATCAGATATATCAAGGGACCACGCCGTATACCACGGAACGGGTTTCCTCCCAAGAATACCAATGCATATAACAAAACAGCGCAATGCTTTTTGGAAAAATGAAGCTATTATAAGACCCAGGTCCTATCACACAATGCAACGCAAGCTGGGGGATAGGGTTTTCCCTTATAATAGCCAAACATGCTTGGTACGTTTAAAACAAATCAGTTGATACTTTTATAAGTGTATAGTGTCAAAACAATTTCAATCATAAATATCAATCATAGACGACATGGGTACCATATATCATGTCGCCATACTTGGCTCTACAATTAAAATCGCAAAGTCACGTATTTAGAAATTGGATTTCCATCTGTGAACCGAGGCAAGGGATCGTCCTCTACCAATTCGAGACAATCTAACCCATGTCTCAGGAACAACCGCAACTGCCCCATGGATCGTCAGGGCCACTCCACCGATGTGGATTATTATGCCTGAACGTTGCGTTTCCCCGCCCTTTGGGGCGTAAATGAGCCAAATGATTCCATCGGCTCCACATAGTCACCGATATATATGAGGCGCCTCGCAACAGCAACAACCACACATGTGAAAATAATATAAATGTCAGGGCTGGTAGGTCACTGACACCACCATAGCTAGAAGGAAACACATGCCCTCTGTGATGTCCTCTCCCATTTCTGGTTCACAACCGGGGTGTGAGGCTCGCAAATCAACGTTACACAAAGCTATGCCACACAGGCGGTGCTTTGATCATTAACAACAAGACTTTGCTTTTCAACAGAAGCCTTGATCAATTGCCACTTAGACATGCCACACAGGCAATTCACTCCATGTGATTGATATCCATCAATATATATCCCTGAGCTCGTACGTCTCAGAGAAGGGCGTTAAGCCAGAGAATAATTTCTCAACCGCCAAACAGATATATATTTAATAGAAATCAATCACACAGAATAAAATCCAATGTCAGACACATAGTCCATTTACAAGTTCGTTCTGGGTCTGAATGAAACCGGAGGCACCTTATACCTCGCATATCCATCGATCTCCAAGTACGTCTGGACGATCACCAACTGATTCCCTCCTCTTAGGTGTACAGCCCAATCAAGATCATCAGTAATCACCGAAACGATGTGAAGACCTCTGGTCTTCGACCACCGTCTTCATCCTCGAAACCACGTCGAATCAGTTATTCAGAATGGGATAAACCTGGTCTTTCTGAATAACTCGCATATATAATAAACAAGTGTTACACAAACACAACATATGCCTCATTCCAATTCAGAATATTCTTTTATTCAAATATTCTTACACTTTGGGAAAGGTTCCCATTAATTTTATCAAAGATAAATTCTTTAAATTTATTCTTTAATCTTCTTTTGAATATCAATTCAAATTAGTAGGGATTAGCGAACCACACCGAAGTAATCATTTATTTTATTTCCCGATCCCAACCTATTCATCCCATGAAGTAAAATTGGTCATACTTCATATCTAACACCACGGTGTTATCGGTAAATTTAATTACCATTTCACGTTCAAATCTAATTAAAGATTTAACTATCGCCTGGAGCAAAACGGGTGATACTCCATTCTCGATCATTTCAATCTAATTAAAGATTCATTAAAACTCCACTTAGTTTTAATCTTCCCAAAAATCATATCAATGATTGTTTAACTTGGGAAACCATATCCTGTCTTTAACTGGGTTAAAGAACCAATGTCATTTAAAACACGGTTCACGATAAACCCAAAATCACATTCTATTCCAATTCCAATTAAATACCATTTAATTGGTATACTTCATTAAATCTAAACAAAAGATTTAATCTTTTTCTCCATTGGGTTTAAGAATAGTGTTAATGAAGACACCATTCACAACAAACCCAAATCACATTTGATACTAAATACAAGGCTCTAAATAGAAAATATATCAGCTTATATTCAATATCAAATCCTACGACCAACAAATATCGTATTGGAAATAACGATATAAATATATCTTTCAAACTTCCATACCAATATCTGTATAATCACGAAATCCAACATCGAAATATTCCAAAGAAAATTTCGATTCAAATCCATTCCAATTCAATTATTGGAAATTCTGGTTACCTTTAAAACCATTTTAAATCCAATTTATTTATTTAAAAAATAAATGGATTTTAATTCTAGTTCAAAACTAGTTCATTTCGATAAAAACCAATTTTTATCTTTTCAAATTTCGAATTTTTCATCCCAATTCTTCACAAATCATTTCTTATGATTTTACACAAATTATTACTATTTTTAATAATTTTATCAAGGCCCGTACCATCGAATTCCATCAACGGCCATCGAACTGCACTTACAGCGAACTTTTCCAAATTTGATTTGGACATAATTCCAAATCCAACCGTTAGATTTCAAATCTCTAATATTCGTTAGAAATCTCTTTTCAATACGAACCCAACGGTTCCGGTTTTAGGAGAATCCGACGGTCGGATCTCCCGTAACGTCCATTCGAAGTCAATGGTCGAAATTCGCGAACTGCCGCGGCGCGCTCTATTCAGGCCATTCTATATATATAGTATATATATTATATATATTTCGTCGATTTCCTTTTAAAACGTATTTTATAAATCGTTTTAAATTCATTTTCAAAACGATTTCAACTTCATATTCAATTTCTAATCAAAATTGAATATTCCATATCATTAATCTATAAATGATGATATTTTCAAAATGTTATATTTTGAAATTACTTCCTTTTCTATATTCATTTTAAAAACGAATATAATCGATATAAATATCGTTCGCGTCAAAATGGCGCATATCTAACCAACACGGCTTTATATATTTCAATAACTTCGTTATTTTATTCAACAAATGAATATTTTCTTTAACACATGAATATATATATATATATATATATATATATATATATATTCAACACATGAATATATATATATATATTCAACACATGAACATTTATTTTATTTAACACATGAATATATATTTTATTAAACAAATGAATTTTTTTTCTATTCAACAC
The DNA here is from genome assembly GCA_030737875.1 of Allium sativum. Lineage (NCBI taxonomy): Eukaryota > Viridiplantae > Streptophyta > Magnoliopsida > Asparagales > Amaryllidaceae > Allium > Allium sativum. The sequence continues at coordinate 807,207,920 of CM060922.1, read as the reverse complement.
ATGAATTTACTTTCTATTCAACACATGAATTTACTTTCTATTCAACACATGAATTTTTATTCTATTCAACACATGAATTTTCTTTTATAATATTCCTTATTTTCCAAATTGGAATGAGGCCCAATCAACTACCATATAGTGTTAATTATATGGATTTCATAAACACGCGTACACTACAACAATCAAACACAGGCAACCATCACCAAAGTGCGTTCTACACTGCATAAGCATCAAATATAAATATTGAACGCTTATAACAGCCTGTCAATCTATCGATCGACATACAGTTAATTATTAGGACTAGTGTATGGCCAATTTCATCCCAACACCCGTGTGGGGTTTACATCAACAAACACAGATTTTTATTTGTGCAGTTAGGCGATGTGTAAATTTATCGTCCCAATCAATATCAGTCAAAATAGTGTATATAAACAAATCGTCCGATTTTTTTATTATATTTATTTTATATACACGTTAAAAAAATATTTTTAACTATAAAATATTTTTCCACTATAGAATATTTTATTCCATTGCACATCACACAATAAAATTTCACAACACAACAATCAAACAAACAAGTCATCCATGGTCTGTGGACGATGGGTGTCGAGTGCTGCTAAGCACTGTCTATATCCTAGTATATATTTCAACTAGAGATTAAAATAAAAGTGAGGAGTTCTCACCTAGAAACTAAACCAAACGCCGCGACTCTTCTTATGTAGAAATTCTTCGTCGTGTTTTATCCATCGCATATATAATCTGAAAATCATATTTTTATCGAATTAAAAGTTATTTCATAACATGACTATTTTTAAAATAGCATAGGTAAGATAAGAATTATATTTTTAGATTTCTAAAAATATTTCCATAGCTTATACTAGTTAAAAATCATATTTTTCAACTTATAAAAATATTTTCTTTAATATAATAAAAACAAAGAAAACATATTTTTCGAATCATAGAAATCCTAATTTTATTTCAAAGAAAATCATATTTCTGTATCACTAAAAATTATATATTCATACAATGAAAAATCATATTTTTAATCAAGGAAAAATCATATTTTAATCAAAGAAAGATCATATTTTTATATTCATACCTTTTATATAAAAATCATAATTTTCTCTCGCCATTCTCTATATAAAAATCACATTTTTATATATAAAGATCGTATTTTTATATCTCTACTACATATGTAAAAATCACTCCTTTACACCGCTACTTCCATGATAAAAATTATATTTTTATCTTGCTAGTAATATAATAAAAATTATATTTTTACTTCTCTACATACATAAAAATTATATTTTTACCTCACTATATATATAAAAATTATATTTTTATTACTCTACATAAATAAAAATCATATATGTATTAAATCAAAAATCATATCTTTTCATGATTCAAAATCATTGCTTTCTATCATTAAAAATCCTATCTTTTTATATTTAAAAATCTTATCTTTCTTCTAACTAAAAATTATATTCTTATATAGCCAAAAATTGTATTTTCCCTTCCCAATCAATCAAACAATTAGATTTTTCTACTAACAAAGAATTTGGTTTTTCTAGCTAAAGAAATAAACAAAGTCAGAAGAAGAAAAAAATTTACTTTGATTGGGTTTTCAACTGGGGGGGGGGGGTGTTTCTTCGATCGCTGGAGGAAGGGGGAAGGAGGAGGTCGCAGGCGATTGTGGGTCCCTCAGGTGGCGGCGACGCTCAATGATTGGAGAAAGGGGGAGGGGCTGGTGAAGGTTGCGTGATGATTTGGGGGTTATTGGGATTAGGGTTTTTAGCAATTGAAGTGGGAGAGAAGGAGGAGATGAGAGGGGGAGGGGAGGGGCGGCGTCATCATCGGAGAGAGGGGGGAAGTCACGACGGCGTCAGGGCTGAGGAGCGACGAGCGGGATCGCAGTTCCCTTTTTTTTTCTTATTTCTATTCTTCTATATTGGTCAACGAGGAGGGAGAGGGAGTATTAAAGGGATTATATAATATTTTAATTATTTAATTAATTAATTTCTCCAAAAAGTAACTTTAAATTTCGGCCTCCAAACGAGGCCCAACGACTGTTTTCCATAGCCAATTACCCCCATTCCGAACATAATGGGATATGTATCGCAAGCCAGTTCGGCTGTTTCGATCAGTTTTCATCAAAATCAAAATATAAATCTGTATATTGAATTTGAACGTGCATTTCAATTTACTGGGGTCACATACTAACTCGAAAAATTCCAAAAAAATTATGTCTAGCTTCGTATTGACGATACAGTCCTAACAAAACTAATTTCGTCAAATTCCGAGACCGTTTGAAAAATGGTCATTCTCCAGTCGATTAAATTCAACTAAAACTGGTCAAACCCGTTTTCTCTTGCCACGCTCACATATTGATTCAGAAAATTATGAATTTTGGAATCTAGCAATAACTTGACACTCCGGTTCCAACAAAAATGGTTTCGTCGAAAATAGAGGTTGTTTGCAAAATTTCCACTTTTAAGGGCCAGAATTCCATAGCGACTATTCTGAAATTTCAACTGGGCATAACTTTTTATTCCCGCTATGAAATTTCAATTTTTCGGATTCGTTGGAAAGATATTCTCGATTAGATTCTAATATTTTTGGTTTTGCTAAAATCTGGTTTATTTTGAATCCTGTACATTCATTTGAAATTTGAAATCGAATTTTTGAACTACCGCGCCATTTTCAATTCCTTTTATAAATAGAAATAAATATTTATATTCTAACGACGATCTATATAAATATATTCATTCTAATTCTATTCAAAATAAATTTATCGCCGTTATTATTTAAAATAAATCATTTTAAATATTCAAAATTCAATAAAATTGCCAAAATAAAAAATTTAAATTGGCTTGGATTTCCGGGTTATTACAGAAAGAAAGAGATCGAATATAAGTTATTCGAAGAGGGTTATTGAATATAAGTATTTGAAGTGAGAGAATCGAATATAAGCTATTCGAAGAGAGTTGATTGAATATATGTTATTCGAAGTAAGTTAATCGAATATTAGTTATTCGAAGTGTTAATCGAATATTAGTTATTCGAAGAGTGTTAATCGAATATAAGTTATTCGAAGGAGTTATCGATTAGTTTAATCGAAAGGAGTTATCGATTTTAGTTTAATTGAAAGGAGAGATCGAATATAGTTATTCGAAGAAGGATTTTAGAATATAGTTTATTCGAAAAGGAGTTATCGAATAAAGATTACTCGAAAGGGAGTTATACGTCGAATTCGATTATATCGAATTCAGGAAAGTATTATTTACTTTCCGGTTTTTAAATCAAGATTTATTTATTTATAAATAAATTAGAGTAGGTTAATTATTCAAAGTAAGAAATAAAAAGTTAGATGTTAAGTTAGATATTTCAGAAGTAGGGTTTATAACGTTAGCGTTATAATCAATGTTTTCAATAAAGAAGTGGATTCGTAAATAGAATCCGAGAGTTACGTAAGGAAGTTTGTTAAAGATTTAAAAGATAAACTTTGACTATTTCGAAGTTAAAACGTTGTTCAGTTAAGGTCTGAGAGGTAATTATACCCCAACTTGATTGACTTCCTTCTTAACTAAGGAATGGTAAGGTTTGATAGTGAAGGAGGGTTAAGAGAATTTAGTTAATGAGTGAAATGGTTTGAGTTGGCATGGCGATGTTTGATTTAAACATCGGTTTAAACCAAGTAAAGGAGTTTTGGAAATGTTTTCCAAATGAGAATCAGAAATGTTTTCTAATAATAGAAAATAAGAATTTAGAATATATGGAAACAGGAGATAAAAAAATTAATGAACTAAGTGAATAAATGTTAAATGATGATTGATCGATAAAATTTCCATCTGGAAAGAATATCGTTGTTTGCACACCTGTTTTTCTTTGATAGTTAACTCACCGACTATCGAAGTTTTTGACCATTTTAACGTTGTTAATATGGAGAGAAAAGTTGGATTATTGTTCGAAGAACCACTCTGTATTGGCATAAGCGTTGCGAATCATATATGCCAAAGATAATTGAAGATGGAGTAAAGTGCAAGGGCTGTTGTATAAATCTTAGGTAAAGATTGCCTAAGATGGTTGTACTGAATAGTGCCTTCGGTTTGTCTAGTCCCAAGACGATGTATATGGAAGAATGTCTGACAGAGTATATTTAATAGATCGTGTAAGTTGATCTCTTCAAACGTATTTACGTTTCGTGGAGGAGGAATTCATTTCTCTTAGCAGTATACCCGTGGTATTTTTGGGGAAATCAATTTGTGATTTGGCGGGTATGACGATGTGACATTCAAAGTGAATAAATGTGTGATCTGTTAGAGATAAGCGTGGCCTCTATCCTCACAACGGGGAAATGACAAAAATCAGGCAGGCAGCATGGCTATGTAGGTCGCACATATTAGGGTGTATAATCACCTGATCTAGAGTTTCATTTACTTCTAAAAATCTATTGTCGATGTTGTCCCATTCAGGAAATGGTTGCTGATCTCAACCATTGGTGATATACATTCGATACACTCAAGCGAAATGAGTGGTTGGTCATGTGTGGCTGGGTTGCAAGATGTTCTTATTGAACCCAGTGTATTCCTCTCTAGAGGTACACTAGCGAAAGGTGGTTCCATACCTTGTCATAGTTGGAAATCCATTATCCAATAAGCGCTCGCGGTTTTGATTGTATACTATATATGTAGAATGTGAGATGAAAGCGTTTCTGCTAGGTGATTATTATATTGTGGTTGATAGACACTATTATAATATCAATGAGTTTTGATTTAAAGATTATTTTGGATTCTCATAAGGGAAAAACCCGTTCCGTTATACGGCGTGGTCTTATAAGATATCATTTAATGGCTCAAAACTGTTTTAAACTGTTTTACTCATACCAGTCCCATGACTGACCCGGAGTTTATTTTGTTTTGTTTTCCCTAACTCTTGGGTGCCCAATTTTGTACGGGCAGTCAAGTAGTTTGGATTTACAGATACTTGAAGAGCTAGAGTAGGAGGCTTCAGGATCATATAGCTATGGTTTATTTCCGCTGTGTTGTAAGTGTTGTACTTTGGAAATGATATGTATATTCAAGTACAGATTTATATTTCAAAGTTATGATATATATTATATGTTATTCATTCCGCTGTGAGGTTCGTGTTACTCTGATATTGTGTTCTTCTTCTTCTATTCTAAGTTTCTATCTTATCTATTCTCACCCTTAAATTTCTTTCATTAACTACCGGTATTTTCGATCCTTGGATGTTCGATATGTGTTGTATATCGGATAACCAAGATCAACTTTTTCCGGGACGTTACAGACAAGGTATGGGACCACCTTCCGATCAGTGTACTCTAGAGGGTATACACTGAGGTTCAACAAGAACATCTTGCAAATCGGCCACACATAATCGACCACTTATTAAGCTTGAGTGTATCGAATATATTGTCACCCCTTTACGGCTGCGCAGCTACTGTTTTCCTGGGAGATACAGAAATGAAAAGAAGAACAAGATGAATTTTCTCTAGATTAATGACAAATATACCTTGCTTGGGAATGACTCACCTGGCCATGCTACCTGCCCGATTTCTGTCATTTCCCGGTTGATGAGACTTAAGGTCACGTTTACCTTTTCAGAACATCACATCATCATTTACTTTGAATGCCACATCGTCAGATCTGTCAAAGCACCTAGTTACATCCACAAATATACTCTAGGTGTTAAACAAGAGAATATCTCCGCCACCAAACTCGGTATATTTGTAAAAATCAACAAAACATGATTCTCAAGAATTACTCTGTCAGACATTCGTCCATAGAAGTCATTCAGGAACAGGATGAACCGAAAGTACCCTCCTACCGCATCCTTATATAGGAATCACCCCAAGGATCAGTAGCGAGTAGTCCTTGTAATCAGTAAATTCCAATCACGACAGAACCACAGTGTATCTCTTTTATGGGAGCTACCCATAGATTATAAGTAGTTCTTTCGTTTCATAAAGATCTACGGTCATTCAGGAACAGGATGAACCGAAAGTACCCTCCTACCGCATCCTTATATAGGAATCACCCCAAGGATCAGTAGCGAGTAGTCCTTGTAATCAGTAAATTCCAATCACGACAGAACCATAGTGTATCTCTTTTATGGGAGCTACCCATAGATTATAAGTAGTTCTTTCGTTTCATAAAGATCTACGGTCTTCAATGCTCCATCTCCATTTGTTGCAAGTTAGTTTCGTACGCAACGTTGGATCAAAGTGGTTTTAGGTCTAGTTCTCATCCCGGTCTCTTCGAAACAACACGTCAAAAGTTCCAATTATATATTCATTGATAGTCGGGTTTTAACTATCAATTCACATAGTACGGTTAAGTATATTGGCAGCTCTGAATCATTTATTAAAACTATTTTTTCGATCCTTAGAAATCGATTTGAAATTTTCTTGTCTCAAATCTCATAATTAGTTACATCGAAAACAGTAACGTATCCTTATTTTCTAAACTCCATTTCATTTCTTTATTTCAAAACATTACTATATATTCGCCAAATCTCTTCTATTTCCTTTTTGCCTTGAGAAAAATCACCATATATTCTTAACTCAAGATAACAATAAATCCACAATTCAAACTTGAGTTAACCAAGTTAAATTATACATTATTTTATAAAATCTACGAGTTCTAATTAGCATTTCAAAACCTTGTCAGTAATGTCGCAATATTTCTCTTGTAGAAACAATAAACAAATTCAACACGCCTGTCGTTTCAAACTAATATCATCCCTTGATAATAGTGAAGTCGTTCAAGTTGGGGTATTTTAATTACCTCTCAGACCTTGACCGACAACGTTCTTACCTCAGAATAGATAAGAGTTTGGAACATAAAACCAATCGTTCCATTTAATATCAATTTAATTTTACCAATTTATTCAAACATGGTTTTGGTACCCATTTTCTTCATTAGGCATATTTATTCTCAAAATAAATCTCCTTTACCTTTTTTATTTAAGTAAACCGACTAATGCAAATCCTTTGTTTTAAAACCAGTGATATAACTTATTATCATCTGGATTTATTTTGAAATCAATTTACTAAGTTCCTTACACAAAATTCAACTCAGCTTCTTACCTTGGCAAATCTTCTTCTCAGACATGTTTTTACTTAAGCTTATTACAAACTCATCGCTTAAGTTTAATTTATAACTTTACTTATGAAATCTTGAATACAATTATAAAATCTTCCCGTAGTAATCTAATAATCTTTCCCTTTCTCAAATCATATTTCATTTTATTTACTTAATTGAATAATCAAGTAAAAAAAGGTCTTGTTGAAATCTTTGAATTAATCGTCTGTTCATAACCTTTCAATTGTAATTGGATTGTCTTATCCATTCTCTTACGATAAATCTCTTTTTGAACTTCTCAATTATTAAGTGATACTTAATTAAAAATGGCATGCTAGCTTCATATCCTAGTTTACAAGCTTTAGTATAACGTCACTGTTAACATAATTCCGTCAGTTCCATTCCAAAACTCCATTACTTAATCAACTTCCATTTAACAAGGTAAATTACTTTAATTTTTATTAACTAAAATAATAATTACTTTCGTCATTAACTGAAGTAAAAGTAGTTTACTTCATTAACAATTAAAAATAGACCAGTTGATCACTTACTGACAATATTAAATGATAACACTCCATTACTGATTTATCAATTGATAAGCATTTTTCAATATCATTAAATAAAAGACAATTTATATTTAACAAATATTATTAAGATAAAAACAATTATTCGTTAATTTATTTTGATTAGATTAACCAATGACCAATTAATCTAGTTATCACTTATTTTAAAACTTCTATTTTAAATAGAAATAAATTTTAAACTTCATTTTAGTTATAAAAATAAATTTTATAACTTCAATTATGTCAATTCACCTAACGGCGAATTAACGTCTCAAAAACATATTTTAGACCATTTGCTGCCAATAACTTCATCAATATTGCTTATTGATTTGAAACATCAAACTAATGTTGAATTTCAATTCAACATCAATATATAATCCACCATCACATTTAGTCAGAACATAATATCATTTGGTGTAAACAATTCATATTTGAATAATATGAAAAAAAACATACAAAATATTTGAGGAATCTGGTCGGATCCCTCCAATTTGTTCTTCCTTGCATCACAGATCACAATAATATTTAATAATATATAAAACAATATTTAAATCAAAATCATCCAATATAACATATTATAGATGTCGACAACTATTTTAACAAACAACAAGCAACCAAGGCATTTAATCATCCAATTTCTATGATGAATGATGAATTAAATTATTATATGAATTTAATACATCATAGAATTCCAGAAAAGTGTGAGAGTTTACTCATATTTATTTCGATTGGTAGTTGGCGTGGTTTCATATAATTCTAAACACGTGTTTAAAATTACATAAAATTCCAACGAGCTCCGAACTTCTCCAAATCAGCCTAATCACATTGCTTACGTTGATACGATTTCATCGGCTCATGTTTAGTTAAATTCTGACAATATTCAAATAAATTGCCGTCCTTACAGGTTCCCACAATTTCAATAGATTTAATTAATTAACTATTTATTTATTTAACCTTAATGACGCATGATTATTAATAAGTTCAAACTGTAACTAATATATAATTTCAACTAAAAAGGTAATTACCGTTAAAACAGTTTAATGCTTCTTTAGCCCTTATGTACACAACGCATGCCTTGCCTTCTTCATTGTCTACCAAGTACCTTACTGAAAGTGGCACTCTCCTTTTTGTTTCTTTTGCATGCGGTTTTCTATTTATTTTTTTAAATAAAGGCCCAAGCCTACTTTTCCAAACAAAGCCCATTCAAATTTGCAACCAGTCCACCCCAAACACTACTTCTTCCATATTGCCTTTCGTCGCTAATATTTTCTCTCGCTCCTTACTTCCCTGTAGAACAAAACCGTTCTCCCTCACACTCCGCCACTTCACCAAACCACTGACGCGCTAACCACTTCTTCTCTTCTTTACCCGCTTCTTTATTATTATTATTATTTTCTTCTTTTTCACGTGAGATCCACAGTTCCACTTCTCACCATATTCTCGTTTACACGAATATCTTCCTTTCACCATCTGGGCATGCTCCGACCTCACTATGACAAACACAGGCTGCCTCCATATTTTCCATTACGAACGCAATATATAACACCCCACCTCCGTTAAGGTCACTCACAAAGGGAATGCCTTAACTTTGATGGAGCGTTTTAGTAGACAGAACAGAAATTTACAAGACAAATAAAGTAGTACTTGAAAAATTTATAACTTTATTACAACAGAAACAGAAATAAGTTTGGTTACATCTTTTCAAATCACAATATCAGAATTCAAGTACAAAATATCGGTCTTATACAAGAGCCTTCAGAATGCCTAGTTTTTAAAGTCATAATCCCCAATATAAACTGCCATGGAAAGATAGAGCCAAAGCCAAGCAATACTTCAAATACTTCAAGCATTTAGAATCTGAATCAAGCTCCTATGTCTCCACCCTAAAAACCTTGGGGGGGGGAACAGAAAGAAAAGAGGCGAAATAAACTAGGTCAGATATAAGTCTGGTGAGTCCAGTGATTTCAGCATATAAACAGATAATAGGATCATGACATGCAAATAAAACTGGATGAGAGATAACCGTAACAGGAATAGCAGGTTAACAGAATGATATAGACTAAGCTAATCTTTTTACATAGTCCTCACTTCTCTGCACTAATTGTAATAACCCAGAAAATACGAGCCAATTTAAAATTTTTAAATGGGTGATTTCAAAGGAATTTGAACAATTGAAATAGAATATTTCAATAAAATAGTGAATTAGAAATAGTGAGTCAGTTTGAAAATTTGCATTCAAACTTTGACTGACTGTGCAGGGTGGAGAATATAACGGATTTTAATGAAACCAAAAATATCTAAATCTGTTTATCAATACCTTCCTAACGAATCTGAAAAATCGGAGTTTCATAACGGGAATCAAAAGTTATGGCCGAATGAATTTTCAGAAAGGTCGCTATATAAAATATATAGCCCTGGAAAATGGATATTTTGCAAATGACCTCGGAATTCGACGAAACCACTTTTGTTGGGTCCGGGATGTCAAACTATTGCTAGGTTTCAAATTACATAATTTTTGAAGCTAGTATGTGAGCGTGGCAAAGGAAAATGTGTTTGGTCAGTTTCTGTTAAATTGGATCGACCAGAAAATGGCCATTTTTCAAACGATCTCAGAATTCGACGAAACTAGTTTTGTTGGGACCGTAGCATCAAAACATAGCTAGATTTATTTTTCTGGAATTTTTCGAATCTGTTTGTGGCCCTGGCAAATTGAAATGTACGTTAAAAGTTAAAAATTAAATGTTTTATACTTTAATTTGAAAAATAGCTGACCGTAACAGTCGAATTGGCCAACGAAACATATCCCATTGTGTCCAGAAGGGGGTATTTAGCTAGGGACGACAGTCGTTGGGTTTAAAAAGGAGTTCGTTGGAGAAAACACTATTTAAAATTATAATATATATATCGGCCAATAGGATTTTTTCTATCATAATTAAAAAAATAAAAAAAACCCAAACCCTCGAACCAATGGCGAAACCCGTTCCTCCCTTCTCTCCTCCCCCGCCGCCGCTACAGCCACTTCCAGCCAACGCCACCACCGCCGTTCGCTTCGTCTCCGCCTCCTCTTCAAATCCGACCCCAGCACCCCCTCCATCGACGCCTCCTCCGCCTGAATCGAGGCCAGAAAGCCCGCCACTTCCCATCGCCGCCGACGACGCCACCGACCACCGAGCGCAACCAAACCACCACCGACAGGGCCCCCACTCGAAGCTCTTCCACGTCCAACTCCCCGATCGTCCCCTCGTGCCACGGATTTCGCGAAAACCTAAAACCTAGTTTCGAACCAAGTAGAAAGGTGAGTCCTTTTTTATGTCTGCACTTTGAAAAATCATATCGTTTTGGTGTGTTGACGAAATTCGATGAAACAGGAAACATTGGGACCGCAAGGAAGCTCTCTACCACATAGAAGAAGCCGCGTATTTTTCTGAGTCATCTACGATTTTTAGCACTCCGTAAACCAAAGTGAGAAATTTAAATTAAAAGAATTTGAATGGAAAATGTCGTGTATAAATTATATAAGCGAAATATAAATTACACACGTGTTGTATACCTCATGTACATGCGTAGTGTAAGCTATATAAGCGAAGTATGAATTATACATGCATAGAATAATTGATATATGTGTTGAAATGCAAGTGAAATATAGCAATAATATATATATATATATATATATATATATATATATATATATATATATATATATACTCCCTTAGTCCACAAACCATGGACGATATTTATTGTTGTGAATTGGTGTGAAATATTGGATGAAAAATACGAATGGTTGAATAATTGTTTGTGGTTGAAAAATACCCATTGGTGATTGAAATGAATTGGAAATATCTGTGGAAATAAAAATAAAACATGCCGCCTGCGTGCGAATTAGATGCATGAATCCCCATTGTCAAAAACCACGAGGTTTTAAGGTAGAGCGAGGAGCCGTACTAGGGACGGTGCCGGTTTTAACTACCCTGCCGTTATGCTGCCGAAATTTTGAATGATCTTTGTGTGTTAGAATTATTTTCATATGTTGAAATTATTTTCATGCATTGAAATTAAAGTCATATGTTGAAACTATATCCATGTGTGGAAATGTTCATGTGTTGAAAAGTGATGTGTGAAAATTAAATTCATTTGTGAATGAATGAAGTGTCTAAACAATAAAAATCACCTTTTTAAATATATATGAAGTATGAAAAATATTCGTCTTATATAAATAGTTTCAACAATAAAAATTCCATCTTTCTAATATGAACAACATAAATAAAATATCCATGTGTGGGAATGCTCATGTGTTGAGAAGTGTGTGTATTGGAAAAGTTCACGTGTTGAATAAAAAGATTGAACAATAAAAATTACATTTTTATTGAAACTATGAAGTGTTGAAAACATCCATTTGTCGAATAAATATTTTAAATGATAAAAATATCATTTTTATCATCTATATGATATGCTAAAAATATGCGGACATTGAAATAAATATTATTTTTAACATGCATAGGAACTAAATAAAATAGTCATGTGTTGAAATCTATTTTAGTTCGCCAAAATTATCATCTTTGAAATGTGAATTGTTAAAAATAGTCACTTGTTCAAATAAAATATGCATGAGTTGAAATATACATTAATTAGCTAATGATATGATTTTAGCCTATGCATGCAACATTAGAATGAATGGTGTTTTTAAACCAAAGTAAATCAAATATGAAGTTGAATGGAAAATGATAAGTGGTAAAAATTGTATATATGTATATGCATATTTATTGAACAGGTTATAGCAAAGGGGCTAGAGAAGAGGAATAAAATTTTGTGCCCGACAAATAGGTACACATTTACTGTTTTGTTTGGGTGATGATTTTATAAGCCTGTTGGCTAGCCGCTTGGCTTTTTCTTTTTCTTTTTGACATGAGACGCCCGTGTGGCTATTTGGGAATTTTCCCAGCCCCTCCCGTACAAAGGAGGTTATGGCGAAATTTTCCAAAATTTAAAGGCGTTAGTGAAATAATTGAAGTGAAAACGATATCGGAATTTTTGAATGAACTATATTTATATATATATATAAATATAAATAAAATTAAAACGAAACGTGGCCGTGTAGTTCGTGTTTTGAAACCGTGATTTCAAACGACTAGTGCGGGAAATCCGACCATTGGATTTTCCCGAAACCGCAACCGTTGGGTTCGCCTTGGAAATATCTTTCCAACGGCACCAACTTTGTGAAGATCCGACGGTTGGATTGTCTGGAATGTTTAATTCAAATCTGAAGAAAAACAGTGCCAGAAACGATTATATTTATATATATATAAATATAATTAAATTAAATCGAATAACGACGCTGTAGTTCGTAAATTGAAATCGTAACTTCAAATGACTAGTGTGGAAGATCCGACCGTCGGATTTTCCCAAAACTGAAACCGTTGGATTCGTTTTGAAATGACCTTCCTAATGATATAAAATTTGTGAAGATCCAACGGTTAGATTTTCAGATATGTGTAAAACAAAATTAGTGAAAAGCAGCGCCAGTGCATTGACACGACCTGAAACGTCGTTTAATTAAATATGGCTGTTTTAAAATAAATAAAAATGGCGATATATCGTTATAAAATACTATAGACGATATAGAGTGGAAATAAACCCATTTCGTTGTGTTTGCTTGATATGTGATGGTTGAATGTATTTAACATGAGAATTATAACTAAAGAACTGAAATGTGAATGTTGAATAGTCCAACCATGTGATAAATTGTTTTGAAGATCTAAATATATGTGGGTTATTTGAAAAGGCCGAGTTCATCTCATTTCAAATAATCGATCGACGTTGAGAAGTCGAAGACGGTTGAAGACCGACGATCTTCACATTGGATGGATGGGCGCTACTGATGCTCGCGATTGGAGTAGCTACCATGAAGGAACTGAAGTAGTAGCCGTCCAAACATACTGTTGATTGTACGGATATGCGAGGAATTGGTGCCTCCGGTTTCGTTCAGACCCAGAACGGACTTGTAAATGGACTGTGTGTCTGACATTGGATTTTGTTCTGTGCTGATTAATCTCTGTTAAATATATATCTGTTTGGCGGCGGAGAATTTATTCTCTTGCTTAACGCCTTTCTCTGAGACATACGAGCTCAAAGGTTATATATTGATAGAAATCAGTCGCATGGAGTGGATTGCCTGTGTGGCACGCCTGAGTGGCATATGATCAAGGCTTCTGTTGCAAAGCAAAGTCTTGTGGTTGATTATCAAAGCATGGTCTGTGTGACGTAGCTTTGTGTATAACGTGAATTCGCGAGCCTCACACCTCGGTATGAGTCAAAAACGGGAGAGTGACTACAGGGAGAGCACGACGTTTCTTTCTAGCTAAGGTGGTGTCAGTGACCTACCAGCCCTGACATTATATATACTTTTCACCTGTGTGGTTGTTGGAATGCGAGGCGCCTCGATATAGATCTGTAAGGACCGGGAAACGTGTGTTCACGAATAATTAATCCTCAAAAGTAAGAGAGGACCGGCCCTGAAGATCCAAGGATCATAGTGGGGTCCTGAGACATTTGCTAGAGTGTCTCGAATCAGAGAGGAGCTTGCCCTTTGCCTCGACTCATGAAGGAATCCAATTTCCAATACAATATATGCGGACATGATTGTATTACTAGTATGGCGACATAGTAGATGGTAGCTATGCCGCCTAGGATTGATATTTATGATTGAATTTGCTTTTCAAACATATATGCACTAGTAATAATATCAAACACCTTTGTTTTATACGTATGAAGCATTTTTGGCCATTATAAGGTAAAACTCTATCCTCCGGCTTGCGTTGCATTGTGTGATGGGACCTGAGTCTTATAATGGCTTCATTTTATAAAAAGCATTGCGATGATTTAATCATTTACTTTATTTCATGCACTAGCACTCATTGGAGTAAACCCGTTCCGCGAAAGTGGCGTCGTCCTTTGATTTGCCTTATTATTGTTGTTAATAAGTTAAGTAGATTTCTCATACCAGTCCCATGAATGACTCGTAGTTTGTTTCACCTTGCAAACTCGGGTGCCCTCATTTTCACATGGGCAGCCTAGTTACAGGTTTCTGACGCACCTTTTGGCTCATGGCGAGGCTTGACTACACCGTGCTGACTTGGATTTTCTCCGCCATTATTGTATCTATATTATGATTCCGCCATTGGCTATGTAGACTGATATTTATTTTGTGTACTCTTTATGTATGATTCCGCCTCAGGCGATGGTGACTGATTATGTATCATTATGCACTAAGTTGTATCCTGTACTTTGCTTCTCTGATGTGATGATATTTATATGATTCCGCTGTCATATGTGTGTAAATTATTCTATATTCTGTTTATGCTATTATCTGTGATCTGCTAATGATGATTAATGTGTTATATTCCAATGATTATCCTTAACACCGTGTCACGGGGTTTTGGGATCATCACAGCTGGTATCAGAGCTTTGGTTAACCTTAGTTCTAGAGTCTAACACATTAAACATTTCGTCAAAATAGAATCGGTAGTATTCTAAGGCGAGTTGCTCATTAGAGATAGGACTAGTAAAGTCCTAGAGTGAGCCGAGCAGAATAGCAAAAACAATTGATCAGTCCATCGTTATCTTTCCGTAGATTTTCTGCTTAACTATGCAATAAATTATCATCTCTGTTAGCTGACTCTTTCCTTGCTTATACAGAATTTAACAAATGGCTACCAGAGCAGCAGCCGCTAGAGGAGGCCGTGCCGGCCGAGGCCGAGGAAGGGGAGAAGCCCCAGTACAAGAAGGACCTTTGATACAACCTCCGGCAGCCCAATATTTCGAGTTAGACCGTGTAGCTAAGAGATACAAAAACTTAGGAGGCAAGACCTTCTCGGGAACTGGCACAGTAATAGAGGCTCTTGCATGGCTCAAAACATGCGAGAAAATTCTTGAAGGCCTAAGGCTTGGAGACGAAGACAAAGCTATTATGGGCGCCTGGCTTATGTAGGAACAAGCTGAACTATGGTGGGAATCTCTCACTGCCGGGAATAGAGAAGCTGGAAGAACATGGGATGGATTCAAAGAACTCTTCAAGGAGAAATATGTCCCAGAACAAGCTCTAGAGCGAATGCACGATGACTTCGCCAACCTCCAGCAAGGGGATCTTTCCGTGCAGGATTATCTGAATAAATTTACATTGTTGTCGCCCTATGCTCCAGAGCTCGTCGCCACTGCAAAGTCCAAAAATAAGAGGTTTATCCTGGGGCTAAGGTGACAGTATCATGATAGAGCCATGGCCCATGTCAAGCTGGATTTCAACGAACTGGTGGAAATGACATGCAACTACGAAGACCTTGACCATAGGCATCTGGAGCAGGATCGCGCTAGAAGCCAAGCCGGGAACAAACGCAAGCCTGCTACGAATCAAGCTGAGTCAAGCCAAGCAGCATCTTCAAATCCTCAGACTGGCAAGCCGCCGAGAGGAAATTGCTTTAAAAGTGGCAAAGCGGGGCACTACTCTAATGTGTGCACATCTCCGAAGAGGCAGAAGCCAAATTCACAAGGTTCAAGCCAGGGTTCTCAGAACCCTCGCTCCTGCTTTAATTGCCGCAAGACCGATCATCTGGTCAAAGACTATCCTCTGCTGAAGAAAGCTACAGTAGCTCACGTCTATGACAGGTCGAGCCCTCCAGCTGCTTCCGATGGAGCAGGTAAACCCGATGTTTTGGGAGGTACCCTTACAATTAAAAATATTCCTGTTTCTATATTGTTTGACACAAGTGCATCACGTAGTTTTATTGCTAGTAACACAATGCACAAATTAAAGTTAAAACAAAGGAAGCTTAAAGAATCGGTTGAGGTACAAAACCCGATAGGAGGATCTCTAATTCTCAGTTCATGTTGTAGAGTGGCAATCTCTTATTCTTCCTACAAATTTCCCATTAATTTAATCATTATGGATTTTCCCGAATTCGACGTTATCCTTGGATTAGAATGGTTAACGAAATACGAAGCTGAAGTGAATTGTGCAGAAAGAATCGTTAAAATTCGAACGAAGCTTGGATATATTACGGTACCCTGTCATGGTTCGAATCCAAATAGAGAAGAATTTTGGTCAGCATTAGAAGTTATCCCCACTTCCTTAGAAAAGATTCCGATTGTTAGAAACTATGAGGATGTGTTTGAAGAAGTTGAAAACTTACCTCCGTAGAGAGAAATAGAATTCAGAATCGATCTAATTACCAATGCCAGACCAGTGGTACATCCAATTCGCAGAATGACTCCGAAGGAAAAAGAAGAATTAGGCGATCAAACTCGTCAACTGTTGTGGAAGGGTCTAATCAGACCTAGTTTTTCTATTTGGGGTGCAGCTGTTGTGTTTGTCACAAAGTCAGACGGTACTCTTCGATTATGCGTTGATTACCGAGACCTCAACAAACAGACGCTCAAAAACAAGTATCCATTACCCCGCATCGATGATTTGCTAGACCAGTTGAATGTGGCGAAGTATTTTCCCGAATGGACCTAGCTACAGGTTTTCATCAATTGAGAATAGCAGAAGAGTGTGTTCCTTTGACAGCTTTCAGAGGTCCAAACATATTTTATGAATGGTTGGTAATGCCGTTTGGCCTATGCAACGCTCCAGCATTCTTTGTCGATCTAATGAATAGAGTGTTCAGGGGAGTTCTGAATAAATTTGTCCTCGTATTCATCGATGATATTTTAATCTACTCCAAATCAAAACCCGAGCATGAAAAACACTTAGAACAAGTATTGGAGATTCTGAGGAAGAACATCTTCAAAGCCAAATTCTCTAAATGTATCTTATGGCAAGAAGAAGTGAAATTTCTTGGCCATGTCGTGTCAGAGAAAGGGATTTCTGTTGACCCGAGCAAAATAACAGCGATTTAAGACTGGAAACAACCCACTACTCCCACAGAGGTTAGAAGTTTTATGGGGTTGGCTAGTTATTATCGAAAGTTCGTTAAGGATTTTTCGAAGATATCCGGTCCGTTAACAAAGCTCACGAAGAAACATGAGAAGTTTAAGTGGACTTCTGACTGTGAAGAAGCTTTCCAGGAATTGAAATCGAAACTGACCACTGCTCCAGTGTTAACCATTATTGATGGGAATCAGGATTTAACGGTTTGGACAGATGCTTCTATTAGAGGTCTTGGTGCAGTGTTAATGCAAAGAGGCCAAGTAGTCGCTTATGCAAGCCGCCAACTGAAACCGCATGAGAAGAATTATGTGACTCATGATCTTGAGTTGCTAGCTATCGTTTTTTCTTTGAAAATCTGGAGGCATTATTTATTGGGCGAGAAATTTATATTGTACACAGATCATCAATCATTGAAGTATTTATACACCCAGAAAGATCTGAATTTGAGACAGCAGCGTTGGCTAGAATTTCTTGCAGCATATGATCTTGATATCCTGTATACGCCGGGGAAGGCTAACGTTGTAGCGGATGCGCTTAGTAGGAAAACCGCAATCATGGCCAATCTTATAATTACGTCTGGATTGATTGATAAGATTTCAGCCCTTCAAAAAGACGATGAATTCATTCAGAGAATCAGTCAAAGGGTCAAGGAAGGTGAAACCACAAGTTTCTGTATTGACAATAAGGGGGTTCTCAGGTTAAATAATAGGATTTGCATCCCAAATATTCCAGGCCTTCGAAGAGAAGTGCTAGACGAATGCCATAAATCCAAATTTTGCATCCATCCTGGTGTGAGTAAAATGTACAACGATATCAAACGCACTTTCTGGTGGAGGGCAATGAAAAGGGATATTTCTTTGTATGTTAGCAGATGCCCTACTTGCCAATTGGTCAAGAGCGACCAACAGAAGCTAGCTGGATTGTTGCAACCGTTGGAAGTCCCAGGTTGGAAATGGGAACAGATTTCCATGGATTTCATAGATGGCTTGCCGCGAACCAGGAAAGGTAATGACAGCATTTGGGTAATCGTAGATCGCTTCACGAAGACTGCCCATTTTATACCTCTCAGATCCAATAGAACCGCTCAAAGTCTAGCACAGATATATTTCAAAGAAATCGTTAAGCTGCATGGAATTCCCATCATCATAGTCAGTGATAGAGACCCAATATTTGCTAGCAAATTCTGGGAAGCTTTCCAGATAGAATTGGGAACGAAACTGAATATGAGCATCGCTTATCACCCTCAAACACATAGCCAAACCGAGCGGGTGAATAGAATTCTAGAAGATTTATTGCGGGCTTGTATAATTGATTTTGGTGAGTCATGGGAAGATCACTTGCATTTAGCAGAATTCTCATATAACAATAGCTATCAAGCAAGTTTGGGAATGTCGCCATTTGAAGCATTATATGGCAGACCGTGTAGATCTCCAGCGTGTTGGGTAGAACCTGGCAATAGACTTGTGTTAGGACCAGATATGATTAGAGAAGCATCTGATAAGGTCGACTTCATCAAAAAGCGATTGAGAACCGCGTAAAGCCGACAGAAAAGTTATGCAGATTCTAGAAGGAGAGATTTGACATTTACTGTTGGTGATCATGTTTATTTGAAGGTTTCTCCGATGAGAGGAGTAATCAGATTTGGCAAAACTGTGAAGTTGGCACCGAGATTTATTGGTCCCTTTCCTATACTTGAACGAATTGGAAATCTTGCTTATAGGGTTCAATTAACAGATTGGTTGCCTAGAGTGCATGATGTATTTCATATATCTCAACTTAGAAGACATGTGCATGATCCGGATCTTGTTGTAGAAGAAGCAGCGCAACAGGATATAGATATAACTCCAGAATTAGCACTCAGAAGAGAGCCATTAAAGATTGTTGGCAAAGAAACTAGAGAACTCAGAAGCAAAAAGGTTCATTTAGTTAAAGTGCAGTGGAGCAGTGATCCTAGAGAATGTACTTGGGAAACTAAAGAAAGAATTAAGCAAGCTTACCCCAAATGCAGAGTGGATATCTCTGACTAACTCCGGTGCAAGGTACCTTTACAATACTTTGTATTTACATTTTGTTTCCTACTTTACTGTTGTTTCCTTTTCGAGGACGAAAAGTTTTAAGTGGGGGAGATTGTAATAACCAGGAAAATACGAGCCAATTTAAAATTTTTAAATTGGTGATTTCAAAGGAATTTGAACAATTGAAATAGAATATTTCAATAAAATAGTGAATTAGAAATAGTGAGTAAGTTTGAAAATTTGAATTCAAACTTTGACTGACTGTGCAGGGTGGAGAATATAACGGATTTTAACGAAACCAAAAATATCTAAATCTGTTTATCAATACCTTTCTAACGAATCTGAAAAATCGAAGTTTCATAACGGGAATCAAAAGTTATGGCCAAATGAATTTTCAGAAAGGTCGCTATATAGAATATATAGCCCTGGAATATGGATATTTTGCAAACGACCTCGGAATTCGACGAAACCACTTTTGTTGGGTCTGGGATGTCAAACTATTGCTAGGTTTCAAATTCCATAATTTTTGAAGCTAGTATTGGAGCGTGGCAAAAGAAAACGTGTTTGGTCAGTTTCTGTTAAATTGGATCGACCAGAAAATGGCCATTTTTCAAACGATCTCAGAATTCGACGAAACTAGTTTTGTTGGGACCGTAGCGTCAAAACATAGCTAGATTTATTTTTCTGGAATTTTTCGAATCAGTTTGTGGCCCTGGCAAATTGAAATGTACGTTCAAAGTTAAAAATTAACTATTTTATACTTTAATTTGAAAAATAACTGACCGTAATAGTCGAATTGGCCAACGAGACATATCCCATTGTGTCCGGAATGGGGGTATTTAGCTAGGGACGACAGTCGTTGGGTTTAAAAAGGAGTTCGTTGGAGAAAACACTATTTAAAAATATAATATATATATCGGCCAATAGGATTTTTTCTTTCATAATTAAAAAAAAAAACCCAAACCCTCGAACCAACGGCGAAAACCGTTCCTCCCTTCTCTCCTCTGCCGCCGCCGCTACAGCCACTTCCAGCCAACGCCACCACCGTCGTTCGCTTCGTCTCCGCCTCCTCTTCAAATCCGACCCCAGCACCCCCTCCATCGACGCCTCCTTCGCCTGAATCGAGGCCAGAAAGCCCTTCACTTCCCATCGCCGCCGACGACGCCACCGACCACCGAGCGCCACCAAACCACCACCGGCAGGACCCCCTCTCGAAGCTCTTCCACGTCCAACTCCCCGATCGTCCCCACGTGCCATGGATTTCGCGAAAACCTCAAACCTAGTTTCGAACCAAATAGAAAGGTGAGTCCTTTTTGATGTCTGCACTTTGAAAAATCATATCTTTTTGGTGTGTTGACGAAATTCGATGAATCAGGAAACATCGGGACCGCAAGGAAGCTCTCTACCTCATAGAAGAAGCCGCGGATTTTTCTGAGTCATCTACGATTTTTAGCACTCCGCAAACCAAAGTGAGAAATCTAAATTAAAAGAATTTGAATGGAAAGTGTCATGTATAAATTATATAAGCAAAATATAAATTACACACGTGTTTTATACCTCATGTACATGCGTAGTGTAAGCTATATAAGCGAAGTATGAATTATACATGCATAGAATAATTGATATATGTGTTGAAATGCAAGTGAAATATAGCAATAATATATATAATATATATATATATACTCCCCTCGTCCACAAACCATGGACGATATTTATTGTTGTGAATTGGTGTGAAATATTGATGAAAAATACGAATGGTTGAATAATTGTTTGTGGTTGATATTGATTGGTTGTGGTTGAAAAATACCCATTGGTGATTGAAATGAATTGGAAATATTTGTGGAAATAAAAATAAAACATGCCGCCTGCGTGCGAATTAGATGCATGAATCCCCATTGTCAAAAACCGCGAGGTTTTAAGGTAGAGCGAGGAGCCGTACTAGGGACGGTGCCGGTTTTAACTACCCTGCCGTTATGCTGCCGAAATTTTGAATAATCTTTGCGTGTTAGAATTATTTTCATATGTTGAAATTTTTTTCATGCGTTGAAATTAAAGACATATGTTGAAACTATATCCATGTGTGGAAATGTTCATGTGTTGAAAAGTGATGTGTGAAAATTAAATTCATTTGTGAATGAATGAAGTGTCTAAACAATAAAAATCACCTTTTTAAATATATATGAAGTATGAAAAATATTCGTCTTATATAAATAGTTTCAACAATAAAAATTCTATCATTCTAATATGAACAACATAAATAAAATATCCATGTGTGGGAATGCTCATGTGTTGAGAAGTGTGTGTATTGGAAAAGTTCATGTGTTGAATAAAAAGATCGAACAATAAAAATTACATTTTTATTGAAACTATGAAGTGTTGAAAACATCCATTTGTCGAATAAATATTTTAAATGATAAAAATATCATTTTTATCATCTATATGATATGCTAAAAATATGCGGACGTTGAAATAAATATTTGTGAAGAAATATTATTTTTAACATGCATAGAAACTAAATAAAATAGTCATGTGTTGAAATCTATTTAAGTTCGCCAAAATTATCATCTTTGAAATGTGAAGTGTTAAAAATAGCCACTTGTTCAAATAAAATATGCATGAGTTGAAATATACATTAATTAGCTAATGATATGATTTTAGCCTATGCATGCAACATTAGAATGAATGGTGTTTTTAAACCAAAGTAAATCAAATATGAAGTTGAATGGAAAATGATAAGTGGTAAAAATTGTATATATGTATATGCATATTTATTGAACAGGTTATAGCAAAGGGGCTAGAGAAGAGGAATAAAATTTTGTGCCCGACAAATAGGTACACATTTACTATTTTGTTTGGGTGATGATTTTATGAGCCTGTTGGCTAGCCGCTTGGCTTTTTATTTTTCTTTTTGACATGAGACGCCCGTGTGGCTATTAGGGAATTTTCCCAGCCCCTCCCGTAAAAAGGAGGTTATGGCGAAATTTTCCAAAATTTAAAGGCGTTAGTGAAATAATTGAAGTGAAAACGATATAGGAATTTTTGAATGAACTATATTTATATATATATATATATATAAATATAAATAAAATTAAAACGAAACGTGGCCGTGCAGTTCGTGATTTGAAACCGTGATTTCAAACGACTAGTGCGGGAAATCCGACCATTGGATTTTCCCGAAACCGCAACTGTTGGGTTCGCCTTGGAAATATCTTTCCAACGGCACAAACTTTGTAAAGATCCGACGGTTGAATTGTCTGGAATGTTTAATTCAAATCTGAAGAAAAACAGCGCCAGAAACGATTATATATATATATATATATATATATATATATATATATATATAATTAAATTAAATCGAATAACGACGCTGCAGCTCGTAAATTGAGATCGTAACTTCAAATGACTAGTGTGGAAGATCCGACCGTCGGATTTTCCCCAAACTGAAACCGTTGGATTCGTTTTGAAATGACCTTCCTAGTGATATAAAATTTGTGAAGATCCAATGGTTAGATTTTCAGATATGTGTAAAACAAAATTAGTGAAAAGCAGCACCAGTGCATCGACACGACCTGAAACGTCGTTTAATTAAATATGGCTGTTTTAAAATAAATAAAAATGGCGATATATCGTTATAAAATACTATAGACGATATAGAGTGGAAATAAACCCATTTCGTTGTGTTTGCTTGATATGTGATGGTTGAATGTATTTAACATGAGAATTATAACTAAAGAACTGAAATGTGAATGTTGAATAGTCCAACCATGTGAAAAATTGTTCTGAAGATCTAAATATACGTGGGTTATTTGAAAAGGCCGAGTTCATCTCATTTCAAATAATCAATCGACGTTGAGAAGTCGAAGAGTCGAAGACGGTTGAAGACCGACGATCTTCACATTGGATGGATGGGCACTACTGATGCCCGTGATTGGAGTAGCTACCATGAAGGAACTGAAGTAGTAGTCGTCCAAACATACTGTTGATTGTACGGATATGCGAGGAATTGGTGCCTCCGGTTTCGTTCAGACCCAGAACGGACTTGTAAATGGACTGTGTGTCTGACATTGGATTTTGTTCTATGCTGATTAATCTCTGTTAAATATATATCTGTTTGGCGGCGGAGAATTTATTCTCTTGCTTAACGCCCTTCTCTGAGACATACGAGGTCAGAGGTTATATATTGATAGAAATCAGTCGCATGGAGTGGATTGCCTGTGTGGCACGCCCGAGTGGCATATGATCAAGGCTTCTGTTGCAAAGCAAAGTCTTGTGGTTGATAATCAAAGCATGGTCTGTGTGACGTAGCTTTGTGTATAACATGAATTCGCGAGCCTCACACCTCGGTATGAGTCAAAAACGGGAGAGTGACTGCAGGGAGAGCACGACGTTTCTTTCTAGCTAAGGTGGTGTCAGTGACCTACCAGCCCTGACATTATATATACTTTTCACCTGTGTGGTTGTTGGAATGCGAGGCGCCTCGATATAGGTCTGTAAGGACCGGGAAACGTGTGTTCAGGAATAATTAATCCTCAAAAGTAAGAGAGGACCGTCCCTGAAGATCCAAGGATCATAGTGGGTTCCTGGGACATTTGCTAGAGTGTCTCGAATCGGAGAGGAGCTTGCCCCTTGCCTCAACTCATGAAGGAATCCAATTTCCAATACGAAATATGCGGACGTGATTGTATTACTAATATGGCGACATAGTAGATGGTAGTTATGCCGCCTAGGATTGATATTTATGATTGAATTTGCTTTTCAAACATATATGCACTAGTAATAATATCAAACACCTTTGTTTTATACGTATGAAGCATTTTTTGCCATTATATGGTAAAACTCTATCCTTCGGCTTGCGTTGCATTGTGTGATGGGACCTGAGTCTTATAATGGCTTCATTTTATAAAAAGCATTGCGATGATTTAATCATTTACTTTATTTCATGCACTAGCACTCATTGGAGTAAACCCGTTCCGCGAAAGTGGCATGGTCCTTTGATTTGCCTTATTATTGTTGTTAATAATTTAAGTAGATTTCTCATACCAGTCCCATGACTGACTTGTAGTTTGTTTCACCTTGCAAACTCAGGTGCCCTCATTTTCACACGGGCAGCCTAGTTACAGGTTTCTGACGCACCTTTTGGCTCATGGCGAGGCTTCACTACACCGTGCTGACTTGGATTTTCTCCGCCATTATTGTATCTATATTATGATTCCGCCATTGGCGATGTAGACTGATATTTATTTTGTGTACTCTTTATGTATGATTCCGCCTCAGGCGATGGTGACTGATTATGTATCATTATGCACTAAGTTGTATCCTGTACTGTGCTACTCTGATGTGATGATATTTATATGATTCCGATGTCATATGTGTGTAAATTATTCTATATTCTGTTTATGCTATTATCTATGATCTGCTAATGATGATTAATGTGTTATATTCCAATGATTATCCTTAACACCGTGTCACGGGGTTTTGGGATCGTCACACTAATACTATTATAACAGGATTAGGTGTTACCCTAATGTCTAAACTGAAACTGAAACAGAAACAGAACAATCTCTACAAAAACAGAATGCTAGTGATGGGCCTTTACCACCCGAACAGACAGAAGGTACAGAAGCAGAATACTGATAATGGGCCTTTACCACCCAACTAAAGGGGCCTTTACCACCCCAACAGACAGAAGGTACGGAAATAGAATCGGAAACGGAATCATAGAAGGAAACAGAATAATCCTTACGGAAACAGAATGTTAGAATTAGATGTACACTAGTAATGGGACTTTACCACCCCAACACATGGTACCACGCAGAAACAGACAGGTGTTGCCACCCAATAGAAACAGACGGTACCAACAGAAACAGACAGAACTAAGTGTACCCTAAGTCCTACCCCCAAGCGATCAGCTCCTTAATACATAAATACCATGTGTCGGCCCCATAGTAGGGTGTATCACTCCCTAAAGTGGCAACCTATTGGCACATACCTATTTACAGATGTCACGGTGTCTTACATCCTCAGAGCAGACCGGATCCATGCACGCACATGACCCGGTTGGAACGCACCATCAACACCCCTCGCCATTATCAGAATGAACCGCTTATAATTAGTTCAGTAAGCGTGCCCGGACCCCTACATAGCGTGGGGTCAAAGTTTTGATACCAGAAAGGATTACTGACTAATATGGGTCCCAAACAACAGATGACACAAGTATTTCCCCTCCTAACCTTGTGTCCCCAGACTAACAGATATCAGATTAACTTGTTTACAAATTTCAGACAGAGTTCAGGTTACTAGTTCATAGATCAGACAATCAAGTTAACAAGTTTTCAGACTAACGGATCAGATATACAGATTAACAAGTTCTCAGACTAACAGATCAGATAGACAGATTAATAGGATTACAGATTGTTTACCTAACTTTGTATTGGGCCTACAAATTTACGAAACGGGTTTATTAGATTCATCAGGCCAATTGTTTTAACCCTATCCACCCAACACATTTTAGGTATCATATTTATCTTAGATTTGCATTAATTAATTATTAATGCACAGACCTCTCACATTAGGTCGGTTGCTTGTGGCCGCTGGATACGCCGGGCGGTTCCGGGCAGACTTCTGTCACAAGCCAGACCTAACCTCGTGTCTAAGCATATTTTAGTTATGCCTACGACCTCTCACATTAGACTGATAGTTTGCGGTCACTAGTTAAGTCGGTTGATTCCGGGCAGGCTTCTACCGCAAATGGAGTCTAACCTCGTGTCATAGCCACTTTACAGAAAATATCAGACTAATTATGTATATTTAGCAGATTTAACTTCTTTACAAGTTACGGCAGATTTTCCAAAGTTCTATTAACATGTTTTGCTCAATTTTAGATCGAGCCTCCAATTTATAATTATTCAGTTTTCAACAGATTAAGCAATTCAACAGATTTAGCAGATAACAATTTTAGCAGATTAGGCAATTCAGCATATTTAGCAGATTAGGCAATTCAGCAGATTTAGCAGATTAGGCAATTCAGCAGTTTTAGCAGATTAGGCAATTAAACAGATTAAGCAAATAACAGATTTAGCAGATTAGGAAATTCAACAGATTAAGCAGATAACAGATTTAGCAGATTAGGCAATTCAACAGATTAAGCAGATAACAGATTTAACGAATTAAATATTTCTTAAAGTTCTATTTACATGTCTTGCCTAAATTTACATGCCTAAATCATGGTCATAGTTCATAATACGACATATGCCCCAAATTTTTAATTAAACTTTGCACAGTATAGAATATTCTCTAAAAAGTCCCAAACAATATGAATTATGTCAAATGATAACCTATGATGCCAAATATCCTAAAATCCATATTTAGGCGCATTCACATTAATAGTTAACCTATTTTAATATAGATCTTTACGCTAAGCCACATATATCTTTTTTTTCTCTTTTCAAGTCATAGATCGTGATATAAAATATGCCCCAAAATCTAGATCTTAAGTTTTAATCATGTATTAAATCCTCAAAATCTGATCTTGCATTATAATATGCATTATATTCCAAATCCCAAGTCATATGCTATCATATAATAATTCTTCTTCCAAATCACAGTTTTTTATACATAGTATGCACTGATTCTAGATCTTAATTTACAACCTATGTTCTTTTCTCAAATCAGTCACAGATCAGTCATGTCCAATTATGCAATATTCATTATTTGTCCCAAAACTAGCATTTATGCGTTAATCTCTCATGAGATTTGGCGCAGGCTCGTAGTAGCCTGGCTGTAGAACAGAAAGAAAAAGGAGATACAGAATAGTCACAGAAAAACAGACCTGACAGATAAGAATATGCATAACCTCAGATTCAGATTTATAACCATGCCAAGATCATAATAAAAGTTTATATCTGAAAATAACTGTACTCACAAAAAGGGAACGATTCTTGTATTCTGGAATTTGTGTTCTGACACTGAATAGCGCTCCTTTGGCGTAGACTATCGACTAGATTTGATTCTCTTATAATTCTATTCAGATTGGAAGAAGATGCACTAGTTCTAATTTTGATTCTAGCAGAGTAGCGACGCCATTTATATTTTTAATTAGAATAGAGGAAGAGTATAGGAAGAATGAAATTGTGTGGAGAGAAAGCTGGGTTTGGGGGTGTTTAAATAGGTTAGAGCTCATGAATCCGGTCAGAAAGGCATCCAGGTGCAGAAAAATGGATCTGTCTACAGATCTGGAAAGAGGGGGGGAGGGGGGAGGTCGACCCTAGTGTCGACCCTAGTGTTGACCTAGGTCCTGGGCGGGAATTTTCCTACCTAGCCCGGGTGTCTGTTTTGAATTTCGAAATTTGAATTTTGAATTCTGGGCTGATTTTTACTGAAACTTCTGAAGGCCATATCTTCTTCATACGGAGTGCGATTTATGCAAACTTGGACTCTATTCCAAGCAGAATTTCAAGACGAACGCAATGGCGTAACCCGTTTCCCTTAGTTATTTTGTTACAATTTAATTATTCTCTAATTTGTTACTCTTATGTTTATAGAAAATACGGGGTGTTACACAATAGCTCCATATGACTCTACCCATATTCACGTAAACATGTCTACATCCCCACAAAAACATCTCGCCAAAAATACCGCTCCACTTTCCAACACTCCCTCTCCTCCCCCTGCCATTCACCCACAGTTCCCCACCGTTTCCCTTTAACTTTCTCACATGCCCACCTCGTTTTCCGTTCACCAGAAACCTACAACCAAAGCGACCGCCGACTTCATCTTCTTGCAAACTTCGACTTTCCCATAAACTTCATCATCACCTCGCTTCCCTAACCATGAACTCACTCGGCTCCATACCTTATCTCCTTGTCTTCTCACCAGTCGCAGAAAAAGAACGTGACAACCCAGTTCTGTTCAACTGACCATAACTCGCACCTCCCCAGTAAAGCACCGCCATTCCCTCCTTCCTATTCTTCACGCAAACGTTGCCATCGTCCACCGCTTCAAGAGCTCGACACTGCTACCCCAACCGATAGAAAACACACAAACTCCTTGCTTCTGGTTTGCGTGAGAATCCATGGGGCCAAAAATATAGTATAACCGATTGTAAATTTAACTAGGGATTTTTATTTTTGATTTTGCATTATATTTGAACTTTCGACTTGTGTAAATGTTGTTATGTTATTGATTTTAGGGGCGATGGGATTAACTTTTGGTTCGCTGGCATGAAATATATAGAGAAAGAAGTAGCTTACAAGAGAAGGAAGTAGGTACCACATGGGATTGTCTATGCCAGAGAAGAATGAGATTTTTTTTCATTTATTTAGTTTATGTTTCTTTGTTTTGTCAAGTCGGCATGCATATACTGCTTCGATTTGACACTTGCTAGTACTAGATATGTAGAATGAAGCAAAAGACAGATGACTGTACATAGTACCGTAAAAGGACAAACAATACACTGCATGAGTTCTTCATTTCTATTTTATTTTTAAAATCCGATATGTACCAAGATTTTTGATCAGCGTTAAAAAGGAATAGTCAAGATTTGTGCGAGAGTTTGCAGAGATTTTAAACATGACATGTAACGATCGCACTAAGACTTAGATAGGATTACGCAAGATTTGTTGATCAAGATTTGGTTTAGATACGTTGTTGATGATGTAAAGATTTGGAATGGTCCTTGTACAGATCAAGCAATGATTTTTAAAAGATTTTTGGAAACCATGTACAGAAAAAGGCATTTATTTTACAAAATTTCTCACGGTTCCAGACTCCGATCAAGGCCTCGCGACTGATGCTTCTAGCTGTATCCATTATTTTAAACATACTATAACAAGTTCGAGTTTTGATTCGTATATAGGAAAAAGGCATACATTTTTAATCGATGATTTAAATCAATTTTAATTAGATAAATTGCTATAATTTATAAACGATTCATAGGGACTATTTGAAAATTTGATTTGGATCTAAAACAAAATCAACAACATGAAAATTTGATTTTTCTCTCCCATTAGAAAAATATTATCCAACAGATTCAGACTTTTTTTTAAGAAATTCGACTTAAATTGGATTTTGAATAACTATTGAACTTCAAAACGTAATACTACGAACTATGGCGCCGCTGCAGTTCGGTTTATAATAAAATTAAAACTATAAGTTTAAAATTCATTTAATAAACGAAAACTTTAATAAAACTAATTATAACTTGAATAAATACTCTTATATTACCAAATCATACAATATTGCAAATTCAGCCAATTTCGACTATTTCGAGAATTATAATATTGTTTTATTATTTAAATTAATAAAATATTCAAAATTATTAATTTCAAATCATTTAAAATCCAAATCGACATTTAAAACAATTTTTAAATATTAAATTAAATGGTTAAAAATCATGGACATTACAACTTCTCTCCAGCCTTGTTGAACATCATATTGGACCTGCTTCCATTGTATCCAAAACATCTACGATGATATTGTAATGACCCGCATTTGCAGAGGTATTATAATTAATTAATTTATATAAATAGTGATATAGTGAATTAAATGGTGGTTTAATTAAATAATGGTAAATATTTAATTAAGATAATAATTAAATAATATATTTAATTCTGAAATAATCAGAATTGGCTGAAATGACGATATGGTGTGAACCGGATCATCTGTGATATTTAATTCAGTTTAGAATTGAATTAGAATAACGAATATATTTAAATAACGACAATTTGAACGTATAATTATATTATAATTAAAATCGAGCTCGAAATGGCGCTGCAGTTCGTAAATTAGCGATTCGAACTTCAACTTAATGTACAGGATTCGTTTTAAGCCGGATTTCTGTGAAACAAGAAACGTGTGGAGTTGGCGGAGTATATCTTTCTAGTGGAAGAGAAAAATCAGGATTTTGCCGTGTAGATTTTGATGTACGTCCAAATCAAATTTTAGAAAAGTCGCTGTAGAATTCCTTTATAATTTATAAAGGAATTATTTATATTTTAAAAAGGAATTTCAATATAAATCGAATATCGGGTTGACCCAGAATTGAAATATCGAGTTAGAAATACATATAAGATTTTTCTGAAGTTGTATGGTATTCCACTTTGAATATAGACGATAATATTTATTTTTAATATTTTATTTAATTATATTTAAATATATTTATATATTTAAATGGGTCGTTCAGAGCTTTAAAAATAGCCACTTTTGCAAACGAAGTCGGAATTCGACGAAACTAATTTTTTTGGATCCGCGATGTTAAATTATTGCTAGATGTCAGTTTTCGTGATTTTTAGAGTCACTGTGTGGCCGTACGGATTTTTAGGGTGAAAAACAGTCAGTATTTTGATAGTTAAAAATACGCTGTGTGAGCAAACGGAGTCAGAATTCGACGATACCAGTTTCGTTGGGACCGTAAGGTCGAGAGGTAGCTGTATGTCCAGTTTGGTGATTTTTGGGTATCATATGTAATCACGAGAATTTTTAGAAAGCAAAATGAGTATATAAATGGGAATATACCGGGAATATTCCTTTTATAAAATATCTAGATATTTAGTTTTCCTATAAATAAACCTTAACTAAAATTCCTAAACCTAATTTCAATTCACTTCCTCTTGTCAAACGCGTAGCCACAGTTTTGGTTCCTCAAACATTTTCATGAATTCATAAATTCATAACAAATGGAATAAAATTCCATAAATCCTCAAACAAATTTCGTTCGCCTTCATTGGGTAAGAGCTTCGCGCTTCTATGGATTCTGCATAGCTCGGTGCCTTTTTCGATTTACTGGGAACGTACACCGAAGGCTAGGGCTCGATTTCTCTTGAAATTGGAGGAGTTTTGTGTGGATTTGATTTCGTTTTTGGATTGAGGGTGGAAGATAGTAGTTGTTTGCAATTTTTGTTAATTTTTAGAAAACAAAAATGTCAATGGTTTAATGTAGACGGGGTCGACGTCGGAAATTCTTGGCGTAGTGCGTGTTGGGCATTAGTGGTATGAGGAGGAAGAGAACGAGATAAGGAGAGGGGTGGTGGTTTCTATTGTTGATTTCGTCGAAGGATGAAGGTGCGGTGGGAGTGGGAAGTTGCGGCAATGTCACGATGTGTTTACTGGAGCGTGGTCTGTGTAATCGGAGAGGGAGAAGCACTGTGCGGGTGGGCTTTGTCTAAATGGGCCGATGGTTTATAAAAAGGTTAAAGCCTAAATTATATAAGCTATGTTTAAGTTTAATTTAATTTAAATACGCAAACTTAAAAATGATATAACTTGATCATATGTTATCGGAATTCAGCAAAACAAGATCCGTTTGGATCGTATGGACGACGACTACACCATGGAACTGACTGGGAGTGGATTGAATTTCATTTGAATTTATGGCGAAATAAATTGTTTGATTCAAATCAGATAACAACTTATCGTTCTTTAACGATGAACTGCCAAAGTGAGTAAATCTCACTAACTCTGAACAGTTTATAATTTCATGTTGTATTTTTAGAACTGTTAGATATTGGCTGATTGACTGTGTGTTGACTGTTTGATTGAACTGTTAGTCAGTTAGTTGAATTTCTATTTTGATTCTGTTTAACAGAATATATCGTATGGAACTGAAAGTGATGTTGATTTTATTGTGTAACATTTGTGGATGCAGGAAAACAGGTTGGAGGAATCTGCCTGGATTCCTCAACGGTTATTTTATTGTTTTCATATATTGTGAAATATGACGTGATTTATAATCTGTTGTCTATTTTATGTGCATGGACGATATTGGACATCGTAACTTGATATGTTAAACACCATAACATACCGGAATATTGAAAAGAGAATATTTATAAAATCAGAGGATTTTATAAAAAGAGAATATTTATAAAGAGAATATTTATAAATAGAATATTTATAAATAAGATTTTTTAAATGGGATATTTATAAATAGGAAATATGTTTAAGTAGAAATATTAGGAGGGGAAATCTTTATAAATGGAATATTTATAAAGTGAATTGTTCATTTAGTAAATAAATAAGATAAGATAATGGATTATTTATTTGTAAAATAAAAAGGATGAGATAAGGAGATATGTATTTGTATAAATAAATAGAATTAAAAGGAGATATTTATTTGTTAAATTAATAGAGTTAAAGGGGAGTTATTCGAATATAGAGTTAATCAGTTAGAGTTAACCAGTGAGTTAATCAAATAGAGTTAAAAAAATAGAGTTAAACAAGATTAGAAACTGACTAGAGATTTGTTAAGTTGAATAATTTTCTGAGTATCGATCTGATGTTGGTTTCGACCTTTGGGGTTTATACTTATAGAATTGTTCTCCTACTAGTTTACAGTCAGGGACTGATAGTTGTGAAATGATAGTGATATGTAAATAAGCTATGGAAATGTTTTCCAGTGTTAACGTATATTTTCTACACATAGAAAATAAGGAAATATATATATATATATATAGATATATATATATATATGATTGATGATTGATTGATAGAATTTCCATCTGGAGATAATATCGTTGTTTGCACACTTGTTTTTCTTTAATGGTTAAATCACAGACTATCGAAGTTTTGACCATTTTAACGTTGTTAATATGGAGAGACCGGTTGGATTATTATCCAAAGAACCACTCTGTATTGGCATAAGCGTTGTGAATCATATATGCCAAAGATAATTGAAGACGGAGTACAGTGCAAGGGCTATTGTATAAGTCTTAGATAACAGTGCCTAAGATGGATATACTAAATAGTACCTTCTGTTCATCCTGTTCCTGGATGACTTGTATGGATGAATGTCTGACAGAGTATTTCCAGAAAGGTCATGTACATTGATTTCTTCAACCGTACCAAGAGTGGAAGCGGAGAAGGAAACTTCTTTAGCTAACACGTAATGTACTGTTGTAGACGTCAATTAGTGATTTTCGATGGATCTGACAATGTGGCATTCGAAGTGAATCTGATGTGATGATAAAGCATAACCTCAAGGTTCATCAACCGGTAAATGACAGAAATCGGGAAGGCAGCATGGCTAAGTCGGTCGCTCCGATGTAGGGTGTATAATCACCTGATCTAGAGTTTCATTTATTTCTAAAATCTATTGTTGATGCTGTCCCATTCGGGAAACGGTTGCTGATCCCAACCTTTGGTGATATACAATTGATACACTCAAGCGAAATGAGTGGTCGGTCATGTGTGGCTGGGTTGTAAGATGTTCTTGTTGAACCCAGTGTATTCCTCTCTAGAGGTACACTAGCGAAAGGTGGTTCCATACCTTGTCATAGTTGGAAATCCATTACCGAATACGTGCTTGCGGTTTTGATTGTATACTATATATATAGAACGTGAGATGAAAGCGTTTCTGCTAGATGATTATTATATTGTGTTGATAGACATTATTATAATATCAAAAGGTTTTGATATAAAGGTATTTTGGATTCCCGTAAGGGAAAAACCCGTTCCGTTATACGGCGTGGTCTTATGAGATATCATTTACTTGTTCAAACCGTTTAAAATTGTTTTACTCATACCAATCCCATGACTGACCCGGAGTTTATTTTGTTTTGTTTTCCCTAAACTCTTGGGTGCCCAATTTTGTATGGGCAGTCAAGTAGTCAGGAATTTACAGATACTTGAAGAGCTGGAGCAGGAGGCTTCAGGATCATATAGCTATAGTTATTTTCCGCTGTGTTGTAAGTGCTGTACTTTGATAATGATGTATATTCAAGTACAGATGTATATTTCAAGTTATGTTATATATATTATATGTTATTCGTTCCGCTGTGGGGTTCGTGTTACTCTGATGTAGCGTTCTTCTTCTTCTTCTATTCTAAGTTTCTATCTTATCTATTCTCACCCTCTAATTTCTTTCATTAATTATCGGGATTTTTCGATGTTTGGTTAGTCGTCATCATGTTTATGTCGATAACCAAAGTCGACAAAAACCCGGGTCATTACAGTTGGTATCAGAGCATAAGGTTAAGTAATTACCTTGGCTCTGTGGCGTGACTCAGTAGAGATGGGGTTAGTAATACCCTAGATTGAGTTTGAGTGTATATATATACGAGTGTGTATTTGTTATTCGATATAAAATAATTTTATATTGTGGAGATTTATTGGTTGAGTTGTATATGAGTTCTGGTCGATCAGTTTGATCCACTGTATCGGTAGGAGTTGGTAAACACTTGAATACGATGAACCGTCATGGTATGTTTTGAAGAGGGTAAACGAAATAATTTTGCTCCAAATTATATTTTGATATAAAGGATTTATATTGGAATGATTATAATATGTTGAATGTATTGGTTGTTATTATAATCGAATAAGATTATAAGAATGTGAAAGGGTTATGTAAATAGCCGATCAGAATTCAGGTAAGCATAACGAAATGAATTAAATCTGAATTTAAAACAGAATTGAATTAAAATTCTGGAAAATTAGATAAGTGTTTGTAAATGGATTTGGATTAAAAGAAATAAGGAAAATTTAAGATTCTGGGAGACTTTAAATTGTTTCACAAGCAGTGTGAATTATATTTTGAAACGAATTTCAAAGTGGAAATGTTTAGAAATGGTTTTATAGTATTGAACTCACTTCGATCGCTGGAAAATAGATTCTGATGATGACAGCTGCATCATCAGTATTCATTTTCGAGTTGTAAGTGACGAATTACTACCAGAGATACTGTTTTGAATTTTGGGAAAGACAAGTTGTGTTGAATTTCAAAAAGGAAAGTTTGATTTTCAAAAAGAGTAAACTGTTTAAAAAAACTCCCAGGGAAAGACTGTTTGAATTAAAAACAAATTTAACTGCAATTTTTGAAATCAATTTTGAATTAAAGTAAAGCCAGTAAATTGGTAACTGAGATTGAATTAGAATGATATCAAGACAAATTGGATTGTGAGATTTAAATTTGAAGTGTACTGATGTGATAATCAAGTTAAGAGTTGGGAATCGAGAATGAAACTCGAGTTTGAAATGATGTTTGGCTCGGATATAAGCGAATGGTTGTGTTGTGGATAAAAATAGATTGGAAATTGACTGGGATGACCCTTGTATCCGCTGAATTGATAACAGGTGGAAAGGATATAATGATATGCCGACAAAAGGTACAAGTTTATATTTCTATTGGATATAAGATTTATGAGCCGAATTGGCAAGCCGCTTGGCTGTTTGATTTTCTTTTGGGTTGGAGATGACCCAGAGAGGTGAGTTGGAGTTTGAACGATTGACCAGTACAAAGGAGGTGCTGGCGAAATTTTTCGAAAAGTTAAGGAGTAAGAAAATTTTCAGGATTTTTGGAAATTTTCGTTGATAAGAATTAATTAATAATTTAATTGAAATTAAATTGGTTCAGTTGAAACTGAAGTTAAGAAATGAACAAATATGTTCTAACCAGTCGATAGGGTCGTTCTCTACCTTAGCAATTTCGAGGACGAAATTATTTTAAGTGGGGAAGATTGTAATTACCCACATTTGCAGAGGTATTATAATTAATTTATTTAATTATATAAATAGTGATATAGTGAATTAAATGGTGGTTTAATTAAATAATGGTAAATATTTAATTAAAATAATAATTAAATAATATATTTAATTCTGAAATAATCAGAATTGGCTGAAATGACAATATGGTGTGAATCAGATCATCTATGATATTTAATTCAGTTTAGAATTGAATTAGAATAATGAATATATTTAAATAACGACAGTTTGAACATATAATTATATTATAAATAAAATCGAGCTCGAAATGGCGCTACAGTTCGTAAATTGGCGATTCGAACTTCAGCTGAATGTACAGGATTCATTTTAAGCCGGATTTCTGTGAAACAAGAAACGTGTGGAGCTAGTGGAGTATATCTTTCTAGTGGAAGAGAAAAATAGGGATTTCGTCATGTAGATTTTGATGTACGTCCAAATCAAATTTTAGAAAAGTCGATGTGGAATTCCTTTATAATTTATAAAGGAATTATTTATATTTTAAAAAGGAATTTCAATATAAATCGAAGATCGGGTTGACCCAGAATTGAAATATCGATTTAGAAATACATATAAGATTTTTCTGAAGATGTATAGTATTCCACTGTGAATATAGACGATAATATTTATTTTTAATATTTTATTTAATTATTTTTAAATATATTTATATATTTAAATGGGTCGTTCAGAGCTTTAAAAATAGCCACTTTTGCAAACGAAGTCGGAATTCGACGAAACTAATTTTGTTGGATCCGCAATGTTAAATTATTGCTAGATGGCAGTTTTCGTGATTTTTAGAGTCACTGTGTGGCCGTACGGATTTTTAGGGTGAAAACAGTCAGTATTTTGATAGTTAAAAATACGCTGTGTGAGCAAACGGAGTCGGAATTCGACGAAACCAGTTTCGTTGGGACCGTAAGGTCGAGAGGTAGCTGTATGTCCAGTTTGGGGATTTTTGGGTATCGTATGTAATCACGAGAATTTTTAGAAAGCAAAATGAATATATAAATGAGAATATACCGGGAATATTCCTTTTATAAAATATCTAGATATATATTTTTCCTTTAAATAACCCTTAACTGAAATTCCTAAACCTAATTTCAATTCGCTTCCTCTGGTCAAACGTGCAGCCACAGTTTTGGTTCCTCAAACATTTTCGTGAATTCATAAATTCATAACAAATGGAATAAAATTCCATAAATCCTCAAACAAATTTCGTTCGCCTTCATTGGGTAAGAGCTTCGCGCTCCTATGGATTCTGCAGAGCTCGGTGCCTTTTTCGATTTACTGGGAACATACACTGAAGGCTAGGGCTCGATTTCGCTCGAAATTGGAGGAGTTTGGTGTGGATTTGATTTCGTTTTTGGATTGAGGATGGAAGATAGTAGTTGTTTGCAATTTTTGGGAATTTTTAGAAAACAAAAATGTCGATGGTTTACTGTAGGCGGGCTCGACGTCAGAAATTGATGGCGTAGTGCGAGTTGGGCATTAGTGGTATGAGGAGGAAGAGAACGAGATAAGGAGAGGGGTGGTGGTTTCTGTTGTTGATTTCGTCGAAGGATGAAGGTGCGGTGGGAGTGGGAAGTTGCGGCAATGTCATGATGTGTTTACTGGAGCGTGGTCTATGTAATAGGAGAGGGAGAAGCACTGTGCGGGTGGGCTTGGTCTAAATGGGCCGATGGTTTATAAAAAGGTTAAGGCCTAAATTATATAAGCTATGTTTAAGTTTAATTTAATTTAAATACGCAAACTTGAAAATGATATAACTTGATCATATGTGATCGAAATTCGGCGAAACAAGATCCGTTGGGATTGAATGGACGACGACTACACCATGGAACTGACTGGGAGTGGATTGAAGCTCGTTTGAATTTATGGCGAAATAAATTGTTTGATTCAAATCAAATAACAGCTTATCGTTCTTTAACGATGAACTGCCAAAGTGAGTAATTCTCACTAACTCTGAACAGTTTGTAATTTCATGTTGTATTTTTAGAACTGTTAGATATTGGCTGATTGACTGTGTGTTGACTGTTTGATTGAACTACTGGTCATTTAGTTGAATTTCTATATTTGTAATAACCCGGAAATCCGAGCCAATTTAAAATTTTTATTTTGGCAATTTTAACGAATTTTGAATATTTAAAATGAATTATTTTAAATAATAATGACGAGAAATTTATTTTGAATACAATTCGAACGTATATATTATATAGATCGTCGTTAGAATATAAATAATTATTTTAAATTATAAAAGGAATTGAAAATGGCGCGGTAGTTCGATAATTCGATTTCAAAATTCAAATGAATGTACCGGGTTCAAAATAAACCAGATTTTAGTGAAACCAAAAATGGTTGAATCTATTTGAGAATATCTTTCCAACGAATCCAAAAAATTGAAATTTCATAGCGGGAATCAAAAGTTGTGTCCAGTTGAAAATTCAGAATAGTCGCTATGGAATTCTGGCCCTTAAAAATGGAAATTTTGCAAACGACCTCGGAATTCGACGAAACCACTTTTGTTGGATCCATGATGTTAAGTTATTGCTAGGTTTCAAATTTCATAATTTTTCGAATCAATATGTGAGCGTGGCAAAGGAAAACGTGTTTGACCAGTTTTAGTTGATTTTAATCGACTGGAAAATGACAATTTTTCAAACGGTCTCAGAATTTGACAAAATTAGTTTTGTTTGGACTGCATCGTCAATACAAAGCTAGAAAATATTTTTCGGGAATTTTTCTAGTTAGTGTGTGGCCCTAGTAAATTGAAATGTGCGTTCAAATTCAATATATAGAGTTATATTTTGATTTTGACGAAAACTGATCGAAACACCCAACGATACATATCCCAATTGTGTTCGGAATGGGGGTAATAAGCTAGGGACGACAGGCGGTGGGTCTCGTTTAGAGGCCGAAATTAAAAGTTACTTTTTGAATTAAAATAATTATATATATATATATATTATAATATATACACTCCTCCCTCTTATCTCTCTCTCTCACTTCGTTCACAAATAAAAAAAAGAAATGGGGAAAATCGCGCCTCCACCGCCAGTGGACTGCCGCGTCGGCCCTCCCCACGACCGCCGCACCACCAAGGACCCCGCCACCTTCCTCCTCTTCCCTCCTCTCGCTCCCTCTTCCTCCCACCGCGAAAACCCCCAACGCCTGAAACCAACCGTCGTGGCCCACCCCCTTGCCGCGCCCTCCTGGACACCAGCGCCGTGTCGAGGGCCCACCACTGACTCCGACGAAGCCGACCCCCCCTGTCCTCCTCTTAAAGCGCTGACGCCACCGCTCCCCTAGCCCACATCGACAACGCGCCGGATCCGCCTCCACCATCCTCCAATCGCGAGATCCGCACTACCTCCGGTCAAACGCAGCAAAACTCCCCTCCCCCTTTTTATTCAAAACAAAGGTAAATTCTATTTACTTCATTTTATTTCGGTTTCTTTAATTATTTACCTATATATATAATTGAAAATAAAATAATGATTTTTAAATAGAAAAGATCGTATTTTTAACGATGAAAAGATCGTATTTTTAACATAGGAAAGACGAGATTTTTAAATTGTTAAAGACGAGATTTTTAAAGTGTTAAAGACGAAATTTTTATATATTGAATAGCGAAGTAAAAATTCGATTTTTATATATTGAATAGCAAAGTAAACATTCGATCTTTATTATGTAGGTGGTATAAAAATATAATTTTTATACATGTAGAGTAATAAAAATATAATTTTTATTATATTGCTAGCAAGATAAAAATATATTTTTTATCATGGAAGTAGGCGTTGTAAAGGAGTGATTTTTACATATGTAGCAGTGATATAAAAATAAGATCTTTATATATAAAAATATAATTTTTATATAGAGAAGAGCGTGATAAAAATATAATCTTTATTATATGAACACCGTTGTAAAAATAGAATTTTTATCTATACAGTAGCGGTATAAAAAATAGAATTTTTATATACATAGCAACAATATAAAAATGTGATTTTTATATATGTAGTGGCACGGGCAACGAAAGTGACAAAAGGCGAGAACAGCGAAGATTCCTACATATGAAGAGTCGTGGCGTTTGGATTAGCTAATCGGTGAGAACTTCTCACTTTAAATTTTATTTTCTATTTATAAAAATATAAGCTAGGATGCAGACGGTGTTTAGTAGCACCCGACACCCGTCATCCACGGACCATGGATGGCTTGTATGTTTGATTTTGATGTGTAGTTGATTGTGTGATGTGAAATGAAATAAAAATATTTATATAGTTAAAAAATATTTTTATAGTTAAAAATAGAATTTTTAACGGGTATATGAAATGAAATAGATATTTATAAACAAATCGGAGATTTGTTTATATACACTGATTTGATTGATATTGATTGGGACGATAAATTTTACACATCGCCCAACTACACAAATAAAATCTGTGTTTGATTGTTTGAAACCCCACACGGGTATTGGGATGATATATGACAT
Source organism: Allium sativum (assembly GCA_030737875.1). Classification (NCBI taxonomy): domain Eukaryota; kingdom Viridiplantae; phylum Streptophyta; class Magnoliopsida; order Asparagales; family Amaryllidaceae; genus Allium; species Allium sativum. Next base: position 807,167,370 of record CM060922.1, on the reverse strand, counting down.
ACACTAGTCCCAATGATTAGCTGTATGTCGATCGATTGATTGACAGACTGTGATAGGCATTGAATATTTATATTTGATGCTTATACAGTGTAGAATGCACTTTGGATGTTGGTTGATTATTTGTCATTGTTGATATATACATGCGTTGTATGGAAATCCATAGAAACAAAATCTATGGTAATTGATTGGGCCTCATTCCAGTTTTGAAAAAGAAATATTTGAAATAGAATATTTGAAATAGAAATATATGAAGCATTGTTGATTAGATTGACGCCATTTTGACGTGAACGATGTTTATATCGATTTTATTCATTTTTCAATGAATATTGGAATTGATTTGAAATTCGAAATAAATTGAATTGATTTGAAATTCGAATTATATTGAAAAGAATTGAAATTCGAATTAAATTGAAAAGAATTGAAATTCGAATTAAACTGAATAAGATTGAAATTCGAATTAGATTGAAATAGAATTGAAATCGTTTTGAATTGAGTTTAAAACGTATTGAAATTGAACTGAAAATCGATTTGAATTGAAATCAATTTGAAATGAATTTAAAACGAATTTGTAAGGGAAAATTCAATTTTGATTTGAATTTGAAAAAGAAGTTGAAATAATTTTGAAAACGAATTTAAAACGATTTACAAAATAAGTTTTAAAAGGAAATCGACGAAGTATATATTATATATATTATATATATAATATAATGGCCTGAATAGAAAGCGCTGCGCCGCGGCAGTTCGCGAATTTCGACCATTGACTTCGAATGGATATTACGGGAGATCCGACCGTCGGATTCTCCTAAAACCGGAACCGTTGGGTTTGTATCGAAAAGAGCTTTCTAACGAATGTGAGAAATTAGAAATCTAATGGTTGGATTTGGAATTATGTCCAAATCAAATTTGGAAAAGGTCGTTGTAAGTGCAGTTTGATGGCCGTTGATGGAAATCGACTGTACGAGCCTTGATAAAGTTATTAAAAATATCAATAATTTGTGTAAAATCATAAGAAGTGATTTGGGAAGAATTAAGATGAAAAACTCCATATTTGAAAAGATAAAAATATATTTTTATCGAAATGACCTAGTTTTGAAGTAGAATAATAATTTATTTATTTTTAAAATAAATAAATAGGATTTGAAATGATTTTGAAATATAACCATAATTTCCGATAATTGAATTGGAAGGGATTTGAATCGAAATTGTCTTTGGAATATTTCGATGTTGGATTTCGTGATGATACAGATATTGTTATGGGAATTTGGAAGATATATTAATATCGTTATTTCCAATACGATATTTGTTGGTCGTAGAATTTGATATTGAATATAAGCCGGTACATTTTCTATTCAGAGCCTTGTATTTAATATCGAATGGGATTTGGGGTTGTCGTGAATGGCGTCCTCATTAACACTGTTCTTAAACCCAGTTGAGAAAAAGATTAAATCTTTTTATTTAGATTTAATGAAGTGTACCAATTAAATAATATTTAATTGGAATTGAATTGGTATTGATTTTGGGTTTATCGTGAACAGTGTTTTAAATAAGACTTGTTCTTTAACCCGATAATTAATGGAATGTGATTTTGGGTTTATCGTGAACCGTTTTTTAAATGACACGGATTCTTTAACCCAGTAAAAAAATTAAAACTAAATGGAGTTTTAATGAATCTTTAATTAGATTGAAAAGATCGAGAATGGAGTATCGCCAGTTTTACTCCAGGCGATAGTTAAATCTTTAATTAGACTTGAACGTGAAATGGTAATTGAATTTACCGATAACACCGTGGTGTTAGATATGAAGTATTACCAGTTTTACTTCATGGGATGAATAGGTTGGGATTGGGAAACTAAAATAAATGATTACTTCGGTGTGGTTCGCTAATCCCAACTAGTTTGAATTGATATTCAAAGGAGATTAAAGAATAAATTTAAAGAATTTTCTTTGATAAAATTAATGGGAACCTTTCCTAAAATATAAGAATATTTTAACAAAAGAATATTCTGAATTGGAATGAGGCGTATGTTGTGTTTGTGTAACACGTGTTTATTATATATATACGCGAGTTATTCAGAAAGACCGGGTTTATCCCATTCTGAATAACTGATTCGACGTGGTGTCGAAGATAAAGACGGTGGTTGAAGACCGGAGGTCTTCACGTCGTTTGGGTGGTTACTAATTATCTTGATTGGGCCGTACACCCAAGAGGAGGGAATCAGTTAGTGGTTGTCCAGACGTACTTGGAGATCGATGGATATGCGGGGTACTAGGTGCCTCCGGTTTCGTTCAGACCCAGAACGGACTTGTAATTGGACTGTGTGTCTGACATTGGATATCATTCTGTGTGATTGATGGATATCGGTTGCATGGAGTGGTTTGCCTGTGTGGCATGCTAAGATGTAAATGATCAAGGCTTCTGTTGAAAAGCAGAGTCTTGTGGTTGATGATCAAAGCACAGCCTGTGTGGCATAGCTTTGTGTAGCGTGGATTCGCGAGCCTCACACCCCGGTTGTGAACTAAAAACGGGAGAAGGACCTCAGGGGGGACATGCGTTTCTTTCTAGCTAGAATTGGCGTCAGTTGTTTTACATGCCCTGACGAGTTTGACTTATGTGGTTGTTGCTGTTGCGAGGCGCCTCAGATATATCGGTGACTATGTGAAGCCGATGGAGTCATTCGTTGGCTCATTTACACCCCATAGGGTGGGGAAACGTAGTGTTCAGGCATTATAATCCACATCGGTGGACCGGCCCTGACGATCCAAGGGGCAGTTGCGGCTGTTCCTGAGACACGGGCTAGAGCGTCTCGAATCGGTAGAGGACTATCTTTTGCCTCGGTTCACAGATGGAAATCCAACTTCGAAATACGTGACATTTGCGGTTTTGATTGTAGAGCCTAGTATGGCGACATGATATATGGTACCCATGCCGTCTATGATTGATATTTATGATTGAAATTGTTTTAAACACTATACACTTATTATAGTAGCAAATGACTTGTTTTAAAACGTATCAAGCATGCTTTGGCTATTATAAGGGAAAACCCTATCCCCCGGCTTGCGTTACATTGTGTGATAGGACATGGGTCTTATAATAGCTTCATTTTTCTTTATTTAGCATTGCGCTATTGTTTTATGCACTAGTGTTCTTGGGAGGAAACATGTTCCGTGTTATACGCCGTGGTCCCTTGATTTACCTAACTTTAAAATAAAGATTAATAACCGTTTTAGTTCTCACACCAGTCCCATGACTGACCTGGAGTTTATTGTTTCAACCTAAACTCTGGGTGCCCTTATTTCGACACGGGCAGCTAGTAGTTTTTGTTTTGCAGATTTATATTCACAGGAACCTGGTTTACAGCTGGAACAATATCCGGAAAGCTTTGTATCCGTGTATCTTCTTCAGTTGTATTTTGTATTATTTTCCGCTGCTATGTAATGTATTGTAATCTCTGATATTTTTCTGTTGTGTAATATTCATTTATACTCTGTATATTCTTGTATTCTGATGGAATTGTTGTAATTAACAATGAAATGTTCTTCCGTCTGCGTTCTATTTTGTCGTGTTCTCAAAACAATCAGGCGTTTCGAACGGTCTGGGTCGGTTTAGCGACTGATTCGGATCGAGCGAAATTTCCGGTGGTTTTATTTTGGTATCAGAGCTTTGGTTTACAAAGCTCAGAGAACAAGACACATTAGAACCATATGAAAGAATTCATCAGATATTGGGTTAGTAATATCCAATTGGAATGACGCGTTAGAGATGGGATCAGTAGTATCCTAGAACGAGTGTGAAGAGTATATTTTTAAAGTGAAAACAAATTTTGTTTTGAAAATTTAAATCAATTATTCGTATTTGATTATTTATTTATATTGAGTTTGGACAATCCAGTATATAAAGATTTTGCATATACGCCTTGCAAACGTATATTCGAAGTTTGAATATACTGGATAGATATAGAATCACACTCTAGTCGCCCGGAGACGATTCTGATGATAGTCTAGACATCATCAGAATTGGTATTCGAGTTTCGAAGGTGTGATATCTATATATTTCCATTAGACTGGTGTGAGAACAAAAATTAGATAGGGCTTATTGTTGTGATTTGGCATCAAAAATGTGATTTTTGACTATATAACAAAATTATGTGTTTGAAATGCTAATCAACTAATTGATTGATGGTTGTGTTGTTTGATTACTGTTTGATTAATTAAATTTGAACCATATAGCCAATTTGAACCAAATAGTGAGTTGTATTGAAAATTAGTCGCATTTGCTTGCATATACATGTACTTACATTAAATAGGTCATAGCAAGGAGGCTAGAGAAGAGGAATAAAATTGTTTGCCCGACAAATAGGTACATGTTTAATGTTTTGTTTGGGTGATGATGATTTTGTGAGCCGATTGGCTACCCGCTTGGCTTTTCCTTTTTCTTTGGGATTGAAGAAGGCCATGGGAGGCTATATGAAATATCCCGAAGTCCCCGGTGCAGGGGAGGTTATGGAGAAATTTTTCGAAAATTTAGGGTGTTAGCCAAATTTTTGAAAAATTTGAAAAGTTCTTAGAAACTGAAAAGTTGAAGAACTTAAGCCGTAAAGTAAATAGTGAAAGTTGGGTTGATTTGTTAAACAACTTTCGGCTTCGTTCCTTTTCGGGGACGAAAAGTTTTAAGTGGGGGAGATTGTAATAACCCGAAAATCCGAGCCAATTTAAAAATTTTATTTTGGAAATTTTAACGAATTTTGAATATTTAAAATGAATTATTTTAAATAATAACGACGAGAAATTTATTTTGAATAGAATTCGAACGTATATATTATATAGATCGTCGTTAGAATATAAATAATTATTTTAAATTATAAAAGGAATTGAAAATGGTGCGGTAGTTCGATAATTCGATTTCAAAATTCAAATGAATGTACCGGGTTCAAAATAAACCGGATTTTAGTGAAACCAAAAATGTTTGAATCTATTTGAGAATATCTTTCCAACGAATCCAAAAAATTGAAATTTCATGGCGGGAATCAAAAGTTATGTCCAGTTGAAAATTCAGAATAGTCGCTATGGAATTCTGGCCCTTAAAAATGGAAATTTTGCAAATGACCTCGGAATTCGACGAAACCGCTTTTGTTGGATCCGTGATGTTAAATTATTGCTAGGTTTCAAATTTCATAATTTTTCAAATCAATATGTGAGTGTGGCAAAGGAAAACGCGTTTGACCAGTTTTAGTTGATTTTAATCGATTGGAAAATGGCCATTTTTCAAACGGTCTCAGAATTTGACGAAATTAGTTTTGTTAGGACTGCATCGTCAATACGAAGCTAGAAAATATTTTTCGGGAATTTTTCAAGTTAGTATGTGGCCCCAGTAAATTGAAATGTGCGTTCAAATTCAATATATAGAGTTATATTTTGATTTTGACGAAAACTGATCGAAATGATCGAATCAGCCTACGATACATATCCCATTGTGTTCAGAATGGGGGTAATAAGTTAGGGATGATAGGCGGTGGGTCTCGTTTAGAGGCCGAAATTAAAAGTTACTTTTTGAATTAAAATAATTATATAAATATTATAATATATACACTCCTCCCTCTTATCTCTCTCTCACTTCGTTCACAAAAAAAACGAAAGGGGGAAAATCGCGCCTCCACCGACAGCAGACCGCCGGGTCGGCCCTCTCCACGACCGCCGCACCACCAGGGACCCCGCCATCTTCCTCCTCTTCCCTCCTCTCGCTCCCTCTTCCTCCCACCGCGAAAACCCCCAACGCCTGAAACCAACCGCCGTGGCCCACCCCCTTGCCGCGCCCTCCTGGACACTTGCGCCATGTCGAGGGCCCACCACCTGACTCCGGCGAAGCCGACCCTCCCTGTCCTCCTCTAAAAGCGCTGACGCCGCCGCTCCCCTGGCCCACATCGACAACGCGCCGGACCGCCTCCACCATCCTCCAATCGCGAGATCCGCACTACCTCCGGTCAAACGCAGCAAAACTCCCCTCCCCCTTTTTATTCAAAACAAAGGTAAATTCTATTTACTTCATTTTATTTCGGTTTCTTTAATTATTTACATATATATATAACTGAAAATAAAATGATGATTTTTAAGTAGAAAAGATCGAATTTTTAACAATGAAAAGATCGTATTTTTAACATAGGAAAGACGAGATTTTTAAATTGTTAAAGACGAGATTTTTAAAGTGTTAAAGACGAAATTTTTATATATTGAATAGCGAAGAAAAAATTCGATTTTTAAATATTGAATAGCGAAGTAAAAATTCGATTTTTATATATTGAATAGCAAAGTAAAAATTCGATCTTTATTATGTAGGTGGTATAAAAATATAATTTTTATACATGTAAAGTAATAAAAATATAATTTTTATTATATTGCTAGCAAGATAAAAATATAATTTTTATCATGGAAGTAGGCGTTGTAAAGGAGTGATTTTTACATATGTAGCAGTGATATAAAAATAAGATCTTTATATATAAAAATATAATTTTTATATAGAGAAGAGCGTGATAAAAATATAATCTTTATTATATGAACACCGTTCTAAAAATAGAATTTTTATCTATATAGTAGCGGTATAAAAAATAGAATTTTTATATACATAGCAACGATATAAAAATGTGATTTTTATATATGTAGTGGCACGGGCAATGAAAGTGACAAAAGGCTAGAACAGCGAAGATTCCTACATATGAAGAGTCGTTGCGTTTGGATTAGCTATTCGATGAGAAATTCTCACTTTAAATTTTATTTTCTAGTTATAAAAATATATACTAGGATACAGACGGTGTTTAGTAGTACCCGACACCCGTCATCCACAGATCATGGATGGCTTGTATATTTGATTGTTTGATTTTGATGTGTAGTTGATTGTGTGATGTGATGTGAAATGAAATAAAAATATTTTTATAGTTAAAAATAGAATTTTTAACGGGTATATGAAATGAAATAGATATTTATAAACAAATCGGAGATTTGTTTATATACGCTGATTTGATTGATATTGATTGGGACGATAAATTTTACACATCGCCCAACTGCATAAATAAAATCTGTGTTTGATTGTTCGAAACCGCACATAGGTATTGGGATGATATATGACATAAACTAGTCCAAATGATTAGCTGTATGTCGATCGATTGATTGACAGACTGTGATAAGCATTGAATATTTATATTTGATGCTTATACAGTTTAGAATGCACTTTGGATGCTGGTTGATTATTTGTCATTGTTGATATATACATGCGTCGTATGGAAATCCATAGAAATAAAATCTATGGTAATTGATTGGGCCTCATTCCAGTTTTGAAAAAGAAATACTTGAAATAGAATATTTGAAATAGAAATATATGAAGCCGTGTTGATTAGATTGACGCCATTTTGACGTGAACGATGTTTATATCGATTTTATTCATTTTTCAATGAATATTGGAATTGATTTGAAATTCGAAATAAATTGAATTGATTTGAAATTCGAATTATATTGAAAAGAATTGAAATTCGAATTAAATTGAAAAGAATTGAAGTTCGAATTAAACTGAATAGAATTGAAATTCGAATTAGATTGAAATAGAATTGAAATCATTTTGAATTGAGTTTAAAACGTATTGAAATTGAACTAAAAATCGATTTGAATTGAAATCAATTTGAAATGAATTTAAGACGAATTTGTAAGGGAAAATTCAATTTTGATTTGAATTTGAAAAAAAGTTGAAATCGTTTTGAAAACGAATTTAAAACAATTTATAAAATACGTTTTAAAAAGAAATCGACGAAGTATATATTATATATATTATATATATAATATAATGGCCTGAATAGAACGCGCCGCGCCGCGGCAGTTCGCGAATTTCGACCATTGACTTCGAATGGATAGTACGGGAGATCCGGCCGTCGGATTCTCCTAATACCGGAACCGTTGGGTTCGTATCGAAAAGAGCTTTCCAACAAATGTGAGAAATTAAAAATCTAAGGGTTGGATTTGGAATTATGTCCAAAACAAATTTGGAAAAGGTCGTTGTAAGTGCAGTTCGATGGCCGTTGATGGAAATCGACTGTACGAGCCTTGATAAAATTATTAAAAATATCAATAATTTGTGTAAAATCATAAGAAGTGATTTGGGAAGAATTGGGATGAAAAAGTCCATATTTGAAAAGATAAAAATAGATTTTTATCGAAATGAACTAGTTTTGAACTAGAAAAATAATTTATTTATTTTTAAAATAAATAAATTGGATTTGAAATGATTATGAAATATAACCAGAATTTCCAATAATTGAATTGGAAGGGATTTGAATCGAAATTGTCTTCGGAATATTTCAATGTTGGATTTCGTGATGATGCAAATATTGTTATGGGAATTTGAAAGATATATTAATATCGTTATTTCCAATACGATATTTGTTGGTCGTAGAATTTGATATTGAATATAAGCCGGTACATTTTCTATTCAGAGCCTTGTATTTAATATCAAATGGGATTTGGGGTTATCGTGAATTGTGTCTTCATTAACACTGTTCTTAAACCCAGTTGAGAAAAAGATTAAATCTTTTTATTTAGATTTAATGAAGTGTACCAATTAAATAATATTTAATTGGAATTGAATTGGTATTGATTTTGGGTTTATCGTGAACAGTGTTTTAAATAACACTTGTTCTTTAACCCGATAATTAATGGAATGTGATTTTGGGTTTATCGTGAACCGTGTTTTAAATGACACGAATTCTTTAACCCTGTAAAAAATTTAAAACTAGGTGGAGTTTTAATGAATCTTTAATTAGATTGAAAAGATCGAGAATGGAGTATCGCCAGTTTTACTCCAGGCGATAGTTAAATCTTTAATTAGATTTGAACGTGAAATGGTAATTGAATTTACCGATAACACCGTGGTGTTAGATATGAAGTATTACCAGTTTTACTTCATGGGATGAATAGGTTGGGATTGGGAAACTAAAATAAATGATTACTTGGGTGTGGTTCGCTAATCCGAACTAGTTTGAATTGATATTCAAAGGAGATTAAAGAATAAATTTAAAGAATTTATCTTTGATAAAATTAATGGGAACCTTTCCCAAAATATAAGAATATTTGAATAAAAGAATATTCTGAATTGGAATGAGGCGTATGTTGTGTTTGTGTAACATGTGTTTATTATATATATACGCGAGTTGTTCAGAAAGACCGGGTTTATCCCATTATGAATAACTGATTCGACGTGGTGTCGAAGATAAAGACGGTGGTTGAAGACCGGAGGTCTTCACGTCGTTTGGGTGGTTACTAATGATCTTGATTGGGCCGTACACCCAAGAGGAGGGAATCAGTTAGTGGTCGTCCAGACGTACTTGGAGATCGATGGATATGCGGGGTACTAGGTGCCTCCGGTTTCGTTCAGACCCAGAACGGACTTGTAATTGGACTGTGTGTCTGACATTGGATATCATTCTGTTTGATTGATGGATATCGGTTGCATGGAGTGGTTTGCCTGTGTGGCATGCTAAGATGCAAATGATCAAGGCTTCTGTTGAAAAGCAGAGTCTTGTGGTTGATGATCAAAGCACAGCCTGTGCGGCATAGCTTTGTGTAGCGTGGATTCGCGAGCCTCACACCCCGGTTGTGAACTAAAAACGGGAGAAGGACCTCAGGGGGGACATGCGTTTCTTTCTAGCTAGAAGTGGAGTCAGTGGTTTTACATACCCTGACGAGTTTGACTTATGTGGTTGTTGCTGTTGCGAGGCGCCCCGGATATATCGGTGACTATGTGAAGCCGATGGAGTCATTCGTTGGCTCATTTACACCCCATAGGGTGGGGAAACGTAGTGTTCAGGCATTATAATCCACATTGGTGGACCGGCCCTAACGATCCAAGGGGCAGTTGCGGCTGTTCCTGAGACACGGGCTAGAGCGTCTCGAATCGGTAGAGGACTATCTTTTGCCTCGGTTCACAGATGGAAATCCAACTTCGAAATACGTGACATTTGCGGTTTTGATTGTAGAGCCTAGTATGGCGACATGATATATGGTACCCATGCTGTCTATGATTGATATTTATGATTGAAATTGTTTTAAATACTATACACTTATTATAGTAGCAAATGACTTGTTTTAAAACGTATCAGGCATGCTTTGGCTATTATAAGGGAAAACCCTATCCCCCGGCTTGCGTTGCATTGTGTGATAGGACCTGGGTCTTATAATAGCTTCATTTTTCTTTATTTAGCATTGCGCTGTTGTTTTATGCACTGGTGTTCTTGGGAGGAAATATGTTCCGTGTTATACGGCGTGGTCCCTTGATTTACCTAACTTTAAAATAAAGATTAATAACTATTTTAGTTCTCACACCAGTCCCATGACTGACCTGGAGTTTATTGTTTCAACCTAAACTCTGGGTGCCCTTATTTCGACACGGGCAGCTAGTAGTTTTGGTTTTGCAGATTTATATTCACAGGAACCTGGTTTACAGCTGGAACGATATCCGGAAAGCTTTGTATCCGTGTATCTTCTTCAGTTGTATTTTGTATTATTTTCCGCTGCTATGTAATGTATTGTAATCTCTGATATTTTTCTGTTGTGTAATATTCATTTATACTCTGTATATTCTTGTATTCTGATGGAATTGTTGTAATTAACAATGAAATGTTCTTCCGTCTGCGTTCTATTTTGTCGTGTTCTCAAAACAATCAGTCGTTTCGAACGGTCTGGGTCGGTTTAGCGACTGATTCGGATCGAGCGAAATTCCCAGTCGTTTTAATATTGTTTCTGTTTAACAGAATATATCATATGGAACTGAAAGTGATGTTGATTTTATTGTGCAACATCTATGGATGCAGGGAAACAAGTTGGAGGAATCCGACTGGATTCCTTAAGAGTTATTTTATTGTTTTCATATATTGTGATATATGACGTGATTTATAATCTGTTGTTGATTTTATGTGTATGGACGATATTGGACATCGTAACTTGATATGTTAAACACCATAACATACCGTAATATTGGAAAGAGAATATTTATAAAAAGAGAATATTTATAAAGATAATATTTATAAATAGAATATTTATAAATAAGATTTTTTAAATGGGATATTTATAAATAGGAAATATGTTTAAGTAGAAATATTAGGAGGGGAAATCTTTGTAAATGGAATATTTATAAAGTGAATTGTTTATTTAGTAAATAAATAAGATAAGATAATGGATTATTTATTTGTAAAATAAATAGGATGAGATAAGGAGATATGTATTTGTATAAATAAATAGAATTAAAAGGAGATATTTATTTGTTAAATAAATAGAGTTAAAGGGGAGTTATTCGAATATAGAGATAATCAGTTAGAGTTAATCAGTTGGAGTTAATCAGTTAGAGTTAATCAGTTAGAGTTAACCAGTGAGTTAATCAAATAGAGTTAAACAAGATTAGAAACTGACTAGAGATTTGTTAAGTTGGATAGTTTTCTGAGTATCGATCTGATGTTGGTTTCGGCCTTCGGGGTTTATACTTAGAGAATTGTTCTCCTACTAGTTTACAGTCAGGGACTGATAGTTGTGAAATGATAGTGATATGTAAATAAGCTATGGAAATGTTTTCCAGTGTTAACGTATATTTTCTAAACATAGAAAATAAGGAAATATATATATATATATGATTGATTGATAGAATTTCCATCTGGAGATAATAACGTTGTTTGCACACTTGTTTTTCTTTGATGGTTAAATCACAGACTATCGAAGTTTTGTCCATTTTAACGTTGTTAATATGGAGAGACCGGTTGGATTATTATCCAAAGAACCACTCTGTATTGGCATAAGCGTTGCGAATCATATATACCAAAGATAATTGAAGACGGAGTAAAGTGCAAGGGCTATTGTATAAGTCTTAGATAAAAGTGCCTAAGATGGATATACTGAATAGTACCTTCGGTTCATCCTGTTCCTAGATGACTTGTATGGATGAATGTCTGACAAAGTATTTCCAGAAAGGTCACGTACATTGATTTCTTCAACTGTACCAAGAGTGGAAGCAGAGAAGGAAACTTCTTTAGCTAACACGTATTGTACTGTTGTAGACGTCAATTAGTGATTTTCGATGGATCTAACAATGTGACATTCGAAGTGAATCTGATGTGATGATAAGGCGTAACCTCAAGCCTCATCAACTGGTAAATGACAGAAATCGGGTAGGTAGCATGGCTATGTAGGTCGCACCTATTAGGGTGTATAATCACCTGATCTAGAGTTTCATTTATTTCTAAAATCTATTGTTGATGTTGTCCCATTCGGGAAACGGTTGCTGATCCCAACCGTTGGTGATATACATTCGATACACTGAAGCGAAATGAGTGGTCGGTCATGTGTGGTCGGGTTGCAAGATGTTCTTGTTGAACCTAGTATATTCCTCTCTAGAGGTACATTAGCGAAAGGTGGTTCCATACCTTGTCATAGTTGGAAATCCATTACCCAATACGTGCTTGCGGTTTTGATTGTATACTATATATGTAGAACGTGAGATGAAAGCGTTTCTGCTAGAGGATTATTATATTGTTTTGATAGACATTATTATAATATCAAAAGGTTTTGATATAAAGATATTTTGGATTCTCGTAAGGGAAAAACCCGTTCTGTTATACGGCGTGGTCATATGAGATATTGTTTACTTGTTCAAACCGTTTAAAATTGTTTTACTCATACCAGTCCCATGACTGACCCGGAGTTTATTTTGTTTTGTTTTCCCTAAACTCTTGGGTGCCCAATTTTGTACGGGCAGTCAAGTAGTCAGGAATTTACAGATACATGAAGAGCCGGAGCAGGAGGCTTCAGGATCATATAGCTATAGTTATTTTCCGTTGTGTTGTAAGTGCTGTACTTTGATAATGATGTATATTCAAGTACAGATGTATATTTCAAGTTATGTTATATATATTATATGTTATTCGTTCCGCTGTGAGGTTCGTGTTACTCTGATGTAGTGTTCTTCTTCTTCTATTCTAAGTTTCTATCTTATCTATTCTCACCCTCTAATTTCTTTCATTAATTACCGGGATTTTTCGATGATTGGTTAGTCGTCATCATGTTTATGTCGATAACCAAAGTCGACAAAATCCCGGGTCATTACAGATATGTTTCGTTAAGCTCTTCATTCGGAATCCTTCGGACTGCTCCTAAATGCACCTCGGTATTTGTTAGGCTGTATGTTTAATCTTTCATCATACGTTTAGATTATCTTTTCTTTTCTTATATTATAACACTGATTGTCATCTACTACACAATTCTTTCTATTTTGGGCCTTATTCATTTTCTTGTTAAATCAATCCAAGGTTTAAGTTTTAACTATAATAAGCCCTTTCCATTTACAATTCTCGTGTTATAATTTTAGTTGCAAATGTCCAAATTTGCCAAATTCATGCCTTTTTCCTTTTTAATACAAATCTATAATTTGTACACATGTTTACTGTCAATTTTGTTATCATTTATTTAATCCATGTTTGCTAAGATACACACTTTTGTTTTATTTTTCGCACGCATTAAAATGATTAAGTTTGCATCTTTCTAATTAACATTTACATAATTTGACCATTCCAGTACATATGCAATTTGTTACTAAAAAACTATATATAATTAAACTATTAATGTTTGTGTTTATTTTTTCCCTTTTCTTCTTTCTTTTATTTATCTTTTTCTTAATTTAGCGTAATTACAGGCTTTTCTTAGGGAGTATTTTACCCCACTTTGTTGTTTACAAAACTGTATTATAATATATTTCCTTATTTGAATACTAATACTTCGAACCGTAAAACTTAATTGTAAGGTATTTCTTGTTTCTTTTCTTGATTTTTGGATTAGGGGAATATTATAGTAACCTCCCTATTTTGCACTACCCCCTTTCCTGTGATCTTAACCTTGCGACTATTTTACTTCTTCCTTATAATATTAAATTATGGAAACACACCCACTTTTCTGACTAACCAACTAACCTTATACTAACTTGTTCATTGAGTTCCCCTTTTCTTTTATTCCTAAATTTATGATACATTTTTGTAAATGTCCTATTTTTAATACATTGTATGCTTATGACTTTTTCCACAAAACCACAATCTCAATATATAACCAGCTAATTTGGTTTTATTTCACCATATTAATAATTTTCTTATAAGCATGCTTTTACTATTCACATCTTAATTAGAGTAAATTTTCTGCAAAATAATTTCCGTAAACAATTTATATAGATTCAATAATAAATGGAAATCAAATGACATTATATAGAATTAGCATAAAAGAATGTAATTTAAATCAAATGGCCTGAAAAAGCGCTCCAAGTTTTAGTTCTGATCGAAATCCAGATTTACCATCGTAGACTTTACCCTTTGTAAACCTGCTTAAATCTACAAACTACAATATACACGGATTTATAGATTTGGATCTAAATGAAAAGAGAATATGGTAACTAAAATCAAATATGAAGAACTTACTTCATACGAATAGAGAAAATTTGGGTATAAAAACTTCTAAATCTACAGTTTGTACCTCTATATCTTGAATCAGAAAACCTAAATTTAATATTTTCAATTTCTGAAGAATTGGAGGAGAAAGGGAATGAAAAAGATTCCACGTTCACTCAGAATAATTTAAGTTTTGCAGCCTAGCCCTTCTCATTTATTTATAAATGTCCAAAAAAGCATGTCCATTCATGTTTAAACTGAGAAAGAGTTCACCGTGAAATGCACCATAACATGCCATTTTTGGACGTGGTAGGTCGACATATGGGTCAACCTAACCTATATGTGGGTCGACACATTGGTCGACCCAACTCATAGGTAGGACAATCCAAATGCATTTACACGCATTTTCTATGTGTCTTTCCGTCTTTTGTTCTAGTGTACTTAATTCCAGTGTTATTATTTTTGGATGTTGATTTTTATTTCTGGTTTTAATTGATTTTATTCCTTTTCTATGCGCTCTTAATTTTAAATATGAATGCATAATATTTCTGGAATTAATACATACATATATTTCTTAAAAATATTTACCACGTATAATTATTTTTTAAAACAAAACCTCAAATGTTTATAACTTTTCCATACAAATTCCATTCGGAATATATTGTATATGTAAATTAATTAGAAAATCACTATGAATGCTATGGCATAAGTTTCGAGCTCAGATTCTAACAATTCGAAAAATGTCTATTTTCACAATTAACAATTTATGTAATTATTTCAATTACTTTATTTCCTATGGAGTGTTACATTCTCCTACCCTTAAGGAAATTTCTCTCGTGAAATTTGGCAGGGTGAAATTATGTAATTCTCGCATAAACATATTTATCATGTGTACATCCAATTTTCTAACCATCCGAGCCACAGTGTAAAGTGCAATACACAATAATATACATGAATGCAAACAAATCTCTAAGAGGTACCTCCTATACAAATGCTTTTGTCTTTTTAAAATTTCATTTAAAACATGATGCACATAACCTAAATATACTTGTAATTTCTATAGGAATGCACATTTTCAAAATCAAAATGTGTTTTCGTCCAACTTTCCCACAATTCCAGAAAATAGAGGTCTAGTTCACCTAATTTTTCATCTAAACCATACCACTCAACTTAAATTATTCTAATTTCAGAAAATTTTAATTTCTCGAACTTGACTTCTTATGTTAGAAAAAGCTAGAAAACTGAAAATCTCACCTTTTCCTCTTTACTTTTACGCACCTCATTCCCTGTACTTGCAGCATATACTAAGTTTCTACCCTAAAATCCTAACTTTCCCAAAGTAAAGTTTTCATAAGAAAATTTTCTTTCTTAAATTTTTCTAGTTTTACTTTAGGGAACTTATCATTCTCTTACAGTTTTCCTTTATATGCAGTCATTGCTTTTGTCATTCATTTTTTTTACGTTTTGCCATTTTCCTTGTATTTTGTTCATTTTCTTTATTTTTTTATTCTTTTGTTACATCTTTGTGTTTAATTTCTTTTCTAAAGTGATCACAATAGGTTCACAAAAAAAGAAAATATCATACTAAAAGTAATGTTTGCACAACATGAATAAATATTGACACAGAAGTAAAATTCGTAAAACTAAAGAAGAACACATGAAGCCTACTAAAAAATGCCAACACATAACCATAGTACTAGCTCGTCAACCGTCGAAAGATAAGAGGTCTAGTGCCTAGTCCCACATAACAACAGATGTCACTAATAGAAGCATCCAGTCTGCTATGGTGCTCCTCCTGACATCTAGTACTCTCAAACGCTACTTGCTGCATCTAAGCAAACTACTCATGGAAAAAGAACAATTCACGTTGCAGCTGGGTTGACTACTGTTGTGTTTATTCTAGGTCTATCTGTGTTTGGGTAACTCTCTCTGTTCACGTAAAATATTCTGGTGCTTGCACGCTAATTGATCCTTCCTTTCAATTATGGCTCGCATCTAGCCTATCATATCCCATGGCTCATAGGTCCTTTAGCTCTCTAGGCCATGCGTCCACTGTGGTAGTTGTGAAGGCCCAACGCCTCTAAAACATGGATCAAAATACTGGGGTCCCTGATACAAAGGAGACGATTCAATGTACCGCTTCTGTATCTCATCCTAAGGATCATGGTCATGCTTACGCTTGTCTCATGCATGAACTGCTCCTGCATAGGCTACAGGACTTGTAACAATGCTAGCTCAAGATGTATCCTCCCAGAGGCAGAGGAATCTATAATTAGGTTGGCATAAATGTAGAGGAATCTACAATAGGGTGGTTCTTTTCATTATCTATCTCTGCACTGCCTCTCTAAATATAATGGTACATGGGTTCAAAAGAGATGTTTATCCCTTAAGAATCATATGTGCATTGAAGGATTATGTGATAGCCCGCTCGCACCAGCCGGCATTTCCAATGGAACGAGCTGTGCTGATATCCGACCAGCACGGAACGGTCGTCAAGGAAAGGGAATTTGAAACTATGAATCATCGAAGAACCTATATGCGTGGAATAAAAAATAATAGTAACATAGCTTGACATAAAACAGGTGAGACAACGCATAAGCTGAAAACTAAATCATAACCATCATAGTAGCGGAAGTTAAAATACAGCTTATTACAACTTCATAATACTATCTCTAAAACAGAAGAAAGAGGTATACTACTAATGCCCAAACAGTGACCAGCAAAAGCACAGGAGAATATGTGTAAAATAATACGTGGAAGCCTCCTACTCATCTCCGGACAGCTACTCGTGCATAACCACCTAACCTGTCTCTAGTCTGCTCGTTTAAGATCACCTAGAGTAATAAGAAGAGGCATAAAACTCTGGATCAGACAGAAGTCTGGTATGAGCGATAAGCAACAAAAACAGAACAATAACAGATATACATAACCATACCTGAACCAGGACCTGCAACCAAAGAGTTAGCACAACAGGATGTACAATACTCTAAGGTGACACTAACACATGGTGTGAAAACAATGGGGAGGGGATGTGCATGTCATGGTGATAGCAAACATCAAACATATCAATCATCCTCTCATCTCTCACTCAGTGCATAAAGTATACGATATCCACCACTTTGATCAACCAATACTTTTCTATAATCACTTTGCCCTTGGGTGTCATAATAACCCCATTGCACTAATCCACAACCACTAATCCTTTGCTATGCCCACTTTGCCCCTTTGGAGTCATAACGACTCCACTGCACTAGCTCATAGCCATGCTACGATCACTTTGCCCCATTGGAGTAATGGTTACTCCACTGCACTGATCCATAGCCTAACATCCGTCTCTCAGTGGTGAATCAATGTTATGAACATCGATAACCCCTTTGCACGCGTCCCGTAGCAAAATTCAACTCACGAAGTTAACTCATGACTCCCGTCTGGATCCTTAGTTCTAACCTCCTATTTGGAGTACCTTTGAATCTCAGGTTTTAGTCTCCCCTAGTTCATGGTTCAGTTTCCATTCGGTTAAAGATACGCAGCAGCTCACGGTTCGGGGTACACTCAGCTCATGACAACATGGTCTGCTCGTGGCAATCGGTTCGTGAAACCTGATCTGGTCCAGCTCGTGGAGGTGGTACGTGATCAGGTGGCTCGTGGTGCTCCATTCTGGTTCGTGACCTTGTTTGTTCGTGAGGGAAACACCAGCTCGTGATCCTCCTCCCTAACTCGGCTCGTGGATGGTCCCTGCTCCGGTTCGTGACTCAAGATCGTGGCCCAAGCACCAGGTCAGCTCGTGGTTGCATGCTCGGCTCATGAAGGGTGCCTCACAGATGGAGGGGGTCGGTTCTGATAGTTCTTCACGATCGGGGTGGGGGGAGGGGGTTTGACCAATTTCTGCAACTATTCCAGCAAGCAATTTACGCTATACAACGGCTCGATCATTCTGACTTTACTAAGAAATCACAAAGCATACCATACAGTAATAACAACATGCATAATCAACCATAAACACCAAAAAAACAATATGACATGTTTATAAGGATCAAACATACCCAAAAACCCATGTTTTCCCCTTAATCATGTTTAATCAAATCTAACATTAGGATTAGCAAAACATGTCCAAATTAACCCAAATTTCTAACAGAAGCATAAAATAATATTTAAGAATTTCTACATATTCTTCCTGATTTTTATAGTGCATAATTTCGTTAATTAACACTAATCACCTCTAATTAGCCGTAATTAGTGAAAAACAATGCAAATCACTCACCTTAGCCACAAATTAATCTTAGATCTAAAAATATCTCTGATATGATTCGAATCCCAATGCAACACAGCAACTCTATGTCTAATTCGATGTTGATTTGCCTTGATTTGGTGTTGATTAGCTTAATAGATGATTAAACGGTGATTTGGGAGTGATTTAGAAGGTGGAGGCCATGGCTTGGGTTAGAGAAATATTTTAGGCGGCTGAGAAAATGAAAATGAGATCGTTTCCTATGATTTCAGCCTCCCTATAACCCTAACCCCAAAATGGGTTATGGGCCCATCTGCTAATTACCTACTAAGCCGGCTTAAGTAGTTTCTCACCTTCTAAACCTTGTTTCAGCCATATCTCCCAAACGGTAAGTCCGTTTGGTCAATGTGACCGCTCTACGGAAAGGTAAACCATCATCTGAATCCAATGGAAGTGGTTTCAGGTCCAAACTCCTTACCGATCAAAAGTTATAGGCAAAACAAGATTCGCTAGGGAAAAACGGTCATTTAAAAATCGGCAAAAATCGTGAACATGGGAAATGAACCCACTAGTCATTCCCAAAAGTTACATGACCATACGACCTTATGTAAAAAAGAGATAAATATTCTACGATCCTATGATGCATAGAATGTGGGTCATTACATTCTCCCCCCACTTAAGAAATTTCATCCCCGAATTTCCTTAACCAAACATACAAGGTTACTCCACATGCCTATCAGCCATTTACAAATAATCAAACATACATAATAGCACAACAATTTTATCCTAGCATGCGGGATAACTAAATCGCAATTAAAACCTTACTAGGCAAAGAGTTCTGGATACGACTTCTTTATGTTCTCTTCTGTTTCCCAAGTACAGTCGTTCTCATTATCACCCATTGGACCTTCACTAATTTCACCGTCTTCCGCTGAAGTTGCTTCGTATCGTACTCAGCAATACGAATTGGCCTGCGGTTCCCAACCGCCTTGGGTTCTACCTCTATATCGTCCAACTGATCTGGTGAAATAGTAATACCAGGGTCGTGCACTAACCTCCTTAGTTGGGAAACATGAAATACGTTGGGAACTCCTGCCATCTTGTCAGGCAACTCAACTTTATACGCCAAATTCCCAACTTGCTTCAGAACTGGAAATGGATCAACAAACCTTGGTGCTAACTTGCCCCTCCTACCAAAACGAATCACGCTCTTTAACGAAGAAATCTTGACAAACACCAAGTCGCTAACAGGGAATTTCAAGTCTCTTCGCCTTTTATCAGCATAACTCTTCTGCCTATCTTGGGCAGCTTTCATCCGCTGTTGAATGACCTTGATCTTATCTGAAGTTTCTCTTATTACGTATGGCCCAAGCACAAATTTCTCACATGTTTCCAACCAACATGTTGATGAGTTGCACGGTCTTCCATACAAAGCTTCAAATGGAGCCATATCGATACTGGATTGGTAACTATTATTATACGCGAATTCAACCAGATGCAAATGGTCATCCCGTGATCCACTAAAATCCAATATACAAGCTCTCAAGAGATCCTCTAATATACTAATCCCCATCTCTATTTGGCCTTCGGTTTGCGAATGGTATGTGGTACCGAGATATAATTCTAACCCTAAAGCCTCTTGTAAGCTTTTTTAAAACCCATTAGTAAATAATGGATCTTGGTCACTCACAATACTTTTAGGTACTCCATGAAATCTCACTACCCACTTCATATACAGTTTTGCTAATTTAGCTGCCGTTCTATTTGACTTGACCGGTATAAACCTTGCACTTTTGGTCAATCGGTTAACAATACCCAAATACTGTCATGACCCGATCTCGTCCTCGACAACCCATCGACGAAATCCATTGAAACTTGTTTCCATTTCCATTCTAGAATTTCCAATAGTTGTAACAGACCACTAGGCTTCTTTTGCTCAGCTTTAACTAACTGCCAATTCATGCACTTGGATATAAACTTCCCAACGTATCTTTTCATCCCTTCCCATTAGTAGGTCTGCTTCATGTCTCGATACATTTTGTTACCACCAGGATGTATGGTCAATTTTGAGTGATGACATTCTCTAAGAACTTCATCTCTCAATCCATTCACATTGGGTACGACTAGTCTCCCATTCTTTCTAAGCTATCCATATAGATCAAGCCCATACTTGTTCTTCTCCTCGTTGATACCTATCTCTAACTTGGAGATGATTTCCAATATATTAGGACCTTCCATCTGACTAGAACCAATCTGCTCAATCAAGGTGGGTCTGATCATCAAACTTGCTAACATTTCTGGATCTAATTCTCACTTTGGTCTGAAATCGTACCCCGTAATACACTCTAGTTGCTTCCATTCAAGAAACATATCCCCTAAACTGGCATGTCTCCTACTTAATGCATTAGCTACCGCATTGCCCTTTCCTAGTGTATATCCGATATCGAAATCGTAGGAAGACAAGAACTCCAACCATCTCTGCTGACAGAGATTTAAATCCTTCTGAGAGAAAAGATACTTTAACGACTTATGATCGGTAAATAACTCGAATCTTTCTCCCAAGAGATAGTGTCTCCACATCTTCAACGCGAAAACGATCGCTGCCAATTCCAAATCATGGGTAGGATATCGTTTCTCTTGCGGTTTCAGTTGCCGACTAGCATAAGCTACAACCCTACCTCCTTACATAAATATAGCACCTAGTTCGGTACCACAGGCATCCGTGTATACTGTCATCTCTTCGTTTCCCTTAGGAATAACTAACACTGGTGCACGCGTCAACTTCTGCTTTAGACTCTTAAACGCATTCTCACACCATTCGTCCCAAATGAATGCTTGGTTCTTCTTGGTCAAATGAGTTAACGGTGCCACTATCTTGGAGAAGTCTCGGATAAACTTATGATAATATCCTGCTAACCGCAAGAAACTTCTTATGTTCGTTGCATTCTTGGGCGTAGACCAATCTTGCACCTTAGCTACCTTCGCAGGATCCACGACAATACCATTCTCTGAAACAACATGGCCTAAGAATCTCACTTCCCTCCTCCAGAAGTGACACTTAGAAAATTTTACTTTCAGTTGGTGTTTCCTCAACACCTCCATAACTATCCTCAAATGTTCCTTGTGTTCTTCCTCCATCCTTGAATAAACTAAACTATCGTCCACGAACACTAGAACAAACTTATTCAACTGATCCCTGAATACCCTATTCATAAGATCCACAAAATATGCTGGTGCACTGGTCAACCAGAATGGCATAACCAACCACTCATAAAATCCAGATGGCGTCCTAAATGCCATTTTAGGAATACTCTCAGCTGCCACTCAGAGCTGATGAAATCCCATCACGAGATCTAACTGGGAGAACACTCTCGCCCCACTTAACTGATCAAACAAATCATCTATCCGCGGAAGGGGATACTTATTCTTCCTCGTCACCTTATTCAACTCGCGGTAGTCCACACACAATCGAAGGGAACCATCTGCCTTCGTAGCAAATACAACTGGTGCTCCCCACTTGGAAACACTTCTTCTGATAAATCCCTTCTTCAAAAGATTGCTCACTTGCACCCCGGGCTCTCATTGCTCCCTTGGCACCATACGACGAAGAGCCGTCATTATAGGTCTAACATATTTCACTAAATCAATACGAAACTTGATCTCTTGGTCTGGTGGAAGTCCGGTCACTTCCCCGATGATGTCTGGATACTCGCCAACAATAGGCACATCTAACAACTCATCATGCGGGATGTCGAGGGAATTTAGAAAACTAGCCATCACCCCATCACTCGGTAGGCTACCAAATAGTACCCTCCGCCCATCATCTGCTCTAATGGTCACCGAAGACCCCGCACAATCTACCACCACCCCATACCTTTGGAGCCAATCGACTCCCAAAATAATGCCAAACCCAGTAAAGCCCAAAATAAAGCAATCACAAACAAACATACATCCATGACTCTATAAGGTCTAATTACGACAAATCATACCAAGGTTAGTTGAACCACCAATCGGTTCGTCACTACTAAAGGTCTATCGATTATCTCGGGTTCCAATCCTAATCTATCTACCAAGTCACTAGATATGACGGAACGGGAAGCTCTGGTATCAAACAATAATCGAACAAGAACATCATAAACAGAAAGCATACCTTGAATAATGACATTCTTCCCTTTTTCCGCCGCAGTTAGGGCATTCGATGAAGAAGGAACAACATTGATAGCATATGCTTTCACATTCTTCTTCTCTTTTAGAGGTTGTGGACATTTATCCTTAAGATGTCCCACTTAGCCACAATTAAAGTGCTTCCGGTCCGCTGGCTTGTCTCTACAATCTTTGGCACGGTGACCCTTCTTTCCATAGCTAAAGCACTCAATATCTTTCTACTCTTTGTTTCTCTGACCATCCTTGGTCTGGTTATGCTTCCTCTTATATTGAGAATTATTCTTGCCTCCACCGTTGGCCTACGGCTTTGGCTCCTCTGCAGATGTTATAGCAACCTCAGTCTTCGACTTAGGGTAAAGACACTCCGATCTCAATGCCTTTCCCACAATGGATTCAAATGTCTCATCGATGTGGTTTATAAGCCTTTCCCCCAAGTACTGATCTAAGCCTGTTATGAACTTCTCATTCTTCTTCTCGGGAGTTTCGATAAGGGACAGTCCATATTTCGATAAGGTGTCGAATTCAACAAGGTACTCTAAGACTGCCCTACCATTCTGCTTAAGCTCTAAAAATCTCCTAAAAAATTCCGATTTTTGAGCAGTTGGGATAAACTTGTCGCTGAATCGGGCCTTAAACTGATTCCGAGTAACTCGATCCTCTAGAGTAGTCACTTTGATAACATCCCACCAATTCATAGCCCGTCCTTGAAGCAGACGTGATGCTAGCTTTCTCTTCATTGCATCATCGATTCTCAAATTCTCGAACATGCGCTCACAACTATCCAGCCAATCTTGAACATTCGTAGCCGATTCCGTTCGTGGATCGGCTTCCCACCAAGACTAGTATAATCCTTGTTAAGCTTGGCGAAATCGGTCCTAGGCACCTGCACCGCTGCACCACCACCACCATTAGCAGCATTAGGAGCTGCCCCCTGAACATCCCTAAGCATCTCTCTCATGAAAGTAGTAAACATCGTCCTCATATCAGGGACATTCCTATGAATCATCAAAGAACCTGTAGTATATCTTAGAGTGCATGGAATAAAATATAATAGTAACATAGCTTGACATGAAACAGGCGAGACAACGCTAAATCTGAAAACTAAATCATAACCATCAGAGTAGCGGAAGTCAAAATACAGCTTATTACAACTTCATAATACTCTCTCTAAAATAGAAGAAAGAGGTACACTACTATTTCCCAAGCAGTGACCAGCAACAACACATGGAGAATATGTGTAAAATAATACGTGGAAGCCTCCTACTCGTGCATAACCACCTAACCTGTCTCTAGTCTGCTCGTTTAAGAGCACCTAGAGTAATAAGGAGAGACATAAAACTCTGGGTCAGACAAAAGTCTGGTATAACAATTAAGCAGCAAAAACAAAACAATAACATGTATACATAGCCATACTTGAACCTGGACCTACAACCAAAGAGTTAGCACAACAGGACGTACAATACACTAAGGTGACACTAACGCATGGTGTGAAAACAATGGGGAGGGGGTGTGCATGTCATGGTGATAGCAAACATCAAACATAGCAATCATCCTATCATCTTTCACTCAGTGCGTAAAGTATAATCCACCACTTTGATCACCCAATACTTTGTTGTGATCACTTTGCCCTTGGGCATCATAATAACCCCATTGCACTAATCCACAGCCACTAATCCTTTGTTATGTGCACTTTGCCCCTTTGGAGTCATAACGGCTCCAATGCACTGGCTCATAGCCATGCTACGATCACTAGCCTAACATCCGTCTCTTAGTGGTGAATCAACGTTATTGACATCGATAACCCCTTTGCACACGTCTCGCAGCAAAATCCAACTCACGAAGTTAACTCATGGCTCCCGTCTGGATCCTGAGTTCTAACCTCCTATTTCGACAACCTTTGCATCTCAGGTTTTGGTCTCCCCCGGTTCATGGTTCAGTTTCCATTCGGTTCAAGATACGCAGCAGCTCACGGTTCGGGGTACACTCAGCTCGTGGCACCATGGTTTGCATGCGGTGATCGATTCGTGAAACCTGATCTGGTCCGGCTCGTGGAAGTGGTTCGTGATCAGGTGGCTCGTGGTGCTCCAATCCGATTCGTGACCTTGTTTGGCTCGCGAGGGAAACACCAGCTCGTGATCCTCCTCCCCAACTCGGGTCGTGGATGGTCCCTACTCCGGTTCATGACTCAGGATCATGGCCCAAGCTCCAGGTCGACTCATGGTTGCACGCTCGGCTTGTGAAGGGTGCCTAATGGACGGAGGGGGTCGGTTTGTGATAGTTCTTCACGATTAGGGGGATCTGACCAAATTCTGCAACTATTCCAACAAGCAATTTATGCCACGCGACGACATTTTCGACCATTCTGACTTTACTAAGCAATCACAAAGCATACCATACAGTAATAATAACATTCATAATCAACCATAAACACCGAAACAACAATATGACATGTTTATATGGATCAAAAATACCCAAAAACCCATGTTTTCCCCTTAATCATGTTTAATCAAATCTAACATTAAGATTAGCAAAACATGTCCAAACTAACCCAAATTTCTAACAGAGGCATAAAATAATATTTAAGAATTTGTACATATTTTCCTAGATTTTTATAATGCATAATTTCGTTAATTAACACTAATTAGCTGTAATTAGTGAAAAACAATGCAAATCACTCAACTTAGCCACAAATTAATCTTAGATCTGAAAATATCTCTGATATGGTTCGAATCCCAATGCAAAACAGCAGCTCTATCTCTAATTTTATGTTGATTTGCCTTAATTTGATGTTGATTAGCTTAATAAACGATTAAACGGTGATTTGGAAGTGATTTAGAAGGTACAGGACATGGCTAGGGTTAGAGAAATGTTTTAGGCGGCTGAGAAAATGAAAATGAGATCGTTCCCTATGATTTCAGCCTCCCCATAACCCTAACCCCGAAATGGGTTATGGGCCCATCTGCTAATTACCTACTAAGCCCGCTTAAGTAGTTTCTCACCTTCCAAACTTTGTTTCAGCCATATCTCCTAAACGGTAAGTCCGTTTGGTCAATGTGACCGCTCTATGGAAAGGTAAACCATCATCTAAATCCAGTGGAAGTGGTTTCAAATCAAAACTCCTTACCCATCAAAAATTATAGGTGAAACCAGATTTGCCAGGGGCAAAATGGTCATTTAAAAATTGGCAAAAATCGGGAATATGGGAAATGACCCCAATAGTCGTTCCCAAAAGTTACACGACCATACGACCTTATATGAAAAGGAGGTAAATATTATACGATCCTCCAATGCGTAGAATGCGGGTCGTTACAGATTAAGTCTGTGTTAGAACTGTAAGACGAGTACTCACAAGGTTCGTGTACTCATTCCCCAACAAAGGTCGCTCGTGCATAACAAGGTCAAACACACACCATGACTCGAACATGGGAGCAAGGATTGGTCATATAGCACAACACGGCCATACAGAGAGGTTACGCACATGAAGCTAGCTAAAGAATAGCACGACACAAAACATTAAGGCTCATACATCCTACAAAGATCGTCCATATCTAGGAAATCGCTAATCCTTGTACCAAGGAAACGGGTCGTACAAGACGAAAAGAAGAATTGATTCCGGTCACATATTCCACTCTACAGTCATTCGTTTATGCTGCCCCAGTCGATCGTGCATAGCGAGAAACATGAAGAAGCAAAAGGTCGCACATGTATCCCATGTCCACTCATAGATTGCAATCACAGTCGCCCGCTCATTCCTCAATCAATCGCTAACAGTTCAATCAAATACTACCTACCGGTCGATTAGATACCAGCTCCTTAAGGGCCGCATTTACATTTTTGATCTACAATCTTTGATCGTTCGCCTATAGACACTGGTGCTAGTCGCCCATCCATTTATCGATCGGTCATTAAAGGGCCTAACGCGGCGCTTAGCCGGTCGCCTATATGCCAATCCGAGAACTCTGGCCAGACACATGTGTACTCATCACCTGATCGCCCTTCCAATCTTCTTGGATCTACGCAGTCGCTCGCTCCTACAAAGTCGCTCGTGCTGGACAGCTGGAAACAGTTACTGACAGTTGCCTATAGCTAAGCGGTGTCATTTTAGTAATTAATGAAACGCACGACCCGCAGCCTGAATATATGGATTTCAGCTCATTCCTTCAGGGGAGATCACCTATAAATAGGCCATGGCCTTCACCAAAAGGGGGGAGACCAGGCAACCATGAAGTGCTGCTGAATTCATTCCTTCACCTTTCCTTAAACATTCTTAGCTACCTTCGTCATCTCCACTAAAAGGATCTTCATCCATTTGGCCTTGGCACCTATTAAGGTCTTATAAGTGAAAAATTGGCAAAGATATCCTCTTTCTTCATCGCTCATCCGTCCTTCTCTTTCACAACTTTCGCCATTCCTTCATTGAATCCCGTGAATTTAAGCGAGATTTGTGTGTAAGAGTGAGAATATGTTGAGAGTTGAGAGAATGAGAAAATGTATGAACAAAGAGAATTTACATGCTTTGTAATCATCATGATAATGCAAACTACCTTCATAGTGGATGTAGGCCTAGCTTATGGCTAAACCACTCTAAAACCTTGTCTCCATTTTACTTTCTTTGCAATTTTACTTTCCACTTTTGTTGAGTGCGGCCCTAATTACTTTCTAACCATATTGGTGAAGTATGTTTCTTGTACCGTTGGTGTTTGAGCCATTTTTTGGTGAAAAAATTTGGCGCCCACAGTGGGGCCCGTATTTGCATCTTTCCCTGTTGAAAGTCCAATGAGATTTTCTAAGAAAAGGTTTGGTTGAAATCATGGATGGGCCAAAGGAAGTTACTTGTGAAATAGACGACCTCACCGACAATGTTAATATTGTCACATCGCCCGCCACCCATTTCAAGGTAGGAAAATTGTCCGAAATTGAGGTAGCCATAACCAAGAGAGAGTTGGAAGAAGAGATGGTGGGACTAACAGTCAAATAACTATTGCAAACAATGCAATGATGAAGAAGCTTGAGTCAATGTAAGCTATTCAATCCGCTACCGCAAAAGCCACACTAAGTGCCACTTGTTTTCCACCCGCTCGAATGAGTCACGCATACGATACAGAATCTTCTGCTTCAAGCGAGAAACAAGGAAATTCTATTCAGGAAGTTGCATATCATGCTAATCATGAATGTGGAAAAGCTAAAGCACCTATGCACAATTATCCCGATGACACAACCTCTCAACAGGTAAATGGTCCCATCAAATGGGCATTTTTATCGAAAGAAAACCTAGATCCCCTGTCTCCAGAACATGATTACCCGCCTAGATGAGAATCTAGCAAGGAAGAAGGCACTCATTCCATGGATCAGAACAAAGAGCAGGAGTATGTTTTAGGAATGGCACGTGGAATTGTGGAGGAGAGCTTGAAGAAAGAAGAAAATCGAAAAAATGGGAGTTTTCTCCTACTAAGACCCCACTCACCGAAAGATTTAAAAAGGCTATATATCTGCGAAAATTTAAACCTCCAACGGTGCAATCCTATATTGGGACAAACGATCCCAATGTGTTTCTGTGCAAATATGATAAGCATATGAACAGGGCGCGCGCCATCGACGAGATCAAATGCCTGTATTTCCCAACTTTTTTAGAAGGGGTGGCCTATCTGTGGTTCACAAAGCTACCGCCGAAGTCTGTGGACGACTTCTCTACCTTGGCTACACTATTCAGCAAGTAGTTCAGGTTTCAAGCAACTAGGGTTTAGGATGTTATAGAGCTAGGTGAAGTACAACAAAGACCAGGAGAGTCCATTAGAGCTTTTCTCAACCGCTTTAATATGGCAGTGGCCGAAGATGAAAATTATGAGCCCCGTCTAGTTCTGATAGCCTTGAAAGGGGCTATATGTAAAAAGACTAAGTTAGGACGGTGGATTAAGAAGATGAAACCAAGTACCCTCGAACAACTACTCAATAAAGCTGAAAAATATATGAGTGTTGAAGAGAATTCGGTGAGCATTTTGGAAGGCAATGAACAACTAAAAAGGAAAGGTAGTGTACAAAGTAGCTTTGACAGTCAGAAGAGGAGCAACGAAGGAAAGATAACCAAGCTAAGAAAAAGCTCCGCTCTTTTAAGAATTCTGAGCTCACTCCTCTTAATGACACCACAGGAAATATCTTCATGGCGACTAAAGATACTGAGAAATATTCAATCCCAAAACGAATACAGGTCAAAGATGTCGCTATAAGATCAGGAAGGTTTTTTCAATTTCATAACCAGCCAGGGCACGATACTAATGATTATAGACATTTAAAATCATTAATTGAGGAACTGATCAGGAAGAATCATTTGCAACAATGCGTACAAGTCCATGAACACTGCTCAAACTCTCTACGAGCAAGGGGAAACAAGTAATGAGTAGATCGCTCAAACCTGTCCAAGGCCAGCACTTACTTAAGGATCAGTAGTCAGCCTTCTGGTTATGGTGGCTCTGAATAAGCGACCTCCATCACTTTACTTTGCTTTATTACTTTGTTTTGCTTTATCACTTAAGAACCAGTAGTCACTTTACTCTACTCTGTTACTCGTTATATTCTTGTAAGCAATTGACGATGATTCACTTGCGTTGTATTAAACGAAGGCCTTATAATTCAAAAGTTATGCGCCTACCTATATGACATACTTATAAGCCCATACTGAAAGTCAGTTTCTCTAAAATAGGCATAATGGAAGCGATCGCTCATCTACAACCTAACCGTAATGGAAAGCTTCCCAAGGCATATTTGAAGCAAAGCAACTTGAGAGCCAGAAATATCATGTGAATTAAGAAAAACAAATAAGCACATCGCTTCAAAGAATAAGCTATTCAGGAGCAAATAGTGAAAAGCGTAGTAAACAAACAGCAAGTCAAAAAGCTGCACTTTTCACTACAAAACATGTCAAATTCTTATCAAGCATCCATTGAAAGGACTGGCGTCAAACTCTGAAGAAAATATAAAGGTAGTATCAAATTTGTCCCGCGGATAAAAATTACTAGTCCTAAAAGAGGCACTTTGTTAGGTGCAAGACACAAATTCTTTAAATCGAAGTAAAGCTCGATAAGAGGAACTAGTTTCCACCTCCCGAGATGATGCATAAAGTTGGAAGGATTAACAAAACCTTGGCTGGAAGCACCAGTCCTAGTGCCGGAAGGACCGACAAACATGCTTAAAGGACCAATGCAAATAGAAATCCTAGCCGAAAGGGGGTAACAGAAATCCTAGCCGAAATGGGGTATCCAATAAGGTTTTTTTGGCTCTAGAGTAACCAGAAAAAAACAAGACCAAAGTTGGATCGAAACTTGGAACCCAAGACCTCCCCTGGGGGCACGCATTCAAACCCCATTCTCCGAAGGGCATGGGCCACCAGGTCAGCGAGAAATGGGGGTTGAATACATAGAAAATGTAACATAACAACTTCATGCATTCGAACCCTACTTTCTGAAGGGCTTGAGAGACCAAGTCAATAAGAAAAAGGGTCTAAAAGATGATATATTTGAAGCTAATCCCCGAAGAGCTTGTAATACTAGGTTAGCGGGAAATATGGTTGAATACCTATCCAAAAGTCATGAACTGATCGATTAAAAATAAAATTGTAGCTATAACTAAGAAAATTTAGGAAAAATTGATCGTTTCTACCCCAATAGAGTTATAAAGAACCTTGGCATGAGGAGCATCACCATTATGTAAAAGTCAATAATGCTCATCTAAAAGTACCACAAGTTCATTACAACTTTACAACAAAGAATAAGAGTTTGATGGGATCGTTCAACTAACAAGATCGAACCCCTGTGAAATAATATCATTCATAAAAATGAATGGCGAAACCATTATAATACCAAACGTTACAACATGGATATACGAGCATAAAAGTATTGGGCGAGGACCGGTACTCGCATATACAACTGATCTAAGTGTATGACAAATAATAAAATAGACTGAAATCAAAGCATGAGGGTCACAAGTACTACTTCTTAACGGGGAAAGGAGGAGGCGAACCAACTGCTTGACTTCCACCCTTTGTTTCTTTGTTTAAGCAAGAACTTTCAGAAGAGGACATGTTAATGATTCCCGGGCTATTTGCAACGGGCTTCTTTCTACGTTCAAAGTGGATCAGCCTTAGTATTCCAAATTTCATCTTCTTCTTCCAGATCAGACATATTAAGTAATGTTGGGTTGCCCGGTAAAGGTGTGGTGCGCGGGCTAACACTAGTTGATACTAAAATAGAGTCAATAGTGGCAGCCTGAACAGCGGTACCACCAGTAGACAAAAGAAGTGGTAAAGAAGGACCTGTTACAAATGATAGTAAGCACCAAATCCAGCAAACCCAGGTAAAGAAGTAAGATAATCTAAATCCGGTGCAGACTGATAGATACCAATTTTACCTGGGGTGACTGGGAATATAAGGTCGACCTCGTAATCATTCACATTTAAAGAGGTTTCATCATGGTCTGCACATTGTTTGAGAACATTCTCCTAAACTGTGCGTTCTTTAATGGGTTGAACTCCAGTAGCATCCTGGCCATGGGGATCCGCAGGGGGAATTTGAGAGCTTGAAGCTTTAATGTTGATAAGACTGGATGGGTCATGAATGGTAGTAACATCCAAAGCTTTACCCTTGGAAGATCGCGCTCGCTCGTCCACCAAAAATTTTCTGTCTCTGATCAAAGCCTTACGGTCTTCTTCTTCCAAAAGGTTCTCCCAGAGATATTCATCAGCACTACCAGAGTATGAAAGCACTTGTTTCCAAACAAGAGCCAAAGTCCGTGGAAAGTCTTTGTTCAGATAGCTTAAACTTCCGCGGTTCATAACACTGTAAACGTAAAACTGAAAAAGGGTGTTTTCAGTCTCAATTCTGCCCTCGTCAAGGGATTTGCGCAGCTTGATTCTGTCTTTTATCGAAGTCCTTAGAGTCTCATTTTGAGAATTAATCTTGTCCTCATGAACCGATTTTTATTGCTGATAAAAACTCGAAGCCCGTCTCTCTAAAGCCAATTGACATTCAGCAAGTTCTTGAGCAGATTGAGCTTCTTGAAATTACCCTCTTACAGCCTCAAGCTCTCTTTTGAGTTCCTTATTTTCAGCCTCCAAGTTGTTCACTCTAATATTCCCACTCTTTTAAGAGGCGATTTCAGATTCTTGAAACCTGATCAAGTGAACCAATCCATCTTTATCATTCTCCAAGATGTCAATATGACCAAGATGCCGAGTATTTAACCTTTGAAACTCATAACCAAATTTGGCCCACTATTCTAGTTGCTTATCAACATTGCTTATGGCCATGTTTTATCATGTTTCAAGCTGACTTCTAGCAGCGTTAAACTGAGTACTCATACAGCTCTTTATAGAAATTAACCCTTCAACAACATCTCGCCTATCATTTGGATGTAGATCTAAATCAAAATACATCCCCCTTAGCTCCCAACCTCCAAAATGATCCATAAGCATCAAGTTTCCAGATGGAACCGCATAAGGAGGTCGGTCTAGAATCATTTGGATTTGAACGAATGTTGGCACAATGGATCGCTCAACAAAAATGGGAACATTGTGGTCTATAAGATCAGTTGATACGAAACATTTCTGAATCACACTCTTACCTCGATCGTTTCTTCTCCCCTTTTTTTCTCTCCCTCTGTGTGGTGCTCATTGTTATTACCCTTATCCGATACCTCTCGTTAAAGAATCAGTCAATGGAAGTTCGACGATGTGTTGAGGTTGAGAGTTCGAGGACGACTAGGAGCGCTTTAGGTGACGAAAAAGGAGAGACTATAAAAGACTTTGTGGATCAACAGAACCAGCTTGTCGGGAGAAACTATCTGATAATGAGTGTTTCATGCTTACACCAGGCAAAGGGAACAAAGCAGAATTTCAGCAAGCATGCCCAAAAAAATTATAAGATTTACGGGAAAGCATAAAGCACTTATAGTAATTATATTTTAATGCACATCCAATAACAAACCAATTTCGAGGGGAGTTCCTAAATCAAATGCTTTCTCAGGCCGCTGGACGGATTCTCGAGTCCTTTCAACATAAGACGTTACAGGACCAGAAGACACAATATCATCCTGACTGAGATAATTGACGGTGTCCAAGTCTCCCAAACCTCCGAAAGTCCCTGTGGAATCTCTTACTGGATAATAGGGGCAGCAGGATTCTCAATAATCTTTTCATAAATTATATTATCTCTTGTATCATCTATGTGTTCATCTACTCCTTTATCGCTTCCTTCAGTATTCAAAGGCAAGGAAGATCCCAGTGAAGATTAGCTACTATCACTAGGGACTAAGTGTTTCTTTTTGACAAGGGATTTGCCAATGGTACTTTGTGTATAAGCCAAAGTTTTCTTAATGGATCATGAAGGATGGAGTAGCTGATATTTACGAAGGTTTCCCTCTGAAAGCAACACCTCTCTACTTCTCTCAGTCTTGTTAATAGCAACCAAAGAATCAAAAAGAGCATGGTCAAGAAGAAGACCTTCATTGGAAGGAATTACTGCAAAATGGAAAAGAGAACCAATAAATAGGAAAAAGAAGTAGAAAAATTCAAACCAAGGGCAGTTACCTCCTTCCATCTATCGCCAATGGAAGTTACCAGGACATCGAACAAAAAAAATTGATCTGGAAATCCCTTGACATCGTCTGTTAAGCCAGTAACAATTCAACAATGTCTTCCCTCTATACAAAATAAAAGAGGGACTGTCCACCTCCCTTCTTTTGAAAGCATATAAGAAACATATATCTAGAAACGTAGGCACTCGTTGCTTGACTCTCATAAAAAGTATGTATAGCCCTAATAAAATATGATATCCATTGGGATGCAGCTGGAATAGGGAAATGGCCAGACACCGCATAATGGACTCTAGATAGGAGTTAAAAGGAGGAACCGCTCCACTGGACAACATATGATGATTGATGGTTACATACCTAGGGGGCGAATGATTGGACGAATCATCTAACCTTGGAAATTTGGTTTCATCTTCTGAAAATCCAAAACGAGCATACATTTTCTGGTATAAGCCAAATGGGAGAGTCGATTTACGGCTGTCTAAAGGCACCCATTCGAGGATTCGGGGTTGGGGATAACTTTGGCTAACATTTACTCTAGGACCGACAGTTGGGGCAGCCTCAGCTGCCTGACCAGAACCTTTGGGCTCTCCAGACCTGGTACCCTCCTTGGGATCTTGACTAAATTAGTTTTTAGTTTTCATTTCTACATACGTAGGTATGTTTGAGAAACAAATTACAGCTAGGTTGTTAATAATTAAGGGAAAGCAACTCCGAGCAAATGTACCATTTAAAATAAAAGCCATCAATTATACCTAGTCTTCAAAATCTACTGGTAGAATAAGAAACCGAAGGTAAAATTGCAAACTCAAAAGTATGTGGTAAGATTTGTCATTATAGATTAAGCATTACAAGGAAAATTCAGCCAACAAAAACGAATTAGCCTCGTCCGGTCGCACGTAACCCCTGCATAAACGAAGATTCTTACCCGGTCGGTTATAAATAACTACTGGTCGCGCATAACAAATGGATGCTACCAGCAACATACAGGACATGAAGCAATAATAACATTATTAAGGTTCTATGGCATGGGCATTCCATCAAACATCTGATGAAAGCGTAGTAAATTAAAAACGTTGTTTCAAAGACATTTCAACAAGCGACTTGCAGACATATCATTGAAATCGGAAAACCAAACGGCCTTTGTGCGAATCAGATCTATCAAGTGATTACACACACAACCCTAAAGCATACTAAGTCAAATCAACATTTTCCTGTCACCGCAATTACAACAAACTACTGGGAACTTCAATAATTGCTCAAATAATTCAGTTCTTACCATCTAGGCACTTTTATGAAGCTAATTGGATTAACCCAGAAGAAAATCTAAAAGAAGAAAATTCACTTATAAACAAGTAGGAAGTTTCGATTTTGAAGGAGAAATGCCCTAGCTGATTTCAAAATTGAAGAAACTCGGTTAGAAAAATCAGGCGCAATGACAAATTGAGGAAGGTAATGCAGTCAAAGTCAAGGAGTCATCGGAGGCAGTAGGGAATCTCCTACAGCAGAACCGCCATGAAAGCAGAATTTTCAGAAAGTCGAAATACATAAAAAGCGGGAAAATGAAAAGACGGTATTTAAAGAAGACTAAATGGCCCTTTCAGATTGATATACACGTAAGTGTGTATATTTTATCCGCATATTTATCTTATTTTATCTTTTAAATAATTGATATTGTGCATTTATAGTTGTGTTTACAGATTATTTTTGATGAATGGATTAACGCACATAATTGTTGAAAAGCATGAAGAATTTGCCTAAAAAGAATGAAGTTGAAATTACTAAAGCTTGAAGAGTTTAAAGCTTGAAGAACGGTTGCAAATAGAGTTTAGTTGGGTAGATTTGACTCACTAAAGACTTATATTGCGTTCACATTGGCTCATTTGCAGACCATCTCACTCATGTTGCGTTTACATTAGCTCATTTGCAAGGCCTCTCACTTTACAGTTGCGTTCACACTAGCTTATGTGTTAGTTGGGTTAATTCTTTAGTCCCACATTATGGAATTTGCCAAGTAGCCTTTGTCATATTAGCTATAAATACACTTTATCTCATTCATTGTAAAAACACACTTAGTTTTATTCTGTAATCTTTCTCTTGGAATAAAACTCTTCTTCCACTGTTCTATTTAGTTTTATTTATGTTCATGTTATTTAATTTCTGTTTTTCTTCTTCTTTAGCTATGTTTAGCTAATCCCCTTTGATTAGGGGGAGATGACGCTAATAGATATGATTCAATATGAATCACATAGCCAATAGATGAGGACTTTATATATGTAGCTCTAGATTTGAATCAAGGGTTAGATCTGAACCTTCATATTCTGTGTCGTTTAAGAGCTATGCTCCTTCATAGGGTATATTCGTGTTCGATCTAACAATTATCAGATTTAGATCTAATTTTAGGTTTTTAGAAATTAATTTGTGAATCTGTCCTGATAGTCCATGGTTGTTTAAGAGCTCAGCTCCTGCATAGGCTATGCTTGTCGTTATTTACTTATTTGTTTCTAAGAATCTATTTATCGTTGATTCGTGTTTGTGACAGAAACATGAATTAGATCTATATTTATTTGTTGGCTATTGATGAGTGTGAATCTAATCTATGTCATTATCCCCTAATTGCTGTCTCTTATATCAATCTCTCTTTTTATTCAATTGCTGTTATTTTCTGTGTTTTCAATCAATCAAAATCCTGGAATAACTTGATTGGATTTATTAAATAAAATATTTTTGGTCCCAGAGTTCGACACCTTCTACAACAATCCTTGTTGTTTAGGAAAGCCGAACGGATTTTACAGTTGTTTGCAATTGTATAATTTGTTCGCAAACACAGATTAAAGTGACACGACAGCTTGATCAGGTCTGGATAACCCGCTTAACTATACCCAAAAGATAGCTCATTAGACCCGGTCAACAAACGACTATGTATATGCATGAGCGACTATGAGGATATTCAATTTTGTATAAGTGTGGGCCATTAGTAAGAATGCTCATCTTATCAGAAACTGGAATTAATCTATCAAAAAGTGTTACATTTCGTCATTTCGAAGCATGTAATCTTTACAAATTAAAAATTACAAACTTCGAGGTGCAAATGTTTATCCCTTAAGAATCATACGTACATTGAAGGATTAAGTCTGCGTTAAAACCATAAGACGAGTACTCACAAGTTTCGTGTACTCATACCCCAACAAAGGTCACTCATGCACAACAAGGTCAAACACACGCCATGACTCAAACATGGGAGCCAGGATCAGTCATACAACACAACATAGCCATACAGAGAGGTTGCGCACATGAAACTAGCTCAAGAAAAGCATGACACAAAACAATAAGGCTCGTACATCCTGCAAAGATCATCCGTATCAAGGAAATCGCTCATCCTTGTACCAAGGAAACCCGTCTTACAAGACGAAGAGAAGAATTGATTCCGGTCACATGTTCCACTTTGCAGTCATTCGTTGATGCTGCCGCGATCGATCGTGCATAGCGAGAAACACGAAGAAGCCAAAGGTCGCACATGTATCCCATGTCCGCTCATAGATTGCAATCACAGTCGCCCGCTCATTCCTTAATCAATCGCTAACACTTTAATTAGATACTACCCACCGGTCGATCATATACCAACTCCTTAAGGGTCGCATTTACATTTTTGATTTATAAGCCTTGATCGTTTGCCTATAGACTATGGTACTAGTCACCTGTCCATTTATCGGTCAGTTATTAAAGGGACTAACATGGCACTCAACCGTCATCTATATGCCAATCCAAGAACTCTGCCAATTCGCCTGTGCAAATTGCTTGGATCTACGCAATCGCCCGCTCCTACAAAGCCGCTTGTGCTAGACAGCTGGAAACAGTTATGTAACACCCCGTAATTTTAAATAATAAAATTAACAATTTTAAGAATACTTAATTGTTAAAGTGAGAATTAAGGGAAATGGGTTATGCCATTGCGTTCGTCTCGAAATTCTTCTTGGAATAGAGTCTAAGTTTTCGTAAATCGGACTTCGTATGAGGAAGTTATGGCCCTTAGAAGTTTCAGTAATTTAAATAAATAAAAAGCAGCTCAGATTAAAATTCAAAATTCAAACGAGGAAGCGGGCTGTGCGGGATTTCTCCCGCCCAAGGCAAAGTCGACCAGGGGTCGACCTCCCCTACACAGGTCGACCAGGGGGTCGACCTACCCCCCGCGGAAGATCTGAAATTTGACGATCCTGACTTGTTGTTGAGTCTTACCTGACCAGTTGCTGAGTCACTAGGGCAGAGGTGGCAATTCTAGATAACTCTATCTAGTCTGGACGGTTGGGATTGCTCCTATGATAATCTAACGGCTTAGGTTGATTTAAACTTCTGTATAAGCACGCATAGACTCAAACCCTAAACCTAAACTAAACTAGTCTCTTAGCCACCATGCTACTGCTAGATTAGTTCTTCTTTCTAAAGCTTAGGGATTTGCAAGTCAGAATTTTAATACAAACGACGAATGAATTATTATCTTCTCTAACATGTCTTTGTGAGTACAATTTATTTCACAAAATAATTAATAAATTAATTATGATGAGCTATAGTTGGGATTATGAGAACATGTCTGTTGAATCATGTGGTGTTGCTTAACTTTATTATCGTCTATTGGTGAACATATGACAGTTTTGTTAACTTATGTTGGTAGATCTATTTCGTATGTCCAATCACATATGTTTAACTTGATTCATTTTATGACATCAGTTTATATGCAAGTTTGGGATGT
This sequence comes from Allium sativum, assembly GCA_030737875.1. NCBI lineage: Eukaryota > Viridiplantae > Streptophyta > Magnoliopsida > Asparagales > Amaryllidaceae > Allium > Allium sativum. The sequence continues at coordinate 807,129,206 of CM060922.1, read as the reverse complement.
AAATCATATGCTAGTTCGTATGTGAATCTTAAGCAAGTTTGGGATGTTAAACCATATGCTAGTTCGTATGTGAATCTTGTGCAAGTTTGGGATGTTAAATCATATGCTAATTTGTATGTGAATCTTATGCAAGTTTGTATGTGAATCTTATGCAAGTCTTTATGCGAATTATACACAAGTTTATATGTGAAAACATGTGATATTAGTTTACATGTTTAAATTCATATGCAAGTTTGTAGGAATCCATATAAAAGTTTGGGTGAAAACTATATTCACATTTTTAGGTGAAAACTATATTCACATATGCAAGTTTGGGTGAAAACTATATTCCATATATGCAAGTTTAGGTAAAACCCATATTCATATATGCAAATTCACAATTTCATGTTTAGATCTATATTTAGATCCATGGTAGTTTATGCAAATTTATGTTCTATATGTTCATTGCCTATGCAAGTTATTGGCTATGCAAACTTATGTTATAATTCTTATTGACAAGTTAGATCTATTTTATGTATTATGCAAGTTGTGATGTTGCTTTTCTTTTTATGAGTTAGACTATTTGCAAGTCTAACATATTTCATGTTAAACGTACGAATGACGTGGGGATAATGGGAAAATATTAATAATACATATTGTGAATCGGCATAAAATGGCTTTAAAGGCATATAATTAAATTGAGACATTAGTTGGTATAATTTATATACCGAAAAAGTATGGACATAATTTAGGTGAGAATTATGGACATAGTTAATTTGGAAATTATTGAAAATTTGAATAGGGATAATTAATTCATATTGGGGTGAAATAATTACGTGTAATAATAAACGCCTAAGACACTAGGTTAGACTCGTTCGTGGTGTAAGACTGCCCGGACCCGCCCGGCAAATCCAGCAACCACAAACGGTAGTCTAATGTGAGAGGTAGAAGGCATAAATTAAATACGTAACAATTGTATAGACACGAGTTTAAACTTGTTTGCAGTATAAGACTACCCGAGCCTGCCCGGCAAATCCAGCAGCCACAAACGGTAGTCTAATGTGGGAGGTCTTACAAGGTTATGGTTATAATGAATTAAGTAACACTTAACCAAGATAAACATGGGGTGGGACATGGGGGTTAAGTGGGTTACATGGGTGACATATGAAATACTATTAGAAACACTTAACCAAATTTGAAACATGTAAGAAGACATGAATAAGAAGGGGTTAAGTGGGAAATTCTAGTGGGGACCAAGCATAGGTGGAAAGCTTGTGTCATGCATGGGGGACCCTTTTCAAACCAGTAACCCATTAAGTATCTTTGTGAGCTCGAGTTAGATCGAGGATGGGGCACGCTTACTGGTTTGATTGTAAGAGGTCAAAACGGGTTAACAGTGGCAACGCAAGTCCAACAGGGCCATGTGCGTGCGTGAGCCCGGGCTGGTAGGTAAGACGTTGTTGCATCGTGTAGATATAAGTTGTGCATCTTTAGTGGTTTCGGGTTGCCACTTTGGGGAGTGATACACCCCACTGTGGGACCAGCACGGGTATCTACGAGTTAGGGAGCCGATCACATGGGGGTAGTGGGTACAACTAGTGGAGATAGGGGCAGGCGGCACCTATGAAGACAGCTTGGTGTACACGAAACTACCATTATGATTATTATGTTCAGTAGGCGGGATCAACTTTTAGGATGACTAGTAATGGTGCAGTATAGTAATTATCCTGTAGTGATTAGGAGAGAGATTAACGCCAGAATATTCCTCTTGTTGGTTTTGTCTTGCCCTCTTGTTTCACAGTCATTCCTTGTTTTTTCAGTTTATGCCTTATCCTAATTATTTTAATAATTATATTGTTAAAGTTATTGGACTTGCCGGACTTTATGTTTGACCCCCTTTGTTTTCGTCTCTTTTCCTCCTCCCCCCAGGTTCTCAGGGTAGGACTAGTGCTAGTGGAGCTTGATTTGGATCTTTCTCTCTCTTTTTGGAAGTGCTTGGATTGTTGAAAGTAAAGTTCATCTCATCCCTTTTATGGCTACTTATGTTGGGGTTTTGCTCTTTACTTTATGTACTCAGAAAATAATTTGTCAAGATGGATATTAAGTATACTTGGTTTTATTATTGGGTTTTGATGTTGTTGTAACCAAACTATTTCTCCGCTGCAATAAAAGTTGTTTTTAATTTTTCAAGTACCAATATATGTATCTGCCTTGTTATATTCTATTCTATACACCAATAATACTCCATGAAATTTAATGCATTCCCCTTGAGAGTGACATTAATGGACGTGGGGTGTTACATGTGGTATCAGAGCGAAAGGTTAACAGAACATATAAGAGATTTTGAAAAACTGTTTTTCAAAAGCGTTTTTATAAAGAAATACTTACAAAAATATGTTTTAAGGAGAGTATTTTCAAGAGAAAAGTTTGTTTTAAAAACATAACCCCCAAGAGCCATAAATCTTTCTTTCGATTCTCCATTTTGAATCTCTTCCTTTTTCTTTTCAGCATGTCTGGGTTACCCAAGATACCCGAGGGTATATCGATACCATCCTGGTTCAGAAGGTATTTGGAGGCTAGGGCCACCGCCGCAGGCTCAGCAGACATTCCTCCTCCCCCAGCTGCAGCCGCTCCTCCTCCTCACCCTCCCCGCATTGGTAATTTTTCGAAGATATGCAAAGACTTTCGGGCAATGGGTGGGAAACCATTTCACGGATCAAAGACGTTCGTTGAAGCTTGAAATTGGCTTAAGGAGGTGGAAGATTTGTTTGGTATCTTCGAGATAGAAGATGGAAGGAAGGTCCAACTAGCCGCTTGGTTAATGAAGGACGAAGCCTCGTTTTGGTGGGAGGTCACGAGTGGAGAGTGTCCAGCGGAAACATGGATGGATTTCAGGCATAGGTTCGAGACGAAATTTCTCTCATGAGCAGAAGAGAATTTATATATGGAGAGGTTCTTGGCGTTGAAGCAAGGGAATTTATCAGTAAAGGAGTACGTCAACAAGTTCAATCAGTTGGCGAGATTTGGCTTAGACTTGGTGAATACACCTGAAAAGAAGGCCCTGAGATTTGTTAAAGGTGTGAATGAGCCGCTACAAGGGTTGGCTATGACCCACATTCCTATCGGGGTTACCTTTGAGAAACTGGTTGACATGGCGCTTATGCATGAAGAAGAGAAAGGCTCTAATGCTAATAAGGCACTGGAAAAGAAAGGGGATCAAGAGAAGTCACAGCAGCAACCTAAGAAAGGTGGTCAGGGTAACAATAGCAAAGGAAAGAAAAGGTGCTTTAATTGTGGAACACCAGGCCATCTGAGCAAGGACTGTAGGAAGAAGAAGAAGACTGGCTGCTTCAACTATGGTGAGGCAGCACATCTAATTAACGACTGCTCGAGAAGACAAAGGCAAGGGCAGAGGTCAGGGTCTACTTCTGGAGGGCAGGTTCAGGCTCTCATAGAACCAGAGCAAGCAAGAGGGCAGGTTCACGCTCTCATGGCACCAATACAGGAGAGAAGTAGAAACATTTTTGTTGAAAGTTTGGTTTTTCTGTTTGATCATCCTGTTCGTACTTTGTTTGATTCTGGCGCTTCACACTCGTTTGTATCTGCTTCGTTAGTTGAAACACTGCACCTAAATACTAGTCTAGTTACGAATCCCATAGTAGTCTCAAATCCTATTGGTGGTTCGGCTCATCTTTCAATGATTTGTCAGGATTTGAGAGTGTCTATCTTGAGCGTTGAGTTTCAATGCAACGCCTTCATTCTTGGCTTCACGGGCTATGGGTTGATTCTAGGCATGGATTGGTTATCCAGTAATGGTGCCATCCTCGATTGTGAAAAGAGAGTCAATAGACTTATGACTCGCCTCGGTAACACTCTCGAAATCTCTTGTATTCCCATATATTCTGTTATGCTTAGCTACCTAGAATCTCTTGATGCGTCTGTTGAAAACTTGCAGTCGGTTAGAGTAGTCCGTGAATACTCAGATGTATTTGAAGAGGTAAAGGGCTTACCTCCGAGGCGGGAGATAGACTTCCGCATATACATTGTTGATAATGCAAAACCCGTAGCTCTACCCGTTAGACACATGGCTCCAAGGGAGAGAAAAGAGCTCAGTAAGCAAGTCAAAGAGTCGCTGGAAAAAGGGTTTATAAGGCGGAGTATTTCTGAATGGGAGGCTCCAGTAGTATTCGCAATCAAAGAGGATGGTTCACTTTGCCTATGCGTTGATTATAGGGAGCTAAAAAAGCTGACCCAGAAAAAAAGGCACCCACTTCCAAGAATAAACGACTTGTTTGATCAGCTTGTAGGTGCGTCGGTTTTCTCCCAATTAGATCTGGCTACCGGGTTCTATCAGCTAAGAGTGGCTGAAGACAACATTGATAAGACTGCTTTCAAAACCCCAGATGATTTCTTCGAATGGCTTGTCATGCCTTTCGGCTTGAAAAACGCACCCGCTTACTTCGTTGACTTGATGAGCAGGGTGTTCAGGGAATTCCTTAATAAATTTGTGGTAGTCTTTGTAAACGAAATTTTGATTTAATCAAAGAATGAAGAAGAGCATTCTTTGCATTTAAGGGAAGTCATGGATACTCTTTGTGCACATCAGCTGAAAGCCAAATTCTCCAAATGCCATTTCTGGAGAGAAGAAGTGAGGTTTCTTGGATATGTGGTGTCCAAAGAGGGGTTAGTTGTGGACCCCACAAAAGTAGTTGCGGTGCAAGATTGGAAGGTTCCACGGAATGCAACCGAAGTCCGAAGCTTCCTCAGGCTAGCGGGCTTTTACCGAAAATTCATTAAAGACTTTGCAAAAATCTCAGCCCCACTCACAAGATTGACAAAGAAGAACCTAACTTTTGCTTGGGATTTGGATTGCGATATTGCTTTCCAACGTTTGAAAAGGGATCTAACAACAGCTCCAGTTCTGACATTGCCTAATGGGAGCAAAATGTTTACTATATACACAGACACATGCAGTACAGGGTTGGGCACTGTCTTGATGCAAGAAGGCAAGGTAGTTTGTTATAGGGAAAGGCAATTGAAGGTACATGAGAAGAACTACCCAACGCATGATTTGGAGCTAGCTGCCATTGTTTTCACTCTAAAGTCATGGCGTCATTACCTACTAGGAGAAAGGTTCGAATTGTTTACTGACCATAAATCATTAAAGTACCTTTTCTCACATAAAGAACTTAACTTAAGACAACAAAGGTGGATGGAATTTCTGGCCACATATGATTTTGAAATTTCCTATATCCCTTGCAAGGGCAATGTGTAGCAGACACCTTGAGTAGAAAGAAGCTGACCTTGAGTCCTCTCTTTGTAGAAAGGCAAAGCTTGGAGTACATAGCTAACTTTAACTTTAGACCCTCCTCTGAAATTATGCCTGGTCTGTTAGCATCGCTAGAGGTGTGGCCTACTCTTTTGGACTCAATAGGAACCGCGCAACGAGAAGACCCTCAGCTAGTTGATGTGATGGATAAGCTAGTTAGGGGTGAGACTTCTAGTCACCTCAATAGATACTCCATTGATGATAAGGGTTGCTTGAGACGGGATGGAAGGCTATGCATTCCACAAGTAAGGGATTTAGTGAAGACGGTTCTCGAAGAAGCACACCATTCTAAGATGACCATACACCCAGGCGGGGACAAGATGTATAAAGATATAAAAAGGGTTTTCTTTTGAAATGGCATGAAGAGGGATGTAGCAGAGTTCGTCGCTAAGTGTTTGATATGCCAGCAAGTCAAAGCGGAGCAGAAGAAGCCCGGTGGTCTGCTCCATCCCCTGGAGGTCCCACAGTGGAAGTGGGATAGCATTTCGATGGACTTTGTTGATGGGTTGCCTAGGTCAAGAAGGGGCAATACCAGTATTTGGGTAATAGTGGACAGGCTCACTAAAAGCGCTCACTTTATACCTGTTAAAAGTAGAAGGACTGCCTTGTCCCTTGCATCCATTTATCTTAAAGATATAGTTCGACTCCATGAGATACCCTCCAACATAGTAAGTGATCGAGATCCTATCTTTATGAGAGAGTTTCGGAAAAGTTTGCAAGAGGCTGTAGGCACACAATTATGCTTAAGCACGGCCTATCACCTCCAAACTGATGGTCAGACGGAAAGAGTGAACAAAGTATTGGAAGACCTCTTGAGATTGTGCATTCTTGACTTTGGATGGACATAGGAGGATCATCTTCCTTTGATGGAATTCGCTTACAACAATAGCTACCAAGCCACCATAGGCATGGCGCCCTTCGAAGCTTTATATGGAAGACCATGCCGATCACCAACTTGTTGGTGGGAGTCTACAGATAAGCTTGTACTTGGGCCAGACATGATTAGAGAAACCTCAGAAAAGGTGGACTTGATAAGAAGACGGATGAAAGCTGCACAAGATAGACAGAAGTCCTACGCAGACAAAAGAAGGACCGACCTTGAGTTTGAGGTTGGAGATAGGGTGTTCCTTAAAGTATCTCCTTTGAGGAATGTCATTCGCTTTGGGTTCGTAGGAAAGCTAGCACCAAGATTTGTAGGACCATTTCCTATCATTGAAAGGGTTGGGACGATGGCTTACAGAGTAGAGCTACCCGAAAGACTGGCTGGAGTTCATAATGTTTTTCATGTTTCTCAACTACGAAAGTGCTCACATGAGTCTGCGGAAGTGGTAGAGCCAAGTATACTAGAGTAAGTAAAAGTGGAGCGAGAAGTGACCGTGAGAAGAGTTCCAACTCGTATCTTGGGTATGGAAGTCAAAAAGCTACGCAACTGTGAAGTCAAGCTTGTTAAAGTTCAATGGAGTAACGCCGAGGAAGACGCGACTTGGGAAACTGAGAGGAAAATACGCGCAGCCTACCCTTTTCTTTTTAAGGGTACCTCCTTGATCTCTTTTTCCATAAGTTTATTCGTGCTTATATATATCTTTTAAGTATCTCCTCGGTCCTATTCTTTATCCTTAGGTAGAAACCAATGGATGTAAACATGTATTTGAAACATGTTATGATTGATGGTTGCGAGTGGCTGCAATTGTTTGCTCGTGGTTGCTCATGGATGCATGTACACACAATTAGGCACTAGATCGGCTCAATCACCTTCATATTGCATATAAATACGTGCGCATATTTAAATTAATGGACGTATAATGGTTGTGTTATCATATGGATGCCGCATTTTGATGAATGGTTGTGCACACATGTAGAAGTAATATGTATCGTTAGGATTCTTTCGCATACATAATGAACGCATGGCACTATCATGATTTGCATTAAGGAGGTCAACTGAATCAGTGGACCGTCTGATTTTGCAGTGGATAAGGGACATATACACACACTTTTTGCATATGTTCATATGGCATTAGAAATCTTGTAAGGACAGTGGATGCCTGTGTTTGATGTTGAGTAGACGGATGATTGGATGTTAGGATATACATTCTCCTTAACTTGGAGATTTCGGGGGCGAAATCCTTTACGGAGGGGAGAATGTAACACCCCGTAATTTTAAATATTAAAATTAACAATTTTAAGAATACTTAATTGTTAAAGTGAGAATTAAGGGAAATTGGTTACACCATTGCATTCATCTCAAAATTCTGCTTGGAATAGAGTCCAAGTTTTCGTAAATCGAACTTCGTATGAGGAAGTTATGGCCCTCGGAAGTTTTAGTAGTTTAAATAAATAAAAAACAGCTCAGATTGAAATTCGAAATTCAAAATTTAAACGAGGAAGCGGGCTGGGCGAGATTTCTCCTGCCCAAGGCCAGGTCGACCAGGAGGTCGACCTCCCCTACACAGGTCGACCAAGGGGTCGACCTGGGGGTCGACCTACCCCCCGGAGCAGATCTGAAATTTGACGATCCTGACTTGTTGCTGAGTCTTACCTGACCTGTTGCTGAGTCACTAGGGCAGAGGTGGCAATTCTAGACAACTCTATCTAGTCTGGATGGTTGGGATTTCTCCTATGATAATCTAACGGCTTAGGTTGATTTAAACTTCTATATAAGCACACATAGACTCAAACCCTAAACCTAAACTAAATTAGTCTCTTAACCACCATGCTACTGCTAGAATAGTTCTTCTTCCTAAAGCTTAGGGATTTGCAAGTCAGAATTCTAATACAAACGACGAACGAATTATTCTCTTTTCTAACCTGTCTTTGTGAGTACAATTTCTTTCACAAAATAATTAATAAATTAATTATAATGAGCTATAATTGGGATTATGAGAACATGTCTGTTGAATCATGTGATGTTACTTAACTTTGTTATCGTCTGTTGGTGAACATATGACAGTTTTGTTGACTTATGTTGGTAGATCTATTTCATATGTCCAATAACATATGTTTAACTTGGTTCATTTTATGACATCAGTTTATATGCAAGTTTGGGATGTAAATCATATGCTAGTTCGCATGTGAATCTTAAGCAAGTCTGGGATGTTAAACCATATGCTAGTTCGTATGTGAATCTTATGCAAGTTTGGGATGTTAAATCATATGCTAATTTGTATGTGATTCTTATGCAAGTCTATTTTTACATATGCTATTTTGTATGTGAATCTTATGCAAGTCTGTATGCGAATTACACACAAGTTTATATGTGAAAACATATGATATTAGTTTATATGTTTAAATTCACATGCAAGTTTGTAGGAATCCATATGCAAGTTTAAGTGAAAAATATATTCACATTTTTAGGTGAAAACTATATTCACATATGCAAGTTTGGGTGAAAACTATATTCCATATATGCAAGTTTAGGTGAAACCCATATTCATATATGCAAGTTCACAATTTCATGTTTAGATCTATATTTAGATCCATGGTAGTTTATGCAAATTTATGTTCTAATGTTCATTGCCTATGCAAGTTATTGGCTATGCAAACTTATGTTGTAATTCTTATTCGCAAGTTAGATATATTTTATGTGTTATTCAAGTTGTGATGTTGCTTTTCTTTTTATGAGTTAGACTATTTGCGAGTCTAACATATTTCATGTTAAACGTACGAACGACGTGGGGATAATAGGAAAATATTAATAATACATATTGTGAATCGGCATAAAATGGCTTTAAAGGCATATAATAAAATTGAGACATTAATTGGTATAATTTATATACCTAAAAATTATGGACAAAGTTTACGTGACAATTATGGACATAGTTAATTTGGACATTATTGATAATTTGAATAGGGATAATTAATTCATATTGGGGTGAAATAATTATGTGTAATAATAAATGCCTAAGACACGAGATTAGACTCGTTTGTGGTGTAAGACTGCCTGGACCCTCCCAGCAAATCCAGCAACCACAAACGGTAGTCTAATGTAACAGGTCGAAGGCATAAATTAAATACGTAACAATTGTAAAGACACGAGGTTAGACTCGTTTGCGGTATAAGAGTGCCTGGACCCGCCCGGCAAATCCAGCAACCGCAAAACGGTAGTCTAATATGGGAGGTCTTACAAGGTTACAGTTATAATGAATTAAGAAACACTTAACCAAGATAAACATATGGTGGGACATGGGGGTTAAGTGGGTGACATGGGTGACATGTGGTATACAATTAGAAACACCTAACCAAATTTGAAACATGTAAGAAGACATGAATAAGAAGGGGTTAAGTGGGAAATTCTAGTGGGGACCAAGCATAGGTGGAAAGCTTATGTCAAGCATGGGGGACCGTTTTCAAACCAGTAACCCATTAAGTATCTTTGTGAGCTCGAGTTAGATCGAGGACGGGACACGCTTACTGGGTTTGATTGTAAGAGGTCAAAACGGGTTAACGGTGGCAACGCAAGTCCAACGAGGTCATGTGCGTGCGTGGGCCCGGGCTGGTAGGTAAGACGTTGTTGCATCGTGTAGATATAAGTCGTGCGTCTTTAGTGGTATCGGGTTGCCACTTTGGGGAGTGATACACCCCACTGTGGGACCATCACGGGTATTTACGAGTTAGGGAGCCGATCGCATGGGTTTAGTGGGTACAACTAGTGGAGATAGGGGCAGGCGGCACCTATGAAGACAGTTAGGGGTACACGAAACTACCATTATGATTATTATGTTCAGTAGGTGAGATCAACTTTTATGGTGACTAGTAATGGTGCAGTATAGTAATTATCCTATAGTGATTAGGAGCGAGATTAATGCTAGAATATTCCTCTTGTTGGTTTTGTCTTGCCCACTTGTTTCACAGTCATTCCTTATTTTACCAGTTTATGCCTTATCCTAATTATTTTAATAATTAAATTGTTAAAGTTATTGGACTCACCAGACTTTATGTCTAACCCCCTTTGTTTTCTCCTCTTTTCTTCCTCCCCCCCCCCCTCGGTTCTCAGGGTGGGACTAGTGCTAGTGGAGCTTGATTTGGATCTTTCTCTCTCTTTTTGAAAGTGCTTGGATTGATGAAAGTAAAGTTCAGCTCATCTCTTTTATGGCTACTTATGTTAGGGTTATTCATTTTACTTTATGTACCCAGAAAATAATTTGTCAAGATAGATATTAAGTGTACTTGGTTTTATTGTTGGGTTTTGATGTTGTTGTAACAAACTATTTCTCCGCTACAATAAAAGTTGTTTTTAATTTCTCAAGTACCAAAATATGTATCTGTCTTGTTATATTCTGTTCTACACACCAATAATACTCCATGAAAGTTAGTGCATTCCCCTTGAGAGTGACATTAATGGACGTGGGGTGTTACAAGTTACAGACAGTTGGCTACAGCTAGGCAGTGGCATTTTAGTAATTAATGAGACGAACGAACCACAGCCTGAATATACGGAATTCAACTCATTCCCTCAGGGAGCTCACCTATAAATAGGCCATAGCCTTCACCAAAAAGGGGGAGACCGAGCAACCACGAAGTGCTGCTGAATTCATTCCTCCACCTTTCCTTAAACATTCTTAGCTATCGTCCTCATCTCGACTAGAAGGATCTTCATCCATTTGGTCTTGGCACCCATTAAGGTCTTATAAGTGAAAAATTGGCAAAGATATCCTATTTCTCCGTCGCTCATCCGTCCTTCTCCTTCATAGCTTCCGCCATTCCTCCATTGAATCCCGTGTATTTAAGCGAGATTTGTGCGTAAGAGTGAGAATATGTTGAGAGTTAAGAGAATGAGAAAATGTATGGACAAAGGGAATTTACATGCTTTGTAATAATCATGATAATGCAAACTACCTTCATAGTTGATGTAAGACTAGCTTAGGAATGAACCACTCTAAAACCTTGTCTCCATTTTACTTTCTTCGCATTTTTACTTTCCTCTTTTGTTGAGTGCGACCCCATTTACTTTCTAACCATATTGGTAAAGTATGTTTCTCATACCCTTGGTGTTTTGGCCATTTTTTGGTGAAAACAAGATAATAGAAGATCTTCGAATGCTGGCTCCTGCTGCGTAATAGGACAAAATCAATTCATCCCAGTTCACCTAAATTCTCCCCAACAATAGCATAGGTGGCATCTCTATTCGTACCCAAAATCCAATCAAAACTCCCTGTCTTAGGGACAACGTTATACTGTAGAATGCATATAACCACTGTATCTAAAGGGCATAAATGCCTAATATCCCAAAGCTGCTGTTGGGGGTCAATAAATATCTTTTCTAGGATGGCATCATCTGTCAACTGGACCTTATCCAATGCCTGGTCATGGCTCTTAACTAGGTCTTTGTAAATGCTACCCTAACATCCTTGACCTTGGAGTTGAAGGCCAACTCATAACCAGCAGTCACCCTATATAAATTAGCATAAAAAAGACGTTCTAAATTGGGATATAACTTATATTCATACATCAAGTGACTCAAAATCAATGCAGACACTAAGCAATCTCATGTGATGTCAACTGGGGAAAAGTGTAACCAATGATTGCCTCGGAGGCATGGCAAAAAACTATCAGAACTGTGAAAATGGACTATAAATTTAGGTATATCTCTCAACCCGCTTTGATTTGAACTAATTTCAAGCGAGACAGGTGACTTCTTGCAGTGATGGAGAAGATTGGAAGTTGCGCCTATCTTAGGTTTCTCGGTGGTTGGAGCTCTCTGGTGGAAAGGAATTAAAGTGATGAAGCTTCACGCGTTGATACTCATATTGCATGTTTTACAGGGGTTGGGTTGACTCACCTAAACCCTGTATCGACCCTACTTAGGTATTTTTTTTCATGTGTATCCCCTTTCCTGCCTAACCATCCTATCGTACTAGTATATTGAAAATTCTGGTTTGGCTATGTCATTATCATGACTTTGGTAAAATTTCCAAAATTTTCTCTACCATCCACAAAGATTCTTGATAGCTTTCATGCTCCAAATTTTAATTCTAAAATGTTAAACAAAATCCACATTGTTTTCTCTCTCAATCACTTGTATCGTCCAACCCTATAAATTTCTTTTATAATTTAAAAAAACATTTTTCCATTTGTTATGTTTTTCTTTTCAGATTTTAATTTTTACACAAGCTTCCCACAACCAAATTAGCGGTTGTACTTTAAAACTGCAACTTTTAAAATTAAAGCGTGAAAACGCATTTAAAAGGTTTTTTTCTTTTATTTCAAGTTAGAAAAAGTTTTATTTATGGAGCTAAAGTTCGATTGGGTTATTAATTTCCATTTCCTTTACAAATATTTTATGAATCCATCTCCTTTAGTCCAAATATCTTATGTACCAATTCTTCAAAAGTTTTCTACATCAAAAGGGGAATCTGGCGCTTACGCCACTCATGCACTCTATATACATATATTTTCCTAATCTACTCATTCTCTTTTGTTTTCATAAATTTAAGGGACTACTACGCATCCGAAGAGCTGAAATAATTGTCAATTTCCAAATACCAACACATGAAATTTCCTTTTGTACAAACTTATTGTACATCTCATATCATGATCAAACTAGGACTTATAATTCCTGGATTTCCCATAATCCTAGTTTGACATACATATTTGTTACTTCAATCCTTTCATGTGCGGTTTTCTTATAAATGAGTTTATCAATGGATCTAGGAATAATATATAATATTTACTTTAGAAAAATACAAATACGTTCTGCCACTATCAATTTAGGACCACTAAACTTAGGCTCCAATACCAAATGTAACAACCCAAACTCCAACTGGTCCCCTTTTTTGCAAAATGCTTAAATCCAAGTCTTTTGAAGTTCGAGTTGGGTGTTCGACAACCTGTAAATAGGAAAAGATAAATACATCAGAGTATAATTAAGAAACTCACAGTGGAAATGATTAAAATATAATATTAGGTAAATACATACCAAAAATATTTACTCTTTCTAAGCAAGTGTCTCTAAGATGAATAATCTTCGACTGCCACCTAACCTGTGGATTGTTTTGATTAGGGGGTAAGAACTAAAGTTCATGTGAATGGACAAATTATATACGTTTGAATTCAAGACTACATATACCGTTCTATCTCCATTTTTATTTATATTAGGTTATTAAGGTTTACAATAATCTCGCCTCTATACGCAAATCGTACCCATCTACCCTAAGCAAACCAAACCTAATAATCCATATATGTATTTATATGCTCAATTGACCATCAGTGTTCTGGATACTACCCATAATATCTTCTGTATCCTCCTCAATTGGACTTCATCGCTTTGTTACAAAAGAGTACTCCAACGACATCTATAAAGAATAGCTTTGTGCATTTGTTGAGAAAACATGAAACCGGATCCGCATAACCTCATTCTAATGCTCAAACATACAAAACACACCACTCGTGTGCATATATTAGGAACCTACAGGTGATCATACTTTCTACAACCTAAGCTCCACTCACAAGTCCAGCGCTTGTGCGGAACTCGGTCGGGGATTTCTATATTTGTATAGGTAAGATTTATTACGCCTACATTACAAACATTTTGTTTGGTCTATCTCTTTCTCCATGGTTATGGCTCCATGCAACCCCCTCTTCTAATTGAAAGACCCATTAACAGCTAAGTGACCTTGCCCTACAACAAACAATCTAAACATCTAATTAGGGTTGTCTCTCATCTAATGTCTCGATATTAAAAGATTATTGGCATGTTGATTTAGCTTCGGTCTTTCCCCTTCTCGCTTGGACTAATGATGACATGTATTTGAAAGATTACTATCCTTACTCAGTCCTAACCTTGAAGCCTTCTGTTAGAGTCGAGACAACCGTGGAATCCTAACGTCACCCATCAATGTTCCGACTGCACTCGATATAAATGCATTCAAGGCACACTCTTTGATGGAACCACTAAAAACCCGCCTAGGGTATGCAACTTCGTTTGTCCTATTATAGTGGGCACCATCCTAGAGTATCCTTACGTCCCATGGAGGTCTCGTACTTCTCTTCTGGCTCGCAGAACATCATGTAGGATGTTCCCTCTATATCCAAAACATCTGCGATGATCTATTTTGATTAGTCTCTTAATCCAGAATCCCTTCGAACTGCTTCTAAAAGAACATCACCATTTATTAGACCGTTTATCTAGTATTTCACCAAATATTTAGATTACTTTTTCTTTTCTTATATTATAACACTGATTGAAATTTACTGATTCTTTGTATTATGGGCCTTAATTATTTTCTTATTAACTCATTCTGCGATTTAAGTTTTAATTATAGTACGCCTCTTCCATTTATAATTCCCGTGTTTAAATTTTACTTGAAAATTTCCAAATTTGCATAATTCATATGTTTTACTTTTTAATATGAGTCTACAGTTCGTAACATTCTTACTTTCAATATAGTTATTAATCCATGTTTTCTAAGTTACACAATTTTGTTCTCGTTAACCCACAAAAATATGGATTAATTCATGGGTCATGTTTAACCACGTCGTCAGGCATGTCAGGTCATGCATTCCTCAGATTTTTCATGCCACATCTTCAATACTTAGGTCGTTAAAGATTCACTTTAGTCGGGTCGTTCCCCTCCAAGTCGCCATCCTCTCTGTTTCATTCGTATGTGCATATAAAAGTGGGTCGTACATCACCAGGTCATGGCTAGCTAGATCGTTCAAAGGCTTTAAGGGTCAGAAGGTTTCGTGTGCTCCAAGACACGCCTTAGCTCGTATAATGACCAAACAAAAGCGGATCATCTATATGTGTTTAAGGGCATATCATTACTTACGACACAAAACTATGTCAAGCGTAGGTTTTAACCGACCTAGGTCGTAACCGACTTAGGTCCTAGGTTCTCGAATGACCTAAAAGCCTGGACACCCATTTTTGAACCTCACCACCTCATTTCCACTCCTATAAATACCCCCACATTTCCACCATTAAAGGGGTCGATTGCTCGAACCACGAAGTTCTGCCCAACTCTTTCCTCAACAACCCCAAATCATTCAAACCTCTATTAAACCTCTTTCAAACTTTGATACAACATCTCAAACACTATGGATTTGCCAAAGATCGTCTATGTGCTCAAATAGTTGAAGATCTACTCCAACAATCATCAAAATCATATCTAGCCATTTTCATAGCGAAATCGAGCGAGTCAAGATATTAAAGAGAAGGATGTAGAGAGAATCGTTGTAAAAGAGAGAAAATGAGTACATTCATAGAAATCATGTAATGTATAACATTGTAAGTGATAATGAGAACTCTCTTCAAAGTGGACGTAGGCCAGATCTAGATCGAACCACTATAAATCTCTGTCTTTTTACTTGCTTTTGAGTTTGTAGCTACCACTTTTCTAGACCTTAACTGTATGTGAAGTGTTAAATTACAACTTGGGTTGTTAGTTCCATTTTTCACATTAACATTTTTGGCGTCCACCGTGGGGCCACATCCACATCCTAAGGTTAAGTGCTTTTGGGGAAAGTTGAATTTTGATGCCTGCTTTTACGATAGATTCTCATAGTCTAAAATATAGGCAGACGAAAAGATTTTCTTCTAAGTTCAAAAGATTGTCTGAGATAATGGCTCCACCAAAGAAGGATTGAAGTAAGTCTGTTAGAGGGGGCTTTGAAAATGTTGCTAATGAGGCTACGCCACAAACCAACCACCTCGAAGTTGGCCAAAGTTCGATAAGCGGAGTTGGCGTAACCAAAGACGAGTTGGATGTTGTAGGTGCCAACTTGAATCAGCGAATGGAAGCTTCTAATCAGGCTTTGATGGACAAGATGACTATTGTCATTACTGCTCAAGACAATTCCGCAACTCCTCAAGGAGTCCATGTCAACCTTGAGGAGAAGGCAGATTCTTTGGCTTTCGATCATAATCATAACGATGATATGGAAGATCTTGTTGGTTGGGCGTCGTAAGGATGAAGCTTATGTTGAAGATCCAATGCCCAAGGCCAAAAATCATTCCGATCGAAATACGCGAAAGGTTGCTAGTCCCGCCAAGGGGGCACCTCCCCATAGTAGAGGTAAAAGAACTTGATCCTCTAACCGCGACGAGCATCGGGCAAAGAGATTGAGATTCGCCCTGCGGAACAACACAACACGGAGGAGTATATCTTGGGCGTGATCAAACAAATCATGAAGGATAGCTAGGCTCGCAATGATAGTGAAAGGGAATGGGATTTTTTTCCTAGAAAAAATCCATTCACTAAAAGCATCCACAAAGCCAAATTGCCGAAAAAGCTCACTCATCCTACTTTGCCTCCTACAGTGGAACTTCTAATCCTAACTTCTTTCTGTATAAGTACGAATGGCACATGAATGTAGCTAAGGTGATGGACGAGATCGAATGCTTATATTTTCCTCTTTATCTGGAAAGTGTGGCATCATTATGGTTCACGAAGCTACGGCCTAAGTCTGTAGACCAGTTTGCTAACTTAACAAGGAAGTTCAAAGAGCAGTTTAGGCTGCAAGCTACAAAGACAAAAGATGTTATATCATTGGCATCGATGGAGCAGAGTCTAAGTGAATCAATTAAAAAATTTCTTAATTGATTCAATGTTGCCTTGTCCGAAGTTGGGAATTCGGAGCCTCGCATGATCCTGATGTCTCTAGTTGGTGCTATAGATAAGAACAGCGAGTCTGGTAGATGGATAAAGATAAAAGAAACGAACACACTCGAGAAATTTTATAAGAAAGCCGAGGAGTACATGAGGGTAGACAGTGATCCTTATTCTAGTTAGGTGGTTGGTGATAGTAGCATTGTTGAAGCTCCAAAGAGTGTAGATGCTCAAGCTAATCAAAAAGGTAATTAGGGGAAAAAGAGAGCTAACGATGGAAAAGGCAACCAGGTTATTGGTAATAAGAAGGTTCATCTTTTCAATCCATCAGAGCTGACGCCTCTGAATGACACCCCCGAGAACATCTACTTTGCGATAAAGGATTCTAAAGAGTATGCATAACCCATGCATATGAGAATAGCGATCAGGCAGCTAAGTCGGGAAAATTCTGTAGATTTCATAATCGGCCCAGTTACAATACTAAAGAGTGTAAGCACTTGAAGACATTAATCGAGGAGTCAATTAGGACGAATAGACTTCAGCAATATGTAAAGAAGCCTTAAGCTTAGAACCTCACTCCAACTGCTCGGGCGCAAGGTGCATCTGCAGATCATTCAGGTCAGGCTAATAAAGCTACAGTGCAGAGCAATCCACAACCTGTAATCACTACCATATCGGGAGGTCCTCATCCAGCCGGAAGAAGTTAGAGAGACATCGAATGATATGCTGGTGCCCTAAAAAACGTCCCGAAAGATGAGAAATGCTTGATTCTAAGTAACACGATTCCAGCTAAACATAAAAATATTGCTTCTGAGGGAATTGTCTTCAAAGAAAAAGATGTTGATGGCATGATAACTCCAACTCTAGATCTCATGGTTGTAACCATTGGAATAGGAACGACAATGATCAAAAGGGTGCTTGTGGACTGCGGTGTCTCATGCAATGTTCTATTCCATAACACGTTCAACCAAATGAAACTCTCGATGACAGACGTCCAAGCATACCAAACAAAAATCCAAGAGTTCATGGGGGAACTCAAGCAGCCTATTAGAACCATTGATTTGACAGTCGAGTTGGGAAAGTGAGATGAAGTAGCCATCTTGAAACAAACTTTTGTAATAGTTGATGAATTATCTGCCTACAATGCATTCTTAGGTGCACCCGCTCTTGCATGGTTCAAGATAGCCTTGGTGCCGTGGTGCCCTATTATGAAGTTCCTAACTAAAAAGGTGTCAGAGTAGTAAGGGGAAATCAAGAGACCACAAGGGAATGTTATCTTACAGAATTGCGCGAGGATAAAAACAAAGACATGGGAAAGAAATGTGGAGGCTCCCCTCAGCATTCGAGAGACCGCCTTATAACAATTAGCGCGCGGCTCCTGCACTAGAGAACATAACGGAGCCTACAAATAAATGAATCTTTGTAGGACCAGTGTAGGGGATGAACGAGCGGCATCAACTGAGATCACCATTCCCATATCCGTGCATCCTAAAGATCCAGGTAGAGTACTGAAGATAGTGTCTCAGTTGTGCCAGAGATTGTAGAAAGAGTTGGTTAAGTTTCTTAAAGTCAATCTTGATGTGTTTGCTTGGAGTCACTCTAACATGTGTGGTATATCCCCTGAAGTAGCAGTTCATGCACTCAACATCGATCCAAGCATCATCCAGTTAAGCATAAAAGAAGGATTCAGGGTCCTGAAAGGTCAACGACTCTCAAAGAAGAAGTAGACCAACTTATGGAGAATCACTTTATCCGAGAGTCCACGTATCCTGACTGGGTGTCGAATCCTGTACTTGGGAAAAAGCCGAACGGAAAGTGGCGAGTATGCATTGGTTATTCTGATCTTAATAAAGTGTGTCTCAAAGATAATTTCCCATTGCCTAGAAATGATCAGCTTGTTGACATGATAGCGGGACATGAACTCTTATCTTTTGTGGATGCATACTAGGGCTATAATCAGATCATGGTGCACGTGCCTGATCAAGAAAACATAAGATTTATTACAGATGTTGCCTTATACTGTTATAAAATAATGTCATTTGGCTTGAAGAATGCTGGAGCGTCTTACGAGCGCCTTGTCAACTCAATGTTCAGGTCTCAAATAGGCAAGATTATGGAGGTTTACGTAAATGATATACTGGTAAAGTCCTAAAGAGCGAATGATCATTTAGAGGATTTGGCGGAGATGTTCGATATTCTGAGGAAGTACGGCATAAAACTCAATCCTCCTAAATGTTCATTTGGAGTTGCATCAGGGAAATTTCTTGGGTTTAGGGTTAATGCCAGGGGCATCGAAGTGAACCCTACACATATTTCTACTTTAAGAGAGATACGAGCTCCCAGAACGAAGAAAGATCTACAAAGTTTGAATGGAAAGTTTCCACCTTAAGTCGCTTTATCTCTAAGGCAATAGATCGGCGCATTCCACTTTTTGATGCTTTGAGGAAAGGAAGGAAAGACTTCTAGTGGACTCTGAAATGTCAAATTGCTTTCGAGGAGCTAGTCAAGCATATGGAATCGCCACCAATGTTATCAAAGCCTAGAGACAGAGAAGACCTATTTCTATATCTGTAGTTTCATCCCACGCCTTGAGCATTGCATTAGTCAGAAAGGATTTGAAAGTACAAAGGCTAGTATACTACATCAGGAAGAGGCTTCCGGGGCAAAGCTAAATTGTCCCAAGATGGTGAAGCTTGCATATTGTCTGCTCATCGCCTCGAAAAATCTAAGGCCATATTTTTAGTCTCACCCTGTCAAGGTTCCTACAGATCATCCTCTAAAGCAAGTCCTATTTCGTTCGGAGACTTCGGGAAGGTTATTGAAGTTGAACATCGAGCTTAGCCAATACAGTATCACTAACCATCCGCGGTAGGCAATCAACGGATAAGCTTTAATAGACTTCATCGGTGAATTTATAGATATGGATGACGAGAAGGAAGAGACTTTTGAAGTCATTAATTGATGGAAACTATTCGTTCATGGAGCCATGAATGAGTATTTCTCATGGGCTGGAGTAGTGCTAGAGACTCATGAAGGACATTCAATATGATATGCCTTGAGACTAGAATTCCTATCAATGAATAACGAAGCTGAATATGAAGCCCTGATTGCAGGATTGAAGATTGCAAAAGAGTTACAATTGAATGCCTTGTACATTTCAACGACTTGTAGTTAGTGGTATGTCAAGTTAAAAGAGAGCTCCAGGATGAGGAAGGAAACTTGCCAGCTTACCTATCAAAATCTTGGGAACTACTCAATTACTTCGACTACTACACCATTTCGCACTTTCCTCGAGAAGAAAACTTGAAGGCAGACTCACTTGCAAAGCACGCCGGTATAGGAGATGCACAGTTATTGGGATTAGTGCCAGTTGAAGTCCTTTCAGATCCCAGTACTGCTGACAACGACATAGATTGGATCATGGAAACTGCTGCAGAGCAAGATTCATGGATGACCCCAATCAAAGATTATCTCCTTGAATGTGTGCTCCCCGATGATCAGAAGAAGCAAAGAAAGCTGCTCAGAATGGCTCCCATGTACCTCATTCAGGATGGTCGACTATATAGACGAGGCTTCTCTATGCTTTGCTTCACTGCGTTACTAAGGAGGAATATAGAGAAATCTTGGCATAATTGCATGATGGAGAGTGTGGAGGTCATACTGATGTTAAGACACTAGCCAAGAAAATACTACGATACAGTTACTTCTAGCCTAATGTGAACAAAGACTCTGCAACTTAGACTAGGAAGTGTGATAGATGCCAAAGATTCGCAAAGATCTCTAGAGCGCCATCTACTAGATTGACACAAATGGTCACTCCATGGCCATTTGTTGTCTGGGGCATTAATCTAATTGGGGCATTACCTACCGCGAAGTCTAGTTTCAAGTATGCCATTGTAGCTATCGATTACTTCACCAAGTGGGCCGAAGCAAAGCCACTGGCCATAATCATCTCAAAGAAAGTTATCAACTTCATCTTGAAGAACATTATTTGCATGTTTGGTTTCCATAGAAGATAATCACAGACAATGGGAAACAATTTGAAAGTGAATAGTACAAGGAATTCTGTGCCAAATATAAGATCAGAAAAAGCTTTGCTGTAGTGGCCCATCTACAAGCAAACGAGCAAGTGGAAGCTATGAACAAAATTATCAAATCAACCATCAAGAAGCGACTTGAGAAAGCTCAAGGTGGTTGGGTCGATGAATTATTACTTGCACTATGGGCATACAGGACGACTCATAAATATGCTATTAGGCACACTCCTTTCTCCTTGGCATTTGGTTCAAAGGCAATGATTCTGGTGAAGCAAGAAGTCCCTACACACCATAAAATCCATTTCAACCATGCAGAGAATGAAAAGCTATAGCTTGAAGCTTTTGATCAACTTGAGGAAAGGCGAGATGAGGCAAAACTCATAGTTGCGGCCCAATAGCGAAGGGTTTCCAGGCATTTCAACTCCAAAGTTAGAAAACAAACCTTCGACGTAGGGGATCTGGTCCTAAAGAGAGTCATGACAGCAAGCAAAGTCTTCATGCCAAATTGGAAAGGTCCAGACATCATGAGTCGAAAGCTGCTGGACGGCACTTTCAAACTGACCACTGATGAAGGCTTTCCAATTCCAAGGGCCTAGAATAACATTCATCTTCGCCGATATTTTACTTGATACTATGTTCAAATTTCTTGTAACAAGTTTGTAAATATTTTTACAAGCATTGTACAGAATATTTGCCTCATGAATGGAAGAATGCCTACCTAAATAAATCTCATATTTGCCAAATTTTCGTTAATTCAAGATTTGCTAAAAATGATTTTATATAGCAGGCTATTCGACGAGTGTTTACTTCCATAATGTCTGATACAACGTGATGACCCCAATAACACCAACTCAAGGATTGAGTGTTATATACGTCAATATGCATAAATGAAATGATGAAGAGCACCACCTTGAAGAGTGAATGGAAGGAGTTGTTAAGAGTCAAGCAATGAAAGCACAGCAAGAAGCTACGAAGCCAAAAATAGAAATTGCAAGTTCTACCCAAGGGCCACAACGATATTGGTCCTGCTGCAATCGTGCACCACCGTTGAGAATCCAACATGGAGACTGATGTTTGTTTGCCCTGCGGAATGATGCAAACCCTGTGGGCACCTCGTCATAATTGAGGTAAAAGAACCTCTCGGTTCGAATGTGATCGCTCACCATAGTTAAGCGCATCCGACACGAAGACTGATGTTCTCCCTACAGAATGATGCAATAACCAAAATCCTTCGCGTCGCCTGTGTAGTCGCCTCTCCACAGTAGAGGTGAGCTCAACGGAGTCTTCGATGCTTGATTTGGTCAACGGGAGAAGACTATTTGAGTTATAAACGACCTCTTTGCAAGCACTCAATGAAGTTCCTGATGTTAAACACCAATCAGCGAGAGCAGACCAACCTTGGGTTACCAAATACCTCTTCGAAGGCGCTCAATGGAGTCTCTGATGCTTGATTTGGTTGACTGAGGCATGATAGATGAGTTATAAACGACCTCTTTGCAGTCCTGAATAGAGTCTCTGATGTCAAACACAAATCAGCGGGAGGAAACCAACATTGGTTTACCAAAGATCTCTTTGTAGGGGCTCAATGGAGTCTTTGATGCTTGATTTGGTTGATGAGAGAAGACTAGTTAAGTTATAAATGACCTCTTTGCAGGCACTCAATGAAGTCTCTGATGTCCACACCAATCGATGGGAGAAGACCAACGTTGAGTTACCAAAGTCCTTTGCATAGTAAAAGCAACCTTTCCACAGCAGAGGCTAAGAGCACTTCCCGTAGTGAAGGCCAAAGACCTCCCAGGTTGGGGCGTAAATATCAATGACTTCTCCAAGAAAAGCTCGAGATCGATCAACAAAGCTAAGTTTCTTAAGGAATTGGAGAACTTAGAAGCTTAAAGTGCACTAGCAGGAACAAAAAACTTCTCCATCAAACAATAAGATTCTAATAAGCCGATCGAGTACAAAGGAACTTGGCAAAGTTGAATGCATTCGACTTTGGTAACCTGTGATAAGCTCATGCTGTTGGGGCAACACTATAACATTTAGATAGGATAATGCTCACAAGGCATACCACAAGCTTATTACAATGTCTCATAAAGCTAAAGACTCGTAATCTATAAAGAAGAAAATGCATACAAAAGTAACACAAATAAAGTAACGGCTAATAGCTAACAAATAAAGTACAGAAAGTGCAAAAACAGCTACACAACATCAACAGAGGTCTCAAATACAAAGTGGCATAAAGTCATATGCAAGGGTTGGTACTTGCATAAACACCCGGCCTAAATTAAATACTAGAAAAGAAGCTACAGGAAGTAGAGTGAAATAGCCATAAGCACTAGTTCTTCTTTATCCCGCTCCTAGAGTCGTCAGACCTGAAGGATGGCTTATTAATCTTGGTGGAAGAAGGAGGAGGTATATCGATAGGTTGACTGTCATCCTTAGCTGTTGTACCACTAAGGGGACTCTCTAAAGAAGATGGAATGACAAGTCTTCCTTTCTTCAGAGAAGAATGTTTCCCCTTGCACTTCGAAGATGGAGACTTAGTCGTTTTCTTTCGCTTGCCTTGGGTATTCTTCCCCGGGCTTTCATCAGTATCATCAAGATCTTCTGCATCGTCACTAGGAGTATAATCATTGTCATCCAAATCGGCGATTGCACCAATCTTTGCATCTTGTGACACTTACTACGAAGCAGGAGTGGTAGAAGTGATTAAAGATGCATCGCCCAAAGGAGGAGTGGCAGTCAGAGCAGAAGCAGTGGTGGACACCAAAATTGAATCAGTAACAACGACTTCAGTGGTGGTTGTGTCAGCACCTGCAGGAGAAAGATTTGATGAGATCAGGTCTAATACAAATGAATAGTGAGCATAGAATGCAGTATACCCGGGTGAAGTACAAAGATGGTCCAAGTCCGACATGACTCGGTCGATCTCGGCTTTACCTACGGCAAGAAGACTTCTGCGCTCAACTTCATAATTATCCGCGTTATCATCATTACCCTCGCCATCTACTACATACTCCTCAATATTGTGCTCTTCAGCAACTTTGTCCTTTTCTACGTGAGTGGCAAAGGCATCAGTGGGAGGCACAATTAGAGTCTGAGAATTGGAGGCCTCAATATTAACAAAATTAGTGTGGGCATTGGTAGCGGCTACATCTAGGGCTTTCTACCTGGAGGATCCAGCTTCGTCCAGTAAACAACGCTCTCTCATAAGTGTTTTCCTCCCCTTAGCCAAGGCTTCGCGGGATTCCTCATCTAAAGGATTCTTTAAGAGGTACTCTTCAGTATAAATGTCTCCAACTTGAACAAATACCGATTCCCATATTTCAGCCAGAGTCACTGGAAAATTAGCTCCTAAGTAGCGCAAACTACCTCGGCTCGTAACACCAAAAACATAGAATCTGAATATAGTGGCACTGGCGTCAGCCTCAGCATCAATGAACGCTTTGTCAGCAGCTGCTTTGTCAGCCCAAGATTTATCTCTCTCCTGCTCAAGGCTCTCTACTTTAGCTTTCAGCACAGAAATTGCCAATGCTAGAGAATGCTTCTTCTTGTGAAGACTGGCATAATCCAGTGATAAGTCATAGAAGCTTTCTCCTCCACGGCTAATTGGGATTCAGCAGTCTTTTGGGCGGACTGAGAAACTTTGACATGTGTTTTCAATGCATTTTCTCTCAACTTAGCAGCAACGAGTTCTTCTTTAAGCCTCTGGTTCTAGGCTTCCAGCTCTTGATTCTTCTGAGTGAAAGAGGCAACGCTGGCGTCATGAGATTTTAGAACTCTGGCCCACTCGGCCTTGTCATTTTCCAATGTAGCTATTTGCTCGAAGTTACACTTATTGACTCGCTGGAGATCATCAGCTAGCTTATACCATATATGTAGCTTCTCAACTATCCTTAACTTCATCCAACTGCTTATTAGCCTGATCTTTCACCACACCCAACTGATTTTGAATGTTGTTTTTCACTACATCAAGATTTTTAAGCATTTCCTTCTTATCAGATAGATGTATATCGAGCTCAAAGAAAACTCCCTTCAAACACCAGTTTTTGAATCGTCAAGCGAGCCTAGTGGGTGCAGGCTCAGAAGCATAGTGTGGCTTGTTGATAATCGTCTAGATATCAGCCGGAGGAGGAGTAACAGATGGAGCAGTAAGGGGCAAGTAGCCGGAGGTCGTCTGAGTAGCAGGGATTAGATTTTTATCCGATCTGGGGCGCTTGTGAGGATCATCCTTGCTATAATCCTTGCCCTGGTCATCCCTCTCTCTTTTCCTCCTTCGGCTTTCCTCCTCTTCCCATCTACTTCGCTCATGGTGATTATCATAATTCTCATCATACCGGTCTCGATCACCATAAGATCCTCGATTCCGATCATCTTTTTCTAGCTAATCCAGGGCCTCATGCCTCCACCTCCTTTGTTCCTCATTCTCCACGTAGCCACGAGGATGCTGAGACTGCTGAGAATAGTAAGGTTGCTGAGATTGCATCTGATGTCTCAGGTTATAAGAGTCGGTCTGATGCATAAAGATTTTCATATATGGACGACTCATAGTTGGACCTGAAATAAGGAAAAACAGGATTTCTGTACTTAGAACAAAAAGTACTAGGGCAAAGTATAGGGCACATGCAAAGCAATAAAAACTTAGAGTGCGTGTGATGTGTAGTCTAAGCTCACATCTAACAATGAACCACTCTTTGTGGGTAAAGCTAACGCAGGCCCTATCTCATAAAAAGTTTTCCGCAATGGAGGGGTTTGAGCCAAAGCCATCTAAGTTGCCGCTTTTGTAACCTGGCTACAAGTTCTGAAGTCACAATGTCACTTGGGGCAAGATCTTTCACTGTGTTAAGATCACTCAAGCTCTTGAAAATACCTGTAGAACTTTCTTCATGAGTATCCGAAATAGTGGGATCCTCGCTAATTTTCTCAACATTCAAATCACCTCCGGGAGTGGTCTCACCCTCCACAACCTGTTCAGTAACCTTCATAAAGCCTTTTCCTTCACGATGTACAGACTCTTCCTCTTCAATCGAAGGCAATTGGGGTTGATAAGGTGTTTTAGTAACTCTCGCAGGGTCTGAATATTTCTTTAATGACGGTTCATCAACCTTACTCTTCGAAGAACTGCTCTCTCTAGAAGCACTAACATCTGATGTTATAGGTGCAGACTGAGGCATGGGAGGTACTCCTTTAGAAGGGAATTTCCTGGAAGGATAGAGCAATCCATATTTACGAAGAAACTCTTCTCTTGTTAAGTACTTTCTTCATCTATCTACAATATCAATGACTTGTAAAGCTTCAAGAATACCCTTATAAGGAGCAGAATCTTTGTTATCCTTGACTGGAGCTGAACGATTATAATCAGGAAAGAAAATTACAGTAATCGAGACTTAAAATAGTTCAAATAAGAAAAGATTTGTGCAAATATGCTCACCTCCTTCTGTCCAGTTTCTGTGAAAGGCATCATGGCAACGCACAAAGAAAACTTGAGTCATAAATCCCGACGCACTCTCCGGTAAGTCAAGTATAAACTTCCGGCTTGTGCGCCCTCAACGTGTATGATAGAAGCAGAGTCTTTCCTCCTTTTGAACGAGCAAAGATAGCAGATATCCTAAAATGTAGGAGCATATTCCCTCCCTTCTATATAAAGCATGTATAACCCTAATAAAATGGCATAGCCATTAGGATGAAGCTGGAAAGGGGGATAGCTAAACATTTCAGGATCATCTCTAGAAACGAATGAAAAGGAGGGACAACGCCATTCATCAACATCTGATGATTGACAGTTATGTATCTGCTTGGTGGTTGATCAGAACACACATTCTCCTCTGGTAGTATTGCGTCTGTCTTAGGAATACTGTACTTCCTACACACCTTCTTATAAACTTGTTGGTTAAGTGTCTTTCTGACAGCGAGGCACGAAAGGAACGGAGAATAGGGAATGGCTGATTGGGAACTGGCCCAGGAGCTGTAGTTGTTGTAGCCCTTGATGTAATGTCTCAACTCGTGCGGAAATGGATATCCCTTCGGTCCGAAGGTGATATTGATGCCCGGTAGTCATTCTACACAAAAAAATCTTGTTTATAAACATATCATAGGTACGCATTTCCTAAGTGTGAGGTGCCAGGCAGAATTATATGAGTCATATAAAAGCGAAGCTTGAAATCCACAGTCCGACTTATGTTAATTAGTTGCTCTCAAGCATCGCTACTAACTTAAACTAAAGTGTCGTGTGTATGCAAGAAAAGGTAGACATGTTATAAGCTGTTAAATGAAATAAGCTTGTATAGATGCACCATCCAGTTTAAGTCTTGAAATTCACTGCAATGTGCTTTATTAACTAATGCGTTATCAAAATGGATGATTGATGGCGACATATAAGTCCAAAACATGCAAGTGCTTGTTATTGCCGTAAGGCAGGGAACATGGCATAAAGATGTTCAATTCTGAAGACATAAATGTGAATGGTTCAAGTTCTAGAGTACTCAAATGCAGTAAGTTCCAAGAATGAACTTAAAGTGCAAGAGGGAAGGTCGCCTCAATGACCTGGGAAAGTAGGTCGCTCCAACGACCTAGAGGAGTGGGTTGCTCAATGACCTAGAAAAACGAGTCATCCAACGACTTGATTGAGAAAATCATCTAGCGGCTTAACACGTAGGGTCGTTCAACGATCTAAAGAACTTGAGTCGCTACATTGTCTCAAGCTCATGGGTCGTGAATCAAGTAAAAGTTTAAGTCACCCAACGGTCTGAGGCTTAGGTCGTTCTAGCGGTCTATGTTTAGATCGTTCCAACGGTCTAAAGCTTAGGTCGGTTTAGCGGTCTGAAATCTTGGATCGTCCCAGCAAGCAGGAAGCATAGGTCGTTCTAATAACCTAACAATGAAATTTGGCTCTCGATCTAAACCATGAAGCAACTAAAAAGTGTTAAAGAAGTGTATTTCAAGATTATACTATTATTATCTTCACAAAAAATTCATACATGAAAATTGCAACTGTACAATTACAAATTCGCATGTTTTCACATCGGACCAAGGGCACAGATCATTAAACACATGGTTTAAAGCATGGATACATGCCAAAGTTCAATACATATTGATCGAAACCGTGAACAAATTCAGAAATTTACAAGGAAAAATAGATCAATGCAATGCACTAAATTATCAGGATCTGAATCAGTTCATCATCAAATCAATATCAACAACTCAACATCGGATTCAAATTTGGACATGAACTTTTGGAATAAAAATCGATGCTTAAACTTACAAAATGTCAACTGACATCGTTTATCGCTTAAACCCAAAAATCTCACAGCCAACGCTCAAATATGATTCCTAATGCAATCAAAATCTGAAACAATGCATGTACAATTCCTTAAATCAGTTTCGATCTCTAAGTCACAGAGCCCAATGTGACGGATTCAAATTAAAGCTGAAATCCCCAATTACACAATACATATTCCCAAATCAAGTTGGCAAACCCTAAAAAGCCTAGAATTACAAAAGCCATCTTGATGTAAAAGCATAAAGGGGAAGAAATCAACTACTTTCAATGATGTTGATGGTCACAATTTGATTTGTAAGAGCTTCAAGGAACTTGATGATGATAAAGTGATTCAGACTGGACAAGACAGATTGCAAATCAAGTGCAAGGTGAATCGATTTAGTTGTATTGAAGAAGGTGATCGGATTTGAAGACGCTTTGAGTCTCTGATGAGCGAAGGTAGCACATATTTGATTGGAAGCGGATTGATCGAAGTTGCCGGTGGTCTCTTTCAAAGACAAGCCGCCATTAAGAAACTTTTTGAGTAAAGGAAGACAGAATGAGGAACTGTGGTCTAAAAGATGATATAAAGGTTGTTCCAGGTGGACCGACTCCGATCCAACTAAAGCCCAAATGACCTACGGCTTATCAGATCTATTCAAGGGAATCGGTCGACCTAGTATTGTGTACAAGCATCATGTCCTTAATTGAACGCATAAAAACCCACCAAAAGATGTCAGATCCATTCAGGTCAAAGTTCATATTATTTCTCAATGAAGCTCCAAGCAGAATGCATTAAGTTTCGTGAAGTGCTATAGATAAACAGAAACAGAAACATCAAAAGACAGATATAAAATAACAGCGCAATTTAAAACCTTATTAAATAGAAAACATCGTGGTCCAAAACCCAGTTACATCATAAGTCTGAAATATAGAAAACCCATTATAATTTCTGTCTTGTTACTAAAATCATCAGAGTACAGTAATATATAAATTCCATAGTCCCCAAAATATGGCCATACCGAAGAAGACATGAAATCAAAGCAATACATCTATGAAGCTCCAAGCAGAATGAAAGAGAAAATCTTAATCAAGCTTGAGTGTTCCCACCCTGAGAACCTGGGGGTAAAGGAAGAGAGAGAGAAGGAAACAAAGCGGGTCAGACAAAATGTCTAGCGAGTCCAGTTACTTTTAGCATATAAATAAGTAAAAGCATCATGACAGGCATATAAAGTGGATGAGAGAGATAACAATATCATAAGGCAGGTATAACAGACTGAGCATGATAAACAGAATAAACATAACAGAATAAACCGTGCTACTTAAGTACTTTACTCTGCACCAATATCGTATAACAGAAACAAGATGATCCCAACAAGAACAAGATGGTAGACTTAGGTGTACTTCTAGTGAGGGGTTTTGCCCGGTACAATAATAACAGGTAGCCCAAAAGAAATGACAGGTGTTACCCCCAACGATAATAACGGACTCCTAAACAAGAAAGACTAGATGTACCCTCATTACTACCCCAATCGATCGGCTCCCTATCCCGTAGACACCCTGTACTGGCCCCACAGTAGGATATATCACTTCCTAAAGTGGCAACCACTTTATTAACAAGATGCACAACCATTTACTGATGTCGCAGTGTCTCATTATCCCAACGCAAGAAGATTCATGCACGCACATGAATCCGACGGAGTGCGCTGTCAACATCCCCACTTAATGAACCTCTTACAATCAACTCAATAAGCGTGCCCAGACCTCGACCTAGTTCATATTTTCCCGTTTGATACCAAGATGGGTTACTGACTGATATAGGTCCTACACAATAGATGATAAAAGCTTCCCCCTAGGCTTGCAACCCAACTATTAGGATTTTGACAGGTTATGCCCAACAGTTTAACAAGGTTGCATAACCTCAACATATAAAAAGGTTAAGTTCGTTGGGTTTATATATTGATGTGCACGTAAAAATGCACATTTATATTCACATATGTATTCTTGTTTAGTTGAATAAATGTATATTTTTGGGTATTTTATATGATCAAACCATGTTTTAAATATTTTCAAAATCATCACTTATTTTGGGAAAAAGTGGTCACTCATGCATGTCTTAATTTGTGAAATCTTTTACTTGTTCCTTGTGATTATCTCTTGTAGGAATTTTGGAGATAAATGGATATGTACACAAAAGGAGGCAAAGAATTAATTCATTTTATGGATAGTGGAGGCCCACACCTTTCAACTAGCCCACTTTCTCCTAAGCTTCATATTAAAGACTAATTGAATGAGACAAAAGGCCTCATGAATTCTACATGACTTATTAGTGGCTAATGGCAATTAGAAGCTTCATGAATGAGAATTTTGGGGATTTCCCAAGGAAAGTGATTAGGGTTTTAGGGTTTTTGATCATGTATATATACCCCTTTGTTTCATGTATTGGAGGATCTCCTTTTAGCAAATGAAAGTGTAAGTGATCAAATAAAAAATGGCTTCCAAGCCGCTTTCTTTTATGTCATGTTTATGTCATATTTAATGTTCATGTCTATTCATACTCTCTCTTTTTATTGTTAGTAGTTAAGATTTATTTTCGTGCAAGTAGTGTAGCTTTATTTTATGCAATTAGTTAGTAGTTAGTATCTTTTATTCATTATTTACTATCTATTTTTATCGTTCTTCAATTTTGAAATATATTTGTGTTGAAATAATAACACAAATGAGGAGCTAAGCCCCTACAATTTAGGGTTGATGAAGCTTTTCCACTCATAAATGTAGATTCAACATAAATTTGTATGAATGATCTCTTTTGGGTTTAATGAGAATAGATGTTTTTGTGTATTTGTGTTTCATGTTGCATTTAATAGCCTCTTTTGTTCATTTCGTAACATTGAGGCTATGTTTATGAAATAAACAACAAATTGCTTCTTCAAATAAATTTTTATTATGGCAATGAAATGGGATTTAAGTTGAAATTTGGTGATCTATGTTACTAACCTGGAGTAAATAGATCATACTTAAATTAGATTTTAGTTTCATTTCGATGTCATGTTTCATAAAAGTTAAAAAGTTAGATTAATTGTGTTTTATAGCTTGATGACTTATTTTGTGTTAACTAATAGCGCAAATAAGTCATGCTTATGAAAATTACATAATTAATCTTACATAGATTATTGAGAGATCTTTGTATTATTTTATGTTGAACCATGTTGAAAGAGAGAAAAGCGAGGTTGCCTCTAAATTAGTTTTAATCACATAGTTTTAGTCTATATTTTAGTTTACTTTTTGTATCTAGTACTTAATCACAATTTAAAGTGGATTCAATTTGATTGAGTAAAACTATAAAATTAACTCCTTCTCCGTGGATCGACTCGTATTTGCCACATACTATGATAGTGCGTCGTGCACATGCGGTTATTTAATTTCGCAACGATTCTTCTAATCGATAGAATACTCGTTAGCGAACAAGTTTTTGGGACCGTTCCCGGGAAGGAATTTGATTTTAATTTTATTCTTTGGATTAATTTTGTTGCTCTTGAAGAATTTTTTTTACGGGTTTTTTTTTGTCTTAGTTTAGTGTGCCTAGTTTGCATTTGTCTTCATTTAAAAAAAAACTTGTTGTGTTTTTTTTTTATTTTCTTGCGTTTGTGTGTGTATTGAATTGTGCATTGTTTGTTTTTTGTATTTGCATTTTTCTTCTTGTTTTAAAAAAAAACAATTGCCTTTTGTTTTCAGTCTCTTTCCTGTTTTCACTACAATTTGCTACCTTTCTTTCATTTATTTCTTTCCTTTCTGTCATCTATTTCTTTCCACCTTCAATTTCTTTTCAGTTCTTACAAATAAAAAAATCTTTCCATTTCTCTCATTTGTTTCTTTCCACTCTTGATTACTTTCCAAATTTTCTTCAAATTTCTTTCCTTTTTTCTTACAAATAATTAAAAAAAAATTATTGCTTTCTTTTTCCTCCCTCTGTAATTTTCTTTCCCTTATTTGCCTTACATTCCCTAGCTGCTTCCTTTTTTCTATCCAGTAATTAATTAAAATTATTTCTTTCCAATTCTTCTTTTCTTTCCTCTCTGGTAATACTTCTGCCTTAAGTTCTCTGCCAATTCACAATCTTCTATATATAACTCTCCACCCAAGCCCATATGAATTCCATTCTTCTACTGTCTCCATAAAATCCCTCAAACACACCACCAACCTTCTCATCTTCAAATATTCACTACCACGCTCCCCATTTACATTAAAAACATCACGCAAACTAATTTCTCATTTCCTACCTGAAACACCCCACCTCGTTAAGGTCACTCACAAAGGGAATGCCTTAACTTTGGTGGAGCATTATAGGTAAAAGACACAGATAATTTACAAGACTAATATATATAAGCAGCGGAAAAATGAAATTTATTTCTTACGTGGTTCATAACAAAAACATTATAGCAAACTGACTCAAAACAACTTCCAAATCATTACATCAAGGTCTCTGTCTTGATTTAACATAAAGAAGCATAAAGCACAATAAAACGGCATAAGTCCCCAAGAAGTAATGTGTCCAAAGCCATAGCCAAAGATAAGAGGTTCCAAGCTATACATCACAGAGTCTTCAAGCTTGGAAAGATGAACGGTCCAAATTAAGCTAAGCTATTCCCTCCCTGGCTACTTGAGGGGGGAAACAGAAGAAAAGAGAGCGAAAGAAAATCGGTCAGACATAAGTCTAGTAAGTCCAGTGATTATTCAGCATGTAAACTAGTAAGAAAACAATGACTTGAATAAGCTGGACGTAGGATAATAAAAATGAAATAAGGTAACATAGGATAAGGCAAGATAAATAAGGAAAGATAAACTAATCATACTATCGCACTCATATCCATATTCTTTGCACCTACTAGATAATTCAACCATCATCATGAGTTCAAATCTAGTGATCCCTTTTTATCGATCGGCTCCTACTCGCACGCATTTACTACTTGTGTCATACGGCCCCGCTCGATTGTAGATACCTGTGCTGGCCCCACCATGGGGTGTATCAAATCCTATGGTGGCAACCCGACACGATTCAAGATGCACAGTGTATAACTACTAATGCCCATTGCCTGCTTTTTTCACTCCGGAGTACGTGCACGCCCGTACTCCGTCAGAACCTACACTGATGCACCAACAGCCAATGTTTTGACCGCTTATAATCAGCCTAGTAATCGAGCCCCACCCTGCCTAGTTCAGGGTACCATGATACATCTATGTGGGTTTCTGTTGAAATGGGTCCCCGTTACTAGGGTTTTCTAATCAACATGTTAATTTGGTTAAGTGTCCAAGTTAACCTAACCCCACCCATTAGTTTAGTTAACATGTTCTATTGGTTAAGTGTTGCCTTAATTAACTTAACCCTACCATTCTTGACTTTTCTTTAATTCATTCATTAAAGCACTGAACACTAACATTAGACAGGTATTGTTGTGGTCACTGGATGTCCTGGTCAGATCCAGACAGTTTTACACCGCAACTCAGTCTAACCTTGGGTTCTTTTGGGCTCGATGCACTAAGCACTCACATTAGATATATATTGTTACGGTTGCTGGATGTGCCGGGCGGTTCCGGGCAGTCTTACACCGTAACTCAATCAAACCTCGGGTTAGGCATATTCGTCATTTCTAAATTTACATATTTACCTCTTTATGTTTATATGTAAATTATTGTCATTCAAGTCAAGCCCCACTTTCCCTTTAAATCAAGTTCATAATTTTAGGTATAAAAATTTATACCACTTTATGCCATAAAACATTTACAAGTTTATGAGCCAAATATGCCAATTATATGTAATTTCATGTTTTCCCCCAATATTACCCCCGTTAAACGTTAGCATACATCACATAAAATGTTGGGGTCGATACACAGCCTAACTTATACACAAAAGGGGAAAAAGAGGAACATGTAATAATTCCAACATCATAAAAATATGGATCTAACTACACATGTGTCATATGAATTTGGCATAGAACAATATACATTTAATTATGAACTTGCAAATTTAGATCTACTCAACATGAATCGTGAAATAGGGGTTTTACATAGAACTACATAAATTTAAAATTTAGCATGTAGTTGTGAACTTGCAAATTAGCAAGTAGTTCTAGTCATATATGTGAACATGGTTGAAGTTGCATAAACATAGCAAAATTCCCAAATTGACAAACAACATATAGTGTCATTACCAAATCATAGAACATGAAATGTCATCGCCAAATTATACAACATGGTATGTCATTGCCAAATTACACAACATGATATGCCATCGCCAAATTATACAACATAATATGTCATCGCTAAATTACACAACATATATGTCATTGGAAAATTATACAACATATGATTCATTGCAAAGCATTTAACATTTACCATCAAATTACATACAACATGATCACAAACTTAACATGATAAGAGTCATAGTCTTAATCAATTCAGTTTTAACAAAAAGGATAGGCATAAACTTACATCAGGCATTGTTCTACATCCATTTATTTTAGTCATGATTCTAGTATCATTTAGGTCTAAATGATAATAGGACTTACAAAAAGGAGACTAGTCTTGTGTTATGGGATCTATGTTCTGAAATTGAATAGCTCTCCTTTGTTGTAGATGTTGAATTCTCTTAGTTGAATTAGATTTGATTTGTAATTCCTAACTTGCTTTCTAGTTGAAGGAGAATGGCGGCTACTCTAGGTTGAGTATTGACAGCATGACGGTCTTAGGAATATTTTTGTGTGGCTTAGGGTTTAGATTTAGGTTGCTTATATAGAAGTTTGATTTAATAGGAGCCGTTAGATCAACCTAGGGCTAATCAAAGCCATTCAAACCTAAGAGAACCAACCAGAACTTGCCACACAAGCCCTAATGAAATAACAAATCGTCACACAAAGAAACATGTCAGGTTCCAGATCTGACCCGAGGGGGAGGTCGACCCCGTGGTCGACCTGTATAGGGGGAGGTCGACCTCCTGGTTGACCTGGCCTTGGCCGGGAAAATTCCCACCCAGCCCGCTTCTACTTCTGATTACGAAATTTGAATTTTCCGAACTTTAATCTGAGCTATTTATTTAAATTCTTGAATCTTTTGAAGGTCATAACTCCTTCATACGGAGTCCGATTTATGTAAACTCGGACTCTATCTCAAGAAGAATACCGAGACGAACGCAATTGCGTAACCCGTTTCCCTTAATTCTCACATTCGTAATTAATTATTCTTTAATTCGTTAATTTAACGTTTACAGAAAATACGGGGTGTAACATTCTCCCCTCCTTAAAGGATTTCGTCTCCGAAATCTTCGAGTCAAGGAGAACGTATATCCTACCATCCAATCGTCCATCTACTCATCCATCAAACACAGGCGTCCATTGTCCTTAAAAAGACTTCTAATGCTTCATGATCATATGCATAGTGTGTGTACATGTCCTTATCTATTGCAAAATCAGGCGGTCTACTGATTCAGTTGACCTCCTTAATGCAAGTCATGTTGGTGCCATGAGTCCATTATGTATGCAATTATCCCTAATCATACTTTCTACATGAGTGCACAATCATTCATACAAATGCAACATCCACATGATAACACATCAAGTTTCAATCATACACAAGTACATATATGAATATGCAATATGAAAGTGACTGAGTCGATCTAACACCTAATGTGTGTGTATATGCATCCACGAGCAACCACTAGCAATCACTTGCAACCACTTGCAACCATCAATCATAACATGTTTTAAATACATGTTTACATCCATTGGTTTCTACCTAAGGATCAAGAATAGCACTGAGGAAATACTTAAAAAGATAGATACAAGCATGAATAAACTTAAGGAAAAAGATGTACCCTCAAAAAGGAAAGGGTAGGCTGCGTGTATCTTAGCCTCAGTCTCCCAAGTCACGTCTTCTTCAGCGTCACTCTATTGAACTTTAACAAGTTTTACTTCGCGGTTACGTAACTTTTTGACTTCTGTACCCAAGATACGAGTTGGAACTCTTCTCACAGTCGCCTCTCGTTCTACTTCTACTTCCTCTAATATGCTTGGTTCCACCACTTCCGTAGACTCATGTAAGCACTTCTGTAGGCGAGAAACGTGAGAGACCTTATGAACTCCAACCAATCTTTCGGGCAGCTCTACTCTGTAAGCCATCTTTCCAATCCTTTCAATGATAGGAAACGACCCAACAAATCTTGGTGCCAACTTTCCTGCGGATCCAAAGAGAACGACGTTCCTCAAAAGAGATACTTTAAGGAAAACAATGTCTCCATCCTAAAACTCAAGGTCGGTCCTTTTTTTATCTGCATAGGACTTCTGTCTATCTTGGGCAGTCTTCATTCTTCTTCGTATCAAGTCCACTTTCTCTGAAGTTTCTCTAATCATATCTGGTCCAAGTATGAGCTTGTCTGTAGACTCTCACCAACAAGTTGGTGATCGGCATGGTCTTCCATATAAAGCTTCGAAGGGTGCCATGCCTATGGTGGCTTGGTAGCTATTGTTGTAGGCAAACTCCACCAAAGGAGGATGATCCTCCCATGTTCCTCCAAAGTCAAGAATGCATAATCTCAAGAGGTCTTCTAATACTTTGTTCACCCTTTCCGTCTGACCATCGGTTTGGGAGTGATAGGCGTGCTTAAGCATAGTTGTGTGCCTACAGCCTCTTGCAAGCTCTTCCAAAACTCGCTCGTAAAGATAGGATCCCGGTCACTCACAATGCTGGACGGTATACCATGGAGTCGAACTATCTCTTTTAAGATAAATGGATGCTAAGGATGAGGCAGTCCTTCTACTTTTAACGGGTATGAAGTGAGCGCTTTTTGTGAGCCTGTCCACTATTACCCAAATACTGGTATTGCCCCTTCTTGACCTAGGCAGCCCATCAATAAAGTACATTGAAATGCTATCCCATTTCCACTGTGGTACCTCTAGAGGATGAAACAAACCACCAGGCTTCTTTTGCTCCGCCTTGACTTGCTGGCATATCAAACACTTAGCGACGAACTCAGCTACATCACTCTTCATGCCATTCCAAACGAAAACCCTTTTTATATCCTTATACATCTTGTCTCCGCCTGGGTGTACGGTCAGCTTATAATGGTGTGCCTCTTCGAGAACCTTCTTCACCAATTCCCTTACTTGTGGGACGCATAGCCTTCCATCCCGCCTCAACTAACCCTTATCATAGATGGAGTATCTATTGAGGTGAGTAGAAGTCTCACCCCTAATTAGCTTATCCATCACATCAACTAGTTGAGGGTCTTCACGTTGCGCGGTTCCTATTGAGTCCAAAAGAGTAGGCCGCACTTCTAGCGATGCTAACAAACCAGTCACATGATCGATGGAGGGTCTAAAGTCAAAGTTGGCTATGTATTCCAAGCTCTGCCTTTCTACAAAGAGTGGGCTTAAGGTCAGCTTCTTTCTACTCAAGGCGTCTGCTACTACATTGCCCTTGCCAGGGGTATAGGAAATCTCGAAATCGTAGGATGCCAAGAACTCCATCCACCTTTGTTGCCTCAAGTTAAGGTCTTTCTACCAGAAAAGGTACTTCAACGATTTGTGGTCAGTATACAATTCAAACTTCTCACCTAGGAGATAATGGCGCCAAGACTTAAGCGCAAAGACGATGGCAGCCAACTCTAGATCGTGGGTTGGGTTGTTTTTCTCATGTACTTTCAACTGTCTGCCTCCATAAGCTACTACCTTCCCTTCTTGCATCAAGACAGCACCTAGTCCCGTACCACATGCATCCGTGTATACGGTAAACATCTTGCTCCCATCCGGCAATGTCAGAACTGGAGATGTTGTTAGAGCCCTCTTCAATCGTTGGAAAGCAACATCGCAATCCAAATCCCAATTGAAAGTTAGGTTCTTCTTCGTCAACCTTGTAAGCGGAGCTGAGATTTTTGCAAAGTCTTTAATGAACTTTCGGTAAAAGCCCGCTAGCCCGAGGAAGCTTCGGACTTCGGTTGCATTCCGTGGAACCTTCCAATCTTGCACCGCAACTACTTTTGCGAGGTCTACAGCTAACCCTTCCTTGGATACCACATGTCCAAGAAATCTTACTTTCTCTCTCCACAAGTGGCATTTGGAGAATTTGGCTTTCAACTGATGTGCTCGAAGAGTATCCATGACTTTTTTAAACGCTGAGCATGCTCTTCTTCATTCTTCGAGAAAATCAAAATGTCGTCTACGAAGACCACCACAAACTAAATAAGGAATTCTCTAAACACCCTGCTCATCAAGTCAATGAAGTAAGCGGGTGCGTTTGTCAAGCCGAAAGGCATGACAAGCCATTCGAAGAAACCATCTGGGGTTCTGAACGCGGTCTTATCAATATTGTCTTCAGCCACTCTTAGCTGATGAAACCCTGTAGCCAAATCTAGTTGGGAGAAAACAAACGCACCTACAAGCTGATCAAACAAGTCATCTATTCTTGGAAGTGGGTGCATATTCTTCTTGGTCAGCTTGTTTAGCTCCCGATAGTCAACGCATAGGCTAAGTGAACCATCCGCTTTGGTTGCGAATACTACTGGAGCACCCCATTCAGAAATACTCTGCCTTATAAACCCCTTCTCCAGCAACTCTTTAACTTGCTTGCTGAGTTCTTTCCTCTCCCTTGGAGCCATGTATCTAATAGGTAAAGCAATGGTTTTTTCATTATCAACGAGGTATATGTGGAAGTCTATCTCCCGCTTCAGAGGTAAACCCTTCACCTCTTCAAACACATCCGAGTATTCACGGACTACTCTAACAGACTGCAGGTTCTCAACAGACGCATCAAGAGATTCTAGATAACTAAGCATAACAGAGTTCATGGGATTTATTTCGAGAGTGTTACCGAGGCGAGTCCAAAGTCTAACCACTCTCTTTTCACAATTGAGGATGACACCACTACTGGATAGCCGATCCATGCCTAGAATCAACCCATAGCCCGTGAAGCCCAAAATATAGGCATTACATCTAAACCCAACAATTAGTATAGAAATTTCCAAATCCAGACAAATCATTGACAAATAAGTTGAGCCCCCAATTGGATTGGAAATAACCAAGGGATCCTCTACTAAACTGGTGTCTAGGTGTAGAGATTCAACTAAAGCAGTAGATATAAAAGAGTGCGATGCGCCAGAATCAAAGAGTGTACGAACAGGATGATCAAAAAGATAAACTAAACTCTCAACAGAAACATTTCTACCTCGTTCTTGCGGAGGTTCCATGAGAGCGTGAACCTGCCCTTCAGAAGTACATCCAACTCTCTTCCCTTGCCCTTGATTTCTTGGGCAGTCCTTAGCCATGTGTCTCGTCTCGCCGCAATGGAAACAACCACCGATCTTCCTCTTCTTCTTTTTGCTGTCCTTAACCAGATGTCGAGGAATGCCACAAAAATTACACTTCCTCTTGTCACGGGGTTTGTTGTTCTTCCCGCCCTTCTTGGAATTTGTCTTCTTGCTCTGTGATCCCTCCACTTTCTTATCTTGAGTAACTTCCACCTTTGTCACTTTCTTGCCAACCTTATCTTCCACTTGTAATAGTGCCATGTCCACCAGTCTCTCATAAGTCGCACCCATAAGTATATGGGACATAGCTACGCTGTGCAGTGGCTCATTCAATCCTTTAACAAAACGGAGAGCCTTCTTATGTGGAGTGTTTACTAACTCCAATCTGAACTTAGCCAGCGAGTTGAACTGGTTAACGTATTCCTTGACCGACGTATTTCCCTATTTGAGAGCTAAGAACTTCTCCATTTGTAGGCTTCGTTCAGCTTGTGAGAGGAATTTCATTTCAAACCTCATTCTGAAATCCATCCAAGTTTCAACTGGCCTTTCAGCATTAGTAACTTCCCACCAATAGGAAGCTTTGTCTTTGAGCAACCATACCGCCAACTGTATCTTCTTCCTATCATCCACTTCGAAAATATCAAACAAATCCTCAGTCTCTTTGTGCCAGTTTCTTGCTTCCACGAAGGATTCATTTCCATTGATGTTCTTTCCACCCATGGCTCGAAAGTCCCTACATATTTTTGAGAAAGCATTCGCACATGGAGGAGGAGGAGGAACCGCTGCAGCTGGGGGAGTAGGAACGTTTGCTGGGCCTGAGACATTAGCCCTAGCCTCTAGGTACCTTCTGAACTAGCCAGGTACCGGCATGCCCTCTGGAAGGTTAAGATCCCCAAACATGCTGAAACGAAAAAGGAAAGATTCAAAACAAAGGATAGAAAGATAGTGCATATGGCTTTGGGGGGTTATGCCTTTTTAAAATAAAACACTTTTTCTTGAAAATTGCTTCTTTAAACTTCTTTTCGAAAAACAGTTTTCAAATTTTTTATCTGATCTGGTAAACCTTTGCTATGATGTCAAGTGAAACACCTTACCTTCGTTAAGGTCACTCACAAAGGGAATGCCTTAACTTTGGTGGAGCATTATAGGTAAAAGACGTAGATAATTTACAAGAAAGACATATATATGTAGCGGAAAACGAAATTTATTTCATACGTGGTTCATAACAAAAACATTATAGCAAACTGTCTCTATCTTGATTATAACATAATGAAGCATAAAACACAATAAAAATGCATAAATCCTTCAGCAGTAGTGTGCCCAAAGCCATATCCAAAGATAAGAGGTTCCAAGCTATACATCACAAAGTCTTCAAGCTTGGAAAGATGAACGGTCCAAATTAAGCTGAGATATTCCCTCCCTAGCTACCTGAGGGGGGGAAACGGAAGAAAAGAGAGCGAAAGAAAATGGGTCAAACATAAGTCTGGTAAGTCCAGTGATTATTCAGCATGTAAACTGGTAAGAGAACCATGACTTGAATAAGCTGGACGCAGGACAACAACAAGGAAATAAGGTAACACAGGATAAGGCAAGATAAACAAGGCAAGATAAACTAATCATACTATCGCACTCATACCCATATTCCTCGCACCTACTAGATATTTCAACCATCATCATGAGTTCAAATCCAATGATCCCTTTTTATCGATCGACTCCTACTCGCACGCATTTACTACTTGTGTCATACAGCCCCGCTGGATTATAGATACCTATGTTGGTCCCACCATGGGGTGTATCAAATCCTATGGTGGCAACCCGACACGATTCAAGATGCACAGTGTATAACTAACGATGCCCAGTGCCTGGTTTTTCCACTTCGGAGGACATGCGCGCCCGTACTCCGTTAGAACCTACACTGACGCAACAACCGCTGTTGTTTTGATCGCTTATAATCAGCCCAGTAATCGTGCCCCACCCTGCCTAGTTCAGGGTACCATGATACATCTATGTGGGTTACTGTTAAAATGGGTCACCGTTACTAGGGTTTTCTAATCAACATGTTAAATTGGTTAAGTGTCCAAGTTAACCTAACCTCACCCATCAGTTTAGTTAACATGTTGTATTGGTTAAGTGTTGCCTTAATTAACTTAACCCTACCATTCCTGACTTAGCTTTAATTCATTCATTAAAGCACCAACCACTCACATTAGACAGGTATTGTTGCGGTCACAGGATGCGCCGGTCGGGTCCGGGCAGTTTTACACCGCAACTCAGTCTAACCTCGGGTTCTTTTGGGCTCGATGCACTAATCTCTCACATTAGATATATATTGTTACGGTTGCTGGATGTGCCGGGCGGTTCCGGGCAGTCTTACACTGTAACTTAATCTAACCTCGGGTTAGGCATATTCGTATTTTATAAATTTACATATTTACCTCTTTATATTTATATGTAAATTATTTTCATTCAAGTCAAGCCCCACTTTCCCTTTAAATCAAGTTCATAATTTTAGGTATAAAAATTTATACCACTTTAAGCCATAAAACATTTACATGTTTATGAGCCAAATATGCCAATTATATGTAATTTCATGTTTTCCCCCCAACGTTACCCCCGTTAAACGTTCGCATAAATCACATAAAATATTAGGCGCGATACATAGCCTAACTTATACTCAAAAGGGGAAAAAGAGGAACATGTAATAATTCCAACATCATAAAAATATGGATCTAACTACACATGTATCATATGAATTTGGCAAAGAACAATATACTTTTAATTATGAACTTGCAAATTTAAATGTACTCAACTTGAATCATGAAATAAGGGTTTTACATAGAACTACATAAACTTAAAATTTAGCATGTAGTTGTGAACTTGCAAATTAGCATGTAGTTCTAGTCATATATGTGAACATGGTTGAACTTGCATAAACATAGCAAAATTCCCAAATTGACATACAACATACAAATGTCATTACCAAATCATACAACATGAAATGTCATCGCCAAATTATACAACATGGTATGTCATTTCCAAATTACACAACATGATATGCCATCGCCAAATTATACAACATAATATGTCATCGCTAAATTACACAACTTATATGTCATTGGCAAATTATACAACATATGGATTCATTGCAAAGCAATTAACATTTACCATCAAATTACATACAACATGATCACAAACTTAACATGATAAGAGTTCATAGTCTTAATCAATTCAGTTTTAACAAAAAGGATAGGCATAAATTTACATTAGGCATTGTTCTACATCCATTTATTTTAGTCATGATTCCAATATCATTTAGGTCTAAATGATAACCGGACTTACAAAAAGGAGACTAGTCTTGTGTTCTGGGATCTGTATTCTGAAATTGAATAGCTCTCCTTTGTTGTAGACGTTGAATTCTCTTAGTTGAATTAGATTTGATTTGTAATTCCGAACTTGCTTTCTAGTTGAAGGAGAATGATGGCTACTCTCGGTTGAGTGTTGACAGCATGACGGTCTTAGGAATATTTTTGTGTGGCTTAGGGTTTAGATTTAGGTTGCTTATATAGAAGTTTGATTTAACAGGAGCCGTCAGATCAACCTTGGGCCAATCAAAGCCATTCAAACCTAAGAGAACCAACCAGAACTTGCCACACAAGCCCTAATGACACAGCAAATCGTCACACAAAGAAACACGTCAGGTTCCAGATCTGACCTGAGGGGGAGGTCGACCCCCTGGTTGACCTGTATGGGGGGAGGTCGACCTCTTGGTCGACCTGGCCTTAGGCGGGAAAATCCCCGCCTAGCCCGCTTCTGCTTCTGATTTCGAAATTTGATTTTTCTGAACTTTAATCTGAGCTGTTTATTTAAATTCTTGAATCTTCTGAAGGTTATAACTCCTTCATACAGAGTCCGATTTACATAAAATTGGACTCTATCTCAAGCAGAATTCCGAGACGAACGCAATGGCGTAACCCGTTTCCATTAATTCTCACATTTGTAATTAATTATTCTTTAATTTGTTACTTTAACGTTTACAGAAAATATGGGGTGTTACATTACCTGCACACTTCTTTACATCTTCATACCCCATCCCTTCTTCACTGCCGACTGCCTACAACTCGACAAACATCCCTGTTATACAAAACTCCATCTCCTTATCACCAGAAAGTACATCTCCTTCATCTCTTACACCACATCTTTTGCCAACAAAACTCCAAGCAATTTCAGCATACCAACGTCCACAAAATTTATTCGAGGACCAAAGTCACCCCTTCATCAAATAAGAACCATGCAAAACAATCTGATTTCCATTTGAATTCTCACGTCTGATTTTCTGGACTTATTTTCTGAAACGAAGACATTGAACAAGCTTTCTAGACTAGACCTCCCAATCTGAACCCTAAATCGAAATTTGGACTTCATAATTTTTTTTTTGGGAATCTTGGGGTTTGGATTGTTATTATCTGTGCAAATACTCTGAAAGGAGAGGGTTGAGTAGGATGTTAATAACGTGGTATTTTTAATTGGCTTAACTTGATTTTG
The DNA here is from genome assembly GCA_030737875.1 of Allium sativum. Classification (NCBI taxonomy): domain Eukaryota; kingdom Viridiplantae; phylum Streptophyta; class Magnoliopsida; order Asparagales; family Amaryllidaceae; genus Allium; species Allium sativum. The sequence continues at coordinate 807,085,225 of CM060922.1, read as the reverse complement.
GGCTTATCGACATGGGCTAGTAGGCTGACTGGGTTGACTTATTCTTTTTTTCCCTTTTGAATCTTCATAGATTTTTGTTGTCTTACTTTTCTTCGTTCATTATTTTAGTATAAAAAAACAAAAAAAGAGGTGATTTTCTTTTTTGTTTTGATTTTGTGACAATCTTTCGAGTTTCCTAGTTATAGTGTGCTTTAGTTGTCGACTTTAATTTTTTTTAATTTTAGTTTCATAAAAAAACAAGAACAAAAAAAAACCATTTGCCTTTAAATTATGAATCTTGGTGTAACATTTTAGGTTGCAGAATTTGAATTGTTGGAGCAGTTGCATACCAAGTGAGGTGTGAATGCACTAGCGCTACTCAGTTGCACTGGACGGACTGCCGATCTTTGTGAGAATTTTCTGAACTCTACAAGGACTGCTGCTTATATATATATACATATATATATATATATATTGCTTGTAAAGATTTCATGCAGGTGCCATGGCTTGCTTGTAAAAACTATTATTTCTGCAATTTATTATTCTGTGACTATTCTATGATTGATTAAAATATTCTAGAAAATTGCATTCATCTTAGATTTGTTTTTATTTTCTATGGACTTCATTATATTTTGATAAATTGGTTTATTTCTAACGAATTGTTTCTCGGTGTCTAGTCTATGTAGAGTAATAACCGTTTATAAATATTTTGGTGATTCGTAAATATTATATCAATTGTTCCTCTGAAGGTACTTACAACTTTGGTTGCATTGCTAGGGTGATTCCTGATGCACCGATAACTCCTATCCGTTAACTGGCTGAGAAATTTTTTGTTGAAATAAATCTTACCGTCGTTATATAATTCTACAAAAATCGTAAATAAATAATTTTCATTCATATAGTTTGTCTTTAAAATAAAAAAAATCCAAAATAAAAAAAACAATTTTCTTTTGTGAATATTTCCTTTTCTCTTAAAAAGAAATCATAACAATTTTTGTTTCGTAAAAATAAATCCACTTCTGTTCTCTTATCAAATTTTTTATTTCTCCTTTTCTCTTATTTCTTTGCGCTAGTGCATGCGTAGTTGGATTCGTGATCCTTCTACTAATCATTTAGTTCGAACAAACATTCCTTTAACCATGGCTGAAGAAAATCTCCCTTGAACGCTTATGGATAGATATTTCCCCGATCGGGTTTGTATTCCTTCTTGCATCATATTACCCAACCGAACGGGTAACCACTTTGAAATTCATTCGAATCACATAAATACTCTTCCAAAATTCGGCAATTTAGAACGTGGTGATCCTTACATTTTCTTAACCAAATTTGAACAAGTTTGTGCAACCATGAAATTTCAACAACTAAGTGACGATGGAATCAAACTTAGGTTAATTCCATTTTCATTTACCGATTATGCCGAAAAACAGTTGTATAGCTTGCCTCCAAATACGATTGAAACTTGGGATGAATTTATGAATTTTTTTTCAAAGAAATTTTACCCATTGAAAAAAACATCCAAAATTCGAAACGAAATTGTTAATTTTCATCAATTTGGCGTGAATCCATTGCAAAATATTTCGAAAGATTTAAAGAACTTATAATCAAATGTCTACATCACAATTTCAAAAAATGGACTCTTTGTCAAATTTTATACAACGGTAACTCTCGAACCATGCTCAAATCGATGTGCCAAGTAAACCTTTTTAGCCCAAAATCATGACGCCGCTTGGCAATTTCTTGAAAAATTGGCCGAAAAATCAGCTCAATGGGAAAGATCTAACGGGAAATCGATTTATTCCCGATCAACCGCTCATTCGGTAGGATCTTTAACAGCCTTAGAAGCAAAAATAGACGCTATGTTAACCAAATTCGATAATTCCTTTCATCAACTCAAATAAATCAAGCTCAAGCGTTTCAGCCCTTAGGTTACAAATGTAATGATCCTAACCACATTGTCGATCAATGCCCACATTCGTTAGAATAACTCAACATAATTAATAAAGTTAGAAATGACCCATTCTCCCCCAACGTACAATCCTGGTTGGAGAAACCATCCTAACTTCTCTTGGGCCCAAAACAATGCAAATCGTTCGATCCTCTTTTCAACCATTTTCGAATAATTTTTCGAATCCTCCCTTTCAACAAACTCAATTCCAAAATCTTGCGCCACCTTCTCAAAATCAAGCGCAACAATCTTTTGTTCCCCAAGACGATAAACGATTGACATTACTTGAGAAAAGTCTCGAAGCATTGACTAAAGCAACGACTCAAAATCTCCAATCAAATAGCAATCTGCAAAACTTATTGACTTCACACATGCAAAACACGAGTCAGTCAATATCTAAACTTGAATGAAAATGAGTCAGTTAGCCACTTCCATAAGTGAACGGGAAAGTGGCACATTCCCGAGTCAACCCATTCCAAGCCCTCGAAGCCAAAATCCTAATTCAAACCAAGCTCATGTCACCCAGGATAGCAATCTAACTCAGTTAAATGCTATCACGACTTTACAATCCAGTAAGAAAACCAGTAATCAAGTTGAAAATCCAAATAACTTATCGAATATTCCTCTCAAATATTCTAAAACCATGAATGATCTTAATCCAAATTCTGAGCCTAATTTTTCTCCAACTCAAGTAGACCAACCAATTGAGTTTCATTTTCCATTTCTACATCGTCTTCGACCAAAGAAACATTCAGACCAAATGGAAAAGATGATGGAAATTTTCAGACAAGTGAATGTTAACATCCCTCTTCTTGACATCATTCAACAAGTCCCTACCTACGCTAAATTTCTCAAAGACTTATGTACCCAAAAACAACACACTAATGTGCCGAAGAAGTCTTCTTAGCCGCCAAACTTAGCGAAGTTTTGACCCAATCGATCCCGATCAAATAAAAAAATCCTTAATGTCCTACGATCCCATGCACGATAGAAGATAAAACAAATAACAAATGCCTAATTGATTTGGGAGCGATTGTCAATTTGATTCCGTATTCCATTTATCAACAACTTGGTTTGGGTGAACTTAAACCAACGAAAATAGCTCTTCAATTTGTCGATCGTTCAATTAAGAAATCCATTGGAGAAATTGAGGACGTACTGATCAAAGTTGGTTAATTCATATTCCATGTCGATTTCATTGTTTTGGAAACTCAACCTGTCAATAATCCAATGAGTGAAATTCCATTGATTTTAGGTCGATGCTTTTTGGCTAATTCAAATGCTTTAATAAATTTTTGCAATGGCTCAATGAAAATCTATTTTGGAAACATGACTCTAGATCTAAATCTTGAAAGTCATTCGAATGAATCATGTAACCAAACCTTGGAAGTTAATGCCATCCACAAAAACTCGGAAAACGAATCCATTGACCTTAATGATGAGCGTGAGGCTAAGTACGAAAAATTGTTCCAAGACGCTCCTAACGAAGTCAAATACACGGTTCCAGTTGAATCGCTTTTAGTTGAGTCCAAATCTCAACCAAGTTCTCTGATCAAGAAACCACCAAAGTTGGATCTTAAACCTCTTCGCGATCACCTTAAGTACGTATACTTAGGTGATAACGAAACTTATCCTGTCATAATTTCTTCAAATTTAACTCATGATCAAGAAATTTCTCTTCTTTCAACTCTTTCTAAAAACAAAGATGCAATCGGTTGGTCCATTTCTGACATCAAGGGAATTAGCCACACAATCGTTTAACATCGTATTCACTTAACCGGCAAAGCCAAATGCACTCGCGAGGCACAACGTAGGCTTAACCCTAAGATGAAAGAGGTAGTTAGTGAAGAAATTCTTAAACTTCTTGACAATGGTATCATTTACCCCATTTCTGATAGCTTATAGGTCAGTCCCATTCATGTTGTTCCTAAAAAGTCTGGACTCACCGTTGTCGTAAATGACCAAAACGAACTTCCTCCAACTCGTGCTCAAACGGGTTGGCGTGTTTGCATCGATTATCGAAAATTGAATGCTGCAACGCGTAAAGACCAATTTCCTCTTCCCTTCATCGATCAAATGCTCGAACGTTTTGTCGGTCACGAATTCTACTGCTTTCTTGATGGTTATTCCAGTTATAACCAAATTCCAGTCGCTCCTGAAGATCAAGAGAAGACGACATTTACATGTCCATTCGGTAGCATTGCTTAACGACGTATGCCTTTTGGTCTTTGTAATGCTCTTACAACTTTCCAACGATGTATAGTTGGAATTTTTTCTGATATGACCGAACGCTTTCTTGAAGTCTTTATGGATGATTTTTTGATCTTTAACGATTCCTTTTCCTCTTGCTTACTTCATATTGAACTTGTTTTAAATCGAAGTAAAGAAAAAAACTTAATGTTGAATTGGGAAAAATACCACTTTATGGTCAAACAAGGCATTGTACTTGGACATGTAATTTCAAATAATGGCATTGAGGTAGATAAAGCGAAAGTTGATGTGATTTCAAAACTACCCATTCCAAAATGCATTAAGGACATTCGTTCGTTTCTTGGGCATGCTGGTTTTTACCTACGCTTTGTGAAAGATTTAAGCAAAATTACTCGTCCTTTGACAACTTTTCTAGGAAAGGACATCCCATTCGAATTTAAGTATGAATGGGTTGCTTCATTTGAACGTCTTAAAAGCTAACTCATTTCAGCCCCGATAATCTGCTCGTCCAATTGGGAACTTCCTTTTAAAATCATGTGTGACGCTTCTAACTTCGCGGTTGGTGTTGTCTTAGGACAATGCATCAAAAAAATCCTTCATATCATTTTCTACACGAGTATGACCTTAAACGATGTTTAACTCAATTATACAACCACCGAAAAAGAAACTTTAGCTTTCATTTTTGCACTTGAGAAGTTTCGATCTTACTTGATTGGTTCCTACATTACGGTCTACACTGACCATTCTGCTCTTCGACACCTTTTTTCTAAAAAGGATGTTAAGTCATACTTAATTCGATGGATCCATTTACTTTAAGAATTTGATCTTACAGTCAAAGACAAAAAGGATTCGATAACGTCATAGCCGATTACTTATCTCGTCTTCCGAATGTGCCATCTTCTTTGCCAATCAACGAAAACTTTCCCGATGAACAATTCCTTTCTATTTCAATCGATCTTTGGTTCGCCGACATAGTGAACCATCTAGTCACTAAGGAAACCCACTCTTGTTGGTCCAATCAAGATAAATACAAATTTCTATACAAAGTGAAATACTTCTGTTGGGACGACCCATACTTGTTTAAGTATAGTTCAGACCAAATCATTCATCAATGCGTTCCTGATTGCGAAATTAGGAGTGTTCTCTCATTTTGCCATGATCATGCATGATGTGGACATTTTAGTCTTAGGAAAACCGCTGAAAAGGTGCTTCAATGTGGTTTTTATCGGCCTGCCCCCTTTAAAGACTCGTTCTAATTCTGTAAAGATAACAATCATTAACAAATGCTAGGAAAGATTTCTCGATGAAATATGATGCCTTTAAACCCCATCCTTACGATCGAAATCTTTGATGTATGAGGTATTGACTTTATGGACCTTTCCCAAACTCCTTCGGAAACTTGTATATTCTTCTCGCCGTTGATTACGTTTCGAAATGGGTCAAATCCGTTCCATGTAAAACAAATGATCATAAAAGTATTGTGAAATTCCAAAATGAAAACTTCTTTTCGAGGTTTGTCATACCTCGCACAATAATAAGCGACAATGGAACACATTTCTCTAATTGATCTTTTGAATCCTTAATGAAGAAATACTTGATAATCCACAAGTTATCTACTCCTTATCATCCGCAAACTTGTGGTCAAGTCGAAGTGTCGAATTGTCAAATAAAACATATTTTGGAGAAAACTGTAAATAAAAATTGAAAAGATTGGTCATAAAAATTGACCGACGCGCTTTGGTCTTAACGTGCTGCTTTTAAAACTAATATTGGAATGTTCCCTTTCCGATTGGTTTACGGTAATGCCTGTCATTTACCCTTTGAACTTGAACATAAAGTGCTTTGGGCAATAAAGAACTTAAACTTTGATCTTGAACAAGCTGGCGAAAACCGAAAATTGCAACTCAACGAACTAGAAGAAATTAGGAATGGCGCATACGAAAACGCTGAAAATTTACAAGGAAAAAATCAAAAAATTTCATGATAAGTCAATCCTAAAAATACATTTTTTCCAGACCAAAAAGTTCAACTGTATAACTCACGACTTCATTTTTTCCCTGGGAAGTTAAAATCGAGATGGACCGGACTATATGTTGTTCGAACTATTTTTCCACATGGTGTTATTGAAATAGAAAACTCGAGGGATGGATCCACATTCAAAGTCAATGGTCAGCGTCTAAAAAGATTCTTGGAATTACCCACTGATCGAGAGGAGGAGCTCATGATTCTTCATGAGCCATGCTACGTGAAGTAAGAAAGTTAAGTTTAACCCTCCTTTGTAAATAGGTAAATATTTCTCTTCCATTCACTCATTGTGTCATGTATTGACTGTGGGGACACAGTCGAAATCAAGTGTGGGGGGAGTCTCATTGCCATTCTATTTCGCATAGTTTAAATTTGCAGTTTATTCCCTTTTTCTTTAAAAAAAGGATTAAAAAAGAGTTCCACACTTCTATTTACTTTTAAATAAGACATGATGGAGCTAGCATATAATTTTGGTCGTTCGATTAATTTTTTTGGAAATTTACTTCTTTTAGGAGATAACGAAAGGAAAGTTTGAATTATGAGCAAATTTGGTGTAAATGGTATATAGGGAGATTCGTAGGTGAGGAGTATGAAATGATTTCTGAGCTGTAATCTGATTAAATGAATGGTTGATTTAGACTACTTGCGATAAAATTTTAGATCTTTTAAGGGAAGTTGTGCTAAGATATTCTCGCATAACTCTCTCTCTTTGTAATGACCCGCACTTTAGCTGTCAGATAATTAATTTATTTAAATATTAATTATCGAGTTGGCGAGATCGATAACCAAAATTAATTAATATTTATATTTAATTAATATAAATAACAGGATAATATATATTTTCGGAATAATCGGAAATAACAAAATTCATGATATGATATGAATTGGATTGTTGAAAAAATATAATTCAGTTTATATTGAAATATATTGACGAATATATTAAATAACGACAGTTGAACATAAAAAAAATATTATAATTAAAATCGAGCTCGAAATGGCGCGGTAGTTCGCTATTTGGCGATTTGGTATAGGGTTCGTTTTAAATCGGATTTCTGTGAAACAAGAAACGTACGGAGCTGGTAGAGTATATCTTTCTAGTGGAAGAGAAAAATCGGGATGTCGTCATGTAGATTTTGATTTATGTCCAAATCAAATATTCAGAAAAACAGCGGTATATTCGTTCGTGGGCATAACGGTTATTCAAAAATATTTGAATATCGGGTTTGAATTTAGACAAGGTTCTTTTGGGACATAGTGATAATTTAATTTTTAGAATTTTATGGAAATTTTTAATTAATTAAATAAGCAACTTTTATTTGGAGTATTGTGCACCCTAAATCAGTATTTTTGAGATTTCACATAATGAGTCAACCTACCGATATTATTATATTTCTGTAATTGGGGAACCTCGCTCGACACAACAATACCCTTATTTCGGTTGATAGCAAGTCGTAGTGAACGGTTTGAGAGGATACTTCACATTGGAATTTTATAGAATATTATATAAATAAAATTTTGTCCCTCTTCATATTATGTATACATTCTTTCTACGGTCAGATGGGAGAAATCGTGGCCAATGCTACTTCACAAATGCCTTAAAATGTTGCGCGGTCAATACAAAGGCAACCCACCACTTAAAGATCCAACCCTCTCTTATATATATAACGTGTTTCACAGTCTAAACCTAATTTCCATTCTCTTCAGAAACAACGAGCCGCTAGAGAAAAACGAAGGCATCAGCTAAAATCGAAATGAAAAAGGAAATCCAAATAAAATCCATTAATTCTAAAATTCGTTTCGTTGGACTGCTGAGCTCAAATCCTTCTCGTTGGTGGTCAAAACGTCGGGTGCGACGACTGTTCTGGAGCTCGCATCTAAACCCGCGGAGCACTGTCAGAACTTGTGGCGCACAAAGTCAGAAGCGGAGCTCGAGAATCGAGGCGAGGAGGCGGGCTAGGGGTTCCCTTCATGGTATGAAGTCTGTTTTCCTTTCCTGCATAGTTTCGATTCTTGCCAAAAACGGGGTGAAGGCATTATTATTGAAACGGTGATCGTTGTTGGCTCGGGGATAGATGTTGAAGGCGCGGGGTTGATGAAAAATAGACAGGAGGGAGGAAGAAGATTTGGCTGATGGACAGTTTGAGGGAGCTGAGCTTTTTGGTGGTCATTGTTTTGAGACTGATGGAGGTTTGAGTGCTGTCTGATTTGTGGACTATGAAGTGTGCGTGGCCAGTATGAAACATGGAGGAAATTGTGGCGGGTTATAACAATGTTGGGTTCGAATTTCGGTTATAGTGGAGATTGTATTTTTGACTGCGATGGTTTGGATGTTGAGTTCCTTTGCTACAGCGGGGAAAGGGGTTTTGTTGTTCAAATGGAGGAGAAGGAGAAAAGGAAACGGGTCGGGGCTTTGAGGATGAGCGGATGGACTTTTCAAATGGGTCAGCGCAAATGGAAATGGGCCAAGTTTTTAAAATTTGATGAACCGTAAGTTGCATTGGGACCGTATGGACGAGATCTTCACAATGAAGCTGACTGGAAGTGGATTGGGGCTCGTACGAATTTATGGCAAAATAAATTGTTTGATTCAAATCAAACAACAGTTTATCGTTCTTTAACGATGAACTGCCAATGTGAGTAAATCTCACTAACTCTGAACAGTTAATATTTTCATGTTGTATTTTTAGAACTGTTAAAAATTGTCTGATTGATTATGTGTTGACTGTTTGATTGAACTGCTAGTCAGTTAGTGGAAATTATATATATAAACCGTTAAATCTATATGTATTGATTCTGTTAACAGAATATTTCATACCGAACTAAAAGTGATGTTGATTATATTGTGTAACATCTGTGATGCATGGAAACAAGTTGGAGGGGTCCAAATGGACTCCTCAATATTCATAATACTGTTCTGTTCATATATTGTAATATATGATGTAATATATAATCTGTTATGGATTATGTGTGTTAGAATGATGTTGATCATTGTTATGCGATATTTTTAATATTATATGAAACCCTGGGATTTAAAAAGAAATATTTCAATGTATATTGAAATAAAGGAATTTTATAAAATCAACCGATTTTATAAAAGGAAATATTTTGAAAATAAAGTATTTATAAAACCATAGATTTTATAAAGGGGAACATTTATTTAGAAAATAAATAGAATATCATAAAGGAATATTTAGTAGGAAACTAAATGGGATTTTAAAAGGGAATTGACGAAGTCGAAGTAAGTTAAATCGAGTTAGTCGAAGTAAGTTAATAGAATATTGTTAGTCGAAGTAAGTCAATCAAACATAGTTAATCAAAAGGAGTAAAACAGACATAGTTAACCGAATTAGAGTTGATCGAATATTGTTATTCGAGATAGAGTTAAAACAAACAAAGTTATTCGAAATAGAGTTTATCGTATATTAGTATTCGAAATATAGTTAATCAAATGGAGTTAAACAGAAATTGGAAAACTGACTAGAGATTAATAAGTTGAATGGTTTTCTGAGTATCGATCTGATGTTGGTTTCGGCCTTTGGGGTTTATACTTAGAGAATTGTTCTCCTACTAGTTTACAGTCAGGGACTGATAGTTGTTAAATGATAGTGATATGTAAATAAACAAATGGAAATGTTTTCCAGTGTTAATAACATATATTTTCTAAACATAGAGAATAAGGAAATATATATATATATATATATATATATATGATTGATGATTGATTGATAGAATTTCCATTTGGAAATAATATCGTTGTTTGCACACGTGTTTTTCATTGATAGTTAAATCACAGACTATCAAATTTTTGACCATTTTAACGTTGTTAACATGGAGAAACCGGTTGAATTATTATCCAAAGAACCACTCTGTATATGCATAAGCATTGCGAGTCATATATGCCAAAGATAATTGAAGACGGAGTAAAGTGCAAGGGCTATTGTATAAGTCTTAGATAACAGTGACTAATATGGATGTACTGAATAGTGCCTTCGGTTCATCCTGTTCCTGGATGACTTGTATGGATGAATGTCTGACAGAGTATTTCCAGAAAGGTCATGTACATTGATCTCTTCAACCGTACCAAGAGTGGAAGCGGAGAAGGAAACTTCTTTAGCTAACACGTAATGTACTGTTGTAGACGTCAATTAGTGATTTTCGATGGATTTGATAATGTGGCATTCGAAGTGAATCTGATGTGATGATAAAGCGTAACGTCAAGCCTTATCAACCGGTAAATGGCAGAAATCGGGCAGGTAGCACGGCTATGTAGGTCGCACCTATTAGGGTGTATAATCACCTGATCTAGAGTTTCATTTACTTCTAAAAATCTATTGTTGATGTTGTCCCATTCGGGAAACGGTTGCTGATCCCAACCGTTGGTGATATACATTCGATACACTCAAGAGAAAACGAGTCGTCGGTCACGTGTGGCCGGGTTGCAAGATGTTCTTGTTGAACCCAGTGTATTCCTTTCTAGAGGTACACTAGCGAAAGGTGGTTCCATACCTTGTCATAGTTGGAAATCCATTACCCAATACGTGCTTGCGGTTTTGATTGTATACTATATATGTAGAACGTGAGATGAAAGCATTTCTGCTAGATGATTATTATATTGTGGTTGATAGACATTATTATAATATCAAAAAGTTTTTGATATAAAGATAATTTGGATTCTCATAAGGGAAAAACCTGTTCGGTTATACGGCGTGGTCTTATGAGATATCATTTACCTGCTTGAACGGTTTTAAACTATTTTACTCACACCAGTCCCATGACTGACCCGAACTTTTTTTTGTTTTGTTTTCCCTAAACTCTTGGGTTCCCAATTTTGTACGGGCAGTCAAGTAGTCGAGATTTACAGATACTTGAAGAGCTGAAGCAGGAGGCTTCAGGATTATATAGCTATTATTATTCCGCTGTGTTGTAAGTGCTGTACTTTGACAATGATGTATATTCAAGTACAGATGTATATTTCAAAGTTATGTTATATATTATATGTTATTCGTTCCGCTGTGAGGTTCGTGTTACTCTGATGTTGCGTTCTTCTTCTTCTTATATTCTAAGTTTCTATCTTATCTTTCCTCACCCTCTAATTTCTTTCATTAACTTTCTGGTATTTTTCGATGTTTGGTTAGTCATCATTGAGTTTATGGTGATAACCAAAGTCGACAAAACCCGGGTCGTTACAGTTGGTATCAGAGCTTAAGGTTAAGTGAATTACCTTGGCTCTGTGGTGTGACTCAGTAGAGATAGGGTTAGTAATACCCTAGATTGAGTTGAGTGTATATATACGAGTGGACATATTTGTTATTTGATATAAAAATTTGTTTTATATTGTGGAGATTTATTGATTGAGTCGCTTATGAATTTCTGGTCGATCGGTTTGATCCACTGTATCGATACGAGTTACTAAACACTCGAATACGATGGGTCGACACGATATGTTTTGAAAAGAGGGTAAATGAAATAATCTTACCCAAAGTATATTTGTTATTATAATCGAGTAAGATTATAATGGAGATGGTTTTATATATATATATATATATATATATATATATATATATATAACCAAGTAGAATTCGTATAAGTGTTACGAAATGAATTAAATCTGAATTTGAATCAGAACTGAAATTAAAAACCCTGGAAATTTGAAACAGTGTTTGTAAATGGATTTGGATTAAAAATAAGGAAAATTTAAGATCCTGGGAGATTTTAAATTGTTTTACAAGCAGTGTGAATTATATTTTGAAATGAATTTCAAAGTGGAAATGTTTAGAAATGGTTTTATAGTATTGAACTCACTTCGATCGTTGGAAAATAGATCCTGATGATGACAGCTGCATCATCAGTATTCATTTTCGAGTTGTAAGTGATGAATTACTACCAGAGATACTGTTTTGAATTTGTTTTGGGAAAGTCAAGTTATGTTGAATTTCAAAAAGGAAAATTTGATTTTTGAAAAGAGTAAACTGTTTAAAAACTCCCAGGGAAAGACTGTTTGAATTAAAAACAAATTTAATAGAATTTTCTAAAAGAAAATTTGAATTAAAGTAAAGCCAGTAAAGTGGTAACTGAGATTGAATCAGAATGATATCAAGACAAATTGGATTGCGAGATTCAAATTTGAAGTGTAATGTGATAATCAAGTTAAGAGTTGGGAATCGAGAAGAAACTCGAGTTGAAATGATATTTGGCTCGGATATAAGTGAATGGTTGTGTTGTGGATAAAAGCAGATTGGAATTTGATTGGGATGACCCTTGTATCCGCTGAATTGATAACAGGTGGAATGAATATAATGATATGCCGACAAAAGGTACAAGTTTATATTTCTATTGGATTTATGAGCCGAATTGGCAAGTCGCTTGGCTATTTGATTTTCTTTTGGGATGGGGATGGCCTAGAGAGGCGAGTTGGAGTTTTATCGACAGGGCTATACAAAGGAGGTTATGGCAAAAATTTCCGAAAAATTAAAGTGTTAGAAAATTTTCAGAATTTGTGAAAATTTAAGTTAGTCGGACTGGATTAATATTTGAATCAATATTAGTTGGTTCAGTTTAAAACTGAAGTTAAGTGGTAAACAGACAAAATTTTACCCATTAAACAGGGTCGTTCTATACGTTAGCAATTTCGAGGACGAAATTATTTTAAGGGGGAAAGATTGTAATGACCCGCACTTTAGCTGTCAGATAATTAATTTATTTAAATATTAATTATCGAGTTGGCGAGATCGATAACCAAAATTAATTAATATTTATATTTAATTAATATAAATAACAGGATAATATATATTTCCGGATTAATCGGAAATAACAAAATTCATGATATGATATGAATTGGACTGTTGAAAATATATAATTCAGTTTATATCGAAATATATTGACGAATATATTAAATAACGACAGTTGAACGTAAAAAAAAAATATTATAATTAAAATCGAGCTCGAAATGGCGCGGTAGTTCGCTATTTGGCGATTTGAACTTCAACTGAATGTACATGGTTCGTTTTAAATCGGATTTCTGTGAAACAAGAAACGTACGGAGCTGGTGGAGTATATCTTTCTAGTGGAAGAGAAAAATCAGGATTTCATCGTGTAGATTTTGATTGATGTCCAAATCAAATATTTCGAAAAACAGCGGTATATTCGTTCGTGGGCATAACGGTTATTCAAAAATATTTGATTATCGGGTTTGAATTTAGACAAGGTTCTTTTAGGACATAGTGATAATTTAATTTTTAGAATTTTATGGAAATTTTTAATTAATTAAATAAGCAACTTTTATTTGGAGTATTGTGCACCCTAAATCGGTATTTTTGAGATTTCACAGAATGAGTCAACCTACCGATATTATTATATTTCTGGAATCGGGGAACCTCGCTCGACACAACAATACCTTTATTTCAGTTGATAGCAAGTCGTAGTGAACGTTTTGAGAGGATACTTCACATTGGAATTTTATAGAATATTATATAAATAAATTTTTGTCCCTATTCATATTATGTATACATTCTTTCTGCGGTCAGATGGGAGAAATCGTGGCCGATGATACTTCACAAATTCCTTAAAATGTTGCGCGGTCAATACAAGGCAACCCACCACTTAAAGATCCAACCCTCTCTTATATATATAACGTGTTTCACAGTCTAAACCTAATATCCATTCTCTTCAGAAACAACGATCCACCAGAGAAAAACGAAGGCATCAGCTAAAATCGAAATGAAAAAGGAAATCCAAATAAAATCCATTAATTCTAAAATTCGTTTTGTTGGACTGCTGAGCTCAAATCCTTCTCGTTGGTGGTCAAAACGTCGGGTGCGACGACTGTTCTGGAGCTCGCATCTAAACCCGCGGAGCACTGTCAGAACTTGTAGTGCACAAAGTCAGAAGCGGAGCTCGAGAATCGAGGCGAGGAGGCGGACAAGGTGTGATGACCCGTAACTTCCCCGTGAAGGAAAGCACAGATTACCTTGAGAACACGACAAAATAGAACGCAAACAGAAGAACATTTCATTTTTATTTACAACAATTACATCAGAATACAAGAATATACAGAGTATGAATAAATATTACACATACGATAAATATCAGAGATTACAATAAATTACATTTAAATACAAAGCAGCGGAAAAACCATACAAAACACAACTAGAAGTAATACACGGATACAGAGCTTTCCGAGCATCGTTCCAGCTGTAAGTCAGGATCCTGTGAATATAAATCAGCAAAACCAAAACTACTAGCTGCCCGTGCGGAAAATAAGGGCACCTAGAGTTTAGGTTAAAACAATAAACTCCAGGTCAGTCATGTGACTGGTGTGAGAACTAAAACAGTCATTTAAAACTTTACTTTAAAAGAGAGTAATTCAATGGACCACGCCGTATAACACGGAACGAGTTTCCTCCCAAGAACACTAGTGCACATAGCAAAACAGCGCAATGCCTTTTGGAAAAATGAAGCTATTATAAGACCCAGGTCCCATCACACAATGCAACGCAAGCCGGAGGATAGGGTTTTCCCTTATAATAGCCAAACATGCTTGGTACGTTAAAACAAATCATTTGATACTATTATAAGTGTATAGTGTCAAAACAATTTCAATCATAAATATCAATCATAGACGGCATGGGTACCAAATATCATGTCGCCATACTAGTTCTACAATTAAAACCGCAAGTCACGTATAGGAAATTGGATTTTCGTCATGAGTCGAGGCAAGGGGCAACCTCCTCTCCGATTCGAGACACTCTAGCAAATGTCTCAGGACCCCACTATGATCCTTGGATCTTCAGGGCCGGTCCTCACCTAACTTTGGAGGATTAGTTATTCCTGAACACACGTTTCCCGGTCCTAACAGACCTATATCCGAGGCGCCTCGCATTCCCACAACCACACAGGTGAAAAGTATATAAATGTCAGCCAGTTTAAGCACTAACATCACCACTAGCTAGAAAGAAACGTCGTGCTCTCCCTGCAGTCACTATCCCGTTTTTGACTCATACCGAGGTGTGAGGCTCGCGAATTAACGACATACACAAAGCTGCGCCACACAGGCCGTGCTTTGATCATCAACCACAAGACTTTGCTTTTCAACAGAAGCCTTCATCATTTGCCACTTAGGCGTGCCACACTGGCAATTCACTCCATGCGACTGATGTCCATCGATATACAACCTCTGAGCTTGTACGTCTCAGAGAAGGGCGTTAAGCAAGAGAATAAATTCTCCGCCACCAAACAGATGTATATTTAATAGAGATCAATCAACACAGAATAAAATCCAATGTCAGACACACAGTCCATTTACAAGTTCGTTCTGGGTCTGAACGAAACTGGAGGCACTTTCCTCGCATATCCATCGATCTCCAAGTACGTCTGAACGATCACCGACTGATTCCCTCCTTCTGGGTGTACTGCCCAATCATAATCATCAATAATCACCCAAACGATGTGAAGACTTCCGGTCTTCAACCACCGTCTTCATCTTCGACTTATCGTCGAATCAGATATTCAGAATGGGTATAAACCCGGCCTTTCCGAATAACCCGCGTATATAATAAACACGTGTTACACAAACACAACATACGCCTCATTCCAATTCAGAATATTCTTTTATTCAAATTTTCACACTCTTAGGGAAAGGTTCCCATTAATTTTATCAAAGATAAATTCTTCTAAATTTATTCTTTAATCTTCCTTTGGATATCATTTCAAACTAGTCGGGATTAGTGAACCACACCGATTTATTTATTTATTTTATTTCCCAATCTCAACCTATTCATCCCCTGGAGCAAAACTGGTAATACTCCATGTCTAACACCACGGTGTTATCGGTAAAATTAATTACCATTTCACGTTTAAATCTAATTAAAGATTTAACTATCGCTTTGGAGCAAAATTGGAGGTACTCCATTCTTGATCACCTTTCAGATTTGATAATTTAAATTATCAACTCACATTTCAATATAATTAAAGATTCATTAAAACTCCACTTAGTTTTAATCTTTCACAAAAATCAATATCCTGTCTTTAACTGGGTTAAAGAACCAATGTCACCTAAAACACGATCCACGATAAACCCAAAATCACTTTCTATTGTTAATCGGGTTAAAGAACATGCGTTATTCAGAACACCGCTCACGATAAACCCAAAACCAATTTAAATTCAATTCCAATTAATATTATTTAATTGGTACACTTCGTTAAATCTAAATAGAAAGATTCAATCTTTTTCTCAACTGGGCTTAAGAACGGTGTTAATGAAGACACCATCCACAACAAACCCAAATCACGTTTGATATTAAATACAAGGCTCTGAATAGAAAATATACCGGCTTATATTCAATATCAAATTTTGAAACCAACAAATATCGTATTGGAAATAACGATATGAAATATATCTTTCAAATTTCCACAACCATATCTGTATAATCACGAAATCCACCATCGAAATATTCCGAAGATAATTTCGATTCAAATCCAGTCCAATTCACGTATTGGGAATTTTGATTATTTTTAAAACCACTTTCAAATTCAATTTATTTATTTCAAAAATAAATTGATTTTAATCCTAGTTCAAAACTAGTTCATTTCGATAAAAATATATTTTTTCCTTTCAAATATGGAATTTTTCACTTCAGTTCTTCCCAAATCATTTCTTATGATTTTACACAAATTATTGATATTTTTAATAATTTTATCAAGCCCCATACAGTCGATTTCCATCAACAGCCATCGAACTGCACTTATAGCGACCTTTTCCAAATTTGATTTGGACATAATTCAAAATCCAACCGTTAGATTTCAAATTTCTAATATTCATTGGAAAGCTCTTTTCGATACGAACCCAACGGTTCCGGTTTTAGGAGAATCCGACGGTCGGATCTCCCGCAACGTCAATTCGAAGTCAATGGTCGAAATTCACGAACTGCCGCTGTAACACCCCACCTCCGTTAAGGTCACTCACAAAGGGAATGCCTTAACTTTGGTGGAGCATTTTAGTAAACAGAACAGAAACTTACAAGACATAAAATAGTACTTGAAAAATTTATAACTTTATTTCAACAGAAACCGAAATAAACTTGGTTACATCCTTTCAAATCACATTTTCAGAATTCAAGTACAAAATATCAATCTTGTACAAAAGCCTTCAGAATGCATAGTTTAAAATCATAATCCCCATAGAACGGAAGCTATACAGATCCAAGCCATACTTTAAGCACTTCAAGCAGAAGAAATCCAGATCAAGCTAAAGTATTCCCTCCTTGGATAACCTGGGGGGAAACGGAAGAAAGGAGGCGAAACAACAAGGGTCAGACAAAAAGTCTGGCAAGTCTAGTGATTTTCAGTTATGAACAGATAATAATAACATGACATGAAAATAAAACTGGATGAGAGATAACTGTAACAGGTGTAACAGATATAACAGAAGAACAGAATGATATAAGCTATTGTTTAACAATTTTCTACACTAATACTAGTATAACATAATTAGGTGTCACCCTAATGTCTAAACTGAAACAGAAACGGGTACAGAATAATTTAACAGAAACAGAACGCTAATAATGATCCTTTACTACCCAATCAGAAACAGACAAAAGCAGAAACAGATTTATCCCTACGGAAACATAATGTAGAATTAGGTGTACACTAGTAATGGGCCTTTACCACCCGAACAGACGGTACCATGCAGAAACAGACAGGTGTTACCACCCAACAGAAACAGACGGTACCAACAGAAACAGACAGAACTAAGTGTACCCTAAAACCCTACCCCAAGCGATCGGCTCCCTAATACATAAATATCCTGTGTCGGCCCCACAGTAGGGTGTATCACTCCCTAAAGTGACAACCAATTGGCACAGACCTATTTACAGATGTCATGGCGTCTTACATCCTCAGAGGAAGCCCGGGATCCATGCACGCACATGACCCGGTTGGAACGCACCATCAACACCCCTCGCCATTATCAGAATGAACCGCTTATAATTAGTTCAGTAAGCGTGCCCGGACCCTACTTACTGTTGGGTCAAAGTTTTGATACCAGAAAGGGTTACTGACTAATATGGGTCCCAAACAACAGATGACAAAAGTAATTCCCCTCATAACCTTGTATCCCCAGACTAACAGATTTCAGCTTAACTTGTCTACAAGTTTCAGACATACAAAGTTTAGATTAACTAGTTCACAGATCAGACAATCAAGTTAACAGGTTTTCAGACTAACGGATCAGATGTTCGGATTAACAGGCTTACAGATTAACAGACTTACAGATTAACTGGTTACAGATTATCTAACTTTGTATTGGGCCTACGGATTCACGGAACGGGTTTATCAGATTCATTGGTCCAATTGGTTTAACCTTACCCAACACGTTTTAGACATCATAATTATCTCAGATTTTCATTAATTAAATATTAATGCCCAAACCTCTCACATTAGACTGACAGTTTGCGGCAACTGGTTAGGCCGGTTGGTTCTGGGCAGGTTTCTATCGCAAACTGAGTCTAACCTCGGGTTTCAAGCACGTTATGACTAACTTCTCACATTAGAACCTATTGTTTGCGACCATTGGAAAATGCCGGGCGGTTCCGGGCAGAATTACGCCGCAAACTCATTCTAACCTCGAGTTAGCCATGCTTATCTTTGCGGCCAACTAATTAATGATTTACCATTTATACCCACGCCTAATATACATGTCAATTATTCATAACTATAGCCAATTCAGATTATGTCGATATCGGACTAATTATATCAACTCAACAGATATTGCTGATAACAGATTTTTCAGATTAGGCGACTTAACGGATTTAGCAGATTAAGCAAACTAGCAGATCTAGCATTTTCAACAGACTTAGCAGATGACATGTGGCTGATGAACAAATCTAGCAGACTAGGCAGTAGAGCAGAACTAGCAGATTAAGCAATATAACAGAACTACCAGATTAGGCAATGTAACAAAACTAACAAATTAGGCAAATATAACAGATTTAATCATTTCTTAAAGTTTCACAAACATATCTTGCCTAATTATAAATCTTGCCTAAGTTCACATGCATAAATAATAGTCTTGATTCACAATATGATCATATATCCCATGTTTGCATTACATTTACATAGCATAGATTATGGTCATAATTTACCATATATCATATGTTTCAATTTTTATTAAACTTGCGTAGTACAGAAGATCCATATATAAATTATACCAAATAAAGTTATCGACTACTATGCATGTCATATATTCCAAAGATCCCTTACTTAGTTGTTTATATACATTAATAGATACCCTACTCTCATGTAAATCTTTATACCTAAGCCATTTTCTCTTTATCTCAAGTCATATGTTCAATTACCATTTATGTTATAAATATAACATGTCCAGTCATATGTCTCAAATTTATGTTCTAGCTACAGTCCATGTTCTTTCCTCAAACCAGTCACCTATTGGTCATGCCCAAATTATGCATCATTCATTTTATTGTCCCAAACATTTTAGCGTATGTTAATCTCTTATGAGATTGGCTCAGGCTCGTGGTAGCCTGGCTATAAATCAGAAAGAGGAAAGAGATACAAAATAAGATGTAAACAGAACAGAACGGATATAACCTCAGATTCAGATTTATAATTCATGTCACAATCAGAATTACCGTTTATATCGGAAAATAACTTTACTTGCCTTGATTGGATTAAAGAAAGAAAGAATGGCAGCCCCCCGTTCCTTTTTCCCGCCCAATCCCATCCCACCCTGTCCCGTCCCATCCAATCACCATGCCCCAATCACTCCTCCCAACCCCTACGCCGTTCTATCAGAGCCATCCACTAGCAACCCGCCTCAAGTTCCACCACTCGTTGTCCCACCTCCAGCTCCTCCAGACTTTAACCCTAACCCGTCCCAATCTCAGTGTCGCTCTGAATCCTCCGCAGTAAATCTTGCTAGTGAAGCAGTGAGTCAACAACCTTGGACTAACATGTTTAAGCGTAAACCAAAGAACGCCGGTAAGTACAACCCTGTTGACATCACTCCTTCCTACGACGATGAAGATGCTTTAGAGATGATCGACGGTGTTACCGAAGCAGGCATTGAAGTATGGAAAGAGTTTCAAGTGAGTTTCTTTTTAGATAAACCACTCTCCTACTCTGCAGTCATCAACAAGCTTCTACCGATCTGGAGGCTGAAAGGCTCTGTTAGTGTTCGTTCGGATGGAGTGCTCTTTCTCTTCGAGTTCTCAAATGCTGACGACAAGAGCAGGATACTTCAAGCTGATCCCATAATTATTAACAACAAGCTATTCATTATCAAGCCATATGATCCTACCATAAGCAATGTAAGAGGTAATATTTGATTGGTTCTAGTTTGGGTAAAATTATATAACATTCCAATAGGTGCCTGGTCAAACTTTGGAATCAATTGGATAAGTTGTAGACTGGGTAGGCTACTGTGTATGGACGAGATGACCGAGAGTCGAAGGAGAATCCACTACGCTAAATGTTTAATCGAAGTAAAACCAGATAAAGAACTTGTGCACGATTTCCTTGTCAAAACACCAGAGGGTGGAACTCAAAGAATCTACGTGGAATACTTGTGGAAACCGGACATATGTGAAATGTGTAAATCGTTCGGACAAAAGAAAGAAGCATGTGAGCATTTTGTTCAATCACAGGAAAAGAGACAGGAAGGTAATAAATAGGCGAATGAATGTGTCCAACTTGAACGAACTAATCAAACAAGAGAGCAAACAATATACAAGCCACGAGTTGTGATGCAAAATAACCCCCAGCATTGGCAGGTTGTTCAAGGTAAAAAGAGCAATACGTTGAAGGAAAATACAAACAAAGTGGTGGCAGGTACAAGCAGAGCAGTTAACATCATCCAGAGCAACAAGAAAGACGAACTAGTAATGGGAAAAAGTTTTAAGGTACTTGCGGAAGGAGATTGTATCCATGAAGAGGATGAGGAGGAGGAGGGAGAATGTAATGACGATGAGGAGGATGAAATTGAAATCGTAGAAATGGAAGAGAATGAGCTGGAAGAGATTAGTAAAATTACAATGCCTTCTTTAGAACAGTGTTTGCAACAAGACATCAGAGTTCAATTTGGAATACCACTTCAAAGCAAAGAAAGTAGTGTGAGTGAAGCAAAAGAGATAGATGAAGAAGCTGAAAGAGAAAAACTACTAGAGACGATTAAGAAAACAATAGATGAAGGAATAATAAAAGATAAAATGCAGAAGAAAGTTACAACTGAAGAGGTCGTAAATGCAATGCATGAAGGTAGTTCTGGTCATAAAAGCTTTCATGAAATAAATGTCGAAAACGTTAACAGTGAAGCTTTGATTTCATGCATTGGTATTTATTCTCAAGTACCAACTACCGAAATGAATGAATCAAATCCTCTGAAATCCATGCAAGAACCCACGCCCACCTTCAAATCCAATGACCCAGAACCTGTTAGCACTCCCTCTCCTCAAACTACCAAACCGCCACCTTCACATCATAATCCATATTCAACCCTTTCACCTCCTCTCGCCTTCAAAGCTCCTCCACTTGATTCCTTCACCCCAATCTGTTCCAACTCTAGTAAAGGTAAAAAGAAGAAAACCCCTGCCTCTTTACCTAACCCGTATATGCTAAGGAGTAAGAGAAACGAAGTCACAATTCCCCCCTCAGTTTAAATCATGAGACAAACCATTGGAGTGTGGAATGTTCGCGGTTGTCACGAAGACGCAAAGTTAGACCAGTGTAAAACACTCATAGACGAAAACAACTTGAACCTCCTAGCCATACTGGAAACGAAACTTAATCTTGCATTAACCATGCGTGCTGCTAAATACATCAACCCTTCCTGGCAATTGTTACACAACTTACCTGATTCTCCCTTTGAAAGGATAATGATTATGTTTAACCCGAAGAAAATCCAAGTTAACATCATCCAAAGCTCTTCCCAAATGTTGCATTGTAATGCCAAATTTGCCCACGACCTGTCTCCTTTTTTCCTCACTATTGTCTATGCGGCTAATACTCAATCTGTCAGGCAATCCTTCCTTGATCTAATCCCCATCCTTAGCCAACCTTCCATCCCTTGGATTTTATTAGGTGATTTCAACTGCTGTTTTGAAGTGAACCAAAGATATGGTGGTAACCAGCTTTCGCTTTCTGAAATCCAACCTCTGAGAAATGCTATGGTATCTGGTAATTTAGTTAACATCAAGTGCTCTGGCCTTCCCTTTTCTTGGAACAATAAGAGCAGAGACCGCCCAGAACCTTTTCTCTTATCGACCATGCTTTTTGCAACCCCGCTTCTTTATCCCTTTGGCCAACCATCTCCTCTCACCGACCTCCACCTTTGCTTTCAGATCACTCCCCCATCCTTCTCTACCTTGGTGGGTCTGTCATGCCTATTTCCTCTAGTTTTAAATTTTTTAACTCTTGGGCCAGTGAACCCGACTTCCTTGAAACAGTTTCAGAAGTCTGGGGGAGGCTTCACTATGGTAACCCTGTTTTTATTCTGCAGCTTAAGATGAACGAATTGAAGATTAAGCTGAGAAACTGGGCAAAAGAGAGATTCGGCAATGGAAATAAGCAGTCTAGCTACTGGAGGAAGAAACTTGAAGACATTCAAAAAGATATGATGGATGATCCAAGCAATCAGGTTTATGCGAGTTTGGAAAACTACATGACTAACCAATATCAGAACTCCATCAAAATTGAAGACGCAATGGTAAAGCAGAAGACTCGCTTGAAGTGGCATTTAGAAGGCGATAGGAACAGTGCTTTTTACCATGCATCTCTCAAAGATAAGCAATGCCGAGAGAATATGGTCTCTGT
The DNA here is from genome assembly GCA_030737875.1 of Allium sativum. Classification (NCBI taxonomy): domain Eukaryota; kingdom Viridiplantae; phylum Streptophyta; class Magnoliopsida; order Asparagales; family Amaryllidaceae; genus Allium; species Allium sativum. The sequence goes on along the minus strand of CM060922.1, from coordinate 807,062,244 downwards.
CGTCGATAACAATGGTAATTTAGCAAATTCAGTTCAAGAAGTTGAAACAGCTTTCCTCACCCATTTCTCTGACCTGCTAGGTAACAAAGTGGGGTTCATTCCAAACATTGACTTGATTAACCCGTACATCATTCCTAAACTTTCTGAGCAGGACTACCAAGTATTATGTGAGGAAATTTCTAATGAAGAAATTAAAATTGCCATGTTCTCCCTGAATAGTAATTCCTCTAGCGGCCCTGACGGCTTTAATGCTTTTTTCTACAAAAAATGTTGGCACATAATCTCCAAGGAAGTATGCAAAGTTGTTAAGCATTTTTTCCGTACTAGCACTATGAACCATTCTTTTAACAGTACAAACATAGCCTTAATTCCAAAAGTTAAGAACGCTACCAAAGTCTCTGACTATAGACCTATCTCGTGTTGCAATACCATTTACAAATGTATTTCAAAGATTATTGCCACAAGATTTAAACAGGTAATGCCATCAATCATTTCCCCGAATCAGGCGGCTTTCCTTCCAGGCAGGAGCATTCTTGATAATGTTCTTACTTCTCATGAACTTCTTAATGGTTACTCTAGCTCTAACACTACCCCTCGTGCCATGTTGTAACAACCCGTAAAATGCGAGCCAGTTTGAAATTTTTGTTTTAGCAATTTTAGCGAATTTTGATTATTTGAAATGAATTATTTTAAATAATATCGACGAGAAATTTATTTTGAATATAATTCGAACGTTTATATTATATACGTCGTCGTTAGAATAAATAATTATATATATAATTATAAATAGAATTGAAAATGGCGCGGTAGTTCGATAATTCGATTTCAAACTTCAATTGAATGTACCGGGTGCAAAACAATCCGGATTTTAGTGAAACCAAAAATGATAGGATCTAATTGATAATATCTTTCTATCGAATCCGAATAATCAAAATTTGATAGCAGGAATCAAAAGATATGTCCAGTTGAAAATTCTGAATAGTCGCTATGGAATTCAGGCCCTTAAAAATGGACATTTTGCAAACGACCTCGGATTTCGACGAAACCAGTTTTGTTGGGTCCGTGATGTAAAGTTATTGCTAGATTCCAAATTTCATAATTTTTCGAATCAATATGTGAGCGTGGCAAAGGAAAACGCGTTTGACCAGTTTCAGTTGATTTTAATCGACTGGAAATTGGCCATTTTTCATACGGTCTCAGAATTCGGCGAAACTAGTTTTGTTAGGACCGTATCGTCAATACGAAGCTAGAAAATATTTTTCTGGAATTTTTCTAGTTAGTATGTGACCCCGGTAATTTGAAATGTACGTTTAAAATTCAATATAGTGATTTAAATGAAAATTCAAAAGGAAACTGATTGTAACGATCAAATCAGCTTGCGATACATATCCCATTTTGTTCGGAATGGGGGTAAAACGCTATGGGCGACAGGCGGTGGGCCTCGTTTCGAGGTCGTATGTAAAAGTCAACCTTTTAGAAAAATTAAATAATTAAATAAAAAAAAAATCTATTTTTCCCTCCTATACCTCTGCCCCCCCCCCCCGAATTCATTAAACAGAAACCAGAAGAAAAAAAATTCCGCTATTCAAAATCGACCGCCGCCCCTACCAGCCACCACCGCTCCTCCGCCCACCGCCCCTGACTCCGACCGCCGCCTCTCTAGCCCCCGACGCCCTCTTCCCTTTCTCCTTTTCTACCACCGAGCCACCCAAACCCTAGGACCCAAGGTCCGCCGCGCCAGAGACCGTCGTGACCCCCTCTTCTTCCGATTTGAACAGTACGTTTTTTTACCTTTATTTTATTCTTTTTCCCGTTTATCCTAACATCTATATGTAAATGGTTAGGATTGTAAAAATATGTTTTTTTTATGATTTCATAACTGAATTTTAATTAGGATTAAAACTGTTTTTTTTATGATTTCAAAACTGTTTTTTTATGATTTCAAAACTGTTTTTTTTATGATTTCAAAACTGTTTTTTTATGATTTTAAAACTGTTTTTTTATGATTTCAAAACTGTTTTTTTATGATTTCAAAACTGTTTTTTTTATGATTTCAAAACTGTTTTTTTTATGATTTCAAAACTGTTTTTTTTATGATTTCAAAACTGAATTTTAATTAGGATTAAAACTGTTTTTTTATGATTTTAAAACTGTTTTTTTATATAAAGGATTAAAACTGATTTTATTTTGAACTGTTAAAATAGAAAAAAGATTCGAACTTTAAAATAGAAAACGATTTGAACTTTAAATAGAATAGACGGAATTTTATGAAGTAGAAGAAGTAAGATATGATTTTTATATTTTTAAAGTAATAAAAATATAATTTTTTACATCATAGGAATATTAAACATATAATCTTTATATGTGTAGGAATATAAAAATGAGGTTTTTATAAAGTTGAAAACTTTATTTTAGAAAGGCGAAAACTTTAAATTGAAAAGTTGAAAACTTTATTTTAGAAAGGCGAAAACTTTAAATTGAAAAGTTGAAAACTTTATTTTAGAAAGGCAAAAACTTTAAATTGAAAAGTTGAAAACTTTATTTTAGAAAGGCGAAAACTTTAAATTGAAAAGTTGAAAACTTTATTTTAGAAAGGCGAAAACTTTAAATTGAAAAGTTGAAAACTTTATTTTAGAAAGGCGAAAACTTTAAATTGAAAAGTTGAAAACTTTATTTTAGAAAGGCGAAAACTTTAAATTGAAAAGTTGAAAACTTTATTTTAGAAAGGCGAAAACTTTAAATTGAAAAGTTGAAAACTTTATTTTTATAAAGGCGGAATTTTTAAATATATGATAGCGATGTAAAAATAGAATTTTTATATATATATTAAATAGCAGGATAAAAATATGATTTTTATATATCGAACTTCAAAGTAAAAATTCGTTTTTTATATATTGAATAGCAAAGTAAAAATTCGATTTTTATATATTGAATAGCGAAATAAAAATGTGATTTTTATATATGTAGTGAATACGGGCAACGAAGGTGATAAAAAGGCGAGAACGACGAAGGTTTCTGCAAATGAAGTGTCGTGAAGTTGGGATAGCTATCGGTGAGAACTTCTCACTCAAAATTCTTTTTCTAGTTATATATATATACTAGGATGCAGACGGTGCTTAGTAGCACCCGACACAATCGTCCACAGACCATGGACTTGTTTGTTTTGGTTGCATAAATTAGTAAGATGATATTTGATTTGAATTTGGTTGTTTGGTGAATTGATTGATGTGTGAATGGCGTGGGCCTTCACTAGACCGGGGATAAGGCTAGGCCTTGTCCCGTTTCTAGTATCGTGCCGTTATGCCGCCGAAATTTTCTAAAAATAAGTTAGAAAAATAAAAATATCATTTTATTGTGTAAATGAATTGAATAGAAATTCATAGGTTGAAATAAAATGTTTTATCGTTAGAAATATAATTTTTAACGTGAATGTGAATAAATATTCATTTACAAACCGGACGGTTTGTTTATGTACACCTATTTGAAGGATATTGATTGGGACGATAAATTTTACACATCGCCCAACTGCACAAATTAAATACGTGTTTGATTGTTTGAAACCCCACACGGGTGTTAGGATGAAATTTGAAGTTCACTCATCCTGATTGATTAAATATGTCGATCGATCGATTGACAGGCTGTTATAAGCGTTAGATATTTATATTTGATGCTTATACAGTATAGTGCACTTTGGTTGATGGTTGATTATTCTTCAATGCTATTACATGTGTGTAATGTTTGAAAATCCATATAATTAACTTTATATGGTAATTGATTGAGCCTCATTCCAATTTGAAAAATAAAGAATATTATAAAATAAAAGTTCATGTGTTGACAGTACTCATTCATTGAGATTGGTCATGTGTTGAACGAAATATTTTAGTAATAAAATTTACATCTTTATCAATATAAAATAAAAGTTCATGTGTTGACAGTACTCATTCATTGAGATTGGTCATGTGTTGAACGAAATATTTTGATAACAACAACTATTTTGAATAAAGAAACATTTGAAATAGAATATTTGAAAATAGAAATATATGAAGCCGTGTTGGTTAGATTGACGCCATTTTGACGTGAACGATATTTATATCGATTTTAAACGATTTCGAAATGAATTGAATATATAACGATTTCGAAATGAATTGAATATATAACGATTTCGAAATGAATTGAATATATAACGATTTCGAAATGAATTGAATATATAACGATTTCGAAATGAATTGAATATATAACGATTTCGAAATGAATTGAATATATAACGATTTCGAAATGAATTGAATTGAAAACGATTTCGAAATGAATTGAATTGAAAACGGTTTCGAAATGAATTGAATTGAATATGAATTCAAATTGAATTGAAATTTGAATTGAATAGAAAGGAATTTTAAAACGAATTTATAAAGAAGAATTCAATTTTGATTTAAATTGAAAAGGAAGTTGAAATTGCTTTTGAAACGAATTTAAAACTATTTATATAATTCGTTTTAAATAGAAATCGACGAAATATATTATATATATATTATATATATAATATAATGGCCTGAATAGAATGCGCCGCGCCGCGGCAGTTCGTGGATTTCGACCATTTATTTCAAACGGACATTACGGGAGATCCGACCGTCGGATTCTCCTAAAACCGGAACCGTTGGGTTCGTATCGAAAAGAGCTTTCTAACGAATATTAGAAATTCAAAATCTAACGGTTGGATTTGGAGATACGTCCAAATCAAATTCGAAAAAGGTCGCTGTAAGTGCAGTTCGATGGCCATTGATGGAAATCGACTGTACGGGACTTGATAAAATTATTAAAAATAATAATAATTTGTGTAAAATCATAAGAAATGATTTAGAAAGGATTGGGATGAAAAACTCCATATTTGAAAAGATAAAAATAGATTTTTATCGAAATGAACTAGTTTTGAACTAGAATTATAATTCTCTTTATTTTTAAATAAATAAATTGAATTTGAAAAGGGTTTTGAAAATAACCAAAATTTCCAATGATTGCATTGGAGTGGATTTGAATCGAAATTGTCTTCGGAATATTTCGATGTTGGAATTCGTGATTATACATATGTTGTTATGGAAATTTGAAAGATATATATATTTATATCGTTATTTCCAATACGACATTTGTTAGTCGTAGAATTCGATATTGAATATAAGCCGATATATTTTCTTTTCAGAGCCTTGTATTGAATATCGAATGTGATTTGGGTTTGTCGTGAATGGTGTCTTCACTAACACTGTTCTTGAACCCAGTTGAGAAATGATTAAATCTTTCTATTTAGATTTAATGAAGTGTATCAATTAAATAATATTTAATTGGAATTGAATTGATATTGATTTTTGGGTTTATCGTGAACAGTGTTTTAAATAACACTTGTTCTTTAACCCGATAATTAATGAATGTGACTTTGGGTTTATCGTGAACCGTGTTTTTAAATGACACGGATTCTTTAACCCAGTTAACGATTAAAACTAAGTGGAGTTTTAATGAATCTTTAATTAGATTGAAATGGTCGAGAATGGAGTATCACCAGTTTTGCTCCAGGCGATAGTTAAATCTTTAATTAGATTTGAACGTGAAATGGTAATTGAATTTACCGATAACACTGTGGTGTTAGATATGAAGTATTACCAGTTTTACTTCATGGGATGAATAGGTTGGGATTGGGAAATTAAAACAAATGATTACTTCGGTAAGGTTCGTTAATCCCGACGAGTTTGAATTGATATTCAAAAGTAGATTAAAGAATAAATTCAAGAATTTATCTTTGATAAAATTAATGGGAACCTTTCCCTATGAATGTGAAATTTAGAAACTAACTGTCGGTTAGCTAAGCAGAATGGTTTTCTGGATATTGATCTGATGTTGGTTTCGGCCTTCGGGGTTAATATTTGGGGAATTATTCTCTTGATTAATTTACGGTTAGTGACTGATGAATTGGAATGAGGCGTATGTTGTGTTTGTGTAACACTTATTTAAAATATACGCGAGTTATTCGGAAAGACCGGGTTTATCCCATTCTGAATAACTGATACGACGATAAGTCGAAGATGAAGACGATGGTCGAAGACCGGAAGTCTTCACGTCGTTTGGGTAATTACTGATGATCTTGATTGGGCTGTACACCCAAGAAGATGGAAACAGTTAGTGATCGTCCAGACGTACTTGGAGATCGATGGATATGCGGGGTACTAGGTGCCTCCGGTTTCGTTCAGACCCAGAACGGACTTGTAAATGGACTGTGTGTCTGACATTGGATTTTAGTCTGTGTGTTTGATTTCTATTAAATATATATCTGTTTGGCGGCAGAGAATTTATTCTCTTGCTTAACGCCCTTCTCTGAGACGTACGAGCTCAGGGGTTATATATTGATGGATATCAAACGCATAGAGTGAATTGCCTGTGTGGCATGCCTAAGTGGCAATTGATCGAGGCTTCTGTTAAAAATCAAAGTCTTGTGGTGATGATCAAAGCAAGGCCTTTGTGGCGTAGCTTTGTGTAACGTTTACTTCGCGTGTTTCACACCCGGTATGAACCAAAAACGGGAGAGGACGTCAGGGAGGGCATGCGTTTCTTTCTAGCTAGAAGTGGCGTCAGTGGTTTTACACGCCCTGACGAGTTTGACTTATGTGGTTGTTGCTGTTGCGAGGCGCCTCGGATTGATCGGTCGTTCTCGAACCGATGGAGTCATTTAGTTGGCTCGTTTACGCCCCATAGGGCGGAGGAACGCATGTTCAGGGTTTAAGTTTAATCCACATCGGTGGACTGGCCCTGAGGATCCAAGGGCCCACCTGTGTCTGGGTCCTGAGACACGGGCTAGAGCGTCTCGAATCGGTTGAGGACTATCTTTTGCCTCGGTTCATAGATGGAAATCCAATTTCCAAATACGAGACATTTGCGGTTTTAGTTGTAGAACTAGTATGGCGACATGATATATGGTACCCATGCCGCCTATGATTGATACTTATGATTTGAAGTTGTTTTATACACTATGCACTTATTATAGTATCAAATGATTTGTTTTAAACCGTATCAAGCATTCTTTGGCTGTTATAAGGGAAAACCCTATCCTCGGCTGCGTTGCATTGTGTGATGGGACCTGGGTCTTATAACAGCTTCATCTTTCTTTATTTAGCATTGCGCTATTGGTTTTATGCACCGGTATTCTTGGGAGGAAACCCGTTCCGTGTTATACGGCGTGGTCCCTTGATTTACCTAACTTTAAAATAAAGATTAACTGTTTTAGTTCTCACACCAGTCCCATGACTGACCTGGAGTTTATTGTTTTAACCTAAACTCTGGGTGCCCTTATTTTGACACGGGCAGCTAGTAGTTTTGGTTTTGCAGATTTATATTCACAGGATCCTGGTTTACAGCTGGAACGATATCCGGAAATCTTTGTATCCGTATATCTACTTCTAGTTGTGTATTGTATTATTTTCCGCTGCTATGTATTTAAATGTAATTTAAATCTCTGATATTTCTGTGTAATATTCATTTATACTCTGTATATTCTTGTATTCTGATGCAGTGTTGTAATATACAATGAAATGTTCTTCTGTATGTGTTCTGTTGTGGTTTGTTCTCGAACTATCCGACGCTTTCCTTTACGGGGAAGTTACGGGTTTTCACACATGTTCAAGCTGGACATTATGAAAGAGTTTGATATGTTGCAGTGGGATGCAATCGTCAGAATTTTAGGCTTTATGAACTTCCCGCCTCATGCTATTACTTGGATCTACGCTTGTCTATCTACTCCGAAGTTCTCACTGCTGATTAACGGCACCGCAGTAGGATATTTCAAGTGCAGCCAAGGTGTTCGTCAGGGTGATCCCCTCTCCGCCTACATTTTTATTCTAGTAATGGAACTGCTCACCTAGATGCTCAACGAGAAAATCGAAGAAGGCCACATCAAGCTGCACCCGAAATGTGAAGATCCCAGAATTTCCTCTTTAATGTTCGCCGACGACTTGGTGATTTTCTGCAAACCTGACCCAAGAACGATTGATAATATTTGGCAAGTCCTCGACAACTTTGCGGATATGACTGGGCTAAAAGTCAATGTAGTGAAATCTGGTATGTTAACTACTAGTCTTCCTTTGTATCAAATGAACGAACTTTGTGATAGAACTGGTCTGTCATATAATAGTGACACAATATCCTACTTGGGTCTCCCGCTAACAACTGCCAAGATCACTACTAATGACTGTTTGCCCCTCTACAGCGGAATTGTTGCCAGACTGAATTATTGGACCAGTCGGTTGTTATCTCAAGCCGGTAGGCTAACTCTAATCAAATCCGTGGTTTTTTCTATGCAAGTGTATTGGGCTCGCACATTTATACTACCGACGAAGATGATAAGGATGATCAGATCAGCCTTTATGAAATTTCTATGGAAAGGGAAAATGGAAGGGAAATACTTGGCGCCGGTAGCTTTTAGCTATGTTGAGAAGCCTGTATGTAAGGGTGGGCTAGGTATAGTGGACATGGTGTACTGGAATAAGGCCGCATTTACTCAGCACCGTGATAATTACCTTAAGAAGAAGGACAGTATATGGGTTGAGTGGTCAAGAATTCATGTCATTAAGCGCAGCCATTTCTGGACAATGACACAGCCGCAATTGCTGAGTTGGACTTGGCGCTGTTTATTTAAACTACGAGAATGTGTCCTACCTTCCTTTAGTTTTAAACTGAACTCCAATGTTGACGTAAGCTTATGGTATGATCCCTGGGTAGACAATGGTCTAATTCTTAGTAAAGCTCTCACCGATCTTGAAATTGGAGTCACAGGCATGAGCAAAAATGCAAAAGTGAATAACTATATTCAGCAAAATGAGCTACACCTACCAGTCACTTCAGTGCCAAAAATCAACGACTTCTGGAGACGTGCACAAAGTCTGATCTTTGATAATGAACCCGCAAGTTTAACGTAGTGGGGTGCAGCAAAGAAGACGTTCAGCATAAAGAGGATGTACTGTGATCTCGCTGGCACTGACCGCATGGATAAGTGCAGAAGGAGTAAACGTGTCTGGTTATCAGACAACTGTGCGAAAGATAATCTCATGCTTTGGAAAGTTCTAAACAATGCAGTCAATACAAAGCTTAAACTTTTGTCTCGTGGTATGCAGATCGATACAACTTGTGTAATGTGTGGTTTGCTAGACTAGAATCTCGAACACTTGTTCTTTAATTGTGATTGTATACACAGGACATGGGTTGATTTAATGCATAGAATTGGTAGAAGAAGCGTCAGCCAGATAAGTGCGACTGAATGGAGTAACTTGGAAAATCAAACGAGTGCGAAGAAAAGAAAAGGTAGACTGCTTTGCTTTATTCTTAAGAAATTCATAGCTGCAGTTTGGAAAGAGAGGAACATTAGAATCTTTAAACCCAATGAGGCAAAAAGTAATGGACAGTTTGGCCTTTGCATGAGAATGGAAATACGTAACGGGTTGAAACTTCTTTCCTTCTCCTTTGATCCAGGCTTACTTCAAAACCTTTTGTAGCTTCTGGGTTCCTTGTAAAATGTAATTTTGTTTCTGCGTTGTTTTCTTGTGTTTAATGCACCATGTTTCTATGTATTCTTGTGTGAGTTGTACTTTTATTTTTTATTTCTGTTTTTCCTCTAACGATGCATTAATAAAGTGGTAGGGGTCCACTTAACCCCGTCGGCCTTGCCAAAAAAGATTAAAGAAAGAATTTTAATTGTTGTAGAATCGTTGCAGAAGCTTTAATCTCTAATTTGAATTGAGTTTCTTAGGTTGATGTTGATTAGCTTCTAGTTTTGATTCCAACAGAGTAGCGACGCCATTTTTATTTTTATTTAGAACAGAGGCAGAGAAGAAGCAGAATAGAGTTGTGTGTAGAGAAGGCTAGGTCTTAGGTTGTTTTTATAGGTGTAGCAATTCATTTCAGCCATCAGATTAACCCTAAAACCAATCCGGACCATCAAAAATCGTCCTTGGGCTTCAAAAACGTGTTCTGGACCGAAACAGGCCGACCGGGTCGACCTGTAGGGGGGAAGGTCGACACTATAGTCGACCCCCATGGGGGAGGTCGACTCCCAGGTCGACCCCCTGGTCGACCTGGACCTAGGTCGACCCCTGGGTCGACCTGCCCAGTTCTGTGCTGATCGAAACCTTCTAAATCTTCTACAGGCCATAACTTCTTCATCCGGACTCCGATTTTCGAAAACTCAGACTCTATTTCATGTAAAATTTCAAGAGGAACGCAATGGTAATGTCCATTTTACCTAATTCCTGATTCTTAAATTAATTATCCTCATTTTACTATCTTTTCCGTTACACACACCGTTATCAAACTAATTTTTCTTCTCTTTCATGTATTAATTAATTCTTCTTATGCATCACCATTATTTACCTATCATAAGGATATTTTTCATATATTTTATTTCATTTTTAATTATACTTAAAAATGCGGGGTGTTACATTCTCCCCTCCTTAAAGGATTTCGTCCCCGAAATCTTCAAGTTAAGAAGAATGTGTCCTACCATCCAATCATCCATCTACTCAATCACCAATCACAGGCATTCATTGTCCTTAAGAGATTTCTAATGCTTGATGTACATATGCAAGAAGTGTGTGTATATGTTCCTTGTCTAATGCAAAGATCAGGCGGTCCACTGATTCAGTTGACCTCCTTAATGCGAATTATGCCAGTGCCATGAGTCCAACATGTATGCAAATTTTCCTATTTTATACATATCATTTCTATATGAGTGCACAACCATTTAGTCATATGCAACATCCATGTGCTGAGTCAATCATTTTGCATCCACAAAAATTGAAAAATGCTCACACATCCATATGCAGTATGAGAGTGTTTTCGAGCCGATCTAGTGCCTAGTGTGTGTATATGCATCAACGAGCAACCACTAGCAACCACTTGCATCCACTTGCAACCATCAAACATAACATGTCTCAAACACATATTTACACCCATTAGTTTCTACCTAAAGTTCGAAGATTCGATCGATAGGATACAGTCGAATGATGGAAGCGAGTACAGATAAAACAAAAACTTGGTTCCCATTAGACATGGGTCCTAAGTATCGGCCCCGAAGACCGAAACCAACATCAGATTGACACCCAGAGGATTACCCTCTTTAGATAATGTCAAAACTGGAAATCTTAACTTTATCAGAAATATTCAGATATTTACAGACTACTAGTATAGATCAGATTACCAAATGATTCTTAGAAAACAAAGCATGATAAAACCCAGAATGTATGGTCCTACTTGACGCCTAACACAGATATCTCTCAAACCCCAACCTATCACCAGCAGATGAGTCGTAACCCCTATGGGGTTTGAGACTATAACCAGATCAGAAACAAGACTAGTATTAAAGTGCAGAGACTTGACTACAGAATCAGAATGCCATAATCGGAAAGAGTTCTAACTCAATAATCAGATAAGGAAACTAAACTCTCTACGGAAATTTTCCTACTTCTATCCTATCCACCAACTATGAGAGCATTCGCCTGCCTTCCCGAAGTAGGTCATGTCCTCTGTCCTTCCTCTTGAGTCAAGCTTCCATAAGTAGAGCACTTTTCTCCTCCTTTATCTTTAGACTTTTCTTCCTTCTTTTGTGTTTCCTTTTTGCCCCCTTTTTGAACCAAGTTCATATCCATGGGTTTCTTATCTTTGGGTTGTCCTCCTTGGCCAAACTCCTTCATTCTCATCTTTACTATGCTTGTGTAACACGTTGACCAGTCCCTAAAAAGCAGCCTCCATCGCACGGAAAAATCCTACAACGCTCGAAAGAAAATTAGCCGTAGGTGAAACTACTGCAGCTACAGATGGAAGTCGGGCGCTTATTTGCCCTTTGACAGGTGTCGTAGTCTTATCAAGCCTACGAAACCATGTCGCGATGAGGTTACCTCCCAGAAAGCCAGGAGCCCCGGAGACTCAGAAAAAGAAGGAAACAAGGATTCAGACAGAGAATCAAAAGATAGAAATATGGCTTTGGGGATTATGTTTTTTTTAAAATAAACTTTATTTTTGAAAATACTTCCTTTCAAAACCTTTTTGAAAATAGTTTTCCAAAAACTTTACCCAATCTGGTAACCTCGCTCTGATACCAAGTGTAACACCCCACCTCCGTTAAGGTCACTCACAAAGGGAATGCCTTAACTTTGGTGGAGCATTTTAGTAAATAGAACAGAAACTTAAAAGACAGATAAAATAGTACTTGAAAAATTTATAACTTTATTTCAACAGAAACCGAAATAAACTTGGTTACATCCTTTCAAATCACATTTTCAGAATTCAAGTACAAAATATCAATCTTGTACAAAAGCCTTCAGAATGCATAGTTTAAAATCATAATCCCCATAGAACAGAAGCTATACAGAGCCAAGCCATACTTTAAGCACTTCAAGCAGAAGAAATCCGGATCAAGCTAAAGTATTCCCTCCTTGGATAACCTAGGGGAAAACGGAAGAAAGGAGGCGAAACAACAAGGGTCAGACAAAAAGTCTGGCTAGTCCAGTGATTTTCAGTTATGAACAGATAATAATAACATGACATAAAAATAAAACTGGATGAGAGATAACTGTAACAGGTGTAACATATATAACAGAAGAACATAATGATATAAGCTATTGTTTAACACTTTTCTGCACTAATACTAGTATAACAGAATTAGGTGTCACCCTAATGTCTAAACTGAAACAGAAACGGGTACAGAATAATTTAACAGAAACAGAACGCTAATAACGGGCCTTTACTACCCGATCAGAAACAGACAGAAGCAGAAACAGATTAATCCCTATGGAAACAGAATGTAGAATTAGGTGTACACCAGTAATGGGCCTTTACCACCCGAACAGACGGTACCACGCAGAAACAGACAGGTGTGACCACCCAACAGAAACAGACGGTACCAACAGAAACAGACAGAACTAAGTGTACCCTAAAACCCTACCTCAAGCGATTGGCTCCCTAATACATAAATATCCTGTGTCGGCCCCACAGTAGGGTGTATCACTCCCTAAAGTGACAACCAATTGGCACAGACCTATTTACAGATGTCACGGCGTGTTACATCCTCAAAGGCAGCCCGAGATCCATGCACGCACATGACCCGGTTGGAACGCACCATCAACACCCCTCACCATTAACAGAATGAACCGCTTATAATTAGTTCAGTAAGCGTGCCCGAACCCTACTTACTGTTGGGTCAAAGTTTTGATACCAGAAAGGGTTACTGACTAGTATGGGTCACAAACAACAGACGACACAAGTAACTCCCCTCCTAACCTTGTGTCCCCAGACTAACAGATTTCAGCTTAACTTGTCTACAAGTTTCAGACATACAAAGTTTAGATTAACTAGTTCACAGATCAGACAATCAAGTTAACAGGTTTTCAGACTAACGGATCAGATGTTCGGATTAACAGGCTTACAGATTAACAGACTTACAGATTAACTGGTTACAGATTATCTAACTTTGTATTGGGCCTACGGATTCACGGAACGGGTTTATCAGATTCATTGGTCCAATTGGTTTAACCTTACCCAACACGTTTTAGACATCATAATTATTTCATATTTTCATTAATTAAATATTAATGCCCAAACCTCTCACATTAGACTGACAGTTTGCGGCTACTGGTTAGGCCGGTTGTTTCCGGGCAGGTTTCTGTCACAAACTGAGTCTAACCTCGGGTTTCAAGCACGTTATGACTAACTTCTCACATTAGAACCTATTGTTTGCGATCACTGGAATATGCCGGGCGGTTCCGGGCAGAATTACGCCGCAAACTCATTCTAACCTCGAGTTAGCCATGCTTATCTTTGCGGCAAACTAATTAATGATTTACCATTTATACCCACGCCTAATATACATGTCAATTATTCATAACTATAGCCAATTCAGATTATGTCAATAGCGGACTAATTATATCAACTCAACAGATATTGCTGATAACAGATTTTTCAGATTAGGCGACTTAACGAATTTAGCAGATTAAGCAAACTAGCAGATCTAGCATTTTCAACAGACTTAGCAGATGACAGATTTGTCAGATGAACAAATCTAGCAGACTAGGCAGTAGAGCGGAACTAGCAGATTAAGCAATATAGCAGAACTAGCAGATTAGGCAATGTAACAAAACTAACAAATTAGGCAAATATAACAGATTTAATCATTTCTTAAAGTTTCACAAACATATCTTGCCTAATTATAAATCTTGCCTAAGTTCACATGCATAAATAATAGTCTTGATTCACAATATGATCATGTATCCCATGTTTGCATTACATTTACATAGCATAGATTATGGTCATAATTTACCATATATCACATGTTTCAATTTTTATTAAACTTGCATAGTACAGAAGATCCATATATAAATTATACCAAATATAGTTATCGACTACTATGCATGTCATATATTCCAAAGTTCCCTTACTTAGTTGTTTTTTTACATTAATAGATACTCTACTCTCTTGTAAATCTTTATACCTAAGCCATTTTCTCTTTATCTCAAGTCATATGTTCAATAACCATTTATGTTATAAATATAACATGTCCAGTCATATGTCTCAAATTTATGTTCTAGCTACAGTCCATGTTCTTTCCTCAAATAAGTCACCTATTGGTCATGCCCAAATTATGCATCATTCATTTTATTGTCCTAAACATTTTAGCGTATGTTAATCTCTTACGAGATTGGCTCAGGCTCGTGGTATCCTGGTTATAAAACAGAAAGAGGAAAGAGATACAAAATAAGATCTAAATAGAACGTAACAGATATAACCTCAGATTCAGATTTATAATTCACGTCACAATCAGAATTACCGTTTATATCGGAAAATAACTGTACTTGACTTGATTGGATTAAAGAAAGAACTTTAATTGTTGTAGAATCATTGCAGAAGCTTTAATCTCTAATTTGAATTGAGTTGCTTAGGTTGATGTTGATTAGCTTCTAGTTTTGATTCCAACAGAGTAGCGACGCCATTTTTATTTTTATTTAGAACAGAGGCAGAGAAGAAGCAGAATAGAGTTGTGTGTAGAGAAGGCTAGGTCTTAGGTTGTTTTTATAGGGGTAGCAATTCATTTCAGCCATCAGATTAACCCTAAAACCAATCCGGACCATCAAAAATCGTCCCTGGGCTTCAAAAATGTGTTCTGGACCGAAACAGGCCGACCAGGTTGACCTGTAGGGGGGAGGTCGACACTATAGTCAACCCCCATGGGGGAGGTCGACTTCCAGGTCGACCCCCTGGTCGACCTGGACCCAGGTCGACTCCCGGGTCGACCTGCCCAGTTCTGTGCTGACCGAAACCTTCTGAATCTTCTACAGGCCATAACTTCTTCATCCAGACTCCAATTTTCGAAAACTCGGACTCTATTTCATGTAAAATTTCGAGAGGAACACAATGTTAATGTCCATTTTACCTAATTCCTGATTCTTAAATTAATTATCCTCATTTTATTATCTTTTCCGTTATACACACCGTTATCGAACTAATTTTTCTTCTCTATCATGTATTAATTAATTCTTCTTATGCATCACCATTATTTACCTATCATAAGCATATTTTTCATATATTTTATTTCATTTTTAATTATACTTAAAAATGTGGGGTGTTACCGCCGCAGCGCGGCGCGTTATATTCAGGCCATTATATATATATATATATAATATATATATATTTCGTCGATTTCCTTTTAAAACGTATTTTATAAATCGTTTTAAATTCGTTTTCGAAACGATTTCAACTTCATATTCAATTTCGAATCGAAATTGAATATTCCACATCGTCGATATACAGATGATAATATTTTCAAAACCTTATATTTTGAAATCACTTCTTTTTCTATAATTATTTTAAAAACGAATATAATCGATATAAATATCGCTCATGTCAAAATGGCGCGTCTATAATCAACACGGCTTTATATATTTCAATAAATTCGTTATTCTATTCAACAAATGAATATTTATTTTATTCAACACATGAATATATATTTCTTTCAACACATGAGCACTGTCAACACATGACTATTTATATTATTTAATATATTTTATAAAATTATGGTATCTATCGTTTGATTTTTAATCAGACTCCAACTGTAAAGTAGTAAGAGAATGATTCCCTAAGTATTAACCCCAAAGGCCGAAACCAGTATCAGATCAATACCCAGGAAACCACTCATCTTATCTAGTTTCCAGTCAGTTTCTAATCTCAAATATGATAAAGATGTAATTTAATTGTTAAAATATGTCTTTCAACACATGATAATTTTCAACACATGATTACATCTTTTATAATATTCTTTATTTCCCCAATTGGAATGAGGCCCAATCAATTACCATATAATGTTAATTATATGGATTCCACACAACACATGTATATAATAGCACTGACAAATAATCAACCATCATCCAAAGTGCACTATACTGTATAAGCATCAAATATAAATATCTAACACTTATAACAGCTTGTCAATCAATCGATCGACATACAACTAATTATTGGGATTAGTGTATGCCGTATTTTATCCCAATACCCGTGTGGGGTTTCAAATCAACAAACACAGATTTTTATTTATTCACATACCCGTTAAAAATTATATTTTTAACGATAAAATATTTTTAACTGTATAAATATTTTATTTCATCTCACAACACACAATAAATTTTCACCATAACAAACAATCAAACATACAAGCCATCCATGGTCTGTGGACGACGGGTGTCGGGTGCTGCTAAGCACCGTCTGCATCCTAGTATATATTTTTAACTAGAAAAGAAAATTTAAAGTGAGAAGTTCTCACCGACTAGCTAAACCAAACGCCATGACTCTTCACATGTAGAAATCTTCGTTGTGCTCGCCTTTCGTCAATTTCATTGTCCGTAGCCACTACATATATAAAAAATCACATTTTTATATTGTTGCTGTGTATATAAAAAATCATATTTTTATACCGCTACTATATAGATAAAAATTATATTTTTACATCGCTTCTATATAGATAAAAATTCTATTTTTATAACGGTGTTCATATTATAAAGATTATATTTTTATCACACTATTCTCTATATAAAAATTATATTTTTATATCTACTTCTAATATAAAGATCGAATTTTTATCTCACTACATATATAAAGATCAAATTTTTATTTCACTACATATGTATAAAAAACGAATTTTTATCCTCACTTCATATATATAAAAATCGAATTTTTACTTCGCTAATGAATATATAAAAATCGAATTTTTACTTCGCTAATGAATATATAAAAATCGAATTCTATATAAACAAAAATTATAAACATTCACTTTATTTTTGGTCAGAGGAGGAGAATATAGCAGCAGGAAGGCGGTCAGGCGAACTTCGGCGCTGATGGGTCCTTCAGGTGGCAGCGGTGGTCTCGATTGAGGGGTTGGGCTCGGTTTTTGAGAGGGAGGGGGCGGCACAGCATCAGGGAGGTGGAGGCGGTCTTCGAATGGAGGAGGGCAGGGACAGGCGATGCATGGGGAGGCGGGTCTGGGCGCGGCTGTTGGGGGTTCGAGGTGGTAGGGGTTCACTGTTTTGAAGGAGGAGGGAGAGAAGAAAGCAAGGGGAGGAAGGAGGGACGGAGATGAAGGGGAGGCGGCTGTCGAGGCGGGGGCGGAGCTTTCCTAGATGGCGGGGCCGGAGGCGCGCCGCCCCTGGTGGCCACGGCGGCGGTCTTTCTCCCCGCCGTCCGCCCCTTTTTTTTCTTTCTTTTCCTTTATCAGTTCTGAAATGATTTTTGAAGGGGGGGGGGGGTGGAGGGTTAAGGACATGGAGGGAGATTTTTATTTATTTATTTAATTTATTTTAATCCGCTAAAAAGTAACTTTTTATTTCGACCTCGAAACGGGACCCACCGCCAGTCGTCCCTAGCATTTTACCCCCATTCCGAACACAATGGGATATGTATCGTAGGCTGATTTGACCATTTCGATCAGTTTTTGTCAAAATCAACATATAACTCTATATATTGAATTTGAACGTGCATTTCAATTTACTGGGGTCACATACGAACTCTAAAAATTCCTGAAAAATATCTTCTAGCTTCGTATTAACGATACGGTCCTAACAAAACTAGTTTCGTCGAATTCTGAGAATGTTTGAAAAATGGCCATTTTCCAGTCGATTAAAATCAACTAAAACTGGTCAAAAGCGTTTTCCTTTGCCACACTAACATATTGATTCGAAAAATTATGAATTTTGAAGCCTAGCAATAACTTGACATCACGGATCCAACAAAAGTGGTTTCGTCGAAAACCGAGGTTATTTGCAAAATTTCCATTTTTAAGGGCCAGAATTCCATAGCGACTATTCTGAATTTTCAACTGGACATATCTTTTGATTCCTGCTATGAAATTTCAATTTTTTAGATTCGTTGGAAAGATATTCTCAATTAGATTCAAATATTTTTTGTTTCACTAAAATCCGGTTTATTTTGCACCCGGTACATTCATTTGAACTTTGAAATCGAATTATCAAACTACCGCGCCATTTTCAATTCCTTTATAATTATAAATAATTATTTATATTCTAACGACGATTTAAATAAATATATACGTTCGAATTATATTCAAAATAAATTTCTCGTCATTATTATTTAAAATAATTCATTTAAATAATCAAAATTCATCAAAATTGCCAAAATGAAAATTTTAAATTGGCTCGCATTTTCCGGGTTGTTACAATCTCCCCCACCTAAAACTTTTCATCCCCGAAAAGGAACGAAACCGAAAGTTGTTTAACTAATCAACTCAACTTCCATTATTTTCTTTACGGCTTAAGTTCTTCAACTTTTCAGTTTCTAAGAACTTTTCAAATTTTTCAAAAATTTGGCTGACACCCTAAATTTTCGAAAAATTTCGCCATAACCTACCCTGCACCGGGGACTTCGGGATATTTCTTATAGCCTCCCATGGCCATCTTCAATCCAAAAGAAAAAGAAAAAGCCAAGCGGCTAGCCAATCGGCTCATAAAATCATCATCACCCAAACAAAACAGTAAATTATGGTAAACATGTACCTATTTGTCGGGCAAACAATTTTATTCTTCTGCTCTAGCCTCTTTTCTATGACCTGTTCAATGTAGGTACATGTATATGCATGCAGTTGCAATCATTTTTCTATACAGTTCAATATTAGGTTCAATTTGGCATAATGTTTCAAAATTTCAAATCAATAATCAAACAACACAATCAGCAATCAATTAGTTGACTATCATTTAAAATTCATAACTTTGATATATATACAGAAAATCATGTTTTTGATGCCAAATCACAACAATAAATCTATATAGTTTCGGTTCTCAAACCAGTCTAATGGAAATATATAGATATCACACCTTCGAAACACGAACAAAAATACTGATGATGTCCGGACATCACCAGAATTATCCCCGGGTGTCTAGAATGCGATTCTATATCTATCTAGTATATTAAAACTTTGAATATACGTTCATGACGCATATATGCAAAATCTTTATATATTGGATTGTCCAAATTCAATATAAATAAATATTCAAATACGTATAAAACGATTTAAATTTCAAAACAAAATTTGTTTTCATTTGAAAAATATACTCTTCACACTCGTTCTAGGATACTACTGATCCTATCTCTAACGAGTTATTCTAATTGGATATTACTAATCCAATATCTGATGAATTCTTTCGTACGGTTCTAATGTGTCTTGTCCTCGAGCTCTGTAAACCAAAGCTCTGATACCACTGTGATAGCCCGTAACTTCCCCGTGAAGGAAAGCACGGATTACCTTCAGAACACAACAAAATAGAATGCAAACAGAAAAACATTTCATTGTTATTTACAACAATTCCATCAGAATACAAGGATATACAGAGTATGAATAAATATTACACATACGATAAATATCAGAGATTACAATAAATTACATTTAAATACATAGCAGCGGAAAAACCATACAAAACACAACTAGAAGTAATACACAGATACAGAGCTTTCCGAGCATCGTTCCAGCTGTAAATCAGGATCTTGTGAATATAAATCTGCAAAACCAAAACTACTAGCTGCCCGTGCGGAAATTAAGGGCACCCAGAGTTTAGGTTAAAACAATAAACTCCAGGTCAGTCATGTGACTGGTGTGAGAACTAAAACAGTTATTTAAAACTTTACTTTAAAAGAGGGTAATTCAAGGGGCCACGCCATATAACACGGAACGAATTTCCTCCCAAGAACACTAGTGCACATAGCAAAATAGCGCAATGCCTTTTGGAAAAATGAAGCTATTATAAGACCCAGGTCCCATCACACAATGCAACGCAAGCCGGAGGATAGAGTTTTCCCTTATAATAGCCAAACATGCTTGGTACGTTTAAACAAATCATTTGATACTATTATAAGTGTATAGTGTCAAAACAATTTCAATCATAAATATCAATCATAGACGGCATAGGTACCATATATCATGTCGCCATACTAGTTCTACAATTAAAACCGCAAGTCACGTATTGGAAATTTGATTTCCGTCATGAGTCGAGGCAATGGGCGAGCTCCTCTCTGATTCGAGACACTCTAGAAAATATCTCATGACCCTACTATTATCCTTGGATCTTCAGGGCCGGTCCTCACCTAACTTTGGAGGATTAGTTATTCCTGAACACATGTTTCCCGGTCCTAACAGACCTATATCCGAGGCGCCTCGCATTCCAACAACCACATAGGTGAAAAGTATATAAATGTCAGCCAGTTTAAGCACTGACACCACCACTAGCTAGAAAGAAACGTCGTGCTCTCCCTGCAGTCACTATCCTGTTTTTGACTCATACCGAGGTGTGAGGCTCGCGAATTAACGCCATACACAAAGCAGTGCCACACAGGCCGTGCTTTGATCCTCAACCACAAGACTTTGCTTTTCAACAGAAGCCTTTATCATTTGCCACTTAGGCGTGCCACACTGGCAATTCACTCCATGCGACTGATGTCCATCGATATACAACCTCTGAGCTCGTACGTCTCAGAGAAGGGCGTTAAGCAAGAGAATAAATTCTCCAGCGCCAAACAGATGTATATTTAATAGAGATCAATCAACACAGAATAAATTCCAATGTCAGACACACAGTCCATTTACAAGTTCGTTCTGGGTCTGAACGAAACCGGAGGCACTTTCCTCACATATCCATTGATCTCCAAGTACGTTTGGACGATCACCGACTGATTCCCTCCTTTTGGGTGTACAACCCAATAAAGATCATCAGTAATCACCCAAACGATGTGAAGACTTCCGGTCTTCAACCACCGTCTTCATCTTCGACTTACCGTCGAATCGGTTATTCAGAATGGGTATAAACCCGGCCTTTCCGAATAACCCGCGTATATAATAAACACGTGTTACACAAACACAACATACGCCTCATTCCAATTCAGAATATTCTTTTATTCAAATTTTCACACTCTTAGGGAAAGGTTCCCATTAATTTTATCAAAGATAAATTCTTCTAAATTTATTCTTTAATCTTCCTTTGGATATCATTTCAAACTAGTCGGGATTAGTGAACCACACCGAATTATTTATTTATTTTATTTCCCAATCTCAACCAATTCATCCCCTGGAGCAAAACTGGTAATACTCCATATCTAACACCACGGTGTTATCAATAAAATTAATTACCATTTCACGTTTAAATCTAATTAAAGATTTAACTATCGCTTTGGAGCAAAACTGGTGGTACTCCATTCTCGATCACCTTTCAGATTTGATTATTTAAATTATCAATTCACATTTCAATATAATTGAAGATTCATTAAAACTCCACTTAGTTTTAATCTTTCACAAAAATCAATATCCTGTCTTTAACTGGGTTAAAGAACCAATGTCACCTAAAACACGATCCACGATAAACCCAAAATCACTTTCTATTGTTAATCGGGTTAAAAAACAGGTGTTATTCAGAACACCGCTCACGATAAACCCAAAAACAATTTAAATTCAATTCCAATTAATATTATTTAATTGGTACACTTCGTTAAATCTAAATAGAAAGATTCAATCTTTTTCTCAACTGGGCTTAAGAACGATGTTAATGAAGACACCATCCACAACAAACCCAAATCACGTTTGATATTAAATACAAGGCTCTAAATAGAAAATATACCGGCTTATATTCAATATCAAATTCTGAAACCAACAAATATCGTACTGGAAATAACGATATAAAATATTTTTTTCGAATTTCCACAACCATATCTGTATAATCACGAAATCCAACATCGAAATATTCCGAAGATATTTCGATTCAAATCTAGTCCAATTCACGTATTTGGAATTTTGATTATTTTTAAAACCACTTTCAAATTCAATTTATTTCAAAAATAAATTGATTTTAATCCTAGTTCAAAACTAGTTCATTTCGATAAAAATATATTTTTATCCTTTCAAATATGGAATTTTTCACCCCAGTTCTTCCCAAATCATTTCTTATGATTTTAAACAAATTATTGATATTTTTAATAATTTTATCAAGGCCTGTACAGTCGATTTCCATCAACGGCCATCGAACTGCACTTACAACGACCTTTTCCAAATTTGATTTGGACATAATTCCAAATCCAACCGTTAGATTTCAAATTTCTAATATTCATTGGAAAGATCTTTTCGATACGAACCCAATGGTTCCGGTTTTAGGAGAATCCGATGGTCGGATCTCCCGCAACGTCAATTCGAAGTCAATGGTCGAAATTCACGAACTGCCGCAGCGCGGCACGTTATATTCAGGCCATTATATATATTATATATATTTCATCGATTTCCTTTTAAAACGTATTTTATAAATCGTTTTAAATTCGTTTTCGAAACGATTTCAACTTCATATTCAATTTCGAATCGAAATTGAATATTCCACATCATCGATATACAGATGATAATATTTTCAAAATCTTATATTTTGAAATCACTTCTTTTTCTATAATTATTTTAAAAACGAATATAATCGATATAAATATTTCTCACGTCAAAATGGCACGTCTCTATTCAACAAAGCTTTATATATTTCAATAAATTCGTTATTCTATTCAACATAAGAATATTTATTCTATTCAACACATGAATATATTTTTCTTTCAACACATGAATATTCTCAACACATGAGCACTGTCAACACATGACTATTTATATTATTTAATATATTTTATAAAATTATGGTATCTATCGTTTGATTTTTAATCAGACTCCAACCATAAAGTAGTAAGAGAATGATTCCCTAAGTATTAACCCCGAAGGCCGAAACCAGTATCAGATCAATACCCAGGAAACCACTCATCTTATATAGTTTCCAGTCAGTTTCTAATCTCAAATATGATAAAGATGTAATTTTATTGTTAAAATATTTCTTTCAACACATGATAATTTTCATCACATGATTACATATTTTATAATATTATTTATTTCTCCTATTGGAATGAGGCCCAATCAATTACCATATAATGTTAATTATATGGATTCCACACAACATACGTATATAATAGCACTGACAAATAATCAACCATCTTCCAAAGTGCACTACACTGTATAAGCATCAAATATAGATATCTAACGCTTATAACAGCTTGTCAATCAATCGATCGACATACAACTAATTATTGGGATTAGTGAATGTCGTATTTTGTCCCAATACCCGTGTGGGGTTTCAAATCAACAAACACAAATTTTTATTTATTCACATACCCGTTAAAAATTATATTTTTAACGATAAAATATTTTTAACTATATAAATATTTTATTTCATCTCACAACACACAATAAATTTTCACCATAACAAACAATCAAACATACAAGCCATCCATGGTCTGTGGGTGTCTGGTGCTGCTAAGCACCGTCTGCATCCTAGTATATATTTTTAACTAGAAAAGAAAATTTAAAGTGAGAAGTTCCCACCGACTAGCTAAACCAAACGCCACGATTCTTCATATGTAGAAATCTTCGTCGTGCTCGCCTTTCGTCAATTTCATTGTCCGTAGCCACTATGTAAAAAATCACATTTTTATATTGTTGCTATATATATAAAAAATCACATTTTTATACCGCTACTATATAGATAAAATTCTATTTTTACATCGCTTCTATATAGATAATAATTCTATTTTTATAACGGTGTTCATATAATAAAGATTATATTTTTATCACGCTATTCTCTATATAAAAATTATATTTTTATATCTACTTCTAATATAAAGATCGAATTTTTATCTCACTACATATATAAAGATCAAATTTTTATTTCACTACATATGTATAAAAAACGAATTTTTATCCTCACTTCATATATATAAAAATCGAATTTTTACTTCGCTAATGAATATATAAAAATCGAATTTTTACTACGCTAATGAATATATAAAAATCGAATTTTTACTTTAAAACAAAAATCAAATTCTATATAAACAAAAATTATAAACACTCACTTTGTTTTTGGTCAGAGGAGGAGAATATAGCAGTAGGAAGGCGGTCAGGCGAACTTCGGCGCTGATGGGTCCCTCGGGTGGCAGCGGTGGTCTCGATTGAGGGGTTGGGCTCGGTTTTTGCGAGGGAGGGGGCGGCACAGCATCAGGGAGGTGGAGGCGGTCTTCGAACGGAGGAGGGGAGGGACAGGCGACGCGTGGGGAGGCGGGTCTGGGCGCTGCTGTTGGGGGTTCGGGGTGGTAGGGGTTCACTGTTTTGAAGGAGGAGGGAGAGAAGAGAGCGAGGGGAGGAAGGAGGGACGGAGATGAAGGGGAGGCGGCTGTCGAGGCGGGGGCGGAGCTTTCCTGGATGGTGGAGCCGGTGGCGCGCCGCCCTTGGTGGCCGCGACGGCTGTCTTTCTCCCCGTCGTCCGCCCTTTTTTTTCCTTTCTTTTCCTTTATCGATTCTGAAATGATTTTTGAACCAGGGGGGGCTGGAGGGTTAAGGACATGGAGGGAGATTTTTATTTATTTATTTAATTTATTTTAATCCGCTAAAAAGTAACTTTTTATTTCGACCTCGAAACGGGACCCACCGCCTGTCATCCCTAGCGTTTTACCTCCATTCCGAACACAACGGGATATGTATCGTCGGCTGATTCGACCATTTCGATCAGTTTTCGTCAAAATCAACATATAACTCTATATATTGAATTTGAACGTGCATTTCAATTTACTGGGGTCACATACGAACTCTAAAAATTCCTGAAAAATATCTTCTAGCTTCGTATTGACGATACGGTCCTAACAAAACTAGTTTTGTCGAATTCTGAGACCGTTTGAAAAATGGCCATTTTCCAGTCAATTAAAATCAACTAAAACTGGTCAAACGCGTTTTCCTTTGCCACGCTCACATATTGATTCGAAAAATTATGAATTTTGAAACCTAGCAATAACTTGACATTACGGATGCAACAAAAGTGGTTTCGTCGAAAACCGAGGTCGTTTGCAAAATTTCCATTTTTAAGGGCTAGAATTCCATAGCGACTATTCTGAATTTTCAACTGGACATATCTTTTGATTCCCGCTATGAAATTTCAATTTTTCGGATTCGTTGGAAAGATATTCTCAATTAGATTCAAATATTTTTGGTTTCACTAAAATCCGGTTTATTTTGCACCCGGTACATTCATTTGAACTTTGAAATCGAATTATCGAACTACCGCACCATTTTCAATTCCTTTATAATTATAAATAATTATTTATATTCTAACGACGATTTAAATAAATATATACGTTCGAATTATATTCAAAATAAATTTCTCGTTGTTATTATTTAAAACAATTCATTTTAAATAATCAAAATTCATCAAATTTGCCAAAATAAAAATTTTAAACTGGCTCGCATTTTCCGGGTTGTTACAATAGGGGTTCCCTTCACGGTATGAATTCTGTTTTCCTTGCCTGCATAGTTTCGATTCTTTCCAAAAACGGGGTGAAGTCATTATTGTTGAAACGGTGATCGTTGGTGGCTCGGGGATAGTTGTTGAAGGCGCGGGGTTGATGAAAAATAGACAGGAGGGAGGAAGAAGATTTAGCGGATGGACAGTTTGAGGGAGCTGAGCTTTTTGGTGGTCATTGTTTTGAGACTGATGGCGGTTTGAGTGCCGTCTGGTTTGTGGACTATGAAGTGTGCGTGGCCAGTATGAAACATGGAGGAAATTGTGGCGGGTTATAACAGTGTTGGGTTCGAATTTCGGTTATAGTGGAGATTGTATTTTTGACTGCAATGGTTTGGATGTTGAGTTCCTTTGCTGCAGTGGGGAAAGGGGTTCTGTTGTTCAAATGGAGGAGAAGGAGAAAAGGAAACGGGTCGGGGCTTTGAGGATGTGCGGATGGACTTTTCAAATGGGTCAGCGCAAATGGAATGGGGCCAAGTTTTTAAAATTTGACGAACAGTAAGTTGCGTTGGGACCGTATGGACGAGATCTTCGCAATGAAGCTGACTGGAAGTGGATTAGGGCTCGTATGAATTTATGGCGAAATAAATTGTTTGATTCAAATCAAACAACAGTTTATCATTCTTTAACGACGAACTGCCAATGTGAGTAAATCTCACTAACTCTGAACATTTAATATTTTCATGTTGTATTTTTAGAACTGTTAAAAATTGTCTGATTGATTGTGTGTTGATTATTTGGTTGAACTGCTAGTCAGTTAGTGGAAATTATATATATAAACCATTAAATATATATGTGTTGATTCTGTTAACATAATATTTCATATCGAACTGAAAGTGATGTTGAATATATTGTGTAACATCTATGATGCAGGGAAACAGGTTGGAGGGGTCCAACTGGACTCCTCAATATTTATAATACTGTTCTGTTCATATATTGTAATATATGATGTGATATATAATATGTTATGGATTATGTGTGTTATAATGATGTTGATCATTGTTATGCGATATTTTTAATATCATATGAAACCCTGGGATGTAAAAAGAAATATTTCAATGTATATTGAAATAAAGGATTTTTATAAAATCAACCGATTTTATAAAAGGAAATATCTTGAAAATAAAGTATTTGTAAAACCATTGATTTTATAAAGGGGAACATTTATTTAAAAAATAAATAGAATATCATAAAGGAATATTTAGTTGGAAACTAAATGAGATTTTAAAAGGGAATTGACGAAGTCGAAGTAAGTTAAATCGAGTTAGTCGAAGTAAGTTAATCGAATATTGTTAGTCGAAGTAAGTCAATCAAACATAGTTAATCAAAAGGAGTAAAACAGACATAGTTAATCGAATTAGAGTTGATCGAATATAGTTATTCGAGATAGAGTTAAAACAGACAAAGTTATTCGAAATAGAGTTTATCGAATATTAGTATTCGAAATATAGTTAATCAAATGGAGTTAAACAGAAATTGGAAAACTGACTAGAGATTAATAAGTCGAATGGTTTTCTGAGTATTGATCTGATGTTGGTTTCGGCCTTCGGGGTTTATACTTAGAGAATTGTTCTCCTACTAGTTTACAGTCAGTGACTGATAGTTGTGAAATGATAGTGATATGTAAATAAACAAATGAAAATGTTTTCCATTGTTAATAACATATATTTTCTAAACATAGAGAATAAGGATATATATATATATATATATGATTGATGACTGATTGATAGAATTTCCATTTGGAAATAATATCGTTGTTTGCACACGTGTTTTTCTTTGATAGTTAAATCACAGACTATCAAAGTTTTGACCATTTTAACGTTGTTAATATGGAGAGACCGGTTGGATTATTATCCAAAGAACCACTCTGTATTGGCATAAGCGTTGCGAATCATATATGCCAAAGATAATTGAAGACGGAGTAAAGTGCAAGGGCTATTGTATAAGTCTTAGATAACAGTGCCTAAGATGGATGTATAGAATAGTGCCTTCGGTTCATCCTATTCCTGGATGACTTGTATGGATGAATGTCTGACAGAGTATTTCCAGAAAGGTCATGTACGTTGATCTCTTCAACCGTACCAAGAGTGGAAGAGGAGAAGGAAACTTCTTTAGCTAACACGTAATGTACTGTTGTAGACGTCAATTAGTGATTTTCGATGGATTTGACAATGTGGCATTCGAAGTGAATCTGATGTGATGATAAAGCGTAACCTCAAGCCTCATCAACCGGTAAATGACAGAAATCAGGCATGTAGCATGGCTATGTAGGTCGCACCTATTAGGGTGTATAATCACCTGATCTAGAGTTTCATTTACTTCTAAAAATCTATTGTTGATGTTGTCCCATTCGGGAAACGGTTGCTGATCCCAACCGTTGGTGATATACATTCGATATACTCAAGCGAAATGAGTGGTCGGTCATGTGTGGCCGGGTTGCAAGATGTTCTTGTTGAACCCAGTGTATTCCTTTCTAGAGGTACACTAGCGAAAGGTGGTTCCATACCTTGTCATAGTTGGAAATCCATTACCCAATACGTGCTTGCGGTTTTGATTGTATACTATATATGTAGAACGTGAGATGAAAGCGTTTCTGCTAGATGATTATTATATTATGGTGGATAGACATTATTATAATATCAAAAGGTTTTTGATATAAAGATAATTTGGATTCTCATAAGGGAAAAACCCGTTCCGTTATACGGCGTGGTCTTATGAGATATCATTTACCTGCTTGAACTGTTTTAAACTGTTTTACTCACACCAGTCCCATCACTGACCCGGAGTTTTTTTTTTTGTTTTTTTTTCCCTGAACTCTTGGTGCCCAATTTTGTATGGGCAGTCAAGTAGTCGGGATTTACAGATACTTGAAGAGCTGGAGTAGGAGGCTTCAGGATTATATAGCTATTATTATTCCGCTGTGTTGTAAGTGATGTACTTTGACAATGATGTATATTCAAGTACAGATGTATATTTCAGAGTTATGTTATATATTATATGTTATTCGTTCCGTTGTGAGGTTCGTGTTACTCTGTTGTTGTGTTCTTCTTCTTCTTCTATTCTAAGTTTCTATCTTATCTTTTCTCACCCTCTAATTTCTTTCATTAACTTTCTGGTATTTTTCGATGTTTGGTTAGTCATCATTGAGTTTATAGCGATAACCAAAGTCGACAAAACCCGGGTCGTTACACTCTTATGTTAAAAAAAGAATATATATATATATATAATAATCCAAGGGTATCCAACATTGCTCATACATCTAGCGTTGGTGTTCAAACCCGCGAAGCTCATTCCGACATCTTGTTGACAAAGTCAGCGTCGGTATACCTTGGTCTCATTTTATGAGTTGAACACCTCAGGATTACCGACCCCCACGTAAATCGTAATGCAGTGTAGGGGTGGTATACCAAGGTATTTGTAAATAATAATAATGTGAATATTTTGTAATAAACAGAGAGTTAGCACTTAAAATCCAAGCACACTCTTCACTTATTCGACCTAACTTTTTAACAAAAAGGAAGTTGAGATGGCGTTTTACGACTGTTGATATCGATTAAAGAATTCATTTTATATTTGCACTATGTTTCTACCAAAACAATTGGCCAAGCTGGAGGAGTTTGTGACGATAACATGACTTTTGTTTGAATTTTAGATTAGTAACGGACTCAAATTTCATAGTGACAACCCAAATTTGTGTTGACTCATTCGTGTAAAATTTAAAAGTAAATTACCCATTTGTAAATATTATTATTTTTGAAAATTTGCATTCATCTTGTATATATTTTCAAATCTTGTATTTTGTAAATATTTTTTGCTTTTAACTTTTGGATTTTGTGGGTTGTATCCGCTGAAAACCCTCACGAGACAACACTCGTCCTATTAGGGACACCTAGAGGTTTAACGGCTTGTTGCATATGCTCAATGCAATCGTGATCCCTACAAAAATGGATTTAGCTTAGTTTTTACTTTATTTAAGGATGAATAAAAAGATAAGTGTCGAAGTATTTAATGTGCACGTAAAAATGCACATTTATATTCACATATTTATTCTTGATTAGTTGAATAAATGTACATTTTTGGGTATTCTATATGATCAAACCATGTTTTAAATATTTTCAAAATCATCACTTATTTTGGGAAAAAGTGGTCACTCATGCATGTTTTAATTTGTGAAATCTTTTACTTGTCCCTTGTGATTATCTCTTGTAGGAATTTTGGAGCTAAAAGGACATATACACATGAAGAAATAAGGGAAAACAATCATGTACACAAAAGGAGGCAAATAATTAATTCATTTTATGGATAGTGGAGACCCACACCGTTCAACTAGCCCACTTGCTTCTAAGCTTTATATTAAAGAATAATTGAATGAGATAAAAGGCATCATGCATTCTACATGACTTATTAGTGGCTAATGGTGATTAGAATCTTCATTAATGAGCATTTTGGGGATTTCGCAAGGAAAGTAATTAGGGTTTTAGGGTTTTTGATCATGTATATATACCCCTTTTTTTCATGTATTGGAGGATCTCCTTTTTAGCAAATGAAAGTGTAAGTGATCAAAAAAACAAAATTGGCTTCCAAGCCTCTTTCTTTCATGTCATGTTTATGTCATTTTTAATGTTCATGTCTATTCATACTCTCTCTTTTTATTGTTAGTAGTTTAAATTTATTTTCATGCAAGTAGCGTAGGTTTATTTTATGCAATTAGTTAGCAGTTAATATCTTTTCTTCATTATTTACTCTCTAATTTTGTTGTTCTTCAATGTTGAAATCTATTTGTGTTGAAATAATAACACAAATGAGGAGCTAAACTACTACAATTTAGGGGTGATGAAGCTTTTCCTCTCATTAATGTAGATTCAACCTAAATTTGTATAAATGATCTCTTTTGGGTTTAATGAGAATAGATGTTTTTGTGTATTTGTGTTTCATATTAATAGCCTCTTTTGATCATTTCATAACATTGAGGCTATGTTTATGACATAAACAACAAATTGCCTCTTCATCTAAAAATGTGATTATGGCAATGAAATGGGGTTTAAGTTGAAATTTGATGATCTATGTTACTAACTATAGTAAATAGGTCATAATTAAATGAGATTTTAGTTTCATTTCAATGTCATGTTTCATAAAAGTCAAAAATTTAGATTAATTGTGTATTATAGCTTGATGACTTATTTTGTGTTAATTAATAGCGCAAATAAGTCTTGCTTATGATAATTACATAATTAATCTTACTTAGATTATTGAGAGGTCTTTGTATTTTTTTATGTTGAACCATGTTGAAAGAGAGAAAAGGGAGGTTGCCTCTAAATTGGTTTTAATTACATAGTTTTAGTCTATATTTTAGTTTACTTTTTGTTTCTAGCACTTAATCACAATTTAAAGTGGGTTTAATTTGATTGAGTAAAATTATAAAATTAACTCCTTCTCGGCGGATCGATTTGTATTTTCCACGTACTACGATAGTACGTTGTGCACTTGCGGTTATTTAATTTTGCAATGATTCTTCTAATCGATAGAATACTCGATAGTAAACAAGTTTTTAGTGCCATTGCCAGGGAAGGAATTTGATTTTAATTTTATTCTTCGGATTAATTTTGTTGTTCTTGAAAAAAAATGTGTGCATTTTGTGAGTTTTTTTTGTCTTAGTTTAGTGTGTTTAGTTTGTATTAGTCTTCATAAAAAAAACTTGTTGTGTTTTTTTTAATTATTTTCTTGTGTTTGTGTGTGTACTGAATTGTGCATTGTTTGTTTTTTATATTTGCATTTGTCTTTTTCTTCTTTTTAAAAATAAACATTTTACTTTTGTTTTCAATTTCTTTCCTGTTTTCACTACAATTTGCTCCCTTTCTTTCCTTTATGTAATCTATTTCTTTCCACCATCAATTCTTTTCAATTCTTACAAATAAAAAAATCTTTCCATTTCTCTCTTTTTTTCTTTCCTCTCTTTGATTTCTTTCCAAAATTTCTCCAAACTTCTTTCCTTTTTTCTTATAAATAACTAAAAAAAATATTGCTTCCTTTTTCTCCCTCTGTAATTTTCTTTCCCTTCTTTGCCTTACATTCCCTGACTGCCTTCCTTCTTTTCTTTCCAGTAATTAATTAAAATTATTTCTTTCCAATTCTTCTTTTCTTTCCTCTCTGGTAATACTTCTGCCTTAAGTTCTCTGCCAATTCACAATCTTCTATATATAACTCTCCACCCAAGCCCATCTGAATTCCATTCTTCGACCATCTCCATAAAATCCCTAAAACACACCACCAACCTTCTCATCTTCAAATATTCACTACCACGCTCCCCGTTCACATATAAGAACATCACACAAACTCATTTCTCATCTCCTACCTGCACACTTCTTTACATCTTCATACCCTATCCCTTCTTCATCACCAATTGCCTACAAATTGACAAACATCCCTGTTGTACAAAATGCCATCTCCCCATCACCAGAATGTACAACTCCTTCATCTCTTACACCACATCTTCTGCTAATAAACCACAAGCAATTTCAGCATACCAACTTCCACAAAATTCCTTCGAGGACCAAAGTCACCACTTCATCAAATAAGAACCATGCGAAACAATCTGATTTCAATTTGAATTCTCACGTCCAATTTTCTGAAACAAAGACATTGAACAAGCTTTCTGGTCAGATTTTCTGGTCTCGACCTCCCATTCGGAACCCTAAATCGT
Organism: Allium sativum; assembly: GCA_030737875.1. NCBI lineage: Eukaryota > Viridiplantae > Streptophyta > Magnoliopsida > Asparagales > Amaryllidaceae > Allium > Allium sativum. The sequence goes on along the minus strand of CM060922.1, from coordinate 807,029,628 downwards.
GATTTGGACATCACAATTTTTTTTGGGGAATCTTGGGGTTTCGATTATTATTTTTCTATGTAAATGTTCTGAAAGGAGAGGGTTGAGTAAGATGTTAATAACGTGGTATTTTTAATTGGCTTAACTTGATTTTGGGTTTCTCGACATGGGCTTGTGGGCTAACTGTGCTGACTTATTCTTTTTTTCCTTTTGAATCTTCATAGACTTTGGTTTCCTTACACTTCTTTTTTAATTCTTTTAGAAAAAATTAAAAAAAAAGAGTGGATTTTCTTTCTTGTTTTGATTTTGTGACAATCTTTCGAGTTTCCTAGTTATAGTGTGTTTTTGTGTATATGTGTTTCACGTTGCATTTAATAGCCTCTTTTGTTCATTTCATAACATTAAGGCTATGTTTATGACATAAACAACAAACTGCCTCTTCATCTAAAAATGTGATTATGGCAATGAAATGGGGTTTAAGTTGAAATTTGATTATCTATATTACTGACCTATAGTAAATAGATCATACTTAAATTAGATTTTAATTTCATTCAATGTCATGTTTCATAAAAGTCAAAAAGTTATATTAATTGTGAATTATAGCTTGATGACTTATTTTGTGTTAATTAATAGCGCTAATAAGTCATGCTTATGATAATTACATAATTAATATTACTTAGATTATTGAGAGATCTTTGTATTGTTTTATGTTGAACCATGTTGAAAGAGAGAAAAGTGAGGTTGCCACTAAATTGGTTTTAATCACATAGTTTTAGTCTATATTTTAGTTTACCTTTTGTTTCTAGTACTTAATCACAATTTAAAGTTGGTTTAATTTGATTGAGTAAAATTATTAAATTAACTTCTTCTCCGCGGATCGACTCGTATTTGCCACTTACTACGATAGTATGTCGTGCACTTGCGGTTATTTAATTTCGCAACGATTCTTCTATTCGATAAAATACTCGTTAGCGATCATATATATAACCCGCCCCCACAGATTTAACAAGATTAACTTAACCCCCACTGATTCAAGCAAGTTTACTTAACCCGAACTCAATTTGATAGGTTCATGTAACCCCCACAGATTCAACCAGATTAAGTATTACAAGTTAACATGTTATTACTATTTTTCCAATTATGCATGTTAATGCACCATACATCTCACATTAAGTCGACTACTTGTAGACACTGGATATGCCGGTCGATTCTGGGCAGACTTCTACCATAACTCGGATTTAACCTCGTGTCTTATCACCGTTACGTGTACATTTATGCACTTGACCCTTCATATTAGATTAATCACTTGTGGACGCTGGATTTGCCGGGCAGTTCCGAGCAGACTTCTACCACAAGTGTAATCTAACCTCGTGTCTGAATGCGATTACAGTTTCTAATTGCCGTAAATCTAGGCATGTCCATTACTAAACAATTTTTCATATTTATCGAAAGTTATGCCCCAAATCCCTGTCTGATCCACGATACAGGTTATGCCCCAAGTTAATGTTTTAGATCAAGGTATAGATTTTGCCCTAAATCCCAATCATGTCTTACAATATAAGTTATGCCCCAATTTATCATTCCCAACTGTTCCCAGTTTCATGCGTTCACATATTTCAACGATAAGCCCAGGCTCGAAGGTAGCTGTAACACCCCGTATTTTAACAACACAAAAAGATGCTAAATTAAAGAATAATTAATTAAATATTCAGAATTAAGTGAAACGAACTGCGCCATTACGTTCATCTCGGAATTCTGATCAAAATAGACACCTGGCTTGCGTAAAACGGATACCGTATGAAGAAGTTATTAAGGTTTGAAGTTATTTATGTCCTCTTCCCTTCATCTTTTCCCTTTTATTTTTATAGCCAGGCTACCTTCGAGCGTAGGCATGCCGCTGAAATATGTAAACGCGTTAAATTGGGGAACAAGGGGAAAACGGTAAAATTTGAGGCGTAACTTGTAATTGGAAATTTGGTCATAACTTGAATGAAATATATAAACATGAATTTGGGGTCATAGATCAACTTGTGATTAAAAACATTAATTTGGGGTATATGGTTCATTCTGAACATAACTTGGGAAAGGGGCATAAAAACCTATAACGACATAGGAATGTTGGTTAATAATGGAAATGCCTAGAATTACAGTAATTAGGAACTGTAACCGCTCTTAGACATGAGGTTAGATTACACTTGCGGTAGAAGTCTGCCCTGAACCGATCGGCATATCCAGCGACCACAAGTGGTGAATCCAATGTGAGGGGTCTAAGTATATAAACATGAGACGTGCTAAGACACGAGGTTAAGTCCGACTTGCGGAAGAAGTCTGTCGGATCAAAGATAAGGAACAGGTTACCTGCCCCTAATGGTCAAAGCGAGCCCTTTCATTAAATTCTTCATTCTTTAATGAAATTAAGAATCCATCAAATCTCCCCAAGTAGGATTCAAACCTACGAACAATTGGTTAACAGCCCACCGCTCTACCACTGAGCTACCGAGGAACAACGGGAGATTCGACCTCATAGAGTTCAACACCCGTTCTCAACCCATGAGTCTGAAGCTTCCTTCGTAACTCCCTCGACCGACATATCCAGCATCCACAAGTGGTAGGCTTAATATGGGAGGTCTAGCACATTATAACCATAAATGAATATGGTAATGAATTGGAATACTTAACCTAGTTGAATCCATGGGGATTGTATGAACATATAACTTAATTAGGGGTTAAGTAAACTTGTTTGAAACAGTGGGTGGGTTAAGTAAATCTTGGGTGGGTGGGTAATATTTATATACATAGGCCCACAAACTTAACCTGTGGGGTTATGCAATCTTTTACTCTGGTATGGAATAACGTGTGGAAAACCTAGTGAGGATGCAAGCGTAGGGGGAAGCTTGTATCATCTTGTGTGTGGGACCCATTTCAGTCAGTAACCAATATATAGGTATTAAACGAGTACTCTGAACTAGGTCGGAGTCGGGGCTCGCTTACTGGGCTGATTGTAAGAGATCCAAACGTAAGGGACTGTGTGGGTGGCGCATTACGATGGGGCCATGTGCATGCATGGGTCCGACAGAGGAGATTTATACGCCGTGACACCTGTAGATATGGCTGTGCACATTCTGAAAACGAAGGGCTGCCACTTTAGGGAGTAATGCACCCTACTGTGAGGCCAGCACAGGGTATCTACGGAGTAGGGAGCCGATCGATTAGGATAGTAATTAGGGTACATCTAGACTTCGATACGGTTTGGGAGCCCGTTAATACCCCTAGGGGTAACTCCAGTATGTTGGGCTGCTTGTTGATTGTATGGGGTGAAAACCTCTCACTGGAAGTACACCTGATCCTACCATCTTATACTTGTTGGGGATCATGTTTTTAATAAGACACTAGTATTGGTGCAGAGAAATCATTGGAGAAGCACAATATACTCTGTCGTGTTGATCATGTTTACCATGTCATACGTGCCTTTTATGATGTTATCTCTCTTATCCACTTTATGTGCCTATCATGATACTTTTACTTATTTATGCTAAAAGTAATTGGACTCGCCAGACTTTATGTCTGACCCATTTTTATTCTTCTTCTTTCTCTTCCATCCCCCCCCCCCCCCCCGAGTTCTCAGGGCGGGAATACTCAACCTTAATCAGGATTCTACTTTCATATTGCTTGGAGCTACATAGATGTACTGCTCGATTTCATGTTTATGTACTATGGCTGATGTTTTGGGGATTATGCTTATTTTATTATTGTACTCTGATGTTTTAAAGTACAGGATAGAAATTTCAATGATATACTGGGTTTTATGTTTTTCAGACATATGTTGTAACCATGTTTTGAACCACGATGCTTTATGATCAATAAAGATTTAAATTCCGCTGCTATTTTTTATCTGTCTTGTAATATTTTCGCTTCTGTTTGCCTATAATGCTTCATGAAGCTTAATGAATTCTCTTAATGAGTGACATTAACGGACATGGGGTGTCACACTTGGTATCAGAGCTAAAGGTTACTATATCAGATAAAGTTTTTGAAAATTATTTTTAAGAAGGTTTTAAAAGAAAGCATTTTCAAAAGAAAAGTCTGTTTTGAAAAACATATTCCCCAAAGCCATATGTAATACCTTTCGATCCTTTATTTGAATCCCTTTCCTTTTCTTTTCAGCATGTCTGGGGAACCTAATATTCCTAAGGGTGTTACGTTATCAGGCTGGTTCCATAGGTATCTAGATGCCACGGCGCCTGCCGGTGATCATGTTGACATTCCTCCCTCAGATGCACCCGTTGTTACTCCTCCTCCTCCGTGTGTAGATATTTTCTCTAAGATCTGCAAAGATTTCTTTGCTATGGGAGGAAAGCCATTCTGTGGAATCAAGATGTTCGTAGAGGTAGGGAATTGGCTCAAAGAGACGGAGAATCTATTTGGAATTTTCGAAGTGGACAATCGTAGGAAGATTCAGTTAGCCGCCTGGCTACTGAAAGATGAATCTTCGTTCTGTGGGAAGTGACGCAAGCAGGGCGTCCAGTGGAGATTTGGGATGACTTTCGACAAAGGATTGAAATGAAGTTCCTTTCTTAAGCTGAGAAAAGCATGCAAATGGAAAGATTTCTAGCACTCAAGCAAGGAGGCATGACTGTCAAAGAGTATGTTAACAAATTCAACAAACTAGTGAGGTTTGGATTGGATCTAGTAAATACTCCGCATAAGAAAGCTTTGCGGTTTGCTAGGGGACTGAATGAACACCTTCAAGGGTTAGCTATGTCTCATATTCCGATGGGAGCAACTTTTGAAAGGCTCGTTGATAAGGCCTTGATTCATGAGGAAGATAAAGCTGAAAAGAAAGAAGTTAAGGTTGAGGAAACATAAAAAAGAAAGTATGGCCCAAGAAGGGAAAACAACAAAAGAAAGGTGGAAAGAATGACAGGGTTAAGGATAAGAGTAAGTGCCATAATTGCGGACGCGAGGGTCATTTGATCAAGGACTGCAAAAGAAGGAAGAATGCTTGCTTCAATTGTGGAGAGGTCGGACACTTTTCTAAGGAGTGCCCGAAGAAGCAAGGATAAGGTCAAAGGGCAGGAGCTTTTGGAGGGCAAGTGCATGCTCTTGCGATCAGTGCTCCAGATCGAGGTAGGAAAGTTTCCGTGGAAGGTTTGATTTCTCTTTCCAATCATCCTATTAGAACTCTTTTTGATTCTGGCACTTCGCATTCATTTGTATCTGATTTTGTGGTTGAGTCTCTGCACCGTAGTACTAGTATGGTAGTTGATCTCGTTGTTGTCTCAAACCCCATTGGTGGTTCGACTCATCTTTCCATGATTTATCGGGGTTTGAGAATATTTGTGTTAGGCATCAAGTTTGAGTGCAACGCATATGTGCTCGGTTTTATGGGCTATGATTTGATTCTGGGGATGGATTGGCTGGCCTATATGGTGCCATTCTGGATTGTGAGAGGATGGTCGCTAGACTTTTGACTTGCCATGGGAGGACCCTCGAGATTTCTTGTGACCCTAAGGGGTCTGTCATGCTTAGTTTCCTAGAGTCTCTTGACGCATCTATTAATGATCTGTGATTTGTTCCAATAGTCCATGAGTATTCTGATGTTTTTGAGGAGGTTCGGGGTTTAACTCTAAGGCGCGAGATCGATTTTCGTATATACTCGGTAGGCAATGCGAAGCCAGTTGCATTACCGGTGTGCCATATGGCTCCAAGTGAAAAGAGGGAGCTTAGCAAGCAAGTAGGGAAGCTACTTGAGAAAGGGTTTACTAGGCGAAGCATATCTGAATGGGGTGCTCCGGTGATATTTGCAACTAAGGCGAATGGTTCGCTTTGCTTATGTGTAGACTATAAAGAGTTGAATAAACTCACAAAGAAGAACAGACACCCACTCCTAAGGATAAATGATCTATCTGACTAGCTTGTTGGTGCATGTGTTTTTTTCCCAGTTAGACTTGGCTATGGGGTTTCATCAGTTGAGGGTGGCCAAGGACAGCGTATACAAGACTACTTTTAGGATTCCATATGGTTTCTTTGAATGGCTCGCTATGCCTTTTGGGTTGACGAATGCACCCGCCTATTTTGTTGATCTGATGAGTAGAGTGTTCCGGGAGTTTTTAAATAAATTTATCGTTGGCTTTGTTGATGACATCTTAATTTTCTTAAAGAGTGAGGAAGAGTGCCTACCAATTGAGAGAGGTTTTGAAAACTTTGCATGTGCGTCAGCTCAAAGCAAAGTTATCCAAATGCCATTTTTGGAGAAAAGAGGTGAGATTTCTAGGGAATGTGGTCTCTAAAGATAGGAAAAGAGTAGATCCCGCAAAGGTAGTTGCATTTCCAGATTGGCAAATCCCAAAAAATGCAACGAAGGTGAGAAGCTTCTTGGATTGGTAGGCTGTTATAGGAATCTCATTAAGGACTTCGCAAAGATATCAGCCATACTCACTAGGCTGACAAAGAAGAAAATCACGTTTTTGTGAGATATAGATTAGGATGTTGCTTTTCAGCGACTGAAGAGGGCATTGACAACAACCCCAGTCTTGTCCTTTCCCGATGGGAGCAAAGTGTTTACAGTATACACTGATGCATGTGGTACAGGGCTTGGAGCAGTTCTGATGCAAGAGGGAAGGGTAGTATGTTATGAAGGTAGACCGTTAAGGGTTCATGAGAAGAACTACCCTACCTATGAAGTAGAGCTAGCTGCCATAGTATTCGCGCTTAAGATGTGGCACCATTATTTGCTTGGAGAGAAGTTCAAGTTTTACACCAATCATATATCTCTCAAGTACTTGTTCTCGTAGAAGGATCTTAATTTAAGGCAACAAAGGTGGATGGTGTTCCTAGCATCTTATAATTTTGAGATTGCTTATAGCCCTGGCAAGGGTAATGTGGTGGCAGACGCACGGAGTAGGCAGAGGATAGCCCTAAGTCCTCGGTTTGTGGAGAGGAAAAGCTTGGAGTTTATATCGATGTAACACCCCATGTCTATTAATGTCACTCACAAAGTGAATGCATCAATGTCCATGGAGCGTTATTGTTGTATAGAATAGATAAATTACAAGAATAAATAAATAAAACAACACAGCGGAAGATAAAACTGATTTCATAGCATCATAACTCAAAACAAGCTTACTTAAGTGTTTCCAAAACCATTACAGTAGGATCAATAGTCTTTTCCAAAAACTTCAATGTACATAAAGAAGCAAATACTTAAATTACATAAATGCATAAATCCCCACTGAGCATAAGCAAAGACATAAAGATGAGAGAGTCCAAAGCGATACATCTACTCTTTTCAAGCAACTGAAAGAAATCGGCAATAAGTTGTAGTATTCCCTCCTTGCAAACCTGAGGGGGGGGGAAGGAAAGAAAAGACGTGAAAACAAATGGGTCAGACATAAAGTCTGGCGAGTCCAGTAATTTTAACAAATAATAGGTAAGGTAAATGATCAAGACATAAATAGGCATAATGATATGGCTGTAACTTAGATAAGGTAGATAAAAAGGATGGACAATGTGGTTTCGTTTCTAAGTACTAAGACAATCCTATAACTTGGCTAAGCGAACAACCCTCCAAGTACTAGCCCTGAAGACCGAAGTCAACATTAGACTAGCACCCAAAGGACTATCCAACTCAACCAACATATATTTCGTTGCACCAAACTTTTGCTAAGTTACACCACATTACTTAATTACACCGCACATCTACTAGTCTCTTTTTACTAGAGGTTGATCCCTTCCCACTAACTGTACTCACTTAACAAACTTGGTAGTTACTTGTACCTAGCTACTATCGTAGGTGCCGGCTTGCTCCTACCATCGCTAAGGTACCCTTAATCTACCCATTCGATCGGCTCCCTAAACCCCGTAGGCACCCGTGCTGGCCCCATAGTGGGGTGTATCACTCCCCAAAGTGGCAACCCCAATACCAACATGAAATGCACGGCCATACCTACACGATGCAACAACGTCTTACCTACCAGCCCGGACCCATGCACGCACATGAACCCGTTGGACTTGCGTTGACACCACTATTCACGTTTTGACCTCTTATATGCAAGCCCAGTAAGCGTGCCCCAACCCCGGCCTAGTACCGGGCCCAATTAGATACTCAAACGGGTTACTGGTTGAAACGGGTCCCCATCCGACACAAGCCTCCCACCTATGCTTGGTCCCCACTAGGTTTTTCTCCCACTTAACCATTTTAATTTAAATGTCCATGTCTTACACATGCTACGGTTAAATCCATACTTACATGTCATAATTTACATGTCCTATCTTATTCCGGTTAAGTCCATATTTACATGTCATAATTTACATGTCACCCCACTTAACCCTCTAAACATACCCATGTCTTATTATGGTTAGTATTATTTAATTCATTCCTTATGACGAATGGTGCATGATCTCTCACATTAGACCGAACACTTTGTGGTCGCTGGATTTGCCGGGCGGTTCCGGGCAGTCTTACGCCACAAACCAGGTCTAACCTCGTGTCATTAACCATTACGTCGACAATTCATTCCTTTGACCTCTTACATTAGACGTCCAATTGTGACCGCTGGATTTGCCGGGCGGTTCCGGGCAGTCTTACGTCACAATTGCGCCTAACCTCGTGTCAAAGGTTCATTAACATCGTATTTCACCCATAACCAATTTTCATGTCATATACATCCAATTAAACATATAATCATGTCTATAATATTGCCTATTCCAAATTGTCACTAATTACACATTAATTAGCCTCAATTACAAATTTACAATTTTAGGCAATTTCATCAATTCCATGTAATTCATACCCAAATATGCCAATTTCACATATTATCCAATTATCCAAAATATCCAATAATATCCAATTTTCCAAATTTCTCATATTCCCAATATTCCACATCGTTCCCACGTATTCGCATTCTCGCGTATTTTTAATATAGGCTCGAAGGTAGCCTAGATCCACAAATAAAAGGAATAGGGGTAAGAAGAGAGAATCAATTCATAGAAAATTAGAATAAAACATCATCATGAAATAAAGAGGCATATAGACTAGCATAGAGGCATAATAAAAGATTCAACATGAATAAACTGATATAAGGTATGAACTTTACATAGAAACATAGGCATACGATGACATGAATCAAAAAGGTGAAGACTTGGTGAGATTTTCATTACAAACATATATATGAATCCTTTTTACAACTTTTCCATGTTACTTTAATCCCATTAGATTTGTGAAAATAACTATGCTCACCATTCGTGGCTTAAGAAAAGGATTAATGAATTGAAATTGGTGCAGAAACATTGAATTGACGTTGATTAATCTTCTTTAATTGTTGTTGAAGCTCTAAACTTTGATTTGAATTGTGTATGAACACTTGAGATTTAATTTAGAGGCGGTGGCTAGGGTTTAAGAGAGAGCTTGACAGCATAATGGTGTCATAGATAATATTTTAAGAATTAGGGTTAGGTCTTATGGTGTATATATGGATGTCTAGGATCGATTAGAGCTCTTAGATTAACCCAGAAATCATCAGGACCATTCAAATGCAACATCAGCCCTCAGCGTGAATCGGGCCATGGGTTGACAGCCAAACACCCTGGATCGACCCCTAGTCGACCAAGTGGGGCTTGGGTCGACTCCAAAAATGGTGCGGTTTGGCTACTCCCCCTCCCGATTTGCTGTTTTGAACTTTTTTGAATATTCATTTACATATATATATATATATATTTCTCTCATATGCATACAAACTTCAAGGCTTAATAACATCTTCATAAGGTATCCGTTTTGTGCAAACCATATGTCTAGGTTGACCCAAAATTTTGAGACGAACATAATAGCGCAACCCATTTCACTTAATTCTTCTTCTAAAAATTAAGTATACTTTAATTTGTGAATTTTAATGTTATAAAATTACGGGGTGTTACATTCTCCCCTCCTTAAAGGATTTCGTCCCCGAAATCTCCAAGTTAAGAAGAATGTGTCCTACTATCCAATCATCCATGTACTCAACCATCATCCACAAGCATCCATTGTCCTTAAAAGATTTCTAATGCTTTTCATGTACATATGCATAGTGTGTGTATATGTCCATATATTAATGCAAAATCAGGCGGTCCACTGATTTAGTCGACCTCCTTAATGCAAATAATGATAGTGCCATGTATCCATCATGTATGCAAAGAACCCTATTCATATCATTACTACATGTGTGCACAACCATTCATTTAAATGCAACATCCATATGATACACACATTCAATGTACATTCATTTTACTAAATACATCCATTTATATGCAATATGCAATATGAAAGTGACTGAGCCGATCTAGTGCCTAAAGTGTGTGTATATGCATCCACGAGCAACCGCTAGCAAACACTTGCATCCACATGCATCCACCATACATAACATGTCTCAAACACATGTTTCAACCATAGGACTACCCTATCTAAAGGTTAAAGATACTAGCGAGAGGACATGCTAAAGATAGAATAAGTACAAGCTAAGCGATAAAGGAGAAATTAAAAGACATACCCTCGAAAAGAAAATTGTACAATGAACGCATCTTCTCTTCCGTCTCCCAAGTAGCATCGCTCTCATCATCTCCCCATTGAACTTTGACTAGCTTGACCTCTTTATTCCTCAACTTCTTAATCTCTGACCCAAGAATGCATGTAGGAGCTCGTCAAATCGTTGCATCACGCTATATTTCCACTTCTCTAAGCCAGCTCTTCCAAAACTCGCTAGTAAAGATAGGATCGCGATCGCTCACTATGCTAGAAGGAACACCATGCAAACAAACTATCTCTCGAATGTATACGGAGGCTAACCATGGAGCAGTCCTCATACTCTTCACGGGAATGAAATGGGCGCTCTTAGTAAGTCTGTCTACAACGACCCAAATCCCCGTATTACCCTTCCTCAATCTTGGAAACCCATCAACAAAGTCCATCGAGACACTCTCCCACTTCCATTGTGGGACCTCCAATGGGTGAAGCAACCCACCGGGCTTCTTTTCTCTGCTTTTACTTGTTGGCACACCAAGCATCTAGCGACAAACTCGGCCACATCCCTCTTCATACCGGCCCAAAAGTAAACTCGTCTCTTGTCCATGTACATCTTGTCCCCGCCGGGATGAATGGTCATCTTCGAACGATGTGCATCATCAAGAATGGTCTTCCTCAAGTTCTCGTCTCGTGGTACACAAAGACTACCGTCCATACGTAACCAACCCTTACCATCTAGGGTGTACCTACTGAGATGGCTCGATGACTCCCCCCTTATGAGCTTCAATACCAACTCAACCAACTGTGGGTCATCTCGCTGTGCCTCACCAATCCATCCCAAAAGCGTAGGTCTGACCTCTAAGGATGCTAGCAAACCGGGTACAAAGTCAATGGAAGGTCTAAAGTCAAACGTAGAGATGAACTCTAAGCTTTGCCGCTCAACAAACAACGGACTCAAGGACAACCTTTTCCTACTTAAGGCGTCTGCCACCACGTTACCCTTGCCAGGGGTATATGCTATCTCGAAATCGGAGGACGCTAAGAATTCCATCCACCTTTGCTGTCTTAAGTTCAAGTCCTTCTGAGAGAACAAGTATTTTAGCGATTTGTGGTCTGTGAACAATTCGAATTTCTCGCCAAGAAGATAATGGCACCAAGACTTAAGCGCGAAAACAATAGCGACTAACTCTAGGTCATGTGTAGGGTAATTTCTCTCATGCACTCTCAATTGCCTTCCTCCATAGGCTATTACCCTCGCCTCTTGCATTAAGACTGCGCCTAGTCATGTCCCACAAGCATCGGTATAAACGGTAAATGGCTTACTCCCATCTGGCAACACTAAGACTGGGGCTGTGGTCAAAGCTCTCTTTAAACGTTGGAATGCATCATCACAATCTACGTCCCACGTGAAAACTAGGTTCTTCTTCGTCAAGCGTGTCAATGGGGCTGATATCTTTGCGAAGTCCTTGATAAACTTCCTATAGTAGCCTGCCAACCCCAAGAAACTCCTCACCTTGGTAGCATTTTTAGGGACCTTCCAGTCTTGGATGGCCACCACCTTCGCGGGATCCACAACTATCCCTTCTTTGGAAACCACGTTCCCTAAGAATCGCACTTCCTTCCTCCAAAAGTGACATTTAGAAAATTTAGCTTTAAGGTTATGCGCTCGAAGGGTCTCCAACACTTCCCTAAGATGTAGGGCATGCTCTTCCTCGCTCTTAGAAAAGATCAAGATGTCATCCACAAAGACCTCCATGAATTTATTAAGGTACTCCCTAAACAAGCTACTCATCAAGTCAACAAAGTATGCGGGGGCGTTTGTCAAACCAAAGGGCATTACAAGCCACTCATAAAAACCGCTCGGAGTCCTAAAGGCAGTCTTGTCTATACTATCCTCAGCCACTCTCAACTATTGGAAACCAGTGGCTAAGTCCAACTGCGAAAATACTGAGGCGACAACTTACTGATCGAAGAGATCGGCAATCCTCGGCAGTGGGTGTCTATTCTTCTTAGTAAGCTTATTAAGTTCTCTATAGTCCACACAAAGTCTAATGGACACATCCGCCTTCGTGGCAAATACTACTGGAGCACTCCACTCCGATATACTACGTCTTATGAATCCCTTCTCAAGCAACTCCCTTACTTTCTTATTGAGCTCCCTCCCCTCACGAGGAGCCACGTGGCGTACTGGCAGATATACTGGATTTGCATTGTCTACAAGATAAATACGAAAGTCTATCTCACATTTTGGGGGTAGGCCCCTCACCTCATTGAAGACATCAACACGGACTATACGAACAGAATGTAAACCATCATTGGATGCGTCAAGTGACTCAAGATAACTAAGCATCACCGATCCTCTAGGGTTACAAGAAATGTCAAGGGTCTTTCCACTATGAGTCAACAATTTTACTACCCTTCGTTCACAATCTAGGATGGCACCATGTCTGGCTAGCCAATCCATCCCTAGAATCAACCCATATCCCATGAAACCAAGCACAAAAGCATTACATTCAAAACCAACGCCTAAGATAGACAATCTCAAATCCCTACAAACCATGGATAAATGAGCCGACCCACTAACAGGATTTGAGACTACAATGGGATCCACAACGAGACTAGTATTTAAGTGTAGTGTTTCAACTAATGATGTAGAGATAAACGAATGTGATGCGCCAGAATCGAATAAAGTACGAATAGGATGATCAAACAAGAAAATCAAACTTTCGACAGAAATTTTTCTACCTCCTTCCTGTCCCAAAGCCATGAGAGCGTGAACCTGCCCTCCCGAAGTAGAACCTGCCCTCTGCCCTTGCTTCTTAGGACAGTCCTTGACAGCATGACCTAGATCACCACAATGATAACAAGTGAACTTCTTCTTCTTCCTACAGTCTTTCTTCAAATGGTCGGGTATCCCACAGTTGTGACACTTCCTCTTTTCTTTACCACCTTTCTTTTGTTGCTGGGCTTTCTTTGGATCCTCCTTCTTATCTTGCGGCCTAAAAGTACTTACACCCTTCTCTTCTTCATGCATGTATGCCATATCAACAAGCTTTTCATACGTAGTCCCCATTGGAATGTGGGACATAGCCAAACTGTGAAGCGGTTCATTTAGACCCTTTACAAACCTCAAGGCCTTCTTGTGAGGCGTATTCACCAACTCTAGTCCAAATCTCGCCAACTTATTAAATTAGTTCACATACTCCTTCACGGTCAAGTTTTTCTGCTTCAATGTCAAGAACCTCTCCATGTACATACTCTCCTCGGCTTGAGAAAGGAATTTCAACTCAAACCTTCCCCTAAAATCTGCCCATGTCTCCACGGCACACTCTCCATTAGTAACCTCCCACCAAAACGAAGCTTCGTCCTTCATCAACCAAGCAGCCAATTGGACCCTCTTACAGTCGTCCAAATCGAAAATGCTAAACAGATCCTCCACTTCTTTCAACCAATTTCTAGCTTCAACGAACGTTTCAGACCCACTAAAAGGTTTTCCATCCATTGAACGAAAGTCTTTACATATCTTGAAGAAAGCATCTCCACGCGGAGGAATGACTGGAGCTGGGGGAGGAGGAGGAACGTCGGCCGGACCAGCGGCAGCGGCCCTAGCCTCGAGATATTGACAAAACCAACTGGGTACATGAACACCCTCTGGTATCTTTGATGCTCCAGACATGCTGAAAAGAAAAAGAAAGAGTTTCAAAACAAGGGAAGCGAAAGAGAGATGTATGGCTCGCGGGGATTATGCTCTTTAAAGTAAACTTTCCTTGAAAATAGCTTCTTTAAAACAAGTTTTTAAAAATACTTTCTATGAAAATAATACTTTTGAAAACACTTTTCAAAACTTTTTATCTGTTCTTGTAACCATAGCTCTGGTACCATGTGTAATACCCCATGTCTATTAATGTCACTCACAAAGGGAATGCATCAATGTCCATGGAGCGTTATTGTTGTATAGAACAGATAAATTACAAGAATAAATAAATAAAACAACACAGCGGAAGATAAAACTTATTTCATAGCATCATAACTCAAAACAAGCTTACATAAGTAGTTTCCAAAACCATTACAACAGGATCAATAGTCTTTTCCAAAAACATCAAAGTACATAAAGAAGCAAATACATAAATAACATAAATGCATAAATCCCCACTGAGCATAAGCAAAGCCATAAAGATGAGAGAGTCCAAAGCGATACATCTACTCTTTTCAAGCAACTAAAAGAAATCATCACTAAGTTGTTGTATTCCCTCCTTGCAAACCTGAGAGGGGGGGGGGAAGGAAAGAAAAGAGGTGGAAACAAACGGGTCAGACATAAAGTCTGGCGAGTCCACAAATTTTAACAAATAATAGGTAAGGTAAATGATCAAGACATAAATAGGCATCATGATATGGCTGTAACTTAGATAAGGTAGATTAAAAGGATGGACAAGGTGATTTTGTTCCTAAGTACTAGGACAATCCTACACCTTGGCTAAGCGAACAACCCTCCAAGTACTAACCCCGAAGACCGAAGTCAACATCAGACTAGCACCCAAAGGACTATCCAACTCAACCAACATGTATTTTGTTGCACCGCACTTTTGCTAAGTTACACCACATTTCTTAATTACACCACACATCTATTAGTCTCTTTTTACTAGATGTTGATCCCTTCCCAATAACTGTACTCACATGACAAACTTGATAGTTACTTGTACCTAGCTGCTATCGTAGGTGCCGGCTTGCTCCTACCACCGCTAAGGTACCCTTAATCTACCCATTCGATCGGCTCCCTAAACCTCGTAGGCACCCGTGCTGGCCCCATAGTGGGGTGTATCACTCCCCAAAGTGGCAACCCCGATACCAACATGAAATGCACGGCCATACCTACACGATGCAACAACGTCTAACCTGCCATCCCGGACTCATGCATGCACATGAACCCGTTGGACTTGCGTTGCCACCGCTATTCACGTTTTGACCTCTTATATTCAAGCCCAGTAAGCTAGCCCCAACCCCGGCCTAGTACGGGGCCCAATTAGATACTCAAACGGGTTACTGGTTGAAACGGGTCCCCATCCGACACAAGCTTCCCACCTATGCTTGGTCCCCTCTAGTTTTTTCTCCCAATTAACCATTTTATTTTAAATGTCCATGTCTTAAACTTGCTACGGTTAAGTCCATACTTACATGTCATAATTTACATGTCCTATCTTATTCCGGTTAAGTCCATATTTACATGTCATAATTTACATGTCACCCCAATTAACCCTCTAACCATACCCATGCCTTATTATGGTTAGTATTCTTTAATTCATTCCTTATGACGAATGTTGCATGACCTCTCACATTAGACCGAACACTTTGTGGCCGCTGGATTTGTCGGGCGGTTCCGAGCAGTCTTACGCCACAAACCGGGTCTAACCTCGTGTCATTAACCATTACGCCTACAATTCATTCCTTTTGACCTCTCACATTAGACGTCCAATTGTGACCGCTGGATTTGCCGGGCGGTTCCGGGCAGTCTTACGTCACAATTGCGCCTAACCTCGTGTCAAAGGTTCATTAACATCGTATTTCACCCATATCCAATTTTCATGTCATATATATCCAATTAAACTTATAATCATGTCTATAATATTGCCTATTCCAAATTGTCACTAATTACACATTAATTAGCCTCAATTACAAATTTTCAATTTTAGGCAATTTCATAAATTCCATGTAATTCATACCCAAATATGCCAATTTCACATATTATTCAATTATCCAAAATATCCAATAATATCCAATTTTCCAAATTTCCCATATTCCCAATATTCCACATCGTTCCCATGTATTCGCATTCTCGCTTATTTTTTATATTGGCTCGAAGGTAGCCTAGATCCACAAATAAAAGGAATAGGGGTAAGAAGAGAGAATCAATTCATAGAAAATTGGAATAAAACATCATCATGAAATAAAGAGGCATATAGACTGGCATAGAGGCATAATAAAAGATTCAACATGAACAAACTGATAAAAGGTATGAACTTTACATAGAAACATAGGCATATGATGACATGAATAAAAAAGGTGAAGACTTGGTGAGATTTTCATTACAAACATATGTATGAATCCTTTTTACAACTTTTTCATGTTACTTTAATCCCATTAAATTTTTGAAAATAACCGTACTCACCTTTCGTGGCTTAAGAAAAGGATTAATGAATTGAAATTGGTGCAGAAACATTGAATTGACGTTGATTAATCTTCTTTAATTGTTGTTGAAGCTCTAAACTTTGATTTGAATTGTGTATGAACACTTGAGATTTAATTTAGAGGCAGCGGCTTGGTTTAAGAGAGAGCTTGACAGCATAATGCTGTCATAGATAATATTTTATGAATTAGGGTTAGGTCTTAGAGTGTATATATAGATGTCTAGGATCGATTAGAGCTCTTAGATTAACCCAGAAATCATCAGGACCACTCAGATGCAACATCATCCCTCAGCGCGAATCGGGCCACGAGTTGACAGCCAAACACCCTGGATCGACCCCTAGTCGACCCAGCGGGGCTTGGGTCGACTCCAAAATGGTACAGTTCGGCTATTCCCCCTCCCGATTTGCTGCTTTGAACTTTTTTGAATATCCATTTATTTAATTTTTATATATATCTATATATATATATTTCTCTCATATGCATACAAACTTCAAGGCTTAATAACATCTTCATAAGGTATCCATTTTGTGCAAACCAAATGTCTATCTTGACCCAAAATTTTGAGACGAATATAATGGCGCAACCCATTTCACTTAATTCTTCTTCTAAAAATTAAGTATACTTTAATTTGTGAATTTTAATGTTAGAAAATTACGGGGTGTTACAATCGACATTTGACTTTATACCCTCCATCGAGTTTTTGCCTAGCTTATTTGCATCACTGGAGGTGCGACCTACTCTTTTGGATCCGATAGGAGCTTCACAGCGAGTGGATCCACAAATTTCAGACATCTTGGATAGGCTTAGTAACTGGGAGACTTCTAGTCACCTCAATAGTTATTCCACAAACGAGGAAGGGTGGTTGCGACGAGATGGAAGGCTTTGTGTTCCCCGAGTTGGGAGTTTGTTGAAGACAGTCCTAGAGCAAGACCATCATTCTAAGTTGACTATTCATCTAGGTGGCAATAAGATGTATACGATATGAGAGGGTTTTCTTTTGGGTTGGGATGAAGAAAGATGTGGCGGAGTTTGTTTCTCAATGTTTGGTTTGCCAGAAGTTAAAGCTAAGCAAAAGAAGCCCGGTGGTTTACTTCATCCTTTGGAGGTCCCATAGTGGAAGTGGGAGAGCGTCTCTATGGATTTCATAGATGGTTTGCCTATATCAAAGAAAAGTAACACTAGTATTCAGGTTGTAGTAGATAGACTTACTAAGAGTGTTCATTTCATTCCGATTAAGGGTAAGAGGACGACATCATGGTTGGCAGCAGTTTACGTTCCTGATATAGTCTATCTTCATTGAGTACCTTCCAGTATTGTAAGTGATCGCGACCCCATTTTTACCAGTGAATTTTGGAGGAGCATGCAAGAAGCATTAGGTACACAGTTGTGTTTGAGCACCGCTTATCATCCTCAAACCGATGGACAGACAGAAAGGGTGAACAGAGTTCTCGAGGATCTTTTTAAGGTTGTGTATCCTAGACTTCGGAGGAACTTGGGAAGAGCACCTTCCTTTAGTGGAGTTTGCCTACAACAACAGTAATCAAGCTAGTATTGGCATGGCACCCTTCGAAGCATTGTACAGACGACCCTATAGATCACCAACTTGTTAGTGGGAATCTACAGAAAGACTTCTACTTGGACCGGATATAGTTAGAGAGACGTCCGAAAAGATTGATCTTATCCGTAGACGAATTAAGACAGCCCAGGATAGGCAGAAGTCCTACGCAGATAAGAGAAGGACTTACATTGAGTTTTGTAATGGCGCGTTTTGTAAGGTATAATAATTAAGTTATTTAATTATTTAAATAACGAATATATCAAATAAACGATAGTTGAACGTATAATTTATAATATAATTATAATCGAGCTCGAAATGGCGTGGCAGTTCGCTATTTGGCGATTCGAACTTCAACTGAACGTACAGGATTCGTTTTAAGCCGGATTTCTGTGAAATAAGAAACATGTGGAGCTGGTGGAGTATATTTTTCTAATGGAAGAGAAAAATGAAGATTTCGTCGTGTAGATTTTGAGTTATGTCCAAATCAAATTTCAGAAAAGTCGCTGTAGAATTCCTTTATAATTTGCGACGCCTTATATACGTTATAAATCAATTTTTCGATACGAACTGAATATCGGGATAATCTGGAGTCTGGAAATCAAGTCATAAAATCTGTGGTGATATTCTGGAGCCAGACGACATCGTATATGGATATATACGATAATATTAATTTATTAATATTTAATTTAATTTTATTTAAATATATTTATATATTTAAATGGGTCATTCAAAGCGTTAAAAATAGCCACTTTTGCAAACGAAGTCGGAATTCGACGAAACCAGTTTTGTTGGATCCGCAATGTCAAATAGTTGTTAGATTTCCAGTTTCGTGATTTTTAGAGTCACTGTGTGGTCGTACGGATTTTTAGAGTGAGAAACAGTCAGTATTTCGACAGTTAAAAATACGCTGTGTGAGCATACGGAGTCGGAATTCGACGAAACCAGTTTCGTTGGGACCGTAATGTCGAACACTAGCTACATGTCAAGTTTGGTGATTTTTGGGTATCATATGAGGTCGCAGTGATTTTTTTTAGGACCCAAAACAAATAGAAATTCAAGGAAATAAAATAAATAAATCAATAAAAAAATATCCCAACATATTTTCTCGGTCAAACTGATGGCCACGCACCATTCCTCCTCAGCCACAACTGATACCAACTACCAACGCAACTATATAAGTCCACCAATGTGTTTACAGTGAAAAATTTCCAAGAAAGAAAATCAAAAGAATATACAAATAAATTCCTAAAAATGCTGAAACAAAATCTGGTGGTTTTCTCCTAGCGAGAACTTGCTGCTAACACCCTTTTTGTTGAACTCGATTTCATCTTGCTGGCTCGCGGCGTCCTCAGCAAATTAGGGTTCGATTCTTGAAGAAATCGTTGCATCAGTTCGCGG
The DNA here is from genome assembly GCA_030737875.1 of Allium sativum. Taxonomy (NCBI): domain Eukaryota; kingdom Viridiplantae; phylum Streptophyta; class Magnoliopsida; order Asparagales; family Amaryllidaceae; genus Allium; species Allium sativum. The sequence goes on along the minus strand of CM060922.1, from coordinate 807,010,018 downwards.
ATTTAAGGTTGTATTCGAGTTGCGAGGGTAGAGGAGCACCTACAGACGGGTTTTCAGGTGGTGCGATGGGGTGTTTGGTGGAGCGACGTGGTACAGTACGGGTTCAAAGGGAAACCGCGATTTCCTCCTTTGGGTTCGAGTGCGATGCTTTGGGGATGAGGCGGTAGAGGAGCTCGAGAGGAGGACGTTGGTGGGGTTGGTTTTGGATTGGGTGGTGAAACAAAGGAGGAATGGAGGAGCAAAGTCTGTCGGGTTTGGCCATTGACAAACTGTAGCCGCATTTCCAATTTGGGGGAGAAAAGGAGGATGGGTCGGGTCTGGTATTATAGGGGAGTGGGCCGACAATATTGACTAGGGTAAAGGCCCGTTTACTTCTTAAGTCCAAGTTTAATTTATTTAAATATCGTATTTAATTGTAATCATCATATCTCCTCCATATGGAATCAGAATGACAAACCGTAAGTTGCGTTGGGATCGTTTGGACGGGAGCAACACAATGAGACTGACCGGGAGTGAATCCGAGCTCGTTACAATTTACGGCGAAATAATTGTTTGATTCAAATCAAATAACGGTTTATCGTTCTTTAACGATGAACTGCAAATGTGAGTAAATCTCACTAACTCTGAACAGTTTATAATTTCATGTTGCATTGTTAGAACTGTTCAAATTGTCTGTTTGACTGTGTGTTGATTGGTTGATTGAACTGCTAGTCAGTTAGTTAAATTTCTGTATTGATTCTGTTTAACAGAATATATCATATGGAACTGAAAGTGATGTTATCTATATTGTCTAACATCTGTGATGCAGGGAAACAGGTTGGAGGAATCCGACTGGATTCCTCAACAGTTATTTTATTGTTTTTCATATATTGTTATATGATATGTTATAAAATCTGTGGGAAATTATATGTGCTTGGACGATATTGAACGTCGTGATTTGATATGATTGAATACCATAACATACCGAATGTTGATAAGGGGATTTTCAATGTTTATATTGAAAATGAATCTTATTTATAAAATCGATAGGATTTTATAAAAGGAAGACATTTATTTAATTAGAAAATAAATAAATGAAAAAGGAAACATTTATTTAGAAAATAAATGAAATAAAATAGAAACATTTATTTAGAGAATAAATGAATTAGAATATAAAGGAATATTTATTTAGGAAATAAGTAAAGGAACATTTATTTAGATTACAAATAAATGGAATAAAGGAATATTTATTTAGGGAATAAATAAAGGAACACTTGTTCGGAAAATAAATAGAATTATACAAGGATAGATTTAACCACGTGCTTCGCACACAAGTATAACACGATATGGATTTTAAGGAGTTATTCGAAGTTAGTTAATCCAAAGGAGTTATTCGAAGTTAGTTAATCCAAAGGAGTTATTCGAAGTTAGTTAATCCAAAGGAGTTATTCGAAGTTAGTTAATCCAAAGGAGTTATTCGAAGTTAGTTAATCCAAAGGAGTTATTCGAAGTTAGTTAATCCGAAGGAGTTAATCGAAGGGTTAATCCGAAGGAGTTATTCGAAGTTAGTTAATCCGAAGGAGTTAATCGAAGAGTTAATCCGAAGGAGTTAGTCGAAGAGTTAATCCAAAGGAGTATTCGAAGTTAGTTAATCCAAAGGAGTTAGTCGAAGAGTTAATCGAATATAGTTATTCGAAAGAAGGTGTAAATCGAATATTGTTATTCGAGTAAAGTTAAAAGAGTTAATCGAATTTAGTTATTCGAAATGAGTTATTCGAATTAGATATTTGAATAGAGTTAAACACATTAGAGTGATTCGAATTACTTATTCGAATAGAGTTAAACAAAGTAATTTGTTAGGTTAACCAAAGCAAGTTAGTCGAGTTAATCAAAGTAATTAGTTAAGTTAACCAAAGTAAATTAGTTAAGATAAACTAAGCGGTTAATCGAAGTGAATTAGTTAAGTTAAACTAATTGGTAAATCAAAGTGAATTAGTTGCGTCAAACTAAGTGAATTAGTCAAGTTAAACTAATTGGTTAATCGAAGTAAAATTAGTTGGGTTAATCAAAGTGAATTAGCTGAGTTAAACTAAGTAAATCGGTTAGAGTTAATCAAAGTGAATTAACTAAGTTAAACTAAGTGGGTTAGTTCAGTTAATCGAGACAAGTAAATCAAGTTAGGTTAAACCATTTGAGTTAACCAGTTAAAATTTACCAGTTAAAGATAAACAGTTAAAGTTGACCAGTTAGAGTTAAACCAGTTGAGTTAACCAGTGGAGTTGACCAGTTAGAGTTGACCAGTTAGAGTTGACCAGTTAGAGTTGACCAGTTAGAGTTGACCAGTTAGAGTTGACCAGTTAGAGTTGACCAGTTAGAGTTGATCAGTTAGAGTTATCCAAGTAGAGTTAATCGAGTAGAGTTGTCGAATATCACTTATCCGAAGTAGAGTTATCGAATATAGTTTATTCGAGTGGAGAAATCAAATGTTATTCATTTGAGAAGAGTTATCGAATATAGTTTATTCGAGTGGAGAAATCAAATGTTATTCATTTGAGAAGAGTTATCGAATATAGTTTATTCGAGTGGAGAAATCAAATGTTATTCATTTGAGAAGAGTTATCGAATATTATTTATACGTTGAGGAGTTATCGAATATTGGTTATTGGGAGTTAGTTAATCCGAAGGAGTTATTCGAAGTTAGTTAATCCAAAGGAGTTATTCGGAGTTAGTTAATCCGAAGGAGTTAGTCGAAGGGTTAATTGAATATTAGTTATTCAATTTGAGTTAATCGAATTTAGTTATTCGAGAAGAGTTAAATCGAATTTAGTTATTCGGAAGGAGTTAATCAATTTGAATTAAGTTGAATCGAAATGGAGTAAATCGATTAGAATTAAGTTAATCGAGTTAGAGTAAATCGAATATTGGTTATTCGAAGGTAAGTGATTCGAATTAGTTATTCGAAGGAGTTAATCAAATGAGTCGATCCAAAGGAGTTAGTCGAATATTTGTTATTCGAATAGAGTTAAAGGAGTTATCGATTTTATTTTGATCGAAAGGAGTTATCGATTAGTAAATCGAAAGGAGATTTTCGAATATAGCATATTCGAAAGAAAGAGATTGAATATTGTTTATTCGAAAGAGAGAGATTTCGAATATGAGTTATTCGAAGAGAGATAATCGAATATAGGTTATTCGAAGAAGAGTTAATCAAATAGAGATTACTCGAAAGAGAGTTATACGTCGAATTCGATTATAGCGAATTCGGGAAAGTACTATTTACTTTCCAGGGTTTAAATCAAGATTTAGTTATTGATTTAGAAATTAGGTGTCTGTTAAATTATTCGAGTTAGGAGATAAAGTTATAATTTAGGTTAGATATTGCAGAAGTAGGAATTATAACGTTATAGTTATAATCAAACATTTTCATATAAGAAGTAGATTCGTAACCTGAATCCGAGAATTTGCGTAAACAGATAATTGGAAAAAGTGAGTGACGAGTTTCATCTATTTCACAGTAAAGGACGTTGTTCAATTAAGGTCTGAGAGGTAGTTATACCCCAACTTGATTGACTTCAGAATTGACAAAGGAATAGTTGTGGTTCGATAGAAAAGGTTGATTTGAAATATAGTTAAGTAATAAGCGATTAATGGATTAAGTGTAACGATGTTTTATACAACGTTCATTGGAAATCCGTAAATGAGTTTTTGAAACGTTTTCCAAATATAGTCAGATATGTTTTCTAAGCATAGAAAATGAAATGTTTTCATGATAAGAATTTAAGAAATAGAGTTAAGCAAATTCAGAAACTAACTGGAGAGGGTAAGTTGAACGGTTTTCTAAGTGACGATCTGATGTTGGTTTCGACCTTCCATATGGATACTTAGAGAATTGTTCTCATTCTAGTTACAGTTAGGGACTGATAGTTGCGAAATAATAGTGATGTGGAAATAAGCTATGGAAATGTTTTCCAATGATTAATAACATATATTTTCTAAATATATGAAATAAGGGAATATGAACATATGATGATTGATCGATCGAATTTCCATTTGGAAATAAGATCGTTGTTTGTACACCGACATGTTTTCATTTGATAGTTGAATCACAGACTATCAAAGTTTTTACCATTTTAACGTTGTTAATATGGAGAGACCAGTTGGATTATTATCCAAAGAACCACTCTGTATTGGCATAAGCGTTGCGAGCAATATCTGCCAAAGATAAAGTGAAGACGGAGTAAAGTGCAAGGGCTGTTGTATAAGTATTAGATAACAGTGACTAAGATGGATATACTGAATAGTGCCTTCGGTTTGTCCAGTCCCAGGACAACGTATATGGAAGAAGGTCTGACAGAGTATATCCAATGGATCGCGTAAGTTGATCTGTTCAAACGTATTCACGTTTGGTGGCGGAGGAATTCGTTTCTCTTAGCTGTATACCCGTGTCATTTTTGAATAAGTCAATTTGTGATTTGGCGGGTATGACGATGTGGCATTCAAAGTGAATGGTGATCAGATGTTCTGAAGATAGACGTAGCCTCTAGCCTCACACCAGGAAGTAACAAAAGTTGGGCTAGGCAGCATGGCTAGTTGGGCCATTCCCAAGCAGGGTGTATTGTCACCGATCTAGGGAATATCCATATTTATACTTCTTTTTGATTCTGTATCTTCGAATGACGGTTTGATGGCCTATAACCGTGGTGGCAATATATTCGCGACACTCAAGCTAAATGAGTGAGCGGTCATGTGTGGCCGGGTTGCAAGACGTTCTTGTTGAACCTGCAGTGTATCACCTCTAGAGTACACTGATCAGAAGGTGCTCCCATACCTTGTCTGTTGGAATCCATTCTCCGATAAGCGCCCTGCGGTTTATGATTTTATACTATGTATGTAGAACGTGAGATGCAAGCGTTTCTGCTAGATTGATACCTATTTGTACTTAGACATTATTATAATATCACAATGATATTGCTTGTCAAAGTTGTTCAGATACTCATAAGGAAAAACCCGTTCCGTATTCACGGCGTGGTCTTATGAGATATCCTATACCTGTTTTAAACTATTTTACTCATACCAGTCCCATGACTGACCCGGAGTTTACTTTGTTGTTTTTCCTAAACTCTTGGGTGCCTAAATTTGTACGGGCAGTCAAGTAGTCGGGATTTACAGATATACTTGGAGAGCTTGGAGCAGGAGACTTCAAGATTCTATAGCTATAGTTATTTCCGCTGTGTTGTAAGTGTTGTACTCTGATAAGTGCTATTGTATATATATAACTGTTTACTTCAAAGTTATGTTATATATTATATGTTATTCGTTCCGCTGTGAGATTCGTGTTACTCTGATGATTTTGATGTTCTTCTTCTTCTTCTATTCTATTAGTTCTATCTTTTCTTTCTCACCTTCTAAATTCTTTCACTAACGTCTCGGAATTTCCGACTCTCGAGGAGTCGGAAATTTCCAGCCGTTACAGTTGGTATCAGAGCTTAAGTTAAGTGATTACCTTGGCTCTGTGGCATAACTCGATAGAGATGGGATTAGTAATATCCTAGATTGAGTTTGAGTGTATATATATGAGCGCGTAATTGTTATTCAATATAAAATGGTTTTATATTGTGGAGACTCATTGGTTGAGTGGCTTATGAATTCTGGTCGATCAGTTGATCTACTGTATCGATAAGGGTTACTAAACACTCGAATACGATGAACCGTCATGGTATGTTTTGAAAGAGGGTAAATGAAATAATTTTTCCCAAAATATATTTGTTTATAGAAGAAATATATATCTTGAAATTATTATAGTATATTGATTGTGTTGGTAGTTATTATAATCGAATAAGATTATAAAAGGGTGAAATGGTTATAAATGACCAATCAGAATTCATATGAATGTAATATATGAAATAGTTTGAATTAAATATGAATTTAAATCAGAACTTGGAATTTAAAATAAGGAAATTTTATGTTCTTGGGAGATTTTGAAAATGTTTTTCAAATTGAAAATGATATAGTATTGAACTCACTTCGATAGCTGGAAAAATAGATTCTGATGATGAATCTAGACATCATCAGTGTTCATTTTCGAGTTCTAAGTGACGGATTACTACCAAAGGTTTTGTTTTTGAATTGTTTTGAGAAAACAAGTTGTTTAGAAATTCAAAGGTTTTGAATTGGCATTATGATTTCAAATTGATTTGAAAGAAACCCAGGAACTTAAGTTCTGGAATTAAAATTTAACTAATGAAGTTAAATAAAATGAGATGGTAAAAATAAATTGAAATTTAACTTGAACCAAGTTAAATAAAATTGAATTGGGATTAGAGATAATCTAGAATGGAACCAAATTGATAAGTCAATAATTTGGAATTTGATATTAGAGTTCGAATGAAATTCGATTTGGATTTGAGGATATAAACTGAGTGGAATGACCATGATATATGCAGAAGTGATAACAGATCAAAAGGATATAATGATACGACCGACAAAAAGGTACAAGTTTATATTATATATGAGTTTGGATTTTATGAGCCGAATTTGCAAGCCGCTTGGCTGTTTGATTTTCTTTTGGGTTGGAGAAGGCCTAGAGAGGCGAGGAGTGGTTTGTCATATTGACCAATACAAAGGAGGTTATGGCGAAATTTTTCGAAAATTCCAGGCGTTAGAACATTCTCATGATTTATGGAAATTCAGTTAGCCAGAATGAATTAATAATTTAATTGAAAATTTAATGGTTCAGTTGAAACTGGAGTTAAGAAGTAAACTAAAAGATATTTGAATCTAGTTAATAAAGTTGGTAACATTTTCCTAGCTTAGCAATTTCGAGGACGAAATTATTTTAAGGGGGGAAGTCTGTAATGGCGCGTTTTGTAAGGTATAATAATTAAGTTATTTAATTATTTAAATAACGAATATATTAAATAAACGATAGTTGAACGTATAATTTATAATATAATTATAATCGAGCTCGAAATGGCGTGGCAGTTCGCTATTTGGCGATTCGAACTTCAACTGAATGTACAGGATTCGTTTTAAGCCGGATTTCTGTGAAATAAGAAACATGTGGAGCTGGTGGAGTATATTTTTCTAATGGAAGAGAAAAATGAAGATTTCGTCGTGTAGATTTTGAGTTATGTCCAAATCAAATTTCAGAAAAGTCGCTGTAGAATTCCTTTATAATTTGCGACGCCTTATATACGTTATAAATCAATTTTTCGATACGAACTGAATATCGGGATAATCTGGAGTCTGGAAATCAAGTCATAAAATCTGAGGTGATATTCTGGAGCCAGACAACATCGTATATGGATATATACGATAATATTAATTTATTAATATTTAATTTAATTTTATTTAAATATATTTATATATTTAAATGGGTCATTCAAAGCGTTAAAAATAGCCACTTTTGCAAACGAAGTCGGAATTCGACGAAACCAGTTTTGTTGGATCCGCAATGTCAAATAGTTGTTAGATTTCCAGTTTCATGATTTTTAGAGTCACTGTGTGGTCGTACGGATTTTTAGAGTGAGAAACAGTCAGTATTTCGACAGTTAAAAATACGCTGTGTGAGCATACGGAGTCGGAATTCGACGAAACCAGTTTCGTTGGGACCGTAATGTCGAACACTAGCTACATGTCAAGTTTGGTGATTTTTGGGTATCATATGAGGTCGCAGTGATTTTTTTAGGACCCAAAACAAATAGAAATTCAAGGAAATAAAATAAAAAAATCAATAAAAAATATCCCAACATATTTTCTCGGTCAAACTGATGGCCACGCACCATTCCTCCTCAGCCACAACTGATACCAACTACCAACGCAACTATATAAGTCCACCAATGTGTTTACAGTGAAAATTTCCAAGAAAGAAAATCAAAAGAATATACAAATAAATTCCTAAAAATGCTGAAACAAAATCTGGTGGTTTTCTCCTAGCGAGAACTTGCTGCTAACACCCTTTTTGTTGAACTCGATTTCATCTTGCTGGCTCGCGGCGTCCTCAGCAAATTAGGGTTCGATTCTTGAAGAAATCGTTGCATCAGTTCGCGGATTTAAGGTTGTATTCGAGTTGCGAGGGGAGAGGAGCACCTACAGACGGGTTTTCAGGTGGTGCGATGGGGTGTTTGGTGGAGCGACGTGGTACAGTACGGGTTCAAAGGGAAACCGCGATTTCCTCCTTTGGGTTCGAGTGCGATGCTTTGGGGATGAGGCGGTAGAGGAGCTCGAGAGGAGGACGTTGGTGGGGCTGGTTTTGGATTGGGTGGTGAAACAAAGGAGGAATGGAGGAGCAAAGTCTGTCGGGTTTGGCCATTGACAAACTGTAGCCGCATTTCCAATTTGGGGGAGAAAAGGAGGATGGGTCGGGTCTGGTATTATAGGGGAGTGGGCCGACAATATTGACTAGGGTAAAGGCCCGTTTACTTCTTAAGTCCAAGTTTAATTTATTTAAATATCGTATTTAATTGTAATCATCATATCTCCTCCATATGGAATCAGAATGACAAACCGTAAGTTGCGTTGGGATCGTTTGGACGGGAGCAACACAATGAGACTCACCGGGAGTGAATCCGAGCTCGTTACAATTTACGGCGAAATAATTGTTTGATTCAAATCAAATAACGGTTTATCGTTCTTTAACGATGAACTGCAAATGTGAGTAAATCTCACTAACTCTGAACAGTTTATAATTTCATGTTGCATTGTTAGAACTGTTCAAATTGTCTGTTTGACTGTGTGTTGATTGGTTGATTGAACTGCTAGTCAGTTAGTTAAATTTCTGTATTGATTCTGTTTAAAATAATATATCATATGGAACTGAAAGTGATGTTAGCTATATTGTCTAACATCTGTGATGCAGGGAAACAGGTTGGAGGAATCCGACTGGATTCCTCAACAGTTATTTTATTGTTTTTCATATATTGTTATATGATATGTTATAAAATCTGTGGGAAATTATATGTGCTTGGACGATATTGAACGTCGTGATTTGATATGATTGAATACCATAACATACCGAATGTTGATAAGGGGATTTTCAATGTTTATATTGAAAATGAATCTTATTTATAAAATCGATAGGATTTTATAAAAGGAAGACATTTATTTAATTAGAAAATAAATAAATGAAAAAGGAAACATTTATTTAGAAAATAAATGAAATAAAATAGAAACATTTATTTAGAGAATAAATGAATTAGAATATAAAGGAATATTTATTTAGGAAATAAGTAAAGGAACATTTATTTAGATTACAAATAAATGGAATAAAGGAATATTTATTTAGGGAATAAATAAAGGAACACTTGTTCGGAAAATAAATAGAATTATACAAGGATAGATTTAACCACGTGCTTCGCACACAAGTATAACACGATATGGATTTTAAGGAGTTATTCGAAGTTAGTTAATCCAAAGGAGTTATTCGAAGTTAGTTAATCCAAAGGAGTTATTCGAAGTTAGTTAATCCAAAGGAGTTATTCGAAGTTAGTTAATCCAAAGGAGTTATTCGAAGTTAGTTAATCCAAAGGAGTTATTCGAAGTTAGTTAATCCGAAGGAGTTAATCGAAGGGTTAATCCGAAGGAGTTATTCGAAGTTAGTTAATCCGAAGGAGTTAATCGAAGAGTTAATCCGAAGGAGTTAGTCGAAGAGTTAATCGAAAGGAGTATTCGAAGTTAGTTAATCCAAAGGAGTTAGTCGAAGAGTTAATCGAATATAGTTATTCGAAAGAAGGTGTAAATCGAATATTGTTATTCGAAAGAAGGTGTAAATCGAATATTGTTATTCGAGTAAAGTTAAAAGAGTTAATCGAATTTAGTTATTCGAAATGAGTTATTCGAATTAGATATTTGAATAGAGTTAAACACATTAGAGTGATTCGAATTACTTATTCGAATAGAGTTAAACAAAGTAATTTGTTAGGTTAACCAAAGCAAGTTAGTCGAGTTAATCAAAGTAATTGGTTAAGTTAACCAAAGTAAATTAGTTAAGATAAACTAAGCGGTTAATCGAAGTGAATTAGTTAAGTTAAACTAATTGGTAAATCAAAGTGAATTAGTTGCGTCAAACTAAGTAAATTAGTCAAGTTAAACTAATTGGTTAATCGAAGTAAAATTAGTTGGGTTAATCAAAGTGAATTAGCTGAGTTAAACTAAGTAAATCGGTTAGAGTTAATCAAAGTGAATTAACTAAGTTAAACTAAGTGGGTTAGTTCAGTTAATCGAGACAAGTAAATCAAGTTAGGTTAAACCATTTGAGTTAACCAGTTAAAATTTACCAGTTAAAGATAAACAGTTAAAGTTGACCAGTTAGAGTTAAACCAGTTGAGTTAACCAGTGGAGTTGACCAGTTAGAGTTGACCAGTTAGAGTTGACCAGTTAGAGTTGACCAGTTAGAGTTGACCAGTTAGAGTTGATCAGTTAGAGTTATCCAAGTAGAGTTAATCGAGTAGAGTTGTCGAATATCACTTATCCGAAGTAGAGTTATCGAATATAGTTTATTCGAGTGGAGAAATCAAATGTTATTCATTTGAGAAGAGTTATCGAATATAGTTTATTCGAGTGGAGAAATCAAATGTTATTCATTTGAGAAGAGTTATCGAATATAGTTTATTCGAGTGGAGAAATCAAATGTTATTCATTTGAGAAGAGTTATCGAATATTATTTATACGTTGAGGAGTTATCGAATATTGGTTATTGGGAGTTTGTTAATCCGAAGGAGTTATTCGAAGTTAGTTAATCCAAAGGAGTTATTCGGAGTTAGTTAATCCGAAGGAGTTAGTCGAAGGGTTAATTGAATATTAGTTATTCAATTTGAGTTAATCGAATTTAGTTATTCGAGAAGAGTTAAATCGAATTTAGTTATTCGGAAGGAGTTAATCAATTTGAATTAAGTTGAATCGAAATGGAGTAAATCGATTAGAATTAAGTTAATCGAGTTAGAGTAAATCGAATATTGGTTATTCGAAGGTAAGTGATTCGAATTAGTTATTCGAAGGAGTTAATCAAATGAGTCGATCCAAAGGAGTTAGTCGAATATTTGTTATTCGAATAGAGTTAAAGGAGTTATCGATTTTATTTTGATCGAAAGGAGTTATCGATTAGTAAATCGAAAGGAGATTTTCGAATATAGCATATTCGAAAGAAAGAGATTGAATATTGTTTATTCGAAAGAGAGAGATTTCGAATATGAGTTATTCGAAGAGAGATAATCGAATATAGGTTATTCGAAGAAGAGTTAATCAAATAGAGATTACTCGAAAGAGAGTTATACGTCGAATTCGATTATAGCGAATTCGGGAAAGTACTATTTACTTTCCAGGGTTTAAATCAAGATTTAGTTATTGATTTAGAAATTAGGTGTCTGTTAAATTATTCGAGTTAGGAGATAAAGTTATAATTTAGGTTAGATATTGCAGAAGTATGAATTATAACGTTATAGTTATAATCAAACATTTTCATATAAGAAGTAGATTCGTAACCTGAATCCGAGAATTTGCGTAAACAGATAATTGGAAAAAGTGAGTGACGAGCTTCATCTATTTCACAGTAAAGGACGTTGTTCAATTAAGGTCTGAGAGGTAGTTATACCCCAACTTGATTGACTTCAGAATTGACAAAGGAATAGTTGTGGTTCGATAGAAAAGGTTGATTTTAAATATAGTTAAGTAATAAGCGATTAATGGATTAAGCGTAACGATGTTTTATACAACGTTCATTGGAAATCCGTAAATGAGTTTTGGAAACGTTTTCCAAATATAGTCAGATATGTTTTCTAAGCATAGAAAATGAAATGTTTTCATGATAAGAATTTAAGAAATAGAGTTAAGCAAATTCAGAAACTAACTGGAGAGGGTAAGTTGAACGGTTTTCTAAGTGACGATCTGATGTTGGTTTCGACCTTCCGTGTGGATACTTAGAGAATTGTTCTCATACTAGTTATAGTTAGGGACTGATAGTTGCGAAATAATAGTGATGTGGAAATAAGCTATGGAAATGTTTTCCAATGATTAATAACATATATTTTCTAAATATATGAAATAAGGGAATATGAACATATGATGATTGATCGATCGAATTTCCATTTGGAAATAAGATCGTTGTTTGTACACCGACATGTTTTCATTTGATAGTTGAATCACAGACTATCAAAGTTTTTATCATTTTAACGTTGTTAATATGGAGAGACCGGTTGGATTATTATCCAAAGAACCACTCTGTATTGGCATAAGCGTTGCGAGCAATATCTGCCAAAGATAAAGTGAAGACGGAGTAAAGTGCAAGGGCTGTTGTATAAGTATTAGATAACAGTGACTAAGATGGATATACTGAATAGTGCCTTCGGTTTGTCCAGTCCCAGGACAACGTATATGGAAGAAGGTCTGACAGAGTATATCCAATGGATCGCGTAAGTTGATCTGTTCAAACGTAATCACGTTTGGTGGCGGAGGAATTCGTTTCTCTTAGCTGTATACCCGTGTCATTTTTGAATAAGTCGATTTGTGATTTGGCGGGTATGACGATGTGGCATTCAAAGTGAATGGTGATCAGATGTTCTGAAGATAGACGTAGCCTCTAGCCTCACACCAGGAAGTAACAAAAGTTGGGCTAGGCAGCATGGCTAGTTGGGCCATTCCCAAGCAGGGTGTATTGTCACTGATCTAGGGAATATCCATATTTATACTTCTTTTTGATTATGTATCTTCGAATGACGGTTTGATGGCCTATAACCGTGGTGGCAATATATTCGCGACAGTCAAGCTAAATGAGTGAGCGGTCATGTGTGGCCGGGTTGCAAGACGTTCTTGTTGAACCTGCAGTGTATCACCTCTAGAGTACACTGATCAGAAGGTGCTCCCATACCTTGTCTGTTGGAATCCATTCTCCGATAAGCGCCCTGCGGTTTATGATTTTATACTATGTATGTAGAACGTGAGATGCAAGCGTTTCTGCTAGATTGATACCTATTTGTACTTAGACATTATTATAATATCACAATGATATTGCTTGTCAAAGTTGTTCAGATACTCATAAGGAAAAACCCGTTCCGTATTCACGGCGTGGTCTTATGAGATATCCTATACCTGTTTTAAACTATTTTACTCATACCAGTCCCATGACTGACCCGGAGTTTACTTTGTTGTTTTTCCTAAACTCTTGGGTGCCTAAATTTGTACGGGCAGTCAAGTAGTCGGGATTTACAGATATACTTGGAGAGCTTGGAGCAGGAGACTTCAAGATTCTATAGCTATAGTTATTTCCGCTGTGTTGTAAGTGTTGTACTCTGATAAGTGCTATTGTATATATATAACTGTTTACTTCAAAGTTATGTTATATATTATATGTTATTCGTTCCGCTGTGAGATTCGTGTTACTCTGATGATTTTGATGTTCTTCTTCTTCTTCTATTCTATTAGTTCTATCTTTTCTTTCTCACCTTCTAAATTCTTTCACTAACGTCTCGGAATTTCCGACTCTCGAGGAGTCGGAAATTTCCAACCGTTACAATTTTGAGATAGGAGACCTGGTTTTCATTAAGCTGTCACCTTTGAGGAATGTGGTTCGCTTTGGATCTGTAGTGAAATTGGCAACAAGATTCGTAGGACCATTTCCCATAAAGATCGCCCAAATGGCCTATAGAGTAAAACTACCAAAAAGAATATCCGGTGTTCATGATGTTTTCCATGTTTCTCATTTGCGAAAATGCTTGTATGATACCATCGAAATAGTTAAGCCGGGTATATTGGAAGACGTAGAGGTGGAACAGGAAGCAACAGTTAGACGAGTTCTTACCCGTATCCTTGGATCAGAGGTTAAGAAGCTATGCAACCGAGAGGTCAAGTTGATGAAAGTTCAGTGGGGAGATAACCCAGAGGATGCAACTTGGGAGATGGAAGACAAGATTTGCACTTCGTACCCTTTTCTTTTCGCGGGTATGTTCTTAACTTCATTTCCAAAGCTTTTATTCATGCTTGATTCTATCATTTAAGTATATTCTATTGATTGAATTCTTCGACCTTAAGGTAAGAAATTCATGGATGTAAACATGTGTTTGAAACATGTTATGTTTGACGGATGAAAGTGGATGCAAGTGTTTGCTAATGGTTGCTTGTGGATGCATATACACACACATTAGGCACTATGTCGGCTCAATCACTCTCATACTGCATATGGATGCGTGTGCATTTTTCTTCTTTTTGTGGATGGAAATGGATGTATCATCATATGGATGTTGCATTTGGATGGATGATTGTGCATGCATATAGAACTTACATGTTATAATAGGATCTTTTTCATACATGTTGGATTCATTGCACTAACATACATCGCATTTAGGAGGTCAACTGATTCAGTATACCACCTGATCTTCATCATTACTATTGGGACATATACACACACCTTTGCATATGTTCATATAAGCATTAGAAATCTTTTAAGGACAATGGATACCTGTGATTGGTGGATGAATAGATGGATGACGGATGGTAGGATATACATTCTTCCTAACTTGGAGATTTTGGTGACGAAATCCTTTGAGTAGGGGAGAATGTAACACCCCGTATTTTAACAACACTAAAAGGTGATAAATTAAAGAATAATTAATTTAATATTCAGAATTAAGTGAAATGGACTGCGTCATTGTGTTCATCTCAGAATTCTGGTCAAAATAGACACCTGGATTGCATAAAAAGGATAACGTATGAAGAAGTTATTAAGGTTTGAAGTTTGTATATGCATAAGAGGAATATATATGAATAAAATGAATCTAGAAATTCAAAACAGTTCAAAGTCTCATAAATTAGGGGAGCGGGAAAATTACCGCCCGGGGGTGTCGACCCATCGGTCGACCCCATAAGGGTGTGTTGACCCATGGCTCGACCACATAAGGGGGTGTCGACCCCCTTGCGGGAGATTTGGGCAGATTAGGGTTTCGTGACAGCTATATATATATGTCCTCATTTTTCCTGTTCTCCACACCAAAATTAATGGAGAACTAGATGCCACCTCTACCCAGATTAAATCAAGTCATTTCTTCTTTTTCAATCAACTAGAGTTATTCAAGTTTAGAGATCTGTGTTTAATATTTGCAACCTTTCTTCTATTTTTCTACATCCAATCATAGTGAGTTTACGTTACTATTAGATCTAAATGTTTAAAAGTAAATCTTGACATGACTATAAATTGTATATATGCATGCGACCATTTGAATCATATCAGATCTTCTATAACCTGTTTATCTAAGTTATTCTGACATGACTATTGAACTAGATCTGAACCTATACCTATTTATCATGTCAGATCTGCCACTATTTATAGATCTAATTCACTGTTTAGATCACCTCATGCCTGTTCCTATTATGTTTGTGGCTAAATCAGATCTGTTACTAGTTGGATATCTAATTCATTTTTTAGATCTCATCACGCCTGTTTATGATGTCCCTATTATGTTAGAATCAGTTCTATTGTCACATGTTCATCAGATATGTTCCAATATGCCTATCTTTTCATTATGCCAATATATGTTTATGCCTATTTCTGCAATTATATGTCAAACTTATTAGTATACTAATTTATGTCCTCTTCCCTTCATCTTTTCCCGTTTATTTTTATAGCCAGGCTACCTTCGAACCTAGGCATGCCACTGAGATATGCGAACGCGTTAAATTGGGAATGAGGGGAAAACGATAAAATTTGGGGCGTAATTTGTAATTGGAAATTTGGGCATAACTTGAATGAAATATATGAACATGAATTTTTGGCATAAATCAACTTGTGATTAAAGACCTTAATTTGGGGTATACGGTTCATTATGAACATAACTTGGGAGAGGGGCATGAAAACCTATAACGACATAGGAATAATTGATTAATAATGGAAATGCCTAGAATTACACTAATTAGAAACTGTAACCATGCTTAGACAAGAGGTTAGATTACACTTTTTGTGGAGGTCTGCCCGGAACCGACTGGCATATCCAGCGACCACAAGTGATGAATCCAATGTGAGGGGTCTAAGTGTATAAACATGAGCATGCTAAGACACGAGGTTAAGTCCGATTTGTGGAAGAAGCCTGCTCGGAACCGACCGGCATATACAGCATCCACAAGTGGTAGGCTTAATGTGGTAGGTCTAGCACATTATAACCATAAATGAATATGGTAATGAATGTGAATACTTAACCTAGTTGAATCCATAGGGATTGTATGAACATATAACTTGAGTAGGGGTTAAGTAAACTTGTTCGAAACCGTGGGTGGGTTAAGTAAATCTTGGGTGGGTGGGTAATATTTATATATAGGCCCACAAACTTAACCTGTGGGGTTATGCAATCTTTTACTCTGTTATGGCATAACCTTTGAAAACCTAGTGTGGATGCAAGCGTAGGGGGAAGCTTGTATCAATTTGTGTGTGGGACCCGTTTCAGTCAGTAGCCCATATATATGTATCAAACGAGTACTCCAAACTAGGTCGGAGTCGGGGCACGCTTACTTAGCTGATTGTAAGACATCCAAAGGTAGAGGACTGTGTGGGCGGTGCATTCCGACGGGGTCATATGCATGCATGGGTCCGGCAGAGGAGGTTTAGACGCCGTGACACCTGTAGATATGGTTGTGCACATCCTGAAAATGAAGGGTTGCAAATTTAGGGAGTGATACACCCTACTGTGGGGCCAGCGCATTGTATCTACAAAGTAGGGAGCCGATCGATTAAGGTAGTAATTAGGGTACATCTTAAGGAGCCCGTTAATACCCTTAGGGGTAACTCCAGTATGTCGGGCTGCCTGTTGATTGTATGGGGTGAAAACCTCTCACTGGAAGTACACCTAGGTCTACCATCTTATACTTGTTAGGGATCATAATAAGACACTAGTATTGGTGCAGAGAAATCATTAGAGAAGCACAATATACTTTATCATGTTGATCCTGTTTACCTTGTCATACGTGCCTTTTATGATGTTATCTCTCTTATCCACTTTATATGCCTATCATGATACTTTTACTTATTTATATGCTAAAAATAATTGAACTCGCCAGATGTTATGTCTGGCCTATTTTGTTTCTTCTTCTTTCTCTTCCGTTCCCCCTCCCATCCCCTCCCCCTGTTCTTAGGGTGGGAATACCCAAGTTTAATCAGGATTCTGCTTTCATCTTGTTTGGAGCTGTATATATGTACTGCTCGATTTCATGTTTCTCTACAATGGCTAATGTTTTGGGGATTATGCTTCTTTTATTATTGTGCTTTGATGTTTTAAAGTACATGACAAAAAATTTAATGACGTATTGAGTTTTATGTTTTTTCAGACATATGATGTAACCATGTTTTGAACCACGATGCTTTATAATTAATGAAGTTTTAAATTCCGCTGCTATTTTATATCTGTCTTTTAATGTTTCTTTTTCTATTTACCTATAATGCTTCACGAAACTAAATGCATTCTCTTAATGAGTGACATTAATGGACATGAGGTGTCACAGTAGCCTGGCTATAAAATAAAAAGGGAATGAGGGAGAGAAGAGAACAGAAATAGGCATAAAATCAAAACAGGCATATGATGGCAGAAATAGGCATACTAACAAAATAGGCATATAGTGACAAGATTAGGCATAATGGCAGAATAGGCTTATCAGGAATGGGCATATGTGAATTAAGCAGTAAATCAGGTGTACAAGTAGTGACAGATCTGTTTAGTTATGATTCAAATTATTAACAAGCACAGGTTTAGATCCAACTTATAAACATGTCAAGATTACTATTTAAATGTTTATATCTAAAAATAACATGAACTCACTGTGACTGGATATAAAGAACAGAGAATTGATCGTTGATGTTGTAACAGAGATTCTTGTATGCTTATAAGTTGTTGTTGCAGAAGAATAGGATAATTCAATCTGAGTTGGGGAAGTACCTCGTACACAAACTTCAAACCTTAATATCTTCTTCATACGATGTCCGATTTGCACAAACTCAGAGTCTGACTTAAGCAGAATTCCAAAACGAACGCAATGACACAGTCCATTTTACTTAATTACCAATATTTAATTAATTATTCTTAAGTTTATCATTATAGTGTTCTTTTAAAATTACGGGGTGTTGCATTCTCCCCTACTTAAAGGATTTCGTCCCCGAAATCTCCAAGTTAAGAAGAATATATATCCTAACATCCATCATCCATCTACTCATCCACCAATCACGGGCATCCATTGTCCTCAAAAGATTTCTATCGCTTATATGAACATATGCAAAGGTGTGTGTATATGTCCCTATACTAATTTGATGGCCCGCCCCGAACCAACCGACATTTCCTCCAAAAGTGCGCTGTACACATGTCCAGTTAGCCCAGGACGGTCGTCAGAAGAAAAGAAGGAAAACGAAGAATCAACAAAGAACCTATAGAATGTCTCAAGCGCAAGGAACAAAATATAATAACAACATACTTGACATAAAACAGGTGAGACAGTGTATAAGCTGAAAACAAACTATCATAGCAGCGGAAAATCCAAAGTACAGCTTATGTTCCAAAGCCAACATTATTACAACTTTTAAAAACTGTCTCAAAAAGCTAAACAAGAAAGGTACACTACTAATGCCCCAAGTAGTGACCAGCAACGACAAAGGGAGGATATCTATATATATATCATACGTGGAAGCCTCCTGCTCGCCTCTGAATCCGCTACTCGCGCACCACCAGCTAACCTGTCTCTAGTCTGCTCGTGAGAGCACCCAGAGTAATAAGAAGAGACATAAAACTCTGGGTCAGACAAATAGTCTGGTATGAGCGATAAGCAACTAAACAGTACAATAACAGGTATACTAAACCATACCTGAACCTGGACCTGCAACCAAAGAGTTAGCACTACATACTGTACAACACTCTAGGGTGCCATAACAAATGGTGTAAGGAATACGGGGGTGGGGTGTGCATGTCATAGTGATGGCAAACAAGTCAAACATAGCAACCATCCTCACATCTCTCACTTAATGCGTAAAGTATACGATATCCATCACTTCAATCACCTAATACTTTGTTATCATCACTCTGTCCCATGATGCCACAATGGCTTCACTGCACTGATCCATAGCCACTAATCCTTCGCTATGTCCACTTTGCCCCATGGAGTCGTACACACCCCACTGCACTGGCTCATAGCCTTACTAATCCTTTACAATGTCCACTCTGCCCCATGGAGACATAATGGCTCCACTGCACTGGCTCATAGTCTTACTACGATCACTTTGCCCCTCGAGTCATGGTGACTCTACTGCACTGATACGTAGTCCCGCTACGATCACTTTTCCCCTCGAGTCATGGTGACTCTACTGCACTAATACGTAGCCCATCATTCCTTTTCAGTGGTGGATCGAAGTTATGAACGTCGGCAACTCCTTAGCACACGTCCCGCAGCAAAGCCCAATCATGAAGTGAACTCATTGGTTCCCAACTGGATCCTGAGCTCTAACTTCCATTTGGACTACCTTTGCATTTCGGGTTTTTGGTCATCACTGGATCGGTTCGGATCCTCAACTCTTCTTCTCTGTCGGTTCAGATCGGTCTCTTCCAAGTGCTCCAGGTCGGATCGTGGCCTCCAAGTCCCTTCGTAGTACATCGGTTCGGTTCGGGTGTTCTATGGCGGGTCGGGTCGGGTAGATGAATCTTGGTTCGGTTCGGTGTACCCTTGCTCCATCGGTTCGGTTCGGGTTCCTGATCTCCGATCCGATACACTTCCCCTTCCTCTTCCGTTCTGATCCCCTTCTCTTCCCTTCAGTCGATCCGATTCCCCCTTCTTTAGCTCGATCCGATCCCAGTTCAACCATTGTGGCCTTCCTTTTTGCCATACTTTCCCTTGTGCCAAGCCTTGGTTCAGTGATCCTTTGCCCAGTCCACTATTCGGTCCGAGCCCATTCCCCCGATCCGATCCGAAAGCCTGCACCATTTTCCTGCAACTTTTCCAGTGAGTGTTTTACGCCATTCGACGACGTTTTCGACCATTCTATCTATTGTAATCAATCACAAAGTATACCATACAGTCATAGCAACATGTAGAAGTGACCTCAAACACCAAAACATAAATATGATAGGTTAAAATGGATCAAACATAGCCAAAACCCCATATTTTCCCTTAAACATGTTCAAGCATAATCAACGATAGGATTAGCAAAACTTAACCAAATTAACCCAAGTTCAGATCAGAGGTCTAAAACATCATTTAAGAATTTATAAGTATTTTTCCAGATTTTTATCATGTTTAAATTCGCTAATTAACACTAATTACCCTTAATTAACCATAATTAGTGAGGAACTATGCAAATCACTCACTTTAGCCACAAATAAACCTTAGATCTGAAATAAATCTCTGATATGGCGCGAATATCAATGCTAAACAACAGCTCTAATCTTGATTTGGTAAAGATCTCCCTTGATTTGATGTTGTTAAGCTTAATCCTTGATTAGAAAGTGATTTGGAGGTGATTTAGAGGTTGGAGGCCATTTTTAGGGTTTCTAAGAGGTAATGGAGGCTAGAAAACTGAAATGGAATGAAACTCTAACCCTTTTCAGCCTCCCCATAACCCTAATCCCGAAATGTGTTATGGGCCCATTCACTAATCATCCTATTTGGCCCGGTTAAGCAGTTTTTCACCTTCCAAACCTTATTTCAGCCATTTCTCCCAAACGATAAGTCCGTTTTCCACATATGACCACTCTACGGAAAGGCAAACCATCATCCGAAGCCAATGGAAGTGGTTTCAGGTCAAAACTCCTTTCCAATCAAAAGTTATGGCCGAAACAAGATCAACTAGGGGAAAAACGGTCATTTAAAAATCGGCAAAAATCATGAACATGGGGAAATGAACCCAATGGTCATTTCCCAAAGCCAAATGACCATACCACTTCATATAAGAAAGAAATAAATATTCTACGATCCTTCGATGCGTAGAATGCGGGTTGTCACAACTAATGCGAAAGATTAGGCGGTCTACTGATTCCGTCGACCTCCTTAATGCAATGTATGTTAGTGCCATGAATCCAACATGTATGCAAATAATCCTAATATATCATGTAAATGTTATATGTGTGCATAATCATCCATTCAAATGCAACCTCCATACGATGATGCACCGATTTCCATCCATAAAAGAAGAAAATTGCACAAGCATCCATATGTAGTATGAGAGTGATTGAGCCGATCTAGTGCCTAGTGTGTGTATATGCACCCACATACATCCATCAAACATAACATGTCTCAAACACGTCTTTATATCCGTTGGATTTCTACCTAAAGGTCGAAGATTAGATTGATAGGATATACTAAATAACAGAAATAAGTACGAATAAAAGCTTTGGAAAAAGAAGTTAAGAACATACCCTTGGAAAGAAAAGGGTACGAAGTGTGAATCTTGTCTTCAGTCTTCCAAGTTGCATTCTCATGGTCATCTCCCCATTGAACTTTCATCAACTTGAACTCTTGGTTGCGAAGCTTCTTAACCTCTGATCCAAGAATACAGGTAGGAACTCGTCCAACTGTCGCGTCCCGTTCCACGTCTACTTCCTCAAGCATACCCGGCTCAACTACTTCTGTGGTATCATGTAAGCACTTCCTTAAATGAGAAACGTGGAAAACATCATGAAAACCGGCCAGACTCTCTGGTAACTTCGCTTTATAAGCCATCTGACCAATCCTTTATGTTATGGGAAATGGCCCTACAAAACTTGTCATCAATTTCCCTACAGACCAAAAGCGAACCATATTCCTTAAAGATGATACCTTTATGAAAACCATGTCTCCCACCTCAAACTCGATATCAGTTCTTCTCTTATCTACGTAGGACTTCTGCCAGTCCTGAGCTTTCTTCATGCATCTACGAATGAGATCAATCTTCTCTGAAGTTTCTCTAATCATCTCAGGTCCAAGTAGAAGCCTATCGGTAGACTCCCACCAACAAGTCATTAATCTGCAAGGTTGTCCGTACAATTCCTCGAAGGGTGTCATGCCAATACTAGCCTGATAATTGTAGTTTTAGGCGAACTCTACCAAAGGAAGATGCTCTTCCCAAGTCCCTCCGAAGTCTAGGATACACAGTCTTAAAAGATCCTCAAGAATTCTATTCACGCTTTTCGTCTGTCCATCAGTCCGAGGGTGATAAGTGGTGCTCAAACACAACTGTGTTCCTAATGCCTCTTGCAAGCTCCTCCAGAACTCACTGGTGAATATGGGGTCATGATCACTCACAATACTGGAAGGTACTCCATGCAAACGAACTACCTCATAAAGATAAACTGCTGCCAACCATGTTGCTGTCCTCTTACTCTTAACAGGAATGAAATGAGCGCTCTTAGTAAGCCTATCAACTACAAACCAAATACTGGTGTTGTCGTTCCTCGATCTAGGCGAACCATCAATGAAATCCATAAAGATGCTCTCCCACTTCCACTACGGGACTCCCAAAGGATGAAGTAAACCACCAGGATTCCTTTCCTCAGCTTTGACTTGATGGAAAATCAAACATCGAGAAACAAACTCCGCAACATCTTTCTTCATCCCAGCCCAAAATAAAACCCTCTTTATATATCTATACATCTTATCACCGTCGGGATGAATAGTCATCCTAGAACGATGGGCTTCCTCAAGGACTGTCTTCAACAAATTTCCAACTCGGGGAACACAAAGCCTTCCATCTCGCTGCAACCACCCTTTATCATCCATGGAATATCTACTGAGGTGACTAGAAGTCTCCTCTTTATCGAGCCTATCCAAGATGTCTACTATATGTGGGTCCTTTCACTGCGAAGTTCCTGTCTGATCCAAAAGAGTAGGTCACACCTCTAATGATGCCAATAAACCAGGTGTGAACTCGGTAGAGGGTCTAAAATCAAAAGTCGATATATACTCCAAGCTCTGCCTCTCTACAAATAGAGGACTCAAGGTCATCCTCTGCCTACTCAGTGCACCCGCCACCACATTACCATTGTCAGGGTATAAGCAATCTCAAAATCATAAGATGCTAGGAACTCCATACATCTATGTTGCCTCAAATTGAGATCCTTCTGCAAGATCAAGTACTTGAGAGACTTATGATCCGTATACAACTCGAACTTCTCTGCAAGAAGATAATGACGCTAAGTCTTTAGCGCGAATACTATGGCAGCCAACTCTAAGTCATGGGTAGGGTAGTTCTTCTCATGAACCCTTAACTGCCTACCTCCATAACAAACTACCCTCCCCTCTTGCATCAGGACCGCACCTATCCCCGTACTACACGCATCAGTGTATACTATGAACACTTTGTTCCCATCTGGCAAAGTCAAGACTGGGTTTCATGTTATAGCCCTCTTCAATCATTGAAAAGCATCCTCACAGTCTATGCCCAAGAAACCATCAGATTCTTATTTGTTAGTCTGGTGAGTGGGGCTGATATCTTCGCGAAGTCCTTAATGAACTTCCAATAATATCCCGCTAAACCAAGAAAACTCCTCACCTCCACTACATTCTTTGGAATCTTCCAATATTGAACCGCAACTATTTCGCGGGATCTACTGCTATCCCATCCTTAGAGACTACATGCCCTAGAAATCTTACTTCCTTTCTCTAAAAATGACAATTGGAGAATTTCCCCTTAAGATGGTATGCACGAGAGTTTTCAAAACCTTCCTTAAATGTCGGGCATGCTCTTCCTCACTCTTCGATAAAATCAAGATGTCATCAACAAAGACCACACCGAACTTATTTAGAAACTCCCAAAACACCCTACTCGTCAGATCCACAAAATAGGCCGGTGCATTCATCAACCCAAAAGACATGATGAGCCATTCAAAGAAAGCATATGGAGTCCTAAAAGTGGTCTTGTCTATACCGTACTCGACCACCCTCAATTGATGAAACCCTGTGGCCAAGTCTAACTGGGAGAAAACAGATGTACCAACAAGTTGGTCAAATAGGTCATCTATTCTCGGTAGTGGGTGCCTATTCTTCTTAGTGAGCTTATTCAATTCCCTGTAATCCACGCATAAGTGAAGCAAACCATCCAGGCGAATACTACAGGAGCACCATATTCAGATATGCTTCGCCTAATAAACCCTTTCTCAAGTAGCTCCCCTACTTGCTTGTTGCACTCCCTCCTTTCTCTTGGAGCCATATCACGCACAAGCAATGCAACTGGCTTTGCATTGTCCACCAAATATATACGGAAATCAATCTCACGCCTCAGAGGTAAGCCCTGAACCTCCTCAAAAATATCAGGATATTCACAGACTACTGGTATAGAGCGTAAATCATCTATAGATGCATCAAGTGACTATAGGGAACTAAGCATGACAGATCCCTTAGGGTCGCAAGAAATCTCGAGGGTCCTCCCATGGCAAGTCAAAAGTCTAATGTCCTCCTTTCATAATCCAGAATGGCACCATACATGGCTAGCCAATCCATCTCTAGAACCAAACCATAGCCCATGAAACCAAGCATATATGCGTCGCACTCAAACTCGATGTCCATCACAGATATTCTCAAACCCCTACAAATCATAGACAAATGAGTCGTACCTCCAATGGGGTTTGACACAACAACGGGATTCAAAACCGTACTAGTACTAAGGTGCAGAGACTCAACCACAGAACCAAATATAAAAGAGTGCAAAGCGCCAGAATCAAAAAGAGTCCTTACAAGATGATTGGAAAGAGAAATCAAACCTTCAATAGAAACTTTTCTACCCTTGTCTGGTACACCAGCCACGAGAGCATGCACGTTCCCTCCAGGAGATCTTTCCCTTTGGCTATGTCCTTGCTTCTTCGGGAAATCCTTAGTAAGATGTCCGACCTGTCCACAATGTAAACAAGCATTCTTCCTTTTCCTGCACTCTTTGCTCAAATGACCCACGTGTCCACAATTATGACATTTCCTCTTTTCTCGGGCTTTTTCGTTCTTTCCGCCCTTCTTTTGTTGTTGTTTTTCTTTCTTTGGCCATACTTTCTTGTTTGTGTTTCATCAATCTTAGCCTTTTTATTTTCACCTTTATCTTCTTTGTGCATCAATGCCATATCAACGAGTTTCTCAAAAGTTGCTCCCATCGGAATACAAGACATAGCCAACCCATGAAAGAGTTCATTTAATCCACTATCAAACCTCAAAGCTTTCTTGTGCAGGGTAATCACTAGCTCCAAACATTGCTAATTGATTGAACTTATTAACATATTCTTTGACAGACATGCCTCCTTATTTAAGTGCTAAAAACCTTTCCATTTGCATACTTTGCTCAGCTTGAGAAAGAAACTTCATTTCGAATCTCTATCGGAAATCATCCCAAGTTTCAACTGGATGCCCTGCTTGTGTCACTTCCCACTAGAATAAAGCTTCATCTTTCAGCTTTCAAATGGCCAACTGAATCTTTCTATGGTCATCAACCTCAAAAATCCTAAACAAATCCTTCGTCTCTTTAAGCCAATTCCTTGCTTCTACAAAAGTCTCTGTTCCCCGGAATGGGTTTCCTCCCATAGCACAGGAGTCCTTGCATATCTTAGAGAAATTATTCACTCGCAGAGGAGGAGGAACAGCGGCTGCAGCTGGGGGAGGGGAGTCTGCTTGGCCTCCAGCACGTGCTGTAGCCTCATGATACCTACGGAACCAAGATGGTATCTGTATGCCCTTGCGAATATTCGATTCCCCAGACATGCTAAAAAGAAAATGAAAAGGGACTCAAACAGAGATCGAAAGAAATTTCATATAGCTTTGGTGAATATGTTTTTCAAAACAGAGTTTTCTTTTGAAAATGCTTTCTTTTAAAACCTTTTTGAAAACAATTTTCAAAATCTTTTATCCGATCTAGTAACCTTCAGCTCTGATACAAAATGTGACACCCCATGTCCATTAATGTTACTCTTTATCAGAATGCATTAAGTTTCGTGAAGCATTATAGGTAAACAAAAACAGAAATATTACAAGATAGATATAAAATAACAGCGGAATTTAAAAATTCAATTAACAGAAAACATCGTGGTCCAAAATCCATTTACATCATAAGTCCGAAATACAAAAAACCCATTACAATTTCTGTATTGTTACTAAAATCATCAGAGTACAGTAATATATAAAAAGCTTAATCCCCAAAATATAGCCGTATCGGAGAAGACAGGAAATCAAAGTAGTACATCTAAGCAGCTCCAAGAACAATGAAAGAGAGAATCCTAATCAAGCCTGAGTATTCCCACCCTGAGAACTTGGGGGAAAGGAAGATAGAGAGAAGGAAACAAAACGGGTTAGACATAAAGTCTGGCGAGTCCAGTTACTTTTAGCATATAAATATGTAAAAGTATCATGACAGGAATATAAACTGGATGAGAGAGATAACCATATCATAAGGCAGGTATAACAGAATGAGCAGGATAAACAGAATAGAATATACTGCTCTTCTCAAGTACTTTTCTCTGCACTAATACTAGTATCACAGAAACAAGATGATCCCAACAAGAACAAGATGGTAGACTTAGGTGTACTTCTAGTGAGGGGTTTTGCCCCCATACAATAATAATAGGTTTCCCAACAGAAATGACAGGTGTTATCCCCAACGATGATAACGGGCTCCTAAACAAGAAAGACTAGATGTACCCTTATTACTACCCCCAATCGGTCGACTCCATATCCCGTAGACACCCTGTGCTGGACCCAAAGTAGGATGTATCACTTCCTAAAGTGGCAACCCCTTTATTAACGAGATGCACAACCATCTACAGATGTCACAACGTCTTATTATCCCAACGCAAGCAGATTAATGCACACACATGAATCTGACGGAGTGTGCTATCAACATCCACACTTAATGAACCTCTTACAATTAACTCAGTAAGTGTGCCCGGACCCCGACCTAGTTCGGGGTTCCTCATTTGATACCAAGATGGGTTATTGACTGATATGGGTCCCACACAACAGATGATACAAGCTTCCCCCTAGGCTTGCATTCACACTACTAGGATTTTGATAGGTTGTGCCAAATAGTTTAACAAGGTTGCATAACACCAACATATAAAACATGATAAGTTTTTCGAGTTTATATATATAAACCGCCCCCACAAATTTAACAAGATTAACTTAACCCTCACTAATTCAAGCAAGTTTACTCAACCCCTACTCAATTTGACAGGTTCATGTAACCCCTACAGATTCAACCAGGTTAAGTATTACAAGTTAATAGGTTATTACCATTTTTTCATTTATGCATGTTAATACACTAGACCTCTCACATTAAGTCGGCCACTTGTGGATGCTGGATATGCTGGTCGGTTCCAGGTAGACTTCTACCACTAGTCGGACTTAGCCTCGTGTCTTAGTACCGATATGTGTACATTTATGCACTCGACCACTCACATTAGATTAACCACTTGTGGATGCTGGATTTTCTAGGAGGTTCCGGGCAGACTTCTACCACAAGTGTAATCTTACCTCGTGTCTGAGTGCGGTTACCATTTCTAATTACTGTAAATCTAGGCATGTTCATTATTAAACAATTTTTCATGTTTATCCAAGGTTATGACCCAAATCCCTGTCTGATCCACGATAAAAGTTATGCCCTAAGTTGAAGTTTTAGATCAAGGTATAGATTTTGCCCCAAATCCCAATCATGTCTTACAATATAAGTTATTCCCCAATTTATCATTCCTGACCATTCCCAATTTTGTGCGTTCGCATATTTTAGCGATAGCCCTAAGCTCGAAGGTAGCTTGGCTATAAAAATAAAAAGGTAAGGAGGGACGGAAGAGAACAAAAATAGGCATAAAATCAAAACAGGCATATGATGGAAGAAACAGACATACTAACAGAATAGGCATATGGTGACATGATCAGGCATAATGACAGAACAGGCATATCAGGAATGGGCATATGAGAACTAAATAGTAAATCAGGTGTACAAGTAGTGGCAGATCTATTTAGTTATGATTCAAGTTATTAACAGGCACATGTTTAGATCCAACTTATAAACATGTCAAGATTAC
Source organism: Allium sativum (assembly GCA_030737875.1). Taxonomy (NCBI): domain Eukaryota; kingdom Viridiplantae; phylum Streptophyta; class Magnoliopsida; order Asparagales; family Amaryllidaceae; genus Allium; species Allium sativum. The sequence continues at coordinate 806,982,068 of CM060922.1, read as the reverse complement.
TAAATGCTTATATCTAAAAATAACATGAACTCATTGTGACTGGATCTAAAGAATAGAGAATTGATTGTTCTTGTTGTAGCAGAGATTCTTGTATGCTTATAAGTTGTTGCTGCATAAGAATAGTCTAATTCGATCTAAGTTGGAGCATTAACTCGTTGTCTCCATTGTTTTTTATGAACAAAATAATATAAATGTGGTCCTATTTATAGCCTAATGTCAACGAATCTGGTCAAGAAAGAAGTCCACATTCACAGAAATGGGTCTGCCCCAAATCTAGGTGGGGTTGACCCCGGGGTCGTCCGAGGGGTCGACACCCCCGCGTAGGGCTTGAGCCATAGGTCGACACCCATGAGGCATTTGGTCGACCCCTAATGGGTCGAATTCCCTCCTCTTCCTTCTCTTTTATTTTTAATTTTCTGGACTAGTTTATACATATATATATTCCTTATGCGTATACAAACTTCAGACCTTAATATCTTCTTCATCGATGTCCGATTTACACAAACTCGATGTCTATCTCAAGCAGAATTCCAAGACGAACGCAACGGCATAGTTCGTTTTAGTTAGTTACCAATATTTAATTAAGTATTCTTAAGTTTATCATTATAATGTTATTTTAAATTTACGAGGTGTTACATAAAGCTTCACTTGAGTCGGGTCGTTCCTCTCCAAGTCGCCATCCTCTATGGTTCCTTCGTATGCGCACGTAAAAGTGGGTCGTATATCACCAGGTCGTGGCTAGCTAGATCATTCGAAGGCTTTAAGGGTAATTACTTTCTTGTTCTCTAAGACATGCCTTAGATCGTACAATGACCTAAAAGAAGCAAATCATCTATATGTGTTTAAGGGTAGATCGTTTCTTGAGACACAAAACTAAGTCAAACTGCAGGTCATGACCAACCTAGGTCATAACCAACTTAGGTCCTAGGTCGCTCGAATGACCTAAAAGCCAGTACACCCATTTTTGAACCTCACCACCTCACTTACACCCCTATAAATACCCCACACATTTCCACCATTAAAGGGATCGATTGCTCGAACCACTAGTTGTTGCCCAACTCATTCCTCAACAACTCCAAATCATTCAAACCTCCATTAAACCTCTTTCAAGCTTCGATTCAACATCTCAATCACCATGGATTTGCCAAAGATCATCTAAGTGCTCGAATAATTGAAGATCTACTCCAACAATCATCACAATCTAGAGATTTAGCCATTTCCATGGCGAAATCGAGATTATCAAGATATTAAATAGAAAACGTAGAGAGAATCATTGTAAAAGAGAGAAAATGAGTAAAGTCATAGAAATTATATACCATGTAACATTGGAAGTGATAATGAGAACTCTCTTCGAAGTGGACGTAGGCCAGATCTAGGCTGAACCACTATAAATCTCTGTCTTTTTACTTGCTATTGTGTTTATAGCTACCACTTTTTTGGATCTTAACTGTTTGTGAAGTGTTAAATTACACCTTGGGGTCTTAATGCCATTTTTCGCATTAACGGTTCTATTTATCATACATGTAAAAATGATAAAACCTGCATTTTTCGAACAAAAAATTACATAAGTAGACCACTTCAGGTCATGCGTAATTTATCGTAGAAAATCCATAATAACCAAATTATCAATGTTTGTCTGTTTTCCTCCTTTTCTTCTTTCTTTTATTTCATGTTTTCTTTTTTTATAGTAATTGTAGGTTTTTTTGGGAGTAGTTTGCACCATCTGATTGGTTACAAAACTATATTACAATATATTTCCTTATTATAATATTAATACTAGGAATTGTAACACATAATTGTAAGTTGTTTCTTTTCTTAATTCTTGCATTATTGCAACATACAGTAAGTTCCCTATTTTGCACTAACCCCCTTTTCCTTGATCTTATCCTAATAATTATATTTTCTTCTTCCTTATAATATTTAATTATGAAAATGCTTCCCTTTTCCAACCAACCAAATAACCAAATATTAAATTATTCATTAAGTTCCCCGTTTCTTTTATTTCCTAAGTTCTGATAACTTTATTTAAACGTCTTACTTTTTATGCTTATGTCATTTTTTCATAAAACCACAATCTCAGTATGTAACTAACCAATTGAGTTTTACTCTACTGCACTAAGAATTCTCGTATAAGAACACTTTTATTGTTCACCATGTAATAGGGGATAAATTTTCCACAAACAATTTCCATATGAAATTTATATCAAATTCGACAGTAAATTGGAATCAAATGACATTATATATCATTGGATAAAAGACATATAATCCTAAATCCAATCACATGGAAAAAGAAATCCAATTTCCAAATCTGGTATGAATCCAAATTTACTATTCATAGTCTTTCCCTTTTGTAAACCTATTTAAATCTATAAAATGGAACACACATGGATTTATTGTTTTGGATCATAAGGAAAGAAAAACAAGCTAACTAAAATCAGATTTTGAGAATTTACCTTTTATGGTTAGATAACTTGGACATTTGAATCCTAAATCTACAATTTGTAACGCTAGATCATCAATCAAAAACCAAAATCTAATATTCACAATTTCTAAAGAATTGGAGGATAAAGGGAATGGTATAGCTTCTACGCCTACTCTGAAAAATATGAATTTTGAGGCTAGCCCTGCTCGATATTTTATAGATGTCCAAACAAACCATATCCGTTCAATTTAAACAGAAAACAAGCTCACCGTCAGAACACATCTAAACACGTCATTTTTGGATGTGGTGGGTCGACCCGACCCACACAAGGGTCGAAACATGGGTCAACTCGACCTATATGTTGGTCGATACATGGAACAACCTATCCACAAATAGGTCGACCCAAATGCATTTACATGCATTTTCTTCGTGTCTGTCGGTTTTTTGTTCTATCATATTCAATCCCAATGTTATTATTTTCAAATGTTGAATTTTATATATGGTTGTAATTAATTTTATTCCGTCTTTGACGCACATCTAATTTATATTTGAACACGTGCTATTTCTAGAATTTACACATGCATACTTTTTCAAAATATATTTATGCACATTTACAGGTGTAATTATTTTTCGATATAGAGCTTCATACATTAATAATTTTCCCATATGAACATCGTTCGAAACATATTATGCATGTATATTAATCTGTTGATCGCTACGACCGCATTTGTACACGTTTCAAGGTCAAAATCTATGAATTCCAAATATGTTTATTTTCACAATTAACAATTTTTGTAATAATTTCAATTATTTTATAGCTTAAAAATGCAAGGTGTTACACTAACGATAAAGATCGAGTGGAAGCTACTAAAGAGGGTTGGGGATAGTCGATTGAGCTTGATGCAAGTTCATCGCCTGTATTTTGGCCCAACCAAGATGGCCCAAAGTTCGGAGTCATAAGAGTAGTTCCAGTAATCGACAATGCTGTGTGTGACGTATGCAAAGAGAATATCGATACATGCAGCTTTAACGGTTACTCGAAACAAAGGGGTAGCGTGTGTTATATCCATTTGGTACCACGTTGGGTTCCTTATCTTCACGTTGGAAGATTCATGGCATCTACCTAGGCCAAATTGGGTCCGTACCTTGGGTCGTACCACATAGGTATAATATAGGTCATGGATAACTGAGTGGAACGGATTCGAGTAAATTGAGCGTTATCGTATATCTAATGCAATGTGTGAGTGAATGTGATAATGTATGATGAATGTTATGTTTGCCTAATCATTTGTCATCTTAGGGGAATCATGTGATGTGGATATAATCGATTCGGATATTCAAACACCCCTAGTTTGCTGATATAGAATACACCCGCAATAATTATCATATAGTAGTATATTTTACATTTGCTAACCCTATGGATGTAAGGACATGTCATGTACTATTTTTGAGATTAACTTATTGCTCATACCAAAATGTTGTCTGATCTAAGGTTTTATGCTACCTCTTATTACCTTGGGTGCTCATCGACGATGATGAGAAGTAGGCTAGGTAACAAGTTTGAGCATTATTCTGAGCTGCTCATGCGGATTAGCTTAAAGCGATGTCCTACTTATTTTATCATTGTGTACTCCACTATATGACACTGTGGAGCCTATGTTATATATTCTTTTTGGAGACAGCTTATCAGTTGACTTCATTATCTCTTGTATAAACTTTATTTATGTATGACTATATAAGCCTATATACTTTAATTACGTGGTTTACATATATTATTGTCTCGCTTGTTTTATATTTTTGATTGCTATTATTATATGTTATATGATGTTTTGTGAGATATACGATAGGTTCTATGATTGTGTTTTATGTTTTGTTCCTTCCTTTCTCTTTCCTTCTCTTTTCTTCTTTTGTTTCCCATTTCCTCTTCTTTTTACCTTATTTCTTTCGTTTGAAAACTGCTTTGCATCAATTAGAAGCTTGTACAACACAATGTTATGTTATATAAGTTATCGGTGGTGCATAGCGGTCATCACAATCTATAAGCTCATTTTCTGACCAGCTACAATGTTGCTTGAGACCTGCTATTTAGTCAACACATCTGCATCGCGTAGAGTATCCATAATTAAAGTGATCATAAAACTTAGGATATACAATAGTTTAGTACGAGAGGTAATGACTATTAAAATTGTATTGTAAAATATGCTATTATATAGCTTTAAGTCACATATCTATCCTTTCCCTGCAACCAAAGAGTCTACATATAACAAGCAATTAATATATACTACTTAAAAAACAATATAGGATATCGTCATATGATAGAAGAGTCTACATAGAGAAAACAACTAGTTCTAGTTTCCATCCTCTCTAAAGAATCTTATAGGTGATGGTTTGACTACCTGCTAAAGCCTTCACCTTCCAAAGCCCTGAATACGTGATAACCCGTATGTCCGTCCTCTCTTATGCCGAGGACTAATCGAAATCCTGGTTCTAGTTTGACTACCTGCTTGCAGAAGCCATCTTCCTAGCATATTTGCCTTCAGGACTCAAGTGTTAAGAAACTTGATTTCCTCATTTAGGCAATCTAGAGTGTAAACCATCGCTAGCAATCCTAATGATGTCCCCATGATACCCCTACTTCGAGTCAAATCTAGAACACTCCGAGTTATCAATGATTCCCTATCACTCCCACTTCTCAAAAGTCTTCAAACATGGTTTGAGCATGACCACATGACCAAATGTGTTATACTGTAGCCTTATCTTAATCCCAAGACTCCTATCATCACCCCTTCGATTTAATCCAAATCCTTAATTTTCAACCGGGAGGCCAAACTTTATCATGCCATAACTTCCACCACGTAAAGGTAATCAACGTACCACAACTTCCAGTACGAACCTTAAGACAAACTCTATTTCCACTAAGTATGATAGACTTGTACCAATCCATATCTAATTGATCTTTACGAATCCATATGTTTTTCTTGTATTTTGGTTTCAACACCTCTAGTCTTCTACTTTCCTTCCCCTGATGCCTTGGATCCTGAATATCCGTCATAGCTAGAGTCCATTGTCCACTTGCCTCTTGATCGATCCTTTTCTGACCAATCCATGATCTATGAATTTTTGATCAAATGGCCTATCCAAATCTAACCAATTTTAGGAAGCCATTCACTAGACACCATGTACTTCCCATTTGGTTTGCACCTCTATTGGAGTTGATCCTGTCAACTTTTATCTGTGCATGATCCGAAGATCTTCCGGAGAATATCATTAAAGTCTCGTGTGATTCCGACGAGCTTTGATTATAATATCTTGTAATCTTCAATCTAAATACTAATGATGCATAATTCTAGCACACAAAATTAAGCAAAATATGATGGACCCCTCATAGCCCCGCATCAAATGCAAAGAGTATGCATTGTAAACCATGACAGGCCAATATGGAAGGATCGCCATGAAAAATAAACCTAAAGAACTTGTCATATAATTCGCAATGCGTGGATAATGTATAATAATAATAAAATATACAACATTATATGTAGTGAATTACGGTAAAGTGAAAATCTCATCTCTAAATAAAATCTCAGAATCTAGTGCAAGTCATCAATCAAAGTACATCAAGCCTTGCTACAATTTCTCTCAGAGCAATTAGATCACACAGAGGATAACAACAAGTAACTATATAGTAGAATAGTGATACATCAGTCTCCATCTCGACGACAACAAAAACATTGCCACCAAATATGTTACTCAGTCTACTCAGCAATACGTTAATGAGCATCTCCAGGTAATAAAAGGAAACATAAAACCTTGATTAGACAACAATATGGTTTAAGCTATAAATGATTACAAATATGTACTTAAGTAAACATGTTACTTAAATAATAGTAGAAATAGACATTAACAGTATAGGATTCCCAACCCTACTATTAGTTTATTATGCTATGGCTAGAAAAAGATCGTCTAAAGCAATCATAACATCATATCAAAAAAATATCCTAATTATCACCGTCTAAAGCCTTGAGTATCCTAATAACCCAGTTGACCACACTTAGTTATATCAAGGGCTAATGGAGAACCCTTGTTATAGTCAGACTACCGTACATCCTACGCACATCAGTCTTCCCAAGATAACTAAATCACTTCCCAAGTGACCAAAGGTACACAAACATGGTTGCAGGTCCAAATGGGAATAAACCACATATTTCACGACAATATATTTAAATATTTTAGTTAGAGGTAATTAGGGAGAAGGACAAACTTTACCGAAAAATTAGGCTGAAGGACACCAAGTTTTATTTTTAGTCTGAAGGACAAACTTTGAGCCAAAATTAGGCTGAAGGAAAATGCTAAATGTAATTAGCATTATATTCACTTTTTTGCACTATACGAATATACTAGTTTTAACTAGCATTATTCGGTTTTACACTGCAGAAAATGCTAATTATATTTAGCATTGACCTTCAGCCTAATTTTTTTTCAAAGTTTGTCCTTCAGCCTAAAAATAAAACTTGACGTCCTTCAGACTAATTTTTTTCCAAAGTTTGTCCTTATGCCTATTTTCCACTTTTATTTAAATATGAAGTCGTTAATTGAGTTTATGTCCAAAAAGTCACTTTACATATACGGATGAATTTGGACTCGAAACCATTTCCATTGCAAACCATTGAGGTCCTAATTTCACTCCGATAAATCCATTAGCCTCCGACGATCGCTGAATACCATAGAAATCAGCTTGGCCATAATGCCAAGCCTTATGCTACTCCAGGCAGCATCGACCAGTTGACTAGTCAAAAATGAACCAGTCAACTAGCAAATTGACCACCCGACCAGTCATAAATGGACCAGCCAGCTGGTCCTAATGATTTTTCGCAATCGACCAATGGGGACCATGATCGACTGTATAGTTTGTTTCAGGCTTATCCCCGATCAAATTTTGGTCCATTTACTCTTTTCGTCTAACTATTCAATTGCTCCAATCCATGTATTTCATCAGCTCGGTTAGATAGGTTTTTGATTCATTCGTGATAAACGAATCTATAATCGGTATTCGTGAGATTTAATTTACATTATTAAAACATGAATTCTTTGTTCGATCATTAGTTCAATCGCTATTACAAGAGATTTTCCACTCTAACACTATATAAAAGGGCATTTATATTATTAACAGATACCAAATTCTTTTATTTAAATGGTTTCTAACCCTACTTCATTATACAAAGTTAATTTATATAATCATTTTCCAATCTACTACTATATATTTATATAAACCTTTTTCTCTCGTTCGTATGAGAAATATAATTAAACTCCTTTGTAATAACAAGGACTATGAACCTTTGTATTTTCTTCGACGGTTAATTCTTGGATTCATTCGAATGAAAACCGTGGCAATGATCGTTTTGTATTCTTATTGGAATATACAACTTGTTCGTAAATACCTGAGTAGAGAAAGTGATTATGGGATTTGCAGCTCGACTCTTATATTTACTAATTTTGCATATTTACAGTATTCTTGATCAATTTTGAACATCAATGATCTTCAGATCATCATATCTTAGGAACTATTATTACGGTGGTTCTTCGGATCAGTCTGACCTTTGGGTCATTCTGATGATCTTCTCATCATCCTACAGATCTTTGGATCATTCGGACCTTCGGGCCACTCCGATAATCTTCGAATCATCTTGAGGAACATCGGTTCATTCCTTTATATCGATGATCTTTGGATCATCCCAAGGAACTTCGGTTCATTTTATTATATCGATGATCTTCGGATCAGTTAGTATTGACAAGATATGTGATATCATATCTTAGAAGTAGGTTCATTAATTAAGATGAGATATCCTTATATAGCACCGAGATTTATTTGACATATTTTCTGGACATATCGAGCCTTCACATTTTTCAAGTGAACATTGTTATTGTTTATTATATGTCATTTCTGATATTTATATCTATCCTATTTCAGTTTACTATGATGTCCACCACTTCTTAATTATTATTTATGTCTATTTCCGCCTTAATGATGTGAATTTCTGCATCTGACTTTGATTTTATTGTTATGTATTTTACTTTGCTTTCTGAATTATTTATAGCCACTTCGTAGTAGATTTGAACTTGAATTATATGTGTTGGATTTCCTTATGAGATTTAAGAAGTAATACCACATTATTCGTCATCTTTAACACTCGATCAAAGCTAACATACGGATGCTCGCTTCTCAACAGCCTTATTCTTTGGGTTAGTTGGCACCATTGCTTTCAGTGGACTTGGCTAACAGGAGTATAGAGGCAGGGCATTACACTTGGTATCAGAGCCAAGTTCGGAATAACATAAGATATTATGGCGAGGATCATAGTCCTAAGTTTCTTAGGAAATTGTGGTTAGGATTTATTCACATTTTAGGATGCGTCATATCCTATCTTATATTATGATTCCTTGTTTATTGAATTCAAATTCTTGGATAATGAGATTTTTCTTTCTTCCTTTCTTATTGAAGAGAAATGTCTAGGCGTACCCTCATGAACATCGTACCATCTAGTGCCCCTCCTACGGGAGAAGTAGTTATGACAACCCAACAACTTCTTTTAGTGGCTAATGCCCACGCAGCGGGAACCCCTTCCGTGTATGTGCATCCCAATTCTGGGTTTGCTAGTTCATGTGGCGATTTCGCTAAGCTTGGTTGAAAGTCCTTCCGGGGTTCCGAAGGCATCATGGAGGTTCAAATTTGGATTAAATCATGCGATCGCATCTTTTCTTGCATGAATCTTGTGGACTTGCATAGAGTCGAAGTGGCCTCTAGTATGCTCCACGGTCGAGCTTCGATTGGTATGAGCTCATGACTTCTGAAATTCAAGAAGCGGATCTAACTTGAAAGCAATTCCGAGAAAGGTTTGAAGAAAAGTTTGTGCCTGAGGGTGAGAAAGCGATGTTAGCCTGACATTTTATATACCTTGTTCAAGACAAATCTTCGATGGCAGAATATACCGCATCATTTGATTTTCTCCTAAAATATAGGCGTGTGTATATTAGCACTGCAAAGAAAAAGAACTGGAAATTCGTATATGGGCTCAGTAAGAATCTTAAGAAGCTCTTACTTCTTAAATTAATCAAGCCTTTTGATGAACTTGTGGATATCACTTTCTCCTTGAGCAAGCCAATAAGGATAGCAATGATGAGGTCGAGGGTTCTAAAAATAACTTCAACAAGTCCAAATATTATCCTAATAAGAGGGGAAAGCAAGAGGTCACCAAAGCTGATATTTCTAACCTCGTTCAAGGGGAATATTTTCGGTGCGGATCTAAGGACATTACGCTAGCAAGTGTCCTAAGTCCCGCACTTGTTGTTATTGCAAGACTCGGGTCATATCATGTCTTCATGCCCCCAAACTTAAAAACAAGGAGGCAAAGAGAAATGTTGCGTAGGGACCCGACAACACTTCTTCCAGTTAAGGTAACCTTAATTCTAACCTATATGAGTTTATTGAGTTCCATAGACATTATATCTTTTTTTTTGATCCCTCGAGTTGACCAATCAAATTTATTTAAGTGCACTTTTATGAAATCTCAGGCTTGATAAAAAAATTAGAATCTCGTCCCACTTTTGAGTTGGAGACTTAGAGGAAATTTCCTATTTCCAGTTGAAATCAATCTTGGGATGGTTTATTTTCTATTTTGCAAATATGTGTTCCTATATGGACGTAAGTTGTTCTATTGTGTTATATTGCCCTTGGAGTATGTTATGAATTCTGGTCGAGACATGGGATGCCAATTTATTGTTAGGGGTTTCTGAACACTCCAATATGACAAATTCTGACATAATAATTCATTGTTTTGCGTTCTATAGTGGATTTTGAAATTTTTGCGTAAATACTTGAGTTAAATCAGTGGTTACCGAACATTTGGCTAAGCTCTCCTATTTATTGACTTAATGTAAATAACACTTTCTTGTTGATCGTTGATGATCACTTGGTGGATTTCTCAAACTCTCACCTTGTAGGATTCGTTCCCTTTTGAGTATTGATCTTCGGATCGGTTTGGTCATTGGACAGTATTGATCTTTGGATCGTTTTGGTCACTGGACCGTATTGATCTTCGGATCATTACGATCGTTGGACTGTGTTTTCGTATCGTTTTGGTCGTTGGACCGTGTTTTCGGATCATTTTGGTCTTTGGACCGGATCTGCAGATCGTTTTGGTCATTGGACCGTATTTTCAGATCGTTTTGGTCGTTGGGCTAGATCTACGAATCGTTTTGCTCATAGGATCATATTTTTGGATCGTTTTGGTTGTTCGGCCGGATCTCCGGATCGTTTTGGTCATTGGACCGTATTTTCGAATCATTTTGGTCATTGGACTGTATTGTTCTTTGGATCATTTTTGTCATTAGACCGTATTTTCGGATCACTTTGGTCGTTGGACCGGATCTCCGGATCGTTTTGATCATTGGACCGTATCTCCGAATCGCTTTGGTCATTGGATCGGGTCTCCGGATCATTTTGTTCATTAGACTGAACGGATCGTTTTAGTTATTGGATCGGATCTCTGAATCCTTTTGTTCTTGGACCATTATAGGTTAGCTACCTAGTGATCACCGGTGTTGAATATCTCAATATACATCGACGTTGGTCAACTGACTTTTTTGGTGTGAAGCCACCGCGTCGGTTAGACGAAACGCTTAGTGAGAGTTGTAGTTATCTTGCCTTTGAACGGAATGCTACGGGAAGTGTGTAGTAACCTAGTCTTCGAATGGAATACTACGGGTGGTACAAAGCCACCACGTCGGTGAGACGGAAGGCTTAGTTAGATTTCTTTATCGTATCGGACTACCTCGTCGAATGACAAAAAGTTTCGTGTGATGAATTGCAACCATGTGGTGTGAAAACTGCTTAGCCTTCCACCAAGTTTAAAACTACTTGATTTGGTGACTTTCGATTAGGAAGCGGCCATTTATTTCTTTTGGCTACTTCCTTGTTCGAGGATGTTCAAACTCTTTCCTTGAAGAGTGACCATTCTTTTCATGCTTCTTTACATGTCCAGTTCGTTCGGGGTTAGCGATAATTTTTAGGAATGAATTGGCCGAATCACTTTGAGGTCCATATTTAATTTTCAAAAAGAATCATCCATCTTTGAAGTTCCTTGCCTCGGATTTATGATTTATTTAAAAGGTTATTGGTGCTTAAGTCATTCCATTTTTTGACTTAGCAATCGGTATTCGCCAACTCTTTATTGTCATGCTTGTTTTGTCATTAGGGTTAACAAATATTCCAGTTTATTTTGTTAACCTCAGCGAACCAATGTTTTCGAAATCATTACCCGATTGGTTTGACCTCATTCTTGTTTGTGATATCCTCGTGAATTGAAAATCAAAGTTTTTAAGTTTTATAAAATTTCCCAACTTCTACAATTTATCATGTTTTCATGATTTATAAATTGTTTGTGAAATATTAGAGAACGTGCTAATATTTCAAATTTGATATTTTAGGGGTTTAATGGGAACTATAAAGTTCAAATTTATTTGTTTTTGAATATTAGAGGACAAGCTATTATTTCCAATTTTGGGTGTATATTCTGGATTTTATTTTGTTATTTTGTTTCCCAAACGGGATCGCTTATCCTTGCAAATATGATATATATATAACCATCATAAACATCCTTTTCAGTGTAAGAATTTTTTTGTAAGCTAGAATACTTTTAAGAAATTTTTAAATGATATAATTTTCGAGCTAAAACATCAAAGGGAATATTCGACGATTTGGATAGTCGATACTTCCAAGTTGAATTTAAACGTTTAATTAGTTACGTTGAGAACATAAAAGATTAGGTTTATAGTTTATAAACTTATTTATTGTTAAACGAATTAACTAAATTTATTTATAACGAGCTTATTGCGTAGCGGTAGTTTGTGATTTTACGAATTGAACTTCAAATGAATGTGTAGGATCCAGTACAACTTGGAATTCTTTGAAACAGGAAATATTCGAAAATACTAGATTATAGTTCTCTAATGAAAAAAATATATTTGAATTGCATCTTATAGATTTTGAGATATGTCTAAAGCAAAATTTTAGAAAAATTGCACTGTGGTAGTTCACAATTTAAAATTTAAATAATTAATTAAATTGAGGTTTAGAGTGTTTAGAATTTAAGTAAGGAAATTTCTAATTTGTTGAAACCACTTATGATTGAAATAAATTAGTTGCACATATATGTTCGTAACTTTTATTGGAGTAATATATCCATATAGACTTAAGTTATATAACGATTTATAACTCAAAGTTAAAATCTATGAAATAATTCAAAAGTGAATTCCTTAATTTAATCTATTTTCTATACAAATTCTTTTTGTTGATGCATGGTTGTATCTATTTTGGGTTTTTCCCTAAGCAATTGCGGGGACGCAATTTCTTAAATAGGGAAGTCTATAACAACCCGCATATTTCACAATAATGTAAATATTTTATTTAAATATAACTTCGTTAATTGTGTATAGGTCCGAAAAGTCACTTTTTTATATGGATGAATTTGGACTCGAAACCACTTCCATTGAGTTCAAAACTCCATTTGCGACAACAAAAAGTGTAAACATCAATATATTTTGAGTTGTGGAAATTTGGACTTTGGACTTGGGTTTGGGTTAGCTAACCTGGCCTACCCTTATAACACCCATGCCCCCCCTCCTCATTTACTCTAAACTTCATTAAAGAAAATAGAAATGGGGATAAGGAATGGGAAATTAAAATTCCTAAGTTAGGGATTTCAATTAGGAGCTAAAATCAAGAGGAAAATTAAAAGGTAACTAGGTAACTGTCTCCATCTTGTCCTTCTTGATTTCTCTTCAATTTCTGAAATTTCCTATGACATAATTCTTAGGGAACTCATTTATACATATTTAGATTGAAGATTAGCAAGCAATATTGGAAGAAATGTTGTTCTAGCTTCCTATCCTTGCTTCCAACAATCAAAGATGATTTCTTGCGAACTAGCATCAATGCCTCAAGCATTCATGCTTGTCTAGTGTACTCTTGGCACGCATATATTGCTTATGAATTGTGTGTTTATGTTTGTTTGTGTGATATGATTTCATTTGATGAGATTTGAATTTGTTTCAATGATTTGTAGTATAAATCCATTTGGGTGTTTGATTTTGTGTTATGGAATGTTTTAGCGAACCATTTAGGTCCTAATTTCACTCCGATAAAGCCGTTAGCCTCTGACGATCGCTGAATTCCATAGAAATCGGCTTGGCTATAAGGCCAAGCCTTATGCTACTTCAAACAGCAGTTACCAGTCGACTGGTCAAAAATGATCCAGTCAACTAGTAAATTGACCAGCTGACTGGTTATAAATGGGCCAGTCGACTGGTCCTGATGATTTTTCGTAGTTCGACCGATGGTGACCATGGTCGATTGAATAGCTTGTTTCAGGCTTATCCTTGGCCGAGTTTAGGCTCGTATGCTCTTTTCCTTGGACTTTTCAGTTGTTCTAGTCCATGTATTTAAGCAGCTCTGTTAGATGGATTTTCGATTCATTCATGATAAACGAATATATAATCGATATTCGTGTGATTCAGTTTACATTATTAAAACGTGAATTCTTTGTTTGATTGATATTTCAATCGCTATTACACGAGATTTTCCACTTCGAAACTATATAAAAGAGTTTTTATATTATTAATAGATACCAAATTCTTTTATTTAAATGTTTTCTAATCCTACTTCATTATATGAAGTTATTTTACACAATCAATTTATAAATCATTTTCCAATCTACTAGTATATATTTATGTAAACCTTTTTTTCTTGTTCGTATGAGAAATCTAATTAAATGCCTTAGTAAAAACAAGGACTATGAACCCTTACATTTGCTTTGACAGTTAATTCTCGGACTCAGTTGATTGTAAACTGTGGCAATGATCGTTTCGTATTCCTGATGGAATATACAACTTGTTTGTAAATATTCGAGTAGAGCCAGTGGTTATGGGACATGTAGCTCGACTCTTATATTTACTAGCTTGGCATAGTTTACACTATACTTGATCAATTTTAATCATTAATGATCTTTAGATCATCATATCTAAGGAACTTCGGTTCCGGTGGACCTTCAGATCAATCCAACCTTTGGGTCATTCTGATGATCTTCTGAACATCATATGGATCTTCAGATCATTCGGCCCTTCGGGTCACTTCGGTAATCTTTGGATCATCTTAAGGAACTTCGATTCATTCCTTTATATCGATGATCTTCGGATCATCCCAAGGAACTTTGAATCATTTGATTATATCGACGATCTTCAGATCATTTAGTATCGACGAGATACGTGATATCATATCTTAGGCGTAGCTTCATTAGTTAGGATGAGATATCCTTATATAGCACCGAGAATTCTTTGACATATTTTTGGGACTTATCGAGCCTTCACATTTTACATGTGAAATGTTTAGTATATGTCATTTTCCGATATTTATCTCTATCCTTTTTCTGTTTATTATGATGAGAACAACTAGACTGGTCCGTTTATTGTTTATTTTCTTACAAATAATACTCGGGTCGGACTGAGATATTACTAGTACTCCTCCTTTACTACGGCATGGACTACCTTCTCCTTTTGTCTAATTGAACTTATTTAGTAGTTTGACCTTTTATGTATTGAGATAGTGAATCACATGTGTACATATTCTTTTGTGTAGTACATGTATCTATTATTTCGCGATATAGTGGATCTTGCACGACCACTTATATTATGTCCACCACTTCAGTATTATTATTCACATCTATTTCCTCCTTAGTGATGTGAATATTTTTGTAGGACTCTGATTTTATTGTTATGTATTTTATATTGCTTTCTGAATTATAAACAACCACAGTGCAGTAGATTTGAACTTGAATTAGATGTGTCATATTTCCTTATGAGATTTAAGAAGTAAAACTACATTATCTAGGATGTTTAACACTCATTCAAAGCTAATATGCAGACGGTCGCTCCTCAACAGCCTTGTTCTTTGGGTTAGTTGACATTATTTCTTGCAATGGCCTTGTCTAAAGCGAGTATAGAGGTGGGTCATTACGGGGAATCCCCACGATATTCCTGCTTCAAGTTCTCACCTAGAACACTCCGAGCTTTCAATGACTCCTTGGCATTTCCACATATATGAGTTATTCATAGCTCCATCTTTATGTTGATTCTTATTTGACTTAGTCCATTACCTCGCAGCCTCATTCCATCCAATGCTGCCTATCACATTCACCTCGAACACTTCCGTCCAATCCCCCAATCAAATAATCAAAACTTTTGCGATCCATAACTTCCACCTCATACAAGAGATCAATGAACCAAGGTCTCGAGCACATTCCTGAACACCATGGACCCTTGGCCCGATCTCCTCGATTTTATGGAAGAGTTTTGTTCCATACCATATGGATCGGTGCCAGTCATACAGTTAGCCAGTTTTGGCTAAGTGTTTGGATCTTGGGTCCATGTCTACCTGTCTCCTTTTAAAGCCCTATGTTAGGTTGCTTGCAATTCTGATCTTTGATACTTGTTTATACTGATATATTCATTCCATCATACCTACCATTGTGTTTCAAGACTTTGATCTAAACAAACCATACCAAGATGTCAACAAAGCCTACTTGAGACCCTAACATGCTCCAACCTGAAGCGCGCCACCATTTGATGCAATGGCATGGACCAGTACCGGTGCAAGCCCAAAGGACCAGTGTTAGTTCATGTCTTAGCCATTATGAAGTTCCAAATTTATGGGCTCCATTCTCCGTCCCTTTATAGCCTTTCCTCTAAGTTTTGTCTAATTATGATGATCTAAGTTTCCCGATATGCTCTCATCATTATCCTAATTCCTAATTCAAGCAATTCGAAATAATCAAATCAAGCATAGTGTACAATATGAACATATAAGCAGTAATTTCATTCAATCTAGTTTCACTCAATTTTAGTTATATGCAAAAATATGAACACATAGTTGAAAACAAAGATCCTTTGAATGGGTTTAAGATTCCCCTTTTGAAAATGGCATCCTCCTCCTCCAATCTTGGTTCATCTTCTTCGATCCTTGATTCTTCCTCTTTCCCTCCTCTTCCTCTTCGTCCCACTTCTCCTGATCCCCCTGATCCTATGTCCATGTCACTTTCTGATCTTGATTTGCCATCCACGTTGATTGTTTCTAATCTCTTGGACGATCTCTCGAATTATGTTCTACTCAGCATTGATAATCATGCTTCTTCATTCTTAGATGATCATGTTGTTCATAATGAAACTAGAATTTTTTTTGATACTTTTGTTGTCAATTCTGGTTCTAGCATTCCTTCAAACACTTTGGAATTTCAACCGAGTGTTGTAAATTATAAGGATTCAAATCCCTCTTCTGATTTTCCTGACATCCCTAATGTGTATGATCCTCCCTCTATTAATCTTGATACAAATCCCTCAAAACCCCAAAATTCAAATTCATCGAACAATCCCAAGAACCTTGCCTCCACCATTAAATCGGACTACCTCTCCTTATTCAAATCTTTACCAAGGAATGCTGGTTCTTTCATACCGCTGGAGTTTGAGAAAATTAAGGACAGGCAGAAGAACATACCCCAGAAATTGTTAGAGCTAAAGGAATAAAGTATTGGAATCAATATTTAGTAGTTTCTTTTTTGATGGTTCTTTATCATATCTGTCTGTTGCTAATTTTCTGCGGAATTTATGGACATTGCATGGAGATGTTGATATAAAATCTGATGGTATGAACTTTTATTTTAAGTTCTCAAATGAAGTTGATTGGGACAAAGTGTTGAAAGCAGATCCTATATTCATAAGAGGGTGTATGTTCATAATTACCAGATGGGATCCGTCGATTGGTTGTGCTCATTCACAAATCAGGAAAGTTCCCATTTCTATTCATCTTCATCGCATTCCTCTTTTGCTTTGGACTCTGATGCGGATTAATTGGTTAGCTTGTCAAGTTGGTAAACTAATCTGTTTTGATATTAATACTGAGAGAATGCATAGAATTAAATATGCTAAGGTTCTTGTCGAGGTTGATGCTGAAGCTGAATTACCACACTCCATTGATTTGGGTGAGCTTGGTGATAGTTTTCCACCAGTGTTTGTCTCTTATGATTGGAAGCCTAGAATTCGCACTATTTGCAAAGCATTTGGGCACTCAACCAGTCAATGTGATATTCATAATAATGGAAATAATGTTGAAGGATGTCAAGTTGATGAAGGAAAGGTGTTTAAGCAGGTGGATTCTATTCATGTAGAAGGAAAATGAATTTTAAAGTCCCTCAACATAGTGATCATCAGGGCTGGACTAAAGTAAATAATAAAAAGAAACAAGTCTGGAAAAGAAAAGAGGGGAAATTTGGTACTGATGTTGAAAATGAAGTTAACAAAGTTATGGAAGAGGTTGTTGAAATAGTTGGCAATGGTAACTCTGTGTTACAAGGTGAACATAACAATGAAGAGCAAATGGATGTTAATTGTGGTTCTGCAAACAAAGAAAATCATAATGTCATGGTAGTAGATTAGAATGGTGTATGTGTGGGGCAAAGAAAGGAAGACTATGATTTAAAAGTTAATGCTAATATTGATACTATGCCGAAAGGCAAGCAAAAATTTGATGATATTATTCAAGAGGCAGTTAAAAATGAGTTTCATGTGCAAAATCCTTTCTCCATTTTATCTGATTCCTCCACTATGCCTTCTACTTCCTATAGTGTCCCTCTTAATAGTGGCATATTTTCATCCTCTCTTAAATATTTGTCATGTCCTATCTCTGCTTCTTCAACTTGTAATGTTTCATCTAGAAATTCACCTTTCAAATTTAATGTTCATCCTAACTCTTCTTTCAGTTGTAAACTGGATAATTCTACAAATAAATCTTCATCACCTTATTCCCATTAAGCTCCACCTGATGAGGTTATTCTTCCTCCTCCTCCCAGTATTAATCATATCTCTTCTGATGATCCTCATAATGAATTTTCTCCTTCTGATTCTGATGAGGTTATTCTACAAATAAATCTTTGTCATGTCATATTGATGCTGCTCTTAAGTCAGCTCCAAAATCATCACTAAAATCTGCACCAAAATTAAAGAAAGGAGGGAAGAAGAAAATTATTACTAATTCATATGATGTAGAGAATATTGATGAGGGAACTAATTTCAAACAAGATGATGTGCTACCATTAAGCAATCAGTATAATCAACCAAAAAGGCATACGAGGAGTTATCCAGCCCCTCCTTCAATTCCCCTCTCCCCATATCAAGTTATGTTCACAACATTTCATTTTGGAACATAAGAGGGATGAATTTACCCTTAAAGTAAAGTGAGATCAAATTTTTCTTAAAAAATTGTAACATTCATCTTTTATGTTTATCTTAAACTAAGCTTGATATGACTTCAGCTGCTTATGCTACATCCTTCATTTCTCTAAAATGGAATTATGACCATAATCTTGATCACGCATCTTTTGGTCGTCTCCTTACCTTTTGGAACCCTTCTATCTTTAAGCTCACAAAATTATCTTCTTCTGATCAATTCATCCCCTGCAAATGTATCTATCTGCCCTCTAATTCTATTTTCTTTCTCACTTTAGTTTGTGCACAGAATGCATTATCTCTAAGGAATCCTTTCCTGTCTAATCTGTGCAATATCCATCCTTTATCTGATCCCTGGATTTTGGGTGGGGAATTTAATTGTATGTTCTCTTCTTCTCATAAGTTGGGTGGGTGTGCTCTTACTGTTAATGATATTGCCCCTCTTAATCAAGCTATCATTTCATCCAATCTCTTTCCTCTTAATAGCTTTGGTCCTTCTTTCACCTGGTCTAATAAAAGTCATTCAGGTCGTCCTACTTTGTGCAAACTTGATCACATTTTTGTCAGTTCCTCTTTTCTTCTTGCTTGGACCAATTCTTTCTTTCATATTCTTCCTCCTACTATCTCTGATCATTGTCCATTACTTTTATATTAAGGGAGTTCAAATGCCATTGCAAAAGGAAGTCCTCTTTTAAATTTTTAAATTTTTGGTGTTCTCATAAGGATTTTTCAAGTATATTGTTGCAGGTTTGGAACCAGCGTTATGGTAGGAGCCCTATGGACAAGTTATTATTCAAATTAAGGTTGCTAAAAATTCATCTCAAAGCTTGGTCTACTTGCTTTTGGAGATGCAATGAAGCAATAAAGCTTGGTAAGGTCTGAGCTAATTAAAGTGCAAAATGATATGGTGAACAATCCTCTTGACCAGAAGCTTCAGTTGTTAAAGAGGGAATTGTAGGGTAAGATTAAATCCTTGTTAGACATGGAATTTCAATCTTCAAGGCAGTGTTCAAGGTTGAAAAAGGACTTAGAGGCTGACAGAAATACAAAATACTATCATGATTCTTTAAAGATCAATAAAGTTAGGGAGTCTATATATATGATTAAAGATGCTGATGAAAATATCCTAACTTTACAAGCTAGCATTGATAAAGCTTTTGTTGATTATTTCAACTCTATTTTATCTCCTGTATCTCTTCCCCCTAATATTGTTAACCCTCTTTTTTATATTGAGCATCCTCATTTATCAAACCAGCAATATATGGAGTTTATTAATGTTGTTACTTGTATGATATTAAGTTGGTTGTGTTTAGTATGGATTCAACTAGTTTTGGAGGGCCCAATGGATTCAATGCTTCCTTTCTGCCAAAATGTTGGGTTGTTATTGGTAATGATGTTATTAGTGTTGTTCAGTATTTATTCTTGAAGAATGTTTTACCTTCTACATTAACAACTACATTTATTGCTCTGGTTCCAAAAGTAGAAAATCCCTTTTCTCTTTTAGATTTTAGGCCTATATCCTGTTGTAGTGTTTTTTATAAGATCATTGCAAAAGTTTTGGCTAATAATGCAAAATGTTCTTTCATCTATTATATCCTGTAACCAATCTGCATTTGTTCTTGGAAGGACAATTAGTGACAACATTCTAATCACTCAAGAGTTGCTTCATGGATATGATAGGAAAAATATTTCTCCTTTATGCATGTTGAAGCTTGATATCAAGAAGGATTTTGATAGTGTTTCATGGTCCTCTATTATTGTTATTATGTCCAAAACGAATTTTCCTAAACCATTTCTAGCTTGGATTTTCACTTGCATCTCTTCATCAATTTTTTCAATCTCCATACATGGGATGTTTCATGGATATTTTAAGAGGAAATGTGGGGTTAAACAGGGTGACCCCATTTCCTCACAACTGCTTGTAATTTTTATGGAGCTCCTTAATTCTGTAGTTATTAAGTAAGTGAAGTTGGGGAAATTTGAACTTCATCCTCGTTGTAAGAATCCCCACATTACCCACTTATTGTTTGTTGATGATCTTCTTATTATATTCACCAATCCTACTTTGCAAAATATCCAGTGTTTATTATCCATTCTGCAATTATTTTATGAGATAACTAGTCTTCAAATAAATCTGAGTAAATCTCATATTAAAATTGCTAGATTATCTCAATATAAAAGGATGAACTGGTAGTTTTATCTGGGTTGATGGTTCTACCTGATAATTCTACTTATTTAGGGTTACCTCTCTTCACTGGTAGAATCACTAAAGATAAATATATTCCTTTATATGAAAAGATCATAGATAAAATGAAGCTATGGCCTTCATGCAAGTTATCTCAAGTTGGAAGATTGACCGTTATTCAGTCAATTGTTACTTCGATGACTACCTATTAAAAGGGCATTATATTCTCCTTGTGAAACTTATTAACGTGGTGATCAGTGCAATGAAAAAAAATTGTGGCATGGTGATCCTTTTGCCAAGAAGATTATTCTCATTGCTTTCTCAAAGTTGTGTGAAGACAGGAAATATGGTGGGATTGGTATAATCAATTTGATTCAATGGAATAAGGCTACAGTTTTAGTGTACATTGATAAGCTTTACTCAGATGATAAATGCTTATGGACCATGTTTGTGAAGAGTAATCTTATTGGAAGGAAGAATTTCTGGATTATGCCCATTCCAGACAATAGTAGCTGGAGTTGGAGACAAATTCCCAAGTTAAGAAGGCTCTTCCTTCCTTATGTCTAGTGCAATGCTACCAGAATTCAAAGTTTATCATTCTGGAATTCGCCATGGGCAAGTAATGGCTTACTTTTAAGTGATATTGTGGAGTACAATTTGAGAAGAAATAGTGGAATTCCTGATACAGCTAGGGTTGGCGATATTATTCATGATGGAGAGGTAATTTTGCTGCATAACAGATCTTCAACTTTAAGAAGGCTTTGGTCTAAGAATTCCTCTTCTTTTAAACCTAGTAATGATAATATAACCTAGATGGGGAAAAATCATTCTATTAGGTTGGTTTATGATTTATTAGGGGGTAAGAAATCTATTTTTCCATGGTATAAGAGGATCTGGAATCTCATGAGTAATGCCAAGTAGAATTTTCACTTGTGGAAAGTAATGTCTAATGCTATTAACACTAAAGATAAGCTTTATAAGATAGGTGTTACTCCAGATGACATCTGTTGTTTCTATAATGCGTATTCTAAGTGCAATACTCATTTTTTTAATGCAATTTTGTTTTCCATTAATGGAGGAAGGTTTTAGCTTCAGCAAAACTTCCAAGCCTCTTCGAAACAGTAGAGATGAATGGTTTAATTTGCTCAAGGCTACGAGGTGGAAGACGAGTAATAGCTTGTTGTTATTGAAGGTGTTGAAGATATTAGTGTATGAAGTATGGAATGAAAGGAACCGGAGAACTTTCAATTCAACTTCTTTAATTGATGTTGAGATGTTTGCATTGATTCAAAATGCTATTCTTAGGAAATTGAGTACTGGGTGATTGGTAGCTTGTGTTGGAGATATTGATGAAAATGTGCTTCTGATTTTGGCAGCTGTTGATTGCATTTTGAAGATTTGAGTTCCATGCAAGCTTGGTGTTTTTATAAAGATCAGCTTTGAGTTTATTTTTCATTTTCACTGTGTATTTTCAATTGTTTTTTTTTCTCAAGGCTGTTAAGAAGTGATTTGTATAGTTTTTGTATAGATTTGTAAACATGTCAATTGCTTATATAGCATTTTGTAATTGAATGTTGTGAATAAAATTCTGATTGCCTTTCAAAAATATGAACACACATAAATATGAATCAAACATTAACAATTGCAGATGTGTCACAATTTAAGGTAATTTGCATATAAAACATACTAGATCTAACCAACTATCTAGCATATGTTATAATTAGGATAATAATGTGTACATATCTAAAATTAACATGAAAATCCAATTTTTAGGGATAAATTAACATGCACATATTAAAATGACCCAACTATAACATATAACACAACATGGCTACGTGAGAGATCATTATCACTCATCAACCTGGAATGCAATGAAATTAGATGTAGATCTGATCTAGACAATGATTAGAATTCACATTACGATATAGAAATGATGAGATCTAATCCTCGTGGATGATCATCTAACCTCTAGATGCAAAATAATAATGATCCGATGAAGAAAGTAAAGGTCTAGAGCTTAAGAGGATTAGGTTAAGCCGCATAATTACGATTGCCCAACTTAATGTGAGAGTGAGGGAAAAACTATCAACCTCTCCCTACAGTCTCTATTTATAACGGCTGTCCTAAGTCTAATGGGATAATCTAATTTCAGCCCATTAGCTGTCCTTAAAATCTAACTAGCAAAAGCAAAATTTTAAAAAGCAAATTCTCCTAAATCATTGAACCATTTTCATGTGACCACTCTATGGAATGGACAACCAACATCCTAATGCAATGAGACGAACTAGAACAACTAAATCGGTCTCTATGAAGAGTTATGGCTAAAAAATTATGTTACAAGTGTAAAATGATCACACAAAAATTTGGCATAAATCATGGACACGTATCACATCGTAACGGAATGGATAATAAAATATTAGATTGATACGTACACTTATGAATTAAATAGAATTTTTTTATGATCCTTTGATACGTAAAATTAGGGTCGTTACACATAACATCAACCATAAGCATTTTAATTATTCAAAAATAAAAAACATCAGTTTCAAATAAATATGATAAACTAATTGCATATAAACATGAATCAATCACATTTACACATGCATTTAGCATCAAACATAATTTGTCTGGATACTAAACATTCTATACTTGTTATATAAATCCATTACATGCTTAGTTCGGGTTGTCTTAGATTCTCAAATCAGAAATGACCAAATCTACATAATTTTTAGGTTAATCACCTAATTACAACATATAATGCAATATAGTTGTGTGAGAAATCAATCATCCAGATGAGCTAACCTATCTAGATTAATGAAAGATTTATTGGATAAACAAGAAAATCTGATGTAGATGCCCTCTAAATAAGGAAAACAAGCTGATCAATGTGAATCTAGCCTCTACTTGATGATTAGAGGTAATTAGATGTAGATTGGGATGTAATTTAAGAATTTAGGAATAGAAATAGGTTTAGGTACAGGACTTCCACTGATGAGAAATTAGGAGAAATTTTAATGACTACATCGGTTAATCGACTTTTTGGCCCGGTCACCGAAAGCGACCCAGTCCTACTCGACTTGGTCCATCATGTGGTTCAACAGCTCAAGGTATTGCAAAGATACCCAGAAGTGAAGCCCATATTGAGTTGCACAAGCATGGTCATCATGGTTGGTCGAAAATCTCAAGAATAACCAAGTATTTAGGATTAGTTTAGAACTTGTCATCAAAATCACAACCCGAAACTTCCAATAGAATCTCGTATTCCACAACTCTAGGTCCAAAATTCGTATTACCGGTTTCCCTTTGTAATTTTGTACCCTGGAGTTCCACAACCTTTTTGGTATCCTGCCTCTCCATACCATTTTCTGTATCCCTAGCTCCATGGTCGATTTTGTATCCCAAAATTTGAAATCCCCGGTTCATACTCTAAAAATTCAACCAAGTGGTGGGATACGATGAAAATAAACAGGATACAAAGTAAGTGGGATACGAAGTAAAGCAAGAAGGGAGGCTCTAGATTTCAAGGCAGAAGAAAGAAGAACCAACACCCCAGGATATCTTTTGATCCTGGGCTACGAAAATTGGGAAGTGGGCCTAACTTCCTACCTTCTCCCACCTGCTTCACTACTTATAAATACCTTCCTGCCCGCTTCATGAAAGGGGCTGTATTTTTGCTGATTTAACACCATTGCAGGTAGATTTTGACCTTTGGCGACCATTGTTCACCTTGAAGCTTTAGGATGATGACTTTGTCTCCTTCTTAAAGACTAGAGTTTTTTGGCTGCATAGACAACTCGAAAAGAAGAACATAAACCTTATTTCTAGATTTAATAGAACTATGGTGCCAACCATTGTACTTGACTGAAGTGAATAAAACTAATAAAACCTTCAAAGTGGACGTAGGTTCTCACAGACCGAACAACCATAAAATATTGTTATTTACGTTCCTACATATTTTTCGCTCTAGGTGTGTAGTTTCATTGTCTTGGAACTCGTTGGGAGATGTTGCTACCATCTTTTGCGCATCAACAATGTCCTTCTGCCTATATTTAAAATTGAGGTTGACAAACTAATTGGCCTACTAGTGTTAGCTCGTTATCATTCCTTATTTCCTCTAACAGCCCTAAAATCCTAAAATTTTATATCTCTCAAACCACATATACAAATTTCTTACTTGACCATTATATGAAAGTGAAACCATCATTCGAAAAATATGAGACAGGTTATAGAATATAGTTCGGCTCCTATCAAAAAATTATGGCAGAAACAATATTCTCTTGGAGTATGGTCATGTACAAATTGGCAAAAATCACTAGTGTGTAAAACGTTCCCAAGAACCATATTCCATAAATTTGCGGTTATATAACCATATATGAATAAGATAGAATTATTATATGATCATCCAATATGAAAAATATAGGTCATCGCATCAAATTTATGGCCTATTTCAACAAATGCAAAGTGGCAAGTTGCCACCTTACTTCATCATCTATAAGTCCTATTAATCCAGGAAACATTCCATAACAAATCCACGTCCTTGAATCAACGTACGACCATATCCCTACATAAGACTTCCTCTAGGGCTTGCACAAGTCCTTACATAGCTTAGTGAAATCAGATTTATTTGGACAGACAGGAATGCTTTTCGCACTTAATCCATAGGAACTCATTTTGGGGTAATGCTCAGCTTGACCTCTAGCCTGTAGACGTCGAAAAAATTAAATCAAGAAATTCCTGCAACTATATCACCTAAGCCTAAACTAGTGTGATTACTTATCTTTTATCTATGATTTACTTACTTTTTAACATCTTTTCATATATAGAATTGTCATGTACACGACGGCGTTATTAATATGACATAAGTATATAAAACTATTTGAAAAGCTTTGTTTATAGATAAACTTTGGAAACTTATTTTTACAACCTTTAAAAAACCTTTATAGAAACCTTTTCAAGTATGATTTTTTAATGTACTTGTAATCCCTAAGTTACCTAAAACCCGCGCTATGATACTGTGTTAACCTACACCTCTTGACACACTGATCCAAATTGTAACACCCAAGATTTTTAAATAATAAAGATACGTTATGTAAATATAACATTGCAATGGTACATATAAATGATACATTATAGGACAATCAGAAAACATATGCTTAAATTAGTTGTATAAACAATGTGCGTTTGAATTTAGAAGTGACAAAAGACTTTTAACATTAACATGTTTACAAACTTAACCATTTAATAAAACAGGAAAATAAATATATGTAATCAAAAAGAATTAAATCTAGCAAAGGGAAAGTAATTAACATCTATACTACAACATTCCTTTTAAATGAAAATTCATGTCATCAGTAACATTAAAAGAGAATTAATGGGAATAATGTCAAAATTTGAAATAGAAAATCAATTTTGGAATGTTGATACACATGTGAACAACACACATGTAGATATAGTTAAAATAAAAATATATAGATATAAGTAACAAAAATTATGCATATCATAAATGGTATGAAACCAAGAAATAAAAGGAAGTTCAAATGGCACTAATCAAGTAATGTTTCAATTTAAGTTGGATATACGCATATAATAGTGCATGTTTGAAATGGGAATTGAATGCGTATTAAAAGGATAAAGAACTAAATAAAAATGGTAATAGAAATAAAAAGAAATAAAGGCGCAAGAATTTGATATTAGAAAAAATATTAATGCACTCAATGGTTACACATTTAAAATTTGGACGCGCATTAAAACAAGAAACCAAAGAATAACATTAAAGGCAACATTCAAAGAATATTTATCTGCATATTAAATACGCGTTGAATTTGAAACCGATGGGAAAAGAAATGGAAATAAATAAATTTAAAACGTTAAGGAAATAATTGTGTTAAGAAAAGAATAAAAGAGGGAGTTAATCACGTAGTTAACTAACCAATACATGTTTTCACAAACATGTATGGGTCGACCTAAAGAAATGGAAATAAATAAATTTAAAACGTTAAGGAAATAATTGTGTTAAGAAAAGAATAAAAGAGGGAGTTAATCACGTAGTTAACTAACCAATACATGTTTTCACAAACGTGTATGGGTCGACCTATCCCTGAAGTGGGTCGACCCATGAGTCGGCCCACTAGGGAGCTGTGTAGACCCATCAAAGGTCTTGTTTGACCCATATGGTCCAGGTGATATGTCTTGGTGCATTTTTGATGGTTCTGATGTATTCTCCATGAATCTACGAACGTGATTCTTCAGAGCAACTATAAATAAACTAGCAGGGCCTAGCCCTCAACTCATATTTTTTAGGAGCGTGCCAGAGCTCTGCCATTTTCTTTTCTCCTCCAAACTCTTCAGAAAAAAAAAATATTAGTTTTAGAGTCATTGATTCATGGTTTGGAGAAGAAAGGTTTTAGATTAGGCTATAAGTGATCAGACTCCCCATCCATGTGAAATTCGAATTAGAGAAACCATGAGTGTTAGAACTGTATCAGATTCAAAATTGGAGAAAAATTAGATGAGTGGATCAGAATTATATATTCAACTGATTCCTATTGAATTTATAATATGTTCTCTTCTTTCTCTTTTACCCTTTTTCTACGTCGGAATATATATAATTTATGTTGAATTTTAGTTATATGCAAAATATACAAGAACTTGAAATGTTGGCATGAATATAATTGAATTATGCACCTTATTTATTCAATTTATTATAATCCTTTTGGTTTGCGCATTGGAAAAATATAATGTAATTGGAATTATGAACAGGATAATATTTGGTAATTGTGGGCATGACATAATTAACATTTTGGAAAGTAAATTTGCAGTTAAACGGTAAAATCGTGAATTTCTATTTTATTGAAAAGATTACCTATCACATTTAGAATGGAATGAATATCGAAATTGTTGAACTTGAAAAAGTGACATAACTCAATTATATACAAATCTACTGTTGTTATGACGAAAGGGAAAATAAGTTAAAAACATGAATTAATGTACACAAAATAAAATAGAAAGCCAGAAATAGCCTAGATTGGTCGGTTAGGAAAAAGAGAATATATTTCCATAGTTTGGTTTGAAAAAGAAATAGAAAACATAATTGCAAGTTCAAAAATAAATAAAGGCATGGATTACTGTGAAATAGGGATTTAGCAGTATTGCTCTCTATTCAATAACCTAAATATAAATAAAGAGATGTCCTGCAATTATAGTTTTTTATGGTTTTCTTTAGCTTAAACTATGGAAATAGATTTTATGCAATTTTCGTAACCAATCAATTTGGAATAGACAACACTTCCTAAAAAGAATAAATTGTAAGATAGGAGATGAAAACGCAACATAACTGAAAAGGCTACAAAAAGAAAAAGACTTAGTGTAAAATTATAAATGGAATATAATAAGCACAATTCAGAAGAAATAACATATAAGAAAGATTATAACACAAAGATTATAATTTAGAAAGTGAAAATAATAAAGGAACAGAGCTTATAAAAAATAAATAGGAAATTGACGGTTAAGTTTATTAAGCCTAAAGATGTTCTGTGATGGACTTACGACCAGGCGATTATATGGTAACCAGTAAATTTGATTTGTGAATAATTAATATTCGATTAAATAGATAAATGGATATTGTAAGTCAGCAAAAAAGAAAAGTAAGTGAAATGCATAATGATAAATTATGCATGGGGTGTAATTAATATAGCGGTATGCATTTCGTCCAGTCCGTAAGGATGAAGAGCCCAAACGGGCCAATCATCGAAGGTGTTGGAAGACATAGTGGGAGAATGTCCAACTTATTTGACGGGACTGGAAGGAAGTGTGAGACTTCTTTAGGATGTGAGGATACTCTGTGACGATCCTCTTTGGTAGGCCCTAGGCCGTACCCATGGAGGCTTGGTCTGTACGGTACCACCCAATGAGTATGCATTGGCTACATCTGTCATTGTAGATAGCCTAAAAGCTGATCAGAATGATTCCAAGGATAATTCGACAGTTGTCTCAAGGTGGGAGGCAGCGTGGCCAGTACCCAATAAGGATAGTAGGTTGTCAGACATTGTCATTGTCAATCCGAGCATGTGCTGGAAAGAATGAAGCTAAAACCAAGAGGCTAATGATCTTCACTATCGGGACATTGGATGAGGGACCATATGTTTGTTTAGATTGTTTGTTAGGAGCGGTCAGTTAGCTCTTTGAATGATCTTTCATTATTAGGGTGTGGGCTAGGTGGGGCCTAGAAAAGCCACAGAAAGAGAAAGACTAAATTTTGATATCTATATTTTGGGCTTAGCAAAGCCATTATTTTCTAGCCTTTCGAGGCCATGGTTGACAAATATAGTAAAGCAACCGACTGAGCATCATGAAAGAACTCAGGTTTTTGTCGCCTTTATGGCTCAGCGATTGGAGTTTATTCTCTATCGTAGCACGGGTATGTATGGTTTTGTGGCGTAGTAACGAAGACATAGTACATTTTAGCAGCATGATCTAGTATGCTTTCATAGCGTGGCGATGGAGGCCTCGTACATTTTCTTGGTACGGCGATGGAGACAACTCAAGGAGGGTACTATGGGGAGTACCTTGATATATTGGGCATATAGCAGCATATATATGGTTTATTAGGTAATTTACTTGGAAGTAGATGGGTACGATTTATCCGTGAACTGGAAGTGTAACATATTATAAACCCAAAATATGTTAACAAAGATAAACCAGTGATAGAATGGTATATGTAGTATTATTTTTGGAAAGTATAATTTGTTCATTCACAAGTACTTTTGTTTTGACCCCCTCATCATAACAAACCCGTAGGTTAGATAGGTGGCAGAGATAACAGCTTAGAGACATTTGTTAGACGTTGTCATTACTAGGGTAAGTATTTACTTACTATTATATTTTATTCGTTCCACTGTAAGATATTTTATTGTGAGCTTTGATATATTTTATCTTTGCCTTTCTGCAGGATACCAGACAAATCAACTCGTTTTTCAATGGACTTGGAGTTTAGCATTTTTACGAAAAACTCGACCCCGCTGAAATTTGGGTCGCATCTGGCATTAGAGCTTAGATTTAAGATTCCTACATAAATAGTGAGTGAACTTATTTGTATTTTTTAAATATAAATATACTATATACCTATATCCATGTACGAACCTACCAATTTAGTGAAACAACACATGGAGGAAGTTGGGATGTTGGTTTTGTACACTTAGGAAATGGTTATGGAAATTTGAGAATTATAGGCCCATGAGTGGAAAAGAATATAGAGTGTACAATATGTTTTGAAAAAAAATAAGATAGAAAAAGATTCCATGTGTTAATATCCAAAATTCTGGCATTTCAGACTAGTGGATTAGGCAGTAGAGCCTTATATATTGAGAAAGAGTAAAATTAATTAGGAAAATATATATATACACACATGTTTAGGGTAAAAGTGATGCTAGTCTTATTTTTTAGCTTAGATGCAGGTTTGGAGGAATCTGTGTATAAAGAGGAATTTGGGACTAAGAAATGTAATTTTGCGCAAAGGATTTGAGAATGCAAAAGTTGGAAACCACTTTGTACTTCACGCCACAATTATACTTTTGAAAGAACTTAGGAAAAAAAATTAGAAATTTTCTCAAGAAGAGTTTTCAAGTTTCAAATTAAGAAGTTACAGTTTTCGTAAATTTATCGGTTTGTAATATTGAGATTTGCATTAAAATAAATTTTGGTAGGATTATGCAAATTTGTTTTCAAAAAGAATAAAATGTGTAAGCAAGTTGCGGGGTTAAGTAAAAATAAGTGGTTAAGAGAAAGCACAAATATAGGTGAATTAGCCAGGTGTGGTGTATAGGTGACCTTGGATGAAAAGAAAATATAAATGTTTTTCATAAGGAATGGGTTATGACACACTTTAACTTGTTGGAATAAGGAGAATTGTAAGTTAAGTTTTTATGAATCAGTAAGTTTGTAAGTAAACATGTTTTGTTAAAGTGACAAGAAAATGCACAGCGAAAGAGGTGTACAAAATATAGGTGAAGCACCATATTTTGTGCTACCTATTTCAATGGAAAAAAAATGAAGTTTCCTCGTTACTTTACATGGAACACAAAACCTTCTTTAGAAAAGATTCATAGAAACTTAACCTTATTAATTCATCTTGAAAAAATGTGTATTAAAATAAATGAGAGCCCCAACAAAGTTAAAGTGCATAATCCTATCTTCCCAACCTTAACTTTTGAGAAAATAGGAAGGTTTGGCATGTTATCCTAATTTATGATGGGATGAGAATTAGGGGTACGAGGCATGAATTTGTAGGGAGTGGTAGATGGAAAGGTGGAGCGCAATGGTTGTCTAGGTTAAGTGTTGAGGACCCATTTTTTGTCAGAGGGTCCTAGGCCTCCTAGTCCTTGTGGATTGCTGCATTTATTCGTTGTATCTTTTTCTAGTAGTGATTGTAGTAAGGAAAGCTTTCTTTAATTTGCACTCTTATGCAGTGTTCTGTTCTATATATAGAAAAATAGAATATTTTGGTGGATATTTTCTTTCTAGATGTTTGTAATAATCACTAGATAAGAACGAAACATAGGGTATTACAAATAAAATGGAAATGAAAGCAAAAGATGAACAATTAAAAGAAAAACAAGAAAAATTTACATAAAGCAATAAAGACAACAACTGCAATAAATGAGAACAATAAAATAAGGTGAATCCTTCCAAAGTAAGTTGGAAAAACAGAAATGAAAATTTTCTTATGTGAACTGTGGTTGGAATAAAAAATAGAAATTTTTGTAAGGTCAGCGATTACAGTTTCCAAGTATAGGGAATAATGCGAAAAAGTGGATGGAAAATATGTAGTTTTCCATCTTCTATTTTTTTCTAACATAAGAAATCTAATTTAGAAAATTAGATTTATATGAAATTCGTAAATTTAAAGTTGGTTGGTAGAGTTTGGATGCAAAAATTGGATGAACTACATTCTTACTTATTAAAAGAGTGGGAAAAATGGATGAAAAAGCAATTTTGTTTTTCAAAATACTACATTCATGTCGAAATTGCCGATACAATTAGGATGTGTGCATCATGTTGTCAAAAGGTTGCAAGAAATTTTTTATTCATATAGCAAGTACCTATTGGCAGTTATTGCATTCATATATTT
The DNA here is from genome assembly GCA_030737875.1 of Allium sativum. Taxonomy (NCBI): domain Eukaryota; kingdom Viridiplantae; phylum Streptophyta; class Magnoliopsida; order Asparagales; family Amaryllidaceae; genus Allium; species Allium sativum. The sequence continues at coordinate 806,950,013 of CM060922.1, read as the reverse complement.
TTTATGTTGTGTTACACTTTGCACAAGTACACAAACGGTTGCAAAATTAGATGTACACACTACGGTTGCAAATTATGTGAGGAATTACATTACTTTACTCTTACCAAATTTCAAGGAACAAAATTTTCTAAGGTTAGGATAATGTAACACCCCGCACTTTTAAATAATAAAGATTAACAAAATTGTCAAAATAATTATTTTACGAATTTGTGTTTGAAATTCGAAAACAAACGCATATTATAAAATGAGTAATAAATAGAAATTTGTCATTATGAAAATATAACATTGCAATGGTACATATAAATGCTACGTTATAGGATAATCAAAAAATATACGTGCACATTAATTGTATAAACAATATTCGTTTGAACTTAAAAGTGACAAAATACTATTAACATTAACATGTTTTAACCATTTAATAAAATAGAAAAATAAATATGCGTGATAAAAAGAGAATTAAATCAAGGAAAGAGAAAGTAATTAACATCCATATTGCAACATTCCTTTTAAATGACAATGCTTGTCATAAGTAACATTAAAAGAGAATTAGTGGGAATAACGTCAAAATTTAAAATAGATAATAGAATATTGGCACATATGTGAACAACACACATATAGATATAGCTAAAATAAAAATATATAGAAATAATGTGTGTCATAAATGGCATGAAATCTAGAAATAAAAGGGCGTTCAAATGTTGCTAATTAAGCAATGTTTCAATTTAATTTGGATATGCACATATTATTTGTATGCATTTGAAATGGAAATTAAACGTATATTAAAAGGGTAAATTTAACACCCCACGTCTGTTAATGTCACTCATAAAGGGAATGCATTAAGTTTCGTTGAGCATTATAAGTAAACAGAACAAAATATTACAAGACATATACATAAAATAGTACTTGAAAAATTTATAACTTTATTGCAGCGGAAACAGAAATAAGTTTGGTTACATCTTCTCACCCATCACACCAAAACCAAGTACATAATATCAGTCTTGTACAAAAGTCACCAGAGTACTTAATTTTTAAAACCATAATCCCCAATCAAAAATGCCATACGAAAGAGAAACAAAGCTGAGTGTTACTTTCAACACTTCCAAGCACTTCAAGAAGAAAGGAATCCAAGTCAAGCTTCACTAATCCCACCCTGAGGACCTGGGGGGAAGAAAGAAAAGAGGCGAAACAAAAAGGGATCAGACATAAGTCTGGTGAGTCTAGTGACTTTAACAATATAATTAGTAAAGTAACAGGATAAGAACATAAACTAGATATAAGAGATGACTGCAACATAAGCAAATATGACAAGGTAACAAGACGAATAGGATGTAACATTAACTGCGCTTCTAACCACTATAAGATATTCTCTGCACCGCACCAATACTAGTTTCATACTAAAAGATGATCCCTCTTGGCTAAATAGAATGATGATAGTTTCGTGTACTTCTAGCTGCCATCATAGGTAACCTTTGTGCACCTATCACCACTAGATGTACCCATTGTCCTCCTTGTTCGATTATGTACTCCGAGCTGCTCTCGTAGGTGCCCCACTTGCTCCTACCACCACTAGTTGTACCCTCCCTATTAATCATAATAACGGTAGCTTCGTGTACTCCTAGCTGCTCTCATAGGTGCCCCATTTGCTCCTACCACCACTAGTTGTACCCACTACCCTCCCCATTCCATCGGCTCCCTAACCTCGTAGATACCTGTGCTGGTCCCACAATAGAGTGTAATACTCCCTAAGGTGGCAACCCCGATACTACTTAAATGCACAGCTTATACCTACATGATGCAACAGCGTCTTACCTACCAGCCTGAACCCACGCACACACATGACTCCGTTGGACTTGCACTGCCATCGCCAACAATTTATTGACCTCTTACAATCAACCCCAGTAAGCCTGTCCCTGTCCTCGACCTAGTTCGAGCTCATATAGATACTGAAATGGGTTACTGGTTGAAAAGGGTCCACATACTTGACACAAGCTTCCCTCCTAAGCTTGGTCCCCACTAGGAATTCCCACTTAGCCCCTCTTTAATCCCCATGTATAATCACATGTCTCATCCTGGTTAAGTGCTTTAATTATGTTTCACATGCTACCCATGTTACCCACTTAACCCTTTATTATTCCCATATCTTACCACATGTCTTATCTTGGTTAAGTGCTTTTATTATGTTTCACATGCTACCCATGTTACCCATGCAAAACATGCTACCCATGTCACCCACTTAACCCTTTTATGGTTCTCATGTCTTCCCACATGTCTTATCTTTGATAAGTGTTTTTTTAATTGTGTTTCACATGTTATCCATGTCACCCACTTAGCCCCTTTACTATTCCCATGTCTTACTACATATCTTATCTTGGTTAAGTGTTAATTAATTCATTATAACCATAATCTTGCAAGACCTCTCACATTATTGCCGTTTCGCGGTTGCTGGATACGCCGGGCGGTTCCGGCAGGCTTATACCGCAAACCGAATCTAACCTCGTGTCTTAGCATTATTACGCATCTAATTTCTGCCTTTGACCTCTCACGTTAGACTTCCGCTTGCAGTTGCTGGATATGCTATGCGGTTCCGGGCAGACTTCTAATGTAAACCAAGTCTAACCTCGTGTCTTAGGCGGTCATTATCTCTTCTTTTCTACAAACCCGAATTCAAGTTCTGACTTATTACATATATTCCAATTGCCCATAATTTCCAATTAAAGTTACGTTTACAATTCATATCCAAGTCATGCCTATAATTCCATGTATATAAATTGTACCTATTTATGTCCCAAATCAATTACATGATTACAAATCAATTTATGCCCAATTACATATTATTCAATTTTCCCAAACTGTTCCCAATCGTTTCAACGTTATTTGTACACAAAACTCAACGCCATATGTTAGGCTCGAAGTTAGCCTAATCTCATAAAGAAAAAGGAAAAGAGGAAGGGAAGAGAATCATGACATCAAAACTGGCATAAAATAGGCGTATGAAACATAAACTGGCATAGAACAATAAAATAGATCCTATAAGCATATGATAACTGTAATTTGGGTATGAATCTAAAAGATAAGAAATCTACAAAACTTGTTATGATTCATCTTACTTGCAGGCATGATCATTAAATCCAATTTACAATCCTATCACAATTACTTTTTAATTATATGTGAAGGTAACATAGACTCACAGTGACAGAATTTAGGAGAGAGCATAGATCTGAATTCTGATTTCTGAATTTGATTAGCTAAACCGTTGTTGTAGAATTTGATTCTTATCTTCCAATTTGAATACTCTTATTCTGATTTGCTTTGGTGGAGAAGAAAGGCCAAGTTAATTTAGATTTGAGCAGCATGGGGGCGCCATGGATTAGTGTAATGAAATTAGGATCAGGTTTAGGTGTCTATTTATAGGAGTAGTAGGTGTATTAGGACCTTTAGATTAGACTAGGAACCATCTGAATCATCCAAACCAGAAAAGCACGTCATCCAGCCAATCCCAGAAGGACACATCAGCCCTAGACCACCAAAACACGTCGACCAGATCTGGGCAGATGGGGGTCGACACCCTTATGGGGGGAGACACCCCTGTCGACACCCCTTTCGACACCCCTTATGGGGGATCGACACCCATGTCGACACCCCAGGGAGGTCGACACCCACAAGCGGGAATTTTCCCACTTAGCCTTTTTCGCTGATTTCGAATTTTGAATTCTTTTTTGATTTTTAATTAGTATTTAAATAAATTTTGTTTTAAACTAAAATCTTCTAAGCTTCATTACTTCTTCATATGATATCCGATTTACGCAAACTCGGACTCAAATTCCAAGCATAATTCCGAGACGAGCGCAATGGCGCAGCCCGTTTCCCTTAATTCTTCTTATAAAATTTAAGTATTCTTTAATTATCTCTTATGTCATGTTTTAAAATTACGCGGTGTTACATTCTCCCCTTCTTAAAGGATTTCGTCCCTGAAATCTTCAAGTTAAGAAGAATGTATCCTACCATCCATCACCCATCTACTCATCCATCATCCACAAGCATCAATTGTCCTTAAAAGAATTCTAATGTTATATGAACATATGCAAAAGTGTGTGTATATGTTCCCTATCTAATGCAAAGATCAGGCGGTCTACTGATTCAATTGACCTCCTTAATGCGAAACATGATAGTGCCATGCATCCATTATGTATGCAAAAGAATCCTAATGATACATATCATTTCTGTATGAGTGCACAACCATGCATTCAAATATAGCATCCATATGATAACACATTCAATATACATCCATTAACTTAAATATGCACACTCATTCATATGCAAATGAAAGTGATTGAGCCGACCTAGTGCCTAATGTGTGTGTAAATGCATCCACGAGCAACCACTAGCAAACACTTACATCCACTTTCATCCACCAAACATAACGTGTCTCAAACACATGTTTACAACCATAGGATTTTCTACCTAAGGGCCGAAGATATAATCGAGAGGATACACTAAATGATAGAACAAGTATAAACAAAGCGGTAGAAAAAGGAGAAGTTAAGAACATACCCTCAAAAAGGAAAGGGTACGACGCGCGCATCTTGTCTTCAGTCTCCCAAGTCGCGTCTCCTTGATCATCTCCCCACCGGACTTGACCTCTCGATTGCGTAATTTCTTGACCTCCGATCCAAGGATGCATATAGAAACTCATCTAACCGTGGCATCTCGCTCTACTTCCGCTTCTTTAAGCATGCTCGGCTCTACTACTTCCGCAGTATCGTGTACACACTTCCTCAAATGCGACATGTGAAATACGTCATGAACACCACTAAGCTTCTCAAGCAGCTTCACTTTGTAGGCCATTTGTCCAATTCTTTCTGTAATGGGGAATGGCCCTACAAACCTTGGTGCCAATTTCCCTACAGATCCAAAACGAACTACATTCCTCAATGGTGACACTTTAATAAAAACCATATCTCCAATATCGAACTCAAGATCGATTCTTCTCTTATCAGCGTATGAATTTTGTCGGTCTTGTGCCATCTTCATGCGTCTTCGAATCAAGCCTATCTTCTTTGAAGTTTCCCTAACCATTTCGGGCCCAAGCAAAATATTATCCGTAGACTCCCACCAACAAGTCGGTGATTGGCAAGGTCATCCATATAGAGCTTCAAAAGGTGCCATACCAATACTAGTCTGATAGCTATTGTTGTAGGCGAACTCTACTAATGGAAGATGTTCCTCCCATGTCCCTCCAAAGTCCAAGATGCATAGTTTCAAAAGATCTTCTAGAATCCGATTCAATCTTTCTATTTGGCCGTCCATCTGAGGGTGATAAGCGGTGCTCAAACACAATTGCGTTCCTACAGCCTCTTGCAAGCTTTTTCTAAACTCACTAGTGAAAATGGGATCTCGATCGCTTACGATACTAAAAGGTATGCCGTGTAGATGAACTATCTCTCGGAGATAAACAGATGCTAATCATGCCGCTATTCTTTTACTCTTCACGGGAATGAAATGGTTGCTCTTGGCAAGTCTATCTACTACTACCCAAATCCCCGTATTACCCTTTCTTGACCTCGGCAACCCGTCGACGAAATCCATGGAAACACTTTCCCATTTCCACTATGGAACCTCTAAAGGGTGAAGTAAACCACCAGGCTTCTTTTGCTCAGCCTTGACTTGTTGGCACACCAAGCATTTAAAAATGAACTCAGCCACATCTTTCTCCATTCTGGCCCAAAGAAAACTCGCTTCATGTCCCTATACATCTTGTCACCACAGGGATGTATGGTCATCTTAGAACGATGTGCTTCTTCAAGGATTGTCCTCCTCAAACCCTCGTCTCGTGATACGCAAAGTCTCCTATCTCTACGCAACCAACCTTTGTCATCTATAGTATACCTACTAAGATGGCTCGAAGACTCCCCTCTTATGAGCTTGTCTACTATCTCTATCAACTGTGGGTCATCTCACTGTGCCGCACCTATTTGTCCCAAAACGCAGGTCGTACCTCTAGCGATGCCAATAAACTGGGTACATAATCGATAGAGGGTCTAAAGTCAAAGGTAGAGACGTACTCTAAACTCTGCCGCTCAATAAACAAAGGACTCAAAGTCAACTTCTTTCTACTCAAGGCGTCAGCTACAACGTTACCCTTGCCAGGGGTATATACAATCTCAAAATCGAAGGATGCTAAGAACTCCATCCACCTCTGTTGCCTTAAGTTTTAGATCTTTTTGAGAGAACAGGTATTTCAGTGACTTATGGTCTGCAAACAACTCAAACCTCTCACAAGCAAGTAATGGCGCAAAGACTTAAGCGCAAAAACCATGGCAGCTAATTATTAGTCATGGGTAGGGTAATTCTTTTCATGGACCTTCAACTACCTTCCACCATAGCATATCACCCTTCCCTCTTGCATCAAAACTGCGCCAAGCCCTGTCCCGCAAGCATCGGTATACACTGTGAATGGTTTACTCCCATTTAGCAAAACTAAAACTGGAGTTGTCGTTAATGCCCTCTTTAAACGTTGGAAATCATCGTCATAGTCAATGTCCCAAGAAAAGGTCAAATTCTTTTTTGTCAACCGTGTAAGTGGGGCTGATATCTTTGCAAAGTCCTTGATGAACTTCCTATAATAGCCCGCGAAACCAAGAAAACTTCTTAGTTCCGTTGCGTTCCTAGGAATCTTCCAATCTTGGATTGCTACCACCTTCGCGGGATCCACTGCTATCCCTTCCTTGGAGACCACGTGCCCTAAGAACCTCACTTCCTTTCTCCAAAAATGACATTTGGAGAACTTAGCTTTGAGTTAATGTGCTCGAAGGGTCTCTAAGACTTCCCTAAGATGTAGGGCATATTCTCCCTCGCTTCTAGAGAATACTAAGATATCATCCACAAAGACCACCACGAATTTGTTTAGAAACTCCCTAAATACCCTACTCATCAAATAGGCGGGTGCATTCGTCAAACCAAAAGGCATGACGAGTCATTCGCAGAAACCGTCGAGAGTCCTAAAAGCAGTTTTATCTATACTATCCTCAGCTACTCTCAATTGATGAAATCCTATAGCTAAGTCCAACTATGAGAAAACCATAGCACCAACCAACTGATCGAACAAATCGTCTATCCTCAGCAATGGGTGTTTGTTCTTCTTCGTGAGCTTATTCAGCTCCCTATAGTCCATGCACAATCTAAGCGAACCATCAGCCTTCGTGGCAAAAACAACTGGAGTACCCCACTCCGAGATACTTCTTCTTATGAACCCTTTCTCAAGCAACTCTTTCGCTTGTTCACTAAGTTCCTTCCTCTCTCTCGGAGCCATGTGGCGCACTGGCAATGCAACTGGCTTTGCATTATCTACTAAGTATATTCAGAAGTCTGTCTCGTGCCTCGGTGGTAAACCCGAACCTCATCAAAGACGTCATCATGCTCACGGACTACTCGAATAGATTGCAAATCATCGATGGATGCGTCAAGTGATTCTAGGTAGCTGAGCATCACTGAACCCCTAGGGTCATAAGAGATATCAAGGGTCCTTCCACATCGAGTCAACAACCTAACTACCCCCCTTTCACGGTCTAGGATGGCACCATAACTGGCTAGCCAATCCATCCCCAGAATCAGAAAATAGCCCATGAAACCAAATATGTAGGCATTGCATTCAAACCCAACGACCAAGATAGACACTCTCAAATCCCGCCAAATCATAGATAAATCAGCTGAGCCACCAATAGGATTTGAGACTACAGCGGGATCCATGACTAGTATTTAGGTGCAGAGTTTCAACTAAAAAAGCAGATATAAACGGATGTGAAGCGCCAGAATCAAACAAGGTTCTAACAGGATAATCAAAAAGGAAAATCAAACTTTTAACAGAAACTTTTCTACCTCTATCAGGTATGCCAGCCGTGAGCGCATGCATCTGTTTTACGGAAGATCCTGAACTTTGTCCTTGCCCTTGCTCTTGCCTCTTTGGACAATCCCTGATGTAACGTCCCGCATTTTTGTCGGTTTGTATTTGAATATTTAAAACAGTTTAAATATTGAATTTGTAACATATGTGGATTTATATATTAATTAAAACGAAGTTGAACGTATAAAGATATATATTAATTATAATCGAGCCCATAACGACGCTGCAGTTCGTAAATTAACGTTCTGAACTTCAACTGAATGTACCGGACTCATTTTAAAACAGATTTCTTCGAAACGAGAAACGTTGGAATCTGTTGAACGGTATCTTTCCAACGGAAGTGGAAAATGGAGATTTCGCCATACAGACTACAAGATATGTCCAAATCAAATATTCAGAAAGTCGCTATGAAATCGTATATCGACCGAAAACAGTTTATTCGATATAACTTGATATCGGATTCGAATCTGGACAAGGTTCTTTTGAGGCGCAGCGATAATTTAATTTTTAGAATTTTACTGTAATTTTTAATTAATTTATTATGCAACTTTTTATTTGGAGTATTGTGTACCCCGTATCGGTATTTCGGGATTTCAAAATATGAGTCAATCTACCGGTATTATTATATTTTTGAGATCGTGGTATCTCGTTGGACACAACGGTATTTTTATTTCGGTCGCTAGCAGTCTGTAAACGGACGAAATGGTACACAACGGAAACCCTAAATAAATATCTAATATAAAACAAAACGTTAAAATTAAATAAATGATAAACATAAAAATATCTCTCAAAACCCATTCCCCTACGGTGTCTAAAGTAAGAAAATTCCCATCCTGTTGCTGAGATCACGCCATAAATTATGCAAAGTAGCACGTCTCACCTACCTTATCTAAAAATCCACGCCTACCACCCTTATTTATTTCATTCCTTACCCTCGTTCAAGCTAGAAAGAAGGGTCATTCCTCTATGTTTTCTTTTCCCCGGAAACATGTACTGCTATCAATTATATAATAATAAAACAAACGGTATATCGATCATACACTGAAAACTAAGTAAAGCCATTCCTCTATGATAATGCATGAACCTACGTAGGGTAAAACCATCACTCTATTTCCCGAATGCATGCCTTGATTTGCCGCGATGGAGAACATTTTCTGTGTACCCATTTGACCTTATCTGTCCTCTCTTCTGTGGATATATATAGCTTCTGCCTTCTCCATTCTCGACCAAACTGAAACAAACAAAATCTTTATCTCTACCCAACTATATAAAAACGAAACCACCTTCTCATGATCAAATCAAAAACTGAAGTACTGTGTCCTCCTCTCATTCCCAAATTCTTTTTGCCAGCAAACAAATTGGACGCGATATTACTGTTGTTGGGTGGATGCACACGGGTGGCGCGATGTGGCACCAGCAGGAGTGGATCAGTGTGAAGGGTGGTGGATGAGGGTCGGTGGTCCGGATCTTGTGTAGTGTAAAGGAAAAGTGGAAGTGTTAATAACGTGAAGCATTGTAGAAGAAAGAAAATGAAGAAGAGGGGAGAGGTTGTAATGATGAAGTAGCTTGCATGGTGACATCGGTACAGGAAGAAGTTGGTGTTAAGGAGGTTAGGGGCTAATGACGCAAATGGTAGATGCATGGGAATGATGAAGTGAACACGTGCAGGTGGTTGCATTTTTGTTTGGGGAGGACACCGTAGAAAAGGGTCATGAAATGGAAGCAGCGGTTTTAGTTACTGAAAGTGGACGAGTTGAGAAATAGTATGTGTGTTAAAACGAAGAGCAGAAGCGAGATGGTTTGATGAACGAAGTAATGGCACTCGGAAAATATTGTGGGAGCTTGGAAATGATCAGTAAAGGCGGAACCGCATACTGGTTTCAGAAAGAAGGCTTAAGAGTCCGTCGGGATCGTAGCATCGCAGGGTACGTACTGGAACCGTTTGAAAAGATCTGGAGCACGCGGCATAAGCAAATTTAACGGCTGATCAAATCGTCCGACGCAAATCGTTTTTTAACGGTTAACGCGCCAATGTGAGTAAAATCACTCACTCTGTTCTATTTCAAATATTTTAATTATATTTTAAATGTTGTTTGAATGCTGTATGATGGTCGATTAGGTAGATTTCAATTAAATCGGTTAAATATTTTATATCGTTGCATATGTACACATCATCGGTTGGACACTGATTTCATCGATTAGAATATCCCCTAGTATAGAGTTAGTGAAAATTGTGTTGACTGACATCTGTGGATGCGGAAATCGGTTGGAAGAATCCGACCGGATTCCTCAATATTTGTATGTACTGTTTGTTGTGTAGTATTTAGATATACGACCTGAACCTAAATAACATTATTAGGAATTATAGTCTGATAGGCTAGTTAATATTTAGTTTTAAACCAACAAATTATTATAGGATATGTAATCAGTAATTAGTTATAAACTTGATATTGATTTAATAAGAACCTGACTTAGAAATAGAGTTTATCAAATGAAATGTGAATATGGCAGCGTATTGCAGTAGTTATAAAAGAGAATATAGCAGCGTATTGCAGTAGCTATAAAAGAGAATACAACAGCGTATTGCAGTAGTTATAAAAGAGAATATAGTAGCGTATTGTATTAGTTATAAAGGAAAAGATAGCAGCATTAGTTAAAATATAACGGTTTTAAAGTAAGTCGATAAGTTATAATGTTTTAAAAAGATATACTGAGCATGATAAGGAAGGTGATATAGTTTTAAAGAAATTAGAACCCGTTGTACGTTGGTTGAGTTGAGTAACTTTCGAGGCGTCAATCTGATGTTGGTTTCGGCCTTCGGGGTTGATACTTAGAAATTTATTCACTTACCGATTTATAACGAGGAACTAATAGAGTAGAAATGAAGGGAAGTAAAGAAGAGTTTATATAAATATGGGAAACTAGAAAGTTAGTATTAAATAAAAGGGCCAGTGTTTGTGAATGGATGTTTGTTTTTACTTTGATAGTTAAATAACCGACTATCGAAGTGTTTTTACCATCGTGTCAATACGGAGAGACCGGTTGGATTTATTATCCGAAAACCACTCCGTATAGGCATAAGCGCTGCGAATTATATTTAAGTCAAATTGAAGACGGAGTTAAACGCAAGGGTCGTCCAGTTCTAGAATGATGTTTATTTGTTTGTCCAGTCCCAGGGCAACTTGTATGGACGAGTGTCTGACAGAGTAATTCCAACGGTCACGCCGTTGATTTTATGAATATACCAAGTTGGTGGGGAGAAGGTGACTTCTCTTTATTCTACACCCAGTGTGCATTTGTGTAATCAATGTGTGATTACGGATTTGACGAGGTGACATTCAAAGTGAATGGTGATCAGATGTTCTGAAGATAGACGTAACCTCTAGCCTCACAACCAGGAAGTGACAGAAGTTGGGCTAGGCAGCATGGCTAGTTGGGTCATCCCCAAGCAGGGTGTATTGTCACCGATCTAGAGAAAATTCATATTTATACTTCTTTTCGATTCTGTATCTTCGGATGACGGTTGGATGGCCTACAACCGTGGTGGCAATATATTCGCGACACTCAAGCTAAATGAGTGAGCGGTCATGTGTGGCCGGGTTGCAAGACGTTCTTGTTGAACCCTGAGTGTATCCCCTCTAGAGTACACTAATCAAAAGGTGCTCCCATACCTTGTCTGTTGAAAACCATTCTCCGATAAGCGCCCTGCGGTTTATGATTTTATACTATATATATATGTGGAACGTGAGATGCAAGCGTTCTGCTACTTGGATATTTATGTGCTTAGACATTATCATAATATCACTGGTTTTGATATCAAGAATATTTCGGGTTATAGTAAGGTAAAAGCCGTCCATGTTTATGTGTGGGCTGGTCTTACTATTATCCTTTTGTTTCAAAAGGATTTTCTTCAAAGTAAAACCATATGGTTAGAATTTACTCACACCAGTCCCATGACTGACCCAGAGTTTATTTTGTTTGTTATCCCTAAACTCTTGGGTGCCCAAATTTGTACGGGCAGTCAAGTGTTTCAGGCTTTGCAGATTCCTTGGAGGAGCTCAAAAGCAGGAAGCTTCACCATTAGTTATGTAGAGTTATTTCCGTTGTGATATGATATATTGTACTCTGATAATGGTATGTATATACAATACAGTTTTGTATTCAAAGTTATGTTATATAATACATCTTATTTTGTTCCGCTGCGAGTTTCGTGTTACTCGGATTTTGTTCAGTTGTGATCTTCTTCTTCTTCTATTCTATTAGTTCTATCTTTTCTTTCTCACCCTCTAAATTCTTCTATTAATGTCCTGGTGTTTTCGATGCTTGAATAGTCAACAGTGTGTTTTTATGTTGATTTTCTGGGTCGAAAATCCCGCCGTTACAGATGGTATCAGAGCTGAAGGTTAAGTGATTACCTTGGCTCTGTGGCGTAACTCAATAGAGATGGAGTTAGTAATACTCTAGATTGAGTTGAGTGTATATATATGAGCGCGTATTTGTGATTAATATAAAAACTATTTTATATTGTGTTGACTGGTCAGTCGAGTGGTTTATGAATTCTGGTCGAAACAGTAATGCAAACTGGGTCGATAGGCGTTTCTAAACTCTTGAACAGAGTAATTCGACACAGTATGTTTTGAAAAAGAGGGTAAATAAAATAATTTTACCCAAAATTATATTTGGATATAAAGGAGTATACATCTTGGGATTATTATAGTGTTGATCTTTATTATGATCAAATAAGATCTATAATTGAGTTGGTTATATAAATAACAAATCGAAATGTTATATAAGTATAATATACAAAATCAGATGAACTACATCTGAATTTAAAACTAGAATTGAAATAAAACTCTGGAAACTTTTAAAAGAGTTGGAAATAATATTTGGATTAAATATATGGAAATTTAAGATCCTGGGTAATTTGAAATTTTTTTCAAATATAGTAAATGGATTTTGAAGTAATTTCAAAATAAGGGTGTTTGAAAATAAGTTTTGAAAAGTAATACAGTATTGAACTCACTTTGATGACTGGAAAATAAATTCCGATGATGATCGCGACATTATCGGTGTTCATTTTCGAGCTGGCAAGTGACGGATTACTACCAAAGATTTTGTTTTGTATTGTTCGAGGAACAAGTTGTCAGAAATTCAAATGTTTTGAATTATATATGATTTCAAACTGATTTGAAATAAATATCAGGAATTTGGATTCTGAAATAAAAATTTAACTTATGGAGTTAAAATGGTAAAAATGGAATTTAAACAAAGATAACAAAACTGGACTGAATTTGGAAAGATCCAGAATAAAAAATTATAAAAGAAAAATATTGGAGATTCGAGTTATTAAAAATGAATTGATTCTTGGAGAATAAGAATCGAATTTTGAATTAGAGATGGAGATAACTGATTTGAGAAATAAATCAGTAAATGGAATGTCGTAATAAAACTTAACAAGGTTAAGAACTGAGAGTGGAATCGGAGTTGAAATAGAAATTTGGCTTAGTAAAAGCGAAAGACTGGTTTGAGAACGGATTGATGGGAGATCAACCAAGGATGCTTGGATATGCTAGTTTAATAGCAGATGGCAGAGATAGAGTTGAATGCCCAACGAAGAAGGTACACGTTTATATACGAGTATGAGATTTTTATGAGTCGGTTTGGGCAAGCTGTTTGGCTATTTTGATTTTCTTTTGGATTTGGAGAAGGCCCGGAGTGGCAAGTTGTTGTAGTACCGAGTGAGCTGTGCAGAGGAGATGCTGGCGAGATTCTCTGAAAATTTAAGCTGTTAGGAAGTTTCAGAAATTTTGAAAATATTCGAAATAATAAGGAATTAATATTTTAATTGGAAATAATCAGTTCAGTGGAAACTGGAATTATGAAGTAAACCAAAAAGATTTTTAACCATGTTATAACAGAGATTGTAGCATTTTCCCTATCTTAGCAATTTCGAGGACGAAATTATTTTAAGGGGGAAGGTCTGTAACGTCCCGCATTTTTGTCGGTTTGTATTTGAATATTTAAAACAGTTTAAATATTGAATTTGTAACATATGTGGATTTATATATTAATTAAAACGAAGTTGAACGTATAAAGATATATATTAATTATAATCGAGCCCATAACGACGCTGCAGTTCGTAAATTAACGTTCTGAACTTCAACTGAATGTACCGGACTCATTTTAAAACAGATTTCTTCGAAACGAGAAACGTTGGAATCTGTTGAACGGTATCTTTCCAACGGAAGTGGAAAATGGAGATTTCGCCATACAGACTACAAGATATGTCCAAATCAAATATTCAGAAAGTCGCTATGAAATCGTATATCGACCGAAAACAGTTTATTCGATATAACTTGATATCGGATTCGAATCTGGACAAGATTCTTTTGAGGCGCAGCGATAATTTAATTTTTAGAATTTTACTGTAATTTTTAATTAATTTATTATGCAACTTTTTATTTGGAGTATTGTGTACCCCGTATCGGTATTTCGGGATTTCAAAATATGAGTCAATCTACCGGTATTATTATATTTTTGAGATCGTGGTATCTCGTTGGACACAACGGTATTTTTATTTCGGTCGCTAGCAGTCTGTAAACGGACGAAATGGTACACAACGGAAACCCTAAATAAATATCTAATATAAAACAAAACGTTAAAATTAAATAAATGATAAACATAAAAATATCTCTCAAAACCCATTCCCCTACGGTGTCTAAAGTAAGAAAATTCCCATCCTGTTGCTGAGATCACGCCATAAATTATGCAAAGTAGCACGTCTCACCTACCTTATCTAAAAATCCACGCCTACCACCCTTATTTATTTCATTCCTTACCCTCGTTCAAGCTAGAAAGAAGGGTCATTCCTCTATGTTTTCTTTTCCCCGGAAACATGTACTGCTATCAATTATATAATAATAAAACAAACGGTATATCGATCATACACTGAAAACTAAGTAAAGCCATTCCTCTATGATAATGCATGAACCTACGTAGGGTAAAACCATCACTCTATTTCCCGAATGCATGCCTTGATTTGCCGCGATGGAGAACATTTTTTGTGTACCCATTTGACCTTATCTGTCCTCTCTTCTGTGGATATATATAGCTTCTGCCTTCTCCATTCTCGAGCAAACTGAAACAAACAAAATCTTTATCTCTACCCAACTATATAAAAACGAAACCACCTTCTCATGATCAAATCAAAAACTGAAGTACTGTGTCCTCCTCTCATTCCCAAATTCTTTTTGCCAGCAAACAAATTGGACGCGATATTACTGTTGTTGGGTGGATGCACACGGGTGGCGCGATGTGGCACCAGCAGGAGTGGATCAGTGTGAAGGGCGGTGGATGAGGGTCGGTGGTCCGGATCTTGTGTAGTGTACAGGAAAAGTGGAAGTGTTAATAACGTGAAGCATTGTAGAAGAAAGAAAATGAAGAAGAGGGGAGAGGTTGTAATGATGAAGTAGCTTGCATGGTGACATCGGTACAGGAAGAAGTTGGTGTTAAGGAGGTTAGGGGCTAATGACGCAAATGGTAGATGCATGGGAATGATGAAGTGAACACGTGCAGGTGGTTGCATTTTTGTTTGGGGAGGACACCGTAGAAAAGGGTCATGAAATGGAAGCAGCGATTTTAGTTACTGAAAGTGGACGAGTTGAGAAATAGTATGTGTGTTAAAACGAAGAGCAGAAGCGAGATGGTTTGATGAACGAAGTAATGGCACTCGGAAAATATTGTGGGAGCTTGGAAATGATCAGTAAAGGCGGAACCGCATACTGGTTTCAGAAAGAAGGCTTAAGAGTCCGTCGGGATCGTAGCATCGCAGGGTACGTACTGGAACCGTTTGAAAAGATCTGGAGCACGCGGCATAAGCAAATTTAACGGCTGATCAAATCGTCCGACGCAAATCGTTTTTTAACGGTTAACGCGCCAATGTGAGTAAAATCACTCACTCTGTTCTATTTAAAATATTTTAATTATATTTTAAATGTTGTTTGAATGCTGTATGATGGTCGATTAGGTAGATTTCAATTAAATCGGTTAAATATTTTATATCGTTGCATATGTACACATCATCGGTTGGACACTGATTTCATCGATTAGAATATCCCCTAGTATAGAGTTAGTGAAAATTGTGTTGACTGACATCTGTGGATGCGGAAATCGGTTGGAAGAATCTGACCGGATTCCTCAATATTTGTATGTACTGTTTGTTGTGTAGTATTTAGATATACGACCTGAACCTAAATAACATTATTAGGAATTATAGTCTGATAGGCTAGTTAATATTTAGTTTTAAACCAACAAATTATAATAGGATATGTAATCAGTAATTAGTTATAAACTTGATATTGATTTAATAAGAACCTGACTTAGAAATAGAGTTTATCAAATGAAATGTGAATATGGCAGCGTATTGCAGTAGTTATAAAAGAGAATATAGCAGCGTATTGCAGTAGCTATAAAAGAGAATACAACAGCGTATTGCAGTAGTTATAAAAGAGAATATAGTAGCGTATTGTATTAGTTATAAAGGAAAAGATAGCAGCATTAGTTAAAATATAACGGTTTTAAAGTAAGTCGATAAGTTATAATGTTTTAAAAAGATATACTGAGCATGATAAGGAAGGCGATATAGTTTTAAAGAAATTAGAACCCGTTGTACGTTGGTTGAGTTGAGTAACTTTCGAGGCGTCAATCTGATGTTGGTTTCGGCCTTCGGGGTTGATACTTAGAAATTTATTCACTTACCGATTTATAACGAGGAACTAATAGAGTAGAAATGAAGGGAAGTAAAGAAGAGTTTATATAAATATGGGAAACTAGAAAGTTAGTATTAAATAAAAGGGCCAGTGTTTGTGAATGGATGTTTGTTTTTACTTCGATAGTTAAATAACCGACTATCGAAGTGTTTTTACCATCGTGTCAATACGGAGAGACCGGTTGGATTTATTATCCGAAAACCACTCCGTATAGGCATAAGCGCTGCGAATTATATTTAAGTCAAATTGAAGACGGAGTTAAACGCAAGGGTCGTCCAGTTCTAGAATGATGTTTATTTGTTTGTCCAGTCCCAGGGCAACTTGTATGGACGAGTGTCTGACAGAGTAATTCCAACGGTCAAGCCGTTGATTTTATGAATATACCAAGTTGGTGGGGAGAAGGTGACTTCTCTTTATTCTACACCCAGTGTGCATTTGTGTAATCAATGTGTGATTACGGATTTGACGAGGTGACATTCAAAGTGAATGGTGATCAGATGTTCTGAAGATAGACGTAGCCTCTAGCCTCACAACCAGGAAGTGACAGAAGTTGGGCTAGGCAGCATGGCTAGTTGGGTCATCCCCAAGCAGGGTGTATTGTCACCGATCTAGAGAAAATTCATATTTATACTTCTTTTCGATTCTGTATCTTCGGATGACGGTTGGATGGCCTACAACCGTGGTGGCAATATATTCGCGACACTCAAGCTAAATGAGTGAGCGGTCATGTGTGGTCGGGTTGCAAGACGTTCTTGTTGAACCCTGAGTGTATCCCCTCTAGAGTACACTAATCAAAAGGTGCTCCCATACCTTGTCTGTTGAAAACCATTCTCCGATAAGCGCCCTGCGGTTTATGATTTTATACTATATATATATGTGGAACGTGAGATGCAAGCGTTCTGCTACTTGGATATTTATGTGCTTAGACATTATCATAATATCACTGGTTTTGATATCAAGAATATTTCGGGTTATAGTAAGGTAAAAGCCGTCCATGTTTATGTGTGGGCTGGTCTTACTATTATCCTTTTGTTTCAAAAGGATTTTCTTCAAAGTAAAACCATATGGTTAGAATTTACTCACACCAGTCCCATGACTGACCCAGAGTTTATTTTGTTTGTTTTCCCTAAATTCTTGGGTGCCCAAATTTGTACGGGCAGTCAAGTGTTTCAGGCTTTGCAGATTCACTTGGAGGAGCTCAAAAGCAGGAAGCTTCACCATTAGTTATGTAGAGTTATTTCCGCTGTGATATGATATAATGTACTCTGATAATGGTATGTATATACAATACAGTTTTGTATTCAAAGTTATGTTATATAATACATCTTATTTTGTTCCGCTGCGAGTTTCGTGTTACTCGGATTTTGTTCAGTTGTGATCTTCTTCTTCTTCTATTCTATTAGTTCTATCTTTTCTTTCTCACCCTCTAAATTCTTCTATTAATGTCCTGGTGTTTTCGATGCTTGAATAGTCAACAGTGTGTTTTTATGTTGATTTTCTGGGTCGAAAATCCCGCCGTTACACCTGATAAGATGTCATGTCTCTCCGCATTGATAACAACCAGTCTTCTTCTTCTTCCTACGGTCTTTGGCTATATATGACCCACCATTCCTCAGTAATGACACTTCCTCTTTTCTTTGGATCTATAGTTCTGTCCACCCTTCTTAGGTTCCATTTCCTTATTCTGTGATCCTTCAACCTTGACCTCCTTCTTTTCTCCTTTATCTTCTTTGTATATCAAGTCTATATCCATGAGTTTCTCATCCTTGGGTTGTGCTCCTTAGCCCAAATCCCCTCATTCTCATTCTCATCCTTGTGAAACAAGTCTCTCTCTAAAGCTACCTCCATCGCATGGAAAACCCTACAAAGCTTGAAAGAAAATTAGCCGTAGGTGAAACTACTGCGGCTATAGATGGAAGTTAGGCACTTCTTTGCCCTTCGACAGGCGTCGTGGTCTCATCATGGCTACGGCACCATGCGGCGATGAGGTTACCTCCCAGAAAGCCAGGAGCCTCGGAGACTCAGAAAAGAAGGAAACAAGGATTCAAACAGAAAAATCAAGGGATAGTGCATATGGCTTTGGGGAATATGTCTTTCAAAACAAACTTTTCTTTTGAAAATACTTCTTTTAAAACAGCTTTCAAAATCTTTTATCTGATCTGGTAACCTTTAGCTCTGATACCATGTGTAACACCCCACGTCCGTTAATGTCATTCACAAAGGGAATGCATTAAGTTTCATGGAGCGTTATAAGTAAACAGAACAAAATATTACAAGATAGATACATAAAATAGTACTTGAAAAATTTATAACTTTATTGCAGCGGAAACAGAAATAAGTTTGGTTACATATTCTCACCCATCACACCAAAACCAAGTACATAATATCAGTCTTGTACAAAAGTCATCAGAGTACTTAATTTTTAAAACCATAATCCCCAATCAAAAATGCCATACGAAAGAGAAACAAAGCTGAGTGTTACTTTCAACACTTCCAAGCACTTCAAGAAGAAAGGAATCCAAGTCAAGCTTCACTAATCCCACCCTGAGGACCTTGGGGACAAAAGAAAGAAAAGAGGCAAAATAAAAAGGGGTCAGACATAAGTCTGGCGAGTCTAGCGACTTTAACAATATAATCAGTAACGTAACAGGATAAGAACATAAACTTGATATAAGAGATGACTGCAACATAAGAAAATATGACAAGGTAACAAGACGAACATATGTAACATTGACTGCGCTTCTAACCACGATAAGATATTCTTTGCACCGCACCAATACTAGTTTCATACTAAAAGATGATCCGTCTTGGCTAAATAGAATGATGATAGTTTCGTGTACTTTTAGCTGCCATCATAGGTAACCTTTGTGCACCTATCACCATTAGATGTACCCACAATCCTCCTTGTTCGGTTATGTACTTATAGCTTCTCTCGTAGGTGCCCCACTTGCTCCTACCACCACTAGTTGTACCCTCCCTATTAATCATAATAACGGTAGCTTCATGTACTCCTAGCTGCTCTCGTAGATGCCCCATTTGCTCCTACCACCGCTAGTTGTACCCACTATCCTCCCCATTCCATCGGGTCCCTAACCACGTAGATACCTATGCTGGTCCCACAATAGGGTTTATCACTCCCTAAGGTGGCAACCCTGATACTACTAAAATGCACAGCTTATACCTACACGATGCAGCAGCGTCTTACCTACCATCCTGGACCCACGCACGCACATGACTCCGTTGGACCTGCACTGTCATCGCCAACTCTTTATTGACCTCTTACAATCAACCCCAGTAAGTGTGTCCCTGTCCTCGTCCTAGTTTGAGCTCATATAGATACTGAAATGGGTTACTGGTTGAAAAGGGTCCACACACTTGACACAAGCTTCCCTCCTAAGCTTGGTCCCCACTAGGAATTCCCACTTAACCCATCTTTAATCCCCATATCTTATCACATGTCTCATCCTGGTTAAGTGCTTTAATTATGTTTCACATGCTACCCATGTTACCCACTTAACCCTTTATTATTCCCATATCTTACCACATGTCTTATCTTGGTTAAGTGCTTTTATTATGTTTCACATGCTACCCATGTTACCCATGCAAAACATGCTACCCATGTCACCCACTTAACCCTTTTACAGTTCCCGTGCCTTCCCACATGTCTTATCTTGATTAAGTGTTTTTAATTGTGTTTCACATGCTATCCATGTCACCCACTTAGCCCCTTTACTATTCCCATTTCTTACTACATGTCTTATCTTGGTTAAGTGTTAATTAATTCATTATAACTGTAATCTTGCAAGACCTCTCACATTAGATTGTCGTTTCGCGGTTGCTGGATACGCCGGGCGGTTCCGGCAGGCTTACACCGCAAACTGAATCTAACCTCGTGTCTTTGCATTATTACGCATCTAATTTCTGCCTTTGACCTCTCACATTAGACTTCCATTTGCGGTTGCTGGATATGCCGGGCGGTTCCGGGTAGACTTCTACTACAAACAAGTCT
Organism: Allium sativum; assembly: GCA_030737875.1. Lineage (NCBI taxonomy): Eukaryota > Viridiplantae > Streptophyta > Magnoliopsida > Asparagales > Amaryllidaceae > Allium > Allium sativum. The sequence goes on along the minus strand of CM060922.1, from coordinate 806,929,336 downwards.
AACCTCGTGTCTTAGGCGTTCATTATCTCCTCTTTTCTACAAAGCCAAATTCAAGTTCTGACTTATTACATATATTCCAATTGCCCATAATTTCCAATTCAAGTTACGTTTATAATTCCAATCCAAGTTATGCCTATAATCCCATGTATATAAATTGTACCAATTTATGCCCCAAATCAATTACATGATTACAAATCAATTTATGCCCAATTACATATTATTCAATTTTCCCAAACTTTTCCCAATCATTCCAACGTTATTTGTATACAAACCTCAACGCAATATGTTAGGCTCGAAGTTAGCCTAATCTCATAAAGAAAAAGGAAAAGAAGAAGGGAAGAGAACCGTGACACCAAAATTGGCATAAAATAAGCATATGAAACATGAACTGATATAGAACAATAAAATAGATCCAACAGGCATATGATAACAGTAATTTGGGTATGAATCTGAAAGATAAGAAATCTACAAAACTTGTTATGATTCGTCTTACTTACAGGCATGTTCATTAAATCCAATTTACAATCCTATCACAATTACTTTTTAATTATATGTGAAAGTAACATAGATTCACAACGACAGGATTTAGGACAGAGGATATATCTGAATTCTGATTTCAAAATTTGATTAGCTAAACCGTTGCTGTAGAATTTTATTCTTATCTTCCAATTTGAATACTCTTATTCTAATTTGCTTTGGTGGAGAAGAAAGGCTAGGTTAATTTAGATTTAAGCAGCATGGAGGTAACATAGATTAGTGTAATGAAATTAGGTTTAGGTGTCTATTTATAGGAGTACTAGGTGTATTAGGACCTTTAGATTAGAATTGGAACCATCTGAACCATCCAAACAAAAAACCACGTCATCCAGCCAATCCCAGAAGGACACATCAGCCCTAGACCACCAAAACACGTCGACCAGATCTGGACAGATAGGGGTCGACACCCCTAAAAGGGGGTCGACACCCCTTATGGGGGTTCGACACCTATGTCGACACCCCCTTGGGGGGTCGACACCCATGAGCGAGAATTTTCCAGCTCAACCCTTTTCGCTGATTTCAAATTTTGAATTCGTTTTTGATTTTAATTATTATTTAAATAAATTCTATTTTAAACTGAAATTTTCTAAGCTTCATAACTTCTTCATATGATATCCGATTTACGCAAACTTGGATCTATTCCAAGCAAAATTCCGAGATGAACACAATGGCTCAGCCTGTTTCCCTTAATTCTTCTTATAAAAATTAAGTAATCTTTAATTATCTCTTATGTCATGTTTTAAAATTACGGGGTGTTACAGTAAAGAACTTGATAAAAACGGGAATAGAAATAAAAATGAATAAATGCGCAAGTATTTGAAAATAGAAAAAAAAATGCACACATTGATTATTCATTCAAAATTATGACGCACATTAAAATAGGAAACCTAAGAATAACATTGAAGGCAACGTTCAAAGAAAATTTATGTGCATATTAAATATGCTTTGAATTTGAAATTAATGGAAAAATAAATGTAAATAAATAAATTTAAAATTTTAAGAAAATTATAACGTTAAGCAAAGAATAAACGAAAGAGTTAATCATGCAGTTAACTGACCAATACACATTTTCAAAAACATTTCTGGGTTGTCGTATCTTTGGAGTGGATCGACCTATGTGTCGACCCACCAAGGAGCCCCATATTCCGACACAACAAGGGTCTGGGTCAACTCATATGAGCCAAGTGACGTGTCTTGGTGTATTTTTGACGGTTCTGATGTATTCTCCATGAATCTAACGAATGTGATTCTTTTGAGCAGTTATAAATAAAACGGCAGGGCCTAGCCTCCAAACCCTTTATAAAATATTTATATTAGTTTTAGGGTCTTCGATTCGAGTTTTGGAGATGAAAGATTGTAGATTAAGCTATAGATGCTCAGATATCTGTAAAGACTCGTAACTTCCCCGTAAAGGAAAGAGCGGATAGTTCGAGAACAAGCCACAACAGAACGCAGACGGAAGAACATTTCATTGTATATTACAACAATGCACCAGATTACAAGAATATACAGAGTATAAATGAATATTACACAGAAATATCAGAGATTACAATACATTGTATAGCAGCGGAAAATAATACAATACACAACTAGAAGAGATATACGGATACAAAGCTTTCCGGATATCATTCCAGCTGTAAACCAGGATCCTGTGAATATAAATCTTCAAAACCAAAACTACTAGCTGCCCGTGTCGAAATAAGGGCACCCAGAGTTTAGGTTAAAACAATAAACTCCAGGTCAGTCATGTGACTGGTGTGAGAACTAAAACAGTTATTAATCTTTGTTTTTAAAGTTAGGTAAATCAAGGGACCACGCCGTATAACACGGAACGGGTTTCCTCCCAAGAATACCGGTGCATAAAACAAACAGCGCAATGCTAAATAGAGAAAAATGAAGCTATTATAAGACCCAGGTCCTATCACACAATGCAACGCAAGCCGGGGGATAGGGTTTTTACCTTATAATAGCCAAGAATGCTTGATACGTTTAACAGAAATCATTTGATACTATTATAAGTGTATAGTGTATAAAACAACTTCAAATCATAAGTATCAATCATAGGCGGCATGAATGCCCCATACCACTATGTCGCCATATATAGGTTATACAATCAAAATCGCAAAGTCACGTATTTGGAAATTGGATTTCCATCTATGAACCGAGGCCAGGGATCGTCCTCAACCGATTCGAGACTCTCTAGCCCGAGCCTCAGGAACAGCCGCAACTGCCCCATGGAGCGACAGGGCCGGTCCACCGATGTGGATTATAGTGCCTGAACAATACGTTTCCCCGCCCTTTGGGGCGTAAATGAGCCAACGAATGACTCCATCGGACCCGGATCGTCCGATCAAACCGAGGCGCCTCGCAACAGCAACAACCACACAGGTGAAAAATATATAAATGTCAGGGCTGGTAGGTCACTGACACCACCCTAGCTAGAAAGAAACGCATGCCCTCCCTGAGGTCCTCTCCCGTTTTTGGTTCACAACCTGGGTGCGAAACTCGCGAAGTAAACGTTACACAAAGCTACGCCACAAAGGCCGTGCTTCGATCATCAACCACAAGACTTTGCTTTTCAACAGAAGCCTTGATCATTTGCATCTTAGCATGCCACACAGGCAATTCATTCCATGCGTTTGATATCCATCAATATATAACCCCTGAGCTCGTACGTCTCAGAGAAGGGCGTTAAGCAAGAGAATAAATTTTCCGCCGCCAAACAGATATATATTTAATAGAGATCAATCACACGGACTAAAATCCAATGTCAGACACACAATCCATTTGCAAGTCCATTCTGGGTCTGAACGAAACCGGAGGCACCTAGTACCCCGCATATCCATCGATCTCCAAGTACGTCTGGACGGTCACCAACTGTTTCCATCTTCTTGGGTGTACAGCCCAATCAAGATCATCAGTAATCACCCAAACGACGTGAAGACTTCCGGTCTTCGACCACCGTCTTCATCTTCGACTTATCGTCGTATCAGTTATTCAGGATGGGATAAACCCGGTCTTCCCGAATAACTCACGTATATTTTAAATAAGTGTTACACAAACACAACATACGCTTCATTCCAATTCATCAGTCACTAACCGTACATTAATCAAGAGAATAATTCCCCAAATATTAACCCCGAAGGCCGAAACCAACATCAGATCAATATCCAGAAAACCATTCTGCTTGGCTAACCGGCAGTTAGTTTCTAAATTTCACATTCATAGGGAAAGGTTCCCATTAATTTTATCCAAGATAAATTCTTTGAATTTATTATTTAATCATCTTTTGAATTTCGATTCAACTAGTCGGGATTAACGAACCTTACCGAAGTAATCATTGGTTTTAATTTCCCAATCCCAACCTATTCATCCCATGAAGTAAAACTGGTAGTACTTCATATCTAACACCACGGTGTTATCGGTAAATTCAATTACCATTTCACGTTCAAATCTAATTAAAGATTTAACTATCGCCTGGAGCAACACTGGTGATACTCCATTCTCGGTCATTTCAATCTAATTAAAGATTCATCAAAACTCCACTTAGTTTTAATCGTTAACTGGGTTAAAGAATCAGTGTCATTTAAAACACGGTTCACGATAAACCCAAAATCACATTCCATTAATTATCGGGTTAAAGAACGAGTGTTATTTAAAACGCTGTTCACGATAAACCCAAAAATCAATATAAATTCTATTCCAATTAAATATTATTTAATTGGTACTCTTCATTAAATCTAAATAAAAAGATTTAATCTTTTCTCAACTGGGTTCAAGAACAGTGTTAATGAAGACACCATTCACGACAAACCCAAATCACATCTGATATTCAATACAAGGCTCCGAATAGAAAATATATCGGCTTATATTCAACATCAAATTCTACGATTAACAAATGTCGTATTGGAGATAACGATATAAATATATCTTTCAAATTTCCATAACAACCTCTGTATAATCACGAATTCCAACATCGAAATATTCCGAAGACAATTTCGATTCAAATCCATTCCAACGCGATCATTGGAAATTCTGGTCATTTTCAAAACCATTTCAAATTCAATTTATTTATTTAAAAATAAATAGAATTCTAATTCTAGTTCAAAACTAGTTCATTTCGATAAAAATCTTTTTTTATCTTTATAAATATGGAGTATTTCATCCCAATTCTTTCTAAATCATTTCTTATGATTTTACACCAATTATTACTATTTTTAATAATTTTATCAAGGCCCGTACAGTCGATTTCCATCAACGGCCATCGAACTGCACTTACAGCGACCTTTTTCAAATTTGATTTGGACATAATTCCAAATCCAACCGTTTGATTTCTAATTTCTAATATTCCTTAGAAAGCTCTTTTCGATACGAACCCAACGGTTCCGGTTTCAGGAGAATCCGACGGTCGGATCTCCCGTAATGTCCGTTTGAAATAAATGGTCGAAATTCACGAACTGCCGCGGTGCGGCGCGTTCTATTCAGGCCATTATATTATATATATATATAATATATATTTCGTTGATTTCTATTTAAACGAATTATATAGATAGTTTTAAATTCGTTTCAAAAACAATTTCAACTTCCATTTCAATTCAAATCAAAATTGAATTCTTCTTTATAAATTCGTTTTAAAATTCATTTCTATTCAATTCAAATTTCAATTCATTTCAATTCGCTTTCAATTCAATTTGACTTCGTTTTCAATTTAATTCATTTCCAAAGTCGTTTTCGATTCGATTCAATTCCAAAGTCGTTTTCTATTCGATTCAATTCAAATTGGTTTTCTATTCGATTCAATTCAAATTGGTTTTCTATTCGAATCAAATTCGTTATATATTCAATTGAAATCACATTCGTTTTCTATTCAATTCATTTCGAAATCTTTTTCAATTCAATTCATTTCGAAATCATTTTCAATTCAATTCATTTCGAAATCGTTTTCAATTCAATTCATTTCGAAATCGTTATATATTCAATTCATTTTGAAATCGTTATATATTCAATTCATTTTAAAATGAATAAAATCGATATAAATATCGTTCACGTCAAAATGGCGTCAATCTAATCAACACGGCTTCATATATTCCTTTACTCTATTCAACAAATGAATATTTATTTTTGTCAACACACGACTAATCTCAACGAATGAGTACTGTCCCCGTGTGACTATTTTTGTTAAATTATTTCGTTCAACACATGACTAATCTCAACGGATGAGTACTGTCCACGTGTGACTATTTTTGTTAAATTATTTCGTTCAACACATGACCAATCTCAACAGATGAGTACGGTCAACACATGAACTTTTATTTTATAGTGACAAAGGTATAAATTTTATTGTTAAAATATTTCGTTCAACACATGACTAATCTCAACGGATGAGTACAGTCAACACATGAACTTTTATTTTCTAAAATTCTTTATTTTCTAAATTGGAATGAGGCCCAATCAATTACCATATAAAGTTAATTATATGGATTTTCATACAACACATGTATATAATAGCATTGAAAAATAATCAACCATCAACCAAAGTGCACTACACTGTATAAGCATCAAATATAGATATCTAACGCTTATAACAGCCTGTCAATCAATCGATCGACATATTTAATCAATCAGGATGAGTGAACTTCATATTTCATCCCAACACCCGTGTGGGGTTTCAAACAATCAAACACAGATTTTATTTGTGCAGTTGGGCGATGTGTAAAATTTATCGACCCAATCAATGTCAGTCAAATCAGTGTACATAAACAAACCGTCTGGTTTGTAAATGAATATTTTATTTTATTTACTTTCACGTTAAAAAATATATTTTTAACGATAAAATATCTTATTTCAACACATGAATTTCTGTTCAGTTCATTCTTTAAATAAAATGATATTTTTATTTTTCTAACATATTTTAGAAAATTTCGACGGCATAACGGCACGATACTAGAAACAGGACGAGGCCTAGCCTTATCCCAGGTCTAGTGAAGGCCCACGCCATTCACACATCAATCAAAATCACCAAACAACCAAATTCAAATCAGATCATCTAACTAATCTATGCAACCAAACAAACAAGTCCATGGTCTGTGGACGATTGTGTCGGGTGCTACTAAACACCGTCTGCATCCTAGTATATATGTATAAATAGAAAAAGAAATTGAAACGTGAGAAATTCTCACAGAAAGCTATCCAAACATCTTGACTCTTCTTTGATAAAAATCTTCATCGTTATCGCCTTTTTGTCATCTTCGTTGCCCGTATTCTCTACATATGTAAAAATCGAATTTTTACTTCGCTATTCAATATATAAAAATCGAATTTTTACTATTCTATTCAATATATAAAAATCGAATTTTTTACAACGCTACTATATAGATAAAAATTATATTTATCTCGAAGTAAAAATCATATTTTTACATCTCTAATTATCTCAAAATATCGCCTTTTCCTATCTAAAAATATCGTCTTCTAATATCTAAAAATATCATCTTTTCAAAATCAATCTTTATTTTGCTACACATATAAAGATGCTATTTTTAATATTCCTATCGTATAAAAATTATATTTTTACTTCTCTACATAAACCAAAATCATATTTTACATCTTTTATATAGTAAAGATTATATTTTTAATACTTTAAAAATATAAAAATCATATTTTTAATACTTTAAAAATATAAAAATCATATTTTTCTCTTCATAAAAATTATAGCTTTCTTAAAATAAAAATCACTCCTTTCTCCATTTAAAAATCTCGTCTTTTCTATTTTCAAAATCTAATCTTTTCTATTTTCAAAATCTAATCTTTTCTATTTTCAAAATCTAATCTTTTCTATTTTCAAAATCTAATCTTTTCTATTTTCAAAATCTAATCTTTTCTATTTACTAGGAAAAATCATTTCTTTCCTCGCTATTCTAATCAAGTAAAAATCATATTTTGTACAATGCTAAATATAAAATCAATACACTTTAACATGTAAAAACTCATATTTTTATTTGCAAAAATTTAATTAAACAAAACAAAATAAAACAAAATAAAAGCTTAAATTGTTTAAGGAGTAACGGGGGGGGGGTTCTGCACGTGGATCGGATTTCGAAGGAGAGGGGGGGCGTTGCGCTCTGAGGTGGAGCTGGTGGAGGAGGGGAGTTCGTCGAAGTGGAGGGGGCCGATCGCTGGTGGTAGCTGGGCGTTGGAGGCCTCGCGGGTGTAGGGTTTGGGGGAGGGGGTTCGATGTCGCGAGAAGGGTCGGAGGGTGGAGAGAGAAGGCGGAGGGAGGTAGCGCTGACGAGGTCGGAGGGGGAGGGCCCGGTTGAGGCGTGCGATGGCCAGAGGCTTGGGCGTCGCGCCCCTTTCCGTCTTCGTCTTCTTCTTTTTTTTTCCTTTTTGATTTCTGTTTTGAACGTGGGGGGGGGGCAGAGTTAAAGGGGGGGAAAGAGATATATTTTTTTTTAATTTTTTTTAATTATTTTATTTGTAAAAAGTGGACTTTTACATAAGACCTCGAAACGAGGCCCACCGCCTGTCGTCCATAGCGTTTTACCCCCATTCTGAACACAATGGGATATGTATCGCAAGCTGATTTGATCGTTTCGATTAGTTTCCGTTGAATTTACATTTAAATCACTATATTGAATTTTAAACGTACATTTCAAATTACCGGGGTCGCATACGAACTTTAAAAATTCCAGAAAAATATTTTCTAGCTTCGTATTGACGATACGGTCCTAACAAAACTAGTTTCGTCGAATTCTGAGACCGTTGGAAAAATGGCCAATTTCCAGTCGATTAAAATCAACTGAAATTGGTCAAACGCGTTTTCCTTTGCCACGCTCACATATTGATTCGAAAAATTATGAAATTTGAAACCTAGCAATAACTTTACATCACGGATCCAACAAAAGTGGTTTCGTCGAAATCCGAGGTCGCTTGCAAAATTTCCATTTTAAGGGCCTGAATTCCATAGCGACTATTCAGAATTTTCAACTGGACATATCTTTTGATTCCCGCTATGAAATTTCGATTTTTCGGATTCGTTGGAAAGGTATTCTCAATTAGATCCTAATGTTTTTGGTTTCACTAAAATCTAGATTGTTTTGCACCCGGTACATTCAATTGAAGTTTGAAATCGAATTATCGAACTACCGCGCCATTTTCAATTCTGTTTATAATTATATAAAAATATTTATATTCTAACGACGACGTGTAAATTATAGACGTTCGAATTATATTCAAAATAAATTTCTCGTCGATATTTATTTAAAATATCTATTTTAAATATTCAAAATTCGCTAAAATTGCCAAAATAAAAAATTTAAACTGGCCCAGATTTTCGGGTTGTTACAATCTCCCCCACTTAAAACTTTTCGTCCCCGAAAAGGAACAAAGTCGAAAGTGGTTTGATTATTCAGCTCTACGTTCGATCTGGCTTCCATTCTCTAACTTTTCAGTTTCTGAGAATTTTCAAATTTTCAAAAATTTGGCTAACACCCTAAATTTTCGAAAAATTTCGCCATAACCTCCCCTGCACCGGGAGCATCGGGGAATTTCAAATAGCTTCCCCGGTCCTTCTAATCTCAAAAAGAAAAAGAAAAAGCCAAGCGGCTAGCCAATAGGCTCATAAAATCATCATCACCCAAACAAAACAATAAATTATGTAGTAAACATGTACCTATTTGTCGGGCAAACAAATTTTATTCTCTGCTCTAGCCTCCTTGCTATGACCTGTTCAATGCAAGTATATGTATATGCAAGCAAATGCGACCAATTTTCAATAATATTCAAAATTTGATGCAATTAGGCATAATGGTTCAAAATTATCAAACAAATAAACAACAACACAAACATCAATCAATTAGTGGATTAGAGTTTCAAATTCATAATTTTGATACATATACAAAAAATCATGTTTTTGATGCCAATTCACAACAATGTGTTTTAACTATATAAGTTTTGGTTCTCACACCAGCCTAATGGAAATATATAGATATCACACCTTCGTCACTCGAATATGAATACTAATGACGACTAGTCAATCATCAGAATCATCTTCGAGCCACTAGAGTATGATTCTATATCCATCCAGTATATTAAAACTTCGAATATACGTTTATGACGCGTATATGCAAAATCTTTATATACTCGATTGTCCATATTCAAAATAAATAAATAATCAAATACGTATAAAATGGTTTAAATTTTCAAAACAAAATTGTTTTCATTTGTAAAGTATACTCTTCACACTCGTTCTAGGACACTACTGATCCTATCTCTAACGAGTCATTCTAATTGGATATTACTAATCCAATATCTGATGAATTCTTTCGTATGGTTCTAATGTGTCTTGTTCTCTAGCTTTGTAAACCAAGGATCTGATACCAAATGTAAAGACCCGTAACTTCCCCGTAAAGGAAAGAGCGGATAGTTCGAGAACAAGCCACAACAGAAAGCAGACGGAAGAACATTTCATTGTATATTACAATAATGCACCAGATTACAAGAATATACAGAGTATAAATGAATATTACACAGAAATATCAGAGATTACAATACATTGTATAGCAGCGAAAAATAATACAATACACAACTAGAAGAGATATACGGATACAAAGCTTTCCGGATATCATTCCAGCTGTAAACCAGGATCCTGTGAATATAAATCTGCAAAACCAAAACTACTAGCTGCCTGTGTCGAAATAAGGGCACCCAGAGTTTAGGTTAAAAAAATAAACTCCAGGTCAGTCATGTGACTGGTGTGAGAACTAAAACAGTTATTAATCTTTGTTTTTAAAGTTAGGTAAATCAAGGGACCACGCCGTATAACACGGAACGGGTTTCCTCCCAAGAATACCAGTGCATAAAACAAACAGCGCAATGCTAAATAGAGAAAAATGAAGCTATTATAAGACCCAGGTCCTATCACACAATGCAACGCAAGCCGGGGGATAGGGTTTTTACCTTATAATAGCCAAGAATGCTTGATACGTTTAACAGAAATCATTTGATACTATTATAAGTGTATAGTGTATAAAACAACTTCAAATCATAAGTATCAATCATAGGCGGCATGAATGCCCCATACCACTATGTCGCCATATATAGGTTATACAATCAAAATCGCAAAGTCACGTATTTGGAAATTGGATTTCCATCTATGAACCGAGGCCAGGGATCGTCCTCAACCGATTCGAGACTCTCTAGCCCAAGCCTCAGGAACAGCCGCAACTGCCCCATGGAGCGACAGGGCCGGTCCACCGATGTGGATTATAGTGCCTGAACAATACGTTTCCCCTCCCTTTGGGGCGTAAATGAGCCAACGAATGACTCCATCGGACCCGGATCGTCCGATCAAACCGAGGCGCCTCGCAACAGCAACAACCACACAGGTGAAAAATATATAAATGTCAGGGCTGGTAGGTCACTGACACCACCCTAGCTAGAAAGAAACGCATGCCCTCCCTGAGGTCCTCTCCCGTTTTTGGTTCACAACCGGGATGCGAAACTCGCGAAGTAAATGTTACACAAAGCTACGCCACAAAGGCCGTGCTTCGATCATCAACCACAAGACTTTGCTTTTCAACAGAAGCCTTGATCATTTGCATCTTAGCATGCCACACAGGCAATTCATTCCATGCGTTTGATATCCATCAATATATAACCCCTGAGCTCATACGTCTCAGAGAAGGGCGTTAAGCAAGAGAATAAATTTTCCGCCGCCAAACTGATATATATTTAATAGAGATCAATCACACGGACTAAAATCCAATGTCAGACACACAGTCCATTTGCAAGTCCGTTTTGGGTCTGAACGAAACCGGAGGCACCTAGTACCCCGCATATCCATCGATCTCCAAGTACGTCTGGACGGTCACCAACTGTTTCCATCTTCTTGGGTGTACAGCCCAATCAAGATCATCAGTAATCACCCAAACGACGTGAAGACTTCCGGTCTTCGACCACCGTCTTCATCTTCGACTTATCGTCGTATCAGTTATTCAGGATGGGATAAACCCGGTCTTCCCGAATAACTCACGTATATTTTAAATAAGTGTTACACAAACACAACATACGCCTCATTCCAATTCATCAGTCACTAACCGTACATTAATCAAGAGAATAATTCCCCAAATATTAACCCCGAAGGCCGAAACCAACATCAGATCAATATCCAGAAAACCATTCTGCTTGGCTAACCGGCAGTTAGTTTCTAAATTTCACATTCATAGGGAAAGGTTCCCATTAATTTTATCCAAGATAAATTCCTTGAATTTATTCTTTAATCATCTTTTGAATTTCGATTCAACTAGTCGGGATTAACGAACCTTACCGAAGTAATCATTGGTTTTAATTTCCCAATCCCAACCTATTCATCCCATGAAGTAAAACTGGTAGTACTTCATATCTAACACCACGGTGTTATCAGTAAATTCAATTACCATTTAACGTTCAAATCTAATTAAAGATTTAACTATCGCCTGGAGCAAAACTGGTGATACTCCATTCTCGGTCATTTCAATCTAATTAAAGATTCATCAAAACTCCACTTAGTTTTAATCGTTAACTGGGTTAAAGAATCAGTGTCATTTAAAACACGGTTCACGATAAACCCAAAATCACATTCCATTAATTATCGGGTTAAAGAACGAGTGTTATTTAAAACGCTGTTCACGATAAACCCAAAAATCAATATCAATTCTATTCCAATTAAATATTATTTAATTGGTACTCTTCATTAAATCTAAATAAAAAGATTTAATCTTTTCTCAACTGGGTTCAAGAACAGTGTTAATGAAGACACCATTCACGACAAACCCAAATCACATTTGATATTCAATACAAGGCTCCGAATAGAAAATATATCGGCTTATATTCAATATCAAATTCTACGATTAACAAATGTCGTATTGGAGATAACGATATAAATATATCTTTCAAATTTCCATAACAACCTCTGTATAATCACGAATTCCAACATCGAAATATTCCGAAGACAATTTCGATTCAAATCCATTCCAACGCGATCATTGGAAATTCTGGTCATTTTCAAAACCATTTCAAATTCAATTTATTTATTTAAAAATAAATAGAATTCTAATTCTAGTTCAAAACTAGTTCATTTCGATAAAAATCTATTTTTATCTTTATAAATATGGAGTATTTCATCCCAATTCTTTCTAAATCATTTCTTATGATTTTACACCAATTATTACTATTTTTAATAATTTTATCAAGGCCCGTACAGTCGATTTCCATCAACGGCCATCGAACTGCACTTACAACGACCTTTTTCAAATTTGATTTGGACATAATTCCAAATCCAACCATTATATTTCTAATTTCTAATATTCCTTAGAAAGCTCTTTTCAATACGAACCCAACGGTTCCGGTTTCAGGAGAATCCGACGGTCGGATCTCCCGTAATGTCCGTTTGAAATAAATGGTCGAAATTCACGAACTGCCGCGGCGCGGCGCGTTCTATTCAGGCCATTATATTATATATATAATATATATTTCGTCGATTTCTATTTAAACGAATTATATAGATAGTTTTAAATTCATTTCAAAAACAATTTCAACTTCCATTTCAATTCAAATCAAAATTGAATTCTTCTTTATAAATTCGTTTTAAAATTCATTTCTATTCAATTCAAATTTCAATTCAATTTGAATTCATTTCAATTCGCTTTCAATTCAATTTGAATTCGTTTTCAATTTAATTCATTTCCAAAGTCGTTTTCTATTCGATTCAATTCCAAAGTCGTTTTCTATTCAATTCAATTCAAATTGGTTTTCTATTCGATTCAATTCAAATTGGTTTTCTATTCGAATCAAATTAGTTATATATTCAATTGAAATCACATTCGTTTTCTATTCAATTCATTTCGAAATCGTTTTCAATTCAATTCATTTCGAAATCGTTTTCAATTCAATTTATTTCGAAATCGTTTTCAATTCAATTCATTTCGAAATCGTTATATATTCAATTCATTTCGAAATCGTTATATATTCAATTCATTTTAAAATGAATAAAATCGATATAAATATCGTTCACGTCAAAATGGCGTCAATCTAATCAACACGGCTTCATATATTCCTTTACTCTATTCAACAAATGAATATTTATTTTTGTCAACACACGACTAATCTCAACGAATGAGTACTGTCCACGTGTGACTATTTTTGTTAAATTATTTCGTTCAACACATGACTAATCTCAACGGATGAGTACTGTCCACGTGTGACTATTTTTGTTAAATTATTTCGTTCAACACATGACCAATCTCAACAGATGAGTACGGTCAACACATGAACTTTTATTTTATAGTGACAAAGGTATAAATTTTATTGTTAAAATATTTCGTTCAACACATGACTAATCTCAACGGATGAGTACAGTCAACACATGAACTTTTATTTTCTAAAATTCTTTATTTTCTAAATTGGAATGAGGCCCAATCAATTACCATATAAAGTTAATTATATGGATTTTCATACAACACATGTATATAATAGCATTGAAAAATAATCAACCATCAACCAAAGTGCATTACACTGTATAAGCATCAAATATAGATATCTAACGCTTATAACAGCCTGTCAATCAATCGATCGACATATTTAATCAATCAGGATGAGTGAACTTCATATTTCATCCCAACACCCGTGTGGGGTTTCAAACAATCAAACACAGATTTTATTTGTGCAGTTGGGCGATGTGTAAAATTTATCGACCCAATCAATGTCAGTCAAATCAGTGTACATAAACAAACCGTCTGGTTTGTAAATGAATATTTTATTTTATTTACTTGCACGTTAAAAATTATATTTTTAACGATAAAATATCTTATTTCAACACATGAATTTCTGTTCAGTTCATTCTTTAAATAAAATGATATTTTTATTTTTCTAACATATTTTAGAAAATTTCGGCGGCATAACGGCACGATACTAGAAACGGGACGAGGCCTAGCCTTATCCCCGGTCTAGTGAAGGCCCACGCCATTCACACATCAATCAAAATCACCAAACAACCAAATTCAAATCAGATCATCTAACTAATCTATGCAACCAAACAAACAAGTCCATGGTCTGTGGACGATTGTGTCGGGTGCTACTAAACACCGTCTGCATCCTAGTATATATGTATAAATAGAAAAAGAAATTGAAAGGTGAGAAATTCTCACAGAAAGCTATCCAAACATCTTGACTCTTCTTTGATAAAAATCTTCATCGTTATCGCCTTTTTGTCATCTTCGTTGCCCGTATTCTCTACATATGTAAAAATCGAATTTTTACTTCGCTATTCAATATATAAAAATCGAATTTTTACTATGCTATTCAATATATAAAAATCGAATTTTTTACAATGCTGCTATATAGATAAAAATTATATTTTTCTCGAAGTAAAAATCATATTTTTACATCTCTACTTATCTCAAAATATCGCCTTTTCCTATCTAAAAATATCGTCTTTTAATATCTAAAAATATCATCTTTTCAAAATCAATCTTTATTTTGCTACACATATAAAGATGCTATTTTTAATATTCCTATCGTATAAAAATTATATTTTTACTTCTCTACATAAACCAAAATCATATTTTACATCTTTTATATAGTAAAGATTATATTTTTAATACTTTAAAAATATAAAAATCATATTTTTAATACTTTAAAAATATAAAAATCATATTTTTCTCTTCATAAAAATTATAGCTTTCTTAAAATAAAAATCACTCCTTTCTCCATTTAAAAATCTCGTCTTTTCTATTTTCAAAATCTAATCTTTTCTATTTTCAAAATCTAATCTTTTCTATTTTCAAAATCTAATCTTTTCTATTTTCAAAATCTAATCTTTTCTATTTACTAGGAAAAATCATTTCTTTCCTCGCTATTCTAATCAAGTAAAAATCATATTTTGTACAATGCTAAATATAAAATCAATACACTTTAACATGTAAAAACTCAGATTTTTATTTGCAAAAATTTAATTAAACAAAACAAAATAAAAGCTTACATTGTTTAAGGAGTAACGGGGGGGGTTCTGCACGTGGATCGGATTTCGAAGGAGAGGGGGGGCGCTGCGCTCTGAGGTGGAGCTGGTGGAGGAGGGGAGTTCGTCGAAGTGGAGGGGGTCGATCGCTGGTGGTAGCTGGGCGTTGGAGGCCTCGCGGGTGTAGGGTTTTGGGGGGGGGGGGGGGGGTTCGATGTCGCGAGAAGGGTCGGAGGGTGGAGAGAGAAGGCGGAGGGAGGTAGCGCTGACGAGGTCGGAGGGGGAGGGCCCGGTCGAGGCGTGCGATGGCCAGAGGCTTGGGCGTCGCGCCCCTTTCCGTCTTCGTCTTTTTTTTTTCCTTTTTGATTTCTGTTTTGAACGTGGGGGGGGGGCAGAGTTAAAGGGGGGAAAGAGATTTTTTTTAATTTTATTTAATTATTTTATTTGTAAAAAGTGGACTTTTACATACGACCTCGAAACGAGGCCCACCGCCTGTCGTCCATAGCATTTTACCCCCATTCTGAACACAATGGGATATGTATCGCAAGCTGATTTGATCGTTTCGATTAGTTTCCGTTGAATTTACATTTAAATCACTATATTGAATTTTAAACGTACATTTCAAATTACCGGGGTCGCATACGAACTTTAAAAATTCCAGAAAAATATTTTTTAGCTTCGTATTGACGATACGGTCCTAACAAAACTAGTTTCGTCGAATTCTGAGACCGTTGGAAAAATGGCCAATTTCCAGTCGATTAAAATCAACTGAAATTGGTCAAACGCGTTCTCCTTTGCCACGCTCACATATTGATTCGAAAAATTATGAAATTTGAAACCTAGCAATAACTTTACATCACGGATCCAACAAAAGTGGTTTCATCGAAATCCGAGGTCGCTTGCAAAATTTCCATTTTTAAGGGCCTGAATTCCATAGCGACTATTCAGAATTTTCAACTGGACATATCTTTTGATTCCCGCTATGAAATTTCGATTTTTCGGATTCGTTGGAAAGGTATTATCAATTAGATCCTAATGTTTTTGGTTTCACTAAAATCCGGATTGTTTTGGACCCGGTACATTCAGTTGAAGTTTGAAATCGAATTATCGAACTACCGCGCCATTTTCAATTCTATTTATAATTATATAAAAATATTTATATTCTAATGACGACATGTAAATTATAGACGTTCGAATTATATTCAAAATAAATTTCTCGTCGATATTTATTTAAAATATCTATTTTAAATATTCAAAATTCGCTAAAATTGCCAAAATAAAAATTTTAAACTGGCCCAGATTTTCGGGTTGTTACAATATCCCGTCCGTGCGAAATCCTAATTAGAGAAACCACGAATGTCAGATCTAATTCAGATTCAAAATTAGAGAACAATCAAGTGAGTGGATCTAAATTATACTTTCTTATAATAGTATATTATATCATTTGATTCGTGTTAGAATTTATAATATGTTCTCTTCTTTATCTTTTCCCCATTTTTTACGCCGGAGTGTATATAGTTTATGTTGAGTTTTAGTTATGCGCAAATTATACATGTATTTGAAATGTTGGCATATATATAATTCAATTGCATGCCTAATTTATTCTATTGATTATAAATATTTTTGTTTGTTCTTTGGAAAGACATGTTTTAATTGGAACTATGAAAAAAAGAGGATTTGGTAATTATGGGCATGACATAATTAACATTTTGGATAGTAAATTTGCAGTTAAATGGTAAATTGAGAAATTTTAAGTTAAGTGAAATGATTACCTTTCAAATTTAAAATGGAATGAATATAGAAATTCTCGAAATTGAAAAAGTGACATAACTCAATTGTATCAAAATTTACTGTAGTCATGTAAACAGAGGAAAATAAGTTTAAAACGAGTATTAATGTATACCAATTAAAATAGGAAGTTAGAAATAGCCTAGATTGATTGGATAAGAAAAAGAGAATATATTTCCATAGTTTACTTTGAAAAATAAATGTAAAACATAATTGCAAGTTTAAAAATAAATAAGGGCATGGATTAGTGCGAAATAGGGATTTAGCCGTATTGTGCATTATTCAATAACCGAAAAATAATTAAAGAGATGTCTTGCAATTATAGGTTTCTATGGCTATCATTAACTTATCTATGGAAATAGATTTTATACATTTTTGACAACTAATCAATTGGGAATAGATCTAACTTCCTAAGAAGAATAAATTGTAAAGATAGGAGATGAAATGGTAACATAACTAAAAGTGGTTACAAAAAGACAAAGGATTAATGTAAACTTATAATTGAAACATAATAAGTACAGTTCGGAGGAAATAATGTATGAGAAATATTATAACACAAAGGTTATAATTTGAAAAAGTGAAAATAAGAAAGGAACAAAGCTTATTACAAATAAATAGGAAATTGGCAATTAAGTTTAACAAGCCTAAAGATGGTCTAATGTTGGCCTTGCGACAAGATGATTTTATGGTAACCAGTAAAGTTGATTTATGAATAAATAATATTTGATTAAATAGACTAATGAGTATTGTAAATCAATGAAAAAGAGTAAGTGAAATGCATAATGATATATTAGACACAGGGTCTAACTAATATACCTATATGTGTTTTTCTCAGTTCGTAAGGATGAAAAGGCCAATGTGGAAAATCATCGAAGATATCGGAAGACATGGTGTGAGTATGTTCAACTTATTTGACAAGACTGAAAAGAAGTGCAGGACATCTCCGGGATGTGAGGATACTCCGTGATGGTCCTCTATGGTAGCCCTGGGCTGTACCCACAAAGGCATGATTTGTACGGTACCATCCCGTGAGTATCCCTTGGCTGCGTCTATCATTGTGGGAAGCCTAAAGACTGATTGGGATGATTCGACGACTGCCTTAGGGTGGGAGGCTTCATGGTTAGGACCTAACAAAGGATAGTTATAATCCCCCATACTTTTCTAAGCCCGAATTTTGACAAAAATCGAAACTCAAACCCATCCAAGAATGGAGAGTATAAATCTGGTACCTGTAAATAATAAGCGTGAACATAATCAAAGTAAAATAAAACTAACTCATAGCAAAACAAAATAAGATAACTAATACCAACTAAGGCGGCTATCTTGAAGCTCGCCAAATCGATATCGAGCATGAGAGAATGAGAACCAAACCAAACCGAACACTTGCTGAGCCATTCCTTTCCAAGCTAAAACTAAGAGTTTTTAAGAGGAGAAGGGTCGAAAATGTATAACATTGTCTACAATACACAAATATAGCCCGTTTGGTCAGAACCAAAACATATATCTAGGGCTAGTAATTTTAACAAAACCTTGTAAAGATTTATTTACAACGACTAACTACCGTACCCAAAGTAGCATTCACAAAGATAACGATATCACAATACTGAGATAAAACGTTTGCACATAAGTATGAAGCCTTTAAACCACCACTAACCAATAACCAAATACTAAGAGGCGGGCCCCCATTTACTCACTTTTCCATAAAGAAGTTAATTATTCATATACAACAACTTAAGACCTCACTATCAATATAAGATAAGGATGTATCCTTTTGATCACTTATGACCCAAGGTGGACCTATCGATCACTTACTACCTTACTCGGTTGTTTATTCTTCACTAATATAAGTTGGAGGACAGTAGCTATTAAGTCCTACTAATTTAAGGCTTCCATCATTTACGCAAATACACAAAATCCCGCATAAGCGAGAGATAGTAACCAACCACTTAATACCAGGTTTAGGTAGGAGCGTGACACCATTTATGACCCACCTAGCTGACCCTCGTGTTACTATATAGCTGACCTTATTGGATAATCCCCTAGCCACTTAATACTTCCCGCGGGATAGGTAGACACATGGTACCTCATCAACTGTCATTTAATACATAATTCCAAGGCAAACTCTCAACCCAGTCACTTACTACTTAAAGGAAGCGGACCTACGCAAGGATTACTTAACTCGTACCCAATAGCCATTTAATATTTCTTATTTATTGGGAGGCAAGCTAAGAGATCACTTAATACCTTTTTAAGGGTGGATCTAACTACTTAATACCTCTATCCTGAACCAGGCTTACACGTATTAATTATTTCCTTATTAAGGTTTCCCTTTTGGGAAGGAGGCGGGTCCTACAACCATTTAATACCTTGCACTTGAAATAAACCTTATTTTAGGAAATAATCCTCGCTACGCAATTAACTATCATCACGGGTTCCTATGGTTAATGATATCTCACATCAGTTGTACATATATCTGACCGCTGAAAAGTGCAGACTTTTGTCGAATAGGTCAACTAACCTTGCATCGTTAACCTACTAAGTCCAATCCTTATTCTTAATTTTATTAATTATAGATTAACTAGAACAAAATTATGAAAACCTGTTACTTCCTATCCTAGGATGTTAAATTATTTATTTCATTGTTGGACTTCGCATTTACTACTCCAATCAATCCACATTAATTCTATTTATTTATGTCATCTAGATAATCTGCCATTTATGACACTAACGATCATATTTTCCTAAGGCGTTTATTATCCTATTCAATGCCATTTATATAAGTCCTATTTGAATTCTAGTCTAATTTTTGTAACTCCCAAATATTACTACAAATTTAATTCCATTTAATTCTTTTATGAATATATATAAGTATGCAACTTATTTATTCGCTGGTTGGAGTCATAATCGCTATTCCTAAATACCAATTTTAATTGTAACCATTTAGACATATTTATTCTATTCAATTAATTCTCCAAAACGTTCGTGGTTACAGTAGTTGTTACCTTACTTATGACCCTTTTTTATAGCAAATCAAGTTTATTTATTGTTATAACGATCATAATATTATTTCCATTCAATATGGGTTATATTTCCATAGACATACCCATAAAAATGGAAACTATTCAAACACATAACAACATACATTTATTATAATAATGTTACTTACTTAGATTTTGACGGATAAGATAATAATATACATACACAGTTATTTATAGTTTAAACCCATACTTTACGTAGTTACTAATTTTATTTATTTAACATTTATTATCTACTATGTTATATTAAGCGCTGAGCGAAGCAAGGAAATGAAGGGATCACTTCACTTAATAGTGGTTAAGTGGTGCTTAAGCGCTAGATCCATGTACAACCAAATTATGCCTAAAGGCGCTTAAGCAGTGGTTAACTATTATAGGAATAAGTCATCTCTTAATACTACTATACAAGTGCTTAAATTTAAGCGAGGCTCCATTAAGTGCTTGAAAGGCGCGCTTAATCAATAATCACTTAATGTCTTCCGCTTTTTATAAAATTAAGTGACGTAATTGCCAAAATCTCTTAAGCATGCTTTTCATAATGTACTATTTATGCTTTGGTCTAAACTAATGACCAAAACAACACTTTTGTGCTTAATCTTACTTTAAGATTCAAAATCTTAAAAAAAAGGTTATTTACTGTAGTTATTGTATATTTTTTTCCAAACTATTTTAAAAAGGGAAAATTGAAACATTTCAAACCACAAGGAAATGGCTTGGCACTTATGTAAAAAAAATGTTACAAGCACATATAATATACGTGAATTTTCACATCTCTTCTTATTTCAATTATTTATGCTCCTTGTAGATTTCAAATAATATTTTTTATTGCAAAAAGAACAAAAAGGACAAAACTACAATAACCAAGTAAAACCACAACAATATCAAATACAAACAGGATTATTATTATTATTTTAACCAAAACTGCACAATTACAATTCAATACCCAAATCCTATGAATATGGAATAAAACTACAATCTAACAATGGTTTTGGGACAAATTTCTGGATCTAAGGTGTTTACAATTACTATAATAAATCTAAAAACAGTTATGGGCTATATAATGATATTAAATAAAAGGCCTACAAATCCATACCCAGCCTATATACATAATATTTTAGATTTGACAAAATAAACAAATTTGACTACTTTTAGGTGTATAATTCAAATTCAACACAAACTAATTATATAAGTGTATTATAAGAAACATATATTATTTCCCACTCACCTGAAGTCTATCTAAACCTGAATCTGACACAGCTTTTAGGCCTAAAATTCCCAGATGTTACAGATCTATAAGTTGTTTCCAAAGAGGAATTACAAACAAAGATTTAGATTTGTACATCTGAAAGAAAAATAGGAAAAGAAGGAAATTCAATAACATAAATTACCCAAGCGAAGAACCAACTCTTTTTCATAGATCTGAACTAATATCTCCAGTTCTTGTTAATCTAATTTGTATTTTTATATAATTTATGTTTTAGAACAACTTTGACGACTGGAAACGACAGAGCTTCGTTGCTGCCTCCAGAAAATATGAATAAGAGAATGAGGATCTAACCCTTTATCTATAGCGTAGAAATTACCCTAGACTGTAAAATTTAAATTTATAAAGATCTATCCGTTAATATAATATAAATTATATAACAAACCCTAACTGCCACTGTTAGGATTGACCGCCCCGTTCGACCGCTTGGTCGACATCGAAGTTGGGGCAGGGGAAAATATTTATTACTATTTATAAATATATTCTATTTATTTATTTTCTGTCCTTTTTCATATTCCGTCTGATACTTTTTCATACGGACCCCGTTGGCGAAGTTTCAAACATAAAAGCTGACCAAAATTCCATCATGAACGCAAAGATGCAAGTTTCATGGTCAAATTTTATCATTTGAAAACATTTCATTTTTAAAATCTAATTAAATAACTAAATTAATTATCTCCAAAATCTTGGATTGTTGCAATAATAGGTCATTGGACACTTGTCATCATTAGTCGGAGCGTGTGCAGGAAAGACTGGAGCTAGAACCAAGAGGCCAATGATCTTTACTATCGGGACAATGGATGAGGGACCACATGTTTGTTTAGATAGTTTGTTATGAGTGGTCGTTTGGCACTTTGAATTGTCTTTCATTAGTTAGGGATTAGGCTGGGCGGGGCCTAAAAGAGCCACTGGAAGAGACATACCAACTTTTGATATCTGTACTTTGGGCTTATCAAAGCCAATAGTTTTTGGCCTCCCAAGACCATCCTTAACAGATATAGCAAAGCAACCGACTGAGTTCCATGGAAGAACTCAGGTTTTGGGCGCCTCCATGACGCAGCGATAGGATCCTATTCACTTTCGCAACATTGCTTAGTACACTTTCGGGTCATAGTGATGAAGACATAGTGTGTTTTAGTCGCAAGTTCTAGTATGCTTTTGTAGCCTGGAAATGAAGGTCTCGTACATTTTCAGGGTACGATGATAGAGACCACTCGAGGAGAGTACTATGGGGAGTACCTCGATATATTGGGCATGCAGCTATATATATGGTTTATTAGGCAAATTTACCTAGGAGTAGATTGATACAATATATGCATGAAATCGGAAGTGTAATGTGCTATAAACCCAAAATAACTTAATAAAGATAAACCAGTGATAGAATGGTATATGTAGTGTTATTTATGGAAAGTATAATTTGTTCATTCACCAGAACTTTTGTTCTGAACCCCTACTCATAAAAAACTTTCATGTTAGACAGGTGGCAGAGATTATAGCCTAAGATACTTGTTAGACAGTGTCATTATTAGGGTAAGTATTCACTTACTATTAAATCTTATTCATTACATTGTGAGATATTTTATTCTGAACTCTGATATATTATATCTTTTCCTTTCTGCAAGATACCAAACAAACCAACTTGGATTTCGGTGGACTTGAATTTTAGCATTTTTACGAAAAATTCGGACCTGTTGAAATTTGGGTTGTTACAAAAATCCTAAAATGACTTTCAACTTGCATTGATGCCAAAAATGTAAAAGTTATCAAAGTTTTTAAATCATTTTATGGACTAAAGATATATGATAAATTCCAAGAAATACAACACCCCAGAACTCTCGGTAGAAGGCAAAAATTAAAAATTTAGAAAATAGTGATCAAAAAGATATTTAAATTCAGTCTTAAAACAATTTGTAATAAAACCATTAGTATATAGAATTACCTCAACTAGTCCGGTAAAATATAAAATATGATAAACATTACATAGAAAGTAATAAGAAATAAAAATAACAACTCTTATGTTATGCTCGCCTTTCAACGTACAACCATATCACTTGCTACCATGCCCTTCTATAATGGGAGAAAAGGAAGAGAAACGGGTGCGTCCGAAAAAAGTCTGGTAAATAAGTTACATAATTCATATATATAATCGTATGGAATTTCATTTAGAAATACTTTCCCGAACCTATGATAATCTACAAGTGTCCTTGAATTTCTTTTTTTCTTTACAAGAGGTTTTAGCTTAATTCACTTCTACACTAAAACTTGTGATTGCTCATGCCCATGGTTGAATAAGTATGGAGATAATATTCCATTATAGTCAGACTTCTTGAATGTTATTAGTTTTTCTCATTTTTTTGTATAGTTTGTACTATATCACACAGTCTATCTCTGAGACCATATGCTAGTTTAGCCTCATTAGTTGTTACGTGCATGTGCAAAGAACCTATTTTTAAATTTAAATTTAAAGGGTTGCGACCACTATAAAACCAATTGGCTTTTCCCAAAAAAATGCCAATCTATTATTTCTTTTAAAGCTCTTTCCCATATAGGATTATCTTGCGATTCCTCAATGGTACTAAGTTTCCTATATTACAACCAAGTATACATATTCCACAATGATCTTCCTACAATTTCTACTGTAAGACTAAGTGTCTGACAACTGAGAATATCTGAGACACCCCATGCTCCTTAACCTTACCCATATGAGGATGTGTTAAGGTTTATGAAGCACCTAAATATAAAGTAGCAACAAGGACACTATAATTCAAAAGACAGAAATATATAATAAACTGGAAAATTTAAAACATCATTTAATAAAGTAAGTCAAATCACAGTGCTTATTACATTTCATAAATACCAAATAGTCATCAACATAAAACCAAATACATTGTCTCATTTAAAACCATAATATCACAGTACATAAGTAAAACCATCCCACTCAAATGTCAATACAATAACCAAAAAATGGGAAATGAACCAATACATGAGTCTGAAATGAGTCTGAATCCAAGTTGAATAGAAAAGTCAAGAATCACTATTGAGACCCTATACCCTGTGAACCTTGGGAGGGAGGGAAGAAGGAAGAGAGAAGGATAAGACAAACTAGGTTCTAGTAATTTCTAGCATAAGCATGAGTTATGAAAGCATTAGGCAAATAAACAATTTTAAGGACATAAAACATAAGGCACTAAAGACAGTAAAGAAAGTTAATCATGATTAAAGATTGGTTTCTCATTCATATCCACAATTTATGCACCAAATTAACAAGATATCATAATTAGGCTTCACCTAGTTTTTACCCGTCGATCGGCTCCTATAACTATAATGTGATAACCTATGCTAGTTATGGAACTCGGATTATAAATTCTAAACCCATCAACAAAAAGGACATAACTGTTAATCACAGGCATTGCAATGACTTATTTTCCATAATCGATATGACGCTCTCATCGTCCTGCCAAAACACACCTGTACCCACCTCGTTTGGACCTCTTACTAGCGTAGTAAAGCATGCCATCGCCTCTACCTATTGTGAGACCTCCATAGACGATAATTGGGATACTGTCTGATATGGGTCCTGAACCAAATACGCAATTGTCACAAGTTACCACTAGACTTGGTCCCTATTTATTATTCCATTAGGCCACTTAGTTTTCCTAATCAGCCATGCGCTGTTGGAACAGACTTAAACTACAATCTTATTATTTTGTTAGGGCTCTTATTTTCCCTAATCGGCCCTACGCCGCCGTAATGGAGCTACGAACTACTTATTTTCCATAATCAGGCCCTCGTTGTCAGAACGGACTCCTACTATAATTTTGTTATTTTATTAGGCCTCTTATTTTCCCTAATCAGGCCCACGCTGTTTTAATGGACCTACGATCCACTTATTTCCCCAATCAGCCCACATTGTTGGAACGGACTCCACAATCTTAGCTTATTAATTTCATCTTCAGTTTAACTTAAAACAATTTAAGTTTGTTAATTAGCCCCAATATAACCTCAAGTTATAATTCTAGGTGGCATTAAACATTCCAAATAACATTTATCTTTTTATATAACCCCACATTACTTAGCGTCCAACTAAGTTAGTCATATTCCAGTTTACATGTTCTCCAATTACATGTTAAGATATATTCCCAATTTACAATCCAATACTGATAATAATATTTAATCAGTTTTTATATTCCCAATTATCCCTTTTTATTCAATTTAGCATTATTCCATTTTTAATGCAATATTAACAATAAAGGCCTAGGCTCAACGTTAAAAGAATAAGGGAAGCAGTCCTATACTTCTTTATCTTATGCTCATGGTAAAAATTACTGGAACTTGCTAGACATATGTTTAACCTAGTTTTTTCCTCTCTCTCGCTCTCTCTTCCTTTCACCCTCCCCCCCAAAGGTTTTCAGGGCGGAGGATAGCAGCAGTGACTTTTGATCTTTTGATTCAGCTTGGACTCAGAACATTTCTTATTTCATGTATTGCTTCAGTGCTTGCTTTATGACTATTTTAATGACTTATGAGGGAAATGACATTTTTGGTTTTATTCTTGTACTCTGATGATATTCTTTCCACGAGATAGTTTGCTTTATGATAATGATTCCATAATATTTTGAATTGTAATGATGTGACTGATTTGCTAATAAATGTTTTTAAAAAAGTTTCCATTGTGTTTTACATTCTATCTTGTGAATTGTAGTCTATGTGTTGTTACTTCATACCTATTGCACTTCACGAAACTTAATGAATTCTCATATAGCTGACATTAAGGGACGAGGGGTGTCACATTAAGTTTATTAGCAATGTGGTAAGTAAAACAAGCATGTGGTTAAACATTAGATATATGGTCTAATAACGTAATGAAGAGGTGCGTGTGGACCAGTCCGTACGTATTTGGGATGAAGAGATCAATGGGGAAGATCATCATGGGTGTCTGAAGACACGAGGGAAGCACTTCCAGTTTATTCGACGGGACTGGAGGGAAGTGTGGGACTTCTACGGAACATGAGGATACTCTGTGATGGCCCTCTATGATAGGCCTAATGAAGTTGTACCCACATAGGCATGGTCTGTACGGTTCCACTAGATGAGTATGCCTTAGCTGCAACTTGGATGATGGACAACCTATAAACTAATTTGGATGATCGTAGGATGAGTCGGTGGCTGCCTTAAGGAGGGAGGCTTCATGGTCCGGATCCAACAAGGATGATAGGTCGTCGGATACCTGTCATCATTTATCAAGGCTTCATGGTTAGGAACCATCGAAGAGATAGACCTAAATTTGGATATGTGTACTGTAGGCCTAACAAGGTTGTCTTTTACAGGTATGGGTTAATCCCTCGACTGAGTTTCATGGAGAAAACTCAAGGATTAATGCGCCGTTATGGCACAGCATTAGAGGCTTATTCTCTTTCGCAGCATAGCCTAGTATGCTTTTGTAGCGTGACTTTGGAGACATGGTATGTCTTCGTAACATAGTCTAGTACGCTTTCGTAGGGTGGAGATGAAGGTCTAGCACGTTTTTTATAGTATGACGATGGGAACCACTCAAGGAGGGAACTATGGGAAGTACTTAGATATTAGGTTTATAGCTATATATATATATTATTTATTAGGTTAATCTATTGGGGAGTAGATGGGTACGATTTATGCGGGGAAATTAAAAATGTATTACGAAATAAAATCGGATAACTTAATAAATATAAACCAGCAATAGAACGGTATATGTTGTGTTATTTGTCGAAAGTATAATTTATCCATTTAACAAAACTTTTGTTCTGATCCGCTCATCATAACATACCTATAGGTTAGACATGTGGTTGAGATTCTGCAACTTAGAAAAACTTGTCAGATAATTTCATTTTATTGGTGAGTATTTACTTACTATTATATTTTATTCCTTCGGTTGTTAGATTTATATTATGTGCCCAGACATATTTATCTCTGGCTTTCTACATGATACTAAATAAACCAACTCGCGATTCGATAGATATGGATTTTTGAAAAAAAAATTGGTCTGTTGAAATTCAGTTTGTTACAATTGAGTGTCTTCATTTCCTAATTCGTTACTTCGTAAAACATCTTTTTAAGAATGTATATCTTTCAGATACTCTTCAAGTTAATCACGAAATTATTAAACCTCATTCATAAAGTTACTTGGATGGTAATCCATTTTAGTTTAATAGATCTGAATAAATTACACTTATTTTACTTGATATCAATTTTCTGTTCAAATCCGACTATCCTTCGAATAACGGTGTAAACACCTTTTAAATTCTTATGGGTAGTAAAGATTTTGTCCTCGGAATTCAGCACTAAATACAACAAGATCCTCTCTAAGAAATATGATTCATTTATCTTGAGAGAACAAATATTTTATAATTAACTCATTTCCGACATTTCAACCTTATCTATCCCTCATCCAGGTAAAGTCCAGGTAAGATAGGGCATTGATTTATGTTGAACATCTCCTGTAGTTAAACACCAAAATCCGGATCTCAGAAATAGAAAAATCGGAATTTCTC
This sequence comes from Allium sativum, assembly GCA_030737875.1. NCBI lineage: Eukaryota > Viridiplantae > Streptophyta > Magnoliopsida > Asparagales > Amaryllidaceae > Allium > Allium sativum. The sequence continues at coordinate 806,901,196 of CM060922.1, read as the reverse complement.
GTCGACTTATTAGAGACAAAGATTAAATCATTGCTTATCTGATTTAATTCAATCATTAAGATCCTTTTAAACAAGTTATAAAACTTTTAAATCATCTTTAAAACATATGCTTAATCATTTGAAAATATCCATATGAGATTTGGACAAGAATGGTAAAGTTTAAATCTAAATTTCATTATGTTAGACCAAAAAGTGGCTCTAACACCGAATAGACTACAAATCGTAGATAATTATAACTCAAAACAGAATAAAAAGAAGAAAACACGCACGATTTATAGTGGTTCGGCGTTAATGAGCCTACATCCACTTTATATGTTTCCGATTGATCAATTGATTACAAATACAAAATAGATATCCACTCAATCTCACAAACACAATGATATCTCTCTCAATGTCTATCAAATTATGCTCAGTAATTTGGAGTAAATTTGAATAAAATAGAGGGAATATTATAATGGCGGAAGTAGAGTCTCTCAAATGCCAAAAGATCCCAAAAAATGACAAGTCTTAGGCTATTTATAGGCAAAAACTGCTGGCGGGTCACGGGATGACGTGGCGCTCATCCATGAAATCTCGGAGAAATTCGTGAGTGAGTGGAGAGGTAGTTACAGAGGTGGTTCGTGGCACGTGTCATGAGATCCATGTTTCTCTGCTAGTGGGGGATCATGGGTTAGGCCACGTTCTTGTATCAGTTGAATGGCAGGGGATCGAGTCACTACCCCTCGACCCGAGCCGAATGGTGCTTCCTTCGAAGTTGTGTGCTCCCAATCATGCGAGTGGACTATTCAGTGAACCGATGACCTCGACCCGAGTGCCTCGACCCGAACCCTTCAATCTGAAATCTTGGGCATATGAATCACCTTTCCAACTTAATCATGAACACTTAAACTTCACGTGGCTTGGTCACGAAGCTAGCCAACACTTTACCCTATCAAAGTATATCTTATTGGAAATGAGGCGTGCTTCAAAAATAGCAAGTTGTCCATTCTCGAATTGGTGAACATCAACAGTCATGTCCGTCTGTATAGTCGCGATGCTATATGAAATCACATTCCTTGGCTTCTGGAGAAAGTATAAATATGAGATCAAATCTCCAATCATTTTTGCCATGTTTGATGATTTCAATCTTCAGATCAAATTGCGAACGGTTTGTCAGGTAAACCCTTCGACTTTTATCAAATCAAATTGAAGGAACTTGAGTTGCTCAATATATATCTCTATTGATTTTTCTTTTGCGTGTGTGCACATGAATTTTAGCAACTTCTCTTGATTTTTCACATTTTTGCTCCACTTTGGGATATTCTAATCGGATCGGGTCGCGCCGTGCTTAGGCGAGGTGCTACATCACTTAAACCTTGAAGCTTTAGGCCGAGAATTCTTGAGTCACCATCGCGAGCGATCGGTAGGGCTTGTTTTTGTGTAAGCCGCTGCACAGTTGGGCCGAGTACCCATAGTCCGCTGGGTCGAACAGACCCATCTCATCAACTAGAATACGAATGGTCCATCAAAAGGCTATATAAGCCAAATCCGTTCTCTTTTTTACTTTTTGCTTTTCACTGCCGTTAAGTTTATTATCTTCTATTTCGATTAAATAGGTAATAATGAATCAATCATGTTCTATTTCGATTATTGTCTTCGATTTGAACTATAGGTCGAGTTAGATGTTGGTCTTGTCTCAATTTTTCTCGTCCTTCGTAAGCGATCTCATCGTCATCGCCATTGAGGTCGTTGCCAGTGCCTGTGGCGTCAACCATGCTCAGGCGATGGTCAATGGGATGAGTGTTTCTAGATTCGTTGGTGATTTTGTAGAGGAGATACTGATTTGCGGGGTAAAGAGGAGATAATAGGGTCCCTAAGGTTGTGCTTATGCTTACGAGTCGGTCGTGGTTATGGAACGTGAGGTTTTGGTGAGATAGTATACTTCAACGGATGTGGGTCGAGAAGATGGTGGGAGGTAGCATGGGGTCGTGTCGTGCTTCGGCGACTCGAACCAAGTGTGCTCTTCGATCGGGATACGTGAGCGGGCCTAAAGTGCAAGCCCATCCAAGTATGCGACCTACCTTTGATGCACGAACCGAACCTTTCCTGCAAGCGGGCTGAGATGCGCGATCCAATCTGTGTTGCGAGTTGATCCCACATTTACAAGCCATTCTCTGATCACGAGCCATACCCAATATCCGAGTTGAACTTGATGAGTGATCCAATCCTTGGTTGTGAGCCTACTTAATACGCGAGCCACTCCCAACCTTGAGCCGATCACAACTTGTGATTTCAATAATTTCAATAACTTAAATTTATTAAACTTATTAATATGCACCTTGAACAAGACCACTGTAGCTTAAGCTAACTGATGGACAGTTAGGATAGAGCCTATGAACTAATCATTCTGGACTGAGCTAGAACATAACTTAATAGCATATGTTGACAAACTGCATATTTAATCTACTAACTTTTATCTTCTGATTTCAGCATTGCACACATTGTCACACACTAACACACACAAAAACACATGAGGGTCACGGGCAACTGTACTCTAATCCTTGATGTTTATTAATAAGTACAATAACCATGTCTAGTAGACGCTCAACAAGATTATCCGAGAAAAGCACAACTCCATAATCTACTAGTTATTTTAATCCTGATGTACTCCATCAAACTCAAAATGGGAGAATTCTGGCTCAGGATTCGAGGTAGACATTCGCATAGAAGCAACTTCCTCTAGAGGAGAAATATCATTAGATGAAGAGGAGGAATAGGGGAAAACCGGGCTCCTAACGAGTTTCAAAGTGTCATCTTATTAGATGCCCCAAGTGATTCTGTGAAGTCATCCATTGATGAAACAAAACTTAGAAAATATGTTTAAAGCATGAAATCCCATAGGGAGACATCTTAGTCGCTACCAATACCGACAGACCTTACAGCCCCCTAGAAGGATATATGGCCATTAGAAAGATATTGTGGTCCGTGGAATCCAATCCTCCATTCCCACTGGTCATTGTTGAGTGTCTAAGAAGATTTCATATAGCTCATATGCGGCTCCACCCCAATACATATGCTTATTTGTATACTTTGTATGTGGCGTATATGGAGATCTTGGGTACAGACCTCACTTTCGAAGACTTAAACTTCTTTTATCACTTCAATCATCGCTCAAAGGGAACTCTGTCCTTTATTTTCTTCGAATCAGTGCTCAACAAGAAAGTCTTGAATGAAGGTTACAACAATGTAGGAGATATAAAGCCCAAATGTTTTTACATCAAACATCAAGAGGGGTGTGCGAGAAGATGGCTAAAATCCAATAAGCTTTAGACCTCCAGGCATTTTCTTTAATTATATTAACAAGTGTACCAATCATTATATTCTCTTTGGAGTTCCGAATCCCAAGAAGGAACAGGGTCAACTGTACGAAGATCGCTTAAGTCGCTTACTGAATGGAAATCCGGAGTTTCTTGGTGTCAGAAAGTGTTTAGTAGACGAGGTTCTGCACAGGCATCATCTACTTGATATAAGCCAAGACTTCAGTCAAGGAGGCATACCTTATAAATATGTGCCTCTAATTCAAGTTTCAACAGTTCCCGTGGAGGCCGGCAATCTGCCTCTAGCCGAGGGGCAAGTTATAGCTTTGACTGAAAAAGGAGAAAACTCAAAAGGCCAAGAGGTCACAAGTTACGGATAGGAATTGCAAACAGGAGATAAAAAGACCACTGAAGAAAGAAATCCAATCATACTTCCAAGAAGTCCTTTTCCACTGTCGGTCTAAGACGATGAAGCTTTAAACGTTCCCGCTAGGTATGAGCAGCAAGACCTTAATCCGAAAGATGCTTTTGTTACCGAGAGGCAGCCCTCTCCAAATACTCCACCTCTAGTCAAGACTCGCGCTGACAATCCTCAATCGTATGATTCCATACTTAGGAATTTAATCAAGCTTCCTTTGCCTGATGACTTCTACACTTCATAGGATTTCAGGACTGACCCCTTCTTCCCTACTTCTGAGGAGGACTCCTGCGAAAGCTGGGGAAACTATGCAGACAAGCCTAACTCTAGGCTCTGGTCTGTTGGGGGATCACCTAGGATATACGCTACAATTGCACTGCATGTCACAACACTTGTATACTATATTAACCCTAATATATAATGTTTGCTTATGCAATATTGCAGGAGAGATGTCGCATCGTCGTTATTCCCTCAAAGATGCTCATTCAAGTATGCCTAGGTTCGATTCAGATACGGAGTAAGATCGAGGTGATAGCTGTGGGAGGGATAGCAGGAAACACTATGATTCACACGGTCCTTACTGTTCACATTCTCGTTCCCCTCGCAGATCAGATAACAATAAGCATAAGAGCCATCAAGACTAACATGAAGGGATAAGCCACCATCCAAGGCTCCAATTCTCCCGAATGAATCATATCATCGGGAAAGGCTACCACCAAAGCGCTTCGACCCACAAGACAAAACCAAAGTTTCTAACAAAGAGCAAGAAAAGGGCAAGACGGCTCTCGTGCCTACTAGGCGGCGAAATATTGAAATCTCTACAACGAAACCCGTGATACTTGACTCTGAGAATAAGGCTAAGCTGAAGATTTTGAAGAAGCAATTTTCGGATCATCATTTCAGGAATATGCCTTTCGTTCTAGCTCTTGAGCTAGTACCTTCGAAGTGGGCGGACGAAGTTAAGGCTAAAAATGATCTAGTGGATAAACAATATAAGGAAATGCGCAAGTACTCATGAAATCTTTCCAAAATCATCCGAGACTTGTTGTGAGACACATGAAGGAGATGGCTAAGTATGATAAGAAGGCCATAAAGAACACGGAGAAAGAGCTTGAGGATGCACAATCTCAACTTGCCTTAGCACATCGTGACATTGATAATTATAAGAAACAATACAAAGAACTGCAACATTGCTACTATACTGAGCTTGATTCCCATAGCCAAGAGCGTACAGCCTTGAAGAAGCAGATTAAGGATGCTTAGTTAGAAAGTAACGAGGCGAAGTTAACTTGTTCTCGTCTCGAACAGGAAAAAGGTGGAGTTGGCAAGGAAGAACGCTGAACTAGAAGCCAAGCTGGGAGAAGTTGAAGCAAGTGCAGTTCTAGCAGAGGGGAATGTAAATATCGCTCTTAAGTCCGTCGTCGATTCTAATGTGCAACTTGCCAAATCCCAAAAGGAGATAGATGAATATAGTGAGCTCATGATAGAGTTCTTTGCTCAAGTGATCTGATACTGAGACATTTCTTGGATCAAGGACTATCCGATGACCATGGTTGATGTATGGGACCAGATTATTGATTGAGAAAAGCGGCAGCTTAAGGTAGATATATGGACGAGGAAGAACTCATGAGAAAATATTTAAGAGGCAATGAGCTGAAGCACCTAGCTGAATGGCGTAAACTAATTCAAGTGGTCTTGGAGTAGGAGAAATGTCGGATCAAGGTAAAAGAAACTATCAAAGCTGGTATCGGTTCTTCATCTGTCGCCCCTGGGGCTACTAAAACAAAGGGGTATGACCCCAATCATCCAAGACTCCCTAAGGCAGCTTTCCTGTCTTTAATCGCTGCATCGGCCCTTGACACTTCTATTACTCCTACCGACAAATCGTCTAAAGGTATCTCCACCCTTTCGCCTCAGTTTGTTAAAGCTATTGCAGTCTGTCGCCGTATTATAGAGAAAACAATATAAAAGTCCATGTTCTCTACTGAGCTAATAGTTATTGCTTCTCGTTCTTTAGGTGCAAAGCCTATTGAGGAGACCGAAGAGAAGCAATATGAAGTTGCTGACAAAACCCTCGTGCCATCCAGTGCTGAAATTCCCAAGGATGGAGATATGATAGATGCTTTAAAGGACGACAATGACGATGATGGAGGCGAGGGATATGACATTGTTGTTTTGACTGGGGACTCGGGAGAGACTGAAACATGACTTTGGTAGAAATTAAGGCAATGAATGATGAGATTTTGAAAGTCAAGATCAAGGAGGAGACCCTCAATATTGACCCCATCCAGGCAGTACCTTCTGGGCCTAAGATAATCGTCAAGCTTTAAAAGTCGATCACCTCTCAACTAGCGTCCCAATCCTCTGTTTCCCCACAAGATCCTCCTTCAGAAAAGAAGAAGCCGAGGAAACGTATTCTCACTGATGCTGAGAAGGAGGAAAAGGAGAAACAAAAAGCTGCTCGAGAGTCCAAGCCTACTCCCAAATCCAAATGAAGCTATTTGTTTTTAGGTGTTTTGTTTTCCACTAGCCTGCTGTTGTTGTTGCGATTGCGGCCCTCACGCTTTTGATTGGTTCCTTTATGTAAATCTACACTTTTGTAAATAAAGTAGTTTGCTTTCCTGCAATGTCAAATATTTGCAAGCTTGTCGTTTATTTTAGTCAAATGCAGTTGTAATCAAAACATTACTAATCTAAGTAACAAACAATAAATCACATCACAAAGATATCAATCTAGCATCCCTGCAAACAATAATTTTTACAATAAAAAATCATTACTAGGCTAAGTAGTAAACAACAAGGGGGTGTGATATGTGAATGCCTCCAATCAATCTTGAATGAAGTGCCTGGACAGGGATTGTTCGGGATTGATTAGGATCGGCAATTTGATTGTCCCCGGTTCTTCTGTGGGGAGTGAGGGCTCAGCTTCCATTCTTACTCCAATCCTTTAGTGGAGTAAAAACTTATTTTTGCCGGCACTTGCTTTCAGCGCCTTTTTACTCTCCTGTCGTGTGCCCAAGTTAGAGTGTGGTCAAGGCGGTCATTAATTGTGGTGCACCATCACGCCTTTGGGATGTCATCTTCCCATCCTTTATAATCTCTTTCAGATCACGAGAGTTAAAGTTAATCATGCGAATGATCATTCCATTCGCTCTGGCTTTCTTTCTGCACCCTATTTCAAAGGGCGGTATTTCACCTGTTCGAGTGTTGTTTTTGCTCTCGATTTAATTCAAGTCCTGTTTCAAACCAAAAGAAAAATAATAACAGGACATAAAAAATAAATGCAAAAAAAGTAAATGACATGTGATATTTTTATAGTGGTTCGGCCGAGCCACAGCCTACGTCCACTTTGTAATCTTTTCTTTATATCAGTTAGACTGTTCTAGGCAAGTCGGGCCTTTTTACATAGTTTATAAAACAAAAGAATCGATACAATCTTAAGTTAAATAGTGTCGTAAGTGTTGGGAATTCAACGCTCTGGGGACTTCGTCGCCATCTAGGGTCGTTAGCTTGAAAGCTCCTTTGTAAAGTTTCTGCTGAATGGCATATGGCCCTTCCCATTTCGTACCCCGAAAAACGGGGGTTGGGAAGGCGTTTCAAAATCAGGTCTCCAGGTTCAAAGGTCCATGGCCGAACCTTCCTGTTGTAGTACTGCACAACTTGGTGTCTATGCCTCGAAGCGTGTAAGTCTGCTTCATCTCTCTTTTCCTCAACCATGTCCAAGGACTCAAAAAGGAGCGCTTTGTTCGTCATCGGATCGTAATACGTTGTCCTGTGGGAGGGGACTTCCAATTCCACTTGAATGAATGCTTTAGATCCGAATGAAAGTGAGAAGGGGGTATAACCAGTCGCTGATTCATAGGTCGTTCTGTAAGTCCACAATGCTAAAGGAAATTCATCAACCAACATGGATTTCATCTACTTCAATCTCTTCTTTAGAATGGACTTAATGATTTTGTTTACCGCTTTAACTTGTCCATTCGACTATGGGTGAGCTACTGCATTGTATATTTTCTCGATTATGTATTTTTGGCAGAAATCTTTGTGTTCTGTACTGTCGAACTGGGTTCCATTGTCGGTTATGATGGCTTTGGGAATCCCTAATCGGCAAATTATGTTTTTGACATCAAAATTAATCACGCGCTTTGTCGTGATCATAGTTAACGGCTCATCTTTTGCCCATTTGGTAAAGTAATCTATGACCATGATTGCATATTTTGTTCTACCTTTGGTGATTGGTAGGCTTCCAATGATGATTATTCCTCACACAGTGAACGTCCATGGACTCACCACTGACTTAAGTTGACTGAGAGGTGCATTGGGAATCTTCGACAAATTTTTGACACCTATCGCAGCATCGTGAATAATCAGCTGCATCCCAATCTTCGGTAAGCCATAAGTAGCCGTACCGCAATATTTTCTTTACCAACGTCTGGCCTTCGGTGTGGTCCCCACATTCGCCTTCGTGCACCTCGCTCAATACACGTTTGACATCGTCATGGGCTATACACCGGAGTAGGGGTACCGAAAATCCCTATTGGTAAAGGTCGCCCTACATAACATATCTTGATGCTTTACGAACTAAGGCCCGTCTCTCACTTTTTTTCGTCGGGATTGTTCCTTTTTACATGAAGTTCTTTATTGGTGTCATCCATGACTCTCTTTCCAGTTTGATTTCTAGCACTGATCAACTTCCATCTAATCAATGCTTGGAGATTTTAGTACTTCAATTGGTACCATTTCTGTTTCTCCCGGGTTAATGGAGCTGTCTAGCTTGGCCAAACTATCCTCCTTTTGATTCTCTGCTCACGGAATATGGGATATGCTATAACGTTCCATGCCATCTAACAACTCCTCTACCTTTTCTAAGTAAGCAACAAGTCGAGGTCCTTTCGCCTGAAACTCCTTCCGAACCTGACAAACAACAATTTGAGAGTCACAGAAGATGTCCAATGCCGCTACTCTCAACTCTATAGCGAGCTTCATCCCGACAACCAGGGCTTCATATTCGGAATTGTTGTTAATAGCAGAAAATTCCAATCGGAGACCGTAGTAAATCGGTCGTTTTTCAGGAGTTATCAATACAACTCTGGCGCTAGACCGTCGATCATTCCTAGCACCATCTATATATGCTTCCAGGGGATAAGTCCTAATTTCTGTTCTGAGGGGTCAGCCTCTTCATTTAACACATCCTCCTTGGGAATCGTGAATTCAGCAATGAAATCGGCTAACGCTTGCCCCTTATCAATTTTCAAGGTTGGAAGTTTAAGTCGAACTGACTCAGTTCAATATTCCACTTAAGCAATCGTCCAGATGCTTTAGGTCACTGTAGGACCCGTCAAAGCGGTCAATCGGAGTATAAAATGATTGGATGAGCTTGGAAATAATGGCGGAGTTTTCTGGAAGTAATCAATAGGTTATAAGTGAGTTTTTCTATCTTCAGATAGTTGTACTCCACTGCCACCAACTTCTTGCTCACATAATACACCGATCTTTGAACTTTGTCCTCCTCATGTACTAAGGCTGAGCTAATTACATGAGATGATACTGCCAAATATAGGAACAAATCTTCATGGTCCATTGGCTTAGGCAATACCGAAAGTTTTTCTAAAAGATCTATTAGGTTCTGGAAGTCTTCTACACAATCAGGGGTCCACTGGAAGTTGCGCTTTCCTCGTTTTTTCAGGTCCAAGAAAGGAACAAACTTGTCGGTAGCCTTGGAAATAAATCTGCTAAATGATGCGACCTTCCCTGCTAAACTTTGAACATCTTTGATCTTTTTGGCTCTTTAATGTTCTAGATTGCCACAATTTTATCAGGATTAATCTCGATTCCGCGAGAGTTGACTATGAAGCCGAGGAATTTTCCTAATGCAACTTCAAATGAGCACTTCAGAGGTTTTAGCTTCATTCCGTATCATCGGAGGATTTCAAACATCTCTGCCAAGTCCGTTGTGTGATCGGACAATCGCTTGAACTTCAAGCATATCATCCACATAAACTTCCATCATCTTCCTTATTTGATTATAGAACATTCGATTCACTAAGTGTTGGTACGTTGCCCTGATTCTTCAATCCGAAGGGCATCACCACGTAGTAGTACAATCCCAAGTCTGTGATGAAACTGGTGTGTTCCTGATCTGGCACATGCATGGGAATTTGATTGTATCATGAATATGCATCCATGAAATGGAGAGTTCATGTCCCGCCATTGAGTCCACCAATTGGTTAATCCTGGGGAGCGGGAAGCAATCCTGCGGACATGCTTTGTTCAGATCTGAAAAATCAATACATGTGCTCCACTTCCCCTTAGCTTTCGTGATCAGGACGGGGTTTGATATCTAATCAGGATATGTTGAGTCTCTGATGAATCCGTTATCTCTTAACTTCTCCACTTCTTCCTTCAAGGCGAACGACCTCTTTGGCCCCAACATTCGCCTTTTCTGCTTCATAGGAGGATGCTTTGGGTTTATGCTTAGTGAATGACTCATGATTGATGGGGAAATCCAACACATATCAGCGTCGGTCCAAGCGAACACATCCAAGTTTGCTGGCAAAAAGTCTATCAATTCCCTCGTTTGGGAGGGATCTAAATGTGATCTAATTTTCAAGACCTTCGTTGGGTCTTTATCATCGATTGGAATTTCAATTGTTGCTTCATTGGGCGTCGCCTTCCTGCATCCCGGTTCTTCGTCTTCTCTAGGATCGATGTCTTCGGGAAGATTGTCAGGCGACTCCTTTGGCGGTATTCTCTTTACTTGCTATGTTGATCCCTCCTCAATAGGAGGGGAAGTGAAACGACCCGAACTTCCCCGGTAAGGAAAGCCCGGATTGAGTCGAGGACAAGCCATAACAGAACGCAGACGGAAGAACATTTCATTGTTAATTACCACAATTCCATCAGATTACAAGAATATACAGAGTATGAATAAATATTACATAGAAAATATCAGAGATTACAATACATTTAAATAGCAGCGGAAAGTAATACAAAACACAACTAGAAGAGATATACGGATACAAAGCTTTCCGGATATCGTTCCAGCTATCAACCAGGATCCTGTGAATATAAATCTGCAAAACCAAAACTACTAGCTGCCCATGTCAAAATAAGGGCACCCAGAGTTTAGGTTAAAACAATAAACTCCAGGTTAGTCATGGGACTGGTGTGAGAACTAAAACATTTATTAATCTTTATTTTAAAGTTCGGTAAATCAAGGGACCACGCCGTATAACACGGAACGGGTTTCCTCCCAAGAATACCTGTGCATAAAATAAACAGCGTAATGTAAATAAAGATAAATCAAGCTATTATAAGACCCAGTTCCCATCACGCAATGCAACGCAAGCCGGAGGATACGGTTTTTACCTTATAATAGCCAAGAATGCTTGATACGTTTAAAACAAATCATTTGATACTATCATAAGTGCATAGTGTATAAAACAATTTCAATCATAAATATCAATCATAGACGGCATGGGTACCATATATCATGTCGCCATACTAGTTCTACAATTAAAACCGCAAAATCACGTATTTGGAAATTGGATTTCCATCTGTGAACCGAGGCCAGGGATCGTCCTCAACCGATTCAAGACAATCTAGCCCATGTCTAAGGATCAGAACGCATCAACCCTTTGGATCATCAGGGCCGGTCCACCGATGTGGATTATTATGCCTAAACACTACGTTTCCCCGCCCTATGGGGCGTAAATGAGCCAACGAATGACTCCATCGGTCCCGGATCGACCGATATAATCGAGGCGCCTCGCAACAGCAACAACCACATAAGTCAAACTCGTCAGGGCGTGTAAAACCACTGACGCCACTTCTAGCTAGAAGGAAACACATGCCCTCCCTGAGGTCCTTCTCCCATTTCTGGTTCACTACCGGGGTGTGAGGCTCGTGAATCAACGCTACACAAAGCTACGCCACACAGGCCGTGCTTTGATCATCACCATAAGACTTTGCTTTTCAACAGAAGCCTTGATCATTTGCATCTTAGCATGCCACACAGGCAAACCATTCCATGCAACCGATATCAATCAATCACACAAAATGATATCCAATGTCAGACACACAGTCCATTTACAAGTCCGTTCTGGGTCTGAACAAAACCGGAGGCACCTAGTACCCCGCATATCCATCGATCTCCAAGTACGTCTGGACGACCACTAACTGTTTCCTTCTTCTTGGGTGTACAGCCCAATCAAGATCATCAGTAATCACCCAAACGACGTGAAGACCTCCGGTCTTCAACCACCGTCTTCATCTTCGACTCATCGTCGAATCAGTTGTTCAGAATGGGATAAACCCGGTCTTTCTGAATAACTCGCGTATATAATAGACAAGTGTTACACAAACACAACATACGCCTCATTCCAATTCATCAGTCACTAACCGTAAATTAACAAGAGAATAATTCCCCAAATATTAACCCCGAAGGCCGAAACAAACATCAGATCAATATCCAGAAAACCATTCTGCTTAGCTAACCGACAGTTAGTTTCTAAATTTCACATTCTTAGGGAAATGTTCCCATTAATTTTATCAAAGATAAATTCTTTTAAATTTATTCTTCAAACTTCTTTTGAATATCAATTCAAACTAGTCGGGATTAGCGAACCACACCGAAGTAATCATTTATTGTATTTCCCAACCCCAACCTATTTATCCCACAAAGTAAAACTAGTCATACTTCATATCTAACACCACGGTGTTATCGGTAAATTCAATTACCATTTCACGTTCAAATCTAATTAAAGATTTAACTAACGCCTGGAGTAAAACTGTTGATACCTCATTCTCGATCTTTTCAATCTAATTAAAGATTCATTAAAACTCCACTTAGTTTTAATCTGTGCCTGGGTTAAAGAATCAGTGTCATTTAAAACACGGTTCACGATAAACCCAACATCACATCACATTTCAATCAGTCCCTAACCGTAAATTAGCAAGTGAGCAACTCCCTAAGTATTAACCCCGAAGGCCGAAACCAACATCAGATCAATACCTCAGAAACCATTCAACTTAACTAATCTCCAGTTAGTTTCTGATTTTCTTAACTCCTTTGGGTCTAAGAACAGTATTATTAAAGATACCGTTCACGACAACCCAAAATCACATTCCATCAATTTTCGGGTTAAAGAACAAGTGTTATTTAAAATACTGTTCACGATAAACCCAAAAATCAATACCAATTCAATTCCAATTAAATCTTATTTAATTGGTACACTTCATTAAATCTAAATCAAAAGATTTAATCTTTTTCTCCACTGGGTTTAAGAACAGTGTTAATGAAGACACCATTCACGACAAACCCAAATCCCATTTGACAACAAATACAAGGCTCTGAATAGAAAATATACCGGCTTATATTCAATATCAAATTCTACGACCAACAAATATCGTATTGGAAATAACGATATAAATATATCTTTCAAATTTCCATAACAATATCTGTATAATCACCAAATCCAACATCGAAATATTCCAAAGACAATTTCGATTCAAATCCATTCCAATGCAATTATTGGAAATTCTGGTTATTTTCAAAACCATTTCAAATCCAATTTATTTATTTAAAAATAAATAGAATTATAATTCTAGTTCAAAACCAGTTCATTTCGATAAAAATCTATTTTTATCTTTTCAAATATGGAGTTTTTCATCCCAATTCTTCACAAATCATTTCTTATGATTCTACACAAATTATTACTATTTTTAATAATTTTATCAAGGCCCGTACAGTCGATTTCCATCAACGGCCACCGAACTGCACTTACAGCGACCTTTTTCAAATTTGATTTGGACATAATTCCAAAACCAACCGTTAGATTTCAAATTTCTCACATTCGTTAGAAAGCTCTTTTCGATACGAACCCAACGGTTCCGATTTTAGGAGAATCCGACGGTCGGATCTCCCGCAATGTCCATTCGAAGCCAATGGTAGAAATTCGCGAACTGCCGCGGCGCGGCGTGTTCTATTCAGGCCATTATATTATATATATATAATATATATAATATATACTTCGTCGATTTCCTTTCGAAACGAATTTTATAAATCGTTTTAAATTCGTTTTCGAAACAATTTCAACTTCATATTCAATTTCTAATCAAAATTGAATATTCCAATATAAATTCGTTTTAATTTCATTTCAAAACGATTTCAATTCAATTTCAATTTAATTCGAATTCATTTCTATTCAATTCGAATTCATTTCTATTCAATTTCAATTCGAATTCATTTCTATTCAATTTCAATTCGAATTCCATTCTATTCAATTTATCATATTTTGAAATCACTTTCGATATTCATTGAAAAATGAATAAAATTGATATAAAAATCATTCGCGTCAAAATGGCGTCAATCTAATCAACACGGCTTCATATATTTCTATTTTCAAATATTCTATTTCGAATATTTCTATTTCAAATATTTCTATTCAAATATTTCTATTTCAAATATTTCTATTCAAATATTGGAATGAGGCCCAATCAATTACCATATAATGTTAATTATATGGATTTTCTACAACACATGTATAAAATAACAACGATAAATAATCAACCATCATCCAGAGTGCACCACACAACTGCATAAGCATTAAATATAAATAATTAACGCTTACACAGTCTGTCGACCAAGCTATCGACATACAGCTAAATAATTGGGATTAGTGTATGCCAAATATCATCCCAATACCCGTGTGGGGTTCCAACCAATCAAACACAGTTTTTATTTGTGCAGTTGGGCGATGTGTAAAATTTATCGTCCCAATCAACATCAGTCAAATGTGTGTATATAAACAAATCGTCTGATTTGTTTATATATATTCATTTCATTTTATATACACGTTAAAAATTCTATTTTCAACTATAAAATATTTTTAACTATATAAATATTTTATTTCATTTCACATCATATCACACAATCAACTACACATCAAAATCAAACAAACAAGCATACAAGCCGTCCATGGTCTGTGGACGACGGGTGTCGGGTGCTACTAAACACCGTCTGCATCCTAGTATATATTTTAACTAGAAAAATTAAATTAAAGGTGAGAAGTTCTCACCTTTGGGTTCCACTCCGCCATTCTTTATTTTCTGAATTTCTGAACCGTTTGGATTTTCCTGTAATGTCAATGCGATCTGTTTTCACGAAATTTATATTAAAAATCATATTTTTAATATCGCTATATATAATTTTATTTCGCTAAGTAAATAAAGATCATATTTTTCCTTTTCTATTTCATATATAAACCACATTTTTATATTGTTAATTCGCTACAACTCATATAAAGATCTTATTTTTATAATCTTTACCCTACAAAAATTGTATTTTTATTTTTCACATATGATAAAAATCATATTTTTAATACGTACATTATGTAAAAATCATATTTTTAATATCTGTATTATATAAAAATCATATTTTTAATATCTATATTATATAAAAATCATATTTTTATGTTACCATCTTTTTATGGTTACTTTCATGTTTCATCCCAATTCTTTCCTTATTTAAAAATGTGAGCTTTCTTTATTTAAAAATATAAACTTTCTTTATTTAAAAATATAAACTTTCTTTTGTTAATATTTTTTTTTCTCATTAAAAGAATCTACATAAGTAAATAAAAACAATGCTTTCAAATTAAAGAAATTACTCACATGTTTTCAGCAGGGTGGGGTGCGTGCCACTCGTCAGCGCTGGCGCCTGGGAGGCGGAGGGGAGGCGTGAAGTGGAGGTTGGCCCTCAGGGGTGCAGCGGCGCGTTAATCGACTAGGTGCCTTTGCGGGGGGGGGGGGGTCTCGATTTAGAAGAGGACGGGGGAAGGACGACGCGGGGCTGGCGGTGTTCGCCGTCGCGAGGAGGAGGGGATTCCGATCGACGCGGCGACGGTCTGGTCTGCGCGGTGGAGGTTGGAGGATCGACAGTCAACGCGAGAGCTTTTGGGGGGTTTTATTTTATTTTATTTGGAAATCGGTTTTGACTGAAGGGAGTGGGTTAGAGGGAGTTTTATATAGTTTATATTTTATTTATTTGTTTAATTAACCCCATAAAGTAACTTTTTATTTTGAACTCAAAATCAAACCCACCGACTGTCGCCCATAGCTAATTACCCCCATTCCGAACACAATGGGATATGTATCGTAGGCTGATTCGACTATTTCGATCAGTTTCTGTCAAAATCAAGATATAAATCTGTATATTGAATTTGAACGCGCATTTCAATTTACCGGGGTCACGTACTAACTTGAAAAATTCCAGAAAAATATTTTCTAGCTTCGTATTGACGATACGGTCCTAACAATACTAGTTTCGTCGAATTCCGAGACCGTTTGAAAAATGACCAATTTCCAGTCGATTAAAATCAACTAAAAATGGTCAAACGCGTTTTCCTTTACCACGCTCACATACTGATTCGAAAAATTATAAAATTTGAAACCTAACAATAACTTGACATCGCGGATCCAACAAAAGTGGTTTCGTCGAAAACCGAGGTCGTTTGCAAAATGGTTATTTTCAAGGGCCGAAATTCCATAGCGACTATTTCGAAATTTCAACTGGACATATCTTTTGATTACCACTATGAAATTTCGATTCTTCGGATTCGTTGGAAGGATATTCTCAATTAGATTCCATTATTTTTGGTTTCGCTAAAATCCGGTTTATTTTGAATCTTGTACATTCATTTGAAATTTGAAATCGAATTATCGAACTACCGCGCCATTTTCAATTCCTTTTATAATTATAAAATAAATATTTATATTCTATCAACGATCTATATAAAATATACGTTCGAATTCCATTCAAAATAAATTTCTCGTCGTTATTATTTAAAATGATTCATTTTAAATATTCAAAATTCATTAAAATTTCCAAAATAAAAATTTTAAACTGGCCAAGATTTCCGGGTTATTACAGGAAGTACTCTTAGGCTCTACATCTTTTCTATTGTGTAGCATTTTCAATTTTTCCATATAACAAGCTCTTCCAGTGACCTGGTCACCCCGAACCATTCCCCATCCAACTTCGGTTGGGAACTTCATCAATAGGCACCAGGGTGTGATATAGGCCCTGAAATCGGCAAGGGTCGGTCGTCCTAAAAAGGCATTGTAAGGCGAATCAATATCCATAATCGCGAATAGGAGGATCCTTACTCTTCGGCGATCTCCCTCTCCTAGTTCTACAGATAAGTCTACCACACCAATTGGAGTTGTTGACGATCCATTAAAGCCACATATCCAGCCTACACATGTAAATCTTTAATATATAACTTCATATGGTCAAACGCTTTTTTAAACAAGATATTGACGGAACTACTGCAGTCCACAAGGGCTTTTCGTACCAATGCAGGTCCGATGGTAGTAGTTATCACCAACGGGTCGACACTAGGCATTTCAACTCCTATACTCACTCTGTCTTGGAAGATGACATCATCTGCTCCCGTCTTTTGTTGTTTCACAGGCACGGTATCTTCAAGATTGTTGCAGTCTCCCACTTCCGGGTGTTTGGCGGCATTAACGTATTGTTCCATTGGATTATTGCTGGACCCAGCTAGATGTGGTCCTCCGACCACAGTAGTGATGACTATGTCTTTCCCCTTTTGTTGGGCCGTAGGTCTAGAAGCGGGTTGGTTCTAGTTTGGAGCAGATCCTCCTTGCCCCCTTATCCTTAGAGGCAACATTGTACTCATCCAGCTTTCCGGTACGTAACAACTTTTCTACAACATCCCTCAAATGGCAACACTCATTCATAAAGTGGTTGTAAGTCTTGTGAAACAAATAGAACTTCCCAGTTTCAAGATCCTTTTCAGTCGAATCTTTGGGTGGAGGTTTCTTGTATTAGATAACATTGTAACTATCCAAATAAATATTCTCCAAAGTATCACTCAGTGGCGTGTAATTCTCAAAAGACTGAAACCGAGGATTCTTCTTAGAATCGTTTCTTCAATTCTTATTTATTTTGCCACCATTCCTGCCTTGGCGGTTATTCCCTCCATTCTTGTTGCCGACATTTACTTCAACCTTTCTTGCGCTGTCACCAGACTGCTTGATGGCGAAGTTACTCTGAATATCCTCTCTCGGGTTTTCGTCAGACTTTCTCTTTCAATTAGCATATATTTCCTCTCGTCATAGATGAATATTTGCCTTTTCATAAAACGGCTCTTGAGTTAGTGGTGGTTTTCTAGCCAGGTACCTTCCGAACTCGGTGTCTTTACGAACTACATCTATAAGTGCCATCAGAATGGTGTTCTCATGCGGGTCACTTACTTCTGTAGCTGCCAAATTGAAATGATCCAGATACGATTTCAGAATCTCCCAGGAGCTTGTTTGATTACAAACAACTCAATGACACTCTTGGACTTCTGGGCATGGAGTTGAAACTGATTCATGAAGCTCTCACTTAGCTCTTTAAAACTGGAGATCGGTCGAGGAGGAAGCCGGGTGAACTACATCAGTGAGACGTCTTCGAGATATATTGGAAAAGCCTTGCACTTTACGGCATTAGGAGCTGCCGCGGAGTTCATGTACCATGAGTATCTCATCAAATGTTTCCTTGGATCGGTTCTTCCTCCATATCGATCCATTGTGGGAAGATTAAATCGTCTAGGGAACTGAAAATCCAGAATGTCATCAGTGAAAGGGGTGTGGCTACGATCAATACCCCAATCTTCGTTAGTGTAAACCCTGTTGTCAGCCATAATTTGGTGTACCATTGTTTCCACTTCGGCATTGGTTAGCGTTGGCTCGGGATCTGCACTTCTGGTTCTTCTAATATATCCAATTCCCACATCAGGCTGCGTCCTCTGACTCCTTGCGGGAATGGTATTTCCTTGCCCCCATGGTCCCGGTCACTCAAAGGACGGGTAGACTGAAGGAGTTGTCGCTGAGTAGGATTAGTAATGTTGGGATCCCTGGGAAGGACATGAGATCCATGCATCGACAGCAACATTGGCTCTCTCAAGCTGGGATCATTTGGCCCGAAGACACAGGCGACATCTTCGCGGGATCCTAGTGAGTCGAAAGTCATTTGCTCGATATTCTCAGGTCTCTCATATGGCCTTCTCTGATGTAGGAGCCTTTCCTCCGAAGAAGATGAGTTGTTTGCGGTGAGACGATGGGTTGGAGAAGGCGTTCTCTGCTATGAAACTCGTCTATCTGTCGACTCATAGCATTCATGTTTTCTCGCATAGCAGCACTATCACGTTTTTGGGTCTTTAAGGTGTAATTAGTTCTATCTAACATATCGAGCAGGCATGAGAAATGCATGTATGAGACGGGCGCAGAAGCAGTAGGTTGATTACTAGTTGTCGCGGTTGGAGTTTGAGCGTTTGGATCAGCTCGAATAGGAACATCCATGCTAGCGGACAAGTTCGAGTCGCGAGCTGGCGAGCCGAGGTCTCCAGATTTCCAACTTCAAGTCGGGTCGCAGCCCCCTGTCCGGGTCGGTTCGCCCTCTAAGATCCGGTGGCCTACGAGCCAGCATTGACTTGCTTCTACATACCATCTATTCGATCTTCACTCGTTTCGTTTTCTCAAGAAACCATTGGTTCCTTTCCTTTACTTGGAGCCATGAATTTTGAGTCTTTTGAGATGGTGAAAATTTTCAAAAACAGTAGAAATGCGGACTAACTTCTTCTGACTTGAAAATCCAAAAAGTAGACTAATAATCTGGAATGCTGAGAATTCAAGTTTCTCGGTGAAAGCACTAAAATATTAGACCAAAAAGTGGCTCTATCACCCAATAGACTACGGATTGTAGAGAACTATAACTCAAAACAGAATTAAAGTAGAAAACACACACGATTTATAGTGGTTCGACGTTAATGAGTCTACGTCCACTTTATATGTTTCTGATTGATCAATTGATTACAAATACAAAATAGATATCCACTTAATCTCACAAACACAATGAAATATCTCTCAATGTCTATCAAATTATACTCAGCAACTTGGAGTAAAATTTGAATAAAATTGAGGGAATATTATAGTGGTGGAAGTAGAGTCTCTCGAATGGCAAAAGATCCCAAAAAATGACAAGGCTTGGGCTATTTATAGGCAAAAACTGCTGGCGGGTCGCGGGATGACGTGGCGCTAATCCCTGAAATCTCAGAGTGGCTCGTGAGTGAGTGGAGAGTTAGTTACAGAGGCGGTTCGTGACACGTGTTGCAAGATCCATGTTTCTCGGCTAGTGGGGGTCGTGGGTTAAGCCACGTTCTTGTTTCAGTTGAATGGCAGGGGATCGGGCCGCTACCCCTCGACCCAAGCCGATGGTGCTTCCTTCGAAGGTGTGTGCTCCCAATCATGCTATTGCACTATTCAGCGAACCGATGACCTCGACCCGAACCCTTCAATCTGAAATCTTGGGCATATGAATCACCTTTCCAACTCGATTGTGAACACTTAAACTTCACGCGTCTTGGTCACGAAGCAAGCCCACAGATTACTGTTGGAAAAGTGTTGCAAAAATGTCATTTTAGCTTATTTAATTATAACAAATTTTATTTCATTATAAAATTCATATAATCAACTTAAACCACTTTTAAAAGATTTTAAAAGATTTTTAAGATTTATTTCATATTTTTCGGAGATTAAAAATCTCAATTTTAAACAATCGCTTTTACAGGATTTTGAACTGCAAAACCATGATGTTTTCCAAATTTTATTTTGGCTATATTTCAAAATCTACCCAGTGGAATCCTGATTTTAATGATCCATTGGAAAACTATGATTATAAGAATTCGAAAAATACTTCAAAGAGTTTGGATTCATATTTTTCTTGATTAACACTATCTGCATTTGAAAACATGTGTTAACAGCTCTATCATAAAGTTAACAATTAAAAATGTAAAACCGATATTTAGAATCTGTTTTACTTTTGAATGTATAGTATGTATTCTAATAGGGATGGAATGAAAGGACGACACAGAAGGAATGCATGGCGTTGGGCGTTGTTCAGGTTTATATATTAAAAAATAGTGAACAATAAGCTTAGGTCTTTAAAATCAAACTTAATACACAAGACTTCTTTCAAAAAAAAATTGCAAATTAGGTCCCTATAATTTAATTATTGAATAGTGGTACATGATTATGCAATTATTTAGCAAATAATTACAAACATTTATGCAATTATATCAAAAAATCGCATAAACATTTGTCATTTTTTTATGAAAAATGAGGATATTTCCCTAATTATTTTGATGGATAATTACGGAAATATCCGTATTTTTTTGTAATAATTGCAGAAATTTCTGCAAATTTTCATTGAATAATCGCGGTTCGCAATTTTTGAATATATAATTACATAAATTTCTGCAAATATTCACGGAATAATTGCATAAATTTATAAAGATATTAATTAACTTAATTCTACATACCTAATTTACAACTAATTTCAAAACATTGGATTTTAATCATATTCCCAAATTAACTAATAATCTAATAATTGTTAATCAACATATTCAAACACACAAACAACTAACCTTTAACAAAATTGGGGTTAAAAATGATACCTAAAACGTCAAAATGAAGGAGAATATAGGACGGAGGAAGTAGTGACGGGGTAATGGAAGCTGGTGGGTGCAGTTGTTGACGGCTCGACGGCAGCGGCGGAAGCGGCGATCAACAAAGTTTATGGTTTCGTGGTTTATTTCATGTGTTTGGGCATCTTACGTCACGATGTGAACCTCTAGATTTAAGAACTTAGAGGTTGTTTAATTTGACATATGAACTTCCAGGATATACGAACTTCCAAAATATATTAGAGGTCATGGAGGTACATGAACTGAATTTCTTACAGAGGCTGTTTGAAGCTGCATTCCTTGTTGAAATTTCGACTTTGTAAATCAAAGCATTGATTAAGAGGCTCGACCATCCAGCTAGTTATATTTGACAAACGTTTGCAAGCAATGATTTGCCCCGACTATTTCATAATAAGCTTAATTGAATCGTCTTTATTACTTGAAATTTGACCACTTGCAATATAATATCCAACTCAAGTTATATATCTCCTTGTACATAAAGCACGTCTATTAAGTTCCTGTCATGGGGTTTCTATCCATTAATAGTCATTCACTTTCCCATTTAGTTATCCTCTAGGAACCACATATTCAGATTATCAATCCATGTCTAGCAAGTATGGAAACCTTGTGTCTTTTTCTATAATATTTATTTCGTGTAGGAATTCATTTGTAACTGCTTCCTCTTCTTCTTTCATACGTTTTCCTAGGGGTGGGCGCGGTTCGGTTCAGTTCGGTGCAGTTTGAAACTCGTACCGCTTCTGCACCGCATCAAACGGTTTATCAAAAATACAAACCATTATACTAACCGTTCAAACGGTTCGGTTTCGATCTAATACGGTCCGGTTTTGGTTCGGTCTGGTTTGATCTCGTATTAAATATGAAACAAGAAAATTACTTCCATCAACAATCAATTTACGATTGTATAACGTTGTGCCACCTAAATATTAAAACACATAGTGTTATCTTTAATTAATATAAATACAACATACGTTGAAAATAGAATATATATCGTTAAATTAAAAGTTAGGTAGTGATTTGTTAATTTTTTTATCATAACATTGTTGATGTAGCTATGCGGTTTAGTTTGGTTTAATATGATTTGGTAAAAGTTTAAACCGCAACCGAACCGTAACGTTCTGAGTCGGTTCGGTTTGGGCTGTTTGCTTTGGAGAAAGAATCCGGCGTGGTTTTCCGCACCGTTTTTACGGTTCGGTCTGGGCGGTTTTCGTATTACGTTGCGGTTTATGCCCACTCCTACGTTTTCCTCTTCTTTACAGTAGAAGTTGTGTTGCTTGCTTTTGTAACAATGTTCATACAAACTTTATCCTAGTAAGAACTACTAGTGAATCTGATGTTCATTTTGGACGACGTAATTATCTTGAGATTTCAAAAGAATCTGCATCTGCATGGCAGTAAAATCTTTAATTAGGATATGGCTAGCCGTGATAATATTCGTTTTGGAAATGCAAGTGTTGGAGGCGGCCGACACAATAATGCTGATGAAGCAGGTCATGCCTTGAAGCATGCATACACGATGTTCACACCGTTTATACAATGGAGTGGGCCTTGGGCTGCAAGCACTTAGCGACTAGCAGTACAGAAAGCAAGAGTTAACAATGGTGGGCCATGGGCCCCACTGATTTCATACGGCCTACTATTAAAACCGTTTGCGCACGTGCAGTGGGTCTCATGAACCGACAGCTGTTACAAATCGTACGTTCTGCCCTACAGGTCGCATCAGCGAAGGGCCAGTCACTTGCACGCGCGTCTTACCCTAGATTCTCACTGGCTCTTTCATTATGCAGGAGAGCCCCATGGATGAAAGAAAAAAAAGAAAATAAAAAAGTAGATAGACATTAACCGTGAGTACATAGTGGTGCTGTGCATCTAGGTACATGTTACCAAGTCCATAAAATTGAACCTAAGTCGACCCACTTGGTGCGGATGGTGCCCTACTTGAGAGTGTCACTACTGTGCGTGCATGTGGGTTAAGGACCAAGGTACAGTTTGGAATGATATATATTCGACCATTATTAATGTATAACAAATTAAAGATGATGGCTTTGTAAGATTGAAACTGGTACTTAACATTCATAAATGAGCACGTCACACATCTTTATTTTCATGTGAAAACTCATTATGATTCAAGTTCTGTGACCCTTAATTATCATAGAAGAACATATGACATCCTATACAGTTGGGAGGAAAGTTGTATATATTCATTCAGTGTGAAGTGGTTACTGGTTAGGACATCGTAAAAATTCATTAGGATATGAAAACACAGTGTGTGGTTTTTTAGTAAGTACGCTTAGCAGGTACTCATATGCAGTACGATCTACATATGAATTATTAGAGGCGGATTGTACAGTGTGTTAGATGCCAAAATAGTCTGAGCTGTTAATTAATACGTACGGGACCGTCGTCCGTCTCATGCATGGTTTATTAGTTGTCAGAGAGGGGCCTGTCTAGAATCGACCACTTGTGCGCCTGTTTAGCTAATGGTAACTACGTGGGAAACTGCATGCACTTAGTATTTATGGTAACTCTCTGCGCGTAAGCAAGCATGCAATTGGAATATTACATGCAACGGTAAGGGCGCATGCATCTAGATTCTAGATGCATGCATGCAGGAAATTGTAACTGTATATCAGTATATCTACGACTGCGAAGTACTAACCCCATCAAATTGCGTCACTGTAACCATGGGATGGGTATTGGGTGGGCCGTCAGCCGATTATGAGATTGTTTGAAACTGTTAGGCTTGAACATGACAGACCCTAACATTAGCCATCGCTATTTATGATGGATTCATTTATGATTTCCAAATAGCCGTCGTATTATTGAAATTTAAACGGAAAGAAATAGTAGATCATTACAACTGAGAGTGAGGGGTCATCGATGATTCGTGAGGAGCCTGTGGCGGAAACATGGATGGGTCATGTGTACTGTATAGCTAGGTTTTGGATAAGACTTTTCCTCCCAGCCCCGAAAAAGTGATAGTAAGGATGTGAGGAAATTATTCGAATTCAAGTAAGACTTTATTTCTTTCCATTTCATTTTTGATTGTATTTTTTCACATTTCTGACAAAAAATTCTGACCTTTTAGCTTTTTCGTTTAAATAAATGTGGGAAAAACATATTTTTCTAGAAAAAAAAAAAAAAAAAAAATTGACGGCTAAAGAGGAACAGCTTTCAATAACTGCATCATTCAATTGGAGGGCACACCGATGTAGCGAATAAATAAATAAAGAGGAGGAGGACAACAAAGAGAAGGGAATTCACTCTAAAAAACTCTAGTTGACGGCTAAAGAAATTAATATATATTATACTTAAATCAATTTTGTCAAAAACTAGAAATGAATTTGGCAACGACAAATACTATATTGAAATCAATTTTCTTTAATGTTTAGAACCGAATTCAATAAGTGTAAATATCCTACTAAATTTTGTTTTTCTTAATAATATTTTACAACAAAAAGGACTTTTGGCGACATTTAAAAAACGCCATAAAAAATATCAACAAGATTTTCACGTACGCTGTGTATCGACATGCAATTAAAGTCAATACCAAACTATTTTTTTTAATAAAAATAAATATGTATAACAAAAGAGAGAATTTAGTCATTCTCCAACGGCTCACAAAAATAGATTTATGCAGAACAAGCTAGGGATTGATTGATGGAGAGGGTGTAGTCACTCGCCAAAAGCAAGCGAACCCTCTGTAGTCACTTGTAACACCCCACCTCCGCTAGGGTCACTCTTTCGGGGGCACTAGCTTCTGGGTGGCGTTAGAACTGGGCAAGCATGCATAATGATATACCAAGACAGAATAAATACATATGTAAAACAGAGTAAGTGAGAATAAAACAGCGGAATATCTCAAACCATCTCAAACAAGTCCAGTACATCATAAAGTCAACTGCCAAAATAAACATGTCTAGTACATCATAAACAGAAATACTGAAAGACATAGTGCTATCCCCAAAATAAAGATGATAAACCATAGCGAGCTCAATGTCCAGTCATACATGAGCTATCCAGCAAACAAGCAAGCGATCCAAGCTAAGCACCACTATTCCCTCCCTGAGAACCTGGGGGGGGGGGGGGGACGGAAGAAAAGAAGCGAAAGAAAACAGGTCAGTCAAAAAGACTGGTAAGCCCTACTACGATCAGTCTATAAACTAATAAAGTTAACATCATGATGGAAACTGAGATGAACATACTGGCAATAGATAAAGGTGTCATCACATAGAGAAGATTAAGCTTTGCACCACAGTGTACTAGCAAACTAACATAACAGGTATTGATCCCTCAGCCCAAACTTTGGCCCAATAACATGAGGTGACCTTAATACAAGGCCCAGCCCAACGGTCTAGTCGATCGGCTCCCTATAAACCTAACACGTCAAGTGTTGGTGTCCATACGGCCCACATATGGTTGTAGTTAGACTGTGCTGGGTCCACCTTTGGGTGTATCAAGCCCTCGGGTGTCAACCCCAGACACCTAAGCAATAATGCACAGTCTAAACCTACTGGTACTCGTGCCTCGAGTTTGTCCAACACCGGACTACGTGCACGTCCGTAGCCCGCCTGGACCCGCACCGCTGTACCACTCAGCCATCGCTTTGGTCGCTTACATCCGTCCAGTAATCGTGCCCCCGCCCTAGCCTAGCCTCTAGGGTTGTGAATGATACCCAACTGGGATTACTGCTGGAACAGACCACGTTGCTAGGGTTTTCTAAGAGGGTTAAGTGTGGTTTAACCCCTCACTAATCATGGATTAAATTAGTTAAGTGTAACCAACAGTTCACCACTTAACCCCATTTAATCCCTCGTATCCCCAAAATTGGTTAAGTATTAGTGGGCCATGACTTAACCCTAATCATGAGGCATTAGTTAATTTAATGCACCCAACCTCTCACATTAGACCTTGTTGTGGTTACTAGTTAGGCCGGGCGGGTCCGAGTAGGTTTACACCACAACTTAGTCTAACCTCGGGTTTCACGTGCAACATGACCAACTACTCACATTGGGTCCTATTGCTTGTAGCCACTAGTTAAGCCGGTCGGTTCCGGGTAGGTTTATGCTACAAACTCAACCCAACCTCGAGTTGGTCACACTTATGTTTTCTAAGTGTCATGTCCACTTTGATTTCAAAACATAATTACAAGTTTAACAAATACTTGGGTAGACCTAACTTAATAGGTAAATTCCCAAGGGGTAGACCTAACTTAATAGGTAAATTCCCAATCTTATATTTTCATGTATTTTAAGTTTTACCCAAAACCCCCAACGTCATTCCATCGCTTACATATTCGTCATAACGCATAAAGGATAGGAAGAGGGAACTTGGCACAACATACATGATGAATCTTTCATATCATAATAAACATGCATAACATGTTGGACTTGCATAACTTAGCATAGTGAACTTGCATGAACATGCATAACTTGTCAAACTTGCAAATCATGGCATAGTGAACTTGTATAAACATGCATAACTTGTTAAACTTGCAAATCATGGCATAGTGAACTTGCATAAACATGCATAACTTGCTAAACTTGCAAATCATGGCATAGTGAACTTGCATAAACATGCATAACTTGTTAAACTTGCAAATCATGGCATAGTGAACTTGCATAAACATGCATAACTTGTTAAACTTGCAAATCATGGCATAGTGAACTTGCATAAACATGCATAACTTATCAAACATGTGTAACATGGCATAGTGAACTCGCATAAGCATGCATAACTTATTAAACATGCATAACATAGCATAGTGAACTCGCATAAGCATGCATAACTCATTAAACATGCATAAATCCCAACTTTCATCACATATTAACTTTAGAGTTTCTAAAATGAAGGTAAGAGGGCTTACAAATATTATGAAGACACAAATCTACTAATAAAGATTGAGAAGCCCCTTTATGCAAGCATATAAAAACCCAAAACAAAGCTCCAATTAACAAAAATCCCAAAAACTCTAGCTTAGCGAATAAAGCTTGCAACTTGATGATGTATGCAAGCTAATGATCATTCATACAACTTAGAAATGCTTGTATGAACATCAAAATCTTCATAGGAATGATTTTTGAAGAGGATGGAGGCTAGGGTTTTTAAGTGGAGGCCATTTGAGAAATCAATTTGACATAGTTTGGTTGCTAGAATGAATAATGAGGTTTTAGGGTAGGATTAGGGTCTTATTTATAGAAGATTAAAGTGTTTTTAGCCCTAGGATTAACCCTAGGTTGAATTAGGTCCATCAGATTTCGGAATTCTCTAGAACCTAGCCACAAGACCAGACCAAGTCCTAAAATGGTGCGCCAGGCAAAACTGCCCGGCCACCCTGTGTCGACAGGGCTGTCGACAGGGCAGTCGACACCCTAAGACCCCTGTCGACATGCCTGTCGACTTGGGGGTCTTGGCGGGAGTTTTCCCGCCTGACGCCAGTTAGCCCTAATCCCTTGTTTTTAACTTAAAATTTAAATCTGTTTTTATTATGGAAATTTCTGAAAACTTCAATGGGCCTTAACTGGGTCATATGGACTCCGATTTTCGAAAACTCGGACTCTATTTCGCGTATTTTTCCGAGACGAACGCAATGGCATAGCCCGTTTCCCTTGATTCAGATTTTTAAATTAAATTCTGCCTCGATTTACATTATTACAGGTTATTGAAAATACGGGTTGTTACATTCTCCCCTCCTTAAAGGATTTCGTCCCCGAAATCTTCAAGTTAGGAAGGACGTATCCTACCATCCAATCATCCATCTACTCAAAACATCATCCACGAGTAATCATTGTCCTTAAAAGATTCTAAATGCTGTATGAACATATGCAAAAGTGTGTGTATATGTACTTATCTAATGCAAAGATCAATGCAAAATATGTTAGTGAAATGTATCCACATGTATGCGATTCCTAACATAATGTATAATATCTATATGTGTGCACATAACATACACCCATATGCAACATCCATGTGATAACACACAACTTTCATCCATGAATAAGCATAAACACTCATGCATATGCAATATGAGGAGTGTGCGAGCCGATCTAGTGCCTAATTGTGTATAATGCATCCACGAGCAACCACTTGCAAACACTTGCAACCACTTGCAACCATCAAGCATAACATGTTTCAAACACATGTTTCATCCAAAGGGTTTCTACCTAAGGTTCTCATGACAAGATTAACACGATAAACTAGATAAATATGGGTAGCAAAGAGAAAGATATGCTAACAAAAGGAAAGAGATCGAGAGTGTACCTTCAAAAAGGAATGGATAAAGCCCACGCATCTTCTCCTCGGTTTCCCAAGTTGCGTCTTCTTCGGCTTCACCCCATTGAACCTTCACCAACTTGACCTCTCGATTCCTTAGCTTCTTGGTCTCCGTCCCCAAGATACGAATCGGAGCTCTCCTCAAGGTAGCTTCTTTCTCCACTTCCACATCTTCCAAAACACTTGGCTCCACAATCTCTGCTGATTTATGCAAACACTTCCGGAGATGCGAGACATGAAAAACATCGTGTACTTCGGCAAGCTTTTCGGGCAACTTCACTCTATAAGCCATCTGCCCGATCCTCTCAACAATGGGGAATGGTCCAACAAATCTCGGGGCTAACTTCCCAACGGCTCCAAATCGGACCACATTCCGTAAAGGAGAAACCTTCACGAAAACCATATCCCCTACATCAAACTCCAAATCAGATCTTCGCTTATCAGCATAGGATTTCTGTCGGTCTTGGGCCGCTTTCATCCGTCTCCGAATCAACTCGATTTTCTCGGATGTATCTCTGATCATATCAGGCCCAAGTATGAGCTTATCTGTAGTCTCCCACCAACTTGTAGGCGACTTGCACGGCCTCCCATATAGAGCTTCGAATGGTGCCATCCCTATGCTTGCCTGATAACTGTTATTATATGCAAACTCAACAAGTGGAAGGTGGTCTTCCCAAGTACCACCAAAGTCCAGAATACAAAGCCTCAACAGATCCTCGAGTACTCTATTCACCCTTTCGGTTTGACCGTCCGTCTGTGGGTGATAAGCAGTACTCAGATTCAACCTCGTGCCCATAGCTTCCTGCAAACTGTTCCAGAACTGGCTTGTAAAGATTGGGTCGCGGTCACTGACAATACTAGAAGGGACTCCATGAAGTCTCACAATCTCACGAAGATATACAGACGCTAGCCAAGATGCTGTCCTCTTGCTCTTCACCGGAATAAAATGAGCACTCTTCGTAAGTCTATCCACAATAACCCAAATGCTCGTATTCCCTTTCCTCGACCTTGGAAGTCCATCAATAAAGTCCATGGAGATACTCTCCCACTTCCAAAGTGGGACGTCCAGAGGATGCAATAGCCCACCGGGCTTCTTTGACTCGGCCTTAACTTGCTGGCAAATGATACATCTAGAGACAAACTCCGCCACATCCTTCTTCATCCCAGGCCAAAAGAAAATACGCCTCATGTCTTGGTACATCTTATCCCTGCCTGGATGTATAGTCAATTTAGAGCGATGTGCTTCTTCCAGAACTTTTCTTACTAAATCTTCTACCATGGGGATACATAACCTTCCATCTCTCCTCAGCCAACCCTTGTCATCAATAGAATATCGAGCAAGGTGACTAGATGTCTCCCCTCGAATCAGCTTATCCATAATCTCAACTATCTGAGGGTCTTCCTTCTGCGAAGCCCCAACTTGATCCAGAAGGGTAGGCCTGAGCTCAAGAGATGCTAAAGAACCGGTCATCGACTCAACTGCCAAAGAGAAATCAAAGGTTGCCAAGAACTCTAAATTCTTCATCTCAACAAATAGAGGACTTAGTGTCAACCTTTTTCTACTCAACGCATCCGCTACAACATTCCCCTTGCCAGGGGTATAGGCTATATCAAAATCGTAGGACGCCAAGAATTCCATCCACCTTTGCTGCCTCAAGTTCAGATCCTTCTGCGAAAAGAGATACTTCAAAGACTTATGATCAGTATATAGCTCAAATCTCTCTCCCAGAAGATAATGACGCCAAGCCTTGAGTGCATATACTATCGCTGCCAGCTCTAGATCATGAGTGGGATAATTTTTCTCATGCACCTTAAGTTGCCTACCACCAAAACATATAACCCTGCCTTCTTGCATCAGAACGGCGCCCAATCCCGTGCCACAAGCATCAGTGTACACGGTAAACATCTTAACACCATCGGGTAAAGCTAGAACTGGTGCTGAGGTAAGGGCTCTCTTGAGTCTTTGAAAAACAAGCTCACAGTCCATATCCCAAGCAAAAACTAAGTTCTTCTTCGTCAACTTAGTAAGAGGGGCAGATATCTTCGCGAAGTCCTTGATGAACTTCCGGTAAAAACCCGCAAGACCTAGAAAACTTCTCACTTCGGTTGCATTCCTTGGAGTCTTCCAATCCTGCACAGCAACTACTTTAGCGGGATCCACCGCCAAGCCTTGCTTAGATACTATATGCCCAAGGAACCGAACTTCCCTTCTCCAAAAGTGACACTTGGAGAACTTGGCCTTTAACTGATGCGCTCTAAGCGTATCCATCACCTCTACAAGATGCCTCGCGTGCTCTTCTTCATCCTTAGAGAAGATCAGAATATCATCCACAAAGACTACGACAAACTTGTTCAAGAACTCTCGAAACACCCTACTCATCAAGTCCACGAAATATGCGGGTGCATTCGTCAAACCGAACGGCATAACAAGCCATTCAAAGAATCCATCTGGAGTTCCGAATGCAGTTTTGTCTATACTATCTTCAGCCACTCTGAGCTGATGAAATCCAGTAGCAAGATCAAGCTGAGAGAAAACAGAAGCACCAACGAGCTGGTCAAAAAGATCATCAATCCTCGGTAATGGGTGTCTGTTCTTCTTAGTCAGCTTATTCAACTCTCTATAGTCCACACAAAGTCGAAGAGAGCCATCTGCCTTAGTAGCAAACACCACAGGCGCTCCCCATTCGGATATGCTTCGTTTGATGAAGTTCTTCTCGAGCAACTCCTTTACTTGTTTGCTGAGCTCCCGTCTCTCACGCGGAGCCATGTGCCGAACGGGCAAAGAAACAGGCTTAGCATTATCCACCAGATAAATGCGAAAATCAATCTCTCGCTTAGGGGGCAACCCCTTAACTTCTTCAAAAACATCTGGATAATCCCGGACCACCCTTACAGACTGAAGGGTTTCCTCTGACGAATCGAGAGATTCAAGATAGCACAACATGACGGGATTCTTCGGATTGCATGAAATTTCTAAGGTGTTGCCAAGGCGAGTCACAAGCCTCACAACCCTATGCTCACAATCAAGAATGGCTCCATGTCTAGACAGCCAATCCATGCCCAAAATCAATCCGTATCCCCTGAAACCAAGAACATACGCACTACACAAGAACTCTACACTGAGTATAGAGATCCTCAGATCCTCACATATCATAGATAGATGAGCAGAACCCCCAATGGGATTCGAAACACAAACGGGATCATCCACTAAGCTAGTACTAAGGTGCAAACTATCAACAAGATCAGATGAAATAAAGCTATGTGATGCACCAGAATCAAACAAGGTACGAACTGGAAGATCAGAAATATAAACAAGGTTCTCAACAGAAACACTACCTCGATCGGGAACTGGAGTGGTATTGAGAGCATGAACTTGCCCTCCTGAAGGTCCAGCCTGCCCTTTCTTCTTCGGGCATTCCTTACTAAAGTGTCCAGTCTCACCACAGGAAAAACATCCACCACTAAGCTTCCTTTTCTTCTTCCTACAATCCTTAGCAAAGTGTCCAGGCGCACCACAGTAATTGCACTTTCCCTTGCCTTTGTTATTGTTCCCCTTCTTGTTCTTGCTCTGATTCCCCTGACTGCTTTGACCACCTTGATTGCCTTTACCCTGAGAATCGGTCTTCTTTGCTTGAGTATCACTCGACTTGACCTCTTTCTTTCCATCACCCTGAAGTAGAGCCATATCGACCAAACTCTCAAAAGTAGCTCCATGCGGAATATGTGACATCGCCAAGCCCTGCAGCGGCTCATTCAACCCTCTAGCGAATCGAAGAGCCTTCTTCTCAGGAGTGTTTACCATATCCAAACCAAAACGGGCCAGCTGATTAAACTTGTTCACATACTCCTTGACAGTCCTATCACCTTGCTTTAATGCAATGAACTTCTCCATCTGTAAATTTGCCTCAGCGGAAGATAGAAACTTGGCCACAAATCTAGCCCTCAAATCGGCCCAAGTCTCGACGGGCCTCGTCCCATTGGTGACCTCCCACCAATAGGCTGCTTCGTCTTTCAAAAGCCACACTGTCAATAAGATCTTCCTCTCGTCATCAATCCTAAAGATGGCAAACAAGTCCTCAGTGTCTTTTAGCCAATTCCTAGCTTCAACAAAAGATTCCGTGCCTAGGAAATTCTTGCCTCCCATCGCCTTGAAGTCTTTACAAACCTTCGTGAACTCAACCTGAGGATGCTGAGGGGGAGGAGGAGGAAGAGGAGCCTCAGCAACTGGAGGGGGAGGAACAGGAACCACCGGAGGAGGGACATTAGGGGGAGGATTCTCAACTACAGGAGGAGGAGTGGGAGTAGGGTTTGCGGGGCCAGCTACCGCCCTAGCTTCTAGAAGTCTCCTATACCAGAGTGGTACGTTTACTCCATCCGGAATGGCAAGATTCTCAGCCATACTGAAACGAAAGATAAGATAAGATTAGGTCAAGGGAACGAAGGATAACGCTAATGGCTTTTTGGGGAATAGCCTTTTAAAATACTAGACTTTTCTTTGGAAAATACTTTATACTTGTTTTGAAAATAGTTTTTCAAAAGTCTTTTGAAAACTTTTTGTTCTTTCTTGTAAACCATATGCTCTGATACCAAATTTGTAACACCCCACCTCCGCTAGGGTCACTCTTTCGGGGGCACTAGCTTCTGGGGGGCGTTAGAACTGGGCAAGCATGCATAATGATATACCAAGACAGAATAAATACATATGTAAAATAGAGTAAGTGAGAATAAAACAGCGGAATATCTCAAACCATCTCAAACAAGTCCAGTACATCATAAAGTCAACTGCCAAAATAAACATGTCTAGTACATCATAAACAGAAATACTAAAATACATAGTGCTATCCCCAAAATAAAGATGATAAACCATAGCGAGCTCAATGTCCAGTCATACATGAGCTATCCAGCAAACAAGCAAGCGATCCAAGCTAAGCACCACTATTCCCTCCCTGAGAACCTGGGGGGGGGGGGGAAACGGAAGAAAAGAAGCGAAAGAAAACAGGTCAGTCAAAAAGACTGGTAAGCCCTACTACGATCAGTCTATAAACTAATAAAGTTAACATCATGATGGAAACTGAGATGAACATACTGGCAATAGATAAAGGTGTCATCACATAGAGAAGATTAAGCTTTGCACCACAGTGTACTAGCAAACTAACATAACAGGTATTGATCCCTCAGCCCAAACTTTGGCCCAATAACATGAGGTGACCTTAATACAAGGCCCAGCCCAACGGTCTAGTCGATCGGCTCCCTATAAACCTAACACGTCAAGTGTTGGTGTCCATACGGCCCACATATGGTTGTAGTTAGACTGTGCTGGGTCCACCTTTGAGTGTATCAAGCCCTCGGGTGTCAACCCCAGACACCTAAGCAATAATGCACAGTCTAAACCTACTGGTACTCGTGCCTCGAGTTTGTCCAACACCGGACTACGTGCACGTCCGTAGCCCGCTTGGACCCGCACCGCTGTACCACTCAGCCATCGCTTTGGTCGCTTACATCCGTCCAGTAATCGTGCCCCCGCCCTAGCCTAGCCTCTAGGGTTGTGAATGATACCCAACTGGGATTACTGCTGGAACAGACCACGTTGCTAGGGTTTTCTAAGAGGGTTAAGTGTGGTTTAACCCCTCACTAATCATGGATTAAATTAGTTAAGTGTAACCAACAGTTCACCACTTAACCCCATTTAATCCCTCGTATCCCCAAAATTGGTTAAGTATTAGTGGGCCATGACTTAACCCTAATCATGAGGCATTAGTTAATTTAATGCACCCAACCTCTCACATTAGACCTTGTTGTGGTTACTAGTTAGGCCGGGCGGGTCCGGGTAGGTTTACACCACAACTTAGTCTAACCTCGGGTTTCACGTGCAACATGACCAACTACTCACATTGGGTCCTATTGCTTGTAGCCACTAGTTAAGCCGGTCGGTTCCGGGTAGGTTTATGCTACAAACTCAACCCAACCTCGAGTTGGCCACACTTATGTTTTCTAAGTGTCATGTCCACTTTGATTTCAAAACATAATTACAAGTTTAACAAATACTTGGGTAGACCTAACTTAATAGGTAAATTCCCAAGGGGTAGACCTAACTTAATAGGTAAATTCCCAATCTTATATTTTCATGTATTTTAAGTTTTACCCAAAACCCCCAACGTCATTCCATCGCTTACATATTCGTCATAACGCATAAAGGATAGGAAGAGGGAACTTGGCACAACATACATGATGAATCTTTCATATCATAATAAACATGCATAACATGTTGGACTTGCATAACTTAGCATAGTGAACTTGCATGAACATGCATAACTTGTCAAACTTGCAAATCATGGCATAGTGAACTTGTATAAACATGCATAACTTGTTAAACTTGCAAATCATGGCATAGTGAACTTGCATAAACATGCATAACTTGTTAAACTTGCAAATTATGGCATAGTGAACTTGCATAAACATGCATAACTTGTTAAACTTGCAAATCATGGCATAGTGAACTTGCATAAACATGCATAACTTATCAAACATGTGTAACATGGCATAGTGAACTCGCATAAGCATGCATAACTTATTAAACATGCATAACATAGCATAGTGAACTCGCATAAGCATGCATAACTCATTAAACATGCATAAATCCCAACTTTCATCACATATTAACTTTAGAGTTTCTAAAATGAAGGTAAGAGGGCTTACAAATATTATGAAGACACAAATCTACTAATAAAGATTGAGAAGCCCCTTTATGCAAGCATATAAAAACCCAAAACAAAGCTCCAATTAACAAAAATCCCAAAAACTCTAGCTTAGAGAATAAAGCTTGCAACTTGATGATGTATGCAAGCTAATGATCATTCATACAACTTAGAAATGCTTGTATGAACATCAAAATCTTCATAGGAATGATTTTTGAAGAGGATGGAGGCTAGGGTTTTTAAGTGGAGGTCATTTGAGAAATCAATTTGACATAGTTTGGTTGCTAGAATGAATAATGAGGTTTTAGGGTAGGATTAGGGTCTTATTTATAGAAGATTAAAGTGGTTTTAGCCCTAGGATTAACCCTAGGTTGAATTAGGTCCATCAGATTTCGGAATTCTCTAGAACCTAGCCACAAGACCAGACCAAGTCCCAAAATGGTGCGCCAGGCAAAACTGCCCGGCCACCCTGTGTCGACAGGGCTGTCGACAGGGCAGTCGACACCCTAAGACCCCTGTCGACATGCCTGTCGACTTGGGGGTCTTGGCGGGAGTTTTCCCGCCTGACGCCAGTTAGCCCTAATCCCTTGTTTTTAACTTAAAATTTAAATCTGTTTTTATTATGGAAATTTCTGAAAACTTCAATGGGCCTTAACTGGGTCATACGGACTCCGATTTTCGAAAACTCGGACTCTATTTCGCGTATTTTTCCGAGACGAACGCAATGGCATAGCCCGTTTCCCTTGATTCAGATTTTTAAATTAAATTCTGCCTCGATTTACATTATTACAGGTTATTGAAAATACGGGTTGTTACATCACTCGCCACTGCCACGGTCGCCAAAGCCTCCACAAATCCAAAGAACAAGGAATGAGTTCCAGGACAAGCCGATCAAAGAGGACAAAAGGCGAAGCCTGACAACTGAAATCTCCAATTCCCATCACTACAACAAACTGACTATATTACAATGGTGGAACACCGTTGTAATATACATTTTACAACGTGGTGCAACCGTCGTGCATTAAGAAGTTGTAATAGATAAATATCTTTTACAACTTTTTTGCACCGTTGTAGCTTCATACATTTTACAACTGTTATTCACTGTTGTAATAAACTTTATTACAACTTTTATGCACCGTTGTAGTAATATCTACTACAATTTTTATGCACCGTTATGACTTCATAATTATTACAACTATTTCTATCGATTTGTAATACACTTTATGATAATTTTAATTGAATAAATTTTGCAAATGCAACAAAAGCTGGATAAACACAGAAAATAAATTGATATAAATTCAAAGCAACAGATCCATTCATACAAAAAAACATTTCAACTTTATATTCGAAATACAAAACTAATGAATCATACATCATCACAGTAGTATATCAATTCTTCATTACAAATAATGATTACAAATCAGTACCATCCATAAACTTTGCTTCAACTATCAGCATGCTTCACCTTTGCACTTCCTTAACATCCCCACCACCACAAGACACACCACCTGCACAATCACAAAACATGCATTTATATAAACATAACCATTTCATACATTAGTCCAACCATTTTCATTCGTGGAATTCTAAATATTAAATTTATAATAGGAAGGAAAACAGAACAATAACATTTTCATGATATTGCAAGAGCAGGTTGTGATCCAGCAACTTCCAGAATGGAAAGCACATGAATGGGAGTAGATGATATTGGCTTATAGTAAATGATAAAATACTTAATGTTTCGAGTCATTTTCATTTTTAAATTGATCGATGTAACTGGATTCATTAGCGCTTTTTTATAATTCAGCTCGCTACAAACGTAAATATTATGCAGTTGAGTTTATTTAGAATTGCAGATTATAACTTTATGACCATAAATTCATTGTTCACTGTGGCACAACTACAACACTGATACTACCAGCCCATAACCCATAATTTGCGTTTTTTTGCCAAAATATAAATGTACCTTTTTCTTGAATCTAAATGACTCTCCTGCAGCTTGATTATTTATTCTTCTTTGAAGGCAGTAACTGAAGAACCATACAGTTCTTAATCATCATTCTAGCCTTTGATACCTGCAGAAATATTGTACTCTAGGATTAACAAATGTAGAAACAAAGAAAATAATATAGTGTAATACATAGTCAAACGGTATTTACCTGAAAGGAACTACCGCCGATCTCGATTGAACTTTGCCGCTCTACTCCTTTCTCACCACTTACCTTCAATATTACATATTTTTTTTTCACAATATGATTAAAACATTTTGCATTGCAGGAATGCTAGAGGCTAAGAGTTGACATCAAAACACAACATATATTTTGTACTAGGCCTAATATTTGGCCTAACTGGCATTTTCCTCTTTTTCTTTTCTTAAAAAAAGAAAAAAAAAACTGAAGAATCTCAACTTATCAGTCAATTCAGATATTTTGGAAAGCTTTAGCTCGTTAACAATGGTTCATTTCAGTTCAGGTTTTGGTGGAAATTTAGATGCATATTTGATTATGACATGGAAAAACATTTCCCATAAACTTGAATGCTTTGATACCAATAAACACTTCTTAAGAATTTCTTGTGAATAGAAAGCTAATGCTCCGTTTGTTGTCATCCTTAGTTTTGTGTTTCCATCCAGAAAACACATATGTGACCCATGTATTTTTGAAAAACTAATATGGTAAATGATGATAACATACAAGATAGAAAATCATTCAATTATATTTTTCATATTTTGAAAAATAACAAAAATTGAAAATCAGTCCACTTCGTCTGCCTTTCATGTCCCTCCACCATCATCAATGACCTAAAATTTTAAAAAGATTCTTTCATTATCCTAATATTTCTTTATAAATGTTGATAATAAAAAATAAAAAATAAAACCAAATAGGCTCTAAACTTACTGGAAAACCACTGTAAGTATGATGGACACACTGAGAGTAGGGTTGCGGAGCTGAAATATTTCTTAATGCCCATTTTTATCTTTTCCTAAATAATATTATTTATTTTCTTAATCCTTTTGATATAAGACACTATTTACATCAATCATATCAGAAATAAATTAAATTATAAGCATGCTTAGGCAGTCAATATCATATTTTTGATCTCAAGTATTCAGTGATGACTTTTTTCTCGTCTTCTTATACATGTAAATCATTCTCTGAATAGACACAGATTATGAAATTCTTGATGTTAACACAACACCACAGATCTCCTCACAACTGAGACATTCAAAACAATTGATGTTGAAGGAAACAAGGCAATGCAAAAGATAAAAACTTGAACAAACCGGCCCAATAGTAAAGGAGCGAAATCATTAAACGATGTAGCATTTGTTTTCAGATCAAATGTAATTTATTTTTTTTGAACATTGTAACTCATATATAAAATTACCTTTTTCCTAACTTTTGTGTGATATTATCACCACTGCTACCACTATAATTAACATGATAACTCTTTAATAGTTTTCTTATGAGATATAAGAGAGCATATGCAAATAGACAACAATTGTTAACTTTCAAAGAAGAAACGACTGAATGAAATTTATGAAACCAGCATGATGAAAATAAGAGAATTGAACACTACTGACCTCTTCTTTTAACATCATTGGACCAATAATAAAACGCGCATACATTGAAGATATTATCCTAAACTTAGTAGAATTTAACATCGTTGTCGTTAGCGAGTTGTAGCGTAACAATGTATACAAATGGTCCACGCTAGCTTGCTCCAGCAGCATTTACTTATTTATTGAATTAATGGCAGGATATAAATTATGGGTAGGTAATTAGGGTTGTCAATAGATACCCTAAAAATTTGGAATCCATCCGCATCCGAAAAGCGGATAAATATTCGATATCCAGAAAAGCGGATGCGCATATAGGCGCATCCGAAAATTATCCGTTCGCTTTTTTCTATGATTATGCTTAAATTGTGCGTATTTTAACATAATTAAGTATACTAATCTATTATTTTGCAAAACTGAAAGTCTATTAAACTCATGCATACTGCTCAAAATTATATATTATCATTGTATTAATATATTTTTAGCACTTTAGTAATCAATTGGGTTGAAAAAGCTTAACATTAACCTAAAAAAATCATTTATGTTCATTGAGTTATCAATTGGTGGCGAAGCGGATAATTATCCGATATCCGTCTGTATCCGCGGATGCGGATATCCGAAAATGGTTTCGGATGCAGATGCAGATATCCGAAAATGGTCCAACAAGGATGTCCTTAATTCCAGAAATCCTAAATTGGTTGAAGATTGTTAGATCAAAATTTGGATCTAACACCCAAATTGTTCTGATTCGTAGAGAATTATAACTGAAGAATGAAGAAAAAGCAGAAAACACACAGAATTTATAGTGGTTCGGCGTTAACGAGCCTACGTCCACTTTATATGCTATTGATTATACTTTGAATGCTAGTACAACCAATGATTTCTCTCAAACTCACTCTTACAATTATGTTTTTTCTCAATAATCTCGAAGAAATACTGATGAGAAATAGTGGTGCGACAGTAATGGTGGAGTCAATACTCAATACTGCCAAAAGATCCTGAAAAATTCCAGTCTCTGGGCTATTTATAGCTGATTCTGTCAGGCGGTTCGCGGTCACACGTGGCGCAAATCCCGAGAATATCGGATCGAGCAATGAGGAAGAAATGGTCAATGTGACAGTTGTGGACACGTGTTGCTGGATCCATGGATTGCAGATCGTTGAAGACCAGTTCGTGGTTGAACAAGTCAGGAGCTTCGCCACGTAGCAGGGGATCGGATCGGAGTGAGGTGGTGGCATAGGTGCGGATCGGGTCGTGCTCCCATGGACGGATCGGGTCGCGTTCTGTGCTGGCGATCCGAGGGGTGCGATCTGTGTGTGCAATCTGCTGGTGCGATCCGCTCTTTCATGGTCTTGAGGAACGTAGTCCCATACTTTCTTCTTGTGTGTGAACCTTGGTGGCTTGGTCCAAAAAGCTAGCCAACATTTTGCCCCCTCGAAGTATGTTTTATCGAGGATGGAACATGCTTCGAAATTGCAGAGACGTCCTTTCGTGAAGCGACGCAATTCAAAGGTCGTGCCTGTCTGGGAAGTTTTGTTACTTCGGAAAAGTCGTATCTTTTGATAGGTATAAATACTAGTATAGTCTTTGATCATTTCTCGCTCGTCGAACAATTCTTTTCTGGAATTTGTTGGAGACTTCATCGTCGAGTTCACCAGGTAAATTTCTGAAAATTTTTCTTTCTTTCTCTTCTCTTTTTTTTTTAAAATGGTCCGTATCGCACCTTTGTTTCGCGATCCATGACCACGGATCGTGATCTGGTGGCCCGGCGGGCTTCGTCGTGGATCGAGGTGGGCTTCAGCTCGCGGCCCATTCGGGTCGAATAAGACAAGAAAAGGGATACGAAGAGCCAACGCTTTCTCTATATAAACTGAACCCATCTCCTCCCTTTCTTCTCCTTTCACCGCCAACTCTCTGAAACGAAACCCTAGCCCTTCTAACTTTCAGCAATTCCCCTGTTTCTCTGATTTTAAGAAAGGTAATTAGAAAAAATGCCTTCATATAACTTCAACTTTATTATTCCAGAATTTTCACAAATCTTGGAGTAGAGAAACGGCGGAATTTGGTGGTTTTCGAGGTGTTGGAGATCGTGGAGACGCCATGGCTGATTGGTTTCAGCTGCTTGAGTTCGGAGGTGAAGGAGGGAGATGAGGAAGAAGAGAATGGCCAGGTCGCGGTTCGTGGCAGTGGCAAGGGAGCGGATCGTGGAGGGAGGAAAAGGAAGGAGTCGGGGTTGGAGAGCAAGTAGTGGATCGTGGTGGTGTGATGAGGGAGCGGATCGCTTCGAGCTGATAGCGACCCAATCCGGAGCACTCCCGAGAGTTAGCGCCTCCGTCTCTGATCCATGCTTGTCTCGTGAATCCAGGCATACGCCACGATCCGAATCCCCACTCGCGATCCGAATGAGGGCGATCCAAATGGGGGCGATCCGCTATGTGTATTGCGATCCGATTATATCCCTCTTGTGAACCGAGTCCTCAACCCACGATCCAAACATACTTCTAGCTTTAAACAATGCACTGTTATCACAAGAATCTGGACAGTTAGGTTAGAGCCTTGATGTTGGACTTTCTGGACTGGATGACAACATAATTTAACCGCATATGACGACTAATATCTTGATGATCTTGTTGACTTTTATGTTTTCTCTTTAAGACATGCACAGGCACACACTTGCACTCACACACACAGGGGGGTCGGTTAATTATATTCTTATTTCTCATGCTTTCTCGCCTAAACAGTAATGTCGGATAATCGTTCCCCTTCAATATCTGACACAGAGACGGATCCTGAGGTGTATGAGCATCTCAACCCCGAGGTTCTTCCAACTAATCCAGAGGGTGCGGATCCTGGATCCGAATATGAGGCAGAAACAGAATCGAACCCGTCTGAGAGTACCTCGCTTGATGAAGAGTCATA
Source organism: Allium sativum (assembly GCA_030737875.1). Lineage (NCBI taxonomy): Eukaryota > Viridiplantae > Streptophyta > Magnoliopsida > Asparagales > Amaryllidaceae > Allium > Allium sativum. Next base: position 806,859,488 of record CM060922.1, on the reverse strand, counting down.
GGTAGACGGCCGAGCTCCCGACGAAGTCCCTGGTGCAATAGAAATAGAGAAATTCACAGACTCTCTAGCTTCCAAACTTGATGACATAAAGCTTAAGAGAATTTGCTTGAGACATGGGATCCCCTGGGATGATGTGAGGACACCCGGCAGCGGAGATAGACCTCATTTGGCTCCAGAGGGGTATATGACAGTCAGCCGACTCATGTGCTGGGTAGGTTCTATTCCTCCGTTTCCTCCAATCGTCATCGAGACCCTAAAACGATTGGGTATTGCTCCAATGCAGCTTCATCCCAATGCCTATGCAGCTTTATACACTCTATATATCGCATATGCGGAAATCCAGCAAACCGAGCTCACGTTTAAAGATTTAAAATTCTTTTATCTTTTCAAGAATCGCTCCTCGGCAACCCCAAATTTCTCTTTCTTTGAATCGGTAGCAAATAGGAAGGTTCTGTCTGACGGATACAACAACATAGGGAATCCCAAGGCCGATTGGTTCTATATAAAGAGACAGGCTGGGTGTTCAAGAAGATGGCTTAAATCAAGTAAACTTTAAACTTTTGACTGAATAACTTGTTTAAGAAATCGAAGCATTAACATGCCCCCCTTTTTTTTTCTAAGCAGATCACGCCTTTCCCAAGACGGAAGGCTCGGTATACAATAATCGACTGTCTCTTCTTCTACAAAGCAAATCCGATTTTCTAAAGATCAAGAAGTGCATTACTGACGAGAACCTTCACAAGCACCGCCTTCTGGATATAAGGTTTGGACTTGGTGCAGGCGGCAAACCCTACAAATACGTTCCCCCAACAGAGGGAGAAGGAACGTCACGGGCAGCAGAAACAATTAAATTTCGTAAGAGTCCTTCGCCGATAATCATCCAGGACGATGAAGACCTAAACATATATAGAGGAGATGAGGCCCGTGATGATAAGTCTAAGGAAATCCCAGTTTCTCCGGGGGGATTGCCCCCAAGGGCCTCTCTTCCGGTTGAACCTGCTGCTCCCGATGATTTAACAGAAGAGCAGCTATTTAAAGAGCTGAGCAAAATTCCTTTGCCTGATGATGTATATACACCGAGAGACTTCGAAGGGGAGCCATTTTTCCCTGTTTCTGAGGAAACAACCGCTCCAGTTGGAGAACGAGAAACTACTCAGATGAGCCTGACTTCGGGCCCTGGTTTGTTAGGGGGAATTATATGGGATGCACAAATCACACGCACTGCCTGCCCCCACACTTTTATATCAACAGTATTCAAGGTTTTAATATGCTCTTGTTTCTTTTGCAGGAAAGATGTCTCGCAGGCGATCTTATTCCTATCGCTCTCTCCGTGAAGGTACACCCAGCCTTCATCCAAATTCTGAGCGTGCTCGCGGCCTTTCTCACAAGCCTACTTCTTCACAATCCAGGTCTCCATCAAAACCAACCTCTGGCAAGCTTCCCAGTTATTCGGTGCCACCTACAGAGGGAAAACAACTTCCTAAAGACTTAACCCCTCCGAAGAGTGCACCCTCTCACAACAGGTCATCAAAAAGACACTACGAGCCCAAGGATAAAAGCAAGGATCCAATCAAGGATTCTGAGAAGGAGAAAATTGACATTGTCCCTTCCAGCCAACAAGGTTTGATTGCCCCCGGGTCACGAGATTACATCCATGGTCCTGAGACTCAGGCTAAGCTGGAAAAGTTGCGAGAACAATTCCCCGACATCTTCTTCGAAAGGATGATGTTTGTTCCAACTTTGGAACCAGTCCCTAGGAACTGGGATACTGAAGTCATCGGGCACATTCGCCATGTAGCCAGGCAGTATGAGGCGATGAAGAAACATGCTATTAATCATTCAAAGGTCATCCAAACGCTTGAGATGGAAGCACATAGATCCAAAGTGAAGATAGATAACAATGAAAGGGCCAGGGCAAAAATGGAGAAGGACTTAGAGGATGCACAATCTCTGCTTGCCTTGGCCCAACGAGACGCTAAAGCTTACAAAACAGAGCTGGAGGAGGCCAGGCAACGTTTCCATAATGAGCTTGATTCTAATAGCAAAGAGAGAGTGTTATTGAAGCAAGAGGTGGAAGATCTCAGGATGGCCAACTCCGAATTGAAAACAGCACATGATCACTTCGAGGCCGAAAGAGCTGCTTGGGAGAAAGAAAAGGCAAGTTTGAAGGATAGCTTAGCTCTGGCCGAAAAGGAGAAAGCGATTCTGAATGATCAACTCGCGCGTGCAGAGAAGCGCGCCATTCTTGCTAAAAATAATGTGGAGAGTGCCATTGAATTGGCCACTGTGTCTAATGAAAAGCTCCTTGAGAGAGAGAAGGAGATCGAAGGATTTGAAGAAATGTTATTCGACTTCCTTGGTCAGGTCATCAAGACTCGTAATATCTCCTGGATCCCAGACTATCATGTCACTCTAGCCAACATATGGGATGCAATCGTTGAGAGCGAGAAACAGCGATTAGGAGTTGACGAGATTGATGAGAATGAGTTAATGCGGACCATTCTGAGGGATAATGAGCCTGAGGATTTAGAGAAAGGCAGACGCCTGCTCCAAGAAGAAATAGAAAAAGAGAAAACTCAGGCGAAGGCACTACAAGAACATATGTCTATTCCAACGGCTATTCGCCGTTGGCGGCTGTTGGTAGCCGTTGGAACAGCCGTTGGAATAGTGTTCACGACTTCCAACGGCTTCCATCGGAAGCGACGGATTAATTCCAATGGCTGTTCCAACGGTTTCCAACATAATTGACCGTTGGAAACCGTTAGTTTGTACTTCCATATTGCCGTTGGAAACCGTTGATAGCCGTTAGAAAAACTGGGTATTTTTTTTGTATTACAGCAAGCCAGCTTCCTTCCAGCCTCCTCACCTCAATCCATTTCATTCCAGTTCAATTTCCAAACTATTTTCAAACAATTCCACAACTTTGCATCACATATATACCACTAACACAATAAACAATCAAAATATAACGCATATACATATATATATGCAACAAAAACTAATTAAGCATCCAAAAAATCATTCAAACCGTCACCAAAACGTATCAACATATACAACCATTCAAACCGTCAAAACAACCAACCATAACAGCAAGTCACCAAACCGTACCAATATGTACAAACCGTCAAAACACATACCAACTTGTCTCGTTATACATCAAAACAAAAAACATCCCCAACCTAGCATCGAAACACATACCTCAAGATCCATCGCCGCTATGATCACCAGACGATGAAGGAACATCACCATGATTATGCACGTACTCTGCAACCTTTTGATTCAGCTGCTCAATCTGCATACCCTGCACGCGATTCTGGTCTTGCAGCTGATCAATCAACGCTCGCAACTCCTTAATTTCTTCCTTGTCCTGTGCCTTCTTTTCTTGTCGAACCTGCAAATAGAAGTAATTTTTTATACAAGCGATTTTTATAACATACAAAAATGAATTCATAACAAAATCATATTAGTGAACATATAAAAATGAATATAATAATTTATCCTAGCATCAAATATACTATCTATGCTTATCAGTTTTATCTCAAGAACAACGGTCATGGAAGCCTGCATATACACACGTGTACAAGTACACGTGTGCATTGCCCCAGCATTCCATAACCACGAATAACAAGTTCAATGAAGGTTCATAGTGTGTGCTCAGATAACGGCAACGGGCCCAACAACCAATGCAATTTTAAAGCACAACTACTCCCAGTTTCATATGAGTATCATGGTCAATCAATGAATATTTAAGGTGGCAAGAAATCCCAACAGTAAGTATCAAGTTCATGAAACTGCAGAGGTGAACGAAATCCCAACAGTAAGTATCAAGTTCATGAGTATCATGGTCAATCAGTTTCATATGAGTATCATGGTCAATCAATTTTAAAGGACACTTCTTTTCTTTTTTTTTACTAAATAAAAAAAAACACTTAAGAAAATACAAGATTCAACGTTTTCAAAGAAGTGTAATGAATTTCAAGGATTCACAGCAAATTCAAAATCTAACAGTGGGCATTCATAAGCTAAGTACACGTGATTTCTCTATGTGTTGCCCAAGAGTGCACCGAAAATTCTCATGCAAGAGTGTAACATGGAATAACATGGAATATTACCGTCAGGTTGCCGAATCCGTAGCGCCTGCTCCGCTGTGTTTTTTCCATAACATCATCGAATAAGCGGTCTTCCTCCTCCTACGTCAACTCATCACGGCCCGACTCAGCAAGAACATGAGCCCGAGCCTCTTGGAACTTTTCCTGTAATAAAAAAAACAATTTCATTTGACAAATAATAAAGCTATGATTTTATTTTACAATAAAGTAAACAATTTCATTTGCCTATAATATTTAAAATACACATACGTATGACTGTGTCGCCTTGTCCTCCTCATCCCACTCATATATGACGTTGCCTGCCTCGTCCACCTTCCCGGTTGCATGGGTGTGAGTAAAGACATCCATGTATGACACAGGACGTTGATAAAATCGTTCCTGTAATTGGTAATTTGAATAATTAATTTCACAATGTAAATCACTTATAAATGTAATAATTAATAAATTTACCAAGTCCTCGCGGTGATGCTGGAAAGACTTAGATCCCCCGCGATGAGTTACATGATTCTTGTTCCTGTTTGCGGAGTTCCTTGCTGACTCGGCCTGAAAATGTACATTGACAAATTACTTAAAATCGGCAAAAAAATAAATTAGATTCATTGTAAATTTACCTTGAACTCAGGCGTGTCCCACCACGCAACCATCTTCTCAAACACTTCATCGCCCATCCACTTTGGTTGCTTTCCATGTTTCTTAAGCTCATTCATCTTCTCTCTATAATTCTTGGCGACCTTCAAGTTCCAGTATCGCTGAACTAGCTTCATGTCAGTCTCATGCACATCTACTGCTCCCTGTATAATTAGTCTTAAATAATTAGTCTGGCTTATACAGCATGGACAATGTAAAAGTTTATTTTTTGGAAACTGTGCATTCACATTGGCAAATAATTATTGTAAAAATTTATAAATTTACCAGGAATTCCTGCCAGATAGTCTCTTTGACGTCTGCTGGGATCTTGCTCCACTTAGGCCAGAAATCGCTCATTCTGGCCATATACGCTTCCTTAGAGATATCTAAAATAGTCTGGGACGGCTCTAACTCAAATCCCCTGCATTAAATATAAATTAGAATTTTATATAGTTAATTATAGTATGTAAAAAAACTTTAAATTGTTATTCTGCTAATTTTTATACTTACGCCCTGTCAGCCTTAGGCTCCAAATAAATAACCGGACGAGCTAGCGGTCCGCCACTACCCTCAGCATGAGGGGTGATGCTACGTCGTCTAGTGGCAGATCCCGAGCCAGAGCCCGAGCCAGAGCCAGAGCCAGAAGCAGGTTCAAATGACATAATTAATATAACTGCAACATATATGAATGTCATCAGCATACTATATCAAAATAATTGTCATAACATATTTGACTTGGTATAATTTTCATGACATACTATATTAAAAATTCAAAGTTGTTTAAAAAAATTATACAAGCTCATTCATAAATTTCATGGCATATTTGACTAAAGTAGCCTTACTACACAAGCTCATTTACAAACATGCTACATATATAAATTTCATGGCATATTTGACATATGTGACAAAATTCATAACATATCAAAATTCATAACATATATAAATTCGTAACATATCAAAATTCATAACATATATAAATTTCATGGCATATTTGACAAAATTCAATATGTTTATATATTATACACATATTACATATGTTGATTTGGTACAAACTTACTACACAAGCTCATTTACAAACATACTATACACATATGACCTATGTTTTCATAAGTATATGTACATATGACATATATTTACACCATTCATTCTAAAGAAATTGACAATTAGAGTGATAACATTAGCAATTCGACAATAATATGATGTAATACACGTATTCAAACAACTAGAAATCAAATCAAAGACAATATAAACACAAATAAGTGATAACCCTATAAAATTAGGTTAAGGAATTTTACCCAAATTAAAAAGCAATAAAGGAGTAGGAGGGCTGGAGGAGCTCGTGGTGGACGTCGGAGGCGCTGGCGGTGGCTGATTAGGTGGAGGAATTGAAATTGGAGGTGGTGAAGGGGTGATAAGGGTTGGAAATTCGGATTTGGGGAAGATAAAACTGAAATGAGGAAGCAGGTCGGGCTCTGTGGAACATATGCAGGAAACTTTCCAACGGTTTCCAACGGCCGCCAACGGTCTTTATTTCATCGGTTTCCAACGGCTTAAAAGAATTCTAACACGCCGTTGGCGGCCGTTGGAAAACCTACGTCGGAATACACTGTTCCTCTAGTAGCGAGGGCAAAGAGAAAATGGAAGAAGGCCCGAGCTCAGCCGTAGAGCCCAAGGCTTCCGAAATCGAGGAGTACAATCCAGATTATCCATTGATTCCTCTGGGTCCAACTCCTCCAGCTGTCGGGGGTTCTGCTGTTGGCTTGGATGGAGGATCGGCGGAAGGTATCTCTATATTTTCTCCGCAACTTGCCAAAGCAATTGTCACTCGTCGTCACTTTGTCGGACAGTCAACTGAGAAAACCGCATTCTCTCCCAAAATAACATTTGTTCCTCATGATACAGGTAGCGGGCCGATTGATAAGGATGCCGAAAAGAAGGCAGGGGCGGAGAAGATTGACATCCTGCCAGGCGTTGATGCTGATGTCCCCCCGGATGCTGAAACTATCGAGGCTTTGAGAGACATGGATGGGCGCCACGACGGTGATGAAGAGGAAGTCGCCATTACCAAAGAGAGCAGAGGCGGTGATGAGGAAATCTTAGCTGAACAACAGGCCGAAGAGGAGGAGCAGTTGCTTCTTATGAAAGGGAGACAGGATCCAGTATATGTGCCCCCTATCTCTGAGATCGACCCCAAAACTGGGTTGGTCGTAAGATTTTCCTCCCGATCGATAACTTCACAACTAGCCTCTCAGTCCTCTAGTTCTTCACCGGAGCCTCTCATTGATAAGAGGAAGAGGAAAAAAGGTGGTCGTTCGGATGTTGACAAGGAGGCATCGGGGAAGTAGAAAAAGAGCAAGAAGTCTACATAGTCCCCTCCCCCCAGCATAAGTAGGAGACAAATATCAGTTTATATTTTGTCCTTAGGATTTTTTAGGCTTTCCACTGGCCATGAAATGTAATTGTGAGAATGGCCCTCACTTTTGTTTAGGTTCCTCTTTATCTTGTAGGTTTGCAGCTTATGAATGAAAGTTTATATCTTTTTACACTGCTGTGTTCCTGCAAGTTTATCATATTTAGTCACAAACACAAATACTCAAATCATGAATCATTCTAGCAATAAAACTTTTTTTTTAAAATTTCTACACTACACTTCTGCGTGCATATATGTGTATGGGTGTATCCCCAATCAACCATTAATATGGTGCCTGGCCAGGGTTTATTGGGGATTGATTAGATTCATGTGTTTGCCGCCCCCATTCCCGGAGATGAGGGGTTCGGGCTCCATTTTTCATTCTTGTTCCCAGTCGTGTAACGGGATAGGAGCCCTTTAGCAGCATATGTCATCATGCCTGTTTGCTCCCCGATTCTTCAGCGGGGTAGAAATTCTCGTGACGCTAAGTCTCTAACGCTTTTATACTCTCCCGATCCTTCAGCGGGTTAGAATTTGTGTGACGCTAAGTCTCTAGCGCCTTTATACTCTCCCTATCCTTCAGCGGGTTAGAGTTCGAGCTTGGTTTTCATTCTGCTCACCGATCCTTCAGCGGGGAGAGAGTTCTGGTGGCGCTGAGTCTCCAGCACCTTTCTCAGCGCTTAATCATAGACGCTTTTATACTCTCTTGGCGGTCGCCAAGGTTAGAGTGCGAGCTCAGCTGTTCTGTCGCTCCCCGATCCTTCAGCGGGGTAAGAGCTCTTTCTCAGCGCTCAGTCGGAGACGTTTTTATACTCTCCTGGCAGTCGCCGAGGTTAGAGTGCGAGCTCAGCTGTTCTGTCGCTCCCCGATCCTTCAGCGGGGTAAGAGCTCTTTCTCAGCGCTCAATCATGGATGCTTTTATACTCTCCTAGCGGTCGCCAAGGTTAGAGTTCGAGCTCAGTTGTTCTGTCGCTCCCCGATCCTTCAGCGGGGTGAGAGCTCTTTCTCAGCGCTTAGTCGGAGACGCTTTTATACTCTCCTGGCGGTCGCCAAGGTTAGAGTTCGAGCTCAGCTGTTCTGTCGCTCCCCGATCCTTCAGCGGGGTGAGAGCTCTTTCTCAGCGCTCAGTCGGAGACGCTTTTATACTCTCCTGGCAGTCGCCGAGGTTAGAGTTCCGCCAAGGCGGTTCCAATCATGGTACACCGCCATGACTTATGAACATCGCCTTCCTGTCCGTTATGCTCTCTCTCGGCTCTGGAGAGTTAGAGCGCTATCAATGATATGATTTACTTTATCGCACCCTCAGAGTTTTGACTGTTGATTGCACTCCATTCTGATGGAAGGCACCTATAATTATAGGTTCCTGTGATCGTTGTATGGTTCACAGCAATTTCCATAAAAGTAGAAAGGCAGATAAATAATAGTGCAATAAAGGTAAACGACACACAATATTTTTATAGTGGTTCGGTCGAATCATGACCTACGTCCACTTTATAATCTTTTGCTTAAGAAATCGGACTATTCTAGGCAAGTCGTGCCTTATACATGGTCCTTAATAAAGAAAAAAAAAAACAGATCTGACTTCTTTACGTTAGATACGGCCGTAAATGTTGGGCATTCCACACTCTGGGGATTTCCTTTCCATCTACGGTTGCTAGCTTGAAGGTTCCATTATCAAGCTTGCACAGAATGGAGTACGGTCCTTCCCACTTCGCACCAATATGAGTTGGGGGTGGAAAGACACGCTTCAGAACCAAGTCTCCAGGTTCAAAGGTGCGGGCTCGAACCTTTTTGTTGTAGTATCGGGCGACCTGTTGTTTGCATCTTAAGGCACGCAGGTCTGCTTCGTCCCTCTTCTCTTCGATCATATCCAGGGATTCAAGGAGCAATTCGTTATTAGTCATCGGATCGTAATAAGTCACTCGGTGAGAAGGTACTTTTATTTCAACCGGGATGACTGCTTCTGCTCCAAAAGCAAGAGAGAAGGGGGTATGGCCTGTTGCCGATTTATACGTTGTCCTGTAGGCCCATAGTGCTAGGGTAATTCATCAACCCACATGGCTCTAGCCCGCTTCAGTCTTCTTTTCAGAATGGACTTAATCACTTTATTCGCCGCTTCGACCTGTCCGTTCGACTGCGGATGCGCCACATAGGTGTACCGTTTCTCGATGTGGTATTTCTGGCAGAAGTCCCTAAATTCAGTGCTATCGAACTGAGTTCCATTGTCAGTTATAACGATCTTTGGAATCCCAAATCGACAGATGATGTTCCTAACGACAAAGTTGATCACTCGTTTGGTTGTGATTGTAGTCAGTGGCTCATCCTCGACCCACTTAGTGAAGTAGTCTACAGCTACAATAGCGAACTTCGCTCCGCCCTTAGCTATGGGGAGACTTCCGATGATATCAATTCCCCACATAGCGAAAGGCCATGGGCTTGTCATCGTTTTTAACTGACTAGTAGGTGCCCTAGGTATCTTTGAAAATCTCTGGCATGCATCACACCGTCGTGCATACTTCGCCGCATCTTTGTTTATGGTAGGCCAGAAATAACCATGCCGCAACACCTTTTTTGCCAATGTTTGCCCTCCAGTGTGATCGCCACATTCACCCTCATGTACCTCCTGCAGTACACGCTTGATGTCGTCATGAGCTATACACCGGAGAAGGGGCATCGAAAATCCCTGTCTATAAAGGACTTCGCCTTGCAGAACGTATCGGGAAGCTTTACGAATTACTTTACGCCTCTCGGTCTTCTTGGTCTGAAGCATTCCATTCATCAAGAAATTCTTTAGAGGAGTCATCCATGACTCCCTTTCTGGTTCTGTCTCTAGTACCGGATCAATTTCCATCTGATCTATACTAGGAGACTGAAGTACTTCAACTGGGGCTAGCCTGGTCTCTTCAGGATCGTCGGAACTAGCCATCTTCGCCAACTTATCCGCCTGTTGGTTCTCTGACCGCGGAATTTGGGATATGCTGTAGTGATCGAAGCCGTTCAGCAACTCCTTCACTTTCTCCAAGTATAAAATCAATCTTGGGCTTTTGGCTTGGAATTTTCCAGTGACCTGGTTTACAACTAACCTGGAGTCACAAAATATGTCCAGCTTTGTGATTTCCAACTCCTTTGCGATCCTTAGCCCGGCTATCAAGGCTTCATATTCGGAGTCGTTGTTAGTGGCGTGAAACTCCATCCGGATAGCATAGGATATCAGCCGTTTCTCAGGAGTTTCAAGCACTACTCCAGCGCCGGATCTCTTGTCATTCCTAGCGCCATCAGTATACAATCTACAGGAACTGGGATCGAGAAGTAACTTTGGGGGGTCAGCTTCTTCGTTCGCTATATCTTCCTCCGGGAGAGTAAACTCTGCTATGAAATCGGCTATCACTTGCCCCCGTATTGACCGCCGGGGCTGAAAGTTCAGATCAAATTGACTCAACTCAATGTTCCATTTGAGTAGTCTTCCAAACGCTTCTGGTCTCTGTAGAACTTGCTTGAGTGGATGATCAGTGTACACGGTAATGGGATGAGCCTGAAAATAATGTCGAAGCTTTCTAGAGGCAATCAGCAAACTGTACGCCAACTTTTCTATCCTTGGATAATTACGCTCTGCTGCCGCCAATTTTTTGCTCACGTAATACACTGGTCTTTGAACTTTATCTTCTTCACTCACCAACGCTGAGCTAATCGCGTGGGACGACACTGCCAAGTACACGAATAAGTCCTCGTGATCCACCGGCTTAGATAATATCGGAGGTTTCTCCAGGTGACTCAGCAGGTTCTGAAACACTTCTATGCAGTCAGGCGTCCATTTGAAGTGGCGTTTTCCTCGCTTTATCAATTCGAAGAATGGGATGCATTTGTCCGTAGCCCTGGAGATGAATCTGCTTAGTGCTGCTACTTTCCCTGCAAGGCTTTGCACATCTTTAATTTGCCTAGGCTCCTGAATGCCTCTGATTGCGCGATCTGGTCTGGATTAATCTCAATCCCACAAGAACTGACGATGAATCCCAAGAATTTTCCGGAGGCGACCCCGAATGAACATTTCGTTTGGTTGAGTTTCATCCCGTACTTTCGAAGAATGCCAAACATCTCTGCCAAGTCTGTAGTGTGATTGGAGGATTGCCTGGACTTAACCAACATGTCGTCGACGTATACTTCCATTGTTTTCCCAATCTGGTTATAGAACATTCTGTTTACTAACCGTTGATATGTAGCGCTTGCGTTCTTCAAGCCAAAGGGCATTACCACGTAGCAGTATAATCCCAGATCCGTAATGAAGCTAGTGTGTTCTTGATCTGGAACATGCATTGGAATCTGGTTATATCCTGAATAAGCATCCATAATGGAGAGAAGTTCATGATCCGCCGTTGAGTCCACCAACTGATTGATCCTGGGTAACGGAAAACTGTCTTTTGGGCAGGCTTTATTCAAATCTGAGAAATCGATACACGTTCGCCACTTCCCGTTGGCCTTCTTTACCAGAACTGGATTTGAAATCCAGTCTGGATAGGTTGAGTCTCTGATAAATCCATTACTCCTTGGCTTTCCAACTTCTTCTTTCAAGGCAGCGGACCTCTCTGGGCCCAGCATTCGCCTTTTTTGTTTTACCGGAGGATGCTTAGGGTTAATGCTTAATGAATGGCTCATGATTGATGGAGATATCGCACACATGTCTGCGTGGGTCCAAGCAAATACATCCAAGTTATCTTTCAAGAAATCCGTCAGTTCTTTAGCTAAATTCGGATTTAACTGGGATCCAATCTTAAGGACCTTCTCTTGGTCACTATCATTGATCGGTACATCCACAGTTGTCTCGTTGGGAGTCGCCATTCTGCCCCCAGGTTCTTTGTCCTCTCTGGGATCTATATCCTTGGGCAACTCTCTGGGCGACTCACCTACGGTTATCCTCTTTAATTGCTATGAGGTCTCTGCCCTTGCGGGGGGGGGGGGGGGGAGGGGGGAGCGCCCTTGGTTTCTATGTCTCCTCCATTGCGGAGTAGCTTTAGCTCTGCAATATAACATGCCCGTGCGGCAACCTGATCTCCTCTGACAATACCAACACCAGCTTCTGTAGGAAACTTCAATAACAAGCACCAGGGGGCTATACAGGCTCTGAACTTTGCTAGGGCCGGTCGGCCCAAGAAGGCATTATAGGGCGATTCAATACCCAAAACCACGAAAGGAAGAATTCTCACTCTCTGGCGTTCACCTTCCCCAAGTGTAACTGGTAGCTCTACATATCCCATTGGAGCGGTGGATGCTCCGTTAAATCCACGGATCCATCCCTCATAGGGCTTCAAGTCTTTTATCTCGAGATTCATCAGGTCGAATGTCTTTTTGAAAAGAATGTTGACGGAACTCCCGTTATCCACCAAGACTTTATGAACAGTGGCCGGGCCAATAGGATCTGTGATTACAAATGGATCTTCGGTCGGAGCATGGACTCCAATGCTTTCTCGTTTGCGGAAAACGACGTCGTCGGACATCATCTTTTGTTGCTTTACCGAGACATTGTCCTCAGGGTTGCTACACTCTCCTACCTCGAGGTGCTGCTTAGCCGCATTGACATACTGATCCAATGCCTTGGAACCATGCCCGACAAGATAAAGCCCTCCGATTATGGTATTGATAACAAGGTCCTTTCCCTTTTGCTGGGCAGTTGGCCTGACAGCAGGTTGATTCTGGTTCTGATTTGGGGCCTGTACGGCTTGCCCCCTGTCTCTGGGTGTCACTCTGTATTCATCCAATTTTCCTTCTCGGAGAAGCTTCTCGACCACATCTCTTAGGTGACGGCACTCATTTGTTTAGTGGCCGTGAATCTGATGGAAGAGACAGAACTTCCCCGTCTCACGTTCTTTCTCCGTCGACTCTCTGGGAGGAGGCCTTTTATTTTGGAGGACGTTGTACGAATCCATGAAGATATTCTCCAAAGTATCGTTTATTGGCGTATAACTTTCAAAAGACCTGGGACGAGTCCTTCTTTAGGAGTCGTTCCCTCGATTCCTTTTTCGGTTATTGCCATTACTGTTATTATCATTGTTTCCTGACTGACGACCACCCTGGTTCTGGTTTCCGACATTAACTTCGACCTTTCCTGAGCTGTCTCCTGTCTGCTTAATGGTGACATTGCTCTAGATTTCCTCCTTATCTGCCATTTTTGCCTTCCGATTAGCATATATCTCCTCCCGACGTAAGTGTACGTTAGCTTTTTCGTAGAATAACTCTCTAGTATGAGGTGGCTTGCCGGCCAGGTATCTCCTAAATTCGGTGTCTTTATCTACCCCATCAATCAGGGCTGCCACAACAGTTGGCTCATGAGGATCTTTGACTTCAGTAGCGGCTAGGTTGAAACGGTCTGGATACACCCTCAAACTCTCGCCTGGTCGTTGCTTGACACGGAACAAGTCAATCACACTCTTCGTCCTTTGTGCATAGATGCGGAACTGTTCCACAAACCTTTCACTCAACTCCCTAAAGCTGGAAATTGATCTTGCTGGTAAGCGAGTAAAACATAATAACGCTACATCCTCCAAGAATATAGGAAATGCTTTGCACTTGACAGCGTCAGAAGCTGCGGCAACGGTCATTGACCAAGAATATCTCATTAGATGTTGGATGGGATCAGATCTGCCCGTGTAACGGTTCATCTGTGGCATGTTGAAGCGCCTCGGGAATGTCGCCTCTAAAATGTCATCAGTGAAAGGGGTGTGACTGCGGTCAATTCCCCAATCTTCATTCCGTTGTCCACGGCTACCTGCCAGAATTTGACGGATCATAGCTGCAACATTTGCACTGGTCAGCGAAGGCACGGGATCAGCGCTTCTTGCTCGGTGGAACTCTCTGATCTCCCTTCCAGGGGCAGCCACGAAATCTGGGGCTCGGATTGGGCTTCGCTGCCCCCTGTTACCATGAGCATTTGTACGGCGAAGGGGCTGAGGTAGTCTATTCTCAACAGGGTTGTCCACACCTCGAGCTCTGGGAGTTGCGGCACGATTATTCACATTGCGGTTTGAGGGCCCTGCACCCAGTACCTCTTCTTCCCGTGATGGCAGGGTTCCAAATCGGAGCTGCTCTATGTTTTCGGGCCTCTCATACGGTCGCCGCGGAGGTCTTGGCGATTCCTATGACGAAGAAGAGTACTCTGGGGTGAGCGGACGAACTGGGGGCGTCCTTTGCCTTGCAAGATCATTGAGCCTTCTATACATAGCAGTCAAGTTCTGTCGCAGCACGGAGCTCTCCTGCCTTTGAGCAGCCAATTCATCAAACAACCTCTCCCACATTTCAGAAAAGCGAGAAAGATCTCCCTCAGTAACGGGAGCAGAAGGGTCATATTGATCATCAACATTTTCTCTTACGCGCAGAGAACTTGAACCAGGTCGAGCAGAGGTACCGGGACGGGAAGTATGAGCCATAACCTCCTTTCCAGGTCCAGTTGTAGTCTGGTCATCATTTCGGATCGCTGCGGATCGATGTCGGTGGCTCGTTGCGCCACCCTTGGTTCGGTTCGTGGTGACGCTGGGTAGAGGGTTCGGTGCGTTGTCATGGGATCGTGTGACAACCCCTTCAGAAGTCCGGTTCGCTCCGCCCTCATCAGCCTGGATCGTGGCGCCCTCATCTGCTCGGGTCGTCACGCCATGGTCGGTTCGGATCGTGTCTTGGTCCCCGCGATCCGCGAGACCCACCTCGACCCGCTCGTGAACACTTTCTTCAATTGCCTCATTCGCTTGCGAAGCTCGTACATCCTTAGACTTCCTTCCAGCCATGATATCAGATGTCGCTGGAATCTTCAGAAATCTGAACAGTGAAGTTTTGGGACTGTTTTCTTCGGACTTTCAAATCCAAATAGCAGAATAGCAATCCGGTAGGCTGAGAATTGAATTCTCAGTGAAAGCACCAAAATGTTAGATCAAAATTTGGATCTAACACCCAAATTGTTCTGATTCGTAGAGAATTATAACCGAAGAATGAAGAAAAAGCAGAAAACACACAGAATTATAGTGGTTCGGCGTTAACGAGCCTACGTCCACTTTATATGCTATTGATTATACTTTGAATGCTAGTACAACCAATGATTTCTCTCAAACTCACTCTTACAATTATGATTTTTCTCAATAATCTCGAAGAAATACTGATGAGAAATAGTGGTGCGACAGTAATGGTGGAATCAATACTCAATACTGCCAAAAGATCCTTAAAAATGCCAGTCTCTGGGCTATTTATAGCTGATTCTGTCAGGCGGTTCGCGGTCACACGTGGCGCAAATCCCGAGAATATCGGATCGGATCGAGCAATGAGTAAGAAATGGTCAATGTGATAGTTGTGGACACGTGTTGCTGGATCCATGGATTGCGGATCGCTGAAGACCAGTTCGTGGTTGAACAAGTCAGGAGCTTCGCCACATAGCAGGGGATCGGATCGGAGTGAGGTTGTGGCATAGGTGCGGATCGGGTCGTGCTCCCATGGACGGATCGGGTCGCGTTTTGTGCTGGCGATCCGAGGGGTGCGATCTGTGTGTGCGATCCGCTCTTTCATGGTCTTGAGGAACGTAGTCCCATACTTTCTTCTTGTGTTTGAACCTTGGTGGCTTGGTCCAAAAAGCTAGCCAACAAAGGTAAAAGCTACATACAAGGATGAGCAATGATATTGCAGGATTGTTTTGAAAGCCATTCTTGTCTTTTTTCTCATATAAGAAGAATATTAGTTGGGCTAAAATTCATCGTTATTATGTTGCTTGTTTTATGAGTCTCTATTCACCTGGCGGGTGATATTGTTCTAAATTTTAATATTCATAAAAGAATCACTATGAAGACGGTTTGATAAAAGATTATCCAATTAACTAAAATATATTAGTATAAGTTAAAGTGGTTTTAAAGAAACTCATGCTATGTCGTAAAATTCGAAAATTAACAGAATTGCTTTATATAACTCATAAATTAGTATCATAATAATAAGGAATGTATCTTAACAAGACTTAATTTTAAGTATTGGCTCTTATGAAAGTTCACATTAGGTGTCGACGCTAATCATTAACAGTGATTGAGTATCGACTCTCATCATACTTCAAACTTAAACAATCAGAAATCGTCTTAGATATCGACAGGGGTTGCAGCTTTTATCTTTTACAGTGCAATGTATAACACCATTTAAAAAAAGGTAAATCTTTTCTTCTGTAACTCTCCCTATATCCATTTCACATGTAGTTTAAAGTGCAAGAACAGAGGAAAAAATATTGCCACAAGGAGATGTAAATATCAAGCCATAGATTGGCTGGGGTTTGATAGTAAAGATATTAGCATCATTATGTTCCTTATGTTTCCTATATTCCCAATGGTCTTGTTAAATTAAATTCACAGACAGATTTAAGTGCTGCAACAATACAGAATCTCAACGTGTCTAAAAGCATATATTCAAAACGATTACATGCCTTTATATTAATGCACTTCTATTGTTATCTGTTATCCTTCCTAACATTGTTTTGGAACAAGTTACTCAGTATATAATTGATTTTCATAAAATACATTTTACAAAGAATTCTATAAGCAGACTCATTGTTAAAATATCAGCAAACAAATAATATTAGTAATACCGTGACGATAAAACAATACCAAATTCTCAGAAATAGTTGATAACCTGGACAGTGGGAAGGTCAAGCATTTCTGGCCATTTCGGGTGTCGTGGAAGACGATGGAGAAGCATGAACTCAAGCGCGGTTTGAACAGTGGTGCCAAGCAAATGGTGGACAGTGGCATACACCGGTGTTGAGTTGGAGGCTCAGGAAGATGTGAACGAGCTAGCGGGGTCAGTTGGGTTTGGATCTGAGGCAAAAACCGCAGGTTGTTATTAGTATTAAACCCATATGGATTGTCTAGCACTGAAAAATTGCTGTTGTCTGATGATTTACATAACTCAAAGGCTAACAGTTTCAAATGGCATATTCTATCTAATAATAAATTGTTTGGATAAATGTCCCTGCAAAATATATACAAAAGCATATGTTAATTATAGAATTTATAAAAACAGATATCAGTAAACCATTTTACTTAGGGAAGTTTCTGTAAATTATAATATTATTCTTGTTAAATAGACATAAATTATTTTACTAATTTCCAGACCATTTCAACTCTATTTTGCACTGATTTATTCTCCTTTCCTTAATCAATCTCCAAAAAAAATTTTGTAAAACCAGTATAAACAGTCGTTGCAGCAGTTGAAAACTTTCCATTTCACATAATTTGCAAAAGAAAACGCTACAGAGCTAATAGAACAAACCTGAGAAATCTGATATAAACATAGTTTCAATATATAATTCATCATTCTAATCTAAACATTCAAACCAAGAATATACGCAGTGAGTAATTTCAAAATATTCTCATCGAGAATGAAGCGGCTTACCAAGGAATAATTAATCGCGTCTGACGTGGCAGCCTATTGTTCATCGCGGTCGAGTCGCCACTATCATCTAAGTCTGGAGTCTCGTCAATCATGCGCTATGCCTGGGAAATCTACTGCTCTCTTCTTTCCTTAGTCACTCGATGGTGGTGGAGTGCTTGGAAACTTAAGCGGTTTCGTGGAACCCTAACCGATTTAGGGGACGAACGTGAAACCCTAACCGATTTGGGGGTCGAAAGATCTGTGATTTGGAAAGTTGAGACAATGGGAAAGCGATAAGTAAAATATTAGGCAAAGTTAAAGCGGTGTAGTGAAACGATGTTGGTTTGCCCGCCATAAAATTGGTTGGCGGGTTTTTTTCTCTTCGAACTTTAAATTCTGCTAATTTGGTTTAATTGAAATTAATGAACGTAGCCTTGTCCCTCTAAGAGAAAAAAACCGATGAATGTAATTAGAGTTTAAATCATATATTTCAATGTTTCTGATACTATATATAACGTTAGTTTTTTTATTTATTAGTTGACCATTGTTGGTAATTAATTTGATTTTACTATTTTAGTCCGTATCGATTAAATCATTTAAATATTGGCTTCGACTTCGAAATGCATTTATTGTAAAACATAGAGAGAGTTTAATGTTAAAATTTTGTAAAAGAGGTAACTAATAAGTTTTCTAAAATTTTGAATATTTAATAAATTTTTAACTTAATAATTTTTTTTTGTTTTTGCGAAAATTTCAAAATTATATAAACATTTGAAAATTTAATTCAAAAATTTAAAAATTTCAAACTTTTCAGAATATTAAATATAATCATCAACTTAACTACTAAATATTAAATACTAATAACAAAAATGACTTCATAATTATTGAAGACTATTTACAATTATTAATTATTAATTATTAAAAATTAATTATATAAATAGTAAATATTAAATATTGGTATTAATTATTAATAATTACTTCTTAGTTATTAATTAAAGTTAGTCATTAATAATAATTAATTTGGATAATTATATTTTAAATAATTATTAATTAGGATTATTTCACATTTTAAATTAATTATTAATTAGGATTATTTCATGTTAATAATAGTTATTATTTAACTTTTGCTTATTTCTACTTAGTTATAATCGGGTAATAATTATTAAAAGTTTATAATGTATATGTTACTAAATATTAATTAATAAGCAGTTAACATTGACTATTAAAAATTAATTACTACTTATTAACTATTAATTATTTAATAATAATTAATAAATATTATTGATTCCTAACTTTATTATTAATTATTAATTAATATTAAATATTAATATAAGTAGTTATTAAAAATCGATATTATAAACATGAACTTTGTAATACGCATCTATTACAACTAACAAAATGAAAAGTTGTTAAAAATATGTTTATTACAACTTTAGGTAATTGACAATTGTAAAAACCATTTAGTACAACTGTGCTTTTCTAACAGTTGTAGAATTAAAGTTGTAATATAGTGTTTTTGTTGTAGTGCATATAGCTATAATAATCCAGCTGAAAGCTCTAGCTCCATATCCAAAGCTCCATCTCTAGAAAGCTCTTGTCAGAACCAAACTATAGTTGTAAGGAAACGCGATGAAAAGTACTATTCAATAGCGTTTCTTCTGTGTTGTTAATACATTTCATGGCGTTTAGGTTGATTTCGTAGAACTTTTTCTTAGCCTTTTTTGGATGGCAAAAAAAATTTTCTCAACGTTTTTTGGATGCAAAAATATATATTTCTTAGCGTTTTTTACTTGCTATAGAAAGAAGTTATAGCGTTTATATTTTGTTGTGATATGTATTTACAACATATATGAATTGTTATAAGTGTTTTCACATCAATTTTTTTATGGGGTTCTAAGAAGGGAATTTTACTTTGAAGGACAAATTTCATAATTTTTTTAAACTCAAGGACAAACCATCAAAAATTTATTCATGAGGATAATACATTGTAAAGATGATACCATACACACCGTAAAACTAATACTTAAAAAATAATAGTTGAATTATGATACTATACAAACTGATACTTAAAAACTGGTAGTCAAATTCTGATATCATGCACACTATAAAACTAATACCTAAAATCTGATACAGTGTCATTTAGAATAAAATTTCAGCAGGTCATCCTTATGGCTGAAAAAACCCGTAATTTTGTCCTTGACGTTATTTTCTTGTTTTAAAAACACCATGAAAATTTTCATAAACGTCGTAAAAGTTTAAAATCAATCTGACAATGCTTATACCAGTTTAAAATAGCATATTATATCGATACCACAATTCAAAATCAACATGTCATATTAGTAACTTATTTTATTTTGATCACATAATTCATAACCAACAAGTAAAAATCTATAATCAAAATATGCAACATTCTTACATCATTAATACACTATAGGTCCGTAATAGTTCATAAAATAGTAGTGTTATATCAAACATACACATACAAAAGTAGTAGCCACCAAAAAATTGTAACAACCCGTATTTTGATAACGTGTTATAACCATAAATCTAGGCAGAATTAAATTTTAAAATAAGAACCAAGGGAAACGGGTTGCGTCATTGCGTTCGTCTTGGAATTCTTCATGAAATCGAGTCCGAGTTTTCGAAAATCGGAGTCCGTATGACCAAGTTATGGCTCCCCAAAGTTTCAGAAATTTTCAGAGTTCAAAACAGTTCGAATTCGAGTTCAAATTCGAATTTCAAATCCCAGACAGACTGGGCGGGAAATTTCCCGCCCAGCACCCCAGGTCGACTGGGCAGTCGACACCCCCAGGACCAGGTCGACTGCGCAGTCGACTTGGGTGTCGACCTGGTCCTCGAACCTGGTTTGGGCCTGGTTGCTCCTGCTTGACCCTATTGGCTTGTTTGAGGGCCTGTGATGATTTTTGGTGGTTCAGATCGATTCTAGGGTTTATCCTATGGCATAAACTAGTTGTTGCAACTATAAAAACACCCTAAGACCTAGGCTAATCAACAATAAATCTTTCTAACACCATTATGCTGCTAAGTCTCCTCTTGAACCATGGCCGCCGCCTCCAACTTGAAGCTTAAAAATTCAAACTAGATCCAAATCGAAGGCCAATGTTTCTACAACAATTCAAGGGAATAGATCAACATCTCAACAACGATCCTACGACAATTTCTGTTCTTAGTTCTCAAAAACCACGATCTGTAAGCCCCAGTTACTCTTAGATCTAAACTCTAAACTTAATATGGACATGTGTAAATTGAAGTTGAACATAAACATGATAACTACTTGAGACCTACTCTTGTATATCTTTGATCTATGACTATTCCTTTTTGATCTATTATTTTAGATCTACTCTTGTTCACCCTAGATCTATTCACCTTGAACCTAGTACCGTTCATATTGAACCTTGATTTGTGGAATACTGATAAGAACTTGATTTAGGGGCATGTTCATGTCATAACCTAAACCCTATCATTATTTTAACATGCCTGTGATGTTGTGATGTTGAAACTATTGCTAGTCACAAGTTTAGGATTATCATCTTATGTCATTCATTGCTATGTTTATCACCCTATTTCATATGCCAGTGATGTTATGATCATATCTCAAGTTACACCATGCTTGCCTTGAAATCACCTTTGCCACTTTATACCCATCCTTGTTATGTTATTCCCTAGTTACATCTATTGGCTTGATTCGAATTCACGAGCGTTGGGGATGCGATTTGGGTAGTTAAGGAAAACCTGAATTTAGTATGAACTTGAAAACATGAATATCGTTATAACTTGAGCTTGGATAGGAACATGAACTTGACATGAAATTATACTTGAAAATATGAATTTGGGACATGATACTTAGATAACTTGAACGTGGCCAACTCGAGGTTGGGTTGAGTTTGCAGTATAAATCTGCCCGGAACCGCCCGGCGAATCCAGTAACTGCAAACAATAGGACCCAATGTGAGTAGTTGGTCATATCGCACTCGAAACCCGAGGTTAAACTAGGTTATGGTGTAAAACTGCCCGGACCCGCCCGGCACATCCAGTAACCATAACCAAGTGTAATGTGAGAGGTTAGGGGTGCATTAAGTAAATTAATGCCACTGGATAGGGTTAAGTCATGGACCACTTGAATATACTTAACCAATTTGACACGTTGATTTGATAGGGTTAAGTCATGAACCACTTGAACACACTTAACCAACCTGAAACATGATTCGTAGGACTAAGTCTTGAACTAGAATGACACACTTAGTCAATTTGACATGACACGTAGATGGGGTTAAGTCTCGATTTTAAATGACAACTTAACCTGCTGAACGAAACCCTAGTTACGCGGTCCTTTTCAGCAGTAACCCACTAGATGTATCACGGTACCCTGGGACTAGGCAGGGTGGGGCACGATTGCTGGGCCGATTGTAAGCGACCAGAACGACGGCTGAGTTGGTGCGCCATTTTAGGTTCAGGTGGACTAGGGTCGTGCACTTAGTCCAGAGTTGAAAAAGCAGGCATTGGGCATCAGTAGGATTATCTGTGCATTCTTGATTCGTGTCGGTGGTTGGCACCCTAGGGCTTGATACACCATATGGTGGACCTAACACATGTGACTACATTCGTGATAGGGCCGTATGACACAGACACACGACGAGCTATACTTGTAGGGAGCCGATCGATTAGATCATACCGTTGGACCCCGAATTGGGTCACTTCACGATATTGGGCCAAGGGATTATTTCTTGATTTATAGTTGACACGGGATTAGTATACCAGTATAGTTGGTATGGCGAACCTTGAATACGCAATGTTAGACTTGAGTTATCTTGCAAGCTTAGTTGTCATGTCAGACTTATCATCATTCCTATGTTTAATTCCAGTTTATTCATGTCTTGTTAACTTTACTAGTTTCTATGCTGATAGTCACTAGGGCTTACCAGTCTTTTTGACTGACCCGTTTTCTTTCGCCTCTTTGTCTTTCGTTTCCCCCCCCAAGGTTCTCAGGGAGGAAACTCTAGCTCTTAGCTTGGACTTTGCTTGCTTTCTGACAGCTCATGTACGGTTTGGTCTTGAGCTATGCTATGGCTGCACTCATGCATTTTTGGGGAATAATATTTTACTTATGTTGTTTTAAGTACTTTGCTTCTTTAGAACTTGATGTAATGAAATAATGACTTGGCATTTTGATGTAAGAGGTTTTGACTCTATTTTTCAGTAATGAGATTTGGTTTTAAAGTTTATATCCGCTGCTTTATATACTCTATTTTATCTATGTTCTATCTTGTGTTATCTCTGTGCCTGTTTACTAGATAATATCCCTCCAAAACTAGGGCATTCCCTTTGTGAGTGACCCTAGCGTAGGTGGGTTGTTACATTTGGTATCAGAGCAGAAGGTTACCAGACTGGGCAAAAGTTTTAAAAACCTTCTGAAACTATTTTCAAAACCATTTATAAAGAAGCATTTTTCAAGAAAAGTTTATTTTGAAAAGGCTATTCCCCAAAAGCCATTAGCACTATCCTTTGTTTCCTTGTTTGAATCTCTTTCCCTTTCTTTTCTCCATCTGTAGTCGCAGTAGCTTTACCTGCGGCTAATCTTCTTTCTAGCTTCGTAGAGGGTTTTCCGTACGATGGAAATAGTTTTCGTGAGGCTTGTTAACATGTTATATAGGAAAGTTATGAGTGATAAGAATGAAGATAAGGCGGATGAGTCTGCCGAAGTGGTTGAGCCAAGCGTCCTTGAAGGCGTAAAAGTGGAAACGTTGAGGCGAGTTCCGATTCGTGTCTTAGGAACGGAGATCTAGGAGCTAAGGAATCGAGAAGTCAAGCTAGTTAAAGTACAGTGGAGTGAAGCCCAAGAAGACGCAACTTGGGAAATCGAAGAAAAGATACGCGCGCTATACCCATTTCTTTTTGAGGGTACATTCTCGATCTATTTTCCTATAAGTTTACATACCTTTCTTTTGCTATCCATGTTTGTCTTGTTATCTTCTCGATCCTGTCTTGAGAACCTTAGGTAGAATCCTATGAATGTAAACATGTATTTGAAACATGTTATGGTTGATGTTTGCGAATGGTTCCAAGTGATTGCACGTAGTTGCATAACACACATTAGGCACTAGATCGGCTCAGACACATTTTCATGTTGCATATGCATGAGTGTTTATACTTATTTATGGATGAAATTGAATGTGTTATCATATGAATGTTGCATATGGATGAATGTTCGTGCACACATATAGTGCTTACGTGACTAGGATTATTTGCATACATGTTGGATTCATGACACTAAACATATTTTGCATTAGAAAGATCAATAAGGCCTAATCATTTGCATTAGATAAGGAACATATACACACACTTTCTGCATATGTTCATACAGCAATAGAAATCTCTTAAGGACAATGTTTGCTTATGGATGATGTTTTGAGTAGATGGATGATGGATGATAGGATACGTTCTTCCTAACTTAGAGATTTCGGGGATGAAATCCTTTAAGGAAGGGAGAATGTAACAACCCGTATTTTGATAACGTGTTATAACCATAAATCTAGGCAGAATTAAACTTTAAAATAAGAACCAAGGGAAACGGGTTGCGCCATTGCGTTCGTCTCGGAATTCTGCATGAAATCGAGTCCGAGTTTTCGAAAATCGGAGTCCGTATGACCAAGTTATGGCTCCCCAAAGTTTCAGAAATTTTCACAGTTCAAAACAGTTCGAATTCGAGTTCAAATTCGAATTTCAAAACCCAGACAGACTGGGCGGTAAATTTCCCGCCCAGCACCCCAGGTCGACTGGGGAGTCGACTGGGCAGTCGAAACCCCCAGGACCAGGTCGACTGCGCAGTCGACTTGGGTGTCGACCTGGTCCCCGAACCTGGTTTGGGCCTGGTTGCTCCTGCTTGACCCTGTTGGCTTGTTTGAGGGCCTGTGACGATTTTTGGCGGTTCAGATCGATTCTAGGGTTTGTCCTATGGCCTAAACTAGTTGTTGCAACTATTAAAACACCCTAAGACCTAGGCTAATCCACAACAAATCTTTCTAACACCATTATGCTGCTAAGTCTCCTCTTGAACCATGGCCGCCGCCTCCAACTTGAAGCTTAAACATTCAAACTAGATCCAAATCGAAGGCCAACGTTTCTACAAAAATTCAAGGGAATAGATCAACATCTCAACAACGATCCTACAACAATTTCTGTTCTTAGTTCTCAAAAACCACGATCTGTAAGCCCCAGTTACTCTTAGATCTAAACTATAAACTTAATATGGACATGTGTAAATTGAAGTTGAACATAAACATGATAACTACTTGAGACCTACTCTTGTATATCTTTGATCTATGACTATTCCTTTTTGATCTATTATTTTAGATCTACTCTTGTTCACCCTAGATCTATTCACCTTGAACCTAGTACCGTTCATATTGAACCTTGATTTGTGGAATACTGATAAGAACTTGATTTAGGGGCCTGTTCATGTCATAACCTAAACCCTATCATTATTTTAACATGCCTGTGATGTTGTGATTTTGAAACTATTGCTAGTCACAAGTTTAGGATTATCATCTTATGTCATTCATTGCTATGTTTATCACCCTATTTCATATGCCAGTGATGTTATGATCATATCTCAAGTTACACCATGCTTGCCTTGAAATCACCTTTTCCACTTTATACCCATCCTTGTTATGTTATTCCCTAGTTACATCTATTGCCTTGATTCGAATTCACGAGCGTTGGGGATACGATTTGGGTAGTTTAGGAAATCCTGAATTTAGTATGAACTTGAAAACATGAATATCGTTATAACTTGAGCTTGGATAGGAACATGAACTTGACATGAAATTATACTTGAAAATTTGAATTTGGGACATGACACTTAGATAACTTGAACGTGGCCAACTCGAGGTTGGGTTGAGTTTGCAGTATAAATCTGCCCGGAACCACTCGGCGAATCCAGTAACTGCAAACAATAGGACCCAATGTGAGTAGTTGGTCATATCGCACTCGAAACCCGAGGTTAGACTAGGTTATGGTGTAAAACTGCCCGGACCCGCCCGGCACATCCAGTAACCATAACCAAGTCTAATGTGAGAGGTTAGGGGTGCATTAAGTAAATTAATGCCACTGGATAGGGTTAAGTCACGGACCACTTGAATGTACTTAACCAATTTGACACGTTGATTTGATAGGGTTAAGTCATGAACCGCTTGAACACACTTAACCAACCTGACACATGATTCGTAGGACTAAGTCTTGAACTAGAACGACACAATTAGTCAATTTGACATGACACGTAGATGGGGTTAAGTCTCGATTTTAAATGACAACTTAACCTGCTGAACGAAACCCTAGTTACGCGGTCCTTTTCAGTAGTAACCCACTAGATGTATCACGGTACCCTGGGACTAGGCAGGGTGGGGCACGATTGTTGGGCCGATTGTAAGCGACCAGAACGACGGCTGAGTTAGTGTGCCATTGTAGGTTCAGGCGGACTAGGGTCGTGCACTTAGTCCGGAGTTGAAAAAGCAGGCATTGGGTAACAGTAGGATTATCTGTGCATTCTTGATTCGTGTCGGTGGTTGGCACCCTAGGGCTTGATACACCCTATGGCGGACCTAGCACAGGTGACTACATTCGTGATAGGGCCGTATGACACAGACACACAACGAGCTAGACTTGTAGGGAGCCGATCGATTAGATCATACCGTTGGACCCCGAATTGGGTCACTTCACGATATTGGGCCAAGGGATTATTTCTTGATTTATAGTTGACACGGGATTAGTATACCAATATAGTTGGTATGGCGAACCTTGAATACGCAATGTTAGACTTGAGTTATCTTGCTAGCTTAGTTATCATGTCAGACTTATCATCATTCCTATGTTTAATTCCAGTTTATTCATGTCTTGTTAACTTTACTAGTTTCTATGCTGATAGTCACTAGGGCTTACCAGTCTTTTTGACTGACCTGTTTTCTTTCGCCTCTTTGTCTTTCGTTCCCCCCCAAGGTTCTCAGGGAGGAAACTCTAGCTCTTTGCTTGGACTTTGCTTGCTTTCTGACAGCTCATGTACGGTTTGGTCTTGAGCTATGCTATCGCTGCACTCATGCACTTTTTGGGGAATAAAATTTTACTTATGTTGTTTTAAGTACTTTGCTTCTTTAGAACTTGATGTAATGAAATAATGACTTGGAATTTTGATGTAAGAGGTTTTGACTCTATTTTTCAGTAATGAGATTTGGTTTTAAAGTTTATATCCGCTGCTTTATGTACTCTATTTTATCTATGTTCTGTCTTGTGTTATCTCTGTGCCTGTTTACTAGATAATACCCCTCCAAAACTAGGGCATTCCCTTTGTGAGTGACCCTAGCGGAGGTGGGGTGTTACAAAAATAGTACTACATACATTCTTACAAAAAGAAAATGTAGTCTTTGCAGCAAGAATAACTTCGACCCATAACTAATTACAACAATGTTTTCCATCAACGTTATCTATGTACCTGTAAAGATAAAATCAAAGAATCTCAATATTGTTAGTACACTCAAAAGCAAAGTTAATCTCCAAAATCAATAAGTAGCTTCCAAAATGCACGAGAGCATGTCATTACTCATTTATAAATACTCTCCCCAAACACATGCAATACAAATAACGCATGCAAGAACCGAAATACAAACACAGTAAAAGTGATTCATCATGCATAACTTCTCCCAGTCTTTATTGAACACATCATCGAACTTTTTTGTGGAAAATTTAGTTAGGTTTCTTAAAGCATTTGAGTAATTTGCTTGGACCTAGTGCACAAATCGATGTTGCTACCTTTGCTTGATCTGAGCACTGGTAACTGTTATTTGAAGGATTTGCATCAGTCCATATCGACAGTTGATGCGTCAGCTCCCTATTGTTTTGTTTTTTTGCAGAGAAATGGCTGTGCGACGTAGAGCTACACTGCCGATTAGATTAGCAAGTTAATTAACATTGCCGATCAACAAGTCAGACCGGTAGCCAAAATAATAAGTTTGGGAATTAAGGTGATCCCTTGAGTTTCCAACAAACAGGAAAATAGAATAGAAAAGTTGAGACAAACTATACATAAGACTAAACAGTGAAGAACAATACTGCTTTCTCATGTTCCAACCTGACGGGCCAGTGTTAGTTCTCCCCTGGGATTCCACAACAGGAGGAAGAGAGAGAGAGAGTCTAAACGGTGCCGAGTGAGCTGACCCTGACCAAGTATGAAATAAATAAGAGATATGTCTGTAGACACTTACAAAATTTCTTTTAGGTTTGCTAATCACATAGGCATTGCACTCCTTCCAAATGCACCAACAATAAATAGCAATGAACAAGTATACACAGTGATTTGGGGTGTTTTGTTGCCAGTTGTTGACGGCAAAAAATGTCGTAAACACCAAAGATTCCAATTACTAGGAATTATAAATATGGTCGCATAGACAAGAACATAAAATAGAGCATAAAGTAGTAAATAACGCAAGAGATTTATAGTGGTTCGACCTCAGCGAGAGCCTACGTCCACTTTGAAGAGTCGTTGGAATTTTATTGATCACTTGAAAGATTACAAAGTTGAGATCCTCTCATTACATTTGTTAACTATTCTACATGAAGTTACAATAGTCATATTTGCAAGAAATAGTAAAATGGACAATTTTGCCCTTCTTCTTCCTCAAAGAGGAGATGCCATTAATGGAGCTCTATGGAGGTCTCAAAGCTCAAGAATCCCCCCTTTTGAAGTGTGAGGCCAAGGGGTATTTATAGGAAGTGGTTAGGTAGGGGTTAAATAGGAGTAGGTAGAGATGAGGACCAGCTACAGAAAATTCGCACCTCAGGCCCTCCATCCCTTTTTCGCACCTCTTCCCGAGGCCCGCTGAAGTTGTTGGCTGAATCTTGACTTTGAGCTGATTTGGTAATTCTAGGCAACACACTTGTTGGCGGAAATCGGATGAATCGGGCAGTGGCCACAGTTTCGACCTAGCCGGCTAGGTCGATCGCCACCGGGACTGTAGGGCCTCAGACCCCCACCGGCGCTGCGCCCGGACCCGCTTGATGGCTCACCTTCGGCTCGGATGCAGACGGATACAGATGAAGGTTGTGTTCGAGGGATGCGACATCCTGCTAGTGGCCAGACTCGAGTCTTCTGGTACCGGACCCCGGATCATATTGGCGACGCCTCCGGGCTGTAATATCACGCGATATGTTGAGACAAGCGTGTCTTGTGTACTTTTGGTAACCGGACCAAAAGGCCGATTAACATTTTCCCCCTTAAAGTATGTTTTGTGTTAACGAGACATGCTTTGAAGTGAGATGGGTCTGATATGGGTGCCAACATATCCATGCGGTGCTTAGCGATCAGTTATGACCTTCCTCTTGCATTGTATGTCGAGAGCGCACTACTTTGGAGTGGTTGGGATGCCTTGTTGAAATATGCGGGTGTGAGCTTAGGATTCTAGCATTGCTAAGAGCTTTTACTCGCTTGAGTTGGCATCTTGGATGGAATCCTGTCTAAGGAGCCTACTTTCTGTAGATTAAAGACAATAAAAGTTAGTTGCCGACTCCCAATTGCATCGAAGTGCAAACGGTTCGTTATCAGGTTTTAATTGTGTATGTAATCACAAATTTGTGCTTGGTTTTGCGCTATGCGATCTGAGTTAGAATAGGTAATATGAAAGTGAATTGTATGCCCTAGGCTTATGATCACGCATTTTTAGCTTTTCGAAGAGTTTTTGGATCGAGAGCCAACTGTTTGGTGTGCATACTTGAACCCTTAATGCTTGTGGGCGCGCATTTGAATCGAGTTGGTCTGCTCGGTTGAGATTCCCAAAGTGTGTACGCATGGTCATTGCCATGGCTTAGGTGCATGATTGCCCTAAGTGGTTGCTGAAACGTCGTTGGGATAGAGCTTGATTATTTGGAGTATCCGTTAAATCACTTAGACTAGGTGAGCCCAAGGTCGCTCAACGATCCAAGCTAGTCTCATTGATCAAAGTTTCGGCAACTCGTGTATGCGAATTCCATTGTTAGGACAATACTTGTCATAGGTCGTGGCAGGGATTCATATGGATTCTCCTTTGAGGCGAGGTCGGACCCAAATGTTGGGCGCGGGCGCTTTGATGATTGAGCACTTGGTGAGTACCCAGGTGGTCGTTGAGTCGTGATTGACCTGGTATTTGGAGCTTTGAAGTTAAGTGAATATGATCATAGCTTGGCGTACGATCCCAGAATATTCGTTTGGGGCATGCCGATCCCCTGATTGTAGTTGCTTCCTTTCATCTCTTCTCCGGATAGAAAATCATCATAAGGCATGAAGGATGCCAAAATACTTCTTTTGTACTTTGGATGTTCGAGGTGTTGTTAGGTTTTTGGGAGAAGGGAAGAGAGATATGGAAAGTAAGAGGGCTTTCAGATTTGATATTCAAGAACGTGGAGCGGCGGACCATGGGAAACGGGATTAAGAATTTGAATAAAGGTCGCCAAGCATGTGTGAATACGGGATTGGGCATTGTGTCCCGAATGCTTATTAAATCTTTCACGCTCTTCAGGAGTTCGAATCTTGGTTGAGGAGATGACAACTAAGCTGACGCGCGAGGGCATGAGACATAACTTCGCACTCTCATGACTTTGTCGAGCCCTGTCTTCGATCTTGAGTTTGTAAACTTGAACCTTTGCATGGCGCCATATGAGCGGATAGTGATTAGTGATTTTTGGTCTCGCGACGCGGTCCTCTAGGAATGGACCTGCTTGAATTGTCAGCTTGAATGCTTCTTTAAGACATCGACACATAGTCGAGCTGTTAGTCTTGGGATCTGATCAATAACTTAACCACAATGCGGCTGCATCTTGACTTAGGTGCTGCACTGGCGGTTGGTGATGGCCATGGCGTTAGTTGTTGAGGCTAAAGTCTACCACCATGTTCCGGGGTGTCAGCTTTTTGTGGAGTCTGGTTGCTGATGGAAGCCGAGAAGCCTCCAGGGCCTGAACTTTGGCTCCGGATTTCCTTCGTTGCGAGGTGAAGGTGCTCTCAAGATGGTGGCTCCGTAGTATGCTGTGAAGATAACGCCAGTGGAGAGACTCAAGGGGATCTGATTGGGTCTTGAGATTGCCAGGCCAGTGCGATAATCCGTAGAGGGTTGCCCCCAGGCCCGGGTAACTGCTTGATTCTGCTCGACGTCAGAGACGAGCTAGCAAGCTCGGATCGTTGCTCAATGTTTCATGTTTGGTCAGTAACTGGAGTTGAACGTAACTCAATTGGTTAGCGAATGATTCTGGAAATGAACTTATTCAGACTGACCATTCGGATATGCGCGCAAGATGCGAGCATATGGTCGAGTCATTAGTCTCCAACCCAATTATGTCGGGTTCATAATCTGATCCGAAAATGGTGCTGACGTTTACCGGTAACCACTGCCGTAGTTATCCAAACTTGGTGTCGTTGCTCGATGCGCTTGTAGGTATGCATCGAGGGCTGTGAGTTAACTTCATGTTGTGTTTAAGTATGGATTTGCTCGCAGGGCGCTGAGACTTTGCGAACCCAATGAACAAGTCATGAAAACCTGAGAACTTGCACTAAAATATGGATTTTTTATTTTGCGTATTGGG
Organism: Allium sativum; assembly: GCA_030737875.1. Taxonomy (NCBI): domain Eukaryota; kingdom Viridiplantae; phylum Streptophyta; class Magnoliopsida; order Asparagales; family Amaryllidaceae; genus Allium; species Allium sativum. The sequence continues at coordinate 806,828,354 of CM060922.1, read as the reverse complement.
AACTTATCTAAGTTCTCCAGTTTCTCGGGGAAACGGTGGTAATATTGCTCCCTCTTCCCTTTGGTGCAGGCTTCTACGCCCCGATGGATGTGGAGATGAAAATGCCAATGCAGAAGCTGGTGGAGATCCTCCTCAGGTCCTGCGATGAGTAAGCTGGTGCGGAGATAGGCGGGGGACTGCCCCCAATCTCAAGTACTTGCTAACTGAAGAGGATGCGAGCGATGAAGCCTCAAAGGTCAAATAATTGCTTCTTTTGCTGGGAAGCCCCCTCCCCCGGAGCGGAGGCGACGCCAGGCTTTGCCCCATGCTTCCTCAAGTGTCCGAGTCCCGGTTGGAGTTACAACGGGAACAATCTGGATTAGTAGGAGAATCCATGGCTTCATAATCCCATATTTTTACGAGCCTCCTTGGAGGAGGAAAAGCTATGGCTGGATGAAGCGCTCATGCGACGGGCGTTGCTGATGTAAGTGTGCAAACAAAGCAAGCTACGATGGAAGGTTAGGAAGCCCGGCTGGTGGCAAATTCAGAGGAGCCAGAGGGGAAGAAGGACAGGATGAGGTTGCCATACAAGATGCATGGGCGAAGGCTAGTTGGGATGCCTAGGAGAAATCTGCCGCTGTGATGGCGAAAAGGTAGGCCGATGCTGAGGCGGAGAAGGAGAGAGCCTCTGAGTAGGCTAGGAAAAAGGAGAGCTGTCGATGATGCCAACCAGAAGAGGGCGAGAGGACCCTAAGAGAACTTGAAGCAGATGCAATTATGCCATTCCAGGATAGGGAGCCAGCTAATCCGAAAACCGCCTAGGTTGCCAAGAAGAGAGCAGAGCTGGGCGCCAGGAAGGCTAAGGGAGAACCCAAGCTGCATTGGTCCTTGCTTCTTACATCGTCCCCAAGCTATTGCCATGTATTTCTCTCAGGGAGGTTATGATGATTACAAGAGGGGAGGATAATGGCATAAAGCGCGCATTGGTGCCTCATGAATCTATTACTCCTGTGTAGAGTAGAGGAGGAGGATGCAGTTCTGGAAGAAAAGGGCCCGTCAGTGGTGGTGACCTGCCTGTGACGAACCTGTATAGACAAAAGAAAAGAAAAGAAAAGGATGAGTAGCGTTAGAAATTGTTAAAGGAATTAAAGATACTTTGGGTTAGGTAAACCAATAGTATATACGAGTGCGGTCCTCGCTTTTGGTTCTTAAAGACATGGTGTGGTATTCATGTATACCCTGTCATCAGAGAGAAGAGATGTTAGACATGTAGTCTGTATAACGTGTGTGTGTGAAACGACTTATGAATTAGTAAAGATCGCGTTTCGTGTTAAGTGTTCGAACGTTCTTCTCATGTTTTCCAGCGTCCTATACTTGCACAAGCGTACTTGTTGTTACGCCAACAGAAATGCGATCGCAAACCGCGCTCTGGGTTGATTATTCCAGAGGGGTGTGATTGAGCGCAGGCTTCTAGTAAGTTTCCCTCAGCTCAGGAAACCCGTAGTTTGCAAAGCAAGGCTGAGCGCCTACTGTGTACTTGGGTTGCCCGGGGTTAATCCCAAGTGTAGCGGAGGCGTTTGACGTCGCGTTATGCGGTCCGTCCGGTGTATGGATCTCCCGTCGTTCATCGGGTTGGAGCGATTGACGGCGTCGTTTATTCACTGGAGAAAAGCTCCGATCATCAGCTCGTAGGGTCTGATCGTGGACATGAGCTGCACCTAAGCCTTTAGAGCTTCAGGGAGAAACGATTTAATGTCGGTCTCGGTGCTGAGCCGAGGTTCGACATGTACCCGTAACCAGGGGAAGTTTCCATTTCTCCCGGCTGTCTGTTGGGCGGCCCCGAGTCGCTTAGGACTTGGACGCGGAACGATTTATCCTCGGCCTCGGCACGGGGCCGAGGTTCGAGTTCGTGGTTATTTATACTCGGTCGCGCCGTGGATCGACGACTCAAGTAGCGTTGCCGGTTCCCGTGCTCGGTGTGCCGGTCATAGCCAATGTTGTTTGGCCTCGATGTCGGATCGAGGCTCGGAAGGCGGCACCGACTTCCGTGCTCAAGGCGCCGATGCGGCGATCGAAAGTTTGTACGCAAGCTGGTTGTCAGGATTGATCAAACACATCATGAACGTCATGCACGGAGCAAACATGGAAGGGAGACAGGAAACTGAACATCATTTCTAAGGATAACTTTGGCAGTTATAGCCTTTACAATGCCATGAATTGCAGGAAAACAAAACATCATTGGAGTGCGTGAATTAATTGTACACTAGGTTATGTAGAGTAGAGGTGAGGATGTTCGTTGTTCCATGCTCTTGGGAGTTTGGCTCCGTCCATGGTTGAGAGTTTGAAAGTTCAATCACCGAGCTTCCGCTATATGGGCATGGGCCTCCCTGACGAGGAGAGAGGTCTGCAGGTGAAGGGAAGGCCCGTTTGAAGTCGAGGCTGCCGATGTGCGTTCGAGCGGGCCTTTGGTTAAGCTTCCAGTTGTGCCCCCAAGTGGCCGTAGAATTAGTTGGATGAGGATGGTTGTGATACAGCAAAGAGGAGGTGTGTCTTGGAGAAGGGGCCTTGCTTCTTGTTTTCATTTTTTTTGTAGGCCTATATACATTGGCTGGAATGAGGCATCTATCCGTGAATGGATGGTTCTGTTTGAATTGCAACGGTAACGACGATTGGAAAGGTTGCAACCCTTTACACATAGACAATTCCGTCGGCAGTTGTGCTCAAGGTCCTATTTGTTGACCTTTAAACATTAATGCGTATGCCTTCTTTATGCTATTGAATCATCTCTCTCGCCACCTCTTTTTTTTATATGGGCGAGATGATGGTGTTAATGAGTCGATGGACGATATCTCCAATGATAACCTCGGGGATTGTTGTATCGTAGACGACGGTCGTGGGGATGGTAGAGGACTAGAATTCTCAGGCTCGCTTCCGTATGTTCCTCCGGCACTGCTTCTCAGCATGCCCCCTGCTGATCGGGAGCGCCGCATGGAGGATAAAAAGGGACCATGACGCAGTGGAAAGGAGGTGTCTTTTATGGGAGAAAGTTCGCTTTTAGTTTATGTTCTGCTTTCAGTGAGGGAGGAGTTGCAAACTGACATTTTTGATGACAACCCAAGGTCAACTACTCCATGGAAGCTGGAGTTCTGATGAGGTGGGGGGACGATTTTGAGGGATTAGTTGTCGGTCGAGGTCATGTTTAGCGGGAAACTTTGATGAGCGCTGAGTAGCTCAGAGATCCCATGCAGTGGGAGCCTTTGACGAGCGTTGTGTCCGCGGATGCTGTAGAACCGACAATATCCTGTGGAGTCCCTTGGTGTGCTCGTCGGACTTTTAGGTCTTGGCCTTTTGCATGGTTGGTAATTGCAGGTTGCAAGATAGATTTTCTTGGGGTTGTTGATAAGTGTTCGAGACTGAGAGGATATCTCTGGGCATTACGGCGTGCATCCTGGACTGCATGGCCAATCTCTTGGCTAGTTGGTCGGGAGTTGAGATGGTTTAAGTTGGAAGTCGAGAGAACCCGTATAGCACCAACGTGGATAGGGACGGGGAAGCTCTTGCACTTGATGGCATTAGCGGCGTGTGATGAATCCTTATGCCATTCATGGCAGCTAATGAAGCTTCGAGAATCATGGCCTCTTTAAGTATGGGGTAAGTGTTGGCATGTTGAAGTGCTGACGCCATTCGGTAGTAAGGATAGTCGAAGTGAACGGGTTGCGCCTTGGACTAGTTTCGTAGATGTCGTAGGCATGCCCCCGTGGTTTCTTCACATTTCCATGAATCATGTCGGCAATAATTGGAAGTCGGGCTCCGACCTCATTATAGAGGTCGTGATCTAGTCCCGGACTTTGGAGCCTAGCACGCCTTCTTGGCGGAAGGTATTCCAACTTCGGTTGCAGGATTCTGTGGAAGTTGGTTGAAGTGAACTTGGGCCCAATTGGACGCTAGAAGCGTAGGCGATAAGTTTGGACTCACAGCAGTTTGAGTCCGTCTAGCGGAGGCTTGAGCGTCAAAGCCGGAGGGCAGCCAGGATGACGTGTTCCATTCCTGATGGCGATTCTGACATTGTCGAGATTAGAGGTCGGTCGTACTGTCAAAGTACACCACCTTTGGCATGTAGAAGCGTCAGGGAGATATGCTGAAGGGGGATTTTCTAATGGAACCCATTAGCTTTGGCGGGCTTCGGGAGTTCCCTTCTGTCGACATCTTCTATTGTACACATCCGGCTCGCTCTCTTTTATGTCATGGATGGTATGGTTTTGGTATGGTTATCGAGTTTGGGCGAGCTGATGTGCACCCTGGTCCGGAAGTACTCAGGTTTATGAGTGGCGACAAGTGGGCTCTTCCGAGTAGAAGGTTGGTTACTCGAACCCAGTTTTTTACTGTGCTCCTTGGCCGTAAGCGATGATGGTTCGATCATCATCTCATTTTTGTTGTCGTTGATGTCGTTGTACGAGTGTTGGAGCGGACGGCGATGTTTTTAATGAGGTTGAACCTTCTTCCTCGACATGGGCCCCTAGCTTCGACAAAAGAAAAATTTGATGCAGTGTGCCACGAGCGGGCGCGGTTCTGAGCAAGCTGAAGTAGAATGATGATGCGTTGAATTTTTTGAAGTTAGCGCATAAGGTTGATGCTAGCCTTCAATGCCTACCGCAAGAGCTGCATTCTTATGCTCCTTATTAACCGTGTGAATCTGTGCTTGAGTCGCAGAAGCTTCGGGGTCCATAAGTGGAAGGAGATCTGTTTCCAGTAGGTCCTCTACGCTCGGGGCAGGTGAGAGGCATGATGCTTATCGGACGTACTGCTCAAGGCGCTTCTCGCGGATAAACTTTTCGATTACGTCTTTGAATTGACGGCAATTATTGGTATTGTGCCTGTATATGTCGTGGTACTGACAGTACTTGTTGGTCTTCTTCTCATGATTAGTGGATTCCCTGTTGTATGGTTTCTTATATTGAAGCGTGTTGCACGTTTTCCAGTAGATTGTTTCCAAGTCTTCATTCAGCGGGGTGTAAATCTAGTATGTCCGGCAAGAGCTGGGCTTTTTGGGTTCTGTAGAAACCTGGTCGTTGTTGCGGTCTCCTTGCCTATTGTTATTTGGTCTTTGTTTGTAGGGGCCTGCCCCCTTGTCCTTGTCGTAGAGCTTCCCTATATGTTTCCCTTTGACGTTGTCACCGATGGTATTCACATGTGGATTGTTGGGAAGACTGGCCCCGGAGAGTTGGTTTCGTCTCGCTTCTTCTTGACATAAGTATTGCAAAGCCTTTTTATGGAAAGTGTCGAGGCTTTTTGGCTGCTTCTGATCAATCCATGCCCCGAATTCGGAAGTAGGGAGAACACCCTTTTCTAACTGAAATAGTACGACGCGAGGGTCTGGGTCCTCGACCTCGGCGAGGGCGCTGTTGATCCGGGAGAGGTGGCTTTTGAGCGACTCAGCGGGCCCTTGGAATAGGTTGGACAGTGTGAGGGCGTTCTTTGGAGTCAGATTATGCACCCTGAATTGCTCGACCAATTCTATTGCTAATTGGCCGAAGTTGTTAATGGAATCGAGTGGGAGGTGGGAGAACCATAACAAAGCAGTTCCTGATAAGAAGGCTGGGAAGCACTTGCATTTGACCGGATTGTTGCCCCGGCTCGTATCCATTTGCCATTCATATTGGTTTAGGATGGTACAGGGTCGGTTGTGCCGTCATAGAGCGGCATCTGTGGCATGCTAAAGCGTCGCGACCACTCATCTTCGTTTACCCTTTTTGTGAAGGGGTTGCGCCTAATGTGTGCTTCCCATGAATCATGCATGTTTCCTCGCCTCTCCCTCATGATCCTTCGGACCATGTCGGGAAGGTAAGTTGGATGGGGATCCGCCATCGGGTCCCATGGGTGTTGGCGAGGTTTCACAGTCCTGTTGCGAGGGCGTCTTCTATGATGGACGTCTGGATCGTCTTCCTCCATGTCCTCGACATCTTGAATCGGATCTTGGTAAGGAGCGGGTTGATGTAGATCCTGTTCTGGAGGGGCGCGGGCCGCTGGACTAGCGGGGCCATCATCCTGATTAGCGGACGTTGGGTTGTTTCGAGGAAGAGGTTGGTTGGTAGGACCTGGTCCGTCATTGATAATCAAGCGAAAGCGACCTTGGTACTGTGCCCCCTTGCTATACGTGACTGTAGTTCGGTCGCCATTGTCGTTTCCATTGTCGTTGTCAAGGGTATTGGTACGAGTGGCGATGTTGTTGATGAGATTAAACCTCCTTCTTTGATGCGGCCCCTCGACTCAGAAGAGGAAGTTTCTGAGACAGTTGGTCGAGGTCGGAAGTTGTTCTGAGCTAGTTGAAGTTGAGCGACGATGCGCTGACTTTCTTGAAGTTGTCGCATAAGGTCGATGTTATTCCTTAATGCTTCGTTGAGCTCGACATCCGTGTTCTCATATCTTTCATTAAGCGCGCGGATTTGAGCTTGTGTTGCGGGCGCTTCGGGGTCCACAATAGGAGGGAAGGTTTCGTTAGTGGCCGTGATGTTCGCGGGTTGAGGTTATTGGGATGTCCCGGCCTCGGCTGCGGCTGAAGAGCCAATCATTTCATCCTTTGGTCGCTTTGCCATCGTGAGCGGACTCGACAGCAGGTTTAGCAAGGAACCTTAAGCTCGTCGGGGGTCGAGATGACAACGTGCGACAAAGGCGCAAAATCCGAGTTTTCTCAGTGAAAGCACCAAATTTTGACGGCAAAAAATGTTGTAAACACCAAAGATTCCAATTACTAGATATTATAAATATGGTCGCATAGACAAGAACATAAATCATAGCATAAAGCAGCAAATAACACAAGAGATTTATAGTGGTTCGGCCTCAGTGAGGGCCTACGTCCACTTTGAAGAGTCGTTGGAATTTTATTGAGCACTTGAAAGATTACAAGGTTGAGATCCTCTCATTACAGTTGTTGACTATGCTACGTGAAGTTACAATAGTCATATTTGCAAGAAATAGTAAAATGGACAATTTTGCCCTTCTTCTTCCTCAAAGAGGAGAAGCCATTAATGGAGCTCTATGGAGGTCTCAAAGCTCAAGAATCCCCCCTTTTAAAGTGTGAGGCTATGGCGTATTTATAGGAAGTGGCCAAGTAGGGGTTAGGTAGGAGTAGGTGGAGATGGGGACCAGCTACAGAAAATTCGCACCATAGGCCCTCGCATCCCATTTTTCGCAACTCGTAGGTGCGAAATTTCGTACCTCCTGGAGATGCGAAATTCGTACCTCATAGGGTACGAATTTCGCACCTCGAGGGTGCAGAATTTCGCACCTCGTGGATGCAAAATTTCACACCTCCAAGGTACGAAATTTTGCACCTCACGGGTGCGAAATTTTGCACCTCGCAGGAATGAAATTTTGCACCTTGAGGGTGCGAAAATTTTATTTGAGAGGTGCGAGGTCTATCGGAGTGGCTTGGGGGCACGAAATCTAGGTCGGTGCGTCCGGGGATGTCGAGGCCTTGGTTCGGGAATGTGCTGGAGGAGCGGCGAGGCTCGCTGAAGTTGTTGGCTGAATCTTGACTTTGAGCTGATCTGGTAATTCTGGGCAACACACTTGTTGGTGGAAATCGGATGAATTGGGTGGTGCCCACAGTTTCGACCTAGCTGGCTAGGTCGATCGTCGCTGGGACTATAGGGCCCCGGAACCCTACCGGTGCTACACCCGGACCCGCTTGACGGCTCGCCTTTGGCTTGGAGCACGGCTCGCCTTCGGCTCGGATGCGGACGAATACTGATGGAGGTTGCGTTCGAGGGATGCGACATCCTGCTAGTGGTCAGACTCGAGTCTTCTAGAACTGGACCCCGGATGATATTGGCGACGCCTCCAGACTGTAATATCACACGATATGTTGGGACGAATGTGTCTTGTGTACTTTTGGTACCTGGACCAAAAGGTCGGTTAACATTTTCCCCCTCAAAGTATGTTTTGTGTTAATGGGACATGCTTTGAAGTGAGATGGGTCTGATATGGGCGCAAACATATCCATGCGGTGCTTAGCGATTAGTTATGACCTTTCTCTTGCATTGTATGTCGAGAGCGCACTGCTTTGGAGTGGTTGGGGCGCCTTGTTGAAATATGCGGGTGTGAGCTTAGGATTCCAACATTGCTAAGAGCTTTGACTCGCTTGAGTTTTGCGTCTTGAATTGGAATCTGTCTAAGGCGCCTACTTCCTGTAGATTAAAGACAATAAAAGTTAGTTTCCGACTCTCAATTGCATCAAAGTGCAAACAGTTCATTATCAGGTTTTAATTACGTATGTAATCACAAATTTGTGCTTGGTTTTACGCGATGCGATCTGAGTTAGAATAGGTAATATGAAAGTGAATTGTATGCCTGGGCTTATGATCACGCATTTTTAGCTTTTCGAAGAGATTTTGGATCGAGAGCCGACTGTTTGGTGTGTATACTTGAACCCTTAAGGCTTGTGGGCGCGCATTTGAATTGAGTTGGTCTGCTCGGTTGATATTCTCAAAGTGTGTACGCATGGTCATTGCCATGGCTTAGGCGCGTGATTGCCCTAAGTGGTTGCTGAAACGTCGTTGGGATGGAGCTTGATTATTTGGAGTATTCATTAAATCACTTGGACTAGGTGAGCCCAAGGTCGCTCAACGATCCAAGCTAGTCCCATTGATCAAAGTTTCGGCAACTCGTGTATGCGAATGCCATTGTTAGGACAATACTTGTCATAGGTCGTGGCATGGATTCATATGGATTCTCCTTTGAGGCGAGGTCGGACCCAAATGCTGGGCGCGGGCGCTTTGTTGATTGAGCACTTGGTGAGTACCCAGGTGGTCATTGAGTCGTGATTGACTTGGTATTTGGAGCTTCGAAGTTAAGTGAATATGATCGTAGCCTCGCGTACGATCCCGGAATGTTCGTTTGGGGCATGCCGATCCCCTGATTGCAGTTGCTTCCTTTCTTATCTTCTCCGGATAGAAAATTATCGTAAGGCATGAACGATGCCAAAATACTTCTTTTGTACTTTGGATGTTCGAGGTGTTGTTAGGTTTTCGGGAGAAGGGAAGAGAGAGATAGAAAGTAAGAGGGCTTTCGGATTTGGTATTCAAGAACGTGGAGCGGTGGACCTTGGGAAACGGGATTAAGAATTTGAATAAAGGTCGCCAAGCATGTGTGAATACAGGATTGGGCATTGTGTCCCAAATGCTTATTAGATCTTTCACGTTCTTCAGGAGTTCGAATCTTGGTTGAGGAGATGACAACTAAGCCAGCGCGTGGGGGCATGAGACAAAACTTCGCACCCCCATGACTATGTCAAGCCCTGTCTTTGATCTTGAGTTTGTAAACTTGAACCTTTGCATGGAGCCATTTGAGCGGACAGTGATTAGTGATTTTTGGTCTCGCGACGTTGTCCTCAAGGAATGGACCTAGTAGGTGCGAAATTTCGTACCTCATGTTGGTGCGAAATTCGTACCCCATAGGGTACGAATTTCGCACCTCGAGGGTGTAGAATTTCGCACCTCGCGGGTATGAATGCGAAATTTCGCACCTTGAGGGTATGAAATTTCGCACCTCGCAAGTACAAAATTTCGCATCTCGAGGGTGCAAAATTTCGCACCTCGAGGGTGCGGAATTTCGCACCTCTCGGGGGTACGAAAATTTTATTTGAGAGGTGCGAGGTCAGTCGGAGTGGCTTGGGGGGATCGAAATCCTAGTTGGTGCATCCAGGGATGTCGAGGCCTTGGTTTGGGAATGTGCTGGAGGAGCGGCGAGGCTCGCTGAAGTTGTTGGCTGAATCTTGACTTTGAGCTGATCTGGTAATTCTGGGCAACACACTTGTTGGTGGAAATCGGATGAATCGGGCGGTGCCCACAGTTTCGACCTAATCGGTTAGGTCGATCGCCGCCGGGACTGTGGGGCCTCGGACCCCCACCGGCACTGTGCCCGAACCCGCTTGACGGCTCGCCTTCGGCTCGGATGCGGATGGATACTGATGGAGGTTGCGTTCGAGGGATGTGACATCCTACTAGTGGCCAGACTCGAGTCTTCTGGTACTGGACCCCGGATGATATTGGCGACGCCTTCGGGCTGTAATATCACGCGATATGTTGAGACGAGCGTGTCTTGTGTACTTTTGGTAACCGGACCAAAAGATCGGTTAACACCAGTAGTCATAAAATAAGGAGAGCGATGGGATGAAGCCATGGATGTAGGAACTAGTCGCAGCCTAGATAGGATAGGTGAAGTCATAGTCTATAAAAGGGATGCTGAATGGTTTCATCATGAATTGAGCAAAGGACGCACGTAGGATTTAGGAGAATATTATAACAATGAAGCATGTCCTTGGTATTGATGCGAGCATGGATGAGGCACCATTGTAAGAACAAAACGCAAAGAGGAAGGCGACATTTCCAGAGTCTTGCAAAGGAGAAGAGACGACCATGATGATTGTAACAGGCCGAAGTAGTGAAATCTTTGGTAGGGGACAAAGTCTAGAAATAATGGTCCGACAAATTAGGAAGATGAAGGGAAAGGAGTAGGTTGGAGGCTTTATGGAGATGAGAGCAAATCCTATATACCTAAATCCTCTGTCCTTTTGTAAAAAGGTGGAAATCATAGGGCCTTTATTGGTTGGGTATAGGGGTACAGGTGATTTTAGGTACAGGGGATTTGATTTGCATGGAGATCAGTAAGTGTATCAAAATCAAAGAGTGATGTAGGGCAAAGGCAGACCCGACAAAAACCTGAAGTAAGTTTAACAGTAAGGTCATGAGGAGAAGTGTGAAACAACACTATCATCTCTACCAGCTTTGGTTAAAAGTAACTTAATGACAAAATGCATCAATTAAATTTCTATATCAATGTTATCCATGCCAAGTCTGCATGTAGTATTATGAATAGTTAACCTTTTGAATGTTCACAAAATCCCCTAAGTTGCAATTTTCTGATAATAAGGTATTATATAACTATGCATTAGGAAGGTACGATGAAATCCGCCATTTAACCTTATACATCAAAAGAGTGTGTGAATGTGTATATATCTTAATATTATGTTTTCCACACTCATTTCTTTTTATCCAAAATGTTGCAGCTGTTGACAACTTGCAATTATATGATATTAAAATGTAGTAGGTATGAATGAGAAAATGATGGGGTATTTCCAATGCAAATAAATTAGTTACCTCAACAACCCTTGTTGCATAACTGATTTTTTATAAGAAAATATGGATATTGCAACATACAGCGACTATATATATATATATATATATATATATATATATGTATATATCACTTCCCTACATGTTTTTAGATAATTTTCAAAATCCAGAAGTCACTTATGTATATAGTTGGAGACATAGAATCAGAAGTAATATTGTAGTTTTTTTATGGGTGTACATACCCAGATTAACAAATCCACATTTCATGGAAACATGAACAAGAAAAAATTATCATAGAGAATAATAAGAAAAAACAAATTAAGTAATCAGCCATTACATATGCAATAAATATTAAAATTAAGTTAATATCTAATGAAGTTAACGTTAGCAGCGAGACTAGCTACTTGTGCCTAAAATTGTTCTCAATCTGAACAACTCCAAAAAAAATACACTGAACGGAATTGTCCTAAGTTGGAACATTTGCCTTTTATGTTTACAAGTTTTCTACTTCTACAAAGTATGCTTATTATTTACGTCGATTGAGACTGGAATAAAAAGGTACACAAACACAACTTGTATTGGCCATCGTATTTTAAAACTGTACTGCATCAGCTTTATTAGAATGCATCATATTTTATTTTAGTTTATTATATAATATAAGATTCTGGTTTATTAGAAACCTGTTCTAGTAACATGTCTAACAATCCATATTAGCAAGCAATGGAATTAGTATACCTATCGTCTAATATTTTCTTTCAACTAAAATAAAGTCTAACCAAATATGCATCTCAGCTTTTATGAAGAAAATATGAGCAAATTCTTTTCTTATCAAAATAATGCTAGATTGCACTTACCGGAACTTGCATCTGATATATCTTTCTCAGCAGGCCAAGCAATTGCAGTGTCGATGGCATCTTCAATGTTTTGTAAATCGGATGTTGGTCTCCATAAATGTGCGTTTGGAGCATTTACAACATCAACTCAAACTTTAACTGCACATATCCCTAGAGGAATAAAATGAACCAATGTGCTTGGATCGATTAAAGAGACGTCCTTCAGTTACAATTTCTCCCATTCGATCCAAATCAATCATCTTGCACTTGTTGTTTACTATTAAATTTGCACTCTACCAATTAAGATTTTTTTTTATCATATGATCAAATACTGGCAAGACGAAAGAATTAATTAATTGTAAGTAAGTTAACCTTTCCAACAATAGCAGTATTAATCGTATGAGCAGAAGATGATATAATATTAACCTGCTCCACAAACTAAAAAAGTTGGAATAACTAGAAAATAGACTCAAGAGCATATAGCAGGACCAAGTATACAAAGGCATGGAAAAGAGGAATTAAGACCTAACTTCGACCACGGAAGAAGGACCCAAAAATCCTCTCATAATAATCGGTAACGATCCCCAAGGATCTTAGGGAATAGCTTTGGTCCATGTTAGTGAGACTTTGGCTAGATTTGTGTCTAGTGTCGAGCGTGCCGATGAAGATTAGATAGCAGATGCATGACATGAGGAGTATGTTTACGAATTCCTTGCGAAGTTGGTTTGGGGGGGGGGGGGGGGGCAGGATAAGAATGTCGATTGAAGGCTACCTATAGATGATAACGATATGATTGCAGATATGATTGGATAGGACATGAGAGGTGGATTTCCAAATAAGAGTTTGGCAAATGTAAATAGAATTCTATTCACATCTAATATCAAACATTCTAGGAATCCGACACACTTCAAATTACCAACACTGGAGGTGTATGATTGAAAATCAGACCCTATAACACATTTAATATGGTATATCAGGCATAAGAAAGTATTAAGGGCATCAAAGGAGGTGATGGCACGATGTTTTCCTTTATACTAGATGAATTTGACAGCACTATGGTTTTGATGAGTAGAAAGTAGATCAATGAGCACTTGGAAAGAATTGATTGACGGGTTTGTGAGGTAGTTCTGATTCCACATCTCAAGATCCAAGAATGCGATGATATTGAAAAGTGCAAAGCAAAGGCCCGATGAGTCCTACATAAATTTCTTGATGAGATTTAATACAATGATTGCTTTTGTGGGTAGGACAGATCCACCTATGGTTTTGATGAAAGCAGTTTCTGGATTTGCGAATAATACCGATTTTAATGTGGCTTTGAAGTAGGACCCCATGATGGATCTTAGGGAACTTTACTATAATGCAGAAAGGTTCTACGGTGGGAAGAGTTGGAGCGGCCGAAAAGAGGCTAATGCAGTCAATGGTAGAGATCCATCCGAGGAAGAAATAGTTAAATGTGAGGAAAAAAGGAAGATGGATAATGGATATAATGCACCAAAAGGAAAAATAAGGGAACCAAAATTCCCTTCAAATACGGACTTCAGTGAATCTCTAGAACATATTTATTTGGATATTCGAGGACATTTAATGTATCAAAAGTTGACGGGTAAGGAACCTACATATCCAGAACAGACTTCGGGAAATACAACATATTCTTGAGCGAGATGGGAATAACACCAATGAGTGCAGACACTTGAAAGATATGGTGAGAAGCATGTAAGGAATGGTCAACTCCTACATAATATCAGAAATAGGATGGGGTGATGGAATAGAGTAGCCATAGTCAACCATAGTTCGGAGCGATCCCAGCTCAAGGGCTTATATCTTCATACCCTCAATGGAATGGCTTGAAACTAAATAAATAATGAACTCCAAAATAAAACGGCTAGGTCACTTACACATATAGCGGAGCATACTTAGTCCTTACGCATGTTCTGAGATGATATTAAACCATCCTTCTCGGAAAGGCAATTTTTTTTCTTTTAGGTATTTTGGATGTTAGTAACTCAAATCTAATAAAATATAGTAAACATTTAAATTGCATTAAAGCGATGTACCAAATAGGTCGTGCTTTCCCCATCAGAGAGACAAGGTGATAACTGGAAGGTACAAGTCTCTTTGTAAGAGAACGATTGGATATACTTGTACGTCATGGATAATCAAAAGCCCTTGACCAGAGAATCAAACACAAAGAATAAACGTAAGGTCCCTTGATCAGAGAATCAAGCCCGGATAATAAATGCAATTCCCTTCGCAGGAGAGCGATAAGATGGATTAGCACCACTTGCATTAATCAATTGACCAAAGAGTCTAGGGCAAAGAATAAATGATCACTACCTGCACCCGATAGAGCAGCAGAGTCGTTGAGCAAGCGGTGAGTCGCTTCTCTAAAGAGCGACAACATCAACTTTCTCACCGTTAGGTCCTTTTCATCGAACAACGACTTAATTGGGTATGGCAAGAGTTAAGGAAGACTATTATCGATTTAGGAAGATTAAGACATTGCAATTTGTCCGTCTAAAGTACCGAACCAGAGTACGGGGAGTACTTGCTTCATCGGAGAGCTACAAGATCGACCTATTCATCGTTAAGTCTGCATTGAGTTTAGGACGGGTCTGGAGAGACCACGGATTGGCAATGGACTTATTTTCTTGAAGAGGTAATAAATATTCAAAAAGACTTGGAGAGGTCATGAACTCGGCTATCAGTCTAGAGAGAATTTGAATTTGGATAACGATCCGTTGAGATTGCGGATTGTAAAAATGACCCAATGAGGTTGCAAATTTGGATATTGGCTTTAGATGGCTATGGATATGGTTAACAATCAAGAGAGATCACGGACATGGTTATCTATTTAGAACAATCATGGATTTCAACTGATACTCTAGAAAAGTTGAGGCATATTCATTTACGAATGGTTTTGGAAATGGATCTTATATAAAGAACATCTTCCATTCGTAAGGCATGGTTTTGGAAACAAGTGTAAACCTGCCTTTTTACAAGGTCATTACGAGTTTGGTTAAATGAACTTCCCAGTTATTAAGGTAGGAAGATTTGAGAGATGACTGATAAGCAGGAAAATCAAGTGCACACAAGGCTATTAAGTTGTTGTCAATTAGAATCATTTAGTTGGTACTTTAGGATTAGCTAACTATGGATTGAAACTTCCCCTAAGCAAGGCATTAGTTTAATCCATTCCATTGGGCAGGAAATCGGATTGGATCAGATCAGATCGTCATGGAAATGAATAACTTAAAACAACATTTTAACTCAACAAAATCAACAAATACCTCATAGTTTCACTTAAGAAACATAATGTTGAAACTACGAAGACTCGAAGCCAACATCAAGGACTTGGTGGAGTGGCCGCATCATCTAAGTCCCCATTCTTGGGGATCAGTGTCGATCTGCCTATAAGGATCAGCACCAAATCCTTAATAGTAGGCCTAATTGAGCATAGTTTCCCAGAGGATGTTCAACTTGGCATGGAAGTATTTTTGTAGGATTTTTAGTCGTATCTCTGCTTGACTTCGTTTATAAATTTTGGATCATTGGCTATTGAGAATGAATTTGCTTCTCTTTTAGTTTTTAGGTTGTACTCTGCCATTTTCATTTAGATTCAAATCATTGTAGCTCTAATCATCAGTATAAACAAAAGATAAAACTTTAGAGTGGACTTATGTCAGGTATGTCGAACCAATATTAAACAACTGCGATCAATGAGTTACGGTTTTTATTTCACTTTTGTCATATTTATTTCTCTACAATACTCTATTGGGAGTTGATGTCACTTTAGGGCATTGGTATTTTGGTATTAGTGTCAGATTATTCGGTTACTAGGGCTTTCAAACAGCGCCATTTTGACGTCAATACATTTTTTCATAAAGAGGATTTCAGGGAGAAGGACGAACTTTGCATATTTTTTAGCCAAAAGTATGCAAAGTTTGTTACTTGGCCAAAAGTCTACTTTTTAGTGCAAAGGTGGATTTTAGGGGGGCCCACCATATTTTTCATTTTGCACTAAAAGTTGGCCTTTCGGCCAAATTCCAAACTTAGCATATTTTTGGCCAACTTTTTTGCTAAGTTTGGCCTTTTCCCTATTTTCCACTTTCATAAAAATCTTTGAATAAATTATAATCATTGGGAAATAAATACAAATACAAATACAAATATTTAAATCCACTTATATAATTCAAACTTCATCACTTTTTGAACACTTTCTATTAAGAGGTAATTAGGGAGAAGGACAAACTTTACCGAAAAATTATGCTGAAGGACACCAAGTTTTATTTTTAGTCTGAAGGACAAACTTTAAACCAAAATTAAGCTAAAGGAAAATGCTAAATGTAATTAGCATTATATTCAGTTTTTTACACTATACGAAAATGCAAGTTTTAACTAGCATTATTCAGTTTTACACTGCAAAAAATGCTATATATTTAGCATTGCCCTTCATCCTAATTTTTTTTAAAGTTTGTCCTTCAGCCTAAAAATAAAACTTGACGTCTTTCAGACTAAATTTTTTCAAAGTTTGTCCTTATGCCTATTTTCCATTTCTATTAATATAATAATTAAAATAGTTTACTTAAATTATTTCCTATCAAAAACAATATTTTCATTTTAAGTAAAAGTCATTTGGAAATTTGTTGCTTATTTCCCAAAAATATTTTTTATAAGCTTTTATACTAATTTATTCTCCTTTAGATCAGTTTTTAGTGTGGTCTTGTAAGAACAACGGTCAATTAAAAATATGTTATCTTGTCACAATAATTGATCCAAATATACAACTCAATTTCACAAATAAAACTTATCAACCAAAAGTTCAACATTTAGATAATAATCGCCAAATTTCGACAAAATGGAATGTGAATCACAGTGGTGAGTTGTACAAAATAACTTATAGAAACAAAGAAAATCAACCAATCAAACATCATTGCCAGTCCACAATTCAATCGTAAATATCAACAATAATTTAATAACTAAATGATGATTGTAAGTGAAAAGAGTTTACTCGCCTTATCGGCGGTTTCCTTAATTTGCTACATCGGAAACAACTGCCTATTCTCCTAAATAACAATGCACCGGTCTAAGCAATCACCATCACTCATCGACTACCCACCAAAACCCAAGTCGTGGATTCCCTCCTTGAATACGAGCTCTTCCAAACATTCAATCCCCCTGCGACACTTCCAGGTCGCACAAGCCAAATCACGACTCGTGTTTTTCACCATTGCGCCTCGTTGCCTGCATACATGAGTCAGTGCTCCATCTAGGTCGATGTCGCTTGCCCTAATGATGAATGACGCATACGTATACATATATTTTTAGTGTCGTTCCCCATTTTTGTGCTCCATCTAGGTCGATTTTAAATTCAATTAAGTTACAATTTTAATTTCATTTCTATGCCCAGGACATCTTTTAATTTATTTATAAATAAATTTTACTTTTGACTTTAAATCATGGGACAATTTTTTTAAGGTTGCTATTAAGTTTCAAAATAATTAAAACACCTTTTTTAAAAAAGATATGTAAAATAACTAAATCAAGGGAGGTTTACATATTGTTGGCTAGCTTTTTGGCCAAGCCACCAAGGTTCACTCACAAGAAGAAAGTATGAAACTACGTTCCTTAAGTCCATGAAGAATCGGATCGCATCAGAGGGTCGCCCCTCACGGATCGCCCCCCATCGGATCATCCCCCATCGGATCGCCCACATTGCATCAGCGATCCGACCACTTCTACACGACTCGATCCGTACATACACTACTACCCAGCACAGACCGATCCGATCCCCCGATGCACAGCGAAGCCTCTGACCTGTTCAAGCACGAGGTAGTCTTCAGCGATTCGAGATGCACGGATCCAGCGACACGTGTCCCCAACTGTCACTTTGACCAATTCCTCCTCCTTGCTCGATCCGATATTTAAGGGGATCGCGACACCTGTCCACAATGGCTAATTTGACTAATTCTTCATCAAACTGCGATACGATCCGATATTTTCGGGATCTGTGCCATGTGTGACCGCGATCCGCCTGACAAAATCAGCTATAAATAGCCCAGAGCTTGGCATTTTTTGGGATATTTTGGCAGTATTGAACACTGATTCCGCCATTACTGTCATACCACTATTTCTTGTCAGTTTTATTACGAGATTACTGAGAGAAATCACAATTGTAAGAGCGAGTTTGAGAGAAATCATTGATTGTACTAGCATTCAAAGTATAATCGGTAACATATAAAGTGGACGTAGGCTCGTTAACGCCGAACCACTATAAATTCTGTGTGTTCTCTGCTTTTTCTTCATTCTACAGTTATAATTCTTTATAAATCAGAACAATTTAGGTGTTAGGTCCAAATTTTGATCTAACATTTTGGTGCTTTCACTGAGAAAACAGTCCCAAAACTTCACTGTTCAGATTTTTGAAGATTCCTGCGACGTTTGATATCATGGCTGGAAAGAAGTCTAAGGAAGTGCGAGCTTCGCAGGCGAATGAAGTCGCGAATGAAATGGTTGGCGAAAGTGCACACAAGCAGGTCGTTGAGGGGGTCATGGATCGTGAGGACAGGGGGGCGACTCGAGCCAATATAGGTGCCACGATCCGACTTGAGGGTGGCGCTACGAACCGCGAAGCTGGAGGGGTTGTTACTCGATCCCGTGATAACGCTCCGAATCCTCCGCATACCGTGACCATGAACCGATCCCAGGGGGGCGCTGCGAGCCACCACCCTCGATCCACAGCGATCCAAATTGATGACCAGACTACAACCCGACCTGGAAAGGAGCCTATGGCTCGCTCCTACCGTCCTGGCCCCTCCGCTCGACCTGGCTCAAGCTCTTTGCGCATAAGAGAAAATGATGATGATCAATATGACCCTTCTGCTCCCATTATTGAGGGGGACCTCTCTCGCTTTTCCGAAATGTGGGAGAGGCTGTTTGATGAATTGGCTGCTCAAAGGCAGGAGAGCTCCGTTCTGCAACAGAACTTGACTGCTATGGATAGAAGGCTTAATGATCTCGCAAGGCAATGGACGCCCCCAGTTCGTCCGCTCACCCCAGAATACTCTTCTTCGTCAGAGGAATCGCCGAGACCTCCGCGGCGACCATACGAGAGGCCTGAAAACATAGAGCAGCTCCGATTTGGAACCCTGCCATCACGGGAAGAAGAGGGACTGGGTGCAGGGCCCTCAAACCGTAATGTGAACGATCACGCCGCAACTCCCAGAGCTCGAGGTGTGGACAGCCCTGTACAGAACAGACTACCTCAGCCCCGTCGCCGTAGAAATGCTCATGGTAACAGGGTACAGCGAAACCCAATCCGAGCCCCGGATTTCGCGACTGCTCCTGGAAGAGAGATTAGAGAACCCCACCGAGCAAGAAGCGCTAACCCCGAGCCTCCACTGACCAGTGAAAATGTTGCAGCTATGATCCATCGAATTCTGGCAGATAGCCATGGACAACGGAATGAAGATTGGGGAATTGACCGCAGTCACATTCCTTTCACTGATGACATTTTAGATGCAACGTTCCCAAGGCGCTTCAACATGCCGTAGATGAATCGTTACGCCGGTAGATCTGATCCCGTCCAGCATCTGATGAGATATTCTTGGTCAATGACCGTTGCCGCAGCCTCTGACGCTGTCAAGTGCAAAGCATTTCCCATATTCTTGGAGGATGTAGCATTATTATGGTTTACTCGCTTACCAGCAAGATCAATTTCCAGCTTCAGGGAGTTTAGTGAAAGGTTCGTGGAACAGTTCCGCATCTATGCACAAAAGACGAAGAGTGTGATTGACTTGTTCCTTGTCAAGCAACGACCAGGCGAGAGTTTGAGGGTGTATCTAGACCGTTTCAACCTGGCCGCTACTGAAGTCAAAGATCCTCATGAGCCAACGGTTGTGGTAGCCCTAATTGATGGGGTAGATAAAGACACCGAATTTGGGAGATATCTGGCCGGCAAGCCACCCCATACTAGAGAGTTATTCTACGAAAAAGCTAACGTACACTTACGCCGGGAGGAAGTGTATGCTAACCGAAAGGAAAAAACGGCCGATAAAGAGGAAATCCAGAGCAATGTCGCCATTAAGCAGACAGGAGACAGCTCGGGGAAGGTCGAGGTTAATGTCGGAAATCGGAATCAGGGTGGTTGTCAGTCAGGAAACAATGATAATAACAGTAATGGCAACAACCGGAAGAGGAATCGAGGGAAAGACTCCCAGAGAAGGACTCGTCCCAGGTCTTTTGAGAGTTATACGCCAATAAATGATACTTTAGAGAATATCTTCATGGATTCGTACAACGTCCTCCAAAATAAAAGGCCTCCTCCCAGAGAGTCGACGGAGAAAGAACGTGAAACGGGGAAGTTTTGTCTCTTTCATCAGATTCATGGCTATTCGACAAATGAATGCCGTCACCTAAGAGATGTAGTCGAGAGGCTTCTCCGAGAAGGAAATTTGGATGAATACAGAGTGACACCTAGAGACAGGGGGCAAGCCGTACAGGCCCCAAATCAGAACCAGAATCAACCTGCTGTCAGGCCAACTGCCCAGCAAAAGGGAAAGGACCTTGTTATCAATACCGTAATCGGAGGGCTTTATCTCGCCGGACACCTCGAGGTAAGGGAATGTAGCAACCCTGAGGACAACGTCCCGGTAAAGCAACAAAAGATGATGTCCGACGATGTCATTTTCCGTTAACGAGAAAGCATTGGAGTTCATGCTCCGACTGAAGATCCATTTGTAATCACAGTACCTATTGGCCCGGCCACTGTTCATAAAGTCTTGGTGGATAACGGGAGTTCCGTCAACATTCTTTTCAAAAAGACATTCGATCAGATGAACCTCGAGATAAAAGACTTGAAGCCCTGTCAAGGATGGATCCGTGGATTTAACGGAGCATCCACCGCTCCAATGGGCTATGTAGAGCTACCAGTTACGCTTGGGGAAGGAGAAAGCCAGAGAGTGAGAATCCTTCCCTTCGTGGTTTTGAATATTGAATCACCCTATAATGCCTTCTTGGGCCGACCGGCCCTCGCAAAGTTTAGAGCCTGTATAGCCCCCTGGTGCTTATTATTGAAATTTCCTACGGAAGCTGGTGTTGGTATTGTTAGAGGAGATCAGGTTGCCGCACGAGCATGTTATGTTGCAGAGCTAAAGCTACTCCGCAATGGAGGGGACATAGAAACCAAGGGCGCTTTTCCCCCCGCAAGGGCGGAAACCTTATAGCAATTAAAGAGAATAACCGTAGGAGAGTCGCCTAGAGAATTGCCCGAGGATATAGACCCTAGAGAGGACAAAGAACCTGGGGGAAGAATGGCGACTCCCAACGAGACAACTGTGGATGTACCGATCGATGATAGTGACCCAGAGAAGGTCCTTAAGATTGGATCCCAGTTAAATTCGAATTTAGCTAAAGAACTGACGAATTTCTTAAAAAATAATTTGTATGTATTTGCTTGGACCCACGCAAACATGTGCGGTATATCTCCATCAATCATGAGTCATTCATTAAGCATTAACCCTAAGCATCCTCCTGTAAAACAAAAAAAGGCGAATGCTGGGCCTAGAGAGGTCCGCTGCCTTGAAAGAAGAAGTTGGAAAGCTAAAAAGTAATGGATTTATCAGAGACTCAATCTATCCAGACTGGATTTCAAATCCAGTCCTGGTAAAGAAGGCCAACGGGAAGTGGCGAACGTGTATCGATTTCTCGGATTTGAATAAAGCCTGCCCAAAAGACAGTTTTCCGTTACCCCGGATCGATCAGTTGGTGGACTCAACGGCGGGCCATGAACTTCTCTCCTTTATGGATGCTTATTCAGGATATAACCAGATTCCAATGCACGTTCCAGATCAAGAACACACTAGCTTTATTACGGATTTGGGGTTATACTGCTATGTGGTAATGCCCTTTGGCTTGAAGAACGCAGGCGCTACATATCAACGGTTAGTGAACAGAATGTTCTATAACCAGATTGGAAAAACAATGGAAGTATACGTTGACGACATGTTGGTTAAGTCCAAGCAATCCTCTAATCACACTACGGACTTGGCAGAGATGTTTGGCATTCTTCGAAAGTACGGGATGAAACTCAACCCAACAAAATGTTCATTCGGGGTCGCCTCCGGAAAATTCTTGGGATTCATCGTCAGTTCTCGTGGGATTGAGATTAATCCAGACCAGATCGCAGCAATCAGAGACATTCAGGAACCTAGGCAAATTAAAGATGTGCAGAGCCTTGCAGGGAAAGTAGCCGCACTAAGCAGATTTATCTCCAGGGCTACGGACAAATGCATCCCATTCTTCGAATTGATAAAGCGAGGAAAACGCCACTTCAAATGGACGCCCGAATGCATAGAAGCGTTTCAGAACTTGCTGAGACACTTGGAGAAACCTCCGATATTATCTAAGCCAATGGATCACGAGGACTTATTCGTGTACTTGGCAGTGTCGTCCCACGCGATCAGCTCAGCATTGGTAAGAGAAGAAGATAAGGTCCAAAGACCTGTGTATTACGTGAGCAAAAAATTGACGGCAGCAGAGCGTAATTATCCAAGGATAGAAAAGTTGGCGTATAGTTTGCTGATCACCTCTAGAAAGCTTCGACATTATTTTCAGGCTCATCCCATTACCGTATACACTGATCATCCACTCAAACAAGTTCTACAAAGACCAGAAGCGTCTGGAAGGCTACTCAAGTGGAACATTGAGTTGAGCCAATTTGATCTGAACTTTCAACCCAGGCGGTCAATACGGGGGCAAGCGATAGCCGACTTCATAGCAGAGTTTACTGTCCCAGAGGACGATAGTACAAACGAAGAAGTTGACCCCTCAAAATTACTTCTCGACCCCAGTGCCTGGAGATTGTATACTGATGGAGCTAGGAATGACAAGAGATCCGGCGCTGGAGTAGTGCTTGAAACTCCTGAGAAACGGCTGATATCCTATGCTATCCGGATGGAGTTTCACGCTACTAACAACGACTCCGAATATGAAGCCCTGATAGCCGGGCTAAGGATCGCAAAGGAGTTGGAAATCACAAAGCTGGACATATTTTGTGACTCCAAGTTAGTTGTGAACCAGGTTACTGGAAAATTCCAAGCCAAAAGTGTAAGATTGATTTTATACTTGGAGAAAGTAAAGGAGTTGCTGAACGGTTTCGATCACTACAGCATATCTCATATTCCGCGGTCAGAGAATCAGCAAGCGGATAAGTTGGCAAAGATGGCTAGTTCTGACGATCCTGAAGAGACCGGGCTAGCCCCAGTTGAAGTACTTCGGTCTCCTAGTATAGATCAGATGGAAATTGATCCAGTACTAGAGACGGAACTAGAAAGGGAGTCATGGATGACCCCTCTAAAGAATTTCTTGATGAATGGAGCGCTTCCGACCAATAAAAGCGAGAGGCGTAAAGTAATTCGTAAAGCTGCTCGATACGTTCTGCAAGGCGGAGTTCTTTACAGACAAGGATTTTTGATGCCCCTTCTCCGGTGTATAGCTCATGACGATATCAAGCGTGTACTGCAAGAAGTACATGAAGGTGAATGCGGCGATCACACTGGAGGGCAAACATTGGCGAAAAAGGTGTTGCGACATGGTTATTTCTGGCCTACCATAAACAAAGATGCGGCGAAGTACGCACGACGATGTGATGCATGTCAGAGATTTTCAAAAATACCTAGAGCACCTCCTAGTCAGTTAAAAACGATGACGAGTCCATGGCCTTTCGCTATGTGGGGAATTGATATCATCGGAAGTCTTCCCATAGCTAAGGGCGGGGCAAAGTTCGCTATTGTAGCCGTAGATTACTTCACCAAGTGGGTCGAGGCTGAGCCACTGACTACAATCACAACCAAACAAGTGATCAATTTTGTCGTTAGAAACATCATCTATCGATTAGGGATTCCAAAGATTGTTATAACCGACAACGGAACTCAGTTCGATAGCACTGAATTCAGAGACTTCTGCCAGAAATACCACATTGAGAAACGGTACACCTCTGTGGCGCACCCGCAATCGAACGGACAAGTCGAAGCGGCGAATAAAGTGATTAAGTCCATTCTGAAAAGAAGACTGAAACGGGCCAGAGCCATGTGGGTTGATGAATTACCCTTAGCACTATGGGCCTACAGGACAACGTATAAATCGGCAACAGGCCATACCCCCTTCTCCCTTGCTTTTGGAGCAGAAGCAGTCATCCCGGTTGAAATAAAAGTACCTTCTCACCGAGTGACTTATTACGTTCCGATGACTAATAACGAATTGCTCCTTGAATCCCTGGATATGATCGAAGAAAAGAGGGACGAAGCAGACCTGTGTGCCTTGAGATGCAAGCAACAGGTCGCTCGATACTATAACAAAAAGGTTCGAACCCGAACCTTCGAACCCGGAGACTTGGTTCTGAAGCGTGTCTTCCCAGCCCCAACTCATATGGGCGCGAAGTGGGAAGGACCATACTCTATTCTGTGCAAGCTTGATAATGGAACTTTCAAGCTAGCGACCGTAGATGGAAAGGAAATCCCCAGAGCATGGAATGCCCAACATTTACGGCCGTATCTAACGTAAAGATGTCAGATCTATTCTTTTGCTTTATTAAGGACCATGTACAAGGCACGACTTGCCTAGAATAGTCCGATTTCTTAAGCAAAAATTATAAAGTGGACGTAGGTCATGATTCGACTGAACCACTATAAAAATATTGTGTGTCGTTTCCCTTTATTGCACTATTTTTTATCTGTCATTCTATTTTTATGGAAATTGCTGTGAACCATGCGATGATCACAGAAGCATATAATTATAGGTGCCTTCCATCAGAATGGAAAGCAGTCACCAGTCAAAACTCTAAGGGTGCGATAAAGTAAATTATATCATTGATAGCGCTCTAACTCTCCAGAGCCGAGAGAGAGCATAACGGACATGAGGGCGATCTCCGTGAGTCATGGCGGTGTACCATGATCGGAACCGCATTGACGTAACTCTAACTCTCCAGAGCAGAGAGTGAGTATAAAAGCGTCTCCGACTGAGCGCTGAGAAAGAGCTCTTGCCCCGCTGAAGGATCGGGGAGCGATTGAACTGCTGAGCTTGAACTCTAACTCTCCAGAGCAGAGAGTATAAAAGCGTCTCCGACTGAGCGCTGAGAAAGAGCTCTTACCCCGCTGAAGAATCGGGGAGCGATTGAACTGCTGAGCTTGAACTCTAACTCTCCAGAGCAGAGAGAGAGTATAAAAGCGTCTCCGATCGAGCGCTGAGAAAGAACTCCTTCCCCGCTGAAGGATCGGGGAGCAATTGAACTGCTAGATTCGAACTCTAACCTCGGTGGCCGCCAGGAGAGTATAAAAGAGTCTATGATTAAGCGCTGAGAAAGGTGTCGGAAACTCAGCACCACAAGGACAGTTATCTTATTAAATTCTCTAAGTCCCACATATTCAGAAATAGGGGGCAACATGCGAACAACGCTAATCAATCCTTAATAAGCCCTAGTTAAGCGCTACGTTAACGATTGATTGGGGGCCATATACATCATTGCACATGAACCTTGATGCAGCAAGGAAATTTTTAAATTTTTCTTTCTGTTGCTTGACTGATTTGTAGTTATAATCAGATGATCTATGACTAAGCATGAAAAGTTTATTAAATGCAGGTACACGATGGTGCAAAAGAGATAAACTTTCATTTATAAACTGCAAGCCTACAGAAAAAACAACAACCTAAAACAAAAGTGAGGGCCAGTCTCACAATTACATTTCATGGCCAGTAGGAAGCCTAAAGACAAAATATAGACAAGCGACAATATCCTATTTACGCTTGGACTTCTTCTCCTGTTTCTGCTTCTCCAGCTTCGCCTTGTCAGTTTCGGATTGATCACCCTTCTTTCTTTTCCATTTGTCTATAAGAGGAACGTCCGACTCATCAGAAGACTCCTCCTCCACCTCCTTTCTCTTTCTTTTATCAGTCAAGGAGGCTGGGAAATCATCAGGGTTCGCAAAATGAAGCTGTTTGCTGATGGATTTGGGCTGGAGTTTCAGAACCATCCCAGTTTTGGGATTAAAATCCGAGATAGGGGCTACGTTCAAAGGCTCTTGTCCCACCTTCTTTAAAGCCAGCTGCTTTTCCTGCCTGGCTTTTCTGTTAGCCAAAGTTTCGTCGTCATCGTCTTCGGCCTCTTTGGTACTAATGATATCCTCCTCATCCTCTACATGGCTCTCGTCTGTATCTTTCAAGGCCTCGATGGTTTCATCATCTTTGGGAGCATCAGCACTGGGTGCCAGGACGCCTTTCTTTGCTGTTGTACCTTCAGCCTGCTTCGGTATATCAACACCGGCGCTAGGCGAGACGACAATCTTCTCCGCCTCTGTCCCCTTCTCGACATCCTTGTCGGCGGGCTCGCCACCTGTATTACAGGGAACACATGTTATTAATTCGATTGGTTGCTCTACCAGACGACGACAATTCACAATTGCTTTGACAAATTGTGGGGAAAAAAGGAGATACCTTCCGCTGATCCTCCATCTAGGCTAGCTGCAGAAGCTCCGACAACCACAGGAGTTAAGCCCAAAGGAATTAATGGATCATCAGGATGGTATTCCTCAACTCCGGAGGCCTTGGGCTCTACAGCTGAGCTCGAACCTTCGTCAATCTTGTTTTTGCCCTTAGCCAGGGCCCTCTCCTTCTCCATTTCTTCTTGAATTAGACGACGACCTTCTGCCAGATCCTCGGGCTCGTTATCCCTCAGAATGGTCTTCATCAATTCATCTTCGTCAATCTCTTCAACTCCTAATCTTTGCTTCTCACCCTCGATGATGGCATCCCATAAGTTTGCTAAAGTAACGTGGTAGTCCGGGATCCACGAGATGTTACGGGTTTTAAGGACGTGGCCGAGGAAGTCAAATATCATCTCTTCAAACCCTTCGATATCTTTTTCTCTCTCGAGGAGTTTGTTGTTAGAAGCAGTAGCCATCTCAATGGCACTTTCTACATTCTTTTCGGCAAGAGCCGCACGCCTCTCTGCATCCGCAACTTGATCATTCAAAATCACCTTCTCTGCTTCGGCCAAAGCTAGACTTTCTTTCAAGCTTGCTTTTTCTTCCTCCCAAGCAGCTCTCTCAGCGTCAAAATGGCCCTGTGCCATCTTCAACTCAATGTTGGCCATTTTAAGTTCTTCTACCTCCTTCTTTAAGGCCATTTTCTCTTGGCTATTTGAGTCAAGTTCAGAATGAAAGCGTTTCTTAGCATTCTCCAATTCAGTCTTATAATTTTCAGCCTCTCTCTGCGCTAAGGCAAGTTGGGATTGAGCGTCTTCCAAGTCCTTCTCCATTTTTGTCCTAGCCCTCTCATTGTTATCTATCTTCACCTTGGATCTATGTGCTTCCATCTCAAGCGTTCGGATGACCTCTGAAAGATTAACCGCATGTTTCTTCATCACTTCATACTGCCTGGCTACATGGCGAATGTGCCCGATGACTTCAGTATCCCAGTTCTTAGGGACTGGTTCCAAGGCCGGAACAAACATCATCCTTTCGAAGAAGATGTTAGGGAATTGTTCTCGCAACTTTTCCAACTTAGCCTGAGTCTCGGGACCATGGATGTAATCTCGTGACCCGGGGGCAACCAAATCTTGCTGGTTGGAAGGGACAATGCCACTTTTCTCCTTCTCAGAATCCTTGATTGGATCCTTACTTTTATCCTTGGGCTCATAGTGTCTTTTCGACGACCTGCTGTGAGAGGGTGCACTGTTCGGAGGGGTTAGCTCTTTAGGAAGTTGTTTTCCCCTGTAGGTGGTACCGAATAACTGGGAGGCTTGCCAGAGGTTGATTTTGGTGGAGACCGGGATTGCGAAGAAGTAGGCTTGTGAGAAAGGCCGCGAGAACGCTCGGGATTCGGATGAAGACTGGGTGTGCCCTCACGAAGAGAGCGATAAGAATAGGACCGCCTGCGAGACATCCTTCCTGTAAAAGAAAAAAGAGCATATTAAAACCTTGAATACTGTTGATATAAAAGTGTGGGGTCAGGCAGTGCATGTGATTTGTGCATCCCATATAATTCCCCCTAACAGACCCGGGCCCGAAGTCAGGCTCATCTGAGTAGTTTCTTGTCCTCCAACTGGAACAGTGGTTTCCTCAGAAGCAGGGAAGAATGGCTCCCCTTCAAAGTCCCCCTCTGTATATACATCATCAGGAAAAGGAATTTTGCTCATCTCTTTAAATAGCTGTTCTTCTGTTAAATCATCGAGAGCAGCAGGTTCGATCGGAAGAGAGGCCCTTGAGGGGAAACCCCCTGGAGAAACTGGGATTTCCTTAGACTTGTCACCACGGGCCTCATTCTCTCTATATATGTTTAGGTCCTCGTCATCCTGGATGATTATCGGGGAAGGACTCTTACGGAATTTAATTGTTTCTGCTGCCCGTGATGATCCTTCTCCCTCCGTTGGGGGCACGTATTTGTAGGGTTTGCCGCCTGCACCAAGTCCAAACCTTATATCCAGAAGGCGATGCTTGTGAAGATTTTCATCAGTAATGTACTTCTTGATCCTTAGGAAATCGGATCTGCTTTGTAGAAGAAGAGACAGTCGATTATTGTATACCAAGCCTTCCGTCTTGGGAAAGACGTGATCTGTTTAAAAAAAAGAGGGGGGCATGTTAATGCTTCGATTTCTTAAGCAAGTTATCCAGTCAAAAGACTAAAGTTTACTTGATTTAAGTCATCTTCTTGAGCACCCAGCTTGTCTCTTTATATAGAACCAATCGGACTTGGGATCCCCTATATTGCTGTATCCGTCATACAGAACCTTCCTATTCGCTACCGATTCAAAGAAGAAGAAATTTGGGGTTGCCGAGGAGCGATGCTTAAAAAGATAAAAGAATTTCAAATCTTTAAATGTAAGCTCGGTATATAGGATTTCCGCGTATGCGATATATAGAGTATATAGAGCCGCGTAGGCATTGGGATGAAGCTGCATCGGAGCGATACCCAATCGTTTTAAGGTCTCAATGACGATTGGAGGAAAAGGAGGAATAGCTCCTACCCAGCACATGAGTCGGCTGACTGTCATATACCCTTCCGGAGCTAAGTGAGGTCTATCTTCGCTGCCGGGTGTCCTTACATCATCCCAGGGGATCCCATGTCTTAAGAAAATTCTCTTAAGCTTTATGTCATCGAGTTTGGGAGCTAAAGAATCAGTAAATTTCTCTATCCCAAGTGCGTCAGGAATCTCGTCGGGAGCTCGCCCGTCTACTTCAGACTCTTCATTATGTGAAGTACTTTCAGATGGATCCGATTCTGTTGCCTCATATTCGCATCCAGAATCTTCGCCCCCTGGGTTAATTGGAGGGACCTCGGGGTTGTGGCGCTCAGGCACCTCGGGATCCATTTCTGTGTCGGATCTTGAAGAGGAATGATTATCCGACATTACTGTTTAGGCGAGTAAACATGAGAAATAAGATTAAAACTACCCGTCCCCCCTGTGTGTGCGAGTGCCGGTGTGTGCTTGTGCGTGCATTAAAGAAAAGTACAAACGTCAACAAAATCATCTAGACATTGGTCGTTGTTCGGTTGGTAGATTATGCATTTGTTCAATCCGGAATGTTCATCTCAAATGCTCTAACCTAACTGTCCATCTATTTGTTAGAGTTGCATCATATTATTCAGTCAGCGTGCGCATCAGATTGTTCGTCAGGCGGATCGCGGGGCAGGTTCGGATCGCGACATATGGTCCGATCGTGGTAAAGGACTCGGTACGCGGAAGGGTACTAGATCATGGAAAGACTTCGAATCGTGAAGCGCACCAATTCATCCAGATGGATCGCGATGGTATCTTAGCGATCCGCATCGCCCCCCCCCCCCATTCTCCACGACTCGAAGCTCCAGTATCTGTCACTCGCATCTAGTTCCCCACGAACTGTAGCCTTGCCATTTCCGCGATCCGACCCACTAGCCAAATCAACATTCCAGTTCCGTTCCCTCTCCCCTCGCCTCACCATCGCTTCGAACTCGGGCCTCGCCCACGAACCGACCTGATCATCTCTTCCTTCTTCTTCCTCAACTCTCCTCTTCACCCTTAAATCCATGGAATCGAACCAGGCACGTTCGCCTTTACTATCACCAAATCCTACAAAACTCCGCTGTCTCCACTCTCTAAACCAGTGCGAACACGATAGAAACTAAAGAAAAGCTGTTTAATTACCTTCTTAAAGTTTGAAATCGGTGGGAAATTTGGAAATCAAAGTTAGGGTTTTCTCTCAAGAAAATTGGCGGCGGCTGCGAAAGAAGAAAGAAGAGGAGAAGAATGAGGGTGAGGATCGATTTATATAGGCAAAGGGGCGACCGTTAGTCTCCCCCTTTTTGTCTCATTCGATCTGTGAAAATAGGCGGGCCGCGAACCAAAACCCCACCACGTCTCGAAGAGAAGCCAGTCTCGTTCCGTGAAGAGGCCCAAATGCTCACCAAAGGACGAGGCGAACGACTTGCTAACGGACCGTGACTCGCACATGCGATCCGAACCGATAAATGACCGACAGGAATGAAAATTCAGAAATGATCATAGAAAATTCAAAACTGCACCTGGTAGATTCGATGATGAAGACTCTAAAAGATCCCAGAAAATAATTGTCCAATAAACAGGGAAACTATTAAAGATTTATCCGATATTTATGGCGAGCAAAGGGACAACTTTCCGTAAATGATATGGCCTTTTGAATAGACGCCACCATTGACTTGCATCTCTTGATGAAAAGAAAATTTTTGCAGTTTCGAAGCATGTTCCATCATCGATAAAACATACTTCGAGGGGGCAAAATGTTGGCTAGCTTTTTGACCAAGCCACCAAGGTTCACTCACAAGAAGAAAGTATGAAACTACGTTCCTTAAGTCCATGAAGAATCGGATCGCATCAGAGGGTCGCCCCTCACGGATCACCCCCCATCGGATCGCCTCCATTGCATCAGCGATCCGACCACTTCTACACGACTCGATCCGTACATACACTACTACCCAACACAGACCGATCCGATCCCCCGATGCACAGCGAAGCCTCTGACCTGTTCAAGCACGAGGTAGTCTTCAGCGATCCGAGATGCACGGATCCAACGACACGTGTCCCCAACTGTCACTTTGACCAATTCCTCCTCCTTGCTCGATCCGATATTTAAGGGGATCGCGACACCTGTCCACAACGGCTAATTTGACTAATTCTTCATCAAGCTGCGATACGATACGATATTTTCGGGATCTGTGCCACGTGTGACCGCGATCCGCCTGACAAAATCAGCTATAAATAGCCCAGAGCTTGGCATTTTTTGGGATCTTTTGGCAGTATTGAGCACTGATTCCGCCATTAATGTCATACCACTATTTCTTGTCAGTTTTGTTACGAGATTACTGAGAGAAATCACAATTGTAAGAGCGAGTTTGAGAGAAATCATTGATTGTACTAGCATTCAAAGTATAATCGGTAACATATAAAGTGGACGTAGGCTCGTTAACGCCGAACCACTATAAATTCTGTGTGTTCTCTGCTTTTTCTTCATTCTACAGTTATAATTCTTTATAAATCAGAACAATTTGGGTGTTAGGTCCAAATTTTGATCTAACACATATTTTTTCAAAAAATATGTAAATTAAGTTTCAAACTAAATATAAGTCATTCACGCAAGTACATGGATGATAAACCATACATAAGATGTCTTTAAACAAAGGCTTTAAAAGTAGTAAAAGTAAGAAGTAAGTAGTTAGACACGGATTTTTTTTAAAAGCCTTTTGTTATTGCCTAAATTATAGTGTAATTTCAAACCTGTAGATAGGTCACTTGTATCTATTCATACTCTTCATTTCAATAAAATCAGAATTTTGTGTTGAACTATTCTGAATCGTGAAAAACGTTTCTTGATATACGAAATTTGGTATTATTTGTTAAAGCTTTCGTTCTTTGGTTTGTAGGCCTGAAGATCTGCGTAAACCATTTGGGTAATTTGGTCCACTGAAAGGCATTTATCTGCCTCATGACTATTATACTAGATAAGCGTTTCCTTTTATTTCGAACAATTAGTTTGGGTTGGGTATGGCGTGGGGGGAACACTTAATAATTTTGCTTGTTTTTCACTCAACCGATTGTTCATTGTTTTTATTTTTAAAATTGCACGGTTTTTCCTCAACTGATTGTTCATTGTTATTAAGTTTTGTGTTTTTCCTTCAACTTTTCTCACATTTCAGTTTTCTTTTTTCTGCCTCAACCAAATGTTTATTAATCTTATGTAACCTTTTGGGTTTTCATGTATTCTCATCTAATTATATTTTCATGTATATTTACACATAACTGTTACCTTTTGGATTGCCTGCTTGTACTTTCTACTATAACTTGTATGGCTATTAGCCCAATGTTTTGATCCTTTCTTTGTGACCTAAAATGACCGAGAGCACATTTATTGATTAAAAAAACTTCTTCTGCTACATCCCTTTACCAGTTTTTGGCATATTACAATCCCTTTCATTTTATGTTCTGCATATGAATAATATATGAGTCTTGAGATTTAACAGTGAAAGTAGAGTTTTGAAGATACAAGTCAAGTCTAGAGTTCTGGGAAAGGAAGATATTAATAGGTATGAAGATAATTCCTGGTGAAGTGAGAAGAAAAATGATTTCGAATTTTGAAGTTAATGCTTTTCGAAGATGTTCATGTTTGAAGAATATGAAGTCCTCGTTTTAACTTTGAGAAATAAGGTCAACAGCCAAGTGCTTGCTTTACTTGTATATCATCAAGTATGAATGGCTGCAGTTCTTTATCAGTCCATTAAAACTTGCGATCATTAGCTTGTGTGTGATTATATCCCACCACATCTAGAGCTTTGTAAATTTTATTGGAAATATAACCCTTTGGAATGAGAAATTTTTATAATATATATTCTTCTGTTAATGGAATGTTGTGTTACTACCTCCTGCAGAAGAAATAAATTCAGTTTCCATGGTAAAATTGATTAACTGAACAGTTCCTGATAATCGTATTGATGCAATAAATATGTTCTTTATAAAATAATAACTCGATCTTTTAGCTTATTTCAATAATATTGTTGTGAAATTTGGTAGTTCTTGTAACTGATAGCTTGGTAGAATTGTGATTTTGATATGCATTGCAAAAGTCAAGTTTGGAAGTTTTATATTGGAGTGCAATCTAATATATACTCATACAATGGACGCTTGTCTATGGAGTGCAATCATAGATAGTACTGATAAAGACTTGAAATTTAAATCTTTCCAATTTTTTTCTCTACTATGTTTCACTTCAGAAGCCACGAAATACATGTTGGGGTTTTGTGCGCAGTGGAAGTTTTGACAAAACACCCAAAAAAAATGAATCACTTGAAGATGAATGTGATTGAATAACAAACAACAACACCAAAAAAAATCGGAAATATGAACACACGATATTCCACCCAACCACCCTTTTTATTGATTCACCAAAATATTGTTTACAACCGATCTCAACTATCGTTAAACAAACACAACTTGAATCAATAACCTTATTGAGAAATAGGTAGAGAATATCTAATGGCTAAACAATTTGAGGAGAAAGATAATGAAGAACAATGGCAAATTTTTCCACCACATAATGAAGATATCATGTAGGCCTTTTATAGAGTAACTTGTCACCCAAATTATCCTCATATATCTCAAATATATCCTCATATATCTCAAATATATCTATTTGGATAAGCACCAAATAATCTTTGCCTTCATTTTCAAATATCCCACAAAAGTAGCAACAAATATCTCCACCAAAAATGGATCCACATAGAAAATTTGTTGCCTACAATTTTGTGATTTGCGTATCACAAATCTCAACACTCCACCTTGATACCAAATCACAACATCTCCTCCACTCAACACTAGCCAACTTAGCTCTCACTTTCAACCTTCTTTTCTCAATTAACATCATTACAAACCTCCACCATCGCCCACAAATGGTGCACCTCCCTCATCGTGTACCACGCCAATAGTGATCTTCAAAAGCGTTTGTAATACCACAAAGACCTCCATCTTGTCTTTGTGGATTTCTCAACTCGACATCCGTCTTCCGCTTGACATGATCTCTTCATCTCCGGGATCCCTCCAGCATCATCAACATCTAGACCCTTGTCGATACCATGATCCTCCACCTTAGGACCATCAGCAGTGACCATATTAACCTCTCTACCTTGCTGTGGACTAGGTTCTTCAACCGTCACCCGCCTTCCACTGTTGACCACTGAACCGACCAAACTATATAGGTTCCCCTCCTCCAAAACTCCTCGCATCATCACACGACCACCCTTCTTCACTCTCAAAACTCCACCTCGAGTCTCATAAGTGCAACCGCGGCGATCTAACTGACCGAGAGATATGAGGTTATGCGAACAAGTAGGTATGTGCCTCACACCGGCAACTTCTCTCTCCACTCCATCATGCATCCGAAACCTAACAGCTCCAACTCCACAAATTGGTAGCTCTACTCCATTAGCCGTATTTATCATGCCAACACTCTTCTCATACGAAGAAAAACTTTTCACATCTCGACATATGTGAAAACTGGCTCTTGAATCCATCTTCCAAGGCTCCACAACACTAAGTAGTACATCACATGAAGAATTGCCTTCGGTACCTTCAGCAAAGCCTGCCTGTGCCTCATCACTATTATTATCACCTTGCGCCTTCTTCTTCTTCATATCTCGTATATATGAATAGCAATCATTGCGCTTGTGGCCTTTCTTACCACAATAATGACAAAAGATAGCACCTTTCTTCTTCCTTGTATCTTTACCTGAGTCCCTTGCTACCATCGCCTCAGTTTGAACCGATTTCAACTCCGACCCTTTTCTCCTTAGCTCCTCATTCAAAAGACCGTTTCGAACCGTTTCCAAAGAGATAGTTCCATTAGCATTGGAATTACTCAATGAAACAACCAAAGTCTCCCAGCTTTTCGAAAGAGAACTCATCAATAAAAGAGCCTACAACTCATCATCAAAATTGACCTTCATGTTTGCCAATTGATTGATGACATCTTGAAACTCGTTCAAATTCTCTGCAACAGACTTCTCCTCATCCAATCGAAGTTGCACCAACTTTCGAACCAGAAAAGCCTTGCTTGTAGCACTCTTTGACTCATACAGCGATACTAATTTGTCCCACAACGCCTATGCGGATTCACAACTAGCCACATGGTGGAACACAGAATCATCCAAATATTGGCGAATCAACGCAATCGCCTTTTTGTCCATTTTCTTCCACTTTCCCTCATCCATATTCGAGGGCTTCTCCCCATTTTCATCAATGGGATCATGCAAATCATTGAGATATCGAACGTCCTCCATCTTCGGCTTCCATATACCCCAATTCCTCCCATTCAAAATAGCCATCTTCGACAACGTCATCATCTCCGACATCAAAAAATCAATTTTTTTTTTCAAACAAAAAATCAATTTTTTTTTTCAATCCAACAAACACTCCAAGCTATGCGGTGATCTGAGCTCTGATACCAACTGTTGGGGTTTTGTGCGCAGCGGAAGTTTTGACAAAACACCCAAAAACAAAATGAATCTTTTTCACCCAATCACTTGAAGATGAATGTGATTGAATAACAAACAACAACACAAAAAAAATCGGAAATATGAACACACGATATTCCACCCAACCACCATCTTTATTGATTCACCAAAATATTGTTTACAACCGATCTCAACTATCGTTAAACAAACACAACTTAAATCAATAACCTTATTGAGAAATAGGTAGAGAATATATAATGGCTAAACAATTTGAGGAGAAAGATAATGAAGAACAATGACAAATTTTTCCACCACATAATGAAGATATCATGTAGGCCTTTTATAGAGTAACTTGTCACCCAAATTATCCTCATATATCTCAAATATATCTATTTGGATAAGCACCAAATAATCCTTGCCTTCATTTTCAAATATCCCACAAAAGTAGCAACAAATATCTCCACCAAAAATGGATCCACATAGAAAATTTGTTGCCTACAATTTTGTGATTTACGTATCACAAATCTCAACAATACAGATGATATTTTGTTTACTAATTTGTCACAGTGAAAAATGGAGGACGAGAAGAGAAGTATCAACAAGGCATCAACGTTAGGGAGAGTGGAAATGCTAAAAGAGCCGACATAAATACCCTAAACCAGATCATTTGTAACATTTTTGTTCTTCTGACAAAATTCTTCAAATATTTTTGCTTGTGAATACGTGCATATGTTTGAATTATGCTTTTAATACAACAACAAATAAATCAGATGTTGCGTGTTGATTTCTGTATGATTAAAAATAAGGAAGATGATATGTACAAACAAAACACTAAGGGTCCGTTTGATTTTGAATGGGAAGGGTTATTTGGAAGTGGAATTTGAAAGGGGTATTTGAAGGGGAATTATTACGAACGGGAATAAGTTTTTTTTACGAAATGAGCAAATTGAAAGGGGCAAACTTATAATTTTAATTGTTTTTGTTTTTATTATTTTATTGTTTGTGTTTTTGTGTGTATATTATCGAACATGATTGCAGAATGCAGAATACAAATTGTAGAATAAAAAATTACTGAATTGAAATACGCATTACAACACGACCACTACAACACATCCATTACAACACATCACAACAACACAACCACAAAAGAATACACCACCACAAAATAAAACACAACGACAACACAATCACAAAAGAAAACATCATATCTGTCCAGCCCTCAGCTTCCTAACAAAATGAATAACACAACCCCTAAGCTGTGCGGGTTTGTCAACCAGAGAATAAAAAGGGTTGTGGCCTAATCTGTCATGTTCTGACAGAATAACCGCCACCTCCCACTCATGATAGTCATCATCCTCATGGCGTAGTGATATGCGTAGATCTATAAGCTCATCTCGGCCCATGCGCGAAGGAGCTGAACGAGAAGGGCCAGCATCGGACTTGACCTGCCTACGAGTCGGATGACTTGAGATCTCCGCATTATCACCACGAATGAAATTGCCATATAGACGAGGCTCATGCAGATGAACTGGCGGAGCATCCGGAATTGCGTACTGACATCTGTCAGTACGAATGCAGCCTCCAAACATGGAGTCCAACTCTATGAATCGCATGCGGGGACCCACTCTTGTATTTGCGCACCGCTATTGGCACCGTCGCCCACCAATCGTCTGATCCTGCGACGGTATCCAACTGCTCGTCCCACGCCCCTCCACCAAAATGTAGCAGTGTTCCACGGAGCCCAATCTCTTTTCATGTTATCGAACTTGTTCTTCATCTGATCAGCATTGTAGTCCAATCCAGTGCGCTCATTGAACGCCGTTGCGATCAACTGGTACCATCCTCCAACATTGTGTGCACGGGAATCGAGATGTTGCATACACACATCGATGAAAGCGTTGGTCATGTCATTGTTCCATTCGGCAATGGAACGGGTAGATGAAGACTGACTTCCTGTCATTCTGAAAAGAAAAAAAACCCTAAAAATTACGAATAAAATATAAATGGGAGTAATGAAGCTAAAAAATACAAATATATAAGCAAAAACCTGAAAAGATCGACGAGTAAACGGTGATTGGAGCTTTTATTTTCGGGTTTGTGGCTGTTTTGGTAATTGAAAGGGAATGAAAGTGACCTAATATATAGATGGAGGGGAAGGAATAGGCTATTCTGGAAATTTCGACGTGTCAGACGTGCATCTGACGCGAAAGCCACATTTTCAATTGTTCGTCTCGAAGGGGCAAACGTATGGGCCCCACAGTGGACGCGTCAAACGCAGACGTGAACTTTAACTGGTCAGTTCGTAAATCAAACGGTACCTAAATGGGATGTTATGAGTTTTTTTAGTGTTAATACTGTTCAGATTGAGTATATGAATGAAAGTGAAATAAAAGATCGTATGTTTCAATTAGTTATTGATTACTCGATCAAATCTAATTTATAGTTGAAACAGATATTAATAACCCCAAAGTCCAATGTTTAGTTTTATTAAAAAAAAAATCAGCAATGTTAGTCATTGATAATGACTATTGTACTTCAATCTTATTTATCTAAATAATCTAATTCAATAATATTTGATTTATTTATTATACTTTTTCTTATATATTTTTTATGATTAAATATGCACAAACATTGTTTTGAGCTAATATTTTTTTTGGTTTTTCCTTCTATTTTTAGAATTCAACGACGTTTTAGAACTTCTAGAACTTCATTTTTTTACAGTGTATCAATCTTTTGTAATATATTATATATTTCATTGAATGTGCGTGATTTATATTAATATAATTATAGTAATTTCTAATTGTCAAATAGTTTACATGTTCAAATGCTAAGGCTTTGTACAATTCTGTACTTATAGTTATTACTTCTTTTACATTATTTTTTTCATACAATGGTACCAATTAATATCACTTTGTATGATCAACAATTTTTTGGTGTAACCGATGATTAATTAAGCAAGTTCAAAAGAAAAATGATGTTGTGCTTGAGGATGTCGACGACACGTTATGTGGTGAGAAGAGACATTGGCTTGTCTTCTGGTCTATAGTTTGAGTGTTCTATCAAGCACATTAGGTGGTAGGGTAAAAGTGACGAGCTTCAAAATATTCCTTTCTGATTCATTATGCATTAGATCTTTTATAGCCATCATGAATAATGTCCTTAGCCTTAAAACATACTTAATGTTGTATTGGATGATTTTGAATGATGTGTACAATGCTTTTATTTGTTCAAAATGTTTAACAAGATAATTTCAATGTTAAACTAAATAAGATGATTGAGGTAAATTTGATGATATACATGAATTTTATTTTAGTAATCAGTATTTGGATGATAATAACTAACTAGAGAAGAATTAAATAAGGATTGTTAAAGGGACTCCATTTTTGGTTAAGGGGAGTACCATTTT
Source organism: Allium sativum (assembly GCA_030737875.1). Lineage (NCBI taxonomy): Eukaryota > Viridiplantae > Streptophyta > Magnoliopsida > Asparagales > Amaryllidaceae > Allium > Allium sativum. The sequence continues at coordinate 806,789,499 of CM060922.1, read as the reverse complement.
CAGTTTATTTTAAAATTGTTAAGGGGGGTTAAAATAAATTAGCCTCCCCTTAAGCATATTAATAAAATATCCAATACTAACCCTATACTCTTCATTAATGCAACTTTAAAACATAAACTCTAATTTAATTATGTGCGTAGAAATAGAAAAATAATAATATATGAAACATAAAACGTTCTTCACACATGAAAATAACATATTCAAGTATTGTTTACTTTAGTTTTCACTATCAAAGTAAGCATGGAACACAATAACAATAAATAAACACATACAAAACACACTAGCCACAAATGAAAAAAAAGAGCAACAACATGCACATACGCTTAACACAGTATGAACATAAGCATAAATTCACTTAACAAACATTTGTTTTAATGTTGGAATATGTACACTGTTTTAATGTAATTACTTTTGACAAATCATCTAACAACGAGGTTGTTTTTCTTATCAAACTGTAGGATTTAAACTGTAACACACTGTATTCACCCTCAAACAAAATCCAAAACTTTTCCATGATGAACTGTATTCATCATTCGAGCAAACAAATGAAATTCATCCGCTTTCTACAAATTGTATCCATCTTTTTCAACAAAATCTAAAATTTCAAAAAGGGGATTTATCAACGTTTGAATTTATTTTTTAAACCTCGCGGCGTGTTTGGATCGAACTGAGATTGAATTTTGATCGATAGAGTTTAAGGGATGATGAGGTCGGGGTACTTTGGTCTATATTTTATTTTATTTTTTAAATTTCAAACCCTCCCTTAACAAATAAAAAATAAGATGGAGTCCCCTTAAATTTATCATCCCCTTAACAAAAAATGGAGTCCCTTTAACAGTCCCCAATTAAATAAATTAATTCTTTATCCAAACACTCTCAGTGGCTGTATAACATCCTCCTTGCTACGGTCGTATTTTCTCATCTTCCTGCAACTCTGATGCTGACGCTCAAGCATTGCTAGACAACTGCGCTTCCTCTCAAGTAGCCTACTCCCCTTCCCTATGCAAAAGCACGCCAAACGTCCTCATAGAGCTAGACGTTCCGCTTGGATTTATGGACGAAAAAGACAAATAAATAACTATGTTTTGGGTTAATGCCTCATGTCCGTAAAATCTGGGCATGAACATGTTAGCGTGCCCAAAAAAGCCTGATCGATGGACGTATGTTAGGCAGTCTGATACATTAACAAGGGGATACCATGGCTCCCTATTTGCACTTAACATCATGAAGCTGAAAATGATTCTTACCAATGGGTGGAGGAAAGGAAAGATAGACGAGCTTGTTTGACTTGCTATATGCACTTCTTACTGATTTCAGTGCGGCCTTCTTTACTGACGGCGAGGCTACGGTTTTTGACTGTGATGTGATTCAAAAGTCCAATAGTGGTGAAGTCAGATTTGCTGATAATTTATTTTGGGATAAATTGCTCGACAAAATGCTACTAAAAACTTCAAGCGTGGATTCATCCTTTATGAATCTACAATGAATTTAGATCCAGTCAGCCTTGATCCTTTAACATGGGTTGAGGGTAAGCAATACAGTTCCAATATATATATTAGACTTCAACGTTGATTGATTCCCTTGCTTTTGTCAACTCTACTAATAGATTTCCTTTGCTGGAAAATTGTTTAAACGAGGCTGAATCACTTGGATAATGATGTTGAGGAGATGTTATGTTGGAAAGTAAACCCAATTAATGTCGGTTCGTAATTTGTTATGTCTTTTGAGTCAAGAGTTATGTTTTTTGTTTAAGTGTCATGTCTCTTCGTTTAGTTATGCGTCTATTAGTGAAATGGTGTCTATTAGTACGTGTAAGGATGTTTAGTCCACTATATATATAATGGTGGTCATTTTGTTTTAAGCAAGAAAGTAAGGAAATTAAGTATTCTCCTTCTCTTCAATCCAACAAATTGGTATCAGAGCGCCAGGTTGAAACTATGGTTTTTCTATGCTTCTCATCGTTCGTTCTCACAAAAGAATATTTCGAAGAGTGGAGTAATAAAAAGAAAGAAGAATTGATCTCCAAAGGGCTATGGGAGATCGTTGAAAGTGACTACGAATGGCCAAAAGACATTAAAAATATGGAGGACAAAAAGAGTCTCGCATCTGAAGAGGAATTATTGAAAGTTAAGTGGAAAGCTTCTCTTTTAGCTGTTGTTGATTACTATGTTAGCATGCATAGTGACATTTTCATTTCTGCATCTCCTAGAAATATGAATAATGCCATGGTTGGGCATATGACATTTGAGAATATGAAGACAATAAGGCCAAGCATGACGCTACTAGGTTAGCTGTTCCTAAATAGAAGCATGGAATGGTCCGATTTTCAGAAGGCAAAGGGGAAGAACACAATTAAGAAAGTCTGGATAATATCTCTATTCTTACCAAAACGCGTGGGGATATAAATCAATCGAAGCCGATATGTTCTCAGAAGTTTTGAAGTTTGAAGAAAAGTTAAAAATGATTAAGGAACTGGGTTTAAGGGAGGAAAATGGACGTGACTCTTTGAATAGACACAACTCTTCACAAACAGACATGACTCTTCATGAATGGACATGACACTTGACGAACGGACATGACACTTGACGAACATACATGACTCTTGAACATATCATTTAATTTTGGTTTATGCCAACATGTTATTCGTGGGGACGCTCTACATGTTGGGGAAGGGGGAGAGTCGCATGTTACTGTTCGGGAACCATCCTGGGGGTAAAATATGTCCATGCAATTTTGTGCTTACTGCGTTAGGGGATGACAAGGTAAATAATGGAAGGAAGACGTTGAAGATCGGGTTATATACGTTTAATGGGTGAGGCTAACAATATGTGGTCGGCCTCGGGAAAATGGATCACAGGTTATGGGAAATTGATTGTGGTGGGGGTCTGGACTAATAGTGGAAGTGCATGATATTTTGGTGCCATATGTTGCCGAAACCAGTGCATGGGCAGCTGGGGTTGTTTCATGTGTGGGTGGTTGTTCCGAGGACATTGTGCTAGGTGAGGGTGATGTATTCTGCTAAGGATCGAATGCTGGAAAGTTTGAGAATAGGTCGGTGGTTGGAACTTCACTCAGAGACAGGTGATAGAAGATGCTAAGTTCGCAGAAGTTTCGTCATTGTGGGTTCGGTCTTGGTAGAGAGAGTGTTGAGTCAAGCTTTTAGGCTTAGAGCACTCATCGAGCTCAAGGTATGGTCCCCAGGCAAAAGTCACCAGTTTCGCAGATTGTTTACAAGGAGGTCATGACTTCAGAGTACTACATCTAAAGTTGCTACTGGAGCTTCTGACTCTAACTCAGTATCTAATGATCTTTTAGGTAACACATATTACTTTGCAGCATCGAACGATCTGTCCTCTAGTTCTATGCTTGGTTTAGATACGATGACAGGACTTGTTTATGATTTAAAGCTAATTAATGTATGGTTTATTGTGAATAACGGGCTATAGATGGCCGGTTATCTTATATCGTGAGATACTTTTGGGTTGTTGGGTGTTTACACGATTTAAATAATTGCAACAAAATTAGGTCATTTTTCAAAAACAAAAATATTCACGCAGCTTTTCTGCAAGAAACAAAAATATCAGAAATGTTAAATGAACAAATGCAGCTTGGTCAAAAACTGCACCACTGACATGAATTTCGGTAGACCCACTGAAAATGATATTTTCGCCCATTGAATTTCTCAACTTTGTACTAGTCGCACTTTTTGACTGATGCTTTATTCGGTCCAAATATCACTAAATCTCGACCATTGCTTTTGCAGACGTTTAGATATCTTTTTTCCTTAGTTGTTGGGCTTGTCACCCTGTCACGGGTAACTCGAAAAGCCTAATGATGTTGAATATAACCATGTTGTTCGTGCTGCAGTAATTTTACTAGTATAACCGTATAACGATGGGAAAACCGACTTTGTAATACTATACAACTGATAAAAAAATTATTTTGTTGTTTTTTAATTATTTGAAACTACATACAAATGACAGTATATGAAAAAAAAATTACATGTATATTATTAGAAACCAAAAATAATTATTTGAACAAATCATGCAAGCGCACAGATTTAATACACAAATAAATATTCATAAAAAATTAAAATTAAAATGCATATCTAATATTAAATTTATGCAGCACATATCTAATAAAAAAACATCAGTTCAAGTAGTGGTAGAGATATTTTCTTTTTTACAAATAACTAAAAAAATTATATCGAAGCAATGAAAAATAAAAAATGATACTAATATGTCAGTGCTATTGAAGGGTAAGACCAAGCTCTAGATGCAAATCTGCCACGGTTTTCAATTAAAATGTCAATCGAGCCCAGTAATTGTTAGAAATAATGTCAATACACGGTTGTATTACAATGTTAGATCTTTTGACAATACATGATTGTATTGCAATGTTAGATCTTTTGTCAATACATGATTGTATTACAATGTTACATCTTTTGTCAATCAACGATCGGTGTTACTCAAATACGCAGCGATTGTCACGTCAAACTGTGTTTATAACAACGATAGTAAGCGCAACCAAACGAGCAATAAAAGGAACGGTACAAAGACCGTAACTATCAAATAAGAAAGGAGGTCCTTTCAATTTTGTCCGAGTCCAGAATATAGAGATCCGTTTCCTTGAAACAATATTACCGTCGTATGCACTGACTGACGGAATTGCAATTTGTTTCCAAGGATAAATGTAACGACCCAGATTTTTGAATAGTTTATTTTAAATATTTAATATGGTTTTAAATATTGAATTAATAATATAAAAGAATTTTTATAGTGAATTATCGATCAAATAATCGAAATACGATTTATTTTGATAATCATCGAAAAACGAGAACTGAAATAATTCAATTCGAAGATAAAACTGAATCGAAATGGTTCAGATGATCAATATATATTCTATTTGAATATAAACGACGATAATAGTGATTTATTGTTGAAGAATTTATTTGTTTTTGAATTTTAATTAAATTATATTAATTTAATATGGTTATTTTATATTACGTTCGAATTAGATTCTATAATTGTTTCTGTTCAGTTCAAAATAGCGTTATAATATTGGAATGACGGTCAGTACGCTAAAATAGTGGTTCACGAATTTTAACTGTGAACCCCGAAATATTTATAATGGATAGAATCAAAATCAAATCGATATCTGTTTAAAAGAAATAAAAATCTCTTTAAATCAAATCGTATTAATGTAAAATCAAATCGGTATTTAATTTGCCTGTACTTCAGTAGACAGCCATATGTCTCCCTCCTCCCCTTATAAAACCACGACGTTCCTTTATGACCTTTAATTCTCTTCTGTAAAACAATATAAATGGCCGTGACCTCGTTCCCATTTCAATACAGATAGAAACTGCCTAAAATCCGAAAGCCCTCTTCAGCAAATCAAATTGAAAACCGTAACCCCTCTTTCTCCATTTTGAAACAAAAGTCAATTTATCAAAATTCAAAGGAAAGGTGCGACGCGAGTTCAAGGGAAGGGGGTCGCGACTATCTGAGGCACATCGATTTCAGAGGAGCACCTCGATGTCAGAAGGTGCGATGAGTGATCATCCAAAATGGTGCGGAAATTGTGGGATCGACAGAAGAGTTTGATCAATGATATTTTCGTGGCAGGATGGCACCGTAAATTTGTCTGAGGATCTGTGCGTTCGTCATTTTGGAGGGGTTGCTGTTCGAAAGTGGAGTTTTGGGGCTTCCGTGGCATGTTTGGGTCATCAACGTTGACCTGGGAGGTCGTCGAGGCCAGTGAAGGAAGAGGTTGTTTCCTGATGAACACTGCAATAGTGATACAGGACAACGATGGTGAGTGTTTAATTTAATTTGAGTCGTTTATTTTTAATTCATTTAAGGAAATTTATTTAACGGAATTTAGTTAGTGAATCATTTTACAAATTTTAAATTAAATGACTGAAATATATAAATGAAAATTTGTAGCTATTCAAAAAGAGGAAGTAGGTAAAAGAGAAAAATCAATTTTTGTATATTCTGGTCATTTAACCTTGTTAAGAAAATTCATTTGCTTGATTATAAAATTCGAATTTGTCTTAGGCGAGGATAAATCAAATAAAAATTACTCGTGTGGAGTTCGAAGACCCAAAAATCAATGGAAAGGAATTGAAATTGAGACAAGTACAAATTAAAACCTCGGTGAGTAAATCTCACTCACCTTTATTTAGAATTATTTTTATTCGTTAAAATAATTGTTGTTGCTTGTTTGAATGCTTTCTGGTTGTTTTAAAATATATAGTTATTTAGGGTTGACTATTATATATATATTGGGTTGATGATTGGATGGATTCCCGCAGTACCATTAGCGGATGCCCGCAGTATCATTAGCGGATGACCCTACGCCCACGTATATAAGTGGATCCCCTTTTATACCGCAATATCCTGCCTTGAAGCAGGATGGGTATTATTTCTGATGACTAACGTCTTTGGATGCAGGAAAAACAGGTTGGAGGGATCCAACTGGATTCCTCAAAAATATATTATCTGTTTGTTTGTTTGCTTGATTTCATATATTCATATATGACATGTTAAAAATAAAATGATTGAAAATTTGGTGATTTGATTGTTTTAAATATCACTGGGCTAAGTGTTAATTTATAAAAATACCCTGAAAGGGGTATTTGAGATTAAAAAGGAAATTCTATTTTTGAAAATAGAATTTGAATTTTTAAATAGATTTGAAAAATAAACTTGTTTGAAAAATAAAACAAATAGTTCTTCTATAAAAGAAGTTTATAAATAGTTCTTTTATAAACGCAGTTTATAAACGAAGTAAAAAGAATTATCATTGGATAATTCAGAAATGAAAATACGAGTGTGAAATTGAAAAGGGAAATCTAATTTCCAAAAGTAGAAATATCGATTTCAGAAGGAATTGAAATCCAGACTTGTTCAAAGAATGAATATAGAAAATATAAAAGAATTCAATGTAGAATTTGAATATCGAAAGTAAATAGGAATTTGAATAAAGAAATTTAAAAAAAAATGGAATTTGAATATAGGTAATTCATTCTGATTGAAATTAGATTTGAAAATAGAAATTCAAATGAAATTTAAAATATAGAATTTGAATATAGGTATTCAAATGGAGTTTAAAATATAGAATTTGAATATAGAGATTCAAATGGTATTTAAAATATAGAATTTGAATATAGATATTCAAATGGAGTTTAAATATAGAATTTGAATAAAGAAATTTAAATAGATGTTGAATATAGAAAATTTAAAGGAAATTCAAATATAGAATTTGAATATAGGAATATGAATAGATTTTGAACAAGGGAATTTGAAATAGAATTTGAATAAGAGGATTTAAATAGAATTTGAATAATAGAAATTAAAAAGTAGTTCGAATATTTGGAATTTCAAATGGAATTGAATCGGAGTTTGAATATTTGAAATTCAAATAGAATAAATATGGAATTTGAATTCAAAGAGAATTAAATAGGGGATTTGAATGTAGAATTCAAAAGGAATTCAAATGGAATTTAAATTATAGAATTTGAATATAGCATTCAAATGGAAATTTAAACTATGGGATTTAAATATATAATTTAAATGGAATTTAAAATATGGAATTTGAATATAGGATTCGAATAGAAGTGAAATTGGAATTTGAACATAGAGTTCAAATAAAAGTGAAAATGGAGTTTGGGTGGAGTTAAATTCATTTTAAACGAAGTTTAACGTTTATATTTATAAATATAATTAAAACGAACTCGCCGCAGCGCTGTAGTTCGAAAATTGTCGTTTCGAACTTCAATCGAGTATACAGAACTCAATTGAAGTCGGAATTCTTCGAAACAAGAAACGTCGGGGCCGATTAGATAATAGTTTTCTAATGGAAGAGAAAAATCTGGATTTCGTCGTTTAGATTTTGAGTTATGTCAAAATCATTTTTTTGAAAAGCAGCGCCATAATCGTTTTAAAAACTATAACGGTTTATTTAAATAAATAAAGGGATTTTAAAGAAATAAAATCCGAATTGACATTAGTAAAATCCAGACGGGAGATACAAAATAAATATGAACTCCAGTGAAGTAAGTGGAATGATTTTTAAGACAAAAATCATATTTTTAACTATCAAAAAGAATTAACTAAATTGGAAAAATATTTAGTTAAAGGAAATTTGAATCGAAATTGGGTTTTTGGATAAGTGAAGGAGATTGAGAATTTATATTCGAAATCGAATATATAACTCGAGTTGAAAATAGAATTCAATTTGATTATAAGAAGGTTAAATATTTTGTTTGAACATGTTATGTTCAAACAAAGAAGTGAAATAGGCAAAATAGCTAAATAAAAGAATAAATGAGCGAAAACTAAATTCAAACGATTGGGTTGAGATAAACTGAATTGAAACAGGTGAGCATGTGTTAGACAGGTATGGGATGAAGTATATGAAGATTTGAATTTGTGCCCGACAAAAAAGTACATGTTTAAATTCATATATGAGGTTTTATGCGCCGTATCGGCAAGCCACTTGGCTTTTTCTTTTTCTTTTGGATTTGTGAGGGCCATAGGAGGCTATTTGAAGTATCCCGAAGCTCACAGTAGGGGAGGTTATGGCGAATTTTTTCGGGAATTTGAGGAGTTAGAATATTTTTAAGATAATTTGATAGTTAGAAATCTATATATCGATATATATAGAGTTCGATAAGGTAACGAAATTAAAAATAGAATATTGTAAACAAAAAGGGAAATCTATAAATTAGAAATAGAAAGCGTACCATATACATGTTTTCTAAAATGAATAATGGGTTTTTATGGGGTGTTTTATTCGAGGTAAGTGGTTTTGCCGTTTTGAAGTTGAGAATGTTTTCAGTCAAGGTCTGAGAGGTAATTTTACCCCAACTTGATTGATTTTATTTTTAATTGATAAATGGAAAGATCCAACCTCGAAGAGAAGTGTTTGAATAATAATTGGTTGAATAGAATATTTTGGGTTGTTTGTAACGATGTTTTACACAAGAGTCGTTTTAACTCAGGTAAGTGGAATTTTGGAAATATATCATAAATATTTCCTACGTATAAAAATAATAACCGAGTCGTGGAAGAGATAAGTGATTGAAATTGTTTTTAATTTCAAATAGAATTTATTTTCTAATTATAGAAAATAATAGAAGGTGATATACGGAAATGTTTTCCAAATAGCGAAAAGGTCAAGATGATTATTGAAAATATTTGGTTAACAAATATTGACAAGGAAATGGAGAAGTAATTAATTTAATATAAATTAAAAAGCCCAGTGATTGTTTGATGTTTGAATGGATGTTTGTTCATTTTTCTTCGATAGTTAAATAACCGACTATCGAAGTGTTTGCCAATATCGTTGTCAATACGGAGAGACTGGTTGGATTATTATTCGAGAACCACTCTGTATTGGCAGTAACATTGCGAATCAGATTATATCAAGGTAATCGAAGATGGAGTGAATTGCAAGGGCTTTTTCTATAAATAGAAATTGTGCCTTCGGTTTCGTTCAATCCCAGAACGAACGTAAATGGACGAATGTCTGACAGAGTATTTCCAATGATCTAATATATTGGTCTGTATGAATATATATGGTTGCAACGGATTTATTCCCTTAGCATAACATCTAGAATATTTGTGCAAATCAATTAGTGATTAACGGATCTAACAATGTGGCATTCAAAGTGATGGTGCTATCAATGAATAGAAAATAATCGTAGCCTCAGGCCTCAACAACCGGGAAATGACAAAAATCGGGCAGGCAGCATGGCTATGTGGGTCGCTCCCATTAGGATGTATAATCACCTATCTAAAGATTCATTTAATTCCTTATTCTATTCGATGCTGTCCCAATCGGGAGACGGTTGCTGATCCCAACCGTTGGTGATATACATTCGATACACTCAAGCGAAATGAGTGGTCGGTCATGTGTGGGCCGGTTTGCAAGACGTTCTTGTTGAACCCCAGTGTATCGCCTCTAGAGTACACTGATCGGAAGGTGGTTCCATACCTTGTCATGTTGGAAATTCAATCTCCAATAAGCACCCTGCGGTTTTGATTTTATACTATATATGTAGAGCGTGAGATGCAAGCGTTCTACTATTTGGTTATTTATTTTGATTAGACACTATGATAATATCACCGGATTTTGATATCAAAAATGTTTTGGGTTATAGTAAGGTAAAAACCGTCCGTGTTTATGTGTGGGTTGGTCTTACTATTATCTTTTCGTTCGAAAGGATTTTGAAAGTTAAACAATTGGTTGGAATTTACTCACACCAGTCCCATGACTGACCTAGAGTTTATTTCATTTGTTTCCCTAAACTCTTGGGTGCCCAAATTTGTACGGGCAGTCAAGTAGTCGGGATTTTTCAGATTTATTTGGAGGAGCTGGAAGCAGGAGACTTCACCAGTTAGCTATAGATGATCATATTTCCGCTATGTATTGTTTTGTATTTGGAAACAGGTGTTTATAACTGTTCCAGGAATAACTGTTCCAGGAATAACTGTTGTGCTCTGGTGATGGTATGTATATAAAGTTACTGATTTGTATTTCAAAAGTTATGTTATATAATATTTATTTTATTCGTACCGCTGCGAGTTTGTGATCTTCATTTTCTTCTATTCTAATATTTCTTTCTTTCTATTTCTCATCCTCTAACTTCTTTCTAATAATGATTCGTATTTCTGTGCAATTTGAGTTGGACATGTGGTGTTATTAGTCAACTCAGATAGTACGGATTTGCGGGCCTTTACAGTTGGTATCAGAGCATAGGTTGAGCGAATACCTAGGCTTGTGTGGCATGTGCTCATTAGAGATAGGGTCAGTAGTACCCTAGAATGAGTTGAGTGTATATACGAGAGGGCGTATTTGTAAATTGATATAAAATTGTTTTATATTGTGTTGGCTAGTCTGTTGGGTGGTTTATGAATTCTGATCGAATAGTGGGACGCCGTAAAGTCGATAGGAATTTCTAAACACTTGAACATGAGATTGAACACGATATTGTTTTAAAGTGGGTGAATGAAATTATTTTACCCAAAATTCTATTTTGATATAGAAAGTATAATTTTTGAAATTTTTATAATATTTGGATGTATTGGTTGTTATTATAATTAAATGAGATTATATAAAATTGAAATGGTTATATAGAACCAAATAGAATTTGTATATCAATGAAATATACAAATGAGGTGAATTAAAATCGAATTCAAAACAGAATTCAGAATTTAAATCCTGGGAAATTGGAAAATATTTTCGAAGTACATTAAAATAATATATCTTTGTTTTGGAAGGGTTTTTGAATAAAAACCATTTGAGATAGATTTTGAAAGTAATTAAGCACTGAACTCACTTCAGTGGCTGGAAAATAAATCTGATGATGACTGCAGCTTCATCAGTATTCATTTTCGAGTTCTAAGTGACGAATGGCTACCTTAGAAAATTTTTGATAGACATTTGTTTGGAAGAAAACAAGTTGGGTTTGAAAATTCAAATGTTTTGAATTTGAGATGGAAATGAATATATGTATATATTTATGTGATTTTGAAAGGATTTAAAATGAAAACCCTGGGATTTGGATGCTGGAATTTAAATTTAACTTAAGCTAGTTGAATGGATTGAAGTGAATCAATTGACCAGAATCAATTTGAATTGGTTTATTAGAACATAGATTGGATATATATGGATTGATCATAGATCATTCGAATTAAATGAAGGAAGACCAAAAGTTTTGGTGGAATTAAATTTGTTGAAATATGAGGAGTTGAGTTTCAACATAAGTGAGATTTTGAAAAGTAATGGATTTGTACCATTTTTCCTACCTTAGCAATTTCGAGGACGAAATTATTTTAAGGGGAGAAGAATGTAACGACCCAGATTTTTGAATAGTTTATTTTAAATATTTAATATGGTTTTAAATATTGAATTAATAATATAAAAGAATTTTTATAGTGAATTATCGATCAAATAATCGAAATACGATTTATTTTGGTAATCATCGAAATACGAGAACTGAAATAATTCAATTCGAAAATAAAACTGAATCGAAATGGTTCAGATGATCAATATATATTCTATTTGAATATAAACGACGTTAATAGTGATTTATTGTTGAAGAATTTATTTGTTTTTGAATTTTAATTAAATTATATTAATTTAATATGGTTATTTTATATTACGTTCGAATTAGATTTTATAATTGTTTCTGTTCAGTTCAAAATAGCGTTATAATATTGGAATGATGGTCGGTACACTAAAATAGCGGTTCACGATTTTTAACTGTGAACCCCGAAATATTTATAACGGATAGAATCAAAATCAAATCGATATCTGTTTAAAAGAAATCAAAATCTCTTTAAATCAAATCGTATTAATGTAAAATCAAATAGGTATTTAATTTTCCTGTACTTCAGTAGACAGCCATATGTCTCCCTCCCCGCCTTATAAAACCACGACGTTCCTTTATGACCTCTAATTCTCTTCTGTAAAACAATATAAATGGCCGTGACCTCGTTCCCATTTCAATACAGATCGAAACTCCTAAAATCCGTAAGCCCTCTTCAGCAAATCAAATTGAAAACCGTAACCCCTCTTTCTCCATTTCGAAACAAAAGTCAATTTAGCAAAATTCAAAGGAAAGGTGCGACGCAAGTTCAAGGTAAGGGGGTCGCGACTATCTGAGGCACATCGATTTCAGAGGAGCACCTCGATGTTAGAAGGTGCGATGAGTGATCATCCAAAATGGTGCGGAAATTGTGGGATCGACAGAAGAGTTCGATCAATGATATTTTCGTGGCAGGATGGCACCGTAAAATTGTCTGAGGATCTGTGCGTTCTTCATTTTGGGGGAGTTGCTGTTCGACAGTGGAGTTTTGGGGCTTCCGTGGCATGTTTGGGTCATCAACGTTGACCTGGGAGGTCGCCGAGGCCAGTGAAGGAAGAGGTTGTTTCCTGATGAACACTGCAATAGTGATACAGGACAACGATGGTGAGTGTTTAATTTAATTTGAGTAGTTTATTTTTAATTCATTTAAGGAAATTTATTTAACAGAATTTAGTTAGTGAATCATTTTACAAATTTTAAATTAAATGACTGAAATATATAAATTAAAATTTGTAGCTATTCAAAAAGAGGAAGTAGGTAAAAGAGAAAATTAATTTTTGTATATTCTGGTCATTTAACCTTGTTAAGAAAATTCATTTGCTTGATTATAAAATTCGAATTTGTCTTAGGCGAGGATAAATCAAATAAAAATTACTCGTGTGGAGTTCGAAGACCCAAAAATCAATGGAAAGGAATTGAAATTGAGACAAGTACAAATTAAAACCTCGGTGAGTAAATCTCACTCACCTTTATTTAGAATTATTTTTACTCGTTAAAATAATTGTTGTTGCTTGTTTGAATGCTTTCTGGTTGTTTTAAAATATATAATTATTTAGTTGACTATTATATATATATTGGGTTGATGATTGGATGGATTGCCGCAGTACCATTAGCGGATGCCCGCAGTATCATTAGCGGATGACCCTACGCCCACGTATATAAGTGGATCCCCTTTTATACCACGATATCCTGCCTTGAAGCAGGATGGGTATTATTTCTGATGACTAACGTCTTTGGATGCAGGAAAAACAGGTTGGAGGGATCCAACTGGATTCCTCAAAAATATATTATCTGTTTGTTTGTTTGCTTGATTTCATATATTCATATATGACATGTTAAAAATAAAATGATTGAAAATTTGGTGATTTGATTGTTTTAAATATCACTGGGCTAAGTGTTAATTTATAAAAATACCCTGAAAGGGGTATTTGAGATTAAAAAGGAAATTATATTTTTGAAAATAGAATTTGAATTTTTAAATAGATTTGAAAAATAAACTTGTTTGAAAAATAAAACAAATAGTTCTTTTATAAAAGAAGTTTATAAATAGTTCTTTTATAAACGCAGTTTATAAATGAAATAAAAAGAATTATCATTGGATAATTCAGAAATGAAAATACGAGTGTGAAATTGAAAAGGGAAATCTAATTTCCAAAAGTAGAAATATCGGAAGGAATTGAAATCAAGACTTGTTCAAAGAATGAATACAGAAAATATAAAAGAATTCAATATAGAATTTGAATATCGAAAGTAAATAGGAATTTGAATAAAGAAATTTTAAAAAATGGAATTTGAATATAGGTAATTCAATCTGATTGAAATTAGATTTGAATATAGAAATTCAAATGAAATTTAAAATATAGAATTTGAATATAGATATTCAAATGGAGTTTAAAATATAGAATTTGAATATAGAGATTCAAATGGGATTTAAAATATAGAATTTGAATATAGATATTCAAATGGAGTTTAAATAAAGAATTTGAATATAGAAATTTAAATAGATGTTGAATATAGAAAATTTAAAGGAAATTCAAATATAGAATTTGAATATAGGAATATGAATAGAATTTGAATAAGGGAATTTGAAATAGAATTTGAATAAGAGGATTTAAATAAAATTTGAATAATAGAAATTAAAAAGGAGTTCGAATATTTGGAATTTCAAATAGAATTGAATCGGAGTTTGAATATTTGAAATTCAAATAGAATAAATATGGAATTTGAATTCAAAGAGAATTAAATAGGGGATTTGAATGTAGAATTCAAAAGGAATTCAAATGGAATTTAAGTTATAGAATTTGAATATAGCATTCAAATGGAAATTTAAACTATGGGATTTAAATATATAATTTAAATGGAATTTAAAATATGGAATTTGAATATAGGATTCAAATAGAAGTGAAATTGGAATTTGAACATAGAGTTCAAATAAAAGTGAAAATGGAGTTTGGGTGGAGTTGAATTCATTTTAAACGAAGTTTAACGTTTATATTTATAAATATAATTAAAACGAACTCGCCGCAGCGCTGTAGTTCGAAAATTGTCGTTTCGAACTTCAATCGAGTATACAGAACTCAATTGAAGTCGGAATTCTTTGAAACAAGAAACGTCGGGGCCGATTAGATAATAGTTTTCTAATGGAAGAGAAAAATCTGGATTTCGTCGTTTAGATTTTGAGTTATGTCAAAATCATTTTTTTTGAAAAGCAGCGCCATAATCGTTTTAAACACGATAACGGTTTATTTAAATAAATAAAGGGATTTTAAAGAAATAAAATCCGAATTGACATTAGTAAAATCCATACGGGAGATACAAAATAAATATGAACTCCAGTGAAGTAAGTGGAATGATTTTTGAGACAAAAATCATATTTTTAACTATCAAAAAGAATTAACTAAATTGGAAAAATATTTAGTTAAAGGAAATTTGAATCGAAATTGGGTTTTTGGATAAGTGAAGGAGATTGAGAATTTATATTCGAAATCGAATATATAACTCGAGTTGAAAATAGAATTCAATTTGATTATAAGCAGGTTAAATATTTTGTTTGAACATGTTATGTTCAAACAAAGAAGTGAAATAGGCAAAATAGCTAAATAAAAGAATAAATGAGCGAAAACTAAATTCAAACGATTGGGTTGAGATAAACTGAATTGAAACAGGTGAGCATGTGTTAGACAGGTATGGGATGAAGTATATGAAGATTTGAATTTGTGCCCGACAAAAAGGTACATGTTTAAATTCATATATGAGGTTTTATGCACCGTATCGGCAAGCCACTTGGCTTTTTCTTTTTCTTTTGGATTGGTGAGGGCCATGGGAGGCTATTTGAAATATCCCGAAGCTCCCGGTGCAGGGGAGGTTATGGCGAATTTTTCTGGGAATTTAAGGAGTTAGAATATTTTTAAGATAATTTGATAGTTAGAAATTTATATATCGATATATATAGAGTTCGATAAGGTAACGAAATTAAAAATAGAATATTGTAAACAAAAAGGGAAATCTATAAATTAGAAATAGAAAGCGAACCATATACATGTTTTCTAAAATGAATAATGGGTTTTTATGGGGTGTTTTATTCGAGGTAAGTGGTTTTGCCGTTTTGAAGTTGAGAATGTTTTCAGTCAAGGTCTGAGAGGTAATTTTACCCCAACTTGATTGATTTCATTTTTAATTGATAAATGGAAAGATCCAACCTCGAAGAGAAGTGTTTGAATAATAATTGGTTGAATAGAATATTTTGGGTTGTTTGTAACGATGTTTTACACAAGAGTCGTTTTAACCCAGGTAAGTGGAATTTTGGAAATATATCATAAATATTTCCTAAGTATAAAAATAATAACCGAGTCGTGGAAGAGATAAGTGATTAAAATTGTTTTTAATTTCAAATAGAATTTATTTTCTAATTATGGAAAATAATAGAAGGTGATATAAGGAAATGTTTTCCAAATAGCGAAAAGGTCAAGATGATTATTGAAAATATTTGGTTAACAAATATTGACAAGGAAATGGAGAAGTATTAATTTAATATAAATTAAAAAGCCCAGTGATTATTTGATGTTTGAATGGATGTTTGTTCATTTTTCTTCGATAGTTAAATAACCGACTATCGAAGTGTTTGCCAATATCGTTGTCAATAAGGAGAGACTGGTTGGATTATTATTCGAGAACCACTCTGTATTGGCAGTAACGTTGCGAATTAGATTATATCAAGATAATCAAAGATGGAGCGAATTGCAAGGGCTTTTTCTATAAATAGAAATTGTGCCTTCGGTTTCGTTCAATCCCAGAATGAATGTAAATGGACGAATGTCTGACAGAGTATTTCCAATGATCTAATATATTGGTCTGTATGAATATATATGGTTGCAACGGATTTATTCCCTTAGCATAACATCCAGAATATTTGTGCAAATCAATTAGTGATTAACGGATCTGACAATGTGCCATTCAAAGTGATGGTGCTATCAATGAATAGAAAATAATCATAGCCTCAGGCCTCAACAACCGGGAAATGACAAAAATCGGGCAGGCAGCATGGCTATGTGGGTCGCTCCCATTAGGATGTATAATCACCTATCTAGAGATTCATTTAATTCCTTATTCTATTCGATGTCGTCCCAATCGGGAGACGGTTGCTGATCCCAACCGTTGGTGATATACATTCGATACACTCAAGCGAAATGAGTGGTCGGTCATGTGTGGGCCAGGTTGCAAGACGTTCTTGTTGAACCCCAGTGTATCGCCTCTAGAGTACACTGATCGGAAGGTGGTTCCATACCTTGTCATGTTGGAAATCCAATCTCCAATAAGCTCCCTGCGATTTTGATTTTATACTATATATGTAGAGCGTGAGATTCAAGCGTTCTACTATTTGGTTATTTATTTTGATTAGACACTATGATAATATCACCGGATTTTGATATCAAAAATGTTTTGGGTTATTGTAAGGTAAAAACCGTCCGTGTTTATGTGTGGGCTGGTCTTACTATTATCTTTTCGTTCGAAAGGATTTTGAGAGTTAAACAATTGGTTGGAATTTACTCACACCAGTCCCATGACTGACCCAGAGTTTATTTCATTTGTTTCCCTAAACTCTTGGGTGCCCAAATTTGTACGGGCAGTCAAGTAGACGGGATTTTTCAGATTTATTTGGAGGAGCTGGAAGCAGGAAACTTCACCAGTTAGCTATAGATGATCATATTTCCGCTGTGTATTGTGTTGTATTTGGAAACAGGTGTTTATAACTGTTCAATGAATAACTGTTGTGCTCTGATGATGGTATGTATATAAAGTTACTGATTTGTATTTCAAAAGTTATGTTATATAATATATATTTTATTCGTACCTCTGCGAGTTTGTGATCTTCATTTTCTTCTATTCTAATATTTCTTTCTTTCTATTTCTCATCCTCTAACTTCTTTCTAATAATGATTCGTATTTCTGTGCAATTTGAGTTGGACGTGTGGTGTTATTAGTCAACTCAGATAGTACGGATTTGCGGGCCTTTACAATAAAACGGACCAGCCTCGTAGCGTAGTGCTAGCAAATGGAGCTCTAACGAACTGAAGTAGAGTATAGAAACTAGAACAGAGGTGTACTCTGAAGAAGAAGTAGCAAATTGAGAAGAATAACTGATGTGTATTTCATCTCGTTTTTGGGACATGTACTTATAGGTTGGAGGAGGTGCCTATCTGAACATTAATGTCCCTTGAAAAGGTTGCGACCCTTCAACCAAGCGGTGCATGAATCACAAGCGAATCAGTAGACATAGACTGTCCTTGAACTGTAGGCCTTTTGTATAATTCCATAGTAGATAACACACGATAAATGTTTTTTATAATCCTTCGTTATCTGTATGTGTTCGGTTTTGCCTTGAACACCTACTTGGTCTCATAAGTGCTTAGAGAATTTAGCCTCATAATTCTCTTTGAAGCGGCGCCTTCGCACTTACGTAGGTGATTCTGTAAAGTGTGTTCTCTAATTCCTCGAATACAGACACCATTAAAAGTATTACTACTTATCCTTTTCAACCCATAATGCACTGACTTATCATAGGAAGGGTTTTGTGTATAACAGTGCCATCAAGTTTCTCTTAAATTTCGTTGTCCCTTTGAACCTAGATCTTGGGATCTCCAGTCAACTGGGTGGAGTTTCCATTTTAGAAAAGCCTTTAGTTTATAGGCTTTATCCCCATTCCCATCGATAAGATTTGAACTCTCTCTCTTGGCAAGCCTTTTGTAAGTGGATCCGCTATTTTATCTTAGATCGAATGTGTAACAGCCAGCAAATTCTGAACCAACTTAAAAAATTTATTTCAGAAATTTTAACGGAATTTTAATAGTTAAAATAATTTATTTTAAATAATAACGACGAAAAATTTATTTAAATAGAAGTTAAAACGAATAATTTTATTCTAATTATAAAATGAGTTAGAAATAGCACGGTAGTTTGAAAAGTCAAACTTGAACTTTGACTGACTATACAGGATGCAAAATTAATCGGATTTTAGTGAAACCAAAAATATTAGAATCTATTTAAAAATATCTTTCGAACGAATCCAAAAATTTGAAATTTCATAGCGGAAATCAAAAGTTATGGCCAATTTAAAATTCAGAAAAGTCATTGTAGAATTTATATATATATTCTAATATTAAAAATAGCCATTTTTCAAACGACCTCCGTTTTCGACGAAACCACTTTTGTTGGAACCGGAATGTCGAATTATTGCTAGGTTTCAATTTTCATAATTTTTAGAAGTAATATGTGAGCGTGGTGAAAGAAAATGTGATTTGTCAATTTCAGTCAAATCTGATCGACTTGAAAATAGCCATTTTTCAAACAGTCTCAGAATTCAACGAAATTAGTTTTGTTAGGACCGTATTGTTAAAACAAAGCCAAAAATAATTTTTATGGATTTTTCTGAGTCTGTATGTGGCCCCAGTGAATTTAAATGTAAGATTGAATTAATTAAATAAATGATTTAAATATTAAATTAAATAAAACAGGCTAAAGATGATCAAACGTGGTTATGAAACCTATTCCATTGGATGTAGAACGGGGGTATTTGCCTTGGAACATCCTTCGTTGGGCTGAAATTGGATTTGAAAAGGACTAATGGGCTTAAAACTAGTAAATAAGTAATTAAATATTATTTTAATTATAAATACCCCTAGTTTAATAAACCCTAACCCTATTATTCTCCTAGCCGCCGTCTCTACTATGAATGGCCAGAAAACAACAAATTCAAATTGATAAAATCTTCCAATCTCTCAAACAAATTCAAAGAGACATTAAACAGAAATGGGAGAGCAAGTTTGGATCTTGAATTTCGTATGGTTTTGATAAACTTTAGCTTGGTGGATCGAGCGATTTCTGTGCTCAAACATGGTGCGTTCGCACCTATTTCAGAGGCCAACGATGGGTGCGAGTTGCACCTTGTTGGGTGGCGCCGATGGGGTGTTGAACGGCGGTCCTGGTGGTTGCGTCAGATCGGAGAATCATCAACCAAGGAGGCGCACGTGGAGAAGAGAGGAAGGGGAAAAATTGGGTTCGGTTTAGTGGTGGGTTCCAGGAATTGAACGTGGAAGAAACGGGATTAGGTGTTAATTGGTGATTAACAAATAAACTAATTATTTTAATTTAAATATTATTCAATGTTCGAACTGTCATAAGTTGTTCATATTCAATAAGAATCTGACGAAACAAATTGCGTTGCGATCGTGGTGGAAAATTCTACAGCATGGAACTGACTAGATCTGAAATGGAGGACTTTGAAATTTCAGACAAAAAAAACTACTTTGAGATTTGTGTTTTAAAATTTATTATTTATTGCAATATGAAATCTATATTTATTCAATTTAAAATTCATGTTGATGTTGTGTATATAGTTATTTCAGTGTTGATTGTTTTATGTTGATGATGAAGTACTGAATTGATTTGTGTGTTTCATGTTTGTTATGAAAAAAAAACATATCATGTTTGAAAATAAAATAGGTGAAACAAGCTTCACACATTTGGTTGAAATAGAATTAGCTTATTTGCTAAGTTGGATTAGAAATTGTACCAAATAAGTTATTCTTTTATTTGTTATTAGGAAGTAAAAATATAAAATATCCTTTTTTATGTTATAAGAATTCATAGTAAAAGGTATACATATAAAATAGTCCTTTATATGTTAATAGAATACATAGGAAATTGAAACAAATAAAGTATTCTTTTATTTGTTATTAGAACACATGGAAAGGTATAAACAAATAAAATATCCTTTTATTTGTCATTGGAACATATAGGAAAACGTATATGAATAAATATGTCATATTTGTTAAATTAGAATGGACAAAATAAGACTATCATTTTCATTGTATTTGAATTTGACAATATAAAACTTTCATTTTGTTGCACTTGGAGTTGACGAAACAAAATTGTCATTTGTTATTAGATAATTGAATTTAACATTTATATTAATTATAAAACTAGATTCAAACAAAATTAGTCTTTGTGTATTAGATTGTGGCATTTTGTCATTTTAAAAGAATGAACTAAAACATATATTTTTGTTATTTAATTAGGAGAAGACAAACATGTTCATTTTTGTCAAATTTAAATGAATGTAACCAAACATTCATTTCTGTGTCATTTGAGAAGAATGAGACAAAAATGTTCACTTTTTTTTTATTTAAAAGGATTAGACAAAGATATACATTTTTATTGATAATTTGTTTCAATAAAAAGATTAAACATTAAATTATTACATTTATATGTAATATTTGTATCATAAAAAAGAATTGAATTTAAAGATTACAATTTTATGTAATATGGTTTACAATAAAAAAAAATCATTATGTTTATTATTGAATTGAAATAGAATTGTCACTTTAATAAAAATATCAATTTGTTTATATTATTGAATTGAACTAGAATTGTCAATTCAATAAAAATATCATTTTGTTTATATTATTGAATTGAATTAGAATGGTCAATTCAATAAAAACATCATATAAAAAGTTACATTCACTACAACAAAATGACCCTATTACAACAGTGGAACACCGTTGTAATATACATTTTACAACGGTGGGTAAACCATCGTGTATTAAGAAGTTGTAATAGACTAATATCTTTTACAACTTTTTTGCACTGTTGCAACACCGTTGTAATATGTATATTTATAACTTTTTTCCACCGTTGTAATAAAGTTTATTACAACAATTATGCACCGTTGTAATAAAATCTACTACAACTATTATGCACCGTTGTGATTGACATTTGGGTTTTAAAAAAATAAACATCTTTTGCAACTGAAAGAACAATACACTAAATATATCAATACTCCATAAGCAAATCCGATATTACAGTTATTTGCAAACTAATTTATTAAAATACTCAAATATTCAGTATTACAAATAATAAGTTTTAGACAACATTTCATACATTATTACATGCTTGACCGTTACAAAGCAACTTAGTACAAGCACAAGTGATCCACAAAAAATTGCATATCCTACGGGAGTACACTAGTCGAAGACAAGGAAATCTTTATGCCATTTATCTTTTTGTTGCAAGTTCACTGCAGTGATCAAACCTATTGCATAAGAATATGTCTGTTGTTAGAAAAAAGAACAAAAAGTGTTTTTTTTAAGCCAACAATACCAAAATTTGATAGTGACATTACTGCAAGAATTCTGCTGCTCACCCCTTGTTGGTCACTCGAGTATGGCAAGAACACCGCAAAGGATCAAAAATGATTTTGTAAAAATCTACGGCAAAATCAATATTCTATGATGGATCACAAAGCAAATTACCAAAATGCCCTGGTGAATTCCTCCAAATAACCCCATATATCCTGTTCTTACAGTTTGACTGAAAATTCATTTTGTACCCGTAGCAAAATCCTAAAATTTGTCAACTGATGGTTATAGTCTAACATAACAGTTGATGGTTTGTTTGAAATAGCCAACTCCTCTGAAAAACATATACAGTTATCAGCAAAAATTTAACTGTACCAACCATTTAACATATGTATATATACTCACAACTCAACACCAAAGCATAAGCGAATCGTTAATTTCAATGCAGTATTGATAAATGTTCACCTTCAAGTGAGCAGCAGCTTTGTCCTTGTCAGTAAAGACACCAGTTGACTCAACAACATAATCAACACCAGCCTCACCCCACGGGATCTCCTCAGGGTTTCTTAATAAAAACAAGCACGGATAAGTTTAGCACCAAAGCAAGAAGTGCAATAAAATTTATAAGTACAGATAGTAAACAAGTTCCTAAAGTTTTAAAGACACCAACCTGCAACCAAATACAGCTACAGGTTTGTCACCAAAGAGAAGGGCTTTGGAGTCCTTCACCTTGATTTCATGGTGCTTCCATTGACCATAAACAGTGTCATACTTGAACATGTATGTCTAGTAACCATACAGAGCTCTAAAAATAGTAAGTAATCTAACACAAAAATGTAACAACCTGAACATGGAATAAGCTTTACAATTAATACTTAATGCTAACTCAAGATGAAGTCATTACAATTAATTCTAACAAGCCCGGCAAGAAGAAATCAACACTTGGCCGATAAAGTACATAAAAACAACTTAAAATTTAAATTCAATCCAGAAGAAGGCAATTTTCTTCCCAAAAAAACGTCTTCTACAGGATAGATGTACTAAAATATAGTTAAAAGCAACAACCTGAGAGACATTCACGGATGTTGGTACATATTTTTGAACTTTATGCATCAGAGAAACCAATATATGAATCAAACAACCTGAGGCACTTCTTTCTAGTCCCTTGCGATCGACCCTCTCCAGCCCTTTGCGATAACCAGCGCATCCCTCCTCCAAGCACTAGAAAGTCGCCGACTGCCTGCACCGAGACCAACGTCTCTCCAGCCCCTTCGGTCTCGTGAGTTTAATTAGGGCGGTGGTGTTGGGTATCGTGAGTCGTGAATTTAATTGGGGCGGTGGTGTTAGAGGCTGGTGAAGACCGTAATCCTTTTTTTGAGGTGGCCATTGAAGATCTCGAGAGCTAGGGTTAGGTCTCGAAATTAAACTGGGTTCATGAAAATTTGGGTTAGAAAAGCGGGCTTGTGGAGGGAAGATAAAAATTTTGGGGACATACAACCGGGCTTGTGGAGGGAAGCGAAAAATTCGGTTTACAGGATCCTAAAAGTTTTGTTTCGGAAATGTTTTGATTTTTCCTTTGGAGCCAAAATGCGTTTTTTTGAAAGCTGAAGTGTTTTGATTTTCAAATCCAAGAAGTATATTAAAAAAAAGTCAAGTATGATCTAAATTTGAAGAAAAGGGTCTAAAAATCATCGTCAAGGCTTGATAGTCAAGATTCGACGGTTAGTCAGAGAACACCAACAACTAAATGGCGACGACTAGGATTATTTCTAGACGCATGATTCATAGGCTTTATTCAATGCACGGAGTCAAGCAAATTATTAATATTAACTATTATATCTTAATTATTTAACACTAAAAATTAATTATTTAACAATACTAATAATATATTACTTATTATACCAATTATTAATATTTTTTTGTTAAAAATTATTTACTAATTATTGATTATTAATAGAAATTATTAATTTATTATTACATAAATACTAATTATAAAATGTAAAAACTAATTTTTATTTGTTTATTTTTAATTTCTAATAATAACTATTATAGCGAAAAGAAATTATTAATATTAGTTATTACATATTTTCAAATGAACTATTTATTATTATTATTAAACAATAGTTATTGAGTATTAATATTTTTATTAATTATCGAATTTTTATTAACTATTAGTATGGTATTTTTGTTGTAGTGTAGTCATATATTACAACAGTTAAAAAATAAAAGTTGTGATATGCTTTTATTACAACTGTCAAAATAACACAGTTGTTAAAAATAAGTTTATTACAACTTTTCTGGAAAAAAGTTGTAAAAAATATTTATTACGACGGTGATTTTACCACCGTTGTAAAATTAAAGTTGTAATATGGTGTTTTTGTTGTAGTGATTTTTATTTGCAAATTTAGATGCAAATAAACATAGTATAAAAGTTTCAATTTTTGTTTGCATTTTAGATGCAAATAATAACATAAGATGAAAGATTACCTTTTTGTTTGCATTTTAAATGCAAATAAAAAAAACATTGATTTAAAAGTTGTATTTTTATTTGCATTCTTTGGTGCAAATAAAACATGAATTAAAAAGTTACATTTTCATTTGTATTTTAAGTGTGCACAAAGACATAGTTTAAAAAGTTACATTTTTATTTGCATTTTAGATGCAAATAAAAGCATAGTTTAAGAAGTTACTTTTAAAATTACATTTTAGATGTAAATAAAAGAATATGATTAAAAGCATCATTTTTACTTTTAGATTATGATAAAGAGAATTCATCTTTGTTGTAACTTTGTTAGATTAAATAAAATGTTTTTATTGTCATCATAGATTATAATAAAATATATTAGAATTAAAAGATATATTTTTAGTGTCATCTTAGCTTCAATAAAAAGAGTAAATAGAAAGATAAGTTTTATTTGTCCTTTTGTTGCGATACAAAAAGATGCATTTTTGTTAAACAAGAAAGAGGCATTTTTAGTTCATTAAAATGATTAAACAAAAAGATACATTTTTATCACTTAAAAAGAATGAGACAAAATTATTTAATTTTGTCATTTTAAAAGATTAAGACAAATATATTCACTTTTTTCATTTTAAAGGAGTAGACAAAATATTCATTTTTGGCACTTAAAAAGAATGAAGCAAAAACATTCACTTTTATCAAATTAAAATAGTTAAAATCCATTTTGTCGCTTTTGTCAAATTACTAAAGTTAAATTCATTTTGTCGTTTTTGTCAAAATTATCATAGTTAAACAAATTGGTCACTTTTGTCAAACTATAATGGTTTAGACAAAACATTATCATTTTGTCGCATTAGATTTGACCAAAACAAGTTTATCACTTTTATTTGTTATGATAAATTAGAATCGTCGACAAGACAAACACACCACTTATATTGTTTTGTTGAAATAGATTTGTCGACAAAACAAAGCCATCATCTTTATTGGTTTGTCGAAAAAGATTAGTTGTATCAAAATATACATTTTATCAAAATATACATTTTGTCAAAATATTCATTTTTGTCAGAATAGATTAGTTAAAGCAAACCTATACTTTTGTCAAAATATATACTTTTGTCAAGTTAAAACTAGTTGAATCAAAATACCCATTTTTGGATAAATAGCTTAGTTGAATCAAAATAATCATTTCTGTAAAAAAAAAATTACTTTTGTCAAAAATATAATAGTTGAAACAAAAATTACCTTTTGTTAATTAGAATTAAGACAAAAATTACATTTTTGTTAAATATAAGAGTTAAACACCAATAGTATTTTTGTGAAATAGTTTTGTGTTACCGTAGAAATATCTATTTTGATAAAATAGAATTGTCAGCAAAATGGAACTTCTTATACATTTTGTTGAGATAAAATTTACATGCAAATATAATAATCATTTTTTATTTGCATAGCATACGATAGAATTTACATGCAAATATAATAATCATTTGCAAATATAAAAATCATTTTTATGTGCAAACTTACATTGGAGTTTATATTCAATTATAAGAATCATATTATTGGTCAAAATATACATTAGAATGTATAAGTGTGTTAAAGTGACGACATTTTATGTTAATGCATACATTAGAATTTGTATGTGATTTAAAATAAACATTTTTAGGTGTTAGGTTATACATTGAAAGACATATACAAACGTGATTATTTCTTTTATGTGTTAAATTTAAGAATAATTACATACAAATAAAGTATAATAAAAATTATCTTTTATTTGTCATCCGCAATAATGTCATATAAATAAATTACATTCTATTAGATAATAGAAATGTATAAAGAAATTATGCAAGTCAAACATATTTTATTTCGACATTAGGAATAAAATATCATGTTTTGTCCATCATTATCAACATGTTGGTAGTATTAAAACTTATTAAATTCATTAACCAATTATTTTATTATATGTACTGTTGTTGGCTGAAAACCCACACGGGTGTTGGGATGATAATTGATATACACTAGTCCCAATATTTATTTGTATGTCAATCGATAGATTGAAAGGCTGCGATGAGCATTAATATTTCATTTTAATGCTCACATAGTTGTGAACTTCACTCTGAATGTTAAATGGATGGTTTGATGATTATTTATCAATTGTTGTCATTTACATACGATGTATGAAATCCATATAACCGAAGTTATATGGCAAATGATTGAGTCGCTTTCCGATTCAGAATATCTTTTATATAATGGATATTTTAAACAAAGAATTTCTTTTAATAAAGAATATTTTTAATAGATATTGAAATAAAGAATTGGATTTTGGGTTGTCTTGGATGGTGTCTTAAATAACACTATTCTTAAACCCCGTATGAAAGAATAAATCTTTTAACTAAGATTATTAGAGTTTCAAATTATATTTAGTATTGGAATAATTGATATGTGAATTGGGTTTACCGTGAACTGTGTTTTTAAATGACATTTGTTCTTTAACCCAATTGACATGATTTTGGGTTTATCGTGAACAATGTTTTTAAGTGATATTGATTCTTTAACCCAGTTCAAGATAAAATTTATGTCTTAAATTGGAATAATCGTAAAGTAATGATCCTGATATTAAAACTGAATTGAAATTTTAATAAATCTTTGAAAATAAGATTTAAGAATAAATTTAAAGGATTTTATCTATGATAAAATTAATGGGAACTTTTCCCTAATAATTAATATTTTATTTAAAGAGTATTCTGAATTGGAATGAGGCATTGGATGTGTATTTACAACACTTGGTTTTTAATTATAAAAATACGGGAGTTATTTGGAAAGACCGGGTTTAACCCATTCTGAATAATTACTACGACGATTAAAAGTCGAAGACATTGAAGACGGTGATTGAAGACCAGCGATCCTCACATCGAATGGACGACTACTGATGCCTCGCATTGGATCGCTCCCAGTAAAGGGTTAATAGTGGTAGTTTGTCCGGACGTACTTGTTGATCGTCCGGATACACGAGCACCTAGGTGACTCCAGATTCGTTCAGACCCAGAACGGACTTGTAAATGGATGTGTGTCTGACATTGAATTTCATGCTGTGTAATTAAATTGATATCTATTAATATATTTCTGTGGTGGCGGAGAATTTATTCTCTTGCTTAACACCCTTCTCTGAGACGCATGAGCTCAGGGGTTATATATTGGTAGTTATCGATCGCATGGTATGGACTGTCAGTGTGACATGCCAAGATGCAATTGATCAAGGCTTTTGTTGAAAAGCAGAGCCTTATGGATGATGATCAAAGCATAGCCTATTTAGGCATAGCTTTGTGTATTTCGTTACCTCGCGAGCCTTACACCCCTGTAGAGTCAAAAATGGGACAAGGGAACGCAGGGAGTGCACATGTTTCTTTCTATCTAGAAGTGGTGTTTGGGTTTTTACAAGGCCCGGCATTTTACTTATGTGGTTGATGGAATGAGGCACCACAGATTTTTATTGGTCGCCTGTAACGACCCGCATTCTGCGCATCATAGGATCGTAGAATATTTATTTCTTTCACATACGAAGTCGTATGGTCATGTAACTTTGGGAGACGACTATTGGGGTCATTTCCCATGTTCATGATTTTTCCCGATTTTTAAATGACCATTTTACCCCTAGTTAGCACTGTTTTGGCCATAACTTTTGACTGGAAAGGAATTTTGACCTGAAACCACTTCCATTGGCTTCGAATGATGGTTTCTCTTTCCGTAGAGTGGTCACATTAGCCGAACGGACTCACCGTTTGGGAGATATGGCTGAAACAAGTTTCAGATGGTGAAAGACAGCTTAATTGGGCTTAAGCGGGTGATTAGCAGCTAGGCCCAAGGGGAATTTCGGGTTTAGAGGTATAGGAGGACTGATTAGGGTTAGGTTATCATTTTCATTTCAGTTTTGAGCCGCCACAAACCTCCTAGAGATCCTAGTAATGGCTTCCTACATCTAAAACACCCCAAATCACTCTCTAATTGAAGATTAGGCTTAGCAACACCAAATTAAGGAGAAAAAGCACCAAAGCAAGGTTGGAACTGCTGTTAGACATCAGTATTCGCCCCAAATCAGAGGAGTTTCAGTTCTGAGAATTTCATTTGTGGCCAAGGTGAGTGATTTGCATAGTTTTTGCACTAATTACGGTAATTAAGGGTAATTAGTGAAGATTAGCGAATTTATACGTAAATAAATTCTGGAAAAATTCTTAAAATTCTAAAATAATGTTTTAAGGCTCTGTTAGAAATTTGGGTTAATTTCGATGCGTTTTGCTAATTGTATGCTTAAACATGATTAGGAGGGATTATAAGAAAATGTGAGGTTTTGGCCACTTTTGATCCATTTTGATTCATTTAAATTGTTGTTTGTTGTTTGTGGTTGCTATTACATGTTACTATGACTCTATGGTATGTTTCATGATTGATTAGAATAGTTAAATTGCTCGAAAACGTCGTCGAATGGCGTAGAAAGCTTGCTGGAAAGTTGCAGAAGTGTGCAGGCTCCGAACCGGTTCGGATCGGAGAAAGGGGTCGGATCGGACTAGGGAACTGACCAAGGGAATCCGAACTGGATGAGGACTTGCCACTGGAAGAAGCTTGGCAGGAAGGAAGGCCATTGCTTAGAGTTGGAGTTGGACAGAAGATCGGATCGGAGCGATGGAGCGGATCGGATCGGAGTAAGCTAGGGAGCGGAGCGGATCGGATCGGAAGAGTGATTGAAGGCCAGATCGGATCGACTTGGAGACGCAGGGATCGGATCGGAAGCAAAGAAGAAATAAGCTAGGGATTGGAGCGCTGGAGGGAAGGACACCCGACCCGACCTGGAGGAGGACCCCGACCCGACCCGGAGCGAAGTAACCGACCCGAATCGAATGAAAGAAGGCAAGGAGAAGGACCCGAACCCAGAGGAAGGTGGCACTCCGAACCGAACCGAGCATGGGTGACCGAACCGAACCAAACTAGATGAGGAGCACCGAACCGAACCGTCCGTGGGCTATTACTACTACGCGATGACTTTTCTGAAGACCCACTCCAATTCAACCAAACCCGAGATGCAAAGGAAGTCCAAATGAGAAGTTAGAGCTTAAGATTCAGATGGGAATCAACGAGTTCACTTCATGATTGGGCTTTGCTGCGGGACGCGTGCTAAGGAGTTATCGACACCTATAGCTTTGGACCACTATGGTAGGAGGTATGAAGGCGGATTCAGGGCCATTATGGCATTGGTAGAACCAAGGGCTATGACCAATGAAGTGGGTCATTGAAATGTTTGGTCATGACTCCAAGTGTTTGGATTGGTCACAACAGGGTTTCTACAAGTCGGGATTCGTCGTTGCCTCAGTTTGTCTAGTGTTCCAAAGTGGTAGATGTCGTACGCTTTAGGCACTGAGTGAGAGGTGTGAGGATGGTTGCTATGGATGATTTGTTGCTATCATTGTGACATGCACACCCCACCCCCGTATTCTTACACTATTTATTATGGCACCTTGGAGTATTGTACGGTATGTGGTACTAACTCTTTGGTTGCAGGTCCAGGTTCAGGTATGGTTTAGTATACCTGTTATTATTCTGTTTAGATGCTTATCGCTCATACCAGGCTTTATGTCTGACCCAGAGTTTTATGTCTCTTCTTATTACTCTGGGTGCTCACACGAGCAGACTAGAGACAGGTTAGCTGGTGATGCACGGGTAGATGATCCGGAGACGAACAGGAGGCTTCCACGTACTATATACATAATATTCTCCCTGTGTTCTTGAAGATCACTGCTTGGGCATTGTTGGTGTATCTTCCACTTCAGCTTTCTTTTGTTTAGAGACAGTAAATTTGGGAAATTGTAATAAGCTGTATTTGGATTTCCGCTGCTTTGAGATTGATGTTGGTTTTAGTTATCAGCTTATGCACTGTCTCGCCTGTTTTATGTCAAGTACATTATTATTATATTTTATTCCATGCGCTGTGAGACATTCTACAGGTTCTTTGACTAGTTCATTCCCTTCTTTCCTTTCTTATGACGACCGTCTTGTGCTAGTCGGGCATGTGTACAGCGCACTTCTGGAGGAAATGCAGGCTGGTGTGAGGCGGGCCGTCACACTTGGTATCAGAGCTCTAGGTTGCGTAGTTAACCTAGGGAAGTTATCAGGGAGAGATATTACACGTATACGAGAGAGCGTATTTGTGATTACTTTGGTTTTTAAGAAGCTATATATATATATACTATTAGTAGTATAAGGATGGAGTCGTACTGCACTAACACCACTATGGAGTCGTTAATCATTTCTTTTTTTCAGATTGACGATGAGCCGATATGTTAGAGGTACCGGTAGAGGGGCCAATAATGGGAATGCTGCTGACATGAGGACGATGTTTACTGACCTCATGAGAGAGATGCTTAGAGATGTGCAGAGGGCAGCTCCCAATGGTGGAAATGGTGGTGGCCCAATGGTGCAGGCGCCAAGAGTCGACTTCGCCAAGCTGAATAAGGATTATACTAGTCTTGGTGGGAAGTCATTCCATGGAACGGAGTCGGCTACGGACGTTCAGGATTGGTTGGATAGTTGCGAACGTATCTTCGAGGATTTGGGTATCGAGGATGCGATGAAGAGAAAGCTAGCGTCCCGTCAGCTGCAAGGGCGGGCAATGAATTGGTGGAATGCTATAAAGGCAGCTACTCCCGAAGACCAGATTACTTGGGAGCAGTTTAAGGCTCGCTTTAGTGAGAAGTTCATTCCAGCTGCTCAGAAGTCAATGTTGTTTAAGAAATTCTTGGAGCTCAAGCAGAATGGCAGGGCTGTCTCGGAGTATATTGCTGAATTTGACACTTTGTCAAAATATGGGTTATCTCTTATAGATACTGCCGAGAAAAAGAATGAGAAATTCATAACTGGATTGGATCAGTACTTGGGGGAAAAACTTATTAACCACATCGATGAGACGTTTGAATCGATTGTGGGAAAAGCGTTAAGGTCAGAAAGTCTCTACCCTAAGCCAAAGACTGAGGTTGCATCCGCAGACGAGCCAAAGCCACAAGCTAGTGGTGGAGGCAAAGGTGGTTCCCAGAATAAGAGAAAGCAGAATCAGGCTAAGGATGGCCAGAAGAAAAAGAATAAGCAAGATGTGGAGTGCTTCAGCTGTGGTAAGAAGGGCCATTATGCTAGTAATTGTCGGGCCAAGCCAGCGGATAGGAAGTGCTTCAACTGTGGCCAAATGGGACATCACAAGGACAAGTGTCCACAGCCCCCTAAGGAAAAGCAAATGGTGAAAGCATATGCTCTTAATGCTATTCCTTCTTCGTCGAATGCCCCAACTGCGGCGGAGAAGGGAAAGAATGTCGTCATTCAAGGTATGCTTTCTGTTTATGATGTTCCTGTTAGAGTTTTGTTTGATACCGGAGCTTCCAGTTCTTTCATATCTAGTGACCTGGTAGATAGGTTGGGATTGGAGCCCGAGATTGTCGATAGACCTTTAGTAGTGACGAACCCGATTGGTGGTTCGACTAGCCTTAGCATGATTTGTCGTAATGTGGTTCTATCGAGTCATGGATGCATGTTTGTTTGTGATTGCTTTGTTTTGGGCTTTACTGGGTTTGGCATTATTTTGGGAGTAGATTGGCTCCAAAGATACGGGGTGGTGGTAGACTGTGAGGGCTTGTTGGTGACAGCTAGAGCGGATGATGGGCGGAGGATAGTGTTTGGTGGTCTACCCAGTAAGGGGGTATTGGCTAGTTTTCTAAACTCCCTCGACATTCCGCATAGTGAGTTGTCAGGTTTGCCCGTGGTTGACCAGTATCCGGATGTTTTCGAAGAAGTGACCGGACTTCCACCACACCGAGAGATTGAGTTTCGTATTGATTTGGTAAAAGATGCCAGACCTATAGTGATGCCACTTCGTCGTATGGCACCAAGGGAGCAGCGGGAGCTCGAGGTGCAAGTCAGCGATCTTTTGAGGAAGGGATTTATCAGAAGGAGTGTTTCTGAATGGGGAGCACCAGTTGTGTTTGCTACCAAGGCGGATGGTTCCCTTCGTTTGTGTGTAGACTACCGCGAATTGAATAAAGTGACGAGGAAGAATAAGTATCCTCTACCGCGGATAGATGATTTGTTTGATCAGTTGAGTGGCGCGAGAGTATTTTCTCAGTTGGATCTCGCGACAGGTTTTCATCAGCTTAGAGTGGAAGCTGAGAGTATAGCTAAAACGGCATTTCGAACGCCGTCTGGATTTTATGAATGGTTGGTTATGCCATTTGGGCTGACTAATGCCCCGGCATATTTTGTGGACCTTATGAATAGGGTATTCAGAGATCAGCTGAATAAGTCTGTCCTTGTGTTCGTTGATGATATTTTGGTCTATTCGAGGACAGAGGAGGAACACAAGGAACATTTAAGAGTAGCGATGGAGGTGTTGAGAAAACACCAATTGAAAGCAAAGTTTTCTAAGTGTCACTTCTGGAAGAGGGAAGTGAGGTTCTTGGGCCATGTTGTATCAGAGAGTGGTATTGCCGTGGACCCAGCAAAGGTGGCTACGGTACAAGATTGGCCTACGCCCAAGAATGCAACAGATGTAAGAAGTTTCTTGGGATTAGCGGGATATTATCGTAAGTTTATCCAAGGTTTCTCCAAGATAGCAGCACCATTGACCCAGTTGACCAAGAAGAGTCAAGCTTTTGTCTGGGATGAGAGGTGCGAGAATGCATTTAAAAGCCTAAAGGACAAGTTGACAAGCGCACCAGTGTTAGTCATTCCTAAGGGGGATGAAGAGATGACGGTATACACGGATGCCTGTGGTACCGGGCTGGGTGTAGTATTGATGCAAGGCGGTAGGGTTGTAGCTTATGCAAGTCGGCAATTGAAACCGCACGAGAGAAGATACCCTACCCATGATCTAGAATTGGCAGCGATCGTGTTCGCGTTAAAGATGTGGAGACACTATCTCTTGGGAGAAAGATTTGAGCTGTTTACAGATCATAAGTCGTTGAAGTATCTATTCTCCCAGAAGGATTTAAATCTCCGTCAGCAGAGATGGTTAGAGTTCTTAGCCTCCTATGATTTTGACATCGCATACACACCAGGAAAGGGCAATGCGGTGGCTGATGCATTGAGTAGAAGACATGCCAGCTTGGGGGCTATGTTCCTTGAATGGAAGCAACTGGAGTTTATCGCGGGGTTTGATTTCAGACCAAAGTGCGAATTGGATCCAGAAATGTTAGCGAGTTTGACGGTCAGACCCATTTTGATTGAGCGGATCGGCTCTAGTCAGAGGGACGATCCTAACCTATTGGAAATCATCTCCAAGTTAGAGATGGGTATCGATGAGGAGGTGAACAAGTATGGGCTTGATCGAGATAGATGGCTTAGAAAGGATGGAAAGCTTGTTGTACCCAATGTCACTGGATTGAGAGATGAAGTGCTTAGAGAATGTCATCACTCAAAGCTGACTATACACCCCGGTGGTAATAAGATGTATCGAGATATGAAGCAGACCTACTACTGGGAAGGGATGAAAAGAGACGTTGGGAAGTTTATATCCAAGTGCATGAATTGCCAGCTAGTTAAAGCCGAGCAAAAGAAGCCTAGTGGGTTGTTACAGCCCTTAGAAATTCCCGAATGGAAATGGGAGCAAGTCTCGATGGATTTCATCGATGGGTTACCAAGGACTAGATCGGGATATGACAGCATTTGGGTAATTGTAGATCGACTGACCAAAAGTGCAAGGTTTATACCAGTTAAATCGACTAGAACGGCAGCTAAGTTAGCAGAATTGTATATGAAGTGGGTAGTGAGATTTCATGGAGTACCTAAAAGCATTGTGAGCGACCGAGACCTGTTGTTCACTAGTGGGTTTTGGAGGAGCTTGCAAGAGGCGCTAGGGTCAGAGTTACATCTCAGTACCGCATATCATCCTCAGACCGACGGTCAGACGGAAAGGGTGAATCGTATTTTGGAAGATCTCTTGAGAGCATGTATATTGGATTTTGGTGGATCATGGGATGACCATTTGCATCTAGTAGAGTTTGCATATAATAATAGCTACCAATCCAGTATCGGTATGGCTCCATTTGAAGCTTTGTATGGAAGACCGTGCAACTCACCATCATGTTGGATAGAAACTGGCGAGAAGTTTATGCTTGGACCAGATGTGGTGAGGGAAACTTCAGATAAGATCAAGATCATTCAGCAACGAATGAAGGCAGCCCAAGATAGGCAGAAGAGTTATGCTGATAAGAGAAGAAGAGACTTAAAATTCTCCGTTGATGACTTGGTGTTTGTCAAGATTTCTCCGTTGAAGAGCGTAATACGATTTGGCAGGAGAGGTAAATTAGCACCAAGATTTGTTGGCCCATTCCCTGTTCTTGAACTAGTCGGGAATTTGGCATATAGAATTGACTTACCAGAGAAGATGGCGGGAGTTCACAACGTATTTCATGTTTCCCAACTAAGGAAGTTCGTTCACGACTCAGATATGACTATCTCACCTGATCAGTTGGAAGACTTCGAAGTAGAACCCGAGGCGGTTGGAAACCGCAAGCCGGCCCGTATTGTCGCACACGACATGAAGCAGCTTCGAAGGAAGTCGGTGAAGCTAGTCAAGGTACAGTGGAGCGAAAACGAGAATGATTGTACTTGGGAAACAGAAGAGGACATAATGAAGAAGTATCCAGAACTCTTTGTCTGGTAAGATTTTATTAGCGATTTAGTTTTCCGCATGCTAGGATAGACTTGTTTGCTTGCTTTGCATGTTTGATTGTTGTATGTGGGTGTTAGGCATGCGGGATCCTGTGTATGTTTTGGGGTTAAGGAATTTCGGGGACGAAATTTCTTAAGGGGGGGAGAGTGTAACGACCCGCATTCTGCGCATCATAGGATCGTAGAATATTTATTTCTTTCACATACGAAGTCGTATGGTCATGTAACTTTGGGAGACGACTATTGGGGACATTTCCCATGTTCATGATTTTTCCCGATTTTTAAATGACCATTTTACCCCTAGTTAGCACTGTTTTGGCCATAACTTTTGACTGGAAAGGAATTTTGACCTGAAACCACTTCCATTGGCTTCGAATGATGGTTTCTCTTTCCGTAGAGTGGTCACATTAGCCGAACGGACTCACCGTTTGGGAGATATGGCTGAAACAAGTTTCAGATGGTGAAAGACAGCTTAATTGGGCTTAAGCGGGTGATTAGCAGCTAGGCCCAAGGGGAATTTCGGGTTTAGAGGTATAGGAGGACTGATTAGGGTTAGTTTATCATTTTCATTTCAGTTTTGAGCCGCCACAAACCTCCTAGAGATCCTAGTAATGGCTTCCTACATCTAAAACACCCCAAATCACTCTCTAATTGAAGATTAGGCTTAGCAACACCAAATTAAGGAGAAAAAGCACCAAAGCAAGGTTGGAACTGCTGTTAGACATCAGTATTCGCCCCAAATCAGAGGAGTTTCAGTTCTGAGAATTTCATTTGTGGCCAAGGTGAGTGATTTGCATAGTTTTTGCACTAATTACGGTAATTAAGGGTAATTAATGAAGATTAGCGAATTTATACGTAAATAAATTCTGGAAAAATTCTTAAAATTCTAAAATAATGTTTTAAGGCTCTGTTAGAAATTTGGGTTAATTTCGATGCGTTTTGCTAATTGTATGCTTAAACATGATTAGGAGGGATTATAAGAAAATGTGAGGTTTTGGCCACTTTTGATCCATTTTGATTCATTTAAATTGTTGTTTGTTGTTTGTGGTTGCTATTACATGTTACTATGACTCTATGGTATGTTTCATGATTGATTAGAATAGCTAAATTGCTCGAAAACGTCGTCGAATGGCGTAGAAAGCTTGCTGGAAAGTTGCAGAAGTGTGCAGGCTCCGAACCGGTTCGGATCGGAGAAAGGGGTCGGATCGGACTAGGGAACTGACCAAGGGAATCCGAACTGGATGAGGACTTGCCACTGGAAGAAGCTTGGCAGGAAGGAAGGCCATTGCTTAGAGTTGGAGTTGGACAGAAGATCGGATCGGAGCGATGGAGCGGATCGGAGTAAGCTAGGGAGCGGAGCGGATCGGATCGGAAGAGTGATTGAAGGCCAGATCGGATCGACTTGGAGACGCAGGGATCGGATCGGAAGCAAAGAAGAAATAAGCTAGGGATTGGAGCGCTGGAGGGAAGGACACCCGACCCGACCTGGAGGAGGACCCCGACCCGACCCGGAGCGAAGTAACCGACCCGAATCGAATGAAAGAAGGCAAGGAGAAGGACCCGAACCCAGAGGAAGGTGGCACTCCGAACCGAACCGAGCATGGGTGACCGAACCGAACCAAACTAGATGAGGAGCACCGAACCGAACCGTCCGTGGGCTATTACTACTACGCGATGACTTTTCTGAAGACCCACTCCAATTCAACCAAACCCGAGATGCAAAGGAAGTCCAAATGAGAAGTTAGAGCTTAAGATTCAGATGGGAATCAACGAGTTCACTTCATGATTGGGCTTTGCTGCGGGACGCGTGCTAAGGAGTTATCGACACCTATAGCTTTGGACCACTATGGTAGGAGGTATGAAGGCGGATTCAGGGCCATTATGGCATTGGTAGAACCAAGGGCTATGACCAATGAAGTGGGTCATTGAAATGTTTGGTCATGACTCCAAGTGTTTGGCTTGGTCACAGCAGGGTTTCTACAAGTCGGGATTCGTCGTTGCCTCAGTTTGTCTAGTGTTCCAAAGTGGTAGATGTCGTACGCTTTAGGCACTGAGTGAGAGGTGTGAGGATGGTTGCTATGGATGATTTGTTGCTATCATTGTGACATGCACACCCCACCCCCGTATTCTTACACTATTTATTATGGCACCTTGGAGTATTGTACGGTATGTGGTACTATCTCTTTGGTTGCAGGTCCAGGTTCAGGTATGGTTTAGTATACCTGTTATTATTCTGTTTAGATGCTTATCGCTCATACCAGGCTTTATGTCTGACCCAGAGTTTTATGTCTCTTCTTATTACTCTGGGTGCTCACACGAGCAGACTAGAGACAGGTTAGCTGGTGATGCACGGGTAGATGATCCGGAGACGAACAGGAGGCTTCCACGTACTATATACATAATATTCTCCCTGTGTTCTTGAAGATCACTGCTTGGGCATTGTTGGTGTATCTTCCACTTCAGCTTTCTTTTGTTTAGAGACAGTAAATTTGGGAAATTGTAATAAGCTGTATTTGGATTTCCGCTGCTTTGAGATTGATGTTGGTTTTAGTTATCAGCTTATGCACTGTCTCGCCTGTTTTATGTCAAGTACATTATTATTATATTTTATTCCATGCGCTGTGAGACATTCTACAGGTTCTTTGACTAGTTCATTCCCTTCTTTCCTTTCTTATGACGACCGTCTTGTGCTAGTCGGGCATGTGTACAGCGCACTTCTGGAGGAAATGCAGGCTGGTGTGAGGCGGGCCGTCACATCGCCAATGGCCAATTTATAGGTCCAAGAGGATCGGGGAGCGTGTGTTCAGGCATAACCAATCCACTAAAGTATTTGTAGACCGGCCCTGCTGTATCCAAGGTTTCGCCATGGTCCGAATCCTGAGACATTGATAGAGTGTCTCGAATCGGTTAGGAGATCGTCCTTAGCCTTGACTCATGATAGAAACCCTATTTCCAATACGACACCATGCGGTTTTGATTGTAGAACTAGTATGGCGACATAGTATATGGTAGCTATGCCGTCTATGATTAATACATTATGATTGAAATGTTTTTAAAACATATATACACTAATAGTAATATCAAATCCATTTTATCGTATCAAGCATTTTTGACCATTATAAGGTAAAACTCTATCCTCCGGCTTGCGTTGCATTGTGTGATGGGACCTGAGTCTTATAATGGTTTCATTTTTCTAAAAAAGCATTGCGTTGTTTAACGATTTACTTTATTTATGCACTGGCAATCCAATGGAATAAACCCGTTCCGCGTTAGCGGCGTGGTCCAGTGATTAGCCTTATTACTACTTAAGTTATTTAAAGATTTCTCACACCAGTCCCATGACTGACCCGTAATTTGTTTCACTTTGCAAACTTGGGTGCCCTCTTTTCCACACGGGCAGTCGAGTAGCTTTTTGCAGATATATTGAGCAGGATTCTGGATCGAAGCTTAAAGTTGTGTCCAGAGCATTGGTAGCCTTCCGCTGTGTTAATTTAATTATTCCGCTGCATTGTATTACATTTATTATAATTTAATTTTCCGCTGTATTATTCATCCAATGTACTATGATATTCTGTACTCTGATGTAACATTATTGTAATGATTATAGAAGTCTTCTGTTATACGTCCTGATGTATTGTATTCCCAAAGTTAAAGTATTCGAAGATTTCCAACTTTTGGTTCAGACCTGTATGGTTTATGGTTGATTCAAAGGGTGGGGATTTTCGGGTCTTTATAGAATGTAATCTATTGTGATAACCCCGTTAGAGAGAAGTTATCTTATTGTTTTATGTCTACACGAATATGTCTAGATTTACCATTGTATAGTGTACTATTAGCTCTTCTTAACTGGTTGACTATCACAATGTATACATATTGGAGGCATAGGTTTGCTCCAATTAGGAATGTCTTCCACGAAGCTTCGAATTCATTCTGCTTCTTCTGCAGTCTAATCTAGTGCAATAAACTCTGATTCCATCGTAGATCTAGTGATATAAGTCTGTTTGGATGATTTCCATGAATTTTCTTCATTTCCTAATATGAACACATATCCACTTGCAGACTTTGTATCATGTGATCCAATGATCCAATTTGCGTCACTGTATCCTTCCACTGCTGAAGAATAGTTTGTATAGTATAGACCATAGCTCTGCGTATACTTTAGATATCCTAGAACTCTGATTATCACTTTCCAATGATGTTTACCAGGATTGCTGGTACATCTACTTAGTTTGCTTACAGCATATGTGATATCAGGCCTAGTACAGTTCATAACATACATGATACTTCCTAGTGTACAAGAGTATTCTAACTGGTAGATATCAACACAATTGTTCTTTATCAAATTTTGGTTTATATCTACTGGTCATTTAGCGATAGTTACATTATATTGATTGAAAATTTTCAAGTATTTTTGTGATGTAATGCTATTGGAATAATGCACATCCCTGTGGTGTTTTCAGAATTTTTACACCTAATATTACATCAGTCGGTCGTAAGTCTTTCATATCGAATCTAGAGGGTAACTTATCCTTTGTAGATCTTGTTATAGCCTTGTTATTGCCTAGGGTCAACATGTCATCAACATAGAGACCAACAATGACATATCCAATATGTGTGTGTTTTATGTACACACATTCATATGATTCATTTATCGTGAATCAATTGATAACATAGTTTTATCAAACTTCACATGCCACTGTTTCGGTGCTTGCTTAAGGCCATAAAGAGATTTTACCAGTTTACAAATTTATTCTCATTTTCTGAGCTCAGAAATCCTTTAGGTTGTTTCATATTGATTTCTTCCTCTAGTTCACCATTCAAGAATGCAGTATTAACATCCATTTGATATATTATAAGTCATGTATGGATGCAATAAGCATTCTTATTGACGTTATCCATGTTACTGGTGAATATGTATCAAAACAGTCTAGGTCTTCCTTTTATCTAAATCCTTGGACTACCAGACAAGCTTTGTACTTGTCTATTGAACCATCAGTTTCAATTTATTTTTAAAAATCCATTTAATACCTAAGGTCTTAGGTAAATCAACCAATTCCCATGTATGATTGGACATAATGGATTCAATCTTATTGGTAATCGCCTCTTTTCAATAAGGGGCATCACTGGAAGACATAGCTTGTTTGTATGTCAATGAATCATCTTCTAACATAAAGGTATAGAAGTTCGGTCCAAAGGTTTTTAAGGTCTTTGACCTTTTATTTTTTATTTTCTTGGTTCTTCCACTTGCTTCTCAGCACTACGTTACCGAGTGTTAATTTGTTCAGCATCCTCAAGAGAATTAGGAACTTCATCCTCTCTTGGTCTTTTAGGTGTATGATTTTCAGTACCCTGTTTCAAGGGGAATATATGTTCGAAAAATCTAGTATTTATCTATTCAGTGATGGTATTTTCATGAATATCATCAATTTTAGATTTGTGTACCAAAAATAGATATGTGGCACTGTTTTGTGCATATTCAATTAATACACAATCAACTGTTTTCGGTCTAATATTGACCTTCTTCGGTTTTGGTACCTCCACCTTGGCAAGACACACTACACCATAATGGCCATTTGGCAACTCTTATTTTTTTCAACTGCCAACACTTATATGTGTTGTAGACTAGTGACACTAATAATGTGTTGCTATAGTAAAAATGTGTCATCAAAAATGTGCCAACACTTATTTGTGTTGATATGCCTGGTCAACCCTTGTATTCTGAGGGCAAAATGGTAAGTTCTCACCTTATAACCTAATCGCTGCCAAAAATCTTTTTCCCCAACACTTATTCATCCGATGGCCGCGTCATAAGCAAATAAAAAGAAAAATGGACTTCGAAGAATTGATATCAGCTCTCTCTAATCGATACCAATATCAGCGATTTTTCTCAAATCGGTATTAGTCTCTCAAATCCTCTCTCCACTCGTTTCTAGGAATCACGGCTTCTAGGAATTGGGGCTTCAAATTGGGGCTTCGACGTTGAGAGTAAATTACAGATTGAACGAGGTGCTTTATTATTTGTGATTTCTCAAAATTACAGATTGAACGACTAAAAGAGGTGCTTTATTCTTCAAGGTCGACGTTGAGAGTAAATTTTGTTTTCTGTGTTAGTATACTTGCAAATTTCAGAAAAAATGGTCTCTATTTTGTATTTGGAGATTCAATTCTGGTTTATAAGTGATTAGAATGATTATATTATGTGTTTCAAAAGGTGCAGGCTAGCTTGGCATAATCGATATAAATGGTAATTAGTTATTAGTATCATCAACTTACTATTGGCTTAATCATGTAATGAGCTATATCCTTAAATGCTAGATTGGCAGGTTCTGTTATGTATTCCCAGCTAGTCATGTTATGGAGAGTGCTACATTAGGAGAGAATTGTACCTTACAGATGTGAGTACTTAGTCAATATACTATAGCTAGAGTTTATATTCTATAGTCATTTGTTAGACTTGCAGTATGGTAATTTATGTGCATCCATGTTGAAATTCTGATGACATAACATGGATAATTAATATAGCATTTTAGTTTTGAATGATGTTAAAACAATCAGGTGATAACATTCTTATTTAAATATCATAAAAGTAGTTTTTGCGACTTTTTTAGTCAGAATTCAGGGGTGTCCCATTTTCCTTCTCTCTCGCCCGGTTGAAAAATTAGGGCAGTTAGTACACAAAACATTTTCCTTTAGCTTTTTACAAAATATGAACTATACAACGTATTGCACTAGAATTTATTATTAATATATCCCAGACTTCGCAAAAAACCAGAAGGGAAAATGTGTGATTGATATGTTTAGTTTTTATAGAAAAATCAACATGTTATTCCCAAACCATGCTTTTTTCAGTAGCTATAGGATACCAAAACAAGTGCACATATGAACAGCTGGAGGTAAGAAAGAGACTATATGAAGTTTGGACCAAATCTCTAGAATACGGATATGTTGATCTTAATATCTAGTTGGAATTAATCAGAGATCTAATATAAATGCTTATGGAGGTTAGTTGTATATG
This sequence comes from Allium sativum, assembly GCA_030737875.1. Taxonomy (NCBI): domain Eukaryota; kingdom Viridiplantae; phylum Streptophyta; class Magnoliopsida; order Asparagales; family Amaryllidaceae; genus Allium; species Allium sativum. The sequence continues at coordinate 806,747,314 of CM060922.1, read as the reverse complement.
TTCAAGTCCTAGACCCCATCAAACATGCTTCAATCATTTTATTATAAAACTCAATTAAGAAAAAGTTTTCTACCCCATTTCTTCTCAGAGCAAGATTAATGATGATCACCCAGTCCATTGGTATTAATCATGGAACCTTTCTAAGCTATATGAAAAAAAATAAAGTAGTTATTAGGTTGCCTCATCTGAAAAAAATCATATATGTATGTATTGTGCGTGTGTGTTCATCGTTTTGATTTAAACTTTCAATCCACTAAACTAGACCATATCTCAAATTTTACCCTTTGCCAAATTTTGCTTGAGCTTCCATTTTTATAGTTATATGATGTTGCCAAGCTTGAAAATGTCAGGTAATGGGGCTGCTGTTGGTGCTAATCTCCCTGGTAAAATAACTAGGGTGTGATAATGTCATTGGACACCATGCCGTAGTTGGAATTAAGATTCAAGACCTAAAATACAAGGTAGGCTATCTTTTCCTTCCAAATATTTTTTTTACACTTATTTATTTTTAGCCGATTAGCCACTTTCAAAATTGGCACTTAGATCACAATGACAAACAAAACTCAAGTGACAAAACTAAATACTTTCTTTATACAACAATATTTCTGCAAATAACACTTTGTTTGCTGACTATGTTGTTGTAGAGGCGAGTGATGGTTTACTTCATGGTTTTCTTCTTTTGTTAAATTTCGCTCAAGCAAAATACGGAACTGAATAATTAGTTCTTTTAAAATGTAGGACTTTACACATACTGCTGGATTTGTTGTTGTCCACCATTTTTGCCATATTTGATCATATTCCTTTATTGGAGGAGGCACTGCGGTATGCCGTCTCAGCGCACACACCCTTTCTTCCCTTCTTTGAAATTGCTTGAATACCAACAATTAGTTGTTTTTTCTAGATTTTGTTGCCCTTCACAAATGCAATGGTTAATATCCATGCACAATTAAAAGCAGAAGGCTTTTGTTTTTTCTACAAAGTCTCTTGCTGTTTTAAGTAAAAACTTACCAGTCAAGTTTAAAAAATATTTCAGCGTAAGTGTAATAAATTAATTAACTTCAGCCAAATCTGTATTGAAAAGTCAAATAACAAACAATAAATGCTGTCAATTATGTTACTTTTTCAGAATCATCGATTTTTACTTACCCAAATGACTTGCTGAATGTTGCTATCAACTTATTTTTGCATAAATGCTGTCAAAATATGTCACTTCTTCCCTTCTATTAAAACTTTTAATGATCTGAGCCCTTGAATGCATATGGTTATGTGCGCGTTTAATTTCAGTTTGTTTCAAAATTTAAGTTATTTCAGTTTGTTTACTTAAAATGAGTGCGTCTTAATTAGAGTACTATTTTTTAATGCTCCATTCCATATCGGGGTATGCAATCGGCATCAATCCGTAAAATTCTCTCCCACTAGTTCTCTATTTTCCTACAATTTAGAACACTATTTTTGGGTAGCTTGTTTCATTAGTAGCACTCAATATTCTACGTAGTAAACAGTTTATAGAATTGTCATATCTTTTAGTATAGTGTGTCGAATGTGGACCTTTGTATGCCATAAGCGTGGGTGCTGCATGATGACAGGAAGCTATGACGGATGGATAATCTTGATTGAATAATCATAGCTAGTCAATCCTGTTCAAAATATGTCAGCATGTAAGTCGACTTCATCATGCAACAAGGATGAATTCGTTCTACAGTTGGGTGAGATTTAGTAAATTCATCAAGGGGGCATAATAATGTTCTACTATTTGTATTCATCAATTACTTCAAACTTGATAGCTTAATGAAACAATGCCATGATTTAATACAGATAATATCCATTAAAATGATCCAAAAAACTAGATCAACTTTGTGCATGTGGCAACTTATTTTGTTGTGTGTTTCCTTTTTCTACGTTTCCTATTGTTTTCGTTTAATTCTGACTTTCTCTTATTTACAGCAGCTGTAAACTTTGTGGCAATTGATTCTTTGTAACTGCCGCTTAGTTATTATATAATAAAATTCTATTTTTTAGGTTGTGTGTTTCCTTTTACTATGTCTCTTATTGTTTTCATTTAATTCCAACCTTCTCTTATTAAATGCAGGTGCAACTACTGGGAGGTTACATTGTGATAAGCCTGCAGGTAGAAGGAGGCATTATGCACATCAAAGATGATGAAGGTAGTAAGAAATCTTCATTGATAACTTACCTTATAAATTAAATAAAGGCATGTGGTAATAAATGTCACCTTAACATGCATTAGTTTTTTCAATAATTCCTACGTCAGCTTCTGATGTACAACTTGATTAATAGTGTCCACATTTATAAGTTTACCTTTTAGATTATATATGTTGGAAAATGTTGGTTTTCCTTTCTTTAACAAATTTACCTAAATTTTAATTGTTGCAAGGTGATTAGATGATTCCATATATGAATTGGCTAATTTTAAATCAAATTTTTAGCAAAAAAAATCTTTGCCAAATTTGTACAAGTAACTTAAATTGAACCATTATCACCTTTTGCATTTATGATTCATTACTCCATTGTACAAGTATTCAAATAGGCATTTTTATAGAAAATTGAACAGTAATGATCATTAAATTATACTATTTATGTTTGCATTTGAAGAAAATGATTAGTGCAGAAAATTATGTTTACGTAACTGCATATAATATTATCTGATATTACTGTTTTATATTTTTGGAAGGAATTAGTTTGGGCTGAATTTTATGATAGTGCATGTGACATTATTCACCTCACGACAAAGTTTGAAATATATTTTCCTATCCATTGTTCTGTTAAGCAACTTACTGTAAAATAAGTCATACCTAGTCTCCTCCATTGCTTCAGATAGAAAATATTCATCCCAAAAGCCCACAATTATGCCTTGGCATCAAACTCCTCTTTTATACTTGCTTCTGAGTTATGCCTTGGCATCCCTAAAGCCTACAGATCCCGAGGCAGAGACATTTCCGAAACTTGTGGCTCCTCCTTTCGTACTAAGCTTTCCTTCCTTTATTTTTTTTCTCCGATCCTCTTTGCTTGATATTCCCTCCCTTTTTCTCTCTTCTAATTTTCTTCATACATTCATTCTTCTGTAACTGATTTTCTTTATTGCATATTTCGTTGCACAGTAAAACTATAGAGAGTTTGTCTAATTGTATATTTGGTTCGCATTTCATAAATTTTATATTGCAAGAGTTGCTCCCAAATGATATTTTTCAAGCTCATAGTGGGAACAAATTCTTTTTTCTTAACCAAGCCAGATAGTGTCAATAGTTCTATTAATGATTGTCATTAAAAAAGTATAACATACCCCATTTGCATAAGAAGATAATTGATTTCAATTTTATTTGGATGCATATTTGGAATGAATGTGAACCACACTTACTGAAGTGCTTTTTGAAGTTTCACAAGGGGAAGTACAGTCAAATCCATCTCGTTGCTATTCTTACTGCAGTTGTGCTACTGTTGATTTAACCTAACTTAAATGGTTAAAGAAGAGTTGCTACCCTGATGTAACTAGCTATTAAAAAAAGGGATTTTAAAGAACCCAAAAGTGAGTTTATTAACAAAAACTTGTCTAGATAATTGACATCTCAGTTTGAATTCAGGTTTTAAAAGAGATTAGATTGGGTCCGGAATTGAATGATTACACCATGCAACAGAGGCATATTGCTCATATGCGATACTTAGGAGAGCTGTACAACTACGAGCATATTGATTCATCTGTGATATTTGAGACATTATATTTAATTATCGCTTTTGGTCAAGGGGCACCAGAAGTAAGTCCTTCCGGTTCTTATAATACTCATTATTCCACTGCAAAATAAAAATGTTTGTGGAGAGCTTCAAGTGCTCTGTCCCAGTGTGTGTGTGTGTATGTGTGTTTGTGTGTGTGTGTGTTTAAAGGAAATATGTGTCTGCTGTTGATACATGCTATCTTGTCACATTCTTAGTTGATGCTTAAATCATTTGTCTATCATTTAAATGACCATAATTTCTGATTTGGTATATTCCATTCGTTCTTATGTTAAACTTGTCAGGATATAAGAGAGTCAGATAGTGAATAGTTTATTTCTCAAATATCATTTAAAGGAGCTAGCAGGTTTCTATTGTATAATAGCTTACCTTTTTTAGTTAATGGTGGATGAATTTTGGATACGGTAATCCAATTTTGAAGCTTGAAATTTTTAGCAGGAGATTTCTTTTAGTAGCCATCTTACGGCATTCACTGCATAACAGTAACTTCTAAGTTCTAACCGTGTCTCTATTGTTTTATGGATTTGCAAACTGTATCTTCTTTTCAGTCTCACATAATATTTTCATAGCTTGGTTATTCCGAACTCAAGTTTTATAAACTGGCAACATTTGCTTTGTGTTTGTTTAGGTTATGTGAACTTTTTGTAAGTTTTCGTTCTTCTGCATGTACTGTAGTCTAGAAAATCTACTGCTGAATCATTATTCCTATTAAAATTTCATTTTTTTTGGATAAAGACTCATATATCCATGTAATAAGTCAATGATATTTACTATAACTGAAGCAAGATGTACTGGATCCACCAGAAGATTATTCTCGAATCAGGGTGATTGTTACTCTTCTTCAGACGTGTGGTCACTACTTTGACAGAGGTTCTTCTAAAAGAAAGCTGGATAAGTTCTTAATATATTTTCAAAGATATGTGATTTCCAAAGGCCCCTTACCACTTGATATTGAATTTGATGTTCAGGTTAGTAATGCCATTTCAATTTGATTGAATTCATGGTTCTGTCACCTAACCCTTTCGCATCACCTAAATTGTCTGAATTTTTAAGTATATGAATCTGAGTCTTAGTACTGTCATTTTATCATGAATAAAAAATGCTAGAAGTCATACTTTTTCAGCACAATTTTTATTTAGCAATCACGCAGATAATCGATTCAGACTTGTACAGTGGACCACTGAAGCTTGAACACATATCGAATTATTATGCCACATGTTGTTATCATATACGACTGTATGTTCAAGCATACACATGTAAAATACACATACTTACGTGTGTGCACATGCGTATGCACTGGGGCATATTCATTGATGATTTTGATGCAGTGAAGTTTGCGCACTAATATCAAATCATTATTTCACTAACATAATTTTTAACCTATATAATTCGTCTTTAATTGATAATCTGTTCTACATCCGTGAACTTCAAGATGTATGTTCGCAAATTGAGTCGCTGCGACTCAGTTTTTGCTAACTGAGTCGCAGCGACTCGGTTCGCAAACTGAGTCGTAGATTCGCGACTCAGTTTTGTTTTTGCAAGCTGGATCGGCGACTCAATTTTGTTGTTTATAAATACATTTGTTATTTATCAGTTTTGCAATTTGTTATTTCTGTAAAAATGAGTGCATTTATATTTTGTAGGCACTTGAGGAGGAGGAATTTTTTTTTGGAATGTAATGGCAACGAGATAGTAAATATGTGTGACCTTGACAATGGATGGAGGCTTTGTGATATGGTCCACGTTTTCACAATATCTAAAGTTATATGTATCTTTAGTAAAACTTTGAATTTCTTTTATAATTTGAACATGATATTATGGTATTTTGAAATTGGAAGCATGTAACAAATATTTGAGCATTATGAGAATGTGACATTGTTGAATTTGGAATATGAAAGTGTACTAAATCTTATATTGGATTGAGATATTGAATTATATATGTGATTGAAAATCATAAAGACATGTTATATAAGTGTTAGCAATTTATGTATGCCAACATATATAAGAGTTAGTAGGATTATAATACGGACATTTATAAGCGTTACCATGTATTATGGTTCCAACATTTATAAGTGTTAGCAATGAATATGTTTGTAACTCTTATAAGTGTTACAATATCTTATGGTTCTAACATTTATAAGTGTTAGCAATGAATATGTTTGTAACACTTACAAGTGTTACCATATCTTATAGTTCCAACATTTATAAGTGTTAGTAACGAATATGTTTGTAACACTTATAAGTGTCAGCAGTTACTCTGTTTGTAACACTTATAAGTGTTACAGGAAATTCCTCACAGGCCGTTGGTGACACATAAAAGTGTTACAAAAATTATTTGTAACACATATACTTGTTGGGAATCCCCTGTTTTGGTGTAGTGACATCCCCACACTTTTAAGTATTTGTAGAACAGTGGTCTGTTTTTTCCAAAGTTCACGAGGAGATTTAGAAGTTTTCTTTTGGGGTATTTTATTTAAAATATGATTTCCCAAAAGAATAACTTCTCCTCAAAAGTTATCTGGCAAGCAAGAATAAAGCATTCATCATTTCTTTAAGAGTTCTATTTTTCCGTCTGGCTATACCGTTGGATTGAGGTGAATATGGTATTGTAGTTGGGTGTAAAATATCATGTTCAGCTCAAAATTCTTCAAATGGGAATACATATTCTCCTCCTCTATCACTTCTTGAAGCTTTGATTTTCTTGTTGAGTTGATTCTCAACTTCCGCACATATCAAATCACATACATCTGTACGTATTATATCTAGCGGTTCTGTTTCTTGTAATGACCCGCATTGTCAGGGGTATTATAATTAATTTATTTAATTATATATATCATGATGTAGTGAATTAAATAGAGGTTTAATGAAATAATATGGAATATATTATTAAATTAAATAATTTAATAATATATTTAATTCAGGAATAATCAAAATATTGGAAATCATAATATTCTGTGAACGAGGTCATCCCTAAGATTTAATTCAGCTTAGAGTTGAATAATATTGACGAATATATTCAATCGACGACAGTTTGAACGTATAATTATATTATAATTAAAATCGAGCTCAAAATGGCGCTGCAGTTCGTAAATTGGCGATTCGAACTTCAACTGAATGTACAGGGTTCGTTTTAAATCGGATTTCTGTGAAACAAGAAACGTATGTAGCTGGTGGAGTATATCTTTCTAGTGGAAGAGAAAAATCGGGATTTCGTCGTGTAGATTTTGAGATATGTCCAAATAAAATTTTAGAAAAGTCATTGTGGAATTCCTTTATAATTTATAAAGGAATTATTTATATTTTATTAAAGGAATTTCAATATATATATTGAATATCGATAAATCTGAAATCTGAAATATCAAGCTGTAAATTCTGATATGATATTCTGGAGCTGTACGATATCATATGTAAAGATACACGATAATATAAATTTATTTATATTTAATTTAATTATATTTAAATATATTTATATATTTAAATGGGTCATTCAGAGCTTTAAAAATAGCCGGTTTTGCAAACGAAGTTGGAATTCGACGAAACCAATTTTATTGGATCCGCAATATTAAATTATTGTTAGATTCCAAGTTTCGTGATTTTTAGAGTCAGTATGTGGCCGTACGAGATTTTAATGTGAAAAACAGTCGATATTCTGATGGTTAAAAATACGCTGTGTAAGCAAACAGAGTCGGAATTCGAAGAAACCAGTTTCATTGGGACCGTAATGTCGAACTATAGATGCATGCCGGTTTTCATGATTTTTAGATATCGTGTGTGTTCGTAGGGATTTTTAGAGTACTGAAACGAATATGAAATGATAAATAAAAATATCTAACATAAATATCTAAAAATCTCCTCCTATAAATAAGCCTAACTTCTTTCCTTATGACCTAAAAAAAAATCATTCAGTAGTCAACCAAAACTTCCGCCGTTACTTTCTCTTCTTACAGTAAAATGGTGAACGAAAACGAAATCAAAACTATTCCAAATAAAATCAATAAAATTCATAGTTGGTATATTTGAGTTGCTGAGAAGGTGCTCTTCCTTTCGGTGTGAATTTTAAAGAGCTCGGTATATTTTTCTCGTTGGAGAATTTTCCAGCGGGTGTTTAAGTGAACTAGGGCTCATTGATTTGGGGGTATGGGTCATCGATTAAAGTAGTCGCCGTTGTTTTTGGGTTCAGGAGTTGAAGAGGTTGGATTGTGGTTTGTTTGGTGAGGTGCGATGGAGTTTCGGGTCTGGTCTGTCACCGTGAAGCACAGGAGGTGCTCGAGATCGCAACAGTGAGGTGGTGTTCGAGCTCCCTGAAATTGTTATGGAAATGTAGCATTCGGAAGGGAGAATACAATGGTGGTGTTTGTGTGTTGATTCGGTGTTGAACTTGAGGGCGGAGGGAGCTAGAAACGATCGGAAATGGCCATTGAGTTCTACTAGGAGCGTGAGTATCAATTTGGGGGAGAAGTATAAATCGGGTCTGGTAATTTAGGTTTGGTAATGGGCCTAGTTAAAAGTAAGCCCAATAATATATATAATCCATGTTTTTATTATTTTAATTCATGTATTAACTTCTGAATACCATAACTTCCTCATACTGTATCAGAATTCTGAACGGTTGGATCCATTAGAATCGTATGGACGAGAGCTTCACAATGAAGCTGACTGGAAGTGGATTAGGGCTCGTATGAATTTATGGCGAAATAAATTGTCCAACTGAGTCAAATAACGCAAACCGATTATTTATCGTTAACGCGTCAATGTGAGTAAAACTCACCAACTCTGAACAGTTATATTTTCATAACATATTGTTAGAACTGTTAATCATCTGTTGATTTAATTGATTGAACTGCTAGTCAGTTAGTTGAAATTATATATATATATATATATAACGTAATATATATATATATATATTGGTTCTGTTTATCAGAATAATTCGTACTGAACTGTAATGGATGTTGATTATACTGTGTAACATCTGTGATGCGGGGAAACAGGTCGGAGGAATCCAACTGGATACCTCAACATTTATTTTACTTTGATTTATATATTGTGATATATAATGTGATATATAATATGACATTGATCATGTGTGTTGAGACGATATTTATCGTTGTTATATGGTATGTTAAAAACCATAAGAAATACCAGAATGTGGAAAAGGGGTTTTCAAAGTATATTTTGAAAATAATTTATTTGTATAAAATCAATGGATTTTATATTATAAAAGAAAAAGGATTTCGAATAAAAGGAATATATTTGTTAATCAAATATAAGGGAATTTATCTGTTAATCAAATATAAGGGAATTTATTTGTTAATCAAATATAGAAGGAATTTATTTGTTAATCAAATATAAAGGAGATATATTTGAAATGAAATATAAAGGAGATATAATTGAAATCAAATATAAAGGAATATATTTGAAATCAAATATAAAGGAAATATATTTGAAATGAAATATAAAGGAATATATTGGTAAAACATAAACAAAGAGTTAAAAAGAATCTATTTATTTAGGAAATAAATAAAAGTAAAAGGGTTTATTTATTTAGGAAATAAATAAAAGGTTTAAAGGAGATATCTATTTGTTAAACTAAATAGAATAAAGGAGATATTTATTTGTTAAATAAATAGGATTAAGTCAAAGGAATATTTATTTGATAAATAAATAGAACTAAATCAAAGGAATATTTAGAAGGATATATAGAAAAATGGAAATCTGTTTTTAACAGATAAATAGAAAGGATTTATTTATAAATAACAGTTTATAAATTAAATGAATATTTATCATTCGATAAATGAAATATATAAGTCTGAACTTATATAGATAAGAGATATTGGTTTTAACACCGATAGTTTTAAATAGAATATGTACCGAACACTTGTATAAGTGAAGTAACATTATTAAAGAGAACATTTATAAAGTGAAGAACCGTTACTAAAAGTAAATCTTTATAAATGAATAAACGTTATCAAACAGGAGTTATCGATTTTTAGTTAATCGAAGTGAGTTATAGAATATTAGTTAAATCAAAGGAGTTATCGAATATAGTTTATTCGATGGAGTTAATCGATTAGAGTTAAACCAAATGAGTTAATCGAATATAGTTTATTCGAATAGAATTAAAGGAGTTGATCGAATATAGTTTATTCGAATAGAATTTAAAGGATTTAATCGAATATAGTTTATTCGAATAGAGTAAAGGAGTTATCGAATATAGTTTATTCGACAGGAGTTAAGTGAATAGGGTTAATCAAATAGAGTTAATCTAAAGGAGTTAATCGAATAGAGTTAATTGAAAAGAGTAAATCGAATATAGTTTATTCGAAGAAAGGTTATCAAATGTAGTTATTCGAATGGAGGAGTTATCGAATAGAGATTTTTCGAAAGAGAATTACGTAAGGAAGTTTGTTAAAGTTTTAAAGGATAAACCTTGTCTATCCCGAAGTTTAAACCGTTGTTCAGTTAAGGTCTGAGAGTTAATTATACTCCAACTTGATTGAGTTCGTTTTAACTAAGGAATGGTTAAGGTTTGGTAGTAAAGGATGGTTAGGGGAATTGAGTTAATAAGTGAAATGGTTGGAATTGGCATCGCGATGGGTTGTTAAACATCTGTCTAAGTCCAATGTACGAGTTTTGGAAATGTTTTCCAAAGAAGAATCAGAATTGTTTTCTAGTATAGAAAACAAGAAATGGAAATGTTTTCCAGTGGTAATAACATATATTTCCTAAATTTAGAAATTAAGAAAATGTTGAATATAGGGAAACAGGAAATGACAAATAAGATAAATAGATGATAAATTAATTAAAAGGATAAAAGTTGTTTGATGATTGATCGATATAATTTCCATCTGGAAATAATATCATTGTTTGCACACTTGTTTTTCTTTGATAGTTAACTCACAGACTATCGAAGTTTTGACCATTTTAACGTTGTTAATATGGAGAGACCGGTTGGATTATTATCCAAAGAACCACTCTGTATTGGCATAAGCGTTGCGAATCATATATGCCAAAGATAATTGAAGACGGAGTAAAGTGCAAGGGCTGTTGTACAAGTCTTAGATAACAGTGACTAAGATGGATATACTGAATAGTGCCTTCGGTTTGTCCAGTCCCAGGACAACTTGTATGGGCGAAGGTCTGACAGAGTATATCCAATGGATCGCGTAAGTTGATCTGTTCAAACGTATTCATGTTTGGTGGCGGAGGAATTCGTTTCTCTTAGCTGTATACCCGTGTTATTTTTGGATAAGTCAATTTGTGATTGTACGGGAATGACGATATGACATTCTAAGTGAATGAGGATGACTTGTGTGGATGAATGTCTGACAGAGTATTTTCAGAAAGGTCACGTACATTGATTTCTTCAACCGTACCAAGAGTGGAAGCGGAGAAGGAAACTTCTTTAGCTAACACGTAATGTACTGTCATAGACGTCAATTAGTGATTTTCGATGGATCTGACAATGTGGCATTCAAAGTGAATCTGATGGGATGATAAAGCGTAGCTTCTAGCCTCATCAACCGGTAAATGACAGAAATCGGGCAGGCAGCATGGCTAAGTCGGTCGCACCGAAGTAGGGTGTATAATCACCTATCTAGAGAATATTCATTTGCTTCTTTAATCTATCAATGCTGTCCCATATATATACGGGAACAATTGCTGATCCCAACCGTTGGTGATATACATTCGATACACTCAAGCAAAATGAGTGGTTGGTCATGTGTGGCTGAGTTACAAGATGTTCTTGTTGAACTCCAGTGTATCGTTCCTAGAGTACACTGATCGGAAGGTGGTTCCATACCTTGTCATAGTTGGAAATCCATTACCCAATACGTGCTTGCGGTTTCGATTGTATACTATATGTAGAACGTGAGATGAAAGCGTTTCTACTAGATTGATATTATATTTGTACATAGACATTATTATAATATCAAAAGGTTTTTGATATAAAGATATTTTGGATTCTCATAAGGGAAAAACCCGTTCCATTATACGGCGTGGTCTTATGAGATATCGTTCACTTGTTCAAACTGTTTAAATTGTTTTACTCATACCAGTCCCATGACTGACCCGGAGTTTATTTTGTTTTGTTTTCCCTAAACTCTTGGGTGCCCAATTTTGTACGGGTAGTCAAGTAGTCAGGAATTTACAGATACTTGGAGAGCTTGGAGCAGGAGGCTTCAAGATCATATAGCTATAGTTTATTTCCGCTGTGTTGTAAGTGTTGTACTCTGATAAGTGCTATTGTATACATAACTGTTATATTTCAAAGTTATGTTATCTATTATATGTTATTCGTTCCGCTGTGAGGTTCGTGTTACTCTGATGTTGTGTTCTTCTTCTTCTATTCTAAGTTTCTATATTATCTATTCTCACCCTCTAATTTCTTTCATTAATTACCGGGATTTTTCGATGTTTTGGTTATCGACATCGTGCTTATGTCGATAACCAAAGTCGCTCAAAATCCGGGTCGTTACAGTTGGCATCAGAGCTTAAGTTAAGAATTACCTTGGCTCTGTGGCGTGACTCGGTAGAGATAGGGTTAGTAATACCCTAGATTGAGTTTGAGTGTATATATACGAGTGCGTATTTGTATTTGATATAAAAATGGTTTTATATTGTGGAGATTCATTGGCTGAGTTGTTTATGAGTTCTGGTCGATCAGTTTGATCCACTGTATCGGTAGGAGTAAATAAACACTTGAATACGATGGACCGACACAGTATGGATATGTGATTTATTATCATATATAGGATGTGTTGGTAGTGATTTTAATCAGATAAGATTATAAATTGTGAAATGGTTATATATAACCAATCAGAATTTATACAAGTGAATTATATGGAATTGAAATGAAGTAAATCCAAATTTAGATCAGAATTGGAATTTAAAAATCCCAGAAATGGGAAAGGTGTTTGTAAATGAATCTGGATTTAATGTATGTGAATTTTAAGATCCTGGGAGATTTTAAATTTGTTTACAACATTGTAAAAGGATATTTGGAATTGATTCCAAGGTGGAAATGTTTAAAAATGGGTTTTGAAAGTGCTATAGTATTGAACTCACTTCGGTAGCTGGAAAATAGATTCCGATGTTGATCATGACATCATCGGTGTTCATTTTCGAGTATGTATGTGACGGATTACTACCAAGGATTTTGTTTTGAATTTGTTTTAGGAAAACAAGTTGTGTTGAATTTCAAAAAGGAAAAATTGATTTTTGAAAGAGGTAAACTGTTTAAAAACTTCCAGGAAGAAAAGGTTGTTTGAATTTAAACAAATTAAAGTAAAATTTGTAAAATCCAATTGAATTGGGATTGAGTTAAAAGCCAGTAAGTGAAAATCATTTGGAATAGATTAGTGTCAAGTAGAATTAGACTTGATTAGAGATAATCTGGAATTATATTGGACTGGTGAGTTATGGATTTGAAATCAAGAATAGTGCTTGAGTTTGAAATGAAATTTGACTTAGGTATAAGCGAATGGTTGTGTTAAAGATAAATTGATTTGAGATCAAGTTGGAATGACATTGGTATATCTTGAATTGGTAACAGATGCAAAGGACATAGTGATATGCCCGACAAAAAGGTACAAGTTTACATTTGATATAAGCATGAGATTTATGAGCCGAATTGGCAAGCTGCTTGGCTGTTTGATTTTCTTCTGGGTTGGAGAAGGCCTAGAGAGGCGAGTTGGTGTTTTACCGATAGGGCTGTACAAAGGAGGTTATGGCGAAATTTTCCGAAAATTTAAAGTGTTAGAAAATTTTCAGAATTTTTGAAAATTTTAGTTAGTCGGAAGGAATTAATATTGAAATCGATATTAGTTGGTTCAGTTGAAACCAGAGATAAGGGGTAAACCGATAAGCTTTTACCAAATAGATAGGGTCGTCCTCTAACTTAGCAATTTCGAGGACAAAATTATTTTAAGTGGGGAAGAATGTAATGACCTGCATTGTCAGGGGTATTATAATTAATTTATTTAATTATATATATCGTGATGTAGTGAATTAAATAGAGGTTTAATGAAATAATATGGAATATTTAATTAAATTAAATAATTAAATAATATATTTAATTCAGGAATAATAAAAAATATTGGAAATCACAATATTCTGTGAACGGGGTCATCCCTAAGATTTAATTCAGCTTAGAGTTGAATAATATTGACGAATATATTCAATCGACGACAGTTTGAACGTATAATTATATTATAATTAAAATCGAGCTCGAAATGGCGCTGCAGTTCGTAAATTGGCGATTCGAACTTCAACTGAATGTACAGGGTTCGTTTTAAATTGGATTTCTGTGAAACAAGAAACGTATGGAGCTGGTGGAGTATATCTTTCTAGTGGAAGAGAAAAATCGGGATTTCGTCGTGTAGATTTTGAGATATGTCCAAATCAAATTTTAGAAAAGTCGCTGTGGAATTCCTTTATAATTTATAAAGGAATTATTTATATTTTATAAAAGGAATTTCAATATATATATTGAATATCGATAAATCTGAAATCTGAAATATCAAGCTGTAAATTCAGATATGATATTCTAGAGCTGTACGATATCATATGTAAAGATACACGATAATATAAATTTATTTATATTTAATTTAATTATATTTAAATATATTTATATATTTAAATGGGTCATTCAGAGCTTTAAAAATAGCCGGTTTTGCAAACGAAGTTGGAATTCGACGAAACCAATTTTATTGGATCCGCAATATTAAATTATTGTTAGATTCCAAGTTTCGTGATTTTTAGAGTCAGTATGTGGCCGTACGAGATTTTAATGTGAAAAACAGTCGATATTCTAATGGTTAAAAATACGTTGTGTAAGCAAACAGAGTCGGAATTCGACGAAAGCAGTTTCGTTGGGACCGTAATGTCGAACTATAGCTGCATGCCGGTTTTCATGATTTTTAGATATCGTGTGTGTTCATAGGGATTTTTAGAGTACTGAAATGAATATGAAATGATAAATAAAAATATCTAACATAAATATCTAAAAATCTCCTCCTATAAATAAGCCTAACTTCTTTCCTTATGACCTAAAAAAAAATTCATTCACTAGTCAACCAAAACTTCCGCCGTTACTTTCTCTTCTTACAGTAAAATGGTGAACGAAAAAGAAATCAAAACTATTCCAAATAAAATCAATAAAATTCATAGTTGGTATATTTGAGTTGCTGAGAAGGTGCTCTTCCTTTCGGTGTGAATTTTAAAGAGCTCGGTATATTTTTCTCGTTGGAGAATTTTCCAACGGTTGTTTAAGTGAACTAGGGCTCATTGATTTGGGGGTATGGGTCATCGATTGAAGTAGCCGCCGTTGTTTTTGGGTTCAGGAGTTGAAGAGGTTGGATTGTGGTTTGTTTGGTGAGGTGCGATGGAGTTTCGGGTCTGGTCTGTCACCGTGAAGCACCGGAGGTGCTCGAGATCGCAACAGTGAGGTGGTGTTCGAGCTCCCTGAAATTGTTATGGAGATGTAGCATTCGGAAGGGAGAATACAATGGTGGTGTTTGTGTGTTGATTCGGTGTTGAACTTGAGGGCGGAGGGAGCTAGAAACGATCGGAAATGGCCATTGAGTTCTACTGGGAGCGTGAGTATCAATTTGGGGGAGAAGTATAAATCGAGTCTGGTAATGGGCCTAGTTAAAAGTAAGCCCAATAATATATATAATCCATGTTTTTATTATTTTAATTCATGTATTAACTTCTGAATACCATAACTTCCTCATACTGTATCAGAATTCTGAATGGTTGGATCCGTTAGAATCGTATGGACGAGAGCTTCACAATGAAGCCGACTGGAAGTGGATTGGGGCTCGTATGAATTTATGGTGAAATAATTTGTCCAACTGAGTCAAATAACGCAAACCGATTATTTAACGGTTAACGCGTCAATGTGAGTAAAACTCACCAACTCTGAACAGTTATATTTTCATAACGTATTATTAGAACTGTTAATCATCTGTTGATTGTTGTGTGTTGATTTGATTGATTGAATTGCTAGTCAGTTAGTTGAAATTATATATATATATAAACCGTATTATATATATATATATATATATATATATTGGTTTTGTTTATCAGAATAATTCGTACTGAACTGTAATGGATGCTGATTATACTGTGTAACATTTGTGATGCGGGGAAACAGGTCGGAGGAATCCAACTGGATTCCTCAACATTTATTATACTATGATTTATATATTGTGATATATAATGTGATATATAATCTGACATTGATCATGTGTGTTGAGACGATATTTATCGTTGTTACATGGTATGTTAAAAACCATAAGAAATACCAGAATGTGGAAAAGGGGTTTTCAAAGTATATTTTGAAAATAATTTATTTATATAAAATCAATGGATTTTATATTATAAAAGAAAAAGGATTTTGAATAAAAGGAATATATTTGTTAATCAAATATAAGGGAATTTATTTGTTAATCAAATATAAGGGAATTTATTTGTTAATCAAATATAGAAGGAATTTATTTGTTAATCAAATATAAAGGAGATATATTTGAAATGAAATATAAAGGAGATATAATTGAAATCAAATATAAAGGAATATATTTGAAATCAAATATAAAGGAAATATATTTGAAATGAAATATAAAGGAATGTATTGGTAAAACATAAACAAAGAGTTAAAAGAATCTATTTATTTAGGAAATAAATAAAAGTAAAAGGGTTTATTTATTTAGGAAATAAATAAAAGATTTAAAGGAGATATTTATTTGTTAAACAAAATAGAATAAAGGAGATATTTATTTGTTAAATAAATAGGATTAAATCAAAGGAATATTTATTTGATAAATAAATAGAACTAAATCAAAAGAATATTTAGAAGGATATATAGAAAAATGGAAATCTGTTTTTAACAGATAAATAGAAAGGATGTATTTATAAATAACAGTTTATTAATTAAATGAATATTTATCATTCGATAAATGAAATATATAAGTCTGAACTTATATAGATAAGAGATATTGGTTTTAACACCGATAGTTTTAAATAGAATATGTACCCAACACTTGTATAAGTGAAGTAACATTATTAAAGAGAACATTTATAAAGTGAAGAACCGTTACTAAAAGTAAATCTTTATAAATGAATAAACGTTATCAAATAGGAGTTATCGATTTTTAGTTAATCGAAGTGAGTTATAGAATATTAGTTTAATCAAAGGAGTTATCGAATATAGTTTATTCGATGGAGTTAATCGATTAGAGTTAAACCAAATGAGTTAATCGAATATAGTTTATTCGAATAGAATTAAAGGAGTTGATCGAATATAGTTTATTCGAATAGAATTTAAAGGATTTAATCGAATATAATTTATTCGAATAGAGTAAAGGAGTTATCGAATATAGTTTATTCGACAGGAGTTAAGTGAATAGGGTTAATCAAATAGAGTTAATCTAAAGGAGTTAATCGAATAGAGTTAATTGAAAAGAGTAAATCGAATATAGTTTATTCGAAGAAAGGTTATTGAATGTAGTTATTCGAATGAAGGAGTTATCGAATAGAGATTTTTCGAAAGAGAATTACGTAAGGAAGTTTGTTAAAGTTTTAAAGGATAAACCTTGTCTATCCCGAAGTTTAAACCGTTGTTCAGTTAAGGTCTGAGAGGTAATTATACCCCAACTTGATTGACTTCGTTTTAACTAAGGAATGGTTAAGGTTTGGTAGTAAAGGATGGTTAGGGGAATTGAGTTAATAAGTGAAATGGTTGGAATTGGCATCGCGATGGGCTGTTAAACATCTGTCTAAGTCCAATGTACGAGTTTTGGAAATGTTTTCCAAAGAAGAATCAGAATTGTTTTCTAGTATAGAAAACAAGAAATGGAAATGTTTTCCAATGGTAATAACATATATTTCCTAAATTTAGAAATTAAGAAAATGTTGAATATAGGGAAACAGGAAATGACAAATAAGATAAATAGATGATAAATTAATTAAAAGGATAAAAGTTGTTTGATGATTGATCGATATAATTTCCATCTGGAAATAATATCGTTGTTTGCACACTTGTTTTTCTTTGATAGTTAACTCACAGACTATCGAAGTTTTGACCATTTTAACGTTGTTAATATGGAGAGACCGGTTGGATTATTATCCAAAGAACCACTCTGTATTGGCATAAGCGTTGCGAATCATATATGCCAAAGATAATTGAAGACGGAGTAAAGTGCAAGGGCTGTTGTACAAGTCTTAGATAATAGTGTTTAAGATGGATATACTGAATAGTGCCTTCGGTTTGTCCAGTCCCAGGACAACTTGTATGGGTGAAGGTCTGACAGAGTATATACAATGGATCGCGTAAGTTGATCTATTCAAACGTATTCACGTTTGGTGGCGGAGGAATTCGTTTCTCTTAGCTGTATACCCGTGTTATTTTTGGATAAGTCAATTTGTGATTTAGCGGGTATGACGATGTGACATTCTAAGTGAATGAGGATGACTTGTGTGGATGAATGTCTGACAGAGTATTTTTAGAAAGGTCACGTACATTGATTTCTTCAACCGTACCAAGAGTGGAAGCGGAGAAGGAAACTTCTTTAGCTAACACGTAATGTACTGTCGTAGACGTCAATTAGTGATTTTCGATGGATCTGACAATGTGGCATTCGAAGTGAATCTGATGTGATGATAAAGCGTAGCTTCTAGCCTCATCAACCGGTAAATGACAGAAATCGGGCAGGCAGCATGGCTAAGTCGGTCGCACCGAAGAAGGGTGTATAATCACCTATCTAGAGAATATTCATTTGCTTCTTTAATCTATCAATGTTGTCCCATATATATACGGGAACGGTTGCTGATCCCAACCGTTGGTGATATACATTCGATACACTCAAGCAAAATGAGTGGTAGGTCATGTGTGGCTGAGTTACAAGATGTTCTTGTTGAACTCCAGTGTATCGTTCCTAGAGTACATTGATCGGAAGGTGGTTCCATACCTGGTCATAGTTGGAAATCCATTACCCAATACGTGCTTGCGGTTTCGATTGTATACTATATGTAGAACGTGAGATGAAAGCGTTTCTGCTAGATTGATATTCTATTTGTACATAGACATTATTATAATATCAAAAAGTTTTTGATATAAAGATATTTTGGATTCTCATAAGGGAAAAACCCGTTCCATTATAAGGCGTGGTCTTATGAGATATCGTTCATTTGTTCAAACTGTTTAAATTGTTTTACTCATACCAGTCCCATGACTGACCCGGAGTTTATTTTGTTTTGTTTTCCCTAAACTCTTGGGTGCCCAATTTTGTACGGGTAGTCAAGTAGTCAGGAATTTACAGATACTTGGAGAGCTTGGAGCAGGAGGCTTCAAGATCATATAGCTATAGTTTATTTCCGCTGTGTTGTAAGTGTTGTACTCTGGTAAGTGCTATTGTATACATAACTGTTATATTTCAAAGTTATGTTATCTATTATATGTTATTCGTTCCGCTGTGAGGTTCGTGTTACTCTGATGTTGTGTTCTTCTTCTTCTTCTATTCTAAGTTTCTATCTTATCTATTCTCACCCTCTAATTTCTTTCATTAATTACCGGGATTTTTCGATGTTTTGGTTATCGACATCGTGCTTATGTCGATAACCAAAGTCGCTCAAAATCCGGGTCATTACATTTCTCGTTCAACATAATGAAACAATGTTCTTGTCAATTTTGTTTCTCCACAAATTTGACATTTATAATTGGTGTCTAAGTTATACTTAGGTATATGTTCTAGATTAATCAACTTCTGCAATGTATCAAAGTTTACATGCCCTTATCTAGAATGCCACATGTTGGAAGAGTCAACAATATAACAGAAGATCACTTTTATTCATATCAGTGTGTGGTACAATAGTGGTTACATTTTCTTTAAATGAACCATCACACACATATCCTCTTCCTACATACACTCCATTCTCAGCTTCAAGGATTAATTTGAATCCATGTTTGCTGAGCAATGATCCTGAAATCAGGTTCTTATGAATTTCTGGAACATTGAGAATGTCATTAAAAGATAGTTCCTTTCCAGAAGTTAGTTTCAACACAACTTTTCCTTTTCCTTCGATCTTTGATGTAGATGAATTGCCCATGAAAAGTTGTTTATCATCGATTGCAGTTTCATACGCTGTAAACATCCACTTATTGGCATATATGTGGTGAGTGGCTTCTGTGTCTACAAATCATTCTTTAGACTAGGTTGCATTCTGATATTACTGCACATAAATCCATATCATCAATGCCTTTTTGAAATTTCAACCAAATTTGCTTTTGATCTTTTAAGAATATTTTTAGTCAGAAATTTGGCGAGTCCCATTGTTGTTTGTGATTCCCTAAGTCTGTTAATATCACTCACAGAAGGAATGCATTAAGTTTTGTGAAGCGTTATATGTAAACATACATAGAATATTACAAGATAGATATAAATAATATAACAACGGAAATTCAAATTTTTATTTCAAACACAAATCATACATCGTTGTCCAAAATACCATAAGTCACAAAAACCATTACAACAATATAACTTCTGTCTTTTACCATCAGAGTACATAAATACTTAAAAGAAAACATAATTCCCCAAATAAAAGAGACAAAGCCATAGTAGAGATAAGAACTTGAGCCATACTTCGAAAGCAGCTCTAGCAAGATGATAACTGAGTCCTGACTAAGCCTGGGTATTTCCGCCCTGAGAACCTAGGAGGGGGGAACGGAAGAAAGAAGAGGAAACAAAAGGGTCAGACATAAAGTCTGGTGAGTCTAGTAACTTTTAGCAAGTAAATAAATAAAAGTTGCATGACATGCATATAAAGTGGATAAAAGATTACTACATAAAAGGTAGGTGTGACAAGGTAGACAGGATAAGGTGTATACACTTCTCTAATGATTACTCTGCACTATTACTAGTATAACCCGAATGAGATGATCCCTTCCACTATAAGGTGGTAGACTTAGGTGTACGTCCAAATGTACCCTAACTACTACCCTAATCGATTGGCTCCCTACTCTGTAGATACTCTGTGTCGGCCCCATAGTAGGATGTATCACGTCCTAGAGTGGCAACCCCTCGCTGATATGCACAGCCCCATATCTATAGGTGTCATGGTCGTCTTATCCCTTTCTGCTCGGCTCATGCACGCACATGGCTCGGTCGGTTTGTGCCGCCCACAACGTCTTCCACGTTTGGATCTCTTACAATCAGTCCAATAAGCGTGCCCCTTCTCCGACCTAGTACGGAGTACATGTTTTGATACCTACTCCAGGTTACTCGATGAAACAGGTCCCACACAATATGATACAAGCTCTCCCCTTTGTCTTGTATCCCCCACTAGGTTTTCATTGGCTATGTACACCACTAGGTGTCTTTAATTTCATAACTGTATCATTTCCAATAGTTATGTTTACCCTAAAAGGTGTCTTTAATTACATAACTTTATTATTCCAACCGGTCATGTATACCACTAGGTGTCTTTAATTACATAACATTATCGAGTTAAGTTTGTGGGCCTATATGTAAATATTACCCACCCCCTCCAGATTTTCTTAACCCATCCACTATCCAATCAATTTTACATAACCCTAACTTTAGCTCACAATCATACAATCCCTATGGAATTGATTTGGTTAAGTAGTCCAATTTATTACC
The DNA here is from genome assembly GCA_030737875.1 of Allium sativum. NCBI lineage: Eukaryota > Viridiplantae > Streptophyta > Magnoliopsida > Asparagales > Amaryllidaceae > Allium > Allium sativum. Next base: position 806,725,910 of record CM060922.1, on the reverse strand, counting down.
ATGTCCATTTATGGTTTATAATGGGCTAGACCTCCCACATTAGGCCTACAACTTGTGGATGCTGGATATTCCGGTCAGGTCCGGGCAGTCTTATTCCACAAGTTGGGCCTAACCTTGTGTCATAGCCTGTCTCTTTTTGCACACTTAGGCCGCTCACATTAGGTTCAACATTAGTGGCTACTGGATATGCCGGCCGGGTCCACGCAGACTTCCACCACTAAGGCAACCTAACCTCGGGTCATAAGTGCAATTACAATTAATTGTAATTACTAGACATTCCATTCTTATCCAATTCTTACCTGTGTCTTTATAGGTGATTATGTCCCCACTTCCCCAATTTGAATTATATGCCCAATTCATATAAATATTATTTAAATTATGCCAATTCTAAACCTTTTTCACCTGTTCCCTAACTAACGCATTCGCATATATTTGGCGGCGTCTAGGCTAGAAAGTAGCCTAGTCATACACAATAAAAAAAGGGAAAAGTGATGGGAATATGATAAAGATGATTGTTTTGGCATAAACATAAACTAACATGGTGATAAGGTGGACATATAAGCATATATCTGATGAACTTGTGGCAGTTAATTGATTCTAACGTAACTATGATGTCATAATAAGCATAATAAGATCTAAATTAACAATTTAGATGTCCAACTAGTTTAGATCTAATATAATAGGCACATGGGGATAAACTAGATCTGATTAGCAATTTAAATGTCCGCATAATTCAGATCCAATAGTTAAAATTAGATCTAACACAAATAAGGTCAAGATCCACATCATAGAATGTTACAATAGATCCAACAAGATAGAGATTTAGATCAATAGTTAAAAATAGAACTAACACAAATAAGGTCAAGATCAACATCATAGAATGCCACGAAGGTTACCATAGACCCAACAACATAGAGATTTAGATCCAAGTTATACACAATTTAGGATGTCATATGTTTGCAACTCACAATGGATCTAATATAATATAGGCACATGAACAAACCCAAACTATTGCCATATCACGTTTACTTTTATATATTTAAATCTAAAAGCAACTAGGAACTCACAGAGTTTGGATTAGAAAATAGAGAAAGAATGGATCTTGAATCTCTACCTGATTTGCTTAAATTGATAATTGTAGGAGATTAACGGATCTAACTCAGTTCAGACATCGGCAGAGTTTGGCCCCTATGGATTCTTAATGAAGAAAATAGGAGGAATGGGCACATATTTATAGTTGCAGCACCTCTGAAACCGACTGTCACATAAGCTCTAGGGGTGTTGACACCCCTATAGGTAGGTCGACCCTGGTGTCGACACCCCTCTAGGGGAGTCGACCCCCTAGAGCGGGAATTTTTCCGCCATGCGAATTTTTTGAGTTTTGAACATTTTCTGGATAGGTGCTGACTCATATCTGACTCATATATGTATCATGTGTATATACATATTTCTTCTACGCATATACAAACTTAAAATCCTCATAACTTTTTCGTACGGTGTCCGTTTTACGCAAACTAAATGTCTATCTTGACCAGAATTTTGAGACGGATGCAATGGTGCAGTCCGTTTTCCTTATTTCTGAATATTAAATTAGTTATTATTTAATTTATCCTCTTTTAGTGTTGTTAAAATTTTGGGGTGTTACATTGTTAGATAAAGCAACATTTTCTATTGTCAGCACTTAAAATTAATGCCGTTGAACTTCTCTGGATTTTCTCCATGAGACAGAGCCATTGTTGGAAGCACTGGAAAAAGCAAAGCTTTGGTCACTATTTGTATCGATGCAAAATTATGGTTGCTATTATGCGACGTTGTTGTTGTCATCTGCAACAATCAATATTGTTTCAAGATTGTTAGAAATGTTGTCAATACACGATTGTATTACAATGTTAGATCTTTTTGTCAATACGTAATTGTATTACAATGTTAGATCTTTTGTCAATACATGATTGTATTACAATGCTAGATATGTCAATTAACAATCAGTGTTACGCAAATATGTAGTGATTTTCACATCAAACTACGTTTATAACAACGATAGAAAGCGCAATCGAACGAGCAATAAAAGGAATGGTACAAAGACCGTAACCAGCAAATAAGAAAGGAGATCCTTTAAATTTTGTGCGAGTCCAGAATACAGAGATTCATTTCCTTGAAACAATATTACCATCGTATGCACGGACTGACGTAATTGCAATTTGTTTCCTAGATAAACGAACCATCCCCATAGTGTAGTGCTAGCAAACAGAGATCTAACGAACTGAAGTAAGGTATAGAAATTAGAACAGAGGTGTACTCTGAAGAAGAAGTAGCAGATTGAGAAGAATAACTGATGTGTATTCCATCTCGTTTTTGGGACATGTACTTATAGGTTGGAGGAGGTGCCTTTCTGAATATTAATACCCTTGAAAAGGTTGCGACCCTTTAACCAAGCGGTGCATGAATGCGCGTATGCATTTAAAATGAAACGGTTGTATCCATTCAATTGAACAGACATGACAAACAAAAATGATCAAAATAACTCATTTCAGCACAACAGGCCCAAGCTACAATCCGCGACATATTTAACTATGAGACCCCAAGAGTCCCAAGGCACAAAGCCCAATTTTTGACACTAATATAATATTGTGTCATGAACTCCAAAAGTCCCAAGGCGCAAGCCCAATTCTTGGCATTAATATAATATTATGGCGTGGACCCCAAGAGTCCCAAGGCACTAAGCCCACTTTTTGACACTAATATAATATTATGTCTTGGCTTAACCACACTATGATTACAAGCCCTCTTCTCCTTTATTTATATAAGCTTATAGAGAAGTGGGTACTCTTATTTCATAATATGGGACTTTTGTTTGCTTTCCTCTCTTTTTCCAAAATTCCTCTTTCTCTTGCTCATTCATTTCCAACAGTAACCAGTTTTACTCCATCTCATTCAAAATGATTGAATCCGAAATTATAGTAAATTTTAAGCCATTTGCTGTCTAGCCAGTCATACACCATCACCCTTAAGCTATTGAAGAAAGCTTATCATTATGACGATAAGGAATTTCGCTCGATCCGAATCGATCGCTAAACCGACCAAGACCGTTCGAAACCCCTGATTGTTTTGAGAACACGACAAATCGGAACGAAAACGGAAGAACATTTCATTGCTTATTACAACAATTTCTTCAGAATACAAGAATAGACAGAGTATGAATAAATATTACACGTCATAAATTATCAGAGATTTAAATACATTACTACAGCGGAAAATAATACAAAACAAAACTAGAAGTAATACACGGATACAGAGCTTTCCGAATATCGCTTCAGCTGTAAATCAAGATCCTGTGAATATAAATCTGCAAAACCAAAACTATTAGCTGCCCATGCAAAATAAGGGCACCAAGAGTTTAGGTTAAAACAATAAACTCCAGGTCAGTCATGTGACTGGTGTGAGAACTAAAACAGTTATTAATCTTTATTTTAAAGTTAGGTAAATCAAGGGACCACGCCGTATAACACGGAACGGGTTTCCTCCCAAGAATAACAGTGCATAAAACAAAAGCGCAATGCTAAATAAAGAACAATAAAGCTATTATAAGACCCAGGTCCCATCACACAATGCAACGCAAGCCGGAGGATAGGGTTTTACCTTATAATAGCCAAAGAATGTCTGATACGCTAAATTTCATCTTTTATTATTACTATAAGTGTATAGTGTCAAAACAATTTCAATCATAAGTATTAATCATAGACGGCATGGGTACCATATATCATGTCACCAATATAGGTTTACAATCAAAACCGCACGATGTCGTATTTGGAAATTGGATTTCCACCTGTGAACCGAGGCAAAAGATAGTCCTCACCGATTCGAGACTGTCTAGCCCGAGTCTCAGGCAAGTACTCAGTCAAGCCTTTAGATCGTCAGGCCCAGTCCACCGATGTGGATTAAAATGCCTGAACACTACGTTTCCCCGCCCTTTGGGGCGTAAATGAGCCAAATGACTCCATCGGCTCCACATAGTCACCGATATATCCGAAGCGCCTCGCAACCCAACAACCACATAAGTCAAACTCGTCAGGGCATGTCAAACCACTGACGCCACTTCTAGCTAGAAGGAAACGCATGCCCTCCCTGAGTTTCTCTCCTGTTTCTGGTTCACACCGGGGTGTGAGGCTCGCAAATCAATTCTACACAAAGCTACGCCACAAAGGCCGTGCTTTGATCATCAGCCACAAGACTCTGCTTTTCAACAAAAGGCATGATCATTTGCATCTAAGCATGCCACACAGGCAAACCACTACATGCAACCGATATCCATCAATCACACAGAATGATATCCAATGTCAGACACACAGTCCATTTACAAGTCCGTTCTGGGTCTGAACGAAACCAGAGGCACCTTGTACCTCGCATATCCATCGATCTCCAAGTACGTCTGGACGATCACCAACTAATTCCCTCCTCTTGGGTGTACAACCCAATCAAGATCATCAGTAATTATCCAAACGATGTTGAAGACCTCCGGTCTTCGACCACCGTCTTCATCCTCGACACATCGTCGAATCAGTTATTCAGAATGGGATAAACCCGGTCTTTCTGAATAACTCGCGTATATAATAAACAAGTGTTACACAAACACAACATACACCTCATTCCAATTCAGAATATTCTTTTATTCAAATATTCTTATACTTTGGGAAAGGTTCCCATTGATTTTATCAAAGATAAATTCTTTAAATTTATTCTTTAACCTTCTTTTGAATATCAATTCAAACTAAATTATGGTTTATCCAAACTAGTCGGGTTTAACAAACCTTACCGAAGTAATCATTTGTTTTAAATTTCCCAATCCCGACCTATTCATCCCATGAAGTAAAACTGGTAATACTTCATATCTAACACCATGGTGTTATCGGTAAATTCAATTTCCATTTCACGTTCAAATCTAATTAAAGATTTAACTATCTCCTGGAGCAAAACTGGTGATACTCCATTCTCGATCATTTCAATCTAATTAAAGATTCATTAAAACTCCACTTGGTTTTAATCTTCCCAAAAATCAATATTAATGATTGTTTATCTTAGGAAATCATATCCTGTCTTTAACTGGGTTAAAGAACCAACGTCATTTAAAACATGGTTCACGATAAACCCAAAATCACATTCTATTCCATCAGCCTTTAACCGTAAATTAGCAAGTGAACAATTCCCTAAGTAATAACCCTTAAGGCCGAAACCAACATCAGATCAATACCCAGGAAACCATTCAACTTAACTAATCTTCAGTTAGTTTCTGATTTTCTTAACTCCGTTGGGTCTAAGAACAGTATTATTAAAGATACCGTTCAGGAAAACCCAAAATCACATTCCATCTACAATGGAATCTTCATGGAAAACAAATCGATATATATAATCGATATAAACTTCCATATCCGACTAATAATATAGATGGAATAACTGAAAAGCCTTTTAAATTCCATATATATTAGTTGTCTTCCTCCACAAAAATTCACTTCGATTATTACCAAATCGAATTCCATTCCATTCCAATTTATTTTATTAAATTGGAAAACTTTACTTTGGAAAATCTCCTTTAAATCTTAACAAAAGATTTATAAATTCCAAATCACATTTCTCTGTAAATCGGGTTAAAGAACGAATGTCGTTAAAACATAGTTCACGATAAACCCAATTCACATTCCATTAATTATCGGGTTAAAGAACAAGTGTTAGTTAAAACACCGTTCACGATAAACCCAAAAATCAATTCAAATTCAATTCCAATTAAATACCATTTAATTGGTATACTTCATTAGATCTAAATAAAAAGATTTAATCTTTTTCTCAACTGGGTTTAAGAACAGTGTTAATGAAGACACCATTCATGACAAACCCAAATCCCATTTGATATTAAATACAAGGCTCTGAATAGAAAATATATCGGCTTATATTCAATATCAAATTCTACGACCAACGAATATCGTATTGGAAATAACGATATAAATATATCTTTCAAATTTCCATAACAATATCTGTATAATCACGAAATCCAACATCGAAATATACCAAAGACAATTTCGATTCAAATCCATTCCAATTCAATTATTGGAAATTCTGGTTACTTTTAAAACCCTTTCAAATCCAATTTATTTATTTCAAAAATAAATGGATTATAATTCTAGTTCAAAACTAGTTCATTTCGATAAAAATCTATTTTTATCTTTTCAAATATGGAATTTTTCATCCCAATTCTTTCCAAATCATTTCTTATGATTTTACACAAATTATTGCTATTTTTAATATTTTTATCAAGACCCGTACAGTCGATTTCCATCAACAGCCATTGAACTGCACTTACAGCGACCTTTTCCAAATTTGATTTGGACATAATCCCAAATCCAACAGTTAGATTTCAAATCTCTAATATTCGTTAGAAAGCTTTTTTCGATACGAACCCAACAGTTCCGGTTTTAGGAGAATCCGACGGTCGGATCTCCCGTAATGTCCATTCAAAGTCAATGGTCGAAATTCGCGAACTGTCGCAGCGCGGGGCGTTCTATTCAGGCCATTATATATATATAATTTATATATATATATATTATATATATATTTCGTCGATTTTCTTTTAAAACGTATTTTATAAATCGTTTTAAATTCGTTTTCAAAACGATTTCAACTTCATATTCGATTCCTAATCAAAATTGAATATTCCATATCATCGATATATAAAAGATAATATTTTTAAAGCATTAGATTTTAAAATCAATTCCTTTTTGATATTCATTATAAAAATGAATAAAATCGATATAAATATCGTTCACTTCAAAATGGCGTCAATCTAATCAACACGGCTATATATATTTCAATAACTTCGTTATTCTATTCAACAAATGAATATTTTCTTCAACACATGAATTTTCTTTTATTCAACACATGAATATATATTTTATTCGGCACATGAATTTTCTTTTATTCAACACATGAATATTCTTTTTATTCAACACATGAATTTTCTTTATTTTGCAACTTGGAATGAGGCCCAATCAACTACCAAACAATGTGATTGATATGGATTTCATACACACACGTAAACTACAACAATCAAACACAGTCAACCATCACCCAAAGTGCATTCTACACTGCATAAGCATCAAATATAATTATTTAACGCTTATAACAGCCTGTCAATCAATTGATCGACATACAGCTAATTATTGGGACTAGTGTATGGCCAATTTCATCCCAACACCCATGTGGGGTTTCCAAACAATCAAACATAGGTTTTATTTGTGCAGTTGGGCGATGTGTAAAATTTATCGTCCCAATCCATATCAGTCAAATGTGTGTACATAAACAAATCGTCCGATTTGTTTATAACTATTTATTGTATATACACGTTAAAAAAATTATATTTTTAACCATAAGATAATTTATTTCATTCCACTACACACAATCATTTTTCACAACACATCAATTAAACAAACAAGTCATCCATGGTCTGTGGACGACGGGTGTCGGGTGCTGCTAAGCACCGTCTGCATCCTAGTATATATTTCAAACTAGAAATTAAAATAAAAGTGAGGAGTTCTCACCTCGGGTTTCCACTCCGCCATTCTTTGATTATCAATCCTTTATTTTATCCAGAATCCAGTATGTCTATTTTGTAAAGAACATACATGAGTTAAAAATCATATTTTTATATAACGAAAAATCTAATCTTTTCTATAAACAAAAATCATATCGTTTTATATAAACAAAATCAAATCTTTCCGTTCTTCAAAAATCGAATCTTTATGTATTAAAATATCTCGTCTTTATGTTTTCAAAAATCATAGCTTTATATTTTTAAAAGTCATATCTTTTCGATATAAAAATCATTTCTTTTTCTTTTTAAAGATCAAATCTTTTCTTTTTAAAGATCAAACATTTTTCTTTTACTAGATCAAACCTTTTTCTATTACCATTCAACCATAAAAATCATATTTTTATGCGTTAAAAAAATGAAAATAAATCCATAGTGAATTCATATTAAAATCTGAAAATAAATCCATGTTGTTTACCTTCAGAAATCACATTTTTATTTATGAAATTAATTAAATTGCTTTATATAGAAAAAAATCTGGTTTTTTTATTTAATGTTATATATTAAAACTGAATTTCTTTACTATGTTGTATATATAAATAAAACTGAATTTTCTTTAATATTATATATAAAAAAAACAATGCTATTATCTAAATGAAATAATTGGTGTAAATAAAAATAAAGAAAAACTGAACCTTTCTTCCTTTGCACCCGTTCAAAATGCTCCAGGAACCATGACCGTTCCTCATCACCACACGCAAGCCGAGAAGCCACTAGAGTTGGATCCGGGATGCTCACGACCTCGGCGTTGGGCCAGGGGGCACGACACTCGATGCGGCGGCCAGGGTTTGTTGGGTGGAAAGGTGTTTCTTCGAATTGAACTGGCGGGGGTGGCGGTTCTACGCGAGCAGGCGGATGAGGCTAGGGGGAGGGCGAACGGTGGCGGCGGCGTGTCTTGGGGGGATGCGACGACGGCGGCTAGGTCTGGATGATGGCGCGATTCCCTTTTTTTCTTTTTTTTATTTCGATTTTCTCGTTTGACTGTGTGGAGAAAGAGGAAGGGGGTTGGGAGATATTATATAATTATAATTATTTATTTAATTTAATACTCCAAAAGTTGACTTTTCAACCAAACCCCGATTCGAACCCAACAACTGTCGTCCATAGCTAATTACCCCCATTTCGAACACAATGGGACATGTTTCATAACCCACTTCGGCTGTTACGATTGGTTTTTATCAAATTTAAAATATAAATCATTATATATTCAATTTGAACGTACATTTTAATTTACCGAGGCCACATACGGACTCTAAAAATTCCAGAAAAATTATTTCTAGCTTCGTATTGACGATATAGTCCTAACAAAACTAATTTCGTTGAATTTGAAGACCGTTTGAAAAATGGCTATTTTCCAGTCGATTAAATTCAATGGAAACTGGTCAAACGCGTTTTAATGCGTCACGCTCACATATTGATTCTAAAAATTATGAAAATTGGAATCTAGCAATAATTTGACATTCCGGTTCCAACAAAAGTGGTTTCGTCAAAAACAGAGGTCGTTTGCAAAATGGCTATTTTTATGGGCTTTATATATATTAAAATATATATAAATTCCACAGCGACTTTTCTGAATTTTAAACTGGACATATCTTTTTATTTATAAAGCGAAATCTCAGTTTCTTACATCCGTTAGAACGATATAGTTAAACAGATTTAGATATTTCTTGTTTTGTCCGATTCCGGCTTAAAACGAATTATGTATATTCATTTGAAATTTCAAATCGAATTTTCAAACTACCACGCCATTTTCAATTCCTTTTATAATTAAAATAAAATATTTATATTCTAACGACGATTCAAATAAATATATACGTTCTAATTCTATTCAAAATAAATTTCTTGTCATTTTTTTTAAAATAATTCATTTTAAATATTCAAATTTCATTAGAATTGCCAAAATAAAAATTTTAAATTGGCTTAGATTTTCCGGGTTGTTACAATCTCCCCCACTTAAAACTTTTCGTCCCCGAAAAGAAACGAAGCTGAAAGTTGTTTAACTAATCAACTCAACATTCATTATTTTCATTATGGCTTAAATTCTCCAACTTTTCAGTTTCTAAGGACTTTTCAAATTTTTCAAAAATTTGGCTAACACCCTAAATTTTCGAAATTTTTTGCCATAACCTCCCCTGCATGGTAGCACCGGGAAAATCCCGAAATTGCCATACAGGCCTCTCCAATCCAAAAACAAAAAGAAACAGCCAAGCAGCTCGTAAAATCATCCAAAACCCAAGAAATACAATAAACATGTACCTATTTGTCGGGCAAACAATTTTATTCCTCTGCTCTAGCCTCCTTGCTATGACCTGTTCAATGTAAGTACATGTATATGCATGCAAATGCGACTAATTTTCAATACAACTCACTATTTGGTTCAATATGGCTAAATGGTTCAAATTTTTAATTAATCATCCAGTAATCAAACAACACAATCAGCAATCAATTAGTTGATTATCTTTTCAAATTCATAACTTTGATATATAGTCAAAAATCACATTTTTGGTGCCAAATCACAACAATAAGCCCTATCTAGCCTTGGGTTCTCACACCAGTCAATTGGAATCATATAGAAATACCACTTTCGAAGCACGAAAATAAATTCTGATGATGACGCGTCAATCATCAGAATCATGTGTGACGAAAAGGAATTCCGCTCGGTCCGAACCAGTCATTAAACCGACCCAGATCGTTCGAAACGCCCTATCGTTGAGAACAGGACAAAATAGAACGCATACAGAAGAACATTTCATTGTATATTACAACAATGCATCAGATTACAAGAATATACAGAGTACGAATAAATATTACACAGAAATATCAGAGATTTAAATTACATTTAAATACATTGCAGCGGAAAATAATACAATACACAACTAGAAGAGATATACGGATACAAAGCTTTCCGGATATCATTCCAGCTGTAAACCAGGATCCTGTGAATATAAATCTGCAAAACCAAAACTACTAGCTGCCCGTGTCAAAATAGGGGCACCCAGAGTTTAGGTTAAAACAATAAACTCCAGGTCAGTCATGGGACTGGTGTGAGAACTAAAACAGTTAATCTTTATTTTTAAAGTTTGGTAAATCAAGGGACCACGCCGTATAACACGGAACGGGTTTCCTTCCAAGAATACCAGTGCATAAAACAAACAGCGCAATGCTAAATAAAGAAAAATGAAGCTGTTATAAGACCCAGGTCCTATCACACAATGCAACGCAAGCCGGGGGATAGGGTTTTCCCTTATAACAGCCAAAGAATGCTTGATACGTTTAAAACAAATCATTTGATACTATTATAAGTGCATAGTGTATAAAACAACTTCAAATCATAAGTATCAATCATAGGCGACATGAGCGTCCCATGCCACTATGTCGCCATGTATAGGTTTACAAATAAAACCGCAAATGTCACGTATTTGGAAATTGGATTTCCATCTATGAACCGAGGCAAAAGATAGTCCTCAACCGGTTCGAGACGCTCTAGCCCGCCCCTCAGGACCCAGACTCAGGTGGGCCCTTGGATCGTCAGGGTCGGTCCACCGATGTGGATTAAAATGCCTGAACATGCGTTTCCCCGCCCTTTGGGGCGTAAATGAGCCAACGAATGGCTCCATCGGACCCGGATCGTCCGATCTAACCGAGGCGCCTCGCAACAGCAACAACCACACAGGTGAAAAGTATATAAATGTCAGGGTTGGTAGGTCACTGACACCACCCTAGCTAGAAAGAAACGCATGCCCTCCCTGATGTCCTCTCCCGTTTCTGGTTCACAACCGGGGTGTGAGGCTCGCGAATTCACGTTACACAAAGCTGTGCCACACAGGCTGTGCTTTGATCATCACCACAAGACTTTGCTTTTCAACAGAAGCCTCGATCAATTGCCACTTAGGCATGCCACACAGGCAATTCACTCCATGCGTTTGATATCCATCAATATATAACCCCTGAGCTCGTACGTCTCAGAGAAGGGCGTTAAGCAAGAGAATAAATTCTCCGCCGCCAAACAGATATATATTTAATAGAAATCAATCACACGGACTAAAATCCAATGTCAGACACACAGTCCATTTACAAGTCCGTTCTGGGTCTGAACGAAACCGGAGGCACCTAGTACCCCGCATATCCATCGATCTCCAAGTACGTCTGGACGATCACTAACTGTTTCCATCTTCTTGGGTGTACAGCCCAATCAAGATCATCAGTAATTACCCAAACGATGTGAAGACTTCTGGTCTTCGACCACCGTCTTCATCTTCGACACCACGTCGAATCAGTTATTCAGAATGGGATAAACCCGGTCTTTCTGAATAACTCGCGTATATATTATAAAAGTGTTACACAAACACAACATACGCCTCATTCCAATTCAGAATATTCTTTTATTCAAATATTCCTATACTTTGGGAAAAGTTCCCATTAATTTTATCCAAGATAAATTCTTTAAATTTATTCTTTAATCTCCTTTGAATATCAATTCAAACTAGTCGGGATTAGCGAACCACACCGAAGTAATCATTTATTTTATTTCCCAATCCCAACCTATTCATCCCATGAAGTAAAACTGGTAATACTTCATATCTAACACCACAGTGTTATCGGTAAATTCAATTACCATTTCACGTTCAAATCTAATTAAAGATTTAACCATCGCCTGGAGCAAAACTGGTGATACTCCATTTTCGATCATTTCAATCTAATTAAAGATTCATTAAAACTCCACTTAGTTTTAATCTTTAACTGGGTTAAAGAATCAGTGTCATTTAAAAAAACACGGTTCACGATAAACCCAAAATCACATTCCATTAATTATCGGGTTAAAGAACAAGTGTTATTTAAAACATTGTTCACGATAAACCCAAAAATCAATACCAATTCAATTCCAATTAAATATCATTTAATTGATACACTTCATTAAATCTAAATAAAAAGATTTAATCATTTCTCAACTGGGTTCAAGAACAGTGTTAGTGAAGACACCATTCACCACAAACCCAAATCACATTCGATATTCAATACAAGGCTCTGAATAGAAAATATATCGGCTTATATTCAATATCGAATTCTACGACTAACAAATGCCGTATTGGAAATAACGATATAGATATATATCTTCAAATTTCCATAACAACATCTGTATAATCACGAATTCCAACATCGAAATATTCCGAAGACAATTTTGATTCAAATCCACTCCAATGCAATCATTGGATATTCTGGTTATTTTTAAAACCCTTTTTAAATTCAATTTATTTATTTAAAAATAAATAGAATTATAATTCTAGTTCAAAACCAGTTCATTTCGATAAAAATCTATTTTTATCTTTTCAAACATGAAGTTTTTCATCCCAAATCTTCACAAATCATTTCTTATGATTTTACACAAATTATTACTATTTTTAATAATTTTATCAAGGCCCGTACAGTCGATTTCCATCAATGGCCATCGAACTGCACTTACAGCGACCTTTTTCAAATTTGATTTGGACATAATTCCAAATCCAACCGTTAGATTTCTAATTTCTAATATTCCTTAGAAAGCTCTTTTCGATACGAACCCAACGGTTCCGGTTTTAGGAGAATCCGACGGTCGGATCTCCCGCAATGTCCGTTTGAAATAAATGGTCGAAATTGACGAACTGCCGCGGCGCGGCGCGTTCTATTCAGGCCATTATATTATATATATAATATATATAATATATACTTCGTCGATTTCTATTTAAAACGAATTATATAAATAGTTTTAAAGTCGTTTCAAAAGCAATTTCAACTTTCTTTTCAATTCAAATCAAAATTGAATTCTTCTTTATAAATTCGTTTTAAAATTCCTTTCTATTCCATTCAAATTTCAATTCAATTTGAATTCATTTCAATTCACTTTCAATTCAATTCGAATTCGTTTTCAATTCAATTCATTTCGAAATCGTTTTCAATTCAATTCATTTCGAAATCGTTTTCAATTCAATTCATTTCGAAATCGTTTTCAATTCAATTCATTTCGAAATCGTTTTCAATTCAATTCATTTCGAAATAGTTTTCAATTCAATTCATTTCGAAATAGTTTTCAATTCAATTCATTTCGAAATAGTTTTCAATTCAATTCATTTCGAAATAGTTTTCAATTCAATTCATTTCGAAATAGTTCGAATTTCAAATCTATTCAATTTCAAATCTATTCAATTTCAATTCCAATTCGAATTCATTTACAATCAATTCTTTTCAAAATATCAGATTTTGAAATTACTTTCGATATTCATTATAAAATGAATAAAATCGATATAAATATCGTTCACGTCAAAATGGCGTCAATCTAATCAACACGGCTTCATATATTGATATTTTCAAATATTCCATTTCGAATATTTCTATTTCAAATATTTCTATTTTAAAACTGGAATGAGGCCCAATCAATTTCCATATAATGTTAATTATATGGATTTTCATACATTACACCCATATAATAGCATTGCAAAATAATCAACAATCAACCAAAGTGCACTACACTGTATAAGCATCAAATATAGATATCTAACGCTTATAACAGCCTGTCAATCCATCGATCGACATATTTAATCAATCAGGATGAGTGAACTTCAAATTTCATCCCAACACCCGTGTGGGGTTTCAAACAAACAAACACAGATTTTATTTGTGCAGTTGGGCGATGTGTAAAATTTATCGACCCAATTAACGTCCTTCAAATAGGTGTACATAAACAAACCGTCTGGTTTGTAAATGAATATTGATTTATTCACATTCACGTTAAAAATTATATTTTTAACGATAAAACATTTTATTTTAACTTATGAATTTCTATTCAGTTCATTCTATAGATAAAATGATATTTTTATTTTTCTAAATTATTTTAGAAAATTTCGGCGGCATAACGGCACGATACTAGAAACGGGATAAGGCCTAGCCTTATCCCCGGTCTAGTGAAGGCCCACGCCATTCACACATCAATCAAGTTCACCAAACAACCAAATTCAAATCAAATCATCTTACTAATTTATGCAACCAAACAAACAAGTCCATGGTCTGTGGACGATTGTGTCGGGTGCTACTAAGCACCGTCTGCATCCTAGTGTATATATATAACTAGAAAAGAAATTGAAAGGTGAGAAATTCTCACCAATAGCTATCCTAGCTCCACGGCTCTTCATTTGCAGAAGTCTTCGTCGTTTCGCCTTTTTGTCACCTTCGTTGCCCGCTTTCACTACCTATGTAAAAATCGAATTTTTACTTCGCTATTCAATATATAAAAATCATATTTTCATTTCGAAGTTCAACATATAAAAATCCTATTTTCTTTTCGCTAATGTATATATAAAAAAACGTATTTTTGTAACACTTTTCATATATATAAAAATTATATTTTTACAGAACTCTTCTTTTTATTTTTAAATAATAAAAATCTCGTCTTTCTTTTGATAAAAATATCGTCTTTCCTTTGATAAAAATATCGTCTTTTCTATTTTAAAAATCTATGTTTTTCTATTCATAAAAACCATTCTTTTTCTTTGTAAAATTATTTCTTTTCCTTTGTAAAAATATAAATTTTCTTATAACAAAATAGGATTTTTTCTATAACAAAATATGATCTTTCTAAATAAAAATCAAATCTTTACTCGTTTGAAAATCACCACTTTCAAATGTTAAAAATCTAAGCTTTTTAATTGTTAAAAATAATGTCTTTGTTTTTATTAAAACCCCTTCTTTTTCATTAAAATAAATAAATCATACTCTCTTCATTTAAAAACTGAAATTAAACAAGGTTTTAATCTCTATACTAACTACACAAAAGAAAAGAAAATAAATGAATAATAATTAAATGAAGAAAATAGACTTACAGCATTGTTTTTTTTTTCTAAGAGGGTGGGGGTTCGCGTTCATCAGCAGGGCGGAGGAGCTCGGGGTTTCTTCCATCGCAGAGGGCAGGAGGTTGTCGCGTCGGGGTGCTGGAGCAGGGGGGAACAGGTTCGCCGGAGACTGCTGGTGGGTGGCGGGCGTCGTCGGAGTGTGGCAGCGAAGGGTTTGGGCGTCAGCAGTTGATTTGGGATGCTAGGGTTCGGAACTGGGTGGGGGTGGCGCTGACGAGGTTGGGGCGGAGACGAGGTCGGTTTTGGGGGTGGCGCCTGTGCGTTGGAGCATCGCCAGGCAGAGGCGACGAGGATCGACCTCGTTCGATTCTTTTTTTTTTTTTTTTTCGACTGAAATGAAAATTAGGGGGGGCAGAGATAAAGGAAAGGGGATTTTTTTATTTTATTTTATTTTATTATTATTTAATTCAACCTAAAGTTGACTTTTTCATACGACCTCGAAACGAGGCCCACCGCCTGTCGTCCATAGCGTATTACCCCTATTCTGAACACAATGGGATATATATCGTAGGTTGACTCGATCATTTGAATCAGTTTCCGTTGAATTTACATTAAAATCGCTATATTGAATTTTAAACGTACATTTCAAATTACCGGGGTCACATACTAACTCGAAAAATTCCAGAAAAATATTTTCTAGCTTCGTATTGACGATACGGTCCTAACAAAACTAGTTTCGTTGAATTCTGAGACCGTTGGGAAAATGGCCATTTTCCAGTCGATTAAAATCAACTAAAACTGGTCAAACACGTTTTCTTTTGCCACGCCCACATATTGATTTGAAAAATTATGAAATTTGAAACCTAGCAATAATATGACATCACGGACCCAACAAAACTGGTTTCGTCGAAATCCGAGGTCGTTTGCAAAATGTCCATTTTTAAGGGCCTGAATTCCATAGCGACTATTCAGAATTTTCAACTGGACATATCTTTTGACCCCCGCTATGAAAATTTGATTATTCGGATTCGTTGGAAAGATATTATCAATTAGATCCCATTATTTTTGGTTTCACTAAAATCCGGATTGTTTTGCACCCGGTACATTCAATTGAAGTTTGAAATCGAATTATCGAACTACCGCGCCATTTTCAATTCTATTTATAATTATATATAAATATTTATATTCTAACGACGGCGTATATAATATATACGTTCGAATTATATTCAAAATAAATTTCTCGTCGTTTTTATTTAAAATAATTCATTTTAAATAATCAAAATTCGCTAAAATTGCCAAAATAAAAATTTTAAACTGGCCCAGATTTTCGGGTTGTTACAATCTCCCCCACTTAAAACTTTTCGTCCCCGAAAAGGAACAAAGTCGAAAGTGGTTTGATTAATCAACTCTACGCTCGATCTGGCTTCCATTCTCCAACTCTTTAGTTTCTGAGAATTTTCAAAATTTCAAAAATTTGGCTAACACCCTAAATTTTCGAAAAATTTCGCCATAACCTCCCCTGCACCGGGAGCATCGGGGAATTTCAAATAGCTTCCCCGGTCCTTCAGATCTCAAAAAGAAAAAGAAAAAGCCAAGCGGCTAGCCAATAGGCTCATAAAATCATCATCACCCAAACAAAACAGTAAATTATGTAGTAAACATGTACCTATTTGTCGGGCAAACAAATTTTATTCTCTGCTCTAGCCTCCTTGCTATGACCTGTTCAATGATATAAATGTATATGCAAGCAGATGCGACCAATTATCAATACAGTTCAATATTTGGTTCAATTAGGCTAAATGGTTCAAAATTATCAAACAAATAAACAAACAACCCAAACATCAATCAATTAGTGAATTATCATTTGAAATTCATAACTTTGATATATAGTCAAAAATCTCATTTTTGATGCCAAATCACAACAATAAGCCCTATCTAATTTTGGTTCTCACACCAATCAATAGGAAATATATAGAAAGTCCACTTTCGTCACTCGAACATAAATTCGGATGATGATCGATCAATCATCAGAATCACCCCCGGGCGACTAGAGTGTAATTCTATATCTATCCAGTATATTAAAAATTCGAATACACGCAGATCAGACGTATACGCAAAATCTGTATATACTGGATTGTCCACATCAATATAAATAGATAATCAAATACGAATAATTGATTTTAAATTTTCAAAACAAAATTGTTTTCATTTTACAAATATACTCTTCACACTCGTTCTAGGATACTACTGATCCTATCTCTAACGAGTCATTCCCATTGGATATTACTAGCCCAATATCTGATGAATTCTTTCGTACAGTTCTAATGTGTCTTGTTCTCTGAGCTTTGTAAACCAAAGCTCTGATACCAACTGTGACGAAAAGGAATTCCGCTCGGTCCGAACCAGTCGTTAAACCGACCCAGATCGTTCGAAACGCCCTATCGTTGAGAACAGGACAAAATAGAACGCATACAGAAGAACATTTCATTGTATATTACAACAATGCATCAGATTACAAGAATATACAGAGTACGAATAAATATTACACAGAAATATCAGAGATTTAAATTACATTTAAATACATCGCAGCGGAAAATAATACAATACACAACTAGAAGAGATATACGGATACAAAGCTTTCCGGATATCATTCCAGCTGTAAACCAGGATCTTGTGAATATAAATCTGCAAAACCAAAACTACTAGCTGCCCGTGTCAAAATAGGGGCACCCAGAGTTTAGGTT
This sequence comes from Allium sativum, assembly GCA_030737875.1. Classification (NCBI taxonomy): domain Eukaryota; kingdom Viridiplantae; phylum Streptophyta; class Magnoliopsida; order Asparagales; family Amaryllidaceae; genus Allium; species Allium sativum. Next base: position 806,707,713 of record CM060922.1, on the reverse strand, counting down.
AAAACAATAAACTCCAGGTCAGTCATGGGACTGGTGTGAGAACTAAAACAGTTAATCTTTATTTTTAAAGTTTGGTAAATCAAGGGACCACGCCGTATAACACGGAACGGGTTTCCTCCCAAGAATACCAGTGCATAAAACAAACAGCGCAATGCTAAATAAAGAAAAATGAAGCTGTTATAAGACCAAGGTCCTATCACACAATGCAACGCAAGCCGGGGGATAGGGTTTTCCCTTATAACAGCCAAAGAATGCTTGATACGTTTAAAACAAATCATTTGATACTATTATAAGTGCATAGTGTATAAAACAACTTCAAATCATAAGTATCAATCATAGGCGACATGAGTGTCCCATGCCACTATGTCGCCATGTATAGGTTTACAAATAAAACCGCAAATGTCACGTATTTGGAAATTGGATTTCCATCTATGAACCGAGGCAAAAGATAGTCCTCAACCGATTCGAGACGCTCTAGCCCGCCCCTCAGGACCCAGACTCAGGTGGGCCCTTGGATCGTCAGGGCCGGTCCACCGATGTGGATTAAAATGCCTGAACATGCGTTTCCCCACCCTTTGGGGCGTAAATGAGCCAACGAATGGCTCCACGGACCCGGATCGTCCGATCTAACCGAGGCGCCTTGCAACAGCAACAACCACACAGGTGAAAAGTATATAAATGTCAGGGCTGGTAGGTCACTGACACCACCCTAGCTAGAAAGAAACGCATGCCCTCCCTGATGTCCTCTCCCGTTTCTGGTTCACAACCGGGGTGTGAGGCTCGCGAATTCACGTTACACAAAGCTGTGCCACACAGGCTGTGCTTTGATCATCACCACAAGACTTTGCTTTTCAACAGAAGCCTCGATCAATTGCCACTTAGGCATGCCACACAGGCAATTCACTCCATGCGTTTGATATCCATCAATATATAACCCCTGAGCTCGTACGTCTCAGAGAAGGGCGTTAAGCAAGAGAATAAATTCTCCGCCGCCAAACAGATATATATTTAATAGAAATCAATCACACGGACTAAAATCCAATGTCAGACACACAGTCCATTTACAAGTCCGTTCTGGGTCTGAACGAAACCGGAGGCACCTAGTACCCCGCATATCCATCGATCTCCAAGTACGTCTGGACGATCACTAACTGTTTCCATCTTCTTGGGTGTACAGCCCAATCAAGATCATCAGTAATTACCCAAACGACGTGAAGACTTCTGGTCTTCGACCACCGTCTTCATCTTCGACACCACGTCGAATCAGTTATTCAGAATGGGATAAACCCGGTCTTTCTGAATAACTCGCGTATATATTATAAAAGTGTTACACAAACACAACATACGCCTCATTCCAATTCAGAATATTCTTTTATTCAAATATTCCTATACTTTGGGAAAAGTTCCCATTAATTTTATCCAAGATAAATTCTTTAAATTTATTCTTTAATCTCCTTTGAATATCAATTCAAACTAGTCGGGATTAGCGAACCACACCGAAGTAATCATTTATTTTATTTCCCAATCCCAACCTATTCATCCCATGAAGTAAAACTGGTAATACTTCATATCTAACACCACAGTGTTATCGGTAAATTCAATTACCATTTCACGTTCAAATCTAATTAAAGATTTAACCATCGCCTGGAGCAAAACTGGTGATACTCCATTTTCGATCATTTCAATCTAATTAAAGATTCATTAAAACTCCACTTAGTTTTAATCTTTAACTGGGTTAAAGAATCAGTGTCATTTAAAAAAACACGGTTCACGATAAACCCAAAATCACATTCCATTAATTATCGGGTTAAAGAACAAGTGTTATTTAAAACATTGTTCACGATAAACCCAAAAATCAATACCAATTCAATTCCAATTAAATATCATTTAATTGATACACTTCATTAAATCTAAATAAAAAGATTTAATCATTTCTCAACTGGGTTCAAGAACAGTGTTAGTGAAGACACCATTCACCACAAACCCAAATCACATTCGATATTCAATACAAGGCTCTGAATAGAAAATATATCGGCTTATATTCAATATCGAATTCTACGACTAACAAATGCCGTATTGGAAATAACGATATAGATATATATCTTCAAATTTCCATAACAACATCTGTATAATCACGAATTCCAACATCGAAATATTCCGAAGACAATTTTGATTCAAATCCACTCCAATGCAATCATTGGATATTCTGGTTATTTTTAAAACCCTTTTTAAATTCAATTTATTTATTTAAAAATAAATAGAATTATAATTCTAGTTCAAAACCAGTTCATTTCGATAAAAATCTATTTTTATCTTTTCAAACATGAAGTTTTTCATCCCAAATCTTCACAAATCATTTCTTATGATTTTACACAAATTATTACTATTTTTAATAATTTTATCAAGGCCCGTACAGTCGATTTCCATCAATGGCCATCGAACTGCACTTACAGCGACCTTTTTCAAATTTGATTTGGACATAATTCCAAATCCAACCGTTAGATTTCTAATTTCTAATATTCCTTAGAAAGCTCTTTTCGATACGAACCCAACGGTTCCGGTTTTAGGAGAATCCGACGGTCGGATCTCCCGCAATGTCCGTTTGAAATAAATGGTCGAAATTGACGAACTGCCGCGGCGCGGCGCGTTCTATTCAGGCCATTATATTATATATATAATATATATAATATATACTTCGTCGATTTCTATTTAAAACGAATTATATAAATAGTTTTAAAGTCGTTTCAAAAGCAATTTCAACTTTCTTTTCAATTCAAATCAAAATTGAATTCTTCTTTATAAATTCGTTTTAAAATTCCTTTCTATTCCATTCAAATTTCAATTCAATTTGAATTCATTTCAATTCACTTTCAATTCAATTCGAATTCGTTTTCAATTCAATTCATTTCGAAATCGTTTTCAATTCAATTCATTTCGAAATCGTTTTCAATTCAATTCATTTCGAAATCGTTTTCAATTCAATTCATTTCGAAATCGTTTTCAATTCAATTCATTTCGAAATAGTTTTCAATTCAATTCATTTCGAAATAGTTTTCAATTCAATTCATTTCGAAATAGTTTTCAATTCAATTCATTTCGAAATAGTTTTCAATTCAATTCATTTCGAAATAGTTCGAATTTCAAATCTATTCAATTTCAAATCTATTCAATTTCAATTCCAATTCGAATTCATTTACAATCAATTCTTTTCAAAATATCAGATTTTGAAATTACTTTCGATATTCATTATAAAATGAATAAAATCGATATAAATATCGTTCACGTCAAAATGGCGTCAATCTAATCAACACGGCTTCATATATTGATATTTTCAAATATTCCATTTCGAATATTTCTATTTCAAATATTTCTATTTTAAAACTGGAATGAGGCCCAATCAATTTCCATATAATGTTAATTATATGGATTTTCATACATTACACCCATATAATAGCATTGCAAAATAATCAACAATCAACCAAAGTGCACTACACTGTATAAGCATCAAATATAGATATCTAACGCTTATAACAGCCTGTCAATCCATCGATCGACATATTTAATCAATCAGGATGAGTGAACTTCAAATTTCATCCCAACACCCGTGTGGGGTTTCAAACAAACAAACACAGATTTTATTTGTGCAGTTGGGCGATGTGTAAAATTTATCGACCCAATTAACGTCCTTCAAATAGGTGTACATAAACAAACCGTCTGGTTTGTAAATGAATATTGATTTATTCACATTCACGTTAAAAATTATATTTTTAACGATAAAACATTTTATTTTAACTTATGAATTTCTATTCAGTTCATTCTATAGATAAAATGATATTTTTATTTTTCTAAATTATTTTAGAAAATTTCGGCGGCATAACGGCACGATACTAGAAACGGGATAAGGCCTAGCCTTATCCCCGGTCTAGTGAAGGCCCACGCCATTCACACATCAATCAAATTCACCAAACAACCAAATTCAAATCAAATCATCTTACTAATTTATGCAACCAAACAAACAAGTCCATGGTCTGTGGACGATTGTGTCGGGTGCTACTAAGCACCGTCTGCATCCTAGTGTATATATATAACTAGAAAAGAAATTGAAAGGTGAGAAATTCTCACCAATAGCTATCCTAGCTCCACGGCTCTTCATTTGCAGAAGTCTTCGTCGTTTCGCCTTTTTGTCACCTTCGTTGCCCGCTTTCACTACCTATGTAAAAATCGAATTTTTACTTCGCTATTCAATATATAAAAATCATATTTTCATTTCGAAGTTCAACATATAAAAATCCTATTTTCTTTTCGCTAATGTATATATAAAAAAACGTATTTTTGTAACACTTTTCATATATATAAAAATTATATTTTTACAGAACTCTTCTTTTTATTTTTAAATAATAAAAATCTCGTCTTTCTTTTGATAAAATATCGTCTTTCCTTTGATAAAAATATCGTCTTTTCTATTTTAAAAATCTATGTTTTTCTATTCATAAAAACCATTCTTTTTCTTTGTAAAATTATTTCTTTTCCTTTGTAAAAATATAAATTTTCTTATAACAAAATAGGATTTTTTCTATAACAAAATATGATCTTTCTAAATAAAAATCAAATCTTTACTCGTTTGAAAATCACCACTTTCAAATGTTAAAAATCTAAGCTTTTTAATTGTTAAAAATCATGTCTTTGTTTTTATTAAAACCCCTTCTTTTTCATTAAAATAAATAAATCATACTCTCTTCATTTAAAAACTGAAATTAAACAAGGTTTTAATCTCTATACTAACTACACAAAAGAAAAGAAAATAAATGAATAATAATTAAATGAAGAAAATAGACTTACAGCATTGTTTTTTTTTTCTAAGAGGGTGGGGGTTCGCGTTCATCAGCAGGGCGGAGGAGCTCGGGGTTTCTTCCATCGCAGAGGGCAGGAGGTTGTCGCGTCGGGGTGCTGGAGCAGGGGGGGAACTGGTTCGCCGGAGACTGCTGGTGGGTGGCGGGCGTCGTCGGAGTGTGGCAGCGAAGGGTTTGGGCGTCAGCAGTTGATTTGGGGTGCTAGGGTTCGGAACTGGGTGGGGGTGGCGCTGACGAGGTTGGGGGGAGACGAGGTCGGTTTTGGGGGTGGCGCCTGTGCGTTGGAGCATCGCCAGGCAGAGGCGACGAGGATCGACCTCGTTCGATTCTTTTTTTTTTTCGACTGAAATGAAAATTAGGGGGGGGGGCGCAGAGATAAAGGAAAGGGGATTTTTTTTAATTTTATTATTATTTAATTCAACCTAAAGTTGACTTTTTCATACGACCTCGAAACGAGGCCCACCGCCTATCGTCCATAGCGTATTACCCCTATTCTGAACACAATGGGATATATATCGTAGGTTGACTCGATCATTTGAATTTGTTTCCGTTGAACTTACACTAAAATCGCTATATTGAATTTTAAACGTACATTTCAAATTACCGGGGTCACATACTAACTCGAAAAATTCCAGAAAAATATTTTCTAGCTTCGTATTGACGATACGGTCCTAACAAAACTAGTTTCGTTGAATTCTGAGACCGTTGGGAAAATGGCCATTTTCCAGTCGATTAAAATCAACTGAAACTGGTCAAACACGTTTTCTTTTGCCACGCCCACATATTGATTTGAAAAATTATGAAATTTGAAACCTAGCAATAATATGACATCACGGACCCAACAAAACTGGTTTCGTCGAAATCCGAGGTCGTTTGCAAAATGTCCTTTTTTAAGGGCCTGAATTCCATAGCGACTATTCAGAATTTTCAACTGGACATATCTTTTGACCCCCGCTATGAAAATTTGATTATTCGGATTCGTTGGAAAGATATTATCAATTAGATCCCATTATTTTTGGTTTCACTAAAATCCGGATTGTTTTGCACCCGGTACATTCAATTGAAGTTTGAAATCGAATTATCGAACTACCGCGCCATTTTCAATTCTATTTATAATTATATATAAATATTTGTATTCTAACGACGGCGTATATAATATATACGTTCTAATTATATTCAAAATAAATTTCTCGTCGTTTTTATTTAAAATAATTCATTTTAAATAATCAAAATTCGCTAAAATTGCCAAAATAAAAATTTTAAACTGGCCCAGATTTTCGGGTTGTTACATCATGCCCAAACGACTAGAGTGTGATTCTATATCTATCCAGTATATTAAAACTTCGAATACACGTGGATCATACGTATACGCAAAATCTTTATATACTGGATTGTCCAAATTCAATATAAAATAAATAATCAAATACGAATAATTGATTTAAATGTTCAAAACTAAAATTGTTTTCATTTTAAAAATATACTCTTCACACTCGTTCTAGGATACTACTGATCCCATCTCTATAGAGTCATTCTTATTGGATATTACTAATCCAATCTCTGATGAATTCTTTCGTATGGTTCTAATGTGTCTTGTTCTCCGAGCTCTGTAAACCAAAGCTCTGATACTAACTGTGAAGATAAGGAATTTCGCTCGATCCGAATCGATCGCTAAACCGACCAAGACCGTTCGAAACACCTGATTGTTTTGAGAACACGACAAATCAGAACGCAAACAGAAGAACATTTCATTGCTTATTACAATAATTTCATCAGAATACAAGAATAGACAGAGTATGAATAAATATTACACATCATAAATTATCAGAGATTTAAATACATTACTGTAGCGGAAAATAATACAAAACACAACAGGAAATAATACACGGATACAGAGCTTTCCGAATATCGCTTTAGCTGTAAATCAGGATCCTGTGAATATAAATCTACAAAACTAAAACTACTAGCTGCCCGTACAAAATAAGGGCACCCAGAGTTTAGGTTAAAACAATAAACTCCAGGTCAGTCATGTGACTGGTGTGAGAACTAAAACAGTTATTAATCTTTATTTTAAAGTTAGGTAAATCAAGGGACCATGCCGTATAACACGGAACGGGTTTCCTCCCAAGAATACCAGTGCATAAAACAACAGCGCAATGCTAAATAAAGAACAATGAAGCTATTATAAGACGCAGGTCCCATCACACAATGCAACACAAGCCGGAGGATAGGGTTTTACCTTATAATAGCCAAAGAATGCTTGATACGCTAAATTTCATCTTTTATTATTACTATAAGTGTATAGTGTCAAAACAATTTCAATCATAAGTATTAATCATAGATGGCATGGGTACCATATATCATGTCGCCAATATAGATTTACAGTTAAAACTGCACGATGTCGTATTTGGAAATTGGATTTCCACCTGTGAACCGAGGCAAAAGATAATCCTCACCGATTTGAGACTATCTAGCCCGAGTCTTAGGCAAGTACTCAGTCAAGCCTTTGGATCGTCAGGGTCGGTCCACCGATGTGGATTAAAATGCTTGAACACTGCGTTTCCCCGCCCTTTGGGGCGTAAATGAGCCAAATGACTCCATCGGCTCCACATAGTCACCGATATATCCGAGGCGCCTCGCAACCCAACAACCACATAAGTCAAACTCGTCAGGGCGTGTCAAACCACTGACGCCACTTCTAGCTAGAAGGAAACGCATGCCCTCCCTGAGGTCCTCTCCTGTTTCTGGTTCACACTAGGGTGTGAGACTCGCGAATCAACGCTACACAATGCTTCGCCACAAAGGCCGTGCTTTGATCATCAACCACAAGACTCTGCTTTTCAACAGAAGCCTTGATCATTTGCATCTTAGCATGCCACACAGGCAAACCACTCCATGCAACCGATATCCATCAATCACGCAGAATGATATCCAATGTCAGACATACAGTCCATTTACAAGTCAGTTCTGGGTCTGAACGAAACCGGAGGCACCTTGTACCTCGCATATCCATCGATCTCCAAGTACGTCTGGACGATCACCAACTGATTCCCTCCTCTTGGTTGTACATCCCAATCAAGATCATCAGTAATTATCCAAACGATGTTGAAGACCTCCGGTCTTTAACCACCGTCTTCATCCTCGACACATCATCGAATCAGTTATTCAGAATGGGATAAACCCGGTATTTTTGAATAACTCGCGTATATAATAAACAAGTGTTACACAAACACAACATACGCCTCATTCCAATTCAGAATATTCTTTTATTCAAATATTCTTATACTTTGGGAAAGGTTCCCATTAATTTTATCAAAGATAAATTCTTTAAATTTATTCTTTAATCTTCTTTTGAATATCAATTGAAACCAAATTATGATTTATCCAAAGTAGTCGGGATTAACGAACCTTACCGAAGTGATCATTTGTTTTAAATTTCCCAATCCCGACTTATTCATCCCATGAAGTAAAAGTGGTAATACTTCATATCTAACACCACGGTGTTATCGGTAAATTCAATTACCATTTCACGTTCAAGTCTAATTAAAGATTTAACTATCGCTTGGAGCAAAACTGGTGATACTCTATTCTCGATCATTTCAATCTAATTAAAGATTCATTAAAACTCCACTTGGTTTTAATCTTCCCAAAAATCAATATTAATGATTGTTTAACTTGGGAAATCATATCCTGTCTTTAACTGGGTTAAAGAACCAATTTCATTTAAAACATGGTTCATGATAAACCCAAAATCACATTCTATTCCATCAGCCTTTAACCGTAAATTAGCAAGTGAACAATTCCCTAAGTAATAACCCCGAAGGCCGAAACCAACATCAGATCAATACCCAGGAAACCTTTCAACTTAACTAATCTTCAGTTAGTTTCTGATTTTCTTTACTTCGTTGGGTCTAAGAACAGTATTATTAAAGATACCGTTCACGACAACCCAAAATCACATTCCATCTATAATGGAATCTTCATGGAAAACAAATCGATATATATAATCGATATAAACTTCCATATCCAACTAATAATATAGATGGAATAACGGCAAAGCCTTTTAAATTCCAGATATATTAGTTGTCTTCCTCCACAGAAATTCACTTCGATTATTATCAAATCGAATTCCATTCCAATTTATTTTATTAAATTGGAAAACTTTACTTTGGAAAATTTCCTTTAAATCTTAACAAAAGATTTATAAATTCCAAATCACATTTCACCGTAAATCGGGTTAAAGAATGAATGTCGTTAAAACATAGTTCACGATAAACCCAATTCACATTCCATTAATTATCGGGTTAAATAACAAGTTTAGTTAAAACACCGTTCACGATAAACCCAAAAATCAATTCAAATTCAATTCCAATTAAATACCATTTAATTGGTATACTTCATTAGATCTAAATAAAAAGATTTAATCTTTTTCTCAACTGGGTTTAAGAACAGTGTTAATGAAGACACCATTCACGACAAACCCAAATCCCATTTGATATTAAATACAAGGCTCTGAATAGAAAATATATCGGCTTATATTCAATATCAAATTCTACGACCAACGAATATCGTATTGGGAATAACGATATAAATATATCTTTCAAATTTCCATAAAAATATCTGTATAATCACGAAATCCAACATCGAAATATACCAAAGACAATTTCGATTCAAATCCATTCCAATTCAATTATTGGAAATTCTGGTTACTTTTAAAACCCTTTCAAATCCAATTTATTTATTTCAAAAATAAATGGATTAGAATTCTAGTTCAAAACTAGTTCATTTCGATAAAAATCTATTTTTATCTTTTCAAATATGGAATTTTTCATCCCCATCCTTTCCAAATCATTTCTTATGATTTTGCACAAATTATTGCTATTTTTAATAATTTTATTAAGGCCCGTACAGTCGATTTCCATCAACGGCCATCGAACTGCACTTACAACGACCTTTTCCAAATTTGATTTGGACATAATCCCAAATCCAACAGTTAGATTTCAAATCTCTAATATTCGTTAGAAAGCTCTTTTCGATACGAACCCAACGGTTCCGGTTTTAGGAGAATCCGACGGTCGGATCTCCCGTAATGTCCATTCAAAGTCAATGGTCGAAATTCACGAACTGCCGCAGCGCGGCGCGTTCTATTCAAGCCATTATATATATAATATATATATATATATATTTCATTGATTTCCTTTTAAAACGTATTTTATAAATCGTTTTAAATTCGTTTTCAAAACGATTTCAACTTCATATTCAATTCGTAATCAAAATTGAATATTCCATATCATCGATATATAAATGAAAATATTTTCAAGGCATTAGATTTTGAAATCAATTCCTTTTTGATATTCATTATTAAAATGAATAAAATCGATATAAATATCGTTCACTTCAAAATGGCGTCAATCTAATCAACACGGCTATATATATTTCAATAACTTCGTTATTCTATTCAACAAATGAATATTTTCTTCAACACATGAATTTTCTTTTATTCAACACATGAATATATATTTTATTCAACACATGAATTTTCTTTTATTCAACACATGAATATTCTTTTTATTCAACACATGAATTTTCTTTATTTTCCAACTTGGAATGAGGCCCAATCAATTACCATACAATGTGATTGATATGGATTTCATACGCACACGTACACTACAACAATCAAACACAGTCAACCATCACCCAAAGTGCATTCTACACTGCATAAGCATCAAATATAATTATTTAACGCTTATAACAGCCTGTCAATCAATCGATCGACATACAGCTAATTATTGGGACTAGTGTATGGCCAATTTCATCCCAACACCCGTGTGGGGTTTCCAAACAATCAAACACAGGTTTTATTTGTGTAGTTGGGCGATGTATAAAATTTATCGTCCCAATCCATATCAGTCAAATGTGTGTTCATAAACAAATCGTCCGATTTGTTTATAACTATTTATTTTATATACACGTTAAAAAAAATTATATTTTTAACCATAAAATAATTTATTTCATTCCACTACACACAATCATTTTTCACAACACATCAATCAAACAAACAAGTCATCCATGGTCTGTGGACGACGGGTGTCGGGTGCTGCTAAGCACCGTCTACATCCTAGTATATATTTCAAACTAGAAATTAAAATAAAAGTGAGGAGTTCTCACCTCGGGTTTCAACTCCGCCATTCTTTGATTATCAATCCTTTATTTTATCCAGAATCCAGTATGTCTATTTTGTAAAGAACATACATGAGTTAAAAATCATATTTTTATATAATGAAAAATCTAATCTTTTCTATAAACAAAAGTCATATCGTTTTATATAAACAAAATCAAATCTTTCCGTTCTTCAAAAATCGAATCTTTATGTATTCAAATATCTCGTCTTTATGTTTTCAAAAATCATAGCTTTATATTTTTAAAAGTCAAATCTTTTCAATATAAAAATCATTTCTTTTTCTTTTTAAAGATCAAACCTTTTCTTTTTAAAGATCAAACATTTTTCTTTTTCTAGATCAAACCTTTTTCTATTACCATTCAACCATAAAAATCATATTTTTATGTGTTAAAAACTGAAAATAAATCGAAAGTGAATTCATATTAAAATCTGAAAATAAACCCATGTTGTTTACTTTCAGAAATCACATTTTTATTTACGAAATTAATTAAACTGCTTTATATAGAAAAAATCTGATTTTTTAATTTAATGTTATATATAAAAACTGAATTTCTTTACTATGTTATATATATATATATATATATATAACTGAATTTTCTTTAATGTTATATAAAAAAATCAATGCTATTACCTAAATGAAATAATTGGTGTAAATAAAATTAAAGAAAAACTGAACCTTTCTTCCTTTGCACCCGTTCAAAATGCTCTAGGAACCATGATCGTTGCTCATCACCACACGCAAGTCAAGAAGCCACTAGAGTTGGATCCGGAATGCTCTTGACCTCGGCGTTGGGCCGGGGGCGCGACACTCGATGTGGCGGCCAGGGTTTGCTGGGTGGAAAGGGGTTTCTTCGAATTGAACTAGGGGGGTGGCGGTTCTGCGCGAGCAGGCAGAGGAGGCTAGGGGGAGGGCGAAGGGTGGCGGCGACGCGTCTTGGGGGGGATGCGACGGCGGCGGTTACGTCTGGGTGATGGCGCGCTTCCCTTTTTTTCTTTTTCTTTTAATTTCGATTTTCTCGTTTGACTGTGTGGAGAAAGAGAAAGGGGGTTGGGAGATATTATATAATTATAATTATTTATTTAATTTAATACTCCAAAAGTTGACTTTTCACCCGAACCCCGATTCGAACCCAACGACTGTCGTCCATAGCTAATTACCCTCATTCCGAATACAATAGGACATGTTTCATAACCCACTTCGGCTGTTACGATCGGTTTTTATCAAATTTAAAATATAAATCATTATATATTCAATTCGAACGTACATTTTAATTTACCGGTGCCACATACGGACTCTAAAAATTCCAGAAAAGTTATTTCTAGCTTCGTATTGATGATACAGTCCTAACAAAACTAATTTCATCGAATTTGAAGACCGTTTGAAAAATGGCTATTTTCCAGTTGATTAAATTCAACTGAAATTGGTCAAATGCGTTTTAATGCATCACGCTCACATATTGATTCTAAAAATTATGAAAATTGGAATATTGCAATAATTTGACATTCCGGTTCCAACAAAAGTGGTTTCGTCAAAAATAGAGGTCGTTTGCAAAATGGCTATTTTTGCGGGCTTTATATATATTAAAATATATATAAATTCCACGTCTTTTCTGAATTTTAAACTAGACATATCTTTTTATTTATAAAGCGAAATTTCAGTTTCTTACATCCGTTAGAACGATATAGTTAAACAAATTCAGATATTTCTTATTTCGTCTGATTCCGGCTTAAAACGAATTCTGTATATTCATTTGAAAATTCAAATCGAATTTTCAAACTATCGCGCCATTTCCAATTCCTTTTATAATTAAAATAAAATATTTATATTCTAACGACGATTTAAATAAATATATACGTTCTAATTCTATTCAAAATAAATTTCTCGTCGTTATTTTTTTTAAATAATTCATTTTAAATATTCAAAATTCATCAGAATTGCCAAAATAAAAATTTTGAATTGGCTTAGATTTTCCGGGTTGTTATAATCATCTTCATTTAATGAAAACCAGCATACCTGTTATATTGGTACTTAGGAAATTTTATCTTTAATGCTAAGAAAAGCCTTAGATTTGGTAAGTACGCTAGTTTATTGGAAGAATAAACTTTCTAAATAGCAAAAAATATAGCAAAGGAAAAAACAGAAAACAAATTGGTTGACTGTAAAATAAAACACATATATTTATCAAAACAAAAGAAAGCCACTTTGATATAAAAAAATTCCTTCTAATATTACAGACATTCAAGGCTACGTTTTTCAATACATAGTGATATATTCTGTCATGACCATTAAGATGACTAAAAAAAGGGTGAAGTTGTCAACATAGAATTCTTGACAATTATACTTCGTGAAGGACGTTAAGCAATGATGAGGAATCCCCACCATGCAAAGATATTTCATCAACCATATGCATCCATCAACCATTGATTTTTGAAATGATAAAATCAAAATCTCCGTCCATGCAATCCATTACCGTCTGCTACTTGCATACATGAGTGCAAGTATTCACAATAGTGGAACACTTGTATGTAGGTATTCATGAAGCAGCGAACGTTGAAAATATTAATTCTTGCATACATGTGTGCAACTATTTTAAAATATTTTCACACATGTATGCAAATATTGCATGAAGGTTTCACGTTGAAAAATATGTCTGCATATTGTTGCACACACGTGTGCAAGTATTCTGAAATAACTACATGCATGTATGCAAATAAATATGAACTGATTTGCATGCATATGAATTTTTGTATACTTGTATGAAAGAATTATGTAATACATGCATGCCTGTACGCAAGAAAACCAACACAGATGCATGACTGAAATACTTGCACGGATGTATGCATGAAATTCAAAATACGTGCATACTAGTATGCAATTAACTGCAGTTTCATTGTTTTTCTATATTTTTGGCTTTGGACGTGTTTTTCGGTGGTTTTTTTATATGGAATTTTTTACGTTTACGTATTTTATTTAAATACGAGTTTTCATAAAAAAAATTAGTGAATTTCCGAAAAACAGGGACCTATTTTATAATAAATTTAGGACCGGATGTGAGCCTAATTTTAAAACTTAATAGTGACCTGTGCCAAATGGACCCTAACTAAAATTGGTTGCTATGAATAGAAGATGGTGTTACAAATAAAGCAGACGCATTCTTCCAATATTTGAATACATATCCAAATATTAAATCACTGATAGAATCATATATCTAAATGAATACCAATTATTCATGCTCATGAAAAATCAAATGGGCCGCATTCAAAAAATGATAAATATGTGCCAAAAGTAAGCACCGAAAGTAAGTACAATAAGAGTCCATGGACACCAACTGGGATTAATCAAATTGTGTTTAGCCTATTCAAGCGGCAAATTCAACAAATAGCGTATGCACCTGGTTGGGGGCAAAATTTCTATACTGGACTTTGCAGCGTATTATAATTTTGGTTTAATTACCTGTGGTTGCTGTATATTTCAATTGCCATAGAAAAAGTGGATATGGATCAAGAAGAATTGGTGCTATTAGAATTGAACATTCATATTCGTTATTTTCATACATACAAAACTATTTTAATATTTTATGTATTACCTCAAGGTACAAAGTGGTTAAATCCTAGAAATGCAATATAATTAAATGAATGTGCATTAACTAAGCAGTTTCTTTCTCCTTTTAACAAAAGGTTCTCGGGGTTTAACTGACTGCATCTTGATCCATTGATCAATAGCGACAAGGTTAGGTTTCATAGGCAAGTGGGGAGAACTCAGCTTTACTATGTTTTTGAGCTTTCATTATTTGGTGATTTGAGTGGATATTATAAGCTTAATTAAAACTACTTGTTATTCTATACAATGTCAACTCGGTAGTGAATTTTCTATATAACTGATGTTGTTTTTATCCCTAGATATCGTTATATGTAAACAACACAAACTGTTTAAATAAAATCCCTTGTTATCTTCTTCATTCTTGATTACTAGGAATAAGGCTTTCATGGTGGTTGTATTACATTATAGGTAGAGCTGTATTTACTATGTTGATATTGTATTCATATAATCGACAATCTTTGTAATCACTACAAGTATATTGCACAAAGATTTTAAAGTGATATCCAGGAAAAGTTTGTGCCAGATAAATAGATTATATTTCAACTTTCCTTGTGATATTATAAATGCAACATAAACACTGTATAATTTTTATATTTTGTATATTAGTTCATTGGCAACTTGACACTCAGATTTCCTGGCTATCCACCTTTAAATAAAAGCGAACAAATCAACCATTGAGAAAATGAAAATAAAAATTAATGACAATACAAAATAAGGCTAAAAAAGACCAAAAAACTTGTGACAACCCGTATTTTCAGAACCATTTTAAAATTTTGATTTAAGCTATTTTAACGAATATGCAAATATAAATCGGTTATTTTAGCTAAATAAAATTTGAGAATCATTTTAAAATTATTTTTTATACTTTATTTGACTTAAAACAAACTCGATAAAATTATTAAATTAATTTATAAGCTTTGTTTTTGGAAGATTTAAAAATTCGATTTTTAATTTCATCGCATAGCCATTAAAAAGTGAAATTTTGCTAGGAAGCTCAGAATTCGACGAAATATTTTTTTTGGATTCATAATGACAAATCATTGTTGAGTTCCAAAATGCGCGTCGAACGAAGTCAGGCCGTGCGAAGCAAAACCATTTGTTCAAAAACAGGTAGTCATTTTACAAAGGAACATTATTGATACGATCTCGGAATTCGATTCCACTTTTTTTTCTGTGTTCGTATCGTCAAATAATGGTTAACTCCAAAAGGGCATAATTTTTGAAGTTAGTGTTTGGGCGTACAAGAAGAAAAGGTAAGCTAAAATCGCATTTTTGAAGCTAATTTAAGCAATTTTACAAATGAACATTATTAAGACGACCTCGGAATTCGACGAATTTTTTTTATTAGATCCGTAATGTCGAATAATGGTAAAATTCCAAATTTTTGATTTTTAGAGTTAGTATGTGGCCGGACGTAATTTTTAAAGTGAAAAACAAACAAAATTTTGACTTTAAAAATTCGCTGTTTGTTCATACGGACTTAAAATTCGACGAAACTGGTTTCGTTGGATCCGTAATACCAAAGAGTAGCTGCATGCCAATTTTCATTGAAAACGGGATCCGTAGGTGACCACACGGATTTTTAAACGATGAAAATGAGTGATATTTGAGTATAATAAAATATAAAATCATTAAAAAAATAATTAGGCTCCACTATAAATTGTCTCAACCTCCCCAAACCTCATTTCATTTCTGAAAAACACAGTAACCGCTTTTCCACTTCTCTAACCTTAATTGCAAGCTTCTAAAATCAAAAACAATTCATACAAAAATCCATAAATCACAATACAAGTATATTTGCAATGCTTGAGTGATTCTCTTCGCGTCTATATGAGTTTGGAGAGTTGCGGCACAAGATTGGGACGTTGAAAATTTTCAACGCGAGGTTCAAATGGTTTAGGGTTCAAATTAGTGGAGAATCGAAGCAACAGTATGTGTTTTGGTTGTTAGATTTGAGTTTAGAGCATCAAAAGAAGGTTGTATTCGAAGTTTGAAGCGATTCGGAGACGAAAAGTGTCGGGAGGAAGTAGGGCAGCATGCGGTTTTGGATGAGCTGAAGCGTGTTGTGCTTTTGGAGAAGGAGGATCATGAGGAAGAGGATTAAAAGCATGTTAGGGTAATTAATTATTTTAAAACTTAAGTGTTAAAGACATATATATGTATGCATTCTTATAAAAAGCATAACTTTCTCATATGAAATTGGAATTCAGCGAAACAGGATCCGTTGGAACCCTATCGACGAGAGCTTCGCAACAAAACTGATTTGGAGCTCGTCTCAATTCTTGGCGGAGTGGAAACCATCGGTGAGATTTCTAAATTTAACATAAAATTGATTGTGATATTAAATTTTATATATACGTTATATAAAATACATATATGTGTTGTATAAAATTGGAATTGATTGATTATGGTTGCGAAAAATAAAATGATCATGTGTTGAATTATATTTATGTTTGAATAAAAATGTTTCAACAATAAAAATTACATTTTTATTGTATGTAGGAATCATTAAAAAGATTCATGTTTGAATAAAAATGTTTTAACAATAAAAATTACATTTTTATTGTATGTATGAATCACAAAAATATTCAATGTTCAAAATAAAATATTTTAACAATAAAAATAACATTTTTATTATATGTATGAATCGCAAAAATATTTAATGTTTGAAATAAAATATTTTAACAATAAAAATTACATTTTTATTGTATGTATGATTCACAAAAATATTCATGTTTGAAAGAAAATATTTTAACAATAAAAATTACATTTTTATTGTTTGTATAAACCAATAAAAGAATCATATATTAAAATATATGTTTCGTTAGAGAAAAATGTCATCTTTATCATGTTAATATAGAATAAAAGAATCATATATTAAAATATATGTTTCGTTAGGGAAAAATGTCATCTTTATCATGTTAGTTAAGAATAAAAGAATCATATATTAAAATATATGTTTTGTTAGAGAAAAATGTCATCTTTATCATGTTAATATAGAATAAAAGAATCATATATTAAAATATATGTTTCGTTAGAGGAAAATTTCATCTTTATCATGTTAGTTAAGAATAAAAGAATCATATATTAAAATATATGTTTTGTTAGAGAAAAATGTCATCTTTATCATGTTAGTTAAGAATAAAAGAATCATATATTAAAATATATGTTTCGTTAGAGAAAAATGTCATCTTTATCATGTTAATATAGAATAAAAGAATCATATGTTAATATATGTTTTGTTGTTAAAAAAATGTCATCTTTAACATGTTAATGAAGTAAGAAAAATAATCATTTGTCGAATTATGTTTTTGTTAGATAAAAATATTATTTTTAAGATGTTAATGAAGTAAATTAAATGGTCATATGTTGAAATGAATGTTTTTGTTCATTAAAAATATTCTTTTTAACATGTGTAGGAAGCGTACAAAATTTACATGTCTTGAAATGTATTTTTGTTCATTAAAATATTCTTTTTAACATGTGTGGGAAGCGTACAAAATTTACATGCCTTGAAATATATTTTTGTTCATTAAAAATATTCTTTTTAACATGTGTAGGAAGCGTACAAAATTTACATGTCATGAAATATATTTTTGTTCATTAAAAATATTCTTTTTAACATGTGTAGGATGCGTACAAAATTTACATGTCATGAAATATATTTTTGTTCATTAAAAATATTCTTTTTAACATGTGTATGAAGCATACAAAACTTACATGTGTTGAATTATATTTTTATTCATAAAAAATATAATCTTTAACATGTTAATGAAGTAAGAAAAATAATCATTTGTTGAATTATGTTTTTATTAGATAAAAATATTATCTTTAACAAGTTAATGAAGCGAATTAAATGGCCATTTATTGAATTGAATGTTTAGGTGTGTTAAAAATATAATTTTTAACATGAATAGGAAAGGTATAAAATTTACATGTCTTGAAGTAAATGTGTGTTCATTAAAATATAATTTTTAATACGAATATGAGGTGTACAAAATTCACATGTAATGAAATAAATGGTTTTGAAATCGTCGATCGTATTATATATATATATATGTATGTATATATATACATACATATAAATATAATTTAAAATTAAACGAATTGCACGCGGTAGTTCGCGTTTTGAAATCGTATCTTTAAACGATTATACCGAGAGATCCGACCGTCAGATTTTCCCAAAACGGGGACCGTTGGGTTCGCTTTGGAAAGATCTATCCAACGATATTAAATTTGTTAAGATCCAACGGTTAGATTTCGAGGAATGTTTAATTCAAATCTGAATAAAAACAGCGCCAGGGCCGCGTAATGACCTGAAACGTCGTTCGAATTAAATGGGATATTTTTATATGAATAAAAATAGCGATAAATCATTATAAAATATTATAAACGATATGGAATGAAAATAAACCAATTTCCCTTGGTCTATAAAGTAATATGGACGGTTATATTTTTTCGACATTAATCTATAGAATTGAATTAAATTTGACCAAAGAAATAAATGGTTTGAATTAAATATATTCAAGAATTATTTGAAAAGACTGAGTTAAATCTCATTTCAAATAATTATATGACGATTAAAAGCCAAAGATATTGAAGATGGTGGTTGAAGACCGGTGATCTTCACATTGAATGGATGACTACTGATGCCCTGGATTGGGTAGCTCCCAAGAAAGGGTTAAAGTGGTAGTTGTCCGGACGTACTTGTTGATTGTCCGGATATCCGAGAACATCTCTTCCGTATTAGACATATGGGATAAGGAATAAGGTGTCTCCGGTTTCGTTCAGAGCTAGAACGAACTTGTAAATGGATGTGTGTCTGACATTGGATTTTATTCTGTGTTGATTGATTTCTATTAAATATATATCTGTTTGGTGGCGGAGAATTTATTCTCTTGCTTAACACCCTTCTCTGAGAGGTACGAGCTTAGAGGTTATATATTGATAGACATCGGTTGCATGGCGTGGATTGTCAATGTGGCATGCTAAGATGAAAATGATTAAGGCTTTTGTTGAAAAGCAGAGCCTTGTGGTTGATGATCAAAGCACAACTCCAATTAGCATAGCATTGGGTATAACGCTAATTCGCGAGCCTCACACCCCGGTATAAGTCAGAAACAGGATAAGGGACCCAAGCAGTGCATGACGTTTCTTTCTAGCTAGAAGTGGTGTCATGGTATGGAGCCCAGACATTTTTACTTATGTGGATGATGGAATGAGGCGTCTCAGATATTGAGTCTCCAATGGCTCATAGATAGGTCCGATAGGACCGAGAAACGTATGTTCAGGAATAACTAATCCTCAAAATTAAGAGAGGACCGACCTTGGAGGATCAAGGGCTCGCTAGCGTCCGAGCCCTGAGTCATTCTGCTAGAGGTGACTCGAATTGGTAAGGAGACCATCCCTTGCCTTGACTCATGATGGAAACCCAATTTCCAATACGACATTATGGATTTGATTGTAACTATATATGGCGACATAATAGGATGGGGTACTATGCCATCTAGGATTGATACATTTATACTAAAAGTGTTTTAATTTGACTAGACACTAATAATAATATCAAATGATTGTTATTTTCTTCGTTTCAAGCATTTTTGGCCATTATAAGGTAAAACTTTATCCTCCGGTTTGCGTTGCATTGTATGATGGGACTTGAGTCTTATAATGGTTTCATTTTTCTAAAAAGCATTGCGTTGTTTAAAAGATTTACTTTATGTTATGCAATGGCAATCCAATGGAGTAAATCCGCGTTAGCAGCGTGGTCCTGTGATTAGCCTTATTATTAAATAAGTTAAGTAAGATTTCTTATACCGGTCCCATGACTGACTCGTAGTTCGTTTCACTTGCAAACTTGGGTGCCCCTATTTCCGCATGGGCAGTCGAGTGGCTTGTTTTGCAGATATTTATTTATTGAGCAGGATTCTGGATTGAAGCTTAAAGCTGCGTCCAGAGCATTGATAGGGTTCCGCTGTATTGGTTTATTGGTTCCGCTGCATTGTATTAAATTTATTGTAAATTAATCCTCCGCTACAATATTATTTTTTGATGTACTCTGATATATTCTGTACTCTAATGTAACATTATTATGATGTTTATAAAAGTCCTCTGTTATTTGTTCTAATGTGTTGTATGCCCAGAGTTAGCGTATCCGGGCTTCAAACGGTCTTGGTCGATTTAGGGATCGATTAGGTCTGAGTGAAATCCTTATCGTTACAAAACCGACAAGTATATATACTGTAAACAACCATATTTATCTATTAGGTTTCTAAATTTGTATATGAACTGCTATTAAAAGTTTACAGTTGAGTATATTATCAGGCGCATTTAAGTAAAAAGTATAAATGCTCATCTTATTTTCATTAATGCAAAACCGATGTCTTAAAAGACTGCCAAACCATACCATAAAGCCAACTGGAGATAAGAAACTTTCTTTATATTCATCTTGGCATAAAAAATAACTTGCAATATTTTCTTACTGAATTTTTTTGGCTTGGTATTCTGTTCACTTTTCAAAGATGGATTCATTTTTTGAAGAAGGTTTCTAGAGAACTGATTACATTATACAATATTTATAGGAGTGCGGTGCTAAGAGCACCACATTTTCTATTTCGGGGTACCACAGGTACCGCCAAATGTCTTTTTTTCCGTATTCGGCATACAATTGACGGTCGGACACTATTCGTTCGGCGTCCATGGTAGCCCGAAGCAGTTTTTGCGGTGCCCTTTGCATCGCACTTAACAGAATCTGTGTTACTCCATGCTCTTGAACTTAGACGATTAAATATAAATCCAAGATAGTAATAAAATAGTCGAACTAAATTGAAAAAGAAGACAAAAAGGCAACAATATCAAATAATAATGTAAACAAGAACATATATCATTTCATTTAGAAAACAAGACAACCTGTAATATTTTCATTGCTGGTTCCATCTAAACAATAAATCCCAGATAATTTTCTGACCGATAACCCAATAAAATTACTATAGAACCAACAAAGAATGAAAAAAGGAAAAAATTGACAAGTATATATGCTGTAAATAGCCATATTTATCTATTGGGTTTCTAAATTTGTATATGAACTCCTATTAATAGTTTACCGTTGAGTATATTATCAGGTGCGTTTAAGTAAAAAGTATAAATGCTCATCTTATTTTCATTAATGCAAAACTGATGTCTTAAAAGACTGCCAGACCATACCATAAAGTCAACCAAAATAAGTACCTTTCTTTATATGAATCTTGGCTTAAAAAATAACTTGCATTATTTTCTTACTGAATTTTTGTGGCTTGGTGTTATTCTATTCATTTTTTCAAAGAAGGATTCATTTTTTAAAGAATGTTTCTAGAGAACTGATTGCATTGTACAATATTTACAGAGTGCAGTGCTAACAGCACCGCGTTTTCTACTTCAGGGTACAACGGGTACCGCCAAACGCCTTTTTTTAGCGTATTCGGCGTAGAACCGAAGGTCGGATACTGTTCTTTCGGCGTCCATGGTAGCCTGAAGCAGTTTTTGCTGTGCCCTTAGCACCGCACTTTACAGAATCTGTGTTACTCCATGCTCTTGAACTTGAACGATTAAATATAAATCCAAGTAAAACAGTTAAACTGAATTGAAAAGGAAGACAAAAAAGGAAACAATATCAAATAATAATGTAAACAAGAACATATATCATTTCATATAGGAAACAGCACAAGCTCTAATATTTTCATTGCTGGTTCCATCGAAATAATAAATCCCAGTTAATTTTCTAACCGATAACCCAATAAAAATACTATAGAACCAACAGATAATGAAAAAAGAAAAAATCCCAACAAAATCTAATTCATCGAATTTGAACAAAGGCTTACTTGGATCGAACAGATGCGGTCGGATTTGAGATGTGGTAGGTCCATCGGAGGAAAGCGCGGCAGATTCATCGGATAAGGAGGCAGTACGTGACGATCGGATTTATGGGAAAAAGAATTTGAGGGTTGAATAAAAATTAGGCGATTACGGAGTATATAGAGTGCATTAGAGGAAGATTACAAAGAAAGAAATGCGGAGAAAAATTAGCAGACGAGGACGAAGAGATTCGGGGGAAGAAATGGTACACAAAATTTTGTCGGGCTTCAGACGAACGAAAAGTTTTGTTAATGCAATCGAATTTAGAGAAACCGACAAAGTCGGTTTGATTATATGCATCTTATTTTCATGGATTCAAGAAATGAACCGTTATTAAACGTCTCTATTGTTAATGGACTACATAATAAGATTGATATGAGGGCTTTTTCGAGGAAGTATATGAGTTTTGATCACTCTAAATAGGTCCTTGGGTAGTGTGTTGGTTTTAGTGTGATTAGGTTCTTTTTGGAATGCTCACTTCATGACTATGATTTTTCTACTATGGATGAGTTCGATCGAATTATTACTATTAGTAATTTTGTGGAATTACCACTTTGTAAAAGGTGGTTTAGTTGGTTAAATTTCATAGAAACATCTTTTATGGGCCTTGAAATACTTCATAATTTTACGAAATCAAATAATTATATTAAAAAGATTAAAGTTGTAATTTTATACAAATAGAAAATTAGTGAACTTCCATCGAAGATAAAATTAAAGTTCAAGACTAATTCTGTTTCATTCGAAAGGCCGTATAAAGTCAAAAAACATATATAGTTTTCTAAAATAGATTTTACAGCTAAAAGTTATAAAAAGATCAAACATATTGACATTTTTCTAATATATTAATTTCAATATTTTAGCCTAAATATTATATTTTCAGTCTATAAATGGATCTCTAACCATATTTTTCTCCGTAATAATCTTGTCTCCACTTAAAAACCCATGATCACTAAATCAATTCATAATTTACCAAATTTTATTCAAATTAGACAAACTTTTATGTAAAATCGATCATCGGGAAGAGAGCTATAAAAATAAATCAAAGCTATCGAGTAATTTATCATTCTCAAGTAGTGAAATATATGGACAGTGAAGAAGGGTATTTGCCTCGGATCAAGAATGTTGTCGGCTAATCGATGAATGTAATTTATCATATTTGTGCATGCATTGGTAAGATGTAATAATTCACCTCGTATGATGAAAATCCCTACACCACTTAACGTCACTCATATGAGGATGCGTTAAAGTTTATGAAACACTTAGGTATAAACTAACAACATAGAGACTAAAATTCACAAGATAGAAATATAAAACGCAGTGGAAACTTTAAAACATTATTTAAATAAGCAAGTCAAATCATAGTGCCTGTTACATTTCAAAAATACTAAATAGTCATCAACATAGAATATCCCGAGGAAAGCCATAATATCAGAGTGCATTAGTAAAACTATAAGAACCATAAAAACAATCCCTCTCGAATGTCAGTATAATGATCAGAAAATAAGAAGTGAACCAATACATGAATATGGAAAGAGTCAGAATCCAAGCTGAACCAAATAATTAAGAATCACCGCCGAGATCCTCCATCCTACAAACTTAGGAGGGGAAGGGGGAGGAAGAGAGAAGGAGAAAACAAACTAGGCCAAACATACGTCTGGTGAGTTCTAGTAATTTCTAGCATGAGCATAATTTAAGGAAGCATTTAAACAAATGAATAGTTTTAAGTCCAATAGAAAATGAAATAGCAGAAAAGATTAACACAAACAAAGATAGGCTTTTCATTCATATTCGAGATTGTTAAACTAATTACCAAGATATCACAATTAAGATTTATCTAATTTCTACCTGTCGATCAGCTCATATACCCATAATGTGATAACCTATGCCAACTATGGTACTCGGTGTTATCAACTCTGAGCCCATCAACTAAAAGGACATAGCCGTTAATCGCAGATGTTATAGCGGCTTATCTTCCCCAATTAGCAAGATGCACGCTCACCGTCCAGCTGGAACGTTCCATTACCCACCTTGTTTGGACTTCTTACTACCCAGTACGGTAAAGCATTCCCTTGCCTCTACCTAGTGTGAGACCTCCATGATAATAAGGATAATGTGTAATGTTGGTCCCCAATCAAATATTCAATTGACACAAGTCACCACTAGACTTGGTCCCCATTCATTATTTTATTAGGCCTCTTATCTTCTCCAATCAGCCTCACGCTGTCGGAACAGACCTAAACTAGGATTTCATTATGTTATTAAGCCTTTTATCTTCCCCAATCAGCCTCACGCTATCTGAACCAACCTAATCTATGACCTACTTATCTTCTATAATCAAACCCACGTTGTAGGAATGGACTCCCTCTATCTTAGCTTATTAATTTTATCATGAGTTTAACTTAAAATAATTTAAGTTTATTAATAAGACAAATATAATCTCATGTTATATCCCTATATTGTATTAACATTCCTAATTAATGTTATCTTTTTATACAACTCATCCCCACGTTACTTAATGTCCAATTAAGTTCAATCTATTCCAGTTCATATGTTTACATGTTCTCCAATTACATATTAAGACTATCCCCAATCTGTAGTCCAGTACTGATTATTGTATTTAATCAATTCTAACATGCTTAGAAATCTCTTTTTAATTCAATTTTAACCTTATTCCAATTTAACGCAAAAATGATGACAAAGGCCTATGCTCCTTTCAAGCCTAGGCTCAACGCTAAAAGAAAAAAGGAAATGGACTAGGCTACTAACAAGGTCTAGACTCTAAATATACAAAAACCAAATAAAGTAGGCATAGCTTGATTGTAAATAAAACCACAACCGAGAGAGGGATAAGAAGAAGGAGAATTACGTATAAACAATAAAGAACTGGAAAGAAATAGGCATAAATATTAAATAAACTACAATAATTTACAAAAAAACTAAACATACAAATACTGTAAATAACCGTAAACATAAAACCTACAAATTAAAACTACTTAACTGTCTAAATTTTCATACACAAATAACTAATCTAAAAATTACATAAAAACTCACAGATTTGATGATCAAAGCTTCCCCCGTGGCCTTCTTCTTAGATTTAGCATAAACTCCGCCTCCAGAAGTTTATAAAAATAAATATTTAGAACTTAAGAACTTTTTCATCCTTATAAAAAATTAATTATTTGGCTTTTCCTATTTTTGAGGATAGGCCTCGGGAAGAAGTAAGAGAAGAGAGAAAGAATGGATGTGCAGAAATGAAAGAGGCTTTATTAGCCTATTTATAGGGTTTACTGGATGCCCACAACTATTCAAATTCAAGATTAGATCCGGTCCAGCCATGTCATTGGGACAATAAGAAAATGCAATGTCATCCCTTAGTATAAAATAGGCCAATAAAACTAAGCCAACTCAGCAAAAATAACATTAGAAAATAAAATCATTCGCTGCCTTGCGTGCAGGCCAAGACACGCACATAATGCGTCCTTGGTCGACCCCCCGCCTCCTTAGGTCGATATAAGGGTCAACCCAACATGGCTTAGGTTGGCAAAGCGGTCGATCCAAGTGGGTTGGGTCATCCAATGAACCTTTGTTTCATGTATATTTTTATTTTCTTAATTCTTCTTTGATTCATAACTAATTCATTTTAACTTCGATTCTAGCAAACCAAGTGTCCATTTTTATCAAAATATTACGCCGGACCCAATGATGCTAGTCCCGTTGTATAATTCTTAATATTATTTTGATTAATGTTTAGTTTATTAATCTTTTACATTTAATTATTGTTTATTAAAATTCGGGGTGTTACATATGATCTTAAGTTAAATATAATAATATAACTAATAATTAAACAATTGGTTTATTTTCATATATACAACAGAGTATGTAGCATGCTGTGGATGGATGACTAAACATATAACTTCTAATTGATTGTAATTAGGGAAAGGTTAATCTCTCTCGAGTTAACAAGTGTGAAATATTTGACTTTTCCGAATTATATTTATATATACACACACATACGTATTTATATATAATGTGGTAAAGAAAAAACCGCTTCTTCTCTCTTCTATGGGGAGACGAATGACGTTTCACACTTTCTTATAACCGCTTCATACATCCACTTCTTTAGGTAAAAATGTAGGCGAAATACACACCAGCTCAACATCAATATCTAAATCAGAGTAGTTCGGTTCAATCCAAGCAATCACAAATCGCAAATTGGGTTATCCTGGTTTTATGTACAACTCGAATTTGAAGTCGTCTCACTGAAGATCAAGCCATCCGTGGATGGGTTAGATCTGGTGAAATCGATTTAAATGCGCCTCACAATCACTTCTCCATAGTCCTCAAACCGAGTTTCTTTAATCTGGTATATTATTCAATTTCGATCCGATTTAAGGAAGGTAAAAAGGTTCACTTGGATTTTAAGTTTTGTGGTTTAGACCCAAACAATTTCGACTTCTCTGGGTTGAATTCATTATAGAGGAGATCTGGATTTATTCGGTTATAAGAAAAGTGAGTTAGAAAATCGTTTTACACTTCAAGATGTGAAACAAGCCATATGCTCAGATGCAAAATCACTTTTTGTGTATTCTTATCTATAATCTTATTTACTCCTTCATATGGATGTAAATCGAAGCCATAAGTTTTGAAGTGTTCATAGTTTTCTTCATTTTAACTAATTTACATTTTACTAAATATAAATGATACATGTAACTAATAGTCCACTGTGTTTACTTGATGATTTCCTTTGCTTGTTGATCTCAAAGACAGTCCTTCGTTACACTTACAACTGGATTTCTTGTTCTCAATTAATGCTTAGCAGTTAGACAGCGTTGAAAACTAATACCGTGGTTATGGATATATTTACTGGTTCAATAAATAGGTGTGAATGGCTTATGGAAGAAAGCTAGAGGACTATGAATGACTTATGGAAGAAAGCTAGAGGACTAAGAATGGGGAGAGAGGCTGATGACGTTACTCAATGGGGGATGGATGGGAAAAGTTTCACCATTAAGAGTATGTATAATTGCCTGACTAATGACTCTGGTCTGCAGAGATGCGTTTGGAGTAAACTAATATGGCAACCTGACAATACTTCTAGAGAAAACATATTGACCTGGAAGGTAGTACGCAAAGCAATATTCACCAAAGATAAGCTGTATAGCTTTGGCATGTTGACTGACAAAGTTTGTGTTATGTGCGGAGCTTGTGATGAATCTGTTGATCATATGTTCTTTGAATGTCCTGACATTTTCCCTCTCTGGAACGGCATAATGCAGGCTTTGGGATGTGCCAATGCAAGCTGTGACAGTCAGACTGAATGGAGGAGGTTGCGTAACCAGACGAGTAGAAAGAAAACAAAAGGAAGATTGCTTAATTTTTGCCCTTAAGAAATTCATTGCCGTTGTCTGGAAAGAAAGTAACACGAGAGTTTTCGAATCTCACAAGAGGAAAACAAGGCTGCAGTTCAACCAGTACACCAGATCGGAAATTAGGAACGGCTTGAAATTGCTTAATTTCACCTTCGATCCGGGCATTTATGATATGCTGAGCTAAATCTTTCTTGTGTATATGTGTTTTTTTTCCTCTTTCTCCCTCCTGTTGATGTACCTAGTTTCTACGTCTTCTTGTTTGTGTTGTATCCCTCTATTCTAAGGTGCATTAATAAAAGTGGTTGGGGTCCACTCAACCCCGTCGGCCTTGCCAAAAAAAAAAGGTGTCAAATAATGAAACTTTCTGATGGTTGTTAGGAAATATTTCATTAGTCTTAGTTGATATAAGAAGGATATGTGATGATATCTTCTTTTGGCTTACAGTACAGTTGTGCACACCTATTATGTTTGGTAATCAAAGAAGAATTCTAGGAAAACAATTTACACGAGTGATGACTTCCACTTCTCCTTTCCAAGTTCAGGTGTACCCTTTTTATGGGTTTAGAGAGGAGTACCAGTTGCTATCACAAGCTGTAATGGTTTCAATCTACTATCAGATCGTAATTTGGGTGTTGTTTCCTTTTTCCTATAAGTCTCATAAAGGAAGAGTCCCCTGCCACAAACTGGAACAGCTTCTTTAATGCACTTGGGCTACTAATAAAACTAGCCACAACATCAAAAGAGGATTGTAGCTACAAGTTCATACAACTACAAAGAACATGGGGTTGAAATTGTTAACCTGCATCAGTGCATCAATGTGTCCATGGCAATTTTCTGATCAGTTTAGACCTATGGTTTGCTAAAAACGGATTTAAAACGAAGATGATGTCTTTAAATGAAGTTTTAGAACAAATGTGAAAAAGAAGATATAAGAGGAACACCAATAAGAACAATAGCTACCAATATTTTTAGTCCTTTTAACAAAAGCTTAGTTAGGTGAGTTGGTAATACATGCATTTCCCAAGGTGTACGTCAAGAGTTTGAGTCTTGCCAACATCATGTTTTTAATTTTAGGGGGACAACTAAAGAAATGCATGTTCTAAGAGAAAAATGTATGTAAATTTACATGTAAAAATAAAAAAAAGTTAGGAAAAATAAAAAAAAATTAGGTGAGTTTATATATATATATATATATATATGTGTATGTAAATACATATATATAGTGCGGCGCTAAGGGCATCACGTTTATTGCTACGGGGAACCACGGGTACCGCCGAACATTTTTTTTTGTCACGTCTTACGTATAACCGCCGCCCGAACACTGTTCGGTCGGCGGTCCATGGTCCCCCGAAGCAGATTTTGCGATGCCCTTATCACTGACTATATATATACATATATATATATATATATGAATTACAAAAGTAATCTACAATCAATCAAAATGAGTAAGAAATAAATGTTGGCATAACGCCGTTTGAACTTTGAAAATAAATGAAGTTGTGCGTAAATATATACGCGTAAATTCAAGAATTGAAATTAAAGTGTAATTTAAGGGCGGAAAGTAATAAATGTGGAATGAATGAAAAGTAGGCAAGAGAATAACTACGTTTGAAATTTGAATATATATTAAAAAGGAAGGAATCAATGAATTGATATCGTCAATAATGATGTTTATTGTGTAGCTGTTAACGAACAACGATTTGAAGAGTTATACGCGTATATTGTAACAACCCGCATTCTACGCATCATAGGATCATAGAATATTTATTTCTCTCACATACGAAGTCATATGGTCATGTAACTTTGGGAGACGATTATTGGAGTCATTTCCCATGTTCGTGATTTTTCCCGATTTTTAAATGACCATTTTACCCCTAGTTGGTACTGTTTTGGCCATAACTTTTGACTGGAAAGGAATTTTGACCTGAAACCACTTTCATTGGCTCCGGATGATGGTTTACAATTCCGTAGATTTGTAACATTAGCCAAACGGACTCACCGTTTGGGAGATATGGCTGAAACAAGTTTCAGATAGTGAAAAACAACTTAATTGGGCTTAACCGGGTGATTAACAGCTAGGCCCAATGGGGGATTTCGGGATTAGGGTTATGAGGAGGCTGAAATCAGTTAGAGAACGATCTTATCCTCATTTTCCAGCCGCCACAAACATGTCTTTCACCCTAGCCATGGCCTCCACCTTCTAATTTCATCCCAAATCGTCTCTAATCACTTTCTAATCGAAGATTAAGCAAAACTACATCAACTCAAGGGAGGGTAGCACCAAATCAGAGAGAGAGAGAGAGCTGCTGGAACACATAGGGATTGGATCCAAATCAGAGATTATTTCAGATCTAAAGTTTGTTTGTGGCTAAGGTGAGTGATTTGCATTGTTTTTCACTAATTACGGCTAGTTATGGTAATTAGCGAAGATTAGTGAATTTATGGCTCAGAAAAATCTAGAAAAATTCCTAAAATTCTAAAACATCATTTTATGCCTCTGATATGAATTTGGGTTAATTTCGACTAATTTTACAAATCTCGGAATTTGGAGGATTAAGGGGTGATTAGTGAAAATTAGCGAATTTATGCATGTTAAAAATCTGGAAAAATATTCATAAATTCTGAAATATTGTTTTAGACCTCTGTTAGAAAATTTGGGTAATTTGGTTAAGTTTTGCTAATCATACTGTTAGTTGTTCTTAAACATGATTAAGGGGAAAATATGAGTTTTTGTGTATGTTTGATCTGTTTTGACATACCATGCTGTTGTTTTGCTGTTTGTGGATGTTTATACATGTTGCTACGACTGTATGGTACGCTTTATGATTGTTTAGAATAGTTAGAATGGTTGAAAACGCCGTCGAGAGGCAAAAATAGCTTGCTGGAATGGTGCAGGTTTTCTTTGGGTCGAGTTAGACCGACCAGGGGAAGGTTTTGACCGACCGACCCTGTATGAAGTGTTCGACCGACTAGGGAGATCGACCAGGTTGGGCAAGACCGACCACTATGCGATGTTCGACCGACCCCATACGATGATGAAATACCGACCGACCAGGGATGGTGAAGTACGACCGACCAGGAATGGTGAAGTGTTCGACCGACCAGGGGGCAATACTGACCGACCAGGGTAGAGATGATGAAAATCGACCAGAATGAAAGGTTCTTGACCGACCGACCCGATCCACTTTAGAAGCCACGAACCGATGGTGCGACCCGATCCGTATGGAACGACTCGATCCGATGGAGGGAGCACTACCGACCCGATCCGAGATGCTTGGACTTGAAGTGAAGACCACGATCCGACCCGAGCGAGGGTGATGACCACGATCCGAAGCAAGGTGAAGTGAAGATCGACCCGGATGAAGATGATGACTAAAACCCGAGATGCAAAGGTAGTCCAAATGGAAGTTAGAGCTCAGGATCCAGTTGGGAACCAATGAGTTCACTTCATGGTTGGGCTTTGCTGCGGGACGTGTGCAAAGGGGTTGTCGGTATTCATAACTTTGGTTCACCACTGAGAGATGGATAGTGGGCTTGTAGTGATAGTTACACGGGATTGGATTCCGTCATGGCCCAAAGTATTAGGTGACCAAAGTAGTGGATATCGTATGCTTTACGCACTGAGTGAGGGATGTGAGGATGATTGCTATGCTTGATTGTTTGACATCACTATGACAGCACACCCCCACCCCCGTTATCTTTACACCATTTGAAATGGCACCTTAGAGTGTTGTATAGTATGTAGTGCTAACTCTTTGGTTGCAGGTCCAGGTTCAGGTATGTTTTAGTCTACCTGTTATTGTTCTGTTTAGATGCTTATCGCTCATACCACGCTTTATGTCTGACCCAGAGTTTTATGTCTCCTCTTATTACTCTGGGTGCTCACACGAGCAGACTAGAGACAGGTTAGCTGGTGATGCGCGAGTAGCTGATTCGGAGGCGAGCAGGAGGCTTCCACGTATGATATATAGATATTCTCCCTGTGTTGTTGAAGATCACTGCTTGGGCATTAGTAGTGCATCTTCTACTTAAGCTTTCTTTGTTTCAGAGACAGTAATTTGGAAAGTTGTAATAAGCTGTATTTGGATTTCCGCTGCTATGTTGGTTTAGTTTTCAGCTTATGCACTGTCTCGCATGTTTTATGTCAAGATTATGTTATTATTATATTTTATTCCATGCGCTGTGAGACATTCTACAGGTTCCTTGTTAGTTCATTTCCTTCTTCCCTTTTTCTTCTAACGACCGTCCCGTGCTAACTGGACATGTGTACAGCGCACTTTTGGAGAAAATGTCGGTTGGTGCGGGGTGGGCTGTCACATATATACGCACGTAAGTTTGAAATTGAAATGTTAAATATACCTTATAAATGGAAGAAAATTATTTACGTAGCAATATTTTGCAACAAAAGGAATATTGTAAGCAACGTTAAACAAAATTTAAATTTGGCAAAATTAACTTTAGTGGCCCAGCTCATGGGTCAACCCAGACCATATGTGGGTCGAACCAGGGGTCGACACAATCTAGAGTTGGGTCGACCCACCAAGGGTTCGGGTCGACCCATTTCTAAGCAAATTGATGCTATATTTTCGATTTATACGGCTCATATTATATGATACTTAATCCAACGAACTATGATCTTTTGTACACCTATAAATAGACTAGTAGGGCTAACCTCCAACTTATATTTTCTAAGACGATGCCAAGGCTCTGCCATTTTCTTTCTTCTTCGAACCTTTCATAAATAAGAATATTACTTTTAGGAATTCTAATTCAAGATTTGAAGATAAAGAATTATAGATCTATGATATAGGTTCTTAGATATCTCATCTAGGTGAGGTAAATTCTGTGAATTTGAAATATTTGGATTTCTTTTTTTCATTTAGCATCGGATTTGTAAATCCTTCGTTATTTCAATATTAGATTCAGTTAAGAAAACCATAGGGTAAAAGATCTGAATCAGATTCAAGAATTGGAAATCAGTTAAACGAGTAGATTTAAATTATACCTTTTGATAATGGTATATTTATCATTCAAATTCCCCGTAATTCTTAACGAAATAAATAATTGAAATTGTGGTAATTTTGATATAAAATAATTGAAATATAGCTTGCTGAATGAATCTATTCCATTAACTTTTTATTTGGGTTCGAAATTACTGTAATACTGAAATTATGAATCTGACAATGATTATGCAATATTATTAAGATTTTAATCCAATGATAAATTTGATATGTTGTAAAAATAATTACAGTGAATTGTGGAAATAATGGAAAAAGAATCAATATGCCTAGTTTTATACGGAAATTTACAGTAATTGGAAATGGTGTATTAAAAATAGGAAATAATACAACTCAAAAAGGAAAAGGGAATTAGTAGTGACTGAGTTAATTGGGGGTGCAAAAGGGATACATTTCCATAATTACCATTACAGTAAATTACAGGGAACGTAGTTGCAAGAAAAAAAGGCAATAAGGATTAAGTGAAATATAGGTTTTTGTGGTATTGCACACTAATTAAAAATATATGTACATGATGTAATAGATGTAATAGATGAAATAGCTTGCAACTACATATCTTAATTGATGTATATTATGGAAATAGTTTTTTTTTTGTACATTTCCAACAATCAATTTAATGAAGTGTGTGAATATTTCTTGTAATAATAATAATGTACAAGACGGTAAATAAAGAAAGACTACAACATTAAAAGTTTGCCTAAATAATAAGGAACTAAAGGAAAACGTGATGAACGGGGAATATAACCTATTATAATTAATTATGTGAATAAGAATAACCTATAATAGGTAGGCTTGTCCTAGGGACAAGTGGAATTATAACATAGGTTATAATTAATGATGAAAATGGAATTTATTAATAAACCTTAGTTAAGTGAACTGAGTTAATAAGAAAATCCATACCAACTGTGGTGTTAACGATATAACTTGTGTTATAACAAAAGATAAGATGAGAACTTATTAATAAACCTTAGTTAAGGGAAATAAGTTAAAAAGTAAACCTACAACAACTGTTGTGGTAATGTTATAATGTAATCACCCTAAATTTTAGGATAATATAATATGATATTTAATTAGGTTAAATATACAATTAATGGATTTTTCATACATTAATAACATTTGTTTAAAGGATTTAAACAAGATTGAAACAAATAAGATTTCCATAAAAAATGATAAGAAATTAGTTTTTGGTAAAATTAGAATTTCTCAATAAACCCGCACGACTTTGGATAGGTATAATTATTTATCCAAATAAGTAAGAATGTGAAATAAAATAATTTATTTTATTTTTGGAAAAATAAAAAGTAATTATGACATCATTGGTGTAGTCATAATAAGAAATAATTGAATTATTTACTTTAATCCGTATTTAATAATTCATTTTATATATTATGAAATGATAAGAAATGATTTATAATGATTTATAAATAGTTCATGATGGTTTATAAGAACTTATAATCATGTTTAAGGAAGTAATAACAATTATGATGTTATTCAATTTTAAGCAGCTTAAATCTGCAACACTTTTGAATGATCGATTCAAAGGATTTTATAATCAATCCAACGGGTCTTAACTAATTCAAGATAATTGAAATATGGTTAATACACTCTATTTACCACATTATTACAGATTAAAATAAAATGGATATTGTGACCGTGAAGTATACAAAAATATATACAAAAATACGTATAAGAAGCGCACGAAGTACTTGAAATCAACCTGCAACATCCTGTTACCAATTCTATTTATTTAGTGGAACATGGGCTTTTTGTGAACCCCATGTTCTTCCATGTGCAACATGTAAGGAGGGGGTGTGGGTGAGAGAGTGGAGGTGACTTGAGGTAATGGGTGCGTAAGAATGATGGGATGTGTAATGATGGCTTATAAAATATCTAGGATATTTTCCTAACCTCTCTCCTCTCCTATATATACACCACTTCCTTTCCATTTCCATTCCCTTTTCATTTTCATTTATTATTCCTTCTCTTCATAAGCTTCTCTAAAACTCTTTAATGGAGTCCAAAGAAAAAGAAATCAAACCAAAACAAAGAATGGAGATGTTAAATCACAAATGGGTAATGGTAAATGGCTCTCCTTCTACCAGAGGCACTTGCGTAACTAAGGAGGAAGCTAAGAGGGCACTAGGCCACGATTTTGAGGGGGAGGCTGAAATAAAATGGTTGGAGGAGGAATGAGGTAGTTAAATTTTGTGCTCGAGGCTCTATCAGATGAGATCTACAGTGTAAGCGAGCGTATGGGTGAGAAATCACAGCTTTGGTTAACTTTAAAGTTATTGTTTGATCTATGCTAGTTTATACTTGTTCATACTTGTTTAGGTTGCTAATTTAAAATTGATAAAGTTTTTTTGAATTTGTTAGGGAGGAAAACCGACCGGAGTCGTAAAAGCCTCCCTAGTGCACCTAGCTTGGTCTGCGAGCACCACATAAGTGGCTAATCTAAGCGTATGCACATGGTAAGCTCTTAGCACGCCATTTCGGGTTTCGAACTCACGCCACTGTTACGATGGCGCAAAGTCCTTAACCACTGGGCTACTAGTGTGGACTAAAGTTGATAAATTTAATTTACAAGTTTGGTTTATATTATAGAAGATTGGTGGTTAAATAAGGAATTTAGAAAGTAAACTAGTTAATATAGTTTGATTTGGAAATCCAAATAGTTAAGTAACTTTTATGGTTTAGATCTATAATTTATACATGTTAATATGGATGTTTTCTTGATGTTCGAAGTTGTGCATGGTTTGGATGATGATAGTTGAGTTTACAAAAAGTTAGTAAGCTAATGCGGGGAATCAACAATATAAAAGATGAAAGGTTTGAACACCAATTCTATGTGTTAGATCAAGTCTACACATGTTGTTTGATGATTGTTAGACAGGGATTATATTTCATATACGAGTCACGAATAATTCACGTCGTTAAACACATGAACGACACATTCTCTGTTCGATCTAAAAAGGTGTTTATTATTGAATTAAATCTCCGAAAAGCTAAAAAGTGCCTACTTTGGGGAATTTGTATAAAACGATCTAAAAGGTATTTTCTAGATAATTCTACTCGTGTAGTTCGACTACCAGACAAACTAATCTTCATGAAAATTTGATTAGAAAATAAGATCATTTATTGGGCGATCATTAGATAAACTTTCAGAGAAAAAGTTTGGTTTTAACAAGTGAGCATTTAATTTTTATAAAACTAACTCATGCTCCACGAATTGAGTCGAAAAGTTATGAAACTAATTGGTAAATTCATTATAAATATAATGAAGTAAATTAAAAGAATAAAAATGGGTTTCAATTAGCAATAATTTCCATTTTCAAAGTTTTCCAAAATTAGGGTTTTTAAGCCACTAAGAGTTCGGGATTTCTAAATAAAACATTTTAAATAAAGTTTACTGAATCGAACCTTTTGCAAATGTCTTTGAAATAATTGAATATAATTTTTAAGAATTATTTAGGAATCTTTCAAGGACTTCGAAAATCCACCCAAAATTCGAGAATAAGAGATTAAGCTAAATTCACTTTAGCTGCAACTAAAGTAAATAACAAAAAGGTGTATGCAGTGATTTCTAAGAGTACAATCTAGTACCACCTATGAGATCTAACCGGGAG
Source organism: Allium sativum (assembly GCA_030737875.1). Taxonomy (NCBI): domain Eukaryota; kingdom Viridiplantae; phylum Streptophyta; class Magnoliopsida; order Asparagales; family Amaryllidaceae; genus Allium; species Allium sativum. The sequence goes on along the minus strand of CM060922.1, from coordinate 806,671,181 downwards.
TTTTTCCTATTAGACGAGGGGTGGGAAAACCCGAAAGGAAAAGTCTGTTTTTTGACTAAGACCAGATAAATTTCTAGGAGATCTAATAAAGATATTGATTTGACTTGTTGTCATAATAAATATATTGATTTGTCTCATTGTCAAAATAAATATATTGATTTTACTTGTTGTCATAATAAAGATATTGATTTGACTTGTTGTCATAATAAAGATATTGATTTGACTCGTTATCATAATAAAGATATTGATTTGAGTTGTCATAATAAAGATATTGATTTGACTAGAATTCATAATAAAGATTTGACATGTCATAATAATAATAATAATAAAGATTTGATTTGACATGTTGTCATAAAAGTAAAAGATTTGATTTTATATAATATCACAAGTAAAGATTTGGTTTGACATGTCATAATAAGAAAGATTTAATTTGATATGTTGTCATAATAAAGATTTGATTTGACCTATTATTATAGTAAAATTTTGAATTGACTTGTTATAATAAACAAGATATGATTTATGAACATAATAACTGTTATAATAAACAAGATTTGATTTGACATAATGTCAAGGTATTTAAAAAGAAGGAGATCAAATCAAATGATAAACACTGAAGGAAAATCTTTTATCGATGGTTGGTTTCGAAGAAAACCGGGATCGAACTTGGGTGATTCTTATCCGAAAACCACTTCGAATCAACTTACTAGTTCAAACGTGGAAGTTGTTGAAGATGCGGGAATTCTAAGATGAATTAAAGCCTGGAGGTTTTCATGATAAGCGGACTGCTCGTTGATAAACTTAGTTTATCCAGTGAGGTAAAAGTAGAAGTAATCCCTTATTGTAGGATCTTCGATGATGCAAGGATCGTGGCTACTGCATACTAGGAAAGCAGTGGTTTGTAGTGGCATAGTGCCTTCGGTTCATCCTGTTCCTGGATGGCTTGTAATGTGCAAATGTCTAACAGAGTATTTCCAACGATCACGAATGTTGACTTTTACACAAACGTACATCAGTTTGATGACGGAGATTTTAACCCTTAGCTTAACACCCGGAGTATTTTTTTGGAAGTCAATTACTGATTGGTGAATCTGACAATGTGGCAGTAAAAAGATATGAAGTGCACAAAAGTGAAAAAGGTAAAGACATTACCTTATCAAGAACTCACACCTCGAAATAGCTGAAACAGGGAGGGCAACAGGATTATAGGGTTGCATGCGACCCAGAAGTATGGTCATCATCCTTCTGGATTAAACGCTGAATGTTGAGTAAGTGACGTGAGTACCCAAGATAGGTCGGTACCGATCAAGGCAAATGTCATATTCGACTTGTTTTCAAAGTCGGATCAGGGCCGACCTTGTAAGCGCATCGAGCAGGTAGCTCGGGTGCACTCTTTTAGAGGTTTACTATACGGTAGGGTAGTCCCTTACCCAAGTCGTTGTTGGAAATCCATTTCTAGTAAGTTCCTATATGAATTTTTATTGTATAGCCGAAGGTTAGGTGATGTGCGTACTTTCGGTGTATTTAAATAGGTTTAATTGAAAAGGGTTTTCAAAAGGAATAGACACTAACAATAATATCAAATGATTTATGTATTAAAGTTTTTGGCTATCATAAGATAAAAACCCGTCTGTCAATTTATTTAAGAGCATGGTCTTATGAGATGTTATTCTTCCCAAAGGACGTTTTTTGACATACCGTCATCTTGCCATCGGTTTTTGTTGGCGACTGGGTTTTAATATGATAATCTCACTTTCAAAAGTCATTTCTTGTATACCAATCTATGACTGTGTCAGAGTGTTCGGGTTTTTGTTTCTTACGCTGATGTTTTTCGAAGCCTGATCCAGGTGTTGAACACTCGAGTAAGTTCCAAGTGGTTTTCAGGTTTTGTTGAGGATGCTTGGAGTCGAGCATCATTATGTAAGGATAGAAGCAAGATTTCTTGGATAGAGATTGTTTGGCGCTTTCCAGAGGAGCTGGAGATCTTCATCTATGTATGGGGTTAGTTATAATATTCTACTATGCTATTTATGTTTGTTTATGGTTTCAGCCTTTGTAAGGACAGGTTTTATAACTATCCAAGCCGATCCAGTATTAGACTCTGATTTATAAAAAATGTTTCCACTGTAAAGATTATTTGTTTCTATTATATGTTTTCCATTCATTGTGAGATTCTGTTGTATTCCGCTGTTTTCTATTCTATTCTTATTCTTTTTATTTCACCTTTGAGTTTCCATCTTTTCGCCGCTTGAGGAATTCATGGCTGAAGGCATTAGTGCGAGTTTTCAAGAGGTGAATTTTTGGGTCCTCACACATGAAGTTATAAATAAGATGAAAAATTAAAAGAAAGAAGGTGCTTATTATTAGAAAAATTATGAATGGGAAAATATTAAGTTTAATGAATGCAATAATAAGTGGCTCACAGATAGGGTCTGTTCCGGCAGCGTAGGGCTAATTAGGGAAAATAAGCAGTCAAATGTAAGCTAATAAACCAGTAACTTGGATAGAATATGAATGTGTAAATAATCAAGTTAATTAGCAATGTGATAAGTTAAAGCAAGCATGTGATTAAAAGTTATATGTAGGATCTAATAACACGATGGCATGATGCACTTGGACCGGTCCATGCGTATGGAGATGAAGAAACAGGGTAGATCATCGCGGTGTCTGGAGACACGAGAGGAGCACATCCAACTGATTATTTTATGGAAATCGGGGAAAGCATGGGGCTTCCACGGGACATGGTAGAGTACTCCGAGATGAACCTCTGAGGAATAACCGGATGAAGTCATCACTCAAAGGCACGTCTGTTGCACCATCTAGGGTACACCTTGGCTGCATCTGTTGCGTAGCAGTCAGAAGGTTATGGAAGATAGTGTTGAATGGTTCGGAGGTTTGCCTCACTCTGGGAGAAGGGGTTCAGGACAAAATTAAGGATAGTAATCATTGGATACCTGTTATTGGTAGTTGGTGGGATGCGGAAAGACTAAGGGCTAAACTGGCATACCAACGATCTTTAACTATCGATATGTTGGTTGAGGGACACGCCAAATTGGATGCTAGATTGGTTGTTAGAGGCACATCTATCTCTTGATGTAGTATTTTATTTGTTGAGGGAGGGGCCAGGGTAGGGCCATAACCACTGTAAAAAGAGACAGACCATACGTGGATATCTGTATTATAGGCCTAACGAAGGTGTCCTTTATAGATATCAAAAGCTCCCGACCGAGTTTCATACATTGGATGCTGCCCTATTATGGTACTCAAGTTATAGTAGGCAGTACGTTCATGTGAGGTTCTAGATACATGCACTGGGTGGTGTATTGTAGACGTTAGCTCATTACCTCGTGTTGAGACATGATTTGACCGAGAAGTTCAGATACAAGGATGCGTACACTTACATGGCATCACGATGGTGGTTCTGTGCGATTATGTGATGTAACGATATAGATTTCCATACGCAGTTTATCTTGGGATGGAGGTTGTCCATACTTCCTTGGTGTGACGGTGGAGATCATACGAGGAGGGTACTATAGGGATTACCTTAAGATGTTGGTATAGCTACATATGTATTATATTAGGTTTAATCTACTTGGGAGTAGATGGGTATGACATGTGTGTAGGGCCTAGAGTGCCATTACTCCGAATAACCTAATATTTAAGAAATGTAACCGAATGTTATATCTAGGGTTATTTCAGAATGTATAATTTGTCTTCTCACCAGAACTTGTGTTCTGACCCCCTCCTCATAGAATACTCGCAGATTAGATTTATTATAGAGATTTTGTAGCCTTTGGACACTTGTTAGGCAGTGTCTTTATTTCGGTAAGGCTATATTTTATTATTATATTTTATCCGTTCTAATGTAAGTTGCTTTATCGAGTTTTGATATATTTGTTATCTCTATCTTTTCTTTAGGGTACAAACAAGCCAACTCGAGCTTTGATAGATTGGGATTTAAAAAAAAATCGGCCTATCGAAATTCTGATTGTTAGATCCGGTATCAAAGCTCAAGTTTAGGATTCCTCTATAGATTGTGAGTGAGTGTATTTGTATTTTTTTAAATATAAATATTATATCTATATATACCTATATCCATAAAGAAATCCACTAATTAAGTGAACGACATATGTAGGAATTTGGATGGAAATTTTTTACACTTAGGAAATGGTTATGGAAACTTGAGGATTATAGACCCATGAGTGGTATAGTGGATGGAAAGTGTACAAAATGTTTGAAAAAAATAGATTCCATGTGTCAATATTTGAAATTTTGGTATTTCAGATTAGTGGATTGGGCAGTAAGGCCTCGTAAATTCAGAAAATATTAAGAGGGAAAAATGGATTAGAAATATATATATATATATATATATATATTCACATACACACACACACTTGATGCAAAAGTGATGCTAGTCTTATTCTTCAGTTCATAATAGTTTAGTGGAAATTTATGTCAAGGAAAAATTTTAGACAAAGAAATGTAATTTCCGCGCAAAGAGTTTGGAAAATAAGCCACTATGTAATTATCCCCACAAGTAGAACTTTTAAAAAGAACTTGAAAAAATGTAAATGTAGAAAAAAAATCCAGTAAATTTTCTCAAGTTTAAAATTTTTAAAAGTTTGCAATTTTTTAAATTTACTGGTTTGCAATGTTAGAGTTGCATTAAAAGGATTTTGAGGTAATTGTGCAAACTTGTTTTCAAAATGTTAAATTCATAAGCAATTTGTGGGGTTAGTGACATAAGTGGTTAAGAGAAACCACAAATAAATGAATTAGCCTTATAGGGGTGCATACGTGACCTTGAGTGAAATGAAATATAAAGTTTTCTTAAAGGACGATTGTGACACACGTTGACTTATTGGGATAAGAAGAATTATTAGATTAGTTCCTATGAATCAATAGGCTTAATAAACATGTTTTTGTTAAAGTGGAAAGGAAATGTGCAGTGAAAGAGATAACAAAATATAAGTGAAAAGGGTTCATAGAAAATTAATTTTTTTAATTAAAAATAATTTGTTAAAAAATCCCATTAGTGTGCACGGACGGTTAGTAAATGTTTGAGGAAATTTGAAAAAATGTTCCAATTGGTTACTGTTTAGTAAAAAAGCAAGTTGAAGTCTTTACAAGTAAATTTATGGCAGGGTTAGTAATTAATAGAAATCCTTTTCAGAACCCTTTATGGAAATAGGGAAATTTTCTTTTAGTATAGACTTGCACTCCTATGTAGTGTTCTATATTATAAAAATAGAATGGTTTATTTGGATATTTTCTTCCTAGGTGCTTGTAGTGATCGGTAGGTAAGAACAAAAGCATATGAAACCGTGAGTAAAATGAAAAAGGAAGATAAAAGATAAACAACAAAAGTAAAATAACAATGATGACAACTGCAAAAATAAAGAACAATAAAAGAAAATGAATTTTTCCAAAGTAAGTTTAGGAAACTAAAAATAAAAAATTTCTTATGCAATCCTTGCTTGGAATAGAAAATGAGAATTTTTGTAAAATTAGCAATTAAGTTTACCAAGTATGGTGAAAAGGTGCATAAAAATGGATAGAAAATATGTAATTTTCCAATTTCTACCTCTTTCTAACATAAGAAATCGAATTCGGAAAATTAGACTTTTCCGTAATTCACAAATTTAAAGTTGGTTAGTAGGGTTTGGGTGCAAAAATTAGATGAACTATGCTCTTACTCTTTAAGAGTGTAGGAAAAAATTAGATGAAAAAGTGTTTTTGATTTTCAAAATATTGCATTCATATAGAAATTACCAGTATAGTTATGATGTGTGCATCATGTTTTAAAAAGTTTTAAAAATAATAGCATTCATATAGAAGGTACTGCTTAGGCATTCGTTTCATTCATGTATTATTATGTTGTGATACACTTTGCACAAGTGCATAAATGGTTGCAAAATTGGATGTATACACGATGGTGGTAAATTATGCAAGGAATTACTTTACTTTACTCTTACCAAACTTCGGGCATGAAATTTCCTAAGGGTGAAAGAATGTAACACCCCACATTTTTAATTGAATAATAAAATAAACATTTGAATAATTTTTAGAATTTGGTTATGGAACAAGCGTCATTGCGTCTGTGGTGATTTTATGATCAATTTAGACCTATGGTTTGCAGAAAATGGATTTAAAATGAAGAAGATATCTTTAAATGAATTATTTTAGAACAAATGTGAAAAAGAAAATATAAGAGGAACACAAATAAGAACAATAGCTACCAATGTTTTTAATCATGTGAACAAAAGCTAAGTTAGGCGAGTTGGTAAGGCATGCACTTCTTAAGGTGGATGTCAGGAGTTTGAGTCCCACCAACGCCGTGTTTTTAATTTTTAGGGACGGCTAAAGAGACGCGTGTTCTAAGAGAAAAAAATATAAAAATTATATATATAGGTGAGTATATATATACATACATGTATATGTATATATATGTGTATGTGTGTGCAAATATATATGTATATACACACAAATTCACACACACACAAATATATATATATGTATATATATATATGAATACGAAATCCAAAAGTGGCATGCAATCAATCAAAATGAGTAAGAAATAAATGTCGACAACGTAATTTTGAAATGTAACACCCCGCATTTTATGACAATTAAGTATATAAATAGTACATATGTGTATATATATGCATAGACATAAGTATATAAAAGATGAATAAAATAATGATAATATATGATTGCATGTAATAAATACATGCATTGAAAAGAAGAAAAGATTAATGCAAGTAACAATGCAATGAATGCGTTAAAAGAAAGAAGAAATTGGTTGCACACAGTGTAATTATGTTGCATGCAATGATTTACAAATATTATGCATTAATAAGAAAAGAAAAATGAAAGAAAAAGATGCATGCAAATTGATAAGGTTACACGCAATGGTTTAAATGAAATATTGTAACAAACATGAAAAGGAGGAATAAGAAAAGAACAATGACCACCATTGTTCTAAGCCTTTTTAACAAAAGACTAAGTAGTCTAGTTAGTTTGAGCATGTAGCTTTCATGAGAGTGGCGCAGGTTCAATCCCCGCAGGTGCCATATTTTTAAAGGAACGGCTAAAATAACACATGTTCTTAAGGGATAAATATGTGTAAACGCACATAAAAGAAAAATTGTAAATATAAGGAAGTACCAATATATATATATATGAAAATATATACGTATATATATATATATATGCAAATATATATATATATATATATACACACACAAAGGAGAAATTCAAAATAAGGCTGCAATCAAAGAAATATGGTAAGAATTAAATAACGGAATAACACTGTTTGAATTTTGAAATTGAAATAAAAACTTGTGCGTATATATATACATGTAAAATAGTCATTAGAAGTTTTTTATACATATAAGGACCTAATATATGAGTATAATTCAAATCAATTCAAACTGAAGACCATCCGCAGAAGAAGAGAAAAAAAAGAGTCGGGGTCGACCCAGGCTTGGGTGTGTCGACCCTAGGGTCTACCCACCCATAGGGGGTCGACCTCGGGGTCGACCCACCCCTGATCCGGGCAGATTCATGATGAATCTGGGCTATTTTATTAACCATATTCGTTGCTGACTCAGCGCCGCGTGTACGATAAGATCCGGAACACATATAAATAGACTAGCAGAGCCTACCCTAAATAACACATTTTCTAAGAGGCTGCCTAAACTCTACCATTCTTCTTCCTCCTCAAATCTCTTCAGAAAAATAGAATAATTAGTATAGGAAAATTCTGATTCAAGGTCTGGAGGAAAAGTATGTACATAAATAAAGAAGGTGTTTAGAATTCTATTCGAAGTAAGGTAAATTCTTGGATCTGCTCAATTGAAATTTCTCCTCTTTCTTCTCTTTTTCTTTTATTTGAGAATTGTGATCCATGGTTATTTAAGTTCTAAATTCAGTTAGGAGAACCATGGAATGCTAGGTCTAGACCAGATTTATTAATTGGAAAGCAATTAGATGAGTGGATTTAAGTTATACCTTTTTGACAATGGTATATTTATCATTTGACTTTCCCCGTTAATATGCAATGTAATTCTGCTAGAATGATTAACTTCTTGAAATGTAAATCTGCTAGAATGATTAATCTATTGAAATGTAAATCTGCTAGAATGATTAATTTGTTGAAATGTAAATTTGCTAAATGTTTAAACCTGTTAAAATATGTGGAAACAATTATTGTTGTATACATATATGTTTTAATAACTTGTTAATTGGATACTGTAAGTTAAGTTACAGAGAAATTAGGATAATTACATGTTAATCTGTGGCATATTATGTACTTGAACCCTTAAGTATAAGAATTGGGATAATTACATATTAGTTTGTTAGATTGAAAATAATTACATGTTAATCTGTGACATATTATGTACTTGAACCCTTAACTGTAAGAATTAGGATAATTACATGTTAATTTGTTAGATTTGAATAATTACATGATTGATGATTAGATGTTATTCTTTTAAAATGGGGTTAATTACATGTTAAGAAGAACATGCGACATGATGGTCAGTTAAAATGGACCTAAAATGATGTAAAGTGTGACATGTAAAAATAGATTATAGTAAAATCTGGAAGAATGAATTTGTCTAAATTTACAGTTAATGGAAAATTAAAAACACACTTAGACACAAGGTTAAATTCAACTTGTGGTAGAAGTCTGGTTGGAACCGCTTGGCAAATCCAGCATCCACAAGTTGTTAATTTAATGTGAGGGGTCTAGTGGGTAAATATACATGTAACGGTGCTTAGACATGAGGTTAAATTCAACTTATGGTAGAAGTCTGCCCGGAACCGCCCGACAAATCCAGCATTTACAAGTTGTTAATTTAATGTGAGAGGTCTAGTGCATAAACATATATATGAATATATGTATATAAAAGGATAGAAATAAATGGCACTAATTGTGATTAATGGAAATGAATAGGAAAGGAATGAAAGTTACAAAAGTAAGAGGATTGGAATGAACAGGGAATGATAATAACCTATTATAATTAATTACATTAATGAGAAAGTTATATAACTTATTAACTTAGTTCTCTTAACTAAGGTTACTAATAAGTTTCCTTTCCATTTATTATAACATATGTTATAATTTCCACTTGTCCCAAGGACAAGCCTACCCAACGACAGGTTGTAGTAACAGTGTAAGAAAGAATTATAATTAAATAAGAAAGAACAAGGTGGATATATGGGATGAAATAAGTTATATTTAATCATAAACAATAAGTGACATGTTAAACAGAAAACATGTGAATTGAGATAAAATATACTTAATTACGTATTAAGTAGAACATGTTATTGTAACTTCAGACAATGAAGAGATTGTACATTACGAACCTTGGATTACAATCTAGAGAATAACATGTTATGGGCTTATTAATGAACTTAAATGGGTTAAGTTATATAACTTAATTTAATAAGCAAGAGGAACTTGGTAACTTGAATAAGAAGTCAATACGACTTGGAATAACCAAGTAACTGGAAATTTGATGAGATAGAGCAAGCACATAATTAAATGATTAGACATAGGGTCTAATAACACATTAACCCGAGGCGCTTGGACCAGTCTATACGTGTGAAGGTGAATAACCCAACAGAGTAGATCATCGTGGTGTCATAGGGCACGAGGGGAGCACACATCCATTTGATTATTCTGCCTGTTCTGCTGATATTCTGCAGACTCCAAAGGACTGGAAGGGGAAGCACATGGCTTCCTGGGACATGGAGGGTAATCCTAGTAGTCCTCTGTGCGGTGATAAAGTTCAGACTATGCTCACAGAGGTTAGGTTTATGTGCTACTACCCGGTGAGTATACCTTGACTGCCAATAGCAACAATTAGAAGGCTATAGGGTGGCATAGGTGATTCGACGATCCACGGTTACCTTGTGACTAGGTTGGATTACGACCATTTTATTAAGTTACCAGCGGGTCTAACCATCTGTTGATAGCAACTCGTCGGGTACCAACCATCGACAGTCAGCGTGATGCGGAAAGACAGGGAGCTTAACCAAAAGACCAAAGACCTTTTGCTATCAAGGCTTTGGGAGAGGGACAGTCCAATTAGGATTTTGATGTTGTTGTTTTATGGGGCACGTCACTAGTTCTCAATGTTGTTCGTCTTTCACTAGTTGAGGGAAGGACCGGGTGGAACCATAGCCACTGAAAATGCAGACCTTAGTATGTGTGTATACAGATATCTGAAAAACTCCCAACCGAGTTCCATGTTTCTTGTACAGCCCTAATACGGAACTCGATGCACATTAGAGGATATGTGCGGTTAAGGCATCGAGTACGATTGACGATACGTACGTGGGAAAGTCCAGATACATGCATGCCTGCTCTGGGTGGTGTATCATAAACTTTAGGGCATTACTCTGTAATGGAATTTGATTTGATCGAATAGTCCGAAGATGGCAGTCTGTACGCTTACATAGCATAGCGATGGGGGTTCTATGCGGAACGTAACATTGTTATATAGAGATCCGGACGTCACTCTGGCGTTGGATGAGGGACTGCGTATATTTTTGGGGTGTTACGGCTGAGACCGTGCGAGTGGGGCACCATGGGGTGTACCATAATATTGGGGGCAGCTACATATATACTGTATTAGGTTAATCCACTGGGGAATTAATGTATACGACATGTGTGTAATCCTTGAGTGCTGTTAACCCAAGTAACCTAATAAGTAAGAAAATGTAATTGAACGGCGTATGTAGGGTTATCCAAAATGTGTAGTTTAAATCCAATCACCAGAACTTGTGTTCTGACCCCCTCCTCATCACATACTTGCACGTTAGACTTGTAGTAGAGATATGATAGCTTTGGATACTGGTTAGGCAGTATTATAATCTAGGTAAGGCTATATTTTGATTATATTATATTTATCCATTCCGCTGTGAGATGTTTTCTGAGCTCTGATATATTTTATATTTCTTTCTTTTCTGCAGCATACCAGACAAACCAACATGAGTTTTGATAAATTAGAATTTGAAAAAAAAATCGGCCTGTTAGAATTCTGGTTGTTACATGAAAGGAAAGTTGCAAGCAACGTTAAACAAAAAAAAATTCGGAAAAATTAACGTTAGTGGCCTAGGTCATGGGTCGACCTAGACCATATGTGGGTCAACCCAGGGGTTGACATAACCAAGAGTCGGGTCGACCCACCAAGGATCCAGGTCGACCCATTCCTAAGCAAACTGATGCTATACTTTTGATTTATACGGCTCGGATTATAATATTTAATCCGGCGAAATAGAATCTTCTGTACCCCTATAAATAAGCTAGCAAGGCCTAGCCTCCAACTCATATTTTCTGTGATGACGCTAAGGCTCTCCCATTTTCTTTCTTCTTCAATTGTTCTAGAAATAAGAATATTAGTTTCAGGAATTCTAATTCAAGAATTAAAGGAAAAGAATATAGATCTATGATATAGGTGTTCAGATTTCTTGTCTACATAAGGTAAATTCTATGAATCTAAATTATTAGGATTTCTTTCTTTTAGCATTAGATTTGTAAATCCGTGGTTATTTCAATATTAGATTCAACTAGAAAAACCATGCGGTAGCAGATCTAAATCAGGTTCAAGAATTGCAAAGCAGTCCGATGAGTGGATTTGAATTATACCTTTTGATAATGGTATATTTATCGTTTAAATTCTCCGTAATTCTTAATGAAATGAATAGTTAAAATTATAGTAATTATGATATAATCCATTCCCTAAGTACACTAAGAAGAATCTATTAACTTTCTATTTGGGTTGGGAATTATCGAAATTGTGAATTTAACAATGATTATGCATATATTCTTAAGATTGTAATTCAATGGTAAATTGGATATGTTGAATTTTTTTTACAGTGAATTGTGGAAATAATGGAAAAAAAATTAGTATGCCTAATTTTATATGGAAATCTATAGTAATTGGAGATGGTGTATGAAAAATAGGAAATAATATAACTCAGAAAGAAAAAAGGAATTAGTAGTGGACTGAGTTAACTAGGGTGGAAAAGGGATACATTTCCATAATCACCATTACGGTAAATTACAGTTAACGTAGTTGCAAGAAAAAAGGTAATAAGGATTAGTGTGAAATAAAGTTTTTTCCATATTAAACACTAATAAAAAATGTATATACATGATATAATAAATAGCTTGCAACTACGGATCTTAATTGATGTATATTTTGGAAATGGATTTTTGTACATTTCCACGAACCAATTTAATGAAGTGTGTGAAATATTTTATGTACTAATAAAATTGTACATGACGGTAAATAAATAAAGGTTACAAAAATAAAAGTTTTCTTAAATAACAAGGAACAAAAGAAAGTGTGATGAACGGGGAATATAACTTATTGTAATTAATTATGGGAATAAGAATTAAATATAATAGGTAGGATTGTCGTAGGAACAAGTGGAATCATAACATATGTTATATTTAATGATGAAAAGAAAATTTATTAATAAACATTAGTTAAGAGAACTAAGTTAATAGGTAAATCCACAGCAACGGTTGCGGTAACGATACAACGTAGCTTATAATAAGAGATAAGATGATAACTTATTAAAACCTTAGCTAAGGAAACTAAGTTAATAAGTAAACCCAGAGCAACGGTTGCAGTAATGATATAACATGAAGTTATAAATTACATGAAAAATTAAAAGAAAGAAGAGGCTTATTATTAGTAAAATCGTGAATGGAAAAATATTAAGTAAAATGAATGTAACAAATAATAAGTGGCTCATAAATTGGGGTTGTTCCGGCAATGTAGGGTTGATTAGGGAAAATAAGCGGCCAAATAGAAGCTAATAAATCAGTAACTTGAATGGGAAATGAATGTGTAAATAATCATGTTAATTAGCAATCTGGTAAGTTAAAGCAAGCGCGTGATTAAAAGATTATACGTAGGATCTAATAAAGCGATGCCGTGATGCGCTTGGACCATTCAGTACGTATGGACATGAAGAACCCGATGAGGTAGATCATTGTGTTGTTTGGAGACATGAGAGGAGAACGTCTAGCTTATTATTCTATGAAAATGTAGAGAAGTACAAGGCTTCTGCGGGATGTGGTAGGGTACTCTGAGATGGGCCTCTGAGGAATAACCGGAAGAAGTCATCGTTCAAAGGTAGGTCTGTTGCATCATCTAGGGTATATCTTGATTGCAACTATATGGTGTAGCAGTCATAAGGCTGTGGACGATGGCGTTGGGTGATTTGACCATTTTCCTCGTTCTAGGAAGAGGTGGTTAAGACGAAATTAAGGATAGTAATCGTTGGATACCTGTCATCGGCATTCAGTGGGATGCAGAAAGACTAAGAGGTAGACGTACAGACCAACGATCTTTCACTATCGAGATGTTGGTTGAGGGACATGCCAAATTGGAAGCTAGATTGGGTTTTATGGGCACACCATTAGCTCTTGATGTAGTCTTTCATTAGTTGAGAGTGAGGCTAGGGTGGGGTCATAGCCACAGTGAAAAGAGGTAGACCATATGTGGATATCTGTATTGTAGGCCTAACGAAGTCGTCCTTTACAGATATCGGAAGCTCCCAACCGAGTTCAGTGCATTGGGTGCAACCTTATTACGGGACACGGGTTATAATAAGTAGTACGTTCGTGTTAGGGTCTAGTTACACACACTGGGTGATGTATTATAGACGTTAGGGCATTACTCCATGTTGAGACATGATTCGACCGAGGACTTCGGATAAGAGGATCTGTATGCTTATGTGGCGTAGTGATGGTGGTTCTATGCGACTACGTGGCGTAATGATATAGATATTCGTACGTGGTTTAGTGTAGGATGGAGGTTTTGCATACTTCCGTGGTGTGATGGCGGAGACCTTGCGAGGAGGGCACTATCGGGAGTACCTTGTGATGTTGGGTATAGTTATATATATTATATTAGTTTTAATCTACTTGGATGTAGATTAGTGTGACATGTGTGCTGGGACTAGAGTGCTATTAACCCGAATAAACTAATATTTAAGAAATGTAACTGAATGGTATATGTAGGGTTATTTTAGAATGTATAATTTGTCCTCTAACCAGAACTTATGTTATACCCCCTCCTCATAACATACTCACATTTTAGATTTATGGCAGAGATTTAGTAGCTTTTGGACATTTATTAGGCAGTGTCATTATTTTGGTAAGGCAATATTAGATTATTATATTTTATCCATTCCACTGTAAGTTATTTCATCAAGCTCTGATATATTTATTATCTCTATCTTTCCTACACAATACCAGACAAGCCAACTCTAGCTTTGACAAATTAGGATATTTGAGAAAAATCCATTCTATCGAAATTCGGGTTGCAACATATTTCATTCTCTACATACAACTCTTGGATGTTTGACCATTTATGATGCAAACAACTATGTTGCTTATTTATAGGGGCAAATATAGCTTCATTTTCTAATTAGAAAGTTTTCAACGAAAACAGAACTACATGTAGCATTACGAAAGCAAGGAACGGGAGAAGAAGAAATTACACACTAGTAGCAAGTTAATGTATTTATAGTTGTGAAGTCCGAACTGAAAGTCAAACCGTAGTAGTGCAAGGTTCAAGATTACCGTGATTCAATCAGTTGGACCATGAGAACTATGCTGATAGTTTATTTCTATTTTTTTGACCTAAACATAAACTATTTTAAATATAAATAAAATTTAACCAATTATGACAAGCACCATTATCCAAATTGGTTGGGACACTGATATGATGCAAGATGTCATAGGTTCAATTTTCATCTTCAATCCTCTTGTCATGTAATATGTTATATACTGCCTAATTGGAATAATTTTATAACAACTTGTCATAGCAAAATTTGTAAATTTATTAATTTTTTATAATGAAAGAGGATTAATTTAACAATAATTTGTAAAAGGTAACTAATAATGAATTATTTCATCCAGAATTTATTGACAACTGCTATGAAATTATTTGTTAAATTTATTATGTCAAAAAATAAAGAGTGAAGCGATTTTTTTTTCCAATTTTGAAGAACCGTGAGGATCAAAGAGGTCGGTCTAGAGATTTTTAAAGGGTTCTAAGGTTAAACTGCAGGTTTTTGCATGTGCAAGATTATTTTATTTTTAGAGTTGTGGTGCTTCAAGGTCGAAGTTTAACCGCGGCTGAACTGAGGTTGGGTTGGGTCTTTAAAACACTGATTTATAAATAGAATGGAATTGTTCTGCATGCATTATGAAATGTTGATCCTGGCTATTTAGTACATCTTTTTGCTAATTACTTGCTTCTTTTGTCTTATCCTTGATGTTTCAAAGGATGACCGTTACTAAATGTTATGTTTTGAACTTACCATTTAGCTAAAAAAGTTCTATTTACTATTATTTCTTTTTTGTGTACTTTTAGTTTGTACAGTCGTAGAAACTTGTAGAATATGTTTATACATAAAGTTGTGGGTTAAGCGTACATATCTATGTTGTAACCTACTTTAGCTTTTTGCATGATTGAAAACCATATATTTTCTCTATGCTCAGTTTTTAGTTTTCTTTTAGTATATATATGCGTACACACACATTCGAGAAACAAAACATATGAATCAATAGTGGAAATATATTTGCAATATATAATTATTATAGCTATATAAAACCGAAGTGATTTGAGTTTGACTAGCCTTAGTTCCTCCCTTTAATGAAAAATAGATCGGACTTATGCTTCGAGAATTGCCCATATCACATAAAATGGTTAACCTCTTGAAATACTTACCAAACTGTATGTCAATTTTTTGTACTTTTATTTGCTATTATTGCATCAACCTTTAGATTTGGTAGTGTCGAAATGGATCTCTCTTAGTTCCAAGCATCGAACTCATAATTTGTTTACTGACATTGAACCCATTATATCAGGCCAGCGGATGGTAATCTTTTGTCTCGTTCATCAGTTGCTGCCTATTTTTCTTCTTACTTCCCCTCAGTTTAGGTAACCTCTTTGACCTATAGGAGCCAATAATGCTACCAATAACTATAGTAATCCCTCTTCACGGTAGGACTAAGGCGTCAGTTTCGGTATACGTGCGATTGCCCAGGGTCAGGGGAAAACTGATAAATATCAGGGAATTTAAGGAAGAAAGGTTCACGTAGCTGAATTCACTGGAATAAGCAAATACTATGGTTTGGGTATCAAGATCGATGGTGTATCCGCGGAAGTGGCAGTGAAACCTGACTTCATACTTTTAGGGGTCGCATTAAACTAAAGAAAGGACATCGGTTACGGAAAGTTACAATTTGAAGTCCTCCGTTGATGCATTCCGGAGATGTGGCACTCTTCTTGCTTAGGAATTACTTGAAATAGTTCCATTATCAGTCTTAAATACTCATTCTATTTGTTAGAGTTAAGAATCAAGGATCTTACGACAAAACAAACAACAAAGGGGGGGGGTGAATAGCGTTTTTAAAGAATTTATAGAAATCTTAACCAATTATCGACTACTCAAACTACTATATGAAGCACATAATGAATATTATAATAGAAATGATCACAAATGCAAATATAAACAAAAGAAAACTACATAAAAGGAAAGAACACACCGGATTTTATACTGGTTCGGATTGCTCTTATGTCCAGTCCAGCACAACGCTGGATTGTGTAGAGTTTTATTAATATCAATATCCAATTACAACGCCCTAAATTTCATGGGCTACAAGGTTAACACCCCTCTTTTCCTTGATTTCACAGTCTACAAGGAACACACCCCTGCCTTTACTTGATTTCACGGATACAAGGAACACACCTTTTCACACTCTTTCTGATTACAATTGCCCTAGAATTCTTGAGTAATACTTCCAAACAGAGTGTATTTAATAGACAATGAATATAGAAAAGGAATGATATAACCTTTCTTGAAATCGGCGGAGTATAAATGTATAAACTTGGAATTTTGAGGATAATAGTGTTGGTATGTTAAGGGAGGAAGAAGATGATGATAAGTATAAAAAAATGTTCGAATTTAAGGACTTTTATAGTGTTCCAAAGGGTGCAGCCGTTTCTGAAACATTCCAAACATGAAAAGGCACAACTTTTAAAATTAAAAAATTATTACAGCTACATGTCGACATACATAAAGGTGTATATCGACATATCCCCTTTATATTTTATTTTTAATTGATTATTAAAGTATTTAAATTAATATATTTATCCTGGAAATTCTTGAAATAAAACTATTTGTTAAAATATTATTTTTCAAATATAAATCCATAATAGAATATTATTTAAACATATAATTAAAAACTATATGTATAAGTGATATAAAAGCTATATAATATAATTATAAACATATATATATATAGGAATTTATAAAGAAATATATAAACTATATTAACATAAAATCTTTTATGAAAGATTAAAGTTAAATAAGAATATTATAATCAAATATAAACTCATTATATAAAATATTCATTTAAATGATTTAATATATAAAACTATAAAAATAAGAAACTTATAAATTAGGAAATATATATTTTAAACCATAAGTTTGAAATCCTTCGATGATTAAAAATCATTTTGAGAGGAGTTTGAAATCAAATTTAAAATAATTTAAAATCAATTTGAAAAGAGATAATTTAAAAATAGAGTTTGAGTGCTATTCAGAGTTTTACATAATATCTAAACTCTATTACATTAATAGTCTTGGACTCTTGAACTCTTTATATCTTGATACTCATGAGTCTTGATTCTCCTTTGAAATCTTGATTCTCTTAACTGTACAGTCTTCAATATCTATTACCTGTATATAAATTATGCATATACATATATATATATATATATGTGTGTGTGTGTGTGTGTGTGTGTGTGTATGTGTGTGTGTATTCTGGAAAAAAGTGTTAGTATATATTTTATAAGCAATAATGATAATGATTGAAATATGGTTGTTATTATCAAAACATCATCAACATTCCATTCTCCAACAACCTCCCCCTTTTTAATGATGACAACCTTAGTTTACAAAATATTCATACCTAATATTACCCATTAATCCGATTCTTCGATTACTCCCCCTTTCACCATGAACTCCTTCTAACTCTCCCTTAAACTACACCTATTTTATAATTTCTCCCCATTTGTCATACAAAAAAAAATATATCTATCTAAACTCAAGATAATCCTAGTGACAAATTCAATATATAACTCCCACTAAATCTATAGTTTTCTTATAACTCCCCCTAAATTTATGGCTATACTATTGTAATTCTACTAGGTAAACTATATAAGAGTATAATCAATACAGTCACTGTATATTTTAAACCAAATTGTCAGTTCAAATAATATTTACAAGGAAAATCAACTATTTACAAATTTTCAACTTCAAAGGCACTCCACACAAATCAAATCAAACAAGTTATTTATTCATTCATTTCTCGGAATTCCACCCACCCATCTTCACCGAAGATTGGATCCGCTTTTATGGCTTCCCAGTCTTTGTTGTCTTTGGTGGGAGGCACTCCAATGATGTTGTTATCTTTATCTCTGGAAAGAGAAGAGATCATCCAACGGATAACATCAAAATGTTTATCTTCTTGTTTAGTCATTTGTATCTGGCTTAATTCCAAATGACGATTGCGGAGGATGATGGATAGGATATTCTTGAAAGAATTGAGAGTCTCTTCAAGATTTTCACTTAGATTATTAATAAGACTATCCATTAATTTGATTATATAGAGAGGAGGTAGTTTAAGAAGAAATAGAGAAGTAAAAATTAGCTTTTCTAGAAGAAAATGATGTAAATAGGGTCTGGAATTCGTTCAAAACTGAATAGACAAAATGTAGTTATCAAATATTTAAATTTGAACGAATTCAAATTTTCATGCAGTTATATGTCGACATACATGAACTTGTATGTCGACATACCCATATAAAATTTGGGTATTTTGATTTTTTACACTATTTTGAATTATTTCTTATTATATTATATTAATTTACTTAATTCTAATGTGTTTTTACAGATGTTTAATGATTGATTTGACAGAAAACAAGAACATTTATCACTACAAATAAGAGAATACATTCAAATGGTACATATTACAAGATACTAGGAACAAAGTATGAAATACGAAAAGGAAATACAAGCTAATATGATAAGATAACATAAGTTAATACACTTACAACTCGCCTGATGAAGATGAGGAAGATGATAATCCAAGTTTTCTTCCAACTTTTCCAAAAAACTTATTCATTTTGGATGACATTTGATTGAGAGTCTTCTTGATTTTCTTTTGGTTTCTTGCTAGTTTGACTTGGTTTTGAAGATTTACTTATTTGGATATGACACTACTTGAAGTGGGAAATTCTATGCTTTCCATAGAGGATTCTTTTTCGTTAATATCCATTTGATTTCTTTCTTGTTCAATTCTAGCTCGCTTTTCAGCATATGACTCCTAAGGTTGGAAAATGAGCGAAATTTGCATAAGTGATATATTTCCCGAATTAAAAACCTTTCTAGAAACAAAATTTTCTCCATTGAAATCTTATCCAAAATACTTAAAGAATTGGGTAAGGTAAATTCCATGGTACAGAGTGTTTTCTTTTGTTGACATCTCCTTAGGTTTGAATTCTCTTGAAATCACTTCGGCCTAATTTATATCATAAGTGTCAAAGATGGCAAAAAAAGCTTTTTGGACCTTGATAGTAAGATTATTAAAATTTCCGGAATGAGGAATAAGAGTGTGTTGAATAAGAAGGTTGACAATTCTTGCTTTTGGGCGGAAAAAGCGATTTTTGAATTCAATATATTCATCGCTTTCAAAAATACGGTGAATTGTTTCCAAATCATGTTCATCAATATCAAAATCCGAAAAATCCACACTTTTTTTCTTGTAATTAAAAATAGTTCCTAATACTTCACAATCCAAAACAATTTGAGTGCCTTTGACATTACTCCAAACTTGGTTTTCATTCCCTTCATAAAATACGCGATTTAAATTTGCGTAAAACATTTTGACAAGATTTGGATAACATACTTCACTGTTATCTTGTGACGACCCAAACCCCGTAGCACGACGGCAAGGGTAATCTTTGGGAATATAACACATAAGCAGATAACAGCAGAACAGAAATAAATAAATACACCAGATAATGTACAACAGAATATACTGGATAAAATAAACATCAGAGTTACACAGTATACAGGATCATACTTAGTACAAATACAGTTCAGCTATACATAAATGTCTACAGCGGAAAACAACATAATATGTACAATAGGAGCTGAACAGCATAAAAAGAGATAAACGATAGAATCCATCTTCAGCTCCAGCTATCCAGAAAGAGCCTGCTAAAACCTGAATACAAGTCTGCCCGTGTAGAAATAGGGGCACCTGAGTTTGCAAGTGAAACAAACTACGAGTCAGTCATGGGACTGGTGTGAGAAATCTACTTATCACATTTTACAATATGGAAAATCATAGGACCACGCCACTTTCGCGGAACGGGTTTACTCCAGTGATTGCCAGTGCTTTAAAACCAGTAAATCATTTAAACATCGCTATGCTTTTTTATAAAAATGAAGCCATTATAAGACTCAGGTCCCATCACACAATGCAACACAAACCGGAGGATAGAGTTTTACCTTATAATGGCCAAAATATGCTTTATACGATCAAAACAAATCATTTGATATTATTGCTTGTGTTTATATGTTTCAAAAACAATTTGAATCATAACTATTAATCATAGACGACATTAATGCCCCATACCACTATGTCGCCATATATAGGTATACAATCAAAACCGCACGATGTCGTATTTGGAAATTGGATTTCCATCATGAACCGAGGCCAGGGATCGTCCTCACCGATTCGAGACAATTTAGACTACCATGTCTCAGGACCCAGACTCAGGTGGGCCCTTGGATTGTCAGGGCCGGTCCACCGATGTGGATTAAAATTCCTGAATACTGCGTTTGCCCGCCCTATGGGGCGTAAACTGGTCATCTCTGACCACACCATCGGCTCCGAAGAGACCGAAGCAAACCGAGGCCTCGCTTTCCATCATCCACATAAGTAAAATACCCGAGCGTGTAAAACCCAAAGCACCACTCCTAGCTAGAAGAAAACGCATGTCCTCCCTGATGTCCGTCTCTCGTTTCTGGCTCATACCGGGGTGTGAGGCTCGCGAAACAACGCTATACACAAAGCTACGCCACACAGGCCGTGCTTTGATCATCAACCATAAGACTTTGCTTTTCAACAGAAGCCATGATCATCTATCACTTAGGCGTGCCACACAGGCAATTCTCTCTGTGCGACTGGTTTCCATCGATATATAACCTCTGAGCTCGTATGTCTCAGAGAAGGGCGTTAAGCAAGAGAATAAATTCTCCGCCGCCAAACAGATATATATTTAATAGAGATCAATCAGCACAGAACAAAATCCAATGTCAGACACACAGTCCATTTACACGTTCGTTCTGGGTCTGAACGAAACCGGAGGCACTCAATACCTCGCATATCCGTACAATCAACAAGTACGTCCGGGTGGCTACTACTTCAACCCCGTCAAGGTAGCTACTCCTATCATGAGCATCAGTAGTACCCCTCCATTCGACGTGAAGATCATCGGTCTTGCACCGTCTTCATATCTTCGACTTTCACTTGTCGATCAATTATTTGAAATGAGAATTAACTCGGCCTTTTCAAATAATTCACGTATATCTAGAATTTCAAATCAATTCATTTCAATGGTTAAATTATTCGACAACACCAATTTTGTTCTTTAATGTAATTTTCACACCAAACACATTCAACCATCAAATATCACATAAATCGAGCAAATTTAGTTTATTTCCATTCCATATCATTTATAATATTTTATCACGATTTATCGCTATTTTTATTTATTTAAAAATAGCCAATTCATTCAAACGACGCTTCAGGCCATAACGCGACTGTGGCGCTGTTTTTCTCCAGATTTGATTTACACATATCTGAAAATCTAACCGTTGGATCTTCACAAAATTTATATCATTAGAAAGATCTTTTCAAAACGAATCCAACGGTTTCAGTTTTGGGAAAATCCGACGGTCGGATCTCCCGCACTAATCGTTTGAAGTTACAATTTCAAAATACGAACTGCAGCGTCGTTATTCGATTTAATTTAATTATATTTATATATGTATATAAATATAATCGATTCTGGCGCTGTTTTTCTTCAGATTTGAATTAAACATTCCAGACAATCCAACCGTTGGATCTTTACAAAGTTGGTGTCGTTGGAAAGATATTTCCAAGGCGAACCCAACGGTTGTGGTTTCGGGAAAATCCGATGGTCGGATCTCCCGCACTAATCGTTTGAAATCACGGTTTCAAAACACGAACTGCAGTCTCGTTATTCACTATATTTTGATTATATTTATATAAATATATATATAAATATAATTCTTTCATCGATTTCAAAACCCTATCCACTTTATAGATTTGATAAAAATGACATTTTTATCCAACAGACATTTATTTCAACACTTCACTATTTTCAACAATTCATGTATATAATAAAAAATGTGATTTTTATTGTAAAACAATTTATTTCAAAATACGACTATTTTATATAGTTCATATAGATGATAAAAATATGATTTTTATTATAAAACAATTTATTTCAAAACACGACTATTTTTCAACACATGAATTTCTATTCAACACAGGAATATAGTTTCAACACATGAAAATAATTCTAACATATGAATATTATTGAAAATTTCGGCAACATAACGACAGGGTAGTTAAAACCGGGGCCGTCCCTAGTATGGCTCCTCGCTCTACCTTAAAGCCTCGCAGCTTTTGACAATGGGGATTCATATATCTAGTTCGCACGCAGGCGGCATGTTTTATTTTCATTTCCACAATCTATTCTAATTTTGTTTCAATCACCAATGGGTATTTTTCAACCACAACCAATCAATTTCAACCACAAACAATTCTAATCAGCCATTCGCTATCACCCAATTTTCACACTAATCACAAACAATAAATACCGTCAATGGTCTGTGGACGAGGGGAGTATATATATATTCGTATATAATTATATTTCGATTCACTTCAATTCATTTCAACGCACATACAATTTTTACAATGCATATATAACTTATACATCGAACATACAACTTATACAACGCTTATACATAAGGTGTACTACGCTTATATAACTCATACATCGACTATATAATTTATACATCGTTGTTTTCCATATCGTTTATAAATTAGAAATCTCACAATGGGTTCCACTCCACCAAAAATAGCAGAAGGCTCGGAAAAAATAGGCGGTCTCTTCTAGTATGTAGAAGACGTCCACACGAGTCCACCGTCTCTTGTTTCACTGAATTTCGTCTACAAACGAAAAAGATATGATTTTTACAGTAAAATTATAAATGGTAGCGCTTAGAAGTGCTATTAAAACAGTTTAATATATAAAACCCGTACCTCTGCCCTTTTAATTCGAAACTAGGTTTCAAATTATTTCAAAATCCGTTGATTGTTGCTTCGATCAGCCGGCTTGACGTTGTCGAGGGTGGAGAGGGCTCCGCGGCGCCACCACTGGTGGTCAACTCGTCGGCGGCAGGAGAGATTTCCGGCGCCTCGAACGTCGAAACTTCAGGGGTCCAGAGCTCTCGATTTACTCAACAAAAAAAGCCCTACTTACTATGGATTTGAAGCTCGTCTCGAGCTCTACAAAAACCCCAACAGAACCTATATCTAATTTGGCGTGTAGGAGGAGGAATGGAGGAGAGAAGGTGGAGTTTGTCTTCCGCCATCGATCTGGGAGTTACGGGGAGAGAGAAAACAAACGGAAGGATGTGATTGGCCAAGAAATTTTATTTTAATTTATAAAGTTTTAAAATCCGAAAATGCCCCTTCCTCCAAACGAACACCAATTCAAACCCAACGACTGTCATCCTTAGCTAAATACCCCCATTCCGAATACAATGGGATATGTTTCGTAGGCCCATTCGAATGTTTCAGTCAGTTTTCCTTCAAATTAAAATATAAAACATTCAATATTCAATTTGAACGCACATTTCAATTTGCCAGGGCCACAAACTGATTCGAAAAATTTCAGAAAAATAATTCTGGCTATGATTTGACGATACGGTCCCAACAAAACTAGTTTCGTCGAATTCTGAGGTCGTTTGAAAAATGGCCCTTTTCTGGTCGATCCAATTTAGCTATAATTGACCAAAACACATTTTCCTTTGCCACGCTCACATACTAGCTTCAAAAATTATGAAATTTGAAACCTAGCAATAACTTCACATCCCGGATCCAACAAAAGTGGTTTCATCAAATTCCGAGGTCGTTTGCAAAATGTCTATTTTCACGGGCTATATAAATTCTATAGCGACCTTTCTGAAAATTCATTTGGCCATAACTTTTGACTCCCGCTACGAAACTTCGATTTTTCAGATTCGTTAGAAAGATATTCACTAACAGATTTAAATATTTTTGGTTTCACTAAAATCCGTTTTATTTTGCACCCGGTACAGTCAGTCAAAGTTTGAATTCAAAATTTGAAACTGCCGCGCCATTTCAGGCCATGTTTATAGTTCAAATTAATTATATTCATTTTCAACATCAATTCAACCACACTTTTTATCGTTATTTTTTTAAATATTTAAAATTCACTAAAATAGCCAATTTAAAAATTTTAAACTGGTTCAGATTTTCTGGGTTGTTACATATCCTGAGAATCCACCAAACTTAAAACACCATTTTGATTGAAAAGAGTATGAAGATCATAAGATGCAAAATCTTCAAAAATAGCAAATGTTCCCCTATTGACTTTTCCATTCGTAACATGGTTGGTGTATGCTTGGATAGCCTCCGGGTTGTTACAGAGATGACCTTTGAGAGTCTTGGTTAGTCTCATGGTCTATGGAGTGCTTGAGGAAGCCATTGGAGAATAGTTTTGAAGAGTATAGGATGAAGAAATAGTTTTGAATTTGGATTGAGAGGTAGAAGAAGTAATATTGAATAGGTAATTAAATAAAGCTCAAAAGGACACATCTTTTCTGAATAAAAGGGCATCTTTTCAGACCTTAGGAGTTGGTGAAAAGGTGGCTGGAAGATTGAAAGTTTAAACATTTAAAATTCAAAATTTGAATTTCAAAAACTGGTGCATATGTTGACATGCACATTTATGTATGTCAACATATATGTGCAATTTCAAAATTCAAGTCACTTTTTGACTTTGTTATATTATTTTAATATTTTATATTCTCTGTTTAGTTATTCCTGAGATGATATTAATTTTAAAAACCTTCTAAAAGTAATTTTTATTATTATTTATTTTTATTATATTATTTATTATTTTGAATTTCAAAATTCAAATTTCAAATTGAATTTTAGAATTCAAATTTTGAAACAAGGCAAGCAACAAGCATCCATTCAACCATCTTAATTAAAAATTATTAATTAAGGTGAACCTGATTCCTGAATTGCTCTGAAGCACATTATAAATATCGGTGACAGATTCATTCTGATTCATTTTAAATAACTCAAATTAATTAGTTAACATAGATTTATTTGTTTGTTTAACTTTATTTGTTCCCTCGTGAGTAACTTGCAAGGTTTTCCGTATGTCATAAATAGAATTACAAACTGATCCTTTGTTAAATTTATTTTTATTTAATGAACATAACAAAATATTCATAGCCTTAGAATTGTTTTGTGCAGAGGTCTTCTGCTTATTAGTCCATTATGCATAATTAGTAGTGGGTTCAACATATTCAGTTTGTGTGATATTGCAATTGTATAATCCTATAGATTGTAAGTATTCATTCTACATGCCCAATAGGAATAATTACTACCATTAAATAGTGGTGGACTGACCCTCTGTAAAATTACTATTACTATTAGCAACTCTAGTGTTGGTTTCTATTTAATATTTCCAAAAATTCAGATGACGAAATTTTTGAAAACCTATGCTCTGATACTAATTGTTAGGGTTGAGCAACGATCCTACAGCGAAACAAACACTAAAGGGGGGGTGAATAGTGCTTTAAAGAATTTATAGAAGTCTTAACCAATTATCTATTACTCGAACTACTATATGAATCAAAAAATGAATATTACAACAGAAATGATCACAGATGCAAATATAAACAAAAGTAAAGTGCAGAAAAAGGAAAAAACACGCCAGATTTTATAATGGTTCGGATTTCTCCTGCGTCTAGTCCCACACAACGCTGGATTGTGAAGATTTTTATTAATATCAATATCCAATTACAACACCCTCGATTTCACATGCTATAAGGTCAATACCCCTCCTTTCCTTGATTTCACGGGCTACGAAGAATACACCCCCGATTTTCCTTGATTTCAAGGCTACAAGGAACACACCCACAATTTTTCATACACTTTCTAACAACAATTTCCCTAGAATTCTCGAGTATCACTACTAAACAGAGAGTATTTGATAGAGAATGAAAATAGAAGAAGAATGATATAATTTTTCTTGAAATCGGCGGAGTATAAGTATATAAACTTTGAATTTTGAGAATAATAATGGTGGTTTGTTAACGGAGGGGGAAGATGATGATAAGTTATTAAAAAACAGAATTTAAGGCCTTTATATAGTGTTCCAAAGGGTGTAACCATTTCTGAAACGTTTCAAAAATGAAAAGACACAACTTTTAAAATTAAAAAATTATTACAGTTATGTGTTGACATACATAAAGATGTATGTCGACATACCCCCTTTATATTTTGTTTCAAAATGATTTTTAAAGTATTTAAACTAATATATTTATCTTGGGAATTCCTATAATAAAACTATTTGTTAAAATATTTTATCAAGTATAAAAACGTAATAAAATACGATTTAAACATATGATTAATATATATATATATAAATGATATAAAAACTATATAATATAATTATAAATACATATATATAGGAATTTATAAAGATATATATATATAAACGTAAAAGGTTTTATGAAAACTTAAAGTTAAATAACAATATTATAATCAAATATAAACTCAGTATATAAAATATCTACTTAAATGATTTAATATATAAAACTAAAAAAATATGAAACTTATAAATTAGGAAATATATATTTGAAATTCTTGGATGATAATCATTTTGAGAGGAGTTTGAAATCAATTTGAAAATAGTTTAAAATCAATTTGAAAAGAGATAATTTGAAAACATAGTTTGAGTGCTATTCAGAGTTTCACATAATATCTAGATTCTATTACCCTGATAGTCTTGGACTCTTGAACCCTTGATATCTTGATACTCTTGAGTCTTGATTCTCCTTTGAAACCTTGAATCTCTTAACTGTACAATCTTCAATATCTATTACCCACATATAAATCCTGCGAATACATTTATATATATTCTGGATAAAAGTGTTAGTATATATATTTTATAATCAATAATGATAATGATTGAAACAAGGTTGTTATCATCAAAACGTCATCAACATTCCACTCTCCAACACTATTTCCGACTAAACTTTTTACGTTCGTATACGACTTTAAAAATGAAAAAGGCATAGAGACTATAAATATATGATAGATTACTATATTCTTTAAGGATTTTTTAAAGTGAAAGCTTAATTATTTATCCACCATCAATAATTACATGACTGATTTTACAACATTCTAGATTAAAATAATGATTTCCCTACAACTGATCACTTTACCAGATAAGGCAATTTCTATTAGAAGAAATCAGCAATGCTTTCATGTCAATAATGAATATAATAATTCTTGATTTCTCCATCTTCATGTTATACTAATATATTGGGCAATAATTATTCACCTGAACTTTTGGCATGATCATATTCGCCTAGATTGAACAAGGTAGACTTGGGAACTATCGAGTCAAACAACCAAAAGAGGTAGCATAAATCTACAGGCGTCGAGTATAGAAAAGATCACATGATGATGGATGGATAGAAGTAAGAGATTACACGATGATCGCACACCCCCGATGCTCTTGATCCCAAATAAGTATCGATTCAAGGCACTTTGGATCGAGTCCAACCCGAGAGCAACTGTTGGTGCTTGATTTGATCAATCAGACGTATTCATCATCATAAGTGAATCATGGGTAATCACAAAGTAACAACAATCAAGGATCACATAATGGTACAAATAAGTAAAAGACATAGCAAATTTTACAATGGCTGAGCAATCAGACCTACGTTTACCCATTGCAATCACTTGTTTATACTATAGATTATAATTACAATTGAGTTTTATTTAAGAAATTTGAGGAAAAAAGAAGTTGTTCCCCAAATCAACAGCTTCCGGGCACATGAGTGTGGAAAAGATCCTTTACAATGACCACCTCAAGGACTATTTGTCGGTGCGTAGGAATCCGAGTCGATTAAGAGTAGCAGCATGAAAATGTGAGTAGTGGACGAGTAGGAAGGACCAAGTCTAGTAGGAGAAGGCATTCAGATCGGTTATCTAAATGCTTTGGATTGGTAATGATCCAAATCTGGATCGGTACCGACTGGGTTGGGTCAGTCAGAATTGCTGGTAAGTGCCATGTCTCGATGCTCCGATCCTCTAGTAGCTCCGTCATTTGCTTCATCCATGCTCAAGTTGCCATTCCTTGCTATGTCACTCTGATTTGATATAAAGTGTGTTGAGAAACTAGTACCGATCCAATGCCAAGTCGTTTGGTCAGTCTGAAGGAGTCATGATGTATGCTGATCCGAGGCAATATACACGTGTTGACCCGAAGGTGAGTGAGAGCGCATTGATCCAGGGAAATGCGAGATGGCCGATCTGAGGCCAATAAAGGGAATACCGATCTAAGGTGTTGACTCGTGTATACCAATTTGATGTGGTGTCGTAGGTCGATCCGACCCATATAATTCATACTGATCTGCCACAACCTTGCCTATGCCGAACCAGACATAGCTGATCCGGGTCTATGTCGTCATACCAATCCAAGCTCTTGTCTCTAAGAACTCTAAGCGTATGCCAATTCCATCTCTTAATCCATACATTTTCAAGTCAATGTGAGTCCACGCTATTCATAAGGGATCCAGTGTCATAAGCTTGAGACATGGTGGCCATGTAAAAAGGCAGGTCAACACTTATCTCCCAAAATATGTCTTTCTCTAGAAGATGTGTTTTAAATCCATTTAATGCACGAAATCTTTTGAGATTGTTCAAGAGTAAGGAATAGCTTTTACGAGTTTATCATGTCTACAACCTCAGTGGGATCTTATGGAGTACTGCACCATCCGATGATCTGAGTCTCGCATGTGGAGCACGATCCAAGTTAAAAATTTATAACCTTTTCAGGTTCTATATCAATCAATTTATGGTGAATGAAGTTCTTTTATAAGTTAGCCAATACTTTGTTAACATACGAAGAAACATTACCTTATGTTTCCTAGTCTTAACTCTTCGGTTGGTTGCTTAGGCATTCTTTTAACTTGCACGAATCCATCCTATCGTAATCTAGCGAATGGGGATCACGACCTGCTATTGTAAATTTATCCAACCACTCTCCAGAAGTAGAGACTTATATTCAACTCTGTACAAATTCATCCAATTACTCTCTAGCGAAGGAATTTGTAGTTCACCCGCATGAATCCATCCATTCGATTTTTGATGAAAGCGACTTAGCTCCATTTTCACACGAATTCATCTAGTCACTGTTCGATGAAATGAATGCGTAACTCATCGATACGAAATTATATTCATTCTCCAGTGAAGAAATCCATAGTTTAATTGCAAGATTTACCAATCTAATCTTCAACGAAAAAAATTCATATTCAGCTCATACAAGTTCATTCAATCACTTTCCGATGAAGTATTCGAATGGATCCATCCCACCACTCTCTAGAAAAAAGGATCCACGATCAGTTCGCACAAATTCATCTGGTCACTCTCGAGTGAAGGAATTCATTTCTTTCTCGATACAAGGTTTCCCCTCACTCTTTGGTGAAGGGATTTATAGTTCAATTACGTGAACCCATCCATTCACACTTCAACAACAGGAATTTGTATCCATGTCATATTAGCCCATCCAGTCACACTCAATGAAAGGGACTCATGTTTTGATTATACAAATTCATCCATTAACTTTGTAGTGAAAGGAACCTGTGATTCATTGACATCAATCCATCCAGTCATTCTTTAGTAAAAGAGATTCATGGCTGTCTCCTACGAACTCATCCAGTCACTTTCTGGTGAAAGTAACACATAGTTCAATTATACGACTCCATCCAGCCACTCCCTTGTGAAAAAAAATTCATATCTTGTGGATTTACGATATCTTTTTGGTTGACGCAAAACCATAACCAACCATAATAATCATCGAGGGTAGTGCAAAGAAAATACAAGCTAAATCAAATATGCGAAGGAAGAAAAAGTAAGCTAGGCCTCTCCGATCTTCATGAATAAATACTCGAAGCATGCCTAAGGACTGAATCATAGACGCGTACATGTTTAAGCAATTGATTTGTTAACTCAAGAATCATTAGATGCCCTAAATTCATCATCCCAATCATGAGATGATGATCTGACCTCGAGATCGAGGACCTTCTTGATTTTGCATTGTAGACGGTTGTCCATGCTCAGAAACTATTCCTTTGGATTCAACATAATCCTAGATTCATCCGTTCTTTTCTTGCTCTTCAATCTCGTCTCAAATATTTCTACACTTTAATGTTGTATGCCCATCCAATTCGTGGAATAGGAACTACTTTCCCGTCTTCTTCTCTTTTTCAATCGGATCTCTCGAAGGCAGTTTTCTGTATGGGATATGCCATCGAGTATCCAAGTGATCCTCTCTAAGGACTCATTCAGCTTTGCATAGGAGGGATATTTATGTCCTTTCCTACTCTTATTCAAGCCATCACGCTCACCTTTTATCTTTTTATTTCCTCTGTTATGCTTGAATCAAGATTTAAGGGTCTCTTCGTCCTTAAGACATTGACTTCAACCTTTCTTTGTGCCTGTGCATCCTCCTAGAGCAGGTACCTATTGTCTTCAAAATAAAATTCATCGAGATCCCTCGGGGGATCTCTCTCCAAGCTTTCTATAAACTCATAATCATCGACTACTCCAGACATAGCCACCATCAATACCATAGACGGTTCTGGCTTATCCACTGAAGCTACCGCTGCATTGGATCGCCATAGGAAACTCCTCAACGTTGCTCCTCATCTTGTCTTATCATTGCCAATGTCATCTTAATTTTTGATCTAGCAATGTGAACCCTAAACTTCCCTATGAACTCTTCTACAAGTTCATTCAAAGAACCAACCGACTCGTTAATAAGATGCCTAAACCAAAGTGCAGCCAAATCTGTTAGACATAACAAAAATGCCATCGATTCCAGAGATGACATCGACACATCCATGTGCTTAATATAACACATTAGATGCACCATTGGATCTGATCTCCCATCATATGTTATTAACATCTAAAACTTGAAATCTAGTGGGGAGCTCACATTTCGGATGTTTGGAGTAGACGGGCTCCTAGTAGTAACTCTATATCCTTAGTTGGGTAGACCATCTCTCATTGTATGTCTTACTATCTCATCCAACCTGTCATTTTGTTTAGCAAGTTGACTCGCCTCCCCCCCAAGCCTTAGAAGTTACTCTTGGACATGTTATTCACATTACGATTCAGCAACCTCTTCTATCGAAGGTTGGCCTGCTCCATGTGCAAGTCCTTTAGGAAATTCAGCAAAAGCATCGTCCAAGCCAGTGCCATCAACAGCTACCTAACGACCCGAAGGCATGTTCCCTGTGCGTTTCGGGTTGGTACCGATCTGAGGCACTGAATCAGTTGGCCTTTGGCTTAGGGCGACGTGCATTTGCTCCAGCTATCCCTACGTCAATGTTTTGGTTCTGAACTTGCAACTCTCTATGTCTCCAGAGTATCTCCTACATCATTTTCTCTTGATTTTCTAATTAGGCCTATAGCTTAAGACTAGTTTTTTCCATCTCCTCCGTTGTAAGGTAGATGAAAGGATCTCTATTGGAGGAGGTCTTTTAGTCTTCTTTATACCTAACTTCTCCAGCATTAGTAGCAGTATCAGTCTTCTTCCTCTTCACAATGTTTATAGTCTTTAGCAATCTGAATTAGCAGAATTATGTGTTCCCCTTCCTGGCACATAAAATTATTGAAGCGTGATTTAGTCAATCAGATTCCAATACTTAAATTGTAAGTGAATCACAAGTAATCACAACCACCATAGGTCATACAATAGTACAAATAAGTAAAAAAAAAACACAACGAATTTTATAGTGGTTCGGTAATAAGGCCTACATCCACTTTTTGCAATCAATTGTTCATGTTCTAGATTTATTACAATTGACTTTATCTAAAAAAATTGTGGAGAAAAGAAGTTAGTCTCCGGATCGACGGAATCTAGATGCAGGGGAGCGGAAAAGATCCTCTAAAATGACCATCTCAAGGTCTATTTTATTAGTGTATAGAAATTCGGATCAGTTAGGAGTAGGTAGAACCAAGTCCGGCAGGATAAGGTATTCTGATTAGCCATCTGAATGATTCAAATCAGTACTGACCCGGCTGGACCGATCTGAATTGCGGACAAGTATCAGGCCTTAATGCTTTGATCCCTTAGCAGCTTCGTTCTTTGCTCCATCCATACTCAAGAAGCCGTTCTACGCTATGCCACTTTGATCTAATACAAAGTGTGTAGAGGAGCTAGTACCAATCTGAAGTCAAGTCGTTTTGCTGATCCGAAGGAGTCATGGTGTATGCCAATCCAGGGCAATAAACACGTGTCGATCCGAAGGTGAGTGGGAGTGCATCGAACTGGGTCTACGCAAGAAGGTCAATCAAAAGCCAAGTACCGATCCAAGGTATTGACTCACGTATACTGATCCGACATTGTGCCATAGGCTAATTTGCGCCCATATAATTCATACTGATTCGGGGCAAACTTGTCTATGCTAAACCGGATATGGTCGATACGGGGCCATGTCATCACACTGATCTGAGCTCTTGTCTTCAAGAACTCCAAGTGTAAGTCAGTTACGTCACTTAATTAAAGCGTTTCCAAGTCAAAGTGAGTCCACACTCAATTCACGAGAAATTTGGTGTTACAAGTTCAAAGCGTGACCGCCTTGTAAAAAGGGAGGTCAACAACAATGAAGCATACATGAGGACAGTCTACCAATTCCGTAACTCCATAACTCATCGTCTCCGCGTTGGCACATCTTGCCATTTCTATATCAAACACAACATGTGCTACAAGCCTACTCAAGTGATGATTTATTTATGTGCAATTGATTATGTTCAACAAAGAAACTTATCAAGTATCCGTTTATTCCACAAGATTTATAAGGAAACTTTGCCAAAGGAGTGCATAAAGTACAAGAGATCGACAAAATGATTACTCTCAGAAGTTGTAGGGTGCCACTAGGCAAATAATCCGGATTGGCACCAATCCGGGTCTAGATCAACATTGATCAAAGACAAATTGCCTAATAAGGCCAATACTTCCAAGGCTCGGTTGCTTATACCTCAAAATTCCCTTGTCGAAATTTCAGTCCAATCGGAGTCTTCCCCTACCTACAAATACCAACTCAATGGTTCATTTTGGGAATCTTTTGGGCACTTGTCAAAAATCCTGGTAAATTATGAAATAGAATCTACCATGTTCTGAAACTCTACATACTCAAACAGTAATAAAGTCAATCAACTCCTTCAAGTTGACGTAGGTTCAAACGCTGAACCGCTATATAATCGTTGTTGTGTGCTTTCTTATAGTTCTTACATGATTTCTCTGTGTTTATGCTCTGTCCATAATTAATTTCATCATGTTCTATTCTCTACATAGAACTATTGGGTGTTTGGACATTTTTTGCTGCAAACAACACTCATTTATGAGCAGCGACTTTTAAGCACTCATTATTTTGCTTGTGTAATAAAAATACCTTTGTAAAAACATATCTTAATGTATATTTAATCAATAAACCAATAATCAATAAGTTGGAGCTTTGAATCAATTGTCTACCTTATACTACACCATGTGTTTTAAGATATAAAGTACTTAATTGAGCATGAAGCTGGAAATATTGTTCTTCTAAAATCATGATCAATTTTTGCATATTATCTATAGGTATGAATAATAATCAAAATGTCAAAAGACTGTAAGCATGCGTATATCAGTTGAATACACATTCATAAGGAAGTCTAAAAAATGCATGTTGATATGCTAAAACTTGATGCCAATTCCAACTTCAGAAATTAACCAGAGCACCATTTTTCT
This sequence comes from Allium sativum, assembly GCA_030737875.1. NCBI lineage: Eukaryota > Viridiplantae > Streptophyta > Magnoliopsida > Asparagales > Amaryllidaceae > Allium > Allium sativum. The sequence continues at coordinate 806,636,907 of CM060922.1, read as the reverse complement.
TTCAGTTCTTAACAACTTTGAAACTCTAATTACATATCCAAAGAGATAAATAAACATTTCCATTAAAATACAAGAAGGAAGCAAAAATAAAATATTAAAAATGTTATCAACATAAAAATTTGTGGGATGTACCTAAAAGGAAATGTTCAAAAGATATTACTTTGCACTGATACAAACTTTCTTTTAATAGTTGCATATAATAAACTAGACAACGTAATGACATATTTATATAAATGATATTGGGCTCAAATATAAATTAAAAGCTTGATGGGCTTTGACCCAATCTTTATATTAGTTGAGATAAGTTCCAACATACATTTTATATTCAATATATCAACCACTTCTTTATTATGTCCCTTCAATTCAACCTAGGGTTTCTGTAACACCCCATAATTTTAAAAACTAAAGTTAACAAATTAAAGAGTACTTAATTTCAAATGTGGGAATTAAGGGAAACGGGTTGCGCCATTGCGTTCGTCTCGGAATTCTGCTTGAGATAGAGTCCGAGTTAGTGTGAATTGGACTTCGTATGAAGAAGTTATGGCCTTCCGAAGTTTCAGAAATTAATTAAATTAAAAACAGCTTCAGGTTCAGAAAAACAAAACAAAACAGGGACTAGGTCGACCATAGTGTCGAACTTCCCCTATATAGGTCGACCTGCCCCCCCCCCTCCCCCGGGCAGATCTGAAAGATGACGATTTTTGTGACTCAGTGTTGAGTCGTTAGGGCTGAGGTGTCATTCTATCTTGCCTGGATGGTCTTGATTGATTCTAGGTTAATTTGACGGCTCTTAATTAACTAATCTTCTAAAAAAACACCCTAAAACCCCTATCCCTAATCACACAAATTCATAACAAGAGCCGCCATGCCGTCAATGGAGGATCTAGAGTAGCCGCCATACACTTTCAACCCTAAAGCAAGATAGAGGCTTGAATCAAAATCAAATCAAATCTAAATAACAACTAAGTCTACATCAAAGGCGAGCAATTCAATTTCAGAATACAGATCCCAGAAAGACAAGACTATCTTTTTAATTGTGAGTATGATAGCTTTCACAAAATAATTCGTTAATTTAATTATGATAAGATATAATGGGGTCATAAGAATATGATTTTGAATCATGTGATGTAAATTATATGTATGCTTGTGGTGTTGAATCAAATGTTAGTTCTTATGTGAATTTTATGCAAGTTGGATCATATGTTAGTTCTTATGTGAATCTTATGCAAGTTGAATCATATATCTTATGCAAGTTGAATCATTTATCCTATGTAAGTTTGTGATGATTGGATCATATATACATGTATGAATCTTTTGCAAGTTTGGGTTGTTGAAATATATGTGAAACAAGTATATTCATATGCTAGTTTATGTGACATTAATCTACATGTTTAGATCTATATGCAAGATTACACCTTTATGTTTAGATCTATATGCAGGATTACACCTTTATGATTAGATCTATATGCAAGTTTACATCTTTATGTTTAGATCTATATGAAAGATTACATCTTTATGCTTAGATCCATATGCAAGTTCACACCTTTATGTTTGGATCTATAGCAGTACATAAGTTATGCAAGTTTATGCCCATTACCTATGCTAGTTCCCTATCATATGCTAGTTTGAATGAAATTCATATGCAAGTTTATGTCATGATCCTTAGATCTATTTTATGTGTTATGTGATGTTGTTTTTCTTTTTATATGTTAGACTATTTGCGAGTCTAACATATGTCATATGAAAACGTACGAATAGCGTGGGGATGATGGGATAATGTTGAATATACATAAAATTGTGAATTGGCAATAAAATGGCCTTAAAAGGCATATAATTAATTTGAGATATTAATTGGCATAATTGGTATTTATGGACATAGTTTTAAGAGACAATTATGGACATAAATAAATTTGGAAATTATTGACAATATTGAATAGGGATAATAATCCAATTTGGGGTTAAATAAAGATATGTAATAATAAACCGCCTAAGACACGAGGTTAGACTCTTTTGTGGTGTAAGACTGCCCGGACCCGCCCGGCAAATCCAGTAGCCACAAGTGCCAATCTAATATGAGAGGTCAAAGGCACGAATTAAATGCGTAACAATTGTAAAGACACGAGGTTAGGCTCGTTTGTGGTTCAAGATTGCCCGGACCCGCTTGGCAAATCCAGCAACCGCAAATGCCAGTCTAATGTGGGAGGTCTTACAAGGTTACGGTTCTAATGAATTAAGTAACACTTAACCAGATAAACATGTGGTGGGACATGAGGGGGTTAAGTGGGTGCCTTGGGTGGCATGTGAAACTAAGTGGGTGCCTTGGGTGGCATGTGAAATACGATTAGATGCACTTAACCAAGTTGAAACATGTAAGAAGACATGAATAAAAATGGGGTTAAGTGGGAAACCTTAGTGGGGACCAAGCATAGGTAGGAAGCTTGTGTCATGTATGGGGGCCCTTATCAGACCAGTAACCCATTAAGTATCTTTGTGGGCTCGACCCAAGTCGAGGACGGGACACGCATACTGATTTGATTGTAAGAGGTCAAAACGGGTTAGCGTTGGCAACGCAAGTCCAACGGGGTCATGTGCGTGTGTGGGCCCAAGATGGTAGGTAAGACGTTGTTGCATCGTGTAGATATTAGCCGTGCATCTTTGGTGGTATCGGGTTGCCACTTTGGGGAGTGATACACCCCACTGTGGGGCCAGCACGGGTATCTACGAGTTAGGGAGTTGATCGAATGGGGGTAGTGGGTACAACTAGTGGAGATAGGGGCAGACGACACCTATGAAGGCAACTAGGGGTACACAAAACTATCATTATCATTATTAAATTCTGTAGGCGGGATCAACTTTTAGGGTGACTAGTGGTGGTGAAGTATAGTAATTATCCTATAGTGATTAGGAACGAGATGAATGCCAGAATATTCCTCTTATTTGCTTTGTCATGCCCATTTGTTTCATGGTCATATCTTATCTTACCAGTTTATGCCTTATCCTAGTTACTTTAATAATTATATTGTTAAAGTTATTATACTCACCAAACTTTATGTCTGACCCCCTTTTTTCGCCACTTTTCTTCCTTCCCTCCCCCTAGGTTCTCAGGGCGGGACTAGTACTAGTGGAGCTTGATCTTGGATCTCTTTCTCTTTTTGAAGTGCTTGGATTGCTGAAAGTAAAGTTCATCTCATCTCTTTTATGGCTACTGTTGGCAAGCTTTTGGACCAAGCCACCAAGATTTAAACGAGAGTTCAAAATGAAGCTTTACTTGGGGAAAAGACCTTAACCCGATCGCGATCGCCCCCTGTTAGACCGATCCGACCCGCTCCTCCTAGCTCGATCCGATCCATCCATGAAAGTGCGACCCGACCGAACCAGGAAACCAGATGAAAGCCATGACCAATTCTTTCACGATCCCCAAACGCAGGATCCAGCGACACCTATCCATAACGGCTATATTGACTATTTCTCCATCAAGCTACGAACCAGCCCGAGATCCTCGGGATTTGTGCCATGTATGACCGCGATCCTCCTGCAGAAATCATCTATAAATAGCCGAGAACTTGGCATTTTTCAGGATCCTTTTGGCAATTCTGAGTTCTGAATCCACCATTATTACATCTCTATTATTATTATTCGGAGTTGTCTCGAAATTATTGAGTGAATCAACGTTGTAAAAGTGAGGTTGAGGGATAAATCGTCGATTGTACTCTGATTCCAAGTATAATCATAGATATAAAGTGGACGTAGGCTCGTTAACGCCGAACCACTATAAATCTTGTGTCTTTTCTGCTTTTCTAGCATTTTTTCTGATATTAATTTCTACATTACTGAACAACTTGGGTGTTGGAGCCAATTTTGGATCTAACATTTTGGTGCTTTCACTGAGAATTGAAGTCTCAGTACATGGGATTGTTGCTCTACTATTTGGATATTCAAGTCCAAAGAAGACAGTCCAGAACTCAGCAGTTTCGACTTTTGAAGATTTCAGCGATACCCAGATACCATGGCTGGAAAGAAGTCTAAGGAATTACAAGCTTCGCAAGCGAACGAAGCTACGAATGAAGCAATTGAGGAAGGTGTGCACGAGCAGGTCGAGGAGCAGCTCTCGGATCGCGATGAAGTGGGGGCGATCCGGACCGAAGAGGGTACCACGAACCGACCTGAAGGGAGCGCCACGATTCGGGTCTCTGAAGGTGTCACGACTCGATCTAGGACAACACCACCATCCTCCCATCTAATACCCCCGCGATCCGATCTCAGGGAGCCACCACGAGCCATCGACACAAGGGTACCGCGATCCGAAGCGATAATCAGACCACAACCCGACCCGGAAAGGAGGTTATGGCTCATTCTTCTCGTGCCGGTACATCTGATCGACCTGGCCCAAGTTCTTTACGTATAAGAGAGAATGTTGATGATCAATTCGACCCTTCTGCCCCAGTCATCGAAGGACATTTGACTCGAATACTTGAAGCATTGGACATGCAAACCGATGAACTGGCCGCTCAAAGGCAGGAGAGTTCGTTGCTGCGTCAAAATATTACTTCCTTAGGCAGAAGAATTGACGATATTCAAAGGCAGGTTTCACCACCTCCAGCTCACTCTTTCTCTCCGGAACATACGTGGTCGTCTGAAGAGCCCCGAAGGAACCGATGATTGCCTCCGTTAGAAAGGCCCGAGAACATAGAACAGCTTCGATTTGGGTCACTTTCGTCTCGTGAAGAAGAGGCATTTAATCAGGGAACTAGTAACCGCAATTTAAATGAGCCTGTTCTACCACCGAGGAATGGCATGCCTCCGGCTCGTCGCGTGATCGACCGCGGCAACAGCGGGCAAGAGAGTTCTGCTCAGGGCCCAGATTTTGTAGCAGCGTGTCATAGAAATGCTGGAGGAGGACGTCAGGCAAGAAGTGCTGATCCCGAATCTACCCTAACCCATGCAAAGGTGGAAGTAATGATTAGGCAAGTCATGGTAGATAGCCGTGGACAGAGGAGTGAAGATTGGGGCATAGATCGCAGTCACACACCTTTTACTAACGACATACTGGATGTTACATTCCCAAGGCGCTTCAATATGCCAACCATGAATCGCTATACGGGCAGGACTGACCCCATCCAACATTTAATGCGTTACTCCTAGTCAATGAATGCCGCTGCGGCTACAGACTCGGTCAAATGTAAAGCGTTCCCTATATTCTTGGAAGATGTGGCGTTATTGTGGTTTACCCGCCTGCCAGCACGGTCAATATCCAGCTTCAGGGAATTGAGTGAGTAATTCGTGAACCAATTCCGTCTTCATGCCCAGAGGTCTAAGAATGTGATCGAGCTATCCCTTATTAAACAACGGTCGGACAAAAGCCTAAGGTCGTATTTGGATCGTTTTAATCTGGCTGTCATAGAAGTCAAAGATCCACATGAGCAAACTGTGTTGATGGCCTTGATAGATGGCGTCGATAAAGATACCGAGTTTGGAAGATATCTGGCTGGCAAACCACCCCCGACCAGAGAAATATTTTATGAAAGAGCCAATGTTCGCCTGTGTCGGGAGGAGATATATGCTAATCGAAAAAGAAAGGCTACTGATAGGGAAGATATCCAAAGCAACGTGGCCATCAAGAAAACGGGAGATAGCTCAGGAAAAGTTGAAGTTAACGTTGGGAACAAGAACCAAGGCAGCGATCGTCAATCAGGGAATAATAATAACAATAATAGGAAAAAAAAATCGAGTAAATGACTCCCAGAGGAGATCCCGGCCCAGACCGTTTGAGAACTTCACACCGTTAAATGACACGTTGGAGAACATCTTCCTGGATACATATAATGTCCTCCAGTACAAAAGGCCTCCTCCAAGAGATTCTACAGAGAAAGAGCGTGAAACTGGGAAATTCTGTCTTTTTCATCAGATTCACGGTCATTCCACAAACGAATGTCGTCACTTGTGAGACGTGGTTGAAAGGCTGCTCCGAGAAGGGAAGCTTGATGAGTATAAGGTGACTCCTAGGGACAGGGGGCAAGCCGTACAAGCCCCGAACCAAAGCCAACCTACTGCCAAACTGACGGCTCAGCAAAAAGGGAAAAAATATCGTTATCAATACCATAATTGGTGGACTCCACCTAGCAGGGCACAGTTTCAGAGCTATGGATCAATACATAAATGCAGCTAAACAGCATTTCGAAGTGGGATAATGCAATAACCCCGAGGACAACGCTCCGATTAAGCAACCAAAGACGATGTCCGATGACGTCATATTTCGCGAGCGAGAGAGTATTGGAGTACACTCCCCAACTGAAGATCCGTTGGTGATCACCGTCACCATCGGCCGAGCCATAGTTCATAAAGTCTTGGTAGATAACGGGAGTTCCGTCAACATTTTTTTCAAGAAAACGTTCGACCAAATGAAACTCGAGCTGAAGGATTTGAAGCCATGTGAAGGTTGGATATGTGGATTTAATAGGGCTTCGACCGCTCCAATAGGATACATGGAATTATCAGTAACTCTTAGGGAAGGAGAACGCCAGAGAGAGAGGATCCTCCCCTTTGTGGTCCTGGATATTGAATCGCCATACAATGCCTTATTAGGCCGACCGGCCCTAGCTAAATTCAGGTCCTTTATTGCACCCTGGTGCTTATTGTTGAAATTCCCAACGGACTCCGGTGTGGGTATTGTGAGAGGAGATCAAGTTGTTGCACAAGCATGCTACATTGAAGAGTTAAAATTGCTCCGCAAAGGAAGAGATATAGAGGCGAAAGGTGGTTCCTCCCCTCCAAGGGAGGAATCGTCATAGCAACTAAAGGAAGTGCCTTTGGGAGGGTCGCCCAGAGAGTTGACCGATGACATAGATCCCAGAGAGGATGAAGAGCCTGGGGGCAGAATGGCGACTCCCAATGAAGCAACTGTGGATGTACCAATCGATGATAGTGACCCAGAGAAGGTCCTGAAGATTGGATCCCAGTTGGATCCCGTTCGAGCCAAGGAATTAACAAATTTTCGAAAAGCTAACTTGGATGTATTTGCCTTGACCCATGCGGACATGTGTTGGATATCTCCCTCGATTATGAATCATTCGCTAAGCATTAACCCGAAACATCTTCCTGTCAAGCAGAAAAGGCGAATGCTGGGTCCAGAAAGGTCTGCTGCATTGAAAGAAGAAGTCGAAAAACTGAAGAGTAATGGATTTATTAGAGATTCGACGTACCCTGACTGGATTTCAAACCCAGTTTTGGTAAAAAAGGCCAATGGAAAGTGGCGAACGTGCATCGATTTCTCTGATCTAAATAAGGCTTGTCCGAAGGATAGCTTCCCGTTGCCTAGAATCAATCAATTAGTAGATTCAACTGCAGGTCAAGAACTCCTTTCTTTTATGGATGCCTATTCGGGGTATAATCAGTTCCCATGCATGTTCCAGACCAAGAGCATACCAGCTTCATTACAGATTTGGGATTATATTGCTATGTGGTGATGCCTTTCGGTCTGAAAAATGCTGGCGCTACATATCAGCGGTTGGTGAATAGGATGTTCTACGACCAGATTGGGAAAACGATGGAGGTATACATCGACGATATGTTGGTAAAGTCCAGACAGTCGTCCGATCATACCAACTATTTGGCAGAGATGTTTCAAATTCTCCGAAAATACGGGATGAAATTGAATCCTTTGAAATGCTCGTTTGGGGTAGCATCTGGAAAATTCCTGGGGTTCATTGTAAGCTCGCGCGGAATTGAGATTAATCCAAACCAAATTACAGCAATCCGAAATATCCAAGAACCAAAGCAGATTAAAGATGTGCAAAGCCTTGCTGGAAAAGTGGTAGCGCTCAGCAGATTTATCTCAAAAGCTACAGATAAATGCATCCCGTTTTTTGAACTAATAAAGCGAGGCAAGCGCAACTTTAAATGGACTCCTGATTGTGTAGAAGCTTTCCAAAATCTATTGAATCATCTGGAGAGACCCCCGATACTGTCTAAGCCTGTAGATCACGAGGATTTATTCGTGTACTTGGCAGTGTCATCCCACGCAATCAGTTCGGCTTTGGTAAGAGAAGAGGATAAGGTGCAACGACCGGTGTACTATGTGAGCAAGAAATTGGCAGCCGCAGAACGAAATTACCCAAAGATAGAAAAGCTCGCGTACAGTTTGCTGGTCGCATCTAGGAAGCTTCGTCACTACTTCCAGGCTCATCCCATCACTGTTTATACTGATCACCCGCTTAAACAAACCCTACAAAGACCAGAAGCATCGGGAAGATTGCTCAAATGGAACATTGAGCTGAGTCAATTCGACCTGAACTACCAACCCTGGAGGTCGATAAGAGGGCAGGCACTTGCAGACTTTATAGCGGAATTTACCATCCCAGAAGATGATGCGGTAATAGAGGAAGACGATCCGCCAAAGCTACTCCTTGACCCTAATGCCTGGAAACTATATATTGATGGAGCTAAAAATGACAAACGATCAGGTGCTCGAGTGGTTCTTGAAACTCCAGAGAAACGGCTAATATATTACGCTCTTAGATTGGAGTTCCACGTAACCAATAATGATTCCGAGTATGAAGCTCTAATTGCCGGGTTGAAACTTGCAAAGGAACTAGGGATAACAAAGCTAGACATCTTTTGTGACTCCAATTTGGTTGTGAACCAAGTTAATGAAAAGTTTCAGGCTAAGAGTCCAAGGTTGATATCATATCTGGAAAAAGTAAGGATGTTGCTGGATGGTTTTGATCACCATAGTATATCTCACATTCCTCGAGCGGAGAATCAAAGAGCGGACAAGTTAGCGAAGATGGCTAGTTCCGATAATCCAGAACATACGGAGCTAGTCCCGATTGAAGTATTACAGTTCCTCAGTGTGGATCAGATGGAAGTTGATCCGGTACTGGAGATTGAACCTGAAATGGAGTCATGGATGACCCCCCAAAAGAATTTCCTGATGAATGGAACGCTCCCAACTAAGAAAAGTGAGAGGCGTGCAGTTATACGGAAGGCTTCCCGATATGTGTTGCAAGGCGAAGTCCTGTACAGACAAGATTTCTCGATGCCTCTCCTCCGGTGCATTGCCCATGACTACATCAAGCGTGTGCTGAAGGAAGTCCATGAAGGTGAGTGTGGCGACCACACTGGAGGGCAAACATTGTAAAAGAAGATATTGCGATACGGCTATTTCTGGCCCACTATAAACAAGGATGCAACCAAGTATGCACGACGTTGTGATGCTTGCCAGAAGTTCTCCAAAATCCCTAGGGCGCCACCTAACCAGTTGAAGACAATGACAAGCCCGTGGCCTTTTGCTATGTGGGGAATTGACATTATTGGGAGCCTCCCCATAGCAAAGGGCGGAGCAAAGTTCGCTATTGTGGCTGTGGACTATTTTACTAAATGGGTAGAAGAAGAGCCTTTAACCACGATCACAACCAAACGAGTGATCACCTTTGTCGTTAAGAACATTATCTGTCTATTTGGGATTCCAAAAGTCATCATAACCGATAATGGGACCCATTTCGACAGCACGGAGTTTCAAGATTTCTGTCGGAAGTATCACATCGAGAAAAGATACACCTCTGTGGCACATCCGCAATCGAACGGACAGGTTGAAGCAGCAAACAAGGTGATCAAATCCATTCTAAAGAAAAGATTGAAGAGGGCCAAAGCTATGTGGGTCGATGAATTGCCCCTGGCACTATGGGCCTATAGAACAACGTACAAGTCGGCGACGGGTCACACCTCGTTTTCCCTTGCTTTCGGAGCTGAAGCAGTTATTCCGGTCGAGTTAGAAGTACCTTCCCATCATACCATTTATTACGACCCGATGAACAACAATGAGTTGCACCTTGAATCCCTAGACATGGTTGAGGAAAAAAGGGACGAAGCCGACTTACGTGCCTTGAGGCACAAACAACAAATAGCTCGGTACTACAACAGAAGAGTCTGAGCTTGGACATTCGAACCCGGAGACTTGGTTCTGAAGTGTGTCTTTCCTCCCCCGGTACATATGGGCCCGAAATAGGAAGGTCCTTACTCCATTTTGCGAAGGCTTGATAATGGAACCTTCAAGCTAGCGACCGTAGGTGGAGATGAAATCTCTAGAGTGTGGAATGCCCAGCATTTGCGGCTTTACCTGACATAAAAGTGTCATTTTTACTCTTTTGTTTTTAGAACCATGTAAAAAGGCTCGACTTGCCTAAAACAGTCTGGTTATTTGAACAAAAGATTATAATGTGGACGCAGGTCATGATTCAACTGAACCACTATAAAAATACTGTGTGTCATTTACCTTTACTGCACCATTTCTTATCTACTCTTTTATTTTGATCAATAAATAAATATATATATATATATATATTGTTGCCATTTCGAGAATTGTTTTAAATTTATACAGTAATCTTAAACAGCTAATTCAAAATGTCGTCCAGCAAATCGGAAAGTTCACGATAATTAAAGCTCCAAAAGGTGCAGCGAGGTAAATCGCACTACAACTTGCACTCTAACTCCCAAGATCAGGGAGAGAGTATAAAGGACGCGAAGATAACGTCCCCAAGGCGTGAAGGTGCACCATGATAAAGCCGCCTTGACAACACTCTAACTAGCTGAAGGATCGGGAGAGTATAAAGGCGCTAGAGACTTAGCGCCCCCAGAACTTCTGCCCCGCTGAAGGATCGGTGAGAAGACCAAAAATCAAGCTCGAACTCTAACCTGCTGAAGGATCGGGAGAGTATAAAGGCGCTAGAGACTGAGTGCCACACAAACTCTAACCCGCTGAAGGATCGGGAGAGTATAAAAGCGCTAGAGACTTAGCGCCACAAGAATCACTACCCCATTGAAAGATCGGGATAGTACGAATATAATCCTAATCGATCGCCAATAAGCCCTGGCCAGGCACTATAATGACGATTAATTAGGAATATATACGTGCATCACTACACGTTTACTTAGCACGTGTATTTCCCGATGATTGTTTTCGCTATGATTAATGATCGTTACTTATAACTTTAATATTTAACTATGAAAGTTTCAGTTATGATTATTTAAACTCTGCTAACATGATGAATTTGCAGGAACACAATGATGCAAAGGAAGTAGGTCCTTATTTACTGGAAACAGATTTACAAAAAATGAGAAACTAAACAAAAAGTGAGGGCCAATCTCATGACTACATCTTTTGGTCAATGGAAATCCTAAAACTAAAATATGAGCCAATGGCTGCATTCTATTTGCGCTTGGGAGATGGCTTTGATTTCTTGTCCTTCCTTTGTTTCTCCAACTCCTCTTTATCAGTACCGGAGCGGTCACTTTTCTTCCTCTTCCTCTTGTCGACAAGAGGCTCCGGAGGAGGACTATAAGGTTCGGAGGCAAGCTGTGAAGTTATCGATTTAGAAGAGAATATTGTAACCAACCCTGTCTTGAGGTCGATTTCAGAAATAGGGGTCACGAACACAGGATTCTGTTCCTCCCTCTTAAGAGCCAACTGCTTCTCCTTCCTAGCCTGTATGTCAGCCAAGGTTTCGCTATCATCACCCTTGGCCTCATCAATGATTTCCACCTCCTCTTCCTCATCTCCATGACCGCCATCTGTGTCATGCAGAGCAGCAATGATCTCGGCGTCTGCAGGAGCGCCAGTGCAAGACTCCACGGGTGTTACTGTAACTCTATCACTTGTTGAGCCCTCTGTTTGCTTTGAGACCTCGGAAGCTTCAATACCAGAACCCAGGGGAACCTCAACCTTCTCAGCCTCTGCCTTCTCCTTTGCACCCTTTTCAACCACTTTGGTACCTACACAATTAGAAGCAAAGGTTAGTGAATCAGGAGGAGATGTGGCCATGTCAGTTGTCCGTCCCATGAGACGACGACAAGTTACGATTGCTTTAATGAACTGCGGAGAAAATGTGGAGATACCTTCGGCCGACTCATCTCCCAGATTTGTACTGATGGTCCCGACAATCGGAGGAGTAGGTGCCAAGGGGATCAATGGATCATCGGGGTTATATCCCTCAACTTCAGAGGTTTTGGGCTCTACCACCGAGCTCGAACTCTCGCCAACCTTATCCTTGCCCTTGAGCCTGCTCTTCTCCCTCTCTATTTCCTCGTGGATAAGTCATCTACCTTCCTCCAAAGCCTCAGGCTCTTCACCTCTGAGAAAGGTTTGCATCAGCTGGCGTTCGTCAATCTCATCGACCCCCAGTCGCCGCTTCTCGCCCTCGATAATTGCATCCCATATATTGGCCAAGGTAACATGGTAGTCTGGAATCCAAGAGATGTCACGATGCTTGATAACTTGACCAAAGAAATCGAACAATAATTCCTCAAAACTATCTATATCTTTCCCTCTTTCGGCAAGCTTATCATCCGCAGCAGCTGCTGACTCAAGAGCGTTATTGACATTGCTTTCGGCGAGAGCTGCACGCTCCTCATCTTGAGCGAGTTGATCAGTTAGAACCTCCTTCTCCTTCTTGGCGAAGGTAAGGTCATCTTTTAAGCTCGCCCTCTCTTTCTCCCAAGCCTCTTTCTCAGCAGAAAAGTGATCCTGTACTGTCTTCATTTCTGTGTTAATCGCCCTGAGATCCTCTACTTCCCTCCTTAGGGCCATCAGTTCTTGGCTATTTAAGTCAAGCTCATTGCGAAAACGCTCCCTGGCACTCTCCAACTCGGACTTGTAATTCTCTGCATCTCGCCGAGCTAAAGCCAGTTGGGCCTATGCATCCTCTAGTTCTTTTTCCATTTTGCACCTAGCCCTAGCATCATTGTCAATCTGTAGTCTAGCCCTGGCCGCGTCCGTCTCCATCTAGCGGATGATAGTAGAGAGTGTAGCAGCATGCTTCTTCATTACCCCGTATTGTTTAGCTACATGGCATACATACCCTATCACCTCTGTGTCCCAATCCTCGGGGACCGGTTCAAGATCTGGGACGAACACCATCCTCTCAAAGTAAATGTCGAGAAACTGTTTTCGTAAGCGCTCTAGCCTGGCCATAATCTCAGAACTGGGGTAACATCCCTTGCAGCAGTAGTGTCCAAGCCACACTCACTAGAGGAAGTAGGAACTGTCTTCCCCTTCTCTATAATCCTGCCCTCATCTTTGTCCTTGTCCTTTGGCTCGGGGAGTTTTTTAGAAGATTGGGCGTGAGAAAGATTGCGTTTTGGAGGGGTTAATTCTCTAGGAATTGCTTTCCCCCAGCTGGTGGCATTGGACGACTATGTGGCTTTCCATAACTTTGCTTCGGTGGAGATCGAGGTCATGCAGAATAAGACTAATGAGAATCCCGGGGCCGACGACTATCCCTTCCCCGACTATCGCTACGAGTGTGCTCAGGATCTGGAAGGAGGCTTGGTGTGCCCTCGCGAAGGGAACGGTAGGAATAAGATCGTTTGCGATATATTTTTCCTGCAAAGAAAACAAGTGTGTGTTAGAACTATGAACCACAGCAGCAAAAGAGTGTTATGATAAATGGTGCATGTGTTTTGTGCATCCCATGAAATCCCCTTTTTTAAACGGACCAGGGCCCGAAGTTAAGCTCGTTTGGGTGACTTCTTTTTCTCCAACTGGGGCATCCGTCTTTTCGGAGATGGGAAAAATTGGTTCCCCTTTAAAATCTTCTTGAGTATAAATATCATTTGGCAAAGGAATTTTATTTAATTCCCCGAGAATCTGTTCCTCCGTTAATTTGTCTTGGGCGACAGACTAAACTGGCAATGAAGTTCTTAATGGAGACTGCCCCTCGGAGGTTGGAACCTCCTTTGATTCATCAGCTCGTCCCTCATCTCCTTTATACACGTTTAAATCATCATCATCCTGATTAGTCATCGGCGAAGTACTCTTGCGAAGATTGGTTGTCTTTACAACTTGAGAAGTTCCTTCTTGTAACAACCCGAAAATCTGGGCCAATTTAAAATTTTTATTTTGGCAATTTTAGCGAATTTTGAATATTTAAAATGAATTATTTTAAATAATATCAACGAGAAATTTATTTTGAATGGAAATAGAACGTATATTTTATATACGTCGTCGTTAGAATATAAATAATTATATATAATTATAAATGGAATTGAAAATGGCGCGGTAGTTCGATAATTCGATTTCAAACTTCAATTGAATGTACCGGGTGCAAAACAATCCGGATTTTAGTGAAACCAAAATTATTAGGATCTAATTGATGATATCTTTCCAACGAATCCGAAAAATCGAGATTTCATAGCGGGAATCAAAAGATATATCCAGTTGAAAATTCTGTATAGTCGCTATGGAATTCAGGCCCTTAAAAATGGAAATTTTGCAAACGACCTCGGATTTCGACGAAACCACTTTTGTTGGGTCCGTGATGTCAAGTTATTGCTAGGTTTCAAATTTCGTAATTTTTCGACTCGATATGTGAGCGTGGCAAAGGAAAACGTGTTTGAACAGTTTCAGTTGATTTTAATCGACTGGAAATTGGCCATTTTTCTAACGGTCTCAGAATTCGACGAAACTAGTTTTATTAGGACCGTATCGTCAATACGAAGCTAGAAAATATTTTTCTGGAATTTTTAAAGTTCGTATGTGACCCCGGTAAATTGAAATGCGCGTTCAAATTCAATATATAGAGTTATATGTTGATTTTAACGGAAACTGATCGAAACAGCCGAATCAGCTTACGATACATATCCCATTGTGTTCGGAATAGGGGTAATTAGCTATGGACGACAGGCGGTGGGCCTCGTTTAGAGGTCGTATGAAAAAGTCAACCTTCATGGATTTAAAAATTAAAAATAAATAAAATAATATAAACATTTACATACCCCCCCTTCTTTCTTTTCCCCGAATCAGATTAAATAAAAAAAACGGAAAAGAAGGACGGGGAGGAGCCGCGCTCCCCACCAGGTGGCGGCGCCGACCACCAAGGTCGCCCCCTTCCCCACGTCGATCCCCCTCCGCCCTCCGTTCTCCTCCTTCCTCTTCCCTCGCCCCTCCTCCTCTGTATGAACCGCAACACCCTCCCCCTCGAAACCAACGCCAGCTCTAGCCACCCCAGGCCAGCCGCCGACCACCAGTGTCATCCCCGACCCCCACGCACCTCCCCGCCACCTCTGGCCAACTGTGGGTCCCCCTCCTTGGTAAAAATCCGTTTTTTTTATGTTTGTTTTGCGATTAATACCTCCACCGACCACCACCGCGACTTCCTCGGCACCAGCAGCACCCGACGACTCTCCCCCGAAGCCTAGATCCGTAAAAAAGTGAGTTTTTATATTTATTTACAATTGTTTTACTTTAATTTCAGCTTTAAATGTGTTTAGAGTTATAAAAATATAATCTTTTATATTGTAGAGTTATAAAAATATAATCTTTTATATTGTAGAGTTATAAAAATATAATCCTTTATATTGTAGAGTTATAAAAATGTAATCATTTATATTGTAGAAGGTTAAAAATATAATTTTTCTATTATAGAAGTGTTAAAAATTTGATCTTTATATAGTAGTGAGAATAAAAATATAATATTTATTTTTGAAAAGGCGAAATCTTTATGTAGAGAATAACGATGTAAAAATAGAATTTTTATCTATATAGTAGCGTTGTAAAAATAGAATTTTTATCTATATAGTAGCGGTGTAAAAATGGGATTTTTATATATTGAACAGCGAAGTAAAAATGGGATTTTTATATATTGAACAGCGAAGTAAAAATGGGATTTTTATATATTGAATAGCGAAGTAAAAATTCGATTTTTATATATTGAATAGTAAAGTAAAAATTCGATTTTTACATATGTAGAGAATACGGGCAACGAAGATGACAAAAAGGCGAGAACGATGAAGATTTCTATAAATGAAGTGTCGTGAAGTTGGGATAGCTTTTGGTGAGAACTTCTCACTCTAAATTTCTTTTTCTAGTTATATATATATATATATATACTATGATGCAGACGGTGCTTAGCAGCACCCGACACCCGTCATCCACAGACCATGGATGGCTTGTTTGTTTGATTGGTGTGTTGTGAAAATTGATTGTGTTGTGGAATGATTGAATAATAAAATATTCTTGTGTTGAAAGGAAATATAATATTTATATAGTTAAAAATATTTTATCGTTAAAAATATAATTTTTAACGTGAAAGTGAATAAATAAATATTTATAAACGAATCGGCCGATTTGTTTATATACACTGATTTGACTAATATTGATTGGGATGATAAATTTTACACATCGCCCAACTGCACGAATAAAAATCTGTGTTGGTTGATTTGAAACCCCACACGGGTGTTGGGATGATATTTGAGTACACTAATCCCAATTATTTAACTGTATGTCGATCGATTGGTCGACAGGCTGTGTGAGCGTCGATTATTTTTATTTGATGCTTATGCAGTTGTGTAGAGCACGTTGGATGATGGTTGATTGTTTGTCATTGCTATTACATACATGTGTTGTGTGGAATCCATATAATTAACATTATATGGTGATTGATTGGGCCTCATTCCAATAGAGAAAATTATGAATATTATAAAAGAAAATTCATGTGTTGAATATAAAAATAGTCATGTGTTGAAAATATTTTTGTGCTGAGTAAAATATTTTAATAATAAAATTCACATCTTTATCATATTTAAAATTAGAACTACTTCACGGTGGAGTCTAATTAAAATCAAACGATAGATACCATAGATTTATAAAATATTTTACATAACAAAAATAGTCATGTGTTGACGATGTTCATGCGTTGAAAATATTTATGTGCTGAGTAAAATATTTTAATAATAAAATTCACATCTTTATCATATTTAAAATTAGAACTACGTCACGGTGGAGTCTAATTAAAATCAAATGATAGATACCATAGTTTTATAAAATATTTTACATAACAAAAATAGTCGTGTGTTGAAAGAAATATAGATTCATGTGTTGAATGGAATATATATATTCATTTGTTGAATAGAATAACGAATTTATTGAAATATATAAAGCCGTGTTGATTAGAGATGCGTTATTTTGACGCGAACGATATTTATATCGATTTTATTCGTTTACAATGAATATTGAAAAGTGATTTCAAAATTTAAAATTTTGAAATGAAATTCAAATTGAATTAGATTAAAATTCAAATTGAAATTTTATTGAATCAATTTGAAATGAATTCGAATCGAATAGAAAATGAATTCGAATTGAATAGAAAGTGAATTTGAATTCGAATTGAATAGAAATGAATTCAAATTGAATTAAATTGAAATTGAATTAAAAACCAATTGAAATCGTTTTGAATGAAATTTAAAACGAACTGAAATTGAATTGAAATCAATTTGAAATGAATTCGAATTGAATTAAATAGAAGGTAAATTCAAATTGAATTGAAACGAATTAGAATTTGAATTGAATTGAAACGAATTTGAATTCGAATTAAATAAAATTGAAATGAATTCGAATTGAATTGAAATCAAATCGATTTGAAATTGAAGATGAAGTTGAAATTGTTTTTGAAACGAATTTAAAACGATTTATAAAATACGTTTTAAAAGGAAATCGACGAAATATATATTATATATATATATAATGGCCTGAATAGAACGCGCCGCGCCGCGGTAGTTCTTGAATTTCGACCATTGACTTCGAATTGACGTTGCGGGAGATCCGACCGTCGGATTCTCCTAAAACCGGAACCGTTAGGTTCGTATCGAAAAGAGCTTTCCAATGAATATTAGAAATTTGAAATCTAACGGTTGTATTTGGAGTTATGTCCAAATCAAATTCGAAAAAAGGTCGCTGTAAGTGCAGTTCGATGGCTGTTGTTGGAAATCGACTGTACGGGCCTTGATAAAATTATCAAAAATATTGATAATTAGTGTAAAATCATAAGAAATGATTTGGGAAAAATTGGGCTGAAGAATTCCACATTTGAAAGGATAAAAATAGATTTTTATCGAAATGAACTAGTTTTGAACTAGAATTAAAATCAATTTATTTTTGAAATAAATAAATTGAATTTGAAAGTGATTTTAAAACTAATCAATATTCCCAATACGTGAATTGGACTGGAGTTGAATCGAAATTATCTTCGGAATATTTCGATGTTGGATTTCGTGACTATACAGATATTGTTATGGGAATTTGAAAGATATATTTTATATCGTTATTTCCAATACGATATATGTTGGTTTCAGAATTTGATATTGAATATAAGCCGATATATTTTCTATTCAGAGCCTTGTATTTAATATCAAATATGATTTGGTGCGTCGTGAAACGTGTTTTAGATGACATTGGTTCTTTAACCCAGTTAAAGGCAGGATGTTGATTTTTGAAAAGATTAAAACTAAGTGGAGTTTTAATGAATCTTTAATTAGATTAAAATGTGAATTGATATTTAAATTATCAAATCTGAAAGGTGATCGAGAATGGAGTACCACCAGTTTTGCTCCAAAGCGATAGTTAAATCTTTAATTAGATTTGAACGTGAAATGGTAATTAATTTTACCGATAAAACCGTGGTGTTAGATATGGAGTATTACCAGTTTTTCTCCATGGGATATATAGGTTGGGATTGGGAAACAAAATAAATAATTACTTCGGTGTGGCTCGCTAATCCCGACTAGTTTGAAATGATATCCGAAGGAAGATTAAAGAATAAATTTAGAAGAATTTATCTTGGATAAAATTAATGGGAACCTTTCCCTAAGAATGTGATTTTGTGAATAAAAGAATATTCTGAATTGGAATGAGGCGTTCGTTGTGTTTGTGTAACATTTGTTTATTATATACGTGGGTTATTCAGAAAGGCCGGGTTATACCCATTCTGAATAACCGATTCGACGAGATGTCGAAGATGAAGACGGTGGATGAAGACCGGAAGTCTTCACATCTTTTGGGTGATTACTGATGATCTTAATTGGGTTGTACACCCAAGATGAGGGAAACAGTTGGTGATCGTCCAGACGTACTTGGAGATCGATGGATATGCGAGGAAAGTGCCTCCGGTTTCGTTTAGGCCCAGAACGAACTTGTAAATGGATTGTGTGTCTGACATTGGATTTTATTCTGTGTTGATTGATCTCTATTAAATATACATCTGTGTGGCGGCGGAGAATTTATTCTCTTCCTTAACGCCCTTCTTTGAGACGTACGAGCTCAGAGGTTGTATATCGATGGACATCAGTCGCATGGAGTGAATTGCCAGTGTGGCACGCGTAAGTGGCAATTGATCA
Source organism: Allium sativum (assembly GCA_030737875.1). Lineage (NCBI taxonomy): Eukaryota > Viridiplantae > Streptophyta > Magnoliopsida > Asparagales > Amaryllidaceae > Allium > Allium sativum. Next base: position 806,617,746 of record CM060922.1, on the reverse strand, counting down.
AGGCTTCTGTTGAAAAGCAAAGTCTTGTGGTTGATGATCAAAGCACGGCCTGTGTGGCATAGCTTTGTGTATAACGTGAATTCGCGAGCCTCACACCTCGGTATGAGTCAAAAACGGGATAGTGACTGCAGGGAGAGCACGACGTTTCTTTCTAGCTAGGGTGGTGTCAGTGACCTACCAGCCCGGACATTTATATACTTTTCACCTGTGTGGTTGTTGGATACGAGGCGCCTCGGATATAGGTCTGTAAGGACCGGGAAACGTGTGTTCAGGAATAATTAATCCTCAAAAGTAAGAGAGGACCGGCCCTGAAGATCCAAGGATCAGAGTGGGGTCCTGGGACATTTGCTAGAGTGTCTCGAACGCGGAGAGGAGCTTGCCCCTTGCCTCGGCTCATGACGGAATCCAATTTCCAATACGTGATATTGCGGTTTTAATTGTAGAACTAGTATGGCGACATGATAGATGGTACCCATGCCGCCTATGATTGATATTTATGATTTGAATTGTTTTGACACTATACACTTATAATAGTATCAAATAATGTGTTTTAAACGTATCAAGCATGCTTTGGCTGTTATAAGGGAAAACCCTATCCTCCGGCTTGCTTTGCATTGTGTGATGGGACCTGGGTCTTATAACAGCTTCATTTTTCTTTATTTAGCATTGCGCCGTTTGTTCTATGCACTGGTATTCTTGGGAGGAAACTCGTTCCGTGTTATACGGCGTGGTCCCTTGAGTTACCAAACTTTAAAACCAATATTAATAACTGTTTTAGTTCTCACACCAGTCACATGACTGACCTGGAGTTTATTGTTTTAACCTAAACTCTGGGTGCCCCTATTTTCCGCACGGGCAGCTAGTAGTTTTGGTTTTGCAGATTTATATCCACAGGGTCCTGATTTACCGCTGGAACGATGCTCGGAAAGCTCTGTATCCGTGTATCACTTTCAGTTGTGTTTTGTATATTTTTCCGCTGCGATGTAATTTATTGTAATCTCTGATATTTATTGAATGTAATTTATTCATTTATACTCTGTATATTGTTGTATCTGATGGAATTGTTGTAATAACAATGAAATGTTCTTCCGTTTGCGTTCTATTTTGTCTTGTCCTCAATTCTATCCGTGCTTTCCTTACCGGGGAAGTTCGGGTCGTCTCAGATTGGTATCAGAGCTTTGGTTTACAGAGCTCGAGAACAAGACACATTAGAACCATACGAAAGAATTCATCAGATATTGGATTAGCAATATCCAATTAGAATGACTCGTTAGAGATAGGATCAGTAGTATCCTAGAACGAGTGTGAAGAGTATATTTTTCAAATGAAAACAATTTTGTTTTTAAATTTAAATCGCTTTATACGTATTTGAATATTTATTTATTTTGAATATGGACAATCGAGTATATATAGATTTCGCATATACGCGTCATGAACGTATATTTGAAGTTTTAATATACTGGATAGATATAGAATCACATTCAAGACACACGGGGATAATTCTGGTGATGTGGCCACATCATCAGTATTTATATTCGAGTGACGAAGGTGTGATATCTATATATTTCCATTAGACTGGTGTGAGAACCAAAACTAATATAGCTAGGTTTAATTGTTGTGAATTAGCATCAAAAACATGATTTTTGTATATATATCAATATTATGAATTTGAAACTCTAATCCACTAATTGATTGCTGGTTGTGTTGTTTGTTTATTTGTTTGATAATTTTGAACCATTTAGCCTAATAGAACCGAATATTGAATTATATTGAAAATTGGTCGCATTTGCTTGCATATATATGTACTTACATTGAACAGGTCATAGCAAGGAGGCTAGAGCCGAAGAATAAAATTTGTTTGCCCGACAAATAAGTACATGTTTACTATAATTTACTGTTTTGTTTGGGTGATGATGATTTTATGAGCCTATTGGCTAGCCGCTTGGCTTTTTCTTTTTCTTTTTGAGATCAGAAGGCCTGTATGGCAATTTCGGGATTTTCCCGTGGCTCCCGGTACAGGGGAGGTTATGGCGAAATTTTTCGAAAATTTAGGGTGTTAGTTAAATTTTTGAAATTTTTGAAAATTCTCAGAAACTGAAAAGTTGGAGAATGGAAGCCAGATCGAACGTAGAGTTGATTAATCAAACCACTTTCGACTTTGTTCCTTTTCGGGGATGAAAAGTTTTAAGTGGGGGAGATTGTAACAACCCGAAAATCTGGGCCAGTTTAAAAAATTTATTTTGGCAATTTTAGCGAATTTTGAATATTTAAAATGAATTATTTTAAATAATATCGACGAGAAATTTATTTTGAATGGAAATAGAACGTATATTTTATATACGTCGTCGTTAGAATATAAATAATTATATATATAATTATAAATGGAATTGAAAATGGCGCGGTAGTTCGATAATTCGATTTCAAACTTCAATTGAATGTACCGGGTGCAAAACAATCCGGATTTTAGTGAAACCAAAATTATTAGGATCTAATTGATGATATCTTTCCAACGAATCCGAAAAATCGAGATTTCATAGCGGGAATCAAAAGATATATCCAGTTGAAAATTCTGTATAGTCGCTATGGAATTCAGGCCCTTAAAAATAGAAATTTTGCAAACGACCTCGGATTTCGACGAAACCACTTTTGTTGGGTCCGTGATGTCAAGTTATTTCTAGGTTTCAAATTTCGTAATTTTTCGACTCGATATGTGAGCGTGGCAAAGGAAAACGCATTTGACCAGTTTTAGTTGATTTTAATCGACTGTAAATTGGCCATTTTTCTAACGGTCTCAGAATTCGATGAAACTAGTTTTATTAGGACCGTATCGTCAATACGAAGCTAGAAAATATTTTTCTGGAATTTTTAAAGTTCGTATGTGACCCCGGTAAATTGAAATGCGCGTTCAAATTCAATATATAGATTTATATGTTGATTTTAATGGAAACTGATCGAAACAGCCGAATCAGCTTACGATACATATCCCATTGTGTTCGGAATGGGGGTAATTAGCTATGGACGACAGGCGGTGGGCCTCGTTTAGAGGTCGTATGAAAAAGTCAACCTTCATGGATTTAAAAATTAAAAATAAATAAAATAATATAAACATTTACATACCCCCCTTCTTTCTTTTCCCCGAATCAGATTAAATAAAAAAAAGGAAAAGAAGGACGGGGAGGAGTCGCGCTCCCCCCCAGGTGGCGGCGCCGACCACCAAGGTCGCCCCCTTCCCCACGTCGATCCCCCTCCGCCCTCCGTTCTCCTCCTTCCTCTTCCCTCGCCCCTCCTCGTCTGTATGAACCGCAACACCCTCCCACTCGAAACCAACGCCGACCCTAGCCACCCCAGGCCAGCCGCCGACCACCAGTGCCATCCCCGACCCCCACGCACCTCCCCGCCACCTCTGGCCAACTGTGGGTCCCCCTCCTTGGTAAAAATCCGATTTTTTTATGTTTGTTTTGCGATTAATACCTCCACCGACCACCACCGCGACTTCCTCGGCACCAGCAGCACCCGACGACTCTCCCCCGAAGCCTAGATCCGTAAAAAAGTGAGTTTTTATATTAATTTACAATTGTTTTACTTTAATTTCAGCTTTAAATGTGTTTAGAGTTATAAAAATATAATCTTTTATATTGTAGAGTTATAAAAATATAATCTTTTATATTGTAGAGTTATAAAAATATAATCTTTTATATTGTAGAGTTATAAAAATGTAATCTTTTATATTGTAGAAGGTTAAAAATATAATTTTTCTATTATAGAAGTGTTAAATTTTTTATCTTTATATAGTAGTGAGAATAAAAATATAATATTTATTTTTGAAAAGGCGAAATCTTTATGTAGAGAATAACGATGTAAAAATAGAATTTTTATCTATATAGTAGCGTTGTAAAAATAGAATTTTTATCTATATAGTAGCGGTGTAAAAATGGGATTTTTATATATTGAACAGCGAAGTAAAAATGCGATTTTTATATATTGAACAGCGAAGTAAAAATGGGATTTTTATATATTGAATAGCGAAGTAAAAATTCGATTTTTATATATTGAATAGTAAAGTAAAAATTCGATTTTTACATATGTAGAGAATACGGGCAACGAAGATGACAAAAAAGGTGAGAACGATGAAGATTTTTATAAATGAAGTGTCGTGAAGTTGGGATAGCTTTTGGTGAGAACTTCTCACTCTAAATTTCTTTTTCTAGTTATATATATATATACTAGGATGCAGACGGTGCTTAGCAGCACCCGACACCCGTCATCCACAGACCATGGATGGCTTGTTTGTTTGATTGATGTGTTGTGAAAATTTATTGTGTTGTGAAAATTGATTGTGTTGTGGAATGATTGAATAATAAAATATTCTTGTGTTGAAAGGAAATAAAATATTTATATAGTTAAAAATATTTTATCGTTAAAAATATAATTTTTAACGTGAAAGTTAATAAATAAATATTTATAAATGAATCGGCCGATTTGTTTATATACACCGATTTGACTAATATTGATTGGGATGATAAATTTTACACATCGCCCAACTGCACGAATAAAAATCTGTGTTGGTTGATTTGAAACCCCACACGGGTGTTGGGATGATATTTGAGTACACTAATCCCAATTATTTAACTGTATGACGATCGATTGGTCGACAGGCTGTGTGAGCGTCGATTATTTTTATTTGATGCTTATGTAGTTGTGTAGTGCACGTTGGATGATGGTTGATTGTTTGTCATTGCTATTACATACATGTGTTGTGTGGAATCCATATAATTAACATTATATGGTGATTGATTGGGCCTCATTCCAATAGAGAAAATAATGAATATTATAAAAGAAAATTCATGTGTTGAATATAAAAATAGTCATGTGTTGACGATGTTCATGCGTTGAAAATATTTATGTGCTGAGTAAAATATTTTAATAATAAAATTCACATCTTTATCATATTTAAAATTAGAACTACTTCACGGTGGAGTCTAATTAAAATCAAACGATAGATACCATAGTTTTATAAAATATTTTACATAACAAAAATAGTCATGTGTTGACGATGTTCATGCGTTGAAAATATTTATGTGCTGAGTAAAATATTTTAATAATAAAATTCATATCTTTATCATATTTAAAATTAGAACTACTTCACGGTGGAGTCTAATTAAAATCAAACGATAGATACCATAGTTTTATAAAATATTTTACATAACAAAAATAGTCGTGTGTTGAAAGAAATATAGACTCATGTGTTGAATGGAATATATATATTCATTTGTTGAATAGAATAACGAATTTATTGAAATATATAAAGCCGTGTTGATTAGAGATGCGTTATTTTGACGCGAACGATATTTATATCGATTTTATTCGTTTTACAATGAATATTGAAAAGTGATTTCAAAATTTAAAATTTTGAAATGAAATTCAAATTGAATTAGATTAAAAATCAAATTGAAATTTTATTGAATCAATTTGAAATGAATTCGAATCGAATAGAAAATGAATTCGATTCGAATTGAATAGAAAGTGAATTAGAATTTGAATTGAATAGAAAGTGAATTTGAATTCGAATTGAATAGAAATGAATTCAAATTGAATTAAATTGAAATTGAATTAAAAACGAATTGAAATCGTTTTGAATGAAATTTAAAACGAACTGAAATTGAATTGAAATCAATTTGAAATGAATTCGAATTGAATTAAATAGAAGGTAAATTCAAATTGAATTGAAACGAATTAGAATTTGAATTGAATTGAAACGAATTTGAATTCGAATTAAATAAAATTGAAATGAATTCGAATTGAATTGAAATCAAATAGATTTGAAATTGAAGATGAAGTTGAAATTATTTTTGAAACGAATTTAAAACGATTTATAAAATACGTTTTAAAAGGAAATCGACGAAATATATATAATATATAATATATAATATATATATATTATATATAATGGCCTGAATAGAACGCGCCGCGCCGCGGTAGTTCGTGAATTTCGACCATTGACTTCGAATTGACGTTGCGGGAGATCCGACCGTCGGATTCTCCTAAAACCGGAACCGTTGGGTTCGTATCGAAAAGTGCTTTCCAATGAATATTATAAATTTGAAATCTAACGGTTGGATTTGGAGTTATGTCCAAATCAAATTCGAAAAAAGGTCGTTGTAAGTGCAGTTCGATGGCCGTTGTTGGAAATCGACTGTACGGGCCTTGATAAAATTATCAAAAATATTGATAATTTGTGTAAAATCATAAGAAATGATTTGGGAAAAATTGGGCTGAAGAATTCCACATTTGAAAGGATAAAAATAGATTTTTATCGAAATGAACTAGTTTTGAACTAGAATTAAAATCAATTTATTTTTGAAATAAATAAATTGAATTTGAAAGTGATTTTAAAAATAATCGATATTCCCAATACGTGAATTGGACTGGAGTTGAATCGAAATTATCTTCGGAATATTTCGATGTTGGATTTCGTGACTATACAGATATTGTTATGGGAATTTGAAAGATATATTTTATATCGTAATTTCCAATACGATATATGTTGGTTTCAGAATTTGATATTGAATATAAGCCGATATATTTTCTATTCAGAGCCTTGTATTTAATATCAAATATGATTTGGTTTGTCGTGAATCGTGTTTTAGATGACATTGGTTCTTTAACCCAGTTAAAGGCAGGATGTTGATTTTTGAAAAGATTAAAACTAAGTGGAGTTTTAATGAATCTTTAATTAGATTAAAATGTGAATTGATAATTTAAATTATCAAATCTGAAAGGTGATCGAGAATGGAGTACCACCAGTTTTGCTCCAAAGCGATAGTTAAATCTTTAATTAGATTTGAACGTGAAATGGTAATTAATTTTACCGATAACACCGTGGTGTTAGATATGGAGTATTACCAGTTTTTCTCCATGGGATATATAGGTTGGGATTGGGAAACAAAATAAACAATTACTTCGGTGTGGCTCGCTAATCCCGACTAGTTGAAATGATATCCGAAGGAAGATTAAAGAATAAATTTAGAAGAATTTATCTTGGATAAAATTAATGGGAACCTTTCCCTAAGAATGTGATTTTGTGAATAAAAGAATATTCTGAATTGGAATGAGGCGTTCGTTGTGTTTGTGTAACATTTGTTTATTATATACGTGGGTTATTCAGAAAGGCCGGGTTATACCCATTCTGAACAACCGATTCGACGAGATGTCGAAGATGAAGACGGTGGTTGAAGACCGGAAGTCTTCACATCGTTTGGGTGATTACTGATGATCTTGATTGGGTTGTACACCCAAGATGAGGGAAACAGTTGGTGATCGTCCAGACGTACTTGGAGATCGATGGATATGCGAGGAAAGTGCCTCCGGTTTCGTTCAGACCCAGAACGAACTTGTAAATGGATTGTGTGTCTGACATTGGATTTTATTCTGTGTTGATTGATCTCTATTAAATATACATCTGTTTGGCGGCGTAGAATTTATTCTCTTGCTGAATGCCCTTCTCTGAGACGTACGAGCTCAGAGGTTGTATATCGATGGACATCAGTCGCATGGAGTGAATTGCCAGTGTGGCACGTGTAAGTGGCAATTGATCAAGGCTTCTGTTGAAAAGCAAAGTCTTGTGGTTGATGATCAAAGCACGGCCTGTGTGGCATAGCTTTGTGTATAACGTGAATTCGCGAGCCTCACACCTCGGTATGAGACAAAAACGGGATAGTGACTATAGGGAGAGCACGACGTTTCTTTCTAGCTAGGTTGGTGTCAGTGACCTACCAGCCCTGACATTTATATACTTTTCACCTGTGTGGTTGTTGGATACGAGGCGCCTCGGATATAGGTTTGTAAGGACCGGGAAACGTGTGTTCAGGAATAATTAATCCTCAAAAGTAAGAGAGGACCGGCCCTGAAGATCCAAGGATCAGAGTGGGGTCCTGGGACATTTGCTAGAGTGTCTCGAACGCGGAGAGGAGCTGGCCCCTTGCCTCGGCTCATGACGGAATCCAATTTCCAATACGTGATATTGCGGTTTTAATTGTAGAACTAGTATGGCGACATGATAGATGGTACCCATGCCGCCTATGATTGATATTTATGATTTGAATTGTTTTGACACTATACACTTATAATAGTATCAAATAATGTGTTTTAAACGTATCAAGCATGCTTTGGCTGTTATAAGGGAAAACCCTATCCTCTGGCTTGCGTTGCATTGTGTGATGGGACCTGGGTCTTATAACAGCTTCATTTTTCTTTATTTAGCATTGCGCCGTTTGTTCTATGCACTGGTATTCTTGGGAGGAAACCCGTTCCTTGTTATACGGCGTGGTCCCTTGAGTTACCAAACTTTAAAACCAATATTAATAACTGTTTTAGTTCTCACACCAGTCACATGACTGACCTGGAGTTTATTGTTTTAACCTAAACTCTGGGTGCCCCTATTTTCCGCACGGGCAGCTAGTAGTTTTGGTTTTGCAGATTTATATCCACAGGGTCCTGATTTACCGCTGGAACGATGCTCGGAAAGCTCTGTATCCGTGTATCACTTTCAGTTGTGTTTTGTATATTTTTCCGCTGCTATGTAATTTATTGTAATCTCTGATATTTATTGAATGTAATTTATTCATTTATACTCTGTATATTCTTGTATCTGATGGAATTGTTGTAATAACAATGAAATGTTCTTCCGTTTGCGTTCTATTTTGTTTTGTCCTCAATTCTATCCGTGCTTTCCTTCCCGGGGAAGTTCGGGTCGTCTTACTTCTCCTTCAGCCGGGGGCACATACTTGTAAGGTTTGCCGCCTGTGCCAAGTCCAAATCTTATGTCCAAAAGATGGTGCTTGTGAAGGTTTTCGTCGGTAATACATTTCTTGATTTTCAAGAAGTCAGACTTGCTTTTAAGAAGACGGGATAATCGATCGTTATACACTAAGCCTTCTGTCTTGGGGAATGTGTGATCTGCACAAGAGAAAAAGAAACATGTTAGTGCTTCGATTATGTAATTTAGTCATGTATCTGGAGGCTCGAAAATTACTAGACTTGAGCCACCTCCTCACACACCCAGCCTGGTGTTTTATGTAAAACCAATCAGCTTTGGGATACCCTATGTTGCTATAACCATTAGACAGAACTTTCCTGTTGGCTACTGATTCAAAGAAAGAGAAATTTGGAGTCGCTGTGGAACGGTGCTTGAAAAGATAGTAGAATTTCAAGTCTTTAAAAGTAAGCTCAGTTTGTAGGATCTCTGCATACGCGACATATAGAGTGTACAAGGCTGCGTAAGCATTGGGATGAAGCTGCATAGGGGCAATACACAATCGTCTTAAGGTTTCAATGACAATTGGAGGAAACAGAGGAATAGAGCCTACCCAGCACTTGAGTCGGCTGACTGCCATGTACCCTTCTGGAGCAAGATGAGGTCTATCTCCGCTTTCGGGTGTTTTCACATTATCCTAGGGGATCACGTGTTTCAAGCAAATTTTCTTAAGTTTTATATCGTCTAGTTTGGAAGCTAAAGAGTCATTGAATTTCTCAATTTCTAGAACGCCGGGGATCTCATCGGGAGCTCGGTCATCCACTTCGGACTCCTCCTCTAGCGAGGTACTCTCAGATGAATTTGATTCTGTCTCTGCCTCATATTCGGATTCAGAATCCTCACCCTCTGGACTAATTGGAGGAACCTCGGGATTATGGTGTTCCGACATCTCTGAGTCCCCCTCTGTTTCAGATCCTTTAGAAGAGCGTCTATCAGACATAGCTGTGTTGGCGAATAAAAGTTAGAATACAATTACCCGTTCCCCGTGTGTGCGAGTGCAAGTGTGTGCCTATGTATATGTTAAAGAAAAGCATAAAGTTAACAAGGTAATCGGGATATCAGTTGTTGTCCGCTGCCAAGTTATGCTAGTGTTCAGTTCAAAAGACTCGAAGGCTCTAACCTAACTGTTCAAAGTACTGCGATTATGATGTATTGTTTAAATCTACATGTTTGTGGGATCTTCAATCAGGTCGGTTAGCTGGATTGATGGAGCACGGATCGTGATAAAAGGCACTGGTATACGAGATCGGATAGGCCGCCTGTGTGGATCAGATCGTTAGTGGACTAGGTTGGCAACGAAACGTTGACTCGTGAACCGGGATTTAGGCAGTGGAACGATCCATCGACTCGTGATAACACGCCCCGATCCATTCCCACCTCCACAAGACAGCACTCCACGAACCGATCCATTGCCCAGAACGGCTCTTCCATTTCCCCTTTGCTTTCACCCTTATCACGACCTAAGTCGAAGCCCCCCATCCGCAAACAAACTTGGTCATCCCTTCCTTCTCCTTCCTCGTCTCTTATCTCCACTCTTAAACCCGTGAAACCGGACCTGGCACGTTCCAGTTTGCCATCCCCGAATCCCACAAAACTCCGTTATCTTCACTTTCCAAACCAATACAAACTCGAGAGAAAGAAAATGAAATTGTTTGATTACCTTTCTAAAGTTTGGAAACGAATGGGTATTTGGAAATTGAAATTAGGGTTTCGGCTCAAGAAAGGGGCGGCCGCAAAAAAAAGAAGGAAGGGGAGAATGAAGAGGGGATCGGTTTATATAGACAAGGAAACGTCCATTCGTATCCCCATTTTTTTTTTACTTAAGACAGTCGGACCGTGGAGCTTGGTGGGCCGCGGATTCGAGCCCAACGAAGAAAAGGGAGGCCGCTCCCTCGAGCGACTCGTAACTGAAGCAAGAGGGCCCATCGTGTTTCGAGGAAGAAGCCCACATCATAACCAACCCGAAATGAATGCCTCATCCCACGGACCGTGGGGTATTTTGGCGATCCGACTCAACAAATGATTGTCAAAAGTAAAGATTCAGAAATACTTGTGAAGAATCTAAAAAGTTTACCTGACAATTTTACAATGGAGTCTCCAAAAACTCCAGAGATGAGAATTGTCCAAAGAACAAAGAAATGATTGAAGGTTTAACTAGGTATTTATACTAATCAAGAGACACGATTTTTTGAAACTATACGACGATCTAGACGAACACGGCCTTTTGATTCACATCACTTCATGAGAAGATAGTTTACTAATTTCGAAGCATGTTCCATCTTCAATAAAACATACTTCGAGGGGGCAAAATGTTGGCTAGCTTTTGGACCAAGCCACCAAGATTTAAACGAGAGTTCAAAATGAAGCTTTACTTGGGGAAAAGACCTTAACCCAATCGCGATCGCCCCATGTTAGACCGATTCGACCCGCTCCTCCTAGCTCAATCCGATCCATCCATGAAAGTGCGACCCGATCCGAACTTGGAAACCAGATGAAAGCCATGACCAAGTCTTTCACGATCCGCAAACGCAGGATCCAGCGACACCTATCCATAACGGCTATATTGAATATTTCTCCATCAAGCTACGAACCAGCCCGAGATCCTCGGGATTTGTGCCACGTATGACCGCGATCCGCCTATAGAAATCAGCTACAAATAGCCCAGAACTTGGCATTTTTCAGGATCCTTTTGGCAATTCTGAGTTCCGAATCCACCATTATTACATCTCTATTATTATTATTATTATTCGTAGTTGTCTCGAAATTATTGAGTGAATCAACGTTGTAAAAGTGAGGTTGAGGGATAAATCGTCGATTGTACTCTGATTCCAAGTATAATCATAGATATAAAGTGGACGTAGGCTCGTTAACGCCGAACCACTATAAATCTTGTGTCTTTTCTGCTTTTCTAGCATTTTTTCTGATATTAATTTCCGCATAACTGAACAACTTGGGTGTCGGAGCAAATTTTGGATCTAACAGCTACTTGTGTTGCGGTTTATGCTTTTTATTTTATGTACTCTGAAACAATTTATCAAGATGGATATTAAGTGTACTTGGTTTATGATGTTGTTGTAATCAAACTATTTCTCCGCTGCAATAAAAGTTTTTTTAAAATTTTCAAGTACCATTATTTATATCTGTCTTGTTATATTATGTTCTATACACTAAATACATTCCATGGAAGTTAATGCATTCCCTTTGTGACTGACATTAATGGACGTGGGGTGTTACACGTGGTATCAGAGCTGAAGGTTACCAGACCAGATATGAAGTTTGAAAAACTATTTTTCTAAAAGCATTTTATAAAGAAATATTTTCAAAAGTATGTTTTAAGGAAAGTATTTTCAAGAGAAAAGTTTGTTTTAAAAACATAACCCCCAAGAGCCATATATCTTTCCTTCAAATTCTCCGCTTGAATCTCTTCATTTTCTTTTCAGCATGTCTGGAATTCCCGAGATAACCGAGGGGATACCGATACCAGGATGGTTTAGAAGGTATCTGGAAACTAGGTCCAATGTTGCAGGCCCAGCAAATGCTCCTCCTCCTCCCTGTGTTGATACTTTTCCAAAGATATGCAAAGATTTTAGGGCAATGGGCGGGAAACCTTTTCACGGATCAGAGACGTTTATAGAAGCTCGAAATTGGCTTAAGGAGGTGGAAGATCTATTTGGTATTTTCAAGGTGGAAGATGGAAGAAAGGTCCAATTGGCTGCTTGGTTAATGAAGGACGAAGCTTCGTTTTGGTCGGAAGTCACGAACGGAGAGCGTCCGGTGGAGACATGGACGGGTTTCAAGCGTAGGTTCGAAATGAAGTTTCTCTCACGAGCGGAAGAGAATTTATATATGGAAAGATTCTTGGCGTTGAAGCAAGGGGATTTATCAGTAAAGGAGTACGTCAACAAGTTCAATCGGTTGGCGAGATTTGATTTGGAATTGGTAAACACACCTGAGAAGAAGGCCCTAAGGTTCGTTAAAGGCTTGAATGAGCCGCTACATGGGTTGGCTATGACCCACATTCCGATGGGGGCTACCTTTGAGAGATTGGTTGACATGGCGCTTATGCATGAAGAAGAGAAGGGTACTAATACTAATAAGGCAACGGAGAAGAAAGGAGACCAAAAGAAACCACAACGACAGAACAAGAAAGGGGGAAGAACAATAAAGGCAAAGGAAAGAAGAAGTGCTTTAATTGTGTGACACCAGGCCATCTGAGCAAAGACTATAGGAAAAAGAGGAAGATTGGTTGTTTCCACTGTGGAGAGGCAGATCATCTAGTTAAGGACTGCCCAAGGAAACAAGGGTAAAGGCAAAGAACTTCTGAAGGGCAGCTTTAGGCTCTCATAGCACCAGGATAGGCAAGAGGGAAGATTCAGGCTCTCATAGCACCAGGACAGGAGAGAGGTAGAAACATTTCCATTGAAAGTTTAGTTTTTCTGTTTGATCATCTTGTTCGTACTTTGTTTGACTCTGGCGCTTCACACTCATTTGTATCTGCTTCATTAGTTGAAACACTGCACCTAAATACTAGTCTAGTTACGTATCCCACAGTAGTCTTAAATCCTATTGGTGGGTCGGCTCATCTTTTTATGATTTGTCGGGATTTGAGAGTGTCTATCTTGGGCGTTGCGTTTGAATGCAATGCCTTCTTTCTTGACTTCATGGGCTACGGCTTGATTCTAGGTATGGATTGGCAAACTAGATATGGGGCCATCCTAGATTGTGAAAGAAGGGTAGTTAGATTGTTGACTCGTCGTGGAAAAACCCTTGATATTTCTTGTGACCCTTGAGGTCCGGTAATGCTTAGCTACCTAGAATCCCTTGACGTATCCAATGATGATTTAAAATATGTTCGTGTGGTCCGTGAATATAGTGACGTCTTCGATGAAGTTCGAGGTTTACCCCCGAGGCGTGAGATAGACTTTCGAATATATCTAGTAGATAATGCAAAACCAGTTGCATTACCGGTGCGCCATATGGCTCCGAGGGAGAGAAGAGAACTCAGTAAGCAAGTGAAAGAATTGATTGAGAAGGGGTTCATAAGAAGAAGTATTTCGGAGTGGGGTGCTCCAGTCGTTTTTGCTACGAAAGCTGATGGTTCACTTAGATTGTGCGTGGACTATAGAGAGCTGAATAAGCTAACAAAGAAGAACAGACACCCGTTAATGAGGATAGACGATTTGTTCGACCAGTTGGTGGGTGCTTCGGTTTTCTCGCAACTGGATTTGGCTACAGGGTTTCATCAACTAAGGGTGGCTGAAGATAGCATCGATACGACTGCATTTAGAACTCCTGACGGTTTCTTTGAGTGGCTCATCATGCCTTTCGGTTTGACAAATGTACCCGCATACTTTGTTGACTTAATGAGTAGGGTGTTTAGAGAGTTTCTAAACAAGTTTGTGGTAGTCTTTGTAGACGATATTCTGGTTTTCTCTAAAAATGAAGAAGAGCATGCCCTACATCTTAGGGAAGTCTTAGAGACCCTACGAGCACATCAACTTAAAGCTAAGTTCTCCAAGTGCCATTTTTGGAGAAAAGAAGTGAGGTTCTTAGGGCACGTGGTCTCTAAGTAAGGGATTGATAGATGTGGATCCCGCTAAGGTAGTGGCAATCCAAGATTGGAAAACTCCTAAGAACGCAACAAAAGTAAGAAGCTTTTTAGGACTGGCTGGTTATTATAGGAAGTTCATTAAGGACTTCGCGAAGATATCAGCCCCCCTCACTCGATTAACGAAGAAGAATTTGACTTTTACTTGGGCGTTGACTATGATGATGCTTTCCAACATCTAAAGAGGGCTTTGACGAAAGCTCCAGTCTTAGTTTTGCCAGACGGGAGTAAGACATTCATTGTATATGCCGATGCTTGCGGGACAGGGCTTGGCGCATTTTTAATGCAAGAGGGAAGGGTGATATGTTATGGTGGAAGGTAGTTGAAAGACCATGAGAAAAATTACCCTACCCACGACTTAGAGTTGGCGGCCGTAGTTTTTGCGCTTAAGTCATGGCGTCATTATTTGCTTGGCGAGAGGTTTGAGTTGTATACAGACCATAAGTCGCTAAAGTACTTATTCTCTCAAAAGGACCTAAACTTGAGGCAACAAAGATGGATGGAGATTTTGGCATCCTACGATTTTGAGATCGCATATACCCCTGGCAAGGGTAACGTTGTAGCCGACGCCTTAAGTAGAAAGAAGTTAACTTTAAGTCCTTTGTTCATAGAGTGGCAGAATTTGGAGTATATACCTATTTTTGACTTCAGACCCTCTGTCGATTATGTACCCGGATTATTGGCATCATTAGAGGTGCAACCTAAACTTTTGGGTCGAATTGGAGAGGCACAGCGAAACGACCCACAGTTGGTTGAGATAGTAGGAAAGCTTATAGGAGGGGAGTCCTCAAGACATCTTGATAGATATGCTATAGATGAGAGAGGTTGGCTACGTAGAGATGGAAGACTTTGCGTACCACAAGACGAGAGTTTGAAGAAGGCAATTCTTGAAGACTCACATCGCTCTAAGATGACCATACATCCCGGAGGTGATAAGATGTATAGGGATATGAAGCGAGTTTTCTTTTGGGCCAGAATGAAGAAGGACGTGGCCGAGTTCATTGTTAGATGCTTAGTGTGCCAACAAGTCAAGGCGGAGCAAAAGAAGCCTGGAGGTTTGCTCCATCCCTTAGAGATTCCGCTTTGGAAATGGGAATGCGTTTCCATGGATTTTGTAGATGGGTTACCAAGATTAAGGAAGGGTAATACAGGGATTTGGGTAATTGTAGACAAACTTACAAAAAGTGCCCATTTTATTCTCGTTAAGAGTAGAAGGACCGCCGCATGGTTAGCATCTGTTTACCTTAGAGAAATAGTTCGTTTGCACGGCATACCCTCTACCATTGTGAGCGATAGAGATCCCATTTTCACAAACGAATTTTGGAAAAGCTTACAAGAGGCGGTTGGGACGCAGTTATGCTTAAGTACCGCTTATCATCCTAAGACGGATGGCCAGATCGAGAGAGTAAATTGTGTTCTAGAAGACCTCCTGAGACTACGCATCCTAGACTTTGGAGGAACATGGGAAGAACACCTTCCACTAGTGGAGTTCGCCTATAATAATAGTTTTCAGGCTAGCATTGGCATGGTGTAACGGCGCGATTTTCGACCCTCCGAAAACCGTGTCGTTATTGAAAGAATTTAGAAGACGAGATAGAAAAGATAGAAATAAATAGAATAGAAGAATAAGAAGTTATCAGAAATCTCACAGCGGAATTTAAAAATACAAATACATTTTATCATAGGGTCTGATACATCCTAGTACATCAACATATTACATCATCATAGTACGTTAACATAATTATACATCATGATATGGGAATATAAATCTAACTGGATACATAGGTGTAGTTTAAACTACTAGTCTTGTCCTGCATCTTGAACTTCATGAGGATTCCATTTGCCAACCTGAATTACTTGCCTACTCATAATAATCATTATGAGTACCCAAGAGTTTAGGGAAAACACAGAAAATAAACTCCGGGTCAGTCAGGGGACTGGTGTGAGTAAACATAGTTAAAAAGATGTACACGGGGGAAAATAAGGGATATGGTGTTCCGTTATTAACAGATTCAATTACTTTAGAAATCTTAAGCCCAATCCATAACTACTATATGGAAAACGACCCTTGTATTTTAATATCAAAACGTTTGATATTTATGATAGTATTTATCAAATAAATAATCATCTAGTGAATCGCTTGCATCTCACGTTCACGTACATAGAATTAAATCTAAAACCGTCGAGCGCTTATTGGAAATTTGGTTTCTAACTGACAGGGTATGGGAGCACCCACCGATCAGTGTACTCTAGAGAAGATACACTGGGGTTCAACAAGAACATCCTGCAACCCGGCCACACATGCCCGTCCACTCATTTAGCTTGAGTGTAACGAATATATTACCACTTCCACGGTTGGGAATGACCCACCGATTACCGAAGGTAACAGCAATGAACATAGATTAAGAAACAAAAGGAATTACTCTAGATGGTGATAATATACCCTGCTTGGATATGACCCAACTAGCCATGCTGCCTAGCCCAACTATTGTCTTTCTCGGGTTGTGAGGTTTGAAGTCACGTTACCGTTGACGGATTATTCTTCAACGTCTTTGAATATCACACCATCCTATCTGACAGATCACTCATTTGTTTCCACAAACATATTCTGGGTATAAGGCTAAAGAAACGAATTTCTTTGCCACCAACAAAATACACTTACGTAAAGTCGATGTGTAAAATCTGATCGATATACGTTGTCAGACATCCGACTGTTCGGATCTGTTCTGGGATTGAACAGACCGTAGATACTATTTTGAAATAGTCCTTGCATTCTTCATCTTTATCGATTTCGGTATACGTCGTATAAATCCGAGTCGAAGTAGAATGTAAATTCCGGACTCTTCGAAACGATGTACGAAATATCTTTTATAGTCGATAATTTATTTTCAGCTTAACTGTCTTTAATTCAGTTTGCACATCCTGTATTTATAATTATATATACAGTATAAAATTCTCAGGTTCATATCTGGATATCTTAAATATCATTTACAATTGTGTAGTTAAAGTGTGTGCGACGCACACAAGATGTTATACAGTTTTTATCACTATTTGGAAGTGTATAGAAAAAGCCCGTGCTACGCACACGGTGTTTAATCTTGCTTATCATCGACTGTCAGACGATGTTCTATACTCTGATTTGATTTGTCAAATATTTATTTCTTTTATTTAAACTTAAATAAATTGTTTTATAATTTATTTAAGTTCAATTATCTTTTAAAACTCATGTTCTAACTCGACGAACTTCTTCGAACAACTTCGATTCTCTGACCTCACTGTCATCTTTACTGTTCCACTAGTTTATGCCATATTAAATAAAAACTCTATTTTTATTTAAATAATTAATTACTGATTAATTACTTTTAATTATTTAATTAAATTAAAATTGATTTAATTTAATTATTGTCTTTTGAAAACGATTCTTGTTTGGACTTGCCTTGCTAACTCCGGTGTTGCCAAACTCTCGTGCCCTGGTGTTGATCACTTCGAAAACGTTGCCAAACCCATGTTGCCAGACCTTCGTGCCAAGCCTTGCTGATCACCCTGAAATCCAAGTGCCAAGCCTTGCTCGACATTGCTGTGCAAACGCGCACAGCTGTGCACGTGCACGCCTCCCCACGCCACCGTGCTACCACCGGGCCACCACCCACAAATTCCACTTCATCCACTGATCATCACCGACGCCTTGCCACCACCCATTGTCACCTCCACCTCGATTTCACCCCCTCACCGCAACTTCCAGTACACAGTTCAAAAAGTATACCACCTACATCGAGCTCGCACCACCACCTCCGACCACCTGAACACTTCGCACCGCCGCCACCAGCTCCGCCAAGTCTCGACGCCGCTCCACGCCCAATTCTGGCCAACTCGCACCACCGTGGGCCCCCCCACGTCGTCGCCAAACCGATGAACCCATTTTTGCTTTCAAAACCTAAATCGAGTTCGTCAGCTCAAATCACTCGATGGAAAAATCATTGGGTATTTTTCTCGAGTTCCCCGATGTGTGCAGCTCCTCCACGCTCCACGATTTGGTCACCACCTTCGTCGTTCGCCGGAATTTGGTCAACATGTCATTTTCGGCCATCTCAAGCTTTCTCCCTCATCCCAACGTTTAAAATCGTGAAACCACTTTTAAAAATCATCATTTTGTTTGTTGATTACATTCATATCTCTGTAATTCAATTCTACGATGTTTGAATTTTCGGGTTGAAATGTTGATACAGAGAATCATCTGTTTCCTTGCATTCTTGGTTTCAAAACATATATAGTTGATCCTTTATTCTTGCTATAATGTAAATATATATTCTCGTATACAAGGTAACTCATCAATACACTTGTATGGTTTGTGTTTTTAGATCATCAAGGTTTAGTTTCAAATAACAGAGTTGTGTTTTGACAGGAAACAAAACAACAGTATTTTCCTTGATCAAGATTAAGGTGATGAACTCATTTCCATTTTAAAAACGCTTGCATACATAGTTAAATGATGATATGAACTTGGTGTTCTAGCATCTATACTGGTGTTAATAGCTTGATGAACTTGCATTGATAATAAACATGAAAGCACACAAACTGTTTACTGTAAGCTTGCAAATCAAACTTGACATAAGTGAGTGATTACTCACTTGTAAATTAGCTCCTGAATTCTTGTTTGTAAAAGGATTATACTTCAGCACTTTCTTGTATTCTTTTTAAAGAAAAAATGTGTGGAAATGGTTATGTATTTATAGGCAATGTCTCACAAGTTTTCTACAGCACACTCTTTTTCTACCTACCCTCTCTCTCTCTCCTATTTGAATGGATGAAAATTGTTACAGCAAACGACATGTGTACTTTCTCCTAAGATATCTCTACCAACCTTATTTGGTCTCCTCTCCAAGTACATGAGCCCTTACACCTTCATTAAATGCATAGCTTACTTTCATTAAATGCAAAATTTAACCCTTCTTGTCAAGATAAAGAAATGGTTTCTTTTAGCTTGGATATTTGTTCAGCCCTCTTACTTTGCCGCAGATATTTGTGTAGGTGATTAGATGATGATTTAATCCTAATTTATGGTTAAGGTGATGGAGTTGTACTTGATCTTGCTTTGGTTTTAAACTCTCTTGTTTGTTGTTACTATATTTGGTGTATATAAGCTTATATATATATATGTTTTGGCCGTAGCATATATACATAAATATATATATATATATATATATATATACTTTTTCATGTTATACTTATATATATATATAATATATATATATATAAGTGTTAATCTCCTTAAACTTGTTTGCCTTGTTTTAATTCCTTTCTTGAATTTGATTTCATGCATACTTATTTATACATCTATAAGCCGTAGTATATATATATAGATATATATATACGTACCCCTTTGTTATGATACACCACATATATATAAACATATATATGTGTATAAGTGTTTTAACTCTTTAAACTTGTAGGGTTTTGCTATGTGAATGACAACTCATCCATGCTAGTTGTAAAAAAAATAGGATTTGCCACATCCATTTCATGATGCTAGCTTCCCCACACTTCCTAGTGTTATAAAAAGTGTTGCCAATATTTTCTTAAGTTGTTAAAACATTCATACTTAATATATCTTGTAATAATTAAGTTACAGTGTAAATCATATATGTATATACATACATATAAGTGATTATACATACTAATTGTTTGAGTTCTCTAGATACATTTAAATTTTCTTATTAAAATAAAATATCAGGTGCTTGAAAAATCCAGCCATTATAGACTACCCCACTTAAAAGAATTTCGCCCCGAAATTACATAAGAAAGATAGAAAGTTTCCAAAAGAAAATATTTCATAAACTGGTTGCTTTAGTACACATACACATACGACTAGTTTTATACTATCACTAGTCTCGATACATACAATAATACTAGACTTGACTACTCAAGTTCTAAACTACCCCAAAATATACATACGTAACTATCCTCCTCGAGTCCCTGTCCTACTACTCGTCGTCAAAGATATCTATTATCTCTACGATCTCCTCGTCATCAGATATATTAAGGACCTCAACTACGTCCTCTGCATCAGTCTCCTCCTCGTCATCCTCTAAATAAATTAGACCCACTGGTGGTATTAAATATAGCCTCACCACGGGATATCCATACTCACCGAATACTTGTACTCCTCCTCCTACCATGCGAAACTCGACGAAAACTTGTTCCAGTCTATTCCATATCGCTGTCCTTTGGGCTACTTGCTCTTCTTGCTGGTTTCCCGTAGCAATGACGGGGGTCCCTGGGACAATGACTGGGGTTCCCGGAACAACTTGGTCTTCTTCTTCCTCATATTCTTCTTCATATTCTTCCTCATATTCTTCTTCATATTCTTCCTCATATTCTTCTTCTTCTTCGCCACCCTCATCTCCTTCACCATAACCGTCAACACTTCCACCTTCTTCTATCGCTTCATGCTCATCAGTAAAGTCTTGGTGTCCTCCATTTTGTTCCATTGGTTCGTTCCTGCCCAGCACTGATCCTTCTGATGATATGTGTGTGCCCTCGTCGTCGATGGGTGATCTCTCTCGGTTGTTGTCGGAATCTCCTACCCTTTGTCTCTTTGCATGTAGCATAAGGAACTGGAGTGGTGTCACCCTCTTTCTTGCTGTGGTCTTCCACACTGGAGCCATCTAATACGTAAGCAAGAATATAGAACTCATCAGTGATGTAAACATACAAGAGAGTTCATAAGTCCAAATAAACTGAATCCGTAAAACACACATGCAAATGCTCACAGAAATGTAGAAATCGAAATTTCCTTACATTTTACCCATACCATAGTAAATCATACCTAACTCGTAGGAAAATCTCGATATAATTTCTTTATCTGCTTCTCGGTCTCCCACGTACAGTCTTTCGGGTTTTCGCTCCACTGGATCTTTAGTAGCCTCACCACTTTGTTGCGAAGTTGCTTTCCCTCTCGGTCAATAATACTGAATGGATGTCTAATCACTGTCAAGTCTGGCTCAATCTCTATTTCTTGCTGAACAGAGGGTTCCAGAATTAATGATGGATTGTGCATACATTTTCTCAAGTGTGATACGTGAACTACGTTGTGAATTCCAGCCATATATTCTGGTAATTCAACTTTATATGCTTGAAAACCAATTCTTTCTAAGACGCGGAAAGGTCCAACATATCTTGGTGCTAACTTTCCATATTTTCCAAATCTTACTACTCCCTTCATTGGTGAGATCTTCACAAAAACTAGATCTTCTATTTCGAATACTAAATCTCTTCGTCTTTGATCGGCATAACTTTTCTGGCGATCCTGGGCTTCTTTCATTCTCAGTTTCACTAATTCCACTTTTTCTGTCGCTTCTAGTATCATATCCGGACCAAGTACCAATTTGTTTCCGGACTCTACCCAACATGCTGGCGCTTTACAAGGTCTTCCATATAATGCTTCATATGGTGCCATCTGTATACTCGCCTGGTAACTGTTATTATATGAAAATTCTACTAGGTGTAAATGATCTTCCCACGACCCTCCAAAATCTAAAATACACGCTCTTAGAAGATCCTCCAATATACGATTAACTCTTTCCGTCTGACCGTCCGTTTGAGGATGGTAAGCTATACTGAAATTTAATCTCGTTCCCAACGTTCTCTGCAAAGCTTCCCAAAATCTACTTGTGAAAATGGTATCTCTGTCACTTACAATGCTTGTTGGAATACCGTGCAGTCGTACTATCTCTTTCATGAATACTTCGGCTAATGTTATGGCAGTGCGCGTTGGTTTCACTGGAATAAAGTGCGCACTCTTAGTTAACCGATCTACGATTACCCAAATCCCTTCGTAGCCTCTCCTTGTTCTTGGCAAACCATCGATGAAGTCCATCGATATCATTTCCCACTTCCAGTTGGGAATCTCTAATGGTCGTAATAGTCCAGCAGTCTTTTGATGGTCTCCCTTGACTTGCTGACAACATAGACATTCATTTACGAAAGTAATGGTATCTTTATTCATTCCTGACCACCAGAATACTCGTCTCATATCGTGATTCATTTTATGAATTCCTGGATGGATGCTCAACTTTGATGCATGGCATTCTTTTAAAACCTCCTGTCTTATCCCATCCACGTCAGGTACGCATAATCTGTCGTTTATTCTCAATACTCCTTGATTGTCCAACTCGAAGTCAGTCTCTTTTCCATTTTTGACTCCTCGAATAATCTTTTCTAGTTTGGCATCCCTTTCCTGATTACTCATTATCCTTTCTTGGAGAGTCGGCGTGACTTCCAAAAGTGATAATATCGCATTTCTACTCAAGGCATCTGCCACTACGTTCGCTTTTCCCGGTGTATAAATGATATCTAAGTCATATGACGCAAGAAATTCCAACCACCGCTGTTGTCTCAGATTTAAATCTCTTTGCGTGAACAGATACTTTAATGGTTTATGATCGGTGAAAAGTTCGAATTTCCCCCCTAGCAGGTAATGTCTCCACATCTTTAATGCGAAAACGACTGCCAATAACTCCAAGTCATGAGTTGCGTAATTCTTCTCGTGAATCTTTAACTGCCTACTTGCATATGCAATCACTTGTCCCTTCTGCATTAACACCGCTCCTACTCCTCTTACACAAGCATCGGTGTATACCGCAAATCCGCTCGTCCCATCGGGAACAGCTAATACTGGTGCTTCTGTTAATCTCTTCTTTAGTTCTTGAAACGATTTTTCACACTTTGGGTGCCACATAAACTTTTGGCCCTTCTTTGTTAACTTGGTCAGATGTGACGATATTTTGGAGTAGTCTCGGATAAATCTTCGATAGTATCCCGCCAGTCCTAGGAAACTACGAATATCTGTTGGTGTTTGAGGTTGTTTCCATAGTTGTACTGCATTTACTTTAACTGGGTCTACTGATATCCCATCTCCGTTTACTATGTGCCCCAAAAATCCCACTTCCGATTTCCAAAAGTGACATTTTGAAAATTTGCCTTCAACACGTGCTTCCTTAGAGTTTCTAGCACTACTCTAAGATGACCACGGTGCTCTTCTTCGGTTTTTGAAAAGATTAAGATATCGTCAATGAAAACGAGAACGAATTTATTAAGAATTTTCCTAAAAACTCTGTTCATCAGATCTACGAAGAAAGCTGGTGTGTTGGTTAATCCGAACGGCATAACCAACCACTCATAAAAGAAATCTGGGCCTCTGAATGCTGTTAAAGGAATACAATCTTCAGAGATTCTCAGTTGGTGAAATCCTGTTGCTAAATCCATTTGGGAGAATACTGTTGCTCCGTGCAATTGGTCGAAAAGGTCATCAATTCTAGGTAATGGATATCTATTTCGGATGGTTACTTTATTTAATTCTCGGTAGTCTACACACAGTCGTAAGGACCCGTCAGACTTTACTACAAAAACTACCGCAGAGCCCCAACTAGAAAAACTAGGTCGGATTAAGCCTTTACTCAGCAAATCCCGAGTTTGTTTTTCTAATTCCTGAACTTCCTTGGGAGCCATCCGTCTCTTTGGTTGAATCATTTGTCTAGCCCTTGGGACTAAATCAATTCGGAATTCGATCTCTCGATGCGGAGGTAAACTCCCGACTTCCTCGAATACGTCCTTGAATTCTCTAACTACTTCCAAAGTGTCGAGACTTTCTTGAGGTGCTTCTAAAGCGTATAGAAAACTACAGGTGTGAATTCCCGGTTTCCCACAAGTTATTCTAGCTTTTCGCTCTAAGCTAGTTATAAGGGTTATGATTTCTTTATCACATTCTATCTTGGCTTGGAACTTGCTTAACCAGTCTAATCCAAGTATAAAATCGAAACTTTTGAAGTCTAGAACATAGAAGTCAAATCGAAAAGAGTGTGAGAGATATAAGAGAGTTATATCCTCACAACACATTTTAAGCTCAGTTTTCCCCCTATGGGGTTTGATACGCAAATGGGGTTCGGTGATATAATTGGTTTAAGGTCAAACTGATCTATGGTTTCGGCTGAAATAAAACTGTGTGAAGCGCCGGTATCAAATAAAACACGTAGGTAAATTCCATTAAACTGTAAAGTACCTTCTAGCACTCCCTTCCCTTTCACATTCTGAGAAGTAGACGGTTCATCTTTGATTGTAAAAACCCTAGGCTGTGGTGCCCTCTTCATCAATGGACAGTCTTTCACCATGTGTCCTGGTTGATGACAATTGAAACAGAGATTCTTCACTACCATCTCGTTCCTCTGATTCTGGTTCTGGTTCTGATTCTGTTTCTGTTGCTGATTATGTTGCTGAGGTTTTTGTTGCTGTTGCGGGTATTGCTGGGGTTTCTGTTGCTGTTATGGGTATTGCTGGGGTTTCTGGTTCCCCTTTTGTTTGCAGAATCGTGCAATGTGTCCCTTTTGTTTGCAGTTATGGCATAGGACATTTTTAAATCTATCTTCAAGTGTCTGTTGTCCCGTCTTAGCTTGGCCCTGATAATCTTTCCAATCTGGGTTGATCTTTCTTTTCATGGCATTTCCCCCACTTGTCTCCCCAGTCTGGATCCTCGCTCCTGGTTTCTTTGCATCTAGTGCTTCATATCTAAGTGCTAGGTCTACTAGTTCCACAAATGGATCCTTCAAATGTCCCATCATCCTTCCTTGCAGATTATCTCTAAGACCAGCAACAAACATCTCGTTCTTTTTCAAAAGAGTATTTATCAGTTCCGGCCCAAAGATTGAAAGTGCGTTGAACTGGTTTTCGTACTCAGCGACTGTCTTGCTTTCCTGCTTTAAGTCAATGAAGTCCCGGTACATCCTTGTCTTTCCAGTAGCAGGTAGATATTGACCTTCGAAAGATTCTTTGAACATGGCCCAAGTAAAGTGTTCCTCAGGCGTGTTAGCAGTCTGGGCATCCCACCATATTGCTGCGGCTCCTTCCAAATTCCATGAAGCTAAGAGACGCTTATGCTCGTCATCCAACCTCAGTCCTTTAAAGATCTTCTCACATGACCTAATCCATGCTTGGACTCCGACCAGTGATTCAGTACCTCTGAAAATCTTTCCTCCCAGAGTTGTGTAATTCTTACAAACCATAGCAAAGTTAGGCTGAGTTGGTGCTCGGATTACTTCAGTAGTATCCACTTGGGCCTGGTTAACAGTGTGTCCGTTTGTCGTAGTTGCTCCGCTTGTTCCTCGGCCTCTTCCTCCACGAGAACTCATTTTCAACTCCCTGAGTACACGGATTGAAATTTTATGACTCATCGGAAAAATATGTCAAGGGATTACCAAAGTAACTACGATCTACCTATACTAAAATATAGTTTTTAGTAAAATACGCTCTCTCACTATTTTAAAGCCGAAATGTTTCCGAAGAACATAGGCTCTGATACCAACTGTAACAGCGCGATTTTCGACCCTCCGAAAACCGTGTCGTTATTGAAAGAATTTAGAAGATGAGATAGAAAAGATAGAAATAAATAGAATAGAAGAATAAGAAGTTATCAGAAATCTCACAGCGGAATTTAAAAATACAAATACATTTTATCATAGGGTCTGATACATCCTAGTACATCAACATATTACATCATCATAGTACGTTAATATAATTATACATCATGATATGGGAATATAAATCTAACTGGATACATAGGTGTAGTTTAAACTACTAGTCTTGTCCTGCAACTTGAACTTCGCGAGGATTCCATTTGCCAACCTGAATTACTTGCCTACTCATAATAATCATTATGAGTACCCAAGAGTTTAGGGAAAACACAGAAAATAAACTCCGGGTCAGTCGGGGGACTGGTGTGAGTAAACATAGTTAAAAAGATGTACACGGGGGAAAATAAGGGATATGGTGTTCCGTTATTAACAGATTCAATTACTTTAGAAATCTTAAGCCCAATCCATAACTACTATATGGAAAACGACCCTTGTATTTTAATATCAAAACGTTTGATATTTATGATAGTATTTATCAAATAAATAATCATCTAGTGAATCGCTTGCATCTCACGTTCACGTACATAGAATAAAATCTAAAACCGTCGAGCGCTTATTGGAAATTTGGTTTCTAACTGACAGGGTATGGGAGCACCCACCGATCAGTGTACTCTAGAGAAGATACACTGGGGTTCAACAAGAACATCCTGCAACCCAGCCACACATGCCCGTCCACTCATTTAGCTTGAGTGTAACGAATATATTACCACTTCCACGGTTGGGAATGACCCACCGATTACCGAAGGTAACAGCAATGAACATAGATTAAGAAACAAAAGGAATTACTCTAGATGGTGATAATATACCCTGCTTGGGTATGACCCAACTAGCCATGCTGCCTAGCCCAACTATTGTCTTTCTCGGGTTGTGAGGTTTGAAGTCACGTTACCGTTGACGGATTATTCTTCAACGTCTTTGAATATCACACCGTCCTATCTGACAGATCACTCATTTGTTTCCACAAACATATTCTGGGTATAAGGCTAAAGAAACGAATTTCTTTGCCACCAACAAAATACACTTATGTAAAGTCGATGTGTAAAATCTGATCGATATACGTTGTCAGACATCCGACTGTTCGGATCTGTTCTGGGATTGAACAGACCGTAGATACTATTTTGAAATAGTCATTGCATTCTTCATCTTTATCGATTTCGGTATACGTCGTATAAATCCGAGTCGAAGTGGAATGTAAATTCCGGACTCTTCGAAACGATGTACGAAATATCTTTTATAGTCGATAATTTATTTTCAGCTTAACTGTCTTTAATTCAGTTTGCACATCCTGTATTTATAATTATATATACAGTATAAAATTCTCAGGTTCATATCTGGATATCTTAAATATCATTTACAATTGTGTAGTTAAAGTGTGTGCGACGCACACAAGATGTTATACAGTTTTTATCACTATTTGGAAGTGTACAGAAAAAGCCCGTGCTACGCACACGGTGTTTAATCTTGCTTATCATCGACTGTCAGACGATGTTCTATACTCTGATTTGATTTGTCAAATATTTATTTCTTTTATTTAAACTTAAATAAATTGTTTTATAATTTATTTAAGTTAAATTATCTTTTAAAACTCATGTTCTAACTCGACGAACTTCTTCGAACAACTTCGATTCTCTGACCTCACTGTCATCTTTACTGTTCCACTAGTTTATGCCATATTAAATAAAAACTCTATTTTTATTTAAATAATTAATTACTGATTAATTACTTTTAATTATTTAATTAAATTAAAATTGATTTAATTTAATTATTGTCTTTTGAAAACGATTCTTGTTTGGACTTGCCTTGCTAACTCCGGTGTTGCCAAACTCTCGTGCCTTGGTGTTGATCACTTCGAAAACGTTGCCAAACCCATGTTGCCAGACCTTCGTGCCAAGCCTTGCTGATCACCCTGAAATCCAAGTGCCAAGCCTTGCTCGACATTGCTGTGCAAACGCGCACAGCTGTGCACGTGCACGCCTCCCCATGCCACCGTGCTACCACCGGACCACCACCCACAAATTCCACTTCATCCACTGATCATCACCGACGCCTTGCCACCACCCATCGTCACCTCCACCTCGATTTCACCCCCTCACCGCAACTTCCAGTACACAGTTCAAAAAGTACACCACCTACATCGAGCTCGCACCACCACCTCCGACCACCTGAACACTTCGCACCGCTGCCACCAGCTCCGCCAAGTCTCGACGCCGCTCCACGCCCAATTCTGGCCAACTCGCACCACCGTGGGTCCCCCCACGTCGTCACCAAACCGATGAACCCATTTTTGCTTTCAAAACCTAAATCGAGTTCGTCGGCTCAAATCACTCGATGGAAAAATCATTGGGTATTTTTCTCGAGTTCCCCGATGTGTGCAGCTCCTCCACGCTCCACGATTTGGTCACCACCTTCGTCGTTCGCCGGAATTTGGTCAACATGTCATTTTCGGCCATCTCAAGCTTTCTCCCTCATCCCAACGTTTAAAATCGTGAAACCACTTTTAAAAATCATCATTTTGTTTGTTGATTACATTCATATCTCTGTAATTCAATTCTACGATGTTTGAATTTTCGGTTTGAAATGTTGATACAGAGAATCATCTGTTTCCTTGCATTCTTGGTTTCAAAACATATATAGTTGATCCTTTATTCTTGCTATAATGTATATATATATTCTCGTATACAAGGTAACTCATCAATACACTTGTATGGTTTGTGTTTTTAGATCATTAAGGTTTAGTTTCAAATAACAGAGTTGTGTTTTGACAGGAAACAAAACAACAGTATTTTCCTTGATCAAGATTAAGGTGATGAACTCATTTCCATTTTAAAAACGCTTGAATACATAGTTAAATGATGATATGAACTTGGTGTTCTAGCATCTATACTGGTGTTAATAGCTTGATGAACTTGCATTGATAATAAACATGAAAGCACACAAACTGTTTACTGTAAGCTTGCAAATCAAACTTGACATAAGTGAGTGATTACTCACTTGTAAATTAGCTCCTGAATTCTTGTTTGTAAAAGGATTATACTTAAGCACTTTCTTGTATTCTTTTTAAAGAAAAAATGTATGGAAATGGTTATGTATTTATAGGCAATGTCTCAAAAGTTTTCTACAGCACACTCTTTTTCTACCTACCCTCTCTCTCTCTCCTATTTGAATGGATGAAAATTGTTACAACAAACGACATGTGTACTTTCTCCTAAGATATCTCTACCAACCTTATTTGGTCTCCTCTCCAAGTACATGAGCCCTTACACCTTCATTAAATGCATAGCTTACTTTCATTAAATGCAAAATTTAACCCTTCTTGTCAAGATAAAGAAATGGTTTCTTTTAGCTTGGATATTTGTTCAGCCCTCTTACTTTGCCGCAGATATTTGTGTAGGTGATTAGATGATGATTTAATCCTAATTTATGGTTAAGGTGATGGAGTTGTACTTGATCTTGCTTTGGTTTTAAACTCTCTTGTTTGTTGTTACTATATTTGGTGTATATAAGCTTATATATATATGTTTTGGCCGTAGCATATATACATAAAAATATATATATATACTTTTTCATGTTATACTTATATATATATAATATATATATAAGTGTTAATCTCCTTAAACTTGTTTGCCTTGTTTTAATTCCTTTCTTGAATTTGATTTCATGCATACTTATTTATACATCTATAAGCCGTAGTATATATATATAGATATATATATACGTACCCCTTTGTTATGATACACCACATATATATATAAACATATATATGTGTATAAGTGTTTCAACTCTTTAAACTTGTAGGGTTTTGCTATGTGAATGACAACTTATCCATGCTAGTTGTAAAAAAAATAGGATTTGCCACATCCATTTCATGATGCTAGCTTCCCCACACTTCCTAGTGTTATAAAAAGTGTTGCCAATATTTTCTTAAGTTGTTAAAACATTCATACTTAATATATCTTGTAATAATTAAGTTACAGTGTAAATCATATATGTATATACATACATATAAGTGATTATACATATTAATTGTTTGAGTTCTCTAGATACATTTAAATTTTCTTATTAAAATAAAATATCAGGTGCTTGAAAAATCCAGCCATTACACATGGCACCTTTTGAGGCTCTTTATGGACGACCGTGCCGATCACCTACATGTTGGTGGGAATCCACTGCCCGACATGATTAGGGAGACTTCGGAGAAGATAGACCTGATTCGATGGCGAATGAAGACGGAGCAGGACCGACATAAGTCATATGCTAATAGGAGACGAACCGATCTTGAGTTCGATGTTGGGGACATGGTTTTTATTAAGGTCTCACCATTAAGAAACGTAGTCCGTTTTGGATCAGTAGGGAAGTTGGCACCAAGGTTCGTAGGACCCTTTCCAATTACAGAGAGGATTGGGCAGAAGGATTATAGAATAAAGTTACCGGAAAAGCTCAGCGGAGTTCATGACGTGTTTCACGTTTCGCATTTGCGTAAGTGTTTAAACGATACAACAGAAGTGGTAGAGCCGAGCACGCTCGAAGAAATGGAAGTAGAGCGCAATGCCACGATCAGACGAGCTCCCACACGCATTCTCGGATCGGAGGTCAAAAAGCTTCGCAACGAAGAGGTCAAGTTGGTCAAAGTGCAATGTTGAGATGATCAAAGAGACGCGACTTGGGAGACGGAAGATAAGATGCATACGTTGTACCCTTTCCTTTTTGAGGGTATGTTTTATTTTCTCCTTTTTCTACCTCTTTGTTGATACTTGTCCTATCTTTTAGTATTATCTTTGCGATGACATCTTCGATCATTAAGAACCCTATGGTTGCAAACATGTGTTTGATACATGTTATGTTTGATGGATGCAAATGGATGCAAGTGGTTGCTAGTGGTTGCTCGTGGATGCATGTACACACAACTTAGGCACTAGATCGGCTCAATCACCTTCATGTTGCATATAAATGTGTGTGCATATTTAAATTAGTGGATGTATAATGGTTGTGTTATCATATGGATGCTGCATTTTGATGAATGATTGTGCACACATGTAGAAATAATATGTATCGATAGGATTCTTTCACATACATAATGGATGCATGGAACTATCATGATTTGCATTAAGGGGGTCAACTAAATCAGTAGACCGCCTGATTTTGCATTAGATAAGGAACATATACACACACTTCTTGCATATGTTCATACTGCTTTAGAAATTTTGTAAGGACAATGGATGCCTATGTTTGATGGTTGAGTAGATGGATGTTTGGATGTTAGGATATGCATTCTCCTTAACTTGGAGATTTCGGGGGCGAAATCCTTTAAGGAGGGGACAATGTAACACCCCGTAATTTTAAAAACTAAAGTTAACAAATTAAAGAATACTTAATTTCAAATTTGGGAATTAAGGGAAACGGGTTGCGCCATTGCGTTCATCTCGGAATTCTGCTTGAGATAGAGTCTGAGTTTGTGTGAATTGGACTTCGTATGAAGAAGTTATGGCCTTCTGAAGTTTCATAAATTAATTAAATTAAAAACAACTTCAGGTTCAGAAAAAAAAAAAGAAAACAGGGACCAAGTCGACCAGGGGGTCGACCCTAGTGTCGACCTCCCCCTATACAGGTCGACCTTAGTGTCGACCTGCCCCTCCCCCCCCCCCCCCCCCGGGAAGATCTGAAAGATGACGATTTTGTGACTCAGTGTTGAGTCATTAGGGCTGAGGTGTCATTCTATCTTGACTGGATGGTCTTGATTGATTCTAGGTTAATCTGACGACTCTTAATTAACTAATCTGCTATAAAAACACCCTAAAACCCCTAACCCTAATCACACAAATTCATAACAAGAGCCACCATGCCGTCAATGGAGGGCCTAAAGTAGCCACCATACACTTTCAACCCTAAAGCAAGATAGAGGCTTGAATCAAAATCAAATCAAATCTAAATAACAACTAAGTCTACATCAAAGGCGAGCAATTCAATTTCAGAATACAGATCCCAGAAAGACAAGACTATTCTTTTTAATTGTGAGTATGATAGCTTTCACAAAATAATTCGTTAATTTAATTATGATAAGATATAATTGGGATCATAAGAATATGATTTTGAATGATGTGATGTAAAATATATGTATGCTTGTGGTGTTGAATCATATGTTAGTTCTTATGTGAATTTTATGCAAGTTGGATCATATGTTAGTTCTTATGTGAATCTTATGCAAGTTGAATCATATATCTTATGCAAATTGAATCATATATCTTATGCAAGTTGAATCATATATCTTATGCAAGTTGAATCATTTATCCTATGTAAGTTTGTGATGATTGGATCATATATAAATGTATGAATCTTATGCTAGTTTGGGTTGTTGAAATATATGTGAAACATGTATATGCATATGATAGTTTATGTGACATTAATCTACATGTTTAGATCTATATGCAAGATTACACCTTTATGTTTAGATCCATATGCAAGATTACACCTTTATGATTAGATCTATATGCAAGTTTACATCTTTATGTTTAGATCTATATGAAAGATTACATCTTTATGTTTAGATCTATAGCAGTACATAAGTTATGCATGTTTATGCCCATTACCTATGCTAGTTCCCTATCATATGATAGTTTGAATGAAATTCATATGCAAGTTTATGTCATGATCCTTAGATCTATTTTATGTGTTATGTTATGTTTTTCTTTTTATAAGTTAGACTATTTGCGAGTCTAACATATCTCATATGAAAACGTACGAATAGCGTGGGGATGATGGGATAATGTTGAATATATATAAAATTGTGAATTGGCAATAAAATGGCCTTAAAAGGAATATAATTAATTTGAGATATTGATTGGCATAATTAGTATTTATGGACATAGTTTTAAGAGACAATTATGGACATAAATAAATTTGGAAATTATTGACAATTTTGAATAGGGATAATAATCCAATTTGGGGTTAAATAAAGATGTGTAATAATAAACCGC
Source organism: Allium sativum (assembly GCA_030737875.1). Taxonomy (NCBI): domain Eukaryota; kingdom Viridiplantae; phylum Streptophyta; class Magnoliopsida; order Asparagales; family Amaryllidaceae; genus Allium; species Allium sativum. The sequence goes on along the minus strand of CM060922.1, from coordinate 806,584,893 downwards.
CTAAGACACGAGGTTAGACTCTTTTGTGGTGTAAGACTGCCCGGACCCGCCCGGCAAATCCAGCAGCCACAAATGCCAGTCTAACGTGAGAGGTCAAATGAAGCAATCCGAACTTCCACGATCTCCGAAGAGAAGAGAAAGAACGAATTACTGTGAGGACAAGACAAATCAGAACGCAGACAGAAGAACATTACATTGTTTATTACAACAATTCCATCAGAATACAAGAATATACAGAGTATGAATAAATATTACCCAGAAATATCAGAGATTTAAATTACATTTAAATACATCACTACAGCGGAAAATAATACAAAACACAACTGAAGGAGATATACGGATACAAAGCTTTCCGAATATCATTCCAGCTGTAAACCAGGATCCTGCGAATATAAATCTGCAAAACCAAAACTACTAGCTGCCCATGTCAAAATAAGGGCACCCAGAGTTTAGGTTAAAACAATAAACTCCAGGTCAGTCATGTGACTGGTGTGAGAACTAAAACAATTATTAATCTTTATTTTAAATCAGATATATCAAGGGACCACGCCGTATAACACGGAACGGGTTTCCTCCCAAGAACACCAGTGCATAAAACAACAGCGCAATGCTAAATAAAGAAAAATGAAGCTATTATAAGACCCAGGTCCCATCACGCAATGCGACGCAAGCCGGAGGATAGGGTTTTTACCTTATAATAGCCAAGAATGCTTGATACGTTTAAAACAAATCATTTAATACTATAATAAGTGTATAGTGTATAAATGTAACAACCCGGAAAATCTGGGCCAGTTTAAAATTTTTATTTTGGCAATTATAGCGAGTTTTGAATATTTAAAATGAATTATTTTAAATAATATCGACGAGAAATTTATTTTGAATATGAATAGAACGTATATATTATATACGCCGTCGTTAGAATATAAATAATTATATATAATTATAAATAGAATCGAAAATGGCGCGGTAGTTCGATAATTCGATTTCAAACTTCAATTGAATGTACCGGGTGCAAAACAATCCGGATTTTAGTGAAACCAAAAATAATGGAATTGAATAGTGAATATCTTTCCAACGAATCCGGAAAATCAAGATTTCATATCGGGAATCAAAAGATATGTCCAGTTGAAAATTCTGAATAGTCGCTGTGGAATTCAGGCCCTTAAAAATAGCCATTTTGCAAACGACCTCGGATTTCGACGAAACCAGTTTTGTTGGGTCCGTGATGTCGAGTTATTGCTAGGTTTCAAATTTCATAAATTTTCGAATCAATATGTGAGCGTGGCAAAAGAAAACGCGTTTGACCAGTTTCAGTTGATTTTAATCGACTGGAAATTGGCCATTTTTCAAACGGTCTCAGAATTCGTCGAAACTAGTTTTGTTAGGACCGTATCGTCAATACGAAGCTAGAAAATATTTTTCTGGAATTTTTAGTGTTAGTATGTGACCCCGGTAATTTGAAATGTACGTTAAAAATTCAATATAGTGATTTAAATGTAAATTTAACGGAAACTGATTCAAACAGTCGAATCAGCCCACGTGGCATATCCCATTGAGTTCGGAATGGGGGTGAAACGCTAAGGACGACAGGCGGTGGGCCTCGTTTCGAAGTCATATGTAAAAGTCAACCCTTTTGCATAAATAAATAATAAAATAAAAAAAAAAAAAAAAAAAATCGCTCGTCGCCCTCTGGCGATCAACGACGACCCACCACCTGACCCTGTTTTCCCCTCCCCCCTTCGACGTCCTCCTCCTCCCCTGAACCCCCAAATCGAGCCCTCCCTGAACCCGCGCCCTCATCCTCTCCCGCCTCCTTCCGTCGCTTCTTCCCTTCTCTTCCCCTTCTATCTCCATCCGTAGCCCTAACCCCCCCGACCCACTGATGAACGCGCAGCAAACCCCGCCACCATCGAGCGCCACCTCACCAAGACCGCCCCTCCGACCTGCAATGCCTCGACGAAGACCGCCCCTCCGATCTGCAAACCTCGACGAAGCCCCCCGACCACTCGACAGCCCCCCCTAAGTAAGTTTTCGTTTTTTTTATTTATTATTAATATTTGATTACTGATTTTTATTTAAAGTTAAAAACTAATTTTTGTTTACAGTCAAAAACTGATTTTTATTTAAAGTTAAAAACTAATTTTTGTTTAAAGTTAAAAACTGATTTCTGTTTTATATTTAAAGTTGAAAACTGATATTTGTTAAAGTTTTAAAAACTGATTTAAAGGGAATTTTAAAACTGATTTAAAGGGAATTTTAAAACTGATTTAAAGGGAATTTTAAAACTGATTTTATTTTTAAAAGGTTTAAACTTTAAAATAGAAAAGGCGGAATTTTTATTGAATAGAAGTAATAAAAATATGATTTTTATATTTTTAAAGTATTAAAAATATAATCTTTATAGGATAGAGAATATAAAAATATCATCTTTGTATGTGTAGCGAAATAAAAATCTGATTTTTATTTTATATACGTTGAGATAAAGTGGTAATTTTTATAAAGGTGAAAACTTTATTTTTATAAAGGCGAAAATAGAATTTTTATATATTGAACTTCAGAATAAAAATAGAATTTTTATATATTGAACTTCAGAATAAAAATAGAATTTTTATATATTGAACTTCAGAATAAAAATAGAATTTTTTATATATTGAACTTCGGAAAAAAAATTCGATTTTTATAAATTGAATAGCATAGTAAAAATTCAATTTTTACGTATGTAGTGAAAGCAGCAACGAAGGTGACAAAAAGGCGAAACGACGAAGACTTCTGCAAAAGAAGAGCCGTCGAGCTAGGATAGCTATATGTGAGAATTTCTCACCTTTCAATTTCTTTTCTAGTTATATATATACTAGGATGCTGACGGTGTTTAGTAGCACCCGACACAATCGTCCACAGACCATGGACTTGTTTGTTTGGCTGTTTGGTGATAGATTGCGATATTGGTTTGAATGTGGTTTGTGGTGTGAAAAATCGAATCGATAAATTGGTTAGGATTAGACGTGCGCCGTTATAAGGCGTAGGAGTAAGGCTAGGTTAGACCCTTACTCCAAATTTTGTGGTTTGCAAAATGAAATTGATTTGATTGATGAGTGAATGGCGTGGGCCTTCACTAGACCGGGGATAAGGCTAGGCCTTGTCCCGTTTCTAGTATCGTGCCGTTATGCCGCCGAAATTTTCTAAAATATGTTAGAAAAATAAAAATATCATTTTATTGTGTAAATGAATTGAATAGAAATTCATAGGTTGAAATAAAATGTTTTATCGTTAAAAATATAATTTTTAACGTGAAGTGAATAAAATAAAATATTCATTTATAAACCGGACGGTTTGTTTATGTACACCTATTTGACTGATATTGATTGGGTCGATAAATTTTACACATCGCCCAACAGCACAAATAAAATAGGTGTTTGATTGTTTGAAACCCCACACGGGTGTTGGGATGAAATTTGAAGTTCACTCATCCTGATTGATTAAATATGTCGATCGATCGATTGACAGGCTGTTATAAGCGTTGAATATCTATATTTGATGCTTATACAGTGTAGTGCACTTTGGTTGATGGTTGATTATTTTTCAATGCTATGATATACATGTGTTGTATGAAAATCCATATAATTAACTTTATATGGTAATTGATTGGGCCTCATTCCAATTTGAAAAATAAATAATATTATAAAATAAAAGTTCATGTGTTGACAGTACTCATTCATTGAGATTGGTCATGTGTTGAACGAAATATTTTAATATTAAAATTTACATCTTTATCGATATAAAATAAAAGTTCATGTGTTGACAGTACTCATTCATTGAGATTGGTCATGTGTTGAACGAAATATTTTGATAATAACAACTATTTTGAAAATAGAAATTTATGAAGCCGTGTTGATTAGATTGACGCCATTTTGACGTGAACGATATTTATATCGATTAAACGATTTCGAAATGAATTGAATTGAAAACGATTTCGAAATGAAATGAATTGAAAACGATTTCGAAATGAATTGAATTGAAAACGATTTCGAAATGAATTGAATTGAAAACGATTTCGAAATGAAATGAATTGAAAACGATTTCGAAATGAAATGAATTGAAAACGATTTCGAAATGAAATGAATTGAAAACGATTTCGAAATGAAATGAATTGAAAACGATTTCGAAATGAAATGAATTGAAAACGATTTCGAAATGAATTGAATTGAAAACGATTTCGAAATGAATTGAATTGAAAACGATTTCGAAATGAATTGAATTGAAAACGATTTCGAAATGAATTGAATTGAAAACGAATTCAAATTGAATTGAAAGCGAATTGAAATGAATTCAAATTGAATTGAAATTTGAATTGAATAGAAATGAATTTTGAAACGAATTTATAAAGAAGAATTCAGTTTTGATTTGAATTGAAATGGAAGTTGAAATTGCTTTTGAAACGAATTTAAAACTATTTATATAATTCGTTTTAAATAGAAATCGACGAAATATATATTATATATATTATATATATAATATAATGGCCTGAATAGAACGCACCGCGCCGCGGCAGTTCGCGAATTTCGACCATTTATTTCAAACGGACATTACGGGAGATCCAACCGTCGGATTCTCCTAAAACCGGAACCGTTGGGTTCGTATCGAAAAGAGCTTTCTAACGAATATTAGAAATTCAAAATCTAACGGTTGGATTTGGAGATACGTCCAAATCAAATTCGAAAAAGGTCGCTGTAAGTGCAGTTCGATGGCCATTGTTGGAAATCGACTGTACGGGCCTTGATAAAATTATTAAAAATAGTAATAATTTGTGTAAAATCATAAGAAATGATTTGTGAAGATTTGGGATGAAAAACTCCATATTTGAAAAGATAAAAATAGATTTTTATCGAAATGAACTAGTTTTGAACTAGAATTATAATTCTATTTATTTTTAAGTAAATAAATTGAATTCGAAAAGGGTTTTAAAAATAACCAAAATTTCCAATGATTGCATTGGAGTGGATTTGAATCGAAATTGTCTTCGGAATATTTCGATGTTGGAATTCGTGATTATACAGATGTTGTTATGGAAATTTGAAAGATATATATTTATATCGTTATTTCCAATATGACATTTGTTAATCGTAGAATTTGATATTGAATATAAGCCGATATATTTTCTATTCAGAGCCTTATATTGAATATCAAATGTGATTTGGGTTTGTCGTGAATGGTGTCTTCACTAACACTGTTCTTGAACCCAGTAGAGAAAAGATTAAATCTTTTTATTTAGATTTAATGAAGTGTACCAATTAAATAATATTTAATTGGAATTGAATCGATATTGATTTTTGGGTTTATCGTGAACAGTGTTTTAAATAACACTCGTTCTTTAACCCGATAATTAATGGAATGTGATTTTGGGTTTATCGTGAACCGTGTTTTAAATGACACTGATTCTTTGACCCAGTTAACGATTAAAACTAAGTGGAGTTTTAATGAATCTTTAATTAGATTGAAAAGATCGAAAATGGAGTATTACCAGTTTTGCTCCAGGCGATAGTTAAATCTTTAATTAGATTTGAACGTGAAATGGTAATTGAGTTTACCGATAACACTGTGGTGTTAGATATGAAGTATTACCAGTTTTACTTCATGGGATGAATAGGTTGGGATTGGGAAATTAAAACAAATGATTACTTCGGTAAGGTTCGCTAATCCCGACTAGTTTGAATTGATATTCAAAAATGGATTAAAGAATAAATTCAAGGAATTTATCTTTGATAAAATTAATGGGAATCTTTCCCTATGAATGTGAAATTTAGGAACTAACTGTCGGTTAGCCAAGCAGAATGGTTTTTTGGATATTGATCTGATGTTGGTTTCGGCCTTCGGGGTTAATATTTGGGGAATTATTCTCTTGATTAATTTACGGTTAGTGACTGATGAATTGGAATGAGGCGTATGTTGTGTTTGTGTAACACTTATTTAAAATATACGCGAGTTATTCGGAAAGACCGGGTTTATCCCATTCTGAATAACTGATACGACGATAAGTCGAAGATGAAGACGATGGTCGAAGACCGGAGGTCTTCACGTCGTTTGGGTGATTACTGATGATCTTGATTGGGCTGTACACCCAAGAAGATGGAAACAGTTGGTGATCGTCCAGACGTACTTGGAGATCGAAGGATGTGCGGGGTACTAGGTGCCTCCGGTTTCGTTCAGACCCAGAACGGACTTGTAAATGGACTGTGTGTCTGACATGGGATTTTAGTCTGTGTGATTGATTTCTATTAAATATATATCTGTTTGGCGGCGGAGAATTTATTCTCTTGCTTAACGCCCTTCTCTGAGACGTACGAGCTCAGGGGTTATATATTGATGGATATCAAACGCATGGAGTGAATTGCCTGTGTGGCATGCCTAAGTGGCAATTGATCGAGGCTTCTGTTGAAAAGCAAAGTCTTGTGGTGATGATCAAAGCAAGGCCTTTGTGGCGTAGCTTTGTGTAACGTTTACCTCGCGTGTTTCACACCCGGTATGAACCAAAAACGGGAGAGGACGTCAGGGAGGGCATGCGTTTCTTTCTAGCTAAAAAGTGGCGTCAGTGGTTTTACACGCCCTGACGAGTTTGACTTATGTGGTTGTTGCTGTTGCGAGGCGCCTCGGATTGATCGGTCGTTCTCGAACCGATGGAGTCATTTAGTTGGCTCATTTACGCCCCAAAGGGCGGGGAAACGTATTGTTCAGGCACTATAATCCACATCGGTGGACCGGCCCTGAGGATCCAGGGGGCAGTTGCGGCTGCTCCTGTGGCTCGGGCTAGAGAGTCATGAATCGGTTGAGGACTATCTTTTGCCTCGGTTCATAGATGGAAATCCAATTTCCAAATACGTGACATTTGCGGTTTTATTTGTAAACCTATATATGGCGACATGATATATGGTACCCATGCCGCCTATGATTGATACTTATGATTTGAAGTTGTTTTATACACTATGCACTTATTATAGTATCAAATGATTTGTTTTAAACGTATCAAGCATTCTTTGGCTGTTATAAGGGAAAACCCTATCCCCCGGCTTGCGTTGCATTGTGTGATAGGACCTGGGTCTTATAACAGCTTCATTTTTCTTTATTTAGCATTGCGCTGTTTGTTTTATGCACTGGTATCCTTGGGAGGAAACCCGTTCCGTGTTATACGGCGTGGTCCCTTGATTTACCTAATGATTTAAAATAAAGATTAATAACTGTTTTAGTTCTCACACCAGTCACATGACTGACCTGGAGTTTATTGTTTTAACCTAAACTCTGGGTGCCCTTATTTTCGACACGGGCAGCTAGTAGTTTTGGTTTTGCAGATTTATATTCACAGGATCCTGGTTTACAGCTGGAATGATATCCGGAAAGCTTTGTATCCGTATATCTCATTCTAGTTGTGTATTGTATTATTTTCCGCTGTTATGTATTTAAATGTAATTTAAATCTCTGATATTTCTGTGTAATATTCTTTTATACTCTGTATATTCTTGTAATCTGATGCACTGTTGTAATATACAATGAAATGTTCTTCTGTATGCATTCTGATTTGTCGTGTTCTCAAACGATAGGGCGTTTCGAGCGGTTTGGGTCGGTTTAGCGACTGGTTCGGACTGAGCGAAATTCCTTGCCGTCACAGTTGGTATCAGAGCTTTGGTTTACAAAGCAGAGAACAAGGCACATTAGAACCATATGAAAGAATTCATCAGAAATTGGGTTAGTAATATCCAATTAGAATGACTCGTTAGAGATAGGATCAGTAGTATTCTAGAACGAGTGTGAAGAGTATATTTTTCAAATGAAAACAAATTTTGTTTTGAAAATTTAAATCAATTATTCGTATTTGATTATTTATATTGAATATGGACAATCGAGTATATGTAGATTTCGCGTATACGCGTCATGAACGTATAGTCGAAGTTTTAATATACTGGATAGATATAGAATCACATTCTAGACGCCCGGAGATGATATTGATGATAGCGATCGCATCATCAATATTTATGTTCGTGTTACGAAGGTGTGATATCTATATATTTCCATTAGACTGGTGTGAGAACCAAAACTAATATAGCTAGAATACATTGTTATGATTTGGCATCAAAAACATGATTTTTGTATATGTATCAAAATTATGAATTTGAAACGTTAATCCACTAATTGATTGATGTTTGTGTTGTTTGTTTAATTGTTTGATAATTTTGAACCATTATGCCTAACTGAATCAAATATTGACTTGTATTGAAATTTGGTCGCATTTGCTTGCATATGCATATATATCTTTGAACAGGTCATAGCAAGGAGGCTAGAGCAGAGAATAAAATTTGTTTGCCCGACAAATAGGTACATGTTTACTACATAATTTCCTGTTTTGTTTGGGTGATGATGATTTTGTGAGCCTATTGGCTAGCCGCTTGGCTTTTTCTTTTTCTTTTTGAGATCTGAAGGACCGGGGAAGCTATTTGAAATTCCCCGATGCTCCCGGTGCAGGGGAGGTTATGGCGAAATTTTTCAAAAATTTAGGGTGTTAGCCAAATTTTTGAAATTTTGAAAATTCTCAAAAACTGAAAGGTTAGAGAATGAAAGCCAGATCGAACGTAGTGTTGATTAATCAAACCACTTTCGACTTTGTTCCTTTTCGGGGACGAAAAGTTTTAAGTGGGGGAGATTGTAACAACCCGGAAAATCTGGGCCAGTTTAAAATTTTTATTTTGGCAATTATAGCGAGTTTTGAATATTTAAAATGAATTATTTTAAATAATATCGACGAGAAATTTATTTTGAATATGAATAGAATGTATATATTATATACGCCGTCGTTAGAATATAAATAATTATATATAATTATAAATAGAATCGAAAATGGCGCGGTAGTTCGATAATTCGATTTCAAACTTCAATTGAATGTACCGGGTGCAAAACAATCCGGATTTTAGTGAAACCAAAAATAATGGAATCGAATAGTGAATATCTTTCCAACGAATCCGGAAAATCAAGATTTCATATCGGGAATCAAAAGATATGTCCAGTTGAAAATTCTGAATAGTCGCTATGGAATTCAGGCCCTTAAAAATAGCCATTTTGCAAACGACCTCGGATTTCGACGAAACCAGTTTTGTTGGGTCCGTGATGTCGAGTTATTGCTAGGTTTCAAATTTCATAAATTTTCGAATCAATATGTGAGCGTGGCAAAAGAAAACGCGTTTGACCAGTTTCAGTTGATTTTAATCGACTGGAAATTGGCCATTTTTCAAACGGTCTCAGAATTCGTCGAAACTAGTTTTGTTAGGACCGTATCGTCAATACGAAGCTAGAAAATATTTTTCTGGAATTTTTAGTGTTAGTATGTGACCCCGGTAATTTGAAATGTACGTTAAAAATTCAATATAGTGATTTAAATGTAAATTTAACGGAAACTGATTCAAACAGTCGAATCAGCCCACGTGGCATATCCCATTGAGTTCGGAATGGGGGTGAAACGCTAAGGACGACAGGCGGTGGGCCTCGTTTCGAAGTCATATGTAAAAGTCAACCCTTTTGCATAAATAAATAATAAAATAATAATAAAAAAAAAAAAAAGAAATCGCTCGTCGCCCTCTGGCGATCGACGACGACCCACCACCTGACCCTGTTTTCCCCTCCCCCCTTCGACGTCCTCCTCCTCCCCTGAACCCCCAAATCGAGCCCTCCCTGAACCCGCGCCCTCATCCTCTCCCGCCTCCTTCCGTCGCTTCTTCCCTTCTCTTCCCCTTCTATCTCCGTCCGTAGCCCTAACCCCCCCGACCCACTGATGAACGCGCAGCAAACCCCGCCACCATCGAGCGCCACCTCACCAAGACCGCCCCTCCGACCTGCAATGCCTCGACGAAGACCGCCCCTCCGATCTGCAAACCTCGACGAAGCCCCCCGACCACTCGACAGCCCCCCCTAAGTAAGTTTTCGTTTTTTTTATTTATTACTAATATTTGATTACTGATTTTTATTTAAAGTTAAAAACTAATTTTTGTTTACAGTCAAAAACTGATTTTTATTTAAAGTTAAAAACTAATTTTTGTTTAAAGTTAAAAACTGATTTCTGTTTTATATTTAAAGTTGAAAACTGATATTTGTTAAAGTTTTAAAAACTGATTTAAAGGGAATTTTAAAACTGATTTAAAGGGAATTTTAAAACTGATTTAAAGGGAATTTTAAAACTGATTTTATTTTTAAAAGGTTTAAACTTTAAAATAGAAAAGGCGGAATTTTTATTGAATAGAAGTAATAAAAATATGATTTTTATATTTTTAAAGTATTAAAAATATAATATTTATAGGATAGAGAATATAAAAATATCATCTTTGTATGTGTAGCGAAATAAAAATCTAATTTTTATTTTATATACGTTGAGATAAAGTGGTAATTTTTATAAAGGTGAAAACTTTATTTTTATAAAGGCGAAAATAGAATTTTTATATATTGAACTTCAGAATAAAAATAGAATTTTTATATATTGAACTTCAGAATAAAAATAGAATTTTTATATATTGAACTTCAGAATAAAAATAGAATTTTTTATATATTGAACTTCGGAAAAAAAATTCGATTTTTATAAATTGAATAGCATAGTAAAAATTCAATTTTTACGTATGTAGTGAAAGCAGCAACGAAGGTGACAAAAAGGCGAAACGACGAAGACTTCTGCAAAAGAAGAGCCGTCGAGCTAGGATAGCTATATGTGAGAATTTCTCACCTTTCAATTTCTTTTCTAGTTATATATATATACTAGGATGCAGACGGTGTTTAGTAGCACCCGACACAATCGTCCACAGACCATGGACTTGTTTGTTTGGCTGTTTGGTGATAGATTGCGATATTGGTTTGAATGTGGTTTGTGGTGTGAAAAATCGAATCGATAAATTGGTTAGGATTAGACGTGCGCCGTTATAAGGCGTAGGAGTAAGGCTAGGTTAGACCCTTACTCCAAATTTTGTGGTTTGCAAAATGAAATTGATTTGATTGATGAGTGAATGGCGTGGGCCTTCACTAGACCGGGGATAAGGCTAGGCCTTGTCCCGTTTCTAGTATCGTGCCGTTATGCCGCCGAAATTTTCTAAAATATGTTAGAAAAATAAAAATATCATTTTATTGTGTAAATGAATTGAATAGAAATTCATAGGTTGAAATAAAATGTTTTATCGTTAAAAATATAATTTTTAACGTGAAGTGAATAAAATAAAATATTCATTTATAAACCGGACGGTTTGTTTATGTACACCTATTTGACTGATATTGATTGGGTCGATAAATTTTACACATCGCCCAACAGCACAAATAAAATAGGTGTTTGATTGTTTGAAACCCCACACGGGTGTTGGGATGAAATTTGAAGTTCACTCATCCTGATTGATTAAATATGTCGATCGATCGATTGACAGGCTGTTATAAGCGTTGAATATCTATATTTGATGCTTATACAGTGTAGTGCACTTTGGTTGATGGTTGATTATTTTTCAATGCTATGATATACATGTGTTGTATGAAAATCCATATAATTAACTTTATATGGTAATTGATTGGGCCTCATTCCAATTTGAAAAATAAATAATATTATAAAATAAAAGTTCATGTGTTGACAGTACTCATTCATTGAGATTGGTCATGTGTTGAACGAAATATTTTAATATTAAAATTTACATCTTTATCGATATAAAATAAAAGTTCATGTGTTGACAGTACTCATTCATTGAGATTGGTCATGTGTTGAACGAAATATTTTGATAATAACAACTATTTTGAAAATAGAAATTTATGAAGCCGTGTTGATTAGATTGACGCCATTTTGACGTGAACGATATTTATATCGATTAAACGATTTCGAAATGAATTGAATTGAAAACGATTTCGAAATGAAATGAATTGAAAACGATTTCGAAATGAATTGAATTGAAAACGATTTCGAAATGAATTGAATTGAAAACGATTTCGAAATGAAATGAATTGAAAACGATTTTGAAATGAAATGAATTGAAAACGATTTCGAAATGAAATGAATTGAAAACGATTTCGAAATGAAATGAATTGAAAACGATTTCGAAATGAAATGAATTGAAAACGATTTCGAAATGAATTGAATTGAAAACGATTTCGAAATGAATTGAATTGAAAACGATTTCGAAATGAATTGAATTGAAAACGATTTCGAAATGAATTGAATTGAAAACGAATTCAAATTGAATTGAAAGCGAATTGAAATGAATTCAAATTGAATTGAAATTTGAATTGAATAGAAATGAATTTTGAAACGAATTTATAAAGAAGAATTCAGTTTTGATTTGAATTGAAATGGAAGTTGAAATTGCTTTTGAAACGAATTTAAAACTATTTATATAATTCGTTTTAAATAGAAATCGACGAAATATATATTATATATATTATATATATAATATAATGGCCTGAATAGAACGCGCCGCGCCGCGGCAGTTCGCAAATTTCGACCATTTATTTCAAACGGACATTACGGGAGATCCAACCGTCGGATTCTCCTAAAACCGGAACCGTTGGGTTCATATCGAAAAGAGCTTTCTAACGAATATTAGAAATTCAAAATCTAACGGTTGGATTTGGAGATACGTCCAAATCAAATTCGAAAAAGGTCGCTGTAAGTGCAGTTCGATGGCCATTGTTGGAAATCGACTGTACGGGCCTTGATAAAATTATTAAAAATAGTAATAATTTGTGTAAAATCATAAGAAATGATTTGTGAAGATTTGGGATGAAAAACTCCATATTTGAAAAGATAAAAATAGATTTTTATCGAAATGAACTAGTTTTGAACTAGAATTATAATTCTATTTATTTTTAAGTAAATAAATTGAATTCGAAAAGGGTTTTAAAAATAACCAAAATTTCCAATGATTGCATTGGAGTGGATTTGAATCGAAATTGTCTTCGGAATATTTCGATGTTGGAATTCGTGATTATACAGATGTTGTTATGGAAATTTGAAAGATATATATTTATATCGTTATTTCCAATATGACATTTGTTAATCGTAGAATTTGATATTGAATATAAGCCGATATATTTTCTATTCAGAGCCTTATATTGAATATCAAATGTGATTTGGGTTTGTCGTGAATGGTGTCTTCACTAACACTGTTCTTGAACCCAGTAGAGAAAAGATTAAATCTTTTTATTTAGATTTAACGAAGTGTACCAATTAAATAACATTTAATTGGAATTGAATCGATATTGATTTTTGGGTTTATCGTGAACAGTGTTTTAAATAACACTCGTTCTTTAACCCGATAATTAATGGAATGTGATTTTGGGTTTATCGTGAACCGTGTTTTAAATGACACTGATTCTTTAACCCAGTTAACGATTAAAACTAAGTGGAGTTTTAATGAATCTTTAATTAGATTGAAAAGATCGAAAATGGAGTATTACCAGTTTTGCTCCAGGCGATAGTTAAATCTTTAATTAGATTTGAACGTGAAATGGTAATTGAGTTTACCGATAACACTGTGGTGTTAGATATGAAGTATTACCAGTTTTACTTCATGGGATGAATAGGTTGGGATTGGGAAATTAAAACAAATGATTACTTCGGTAAGGTTCGCTAATCCCGACTAGTTTGAATTGATATTCAAAAATGGATTAAAGAATAAATTCAAGGAATTTATCTTTGATAAAATTAATGGGAATCTTTCCCTATGAATGTGAAATTTAGGAACTAACTGTCGGTTAGCCAAGCAGAATGGTTTTCTGGATATTGATCTGATGTTGGTTTCGGCCTTCGGGGTTAATATTTGGGGAATTATTCTCTTGATTAATTTACGGTTAGTGACTGATGAATTGGAATGAGGCGTATGTTGTGTTTGTGTAACACTTATTTAAAATATACGCGAGTTATTCGGAAAGACCGGGTTTATCCCATTCTGAATAACTGATACGACGATAAGTCGAAGATGAAGACGATGGTCGAAGACCGGAGGTCTTCACGTCGTTTGGGTGATTACTGATGATCTTGATTGGGCTGTACACCCAAGAAGATGGAAACAGTTGGTGATCGTCCAGACGTACTTGGAGATCGAAGGATGTGCGGGGTACTAGGTGCCTCCGGTTTCGTTCAGACCCAGAACGGACTTGTAAATGGACTGTGTGTCTGACATGGGATTTTAGTCTGTGTGATTGATTTCTATTAAATATATATCTGTTTGGCGGCGGAGAATTTATTCTCTTGCTTAACGCCCTTCTCTGAGACGTACGAGCTCAGGGGTTATATATTGATGGATATCAAACGCATGGAGTGAATTGCCTGTGTGGCATGCCTAAGTGGCAATTGATCGAGGCTTCTGTTGAAAAGCAAAGTCTTGTGGTGATGATCAAAGCAAGGCCTTTGTGGCGTAGCTTTGTGTAACGTTTACCTCGCGTGTTTCACACCCGGTATGAACCAAAAACGGGAGAGGACGTCAGGGAGGGCATGCGTTTCTTTCTAGCTAAAAAGTGGCGTCAGTGGTTTTACACGCCCTGACGAGTTTGACTTATGTGGTTGTTGCTGTTGCGAGGCGCCTCGGATTGATCGGTCGTTCTCGAACCGATGGAGTCATTTAGTTGGCTCATTTACGCCCCAAAGGGCGGGGAAACGTATTGTTCAGGCACTATAATCCACATCGGTGGACCGGCCCTGAGGATCCAGGGGGCAGTTGCGGCTGCTCCTGTGGCTCGGGCTAGAGAGTCACGAATCGGTTGAGGACTATCTTTTGCCTCGGTTCATAGATGGAAATCCAATTTCCAAATACGTGACATTTGCGGTTTTATTTGTAAACCTATATATGGCGACATGATATATGGTACCCATGCCGCCTATGATTGATACTTATGATTTGAAGTTGTTTTATACACTATGCACTTATTATAGTATCAAATGATTTGTTTTAAACGTATCAAGCATTCTTTGGCTGTTATAAGGGAAAACCCTATCCCCCGGCTTGCGTTGCATTGTGTGATAGGACCTGGGTCTTATAACAGCTTCATTTTTCTTTATTTAGCATTGCGCTGTTTGTTTTATGCACTGGTATCCTTGGGAGGAAACCCGTTCCGTGTTATACGGCGTGGTCCCTTGATTTACCTAATGATTTAAAATAAAGATTAATAACTGTTTTAGTTCTCACACCAGTCACATGACTGACCTGGAGTTTATTGTTTTAACCTAAACTCTGGGTGCCCTTATTTTCGACACGGGCAGCTAGTAGTTTTGGTTTTGCAGATTTATATTCACAGGATCCTGGTTTACAGCTGGAATGATATCCGGAAAGCTTTGTATCCGTATATCTCATTCTAGTTGTGTATTGTATTATTTTCCGCTGTTATGTATTTAAATGTAATTTAAATCTCTGATATTTCTGTGTAATATTCTTTTATACTCTGTATATTCTTGTAATCTGATGCACTGTTGTAATATACAATGAAATGTTCTTCTGTATGCATTCTGATTTGTCGTGTTCTCAAACGATAGGGCGTTTCGAGTGGTTTGGGTCGGTTTAGCGACTGGTTCGGACTGAGCGAAATTCCTTGCCGTCACAATAAAACAACTTCAAATCATAAGTATCAATCATAGACGGCATAAGCGCCCCATCCCACTATGTCGCCATATATAGGATTACAACTAAAATCGAAACGTCACGTATTGGAAATTGGATTTCCATCTGTGAACCGAGGCAATAGATAGTCTTCTACCGATTCGAGACGCTCTAGTCCGCTCCTCAGGTCAAAGCTCGAGTGACCTTTGGATTATCAGGGCCGGTCCACCGATGTGGATTAAAAATGCCTGAACACTGCGTTTCCCCACCCTTTGGGGTGTCAATGAGCCAACGAATGGCTCCATCGGCTTCACATAGTCACCGATATATCCGAGGCGCCTCGCAACAGCAACAACCACATAAGTCAAACTCGTCAGGGCGTGTAAAACCACTGATGCCACTTCTAACTAGAAAGAAACGCATGTCCTCCCTAAGGTCCTTCTCCTGATTTTGGTTCACCACCGGGGTGTGAGGCTCGTGAATCAACGCTACACAAAGCTATGCCATACAGGCTGTGCTTTGATCATCAACCACAAGACTCTGCTTTTCAACAGAAGCCTTGATCATTTGCATCTTAGCATGCCACACAGGCAAACCACTCTATGCAACCGATATCAGCCACATAGAATGAAATCCAATGTCAGACACACAGTCCATTTACAAGTTCGCTCTGGGTCTGAACGAAACCGGAGGCACCTAGTACCCCGCATATCCATCGATCTCCAAGTACGTCTGGATGACCACTAACTGATTCCCTCCTCTTGGGTGTACATCCCAATCAAAATCATCAGTAATCACCCAAACGACGTGAAGACCTCCAGTCTTTAAACACCGTCTTCATCTTCGACTCATCGTCGAATCAGTTATTCAGAATGGGATAAACCCGGTCTTTCTGAATAACTCGCGTATATAATAAACAAGTGTTACACAAACACAACATACGCCTCATTCCAATCCATCAGTCACTAACCGTAAATTAACAAGAGAATAATTCCCCAAATATTAACCCCGAAGGCCGAAACCAACATCAGATCAATACCCAGGAAACTATTCTGCTTAGCTAACCTACAGTTAGTTTCTAAATTTCACATTCTTAGGGATAGGTTCACATTAATTTTATCAAAGATAAATTCTTTTAAATTTATTCTTTAATCTTCCTTTGAATATCACTTCAAACCAATCGGGATTAACGAACCACACCGAAGTGATCATTTATTTTATTTCCCAATCCCAACCTATTCATCCCATGAAGTAAAACTGGTAATACTTCATATCTAACACCACGGTGTTATCGGTAAATTCAATTACCATTTCTTGTTCAAATCTAATTAAAGATTTAACTATCGCCTGAAGCAAAACTAGTGATACTCCATTCTCGATCTTTTCAATCTAATTAAAGATTCATTAAAACTCCACTTAGTTTTAATCTTTAACTGGGTTAAAGAATTAGTGTCATTTAAAACATGATTCACGATAAATCACATCACATTTCAATCAGTCCCTAACCGTAAAATAGTAAGTGAGCAATTCCCTAAGTATTAACCCCGAAGGCCGAAACCAACATCAGATCAATACCCAAGAAACCATTCAACTTAACTAATCACCAGTTAGTTTCTAATTTCCTTAACTCCCTTGGGTCTAAGAACAGTATTGTTGAAGATACCATTCACGACAACCCAAAATCACATTCCATTAATTATTGGGTTAAAGAACAAGTGTTATTTAAAACACTGTTCATGATAAACCCAAAAATCAATACCAATTCAATTCCAATTAAATACCATTTAATTGGTACACTTCATCAAATCTAAATAAAAAAGATTTAACCTTTTTCTCAACTGGGTATAAGAACAGTGTTAATGAAGACACCATTCACGACAAACCCAAATCACATTTGATATTAAATACAAGGCTCTGAATAAAAAATATACCGGCTTATATTCAATATCAAATTCTACGACCAACAAATATCGTATTGGAAACAACGATATTAGTATATCTTTCAAATTCCCATAACAATATCTGTATCATCACGAAATCCAACATCGAAATATTCCGAAGGTAATTTCGATTCAAATCCATTCCAATTCAATTATTGGAACTTCTGGTTACTTTTAAAACCATTTCAAATCCAATCTTTTATTTTAAAAATAAATAGAATTATAATTCTAGTTCAAAACTAGTTCATTTTGATAAAAATCTATTTTTATCTTTTCAAATATGGAGTTTTTCATCCCAATTCTTCCCAAATCACTTCTTATTATTTTACACAAATTATTGATATTTTTAATAATTTTATCAGGGCCCGTACAGTCGATTTCCATCAACGGTCATCGAATTGCACTTATAGCGACCTTTTCCGATTTTGATTTGGACATAATTCCAAATCCAACCGTTATATTTCTAATATTCGTTATAAAACACTTTTCGATATGAACCCAATGGTTCCGGTTTTAGGAGAATCCGACGGTCGGATCTCCCGTAATATCCATTCGAAGTCAATGGTCGAAATTCACGAACTGCCGCAGCGCGGCACGTTCTATTCAGGCCATTATATATATAATATACATATTATATATATTTCGTCGATTTCCTTTTAAAACGTATTTTATAAATCGTTTCAAATTCATTTTCAAAACGATTTCTACTTCTTATTCGATTTCAAATCAAAATTAAATTTTCCTTTATAAATTCCTTTTTACATTCATTTCTATTTGATTTCAATTCAATTTTCAATTCGATTTCAATTCAATTCGATTTGAATTCTATTCAATTCAATTTCAATTCGATTTGAATTCTATTCAATTCAATTTCAATTCGATTTGAATTCGTTTTCTATTCAATTTAATTCGAATTCATTTTCTATCCAATTTAATTCGAATTTCAAATCTATTCAATTTAATTCGAATTTCAAATCTATTTCAATATTCATTGAAAGATGAATAAAATCGATATAAATATCGTTCACGTCAAAATGGCGTCAATCTAATCAACACGACTTCATATATTTCTATTTTCAAATATTCTATTTCAAATATTTCTTTTTCAAATATTTCTATTTCAAATATTTTTATTTCAAATATTTCTTTTTCAAATATTTCAAATATTTCTATTTCAAATATTTCTATTTCAAATATTTCTTTTTCAAATATTTCTATTTCAAATATTTCTTTTCAAAACTGGAATGAGGCCCAATCAATTACCATATAATGTTAATTATATGGATTTCGTACAACACATGTATAAAATCACAATGATAAATAATCAACCATCATCCAGACTGCATTCTACACTGTATAAGCATCAAATATAAATATTTAACGCTTATAACAGTTTGTCAATCAATCGATCGACATACAACTAATTATTGAGATTAGTGTATGTCATATATCATCCCAATACCCGTGTGGGGTTTCAAACAATCAAAACACAGATTTTATTTGTGCAGTTAGGCGTTGTGTAAAATTTATCGTTCCAATCAATATCAATCAAATGTGTGTATATAAACAAATCGTCCGATTTGTTTATATTTATTTATTCACATTCACGTTAAAAATTATATTTTCAACTATAAAATATTTTTAACTACTTAAATATTTTATTTCATTTCACATCACATAACACAATCAACTACACATCAAAATCAAACAAACAAGCATACAAGCCGTCCATGGTCTGTGGACGATGGGTGTCGGGTGCTACTAAACACCGTCTGCATCCTAGTATATATTTTTAACTAGAAATTTAAATTGAAGGTGAGGAGTTCTCACCGATTGCTAAACCAAACGCCGCGACTCTTCATATGTAAGAACTCTTCGTCGTTTTGCCTTTTGTCGCTTTCGTTGACTGTAGCCACTACATATATAAAAATCACATTTTTAATTCGTTCTATATGGATAAAAATTCTATTTTTACATCGCTACTATATAGATAAAAATTCTATCTTTACACCGCTTCTTTCTATATGGAAATTATATTTTTGTATTCCTACCTCATATATAAAGATCGAATTTTTATATCATCGCCATAAAAATCACATTTTTATCTCAACATATATATACCAAAAATCAGATTTTTATTTCGCTACATATATAAAAATCATATTTTTATTGTCTCTACTATATAAAAATTATATTTTTATTCCTTCTATAATATAAAAATCATATTTTTATTGTCTCTACTATATAAAAATTATATTTTTATATCGCTAAAAATCAAATTTTTACTTCATTAAAAATCTAAACTTTACTTAGCCAAAAATCTAATCCTTGCATAAATAAAGATCGTTCCTTTATCTCGCTAGTCATGTATATAAACATCGTATTTTTTCTAACATGAAAATCTCATCTTTCTACTACAACAAATCTAATCCTATCTTCCTATTTTTATATAGAAAATAAATAACTAAGTTTAATTAAAATAAAAATAAATACTTACCGTATTTCAGCGAAGGGAGGTGAGATTTCTGCGCGTAGTGGAGGAGGAGGAGGGTCAGCGATCAAGGGGGCGCGCTAGGGGTTGTGGCGGTGGGACTGGATGGTGGCGCAGCGGGTGTGGGTGGGGGTCACGGCTGCACTTGACGTCGAGGGGGGGGGTTCGGTTCGATCGAGAGAGGGGGGAGGGGAGAAGCGGTTGAGGCGGAGGAAGAAGTGGCGATGGCAGATGGGGGGGGGGACGCGATCGATTAGGTTTGTTTTTTTTCTTCTGTTTTTTGAAATGAAATAGAACGGGGGGTGGGTGTTGATTTGAAGAGGAAAGGAAATAAGGGGGGAATATAATAATATATATTTATTTTAATTTTCAAAAAGCAACTTTTGATTTCTAACTCGAAATGAGACCCACCGCCTGTCGCCCATAGCTAATTACCCCCATTCCGAACACAATGGGATATGTATCATAAGCTGATTCGATCGTTTCGATCAGTTTTCGTCAAAATTAAAATATAACTCTATATATTGAATTTGAACGCACATTTCAATTTACTGGGCCCGCATACTAACTCGAAAAATCCTCAAAAAATATTTTCTAGCTTCGTATTGACGATACGGTCCTAACAAAACTAATTTCATCAAATTTTGAGACCGATTGAAAAATGGCCATTTTCCAGTCGATTAAAATCAACTGAAACTGGTCAAACGCGTTTTCCTTCGCCACGCTCACATATTGATTCGAAAAATCACCACATTTGAAACCTAGCAATAACTTGACATCGCGGATCCAACAAAACTGGTTTCGTCAAAAATCGAGGTCATTTGCAAAATGGCTATTTTTAAGGGCCGAAATTCCATAGCGACTATTCTGAATTTTCAACTGGGCATAACTTTTTATCCCCGCTATGAAATTTCAATTTTTCGGATTCATTGGAAAGAAATTTTCAATTAGATTCCAATATTTTTGGTTTCACTAAAATCCGGTTTATTTTGAATCCTGTACATTCATTTGAATTTTGAAATCGAATTATCGAACTACCGCGCCATTTTCAATTTTTTTATATATATAAATATTTATATTCTAACGGCGATTCGAATAAATATATACGTTCGAATTCTATTCAAAATAAATTTCTCGTCATTATTATTTAAAATAATTCATTTTAAATAATCAAAATTCGCTAAAATTGCGAAAATAAAAATTTTAAATAGGCTCGGATTTCCGGGTTATTAAAATCTCCCCCACTTAAAACTTTTCGTCCCCGAAAAGGAACGAAGCCGAAAGGTGTTTAACTAATCAACTCAACTTTCATTATTTTCACTACGGTTTAAGTTCTTCAGCTTTTCAGTTTCTAAGAACTTTTCAAATTTTTCAAAAATTTGGCTAACACCCTAAATTTCCGAAAAATTTCGCCATAACTTCCCCTGCACCGGGGACTTCGGGATATTTCATACAGCCTCCCATGGCTTTCTTCAATCCAAAAGAAAAAGAAAAAGCCAATCGGCTCATAAAATCATCATCACCCAAACAAAACAGTAAATTATGGTAAACATGTACCTATTTGTCGGGCAAACAATTTTATTCTTCTGCTCTAGCCTCCTTGCTATGACCTGTTCAGTGTAAGTACATGTATATGTATGTAAATGCGATCATTTTCAATACAACTTACTATTTGGTTCAAATTGGCTATATGGTTCAACATTTATGAATCAAACAATAATCAAACAACACAATCATCAATCAATTAGTTGATTAGCTTTTCAAATTCATAACTTTGGCATATAGTCCAAAAATCAGATTTTTGATGCCAAATCACAACAATAAGCCCTATCTAGTTTTGGTTCTCACACCAGTCTAATGGAAATATATAGAAATCTCACTTTCGAAACTCAAAAATAAATACTGGCGATGGTGCCCTGTCACCAGAATTATCCTCGGGCAACTAGAGTGTGATTCTATAACTATCCAGTACATTAAAACTTCGTATACACGCTAGCTAGGCGCATATGCAAAATCTTTACATACTGGATTGTCCAAATCAATTTGAAATAAATATTCAAATACGTATAAAACGATTTAAATTTCAAAAGAAAAACTGTTTTCATTTTATTTTTCAAAACAACACTCTTCACACTCATTCTAGGATACTACTGATCCCATCTCTAACGAGTCATTCTCATTGGATATTACTAATCCAATCTCTGATGAATTCTTTCGTATGGTTCTAATGTGTCTTGTTCTCTGAGCTTTGTAAACCAAAGCTCTGATACCAAATGAAGCGATCCGAACTTACCCGATCTCCGAAGAGAAGAGAAAGAACGAATTACTGTGAGGACAAGACAAATCAGAACGCAGACAGAAACATTACATTGTTTATTACAACAATTCCATTAGAATACAAGAATATACAGAGTATGAATAAATATTACACAGAAATATCAGAGATTTAAATTACATTTAAATACATCACTACAGCGGAAAATAATACAAAACACAACTGAAGGAGATATACGGATACAAAGCTTTCCGAATATCATTCCAGCTGTAAACCAGGATCCTGCGAATATAAATCTGCAAAACCAAAACTACTAGCTGCCCGTGTCAAAATAAGGGCACCCAGAGTTTAGGTTAAAACAATAAACTCCAGGTCAGTCATGTGACTGGTGTGAGAACTAAAACAGTTATTAATCTTTATTTTAAATCAGATATATCAAGGGACCACGCCATATAACACGGAACGGGTTTCCTCCCAAGAACACTAGTGCATAAAACAACAGCGCAATGCTAAATAAAGAAAAATGAAGCTATTATAAGACCCAGGTCCCATCACACAAAGCGTCGCAAGCCGGAGGATAGGGTTTTTACCTTATAATAGCCAAGAATGCTTGATACGTTTAAAACAAATCATTTAATACTATAATAAGTGTATAGTGTATAAAAAAACTTCAAATCATAAGTATCAATCATAGACGGCATAAGCGCCCCATCCCACTATGTCGCCATATATAGGATTACAACTAAAATCGAAATGTCACGTATTGGAAATTGGATTTCCATCTGTGAACCGAGGCAAAAGATAGTCCTCTACCGATTCGAGACGCTCTAGTCCGCCCCTCAGGTCAGAGCTCGAGTGACCTTTGGATCGTCAGGGCCGGTCCACCGATGTGGATTAAAAATGCCTGAACACTGCGTTTCCCCACCCTTTGGGGTGTCAAAGAGCCAACGAATAGCTCCATCGGCTTCACATAGTCACCGATATATCCGAGGTGCCTCGCAACAACAACAACATAAGTCAAACTCGTCAGGGCGTGTAAAACCACTGACGCCACTTCTAACTAGAAAGAAACGCATGTCCTCCCTGAGGTCCTTCTCCCGTTTTTGGTTCACCACCGGGTTGTGAGGCTCGTGAATCAACGCTACACAAAGCTAAGCCACACAGGTTGTGCTTTGATCATCAACCACAAGACTCTACTTTTCAACAGAAGCCTTGATCATTTGCATCTTAGCATGCCACACAGGCAAACCACTCTATGCAACCGATATCAGTCACACAAAATGAAATCCAATGTCAAACACACAGTACATTTACAAGTTCGCTCTGGGTCTGAACGAAACCGGAGGCACCTAGTACCTCGCATATCCATCGATCTCCAAGTACGTCTGGACGACCACTAAATGATTCCCTCCTCTTGGGTGTACATCCCAATCAAGATCATCAGTAATCACCCAAACGACATGAAGACCTCCAGTCTTTAAACACCGTCTTCATCTTCGACTCATCGTCGAATCAGTTATTCAGAATGGGATAAACCCGGTCTTTCTGAATAACTCGCGTATATAATAAACAAGTGTTACCCAAACACAACATACACCTCATTCCAATCCATCAGTCACTAACCGTAAATTAACAAGAGAATAATTCCCCAAATATTAACCCCGAAGGCCGAAACCAACATCAGATCAATACCTAGGAAACCATTCTACTTAGCTAACCTACAGTTAGTTTCTAAATTTCACATTCTTAGGGATAGGTTCCCATTAATTTTATCAAAGATAAATTCTTTTAAATTTATTCTTTAATCTTCCTTTGAATATCACTTCAAACCAATCGGGATTAATGAACCACACCGAAGTGATCATTTATTTTATTTCCCAATCCCAACCTATTCATCCCATGAAGTAAAACTGGTAATACTTCATATCTAACACCACGGTGTTATCGGTAAATTCAATTACCATTTCACGTTCAAATCTAATTAAAGATTTAACTATCGCCTGAAGCAAAACTTGTGATACTCCATTCTCGATCTTTTCAATCTAATTAAAGATTCATTAAAACTCCACTTAGTTTTAATCTTTAACTGGGTTAAAGAATCAGTATCATTTAAAACACGGTTCACGATAAACCCCAAAATCACATCACATTTCAATTAGTCCCTAACCGTAAAATAGCAAGCGAGCAATTCCCTAAGTATTAACCCCGAAGGCCGAAACCAATATCAGATCAATACCCAAGAAACAATTCAACTTAACTAATCTCCAGTTAGTTTCTGATTACCTTAACTCCCTTGGGTCTAAGAACAGTATTATTGAAGATACCGTTGACGACAACCCAACATCACATTCCATTAATTATCGGGTTAAAGAACAAGTGTTATTTAAAACACTGTTCATGATAAACCCAAAAATCAATACCAATTCAATTCCAATAATTACCATTTAATTGGTACACTTCATCAAATCTACATAAAAAAGATTTAACCTTTTTCTCAACTGGGTTTAAGAACAGTGTTAATGAAGACACCATTCACGACAAACCCAAATCACATTTGATATTAAATACAAGGCTCTGAATAGAAAATATACCGGATTATATTCAATATCAAATTCTACGACCAACAAATCTCGTATTGGAAAGAACGATATTAATATATCTTTCAAATTCCCATAACAATATCTGTATCATCACGAAATCCAACAACGAAATATTCCGAAGACAATTTCGATTCAAATCCATTCCAATTCAATTATTGGAACTTCTGGTTACTTTTAAAACCATTTCAAATCCAATTTATTTATTTTAAAAATAAATAGAATTATAATTCTAGTTCAAAACTAGTTCATTTTGATAAAAATCTATTTTTACCTTTTCAAATATGGAGTTTTTCATCCCAATTCTTCCCAAATCACTTCTTATGATTTTACAAAAATTATTGATATTTTTAATAATTTTATCAGGGCCCGTACAGTCGATTTCCATCAACGGCCATCGAACTGCACTTACAGCGACCTTTTCCGAATTTGATTTGGACATAATTCCAAATCCAACCGTTAGATTTCTAATTTCTAATATTCGTTAGAAAGTTATTTTCGATATGAACCCAACGATTCCGGTTTTAGAAGAATCTGACGGTCGGATCTCCCGTAATATCCATTCGAAGTCAATGGTCGAAATTCACGAACTGCCGCAGCGCGGCGCGTTCTATTCAGGCCATTATATATATAATATATATATTATATATATTTCGTCGATTTCCTTTTAAAACGTATTTTATAAATCGTTTCAAATTCGTTTTCAAAACGATTTCAACTTATTATTCGATTTCGAATCAAAATTAAATTTTCCTTTATAAATTCCTTTTTACATTCATTTCTATTTGATTTCAATTCAATTTTCAATTCGATTTCAATTCAATTTCAATTCGATTTGAATTCTATTCAATTCAATTTCAATTCTATTTGAATTCTATTCAATTCAATTTCAATTCAATTTCAATTCGATTTGAATTCCTATTCAATTCAATTTAAATTTGATTTGAATTCGTTTTCTATTCAATTTATTTCGAATTCATTTTCTATCCAATTTAATTCAAATTTCAAATCTATTCAATTTAATTCGAATTTCAAATCTATTTCAATATTCATTGAAAGATGAATAAAATCGATATAAATATCGTTCACGTCAAAATGGCGTCAATCTAATCAACACGGCTTCATATATTTCTATTTTCAAATATTCTATTTCAAATATTTCTTTTTAAAATATTTCTATTTCAAATATTTCTTTTTCAAATATTTCAAATATTTCTATTTCAAATATTTTTATTTCAAATATTTCTATTTCAAATATTTCTTTCCAAAACTGGAATGAGGCCCAATCAATTACCATATAATGTTAATTATATGGATTTTCTACAACACATGTATAAAATCACAATGAAAAATAATCAACCATCATCCAGAGTGCATTCTACACTGTATAAGCATCAAATATAAATATTTAACGCCTATAATAGTCTGTCAATCAATCGATCGACATACAACTAATTATTGGGATTAGTGTATGTCATATATCATCCCAATACCCGTGTGGGGTTTCAAACAATCAAAACACAGATTTTATTTGTGCTGTTGGGCGATGTGTAAAATTTATCGTCCCAATCAATATCATTCAAATGTGTGTATATAAACAAATCGTCCGATTTGTTTATATTTATTTATTCACATTCACGTTAAAAATTATATTTTCAACTATAAATAATTTTTAACTACTTAAATATTTTATTTCATTTCACATCACATAACATAATCAACTACACATCAAAATCAAACAAACAAGCATACAAGCCATCCATGGTCTGTGGACGACGGGTGTCGGGTGCTACTAAACACCGTCTGCATCCTAGCATATATTTTTAACTAGAAATTTAAATTGAAGGTGAGGAGTTCTCACCGATTGCTAAACCAAACGCCGCGACTCTTCATATGTAGGAACTCTTCGTCGTTTCGCCTTTTGTCGCTTTCGTTGACCGTAGCCACTACATATATAAAAATCACATTTTTAATTCGTTCTATATGGATAAAAATTCTATTTTTACATCGCTACTATATAGATAAAAATTCTATCTTTACACCGCTTCTTTCTATATGGAAATTATATTTTTGTATTCCTACCTCATATATAAAGATCGAATTTTTATATCATCGCCATAAAAATCACATTTTTATCTCAACATATATATACCAAAAATCAGATTTTTATTTCGCTACATATATAAAAATCATATTTTTATTGTCTCTACTATATAAAAATTATATTTTTATTCCTTCTATAATATAAAAATCATATTTTTATTGTCTCTACTATATAAAAATTATATTTTTATATCGCTAAAAATCAAATTTTTACTTCATTAAAAATCTAAACTTTACTTAGCCAAAAATCTAATCCCTGCATAAATAAAGATCGTTCCTTTATCTCTCTAGTCAGGTATATAAACATCGTATTTTTTTCTAACATGAAACTCTCATCTTTCTACTACAGCAAATCTAATCATGTCTTGCTATTTTTATATAGAAAATAAATAACTAATTTCAATTAAAATAAAAATAAATACTTACCGTATTTCAGCGAAGGGAGGGGGAGATTTCTGCGTGCAGTGGAGGAGGAGGAGGGTCAGCGATCAAGGGGGGCGCGCTAGGGGTTGTGGCGGCGGGACTGGATGGTGGCGCAGCGGGTGTGGGTGGGGTCACGGCTGCGCTTGACGTCGAGGGGGGAGGGGGTTTCGTTTCGATCGAGAGAGGGAGGGGAGAAGCGGTTGAGGCAGAGGAAGAAGAAGAAGTGGCGGCGGCAGATTGGGGGGGGGGGGGGCGCGATCGATTTGGTTTTTTTTTTTTCTGAAATGAAATAGAACGGGGGGGCTGATTTGAAGAGGAAAGGAAATAAGGGGGGAGAATATAATAATATATATTTATTTTAATTAATTTAATTTTCAAAAAGCAACTTTTGATTTCTAACTCGAAACGAGACCCACCGCCTGTCGCCCATAGCTAATTACCCCCATTCCGAACACAATGAGATATGTATCGTAAGCTGATTCGATCGTTTCGATCAGTTTTCGTCAAAATCAAAATATAACTCTATATATTGAATTTGAACGCACATTTCAATTTATTGGGCCCACATACTAACTCGAAAAATCCTCGAAAAACATTTTCTAGCTTCGTATTGAGAATACGGTCCTAACAAAACTAATTTTGTCAAATTCTGAGACCGTTTGAAAAATGGCCATTTTCCAGTCGATTAAAATCAACTAAAACTAGTCAAACGCGTTTTCCTTCGCCACGCTCACATATTGATTCGAAAAATCACCAAATTTGAAACCTAGCAATAACTTGACATCGCAGATCCAACAAAAGTGGTTTCGTCGAAAACCGAGGTCATTTCCAAAATGGCTATTTTTAAGGGCCGAAATTCCATAGCGACTATTCTGAATTTTCAACTGGGCATAACTTTTTATCCGCGCTATGAAATTTCAATTTTTCGGATTCGTTGGAAAGAAATTTTCAATTAGATTCCAATATTTTTGGTTTCACTAAAATCCGGTTTATTTTGAATCCTGCACATTCATTTGAATTTTGAAATAGAATTATCGAACTACCGCGCCATTTTCAATTCATTTTATATATATAAATAAATATTTATATTCTAACGATGATTCGAATAAATATATACGTTCGAATTCTATTCAAAATAAATTTCTCGTCGTTATTGTTTAAAATAATTCATTTTAAATAATCAAAATTCGCTAAAATTGCCAAAATAAAAAATTTAAATTGGCTCGAATTTCTGGGTTATTACATCAAAGGCACGAATTAAATGCGTAACAATTGTAAAGACACGAGGTTAGGCTCGTTTGCGGTATAAGATTGCCCGAACCCGCCCGGCAAATCCAGCAACCGCAAATGCCAGTCTAATGTGTTAGGTCTTTAAAAGGTTACGGTTCTAATGAATTAAGTAACAATTAACCAGATAAACATGTGGTGAGACATGAGGGGGTTAAGTGGGTGCCTTGGGTGGCATGTGAAATTAAGTGGGTTCCTTGGGTGGCATGTGAAATACGATTAAATGCACTTAACAAAGTTGAAACATGTAAGAAGACATGAATAAAAATGAGGTTAAGTGGGAAACCTTAGTGGGGACCAAGCATAGGTAGGAAGCTTGTGTCATGTATGGGGGCCCTTATCAGACCAGTAACCCATTAAGTATCTTTGTGGGCTCGACCCAAGTCGAGGACGGGACACGCATACTGGATTTGATTGTAAGAGGTCAAAACGGGTTAGCGGTGGCAACGCAAGTCCAACAGGGTCATGTGCGTGTGTGGGCCCGAGCTGGTAGGTAAGACGTTGTTGCATCGTGTAGATATAAGTCGTGCATCTTTGGTGGTATCAGGTTGCCACTTTGGGGAGTGATACACCCCACTGTGGGGCCAGCACGGGTATCTACGAGTTAGGGAGCCGATCGAATGGGGGTAGTGGGTACAACTAGTGGAGATAGGGCAGACAGCACCTATGAAGGCAGCTAGGGGTACACGAAACTACCATTATCATTATTAAGTTCTGTAGGCAGGATCAACTTTTAGGGTGACTAGTGGTGGTGCAGTATAGTAATTATCCTATAGTGATTAGGAACGAGATTAACGCCAGAATATTCCTCTTATTTGCTTTGTCATGCCCATTTGTTTCATGGTCATATCTTATCTTACTAGTTTATGCCTTATCCTAGTTACTTTAATAATTATATTGTTAAAGTTATTATACTTGCCAGACTTTATGTCTGACCCCCTTGTTTTCGCCTCTTTTCTTCCTCCCCCCTCCCAGGTTCTCAGGGCGGGACTAGTACTAGTGGAGCTTGATCTTGGATCTCTTTCTCTCTCTTTTTGAAGTGCTTGGATTGCTGAAAGTAAAGTTAAGCTCATCTCTTTTATTGCTACTTGTGTTGGGGTTTATGCTTTTTATTTTATGTACTCTGAAACAATTTATCATGATGGATATTAAGTGTACTTGGTTTATGATGTTGTTGTAATCAAACTATTTCTCCGCTGCAATAAAAGTTGTTTTAAAATTTTCAAGTACCATTATTTATATCTGTCTTGTTATATTCTGTTCTATACACTAAATACGCTCCATGGAAGTTAATGCATTCCCTTTGTGAGTGACATTAATGGGCGTGGGGTGTTACAGTTTCCAATTTCCCTCTTTACTCTGCTACCATTACTAACACTTAAGTTTGCCATTATTCTCAGTAAATTCTTCAAAGATAATGCTATTGTGAATATGTCTGCCTTTTGGAAGTAAGATGGAACATGATTTACATCCATTTTACCAGCCATCATTTACTTATGCACAAAGTACATATCGATTTCAATGTGCTTTTTGTATGCATGTTGGACAGGGCTGACAGAGGAGACTTGGTGATCAAATTGTGATGTCAAATCATTGGATTTCTGGTGGATTGGTACCCTAATTCATGAATTATCAAGTTGATCCGCATGATTTTGCCGTTGTGCTTGCCACAGATCAGTATTCCACTTCAATACTCGAGCAAGAAATGGTAGGCTGCTTCATCGAGCACCACGAAATTGGGTTTGAACCCATACAAATACAATCCGGAAGTGGATCTCAGATCCTTTGGATCGGATGCCCAATTATCATCACTTTAAGCTTGAATATGTATTTCTTTGCTGGCTTTTAATGTCAGACCATATTCTAGGTTTCCCTCAAATATCATAGAATGTGTTTGATAATGCACCGATGTTTTGTTAGTGGGTTTTTCATGAACTAGAAAACCTTATTGACACCGAAACATAATTCTAGTCTAGTAACAGTAACATACTGCAATACACCCACTATGCTTATGTAATGTTTGATATTATTGATTGCTTCACCACTGTGCTTTAATAAGCACAAGCTACTGGTTATGGGTGTTGGAAATGGTTTAGCTTTGTCCATTTTAGCACCAATAAGGAATTCTGAAATGTATTTCTTTTGAGATAGTAACACTTCTAACTTGGACAAGTATGACTTGTATTCTTAGGAAATAGTTTAAGTTTCCCAAAACCCTTTATAGAGAAGGCCTAGTTAAGATAGCTCATTATGTCATTGATTTCTGCATTGTCGCTTCTAGTTATTAGAATATCATCAACATACACCAATATGTATGTCACATTGTCATTTTCCTTTTAATGTATAGAGAACTGTCATATTTTGATGTTTTGAACCACAGTTTTCCAAATGTAATTTTGAGTATCATACCATACCCTTAACGTCTGCTTTAAACCATATATTGCATTATGTAATTTTCAAACTAATTATTTTCCTTCACTATTATCATATCCTTTTGGTTGCTTCTTCCTGAAGATCCCCATTGTAAATATCAAGTTATCTTATACACCATTGTTTATGTAAGGTAATAGTGATAATGATTTTGATTGTTGTTGGTTTCAGCACAGGTGAGAATGTCTCATTGAATCGAATCCAAACTCTTGTGAATATCATTTAGCAACTAGCCTTGCTTTATATTTTGATACACTTTCATCTGGGTTCCTTTTTAATTTGTAGGTCCATTTTCACCCTATTATGTTCTAGTGATAGATAGTGAAACCAGACTCCATGTCTTGTTTTTAATTAAGCTATTGTATTCTTCATTCATGGCATTTTTCCAATTTACACTTTTAACAGCTTCATCATAATTGATTGGCTCTCTGTCATTAAGAGAAGAAACATACAATTTTGGCTTGAATATGCCACATTCGGCCTTTGTCACCATGTGATGTTCTTTTCGCGAACTTGATTTTAATCTTGACTGTCTGTGCTTGTTGACTCATCATTACCAGTTTCAGTTGCTTGTGCACCCATGCTTCCTTGTGCTGTTTCATTGTTATCGGTCTAAATTGCATCATTGATTGAATGTTTTTAACTGTAACTTGACCTAATGCTTGGAACAGTGTGATTGTCATCTGCGTTATCTTGAACCTCATGCTTATTCCTGTCAATAATACATTATGATAAGCTAGTTGGTGGCACAACTAATGTTTTAGAAATGATATTTCTTTTAGTAGTTTTGATCTCCTTTTCTACAGAAGGAAACACATGTTCAATAAACACAATATGTCTAGAAATAAATAGTTTGCCACTGCCATTTAAGCATTTGTATCCTTTTCGATTATTTTTATAACCTAAAAAGGTGCATGGTGTGAATCTAAGACTTATTTATGTTTATTATATGGTCTAAGGTAGGGAAAACATAGACATCCAAAAGTTTTTAGTTCTTGATAGTTTGGTTTGCCACCAAACTTCAATTCATAGGATATTTGTTCTTCAAAACCTTAGTAGGAAGTCAATTTATTAGATACAATGATTTTGTAAATGCCTCTATCCTAAATTTTGATAGCAGAGATGCTTGTGACGTCAGTGTCAGACCCGTCTCTACAATATATCTATGCTTTATTTCCATTAGGTCATTTTGTTTTGATGTATGTGGACATGTCATTCTATGCATGATACCTACACTATCAAAGAATTTATTCAGTGGTTCAAATTCAACACCACCATCTATTTGAAATGTTTTAATAGTGTGATTCGTTTGTTTTTCCATAAGCGTTACAAACTGCATTGTTATATTGCATGCCTCTTTGGTCAGGAACATGACACTCTTTGGTCGGGAGATGTGAACTCTGAACTGCTCAATGAAGCGGATGACCAGCATGTTCCAACTGCCAATCGACTCCGTTATTAGCCGCAGAAACCACATTCCGGCTATATTTGTGAGAAAGAGTGGGAGCACTTGGCCATAACATTGGTCGATGTAGAGAGTACTTCCATATGACGCATGTATCGCATGAGATGGATGGTCGGGTCGGTCTGACCATTGTAGGGTTCAATGGCTGGAAACTTGAAGTTCGCGAGATTGTAGGAGTTTCTAATTTCCCTTGTGAAGGGGCAGCGGTGGGTATTATCTATATCCTACTGAGAGAAGTGCCCCAGCTGAAGTGTCGGATGATGCTTGCAAGCTGGCTTCCATCTTCAAGGAGTAGCTGCCATTAATCCAGCTTTGCATTTGGGAGAACTCCAGTGCTAGTATTCGCCGAATGCATGCTCGGAAGGGTGGCTCGACCTCGGTGAGTGGAGTGAAGGTGAGGGTCCATCGCAGTTGTTGGTTCTAGGTAGACTGGCACCTCTTGAACCTAATGAGAATTGGTCTGAGCCATGCCCGCGATGGAAGCAACGGGCTGATCTAGTATAGCATGTGATGTTCGGGGCTCCCTAGTTCCCCCGCCTGAAGCGATGTTAGAAGGGTTTATGGTAGCGTTTTCCTCCGCCGTGGTGAGAACCGGTATGGTAGAGTGGTCTTCTTGGTTCGAAGGGAAGGCTCCACCAGCTCTTGGTTGAAGGAGAGGCGGCATAAGACGAGTCTACTATAAAATGATGGGTTGTAATGGGAATGGCATTGATCCTGATTGACCCAGAAGTTGCTCGATTGGTCCGGGGGGTCGAGCTATTCCCCAGAGTGGAGGCAATATGGTTGAACGACCTAGATCTTGATCCCGAGCCTCCTGTGAATCTACAGCTGCGGCTACGCTGGTCACTAGAAACGATACTCTTGGCTGTGATTGGTCGGGAGGTAGAGCCGAACCAGGTGGAAGCAAAGGTGTGATCTGATCTGCGGCTTGCATTTGTGCAGACCGAATATCGGTTACTTCCGCAGCTTCGCCTGGTGGAGGAATTGATGTTGAAGCATTAAGTCCATGTCCATCTAAGTGAGAAGGAGATCCATCAACTATTGTTGTCATTCGAGGAGTTTACCCTGAGATGTCATCTGGTCTCTGAACTCGGACATAATCTTATCCATGTCATCTCGAGTAAGATATCGGGACACGTCTTCATGAGAGGAGGCTTCTTGACTTGTCCCTGTAGCGTTTGTCTCGGCTGCATCAGCGTTTGTGGTATGGAAAGATGTTGCATCCTTCCTCTGCTTGTTCGCCATGGGTTGGAACTTGGTGAAGGTCATAAGGTATGTCGGAGCGTGTCGCCCATTCTTGGCACGCCAAAGTGTTGACGTCAAAAGTTGGTCACTAGTTACACCAATAACAATCACAGAGTGCAGTAAAGAAAATAAAACAGAGGACACGCAAGACATTTTATAGTGGTTCGGCAAAGATGGTGCCTACGTCCACTTTATATGTATTGATTTTCTTTTGATTACAAGTACAAAACTTTTTCTATTTGAAGAAAGTGATAAGATTGGTTGTTTTTAGAGTTAGCCGTGAGGAAACCTTTCAAGGGAGGATTCGAATCTAAAGCCTTGAGTGGAGAAAAGGGCATCCGAAAGAAGGTCCTTTCTATTTTGATTTTGGAGATATTTATAGGTGAGGAAGTGGGCTGAGAGGGTCGGCGTGGCTTGCCTCTTTTGCGGAGCTCGGACACGTGGAACTCGATTATTTGAAGTAGTTGCGGCGGTGGGACCCGATCTACTATTGATTAATAGTATCCTCGAGAATTGTGGCTTATGTGGCATTCGAGATGAGGTGTATCAAAAGTAGAGCTTTGTTCTGAAGTGGTTGACCACTTTTAATGCCTTGAGAATCAGGCTGAGTATTGAATACTTAGCCGAATATCTCCATATAGATCCGGAGATACATGGTCGATCCAAATTTTAAGGAAGTGCTTGACTCGGTCAGTCTGGGAGAGCGATTATGTCACGGCACGAGATGCCACTGCTCGAAGGAGACTTGCTCGCATCGAATCATTTCTGGGTTTCCTGAAGTACTGGTCTATCTATCGATCGGTCGATCGATGTTTAAGAGTGAGCTTCTTGACATTGGGCTTCGATTCGTTGAACCGAGACAACTTTTTCCAAAAAGTTGGTTGACATGCATATTTCGTTATTTACATAGATTCAGACGGATAATGTATTTTTTTTTAAATATTTCAGCGCAATCAACGTAGTTATTTTCTTTTATTATTATTAGTGCTAAGTTTAATAATTTGGTTCACCTAATATCCAAACATTCTTTTTTGTATTCGATCTTGGAATAAGGTTCTAAATCTTACAAAAAGACTATCAACTATAATTATTGTGAATCATGCATTTATATTGGAATAAACATATGTCAAACAACGAGAAATATATATTTAAGTATGTTTTGGAATCGTTGGTGCAAACTACGCACAAATACATTTGTTTATAATTATGCGTGAATTTTCACGATTTTTTCCCTTTTCAATATTTGGCATATTTCTTATTGGTTTCAAATGATGTCTTTATTTAAAAAGAGCAAAAAATCACAATTCACAATAGCTAAGTTAAACCCCAACAAAATTGAAAAAAAATACACTTATGTCTTTTTTAATCAAAATTACATAATTCACCGTTGTATCTTTTTTATTAAAATTACATAATTCACTATTTAACACTGAAACTAGAGATCTGGAATAAAACTACATCTAAACAATGTTTATAGGACTGATTTCTAGATCTACAGTGTTTTACAGTAACCACAATATATTCTCAAACATGTGTATAGACAATAATTTAATAATTTAGTAAGCCTAAAATAATATTATTCCAAACCACAAATATACACTTCAGATTTTTGACAACATTTATAAATTGATCTGATAAGCATCATTTTAGATTCAATAATATATGAACAGATCCGATAAATGTTAGGCATATATTTAAGATCTAATACAAATGAGATAATAAGTTATTGTAACTTTGGATATAAATTTCCCACTCACCTGAAAGCATCCAAATCTGAATAATCTTTTAGGCCTACAATTCCTAAATTCTTACACATCTACAATTAATATGAAAAGAGGATACTTTCAAATTTGTTGATTTGCAAGAAAAAAGGAAAAGAGGGCAGAATCTGAAAAAGAATAGCTTAACCATCAATTCACACCCTTTTCCAATTGAATCTGATAATCCCTTTCAAATCTATGTGATTTATGTTTGATTAATTGTATATGAATATCTTTTAATTAAGAAATTGACTGGAAGAGAAAGGGAAATGACAGAGCTTCGATGTTTCCTACATATTTGAGTGGAAAATAACGAGACCTTGCCCCCATTATTTATAGAAGTGGATTTGACCAAGAACTGTTAGATTTATTTTAATTAACGTCTGTCCATTTATATAATAATATATATAAAACAAATCCCTTTAACCCTAGCCGTCACTTGGCTGATTTGGCTCGAAGCGGTCGACCGCTTATGCAAGGATGTTGACTGCCCTTGAGTTCCCAGTGAGGGCTGGTTATAAAAGGTAAATTATATTATAATTATTGCATTTATTTATTTTCATCCGTTTTTCATATTTTGTCCATAACTTTTTCATACGGACTCCAAACATGAAAGTTGACCAGAATTCCGAGACGAACGCAACGGTTAAAGTTTCTTGGTCAAATACCGTCGTTTGCAGATATTCCTATTTTTTGAGATCTAATAAATAACTAATCTATTGTCAAAATTCTGGGTTTTTGCATTCTTCTCCCCTTAAAATGAATTTCATCCCGAAATTCTGGCACCTACTTATCCTATCCTACACAACCAATTTGTGTATGTCCACTTGGTAATCATGTGCGCATGTGCACAGTGTACATATTGCATTTCAGCGCTAAAGCGTGTATGCATAATTATTCCAAATCGGATCCTCTTACATGTATGCGTTGATTATTTTTAAATGATTTTGAAAACATGACGCCAAACATCCACTGGCAATTCTATGTGAATGCCAATTTCGAAAATCATTTTTCATCTATAACCCGCACATGATTATAAATAAAAGTGTGAAGCAACCATTTATTGCATCCAAATCCTACCATCCAAAACATCACGTATTTGCTTTCTATTTTATTTCTCCTAAACCAAAAAAAGGAAATCAAAGCGAAGAATTTTAACGTTCCCTTCGTCTTTGGATATTCCATTCCCTGACTTACAATGGAAATTTCACCTCAGTTACCCAAAATACTCCAAAAACTTCCATTTGTAGAGGCTTAGAACAAGCTCTAAAGTGTAAAACGAGGTAATTAACAACTCGGGCGCATGGTTGATAAGGTATAGATACAACGTTTCCAAGGCTAAAACGGCCTTTTCCTTATCATTATTAATGTTTTTATCGCATCGTCGGTCATATTGCATTGCTAAAACGCGCACTCAAACCATCCAAAAATCTTCCTTACACGCTTCATGTCATCAAAAATAAAAAAAAAATCATAAAAATAAATTTCCTATTTAAAAGTTCTTATAATTATTTTGAAAATTTCTTTTCAACATCGTTTCTCTTTCCGTATAAGATTCGCATGAAAATCAAAATTTCGGTAACGTACGCTTTGCGCCATTCAAAGTGTCTATTTTAATGTAAAACAAATGCTTTAAACACACGCAAATTACTGTATCCAAATTCTGCATTTCCATGCAAACCGAAATAAAAGAAAGTAATTCAGTAAAAATGTAAAAAAAAATTCCAAGTAGCATTTTCCAAAAATTTAAAAAATGTATTTTACGAAAACTTAAACGATTCAAGTCACATGTTGGTGAAAAAGGAAGTCAGTCACGCAAAAATGCGAAAACTAAAATCACACACAAAAGAGCGCAAAAAACTTTACCTTAACAAGGAACAATGATTGATTTATACCCATGATGAAAACAACACAAAACCGGTCCATTGCTAAAACATATGTAACACATAATTCTATTCTTTCCCGCTCTAGGACAACTGTTAGTTAGTTAGTTAAAAAAATCGAGATTTCGTTCAAACAGGCATGCATGAATGACACAAAGATTTCTAAACATAGAAATCTTATTAAAAAGCTGTGCGATTTCTAAGGCAACAAACACTAATGGTTATAAGCATGAATTTCCACAAAGCCAAGAACCAAATGCTGGAAAGGTAAAACAACATGGAAGATTACAAAACAACAAGCTGAATCAAATATGACACGATAAAAATGATGGTTACACCAACGACCAGGTGTTAATACGATTTAAAAACCCTCGGCTTGAATGAAATGAAGCATGAAATCAGATCGTTGATGGCATGGATCACTCATGATCCATGGTATTGATTACGTCAGCATGGCTAGTTCCATGGAGCATTGAATCAGTCGCAAGCAGCATAGAACGTTCAAGGTAAACACGCTCACAACAAACAACAGGGTTCATTCATATCAATCATTCACAATCCACACACCATGTGAGGGCGGACCGGTTCAAGTAAGCATATTTCGGCAACAACATAGATCATCCAGAAAACTGGCATCATGGATCGCTTGCTACAAGCATGGATCACAACTTGTGCATGCATGGATCGGTTACAGTACAACAATTGGGTCGTGAGCCATCGTTTCAGGTGGTGGAGCGCGAGTCACGAGGGAAGTAGCCATGGATTGTTGATCTTCATGGAGCATTGTATACATATGAGCGTGGATCGAGCCTGTGTGAAAATGGATTAGATATATTGAAGATGTGCTGCTAAAAAAGGGATCGGTATGGTTTACAAGGGTTGGACATAATATATGGATCAAATATTTATATATATATATATATATATATATCCTGCATATATGGATCCCGAGGAGGAGATGTATCGACAACTTGCATTGATGTAGATCGCCAGGCATGGGTCGTGCTAGTTTAATTTATGGATCGTTGAAAATGTATGGTTCTGCACGTAAGGAAGAGAATGATGGGTTGGTTGGTATATATTAGTATGTGACCAAACAATGGAACGTTGCCAAATAAAGTAAAGTTGCGCATGGTAGTTGTGCCGGCTATGCATGGATGGATCATGTTGTAAATACAATCGACCGCCTATTTTAATATAAAGCAAGCATGGATCGGGTGGTCCCACTGTTTGATATAAAGCACGTATTGATCGGTTAGAAAAAGAAACTAGATGGACCAGTTGTATTTATATGTCTCACGTGATATATGGACCATGCATATATATGGGTCATCCATATTTTGACTAGGCAAAAAGAATTTATATTAAAAGAATGGATTGCAAGTTATGAGGGATGGATCGCAAGTTATGATGGGTGGATAACATATACTTCAACCTCAAATTCCATGACTCTCCGACCTCCACCTGTAAATAATGGACCCCCTCACACATAAAAAGGGTTAGATTTTCTCCTCCCGAAGGGTTGCCATTATTGATCACACGCTTATCCAACACCATTAAAGCATTTCAAGCATCATTCAAGCTTCTCCATCATCATTATCCTCCAGAAATCATCGAATTTCTTCACCAAGCTCGATTATCGAAGATCAAGACCGATAATCATTACTACTTGTGGATTCAAGTGCATTTCTTTGGTGGAATCGAAAAACTATCGGAGAATTATAAGAGAATTATTAGAATGCCATTGTAAATCATAGAGAAAAGTGTAAATCGAGATATATGTGTACCTTGTAACAGAGAAATCAATGAAATGCTCATTCAAAGTGGATATAGGCCAAAATAGAGGCTGAACCACTATAAATCTGCTCTCTGCTCTACATTTCTGCATTTTTCTGCATTTAACTTTGTTTTCTAAAGTTTAAAGGTGTTCCTACACCTCTTTGGGTGTTTACGTTATTTTTCGGTGTTCACATTTTGGCGCCTATGGTGGGGCTTGAACCCATGACCACAAAGTTAAGAGCCTTGATCCAAAACTTGTGAAGCCTGTTCTTTTACGATAGATCCGCAAGGTCTAGAAGTCAAGCCTGTTGAAAGGATTTCTATGAAGATTTGAAAGTTACCAGATATTATGGCTCCTCCGAAGAAGAATGGTAAATCCGCAACACTTTCTGGAAATGCTGCCGATGATGCCACAACTACTCCTCAAACCAACAATCCAACTGTGGCTTAGACCCCAGGAGGTGGCGTGACTCGGGGAGAATTGGATGAAGTTGTCGCCAATTTGAATCAGCAAACGGAAGCCTTGATTAAAGCTTTGATGGACAAGTTGGACGCTCTTCTAGCTGCTCAGGCTAATCTTGCAAACCATACAGTTGAAATTGACTTGGAAGAGAATGCACATTCCTCTGCTTCGGATTACAATCGTGGTTTATATCGAAGAAGTGGACGAGTCAGACGAATGGTCAATATCGAGTGGCAGGAATGGCATTGATGTTGAAGATTCCAAAGAAAATGCAGATGCACCTAAACAAACCCAATTGGGAGTGAATCATTTCAGTAAACGCACTTCCAAAAAGTTTCAAGTCCTACCGTAGGGGCACTTCCCAAAGATGGAGGTATAGGGCCTTAGTTTACTAACCGTGATCGCTTGCCCAGGCAAGCACCCGGGAAAAGGACTCGGTGTCCGCCCCGTAGAACTATGCAATGACGAGGAGTATATTTTGAAGATGATCGAGAAATCATGAAGGAAAACTTGGCTAAAAATGAAGATGAAAGTGAGTGAGACTTTTCTCCGAGCAAGTCCCCGTTAACGGAAAGAATTCGAAAGGATGAATTTCCAAAGAAGTTTGTCCCTGCAACTATTCCCGCATTTAATGGAGTCACTGATCCTAATTTGTTCTTGTACAAATATGAATGGCACATGAATGGTGTGAGAGCGACAAATGAGATCAAGTGTCTTTACTTCCCGATATATCTAGAGGGTGTAGCTTCGCTTTGGTTCACTAAGCTGCCAAAAGATCTGTAGACCAATTCATCGATTTGGCAAAGAAGTTTAAGGAGCAATTCAGTTTGTATGCCTTAAAGGATTTGGATGTCATGTCACTATCTGGACTGAACCAGGACCCGGGAGAGTCAGTTAAAGGTTTTCTCAACTGTTTCAGTGCTACTGTGACAGAGGTTGGAAATCCAGAGTCTAGGATGATATTAATGGCATTAGTTCGGCTGTGGATAAGAGCACCGAGTTCAAAAAATGGGTAAAGATGAAAGAGCCCAACTCACTCGAGAAATTCTACAAGAATGCTGAAGTGTTTATCAGGTTGGAAGCGGATCCTTCTATCACCCAAAGTGTGGTTAGAAGGAAAGATGTGGAAGATAAGAAGAATGTCAGGGGCCAGAAAAGGGAAAACGAAGAGAAAGGAAAAGGGAAAAGTAATGACAAAATGCTTCATTATTTCGGACTTGAGGAGTTGACTCCGTTAAGAAATACCCCGGAGAACATCATATTTTCCACCAAAGATGCAGGATATTATCCAACACCATGGCAGTTGAGGGTAAGGGACAAGGCAGTCAATTCTGGAAAATTCTGTCTCTTTCACACTCAGCCCGAACATGATACTAATGAGTGTCAACATATGAAGCACCTAATCGAAGAGTTGATCAAGTAGAATAAGTTGCAACAGTATGTTAGAAAACCACAAGCAACAGATGCCTCTCCGGTTGCTCTACGATAAAATCAAGCTAACAACGGTTGATAAAGTGCAAATTCTCATAGCATCAAATAATGACCATTTGCGTCAATATTTTACTTAAAGCATTGTTCAATTCTATTAAAAATTGTTGTAGCTTTTTCTTGCAAGTATAAACCACCCACACTTAAAGGGGGTATTGTAACCGAACATTTGCGGTATCGTTCCCATTAATAAGAAGTCTACATCTTCTTTATTTTGATTGTGTCAATAACTGAAAAATTGCTAAAAATCGATTTAACATTGCAAGCTATCTTAAAGATGCTCGCTCGTTCACAATTCGATAAGACCTGATGACCGTTACAACACATCCCGATAAAGACGTCCTAAGTGTCGAGTGTCATAAATGTCACTTTGCATATAAGTGAGGAGTTAGCACATCGCCTTGTGGATCGATCGGCAAAAAGCACGACAAACACAAACACCAAAACCTCCTTATGCAAGGCACCCAATAACGTCCTCAATGCCTAATTTACTCGGCTGGCTGAGGCGAACGCTGTGTTAAGAAAAAGACCTGTCTGGGGTCATCTAATCAAGTGCCCAATGCTACTCGGCTGGCTGAGACGAACGTTGGGTTAAAGACCTATTCGGAGGCATCCAATCAAGTCTCCGACGCCTGATTTTACTCGGCCGGCTGAGACAAACTTTGGATAAATAAAAGTCCTCCCATAGCATAGGCAAAACAAAAGTCCTCCCATAGAGGAGGCAAAACAAAAGCCCTCCCAAAGTAGTGGCAAAACAAAAGTCCTCCCATAGCAAAGGAAAAATAGAAGTCCTCCAAAAGCAGAGGCAAAACAAAAGTCCTCCCATAGTAGAGGCAAAACAAAATTGCTCCTCCCGTAGTAGAGGAAAAAAAATTCCTCCCAAAGCAGAGGCAAAGCAAAATTCCTCCCAAAGTAAAGACAAAAGTCCTCCCAAAGTGAGGTATATAAACCAAAGACCTGTCCAGGGGCACCCAATGGAGTCGATAAACATCGATTCGTTCGATACGACAATGAAATTGGGCTAATCCAAAGGCCTCCACAAGAGAAGGCACTTGATTAGCTAACAAAGTTGGGTTTCCAAATACATTGACAAGCTTAGAAGCTCTAAACATGATGGCACAAATTTTTTTTTCGACAAAGCTGAAACTTCTAGCGCGTCAATCAGAATAAAAAAAACTTGACAAAGTGATTACATCTAGCTTTTGCAGCACATGATGACCTACGGTATGGGGGTAACACAACCACATTAGGATGGAACAATGCTTAGAAAACCTACCACAAGCTCATCATGGCATTGCAATAAGTAAAAATTGACTTGCACTAGACAAAGAAACGAATACATGTGGGAGTATATGAGCTAAAGAGTATAACAAACAAAAGATCTCACCTTAAAAGCTTGGCAAAAAGAGCTCGGCTTCAGGAGTGGGGAATCCGAAAATTAGACAAAATCGATATGCTCGACACGTCAACAAAACTCATTATATCGATAAAATTCAATCTTGGAAATCCAACTAGTTAACATTGACTGATTGCGAGCCTCAAAAAGGAGGAAGGTTGGATACATTGGTCAATTCGAATTAAAAGCAATCTCCCACGAGAGTGAATTCTTCCATTGGGAAAACCTAATATCTCTCAACGCAAAGGCTTCCTTGTCTGCAAAGCTCCAATCAAAAATAACTCAAAGAACCCGATGGAATTCATCTTTAAAAAGAAAAACCTATGGACAAGTGATGCTCAAAAGGTGACTATGCGAACATGACATAGCTCGAATCCAATAGAGCAATAACGTTTCCCAAGGAATTGTAGCTGATATCCATCAATGGTGTCAAAAGAACAAATAGGAAGAAGAACGGTTAGATTAAGCAATAATCATGCACCATGGGGAAGCAGTATGAAGTTGAGATACAAATTTTACGTTGTCCGAGATAATCCATGGTATGCGAGTAACACACCTAGAATGGTATCAAACACCATAGGAAGAGATAGCATACCACGTGGATAAACTATATAAAAGGTGCTCCCTGAGTAAAGAGAAGGTCAATACGTGCTAAAACAAGAATAACACAAGAAGCGATTCATTTCTGCACAACATTTAATTGCAAGACTGGCTCCCAGGCTTGTAGTTCTCAGGATAAATGCTGCAAAAGCAAAGTGAAAAATACCACCTTATTGCAACATATTAAGCATCAGACATAAGCCACTTAGTTTCCCGAGAATCTTGCGGTCATCTCCATCCAAAAGGGCCGAGGAAAAATATGGGTTATGCTAACTGGGGCATTGCTGATTATTATACGAGTCAGACTTGACCTATTTTCATCAGAAAAATGGTCGGGTGTGCACCTTACATAAATATTGAATGTTGTGAAGCAATAGTTTAAAACGATGATGCTTAGAACTTGCAGTCAAAATTTAGACTGACAAATCTCAAGTGTCGACTGGAATTTGACCAAGTGTTTTACTAATGTAAACTACATCTAGCAAGTTATAGACCCTTAGATGAAACAGTTTCACATTGATAACACATTTGAGTTTGTAAATGATTCTCACAATCTATTTCCTTTTATTGGACTAACCCGTTGTCTCCTAGAGCAATCGATAACGAATTCGCCGCGAAATGGGCGCAATAGCTCTTCATTACACTTCCTCTAGATGGGCATACGTGCCAAAAGAAACTTTATAATATCGAGCTTGAACGTTCAATCATCCTGATTGGGTCTAAAATAAAATAAATTACCCTATAAAATAGGACATATGTGAATCAGTAGCATCTCAAATTGCTGAAGTTCGAAGGCTGATAACTCAAAACCATCAACAGTTTGACATCCGTTAAAGCTAAAAATCCAAAAGTCAAAGGCCATGTGCAAATTCAAGCTCAAATTTTCTAGTCCAACAAATATCGTGAAACATGGAAACTACTGCAACAAAGCCAAAAGGCGGACGATCAGCAAATTGCTCCTTCCGTGATAATTTTGCATCAGATTCTGGAATGCCAAACTGAATGCATGCTTGATTAAAAACACATTGAGATAGCACAAAAGGGCATTATTATACACGTAAATGTGTATATTTTATCCGCTTTTTATCTTGTTTTCTCTTTAAAAAAATTGATACTGTGCATTTATAGCTGTGTTTTCAGATTGTAGATATAAAGCATGGTTTAAAGTATTTGACGGATAAAGCATGAAGAATTTGCTGAAAAAGAGTGAAGTCTGAAAAGTTAGCTTGATGTGAGGAATTGCTAAAGCTTGAAGAACGGTTGCAAATAGAGTTCAGTTAGACAAGATTTGGCTCACTGAAGACTCATGTTTATTCACATAACTCATTTTCAAGTCCTCTCACTCTACAGCATGACCATTGCATATATACATTGGTTTAATTATTATTTGGTCAAAGACTTTAGTCCCACATCTGGTAATTTCCCACTTAGTCTTGGTCATGGCAGCTATAAATACACTTGTAT
This sequence comes from Allium sativum, assembly GCA_030737875.1. Lineage (NCBI taxonomy): Eukaryota > Viridiplantae > Streptophyta > Magnoliopsida > Asparagales > Amaryllidaceae > Allium > Allium sativum. The sequence goes on along the minus strand of CM060922.1, from coordinate 806,540,223 downwards.
CTCTTTCATTTGTTTTACACTTGGTAGTATTATATAAACTCTTCTCTTGGAATAAAACTATTTTTCTCATTGTCTTTTTAGTTTTTGTTTTATTTGTCTTTTTCTTTTTATCTTCTTCTCATTTAGCTATGTCTAACTAATCCCCTTTAATTAGGGGGTGATGACGCTTATAAACTAGATTCAATATGAATCACATAGCCAAAAAGATGAGGATTTTATGCATATAGATCTAGATATGAACCAAGAGTTAGATATGAACCTTCATACTTGGTGTCATTTAAGAGTTGTGCTCCTTCATAGAGTAATTTGAGTTCGATCTAACACTTTTCAGATTTAGGTCTAATATTTTTAAGGTTTTGGAAATAAAGTAGTGAATCTGTCCTGATAGCCTATGGTTGTTTAAGAGCTTCGCTCCTGCATAGCCTATGTTTGTAGTTATTCACATATTTGTTTCTAAAAACCTAATTATTTTTTATTCATATTTGTGACAGAAACATGAGTTAGATCTATATTAATCTATTTAGCTATTGATGATTATTAATTCAGTTTATGTCATTACTCCCTAATTGCTTTCATCTATTTAAAAAAACTTTCTCTTTATTTATTTTTTGTTCTTTTCAAAAATAAAACTTTTAGAATAATATGATTGGATTTAGTAGTTAAAATAATTTTGGTCCTAGAGTTCGATACCCTTTATAACAACCCTTGTTGTTTAGGAAAGCCAAATGAATTCTATAATTGTTTGCAATTGTTCAATTTGTTCGCAAACAAATTTTGGCGTCGTTGCCGGAGATCAAAATAATTTTATTAGTAAATCCTTCGTGTTATATTTTTATTTTCTTATTTTTCCTTTTGTTTTCTTTCATATATAGAACAAAATTCTTGCTTATTTGATTGGGTATTCATATTGGTACTACAATCTCTAAATCAAGAGAAAAAAATAATAATTTTTGCCACTTTTCCTTTCAATCTCTTGCCAATTTTCTGCTTTCTTTCCATTCAACCTTCTTTCCTACTTTCAATACATTTTATTTCCCTCTTTTCATTTATTTCTTTTCCTTCTACAACATATTTCTTCTTTCCAAGTTTCTGTAGTTAAAAAAAATTTACAAAGGTTCCTTTCTAATTTCTTTTTGCTATTCTTTGCCAAAATCAATCTACCAATCACCACTGCTCCATCCCATAAACCCTTTCAAATTCAACCCATCTTCACGTCATAATATCCCCAATCGATTCTGACCAAAGTCATTTACTGCTTCACCCTCCATTACATTCAACTTGCCTTCACCATAGTTCTGTCCATCCTCCGCAAATTGATCATCATCTAAACACCCTTCTTTACCGCAACCGTTCATAATTCAAATCCAAAACCCGCAAAAGCCAAACCTACATTGCACAAACACCGATCCTCAACAACATCATAAACTTAATCGCTACATCTTATTCACTACAAACACCGAAGAAATCACCTATACTATGTACAAATACCCACATCCCCTTTTCACACAGACATCTCGAGCAACATCTATTTTCACTATACACTTCACAGCTAAGTCAACCAACAAACCATCACCATTCATCAACAGTCCACCCCCACCAAAACAATCACCATCCAAACAGATTAGTTCCACACAACCCTTTTCGCAAAGCCTCTTAAAAATTCATCACCACCATCACTGATTAGCAGAAACACGAGAAACCCAAAACCCGTAGTGAATATCAATTCAAAACACAGAAATCAAATATTTGAAATACCATGCAACAAGCCCAAATGAATCATCATCCAATTCGAAATCCACAAACACCAATTTGAAAACCACGCAACTAAATCAAATCATGAATCTATAGATCCCTACTCAAAAATAACCGAAACCCAATTCGAAATTTCTCCCTTAACTGCGATTAAATTGCGTAATTCTCTCCCTTGACAGCGTGAGTCAATTGCGGAGGAGTGATTGGTTTGTTTTGAATGTGTTTTTGTGGGTATTTATTGTTTCATGTTTTCTTTCTTTTTGTAAGGAAACCCTTTGCGTGATTTGGTCTAATAAAAGGGTGTAAATTGGTGGGACCTAAGTGAGATTGTTTCCTGACAAGTAAGATACTGTGACGTGTTTTTTATTTCGTGTGTTTAGGATAGACCGTCGTTCACCTTTTTCTTGTTTGACAAGATAGACCCTGTTATTAATTATGAGTCTAGTTTAGCTTTTCTAGAGTTTTGATTCTGTTGAGTTAAGTTTACTTTTTTTCTCCCCTCTTAGTTTTGGTAGTTTTGCTTGTTTTAGTCTAGTCAATTTACTTAGTTTTCTTTAATTATAATTTAGCTTTATTTATCTTTTGTTTTGTTTTATTGCTTCAAAACCAAAAAAAGTGAAATCTCCAAAAACAAGTCAAGGGCCAAAACGAGAAAAACAACCAAGCAACAACTAAAAAATTCAGAGGTCCAGCAAACAGCAGAATTTGAATTATTGGATTGGTTGCACACTAACTGGGATGTGAACGCGCTAGCACTACTCAGTTGCACTGGACGACTTGCCGATCTAAGTGAGTGTTTTTACTCTACAGGGTGCTCTAAAAAAAATAAGTTTGCTGCAAAAAGTGCTCTTGCCACATAACTTTCCAAGAACCAAGGCGAACAGGTTCAACAAATCCAAGGCGAACAGGTGCATACTGTAGCGCAAAGAACGCTAAATAAATAGCAGTGCCGAGCACTGTTGTTTAATTTTTATTGAATTGAATATTTTGCCTGTTGATGTATGGTTGGAAATTTTAAAACGAACGTGGGATAAACTAAAGGATTTGTTTTTTAAATAAATTATTTTTGAAATCGAATCAAGGATTCCCCAGGCTCATAGGACAAAATATTTATTAAATTGACAATTAGGATTGATGCTCTCTTAGATGTCTAAGGAACGGTAGAATCTAGAACCCAAACAGGTTCTTAAACCTTCAGTCGTGTTTTTACGGTGATTTGTAGCACACTGATAACCCCTGTCCGAACCTAGCCTAGACTTGTATTCATATAATATGACGTTATTAATTTTAGCATATTTTTTAAGAGCTTCTTTAGAGCCAAAAGTATAGCGACTTATTTTTCGACGAAAAACTCTCTTCTTCTAGTACATGCACGCTTCCCCCATGTACAATCAAAATTGCAATTCTTTTCAAAATTTAAATGATTTTGGTTACAATTCAAATCATAATGAATTTCAAGCTGAAAGCTTTTCAAATAATTTCAATGATCAAAACAATTTCAACACAATTTTCAATGAAATTTTTGAAAACAAAATGATTTTCATAATACGAGTGGAGGTGTAATTTTGGTTATAGAATATGAAAAATGTGTTGCAAACAAGCTAAATTTTTGGCGATGTTGGGTGTGGAAAATAAATAATGGATGACTTCTAAGAGATGAGGTAGATGAATTTTTAAGGTCAACCGATGTGGAACACATAAGAACGACAAATCTAAAAAACAACATTTTGAAGTCTAGTGTGCGTACCAGTTTTATTATAGAAAGCCTGAGTGAAATTGATCAATTAATGCATGAAATTTGGATTTTTTGTGAGGAAATCAAGGAATTGGCGTGAACTTTAGATGAAAAACAAAACTAAGATTTTGAAAATAAAGACATCGAAAACATATGTCTCATTCAACAACTGGCTCAATACACTATTGAACTTTGGCAAAATCTTGAAATGTTATTACTTGAGGGAATTGATAACGTTGATGAAATTTAGGATTTCATGAAATTTGGCTTGACTTACTTCGAAGAACTAGCTCAAAGAGTAGCTGATAACAAACTTGCATTGAAATTCCTAGGATAGTTTATCAAATTTCTCTTCTTCAAACTGAGGTTGCGAACTTGTACAACAACTATAAGTCCCAATCTAGTGATAAACAAATTTCTGCCAATGTTTCTTCTGAAACAAACAATCAACCATTAACTTTGTCACAACATTACATAATGATTATTGATGATTCTGACGATATGACTGTTGACGAAAATGAAAATTTTGAAATATCTCTTGTGCAAAATAATGATTTGTATGAAACTTAAATTCAAACTCAAACTAATGCTTCTACTGAAAATTCAACTTTTACCGAAATAAAATTTTTTCAACTAACAACTTTCGAAATTGATGAAGATCTTAATGAAGTTTTTGAAATCTCTATGATTGATTTGAATTCAAATTCTCATGAAAATGAGGACGTCAATCTTCAATTTGATCTTCCTCTCTTAGATTCTGAAAATTTTGAAAATTTAGCAACTTTAGATTGTCAAAAGAAATGATGAAGTTGGTAACAACTGTTTAAGTGAGGACGACTTTGATGAGCGAAAATTTCTTAAACTGATTGACGATAATTTTGTTAAGTCTGAAACTGAAAATGAAACATCTGAAAACTTTGAAATTCTTAAGGTTGAAAACTACGAAACTGTTGAATGTGATCTTAAATACAATGACGATTTTTTTGAAACCGTTGAAATTTTGTGCAACTTGATCGTTTCAACTGAACCTCACTCTGATCACTTGTTTTTCAATGATAAATTACCGTAGTATATGAATTCTTTTTAGAATAACATGGTTTTTGAGAAAACACAACTTTGAAATTTACTGAAAATTCATTTGTTTGGTTTTAACTTTAGGTTTACGAATGAACCTTTAGTCAATAAAATTTCCAATATCAAAGCAAAACTGAACAATATTTCTCAAAACAAGTGTGGGTATAAGAATGATGCACACGTCTCTCAATTTATACATCATCTGAACAAATAGAACTTTGTTTTTGAAACTTTTACTGAACCCCAGCTCAATGACCTCTCTTTAGTTGCTACAGAAATTAAATTCGATTTTAGGATCAATTGTAAGCTCAAAATTTTAAAATTAGCAACTCAAACTTTTGAAAAAACAATTTTTTTCCAAATCTGAAACGCAATATAAAATCCTTTATGATTTGGTTTTCTGTGCTTAAGTTGTGTCTTATAATCTTAATGAGGTTGATCCATTGGTTCATTGCGGATCGGTTCATCTATTCGATGACTGCGTATTTTCTGCACGCGTATCCGGTAAGCCGCGCTTACTTCTTTCCCTTACACTAAGATATGTCTGATTAACGACTGTGAGGACACAATCACACTCAAGTGTGGGGGGAATTTACATTACATCAGAAATCAAAATTTGTGAACTTGGTTATTCGTTGAACGAGGACTAATTTAAATTCATAAATAACACCTTGGTTCTTTACTGATAAGTTGAATTGTTGGGTGATGGGAATGAACATTATTTATTCATTGAGTCGCAATGTGTCTTTTTAAGATGCTAGCTTGAGACTGTGCAGAAGTCAGTCGTTTTTTGGAGTAAGCATGTCAACCCTTGTTATACATGTTAGAACGTGTAAGTATAAAAATAAAAATAAAAAGAATAAAAAAATAAAAAAAATTGATTTTGCACCTACATGTGTTGGATTTTCTGAGTTCGTTTTCATGCATAATATATTTTCACTCAAAATTTTAAACTTATAAGTTCTAAATTCCAGTTGTCCCACTTAAGGAGAAATGACTCATTGTAGCGTTCTTCTTCGATAACCCACATTATTCAAACCCAAGTTTTAGTCGATTTACATCCATGTTTCGACAAGTTTTGTAACAACCCGTATTTTCAATAACCTGTAATAACATAAATCGAGGCAGAATTTAATTCTAAAATGGGAATCAAGGGAAACGGGCTATGCCATTGCGTTCGTCTCGGAAAAATACGCGAAATAGAGTCCGAGTTTTCGAAAATCGGAGTCCGTATGACCAAGATATGGCCTCGCGAAGTTTCACGAAAATTCCCAAATTAAAGTATACTTAATTAAGTGAAATGGGTTGTGTAGATATATATATATATATATATATTGATATATATATATATATATAATTGAAAATTTAATAAATAAATATGCAAAAATGCTCAAAACAGCGAATTGGGAGAGGGGAATAACCGAACCGGCCGATTTTTGAAGTCGACCCGAGCCCGCTGGGTCGACTAGGGGTTAATCCAGGGTGTTTGGCTGTCAACCCGTGGGCCGATTCGCTCAAGTGCAGATTTTGCATTTGAATGGTTCTCATGGTCCATCTTTAATCTAAAGGCCCTAGATGGTTCCTACACTTGACTTCTTCCCCAAGACATGCTTTGATGGCTTGGATTGAATCTAGGGTTAATCCTATGGCCTAAAACACTTGCCTAATCTATAAATAAGACCCTAACCTACCCTAATTCATTCATAATTAAACCTAGTGACTAAACTATGGCAAAATGCTAGCTCTCATGGCCTCCACTAATTTTATGAAGAGGGTTGCATACTAATCACTCTCTAATCAACTTCTAATCCCTTCTTAGCATCTTAATCTTCTTCATTTGGTGTTCAAAGTTGCTAGTTGTGAGTTTCTATCACTTTGATGATCTTTTGGTAAACTAATTAGATGAGATGTGATGAGATTTATGGTTTTGTATGTGGGTTAATGAGCTTTGAATCATATGATATGATGTTAGCATTAATCTTATGTTTATGCATGTTGAGTATGTAAGCTTATGCAAGTTTAATATGATGTATGTTATGTTTGCATGATGCTAAATATGCAAGTTGTGGGCTATGTAATCATATGCATGTTATGCAAGTTCATGGTAATATGCTATGCAAGTTACATGTATGTAAATATGCAAGTTACATGTTTGTTAATATGCAAGTTACATGTATGTAAATATGCAAGTTACATGTTTGTTAATATGCAAGTTACATGTATGTAAATATGCAAGTTACATGTTTGTTAATATGCAAGTTACATGTTTGTTAATATGCAAGTTACATGTATGAAAATATGCAAGTTACATGTTTCTTTATATGCAAGTTACATGTTTGTTAATATGCGAGTTACATGTATGTAAATATGCAAGTTACATGTTTATTAATATGCAAGTTCATGATGACACATTATGCAAGTCTATAAGCTAATATGCAAGTTTGTTATGCAAAATGAATATGTAAGTTATGTGACATATTATATGCAAGTTATGTGACATGTTATGCAAGTTCATATGCAAGTTATGTGTTTGTTAATATGCAAGATGGCACCTTTGAAACATGTTCATTCATATGCAAGTTGACACCTTTTATATGTGTTATATCATGAACGAAATTACGTGGGAACGATGGGGTAATTAAATGCATAAGTTAATAAGATTGTGTGAAATTAATATAATTATGCATAACACAAAATAAATAAACATAGTATGGGAATTTGCCTATTTGGTTAGGTGTACCCATACTATGTGTTGGGAATTTACCTATTGAGTTAGGTCTACCCCATGGGAATTTACCTATTAAGTTAGGTCTACCCATGTTAAGAAAACTTGATTAATTAGGGATAATTAATATAAAATTATGAGGGTGATTAATTAGGTGTAATTAATTGACTAAGACACGAGGTTGGACTCAGTTGTAGCGTAAAACTGCCCGGACCCAACCGGCTTAACCAGTTGCTACAAATGTTAGCCCAATGTGAGAGGTCTTAGGCACAAACTAAATACGTAATTAATGTAAAGACACGAGGTTAGACTCTGTTATGACATAAGGCTGCCCGGACCCAACCGGCTTAACCAGCGGTCATAAAAGACAGTCTAATGTGAGAGGTCTTTACAAAGGTTACGTTCTTAATTAATTAATTAAGAAACACTTAACCACATTAGCATGTAGAGGGACATGAGGGGTTAAGTGGGTGCCTCGGGTGGCATGAGAAAATCTAGTGGTTGCCTTGGGTGGCAATAGAAAATACGATTAGAATACTTAACCAAAATGGAACATGTAATTAAAACATGATTAAAGGGTTAAGTGGGATATACTAGAAAAAGGGACAAGCTTAGGTGGGTAGCTTGTGGAGGCCCATTTCAACCAGTAACCCATACGTATCTTTGTGGGCTCGACCCATGTCGAGGACGGGACACGCATACTGGGCTTGACTGTAAGAGGCAAACGGGTTAGCGGTGGCAACGCAAGTCCAACGGGCTTCATATGCGTGAGTGGGCCCGGGCTGGTAGGTAAGCCGTTGTTGCATCGAGTAGATATAAGCCGTGCACCTTTAGTTTCATCAGGTTGCCACATTGGGGAATGATACATCCCACGGTGGGGCCAGCACGGGTATCTACGTTAGGGAGCCGATCGAATGGGAAGTAGTGTGTACACCTAGTGGATTGTAGGGCCCCGTGGCGCCTACTTGGTCACCTAGGGGTACGCAGGTACTAATTAGTAAATTTTATAAGTCCTTGGGTGGGATCAACCTTTAAGTTAGGAACGACTGGTGTGGTGCAGTTTAGTAATTTACCTTAGGGAGGGTAGATGCGTCTTTATCCTTTATCTTCGTTTAGTTGACTGCTTAGGGTAGCCATTCATCCCTATATGTTACCGTATATCAGTTTATGTCTTCTCTGGTTACTTTAACGATTGTATTGTTAAAGTTATAGGACTCGCTCAGACTTATGTCTGACCCCGTTGTTTTTATCTTTTTCCCAACCCTCAGGTCCTACGGTGGATCCTAGCAGTAGTGGAGCTTGATCGGATTGCTGTTCCAGTCTTCAGGAGCTTGGATAGATGTAAAGCTCCAGTTATCCAGTTATCTTTTCTTTTGTTTGGCTATTGTATGAGAGTGGGATTATGTACTTCTTTATTTTGATGGATATTGTACTTGACCTTTATTGTGGTTTTATGATGTAACCAGACATGTTTTACTTCCGCTGTTATGAGATGATGTTTTAAAATTTCAAGTACTATTTATATCTGTCTTGTTGTAATTTTTCTGTTCTATATTCACTAAAATACTCCACCGATGCTATGGCATTCCCTTAGTGAGTGATCATAGCGGGAGTGGGGTGTTACACGTGGTATCAGAGCTTAAGGTTACCAGAACAGATAAATTTTTTGAGAAAAACTACTTTCTAAGAGTATTTTCGAAGAAAGTATTTTCAAAAGCATGTCTTCTAAGAGAAAAAGTTTTTGAAAAAGAAAAGCATAATCCCCAATAGCCATATCTTTATCTTTCGGAATCTCCTTTTTGAATCTTTCCTCTTTCGTTTCAGCATGACTGAAGATCTTAACATCCCGGAGGGTTTAGTTATACCACTATGGTATAGGAGGTTGCAAGAGGCTAGGGCCGCGGCTGCGGGTCCGGCCAATGCTACTACACCAGAGACAACCGCTCCTCCTCCTCAGCCTAGAGTGGATAATTTTGCTAAGGTTTGCAAGGAGTTCAAGGCTATAGGAGGAAAACCTTTTCTTGGTTCAGAGACTTTCGTAGAGGCTAGAGATTGGCTTAAGGAAGTAGAAGAGTTGCTAGATATCTTTGAAGTGGAAGAGGGAAAGAAAGTCAAGTTGGCGGCTTGGTTAATGAAGGGAGAGGCCTCATTCTGGTGGGAGGTCACTAATGGAGAACGCCCTGTTGACTCTTGGGCAGATTTTAAGCAAAGGTTTGGGGCTAAGTTTCTCTCAAGGGCGGAAGAGAATCTGTTTATGGAGAAGTTCTTGAATTTGAAGCAAGGGAATCTCACGGTGAAAGAATATGTCAACAAATTCAATCAATTAGCAAGGTTTGGCATAGAGTTGGTGAATACACCGGAGAAGAAGGCTTTGAGGTTCGTTAGAGGCTTGAACGAACCATTGCAAGGAATAGCTATGACTCACATTCCTATGGGGGCCACTTTTGAGAAGCTTGTCTACATGGCACTTATGCATGAGGATGATAAGAATTCTAAGGCACCAGAGAAAAAGGGGGATCAGAAGAAACCGCAACAACAACAACAAGGCAAGGGCGGAAAAGGCAATGGTGACAAAAAGAAGACGAAGAAGAAGTGCTTCAATTGTGGAACACCAGGACACCTTAGTAAGGATTGTCGCAAAAAGAAGAAGACCGGTTGCTTTCATTGTGGTGAAGCAGGGCATCTTGTGAAAAACTGCCCAAAGAAGGGGCAGAAGACGGGGTCTACCTCAGGAGGCCAGGTGCAAGCTCTTATAGCACCACCTCAGTCAGGGGGGCAAGTTCAGGTTCTCTCAGTTCCACCGATTCAGCAGAGAGGTAGAACTATTTCCGTTGAAAGTCTGGTTTTTCTGTTTGATCATCCAGTTCGTACTTTGTTTGACTCTGGCGCATCGCATTCTTTTATCTCATCATCGTTAGTTGAGTCACTGCACTTAGACACCAGTCTAGTTGATGATCCCTTGGTTGTCTCAAACCCAATTGGGGGCTCCATATATCTGTCTATGATATGTTTGGGTTTGAAGATTTCTATACTTAGCGTTGAGTTTAGATGTGATGCTTTTGTATTGGGCTTCACGGGCTATGGGTTGATCTTGGGCATGGACTGGTTATCCAGTAATGGTGCCGTTCTTGATTGCGAAAGGAGAGTTGTCAGGCTCATGACCCGCTTGGGTAACACTCTCGAGATCTCTTGCAATCCCATGGAATCTGTTTTGCTAAGTTATCTTGAATCGCTCGATGCTTCGGTCGAGAGTTTGTGTTCTGTCAGAGTAGTCCGGGAATATCCGGATGTGTTTGAAGAAGTAAAGGGTTTGCCTCCGAAGCGGGAGATAGATTTCCGAATTTATTTGGTGGATAATGCCAAACCAGTGTCTTTGCCAGTACGCCACATGGCTCCTCGTGAGAGAAGAGAACTTCATAAGCAAGTAGGGGAGTTGCTTGAGAAGGGGTTCATAAGGCGAAGTATATCGGAGTGGGGAGCTCCAGTAGTGTTTGCCACGAAGGCGGATGGGTCCCTCAGACTTTGTGTGGATTATAGAGAACTTAATAAGCTCACGAAGAAGAATAGACACCCATTACCGAGGATAGATGATCTCTTTGATCAGTTGGTTGGCGCGTCAGTATTTTCGCAGATGGACTTAGCTACAGGGTTTCATCAGTTAAGAGTGGCGGAGGACAGTATAGAGAAGACTGCTTTCCAGACTCCGGATGGTTTTTATGAGTGGCTAGTGATGCCATTTGGGTTGACAAACGCCCCCGCATACTTTGTTGATCTCATGAGTAGAGTGTTCAGAGAGTATCTGAATAAGTTTGTAGTAGTTTTTGTGGATGACATCTTGGTCTTTTCCAAGAATGAAGAAGAGCATGCCTTACATCTCAAGGAAGTGTTGGAGACTCTTCGAGCGCATAGTCTTAAAGCTAAATTCTCTAAATGCCATTTTTGGAGAAGAGAAGTGCGATTCTTAGGGCATGTGGTCTCTAAGGAAGGGATAGCTGTGGATCCCGCAAAGATAGTATCTATCCAGGATTGGAAAGTTCCTAGAAATGCTACCGAGGTAAGAAGTTTCTTGGGGTTGGCAGGATATTATAGGAAGTTCATCAAAGACTTCGCGAAGATATCAGCCCCATTAACCCGCTTGACGAAAAAGAATCTGGTTTTCTCATGGGATGTAGATTGTGATGATGCTTTCCGACGGTTAAAGAGAGCTTTGACCACCGCTCCAGTTTTAGTGCTTCCAGATGGGAGTAAGCCGTTTGTTGTTTATACCGATGCTTGTGGAACAGGATTAGGCGCAGTCTTGATGCAGGAGGGAAGGGTAATAGCCTATGGAGGGAGACAATTGAGAGTGCATGAGAAGAATTACCCTACCCATGATCTAGAGTTGGCCGCGATTGTTTTCGCACTTAAGTCTTGGCGCCATTATCTTCTTGGTGAGAGATTCGAGTTGTTCACCGACCATAAATCATTGAAGTACTTATTCTCTCAGAAGGATTTAAACTTAAGACAACAAAGGTGGATGGAGTTCTTAGCATCCTATGATTTCGAGATAGCGTATACCCCTGGTAAGGGTAACGTGGTGGCAGACGCCTTAAGTAGAAAAAGGCTATCTTTGAGTCCATTGTTCGTGGAACGACGAAGCTTGGAGTTTCTTTCTTTGTTTGACTTCAGACCTTCTGTTGATTTTGTACCTGGTTTGTTGGCATCCTTGGAGGTTAGACCTACTCTTTTGAGACGGATTGGCGAGGCTCAGCGAGACGACCCACAGTTGGTTGTGTTGGTAGAGAAGCTTATAAGAGGTGAGTCGTCCAGCCATTTGGGTAGATACACCATAGATGATAAGGGATGGTTGCATAGAGACGGTAGACTTTGTGTACCGCAAGATGAGGGTTTGAAGAAGGCTATTTTGGATGATGCACATCGTTCAAGAATGACTATTCATCCCGGTGGAGACAAAATGTACCAAGACATGAAGAGAGTTTTCTTCTGGGCCGGTATGAAGAAAGATGTGGCCGAGTATGTGGCTAGATGCTTAGTGTGCCAACAAGTTAAAGTGGAGCAAAGGAAACCCGGTGGGTTGCTACACCCATTGGAAGTTCCACAGTGGAAGTGGGATAGTGTCTCGATGGATTTCATCGACGGGTTACCGAGATCGAGGAAGGGCAATACGGGAATTTGGGTTGTGGTAGACAGACTTACCAAGAGTGCCCATTTTATACCCGTAAAGAGTAAGAGGACCGCTCCATGGCTTGCTTCAGTCTATGTTAGAGAGATTGTTAGATTGCATGGCGTACCATCCAGCATTGTGAGTGATCGAGATCCTATTTTCACTAGTGAGTTTTGGAGAAGTTTGCAAGAGGCGGTAGGGACTCAGTTGTGTTTGAGCACCGCATATCATCCTCAGACGGACGGTCAGACTGAGAGGGTGAACCGTATCTTAGAAGATCTTTTGAGGCTTTGTATCTTGGATTTTGGAGGTACATGGGAAGAACATCTTCCTTTGGTGGAGTTCGCATATAATAACAGCTTTCAGTCCAGTATTGGTATGGCTCCTTTCGAAGCTCTTTATGGAAGGCCTTGTCGATCTCCTACATGTTGGTGGGAATCTACGGATAAGATCTTGCTTGGGCCGGATATGGTTAGAGAGACTTCAGAGAAGATTGATTTAATTCGAAAAAGGATGAAAGCAGCGCAAGATAGACAGAAATCTTATGCGGATCGGAGAAGGACGGATCTTGAGTTTGAGGTTGGGGACATGGTTTTTGTCAAAGTATCTCCATTGAGAAATGTTGTTCGCTTTGGGTCCGTAGGGAAGTTAGCACCGAGATTTGTTGGGCCGTTTCCTATTAAGGAAAGGATTGGACGGATGGCATATAGGGTGGAGTTGCCCGACAGACTTAGTGGTGTTCATGATGTATTCCATGTATCACATTTGAGGAAGTGCTTACATGAGACCGCAGAGGTGGTAGAGCCGAGTTTGCTTAGAGATGTAGAGGTAGAGCGTGACGCGACGATTCGACGAGCTCCTACTCGCATCCTTGGGTCAGAAACTAGGAAGTTGAGGAACAGAGAAGTCCAGCTAGTTAAAGTGCAATGGGGAGATGACGAAAGCAATGCTACTTGGGAGACGGAAGCGAAGATGCGTTCTTTGTATCCATTTCTTTTTGAGAGTATGTCTTTTAACTTCTCCTTTATTGCTTGTCTAGTACTTATCTTATCTTTAGTATATCCTCTCGCTAATACCTATGACCTTTAGATAGGGTAAAACCTATGGTTGAAACATGTGTTTGAAACATGTTATGGTTGATGGATGCATATGGATGCAATTGTTTGCTAGTGGTTGCTCGTGGATGCATATACACACACATTAGGCACTAGATCGGCTCAGTCACTTCATGTTGCATATTGCATAAATGGATGTGGTAGTTAGATTGATGGATGTATCATGGCTGTGTTATCATATGGATGATGCATTTTTGTGTATGGTTGTGCACGCATGTAGAAATTTGTATGTGTCAATAGGGTTTCGCATACATATTGGATGCATGGCACTATCATGGTTTGCATTAAGGAGGTTTACTGTATCAGTAACCGCCTGATTTTCGCATTAGGTAAGTACATATACACACACTTTTGCATATATCCATCCAGCATTTAGAATCTTGTAAGGACAATGATTGCTCGTGGATGATGCTTTGAGTAGATGGATGATTGGATGGTAGGATACGTTCTTCCTAACTTGAAGATTTCGGGGACGAAATCCTTTAAGGAGGGGAGAATGTAACAACCCGTATTTTCAATAACCTGTAATAACATAAATCGAGGCAGAATTTAATTCTAAAATGGGAATCAAGGGAAACGGGCTATGCCATTGCGTTCGTCTCGGAAAAATACGCGAAATAGAGTCCGAGTTTTCGAAAATCGGAGTCCGTATGACCAAGATATGGCCTCGCGAAGTTTCACGAAAATTCCCAAATTAAAGTATACTTAATTAAGTGAAATGGGTTGTGTAGATATATATATATATATATATTGATATATATATATATATATAATTGAAAATTTAATAAATAAATATGCAAAAATGCTCAAAACAGCGAATTGGGAGAGGGGAATAACCGAACCGGCCGATTTTTGAAGTCGACCCGAGCCCGCTGGGTCGACTAGGGGTTAATCCAGGGTGTTTGGCTGTCAACCCGTGGGCCGATTCGCTCAAGTGCAGATTTTGCATTTGAATGGTTCTCATGGTCCATCTTTAATCTAAAGGCCCTAGATGGTTCCTACACTTGACTTCTTCCCCAAGACATGCTTTGATGGCTTGGATTGAATCTAGGGTTAATCCTATGGCCTAAAACACTTGCCTAATCTATAAATAAGACCCTAACCTACCCTAATTCATTCATAATTAAACCTAGTGACTAAACTATGGCAAAATGCTAGCTCTCATGGCCTCCACTAATTTTATGAAGAGGGTTGCATACTAATCACTCTCTAATCAACTTCTAATCCCTTCTTAGCATCTTAATCTTCTTCATTTGGTGTTCAAAGTTGCTAGTTGTGAGTTTCTATCACTTTGATGATCTTTTGGTAAACTAATTAGATGAGATGTGATGAGATTTATGGTTTTGTATGTGGGTTAATGAGCTTTGAATCATATGATATGATGTTAGCATTAATCTTATGTTTATGCATGTTGAGTATGTAAGCTTATGCAAGTTTAATATGATGTATGTTATGTTTGCATGATGCTAAATATGCAAGTTGTGGGCTATGTAATCATATGCATGTTATGCAAGTTCATGGTAATATGCTATGCAAGTTACATGTATGTAAATATGCAAGTTACATGTTTGTTAATATGCAAGTTACATGTATGTAAATATGCAAGTTACATGTTTGTTAATATGCAAGTTACATGTATGTAAATATGCAAGTTACATGTTTGTTAATATGCAAGTTACATGTTTGTTAATATGCAAGTTACATGTATGAAAATATGCAAGTTACATGTTTCTTTATATGCAAGTTACATGTTTGTTAATATGCGAGTTACATGTATGTAAATATGCAAGTTACATGTTTATTAATATGCAAGTTCATGATGACACATTATGCAAGTCTATAAGCTAATATGCAAGTTTGTTATGCAAAATGAATATGTAAGTTATGTGACATATTATATGCAAGTTATGTGACATGTTATGCAAGTTCATATGCAAGTTATGTGTTTGTTAATATGCAAGATGGCACCTTTGAAACATGTTCATTCATATGCAAGTTGACACCTTTTATATGTGTTATATCATGAACGAAATTACGTGGGAACGATGGGGTAATTAAATGCATAAGTTAATAAGATTGTGTGAAATTAATATAATTATGCATAACACAAAATAAATAAACATAGTATGGGAATTTGCCTATTTGGTTAGGTGTACCCATACTATGTGTTGGGAATTTACCTATTGAGTTAGGTCTACCCCATGGGAATTTACCTATTAAGTTAGGTCTACCCATGTTAAGAAAACTTGATTAATTAGGGATAATTAATATAAAATTATGAGGGTGATTAATTAGGTGTAATTAATTGACTAAGACACGAGGTTGGACTCAGTTGTAGCGTAAAACTGCCCGGACCCAACCGGCTTAACCAGTTGCTACAAATGTTAGCCCAATGTGAGAGGTCTTAGGCACAAACTAAATACGTAATTAATGTAAAGACACGAGGTTAGACTCTGTTATGACATAAGGCTGCCCGGACCCAACCGGCTTAACCAGCGGTCATAAAAGACAGTCTAATGTGAGAGGTCTTTACAAAGGTTACGTTCTTAATTAATTAATTAAGAAACACTTAACCACATTAGCATGTAGAGGGACATGAGGGGTTAAGTGGGTGCCTCGGGTGGCATGAGAAAATCTAGTGGTTGCCTTGGGTGGCAATAGAAAATACGATTAGAATACTTAACCAAAATGGAACATGTAATTAAAACATGATTAAAGGGTTAAGTGGGATATACTAGAAAAAGGGACAAGCTTAGGTGGGTAGCTTGTGGAGGCCCATTTCAACCAGTAACCCATACGTATCTTTGTGGGCTCGACCCATGTCGAGGACGGGACACGCATACTGGGCTTGACTGTAAGAGGCAAACGGGTTAGCGGTGGCAACGCAAGTCCAACGGGCTTCATATGCGTGAGTGGGCCCGGGCTGGTAGGTAAGCCGTTGTTGCATCGAGTAGATATAAGCCGTGCACCTTTAGTTTCATCAGGTTGCCACATTGGGGAATGATACATCCCACGGTGGGGCCAGCACGGGTATCTACGTTAGGGAGCCGATCGAATGGGAAGTAGTGTGTACACCTAGTGGATTGTAGGGCCCCGTGGCGCCTACTTGGTCACCTAGGGGTACGCAGGTACTAATTAGTAAATTTTATAAGTCCTTGGGTGGGATCAACCTTTAAGTTAGGAACGACTGGTGTGGTGCAGTTTAGTAATTTACCTTAGGGAGGGTAGATGCGTCTTTATCCTTTATCTTCGTTTAGTTGACTGCTTAGGGTAGCCATTCATCCCTATATGTTACCGTATATCAGTTTATGTCTTCTCTGGTTACTTTAACGATTGTATTGTTAAAGTTATAGGACTCGCTCAGACTTATGTCTGACCCCGTTGTTTTTATCTTTTTCCCAACCCTCAGGTCCTACGGTGGATCCTAGCAGTAGTGGAGCTTGATCGGATTGCTGTTCCAGTCTTCAGGAGCTTGGATAGATGTAAAGCTCCAGTTATCCAGTTATCTTTTCTTTTGTTTGGCTATTGTATGAGAGTGGGATTATGTACTTCTTTATTTTGATGGATATTGTACTTGACCTTTATTGTGGTTTTATGATGTAACCAGACATGTTTTACTTCCGCTGTTATGAGATGATGTTTTAAAATTTCAAGTACTATTTATATCTGTCTTGTTGTAATTTTTCTGTTCTATATTCACTAAAATACTCCACCGATGCTATGGCATTCCCTTAGTGAGTGATCATAGCGGGAGTGGGGTGTTACAAGTTTTTCTTGTATTGGTATACTTAAGACTCTTTTTACTGATTTATTTTCAAAGGTTAAAAAACATCAATTTTTATACCAATAGTACACTGCCCACTCCGTACTTGTTTTAAGATAGGATAACCATATACCATATCGTAATTTATATGGGTTATTTATCTTATGAAACTTTGCTTATCTTTCCTTTCAAGGTTTATATAACATCAATCTATACTTGTTTGTTGAATTATGGTTATAGAAGTAGAGTAACTAGGGCAAAAAAATTTCTTTTCATGAAGTGTTGGTTACGATTCGCTTAATGGAGGAGGAATCAAATGAAATAAAGAGAAAATCATCATCATGCATTTATAAAAAAATAAAAAATGTAATAAAGAGAAAATCTCTGAAAATAAAATAGTCATTCATTATTCTTGATTATAAAGCATTCATTTCCATTCCATCCACATCCATCATACCGTACTTAGAAGCAAGGATTATAGTAGAGGAGATGAAAGAAAACAAAACGTCCATATGTGCCTTAGTATTACTTTATCTTTTGTAGCTTGAAGTTCAACTAATACACTTGCCCTCTTATCTATAATATTTTTAAAACTTACAAAATTTTCCTTCTTCTGTGCTATACTCACATCCAATACATTATAGTTACACTGGTGCAAAAAAATTATTCAAAAAAAAAAGAAGAATAAATAAATGATTGTGTGCACATTGTCGATGTGTAGAACTTTGGTTGACACCACGCTCTTAACCTTCAAGGAAATTACAGTGTTATCAAGGAATTACGATTCAACTTGAATTTTTTTTATTCATTTTTGCACCAATAATAGGATGGAAAATTTAGGACTAAATCGTTATTATTGAAATTAAGTAAATTACTTGGAATTTGAAGGACCTTAAATATATTATTCAGTTAATCCGCGTACATAAGATGCTTTGGATTTTGTGGATAGTATCCGCTAAAAATCGTCATGAGACAACACTCATCCTACTATGGACACCTAGGGGTTTAACAGATTTTTTCATATGCTAAATGCAATCGTGTTTCTTAAGAAAGTGTGACATATCTTAGTTTAGTTTATTCGAGGATGAATAAAAAGACAAGCGTGGGGGTATTTGATATGCACGTAAATGTGTATATTTTATCCGCTTATTTACCTTGTTTTCTCTTTAAATTAATTGATACTGTGTATTTGTAGCTTTGTTTTCAAATCGTAGATATAAAGCATGGTTTAAAGTATTTGATGGATAAAGCATGAAGAATTTGCTGAAAAAGAGTGAAGTTTGAAAAATTAGCTTGATGTGAGGAATTGCTATAGCTTAAAGAGTTTAAAGCTTGAAGAACGGTTGTAAATAGAGTTCAGTTAGACAAGATTTGACTCACTGAAGACTCATGTTTATTCACATAACTCATTTGCAAGTTCTCTCACTCTACAACATGACTGTGGCATATGCACATTGGTTTAATTGTTATTAGGGGAAAGACTTTAGTCCCACATCTTGTAACTGCCCACTTAGTCTTAGTCATGGCAGGTATAAATACACATTTATCTCTTTCATTTGTTTTTACACTTGGTTGTATTCTGTAAACTCTTCTCTTGGAATAAAACAATTCTTCTCATTGTCTTTTTAGTTTTCGTTTTATTTTATTTATTATTTTATTTTGTTTTTACCTTCTTCTCATTTTGCTATGTCTAGCTAATCCCCTTTAATTAGGGGGTGATGACGCTTATAAACTAGATTCAATATGAATCACATAGCCAAAAAGATGAGGATTTTATGCATATATATCTAGATCTGAACTGAAGTTTGATCTGAACCTTCGTACTTTGCATCGTTTAAGAGTTATGCTCCTTCACAAAGTATATTTGAGTTCGATCTAATAATTTTCCGATTTAGATCTAATATTTTTAGGGTTTTAGAAATGAAGTAGTGAATTTGTCCTGATAGCCTATGATTGTTTAAGACTGTAGCTCCTGCATCGGCTATGCTTGTAGTTATTCACATGTTTGTTTCTAAAAACCTAATTATTGTTGATTCATATTGTGATAGAAACATGAGTTAGATCTATATTAATCTGTTTGGCTATTGATGATTATTAATCCAGTTTATGTCATTACTCCCTAATTGCTTTCATCTATTCAAAAAAAAAACTTTCTCTTTATTTATTTTCTGTTGTTTTCAAAAATCAAACTTTCAGAATAATCTAATTGGATTTAGTAGTTAAAATAATTTTGGCCCTAGAGTCAACACCCTTTACAACAGACCTTGTTTTTTAGGAAAGCTGAATGATTCTATAATTGTTTACAATTGTTCAATTTGTTCGCAAATAGACATCTTTCTGGTGGATTGTCAAGAGGACGAGGAATAGGAATAGACTGATCTGTTACCTACCTAGAAGCTGCAGTCGCTCTAGCCTTAGAAACTTCAGTTGAAGCTCCAATTTGAGCAGAAGTGATTTCTATCTGGTATTCATTCTACACATGGAAAACAACTTACAAGTACACATTTCATAAAATATGAACCGTCGCACAAAGTTATAAGAATTATTAAAGGCGAAGCTTGAAATCCGTAGTCGACACGTATCGATTAGCAAATCTCAAGCATCATTGCGAATTCGAATTAAAATGCTGTGTTTATACAAAAAACGTTCAACAAGTCATAAGTGGTTGAACAAAACAACTTTGCTAAACACTTCATTCAAGACAAAATTCGTTATACTTCATTTTCAACAAATGAGCTAATCTATCGTCAATATGGGCAATCGACGACGAAATAATCACCCGAATTGGTGTAAAGTTTCCTTGTTATAGGACAGTTAGTAAGGAAAAGCAAGTTTGATTTGTTCACTCATTTTTCAAAGTTTGGATAAACTCGACTAGCTCCAACAATTAAATCAAAAATTAACACTCTATTGGTTATTTGCAAATTGAAGTCGGTTAATGCAATGTTGGGCCTAGCAACCCACGATCGGAGTAAGCTAAGCAATCAAAGATTACCAATCCCGATTCATTGTTTGATCGAGACGTGCGGTCCACCAAAAATTGTGACCAAGTTCCATTGCCACAATTTCAAAGCCACCAAGTTCAAATTAAAGCATAACCCGACTAAAAATCCTAAAATTGAAGAGATGTACACATCATCCGTCAAAAGCTCCAACCAACGTGCCAACAAACCGATTTAACATGAAATTTGAATGCGATTGACACCTACAATGATTAGTGGTGACAAAGAAACGAGTTAGTCAGGAATGAAGCAGTGATTCTTAGATGAAGTAATTTTCTCAAAATATTTGACCATGAAAATTCATCTCCAGCAAATGAAAAGAATACCATGACCGGTCCATCATATCGATCCATTCAAAGTAGGTTGATCGCAATTCATCAACAATCGCATGAACCATTCATTTCAAAGCACACGTTTTCTTCGACAACGTATGCTTCGAGGGGAAAATGTTAATCTGGTTTAAAACCCATGGCTTAAATGTAATGAAGCATGAGATCGAATCATTGATGGCATGGATCACTCACGATCTATGGTATTGATCACATCAACCCGGCTAGATCCATGGAGCATTGAATCGGTCTCAAGCAACATGGATCGTTCAAGGTAAACACGCTCACATCAAGTAGTAGGGATCATTCATATCAATCATTCACAATCCACATAGACTGTGAGGGCGGATTGGTTCGAGTACGCATAATTCGGCAACAACATGGATCGGAAAGAAAACTGGTATTATGGATCGTGTGCTACAAAGCATGGATCATAACTTGTGCATACACCGATTAGTTACTGTACAATAATATGTGTCGTGAGCCGCCGTTTCAGGCGGTGAAGCGCAAGTCACGAGGGAAGTACCCATGGATCATTGACCTTCATGAAACATTGTTTACATGTGGGCATGGATCGTCCCAATGTGAACATGGATCAAATATATTTAAGACATGCGGCTAAAATGAGGGATCATGTATGGCTGACAATGGATTATCATAATATATGGATCGAACATATATATATCCTTTATATATGTATCATGAGGAGGGGATGGATCGGTAGCTTGCACTGATGTGGATCAGTAGGCATGGGTCATGCTAGTTTAATTTACGGATCATTGAAACTGTATGGTTTTGCACGTAAGGAAGAGAATGACGGGTCGTTGGCATATATTAGTATGTGAGCAAGCAATGGAACATGGCCAAATAAAGTAAAGCTGTGCATGATAGTTGTGCCAGCTGTGCATGGATGGATCATGTTGTAAATACAGTGGATCACCAATTTTAATATAAGGCGAGCATGGATCATGTGGTCCCACTATTTGATATAAAGCACGTATGGATCTGATAGAAAAAGAAACTGGATGGATCGGTTATATTTATATGTCTCACGTGATATATGGACCGTGCATATATATATATATATATATATATATATGGATCGTCCTTACTTTGATGGGCAAAAAGCGTTTATATTAAAAGGATGGATCGCAAGTTATAAGGGATGGATCGCATGTTATGAGGGGTAGACCGAATGTATTTAAACCTCAAATTTCATGACTCTCCGACCTCTACCTATAAATACTAAACCCCCTCACACATAAAAGGGGTTAGATTTTCTCCTCCCGAAGAGCTTCCATTATTGATCTCAAGCTTCTCCAACACATTAAAGCTTCTTTTCAAGCATTATTCAAGCTTCTCCATCATTATTCTCCTCCAGAAATCATCGAAGTTCTTCACCAAGATTGATTATCGAAGTTCAAGATCGATAATCATTGCTATTTTTGGATTCAAGTGCATTTTTGCGGTAGAATCGAAAGATTATCAGAGAATTATTAGAGAATTGTTAGAAAATAATTGTAAATTATCGAGAAAAGTGTAAATATAGATCAATATGTACCTTGTAACAAGAGAAATCACCGAAATGCTCATTCAAAGTGGACGTATGCATTTTCTACTTTTAACCTTGTTTTCTACAGTATAAAGGTGTTCCTACACCTCTTTGGGTGTTAGCGTCGTTTTCGATGTTAACGCCAGATAAAAGATAAATTTCCATGTTATGGGACAAATATAGTCATAATTTCCTATTATTGGAACGATGTGTTAAATGAGTCACACATCAACATGTATAGTTTCGATATAGATCTCCGAACACAAAAACCGACATCAAGAAAAAGAGATATGTTATAAAATCTCCAAAGCCGGTCAAACGAAGACCATTCAAGTCCGCATAAAACATGGATGCCTCTAAAACTCTCATTGAGATTCTTCTCAGAAGAACCATCCAAAGATAGCTTAATCTTCATCTCTGAAATGGCGATATGATTTATCAAAATCTATTCTGACAAGATATAATAAAGGCGGATGCAGCACAACCAATAATCCTATTCTAAGATCTCAAAGCAACTGGTCGGTGCAAGTCTAATTACCATGACAAATATTTCTTGGCCCTAGAGCGGTGAGAGCTTTTTGCACATTCTAACCCAACCAAATGATCTCTCCCTTAGGATGAGACTTAAATTGTATTATAAAGATCAGGTAGTGCAAGTAGGTATTGCGGACTAAGAAATGATTGGAGAGAAGAAATTAGATCTTAGAGTACTAGTGGGGTAAGATCTAATGCGTAAACAAGCACGAAAAAAGAGGAGACGAGGCAGAAACAAAGAAAGAGAAGAAGGATAAGAGTATGGTTCGGCTAGATAAGGAAGGAAGGATGAAAAGAAGGGGGTTAAGGGGGGTGATTTGGACACAACTTTTACGGTTGAGTCCAAGATCCAAGTTGTATCAAAACTCATCAACTAGTTGACCACTCTAGGTATAACGCTAAATGGTCAAATGTCAAATGAGCTTTAGGAAATGTTTGAAACTTGAGCTTATTAGGCCGGATTAAAATATTAATCGTCCCACTTCATCTTTTTATGATTCGACGTGATCCAAAAAATAATTTATCCTAATCACAATGATATCAAAACCGTAGTCAAACTCTGAACCAACTCCAAGGACTTTAAATAGTCTCAACAACGATGCTGCGACCACACAACGAGCGAACGAATTCCCAAAATAATTCAGCTAGAAATCCATAATAAAGTTAAAACATATTTTCTCGTGCCTAGCTGACAACAAAATAAACGATTCAAAATATTATACCCTAAAATCCGGACTAACTATTTTCCTAAGCCTTTTCAAAGGAAAATTTAAAATATTTCAAAAATGGAATTTATTATAGACTAACGACTTCGTATTTATAAACCCAATTTATTATTGCTATTATTAGTATAATTAAATTCCAGTTTATTTTGCAAACTGAAAATCTTTTCACGTTCAAAATTTTTGGAACTTTAAAATCTCATGTTTTAATTGCGATTAATAAATCATCTAATATATGTAAAAAGAGGGATACTAAAAACCACAAGAAATGAATATTAATTATTTTCATGTTTTTTGGCATATCCCTTGTTTCTTCCAGTTCCCTTCTTTCTACCAATCAGATTATATTTATTAAAATCACACAAAGCCCAACAATTCTGAAACACGAATAGATTAAAATTTTAAAATCATATTTATAAAACATGTCTTTATAAAACCATTTTTTAAAACCGTAATTTCAAAGCTTTCGAAATCTATTTTATTTTTCTAAACAGTTTTAAAAATAAAATTTCCTCAGATACAAGGCCAAGAACTCAAATGAATGTTTTCAATAATGGAACATCCAGAAATTTAACGAAGTAACGAATGATATACTTTATAATTATATTTCCGAATGGATACAACATATTAACATGGTTTTCCCCTTTTAAGACCAAGAAAAGGTCTTTGACTAGAACTACCAAACGAAACAAAAACCAGAAGTTTCGACTATCTCGGTTGTAGCTAGATTTTTGTCCAGTCTCCAAACTCGAATCAACAGAATCCACCAAATTCCATCCTCATGCTCTTTACGATAAGATCGCCAATGTATTGTGGGGTATGACTGAATTGGCTAGAAACTCAAACTCAACATATTTAAACTTTCGGTCGCTTAAAGCCCATTTTGTATAATTAGGCCCACGACTAATTCATCATCGAAATAAATTAAAGTCGAGTAAGTAAAATGGAGAAAATAGAAAAGAAATCGAATTATGTTCTCTCATGAGTCCTAATTTAACTAATTCCTTTGATCATGTAACCTATGCTCTGATACCAAATGTAACACCCCACACTTTTATGATCCCAAATTTCAATAAAATCGAAACTCGCATGGAGCGTATAGATCTGATACCTACAAACAAATAAGCATAATCATAATAGAGATAACATACAGTGGAAACAACATTGTGATAACTCAAGCAAATACCATATAAGGGAAGTCACCATCGTCAATACCGAGCATGCGAGAGAATGAGAATCGAAAATCAAACTAAAACACCTGTGAGAACCCGACATTCTCTAGAAAACCTGGGAGGTTGTAATGAGCAGGGGATTCAGAACAATTAGATTCTGGTGAACAGGAAATGTACATCACATATTACAATACACAGATGTATGCCATTTGGTTCAACCCAAGATATATGCCTGCCAAGGTTTTGTAATTCTAACCTAACCTTGTTAATATTTACGTACGACATAGACTACCTTTCCCAAGATAGCATTCCCAAATATCAATACCGAGATAGAATGTTTCTACTTATATTTATGAAGCCTTTAAACTAGACATAGCTAATTATTAAATCGAGGTTGAACTCCTAATTATGGAGTTTATTTATTCATATACACATCCTTAACTACTTAACGCCTTAGATAAGGTGGATTCTCCCGATCGCTTAAGACCGTAGGCAGACTTGTTGCTCACTCAATACTTCTCGATGATTTATTCAACGTTAACATAAACTAGAGGGCACTAGCTATGGGGCCCTACTAGTTAAAGCTTCCGTCATTCATGCACATAAACCTATATCCCGTGTAAGGTGAGAGATGGTATTTCGTTTTACCATCTAGCTGACCTTGTTGGATAACATCCTTAGCCGCTTAATACTTCCCATAGGATAGGTAGTTCTATGGAATGACTATACAGGACGTTTTCAATTTACAGGTTTGGGTAGGCCTCACACGCACCATCTAAGACCCCAATACAGGAAGACCTACTCCCAGGTGGACTCCTCGACCCAAGCCACTTAAACCTAAGGAAGCAGACTATACGCGAAGATTATCAAGTACGCACCCAATTAGCCTTTAATACTATCATATATGGATGGTGGACAACGCAATCGCTTAATACCTTTTTATAGGTGGATCTAATCACTTAAGACCTTAATCTCAAAGCAGACTTATGTCTTTTTCAATCAAAATTACATAATTCACCATTGTATCTTTTTAATCAAAATCATATAATTCACCGTTTAACACTGAAACTAGAGATCTGTAATAAAATTACATCTTAACAGTGTTTATGGGACTAATTTCCAGATCTATAGTGTTTTACAATAACCATAATATATTATCAAATACAATTGTGGACAATAATTTAATAATTTAGTAAGCCTACAAATAATATTATTCCAAACCATAAATATACACTTCATATTTTTGATAACATTTATAAATAGATCTGATAAGCATCATTTTAGATTTAACAATATATGAACAGATCTGATAAATGTTAGGCATAGATTTAAGATCTAATATAAACGAGATAATAAGTTATTGTAACTTTGTATATAAATTTCCCACTCATCTAAAAGATTCCGAATCTGAAATCCGAATAATCTTCTAGGCCTACAATTACCAAATTCTTACAAATCTACATTTAATCTGAAAAGGGGATATTCTCGAATTTGTTAATTTGTAAGAAAATCGAAAATAAGGGGAGGATCCAATAAAGAATAGCTTAGCCATCAATTCACATCCTTTTCCAATTGAATCTGATAATTCCTTTCAAATCTATGTGATTTATGTTTGATTGATTATATATGAATATATTTTAACTGAGAAATTAATTGGAAGAGAAAGGGAAATGGCAGAGCTTCGCTACTGCCTACAGATTTGTGTGGAAAAGAATAAGGCCTTACCCCTTTATTTATAGAAGCGGATTTGGCCATGCACTGTTAGATTTATTTTAATCAACATCCATCCATTTATATAATAATATATATATAACAAATCCATTTAACCCTAGCCGTCATTGGGCTGATTTGGCTCGAAGCGGCCGACCGCTGATACAAGGGTGTCGACCGCCCTTGAGTCAATCCGCCTAGTAATGGATGGTTATTGTGACGGCCCGCCCTGTACCAACCGACATTTCCATCGAAATGCGCTGTACCGATGCCCAACCAGCACAGGACGGTCATCAAAAGAAAGAAATAAGACGATGAATCGTCAAAGAACCTATAGTATATCTCACAGCGCATGGGATAAAACATAATAATAACATAACTTGACATAAAACAGGAGAGATAGTGCATAAGCTAAAAACTAAACCATCATAGCAGCAGAATCCAAAATGCAGCTAATGATCCAAACCATCATTATCACAACTTCAAAATATTGTCTCTAAAGCAAAATAGAAAAGGTACACTACTAATGCCCAAAGTAGTGACCATCAAATACACAGGGAGAATATATGTAAAAAGTATGTGGAAGCCTCCTGCTCGTCTCTGGACAGCTACTTGTGCATACCACCTAACCTGTCTCTAGTCTGCTCATTTAGGAGTACCCAGAGTAATAAGAAGAGACATAAAACTCTAGGTCAGACAAAAGTCTTGTATGAGCGATAGCAGCAAACAGAACAGTAACAGGTATAAATAATCATACCTGAACCTGGACATGCAACCAAAGAGTTAGCACAACAAGATGTACAGTACTCTAAGGTAACACTAACATAAAGTGTAAATGGGGGTGTGCATGTCATGGTGATAGCAAACATCAAACATAGCAATCAACCTACATCTCTCACTCGGTGCGTAAAGTATACGATATCCACCACTTTGATCACCAAGTCCTTTGCTACGACCACTTTGCCTTTGGGGTCTAGATGACCCCATTGCGCTGGTCCATAGCCACTAATCCTTTGTTATGTCCACTTTTCCCAATGGAGTCATGACAACTCCACTGCACTGGCTCATAGCCATGCTACGATCACTTGCCCTTGGGAGTCTTAATGATCCCATTGCGCTGATCCGTAGCCATTAATCCGTCTCTTAGTGGTGAACTAAAGCTATAGATATCGACAACCCCTTTGCACACATCACGTAGAAAATCCCAACCATGAAGTTAACTCGTTGGTTCCCATTTGGATCCCGAGTCCTAACATCCCATTTGGACTTCCTTTGCATCTCGGGTTTTGGTCGAATTGGAGTTGGTCATCAGAAGAGTCGTCGCATAGAAGTAAGAGTATACATCCGGTTTGGTTCGATACCCCATATCCGGTTCGGTTCGCTGCTCATAGCCCACACCTTGGTTCTGTTCGAATAAACATAGTGCTCCAGCCATCATCGGTTCGGTTCGGGTCTCTCATTTGGTTTGGTTCGGGTCCCCTTTGTGCTTCCTTCTCATCTACAGATTCCGATCTGGTTCTCCCTTCATCTCCGTTCCGATCCCCTACCCCAATTCGATCCGGTTGTCCTTCCTTGTTGCCCTTGCCTTTGTGCACTGCTGAAGGTGCCACCACTCCGGTTTGTTTCGGTTATCCGATTCGATCCCACTTAACCGATCCGGATCTCTGTAGCATTTCCATTAAGCTTGTTTCGTCCATTCTCTCCATACGACGGCGTTTTCAACCATTCTAACTTTACTAAATAATCACAAAACATCACAAACAATAGTAACAACATATGGGTTCAATTAAAAAGATCAAAACATCATGCATATAGGTCACTTTAAATCAAACATACCCAAAAAGCATGATTTTCTCCGTAATCCCCTTAAGCATGTTTAACCATATGATTAGAAAACTCAATCCAAATTAACCCAAATTTTTATCAGAGGCATAAAATAATATTTTAGAATTTTTACATATTTTTCCATATTTTTCTGAGTCATAATTTTGCTAATTATCATTAATCACCCCTAATTAGCCGTAATTAGTGTAAAAACATGTTAATCACTCACCTTAGCCCCAAATAAATTCTTAGATCTGAAACTCCATTGATTTGGGTCGAATTCCTATGCAACACAGCATCCCTAACTCTGATTTGATGCCAATCCGCTTTGATTTGATGTAGATTAGCTAATATTTGATTAGAAAGTGATTAAGAGGTAGTTTAGAAGGTGGAAGCCAATGTTAGGGTTGAAGAGAGGTAAGTGGCGACTGTAAAAATGACAAAGAAAAATTTCTCTAACCCTTTTCAGCCCTTGTGTAACCCTAATTCCGAAATCCCCAATGGGCCTAGCTGCTAATTACCCAATTAAGCCCAATTATGTTGTTTTTCACCTTCCAAACCTTTTTTCGACCATATCTCCCAAACGGTAGTCTGTTTGACAAATGTGACCACTTTACGGAAAGGTAAACCATCATCTGAATCCAATGGAAGTGGTTTCAGGTCAAAACTCCTTACCAATCAAAATTTATAGGTGAAAAAACATTCACGAGGGCAAAACGGTCATTTGAAATTCGATAAAAAATTGTGAACATGGGAAATGACCCCAATAATCGCTCCCCATAGTTACACGACCGTATAACTTCGTATGAGAATGAAATAAATATTCTACGATCCTCCGATGTGTAAAATGCGGGTCATTACACTCTCCTCCCTTAAGAAATTTCAGCCTCGAAATTCCTTAACCAAAATATACAAAGGTGTCCCGCATGCCTATCAGCCATTTACAAACAAACAAACATGCATGATATCACAACAATCCTGTCCTAGCTTGCAGTTTACTAACAAGGGAATAACTATCACTATTAAAATCTTACTAGGCAAAGAGTTCTGGATGTGTCTTCCTTA
Source organism: Allium sativum (assembly GCA_030737875.1). Lineage (NCBI taxonomy): Eukaryota > Viridiplantae > Streptophyta > Magnoliopsida > Asparagales > Amaryllidaceae > Allium > Allium sativum. Next base: position 806,510,985 of record CM060922.1, on the reverse strand, counting down.
TGTTCTCCTCTGTTTCCCAAGTACAGCTGTTTTCATTATCACCCCACTGGACCTTGACTAGTTTCACTATCTTCTTTCAAAGTTGCTTCGTATCGTACTCGAAAATACGAATCGGTCTGCGACACCCAACCATCTCGGGCTCTGCCTCCATATCATCCAACTGATCTGGTGAAATAGTCATATCACGGTCGTATATGAACTTCCTTAACTGAGAAACATGAAATACGTCGTGAACTCCCGCTATCTTGTCAGGCAATCCTACTTTATACGCTAAATTCTCAACTTGCTCGAGAACTGGGAATGGACCAACAAACCTTGGTGCCAACTGACCTCTCCTGCCAAAATGGATTACATGCTTTAACAGAGAAATCTTGACGAATTCCAAGTTGCCAACGGAGAATTTCAATTCTGTTCGTCTTTTATCAGCATAACTCTTATGCATATCTTGAGCAGCTTTCATTTGTTGTTGAATAATCTTGATCTTATCTGATGTTTCTCTTGTTACATCTGGTCCAAGCATAAATTTCTCACCGGTTTCCAACCAACATGATGGTGAGTTGCACGGTCTTCCATAAAAAGCTTCCAATAGAGCCATACCAACACTGGACTAATAACTATTATTATACTTGAATTCAACCAGATGCAAATGGTCATCCCATGATCCTCCAAAGTCCAATATACAAGCCCTTAAGAGATCCTCTAATACACGATTCACACTTTTTGCTTGACCATCGGTTTAAGGATGATACACGGTAATGAGATGTAGTTCTGACCCTAAAGCCTCTTGTAACCTCTTCCAAAACCCACTAGTAAATAACGGATCTCGGTCACTCACATTGCCTTTAGGTACTCCATGAAATCTCACTACCCACTTCATATATAGTTCTGCTAACTTAGCTGCCATTCTATTCAACTTGACTAGTATAAACCTCGCACTTTTGGTCAATCGATCCACAATCACCCAAATACCATCATGAACTGATCTAGTCCTTGGTAGGCACCCAAATACCATAGCTTTGTGAAATCGGCTCTAGGCACCTACACTGCTGCACCACCACCGTTAGCAGCATTAGGAACTACTCCCTGAACATCCCTAAGCATCTCTCTCATGAAGGTAGTAAACATCATCCTCATATCAGGGACATTCCTATCATTGGCTCCTGAACCTATACTCCTCGTATATCGGCTCATCATTCAATCTGTAAAAATAAAACGATTAACCATCTCCATAATGGTGCCAATGCAGTGCGACTTCATCCTTAGATATACTAATAATATATATAGTTTTTGAAAACCGAAATATCACAAATAGGCACTCTCATATATGTATACTATCTCTCCCTGATGTCTTCCCCAAAGTTAACTACGCAACATAGGCTCTGATACCAAGTGTGACGGCCCGGCCCGCACCAGCCGGCGTTTCCCTTGAAATGCGTTGTACAAATGCCCGACTAGCACGGGACGGTCGCCAAAGGAAAAGGATTAGAAACTATGAATCACCAAAGAACCTGTAGTATATCTCACAGCGCATGGGATAAAATATAATAATAACATAAGTTGACATAAAACAAGTGAGATAGTGCATAAGCCAAAAACTAAACCATCATAGCAGCGGAATCCAGAATGCAGCTTATGATCCAAACCATCATTATTATAACTTCAAAATACTGTCTCTAAAGAAAAATAGAAAAGGTACACTACTAATGCCCAAAGCAATGACCATCAACAATGCAGGGAGAATATATGTAAATAGTACGTGGAACCCTCCTGCTCGTCTCCAGACAGCTACTCGTGCATACCCCCTAACCTGTCTCTAGTCTGCCCATTCAGGAGCACCCAGACTAATAAGAAGAGACATAAAACTCTAGGTAAGACAAAAGTCTGGTATGAGCAATAGCAGCAAAACAGAACAATAACAGGTATAAATAATCATACCTGAACCTGGACTTGCAACCAAAGAGTTAGCACAACAAGATGTACAGTACTCTAAGGTAACACTAACATAAATTGTAAATGGGGGTATGCATGTCTTGGTGATAGCAAACATCAAACATAGCAATCAACCTCACATCTCTCACTCAGTGCATAAAGTATACGATATCCACCACTTTGATCACCAAGTCCTTTGCTACAACCACTTTTCCCTACGGTTTTTGATGACCCCATTGCCCCGGTCCACAGCCACTAATCCTTTGCTATGTCCACTTTGCCCCATGGAGTCGCGACGACACTACTACACTGGCTCATAGCCATGCTACGATCACTTGCCCTTGGGAGTCTTAAAGATCCCATTGCGCTAATCCATAGCCACTAATCCGTCTCTCAGTGGTGAACTAAAACTATAGATATCGACAACCACTTTGCACACATCACCCAGCAAAGCCCAACAATGAAGTTAACTTGTTGGTTCCCAGCTGGATCCTGAATCCTAACTTCCCATTTGGACTTCCTTTGCATCTCAGGTTTTGGTTGAATTGGAGTTGGTCTTCAAAAGAGTCGTCGCATAGAAGTAAGAGTATACATCCGGTTCGGTACTCCATACCCGGTTCGGTTCGGTGCTCATAGCCCATACCTTGGTTCTGTTCGAATACGCCTAGTGCTCCAGTCATCATCGGTTCGGTTCGGGTCTCTCATTTGGTTCGGTTCAGGTCCCCTTTGTGCTTCCTTCTCATCTTCAAATTCCGATACGGTTCTCCTTTCATCTTTGATCTGATCCCTTGCCCCAATTCGATCCGGTTGACCTTCCTTGTTGCCCTTGCCTTTGTGCACAGCTGAAGATGCCACCACTCCGGTTTGGTTCGGTTATCCGATCCGATCGGATCCCCTTTAACCGATCCGATCCGGATCTCTGTAGCATTTCGAGCAAGCTTGTTACATCCAATCTTTCCATACGAGAACGTTTTTAACCATTTTAATTTTACTAAATAATCACAAAACATCACAAACAACAATAACAACATATGGGTTCAATTAAAAAGATCAAAACATCAAGCATATAGGTCGTTTTAAATCAAACATACCCAAAAAGCATGATTTTCCCCTTAATCCCCTTAAGCATGTTTAACCATATGCTTAGAAAACTTAATCCAAATTAACCCAAATTTTTATCAGAGGCATAAAATAATATTTTAGAATTTTTACATATTTTTCTGAGTCATAATTTTGCTAATTATCATTAATCACCCCCAAATTAGCCGTAATTAGTGTAAAAACATGCGAATCACTCACCTTAGCCGCAAATAAATTCTTAGATCTGAAACTCCATTGATTTGGGTTGAATTCCTATGCAACACAGCAGCCCTAACTCTGATTTGATGCCAATCCGCCTTGATTTCATGTAGATTAGCTAATATTTGATTAGAAAGTGATTAAGAGGTAGTTTAGAACGTGGAAGCCATTGTTAGGGTTGAAAAGAGGTAAGCGGCGGCTGTAAAATGACAAAGAACAGTTTCTCTAACCCTTTTTAGCCCTTGTGTAATCGTAATCCCGAAATCCCCAACGGGCCTAGCTGCTAATTACCCAATTAACCCCAATTATGTTGTTTTTCATCTTCCAAACCTTATTTCAACCATATCTCCCAAACCGTAAGTCCGTTTGACAAATGTGACCACTCTACGGAAAGGTAAACCATCATCCAAATCCAATAGAAGTGATTTCAGGTCAAAACTCCTTACCAATCAAAAGTTATAGGTGAAACAAGATTCGCCAGGGCAAAATGGTCATTTAAAATTCGACAAGAAATCGTGAACATGGGAAATGGCCCCAATTGTCGCTTCCCATAGTTACACGACCATATGACTTCATATGAGAATGAAATAAATATTCTACGATCCTCCGATATGCAGAATGCGGGTTATTACAGTTATACAAGGTAAATTATATTATATTTATTACATTTATTTATTTCTATCCGTTTTTTCATATTTCATCCGTAACTTTTTCATACGGATTCCGTTCACAAAAATCCAAACATGAAAGTTGACTAGAATTATGAAAAAAACACAACAGTTAAAGTTTCGTTGTCAAATTCCATCATTTGTAGAAATTCCTATTCTTTGAGATCTAATAAGTATTTAATCCATTGTCAAAATTTCCTGTTGTTACATTTCCCTTCTTATCTTCTATCACATGTGGTATCACCATGATTCCTTTAATGTAGTCTTGAAACCCTTAATCTCCTGAAGCCGTTTCGACTTGATATTTCTATAACACGTAATTATCTTCGTCGGGGAATGCTAATTACTTGACTCTTTGGTTTGGTTAGTGTATGAGTTGAAGAGGAGTTTCCAATAGCATCATTTCTTTAAGATGCTATGTAACACGCCACACTTTTCTACACCCAAACATTGATAAAAATCAAAACTTGAACACGTCCAAGCATGAAGCGTGTATATATGGTACGTGCAATAAATAAGCATAAACATAATCAGAGTACGATGAAAGTAACTCACAGTGGAAACAAAATAGGATAAACTAGTATTAAATCAAGTAACTACATTTTTCAAAGTAAGTCACTTTGCCAATACCGAGCATGAGAGAGAACGAGAAACGAAAGTCAAACTTAATCATTTGTGAGAACCCGACCTTCTCTAGGAAACCTGGGAGGTTGTAATGAGGAGGGGTTTCAGAACAACAAGTTCCGGTGACTAAGAAATGTACAACACAGACTATAACATAGATATATTCCGTTTGGTTCAACCCAAGCTATATACCTAAAAAGGTTAGAGATTCTAAACAAACCTTATTAATATTTACGCACAATTCTTCCCAAAGTAGTATTCCTAAATTATATTACCGAGATAGGACATTTATACATATTTTTGTGAAGCCTTTATACCAAAGCTTAACCGGTTAACTATATCAAGATTTGACCCCCAATTAAGGTGTTCCTATATCCACATACTTTCATTCGCTCAATTTTCTTCATTTATTGCCTTACTAGAAATGATAGATACGGTGGATTCTTCTTGATCGCTTAAGTCCCAAGGTGGACCGATTGGTCACTTATTATTTCTTGATAATTTACTTAACGCTATTATGAACTAGAGGGCAATAGCTACGAGCCATACTAGTTAAGGCTTCTGTCATTCACGCAAATACACGGATAAGGTGAGAGATGGCATTTTATCGTTCGATGTACCTCCTAGCTGACCTTATTAGATAACCTTCTTAGTCACTTATTACTTCCCATAGGATAGGTAGCCATATTGGATGTTTTATATTCCAGGTTTGGGTAGGCCCACACACACCTGCCATTTAAGACCCCTAAACTAAAAGACCTATTCCCAAGTAGACACTTTAACCCTAGTCAATTACCCCTTTAGCACTCAGAAAGCAGACTACACATGAATGTTATTAGTTCGTGCCCCATTTTCCTTTAGCACCTTTCCGTTTTGGGACAAAGTAGGCTACGTTACTAAGTCGTTCCCGTTAAGTCCCTCAATATGGAAATACTAAACTTACACGATTCATCTTCGTCATGGGTTTATATGGTTAATAATATCCTATTGTTGACACACTTTTTGGTCAAAGCTGTCACACATGGAATTCCTGCATAATAACACGCTCAAACGGTGAAAATAACGTCAGAAGACATAAAGTGATTTGGTCGAAATCGCAACATCAACATAAACAGGCCCGAACCTCTTAACAGACAACCTCTTTTGGGCCCGAAAACAGCGATTATGTTGCCTTGCATGGTAAAACCTGTAGCCCTCTGAATTATCTCCAGGTAGAGCTTTGGTCTGTCTCAATCGGACTTACAGTTTGAAAATTATTCCCATTTCCGTGAACTGGTGTAAACTAGCACCGAGAACTCGGATCCTGGCATCGGCTCGCCCCCTAGGGCTCGCTCCCCCACTCGGCTCGTGACACACCATGGACCACGATTCGCTCGTGATGCACCCTCGGCTCCTGCACCATTACTCGGCTCGTGACCACCCCGACTCGTGGAGCATATATGGGTCACGACCCCTAGACCTCAACACCAATTCCATCACGACCAACCTCCGGTTTGCCATCATGACCCCATGACCATGAACCGACCTCCGAACCTGCTAATATACGCATAGATCTTGACCCATTCTAAAGGCTTTTCCTACACATACTTTCCTGGATCGGGTGCCACGTGCCTCATCACGAACCAGTCCTCCCAGAGGCTCTCCTACAGCAATAAATACACCACTACACGGAATTTTGAGGGGATTCTCTCAGATGGTTGGCTGGGACTTTCTCTTACATCTCCACAGTCTCTGCCATTACCGAGTGCAAGGATTTTGCACCTTTCTACATATAAATTTTCCTTTTGTAATATCAATTAACACGCGGATTGTGTGTCTGCATGTAACTGATTCCTGTAATCTACCAGTAAAACAATAAGATTATAAAGTGGATGTAGGCTACATCTACAGCCGAACCACTATAAAAACTCCGTGTGTCTCCTCTTATTTAACATTTTCTGCATTCTATGATCTGTGATATGCATTTGGTTGTTAGTGCCATTTTTTGGTATAACATTTTCGCACGCCAGGAAGGGGGCACACGATACTACTTCAATTTCTAGCTCGGAAGGAATCAGATTGCTTGGCTATTGGATCAATGGCAATCAAAAGGAAGAAAACTGGAACTTCCTTTCATGCTGAGGATGATGATGCTGAAGGCACTAGAAACGAGGCAAGCTAGGGAGCATCCTCTCATGGAGATCCTTCTGCATACTTGACTTGAGAAGAGATGGATGGCGTTCTCACTGAACTAAGAGCCTAAATGGCAAAACAAGATGATCTCCTTAGGAAACAACAAGAGATGATCAATGGATTCTTCGCTCAGATGGATGGAAAGCCGAGCAACGTTCGAGTCATTAGAAATGAAGCCACTGAAGCGGCTCATGCATACCATGGACTTGAGGGCAACCCCGTCGCTCTCGGAAATGATCAGGCTCAACCATCTTCAGCTCCGATTCGAGTGAATACCAGAATGCAAGCTCCCGCTCCACACCAGGACCCAGCTCGTGATAGGCATCCAGACCCGGCTCATGATGGGCGTCCAGCTCCGGCTCGTGATGGGATCCCAGACCCGGCTCGTGATGGGGACCCACGACCCGGCCGGCTCACCCCCATGGCCCACGAACCGATCCTCACGACCCACTCCCAGCAGCTCACCAACAACTTCCTCATTCTCCTGCACTCAACACTTGGGGCACCAACTCGGATATCGGCCACTTGCAACAGCTTTTTGAAGGAAATCGGCTAGCAGATCTGATTGCCTCTCGAGAGGCCGTACTTCTCAAAGAGACACGGATGATTTCAACCACACTCCTTTCACTCAGGAAATCAGAAATTCCCGCAATCCCCCGGATTTCAAACTTCCACAACTGGAGCCCTACAACGACAGGACATGTCCTACCATGCACCTGATGCTCTACAAATGACATTTGGAAGTTCAATCAGCATCGGAAAACGTCATGGAAAAATGTTTTCCCCTCTTTCTGACTGATATAGTAGCTAGGTGGATTCGGCAGCTAGAAACAGATTCGATCAATAGTTGGAACATGTTGGTCGCACACTTCATTGAACAATTCCAGGTTCACATTGCACAACCCAAGAACGTCATTTCACTTACTACAATCAAGTAGAGGCCCAGAGAAACTCTGCGTTCATTCCTGGAAAGATTCAACGTTTCAACTACATCACTTGATTGCCCTGAACCATCCATGGTATTGATGGCTGCAGTATCCGGCGTTCAAGATAACTCAGAGTTCAAAAAATCCTTGTACCGAGATCCAACACGAAATCTTGGCGAATTCTACCTTCAAACTGATAGAGTTCTGCGGGAAGAAGATGCAACTTCCAAGAAGAAAGTTCTCGATGTGAACATGCTCAAAGACGGAGCACCATCTGATTTTGACAAGGGCAAAGGAACAACCACTGCAAAGAATGATTGCAGTGCTCTGCCACGAAGATGGCCCATGTATGAAAATTACACCGAACTCAATTCAACGTTGAATGACATTTACATGGACACAGGGGGTGCCACCTCCTATCCAAGGCCTCCCAAGAGGGAGCCAACGCTAGCATAACACAATTCTGGTAGACATTGCATGTTTCATGACATGAACGGTCATAACACTGATGATTGTCGGCATTTGCGAGACCTTTTTGAGGACCGGGTCAAACGAGGAGAGCTACCCGAGTATGTAACTCAACCAACAACGCCCACACCTGCGCTGCCACCGCTTGTTACCCGAAGAGGGAACGATCCTAGATCGAGCAATCGTGGGATTATCGTTCGCTGATCCCACTTAGCGGATCTCTTCAGTTTATCGGACTCCAGGCCACAATTCATGTTTTTAGGCTTTTAGGCGACTTCTCGCCCCTCTTTGTTTTCTTTGCATGTAATAATCACGGCAACATCGACCCACACGCATGGAACCGACCCGTAGTCTCTAGTCGTGTTTAGGGTTAGAATAACCGCTGCTTAGCTTTCATGAATCAATAAAGATTATTGATGTGCTCCGACTCCCAACTGGATTCGTCCAGTATAAATATTGAGCTCTGGCTCCGAACTGGACCCGTCCAGTATGAACATTGAGCTCCGGCTTTTAACTGAATCCGTCCAGTACAAACAAACTCTTATTAGCCTTTCCTTGGTCGTCTTACTCCGGTAAAGCCGTCTTGGAGTCTCATTAGCTTTTCCTTTGTCGTCTTAATCATGTTAGGCCATCTTGGAACCACATAGCACTTCCTTGGTCATCTTACTCAGGTAAGGCCGTATCGGAACTATTTTTGCATTATTTGTCTAATCTTTTTGCAGGTATGGATTATAGATTTCACAGATTATCCAAAACACATCTTCCTTCAACCAGCAAGATATGTTCTGTGGGGAAAACTTGTGCCACACTTTTTGGTCAAAGCTGTCACACATGGAATTCCTGGATAATAACACGCTCAAGCGGTGGAAACAACGTGAAGAGGACATAGAGTGATTGGGTCAAAATTGTAATATAAACATAAACAGGCCCGAAACTCCTATCAAACGATCTCTTTTGGGCCCAAAACAGCAATTATGGTGCTTTTCACAGTAAAACCTGTAGCCCTCTGAATTAGCTCTAGGTAGAGCTTTGGTTTGTCTCAATCGGACTTACGGTTTAAAAGTTATGCCCGTTTCCATGAACTGGTGTAAACTAGCATCGAGAACTTGGATCCTGGCACCGGCTCGCCACCTAGAGCTCGCACCCCCACTCGGCTCAAGACACACCCATGGACCATGATTCTTTCGTGACGCACCCTCAGCTCTTGCACCATTCCTCAGCTCGTGACCCCCCCCCCCGACTCGTGGAGCATATATGGGTAATGACCCCTAGACCTCAACACCAACTTCATCACGATCCACCTCCGGTTCGCCATCAAGACCCCATGACCATGAACCGACCACCGAACCTGCTAATACACACGTAGATCTTGACCCATTCCAAAAGGCTATTCCTACTCCTACTTTCCTGGATTGGGTGCCACGTGCCTCATCACGAATTGGTCCTCCCAAAGGCCCTCCTACAACTATAAATACACCACTACATGGAATTTTGAAGGGATTCTCTCCAACAGTTGGCTGGGACTTTCTCCTACATCTCTACAGTCTCTGCCATTACCGAGTGCAAGGATTTTGCATCTTTCTACATATAAATTCTCCTTTTGTAATCTCAATTAACACGCGGATTGTGTGTCTGCATGTAATTGATTCTTGTAATCTGCCAGTATAACAATAAGGTTATAAAGTGAATGTAGGCTACATCTACACCCAAACCACTACAAAAACTTCGTGTGTCTCCTCTTATTTATCATTTTCTGCATTTTATGATCTGCATTTAGGTGTTAGTTCCATTTATTGGTCTAACACTTTGGTGCGCCAAGAAGGGGGCACACAATACCACTTCAATTTCTAGATCGGAAGGAATAGGATTGCTTGGTTATTGGATCAATGGCAATCAAAAGGAAGAAAATTGGAACTTCCTCTCATGCTGAGGATGCTGATGCTGAAGGCACTAGAAACGAGGCAAGCCAGGGAGCATCCTCTGATCGAGATCCCTCTACGTACTTGACTAGAGAAGAGATGGACGACATTCTCTTTGAACAGAGAGCCCATATGGAAACGCAAGACGATCTCCTCAAGAAACAATAGGAGATGATCGATGGATTCTTCGCTCGGATGGATGGAAGGCCGAGCAATGTTCAAGTCATCAGAAATGAAGCCACTAAAGCTGCTCATGCATCACATGGACTTGGGGCAACCCCCTCGCTTTTGGAAACGACCAAGCTCAACCATCTTCAGCTCTGATTCAAATGAATACGAGAATGCATGCTCTCGCTCCATACCAGGAGCCGACTCGTGATGGGTATCCAGACCCGGCTCGTGATGGGCCTCCAGACCCGGCTCATGATGGGCTCCCAGCCTGGCTCGTGATGTGGATCCACGACTCGGTCGGTTCACCCCCATGGCCTACGAACCGTTCCTCACGACCCGCTCCCAGCAGCTCACCAATAACTTCCTCACTCTCCTGCACTCAACACTGGGAGAACCAGCTCGGATATCGGCAATTTGCAACAGCTTTTTAAAGGAAATCGGCTAGCAGATCTGCTTGAACGACTCTCGAGAGGTCGTACTTCTCAAAGTGACGTGGATGACGTCATCCACACTCCTTTCACTCAGGAAATCAGGAATTCCCGCAATCCCCCGGATTTTAAACTTCCACAACTAGAGCCCTGCAATGGTAGGGCAGATCCTACTGTGCACCTGATGCGCTACAAACGATAAATGGAAGTTCAATCGGCGTCGAAAAACGTCATGGCAAAAAAAAATTCCGTCTTTCAGACTGATATAGCCGCTATGTGGATTGGCAGCTAGAAACAGAATCGATCATCAGTTGGAGCATGTTGGTCACATGCTTCATTGAACAATTTCGGGTTCACATTGCACGACCCAAGAACGTCATGCACTCACTACAATCAAGTAGAGGGCCGAGAAACTCTGCGTTCATTCCTCGAAAGATTCAACGTTGCAGCAACATCAGTTGATCGCCATGAACCATTCTAGGTATTGATGTCAGCAGTATCTGGCGTTCTAGATAACTCAGAGTTCAAAAAATCCTTGTACCGAGATCCACCACGAAATCTTGGCGAATTCTACCTTGAAGCAGATAGATTTTTGCGGGAAGAAGGTGCAACTTCTGAGAAGAAAGTTCTCGATGTCAACATGCTCAAAGACAGAGCACCATCTGATTACGACAAGGGAAAAGGAACAACCACTGCATAGAATGATCGCAATGCTCAGCCCCGAAGAGGGCCCAGATATGAAAAGTACACCGAACTCAATTCAACGCTGACTGACATTTACATGGACATAGGGGGTGCCACCTCCTATCCCAGGCCTCCCAAGAGGGAGCCAACACTAGCACAACGCAATTCAGTAGACATTGCATGTTTCATGACATAGGCGGTCATAACACTGATGATTACCGGAATTTGCGAGACCTTTTTGACAACCGGGTCAGACGATGGGAGCTACCCGAGTATGTAACTCAACCGACAGTGCCCACACCTGCGCTACCATCACCTGTTCCCCGGACAGGGAAAGATCCTGGATCGAGCAATCGCGGGATTATCATTCGTTGATCCTACTTAGCAGATCTCTTCAGTTTATCGGACTCCGGTCCACAGTTCATATTTTTAGGCTTTTAGGCGACTTCTCGCCCCTCTTTGTTTTCTTTGCATGTAATAAGCACGACAACATAGGCCCACACGCATAGAACCGACCCTTAGTCTCTAGTCGTGTTCAGGGTTAGAATAACTGTCGCTTAGGTTTCATCAATCAATAAAGATCACTGATGAGCTCCAGCTCCCAACTGGATCCATCCAGTATAAACATTGAGCTCCGGCTCTGAACTGGACCCGTCCAGTATGGACATTGAGCTCCGGCTCTGAACTGGATCCGCCCAATACAAACAAACTCTCATTAGCCTTTCCTTTGTCGTCTTACTCCGGTAAGGCCATTTTGGAATCTCATTAGCTTTTCCTTGGTCGTCTTACTCCGGTTAGGCCATCTTGGAACCCTATAGAACTTACTTGGTCGTCTTGCTCAGGTAAGGCGATCTCGGAACAATTTTTGCATTGTTTATCTCATCTTTTTGCAGGTACGGATTATGGATTTCATAGATTATCCAAAACACATCTTCCTTCAACCAACAAGATGTGCTCTGGGGGGCATACTTGTTGACACACTTTTTGGTCAAAGCTGTCACACATGGAATTCCTGGATAATAACACGCTCAAGCGGTGGAAACAACGTCAGAAGACATAGAGTGATTTGGTCGAAATTGCAACATCAATATAAACAGGCCCGAAACTCCGATCAAACGACCTCTTTTGGACCCAAAAACAGTAATAACGATGCTTTTCACTGTAAAATCTGTAGCCCTATGAATTATCTCTAGGTAGAGCTTTGGTTTGTCTCAATCGGACTTACGGCTAGAAAGTTATGCCCGATTCCATGAACTGATGTAAACTAGCATCGAGAACTTGGATCTTGGATCCAGCTCACCCCCTAGGGCTCGCCCCCCCCCCACTCGGCTCGTGACACACCCATCGACCACGATTTGCTCGTGATGCACCCTCGGCTCCTTCACCATTACTCGGCTCGTGACCCCCCCCCCACCGATTCGTGGAGCATATATGGGTCACGACCCCTAGACCTCAACACCAACTCCATCACAATCCACCTCCGGTTCGCCACCATGACCCCATGACCTTGAACCGACCACCGAACCTGCTAATACACGCATAGACCATGACCCATTCTAAAGGCTATTCCTAGTCCTACTTTCCTAGATTGGGTGCCACGTACCTCATCACGAACTGGTCGTCCCCGAGGCTCTCTTACAGCTATAAATACACCACTACATGGAATTTTAAGGAGATTCTCTCAGACGGTTGGTTGGGAATTTCTCCTACATCTCCATAGTCTTCGCCATTACCAAGTGCTAGGATTTTGCACCTTTCTACATATAAATTCTCCTCTTGTAATCTCAATTTACACGCGGATTATGTGTCTGCATGTAACTGATTCTTGTAATCTGTCGGTATAACAATAAGATTATAAAGTGGATGTAGGCTACATCTACAGTCGAACCACTATAAAAACTTCACGTGTCTCCTCTTATTTATCATTTTATGCATTGTGTGATCTGTGATCTGCATTTGGGTGTTAGTGCCATTTTTTGGTCAAACATTTTGGCACACCAGGAACGGGGCACACGATACTACTTCAATTTCTAGCTCGGAAGGAATCAGATTGCTTGGCTATTGGATCATTGACTTTCAAAAGGAAGAAAATTGGAACTTCCTCTCATGCTGAGGATGCTGATGCTGAAGGTACTAGAAATGAGGTAAGCCAGAGAGCATCCTCTCATGGAGATCTTTTTGCATACTTGACTAGAGAAGAGATGGGTGACGTTCTCACTGAACTGAGAGACCAGATGGTAAAGCAAGATGATCTCCTTAGGAAACAACTGGAGATGATCGATGGATTCTTCGCTTGGATGGATGGAAGGTCGAGCAACGTTCAAGTCATAAAAAATGAAGCCATTAAAGCGGCTAATGCATTACATGGAATTGGGGGCAACCCCCTCGCTCTTGGAAACGATCAGGCTCAACCATCTTCAGCTCCGATTCAAATGAATACCAGAATGCAAGCTCCCGCTCCACACCAGGACCCGGCTCGTGATGGGCATTCAGACCCGGCTCATGATGGGCATCCAACTCCGGCTGGTGATGGGCTCCCGGACCCGGATCGTGATGGGGACCCACGACCCGGTCGGCTCACCCCCCATGGCCCACGAACTGGTCCTCACGATTCGCTTCCAGCAGCTCACCAACAATTTCCTCACTCTCCTGGGCTCAACACTGGGGGCACCAGCTTGGATATCAACAATCTGTAATAGTTTTTGAAGGAAATCGGCTAGCAGATCTGATTGAATGCCTCTCGAGAGGCCATATTTCTCAAAGCGACGTGGATGACATCAACCACACTCCTTTCACTCAGGAAATCAGGAATTCCCGCAATCCCCCAGATTTCAAACTTCCACAACTGGAGTCCTACAACGGCAGGACAGATCCTACCGTGCACATGATGCGCTACAAATGACATATGGAAGTTCAATCGACGTCGAAAAACATCATGGAAAAATGTTTTCCCTTCTTTCTGACTGATATAGCCGATATGTGGATTCGACAACTAGAAACAAAATCGATCAGCAGTTGGAACATGTTGGTCGCACGCTTCATTGAACAATTTAGGGCTCACATTGCATGACCAAAGAACGTCATGTCACTCACTACAATCAAGCAGAGGCCCAGAGAAACTTTGCGTTCATTCCTGGAAAGATTCAATGTTAAATATGCATCAGTTGATCTCCCTGAACCATCCATGGTATTGATGGCAGCAGTATCCGGTGTTCTAGATAACTCAGAGCTTAAAAAATCCTTTACCGAGATCCACCACGAAATCTCGGCGAATTCTACCTTGAAAAATAGATTTCTGCAGGAAGAAGATGCAACTTCCGAGAAGAAAGTTTCGATGTCAACATGATCAAAGACGGAGCACCATATGATTATGACAAGGGCAAAGGAACAACCACTGCAAAGAATGATCGCAATGCTCAGCCCCGAAGAGGAACCGGATATGAAAATTACACCAAACTCAATTCAACGTTGACTAACATTTACATGGTCGCTGGGGGTGCAACCTCCTATCCAAGGCCTCCTAAGAGGGAGCCAACGCTATCACAATGAAATTCCAGTAGACATTGCATGTTTCATGACATGGACGGCCATAACACTGATGATTGTCGGCATTTGCGCGACCTTTTTGAGGACCGGGTCAGACAAGGAGAGCTACCCGAGTATGTGACTCAACCAACAACGCCCACACCTGCGCTGCCACCACCTGTTCCCAGGAGAGGGAACGATCATTAATCGAGTAATCGCGGGATTATCATTCACTTATCCCACTCAGCAGATCTCTTCAGTTTATTGGACTCCGGTCCACAGTTCATGTTTTTTGGCTTTTAGGCGACTTCTCGCCCCTCCTTGTTTTCTTTGCATGTAATAAGCACGGAGCATCGGCCCACACGCACGGAACTGACCCGTAGTCTCTAGTATTGTTCAGGGTTAGAATAACTGCCACTTAGCTTTCATGAATCAATAAAGATCATTGATGAGCTCCAGCTCCCAACTGGATCCGTCCAGTATAAACATTTAGCTCTGGCTCCGAACTGGACCCGTCCAATATGAACATTGAGTTCCGGCTCTAAACTGGATCCGTCTTGTACAAACAAACTCTCATTAGTCTTTCCTTGGTCGTATTACTCCGGTAAGGCCGTAATTGGAATCTCATTAGCTTTTCCTTGGTCGTCTTACTTCGGTAAGGCAGTCTTGGAACCCCATAGCACTTCTTTGTTCGTCTTACTCAGGTAAGGCCATCTCGGAACTATTTTTGCATTGTTTGTCTCATCTTTTTGCAGGTACGGATTATGGATTTCACAGATTATCCAGAACACATCTTCCTTCAACCAGAAAGATATGTGCTCGGGGGCAAACTTGTTGACACACTTTTTGGTCAAAGCTGTCACACATGTAATTCCTGGATAATAACATGCTCAAGCGGTGGAAACAACGTCAAAAGACATAGAGTGATTTGGTCGAAATTGCAACATCAACATAAATAGACCCAAAACTCCTATCAGACGACCTCTTTTGGGCCCAAAAACAGCAATTACGGTGCTTTTCATAGTAAAACATGTAGCCCTCTGAATTAGCTCCAGGTAAAGTTTGTTTTTTCTCAATCAGACTTACGATTTGAAAGTTATGCCCGTTTCCGTGAACTGGTGTAAACTAGCATCGAGAACTTGGATCCTGGCACCGGCTCGCCCCCTAGGGGTCGCCCCCTACTCGGCTCGTGACATACCCATGGACCACGATTCGCTCGTGATGCACCCTCAGCTCCTGCACCATTCCTAGGCTCGTGACCCCCGACTCTTGGAGCATATATGGGTCACGACCCCTAGAACTCAACACCAACTCCATCATGATCCACCTCCGGTTCGCCATCGTGACCCCATGACCACGAACCGACTACCGAACCTTCTAATAAACGCATAGATCTTGACCCATTCTAAAGGCTATTCCCACTCCTACTTTCCTGGATCAGGTGCCACGTGCCTGATCACGAACCGGTCCTTCTAGAGGGTCTCCTACAGCTATAAATACACCACTACATGGAATTTTAAGGGGATTCTCTAGGACTGTTGGCTATAACTTTCTCCTACATTTCCACAGTCTCTGACATTACCGAGTGCAAGGATTTTGCAACTTTCTACATATAAACTCTCCTCTTGTAATCTCAATTAACACGCGGATTGTGTATCTACATGTAACTTATTCTTGTAATCTGCTAGTATAACAATAAGATTATAAACTGGATGTAGGCTACATCTACAGCCAAACCACTATAAAAACATCGTGTGTCTCCTCTTATTTATCATTTTCTGCATTCATTGATCTGTTATCTGCATTTGGGTGTAAGTGCCATTTTTTGGTGTAACATTTTGGTGCGCCAGGAAGGGGGCACACGATACTACTTCAATTTCTAGCTCGGAAGGAATCAGATTGCTTGGCTATTGGATCAATGGCAATCAAAAGGAAGAAAACTAGAACTTCCTCTCATGCTGAGGATGCTGACGCTGAAGGCACTAGAAACGAGGCAAGCCAGGGAGCATCCTCTCATGGATATCCTTCTGCATACTTGACTAAAGAAGAAATGGACGAGGTTCTCACTGAACTGAGAGCCCAGGTGGCAATGCAAGATGATCTCCTTAGGAAACAACATGAGATGATTGATGGATTCTTCGCTCGGATAGAAGGCCGAGCAACGTTCAAGTCATCAGAAATGAAGCCACTTAAGCGGCTCATGCATCACATGGACTTGGGGGCAACCCCCTCGCTCGTGGAGACGATTAGGCTCAACCATCTTCAGCTCCGATTCAAATGAATACCAGAATGCAAGCTCCCGCACCACACCAGGACCCGGATCGTGATGGGCATCCAAACCCAGCTCGTGATGGGCATCCAGCTTCGGCTCGTGATGGGCTCCCAGACCTGGATCGTGATGGGGACCCACGACCCGGTCGTCTCACCCCATGGCCCATGAACCGATCCTCACAACCCGCTCCCAGCAGCTCACCAACAATTTCCTCACTCTCCTGCACTCAACACTGGGGCACTAGCTCGGATATCAGCAATTTGCAACAACTTTTTGAAGGAAATCGGCTAGCAGATCTGATTGAACGCCTCTCAAGAGGCCGTACTTCTCAAAGCGATGTGGATGACATCAACCACACTCCTTTCACTCAGGAAATCAAGAATTCCAGCAATCCCCGGATTTCAAACTTCCACAACTGGAGCCCTACAACGGCAGGACAGATCCCACCATGCACTTGATGCGCTACAAACGACATATGGAAGTTCAACCGGCATCGGAAAACATCATGGCAAAATATTTTCCCCACTTTCTGATTGATATAGCCACTATGCGGATTCAGGAGCTAGAAACAGAATCGATCAACAATTGTAACATGTTGGTCGCACACTTCATTGAACAATTTCAGGTTCACATTGCACGACTCAAGAACGTTATGTCACTACAATCAAGCAGAGGACTAGAGAAACTTTGCGTTCATTCCTGGAAAGATTCAACGTTGCAGCAACATCAATTGATCGCCCTGAACCATCCATGGTATTGATGGCAGCAGTATCTGGCGTTCTATATAACTTAGAGTTCAAAAAATCCTTGTACCAAGATCCACCACGAAATCTCGGCGAATTCTACCTTGAAGCAGATAGATTTCTGCGAGCAGAAGATGCAACTTCCGAGAAGAAAGTTTTCGATGTCAACATGCTCAAAGACGGAGCACCGTATAATTATGACAAAGGCAAAGGAACAACCACTGCAAAGAATGATCGGAATGCTTAGCCTCGAAGAGGGCCCAGATATGAAAAGTACGCCTAACTCAATTCAATGCTGACTGACATTTACATGGACACAGGGGGTGCCACCTCCTATCCAAGGCCTCCCAAGAGGGAGCCAACGCTAGCACAACGCAATTCCGTTAGACATTGCATGTTTCATGACATGGACGGTCATAACATCAATGATTGCCGGCATTTGCAAGACCTTTTTGAGGACTGGGTCAGAAGAGGAGAGCTACCCGAGTATGTAACTCAACCGAGAGCGCCCACACCTACGCTGCCACCAGCTGTTCCCCGGAGAGGGAACGATCTTGGATCGAGCAATTATGGGATTATCATTCGCTGATACCACTCAACGGATCTCTTTAGTTTATCAGACTCCAGTCCACAGTTCATGTTTTTAGGCTTTTAGGCGACTTCTCGCCCCTCTTTATTTTCTTTGCATGTAATAAGCACGACAACATCGGCCCACACGCACGGAACCGAGCCGTAGTCTCTGGTAATGTTTAGGGTTAGAATAACTACTGCTTAGCTTTCATGGATCAATAAAGATCATTGATGAGCTCCGGCTCCCAACTGGATCCATCCAGTATAAACATTGAGCTCTGGCTCCGAACTGGACACGTCCAGTATGAACATTGAGCTCCAGCTCTAAACTGGATTCGTCAAGTACAAACAAACTCTCATTAGATTTTCCTTGGTCGTCTTACTCCGGTAAGGCCCTCTTGGAATCTCATTAGCTTTTCCTTGGTTGTTTTACTCCGGTAAGGCCATCTTGGAACCCCATAGCACTTCCTTGGTCGTCGTACTCAAGTAAAGCCGTCTCGGAACTATTTTTTCATTGTTTTTCTCATCCTTTTGTAGGTATGGATTATGGATTTCACAGATTGTCCAGAACACATCTTCCTTCAACCAACAAGATATGTTCTGGGGGGAAACTTGTTGACACACTTTTTGGTCAAAGATGTCACACATGGAATTCCTAGATATTAACACATTCAAGCAGTGGAACAACGTCAGAAGACGAAGAGTGATTTGGACGAAATTGCAACATCAACAAAAACAGGCCCGAAACTCCTATCAGATGACCTCTTTTGGGCCCAAAAACAGCAATTCCAATGCTTTTCATAGCAAAACCTGTAGCACTCTAAATTAGCTCAAGGTAGAGCTTTGGTTTGTCACAATCGGACTTACGGTTTGAAAGTTATGCCCGTTTCCGAGAACTGGTGTAAACTAGCATCGAGAACTTGGATCTTGACACCGGCTCGCCCCCTAGGGCTCACCCCCCACTTGGCTCGTGACACACCCATGGACCACGATTCGCTCGTGATGCACCCTCGGCTCCTGCACCATTCCTCGGCTCATGACCCCGAAACTCGTGGAGCATATATGGGTCACAACCCCTAGATCTCAACACCAACTCCATCACGATTCACCTCTGATTCTCCATCATGACCCCATGACCACGAACCGACCACCGAACTTGCTAATACACACGTAGATCTTGACCCATTCTAAAGGCCATTCCTACTCCTACTTTCCTGGATCGGGTTCCACTTGCCTTATCATGAACCGGTCCTACCAGAGGCTCTCCTACAACTATAAATACACCACTACATGTAATTTTAAGGAAATTCCCTCGGACGGTTGGTTGGGAATTTCTCATACATCTCCACAATCTCTGCCACTGCCGAGTGCAAGGATTTTGCACCTTTCTACATATAAATTCTCCTCTTGTAATCTCAATTAACACGCGGATTGTGTGTCTGCATGTAACTTATTCTAGTAGTTTGCCAGTATAACAATAAGATTATAAAGTGGATGAAGGCTACATCTACAGCCGAACCACTATAAAAACTTCATATGTCTCCTCTTATTTATCAGTTTGTGCATTCTGTGATCTGCATTTGGGTGTTAGTGCCATTTTTTGGTCTAACATTTTGGCGTGCCAGTAAGAGGGAACACGTTACTACTTCAATTTCTAGCTCGGAAGGAATTGGATTGCTTGGCTATTGGATCAATGGCAATCAGAAGGAAGAAAACTGGAACTTCCTCTCATGCTGAGGATGATGCTGAAGGAACTGGAAACGAGGCTCGTGATGGGAATCCAAACCCGATTTGTGATGGGTATTCAGCTCCGGCCCGTGATGGGCTCCCAGACCCGGCCCGTAATGGGGACCCACAACCCGGTCGGCTCACCCCCATGGCCCACGAACCGGTCCTCACGATTTACTCCCAGCAGCTCACCAACAACTTGCTCACTCTTCTGCACTCAACACTGAGGGCACCAGCTCGGATATCGGAAATTTGCAATAGCTTTTTGAAGGAAATCGGCAAGCAGATCTGATTGAACGCCTCTCGAGAGGCCGTACTTCTCAAAGCGACATGGATGACACCAACTACACTCCTTTCACTCAGGAAATCAGGAATTACCGCAATCCCCCAGATTTCAAACTTCCACAACTGGAGCCCTACAACGGTAGAACAGATCCTACCGTGCACCTGATGCATTACAAATGACATTTGGAAGTTCAATCGGCGTCGGAAAACGTCATGGCAAAAAGTTTTCCCTTCTTTCTGACTGATATAGCCGCTATGTGGATTCGGCAGCTAGAAATAGAATCGATCAATAGTTGGAACATTTTGGTCGCACGCTTCATTGAACAATTTCGGGTTCACATTGCATGACCCAAGAACGTCATGTCACTCACTACAATCAAACAGAGGCCCAGAGAAACTCTACGTTCATTCCTGTAAAGATTCAACATTGCAGAAGCATCAGTTGATCGCCCTAAACCATCCATGGTATAGATGGTAGCAGTATCCGGTGTTCTAGATAACTCAGAGTTCAAAAAATCCTTGTACCGAGATCCACCATGAAATCTCGATGAATTCTACCTTGAAGCAGATAGAATTCTATGGGAAGAAGATGCAACTTCCAAGAAGAAAGTTCTCGATGTCAACATGCTCAAAGACGGAGCACTGTCTAATTATGACAAGGGCAAAGGAACAACCACTACATAGAATGGTCGCAATGTTCAGCCCTGAAGAGGGCCCAGATATGAAAAGTACACCGAACTCATTTCAACGCTGATTGACATTTACATGGACACAGGGGGTGCCACCTCCTATCCAAGGCCTCCCAAGATGGAGCCAACGCTAGCACAACGCAACTCTGGTAGACACTGCATGTTTCATGACACGGACGTTCATAACATTGATGATTGCTGGCATTTGCGAGACTTCATTGAGGATCGGGTCAGATGCAGAGAGCTACCTGAGTATGTAACTCAACCGAAGTGCCCACACCGCGCTGCCACCACCTGTTCCCCGAAGAAGGAATGATCCTAGATCGTGCAATCTTGGGATTGTCATTCGCTGATCCCGCTCAGTGGATCTCTTCAGTTTATCAGACTTCAGCCCATAGTTCATGTTTTTAGGCTTTTAGGCGACTTCTCTTCCCTCTTTGTTTTGCATGTAATAAGCACGGCAACATCGGCCCACACGCACAGAACCGACCCGTAGTCTCTAGCCGTGTTCAGGGTTAGAATAACTACCGATTAGCTTTCATGAATCAATAAAGATCATTGATGATCTCCAACCCCCAACTGCATCCGTCCAGTATAAACATTGAGCTCCGGCCGCGAACTGGACCCGTCCAGTATGAACATTGAGCTCCGGCTCTGAAATGGATCTGACCAGTACAAAAAAACTCTCAAGGGCTTTCCTTGGTCGTCTTACTCCGGTAATGCCGTCTTGGAATCTCAATAGCTTTTCCTTGGTCGTCTTACTCCGGTAAGGCCGTCTTGGAACCCCATAGCACTTCCTTGGTCGTATTACTCAGGTAAGGCCGTCTCAAAACTATTTTTGCATTGTTTGTCTCATCTTTTTGTAGGTACAAATTATGGATTTCACAAATTATCCAGAACACAACTTCCTTCAACCAGCAAGATATGTTCTAGGGGGCAAACTTGTTGACACACTTTTTGATCAAAGCTGTCTCACATGGAATTCCAGGATAATATCATGCCCAAGCGGTGGAAACAACGTTAGAAGACATGGAGTGATTTAGTCGAAATTTCAACATCAACATAAACAGGCCCGAAACTCCCATCAGACGACCTCTTTTGGGCCCAAAAATAGCAATTATGGTGCTTTTCATATTAAAACCTGTAGCCCTCTGAATTAGCTCCAGGTAGAGCTTTGGTTTGTCTCAATCGGACTTACGGTTTGAACGTTATGCCTATTTCCGTGAACTGGTGTAAACTAGCATCGAGAACTTGGATCCTGGCACCGGCTCACCCCCTAGGGATCGCCCCCCCCCCCCCCACTTGGATCGTGACACACCCATGGACCACGATTCGCTCGTGATGCACCCTCGGCTCCTGCACCATTCCTCGGCTCGTGACCCCCCCAACTCGTGGAGCATATATGGGTCACGACTCCTAGACCTCAACACCAACTCCATCATAATCCACCTCCGGTTCATCTTCAAGACCCCATTACCACGAACCGACCATCGAACCTTCTAAATACACGTAGAAATTGACCCATTCTAAAGGCTATTCTTACTCCTACTTTCTTGGATCAGGTGCCACTTGCCTTATCACGAACCGGTCCTCCCAAAGGCTCTCCTACAGCTATAAATACACCACTACACGGAATTTTGAGGGGATTCTCTTGGACAATTGGCTTGGACTTTCTCCTACATCTCCACAGTTTTTTCCATTATCGAGTGCAAGGATTTTCACCTTTCTACATATAAATTCTCCTCTTGTAATCTCAATTAACACGCGGATTGTGTGTCTGCATGTAACTGATTCTTGTAATATGCCAGTATAATAATAAGATTATAAAGTGGATGTAGGTTACATCTATAGCTGAACCACTATAAAAACTTTGTGTGTCTCCTCTTATTTATTATTTTCTGCATTCTGCGATCTGCATTTGGGTGTTAGTGCCATTTTTTGGTCTAACATTTTGGCGCGCCAGGAAGCGGGCACACGATACTACTTCAATTTCTAGCACGGAAGGAATCAGATTGCTTGGATATTGGATCAATGGAAATCAAAAGGAAGAAAACTAGAACTTCCTCTCATGATGAGGATGATGATGCTGAAGGCACTAGTAACGAGGCAAGCCAGGGAGCATGCTCTCATGGAGATCCTTCTACATACTTGACTAGAGAAGAGATGGACAACGTTCTCACTGAACTGAGAGCCCGGATGGCAAAGAAAGATGATCTCCGCAGGAAACAACAGAAGATGATCGATGGTTTCTTCGCTCAGATGGATGGAAGGCCGAGCAATGTTCAAGTCATCAGAAATGAAGCCACTGAAGCGGCTCATGCATCACATGGACTTGGAGGCAACCCCCTCGCTCTTGGAAATGATCAGGCTCAACCGTCTTCAGCTCCGATTCAAATGAATACCAGAATGCAAGCTCCCACGCCACATCAGGGCCCGACTCGTGATGGGCATCCAGACCCAGCCCGTGATGGGCATCCCACTCCGTCCCGTGATCGGCTCCCAAACCCGGCCCGTGATGGAGACCCATGACCCGGCCAGCTCAACCCCCATGGCCCACGAACCAGTACTCACGATCCGCTCCCAGCAGCTCACCAACAACTTCCTCACTCTTCTGCACTCAACATTGGGGGCACCAGCTCGGATATGGCCTGTTTGCAACAGCTTTTTGAAGGAAATCGGATTGCAGATATGATTGAACGCCTCTCGAGAGGACGTACTTCTCAAAGCGACATGGATGACGTCAACCACACTCCTTTCACTCCGGAAATCAAGAATTCCCGCAATCCCCCGGATTTCAAAATTCCACAACTGGAGCACTACATTTGTAGGACAGATCCTACCGTGCACTTGATGTTCTATAAATGACATTTGGAAGTTCAATTGGCGTTGGAAAACGTCATGGAAAAATATTTTCCCTTCTTTCTGATTGATATAGCCGCTGTGTGGATTCGGCGGCTAGAAACAGAATCGATCAGCAGTTGTAACATGTTGGTCGCACGCTTCATTGAACAATTTCGGGTTCACATTGCACGACCCAAGAACATCATGTCACTCACTACAATCAACCAGAGGCCTAGATAAACTCTGCGTTCATTCCTGGAAAGATTCAACGTTGCAGAAGCATCAGTTGATCGCCATAAACCATCCAAGGTATTGATGGAAGCAGTATCCAGTGTTCTAGATAACTTAGAGTTCAAAAAATCCTTGTACCGAGATCCACCACGAAATCTTGGTGAATTCTACCTTGAAGCAGATAGATTTCTATGGGAAGAAGATGCAACTTCCGAGAAGAAAGTTCTCGATGTCAACATGCTCAAAGACGAAGCACTGTCTGATTATGACAAGGGAAAAGGAACAACGACTGCATAGAATGATCGCAATGCTCAGCCGCGAAAAGGGCCCAGATATGAAAAGTACACCGAACTCAATTCAACGCTGACTGACATTTACATGGACACATGGGGTGCCACCTCCTATCCAAGGCCTCTTAAGAGGGAGCCAACACTAGCACAATGCAATTCCGGTAGACATTGCATGTTTCATGACACGGACGGTCATAACACTGATGATTGCTGGCATTTGCGAGACCTTTTTGAATATCGGGTCAGACGAGGAGAGCTACCCGAATATGTAACTCAACCGACAGTGCCCACACCAGCACTGCCTCCACCTATTCCCTGGATAGGGAATGATCCTAGATCGAGCAATCGCAGGATTATCATTCGCTGATCCCACTCAGCGGATCTCTTTAGTTTATCAGACTTTGGTCCACAGTTCATGTTTTTAGGCTTTTAGGCGACTTCTCGCCCCTCTTTGTTTTCTTTGCATGTAATAAGCACGACAACATCGGCCCACATGCACGGAACCTACCAATAGTCTCTAGTCGTGTTCAGGGTTAAAATAACTACCGCTTAGCTTTCATGAATCAATAAAGATCATTGATGAGATCCAACTCCCAACTGGATCCGTCCAGTATAAACATTGAGCTCTGGCTCCGAACTGGACCCATCAGTATGAACATTGAGCTCCGGCTCTGAACTGGATCCATCCAGTACAAACAAACTCTCATTAGCCTTTCCTTGGTCGTCTTACTCCGGTAAGGCTGTCTTGGAATCTCATTAGCCTTTCCTTGGCCGTCTTACTCCAGTAAGGCTGTCTTGGAACCCCATAGCACTTCCTTGGTCGTCTTACTCAGGTAAGGCCGTCTCGGAACTATTTCTGCATTGTTTGTCTCATCTTTTTGTAGATACGGATTATGGATATCACAGATTATCTAGAACACATCTTCCTTCAACCAACAAGATATGTTTTGGGGGCAAACTTGTTGACACACTTTTTGTTCAAAGCTGTCACACATGGAATTACTAGATAATAACATGCTCAAGCAGTGGAAACAACGTTAGAATACATAGAGTGATTTGGTCGAAATTGTAACATCAACATAAACAGGCCTGAAACTCCTATCAGACGACCCCTTTGGGCCCAAAAACAGCAATTAAGGTACTTTTCATAGTAAAATCTGTAGCCCTCTGAATTAGATCCAGGTAGAGCTTTGGTTTGTCTCAATCGGACTTACGGTTTGAAAGTTATGCATGTTTCCGTGAACTGGAGTAAACTAGCATCGAGAACTTGGATCCTGGCATCGGCTCGACCCCTAGGGATCCCCCCCCACTCGGCTCGTGACACACCCGTGGACCATGATTCACTCGGGATGCACCCTCGGCTCCTGCCCTATTCCTCGGCTCGTGACCCCTCCGACTCGTGGAGCATATATGGGTCACAACCCCTAGACCTCAACACCAACTCCATCACGATCCACCTCTGGTTCGCCATCATGACCCCATGACCACGAACCGACCATCGAACCTGCTAAACATGCATAGATCTTGACCCATTCTAAAGGCTATTCCTACTCCTAATTTCCTGGATCAGGTGCCACTTGCCTCATCATGAACCGGTCCTCTCAGAGGCTCTCCTACAGCTATAAATACACCACTACATGGAATTTTGAGGGAATTCTCTCGGACGGTTGGCTGGGACTTTCTCCTACATCTCCACAGTCTCTGTCATTACCGAGTGCGAGGATTTTGCACCTTTCTACATATAAATTTTCCTCTTGTAATCTCAATTAACACGTGGATTGTATGTCTGCATGTAACTGATTCTTGTAATCTGCCAGTATAACAATAAGATTATAAAGTGGATGTAGGCTACATCTACAGCTGAACCACTATAAAAACTTCGTGTGTCTCCTCTTATTTATCATTTTCTGCATTCTATGATCTGTGATCTACAATTGGGTGTTAGTGCCATTTTTTGGCCTAATATTTTGGCGCGCCAGGAAGGGGTCACACGATACTACTTCAATTTCTTGCTCAGAAGGAATCAGATTGCTTGGCTATTGGATCAATGGCAATCAAAAGGAAGAAAACTGGAACTTCCTCTCATGCTGAGGATGATGATGCTGAAGGCATTAGAAATGAAGCAAGCCAGGGAGCATCCTCTCATGGAGATCCTTCTGCATACTTGTCTAGAGAAGAGATGGACGGCGTTTTCACTGAACTGAGAGCCCAGATGGCAAAGCAAGATGATCTCCGCAGGAAACAATAGAAGATGATCGATGGATTCTTCACTCGGATGGATGGAAGGCCGAGCAACGTTCAAGTCATCAGAAATGAAGCCACTGAAGCGGCTCATGCATCACATGGACTTGGAGGCAACCACCTCGCTCTTGGAAATGATCAGGCTCAACCATCTTCAGCTCCGATTCAAATGAATACCAGAATGCAAGCTCCCGCTCTACTCCAGGACCCGGCTCGTGATGGGTATCTAGACCCGGATCGTGATGGGCATCCAGCTCCGACCCGTGATGGGCTCCTAGACCCAGCCCGTGATGGGGACCCACGACCCGGTCGGCTCACCCCCCATGGCCCACGAACCGGTCCTCACGACCCGCTCCCAGCTGCTCACCAACAACTTCCTCACTCTCCCGCACTCAACACTAGGGGAACCAGCTCGGATATAGGCAATTTGCAACATATTTTTGAAGGAAATCGGCTAGTGGATCTGATTAAACGCCTCTCAAGAGGCCGTACTTCTCAAAGCGACCTAGATGACGTCAACCACACTCCTTTCACTTAGGAAATCAGGAATTCCCGCATTCCCGCGGATTTCAAACTTCCACAATTGGAGCTCTACAACGGCAGGAAAGATCCACCCATGCACCTGATACGCTACAAATGGCATATGGAAGTTCAATCGGCATCGGAAAACGTCGTGGCAAAATGTTATCCCCTCTTTCTGACTGATATAGCCGCTATGTGGATTCGGTAGCTAGAAACATAATCGATCAGCGGTTGGAACATGTTGGTCGCACGCTTCATTGAACCATTTCGAGTTCACATTGCACAACCCAAGAACGTCATGTCACTCACTACAATCAACCAGAGGCCCAGAGAAACTCTACGTTCATTCCTGGAAAGATTCAACATTGCAACAACATTACGTTGATCCCTCTGAACCATCCATTGTATTGATGGCAGCAGTATCCGGCGTTCTAGATAACTCAGAGTTCAAAAAATCCTTGTACTGAGATCCACCACGAAATCTCAGCGAATTCTACCTTGAAGCAGATAGATTTATGCGGGAAGAAGATGCAAATTCCGAGAAGAAAGTTCTCGATGTCAACATGCTCAAAGACGAAGCACTGTCTGATTATGATAAGGGAAAAGGAACAACCACTGCATAGAATAATCGGAATTCTCAGCCCCGAAGAGGGCCCAGATATGAAAAGTACACCGAGCTCAATTCAACGCTGATTGACATTTACATGGACACAGGGGGTGCCACCTCCTATCCAAGGCCTCCCAAGAGGGAGCCAACGCTAGCACAACACAATTCCGGTAAACATTGCATGTTTCATGACATGGACGGTCATAACACAGATGATTGCCGGCATTTGGAAGATCTTCTTGAGGATCGGGTTAGACAAGGAGAGCTACCCAAGTATTAACTCAACCGACAGCGCCCACACCTGCGTTGCCACTACATGTTCCCCGGAGAGGGAACGATCCTGGATCGAACAATCGAGGGATTACCATTCGCTGATCCCACTCAGCAGATCTCTTCAGTTTATCGTACTCCGGTCCACAGTTTATGTTTTTAGGCTTTTAGGCGACTTCTCGCTCCTCTTTGTTTTCTTTGCATGTAATAAGAATGGCAACATCGGCTCACAAGCACGAAACCGACCCGCAGTCTCTAGTCGTATTTGGGGTTAGAATAACTGCCGCTTATCTTTCATGAATCAATAAGGGTCATTGATGAGCTCCGGCTCGCAACTGGATCCGTCCAGTATAAACGTTGAGCTCTGACTCTGAACTGGACCCATCCAGTATGAACATTGAGCTCCGGCTCTGAACTAGATCCGTCCAGTACAAACAAACTCTCATTAGCCTTTCCTTGGTCGTCTTACTCCGGTAAGGCCGTCTTGGAATCTCATTAGCTTTTCCTTGGTTGTCTTACTCCGGTAAGGCCGTCTTGGAACCCCACCGCACTTCCTTGGTCGTCTTACTCAGGTAAGGCCGTCTCAGAACAATTTTTGTATTATTTGTCTCATCTTTTTATAGGTACGGATTATGGATTTCACAGATTATCCAGATCACATCTTCCTTCAACTAGCAAGATATGTTCTGAGGGGCAAACTTATTGACACACTTTTGGTCAAAGCTGTCCTTGGATAATAACACGCTCAAGTGGTGGAAACAACGTCAGAAGACATAGAGTGATTTGGTCGAATTTGCAACATCAACATAAACTGGCCGGAAACTCCAATCAAACGACCTCTTTGGGCCCAAAAACAGCAATTACGTTTCTTTTCATAGTAAAACCTGTATCTCTTTGAATTAGCTCCAGGTAGAGCTTTGGTTTGTCTCAATCGGACTTACGGTTTGAAAGTTATTCCTGTTTCCGTGAACTGGTGTAAACTAGCATCGAGAACTTGGATCTTGGCACCGGCTCCCCCCCCCCCCCCCCAACTCGGTTTGTGACACACCGATGGACCACGATTTGCTCGTGATGCACCCTCGGCTCCTGCACCATTCCTCGGCCCGTGACCCCCATCCTGGGACTCGTGGAGCATATATGAGTCACGACCCCTAGACCTCAACACCAACTCCATCACGATCCACCTCTGGTTCGCCATCACGACCCCATGACCACGAACCGACCATCGAACCTGCTAATACACGCGTAGATCTTAACCCATTCTAAAGGCTATTGCTACTCCTACTTTCCTGGATCGGTTGCCACGTGCCTCATCATGAACTGGTCCTCCCAAAGGCTCTCCTATAGCTATAAATACACAACTACATGGAATTTTGAAGGGATTCTCTCGGACGGTTGGCTGGGACTTTCTCCTACATCTCCACAGTCTGTGCCATTACCATGTGCAAGGATTTTGCACCTTTCCACATCTAAATTCTCCTCTTGTAATCTCAATTAACACGCGGATTGTGTGTCTGCATGTAACTGATTCTTGTAATCTGTTAGTATAACAATAAGATTATAAAGTGGATGTAGGCTACATCTACAGCCGAACCACTATAAAAATTTCGTGTGTCTCCTCTTATTTAGCATTTACTGTATTCTGTGATCTATGATCTGCATTTGGGTCTTAGCGCCATTTTTTGGTCTAACACATACTAAGTCCAACTATATTTATATGTCATACATTACTAACCTACTAAGTCCAACTATATTTTCTATTTCCATTACTATAAATAAGGAAGGTTATATTCCCTTTTTCCCTAGGATATCTATTTAATACCTTCCGTAATTTTGACTTAGTGTTTAAGCGACAATCATAAATTCCCTTATGACACCCATTCCCTTTTATTTCCTTTTTATTGCCCCTTTTGACCCTAACGTTCATGTTTTCCTAAGGCAACTATTTATCAGTCCCAAGTTATCTATTTTTTGTACCCCAACGGACAATTGCTATTCTTGTTCATTTATTTATTATTTGATTGTTATATGTTTGTGCATATATTTACGTACCAGGCCACTCACATTAAATTAACTACCTGTGGACGCTGGATTTGTCGGTCAGTTCCCGGCAGAATTCTACCACAAGTAAACTTAACCTTGTGCCTTAATACGGTTATATTTATGCATTAGACCTATCACATTAAGTTAACTACCTGTGGTTACTGGATTTACCGGTCGGTTCCGGGCAGGCTTACACTATAAGTTGAGCTTAACCTCGTATCTAAATGCGGTTATAATTCAAATTTCATAATTGGGGTTTACATCATTTATCCTAATTGATTTAGGAATATTTTCCTATCACATTTATTTTCCCTCAATCAATATTGGTTACAATGGTTATTTATCGATTTGAGGTCTCATTTATGGCAATTAATTATATTGATTGCTACAAATGGTCACCATAAATTTATTAATTCAAAATGAATTATATTTACACATAATTCCATAATTGAACCTTATCCAAACATTCAAACATTCCGTACATTGTATATTTTCCTGTTTTACGCTAATTTGGACGGATAATATGCGTATATTTATTTTTATATTTTCGTGCAGTCAACGTAGTTATTATTATTTTTATTGTTATTCTTCTTTTTAAATTATTTATTTAGTCTAATCAATTAACCAAACATTTCCGTTTTATATTCAAACTTGCCAAAAGGTTTCAAATCTCACAAAGGACCGTTAGTCATAATCATTGTAAATAATGTCTATTTTGTGGAATTGACATATTTTCAAATCACAAGAAATATATGTTTTGGAATATTCGATGCAAATTACACACGATATATATATACACTTTTGCACCACTTTTTCCTATTTAATCCTTTTATCATACCTCTTATGATTTCAAAATAATGCCTCTTTATTCAAAAGGAGGAAAACGACATGTTTTATAATGCTTAAGCCAAAACCCGACAATATTGAATATAAATAGAAATATTTCTTGTATTCTTACAATCACATGGTTCACAAATTTCATTCTTTTACCCAAATTCACATATTTCATATTTCAACACTGAACTAAAGTTCTGGAATGCAACTACAACTAATTTATGTTTGATAGGACTGATTTCTAGATCCACAGTCCTATGTAACATGTACAACATATTTCATGACATAACTGTAGGAATATGTGGGAAAAATATTTAAGAATCCTACAATTCATATTATATATAATCACAACTGATCATTTACAAATTTTGACCATATTCATAATCAGATCTGATGGTTGCCAATAAATCCACAATATTTAAACGAACAGATCTGATAGACATAAAACATAGATTTAATTTAAACGAAATAGATAAGTCATTATAAATGTATTAGTAAATTTCCCGCTCACCTTATAGCCTCCAAATTCTAAGTTTTGAAGCCTTTAGGCCTACAATCCCCAAATTATTATAAATCTACAATTTATCTAGAAAGGGGAAAATTCTAGATCTGTAGAAATGTGAGAAAAAGGGAAGAGAGTGAAGAATCTATCATTGAGCATCCTCTTCCATTGAATCTAATAATCTTCCCAATTGCATATGAATATGATTTGATTTGATATGTATGAACATATTTTAATTTTAGAAAATAGTTTAGAAGAAGAAGAAAAATGGTAGAGCTCCGTGCCTTTATAGATTTGAATGGAAAAGCATGAAGCTCTACCACTTTATTTATAGAGGTGGAAATGGCCTAGAACCGTCAGATTAGTTTTAAGTTATATCCGTCCATTCTTTACACATAAAAAATTAACCTAACCCTTCAAAACTGTAACAACCCGTATTTTCAATAGCCTGTAATAATGTAAATCGAGGCAGAATTTAATTTAAAAATCTGAATCAAGGGAAACGGGCTATGCCATTGCGTTCGTCTCGGAAAAATACGCGAAATAGAGTCCGAGTTTTCGAAAATCGGAGTCCGTATGACCCAGTTAAGGCCCATTGAAGTTTTCAGAAATTTCCATATTAAAAACAGATTTAAATTTTAAAGTTTTAAACAAGGGTTAGGGCACAACTGGCGCAGGCGGGAAAACTCCCGCCAGGACCCCCATGTCGACAGGCATGTCGACAGGGTCCCCAGGGTGTCGACAGCCCTGTCGACAGCCCTGTCGACACAGGGTGGCCGGGCAGTTTTGCCTGGCGCACCATTTTGGGACTTGGTCTGGTCTTGTGGCTTGGTTCTAGAGAATTCCGAAATCTGATGGACCTAATTCAACCTAGGGTTAATCCTAGGGCTAAAAACACTTTAATCTTCTATAAATAAGACCCTAATCCTACCCTAAAACCTCATTATTCATTCTAGCAACCAAACTATGTCAAATTGATTTCTCAAATGGCCTCCACTTAAAAACCCTAAGCCTCCATCCTCTTCAAAAATCATTCCTATGAAGATTTTGATGTTCATACAAGCATTTCTAAGTTGTATGAATGATCATTAGCTTGCATACATCATCAAGTTGCAAGCTTTATTTGCTAAGCTAGAGTTTTTGGGATTTTTGTTAATTGGAGCTTTGTTTTGGGTTTTTATATGCTTGCATAAAGGGCTTCTCAATCTTTATTAGTAGATTTGTGTCTTCATAATATTTGTAAGCCCTCTTACCTTCATTTTAGAAACTCTAAAGTTAATATGTGATGAAAGTTGGGATTTATGCATGTTTAATAAGTTATGCATGCTTATGCGAGTTCACTATGCTATGTTATGCATGTTTAATAAGTTATGCATGCTTATGCGAGTTCACTATGCTATGTTATGCATGTTTAATGAGTTATGCATGCTTATGCGAGTTCACTATGCCATGATTTGCAAGTTTAACAAGTTATGCATGTCTATGCAAGTTCACTATGCCATGATTTGCAAGTTTAACAAGTTATGCATGTTTATGCAAGTTCACTATGCCATGATTTGCAAGTTTAACAAGTTATGCACGTTTATGCAAGTTCACTATGCTAAGTTATGCAAGTCCAATATGTTATGCATGTTTATTATGATATGTAAGATTCATCATGTATGTTGTGCCAAGTTCCCTCTTCCTATCCTTTATGCGTTATGATGAATATGTAAGCGATGGAATGACGTTGGGGGGTTTGGGTAAAACTTAAAATACATGAAAATATAAGATTGGGAATTTACCTATTAAGTTAGGTCTACCCCTTGGGAATTTACCTATTAAGTTAGGTCTACCCAAGTATTTGTTAAACTTGTAATTATGTTTTGAAATTAAAGTGCACATGACACTTAGAAAACATAAGTGTGGCCAACTCTACAAGCAATAGGACCCAATGTGAGTAGTTGGTCATGTTGCACGTGAAACCCGAGGTTAGACTAAGTTGTGGTGTAAACCTACCCGGACCCGCCCGGCCTAACTAGTAACCACAACAAGGTCTAATGTGAGAGGTTGGGTGCATTAAGTTAACTAATGCCTCATGATTAGGGTTAAGTCATGGCCCACTAATACTTATCCAATTTTGGGGATACGGGGGATTAAATGGGGTTAAGTGGTGAACTGTTGGTTACACTTAACTAATTTAATCCATGATTAGTGAGGGGTTAAATCACACTTAACCCTCTTAGAAAACCCTAGCAACGTGGTCTGTTCCAGCAGTAATCCCAGTTGGGTATCATTCACAACCCTAGAGGCTAGGCTAGGGCCGGGGCACGATTACTGGACGGATGTAAGCGACCAAAGCGACGGCTGAGTGGTACAGCGGTGCGGGTCCAGGCGGGCTACAGACGTGCACGTAGTCCGGTGTTGGACAAACTCGAGGCACGGGTACCAGTAGGTTCAGAGTGTGCATTATTGCTTAGGTGTCTGGGGTTGACACCCGAGGGCTTGATACACCCAAAGGTGGACCCAGCACAGTCTAACTACAACCATATGTGGGCCGTATGGACACCAACACTTGACGTGTTAGGTTTATAGGGAGCCGATCGACTAAACCATACTCGGTCATGCTCTACTTCAGGGAGATGGAAAGAAAGAGGTCAAGTCGAGTGATACCCAAGCAAAGAAGACCGATTCTCAGGGTAAAGGCAATCAAGGTGGTCAAAGCAGTCAGGGAAATCAGCGTAAGAACAAGAAGGGGAACAATAACAAAGGCAAGGGAAAATGCAATTACTGTGGTATACCTAGACACTTTGCTAAGGATTGTAGGAAGAAGAAAAGGAAGCTTAGTGGTGGATGTTTTTCCTGTGGTGAGACTGGTCACTTTAGCAAGGAATGTCCGAAGAAGAAAGGGCAGGCTGGACCTTCAGGAGGGCAAGTTCATGCTCTCAACACCACTCCAGTTCTCGAACGAGGTATTGTTTCTGTTGAGAACCTTGTTTATGTTTCCGATCTTCCAGTTCGTACCTTGTTTGATTCTGGTGCATCACATAGCTTTATTTCATCCGATCTTGTTGATAGTTTGCACCTTAGTACTAGCTTAGTGGATGATCCCGTTTGTGTTTCGAATCCCATTGGGGGTTCTGCTCATCTATCTATGATATGTGAGGATCTGAGGATCTCTATACTCAGTGTAGAGTTCTTGTGTAGTGCGTATGTTCTTGGTTTCAGGGGATACGGATTGATATTGGGCATGGATTGGCTGTCCAGATATGGAGCCATTCTTGATTGTGAGCATAGGGTTGTGAGGCTTGTGACTCGCCTTGGCAACACCTTAGAGATTTCATGCAATCCGAAGGATCCCGTCATGTTGTGCTATCTTGAATCTCTCGACTCTTCAGAGGAAACCCTTCAGTCTATAAGGGTGGTCCGAGATTATCCAGATGTTTTTGAAGAAGTTAAGGGGTTGCCCCCTAAACGAGAGATTGATTTTCGCATTTATCTGGTGGATAATGCTCAGCCTGTTTCTCTGCCCGTTCGGCACATGGCTCCGCGTGAGAGACGGGAGCTCAGCAAGCAACTAAAGGAGTTGCTTGAAAAGAACTTCATCAGACGAAGTATATCCGAATGGGGAGCGCCTGTGGTGTTTGCTACTAAGGCAGATGGTTCTCTTCGACTTTGCGTGGACTATAGAGAATTGAATAAGCTGACTAAGAAGAACAGACACCCATTACCGAGGATTGATGATCTTTTTGACCACCTCGTTGGTGCTTCTGTTTTCTCTCAGCTTGATCTTGCAACGCGGTTTCATCAGCTCAGAGTCGCTGAAGATAGTATAGACAAAACTGCATTCAGAACTCCAGATGGATTCTTTGAATGGCTCGTCATGCCGTTCGGTTTGACGAATGCACCCGCGTATTTCGTGGACTTGATGAGTAGGGTGTTTCGGGAGTTTCTGAATAAGTTTGTCGTGGTCTTCGTGGATGATATTCTGATTTTCTCTAAGGATGAAGAAGAGCACGCAAGGCATCTTGTAGAGGTGATGGATACGCTTAGAGCGCATCAGTTGAAGGCCAAATTCTCCAAGTGTCACTTTTGGAGAAGGGAAGTAAGATTCCTTGGGCATATAGTGTCTAAGCAGGGCTTGGCGGTGGATCCCGCTAAGGTGGTTGTGGTTCAGGATTGGAAGACTCCAAGGAATGCAACCGAAGTTAGAAGTTTTCTAGGTCTTGCAGGATTTTACCGGAAGTTCATCAAGGACTTCGCGAAGATATCCGCTCCTCTTACTAAGTTGACGAAGAAGAACTTAGTTTTTGCTTGGGATATGGACTGTGAGCTTGCTTTCCAAAGACTCAAGAGAGCCCTTACCTCAGCACCAGTTCTAGCCTTACCCGACGGTAGTAAGATATTTATCATGTACACTGATGCTTGTGGCACGGGATTGGGCGCCATTCTGATGCAAGAAGGCAGAGTTATATGTTTTGGTGGTAGGCAACTTAAGGTGCATGAGAAAAATTACCCCACTCATGATCTAGAGCTGGCAGCGATAGTATATGCACTCAAGGCTTGGCGTCATTATCTTCTGGGAGAGAGATTTGAGCTGTATACTGATCATAAGTCCTTGAAGTATCTCTTTTCGCAGAAGGATCTGAACTTGAGGCAGCAAAGGTGGATGGAATTCTTGGCGTCCTACGATTTTGATATAGCCTATACCCCTGGCAAGGGGAATGTTGTAGCGGATGCGTTGAGTAGAAAAAGGTTGACACTAAGTCCTCTATTTGTTGAGATGAAGAATTTAGAGTTCTTGGCAACCTTCGATTTCTCTTTGGCGGTTGAGTCGATGACCGGTTCTTTAGCATCTCTTGAGCTCAGGCCTACCCTTCTGGATCAAGTTGGGGCTTCGCAGAAGGAAGACCCTCAGATAGTTGAGATTATGGATAAGCTGGTTCGAGGAGAGACGTCTAGTCATCTCGCTCGATATTCTATTGATGACAGGGGTTGGCTGAGGAGAGATGGAAGGTTATGTGTCCCCATGGTAGAGGATTTAGTAAGAAAAGTTCTGGAGGAAGCACATCCCTCTAGGTTGACTATACATCCAGGCGGGGATAAGATGTACCAAGATATGAGGCGTATTTTCTTTTGGCCGGGGATGAAGAAGGATGTGGCGGAGTTTGTTTCTAGATGTATCATTTGCCAGCAAGTTAAGGCCGAGTCAAAGAAGCCCGGTGGGCTATTGCATCCTCTGGACGTTCCACTTTGGAAGTGGGAGAGTATCTCCATGGACTTTATTGATGGGCTTCCAAGGTCAAGAAAAGGGAATACGAGCATTTGGGTTATTGTGGATAGATTTACGAAGAGTGCTCATTTTATTCCGGTGAAGAGCAAAAGGACAGCATCTTGGCTAGCATCTGTATATCTTCGTGAGATTGTGAGACTTCATGGAGTCCCTTCTAGCATTGTCAGTGACCGTGACCCAATCTTTACAAGCCAGTTCTGGAACAGTTTGCAGGAAGCTATGGGCACGAGGTTGAATCTGAGTACTGCTTATCACCCACAGACGGACGGTCAAACCGAGAGGGTGAATAGAGTACTCGAGGACTTGTTGAGGCTTTGCATTCTGGATTTTGGTGGTACTTGGGAAGACCACCTTCCTCTTGTGGAATTTGCTTATAATAACAGTTATCAGGCAAGCATTGGGATGGCACCGTTTGAGGCTTTATATGGGAGACCGTGCAAGTCACCCACATGTTGGTGGGAGACTACAGATAAGCTTATACTTGGGCCTGACATGATTAGAGATACATCCGAGAAGGTCGAGTTGATTAGGAGACGGATGAAGGCAGCCCAGGACAGACAGAAATCCTATGCTGATAAGCGAAGATCCGATTTGGAGTTTGATGTTGGGGATATGGTTTTCGTAAAGGTTTCTCCTTTGCGGAATGTGGTCCGATTTGGAGCTGTTGGGAAGTTGGCACCAAGATTTGTTGGACCCTTCCCTATCATTGAGAGAATTGGGAAGATGGCTTATAAAGTGCAATTGCCCGAGAAGCTTGCCGGAGTGCATAACGTTTTTCATGTCTCGCATCTCCGGAAGTGTTTGCATAAATCAGCTGAGATTGTGGAGCCAAGTGTTTTGGAAGATGTGGAAGTGGAGAAAGAAGCTACTTTGAGGAGAGCCCCGATTCGTATCTTGGGGACAGAGACCAAGAAGTTAAGGAATCGTGAGGTCAAATTGGTGAAGGTTCAATGGGGTGAAGCCGAAGAAGACGCAACTTGGGAAACCGAGGAGAAGATGCGTGGGCTTTATCCATTCCTTTTTGAGGGTACACTCTCAATCTCTTTCCTTTTGTTAGCATATCTTTCTCTTTGCTATCCATATTTATCTAGTTTATCGTGTTAATCTTGTCATGAGAACCTTAGGTAGAAACCCTTTGGATGAAACATGTGTTTGAAACATGTTATGCTTGATGGTTGCAAATGGTTGCAAGTGTTTGCAAGTGGTTGCTCGTGGATGCATTATACACGATTAGGCACTAGATCGGCTCGCACACTCCTCATATTGCATATGCATGAGTGTTTATGCTTATTCTTGGATGAAATTTGTATGCCATCACCTGGATGTTGCATATGGATGTATGATTGAGCACGCATGTAGATATTATACATTATGTTAGGGATTTGCATACATATGGATACATTTCACTAACATATTTTGCATTGATCTTTGCATTAGATAAGTACATATACACACACTTTTGCATATGTTCATACAGCATTTAGAATCTTTTAAGGACAATGATTACTCGTGGATGATGCTTTGAGTAGATGGATGATTGGATGGTAGGATACGTTCTTCCTAACTTGAGGATTTCGGGGACGAAATCCTTTAAGGAGGGGAGAATGTAATAACCCGTATTTTCAATAACCTGTTAAAACATAAATCGAGGCAGAATTTAATTCTAAAATCTGAATCAGGGGAAACGGGCTATGCCATTGCGTTCGTCTCGGAAAAATACGCGAAATAGAGTCCGAGTTTTCGAAAATCGGAGTCCGTATGACCCAGTTAAGGCCCATTGAAGTTTTCAGAAAAATCCTAAGTAAAAACAGATTTAAATTTTAAATTAAAAACAAGGATTAAGGCTAAACTGGCGCAGGCGGGAAAATTCCCGCCAGGACCCGCATGTCGACAGGCCTGTCGACAGGTTCCCCAGGGTGTCGACAGCCCTGTCGACAGCCCTGTCGACAGGGGGTGCCCGGGCTGTTTGGCCTGGTGCACCATTTCTGATTTGGGCTTGGTTGTGTGGCTTGGTTCTAGAGAGT
This sequence comes from Allium sativum, assembly GCA_030737875.1. Lineage (NCBI taxonomy): Eukaryota > Viridiplantae > Streptophyta > Magnoliopsida > Asparagales > Amaryllidaceae > Allium > Allium sativum. The sequence continues at coordinate 806,472,208 of CM060922.1, read as the reverse complement.
TCCGAGATCTGATGGACCTAATTCAACCTAGGGTTAATCCTAGGGCTAAAAACACCTTAATCTTCTATAAATAAGACCCTAATCCTACCCTAAAACCTCATTATTCAATCTAGCAACCAAACTATGTCAAATTGATTTCTCAAATGGCCTCCACTTAAAAACCCTAGCCTCCAATCTCTTCATAAATCATCCCTATGGAAATTATGATGTTCATACAAGCATTTCTAAGATGTATGAATGATCATTAGCTTGCATACATCATCAAGTTGCAAGTTTTATTTGCTAAGCTATAGTTTTTGGGATTTTGTTAATTGGAGCTTTGTTTTGGGTTTTTATATGCTTGCATAAAGGGGCTTCTCAATCTTTATTAGTAGATTTGAGTCTTCGTAATATTTGTAAGCCCTCTTACCTTCATTTTAGAAACTCTAAAGTTAATATGTGATGAAAGTTGGGATTTATGCATGTTTAATAAGTTATGCAAGTTCACTATGCTATGTTATGCATGTTTAATAAGTTATGCATGTTTATGCAAGTTCACTATGCTATGTTATGCATGTTTAATAAGTTATGCATGCTTATGCAAGTTCACTATGCTATGTTATGCATGTTTAATAAGTTATGCATGCTTATGCAAGTTCACTATGCTATGTTATGCATGTCTAATAAGTTATGCATGTTTATGCAAGTTCACTATGCCATGATTTGCAAGTTTGACAAGTTATGCATGTTTTATGCAAGTTCACCATGCCAAGTTATGCAAGTTCAACATGTTATGCATGTTTATTAAGATATGTAAGATTCATCATGTATGTTGGGCCAAGTTCCCTCTTTCTATCCTTTATGCGTTAAGACGAATATGTAAGCGATAGAATGACGTTGGGGGTTTGGGTAAAACTTAAAATACATGAAAATATAAGATTGGGAATTTACCTATTAAGTTAGGTCTACCCCTTGGGAATTTACCTATTAAGTTAGGTCTACCCAAGTATTTGTTAAACTTGTAAGTATGTTTTGAATTAAAGTGGACATGACACTTAGAAAACATAAGTGTGGCCAACTCGAGGTTGGGTTGAGTTTGTAGCGTAAACCTACCCGGAACCGACCGGCTTAACTAGTGGCTACAAGCAATAGGACCCAATGTGAGTAGTTGGTCATGTTGCACGTGAAACCCGAGGTTAGACTAAGTTGTGGTGTAAACCTACCCGGACCCGCCCGGCCTAACTAGTAACCACAACAAGGTCTAATGTGAGAGGTTGGGTGCATTAAATTAATTAATGCCTCATGATTAGGGTTAAGTCATGGCCCACTAATACTTAACCAATTTTGGGGATACGAGGGATTAAATGGGGTTAAGTGGTGAACTGTTGGTTACACTTAACTAATTTAATCCATGATTAGTAAGGGGTTAAACCACACTTAACCCTCTTAGGAAACCCTAGCAACGTGGTCTGTTCCAGCAGTAATCCCAGTTCGGTATCATTCACAACCCTAGAGGCTAGGCTAGGGCGGGGCACGATTACTGGATGGATGTAAGCGACCAAAAAGCGACGGCTGAGTGGTACAGCGGTGCGGGTCCAGGCGGGCTACGGACGTGCACGTAGTCCGGTGTTGGACGAACTCGAGGCATGGGTACCAGTAGGTTTAGACTGTGCATCATTGCTTAGGTGTCTGGGGTTGACACCCGAGGGCTTGATACACCCAAAGGTGGACCCAGCACAGTCTGACTACAACCATATGTGGGCCGTATGGACACCAACACTTGACGTGTTAGGTTTATAGGGAGCTGATCGACTAGACCGTTGGGCTGGGCCTTATATTAAGGTCACCTCATGTTATTGGGCCAAAGTCTGGGCTGAGGGATCAATACCTGTTATGTTAGTTTGCTAGTACACTGTGGTGCAAAGCTTAATCTTCTCTATGTGATGACACCTTTATCTATTGCTAGTATGTTCATCTCAGTTTCCATCATGATGTTAGCTTTATTAGTTTATAGACTGATCGTAGTAGGGCTTACCAGTCTTTTTGACTGACCTGTTTTCTTTCGCTTCTTTCTTCCGTTTCCCCCTGTGACGGCAAGGAATTTCGCTCGGTCCGAACCAGTCGCTAAACCGACCCAGACCGTTCGAAACGCCCTATCGTTTGAGAACAAGCCACAACAGAACGCACACAGAAGAACATTCCATTGTATATTACAACAATGCATCAGATTACAAGAATATACAGAGTATAAAAGAATATTACACAGAAATATCAGAGATTTAAATTACATTTAAATACATAGCAGCGGAAAATAATACAATACACAACTAGAAGGAGATATACGGATACAAAGCTTTCCGGATATCGTTCCAGCTGTAAACCAGGATCCTGTGAATATAAATCTGCAAAACCAAAACTACTAGCTGCCCGTGTCAAAATAAGGGCACCCAGAGTTTAGGTTAAAACAATAAACTCCAGGTCAGTCATGTGACTGGTGTGAGAACTAAAACGGTTATTATTCTTTATTTTAAAAGTTAGGTAAATCAAGGGACCACGCCGTATAACACGGAACGGGTTTCCTCCCAAGAATACCAGTGCATAAAACGAACAGCGCAATGCTAAATAGAGAAAAATGAAGCTGTTATAAGACCCAGGTCCTATCACACAATGCAACGCAAGCCGGGGAATAGGGTTTTCCCTTATAACAGCCAAAGAATGCTTGATACGTTTTAAATCAAATCATTTTGATACTATTATAAGTGCATAGTGTATAAAACAACTTCAAATCATAAGTACCAATCATAGGCGGCATGGGTACCATATATCATGTCGCCATATATAGGTTTGCAAATAAAACCGCAAATGTCACGTATTTGGAAATTGGGTTTCCATCTATGAACCGAGGCTAGGGGCAAGATCCTCAACCGATTCGAGACAATCTAGCCCATGTCTCAGGATCAGAACGCATCAACCCTTTAGATCGTCAGGGCCGGTCCACCGATGTGGATTATTATGCCTGAACAATACGTCTCTCCGCCCTTTGGGGCGTAAATGAGCCAACTAAATGACTCCATCGGTTCGAGAACGACCGATCAATCCGAGGCGCCTCGCAACAGCAACAACCACATAAGTCAAACTCGTCAGGGCGTGTAAAACCACTGACGCCACTTCTAGCTAGAAAGAGACGCAAGTCCTCCCTGATGTCCTCTCCCGTTTTTGGTTCATACCGGGTGTGAAACTCGCGAAGTAAACGTTACACAAAGCTACGCCACGAAGGCCGTGCTTTGATCATCACCACAAGACTTTGCTTTTCAACAGAAGCCTCGATCGTTTGCATCTTAGCATGCCACACAGGCAAACCATCCTATGCAACCGATATCAGTCACACAGAATGAAATCCGATGTCAGACACACAGTCCATTTACAAGTCCGTCCTGGGTCTGAACGAAACCGGAGGCACCTAGTACCCCGCATATCCATCGATCTCCAAGTACGTCTGGACGATCACTAACTGTTTCCATCTTCTTGGGTGTACAACCCAATCAAGATCATCAGTAATTACCCAAACGACGTGAAGACCTCCGGTCTTCGACCATCGTCTTCATCTTCGACTTATCGTCGTATCAGTTATTCAGAATGGGATAAACCCGGTCTTTCCGAATAACTCGCGTATATTTTAAATAAGTGTTACACAAACACAACATACGCCTCATTCCAATTCATTAGTCACTAACCGTAAATTAATCAAGAGAATAATTTCCCAAATATTAACCCCGAAGGCCGAAACCAACATCAGATCAATATCCAGAAAACCATTCTGCTTAGCTAACCGACAGTTAGTTTCTAAATTTCACATTCATAGGGAAAGGTTCCCATTAATTTTATCCAAGATAAATTCCTTGAATTTATTCTTTATTCTATTTTTGAATCTCAATTCAAACTAGTCGGGATTAGCGAACCTTACCGAAGTAATCATTTGTTTTAATTTCCCAATCCCAACCTATTTATCCCATGAAGTAAAACTGGTAATACTTCATATCTAACACCACAGTGTTATCGGTAAATTCAATTACCATTTCACGTTCAAATCTAATTAAAGATTTAACTATCGCCTGGAGCAAAACTGGTGATACTCCATTCCGATTATTTCAATCTAATTAAAGATTCATTAAAACTCCACTTAGTTTTAATCTTTGACTGGGTTAAAGAATCAGTGTCATTTAAAAACACAGTTCACGATAAACCCAAAATCACATTCATTAATTATCGGGTTAAAGAACGAGTGTTGTTTAAAACACTGTTCACGATAAACCCAAAAATCAATATCAATTCAATCCCAATTAAATATCATTTAATTGGTACACTTCATTAAATCTAAATAAAAAGATTTAATCTTTTCTCAACTGGGTTCAAGAACAGTGTTAGTGAAGACACCATTCACGACAAACCCAAATCACATTCGATATTCAATACAAGGCTCTGAATAGAAAATATATCGGCTTATATTCAATATCGAATTCTACGACTAACAAATGTCGTATTGGAAATAACGATATAAATATATATCTTTCAAATTTCCATAACAACACCTGTATAATCACGAATTCCAACATCGAAATATTCCGAAGACAATCTCGATTCACATCCACTCCAATGCAATCATTGGAAATTTTGGTTATTTTTAAAACCCTTTTCAAATTCAATTTATTTATTTAAAAATAAATAGAATTATAATTCTAGTTCAAAACTAGTTCATTTCGATAAAAAATCTATTTTTATCTTTTCAAATATGGAGTTTTTCATCCCAACTCTTCTCAAATCATTTCTTATGATTTTACACAAATTATTACTATTTTTAATAATTTTATCAAGGCCCGTACAGTCGATTTCCATCAATGGCCATCGAACTGCACTTACAGCGACCTTTTTCGAATTTGATTTGGACGTAACTCCAAATCCAACCGTTAGATTTCAAATTTCTAATATTCGTTAGAAAGCTCTTTTCGATACGAACCCAACGGTTCCGGTTTTAGGAGAATCCGACGGTCGGATCTCCCGTAATGTCCGTTTGAAATAAATGGTCGAAATTCACGAACTGCCGCGGCGCGGCGCGTTCTATTCAGGCCATTATATTATATATATAATATATATTTCGTCGATTTCTATTTAAAACGAATTATATAAATAGTTTTGAATTCGTTTCAAAAACATTTTCAACTTCCATTTCAATTCAAATCAAAATTGAATTCTTCTTTATAAATTCGTTTAAAATTCATTTCTATTCAATTCAAATTTCAATTCAATTTGAATTCATTTCAATTCTCTTTCAATTCAATTTGAATTCGTTTTCAATTCATTTCGAAATCGTTTTCAATTCAATTTATTTCGAAATCGTTATATATTCAATTCATTTCGAAATCGTTATATATTCAATTCATTTCGAAATCGTTATATATTCAATTCATTTCGAAATCGTTTTAATCGATATAAATATCGTTCACGTCAAAATGGCGTCAATCTAATCAACACGGCTTCATAAATTTCTATTTTCAAATATTCTCTTTCAAATATTTCTTTTTCAAAATAGTTGTTATTATCAAAATATTTCGTTCAACACATGACCAATCTCAATGAATGAGTACTGTCAACACATGAACTTTTATTTTATATCGATAAAGGTGTAAATTTTATTACTAAAATATTTCGTTCAACACATGACCAATCTCAGTGGATGAGTACTGTCAACACATGAACTTTTATTTTATAATATTCTTTATTTTTCAAATTGGAATGAGGCCCAATCAATTACCATATAAAGTTAATTATATGGATTTTCACACATCACACGTATAATAGCATTGAAAAATAATCAACCATCAACCAAAGTGCACTACACTGTATAAGCATCAAATATAGATATCTAACGCTTATAACAGCCTGTCAATCAATCGATCGACATATTTAATCAATCAGGATGAGTGAACTTCAAATTTCATCCCAACACCCGTGTGGGGTTTCAAACAATCAAACGCATATTTTATTTGTGCAGTTGGGCGATGTGTAAAATTTATCGACCCAATCAATGTCCTTCAAATAGGTGTACATAAACAAACCGTCTGGTTTGTAAATGAATATTTATTTATTCACATTCACGTTAAAAATTATATTTTTAACGATAAAACATTTTATTCCAACATATGAATTTCTATTCAGTTCATCCTTTAAACAAAATGGTATTTTTATTTTTCTAACATTTTTAGAAAATTTCGGCGGCATAACGGCACGATACTAGAAACGGGACGAGGCCTAGCCTTGTCCCCGGTCTAGTGAAGGCCCACGCCATTCACACATCTATCAAAATCACCAAACAACCAAATTCAAATCAAATCATATAACTAATCTATGCAACCAAACAAACAAGTCCATGGTCTGTGGACGATTGTGTCGGGTGCTACTAAGCACCGTCTGCATCCTAGTATATATATAAATAGAAATGAAATTGAAAGGTGAGAAATTCTCACATATAGCTATCCTAGCTCCACGGCACTTCTTTTAGAGAAGTCTTCGTCGTCATCGCATCCTTTTTCATCTTCGTTGCCCGCTTTCACTACCTATGTAAAAATTGAATTTTTACTTCGCTTTTCAATATATAAAAATCATATTTTTAACTCGAAGTTCAATATATAAAAATCACATTTTTAACTCGAAGTTCAATATATAAAAATCACATTTTTAACTCGAAGTTCAATATATAAAAATCACATTTTTAACTCGAAGTTCAATATATAAAAATCACATTTTTAACTCGAAGTTCAATATATAAAAATCACATTTTTAACTCGAAGTTCAATATATAAAAATCACATTTTTAATTCGAAGTTCAATATATAAAAATCACATTTTTAACTCGAAGTTCAATATATAAAAATCACATTTTTAACTCGAAGTTCAATATATAAAAATCACATTTTTAACTCGAAGTTCAATATATAAAAATCACATTTTTAACTCGAAGTTCAATATATAAAAATCACATTTTTAACTCGAAGTTCAATATATAAAAATCACATTTTTATACTCGAAGTTCAATATATAAAAATCGAATTTTTACTTCAAAGTTCAATATATAAAAATCACATTTTTAACTCGAAGTTCAATATATAAAAATCCCATTTTTAACTCGAAGTTCAATATATAAAAATCAAATCTTTGCTCTAAAATAAAAATCCCACTTATTCGTATTCAAAATTTTAATCTTTTCATATATGAAACTTCGATTTTTTTCTACTTAAAAAAAAATCCAGTCTTGCCTATATAAAAATAACGCCTTTCATATTTTTCAACCTTACTACATAAGTAAACCTCACTTATGTTCTTATCAACATCGTGATATATGTTAATTGATTTTTCTTATCGTTTTAAACCCTTCTCCAATTACATGATAAGAAAAAAAATAGAAAAATAAATATTAAAAAGCACACCTTGATTAAAAGTCGGATTTTTACTTGACGGGGAGGCCCACAGGCACTGAGGTGGTCAGAGGATAGGCGTGGGGTGGCGCGCGTCGGGGATGAGGCTCAGCAGGGGCGCAGTGTTGTCAGATTTCGCGGTGCTCGCGTTCAACTGGGAAGAGAGGAGGAAGGGGGTCTCATATGCGGTCGGTGGGGTCAGAGCGGTTCGTCGGAGGGCAAGTGGCGGAGGCGCAGGCTGAGAAGTCGACAGGTGGGGTGGGTTTTCTCGAGCAGAACGGGAAACAGGGGGAAGGGGGTGGGCCTCGCCATAGGCGGCGACGGTGATCGCCAGGTCTGGGCGGAGGGAGGCGTCGCGGTCTCCTTCCCCTTTCCCTTCTCTTTTTTTTTTCGTTGAAATCGATTCTGAAGGAAAACGGGGGGGCCATCGGTTAAAAAGGGGGAGGAGAGGAAAATATTTAATTATTATTATTATTTAATTATTAAAAAGTTGACTTTCACATACGACCTCTAAACGAGGTCCACCGCCTGTCGCCCATAGCGTTTCACCCCCATTCCGAACACAATGGGATATGTACCGCAAGCTGAATCGACCGTTACAATCAGTTTCCTTTGAATTTACATTTAAATCACTATATTGAATTTTAAACGTACATTTCAAATTACCGGGGTCGCATACGAACTTTAAAAATTCTAGAAAAATATTTTCTAGCTTCGTATTGACGATACGGTCCTAACAAAACTAGTTTCGTCGAATTCTGAGACCGTTTGAAAAATGGCCAATTTCCAGTCGATTAAAATCAACTGAAACTGGTCAAACGCGTTTTCCTTTGCCACGCTCACATATTCATTCGAAAAATTATGAAATTTGAAACCTAGCAATTATTTAACATCACGGACCCAACAAAACTGGTTTCGTCGAAATCCGAGGTCGTTTGCAAAATGTCCATTTTTAAGGGCCTGAATTCCATAGCGACTATTCAGAATTTTCAACTGGACATATCTTTTGATTCCCGCTTCGAACTTTTAATTTTTCGGATTCGTTGGAAAGATATTCACTATTAGATTCCATTATTTTTGGTTTCACTAAAATCCGGATTGTTTTGCACCCGGTACATTCAATTGAAGTTTGAAATCGAATTATCGAACTACCGCGCCATTTTCAATTCTATTTATAATTATATATAAATATTTATTTTCTAACGACGACGCGTTTAAATATATACGTTCGAATTATATTCAAAATAAATTTCTCGTCGTTATTACTTAAAATAATTCATTTTAAATAATCAAAATTCGCTAAAATTGCCAAAATAAAAATTTTAAACTGGCCCAGATTTTCGTGTTGTTACAATCTCCCCCACTTAAAACTTTTCGTCCCCGAAAAGGAACAAAGTCGAAAGTGGTTTGATTATTCAGCTCTACGCTCGATCTGGCTTCCATTCTCCAACTCTTTAGTTTCTGAGAATTTTCAAAATTTCAAAAATTTGGCTAACACCCTAAATTTTTGAAAAATTTCGCCATAACCTCCCCTGCAATGGGAGCATCGGGGAATTTCAAATAGCTTCCCCGGTCCTTCAGATTTCAAAAAGAAAAAGAAAAAGCCAAGCGGCTAGCCAATAGGCTCATAAAATCATCATCACCCAAACAAAACAGTAAATTATGTAGTAAACATGTACCTATTTGTCGGGCAAACAAATTTTATTCTCTGCTCTAGCCTCCTTGCTATGACCTGTTCAATGATATACATGTATATGCAAGCAGATGCGACCAATTTTCAATACAATTCAATATTTGATACAATTAGGCATAATGGTTCAAAATTATCAAACAATTAAACAAACAACACAAACATCAATCAATTAGTGACTTAGAGTTTGAAATTCATAATTTCGATACATAGTCAAAAATCATGTTTTTGATGCCAATTCACAACAAAGTGTTCTAGCTATATAAGATTTGGTTCTCACACCAGTCTAATGGAAATATATAGATATCACACCTTCGAAACACGAATATAAATACTGATGATGTGGCCACATCATCAGAATTACCCCCGGGTGTCTAGAATGTGACTCTATATCTATCCAGTATATTAAAATTTCAAATACACGTGGATCAGACGTATACGCAAAATCTTTATATACTGGACTGTCCAACTCAATATAAATAGATAATCAAATACGAATAATTGATTTAAATTTTCAATATAAAAATTGTTTTCATTTGAAAAATATACTCTTCACACTCGTTCTAGGATACTACTGATCCTATCTCTAACGAGTCATTCTCATTGGATATAGCTAATCCAATATCTGATGAATTCTTTCGTATGGTTCTAATGTGCCTTGTTCTCTGCTTTGTAAACCAAAGCTCTGATACCAACTGTGACGGCAAGGAATTTCGCTCGGTCCGAACCAGTCGCTAAACCGACCCAGACCGTTCGAAACGCCCTATCGTTTGAGAACAAGCCACAACAGAACGCACACAGAAGAACATTCCATTGTATATTACAACAATGCATCAGATTACAAGAATATACAGAGTATAAAAGAATATTACACAGAAATATCAGAGATTTAAATTACATTTAAATACATAGCAGCGGAAAATAATACAATACACAACTAGAAGGAGATATACGGATACAAAGCTTTCCGGATATCGTTCCAGCTGTAAACCAGGATCCTGTGAATATAAATCTGCAAAACCAAAACTACTAGCTGCCCGTGTCAAAATAAGGGCACCCAGAGTTTAGGTTAAAACAATAAACTCCAGGTCAGTCATGTGACTGGTGTGAGAACTAAAACGGTTATTATTCTTTATTTTAAAAGTTAGGTAAATCAAGGGACCACGCCGTATAACACGGAACGGGTTTCCTCCCAAGAATACCAGTGCATAAAACGAACAGCGCAATGCTAAATAGAGAAAAATGAAGCTGTTATAAGACCCAGGTCCTATCACACAATGCAACGCAAGCCGGGGAATAGGGTTTTCCCTTATAACAGCCAAAGAATGCTTGATACGTTTTAAATCAAATCATTTTGATACTATTATAAGTGCATAGTGTATAAAACAACTTCAAATCATAAGTACCAATCATAGGCGGCATGGGTACCATATATCATGTCGCCATATATAGGTTTGCAAATAAAACCGCAAATGTCACGTATTTGGAAATTGGGTTTCCATCTATGAACCGAGGCTAGGGGCAAGATCCTCAACCGATTCGAGACAATCTAGCCCATGTCTCAGGATCAGAACGCATCAACCCTTTAGATCGTCAGGGCCGGTCCACCGATGTGGATTATTATGCCTGAACAATACGTCTCTCCGCCCTTTGGGGCGTAAATGAGCCAACTAAATGACTCCATCGGTTCGAGAACGACCGATCAATCCGAGGCGCCTCGCAACAGCAACAACCACATAAGTCAAACTCGTCAGGGCGTGTAAAACCACTGACGCCACTTCTAGCTAGAAAGAGACGCAAGTCCTCCCTGATGTCCTCTCCCGTTTTTGGTTCATACCGGGTGTGAAACTCGCGAAGTAAACGTTACACAAAGCTACGCCACGAAGGCCGTGCTTTGATCATCACCACAAGACTTTGCTTTTCAACAGAAGCCTCGATCATTTGCATCTTAGCATGCCACACAGGCAAACCATCCTATGCAACCGATATCAGTCACACAGAATGAAATCCGATGTCAGACACACAGTCCATTTACAAGTCCGTCCTGGGTCTGAACGAAACCGGAGGCACCTAGTACCCCGCATATCCATCGATCTCCAAGTACGTCTGGACGATCACTAACTTTTTCCATCTTCTTGGGTGTACAGCCCAATCAAGATCATCAGTAATTACCCAAACGACGTGAAGACCTCCGGTCTTCGACCATCGTCTTCATCTTCGACTTATCGTCGTATCAGTTATTCAGAATGGGATAAACCCGGTCTTTCCGAATAACTCGCGTATATTTTAAATAAGTGTTACACAAACACAACATACGCCTCATTCCAATTCATTAGTCACTAACCGTAAATTAATCAAGAGAATAATTTCCCAAATATTAACCCCGAAGGCTGAAACCAACATCAGATCAATATCCAGAAAACCATTCTGCTTAGCTAACCGACAGTTAGTTTCTAAATTTCACATTCATAGGGAAAGGTTCCCATTAATTTTATCCAAGATAAATTCCTTGAATTTATTCTTTATTCTATTTTTGAATCTCAATTCAAACTAGTCGGGATTAGCGAACCTTACCGAAGTAATCATTTGTTTTAATTTCCCAATCCCAACCTATTTATCCCATGAAGTAAAACTGGTAATACTTCATATCTAACACCACAGTGTTATCGGTAAATTCAATTACCATTTCACGTTCAAATCTAATTAAAGATTTAACTATCGCCTGGAGCAAAACTGGTGATACTCCATTTCGATTATTTCAATCTAATTAATGATTCATTAAAACTCCACTTAGTTTTAATCTTTGACTGGGTTAAAGAATCAGTGTCATTTAAAAACACAGTTCACGATAAACCCAAAATCACATTCATTAATTATCGGGTTAAAGAACGAGTGTTGTTTAAAACACTGTTCACGATAAACCCAAAAATCAATATCAATTCAATCCCAATTAAATATCATTTAATTGGTACACTTCATTAAATCTAAATAAAAAGATTTAATCTTTTCTCAACTGGGTTCAAGAACAGTGTTAGTGAAGACACCATTCACGACAAATCCAAATCACATTCGATATTCAATACAAGGCTCTGAATAGAAAATATATCGGCTTATATTCAATATCGAATTCTACGACTAACAAATGTCGTATTGGAAATAACGATATAAATATATATCTTTCAAATTTCCATAACAACACCTGTATAATCACGAATTCCAACATCGAAATATTCCGAAGACAATTTCGATTCACATCCACTCCAATGCAATCATTGGAAATTTTGGTTATTTTTAAAACCCTTTTCAAATTCAATTTATTTATTTAAAAATAAATAGAATTATAATTCTAGTTCAAAACTAGTTCATTTCGATAAAAAATCTATTTTTATCTTTTCAAATATGGAGTTTTTCATCCCAACTCTTCTCAAATCATTTCTTATGATTTTACACAAATTATTACTATTTTTAATAATTTTATCAAGGCCCGTACAGTCGATTTCCATCAATGGCCATCGAACGGCACTTACAGCGACCTTTTTCGAATTTGATTTGGACGTAACTCCAAATCCAACCGTTAGATTTCAAATTTCTAATATTCGTTAGAAAGCTCTTTTCGATACGAACCCAACGGTTCCGGTTTTAGGAGAATCCGACGGTCGGATCTCCCGTAATGTCCATTTGAAATAAATGGTCGAAATTCACGAACTGCCGCGGCGCGGCGCGTTCTATTCAGGCCATTATATTATATATATAATATATATTTCGTCGATTTCTATTTAAAACGAATTATATAAATAGTTTTGAATTCGTTTCAAAAACATTTTCAACTTCCATTTCAATTCAAATCAAAATTGAATTCTTCTTTATAAATTCGTCTAAAATTCATTTCTATTCAATTCAAATTTCAATTCAATTTGAATTCATTTCAATTCTCTTTCAATTCAATTTGAATTCGTTTTCAATTCATTTCGAAATCGTTTTCAATTCAATTTATTTCGAAATCGTTATATATTCAATTCATTTCGAAATCGTTATATATTCAATTCATTTCGAAATCGTTATATATTCAATTCATTTCGAAATCGTTTTAATCGATATAAATATCGTTCACGTCAAAATGGCGTCAATCTAATCAACACGGCTTCATAAATTTCTATTTTCAAATATTCTCTTTCAAATATTTCTTTTTCAAAATAGTTGTTATTATCAAAATATTTCGTTCAACACATGACCAATCTCAATGAATGAGTACTGTCAACACATGAACTTTTATTTTATATCGATAAAGGTGTAAATTTTATTACTAAAATATTTCGTTCAACACATGACCAATCTCAGTGGATGAGTACTGTCAACACATGAACTTTTATTTTATAATATTCTTTATTTTTCAAATTGGAATGAGGCCCAATCAATTGCCATATAAAGTTAATTATATGGATTTTCACACATCACACGTATAATAGCATTGAAAAATAATCAACCATCAACCAAAGTGCACTACACTGTATAAGCATCAAATATAGATATATAACGCTTATAACAGCCTGTCAATCAATCGATCGACATATTTAATCAATCAGGATGAGTGAACTTCAAATTTCATCCCAACACCCGTGTGGGGTTTCAAACAATCAAACGCATATTTTATTTGTGCAGTTGGGCGATGTGTAAAATTTATCGACCCAATCAATGTCCTTCAAATAGGTGTACATAAACAAACCGTCTGGTTTGTAAATGAATATTTATTTATTCACATTCACGTTAAAAATTATATTTTTAACGATAAAACATTTTATTCCAACATATGAATTTCTATTCAGTTCATCCTTTAAACAAAATGGTATTTTTATTTTTCTAACATTTTTAGAAAATTTCGGCGGCATAACGGCACGATACTAGAAACGGGACGAGGCCTAGCCTTGTCCCCGGTCTAGTGAAGGCCCACGCCATTCACACATCTATCAAAATCACCAAACAACCAAATTCAAATCAAATCATATAACTAATCTATGCAACCAAACAAACAAGTCCATGGTCTGTGGACGATTGTGTCGGGTGCTACTAAGCACCGTCTGCATCCTAGTATATATATATAAATAGAAATGAAATTGAAAGGTGAGAAATTCTCACATATAGCTATCCTAGCTCCACGGCACTTCTTTTAGAGAAGTCTTCGTCGTCATCGCATCCTTTTTCATCTTCGTTGCCCGCTTTCACTACCTATGTAAAAATTGAATTTTTACTTCGCTTTTCAATATATAAAAATCATATTTTTAACTCGAAGTTCAATATATAAAAATCACATTTTTAACTCGAAGTTCAATATATAAAAATCACATTTTTAACTCGAAGTTCAATATATAAAAATCACATTTTTAACTCGAAGTTCAATATATAAAAATCACATTTTTAACTCGAAGTTCAATATATAAAAATCACATTTTTAACTCGAAGTTCAATATATAAAAATCACATTTTTAACTCGAAGTTCAATATATAAAAATCACATTTTTAACTCGAAGTTCAATATATAAAAATCACATTTTTAACTCGAAGTTCAATATATAAAAATCACATTTTTATACTCGAAGTTCAATATATAAAAATCGAATTTTTACTTCAAAGTTCAATATATAAAAATCACATTTTTAACTCGAAGTTCAATATATAAAAATCCCATTTTTAACTCGAAGTTCAATATATAAAAATCAAATCTTTGCTCTAAAATAAAAATCCCACTTATTCGTATTCAAAATTTTAATCTTTTCATATATGAAACTTCGATTTTTTTCTACTTAAAAAAAAATCCAGTCTTGCCTATATAAAAATAACGCCTTTCATATTTTTCAACCTTACTACATAAGTAAACCTCACTTATGTTCTTATCAACATCGTGATATATGTTAATTGATTTTTCTTATCGTTTTAAACCCTTCTCCAATTACATGATAAGAAAAAAAATAGAAAAATAAATATTAAAAAGCACACCTTGATTAAAAGTCGGATTTTTACTTGACGGGGAGGCCCACAGGCACTGAGGTGGTCAGAGGATAGGCGTGGGGTGGCGCGCGTCGGGGATGAGGTTCAGCAGGGGCGCAGTGTTGTCAGATTTCGCGGTGCTCGCGTTCAACTGGGAAGAGAGGAGGAAGGGGGTCTCATATGCGGTCGGTGGGGTCAGAGCGGTTCGTCGGAGGGCAAGTGGCGGAGGCGCAGGCTGAGAAGTCGACAGGTGGGGTGGGTTTTCTCGAGCAGAACGGGAAACAGGGGGAAGGGGGTGGGCCTCGCCATAGGCGGCGACGGTGATCGTCAGGTCTGGGCGGAGGGAGGCGTCGCGGTCTCCTTCCCCTTTCCCTTCTCTTTTTTTTTTTTTTCGTTGAAATCGATTCTGAAGGAAAACGGGGGGGCCATCGGTTAAAAAGGGGGAGGAGAGGAAAATATTTAATTATTATTATTATTTAATTATTAAAAAGTTGACTTTCACATACGACCTCTAAACGAGGTCCACCGCCTGTCGCCCATAGCGTTTCACCCCCATTCCGAACACAATGGGATATGTACCGCAAGCTGAATCGACCGTTACAATCAGTTTCCTTTGAATTTACATTTAAATCACTATATTGAATTTTAAACGTACATTTCAAATTACCGGGGTCGCATACGAACTTTAAAAATTCTAGAAAAATATTTTCTAGCTTCGTATTGACGATACGGTCCTAACAAAACTAGTTTCGTCGAATTCTGAGACCGTTTGAAAAATGGCCAATTTCCAGTCGATTAAAATCAACTGAAACTGGTCAAACGCGTTTTCCTTTGCCACGCTCACATATTCATTCGAAAAATTATGAAATTTGAAACCTAGCAATTATTTAACATCACGGACCCAACAAAACTGGTTTCGTCGAAATCCGAGGTCGTTTGCAAAATGTCCATTTTTAAGGGCCTGAATTCCATAGCGACTATTCAGAATTTTCAACTGGACATATCTTTTGATTCCCGCTTCGAACTTTTAATTTTTCGGATTCGTTGGAAAGATATTCACCATTAGATTCCATTATTTTTGGTTTCACTAAAATCCGGATTGTTTTGCACCCGGTACATTCAATTGAAGTTTGAAATCGAATTATCGAACTACCGCGCCATTTTCAATTCTATTTATAATTATATATAAATATTTATTTTCTAACGACGACGCGTTTAAATATATACATTCGAATTATATTCAAAATAAATTTCTCGTCGTTATTACTTAAAATAATTCATTTTAAATAATCAAAATTCGCTAAAATTGCCAAAATAAAAATTTTAAACTGGCCCAGATTTTCGGGTTGTTACACCCCCCCCCCCAGGTTCTCAGGGAGGGAATAGTGGTGCTTAGCTTGGATCGCTTGCTTGTTTGTTGGATAGCTCATGTATGACTGGATATTGAGCTCGCTATGGTTTATCATCTTTATTTTTGGGGATAGCACTATGTATTTCAGTATTTCTGTTTATGATGTACTAGACATGTTTATTTTGGCAGTTGACTTTATGATGTACTAAACTTGTTTTGAGATGGTTTGAGATATTCCGCTGTTTTATTCTCACTTACTCTGTTTTACATATATATTTATGTTCTGCCTTGATATATCATTATGCATGCTTACCCAGTTCTAACGCCCCCCAGAAGCTAGTGCCCCCGAAAGAGTGACCCTAGCGGAGGTGGGGTGTTACATATGCAAAATCTTCATATACTCGATTGTCCAAATTAATTTAAAGTAAATTACTCAAATACGAATAATATGGTTTAAATTTTCAAAACAAAACTTGTTTTCAATTTTTATTTTTAAAATTTTTACTCTTTACACTCGTTCTAGGATACTACTGATCCTATCTCTAACGAGTGATTCTCATTGGATATTGCTAATCCAATCTCTGATGAAATCTTTCGTTTGGTTCTAAAGTGTATTGTTCTCGAGCTCTGTAAACCAAAGCTCTGATACCAAATGTGACAACGAGGATTTCGGCCTGACTTAATCGATCGCTAAACCGACCAAGAACGATCAAAATCCGAATTGTATTGAGAACAACACAGAAAAGAACGCAAACAGAAGAACATTTCATTGCTTATTACAACAATTCCATCAGAATACAAGAATATACAGAGTATGATTAAATATTATACATTTGATAAACATCAGAGATTTACAAATTACAATGCAGCGGAAAATTAATACAAAACACAACTGAAAAGAATACACGGATACAGAGCTTTCCGGGTATAGTTCCAGCTGTTAACCAGGGTCCTGTTCTTCACATCCGTTTCAAAGATTTGGTTAAACAGAGTTAAATTTTCTAGGGTCGTCCCCTTTCTACTTTAAATTAAATTATATATGTTTAATCGAAGTTTAAAATCAAATTTTCAAACTACCGCGCCATTTCAAGCGCGTTATATTTTTAGAATATATTTATTCGTCCTGTCTTCGATTAAAATACATTTTTACTCATTATTATTTAAAATAAATTATTTTAAATAGTCAAAATTCAGTAAAATAGCCAAAATAAAAATTTTAAATTGGCCCAGATTTCCGGGTTGTTACAGTTAACAGTAATGTAATCTAAACAAAAAGAAAACTAAATTTATTGGTATTACAAATGGTGCGTCGTCCTATCACTAGAAATGGTAATAAGCCCCAATTAATCCAATAACACTGAAATCCTAATTTTAACATTAAAATGAATGTCCTTGTCTGATTAAAATTTCCTCCACTACACAATGGTATGCCTTTTATAACAATACAATACACAAATGTTAATCATTCCTATACAAACTAAAACTAACAATATATACATTCTTTCTCCGTAAAACAAAGAATTTTTTTATTGTACCATTATATCTAGTTATTATTGATCAAATCCATGCACATTGAAAAATGCAGTAAAGGTCTGTTCCCTTTTTTATTTGTCAAATGATTGGTGCTTACTGATATTGTAGACATACGTAAGTTAGAAAGCAGTTTATTGTATAAAAAATTCTCATCACTTTGCTTAAGGTTACGTATAATACAAAGTAAAAGAACAGAAGTACCTAAACTTAGTCCATGAAGTATATGAGGGAAAAATAGTTTGGGTAGATGATCTGAACAGATTGTTAGTAACTTCAAAGTTATTGATAATATCTTTGCGCTGCTAATTGACGGTGGCCATTATATTGCAGAAGATTTCCGTTAACGATTACAAGATAAGGTCCCATTTTCATGTAGCCTAATATTACTCGGAATTAAGGGATAATCAGTAATTGTATGTGAGTTCATGACTAGCGTATGATTGGTTAAGCAAAAGGTACACAGTGGGCTCACAATTTTATTAGCCTTAGTCGTTATCAACGAAACATGGTGTGGATTTTTCAAAAGATTGAATTAAAAGGTTACCGTCGTTGTGAAAAATTGGTAATTCTCAACCTAAATAAGAGTTCTAGTTAAATATAGCGTAAAGGCGATGGAAGTTTTTTTTTGAAACATGTAAAAATGTTGGCCCAAGGCCTAGCCTACATAAGAGTGGTATAATACCACATCCGACGGAAGACAACACAATTATTTACTTCGAAACCCTAGCCAACATACAAAGCTAGGGTTTTAAACTCTCCGAAATCAAAATTGGCGGATGCCATTATCTTCTAACATACTCCCAATCTTCAATCCAAGGAGTTTCTTAAGAAATTTACTCTACGGCGGCTTCCAATTGCTAAGCTTGTCCCCTTTGTCCATAGATTTGTCTTCAAACTGCTTATGATCTACTTCAGATTTTGAAATACAGATTATTTACTTTGAGATGTGCTACAATCTCCTTTTCTCTTGCAAGATAAGTGATATTTTTTGTTGTTAAGCGTGTTGATGTAGTAGTATTTGCCAACTCTTTGCTCATCAATGTCTTTATATCTCCAATCTTCGTGTTTTCCTCCAGATTTGCCCTAAGGAACACTATCGGAGGTCCGATTTTCCAATCTGTAGTTCACAAGTAAATTTTGGTTACCTAAATCGCTCTTAACATAATTAAAATTGTGATATTTAAGATTCATCATACTTCCCTTATCAGATTTGGAGTGCAAAATGATTTCTGGGTCTCCAAGAAGGGAGCCTGAAGGGAGGGAGTTCTCAGCAGCCATCCAGTATCTCTCTTGATGTCTGTGATTGGCGAGGCTAATATCTTCTAAAGATCTAACTTTGGGGACACTATTGGGGATGTCTTTATCTAGCCTGCACATATCAGGTAAATTTTGGACAGATTTGAAGTATTCGTATGAATTATAATCAGTGTTATTAAAATTATTTTTACTCTTGCAGAAATTCCACTGATATGATTGTCAGAGCTTGATTCACCAAGTAGTGAGCCTGATGTTGAGATGTTAACATCTTCTATCCAATGCCTTGTATGGTTACTGCAATTGGTGTTAATGCCTCTCCTCTTTGATATTTCTATTGGGTATTTGCCTCCTTGTAAGTATGCTTCAACTCTGCTTTCATAATTGTCCATATCACAAGTGTTTATACTGTTATATTGATTACTAGAACTTTTATTGGCCTTGAGAAGAATAATGTTGCAATCTGTTTTAGTTTGTCTCCAAAGTTGAAAACAATCAGCCTCTTTGTTGTTGTGGAGACGGTTGTTTCTTTCCTTCCATAGTGAATAAATAACTGTGGTTAAAACCACATATACTTTATTTATGTCACCCTTTTTGCCTTTAAATAATTGAATAAAATAATCAATACTATCCCTAATATTTTGAATATTGACTTTAGGATCAATCTTGAGCTTTCTCTTAGCAATAAACCAAATTTTCATAGAATAAGTACAGTTAAAAAATAAATGGTTTATATTCTCCTCATCCTCTTTGCAAAGTAGGCATTTAGATATTTGCTTTTTACTCCATTTAGAGCATCTATCCCCAGTGTGTAACTTGTTCAATATAGCAAAGTAAGTTCAATAAGTTGTCTTTGGACAGTTTGAGTTATTCCAAATAATTTGATGCCAATTGACCTCACTCTCATTTATTTAAATGTAGCTCCAAGCATTCTTAAATGAGAATTTATCCTTAAATGATATATTCCAAGTCCAACAATCCATATCAATATTGTTATCTATTTCAATATTATTAATAGCAGACTTGATAATATTTGCAGCCTCATGATTCTCAGATTTCCAAACATTATTATCAATAATAAGGGAAACTTTTTTATCTGCTCCACCAAATATACTAAGATTTTTCCATCTTAATAAATCAACAAGTGATTTATTATTAATCCATGGATCGAACCATTGACTAGTATTCTTACCATCCTTGAACTTTTTGGTAATTAATTTTTTTCCCCATTTCTCTTGATTTCTGAATGCTTTTCCATGTATGAAAAAAATGATTCTCAATAGGCATAGTCCAAAAATTCTTATTTTTAACATATTTTGCATTCATTCACTTGGCCTAAAAGGATTTTCCTCCAACAAACTTCCAAAAAAGTTTGAGCTTGCAGGCTTCATTGATGGCTCTGAAATTCCTTAGGCTAAAACCTCCATATTCTTTTGGTTTTGTGATGACATTCCAAGAAACCTTATGATATTTACCATTCCATATAAAATTAGCACAAATCCCCTCAATTTTTTCAATTGTTTTGATAGGAATAGTATGAGACTACAACCAATACATAATAATTGCTGTAATTATTGTATGAGTTATCTCAATTCTTCCTGCTATAGATAGGAACTTGCTAGACCATGTATCGATTTTGCTTTGAATAATCTCTTGAAGTTTTGTGCAATCTTTATCTTTGATCTGGTTAGCACTAAGGGGAAGCCCTAAGTATTTCACTGGAAGATTGCCTTCTTGAAAGTTAAGTAACTTTAATATATTATCCTTATGAATGCAGAATTTGCTGAAATATATTTTACTCTTGCAATTATTAATCTGCAAACCAGCATATAGCTCCATGTTTCTGAAAACGTTTTAAATGGCATTAGCATTCCTCATGTGTACATTAACAAAAATTAACAAATCATCAGCATACAATAAATGAGAAATGCAAGGAGTAATTCTATTAATAGGCTTAATATTCCTAGACATAATCTCCAAATTGATTTGATAAGATAAATACTCCATAGCAAGAATAAATAAATATGGGGATAAGGGACCCCTTTGTCTTATACCCCTATGACTATTTATGATACCACTAGGAGAACCATTAATGAGAATTAAATATGTGACATTAGAGATGCATTCTACAACCAGAGCACAAAACTTAATGTCAAACGCAAATTGTTTCATAACATGTATGATAAATTTTCTATTGATCTTGTCAAAGGCTTTATGCAAATCAATTTTTATACACATTTTGTTTCTAGTCCCTTGATTAAAATTTCTAAGCATCTCATGAGCTAATAGTGTATTTTCACTAATGAGTCTCCCAGGAATGAATGCACTCTGATTTTTAGAAATGATATATGGCAGGAAAGCTTTAATTCTGTTACTTAAAATATTAGCAATAATTTTGTATGTAAAATTACAACAAGCTATAAGTTTATAGTCACTAAAAGAATTTGGAACTTTAATTTTAGGAATTAAAGTGATAAAAGTATGGTTCAAATTCTTCAAATATTTTCCAGATAGAAAAAATTCTTTCACAGCATCATATATCATGTTTCTAATATCATCCCAATGCATTTTGAAAATTTGGTACCAAAGCCATCTGGGCCAGGGCTTTTATCATCATTGGCATTAAAAATAATATTTTTAATCTCATTCATTAAAATAGGGTAAAGAAGAATTTCATAACTTCTATTATATAGCAATTTTTTAGGGAAAATTCTAGGGAAACTAATATGGCTATCCTCTGTGTTACATAAATCAGTAAAGTAATCAATGGCTTTCTTTTTGAGCTGAGCCACATTATTCACAATTTTACCTTTATTATTTATTATTTTGCCAATGTCATTCCTATGCTTCCTACTAGACATTTTAGTATAGAAGAATTTACTACAAGTGTCACCCTTAGAAAGCCAGCCAACCTTAGATTTTTGTCTAAGATTAGCTGTTTCAATATAAAGAGCATCATTAAGCTTCTTCTGCATACGAAAGAATTTATTAACTGTGTCTCTGTCTGAATTATCAAAATCAATGATATTTTGAAAGTTTTTCACACTCCAATCTAGTAGCAAAGATACAGTTACTATTATTGCTGTTGTTCCAACTCTTTAAATTATTTGTAACTCTGTTTAGTAACTGCTTCAATTTAAATTGAGCAGTACCATAATCAGAATTATTGATAAAACAGCTATGAACAACAGATTCATAATCCTTATCCAGAGCCAAACCATTTTTATATCTAGAAGGGTAATTGGTTTTCTCAATAAGCTTAGAATCAAAAAATACTTGAATGGGAGTGTGATCACTAGTAGCTTGAGGAAGTGTATTACTAGAAAAATAATGGAAAAAACAATGAAAGAGTGGTTTAAAAGCACTCTCTCAAGTTTACAATGGATGTTTCTAAATTCCCAAATTTCCATGTATCTTTATTCCCTTTCAATAGTTGCTAAATCAAACCAGTTTTGTATATAAAATTAGAAAAAAATTCTAATTTTTGATTTGGAATATTATTACCACCCCTCTTATTAGAAGCTCTAATAAAAGAATTAAAATCTGCTAAAATAATCCAAGGGGATTTGATAGTTTTATTAAAAAGCTCAAGAAGATTCCATAGAACATATCTATCTTTTTCAATATTATAAGCATACACATAAGTCACATTTATAGTTAATCCCCCTTTATTAATAAAAATACAGTGAATGTATAGGGGATTAATAAAGTGTTTAGATAGATCCCATACAGAATTATCCCATGATACCATGATTCAACCTTTATCATCAGTAATGTTATTGTCAATAATACCCCAATTAGACATATATCTCATGTGAATTCACTGATACTAGAATTACCCATCTTATGCTCCAATATGCCAACTATACTTGGTTTGTTGGAAGCAATAAGATAAGAAAATTCTAATTTTCTTTTAAGGGAATTAAAACCCCTAACATTCCAAGCAATAATATTCATTGTAAATATATATATATAACATAAATATATATATATATAATATATAAAGGATATGATAAAGTTTATTGCTCTTGTCCTGAATCATCAGGCCTGATATCCTCTTCCATATTATCAGAGTCTTCAGTATCATCATACACTTCTAACTGATCTGAGATTTTTATCCCCTTCCTTTTGCACTTTTTTGAGTTAATTTTCAGATGATCTTCCCAATCTGGATTCTTAACTATATACTTTTCTTTAAATTTCTTCTTAGAAGGGATTTGACCTACATTATTCCCAATTATTTCCTGCATACTCTTCTTTTTTGTTTTCTTTTTCTTTTTGTTGTTTGCAAGTGATGAGGACGTGGAAAAGAGATGTTGTGCATGCACATAACAACCCAAATTCCGACAGACCGATTTTTTTTTTCAAAATTCAAATTTATCGAAACTCGGATTGGTTTGCTCTGGTACCCTGCAGAAAGGACAGAGACATAAAATATGTCAGAGCTCATATAACATCTCACAGTGGAATGGATAAAATATAATATAATCAAAGTATAGCCTTAAGGTAGTAATAATATTGTCTAACCAGTATCCAAAGCTACCATGTCTCTGCCACAAATCTAACCCGCGAGTATGTTATGGGGAGGGGGTCGGAACACAAGTTCTGGTGACTGGATTTAAATTATACACTTTGGATAATCCTACATGTACCGTTCAATCACATTTTCTTATTTATTAGGTTACTTGGGTTAATAGTACTCAAGGATTACACACACATCGCACCCATTTACTTCCCAGTGGATTAACCTAATATAGTATATATGTAGCTACCGTTCAATATTGAGGTACACCCCATGGTACCCCACTCACACGGTCTCCACCGTAATGCCACAGAAATGAACACAGTCCAGCATCCTACACTGGAGTGACGTACGGATCTCTAAATAGCAATGTTACGTTCTGCACATATCTGTCATTACTATGCTATGGAAGCGTACAGACTGCCACCTTTGATCGAATCAGATTCCATACTGGAATATTTCCCTCAAGTCTATGATACACCACCAAGAGCCGACATGCATGTATTTAGACTGTTCCACGTACGTACAGTTAATTGTAGCTCGACGCCTCAATCGCACGTCCTCTAATGTGCACCGAGTTCCATGGCAGGGCGATACAAGAAACACGGAACTCGGTCGGGAGCTTTTACATATCTGTACATGCCCGCCTTTAAGAGCCTCAAAATATAGATATCCCTCGGGTTTATTTTTCATGGTGGCTATGGCCCCACCTCGGTCCCTCCCTCAGCTAGTAAAGACTACAAGAGCTAAACGACTGACCCCAAACAAACTATCTAGACATCCAGTTGGCATCTTCCCTCAACCACCATACCTCAATAGTGAAAGGTGAATGGTCTATTGGTTTTAGCTCTGGTCTTTTCGCATCCCACAGGCTGCCGATGATGGGTATCCAACGATCTACTATCCTTGTTGGTCGTAACGTATTCCCATCTAAATCTGTGGGAGCATTGTAACAACCCACAAATTCTGAACCAAATTAAAAAATTTATTTTAGAAAATTTTAATGAATTTTGAGGTTATAATATAATTTATTATAAATAATAATGGCTAGAATTCATTTTATCGAAGTTAGAACGAATAAATTTAATTTAAATATAAATGGAGTTAGAAATGGCGCGGTAGTTTGAAAATTTGATTTTGAACTTTAACTGAATGTACAGGATTCAAAATAAAACAGAATTGAGTGAAACCAGAAATATTTAAATCTGTTTAACCATATCTTTCTAACGAATCTGAAAAATTGAAATTTCATAGCGGAAATCAAAAGTTATGGCCAATTCAATTTTTAGAAAGGTCGCTGTAGAATTTATATATATATTATATAGGGCCCGAAAGGCTACTTTTCACATATGAAGGAATTTTGACTCGAAACCACTTCCATTGAGTCTGGAATGATGTTTCTGCATTGAAAAACAGTAAACACTTATATATTTTGAGTTTCGGTATTTATTTGTTTAAAAATGTATTTTTAATATTAAATATATTGGCCTTAAAAATAGTCATTTTTCAAACGACCTCCGTTTTCGACGAAACCACTTTTGTTGGTACCGGAATGTCAAATTATTGCTACGTTTCAATTTTCAGAATTTTTCGAATTAATATGTGAGCGTGGCAAAAGAAAATGTATTTTGACTATTTACAGTTAAACGCCTTAAAAATAGCCATTTTTCAAACAGTCTCAGAATTTGACGAAAATAATTATATTGGATTCGTATTGTCATAAGAAAGCTAAAAATATCTTTTTTAGAATTTTCTGAGGACATATGTGGCCCCGGCATATTTTAATGTACGGTCAATATTTAATTAATTAATTTTTAATGCAATTTTAAATAAAAATCATACAGATTTCGGAATTGGGCCACGGGACCTATCCCATTGCGTTCATAAGGTGTCAAAACCTTAAGAACGACAGTAAGCAGGCCCAAATCAGAGAAAGTCCGAAAATCCACCTTTATAACACGTTTTTCGAGAATTTATATTATTAAATTAAAAAAAAAACCTAACCCTAATTTCAATGGCCAGCCGCCGCCAGGTTTCAATGGCCAGAATTGTCCGAATTTCAAACCTTAATATCTTCCAATCCACTCGACGAAAATCTACAAATTATATACCGAATCGAAGAGAATTTCAAGACCTTTCAATCCATACGGTTAAGATCGAGTTTTAGTTCATGGATTTCGCGAATTCTCGGCCTGAAGTGGCTGCGTTTTTTTGGTGGTTGGCGGTTCGAATGGAGGCCGAGTTGGGTGGCTTTCTGGGTAGTGGTGGCTCTCGAGCGGGGCGTCGGAGGGGCGGTGTCTGATCGGCGCCTGGGTGGCCGAGGTGGCGCGCGCACAGAAGGGGTGGACGTGAGATATGGGATCGGCTGTAGCAACGTGCGGCGTGAGGAAGAAAGTTTTTTTTTATTATTATTTTATTTATTTAATATTTAAATTATCCAATCTTTAAAAATCAATATATCTTTCATACGAGGTCCGATGGACGAACCGTAAGTTGCGTTGGACTCGTCTTTCCGAGATCTTCGCGATGGCGCAGACCAGAGCAGATTCCAAGACAGTCAAAATTTCAGCCAAAATTCAATGTGAGAATTCAAATTTTTATTATTTAATTAAGTTCTAATTTATTTTCTTGCTTTAAAATAATTGTGTGATGATGTTAATTCAGATCTGGATTGTTATGTATTGTATGAATCGTTGATTGTGGCTTGTAATATGTTTGTTGTTCATGTTGTACTAGATTCGCATTAAAATTTCATATTTTATTGAATTTTATTTGCATTTAGAAGATTTAATCTAAATTCAGTTTTAAATCATATTTATTTCAGATCCAGTTGTAAAAATTTATTTTATGTTATTAAAACATAATTTCTGTTTTTCTGAAATGAACAATAGAATTGAAACGACAAATAAAAACTCATTTTTATTTGTTGATATTACCATAAGAATTTGAACGACGAATAAAAGCTTATTTTATTTGTTGATATTACAAAAGAATTTGATCGACAAATAAAAACTCATTTTTTTATTTGTCAATATTACTATAAGATTTGAACAACAAATAAATACTTATTTTTATTTGTTGATTTTACAATAAAAATTAAACGACAAATAAAAATTCCTTTTTTATTTGTTGACATTACAATGCAAATTGGACGACGAATAAAATCTCATTTTTTATTTTATTTGTTTATATTACAACATAGAATGTTTAACAAATAAAATCTTAATTTTATTTGTTTACATAACAACAGAATTTGGTCAACGAATAAAACATATTTTTATTTTGTTTACTTTACATTAGAATGTAAACAACGAATAAAACTTTATTTTTATTTATTTGCTTTGCAATAGAAATTGAATGACAAATAAAACATTTTTTTTATTTGTTTATATTACAACAGAAATGGGTTAACAATTAAAATCTTATTTTTATTTGTTTACCTTTCAAAAGAATTTGGACGACAAATAAAATATTATTTTTATTTGTCTATTTACAATAGAATTTGAACAACGAATAAAATATATTTTTATTTGTTTACATTAAAAAGAATGGATTAAGAAGATTATATTTTTAACGTGCACTGTTTACATTAAAAAGAGTGGATTAAAAAGCATATATTTTAATAAGAAATTGTTTCATAATTAAAATTACATTTTTCTGTGTAATGAAAGGGTGAATTGTTACTGTATGATTAAAATTACATTTTTCTATGTGATGAAAATGTGAATTTGTACCGTATGATCAAAATTACATTTTTCTATGTAATTAAAACGGGAATTTGTTCCGTATGATTAAAATTGCATTTTTCTTTGTAATTAAGACATGGATTTACATCGCATAATAGAAATTATATTTTTCTATGTAATTTATATAGGAATTTACATCGCATAAAAGAAATGACATTTTTATATGAAATTAAAGCATGAATGTGCATTGTAGGATAAAAATTACATTTTTACATGTAATTTAGATATTAGAATAAAAATTACATTTTTAATGTAATTAAAATGTGAATTTACACTGTATGATAAAAATTACATTTTTATATGTAATTTAGAGGTGAATGTACATCGTATGATAGCATTTACATTTGTCTATGTAAATAAAATATGAATTTACATGGTAAATTAAATGTATACATTTTTGTTAATTAAAAACGATTAAACCAAAAACATACATTTTTGGGTTATTCAAAAGAGTTAAACAAAATAAACATTTTTGGTCATTAAAAAGAGTTACATCAAAATATACATTTTTGGGCATTGAGTAGGATTACATTTTATTGTAACATTGTTTATAATAAAATGGTCTTTTATTTGTGTTCTTAAACACAAATAAAACAAAAAAAAATAAAAGTACATTTTTATTTGTGTTCCCTAATGCAAATATAATATGATTTTTAAGTGGCGCATTTTTATTTGCATTTTTCAATGCAAATATAACATGAAAACAAAAGTTCACATTTTGTTTACATTCCACAATGCAAACAATACATGAAGAAGAAAAAAAAATTGTTTGCATGCTACAATGCAAACGAAACGTAGAAAATAGAAATACATTTTTTATTTGCATTCTATCATGCAAATAAAACAAGAAGATAAAAATTACATTTTTTTTTGTTTGCAACTTTAGTTGTAAACAAACAAGAAAATGAGAATTACATTTTTGGTTTGCAAATTTAGATGCAAACAAATTTATTTAAAGGCAAAGGTTACATCTTTGTTGCATGTTTTAAATGCGAACAAAGCATTAAAATCAATGTTACATTTTTATTTATTTATTTACTTCACTTGATGTAAGTAAACATAAAATAAGGAGTTGTTCTTTTAGTTACATTTCTTGATGTAAATAAAACTAGAAATTAAAAATTACATTTTTATTTGCATTACTAAACGCAAATAAACAGGGAATAAAAGATACAGTTTCATTTGCAATCCTTAATGCAAATAAATTATGAAATGAATTGAAATAAAAGATTTTATTTTATCGTCGCTTTTATTTCCATAAATGGACGTAACATAAAGATTTCATTTGTTCATTGTTTTTAAATAAAAAGATTGTACATTTAAAATTTACATTTTTTTATGTAATTTATATTTCAATAAATAGAAATAAAGAGTTCGTTTTTATTGACATTTTACATGCGGTAAAAATAATAGAAATAAAAGAGACATTTTTATCGTGTGTTATATATTGTGTTATATATTGTGTATTACACTGTCATAGACAAGTTACCTGACTTGTTTATGTGATTGGGTCGATCATTTTCACACATCGCCCAAGTGGACAAATGAATTTATTATTTGTTTGTTGGCTGAAACCCCACACGGGTGTTGGAATGAAAATGAACATACACTAATCCCAATATTTAGTTGTATGTTGATCGTTAGATCGACAGGCTGCGATGAGCGTTATTATTTAATTTTAACGCTTACACAGTAGAAATTACACTTTGGATGAAAATGGATGAATTGATGATTATCTATTTTATTGTCATATGTATGATGTGTGTGAAATCCATATAATCCAAAATTATATGGTAAATGATTGAGTCGCTTTTCGATTCCGGTGTTCTTTTAAATAATAATATTCTCACATTAGAAATTCTTTTTATATAAAGAATATATTTTAATATAAAAATATTTTTTTAATCAAGTATATGTTAAAACAAAGAATATTTGTAAAAGATAAAGATTTGTAATATAAAGAATACTTCTCATTTAGAGTCTTTATATAAAGAATATTTTTATGATTATTTTAAAATATGTTTTTAAAAGATTACTAGCATTTGCAATTATATTTTGTGATATGAAATAAATTGAGATGTGAAGTGGATTTATTGTGGACGATGTTTTAAACGACATTTGTCCTTTAATCCAATTTACATTGAAATTATTATTTGGAACTTATGAATCTATTTTATAGATTTAAAAAGGGCATTTTCTAAAAATCAAGTTTTCAATGTAATATATTAAATAGGAATTAAGTGGAAATTCGATTGGTAATAATCGAAATGGGCTTCGGTAAAAGAAGGCCGATATTATATGTGGAATTTAAGAGGCTTTGCCGTTATTCCATTTATATTATTAGTCCGATACAGAAATCTATATCGATTATGTATTGATTTGATTTCTGTGAAATTCCTTATTTTAGAAATCGATTTGTGGGTTTATCGTGAATAGTGTTTTAAAGAACACTAGTTCTTTAACCCGTTTTAAGACAAGATTTATTCCATAAAATAAATGATCTTGTAATAATGATTTTTGATATTAAATCAAAATTAGAGTTTTAATAATTCTTTTAAGGAAGATTTAAGATTTTATTTTCAAAGATTATCTTTGATAAAATTAATGAGAATCCTTTAATATGAATATTCTTATTAAAAGAATATTCGGAGTTGAAATGTGGCGTAATGTGTGATTTTCCAATATTTGATTTTTAATAACAAAATACGCGAGTTATTCAGAAAGACCGGGTTTAACCCATTCTGAATAATCCTCACGACGATCAAGAGTCGAAGATGAAGACGGTGGTTGAAGACCGAAGGTTTTCACATCGTTGGGATGGTGATGACTGGTATCTTGAATTGGGACTGTACATCCCAAGGCAAGGTATTTGGTAATGATCATCCAAACGTATTTGGAGATCGACGGACACGTTGTTTCGCCCAGACCCAGAGCGGACTTGTAAATGGATTGCGTGTCTGACATTGTATTCCTTTCTACTGTATTTATTGAACGCTACCGATTATATATTTCTGTTTGGTGGTGAAGAATTTATTCTTTACTTATCACCCTTCTCTAAGACGTTTGAGCTTAGAGGTTATATATATATATTGGTAGATGATCAATAATATGGTAGGGTCTGACAATGTGGCATGCTAAGATGCAAATGATCAAGGCTTTGTTGAAAAGCAGGCCTTGTGGTTGATGATCAAAGCATAGCATGTTTAGGCATAGCTTTGTGTATATCGTGACTTCGCGAGCCTCACACCCCGGTATGAGTCAAAAACGGGATATGGACCGTAGGGAGTGCACACATTTCTTTCTAGCTAGGAGTGGTGTTTGGGTTTTGACACGGCCCGACATTTTACTTATGTGGATTTTGGATTGAGGTACCTCGAGTTTTTATAGGCCGGAAGTGGTCATATTATAGTTCCAAAGGGACAGGGAAACGTGTGTTCAGGCATAACTAATCCACTACCGTTAGGTAGGGACCGACCCTACCGCATCCAAGGGTTCACTGCGGGGGATCCTGAGGCATTTGCTAGAGTGTCTCGAATCGGAAGAGGACGATCCCTAGCTTCGATCTCATGATGGAAACCCAATTCCCAATACGACACCACGGTTTTGATTGTAAACTTATATATGGCGACATAGTAGGATGGGGTACTATGCCGTCTAAGATTAATACATTTATATTGAAATGTTTTAAATATATATACACACTAATAATAAAATCGTTTTTACGTATCAAGCATCTTTTGACCATTATAAGGTAAAACCCTAACCTCTGGTGTGCGTTGCATTGTGTGATGGGACCTGGGTCTTATAATGGTTTCATTTTTTCTAAAAAGCATTACGTTATTTGACGATTTACTTTAATTATGCACTGGCAATCCAATGGAGTAAACCCGTTCCGCGTTAGCAGCGTGGTCCTGTGATTAGCCTACTTATTAGATAGGTTAAGTTAAGAATTCTCACACCAGTCCCACGACTGACCTGTAGTTTGTTTCACTTTGCAAACTCGGGTGCCCTCTTTCCACACGGGCAGTCGAGTAGCTTTTTGCAAATATAGTTAAGCAGGATCGTGGATTGAAGCCTGAAGCTGGGTCCATAATATTGATGGTCTTCCGCTAAGATTAGTTCCGCTGCAATGTAATTAATTTATTGTAAATGTATCTTCCGCTGTATTATTTATTGATGTACTCTGATATATTCTGTACTCTGATGTAACATTTATTATTGATGTTATAAAAGTCTGTGTTGTTGTTATGATGTGTTGTATGCCCAAAGTTAACGTACGCGGGTTTTGAACGGTCTTGATCGATCTTGCGATTGATTGGGGACGGGCGAATCTCGGGTCGTTACATAATTTATTTACTTTGCTTTATTTCATGTGGCTTCCTTGCAATAACGTTCTCAGAAATAGGTCATTTAGGGAAATACATCACCTTTCATTCGCATCACACTAACTCAATCCATTACATCCCTTCCTTTCTTATTTTTTGAGTTAGCTATTTCATTACTATCATTGCCATTTATTCATATCTTGTTATATACATACATACATACATATAAATATATATGTGCACAAGACCTCTCATGTTAAGCATACACTTGTGGATGCTTGATTTGTCGGGCAGGTCCGGGAAGACTTCTACCACAAGTTGACTTAACCTCGTATCTTAGCACCATTATATGTTTTATTTATGCACTTAGACCCCTCACATTAGATTTACCACTTATGGGTGCTGGATATGCCGGTCGGATCCGGGCAGACTTCCTCCACAAGTGTAATCTAACCTCGTGTCTAAGCACGATTACAGTTTCCTATTTTCTGTAAATTTTAGGCATATTATCCTTTTCACATATTTACTGTATTCTAATTTATTTGTCCTCAAATCATGCCTATATTATGTCGCATGTCCTTTTTAACATGTATTTAATTCTATTTTGACATGTAAACATTTAATCGGGTAATTGTTCAAATCTAGCAGGTTAACATGTCATTTCTCAATAATATGCCACAAGTGAACCATGTAATTATAACAACAGAAGTTATTACCCATATTCTAACAAGTTTGTTTTTCAACATGTAATCATTCCAACACTTAAACCGATTCAACATATGAATTATTCATGTTAACATTTCAACTTGTTATAACAGTAACTCTTAATTATTCTGGAAAATTCATATATAATAACGGGGAATGTTTTAAATGATAATATATCATTATCTAAAATGATATAGTTTGAATCCACTCACCTCGTAAGCTTTCTAAATCCTTGATCTGGTTCAGATCTAATCTTCCATGGTTTTCCCCTAATTGGATTCAGAACCTAACAACCATGGATTGACTATTTTTACTAAAATAGAAAGGAAAAGAAAGACGATGAAAATTGAATAAATCGGATCTAGAAAGTTACCTTACTTCATTAAGAGATCCAAACACCCATTTACAAGCCTATGTTCCCCTCCTCCATATTTGGATTCAGAATTTTTCATAATTAATAATCTTAATTTTCTGAATAGATTTGAGAAGAGGGAAGAATGGCAGAGCCTCCGTGTAGCCTCAGAAATATGAGGTTTAGGGTTAGCTATACAGGCCGGTTTATAGGTATTTCGGAGAGTCCTAGTCCTTTATATTTAAAATAAAAATATCAGAACCGACCACGTCAGGAGAAGATTCCAGACCCGCGGTGGGGTCGACCCCTAGGTCGACCCCAACCAGTCTATTTTCCCTCTAGACTTTCCTGCTCGTGATTTTGTTTTTCTAGATAAATTTTTATTTAATATATATACATATAAGTTCCTTATATGTATATAAACTTCAAATGCTCATATCTTCTTCATACGGTGTTCGTTTTATACAAATCAGGTGTCTATCTTGACCAGAATTCCGGGACGGATGCAATGGCACAATCCGTTTTACCTAATTCTGAATATCCAATTAAGTTACTCATATTTTATTATCTTAAAAATGCGGGGTGTTACATTCTCCCACCCTTAAGAAATTTCGTCCCCGAAATTTGATAAGGGTAAGAATTAGTTAATCCCTCGCATAATATACATCCATCATGCGTGCATCCAATTTTTGCAAACATTGTGCCCTTGTGCAAAGTGAAATACAACATAATAATGCATGTATTCCTAAGCAGTACCTCCTACGTGTATGCAAAATTTTCAAAATTCCTTTTAAAAACATGATGCTCACATCCTAAATATACTGGCAGTTCTACATGAATGCAATATTTTGAAAATCAAAATATATTTTCATCCAAATTTCCCTACACCCTTACTGGGTAAGAGCATAGTTCATCCAATTTTTTGCATCCAAATCCCTACCAAGCAACTTTATTTTTTGAATTTCAGAAAAATCTAATTTTCTAAATTCGATTTTTTATGTTACAAAAAAGTGGAAAATGGAAAACTTCACATCTTCCATTTTTCTTTTTCAACCTTTTTATAATCGTACTTGGATTTTATTTAACTATTTATAAAGATTCCCCTATTTTCCTATCCAAGCACAGCCCACATAAGAAAATTTTCTCTGTTACAGATTTTCTTTTTCATCTTATCTTGGAAATAACTTTCCATTTTTCTTTAACTGTCATGTTTGTTGCTTTACTGCATTTGCTGCTTCCTTTTTAGTTGTACCTTTTGTCTTAGCTGATTTAATTATCTGATCTAAGTTTAGTTTTCAAATAAGTTTATTAGTCCTTCAACTAAAATAGGAAAACAGACACTCTATACAGCTACTACTAAGGGCCAAGAATCTCGGGACTATGTCCCTCTTAGACAACAAAGTCCAAACCTTGGGATCCACGACAGGTTTAGGTGTTACCCTAACTACCCAACAAGAACAAAATAACGGAACGATCCCAGCAGAAATGTAATAATGGGTTTTACCCCTAACATGAAAATTAGCAACAGGATTTAAACACTTACTTTCCCTTTTTCTATCTAGTAGTCACCACTAATTCTAGTTGTGTACCCATAATTATTTCAAGCAACACCATAGGCTTTTCAATGCTTTCGCATTCTACGGGAACTTACCATTATTCCAAGATAATTCTCGCTATATACTTCATAGCCTCAAAACTTTTCCCGTGTTTCCTAGGCACTAATCCTTACCTACTCCATACTTTTTAAAACATGGTTTGGCCTTTTTTTCATTTAAATTTTCTTCCAAAATTTAAAAGTGTCAAAATTTTATATTACTCATGAAAACTTACACTTTCCAAACCATAAAAACAAGTCATCTTAAAAAAAATGTAAATCGTTTTTTTTTTTAAATCACAAAAACTGGAGTAGATAAGAATAACTATTCCTCAATCGGGTTTATAACTTTCTCTTACCTATAAGGTTGGTTCTGTCTCTTACTACAAGGTGCAACCATCTACTCTATTCTTAATTTCTACAACTTATTTTGTCCACCCAACAAAGTTTTCTCTTTTAAATAATTTATCAAAAATGATTGTCAAAAGAATAGAGGCTTCAAAACATTCTTTATTAAATATTCTTACATGAAATATAACAAGAAAACTAGCGAGCTATACATGCTCTATAATATGCACCTTTTATTGAGAGAATTTCACTTTAGACAAAGTTTTTCAAAGAGACCGCTATTTACAAAATATACCCCATTTTACTTTAAAACTCAATATTTAAAACTATAACTTTTAAGGTTAAAACTTGAAAACACCATAAACCATTTTCCTAAAACTTTTACAATTTCAAGTTCTTAAAAGTTAACAACAGGGTTAGACTCAAAGCGGGTTTCCAATTTTTCCTAGGCTTTCCTTGTCACTCACAAAAAGTCAATTCCCTCAACCATATATATTCCTAATCCATCTTTCTCTTTTTAACATTTTCCAATTTATAAGGTTTTACTGTCAAGCCCACTAATCTGAAGTACTAATATATGGGATCCTCTTTTCTTTACCAAATATATTGTACACTTTCCCAAATTTCCTAAGGGTCTCAAATTTCCACATTAATTCCTTTAGTGTACAAAACAAACATCCTATTTCTTACCATATTATACTCTTTCTATTTAGTGGGTTCCTCTATGGATCTAGGATTATATATAATATATTTATATTCTTAAAAAAATAAATAAATTCACTCACTATTTATACAGGAATCCTAAATCTTCGCTCTGATACCAGATGTAACAACCTGAATTCTTACAGACAGATTTTTTTTCAAAATCCCAATCTATCGAAACTCGGATTGGTTTTCTATGGTATCCTACAGAAAAGACAGAGACATAAAATATGTCAAAGATCAGGAAACATCTCACAGCGGAATGGATAAAATATAATATAATCATAGTATCGCCTTACCGTAGTAATAATACTTTCTAACCAATATCCAAAGTTATCATGTCTCTGCCACAAATCTAACCTGCGAGTATGTTATGAGGAGGGAGTCAGAACACAAGTTCTGGTGATTGGATTTAAATTATACACTTTGGGTACATATAGCGTTCAATCACATTTTGTTATTTATTAGGTTACTTAGGTTAGCAGCACTCAAGGCTTACACTTGTTATTTATTAACCTAATACAGAATATATGTAGCCACCCCTCAATATTGAGGTAAACCCCATGGTACCCCACTTGCATGGTCTCCACGATAATGCCACAGAAATGAACGTAGTCCCACATCCTACGCCGGAGTGGCGTACGGATCTCTAAATAACATTGTTATGTTCTGCACAAATCTGTCATTACTATGCTACGTAAGCGTACAGACTGCCACCTTTGATCGAATCAAATTCCATACTGAAATAATGCCCTCAAGTCTACGATACACCACCCAGAGCTAACATGCATGTATATAGACTGTCCCACGTACGTACTGTTAATTGTAGCTCGATTCCTCAACCGCAAGTCCTCTAATGTGCATCGAGATCCATGGCAAAGCGATACAAGAAACACGGAACTCGGTCGGGGCTTTTCCATATCTGTACTGGCCCGCCTTTAAGAGCCTCAAAATACAATTATCCCTCAGGTATGTTTTTCATGGTGGCTATGGCCCTACCTCGGCCCCTCCTTCAGCCAGTAAAGACTACAAGAGCTAAACGACCGGCCCCTAACAAACAATCTAGACATCCAGTTGTCGTCTTCCCTCAACCACCATACCTCGATAGTGAAAGTTAAATGGTCTATTGGTTTTAGCTCTAGTCTTTTTGCATCCCACTGACTGACGATGACGGGTATCCAACGATCTACTATCTTTGTTGGTCATGACCCTTCGCTTCCTCGTTGAGGCGACCATCGAATCACCCTGGTGTCACCGCATCACAGTATTCTAACTACAAAGCTATATTTGCAGTCAAGGCCCACCCGCCTGGTAGTTATGCGCAGACCCAACCTCTGCATGAACAGCCTAAACATCTGCCACCGCACAGAAGACTACCAGGAGCACCTTACGTATCTCAGGAAGCCGCGTGCTTCCCCTTCCAGTCCTTCGGAGCCGACAAAATAATCAGATGAACGTACGCTCCCCTCGTGACTTATAACACCACAATGATCTACCCCGTTGGGTTATTCATCCTCAAACGTGTGGACTAGTCCAAGCACCTTACTTTAATATGTTGTTAGACCCTATGTCTAAACATTCTTTTAGGCGCTTGCTTTACCTTATCAGGTGTCCATTTAACCTGGTTATCTTAACTTTTTATTCTAGTTACCAAGTTCTTCCTAGCCCCTTATATCTCTGAGGAATGGGCCCCTCTTGCTTATTAATTTCAGTTATACAACTTAACCCATTTAAGTTTATTAATAATCCCACAACATGTTATTCTCTAGATTGTGACCCAAGGTTTGTAATCTGCAATCCCTTTTATATTCTTGTTTGATTTCATCGTTACAATAACATGTCCTACTTAATATGTAATTATGTATATCCTAATTCACATGTTTTCAGTTTAACATGTCAGTCATTATTTATGATTAAATATAACTTATTTTATATGTTTTCCTCATTCTTTCTCATTTAATCATAATTCCCTTTTACACCGTTACTACAACTTATCGTTGTTTA
This sequence comes from Allium sativum, assembly GCA_030737875.1. Taxonomy (NCBI): domain Eukaryota; kingdom Viridiplantae; phylum Streptophyta; class Magnoliopsida; order Asparagales; family Amaryllidaceae; genus Allium; species Allium sativum. Next base: position 806,434,652 of record CM060922.1, on the reverse strand, counting down.
CTTATTAGCTTAGTTCTCTTAACTAAGGTCCATTAATAAGTTTCTCTACCCATTCATTATAACCTATGTTATAATTTACTCTTGTCCCTAGGACATGTCTAAACATGTTATTCTTATCAGCGGGTTTCAGACTTCCAAGTCTACAGATTACTTAATTTATAATTAAGTACAACTTCTTATATTTCATAAAATTTCCCCCTTTTCTCACTTGGTTTCAGGTTTTCCCATTTACTGATTACTTAATTTACAATTAAGTGTTCCTTATCCCATTTCACCAGTTATCCCTTTCCTTACTAGTTTATTATAACCTAAGTTATAATCTTCACTTGTCCCTAAGACACGTCTACCTATTATAAAACATTCTCGTTAATGTTAATTATTTATAATAGGTTGTTAAACCATTATTCTTCATTCACTATAATATATATTCCTTATTATATTAAGGAAAGTACTTCATACACCTTATCAGTTTGATAAAAGGAATCAGTGATTTATTTTCATAACGTATTCCCATTTAAATCCGTGGTAGCAAGTAATGTCTTTACTTTACTTTATTTTCTGTGGCTTACTTGCAACAACGTTCTCAGAAATAGGTCATTTAGGGAAATGCATCACTTTTCCTTTGCATCACATTAACTCAGTCCATTACATCCCTTCCTTTCTTATTTTCTAAGTTAGCCATTTAATTACCATCATTACCATTTATTCATATCTTGTTATATACATATTTATATATATATATATTTATTCATGCACAAGACTTCTCACGTTAAGCCTACACTTGTGGATGTTGGATATGTCAAGCATGCCCGGACAGACTTCTACCACAAGTTAACTTAACCTCGTGTCTTAGCACCATTATATGTTTTATTTATGCACTTTGACCCTCACGTGAGATTTACCGCTTGTGGATGTTGGATATGCCGGTCGGGTCCGGGCAGACTTCCTCCACAAGTGTAATCTAACCTCGTGTCTAAGTGCGGTTACATTTTTCTATTTATTGTAAATTTTAGGCATATTATCCTTTTCACATGTTTACTCTATTCTAATTTATTTGTCCTCAAATCATGCCTATATTATGTCGCATGTCCTTTTTAACATGTGTTTAATTCTATTTTGACATGTAAACATTTAATCGGGTAATTGTTCAAATCAGTAGGTTAACATGTCATTTACTCAACAATATGCCATAAGTGAATCATGTAATTATAACAAAAGAAGTCATTACCCATATTCTAACAAGTTTGTTTTCCAACATGTAATCATTCCAACACTTTAACCGATTCAACATATGAATTATTCATGTTAACATGTCAACTTGTTATAACAGTAATTCTTAATTATTCTGTCAAATTCATATATAATAACGGGGAATGTTTTAAACGATAATATATCATTATCTAAAATGATATAGCTTAAATCCACTAACCTCGTAAGCTTTCCAAATCCTTGATCTGGTTCAGATCTAATCTTTCATGGTTTTCCCCTAATTGGATTCAGAACCTAACAACCATGGATTGACTATTTTTACTAAAATAGAAAGGAAAAGAAAGAGGAGGAAAATTGAATAGATCGGATCTAGAAAGTTACCTTACTTCGTTATGAGATCTGAACACCCATTTACAAGCATATGTTCCCTTCCCCCAGATTTGGATTCAGAATTTTTCCTAAACTAATAATATTAATTTTCTGAATAGATTTGAGAAGAGGGAAGAATGGCAAAGCCTCCGCGTAGCCTTAGAAATATGAGGTTCAGGGTTAGCTCTAAAGACTTATTTGTTGGTGTTTTGGAGAGACCTAGTCCTTCAGATTTAAAATAAAAATATCAGAACCAACCACGTCAAGAGAAGATTCCAGATCCGCGGTGGGGTCGACCCCCTTGTTGGTGGGTCGACCCCCAACGATCTATTTTCCCTCCAGACTTTCCCGCTCGTGATTTTGATTTTCTGGATAAATTTTTAAGTAATATATATATATATATACATATAAGTTCCTTATATGTACACAAACTTCTAACGCTCATCTCTTCTTCATACGGTGTCTGTTTTATGCAAACTAGATGTCTATCTTGACCAGAATTCCGGGACAGACGCAATGGCATAGTCCGTTTTACTGAATTCTGAATATTCAGTTAAGTTCCTAATATTTTATTACCTTAAATATGCAGGGTGTTATAGTGCATGCTCAATAATTTTGTCCTTCTCATTGCTACTGACATGATTCATCCCTATGTTCTCGAGACATGCTGATTTAGGATCTAATTCTTTTTCCTCCAATGTATTGTCTGTAATAAACTTGAATCAACTTTCAGGTGAGGTTGTTCATGAACTTTGGAATATTATCCTCTGAATTATTCCGTTTATCTGTTTGAAGTGCTTTAGCCTTGCCATCGGACTTAGCAGACGCATCAGAAGTAGAATTCTATTGTGTTATGTCCTTGGCTGGCATTCTCTTTATTTGATAAATCCGCTTTGACAGGAGAACTTGAAATGTTTTTACTATCGACTTTCTTGAAATTTTCAAAGAAACCAATTTTCGCTGAAATTTTACCTCGATCATTTTCCGAAGTTTTATTATTCTCCCCTTCCATGTTTTTCATTTCCTCAGAGAAAACCTCTTCCATCTGCACTGCTTATTGAGAAGTTGAAGTATTTTGATTTTCAGCATTAAGATTTGTCGGATCTTGTTTTTCTAAACCGTAGTTTGCATCCTTTTCTTTATGAGGAATTTTTTCTTATCGTATTTGTTTTGCAGTACACTTTTCAGTAGAATTATGAAACATATACATTTCGAACTTTTTGGTGGTATATATTCATAAGTAATAGGCTGAATGATTGATTCTCCATCATGTAAAGTGATGTGAGCTACATTCGGCAATTCTGCGTCTGCCTTGATTTCAACTAGAATTCGAGCGTAGCTAAGTCTTTTTTTTTCGCTATAGGCTCATCCAACTTTAAGGGATACTTACCAAACTTGCAATGGCAGAGAATATTTCTTTATCCCAGAGTTGAAGGTTCAATTATGGTAATCGGATCCAAACTGGCATAGTGGATATTAAATCCCTATCAAGAATTATATTCTGCAACTAATTCTTTAAAATGATCAATTTTCCACCAATAAAGAAAGGCCCACTGCCAACAACTTTTTCACATTCTGAATTATTTGAAATTCAAATAATGAAAAAACCATTATCTCTAGTAAAGATTTCGAAATAATCTGCAGGATTCCAAGTTTTTTCCACAAAGTTTCTGAAATGGTGATAATATGGTCTCGGACCTACCACATAAGCAATGATAGAATTACTCCACTTTGCAATAGCCCTGTTGTTAGCATCTTTTTTTACTACAATTATCTTCTTCTCTCCAATCTTCATTGGAGTGATATATTCAAGATCAATGTTGGAGGAGATACCACCATTTTTAACCAAATTCTCCCATGTTGGCAAGGATTGGTTCGCCTTTTGAATCGCAGAAAAACTAGGACCCGCATGATTAAACTGCTGATTCCATATTGGGTTCTAGCTTTGACCATGTGAATTTTGATTCTTGCTATATTGGGGCAGAAATTTCTGATTTTGGCCTCAATTCATATGAGAATTGTGGTTGAAATTGGCCAGTCTCTTGATTTTGGCAAAAGGGGGTTTTCTTCTCCTAGATCTGATGGCTTGAAACCCTTCTGAATCAACATCAGGAGGTTTATCCTTAGGTTTGAGAGAAGAGAGGGAAGGATTAGGGTTAGAATCTGAGGGTTTAGATGAAGAATCCCTGAAATTCTGATCAGAATTAATGGAAGCCATTAAAGGAGTTCTTGGAGCTCAAAATTTTTCCCAAAAGTTATACACACCAAAATCTTGCAAGTAGGTTGACGACGAAAGTTAAGCATTGGGATAAAATTTGCTAGGTATTGTTTATTTCGAACTAGGATCCATTTGGTAAATAAAAATTACAACTGTGTTTGTTTTCAACAAGTATTCAAACCTAGAACACTTACTAAGCAAAAAAATAAACACTTTTATATTGTCTATTCAAGTTCCGGATGCTTAATGATATATTTTTCCATTTATACCCTCTCAATGGAAAATTCGTAAAATACAAATCTTCAAAACTTATTGTAACACTGTAACACCCCACGTCCGTTAGTGTCACTCACAAAGGGAATGCACTAAGTTCTGTGGAGCATTTAGGGTAAAAGATGCAGATAAATTACAAGACAGACAGAAATTAAACAGCGGAAAATAAAACTTTGCTTTATTGATAAAATAGTTTGTACAATGGTTTCTTTACAATATCAGAGTATCATCTGTCTTACAAAATAAAGAAGCATAAAACAACATTTATATTCCCCAATTTTAGCAAGAGCCAGCCATAGCATCTGATAAGAGAATCCAAGCAAACTTCGACAAATCTTCAAGCTGGGAAAGAGTGACAGTCCAACTTAACCTGAGCTATACTATTCCCTCCTTTACTACCTGGGGGGGTACGGAAGAAAAGAAGACGAAAGAAAAACAGAGTCAGACATAAAGCCTGAGTAAGTTCAGTAACTTCTAGCATATGAACATGGAACAACAACAAAACGACATGAATTAACTGAATACAAGATAACACCATGATGATAGGGTTGGCAAGATTAGACAAGATTAACACAAGATATGCTAAGCTAAGATAAACTGGATATGCTCTAATACTTTGGCCGCTTCGCCATTTCCTTGTTATACGGATTTCTATTATCTCTGCACCACCTAACTAATGTCCCAACTAGTAACGCTAACGTGATCCCAATCCATGTATCTTCCATCGCCTTCAGGCACCCATTTATTTATTTGTTACCTAGATTTAATCTAGGGTTTTCTACCAAGTGCCTTCTAGATTCAACTAGAGTTTACGCTGTCTGCCGAACGCTTCTCGGATTCAGGATTTATGCCACCTAGTCCAACTAGTGCTACCTGTCGAACGATGCCCCCAAGTCTAGGACACACTACCTAGAGTGGTATATGTTCCTATACTTCCCCACGCATGTATCACGAATCGTTATCGCTTGTCTAGATGCACATGTCCCATAATGTGCGGTCCGAGTCCTGTGTCAGGGCAAATCAAGGAATACAGAACTTGGTCGGGAGCTTTCAGATATCTGCCGATGCAGATGCTAAGGTCTTTTTTTGTTCCAGTGGCTATGGTCCCACTTGACCCCTCCCTCAACTAATGAAAGGCACACCTTGAAAAATGAGAACTATACGCCGACCCCCGGTGCCCCACTATCCTATGGCCATCCTCACCCATAACTAGATAGCAAGTATATGGTCTTTTGGAGTTCTCCGCCTTACCGCTTCACGTATCTCGACTGACTGAAGATGGATGGTAGACGACGAGTCGCTATCACAGGGCTACCGTTTGCTCGCCGAATCACGCTGGTCCATCCTAGTCTTTAGGTTGCCATGTATTGCAACCAAGGCATACCCCTGGTTCTTCTACGCAGACCTTAACCTCTGTGGGCCCAGGCGGATCATCTGCAGCCTCATAGAGGGATACCAAGAGTACCCTCACGTCTCCTCGAAGCCTCGGGCTTCGTAACCCAATTCGTTGGAGCCTTCTTTCTACTCAGACGGACATTCGCTCCTTCCCGTGTTATACTAAGAATTACTACTTAGTTTTACTAACTAAGATTTACCACTTAGTTTCCAGAATCGTTGTTTTCTTAACTAAGGTTTACTACTTAGTTCCCTTTCCCGTCAATTTGGATTGGTTAAGTGTCATTAGTCAATTCTTAACCCTCTTCATTCATCCTGTTATACTGGTTAAGTGTTATCAGTAATTCATGTTGACTTAACCCCACCACAACCAAGTTATATTGGTTAAGTATTTCTTATTACTTAACCCTACCCATTCACCCTGTATTGGTTAAGTGTTCCTTTTTAACTTAACCTTGCCCGTCTGTCTTAACTAACATTGTAACGACCCATATTTTTTTGACCGTTTAAAATCGACAATAAACCACACATGTCGACTCAAACAAATCGCAAATACAGGTTGTTATTGGGAAAAAAAGAAAAGAAGAAATAAAAGAACACAATCACAGAACCTCACAGCGGAAGGACCACATATAATAAACAAATATCAGTTTAAAAGCAGTTGAAATGTATACATTGTTTATAGCATTCAATGATTATCAGAGTTACATATACATACAGATGTACATAATAAGCAGCGGAAAAAATAATGCAGCGGATATACATATGTATAGATAATAGATATACCAAATCTTCATCTTCGATCTCCCAAGCACAGTCATCTTCGGTAACTGCAACGTCTGTTGACCCGAGCGTATTGCACAAAAAGAAAACACAACAAACACTCGGATCAGCACTAAATCATCTCATATTAGTCAAATCAAAATATGAATTAACATCAGTGTCATGGGTACAGTAACTCAAGAGATGTTACGGGATTTTTCCATCTCTCAAGGGTCCGTTAAACTAATACATACATAATATAGTACGCCAGTAAAGTATAAATACTGAAAATAGCGTAAGCGGGATTACCATATTACCCTTACGCCGTTTATAGGCATCAACAGTCTATACAGTACCGTAAATTCACCGTACTGGTGTTATCAGAGGGCACTCCATAGAAGGCAATGCTAAATCAAAATCGTATGGGGCTCGATATGGATATATATGACAAGGCACTCGAGGCAATGCCCAGGGTAGGATTCTACCAATTGCACTCCCGGACCGGTGGTAACGCATAGCAGCCACTACCGCCCACCTCGGAACACACTCCCAAAGTCATAAATGGGCCCAAATCATCATCATCATAGTCATAGAAATATTATCGAAGAAGTGTGTCCGATCAAAGGTGCTACCTCAGTTAGTCACGGTATAGCTCCTGTTTTAGTCATTTCAATTCTGACCCGAAGGTCAGGGCTATTTCGTCCTCAATCATCTTCTTCAATTCAATAATCGACTCCAAGTCATCATATCTCGTTCTGGATACGTCAAAACGTTCACAGTTGTCAAAGTGGTATCGACACTGACAGAGAGTATGCCTTATGTCGACTCCGGTCTCTTTAACAACCAACGCTTACATCTTTCACATCGGTCGGTTCTTTTATATTTGATAAAGGTTCGCTTTCATATCAAAATATCATCTTCTGCTTGAAGTCAATTTATATTCAAACGAATCAAATTTTCATATCAACCTTTCATAATCATACCCAAACCGATTATATTCTAAAACTAGAATATATTTCATATCATTATATTATAATCATATAATATTTCAAAACGACTTATACTCAAATAGAATATAATTTATCTCAAAGATTTCAAATTATCATGGATTCTTATCTCAACTCCATTTGAACCAGCGGTTCAACTCAAGCATTTCCATTCGGAAGAAATTTATAATTCCAAAACACTTGTAAACTAAATGTTTATATATAATAATAACAATAGTAATAATAAAAATAATAATAAAATAAATTTTATATAAATAAATATATAGATATACATATAGGATATAGTAATTAAAATAAATTAGTAATTTAAATATTATATATTTACTTAAATATAGGTTTACTAGAAATTTTGAAAAAAAATGAATTATAAGGAAAATTTTATTTAAAAATACAATAGTTATAAGCAAAGGTAAGTAATAAATTTAAAGCAAGAATAATTATTTGGAATCAAATGCATAAATATTTTGAAAAATAAATTTCTCAAATCAAAATCTTCCTTCCTTCCAAATTTCAATACTTGAATCTATCCTCCGGTCTCAACGGAGTTCATTAAATTCCATATCTCTTTTCAACTCCATCCAAACCACTATTTGATTTCAAGAGTTCAAATATATATTTGAACTGAGTTAAAACAACTCAAATACCCTTGATTTCCAAATTTCCCAAAACTTATATTCCATAAGAATTTATTTCCTTGTAATCCAAACTCTTAATTTGAAAAGATTTAAATCATACTCAAATCCCAATTTAAATATTTCCCCTTTGTTTTGGAAAATTCCTTTAACCCTTTTAAATCAACATCCCAGTTCAGAATCTTCAAAGAATTGAATTATCGAGTATCGACACATTTCTTTAAATGAAATTCTATCAAATAAAATTTCAAATATTTAAAAATCATTTAACCAACCGATGTCTGTATATAATTATCTATCCAATGGCCAAGTCATTTTAAATTTAATTTCTCGATATTTCAGGGATGGATTTATCATTTCAATCCAAGTCAGGGTCACAGAGATTTATCATTTCACTCTGTGTTCTTAGTTTATTTTATCGATAAATCCCGGGTTCATTAGATGCCCGCAACATCAAGGGTAAATGGGGTTTATCGTCAAAATCAATATGCATTACAATATACTGAATAAGGAGCATAAAAATGTCACTACAAATTCAGTAATAAATTTCAACCAACATCCATCACAACCATTTCATTCAACTGATCAGCATTAAACTATTTCAGGATTTTACAAGGGTTCGAATTCAACTAGAAATTTAAATTTAATTTAATAACAAATCAATTACTTAAATTGCATGTTAACACACTTGCATGTTAAATTTAAACCACACAACAACAATCCAACACAACCATGCAACCAAACTTACTTCATACTTTAATTCAATAAATATGGGAATAATTCAGTATTTCGTGAGCGAAGAATCACTCACCTTTGGGTCTTATTTGGATCGGACATCCAAAAGAAGCCCAAAATTTGACAGTCTCCAAACGCAGCCAAACCAGTCTCAGATTGTCCGCAATTTCGCCACGATCCTAAAGCAACAAACCGCGCGTCAATCCGAGGTCGTACGTAAAAGTTATTAACGTTTTACCCTTTGGAATTTGAAATATATAAATAATAAAATAATAATTCCTCACCGATAAAATTTGGACACCTCAGCAACTCCTTTGACCGGTTCCCGCTCATCTCTCCCGTCCATACTTCGAACACGGAAACCCACATAGGCCGCGACTTTGACCGTGCCGTACCCCTCCATCCGACCACCGGAAGGGTCGAAACCACCTCCAATCGACAGGTGGTCCTCCGGCGCTCCTTCACCGACACTGATGGGCCCTCCGGCGGCCTGAGGCGCCTCCGGCGACTCCAAACCCGAAATGGGTTTTCCCCCTTCTTCGATCGATTTCAGCTAATCTACTCATCAATAAATCGAACAAAAACCACCATCGTATTCCCCGCGAAAATCTCTACAATACCCATATCCCAATTTCTGCGATTTGGATCAAAATCGAAAAATCCCAATTTTGAAACCCTAATTCGAAAATCTGAACCTTTGACTGCAATTTCCAGCTAGACGGTGCACTGCATGTCAAAACAAATAGTATCAATAGCATCGTATCTTCGAGAGCTTCGAAATGATATGCAATACGCTAGGGTTTGGAGAGATTTTATTTTTGAGTTGGTATTATTTTTTTCTAGGGTTTTAAAGATTTGATTTCAGCCATTAGAGTTAAATTAGATGGGAAAAGGTATACGTTAATGAAAATGGCTGATGTGTGAAGGAGAGGGAATTTTTATTTATATAAATGGAAGGCCCAAACATGAGAAATACCCAATTATCCATTTACAAGCTCTCGTTCACATTTTCTCTCGTACGGTCAAACGATAAGTCGGATTGTAATGCAAATTGGAATCCTAGCATAATTCACTGTTCCGGTACCAATGGCGCCAGTTTCGTCGAATTCCGAGACAGTCGCCAAAACAGTCAAATTCCACAGTTAACTAAATAAATAAAATATCAAAAATTCCATTAACTGTTCTAAATTCAATTTAAATATTCATTAAATTCAAATTTAATTAAATTATAACTTAAATAAATTCTATAAATAAATTTCACACATTTTAAATCTAAATTTTGATTATTTAAATCTTTGATTTGAATTTCAGTTATTACTTCTCAACTTAGGATTCTCCATTTACCAATAAAATTTGAATTTCCATTTTAAACTAAGTAACTCATATCATTTAAATAAATAAAATATGAATTTCCAAATTTCACCAATTCTAAGTATAAACTAAATTTAAAATCTATTTATACTCCATTCAAATAATCATCATCATCATAATCAACTAAATTTGATTTTTATCTAATATTATTCTATTTTATTTATTTAAAAATTGAAAATTAAATATACAGAAAAATTTGGGATGTTACATTCTCCCCCACTTAAAATCTTTTCGTCCTCGAAAAGAGAACGAAATAAGGTATTAAACAAGTCATACTTCCAAATCCATACTTATAAAATAGCAATTATAAAATAAGTATATAGTTGTAAAAACCTCATAAAATTTTCTAACTTCTGAAATCACGGAAAATTTCGGCAGCATCTCCTTTGTACGGAGAGCCCCGGGAAATATCCCGATACATATATCAACCCAAACATACATCTCATTAACTATGAGGCATCCCTGAACCAGGGGAAAACACAAAAACAAAACAAAACCCCAACCTTGTAACAAAGCGTACCTCTTTAGCGGTTTATGCAACTTTATTTACCTGTGCTTTTTAGTTTTTTAAGCGCAAGCGAGCTCCGAGCATAATCCTATTCCCTGCACCTACTAGAACAATCAAATATGTATAAGAATCAACATATAACAATACATAGCAATTTCATATGACCTACACAACATAACTTAAACATCCACTACAAAACTAAGATTTTCATAATAGACCAGCGAACAAATCATCAGTTGTCACTCTTTAAAAGTTGGAATTTGATTGAGACGCACTAGGCACAAGTTGTAGTTTTCGTTTCAATCTTTCCGAATAGTCCGCACTCATCGAATTCGGATAATTCGTTCAAAAGTTACGACTGTTTTAGCGACAGCAAACGCTTCAGCCCAGGCAAATAAAATTGCAGACCTGAACTCTTCAACACAGTTTTTAGCCATTTAAACATTGAAATTACACTCAGCATATAAAGGAAATGTTTTAGTTTACATTCTGGCCTTCCCGAATTGTACTTGTACATTAAAATCCGACGTTTCGTTTGGGAGTTATGGTCAAAACAATATAGATATTCAGTTCAGATTTTTATTTTCTGTGCATACAACTACGACTAGTTCTTGGTTTTCAACATAATTAACTTGAAAATTAGGCAAGGCACTTTTCACAAAAGTTTTAGTTCAGTTTCTTAGGTTTCCAAAAAGTCTGGAATTGTTAAATTTCGATCATCCATTCTAAAGTTATGGCCACTTTAGTTTCAGCATATCGAGTAGCTCAGATTTTTGCATAAACATTGATTTATATTTGGAGTTTCAACCTTTCGGATTTTAAACTTAAGCAACACTTAACCATCTAAAAGGGTTATCGCTCCAATATGTTCATACTTTTATTGCTTAGACATATCCATATTCATTTCATTGTATTGAGTAAACTTCATTTCATTCATTTATATTCCATCATCACCCATATCAATATACCTTTTATTCATCCTTCTCGTTCCATTTCAAGTGTTACATCCCAAATAAACTTGAATCCATTTTGATTTTTTCCAACACTCTTGATTTCATCGGATCTTTAATTCATTACCCCGCATCGCTTTGCCAAATTTCCTAACTCATCCCTTTGCCAAACACTTGATTTTCAATTGATCTTCATTCAACCTATAACTTATTCTTATCGGTTCGATTCATTTGCCTCGACTAGGTCTAGCTTCACTTCATATCTCATTTGCCCATCCCAATTTCATAGCCGATTATTTCCTTTCCAAAATAGACTTAAAAATTCACTTCTATGCCTCTTTCCAACTAAATTGGTTCGTATACTAAACTATTACATTGTAAGGAGATTTAAATCAAGTCCATTTATCCCTCGTTTCATTTCTTTTATCAAATTTCAAATTGACTCTAATAAATTTTCTTTCCATTCATTTTAGTCCATTGACTTAAATTGAATTGCTTCCCAAATCCAAATTCTATTGAATGTTCCACTTAACAAATCCAAATTTCTTTTAAATTCCCAGTAAATTTCCTTGGGTTCAATATTTTTTTTTTAAGATTTCCTTCATTCTATTTCATTTCTCGAATTATTTATAAGACTCTCGAATCATGGTTTGAATTAAGGGTTGTTCACACCCGAAATTTTTCTCATACTTAATTCTCAACCATTATTATTTGGTTTTCTAAGTTAAACTTTATTTAACTCCATTCCACTACAAATTAAGTTATGTGTTATTTTCATACTTAGATTCATATTTGATTACATTGCCTTAATAAGGTCATCCCATTTTAAATTTCCTATACCTTCATTTCACATGTTCGCTAACTTGCCATTCCATTCCTTTATTGTTACATTTATCGACTATTTACATATTATCAAAACCAAAATTTCTTCCAACTCCTTCTCGGATTAACTTAATATACTTATTAATCATTCAAGTCATGGGTTATCATTTTTATTACACCACCTAATATTCCAATTCATTTTAGATGACTTAAGTAAATCTTATTTCGCGGTAAATTTTCAAACTTCTCTAACTCTTGTATCGACCAACTTATAATTTCTTTAACTTATTATCACCCAGGCTTAAGCATTTTCAACGACCATTTCCTTTGTCTTAACACCCAGGTCCATTTCCTTGTTTCAAAATCAAAATTCTCTAATTGAATCGAGTTGTCTTAGCTCTCAACTAACATTATTTGTTAGGATGAACTTGAATGCCTTGATTTCGGGTTATAACTAAGTTTAAATAATATATGTATTTATACTATTTAGGGAAACCTTACCATAAAATTCTCCAAATCTAAATCTTTAAATTTATAAGGAACAAATTTTCAATTCTGGTTAAATTTAAGCCCAACCTAACAACATATATTAATACCTTCATATAAAATTATTAAATATGAAGTTAAATCCAAAATACCTTTTCAAATGAATTATGAAAGTACGGAGTGGTCTCCCCCACTTAGACCTTTCAAAAATAAACATCGATAATGCGTGCACTCAATACCGAAGTTATTTCTGTTGTCCGAGAAGGGGTTACACATTTATTCCTTTTAAAATTCTTTAAAACCATTTCCTTTTCGAAAACACTTACCAACATACCATATTCCCCAAAAATCCTGGCAACTCTTATTTCCAAATCCCAGAATCAAATACTCAAGTTTATTTCTGCTTTAATCGCAAACTGTTTTGCTACCAGTTATAATTAAAGGTATTATCTCATCTCCAAATATTTTCTAAATTCATTACCCTTTTACTTAATAGATTTATTATCTGATCTACCATAATAGGTAATAACCTAGTATTACCACATACCAAACGAATACATATATACTTTGAACCAGTAATATATATTTTTGATAAATTTCATATAAAATCGAAAACCATACTATGTTGATTCATTCTATTCGATTATTTAGGAACTCCCATTGATTGTATGGCGTCCCATATACCGACCAGAATCCATAAATAATCAACAGAACAAGACAACACAATACAAAACCATTTTATATCAAAATACAAGTACGCTCTCTCATATATCTCTCGAACTCATTCTAGGGCGTTTCTAACCCTATCTCTAATGAGTTTATTCCCAACAGAGCCAAGGTTATCGTTAACCATCGCTCTGATACCAACTGTAACGACCCATATTTTTTTGACCGTTTAAAATCGACAATAAACCACACATGTCGACTCAAACAAATCGCAAATACAGGTTGTTATTGGGAAAAAAAGAAAAGAAGAAATAAAAGAACACAATCACAGAACCTCACAGCGGAAGGACCACATATAATAAACAAATATCAGTTTAAAAGCAGTTGAAATGTATACATTGTTTATAACATTCAATGATTATCAGAGTTACATATACATACAGATGTACATAATAAGCAGCGGAAAAAATAATGCAGCGGATATACATATGTATAGATAATAGATATACCAAATCTTCATCTTCGATCTCCCAAGCACAGTCATCTTCGGTAACTGCAACGTCTGCTGACCCGAGCGTATTGCACAAAAAGAAAACACAACAAACACTCGGATCAGCACTAAATCATCTCATATTAGTCAAATCAAAATATGAATTAACATCAGTGTCATGGGTACAGTAACTCAAGAGATGTTACGGGATTTTTCCATCTCTCAAGGATCCGTTAAACTAATACATACATAATACAGTACGCTATTATGATAGTGTCTATCCAGTAAAGTATAAATACTGAAAATAGCGTAAGCGGGATTACCATATTACCCTTACGCCGTTTATAGGCATCAACAGTCTATACAGTACCGTAAATTCACCGTACTGGTGTTATCAGAGGGCACTCCATAGAAGGCAATGCTAAATCAAAATCGTATGGGGCTCGATATGGATATATATGACAAGGCACTCGAGGCAATGCCCAGGGTAGGATTCTACCAATTGCACTCCCGAACCGGTGGTAACGCATAGCAACCACAACCGCCCACCTCGGAACACACTCCCAAAGTCATAAATGGGCCCAAATCATCATCATCATAGTCATAGAAATATTATCGAAGAAGTGTGTCCGATCAAAGGTGCTACCTCAGTTAGTCACGGTATAGCTCCTGTTTTTGTCATTTCAATTCTGACCCGAAGGTCAGGTCTATTTCGTCCTCGATCATCTTCTTCAATTCAATAATCAACTCCAAGTCATCATATCTCGTTCTGGATACGTCAAAACGTTCACAGTTGTCAAAGTGGTATCGACACTGACAGAGAGTATGCCTTATGTCGACTCCGGTCTCTTTAACAACCAACGCTTACATCTTTCACATCGGTCGGTTCTTTTATAATTGATAAAGGTTCGCTTTCATATCAAAATATCATCTTCTGCTTGGAACTCAATTTATGTTCAAACGAATCAAATTTTCATATCAACCTTTCATAATCATACCCAAACCGATTATATTCTAAAACTAGAATATATTTCATATCATTATATTATAATCATATAATATTTCAAAACGACTTATACTCAAATAGAATATAATTTATCTCAAAGATTTCAAATTATCATGGATTCTTATCTCAACTCCATTTGAACCAGCGGTTCAACTCAAGCATTTCCATTCGGAAGAAATTTATAATTCCAAAACACTTGTAAACTAAATGTTTATATATAATAATAACAATAGTAATAATAAAAATAATAATAAAATAAATTTTATATAAATAAATATATAGATATACATATAGGATATAGTAATTAAAATAAATTAGTAATTTAAATATTATATATTTACTTAAATATAGGTTTACTAGAAATTTTGAAAAAAAATGAATTATAAGGAAAATTTTATTTAAAAATACAATAGTTATAAGCAAAGGTAAGTAATAAATTTAAAGCAAGAATAATTATTTGGAATCAAATGCATAAATATTTTGAAAAATAAATTTCTCAAATCAAAATCTTCCTTCCTTCCAAATTTCAATACTTGAATCTATCCTCCGGTCTCAACGGAGTTCATTAAATTCCATATCTCTTTTCAACTCCATCCAAACCACTATTTGATTTCAAGAGTTCAAATATATATTTGAACTGAGTTAAAACAACTCAAATACCCTTGATTTCCAAATTTCCCAAAACTTATATTCCATAAGAATTTATTTCCTTGTAATCCAAACTCTTAATTTGAAAAGATCTAAATCATACTCAAATCCCAATTTAAATATTTCCCCTTTGTTTTGGAAAATTCCTTTAACCCTTTTAAATCAACATCCCAGTTCAGAATCTTCAAAGAATTGAATTATCGAGTATCGACACATTTCTTTAAATGAAATTCTGTCAAATAAAATTTCAAATATTTAAAAATCATTTAACCAACCGATGTCTGTATATAATTATCTATCCAATGGCCAAGTGATTTAAAATTTAATTTCTCGATATTTCAGGGATGGATTTATCATTTCAATCCAAGTCAGGGTCACAGAGATTTATCATTTCACTCTGTGTTCTTAGTTTATTTTATCGATAAATCCCGGGTTCATTAGATGCCCGCAACATCAAGGGTAAATGGGGTTTATCGTCAAAATCAACATGCATTACAATATACTGAATAAGGAGCATAAAAATGTCACTATAAATTCAGTAATAAATTTCAACCAACATCCATCACAACCATTTCATTCAACTGATCAGCATTAAACTGTTTCAGGATTTTACAAGGGTTCGAATTCAACTAGAAATTTAAATTTAATTTAATAACAAATCAATTACTTAAATTGCATGTTAACACACTTGCATGTTAAATTTAAACCACACATCAACAATCCAACACAACCACGCAACCAAACTTACTTCATACTTTAATTCAATAAATATGGGAATAATTCAGTATTTCGTGAGCGAAGAATCACTCACCTTTGGGTCTTATTTGGATCGGACATCCAAAAGAAGCCCAAAATTTGACAGTCTCCAAACGCAGCCAAACCAGTCTCAGATTGTCCGCAATTTCGCCACGATCCTAACGCAACAAACCGCGCGTCTACCTGAGGTCGTACGTAAAAGTTATTAACGTTTTACCCTTTTGAATTTGAAATATATAAATAATAAAATAATAATTCCTCACCGATAAAATTTTGACACCTCAGCAACTCCTTTGACCGGTTCCCGCTCATCTCTCCCGTCCATACTTCGAACACGGAAACCCACATAGGCCGCGACTTTGACCGTGCCGTACCCCTCCATCCGACCACCGGAAGGGTCGAAACCACCTCCAATCGACAGGTGGTCCTCCGGCGCTCCTTCACCGACACTGATGGGCCCTCCGGCGACCTGAGGCGCCTCCGGCGACCTGAGGCGCCTCCGGCGACTCCAAACCCGAAATGGGTTTTCCCCCTTCTTCGATCGATTTCAGCTAATCTACTCATCAATAAATCGAACAAAAACCACCATCGTATTCCCCGCGAAAATCTCTACAATACCCATATCCCAATTTCTGCGATTTGGATCAAAATCGAAAAATCCCAATTTTGAAACCCTAATTCGAAAATCTGAACCTTTGACTGCAATTTCCGGCTAGACGGTGCACTGCATGTCAAAACAAACAGTACCAATAGCATCGTATCTTCGAGAGCTTCGAAATGATATGCAATACGCTAGGGTTTGGAGAGATTTTATTTTTGAGTTGGTATTATTTTTTTCTAGGGTTTTAAAGATTTGATTTCAGCCATTAGAGTTAAATTAGATGGGAAAAGGTATACGTTAATGAAAATGGCTGATGTGTGAAGGAGAGGGAATTTTTATTTATATAAATGGAAGGCCCAAACATGAGAAATACCCAATTATCCATTTACAAGCTCTCGTTCACATTTTCTCTCGTACGGTCAAACGATAAGTCGGATTGTAACGCAAATTGGAATCCTAGCATAATTCACTGTTCTGGTACCAATGGCGCCAGTTTCGTCGAATTCCGAGACAGTCGCCAAAACAGTCAAATTCCACAGTTAACTAAATAAATAAAATATCAAAAATTCCATTAACTGTTCTAAATTCAATTTAAATATTCATTAAATTCAAATTTAATTAAATTATAACTTAAATAAATTCTATAAATAAATTTCACACATTTTAAATCTAAATTTTGATTATTT
The DNA here is from genome assembly GCA_030737875.1 of Allium sativum. Lineage (NCBI taxonomy): Eukaryota > Viridiplantae > Streptophyta > Magnoliopsida > Asparagales > Amaryllidaceae > Allium > Allium sativum. The sequence goes on along the minus strand of CM060922.1, from coordinate 806,417,062 downwards.
AAATCTCTGATTTGAATTTCAGTTATTACTTCTCAACTTAGGATTCTCCATTTACCAATAAAATTTGAATTTCCATTTTAAACTAAGTAACTCATATCATTTAAATAAATAAAATATGAATTTCCAAATTTCACCAATTCTAAGTATAAACTAAATTTAAAATCTATTTATACTCCATTCAAATAATCATCATCATCATAATCAACTAAAATTGATTTTTATCTAATATTATTCTATTTTATTTATTTAAAAATTGAAAATTAAATATACAGAAAAATTTGGGATGTTACAAACATGTTATTAATGGTTAAGTATTATCCCTTCATGTTTTTAGACTTAACCTCGTTCCTTTATCACAACCTGATGGTTAAGTGTTCAGGTTTACTTAACCCTACAGTCTAGCCCAGCTAACATATCAAAATTGGCTAAGTGTATTAGATTTTACTTAACCCCAACCTCTAGTCTAGTTAACATATTAATTTGGCCAAGTGTATTAACTTTACTTAACCCCTACAAGTCTCGTTTTGCTACCTTGAGTTTGGTTAAGTGTCTCTATGGACTTAGCCCTCCCATTCTAGCTTAACTGTGTTAAGTTGGTTAAGTGTTCCTATGGACTTAACCCTCCCATTCTAGCTTAACTGTGTTAAGTGTCAGTATGAACCTAACCCCACCCATCAGTCTAGTTATCATGTTGAACTGGTTAAGCGTCTTAGTTAACTTAACCCTACCATTCTTGTTCTAGCTTTAACTAAATAAATTAAAGCCGCTACCACTCACATTAGACAGATATTGTTGCGAATACTAGATGTGCCGGTTGGTTCCGGGCAGGTTTACATCGCAACTCAGTCTAACCTCGGGTTAGGCATATTCGTGTTTTCTAAGTTCAAAAGGGGTTTTGATTAGTTTTCAAATCAGGTTTTGAAAGTAACCATCTCGTCCGTCGGATCAGTTAGGGATAGCCAGGGAGAGTAGGAAACTTGTATTTTCCAAACTCAAGCCTAGACACTATCCTCTCTGTCACCCTAGAACTTTCTGGCTTATTATTAAAAGAGATGTCGTTAATAAACCTTTAATTTGTCTAAATTCACATTTCCTTATTTAGGCCAGATTCTATAGGTAAATTATTCCTAATTTACTTATTTCCCAATTACTCTTTTAATGTAAATTGTCTACATTTATATCTATGGCCCATTTCCCTTCCTAAATCATATTTATGCTTTTTGGTATGTAAACTATACCAAATTAAGTGTCACTAACAATGATTTTTCTAAACCTGACAGTTATTCTCAATTATGGCCAACTTCACATTTATGCCAATATACTTACCGTGCCAAATTAGCTAATCCAGTTCCGATTCAACATTCTGATTCACGTCAAACTAGACTTATTACTCTAGTTCACTATTCATGTAAATGCTAGATTTACATGTCAATACTAGATTCAAATTACACATCTTATAATTCATGTCAAATTTATCCAATTTGCATTTCTATGAACATGCCATAATACATGTTCCCAATTTATGCCAATTTCCAAGTTAAACTACGTTTTTAGTAAATTTCATATTTTGCCCAAACCGCATTCCCACTGTTCGTATAATCGTGATTCAGTCTAGATTATAAACAAAGCTAGGTTCGTAGAAAATAGGGAATGAACCAAAGATGCTATGCAAAAGATAGACATACTAACTGGCATAAAAAGGGTTGAATAACGACGTCGGTTCAAGAACATGGGTAGACCTAACTTAATAGGTAAATTCCCAAGGTCTAAAAACCAAAAAAAACCAAGAATAGACAGAATAGAGACGTAGGTTCAAGAACATGGGTAGACCTAACTTAATAGGTAAATTCCCAAGGTCTAAAACCAAAGAAAACCAAGAATAGACAGAATAGATGATCAGGTTTAGACCCAATTTCATAATCACAAAACTTAAGCAACACTTTCCTAGTCATGAATCACAGGTGTTTAATCACAGATGTCCTTATTATGTCATAGGCAATAGTTTATATTTCCTAATCAAAGGCATAGGCTTAGTCAAGGAAATAATCTTCATAGTCACAGTCACAGTCATAGGCAATGTTCATAGTCATAGGCAATGTCCATAGTCATAGGCAAATGTTCATAGTCATAGGTAATGTCCATAGTCATAGGCAATGTCCATAGTCATAGGCAATGTTCATAGTCAAAGAGGCATATGGTTTTAAGGTCCATAGTTTCATAGTCTTATCGGTCATCGAATCATAACAGTTCTTGATTAAGTTCAAAGACATAGGCACAGATTCGAATAGAAAGATTTGGCATATTCTTTTATTCCTTTAATTCATGTCACAAACAGAGAGAAACGTTCAAATCTAAAAAGTAACTGACTTACCGAGATTAGATTAGAACAGTAAGATGGCGTTGCTATGATTCGTAGAAAAACAGTCGTTGCAGTCGTTCGAATCTTCACTTGAATTCTAGCTTGAATCTCCTCTTTGAAAGTCTTTGAGCAGCACCTCCTCGTCTTGATTTATTTTATATATATTATTTTATTTATTATTTGATTAAGAGGAGGAGAGGAAGCCATGTTCACTAAGAATCTTTGCAGCATAAGGGTAGAGAAGAATTGTGAATAGAGAAGAAGACCAGGGCTGTTTATATAGTGTTAGGTGGACGAACCTGGTCAGAAAACGTAACCAGATACATCAGAACGAACCAGTGCAGAAAGCTGGAAAAAGCAGGGGGGTTGACCCCCAGGTCGACTATGTAGTCGACCTGGGTAGCCCAGGTCGACTACCCAGTCGACCTGGGTGTCTTGGGCGGGAAAATTCCCGCCCTGGCCAATCCGGCCCGATTTTTGAAATTTGAGTCTGTTCGAATTTTAAACTGAATTCTGAAACTTCCGGAGGCCATATCTCCCTCATACGGACTCCGATTTACGCAAACTCGGACTCGTTTTCATGCAAAATTTCGAGGCGAACACAATGGTGCAGCCCGTTTCCCTTGATTTTGATTTTAAATTATAATTCTGCCTTGATTTGTGAATCTTAGCGTTACAGAATCACGGAGTGTTACAAACACCCCGTATTTTCTATAAACGTTAATGTAACAAATCAAAGTATAATTAATTTTTAAGAGAAGAATTAAGGGAAACGGGTTATGCGATTGCGTTCGTCTCGGAATTCTGCTTGAGATAGAGTCCGAGTTTGCGTAAATCGGACTACATATGAAGAAGTTATGGCCTTCAGAAGTTTCAGAAATTCAAAATAAAGAAAACAGCTCGAAACTGAATTCAAAATTCAAAACAGAACCTATAAGCAGGCTGGGCGGGAAATTTCCCGCCCAGGACCCAGATCGACCAGGGGGTCAACTGAAACACCCCACCTCCGTTAGGGTCACTCTCAAAGGGAATGCCCTAATTTTGGTGGAGGTTTATAAGTATAAGTCACAGATACACAAGACAGATATAAATACACATATTTTTGAACAGCGGAAAACAACAGCAACTTTTATTTCATCAAAATACGTGTTACACAAACAATGCCATAATTGTCTTACAATACTTCCAAAAACATTACAATTTCATAACTGTCTTGATTTCATAACTTAAAGAAGCATAAAAACATAAGTAAACTACATAAGTCCCCATAAGTGCTATCCAAAGCCATAGTCCAAAACGAAAGAGATCCAAGCAATACATTCTCTCTCTTCAGGCTGGATGTGAAACTGGTCAAGCTGCGGTATTCCCTCCCTGTGGACCTGGAGGGGAGGGGGGAAACGAAAGAAAAGTAGAGTCAGACATAAAGCCTGAGTAAGTCTAGGACTATTCAGTCTATGAATAAGGAAATGAGCATGATAAGTATAAACTGGAAATGGGGAAGCACCATCAAATAAGTTAAGTTGTCTAGAGTCGAATATACTATCGTACCCCATATTAATCTCTGCACCCATATAAACTAGTTCCCAACAGGCACCCCATAATCAGGGTGAAGTGATCCATTTCTAATGATCGGCTCCTACTCGCATAGTTACATGTGTCTTACGGCCCCCGATGTTGTAGCTACCTATGCTGGTCCCACCATGGGGTGTATCAAGTCCCATGGTGGCGGCCCGACACAGTTCTAGAATGCACAGGTATACTACTGGTGCCCAGTGCCTAATTTTTCTGCGCCGGAGTGTGTGCACGCCCGCACCCCGTTAGAACCTACACTGCTGCACCACCGCCGTCGATTTGACCTCTTACACTCAGCCCAGTAATCGTGCCCCACCCTGCCTAGTTCAGGGTATCCTGATACACCTTGTAGGGTTACTGCTGAAAAGGGTCCCCCGCTACTAGGTTTTCTATTTCTAGCCAACATGCTAAGTTGGTTAAGTGTTCTGTATAAACCTAACCCCCAATCAGTCTGTATAGTTTAACATGTTTAATTTGATTAAGTATTAATTCAATTTACTTAATACTATCAATCCTGACTTAGCCTTAATTGTCTTATTAAAGCCTCAACCACTCACATTAGACAGGTATTGTTGTGACTGCCTGTTGCCGGTTGGGTCCGGGCAGTCTTACGTCATAACTCAGTCTAACCTCGGGTCTTTATTGGGCTCAGTGTTTAACCACCCACATTGGATAGGTATTGTTGTGACTACTGGATAGCCGGGCGGGTCCGGGCAGGTTTATGTCACAACTCAATCCAACCTCGGGTTAAACACATCGTATTTTCTAAGTTTACATATTTTGTCTCTTTTCTTTTTATATGTAAATATTTGCAGCCCATTATTCAAATTCATCTTTATTGGGTAAAATTAATTTATACCACTTAAATGTTCTCAAGGTCGTTGGCATGCGACAGACATGCCAACACATATGTTTTATATTTTTTAACCCAACGTCATTACCCCCCGTTTTATACGTTCGCTATATTATGTTGGGCTTAACATTTAAGCCCAACTTAGCCACATGAAAAAGGGGAGGCTTAGAACATGGTGTTTATATATTCTAAGTAACATCAAAATGGGTGTGTGAACGCATGAACTTGCAACATAACGATCTAATTAACATAAATTAGGCACTTGTGAACTTGCATTGTAATAGCATATAATCTTGACATGAAACATACCTAAACATGAATCATGGTTTTAATCTAGTCATGTAAACTTGTATTTAAAATGTGAACCTAACTTAATTATGTATCACATATATTATCACATGATTTTGATAGCAACATAGGCCTAAAACATATTTTCAATTAGGCATAACACCAAACGTAATCTAGTCATGTTCATAGAGTCAACACAAGTTCACAAAGATGCTTGCTTTTGTCACTAATACAAAAGTATGGTTTTCACTTGAATCATAACGCCTATTTCAACATAAATTCATATGAATCATAACACCCAAATGGATCCAACTACGCTAAAAATGATCATAAAAATATACATAGAAGGATCTAAAATCATGTTGGCATAATAGTGAGTCATATACTTGCATGAGTCTCAACTTGGTTGTAATAAACTACCACAAACATATAGTTGTTAACTTTCAACATGAATCATATACTTGCAAATATCCAATAGTTCTAACATCATTATACCACAACATCCCAAATCTATTCATAATTAGAATCATAACAACATACAATTATGAATTATCATCACCACAAATTAAGTACAATTCCATTTCTCATTTTACACAAATCAAAACTCAATTATTCATTCACATCGGAATAGCACTCTACTTACAACGTATGACGAATCTTCAATTCAGGGTTCTGAATTCTGAATTTGGAGATGCTATCCTTTGTTGTAGGCGTTGTTTTGATTTAATTGTCGTTGCTTTAAGCTTTTGAATCAACTCCTGACTCGACGGCTATTCCTAGTCTTTCTTCAGCAGCATGACGGTCTCATTCTCATTTTTATTTGTGTGAATTAGGTGGAGTCTTAGGTCCTTTTTATAGAGTTTGTGAATTGATTAGAGCCGTCAATGGAGCTTAGATTAATATTAGCCGTTCGTTTCAAAGAGAAACCAATCAGGAGCTGACACCTAGCCCTAGTGACAAGACAAAGCTCAGAAATTCGGCCAAACACAGACCAGGCTAGCCAGGAGGGGCTGGGTTCGACCTGGGTGCCTTGGGTGGGAAAATTCCCGCCCAGCCCAATCTAGGTCCGATTTTTGGAATTTGAACTTGTTTCTGAGCTGTTTCTATCTGTTTGAATTTTAAACTGAATTCTGAAACTTCCGGAGGTCATATCTCCCTCATACGGAGTCCGTTTTACGCAAACTCGGACTCTATCTCAAGCAGGATTCCGAGACGAACGCAATGGCATATCCCGTTTCCCTTAATTCTTTGATTTGAAATTAATTATACTTTAATTTGTGAATTTCACTGTTATAGAATACACGGGGTGTTACATTCTCCCCCACTTAAAAGAATTTCGTCCCCGAAATCTTCAAGTTTAGGAAGAATGTATATCCTAACATCCAAACGTCCATCTACTCATCCATCAAACACCAGCGTCCATTGTCCTTAAAAGACTTCTAATGCTTCATGATCATATGCAAAGTGTGTGTACATGTACTTATCTAATGCAAAATCAGGCGGTCTACTGATTCAGTTGACCTCCTTAATGCAAATTATGTAAGTGTCATGAATCCATTTTGTGTGCAAATTTTCCTATTTATGATTCTACATGAGTGCACAATCATTCATATATAAATGCAACATCCATATGACAACACATTAAACTTTAACCATATACGAATATAAATACATATATGCATATGCAATATGAAGTGACTGAGCCGATCTAAAACCTAGATTGTGTGTGTATATGCAACCACGAGCAACCACTAGCAATCACTTGCAACCACTTGCAACCATCATCCATAACATGTTTCAATTACATGTTTTCATCCAAAGGGTTTCTACCTAAAAGATAAGGTTGAGGAGATATTCCTAAAAAGATAGATGAAAGCGCAACTTAAGGAAAATGAAAGATCGAAGATGTACCCTCAAAAAGAAAAGGGTAGGCTGTGCGTATTCTAGCCTCAGTTTCCCAAGTCGCGTCTTCCTCGGCGTCGCTCCACTGAACTTTGACGAGCTTGACTTCGCGGTTGCGTAGCTTTTTCACTTCCGTTCCTAAGATGCGCGTTGGAACTCTTCTCACGGTTGCTTCGCGTTCCACTTCAGCTTCTTCAAGGATGTTTGTCTCTACCATTTCAGCAGATTCATGTAGACATTTTCGGAGGTGCGAAATGTGAAAGACGTTGTGAACTCCAGCTAGTTTTTCGGGTAGCTCTAATCTATAGGCCATCTTCCCAACCTTCTCGATGATAGGAAATGGTCCTACAAATCTCGGTGCCAGCTTTCCAGTGGATCCAAAACGAACAACGTTCCTTAGAGGAGATACATTAAGAAAAACTCTGTCCCCAACCTCAAACTCAAGGTCGGTCCTTCTCTTGTCGGCGTAGGATTTTTGTCTGTCTTGGGCTGTCTTCATTCTTCTCCATATTAAGTCTACTTTCTCTAAAGTCTCTTGGATCATATCTGGTCCAAGTATGAGCTTGTCAGTAGACTCCCACCTACAAGTGGGCGATCGGCACGGTCTTCCATATAAAGCTTCGAAGGGCGCCATTCCGATGGTGGCTTGGTAGCTGTTGTTGTAGGCGAATTCCACCAAAGGAAGATGGTCTTCCCACGTCCCTCCGAAGTCAAGGACGCACAGTCTTAAAAGGTCCTCCAAAACTCTGTTCACTCTTTCTGTCTGGCCGTCGGTTTGGGGGTGATAGGCTGTACTTAAGCATAACTGTGTGCCTACCGCTTCTTGCAGACTCCGCCAAAACTCACTTGTGAAGATAGGGTCTCGGTCACTAACAATGCTGGAGGGTATTCCGTGGAGTCGAACAATTTCCTTGAGATAAAGAGATGCTAGGGATGAGGCAGTCCTTTTACTCTTGACAGTTAAAAAGTGGGCGCTTTTAGTAAGCCTATCCACTATTACCCAAATGCTAGTGTTGCCTCTTCTAGACCTGGGCAGCCCATCAATGAAGTCCATTGAAATGCTATCCCACATCCACTGTGGGACCTCTAGAGGATGGAGCAGACCGCCAGGCTTCTTTGGCTCCGCCTTAACCTGTCGGCAAGTCATACACTTAGAAACGAAATCTGCCACGTCCTTTCTCATGCCGCTCCAAAAGAAAGTTCTCTTTATGTCCTTGTACATTTTATCTCCGCCTGGATGTATCGTCATCTTGGAGTGATGTGCTTCCTCGAGAAACGTCTTTACTAAATCCCTTGTCCGTGGGACGCATAGTCTTCCGTCTCGCCTTAACCAACCCTTATCGTCGATGGAGTATCTGTTAAGGTGACTTGAAGTCTCACCCCTAATTAGCCTATCAATTGTCTCCACAAGCTGAGGGTCTTCACGTTGTGCTGACCCTATTGAGTCCACTAGAGTCGGCCGTACTTCGAGAGATGTTAGTAAGCCCGATACAAAATCGGAGGAGGGCCTAAAGTTAAAACTGGCTATAAACTCTAGGCTTTGCCTTTCTATAAAGAGCGGGCTTAGGGTCAGTTTCTTTCGGCTCAACGCGTCTGCCACTACGTTGCCTTTGCCCGGAGTGTAGGAGATCTCGAAATCTTACGAGGCAAGAAACTCCATCCATCTCTATTGCCTCAAGTTAAGATCTTTCTGCGAGAAAAGATATTTCAATGATTTATGGTCAGTGTAAAGTTCGAACTTCTCACCTAGGAGATAGTGTCGCCAAGACTTAAGCGCAAAGACGATGGCGGCCAACTCAAGATCGTGGGTCGGGTAGTTCTTTTCGTGCACTTTCAACTGTCTCCCGCCATAAGCTACTACCCTTCCTTCTTGCATTAAGACAGCGCCTAATCCTGTCCCGCATGCATCCGTGTATACTGTAAACATTTTGCTTCCATCCGGCAAGGTCAGAACTGGGGCTGTTGTAAGAGTCCTTTTTAGTCGTTGGAATGCAAACTCGCAATCCAAATCCCAAGCAAACGCTAGGTTCTTCTTTATTAATCTAGTGAGTGGAGCTGATATTTTTGCAAAGTCTCTGATGAATTTCCGATAGAAGCCTGCTAGCCCGAGAAAGCTTCGGACCTCTGTTGCATTCCTTGGTGTCTTCCAATCCTGCACCGCTACTACTTTAGCAGGGTCCACAGCTAACCCTCCTTTGGATACTATATACCCAAGAAACCTTACTTCCTCTCTCCAAAAGTGGCACTTGGAGAATTTGGCTTTTAGCTGATGGACTCGCAGAGTTTCCATGATTGCCCTTAGGTGCTGAGCATGTTCTTCTTCACTTTTTGAGAAGATCAAGATATCGTCTACGAAGACCACTACGAACTTGTTGAGGAATTCTCTGAACACCCTACTCATCAGGTCCACGAAGTAAGCGGGTGCGTTTGTCAAGCCGAAAGGCATGACAAGCCATTCAAAGAAGCCGTCTGGGGTTCTGAATGTTGTCTTATCGATGCTATCTTCAGCCACCCTTAGCTGATGAAATCCGGTCGCTAAATCGAGTTGGGAGAAAACTGACGCTCCTACAAGCTGATCAAACAGATCGTCAATTCTGGGGAGAGGGTGCCAATTCTTTTTCGTTAGCTTGTTGAGCTCCATATAGTCAACAAATAGACAGAGTGAACCATCCGCCTTTGTGGCGAACACCACTGGAGCGCCCCATTCTGAAATACTCCTTCTAATGAACCCCTTCTCTAGAAGCTCTTTAACCTGTTTGCTGAGCTCTTTCCTTTCCCGTGGAGCCATGTGTCTAACGGGCAACGCAACGGGCTTTGCATTATCTACAAGATATATGCGGAAGTCTATCTCCCGCTTCGGAGGTAAGCCCTTCACTTCTTCGAAGACAGCCGGATATTCACGGACCACTCTAACCGATTGCAAACTCTCAACAGAAGCATCTAGAGATTCAAGATAACTAAGCATAACCGCATATGAGGGATTACAAGTAATTTCCAGAGTGTTACCGAGTTGGGTCAGAAGCCTAACCACCCTTTTCTCACAATCAAGGATGGCACAATTACTGGATAGCCAATCCATGCCCAAAATCAAACCATATCCCGAGAAGCCCAAAACAAAGGCACTACATCTAAATTCTACGCTTAGAATAGAAATTTTCAATCCCACTCAGATCATAGACAAATGAGCTGGGCCCCCGATTGGATTTGAAACAATTAAGGGGTCCTCTACCATACTAGTTTCTAGGGGCAGAGATTCTACTAAAGAAACTGAAATAAAGGAGTGTGATGCGCCAGAATCAAATAAAGTGCGAACTGGGTGATCATAAAGATAAACTACACTTTCTACAGAAGTATTTATACCTTGCTGTTGCAGAGGTGGCGCCTCTAGCACATGAACTTGTGCCCCTTAGGTGGATCCAGCCTTCTGCCCCTGCCCTCGCTTCTTTGGGCAATCCTTAGCCATGTGGCCTGTCTCACCGCAAGAAAAGCACCCACCATTCAACTTGGCCTTCTTTTTCCGACAATCTTTCACTAAGTGCCCCACTTTGCCACAGAAATTACACTTCCTCTTCTCTTGGGACTTGTTGTCTTTCCCGCCCTTCTTAAAGTCTGTCTTCTTAGGCTGTAAACCCTCTTTCTTACCTTGAGAGCTTTCTGCCTTTGTCTCCTTCTTGCCCTTATCCTCTTCGTTCAACAATGCCATCTGCACCAACCTTTCATACGTAGCTCCCATGGGTATATGGGTCATGGCCAAACTGTGTAATGGCTCATTCAATCCTTTAACAAAACGGAGAGCCTTCTTGTGCGGAGTGTTGACTAGGTCCAGTCCGAACCTAGCCAGCTGACCGAACTGATTAACGTACTCTTTGACTGTCATATTCCCTTGCTTAAGAAATAAGATTTTTTCCAATTGAAGTCTCCTTTCAGCTTCTGAGAGAAATTTAGCCTCAAACCTTGCCCTAAAGTCCTCCCATGTTTCCACTGGTCTTTCTGCATTGGTAACTTCCCACCAGTAGGAAGCCTTGCCTTTAAGTAGCCATACTGCCAGTTGTACCTTCTGCCTATCTTCTACCTCAAAAATGACGAATAAGTCCTCGGTTTCCTTCAGCCAGTTCCTGGCTGCCACGAAGGACTCGGTTCCATGAAAGTCCTTCCCTCCCATAGCTTTGAAATCTTTACATATCTTAGAAAAAGCATTACCACGCGGAGGAGGTGGAGGAGGAGGTGCTGCTGCAGCTGGATGATCTCCTGCAGCTGGATGATTTCCTGCAGCTGGAGGAGGAGGAATAGTGGGACCTGGATGATTGGCCCTTGCTTCTAAGAATCGTCTGAACCAACCAGGTATTGGTACACCCTCTGGCAAGTTAAGTTCTTCGGACATGCTGAAACAAAAAGGACAGATTCAAAACGAAGGATAAAATATAGTACCTATGGCTTTGGGGGACTATGCTTTTTTAAAATAACATAACATTTTATCTTTTAAAAAAATGCTTCTTTAAATTTTCTTTTGAAAATAAATTTTCGAAACTTTGTATCTTATCTGGTAAACCTATGCCCTGATACCAAGTGAAACACCCCACCTCCGTTAGGGTCACTCTCAAAGGGAATGCCCTAATTTTGGTGGAGGTTTATAAGTATAAGTCACAGATACACAAGACAGATATAAATACACATATTTTTGAACAGCGGAAAACAACATCAACTTTTATTTCATCAAAATACGTGTTACACAAACAATGCCATAATTGTCTTACAATACTTCCAAAAACATTACAATTTCATAACTGTCTTGATTTCATAACTTAAAGAAGCATAAAAACATAAGTAAACTGCATAAGTCCCCATAAGTGTTATCCAAAGCCATAGTCCAAAACGAAAGAGATCCAAGCAATACATTCTCTCTCTTCAGGCTGGATGTGAAACTGGTCAAGCTGCGGTATTCCCTCCCTGTGGACCTGGGGGGGAGGGGGGAAACGAAAGAAAAGTAGAGTCAGACATAAAGCCTGAGTAAGTCTAGGACTATTCAGTCTATGAATAAGGAAATGAGCATGATAAGTATAAACTGGAAATGGGGAAGCACCATAAACTAAGTTAAGTTATCTAGAGTCGAATATACTATCGTACCCCATATTAATCTCTGCACCCATATAAACTAGTTCCCAACAGGCACCCCATAATCAGGGTGAAGTGATCCATTTCTAATGATCGGCTCCTACTCGCATAGTTACATGTGTCTTACGGCCCCCGATGTTGTAGCAACCTATGCTGGTCCCACCATGGGGTGTATCAAGTCCCGTGGTGGCGACCCGACACAGTTCTAGAATGCACAGATATACTACTGGTGCCCAGTGCCTAATTTTTCTACGTCGGAGTGTGTGCACGCCCGCACCCCGTTAGAACCTACACTGCTGCACCACCGCCGTCGATTTGACCTCTTACACTCAGCCTAGTAATCGTGCCCCACCCTGCCTAGTTCAGGGTATCCTGATACACCTTGTAGGGTTACTGCTAAAAAAGGGTCCCCCGCTACTAGGTTTTCTATTTCTAGCCAACATGCTAAGTTGGTTAAGTGTTCTGTATAAACCTAACCCCCAATCAGTCTGTATAGTTTAGCATGTTTAATTTGATTAAGTATTAATTCAATTTACTTAATCCTATCAATCCTGACTCAGCCTTAATTGTCTTATTAAAGCCTCAACTACTCACATTAGACAGTTATTGTTGTGACTGCCTGTTGCCGGTTAGGTCCGGGCAGTCGTACGTCACAACTCAGTCTAACCTCGGGTCTTTATTGGGCTCAGTGTTTAACCACCCGCATTGGATAGGTATTGTTGTGACTACTGGACAACCGGGCGGGTCCGGGAAGGTTTATGTCACAACTCAATCCAACCTCGGGTTAAACACATCGTATTTTCTAAGTTTACATATTTTGTCTCTTTTCTTTTTATATGTAAATATTTGCAGCCCATTATTCAAATTCATCTTTATTGGGTAAAATTAATTTATACCACTTAAATGTTCTCAAGGTCGTTGGCATGCGACAGACATGCCAACACATATGTTTTATATTTTTTAACCGAACGTCATTACCCCCGTTTTATACGTTCGCTATATTATGTTGGGCTTAACATTTAAGCCCAACTTAGCCACATGAAAAAGGGGAGGCTTAGAACATGGTGTTTATATATTCTAAGTAACATCAAAAGGGGTGTGTGAACGAATGAACTTGCAACATAACAATCTAATTAACATAAATTAGGCACTTGTGAACTTGCATTGTAATAGCATATAATCTTGACATGAAACATACATAAACATGAATCATGGTTTTAATCTAGTCATGTAAACTTGCATTTAAAATGTGAACCTAACTTAATTATGTATCACATATATTATCACATGATTTTGATAGCAACATAGGCCTAAAACATATTTTCAATTAGGCATAACACCAAACGTAATCTAGTCATGTTCATAGAGTCAACACAAGTTCACAAAGATGCTTGCTTTTGTCACTAATACAAAATTATGGTTTTCACTTGAATCATAACGCCTATTTCAACATAAATTCATATGAATCATAACACCCAAATGGATCCAACTACGCTAAAAATGATCATAAAAATATACATAGAAGGATCTAAAATCATGTTGGCATAATAGTGAGTCATATACTTGCATGAGTCTCAACTTGGTTGTAATAAACTACCACAAACATATAGTTGTTAACTTTCAACATGAATCATATACTTACAAATATCCAATAGTTCTAACATCATTATACCACAACATCCCAAATCTATTCATAATTAGAATCATAGCAACATACAATTATGAATTATCATCACCACAAATTAAGTACAATTCCATTTCTCATTTTACACAAATCAAAACCCAATTATTCATTCACATCGGAATATCACTCTACTTACAACGTATGACGAATCTTCAATTCAGGGTTCTGAATTCTGAATTTGGAGATGCTATCCTTTGTTGTAGGCGTTGTTTTGATTTAATTGTCGTTGCTTTAAGCTTTTGAATCAACTCCTGACTCGACGGCTATTCCTAGTCTTTCTTCAGCAACATGACGGTCTCATTCTCATTTTTATTTGTGTGAATTAGGTGGAGTCTTAGGTCCTTTTTATAGAGTTTGTGAATTGATTAGAGCCGTCGATGGAGCTTAGATTAATATTAGTCGTTCGTTTCAAAGAGAAACCAATCAGGAGCTGACACCTAGCCCTAGTGACAAGACAAATCTCGGAAATTCGGCCAAGCACAGACCAGGCCAGCCAGGAGGGGCTGGGTTCGACCTGGCTCAGGGGCCAGGTCGACTACCCAGTCGACCTGGGTGCCGCAAGTCGACTAACCAGTCGACCTGGGTGCCTTGGGCGGGAAAATTCCCGCCCAGCCCAACCTGGGTCCGATTTTTTGAATTTGAACTTGTTTCTGAGCTGTTTCTGTCTGTTTGAATTTTAAACTGAATTCTGAAACTTTCGGAGGTCATATCTCCCTCATACGGAGTCCGTTTTACGCAAACTCGGACTCTATCTCAAGCAGAATTCTGAGACGAACGCAATGGCGTATCCCCTTTCCCTTAATTCTTTGATTTGAAATTAATTATACTTGAATTTGTGAATTTAACTATTATAGAATACACGGGGTGTTACATCGACCTCCCCAGACAGGTCGACCAGGGGTTCGACCTCCCCCCCATAGGTCAACCTGGGGGTCAACCTGCCCTGTTTTTCCAGATCTGGACTGCAACGATTTTGACCTATTCTGGATGGACCGGATGGCTTCTAGGGCGATCTAATGGATCTAAAACACTCTCTACACCTATAAAATAATGCCTAGACCTAAGGTTTCTCCACACAAATTCTTTGAGGCGTCTACAAGTTGTTTCTCTCTATTCTAGCCTCCACCACTAAAATTAATCTTATTAAAACAAGTTATAGTTCTTCTTCAAATTGGAGATTCAAATCAAGTTAAAGCTTCAAGTTGGACCATAGGCATTCCGCTTCAAGCAACGTCACTCGAATCATAGAAAATCGCCTTTTTCTAAACCGATCACTGTAAGTTCGGTTATCCTTATATTTGAACGTGTAATTGGACTCGTGAATGTAATAAATTAAAATATAGAACTGTGCCTATTTGCGAGTTAATTATCTTTGATTCATGCTTATGTCAAATCTAATGTTATCTATGCCTTTGGATCTGATTCTCGATTGTGGCCTAGAACTTATTGTAGCTAATTGCCAATGACTATGATTATGGGACTTTTGCCTAAGACTGTGACTATGAAACTGTTGCCCATGAAACTATCGCCTATGACTATGATTCATGACAAAGAGACTATTACATATGACTATGACTATAAGACTGCTGCCTATGACTATGACTATGATTCATAATTTTGAGACTATTGCATATGATTCATGACTATGAGACTATTACTAAGATTCATGACTATGAGACTATTGCCTATGACATTGATTAAGAAACTATTGTGATTAGTCACCCATGACTATTGTGGTTAATTGCCTATAACTATTGTAGTCAGTGAATTATGCCTATTCCCATTAACCTATTAGGTTGTACTTCAAACTGGCATTATGTTGGACCAAATCACCTATGCATATTCCCTTAATTACGTTGGATCTCATTTTTGGGTTGTAACTTGTCTAGTTTATTCCTATTCACTATTATGTACATCAAACCCATTGGAACTATTACCTTTGTATTTGGTTCATTCTTGCATGGCTATTCTTTTATGTCAATTCTCGTGCTTATCCCCTATTCCTTGCTGTGATGCTATTAGTATCATTCCATGAGTACATAGAAAAACTTGTGAAATCATGTTATACGTATGATTATGATGCGGGGATTGGGCGTAGCTTAATTAAGTTAATTTGGCATAATAAATATGTTGGCATAAATCTAAATTGGCTATAATAGTGAATGATTTACATGCATATTAGACTTGGGCATAAATTGATAAATTTAATTGGCCGCAAAAGGGTGTAATTGGCATATAAACCAAGTTTTGGACGTAAACGGTAAAACTAGAATATTAAATCTAGTTTTGACATAAAGTGTAAATTGGAATGTTAATATAGATTGGGCATGAATTGTAAAAGGGGAATATTAAATATAAATTTGTATAAACTGCAAGTTGGGTTAATTGATTGGTAAATAAAGTTTTGGGCATATAATATAAGTATGTTAATTTGCATGACAGTTGAATATGATCTAGGATAAATTGATTTACGGAAAATTTACATGAATAGTAAATATGTAAATTTAGTAAAAGACGAATATGCCTAACTCGAGGTTAGACTGAGTTGTGGTGTAAAACTGCCCGGAACCGACCGGCACATCCAGTGACCACAACAATACCTGTCTAATGTGGGTTGTTAGTGCATCAAGCCCAGAAAGACCCGAGGTTAGACTGAGTTGTGGTGTAAACCTGCCCGGAACTGACCGGCACATCCAGTAACCACAACAATATTTGTCTAATGTGAGTGGTTGGTGCTTTAATTAATTAATTAATTAAGGCTCATGAATAAATCAAGCTAGAAATGGTGAGGTTAAGTAAATAGGGAAACACTTAACCGTAATAACATGTTAATTAGACAAGTAGGCGAGGTTAAGTAAATTTAGAACACTTAGCCGTTGTAACATGTTAATAAAGCAGATGATAGGGTTAAGTTAACTAAATTTACACTTAACCAAAATATATAATGACATGTGGTGGGGTTAAGTAATACAAGAGGAAAACACTTAACCAATTATATAACATAATGTATGGGAAGGGTTAAGTTAACACGAGAACAACTCTTAACCAATATAACATGAATTAAGGTAGGGTCAAGTCAACACCAGAAGGAAACACTTAACCAACATGACGTGACGGGTGGATAGGTTAAGTCAACTTGAATTGATTAATGACACTTGACCAATATAACTTGATGAGCGAATGGGGTTAAGTTAAATGGGAAATACTTAACCAATATAATGTGATGAACGAACAGGGTTAAGTTAATAAATCACACTTAACCAATCCAACATGATAAGCAAGAAAGGTTAAGTTAATAAGAAACACTTAACCAACATGACTTGACGAGTAGGAGGTTAAGTACACGTCGGGTAGGTGGGTAATATCAGTAAATATAGGCCCACAAAACTTAACCATTAAATAAACATGCTTGAATCCGTAGGAAGGTTAAGTGCACGTTGGGTTGGTGGGTAATATTAGTAAATATAGGCCCACAAAAACTTTACCATTAAGAATACATGCTAGAATCGGTGGGAGGGTTAAGTACATCTTGTATAGGTGGGTAATATTTGTATATATAGGCCCACAAACTTAATCAGCAGGAAACCCTAGTAACGGGGACCCATTTCAGCAGTAACCCACATAGATGTATCATGGTACCCTGAAACTAGGTAGGGTGGGGCACGATTACTGGGCTGATTATAAGCGGTCAAAAATAGCGGTAGGGGGTACATCAGTGTAGGTTCCGACGGTTTACGGGCGTGCACGTACTCCGGAGTGGAAACAGCAGGCACTGGGTACCAGTAGTTATACACTGTGCATCTTGAATCGTGTCGGGTCACTATCATAAGGCTTGATACACCTTATGGTGGGGCCAGCATAGAGTATCTACATGCAAGAGAGGGCCGACTGACACAGACACATGGAAAGTTAATACAAACTAGGTAGCATAATCCCTAGTTGGACCTAGGTCGCGTAAACCCCGAATCCGAGAAGCGTTCAATAGGTAGCATAAACCTTAGTGGCCCTGGGTAGCGTAAACCCTGGTTGAATCAAGTAAGCACTCGATAATTAGCCCTAGATTAGATCTAGGTAATAAACGGAATCCCCATAATAGAAGCACACCTGAAGGCAACCGCAAATACGGGGATTGGGATCATGTTATCATATGATCATAGATTACTAGTTTGGACACCAGTTAGGTAGTGCAAAGATGTAGAAATCAGTATAAATAGGGTAGTTGGGAAGTAGAAAAGGAGTAGAAGCGCATTCAGTTTATCAGTACATTCAATTTATCGGTACATTCAGTTTATCTTGCCATATCCCATGCTTATCCCATATTATCTTGTCACTATGGTTTAGTCTTATATTTAATTTATTCATGTCATGACCCCTTTTCCTCGTTTAAATACTAAGAATCAGTGGACTTACCAGACTTTATGTCTGACCTAGTTTGCTTTCGCCTCTTTTCTTCCGTTCCCCCACCCCCCAGGTAGTCAGGGAGGGAATAGCTCAGGTTTGTTTGGACCGTTACTCTTTCCAAGCTTGAAGACTGTTTGACGTGTTGCCTTGGACTCTCTCCTCTACTGCTATGGCTGGCTCATGCTTTATTTGGGGAAATCATTTTATGCTTCTTTATTTTTGTAAGCAAGACAGTATACTTTGGTATTGTAAAACAATCTTTGTACAAGCTGTTTATCAATGAAATAAAGTTTTATTTATTTGTCGCTGCTTTAATTGTCTATCTTGTAATTTATCTGCATCTTTTACCTATAATGCTTCACTGAAATTAAGGCATTCCCTTTGTGAGTGACCTTAACGGAGGTGGGGTGTTACACTTATATTTAGAAAATTCAGTGATTTATAATACCCAATTCTAAATTAACATAATTTAAACTCATTTTTTAAAGTTTATTTTTGATAGTTTAGGTTCTTTAGTCTTAATTTTTTTTATGGCTTGAAATTTTCTGATAAATAATTCTAATAATTATACTTTTAATAACTTATATTTATAAATAATATTCTTTGTTTAGAACATTATTAAATTAAATTTGGAAAAATTATTTCTAAAGTTTATTTTTTGACATTTTATCATTTGAAGATTAAACTCTGAAACAGTAGCAATTTAAAGTTTTCCACTTTTTTATCTAACATTCAAGTTTTCTAAAAGTTTAAATATTATTAATTTTAAAGAAATCAATAATATTTTGTACTTGTAATAGTTTAAATTTCAAAATTTAGCAGTCTAAATGCTAAAATAACTAAAATAGATGGTAATATTGTCAAAGTAACCATATACTTCAACTATAATTATAACTTTTAAAATATAAACAAGCAACTATTCATAATTCAGCATTCAACAATAAACAATCAACATTAAGAATTCATCATTCAGCAATCAGTGTACAGCTTAGGCATATAAAACAAAACTAAGCCTTAATGATCAGAGATGATTAAAAAGCAGTAGCCTAATATGACAAACATCACGACTAATATTCATTAAAGAAAACATGGATGCAGAAACATGAAATGAAAGCGGAAATGAAATTTCAAACTATGGTAGAACATATCAAATATATGAGAATGCAATAGGTTACCATTAATGTTTAACTAGTTGAGTTTGGACTAAAAGCAAAAGAACTTTTAACTATGAATTGGGAGACATAATATACATAATTTTAATTAATTTTACCTAAGGAACATGATATATGTTGATTTTTTTAGTTATGATATACTAAATTGGGTCCTATGTTTTCCTATTTATAATATCAA
The DNA here is from genome assembly GCA_030737875.1 of Allium sativum. NCBI lineage: Eukaryota > Viridiplantae > Streptophyta > Magnoliopsida > Asparagales > Amaryllidaceae > Allium > Allium sativum. Next base: position 806,397,541 of record CM060922.1, on the reverse strand, counting down.
TGGCCATAGAAAAATTACTCTTCCAAAGATAACTTTAAATTATCAATGAAATGTGAGAAATTAAAGCACCTAAGGACGAAAAGTTTTATTGTGCCAAAGCTCTTAATTTTTCTTATGTGTTAGCGAACCAATTATGGAAATCAGTATCTGTTACGAATGTATATTTCTCAAAAGAAAATTTGTTATAATTTTGATCAGCTAAGTGACATAGTGCTTGAAAGCTGAATGGACTGGTGAAGAAATCCCTAACAAAATTTTAAAACAAATCAAATAATATGAATAAGAAATGTAGATGCATAAAGTAGTCCAAAGTATACAAACTAGAATTTATATGTAATAGCTAATTAAAAATATAGAGTAATAGCATATAGATTTATTTCATATACTCCTATATAGGAAAAATATTGCTGATTATTATTTTTTTTATTTTTTTTTGCAAGGCAAGCGGGGTTGAGTGGACCCCTACCACATTTATTATAACGGAAAAGGAAATACAAAAGATACACACCGTCTAGGCGAAACTACAAACACAAACAAAGGAGGAAAAAAACACTACAAAAACAAATCAAGCCAAACAGATACAAAAGTACTGGGAAAAGGATAAGAGGAAGAAGAGAGCTCCTTTCTTATCTCGTACTTGAGCAAACGCCATAATTCGTCGCAGCTTCTCCTTTTAGACAAGAAGGGTCTGCCATTTCTTTCATCCCAAACCAGCTTCACATATTTTTTGATGCAAAGCAGTAAAAGGATATGCAATTCTTTTCTCCATCTTGTAGATTTCAGTATAACAAGCCATTGAAGGCTAGATGCAGTAGGCAGTTCAGTTACTCCAAAATATTGCAGTAGCTTGCACCACATGTAGTAGATTTCGTCACATTCAAAAAAAAGATGGGCAACAGTTTCATCGCACATATTACAAAACAGATATGCAGCAGATAGTTGCATACCCATAGTAACAAGTTTCTGCCTAGTAAGTAAAGCACCATGCACTGATATCCAAAACATGAAATTGTCTGAAGGACCAGAGGCTTTATTCCAAACAAGATCAGACCATTGGCACCTCGGCAGAATTTCCAAGCCCATAAGCAATGAGTAAACACGTTTGATGGAATGATTCCTACCTCCCCAAGTTATGATATCATGTGTTGATGTTTTAGCATACCCTATGAGGCTTTCCCATAAAGTACGAAGTGCAAAATTTGATGTGTATGGCAGAGAAATACTTCCAGCTTGCATGAAAAAAGATACCAATTCATTTCTACTAATGCGTGATTGAATCATATGATCATGAGGCACTATTTTCGATAAAATTACCCCTTTTTTTATCCATGGATCATCCCAGAATCTTACCCTTCCTGATATGCTAATGCTAAAGTGAATATGTTGTAGAAACCTTCCACGCAACCGTAATAAGGAGCGCCACATCCAACTCCCATTGGCTGGAATATCCATGAGCCAAAAGCTGTTGCTTCTAACATTGTACAACCAATACCAATTAACCCATAGACATGCCTTGCGCGTTATGAAAGAATTAAACAGTGAGCTGATAGCAGCTAGATTCCAATTCAACAATGAAAATAGACCCAGGCCACCATTGCATTTTGGTTTTGACATGGACTTGAAAGAGCAGGGAATTGGTTTTGAGTTGTTAATTTGTCCAGTCCAAATAAAACGCAGTAGTGCCGAATTTATCATGGACAGTAGTTTCTTTGGAAGTACAAACGCTCTTGCCCAATACACTGACAAAGAGAAGCCGATGCTTTTAGCCAAAACCAAACGACCAGCTTGCGACAAAAATTTGTTAGCCCAACCATTCAAGGTCTTGGTTATTTTGTTAAATAATGGAGCACAATCCAATTTCGTAATTCTCGACGTACAAAGTGGCAAGCCAAGATACACCGTGCCTCGATCCAACGGTTGCATGCCAAGACATGTACAGAGAGACGCTGCGTCAGAATCGTTTATACCCGCAAATATGGCATGGGACATCGTATAGTTAAGTTTCAACCCAGTCATACTGTTAAAAGTCGCCAATGTGTCAAGAATTTGCATTAGTGATGGGACAACAGATCTTGAAAACACCATGATGTCGTCAGCGAAAAGGAGAGTGGTGATAGATAGGTCTTTGCACTTCGGGTGATATTGTATTAATCCATCAGCATATTTGTTTCTAAACAAAACAGTAAGTAGTTCCATCACCAATAAAAACAAGTAGGAGGACATCGGATCACCTTGACGTATTCCTTGATTACTTTTAAAATATCCTGTTGCTTTCCCATTGTAAACTAGAGAGAAATGGGCAGTTGATATGCACCGATAAACCCAAGCTACAAATATCTTTGGGAAGTTCATTCTTGCCATGCTTCTCATGATGGACGTCCATTGAATTGTATCATAGGCCTTACGAATGTCAAGCTTCAACAACGCAGAAGGGGGGAGCGGTAGATCTAGAGTAACCTTTTATTAGTTCATGAGTGAGAATGACGTTATCTATAGTACTACGATCAGGTAAGAACGCAGCTTGGTTATTGGATATCAATGAAGGTAGAACCGCTAGAAGCCTATTCGAGATGATCTTGGATATACACTTGTATGTGACATTACAACAGGAAATTGGCCTAAAGGAGGAGACAGTGCTAGGGTGACTATTTTTAGGTATTAGGACTAGATTTGTTGCATTAACCTCCTCAAGCATTTTGCATTTGTCGAAGAAGTTATGAATAGCTTTATAAAAATCCTCGGCTACAACATCCCAAAAAGAAAGGAAGAAGTTGACGTTGAAACCATCCGGCCCTCCGCTCGATTTTTTGTTCATAGAAAATAGAGCAGCTTTGATTTCAGAGTCGGAAACTCGCGCAGTTAGGGAGTCAGCTTGGGCAGCAGAGAGAAAAGGTAATATAACATTATCAATTAAATCAAGGTTAGGATCAAAAGCATTACCATTTCCTAGCAAATCCGAAAAATAATGGAGCAATGCAGCATCCACCCCTTCAGGAGTACCTTGAATAACACCTTCTTCATCTGTTATATTATGAATATATTCTTTGGACTGTTTCAGCTTGACCGCCGCATGATAAAAGTGTGTATTCCTATCACCTTCCCGCCTCCACTTAAGGTTGAGCTGCTGTTTTTCATGGAAGCTTCGGTCTCTAGAGATTTATTTATTCAATCGCATAAGTCGTATCATCCAGATTATTATTCATATCATCTTGGGCTCGCTGCAACAATACCCTTAACTATTTCGAAATTTTTGATCCGTTACCAAACTTTAGACAAGCCCAACTCCTTAAAATGTGCTTAGTTTCTTTCAATTTCCAGCAAAGAATGAACATGGGGTTACCATAGAAGTGAAGAGACCAAGAAAATGTAATTTTATCAGAGTACTCATGATCGAGGATCCATGAGTTAAAAAATTTTAAACTTCTTTTATCTCCTCTCATAGGCGTTCCAGGGGTTATTAAGATTGGGCAGTGATCAGATAGGACTGGATTTGGAAATTTAGCATGAAGACTAGGCCAGGTTAAAAGGGCTTTGTAGTTGATGAAAGAATGATCAATATTAGTGAAGGTTCGTACTCCACTCCTACTACGGTTATTCCAGGAGAACTGAACTCCAGACCTACTCATTAGGAAGAGATCTGAGTCGTTGATGGCATTATTAAGTGGGAAAATATCTCTAGGAAGCAATGGGACACCACCATACTTATCATCAAGGTTAAGACAGCAATTGAAATCCCCAAGGACTATCCATGGATGGGTATTCTGTCTAAAGGCCGGCATTGTATTGAAGAGAATTTGCCTTGAAGCGCACGAATTTTCAGCATAAATTACAGTGAGGTAATATGTAGAAAGGTCAGCGCAGTTAGTGACGCAAAAGTGCATAAACTGATTTGAAGACAAAATAAGATTGAGGGAGAGAAAAGAGGGGTTATGAAGAACCAGAATACGTCCGTATGGAGCATGTTCCAGATTGTGATGTGGAATCCAAGAGGGATTGATGTATGTAGCAGAAGATAAGGTAAGTTGGAGATTAAGCTTAGTTTCTAAAATTGCAAATAGATGAAGATTATGTTGATTGATAAGGTATTTAACTTGTTCAAGTTTCGTTGAGCGGTGAGCTCCTCTAACATTCCACGCCGCTAGATTGTGACACATTACTTAAAATGTAGGGATTGGGAATCAGCACGTGCCATGCTCCTCATTCTAGGAGATTGATAATCATCCTTTAAGGTGGTAGGGGGAATTTTCTTAGAAGGGGTGGAGACGATTGAAGATAAAGAAGTGGATGGACCTGCTGAAAAAAGAAAAGGAGAAGGTGGCCATCCAGGGACGTTGACTGGGAAGTTATAGGGGGGTTTTGGTGGCACATTAATAGATGGAACTGAAGAGCTCGCTGGAAGATTAATAGGGGAAGGTGAAATTTGAATGGGGACAGATAAGATGTTTGCATGAGCATTAATGGTAGAAGAAAACACAGGAGTTGGTAGTATGGGTAAGGAGCGATCTGCAGTACTGTTGCATAAATCAAAGATTTCATTTTGAAAAGAGACTTCAAACATGGATTCATCAAAGGACGTGTTAGAGTTTGTTATGGGTAAAGGAATTTGTGGAGAAACAGAGGTAATTAAATCAGGTTTGTTAGAAGTAAGTGTTGCAAAGGTAGGTGGAGCATTGAATGGGGACACAGAATCACCGTGCACTTGCACAACTGAATTCATGCACGCATCAAGACTGGGCTGTTCAACATAATCAATGTCAAAACCAACTCCATTCAAAGCATCATTTATGGCTTCACGCAACTCTCCCTCCTCCACGTCCTCAATACTCGGCCGTTCATCACTTTCATTTGCTAGAATTCCAAAGCTGTTGTTAACGGGCAATTGCACAACTACACTATCTGCCTTATTACTTTTCATGCTTTACTTTTCTTTAAGTGCCATCTCGCTTGTACCACCTTCTACACTTCCTGCTAGTACCACTTGCTCATTTCCGCTCAACGGCGTCTCCTTTAATCCAGAAACTGCATTCAAATTTTGCCTGTTATCAGATGTTAATTGCTTGCCAGCTTTTTCAAGCACCTCCTTACTTTTGTCATGTCTCTTGTTGCCATACTGTCTTGCATTGTTTCTTGTTACTTTAGTCCAAGCTGAACTGTCAGGCTGGTTATACGACAATTGTTTGTTATACAACTTGCGCCTTTCAACATCATTGTTTGCCGTTGGCACAGTTTTCATTGCTCTAACCTTATCCTCCAATGGATGCTGAGAAAAACCCTCTTTCTTCTTATCAAATGAAGTCATGCAGCAGTTTTTCAAGGAGTGTCCAAAAGCATTACATGAGGAGCATTTTTCTGGACTCCATACGTACTCAACTCTGACAAACTGAATAGTTCCGTCCGGTAACTCAACTGGGAAATCTTCAGGCAATTCTGACGTAGGCGTAATTTCAACTAAACACTTGGCGAATTCAATTCTATGAATCCGTTCGGTGGACTCATGCATGCACAAAAATTTGCCTATCCTTATTGCAAGCCAACTTATACCGATCAGCGACCAGCAATACATAGGGATGTTGTACAATCTGATCCAAACAGGAACAGCTTTAATAGTACTACTAGTGTTTCCAATAGACAAATCCCAACTTTTAATAATGAAAAGTTTGTTCCTCATGACAACAGGGTCTGCTTCGAGAATTCTCCTTCTGTCTTCAGAAGAGGACAGATTGAAAAGGAACAAAAATCCATTAAACTTAACATTCACCTGACCCTTGAGTTTCCAAATATTTTGAAGATGCGCAATGACCGCAGAGTATGACAGGGGCTGGTCGAGGAAGAAACCAACAACTGAATGTTGCCAATTAAGATCACCAGCCTTTACTATCTCATTTGAAGGAACCAAAGCATCACCTCGGAAAACTAGAGGAATTTCAGGAGGGAGGAAAGTGCCTGCATTGGGAGGCTTGTGGACGAAAAGAGAGCTGAAATTTGGTTTAGGACCTAGAATGGAAGAGGTACGATGGGATGAAGGCAGAGGCGAGACAGACGGCAGAGGGTCCGGCGAGGGCGGGACGGGTGGCGGAATAGGGACAGAAGGTGGCAGAGCTGGAAGAGAAGTGATGGATGAAGGGACGGTGAAGTGATTGGGCGGTAAGGTTTGAGAGTGACGATGTATGGGTATGGAGATGGCAGAGGAAGCCATGAGAGTGACGAAAATTTTGACCTGTAAATTTTTGCTGATTAAATTTTCTTTGTGCTACGCTCATAAAAATTCATTTTTATAATTAGAGATTTATTCCATGTTGAGAGCTTATTAAAATTTAAGATATATGCAATCAATCAAGTGACTTTAACATAATATCTTTATGATAATTTTAGATTGCATATATTTTTGCACCAAAAATGACACAAACACCTAAGAATAGGTTGGTAAAGATCCTAAGTGATGAAAAATGAAAAAAAAATTGAGAATCATAGAAATAACAATTAAATGAGACACATAGGTTTATAGTAATTTGACGTTAAATAAACTACGTCCGCTTTGCATACTAAATCTCTTTATTACTTCAATCTATTTATTATAAAGGTCAGATTATTGTAAATCCAAGGCTTACAATGGATTTATAGAATACAAAGGAGAAATTATCCATTTTCCTCAAGGTTCCTAGTATTTTTAGGCAGATGTGACCTCCAATCAAAGAGAAATTTCGCGAGGAGAATCTCTGGATGGAGTTGATCAGGTTATTAAAATTGTCCCCAAACTAGACAATAATCTAGTTTGGTACAAACACGAATTGGGATCGGTACTGATCCAACTTACTTATTACATAGTGGCTGCGAGCTGGAATATAACTCTCCTGTATGTTAGAGATATGGTTCTAAAGTTAGTTTGCATGATCATCTTGGTATTTGTTAGATATAGAGTAATCTTTTCAAAAGTTGAACTAGCAAATATGGGACCTATGGATTGTAACCGATCGAGACCTTCTCATAGCTGATGACTTGTGCTTTTAACACTCTAGCTTGATGATTTATTGAGTATTCTTAATTACCGTCCCATGGTTTTTCTATACTTGATGTATGGACCTTTGGATCATCACTTTGGTATATATGTCTTTCTAATCATCAAGTAAGGCTTGTCTAATAGGCCCAAATAGCCGGACTAAAAGGCCGTGTGACTCATGTACCACAGAGCATGTCTTGTTGCAAAGATGATGTTCTTTGATTCTACATATGTTAGTGTTATCGGTAAGGATTTCAATTGGTTTGGGATGGTTTGTATCTATTCGGAAGATGAATTTGTGAAGATTTGTATCTCTTGTGATTTAGCCTAACGTTTGGTAAATACATGTTAGTATAAAAACATGACTGATGCTTTCCAACAATCTTCCCTTTGTGATTCCATTAAACCGAGTAATTAAGTTGGTAGACCTCCATAGTCTGAACCAAATTTCATTTCGAAGCTCACAAGCAATCTTCGCCGAGTCAAGAAAATGAACGCTGAATGCATACCCATGATAGTATGTTCATGCATACATTTGGGCCGTCAACTCCTAACTACAGTTTTAATGTAAATAAGTTGCTATTAAAAAAGGTCATACATATACGTATAGGGCAATATATACACAAATAATTGTGATTGCTTTTATTTTAATATAGACTCTAGATTGGTACCAACCCGTATACTTCAATTTAAAATGGGCTTGAGTCACTTGTAGGACAAACTGATCAGAATCATATATAAATTCCCCTCCTTTACTTTTCATTCCATTTCCTTCTCTTAACCAATCCAAGTTCTTCTCCTTTATCATTACTAGGCCTTGGGTCTCCAAACATCAAATTTTTACAAGGTTGTTCATGCCGTGTGTTAGCAGAGTGTTCATGTAGTGTACATAGTTCGTTATTTCTTTTGATATCCAGGATTGGGCTTGTGGTGTTGTATGGTCATAATGGGTTTTTACTGCTTTTCTTTTCCTTTTACATAAATACTTGTATGTAAAAAGCTGATAAATCTGATCGAAATAAAAAGTGTTTGAATACTATTTTCCCTCTCTAGTTTTGTAACATGGTATCAGAGCCATCTCGATATAAATAATCTAATCTCTATCCTCTTGCTTCTAATCAACTCCAGCCATGACTGAAAACAAATCAATTATGGATATTATGCCAATAATGTAGAAGATTGCTGATCATAAATTAGGGAATCAAAATATTATGATTGGAGCAAAACTGTTCAACTTTATCTTTGAAGTATTGATAAATATGATCATCTCAGGAAAGATCCACTGAAGGAAGATTCAAATTACAAAGATGATCGGGTATGGCTTAGAGATAATACTTAAATCAGGAATCCCATTAATAGTAGTGTTATTACTTTAATCAACCACAATGGGTTTATGAAAGAATTAATGGACAATTTGGAATTCTTATAATCTGGAAAATGAAATTTGAGTAGAATGTATGATATATGCGAATCATTTTATCGAGCTAAGAAATAAGATCTGACACTGATGAACTACTTCATGAATTTTAAGAAGATACATGAGGAGTTCATTTTTTTCCTTCCAATTAGTTCTAATGTTAAGATTCAGCAGCAACAACATGAACATATGGCTATTGTGAGCTTCTTAGGTGGTCTTCTATGTGAGTTTGAATCAACAAAGGCATAAGTGTAATTTGGATCTGATATTACCTCTTTACAACAAGTGTTTAGTCGAATTTAAGATCTGATAGTTCAAGCCCTCAAAAATTTTCTATATCAAATAATAGCGCTCTAATTAGCCAAAAAAATCCGAGTGAAGTAGGTAAATCTGAAAATAGAACAATGAATACAATTTCATGTACATATTGCAAGAAGCCTAGACATAAATATCAGATTTGTTGAAAATTGCAAGCATCTAGGCAATGACAAAATAGTGGATCATATAATAGGTGGTAGAATTCAACTAACCAAACTGTGAATGTTGCAAAGAAGAATGAGGATGGATCTGTCCTGATCACAGCTGAAGAGTACGCTAATTTTTCTAAGTATAAAGAAGAATTAAAGAATTCATCTAATTCAGTTTCTGTCTAAATCTAATAAGTGGATAATTGACTCTGGTGCAACTGATTGTATGACAATAACACACTCCTTTTCTCAGAATTTCAATATAATAGATCTAGTCAAAATGTCACTTTAGCTGATGGGTCATTATCAAATACTAAAGAATTTGGATCTGTTAATCTTACTTCACAATTATCTGTAACTTCAATTTTACATACACCGAAGCTGGCTTTTGATCTATTATCAGTCATCAGAAAACTAAAAAGATGAATTGTTGCTGTAACACCCCGAATTTTAGTTAATACTAAAATTCACTAATTACAGGATAAATAATCTCAGACGTGGGAATTGGGGGTAACGGGCTGCGTTATTACGTTCGTCTCGGAAAAATACGCGAAATAGAGTCCGAGTTTTCAAGAATCGGAGTCCGTATGGCCCGGTTATGGCCCAAAGAAGTTTGCAGAAAATTTAAAACTAAAACAGATTTAAAAATTCAAATATTCAGATTTGGAATGGGCCAGGCGGGGTCAGGCGGGAAGCTTCCCGCCCAACCCATGTCGACAGGGCTGTCGACAGGCCTGTCGACAGGGGTGTCGACATGCCTGTCGACTTGCCTGTCGACAGGGTGGCACCGTCCATTGAACCTGGGTGCACCAGGTTGCACCAGGTTGGGTTTCAGGCTGGCTAGGAGGGCTGGTTCTAGAGATTTCCTAAATCTAAGGGTCCTAATCTAATCTAGGGTTAATCTAAGGGCCTAAAACACTCACCTAATCCTATAAATAAGACCACAACCCTACCCTAATTCATTCATAATTAGGTCTTGTAACTAAACTATGGCAAAATGAAATTTGAGCATGGCCTCCACTAGTTCATGAAGGAAGTTGCAAGCTAATCCCTCTCAAATCATTCTCTAATCATCATTATCTTCATAATTAGCAACTAATTCCTCTTCATAAGTTGGTTAATCTTGGGTTTGGTGAGTTTCTATCACTTTAACATCAATTGTTAAAGTAAGTAGATTGGGTGTAATGAGGCTTATGGTTTTAAATGCGGATTAGTGAGTTTGAATCATGTATAATGATATGTTACTCTATGTTGTTCTATGTTTATGCATATTTGATAAGTTGTATTATGCATGCTTAATAAGTTGATTTATGCATGTTTTACAAGTTGGTATATGCATGCTTAACAAGTGGAATTATGCATATTTAATGAGTGGAATTATGCATGTTTAATAAAGCGAGTTATGCAAGTTAAGTATATGTTTAAATGCAAGTTTAAAGTGATATGCAAGTTATGCATGCTTATGCAAGTGTATGGATGTTTATGCAAGTCATGTATATGTTTAAATGTAAGATTTAGGTGATATGCAAGTTATGCATGCTTATGAGAGTATATGAATGCTTATGCAAGATATGTATATGCTTAAATGACATGATATGCAAGTTATGCATGTTTATGCAAGTTATGTATGCTTATGCAAGTATGTGAATGTTTATGCAAGTATGTGAATGCTTATGCAAGTTATGTGTATGCTTAAATGCATGTTTAACATGTTATGCAAATTATGAGAATGCCTATATGCAAGTTCAACATGTTATGCAAGATATGTGTATGATAATATGCAAGCTCATATGCAACATGTTATGCAAATCATATGTATGATAATATGCAAGTTTGGGTTATATGTAGTTGGGTTAATATATGCTCATATATACAAGTTGACATCCTCTTAACCCATGACAAAGTTGTATGCTAAACCCATGATATTTGTGATGATCTTCCCCTTATTTATGTCATGAAATGAGAACGATTTACGTGGGGAACGATGGGGTTGGTAAATATGTTAATAAATGAATGATTGGGTATGATTAAGCATACCATAAAAATAAATTACCATAAGTGGGAATTTACCTATTGAGTTAGGTCTACCCCATGGGAATTTACCTATTGAGTTAGGTCTACCCATGTTATGGAAAACTTGATATTAATTAGGGATAATTAATATGGGGGTGATTAATTAGGTGTAATTAATCGACTAAGACACGAGGTTGGACTCATTTGTAGTGTAAAACTGCCCGGACCCGACCGGCTTAACCAGTTGCTAAAAATGTTAGCCCAATGTGAGAGGTCTTAGCCATAAATTAAATACGTGATTAAGGTAAAGACACGAGGTTAGACTCTGTTATGACGTAAGACTGCCCGGATTCTACCGGCTTAACCAGGCGGTCATAACAGCCAGTCTAATGTGGGAGGTCTTTATGGGAGATCACGGTCTTAATTAATTAAGAAACACTTAACCATAATAGCATGTAGTGGGACATGAGGGGTTAAGTGGGTGCCTTGGGTGGCATGTGGAAATTTAATGGTTGCCTTGGGTGGCATGTGGAATCTAGTGGGTTGCCTTGGGTGGCAATAGAAAATACGATTAGAATACTTAACCAAGAGAAACATGTAATTAAACATGATTAAAGGGTTAAGTGGGATACACTGGATATGTGACAAGCTTAGGTGGGTAGCTTGTTGGGGGCCCATTTCAACCAATATCCCAAACGTATCTTTGTGGGCTCGACCCATGTCGAGTGACGGGACACGCATATTGGGCTTGATTATAAGAGGCCAAAACGGGTTAGCGGTGGCAACGCAAGTCCAACGGGTTTCATATGCGTGTGTGGGCCCGGGCTGGTAGATAAGTCGTTGTTGCATCGTGTAGATATAAAGCCGTGCACCGTTAGTATTGGGTAGCCACTTTAGGGGAGTGATACACCCCACTGTGAGACCAGCACGGGTATCTACGGTAGGGAGCCGATCGATGGGGAGTAGTGGGTACACCTAATGAAGATAGGGGCAGACGGCACCTATGTAGGGGTACACGAAACTACTGGGTAAGAATTACTGAGTACACCTAGTGGAGATAGGGGCAGACGGCACCTATGTAGTAGGCTAGGAGTACATGAAACTACTGGGGAAATTTTCTAAGTCCTTGGAAGGGATCAACCTTTAAGTAGGAATGACTGGTGTGGTGCAGTTAGTAATTATCCTTGGGTGGGTAGATGCGTCCTTACGGTTATCTTAGTTTATCCTAAGTTTGCCAAGCTGCTTAGTGTAGCCATTCATTCCCAGATATTACCGTAGGTCAAGTTTATGTCTTCTCTGGTTACCTTAATGATTGTATTGTTAAAGTTATAGGACTCACTCAGACTTATGTCTGACCCCGTTGTTTTTATCTTTTTTCCCAACCCTCAGGTCCTACGGTGGATCCTAGCAGTAGTAGAGCTTGATCGGATTGCTGTTCCAGTCTTGAGGAGCTTGGATAGATGTAAAGCTCCAGTTATCCAGTTATCTTTCCTTTTGTTCTGGCTATTGTATGAGAGAGTGGGATTATGTACTTCTTTATTTTGACGGATATTGTACTTGACTTTTATCATGGTTTTATGATGTAACCAGACATGTTTATTTCCGCTGTTATAAGATGATGTTTTAAATTTCAAGTACTATTTATATCTGTCTTGGTGTAATTTTTCTGTTCTATATTCACTAAAATACTCCACCGATGTTATGGCATTCCCTTAGTGAGTGACCTTAGCGGGTGTGGGGTGTTACACGTGGTATCAGAGCAAAGGTTACCGGAACAGATAAAATTTTTAGAAAACTATTTTTCTAAAACATTTTTGGAAAGGATATTTTCAAAAACATGTCTTTTAAAGAGAAAAGTTTTTGAAAGAAAAGCATAATCCCCAATAGCCATATCTATATCCTTCGAATTCTCCGTTTTGAATCTTTCCTTTTTCGTTTCAGCATGGCCGAGAATCTTAATTTTCCGGAGGGTGTGACGATACCAGTATGGTATAGGAGATTGATGGAGGCTAGGGCCACCACTACGGGTCCAGCAAATGTTCCTCCACCAACCGTAGCACCCGATCTTCCTCCTCCCCCTCCTCCTCGCACGGATACTTTTGCTAAGACTTGCAAGGAATTTAAAGCTATGGGAGGAAAACCTTTTCAAGGATCTGAAACCTTTGTGGAGGCTAGAGATTGGCTTAAGGAGGTGGAAGAGTTGATAGATATCTTTGAGATGGAAGAAGGAAAGAAAGTCAAGTTGGCTGCTTGGTTAATGAAGGGAGAGGCCTCATTCTGGTGGGAGGTCACTAATGGAGAACGCCCCGTTGACTCTTGGGCGGATTTTAGGCAAAGATTTGTGGCAAAGTTTCTCTCAAGGGCGGAGGAAAACTTGTATATGGAAAGATTCTTGACTCTAAAGCAAGGAAATCTCTCGGTGAAGGAATATGTTAACAAGTTTAATCAATTGGCAAGGTTTGGCCTAGATATGGTGAATACACCGGAGAAGAAGGCTTTGCGGTTCGTGAAAGGCTTGAATGAACCTATGCATGGGTTGGCTATGACTCATATCCCTATGGGGGCCACCTTTGAGAAGCTAGTTGACATGGCACTCATGTATGAGGAAGAGAAGGGTCCTAATACTAATAAGGCACCCGAGAAGAAGGGAGATCAAAAGAGACCTCAACAACAACAACAAAGCAAAGGTGGGAAAGGCAACGGTGGCAAGAGCAAGAAGAAGAAGTGTTTCAATTGTGGGACACCTGGCCACCTAAGCAAGGATTGTCGCAAGAAGAAGAAGACTGGTTGCTTCCACTGTGGCGAAGCAGGGCATTTAGTGAAGGATTGCCCTAAGAAAGGGCAAAGGACGGGATCTACCTCAGGAGGACAGGTGCAAGCTCTTATGGCACCAAGTCAGGCTAGGGGGCAAGTACAGGCTCTCGCGGTTCCACCAATTCAGGAGAGAGGTAGAACTATTTCCGTTGAAAGTCTGGTTTTTCTATTTGACCATCCTGTCCGTACATTGTTTGATTCAGGCGCATCGCATTCGTTTATCTCATCATCATTGGTTGAGTCACTGCACTTAGACACCAGTCTGGTAGATGATCCCTTGGTTGTTTCAAACCCAATTGGGGGCTCCACTTATTTGTCCATGATATGTTTGGGTTTGAAGATTTCTATACTTAGCATTGAGTTTAGATGTGATGCTTTTGTATTGGGCTTCACGGGCTATGGGTTGATTTTGGGCATGGACTGGTTATCCAGTAATGGTGCCGTTCTTGATTGCGAAAGGAGAGTTGTTAGGCTCATGACCCGCTTGGGTAACACTCTCGAGATTTCTTGTAATCCCAGGGACTCTGTTATGCTAAGTTATCTTGAATCGCTTGACGCTTCGGTCGAGAGTTTGCAATCTGTTAGAGTGGTCCGGGAATATCCGGATGTGTTTGAGGAGGTGAAGGGCTTACCTCCGAAGCGGGAGATTGACTTCCGAATATATTTGGTGGATAATGCTAAACCGGTATCTTTACCAGTGCGCCACATGGCTCCTCGTGAGAGGAGGGAACTCCATAAGCAAGTAGGGGAGTTACTTGAGAAGGGGTTCATAAGACGGAGCATATCGGAGTAGGGTGCTCCAGTAGTATTTGCTACGAAGGCGGATGGGTCCCTCAGACTTTGTGTAGACTATAGAGAACTCAACAAGCTCACAAAGAAGAATAGACACCCATTGCCGAGAATAGATGATCTTTTCGATCAGTTGGTTGGCGCCTCAGTATTTTCTCAGTTGGACTTAGCCACGGGGTTTCATCAGTTGAGGGTGGCTGAGGATAGCATAGACAAGACTGCCTTTAGAACTCCGGATGGTTTCTATGAGTGGCTGGTGATGCCATTTGGGTTGACGAACGCCCCTGCATACTTTGTTGATTTGATGAGTAGGGTGTTCAGGGAGTTCCTTAATAAATTCGTGGTGGTTTTTGTGGATGATATCTTAGTATTTTCTAAGAGTGAGGAAGAGCATGCCCTACATCTTGGGGAAGTGTTGAAGACTCTTCGAGCACATAGCCTTAAGGCTAAATTCTCAAAATGTCACTTCTGGAGGAAGGAAGTACGGTTCTTGGGGCACGTGGTCTCCAAGGAGGGGATAGCTGTGGATCCCGCGAAGGTAGTATCAGTCCAAGATTGGAAGGTTCCTAGAAATGCTACCGAAGTAAGAAGTTTCTTGGGTTTGGCGGGTTATTATAGGAAGTTTATTAAAGACTTCGCGAAGATATCAGCCCCATTAACCCGCTTAACAAAGAAGAATCTTGTTTTTGCATGGGACGTAGATTGTGATGATGCGTTCCGACGGTTTAAGAGAGCTTTAACCACTGCTCCAGTTTTAGTGTTGCCAGATGGGAGCAAGCCATTTGTTGTCTATACCGATGCCTGTGGGACAGGACTTGGCGCAGTCTTAATGCAAGAGGGAAGGGTAATAGCCTACGGTGGAAGGCAGTTGAGGACACATGAGAAAAATTACCCTACCCATGATCTAGAGCTGGCCGCTATTGTATTTGCGCTTAAGATTTGGCGCCATTATCTTCTTGGTGAGAGATTCGAGTTGTTCACCGACCACAAATCATTAAAGTACTTGTTTTCTCAGAAGGATTTGAATCTGAGACAGCAAAGGTGGATGGAATTCTTAGCATCCTATGATTTCGAGATAGCATATACCCCTGGCAAGGGTAATGTGGTGGCGGACGCCTTGAGTAGGAAGAGGTTGTCCTTGAGTCCATTGTTCGTGGAACGACGAAGCTTGGAATTTATCTCGATGTTTGATTTCAGACCTTCCATTGATTATGTACCCGGTTTGCTAGCTTCCTTGGAAGTTAGGCCTACTCTTTTGGGGCGGATTGGAGAAGCTCAGAGGGACGACCCACAGTTGGTTGAGTTGGTGGAGAAGCTCATAAGGGGGGAGTCGTCCAGCCATTTGAGTAGGTACACCCTAGATGATAGGGGGTGCTTGCGTAGAGACGGTAGACTTTGCGTACCGCAAGACGAGGGTTTGAGGAAGGCTATTCTTGATGACGCACACCGTTCTAGGATGACCATTCATCCCGGTGGGGATAAGATGTACCAAGACATGAAGAGGGTTTTCTTCTGGGCCGGTATGAAGAAAGATGTGGCCGAGTATGTTGCTCGATGTTTGGTGTGCCAGCAAGTAAAGGCGGAGCAAAGAAAACCAGGAGGGTTGCTTCACCCATTGGAAGTTCCGCAATGGAAGTGGGATAGCGTCTCGATGGATTTTATTGACGGGTTACCCAGATCGAGAAAGGGTAATACAGGAATTTGGGTGGTGGTAGATAGACTTACTAAGAGCGCCCATTTCATACCTGTGAAGAGTAAGAGGACTGCTCCATGGCTAGCTTCAATATATCTTCGAGAGATAGTTCGATTGCATGGGGTACCCTCTAGCATAGTGAGTGATCGAGATCCTATCTTCACTAGCGAGTTCTGGAGAAGTTTGCAAGAAGCAGTGGGGACTCAATTGTGTCTGAGCACCGCATATCATCCTCAGACAGACGGCCAGACTGAGAGGGTGAATCGTGTTCTAGAAGACCTTTTGAGGCTTTGTATCCTAGATTTTGGAGGTACATGGGAAGAGCATCTTCCATTGGTAGAGTTCGCATATAATAACAGCTTTCAGTCCAGTATTGGTATGGCTCCTTTCGAAGCTCTCTATGGAAGGCCTTGTCGATCACCTACATGTTGGTGGGAATCTACGGATAAGATCTTGCTTGGGCCCGATATGGTTAGGGAGACTTCTGAGAAGATTGACTTGATAAGAAGAAGGATGAAAGCAGCGCAAGATAGGCAAAAATCTTATGCAGACAAGAGAAGGACGGATCTTGAGTTTGAAGTTGGGGATATGGTTTTTGTTAAGGTATCTTCGTTGAGGAATGTTGTTCGCTTCGGATCCGTTGGGAAGTTAGCACCGAGGTTTGTTGGGCCATTTCCTATCAAGGAAAGGATTGGACGGATGGCATATAGGGTGGAGTTGCCCGACAGACTTAGTGGTGTTCATGATGTATTTCATGTATCAGATCTGAGGAAGTGCTTACATGAGACGGCAGAGGTGGTAGAGCCAAGCTTGCTTAGAGATGTAGAGGTAGAGCGTGATGCGACTATTAGACGAGCTCCTACTCGCATCCTTGGGTCAGAGACTAGGAGGTTGAGAAACAGAGAGGTTCAACTAGTCAAGGTGCAATGGGGAGAAGATGAAAGCAACGCAACTTGGGAGACGGAAGCGAAGATGCGTTCATTGTACCCATTTCTTTTTGAGGGTATGTCTTTACTTTCTCCTTTATCGCTTGTCTAGTACTAATCTTATCTTTGGTATGTCCTCTCGTTAGTACCTTTGACCTTTAGATAGGGTAAACCTATGGTTGAAACATGTGTTTGAGACATGTTATGGTTGATGGATGCAAGTGGATGCAAGTGTTTGCTAGTGGTTGCTCGTGGATGCATATACACACACTCTAGGCACTAGATCGGCTCAGTCACTTCATATTGCATATTGCATAAAATTGTGTGTAGGAAAATATCTATGGATGTATAATGGTTGTGTTATCACATGGATGATGCATTTTGGTGAATGATTATGCACTCATGTAGATATTGTATGTGTCGATAGGGTTTTCTCGCATACATAATGGATGCATGGCACTATCATGGTTTGCATATGTTCATACATTAGATAGGGAACATATACACACACTGTTTGCATATGCTCATACATCATTAGAAATTGTTCTAAGGACAATGGATGCCCGTGGTTGATGATTTGAGTAGATGATTGTTTGGATGGTAGGATATGCATTCTCCTTAGCTTAGAGATTTCGGGGACGAAATCCTTTAAGGAGGGGAGAATGTAACACCCCGAATTTTAGTTAATACTAAAATTCACTAATTACAGGATAAATAATCTCAGACGTGGGAATTGGGGGTAACGGGCTACGTTATTACGTTCGTCTCGGAAAAATACGCGAAATCGAGTCCGAGTTTTCAAGAATCGGAGTCCGTATGGCCCGGTTATGGCCCAAAGAAGTTTGCAGAAAATTTAAAACTAAAACAGATTTAAAAATTCAAATATTCAGATTTGGAATGGGCCAGGCGGGGTCAGGCGGGAAGCTTCCCGCCCAACCCATGTCGACCGGGCTGTCGACAGGCCTGTCGACAGGGGTGTCGACATGCCTGTCGACTTGCCTGTCGACAGGGTGGCACCGTCCATTGAACCTGGGTGCACCAGGTTGCACCAGGTTGGGTTTCAGGCTGGCTAGGAGGGCTGGTTCTAGAGATTTCCTAAATCTAAGGGTCCTAATCTAATCTAGGGTTAATCTAAGGGCCTAAAACACTCACCTAATCCTATAAATAAGACCACAACCCTACCCTAATTCATTCATAATTAGGTCTTGTAACTAAACTATGGCAAAATGAAATTTGAGCATGGCCTCCACTAGTTCATGAAGGAAGTTGCAAGCTAATCCCTCTCAAATCATTCTCTAATCATCATTATCTTCATAATTAGCAACTAATTCCTCTTCATAAGTTGGTTAATCTTGGGTTTGGTGAGTTTCTATCACTTTAACATCAATTGTTAAAGTAAGTAGATTGGGTGTAATGAGGCTTATGGTTTTAAATGCGGATTAGTGAGTTTGAATCATGTATAATGATATGTTACTCTATGTTGTTCTATGTTTATGCATATTTGATAAGTTGGATTATTCATGCTTAATAAGTTGATTTATGCATGTTTTACAAGTTGGTATATGCATGCTTAACAAGTGGAATTATGCATATTTAATGAGTGGAATTATGCATGTTTAATAAAGTGAGTTATGCAAGTTAAGTATATGTTTAAATGCAAGTTTAAAGTGATATGCAAGTTATGCATGCTTATGCAAGTGTATGGATGTTTATGCAAGTCATGTATATGTTTAAATGTAAGATTTAGGTGATATGCAAGTTATGCATGCTTATGAGAGTATATGAATGCTTATGCAAGATATGTATATGCTTAAATGACATGATATGCAAGTTATGCATGTTTATGCAAGTTATGTATGCTTATGCAAGTATGTGAATGTTTATGCAAGTATGTGAATGCTTATGCAAGTTATGTGTATGCTTAAATGCATGTTTAACATGTTATGCAAATTATGAGAATGCCTATATGCAAGTTCAACATGTTATGCAAGATATGTGTATGATAATATGCAAGCTCATATGCAACATGTTATGCAAATCATATGTATGATAATATGCAAGTTTGGGTTATATGTAGTTGGGTTAATATATGCTCATATATACAAGTTGACATCCTCTTAACCCATGACAAAGTTGTATGCTAAACCCATGATATTTGTGATGATCTTCCCCTTATTTATATCATGAAATGAGAACGATTTACGTGGGGAACGATGGGGTTGGTAAATATGTTAATAAATGAATGATTGGGTATGATTAAGCATACCATAAAAATAAATTACCATAAGTGGGAATTTACCTATTGAGTTAGGTCTACCCCATGGGAATTTACCTATTGAGTTAGGTCTACCCATGTTATGGAAAACTTGATATTAATTAGGGATAATTAATATGGGGGTGATTAATTAGGTGTAATTAATCGACTAAGACACGAGGTTGGACTCATTTGTAGTGTAAAACTGCCCGGACCCGACCGGCTTAACCAGTTGCTATAAATGTTAGCCCAATGTGAGAGGTCTTAGCCATAAATTAAATACGTGATTAAGGTAAAGACACGAGGTTAGACTCTGTTATAACGTAAGACTGCCCGGATTCTACCGGCTTAACCAGGCGGTCATAACAGCCAGTCTAATGTGGGAGGTCTTTATGGGAGATCACGGTCTTAATTAATTAAGAAACACTTAACCATAATAGCATGTAGTGGGACATGAGGGGTTAAGTGGGTGCCTTGGGTGGCATGTGGAAATTTAATGGTTGCCTTGGGTGGCATGTGGAGTCTAGTGGGTTGCCTTGGGTGGCAATAGAAAATACGATTAGAATACTTAACCAAGAGAAACATGTAATTAAACATGATTAAAGGGTTAAGTGGGATACACTGGATATGTGACAAGCTTAGGTGGGTAGCTTGTTGGGGGCCCATTTCAACCAATATCCCAAACGTATCTTTGTGGGCTCGACCCATGTCGAGTGACGGGACACGCATATTGGGCTTGATTATAAGAGGCCAAAACGGGTTAGCGGTGGCAACGCAAGTCCAACGGGTTTCATATGCGTGCGTGGGCCCGGGCTGGTAGATAAGTCGTTGTTGCATCGTGTAGATATAAAGCCGTGCACCATTAGTATTGGGTAGCCACTTTAGGGGAGTGATACACCCCACTGTGGGACCAGCACGGGTATCTACGGTAGGGAGCCGATCGATGGGGAGTAGTGGGTACACCTAATGAAGATAGGGGCAGACGGCACCTATGTAGGGGTACACGAAACTACTGGGTAAGAATTACTGAGTACACCTAGTGGAGATAGGGGCAGACGGCACCTATGTAGTAGGCTAGGAGTACATGAAACTACTGGGGAAATTTTCTAAGTCCTTGGAAGGGATCAACCTTTAAGTAGGAATGACTGGTGTGGTGCAGTTAGTAATTATCCTTGGGTGGGTAGATGCGTCCTTACGGTTATCTTAGTTTATCCTAAGTTTGCCAAGCTGCTTAGTGTAGCCATTCATTCCCAGATATTACCGTGGGTCAAGTTTATGTCTTCTCTGGTTACCTTAATGATTGTATTGTTAAAGTTATAGGACTCACTCAGACTTATGTCTGACCCCGTTGTTTTTATCTTTTTTCCCAACCCTCAGGTCCTACGGTGGATCCTAGCAGTAGTAGAGCTTGATCGGATTGCTGTTCCAGTCTTGAGGAGCTTGGATAGATGTAAAGCTCCAGTTATCCAGTTATCTTTCCTTTTGTTCTGGCTATTGTATGAGAGAGTGGGATTATGTACTTCTTTATTTTGACGGATATTGTACTTGACTTTTATCATGGTTTTATGATGTAACCAGACATGTTTATTTCCGCTGTTATAAGATGATGTTTTAAATTTCAAGTACTATTTATATCTGTCTTGGTGTAATTTTTCTGTTTTATATTCACTAAAATACTCCACCGATGCTATGGCATTCCCTTAGTGAGTGATCTTAGCGGGTGTGGGGTGTTACAGTTGCATATCCTTTTACCTTACTCATTGTGTGTTCCAAGAGTCAATAAGCAAGAAGATTATTGCTAAAGGACATGAACTTGAGGGTTTATATTTATTAGATACATCTTCATCAAATTCTGTTGCTTGTACAAGCAATACTCAAGCACTCAAGACTCACTATCAGTTAGGTCATCCTTCTTTACCTATATTCAAGAAATTGTGTCCACAATATAAGCCTTTATAGTTTTTATATTGTGAATCATGTCAATTATCTAAACATCATCGACTTAGTTCAAATCCAAGAATAAATAGAAGAGCTAATTCTATATTTGAACTTGTTCATTCTGATATATGGGACCATCAGCTATTGTACCCAAACCTGATTTTAGATATTTTGTTACGTTTGCAAATGATTATACTCATGCCACATGGTTGTTTCTTATGAAAAGTGGATCTAAACTATATTCTGTTTTCTATAAGTTGAAACACAGTTTAACACCATGATTAAGACTTTGAAGAGTGATAATGCATGCTAAGGAGTATACATCAAAATTATTTCACAAGTTTATGAGTGATAAATGTATGATTCACGAAACCTTATGTGTAGACACAACATCACAAAATGATGTAGCTGAACCAAAGAATAGACATCTATTAGAAATAACAAGAGCTTTATTATTCCAAACAAATACACTAAAGTATTCTTGGGCAGATGTTGTTTCTACTGCATGTTTTCTTATAAATAGAATGCCA
Source organism: Allium sativum (assembly GCA_030737875.1). Taxonomy (NCBI): domain Eukaryota; kingdom Viridiplantae; phylum Streptophyta; class Magnoliopsida; order Asparagales; family Amaryllidaceae; genus Allium; species Allium sativum. Next base: position 806,375,703 of record CM060922.1, on the reverse strand, counting down.
TCATCTGTTTTAAATGGTGAAATACCAAATAAGTTGCTATTTCCAAACAAACCGTTATATCATGTCAAACCCATAATATTTGGAAGTACTTGCTTTGCTAGAGATGTTAGGCCACAGTTGCCTAAAATTGATCCTAATTCGATTAAGTGTGTGTTTGTTGGATATTCTCGAGTTTAAAAAGGTTATAAATGTTATTGTCCTAGCCTTGGTAAATATCTTGTTTCTATGATGTTACATTTCATGAAGATATACCCTATTTTAAATCATTGTAAGAACCAACACAGCTTTCTCAGCAAGGAAATGATGAAAACGATGATTTCCTCATCTATCCACTTAACAATATACACACGGAAGTACTCATGATATACAACGCTAGTACATATATCCTATATCATCTTATGTGTCATAAACCATTTACCCTCTTCAGCCTCTGTATTTCTTAAATCTCTTGACACTATTTCTACACCAAGAAATGTTAGTGAAGCTTTATCTAATCCAAAGTGGTATGCTGCTATGATTGAATAACTAAATTCATTAACATTAGACTTAGTTCCTCTGCCTTGTAATAAGAAAGCAATTGGGTATAGATGGGTATTCTCTGCTAAAGTAAACCCAGATGGAACTGTAGCACGTCATAAGGCCAGACCTATTGCAAAAGTGTATGCACAAGTCTATGTAATATATTCTTGGAAACTTTCACTTTAATGACCAAATTGACTCAATAAGACTATTTGTTTCTCTTGTTGCTATTCATTACTGGAAACTACATCATTTGGACATCAAGATTGCTTTTTTGCATGGTGATCCAAGAAGAGATGTATAGGTTACAACTTCCTGGGTTTAGTGTTCAAGGGGATGATGAGTTGGGGTGTAAAATCAATAAAACTTTGTATGGTTTAAAGCACATACCAGGAGGTTGGTTTGGGAAATCAGTCTGGTATTTGAATCGTTTGGTGTTATCAAGAGTAATTTTGGTCATTCAGTCTTCTATAAGAAGTCAGAAGCTGGATTTATCCTCCTGATTGTATATGTAGATGATATTGTTATCACTCGAAATGACGAAGCAAGCATTTCATCTCTGAAGCAATTTATTCACACACACTTTCATACTAAAGAACTGGGAGAACCAAAATATTTTTTAGGTGTTGAAGTTACCAGAAACAATAATGAGATTTTTCTATCACAAAGGAAGTATGTGCTTGATTTATTGAATGAGACAGGGGAGCTTGGAGTGAAACCAATCAAAATACCAATGATGCCAAATACTAACTTAGCAATTGATGGAGAATAATTCAATGATTCAGAGAGCTATATGAGACTGGTCGTAAAGATGAACTACTTAACTGTGACCAAACTAGATATTTCATATGCAGTGAGTATTATCAGTTAGTGTATGGTTTCACCTAATGTATGTCAATGGAAGGCATTAGAAAAAATTCTGTGGTACCTAAAAGGAACAGTGGGATAAGACATTATGTACTCAAATCATCATCATACTAAAGTAGAATTTTTTTTAGGATGCTGGTTAAACAGGCTCAAGAGTAAATAGAAAATCAACCTCCGGTTATTCTGTGTTTGTAGGTGGAAACCTGATATCATGGAAAAGTAAGAAGAAAAACATAATAGCTCGCTCTAGTGTAGAATCTGAATACAAGGAAATGGCTAAAGAAGTGTGTGAAATAATGTGGGTGAATCATCTTATGATAGAGATTGGATTGGAGGTTGGAAAACCAATAGTGTTGAATTGTGACAAATAGGCAGTTTTATACAATCCGGTTTTCCATGAAAGGACTAAGCATATTGAAGTGGATTGTCATTTTGTTAGGAATAAGATTCAACAAGGCATTGTGCGTACAAAGTATATTAGAACGGGTGAGCGGTTGCTGATATCTTTACATAGGCTGTTGACGGAAGTAGGATGAGATATTTGTGTAGCAAGTTGGGTATGGTGAACTTACATGCTCCAACTTGAGGTGGAGTGCTACATGGTTGTCCATGCTGTTTGTTAGTAGGGTGTTCAAGTTGTGTACAAAGTTGGTTATTTCTTTTGATTTCCAGTCTTAGGCTTCCACTGCTGTTGGGCTATAATGGGCTGATGTGTTTACTGTTTTCTTTTCCTTTGTATAAATAATTGTGTGTAAAATGCTTATGATCGAAATAAAAAAAAGTGTATGAATACTATTTTCAATAAAAGGATTTTCTAATCTATCATATTTCCATTTACTACCCTCATCTACCAACCTGTTGCACTCAATCGATATTGGAATTCGCAGGTTCTCATTCTCCCTTAAATACTCCAAGTTGTGCCTAACTCAAGTCAGTTAAGAAACAAATAGGTGAGTTCTCTTTTTTATTCAAACTCATGTTAGGCGATGAGATTTATCGCATTAGCGGCAGAAATACATGGTCGAAGGAGATAATGAAGGAAGTCTTAGCCGGAATTTAGGATGCCAAAAGAGTAGTAGTAGAAGAAGAAGGTGCTGGTTCGGATTTGTAGGGGTGGGTAAGGAGGAAATTAATAGATGAAGTAGGAAGAGATGACATGGCGGTTGAGTTCCAATCAGATCGATGCGATGGAATAATCATTGGGATTGATTCGGTATTCGTAGAAGAATAGCATTAGGACTGGTAAGGATCTCATTGGTCATACTGTACATAAATAAATTTTGGTCAAACTCGAGTACATCCAAACATTTACGCATAACTCTGAACCAAGGTTCGAAATCCTGGCTTCCGGTTCTATTCCGGTCACGTAGAAAATTTAAAATCCAGTCCCGTTCCGGAATTTCTAGAAATTCCTGTTTAATTCCGTTTTGATAATTCCTGTACGGTATTTTATAAATACGCAAATAAATATGCTTACTAATTAAGGTTTCGAATTCTGCTTTTGTGATAATTCCGAAAATTCTGCTTTCGGTTTTTGTTTCATGTTGTGATGTTATATACTAAATATATAAATTTTAAAATATAAACACATAATATAAGAGCATCTCCAACAAGATTATGGATCGTAATGTTACAATCCATAAAATTCAGGGATATATCTTTGATATCTCCCAACAGGGGCGCGTCGAATTATTCGGCGCGCCTGGAATAATTCAACGCACACCGAATTATTCGGCTCGCGAGCGTTGCGAGCCAACTAATTCGGCTCGCGAACGTCGCGAGCCAAATAATTCGGCTCGCGCCCCTACTGCGCCTATAAGTAGGCGCGGTAGGGCTGAGACCTCCCCATATTTCTCCATTTTTCCTCCTTTTAATTTTTATTGTGCCTGACACCGAGATGCCACCACGCGTGACGAGGATGGGGAGATGTACAGTTCGAGCTCAGGTAGACGACATGGCTGGTCCGGCGCATCCTCCTCCACCAGCAGGGACGACGATTGAGTACTTACGGATCCTTCATGAGTTGCCATTGGGATTCACTCACTGTTCGTTTACCGCGCTTGACACCATTCCGGTATAAATTTTAATTTTAACATTTATATTTACTGAACTGTTAAATAGTTTACTAAATTACATAGGTAGCACGACCTGCTTGTTTTATAGTTATAGTTTAGTGCATGTACGTTATAATTTCTAATTGTATGAACTATTGATTTTATAGTTATCGAACTGCTATAATTTTATTAGGACATGTACATCTACGTTCGCGGTAGTTGGGCGAAGTTTAGTATGCAGGCCCATGACATATTACCATTACATATTCGAGAGAGGCTACTGGCCGGTCCGTTCGGACTATTTTTACGGATTATACCTCCCCGGTCCTTCGATCGATCTTTGGTAGAGGCCTTGGTAGAGAGAAGGTGGCCTACGACTCACACTTTCCAATTCCCCAATTTTGAGTTAGGTATCACCCTAATAGATTTTTACATGCTTACGGGGATTGAGATTGGCCTCCCTGACAGAGTCTCATGTCCATTCGATACCTCGTATGAGTCACCCGAGTCTTACCTTTAGTATTTGCCAGATTTGTCCGCGGCTCATATCGCCAATGGTGTCGTTTCCGTCTCTTATTTACTTGATTACATTATAGCGCATCTCGATGTTGTGGATGTCCAGGACATAGTATATCAGGCCACCATTTTATATCTCCTTCGGTCGACATTCTTTTTGAACTAACAGAGTACGATTAGATTGGTCTATCTAGCAACACTAGTCGATTTAGATCAGCTGCATATGATTGATTGGGGCAGTGCTATTTTGGGTTATCTATATTCGGCTCTTGACTCCTACGCTTTGGGGTCGATTAAGCAGATGTTTGGATTTTGGTACATGTTGTCGTGCTGGTACTACGAGTAGTCACCTAGTCCGACGTGTTCCTGCCGGTGTGAGACACGATTTGATAGAGGCCCGTACTCAGTTAGATATGAGGGAGACGGGTAACCTATTATGAGCACCTTGAGCTTCTTATTGTATGTTACTCTCAGCAGATGGCCCGCTACCTGATGTCCACCCATTAGCCGTTGCATGTCGTTTATCTACTCGTCGTGTCCTCTTTCTCCCACCAGCCCACCATCCTTTTTGGTACTTGGAGATCGCTTGGTTCAAATCTATTTGATAATATTTTTCTAATGGAAGAGAAAAAATTAGATTTCATATTGTAGATTTTGTTTTAAGGCCAAATCAAATTTTCAAATAGTCGCTGTGGAATTCTTTATAAATTATAATAACTTTTTATATAAAATGAAGGATTTTAATTTTATTTAATATCGTTTTGGCTAGAAAATCAACCAATAAAGCGGTGCACAACATGATACACACTCCATTCGTGGAAACCGTTGGGGACGACCCTGTTTTTCGCTATATATAGCGGCTACTCTGAAGCCGGCTAAACCCTCATTCGCAATTTCTTTTCTTTCGTCCGCCACCTCATCCCTCTTTCCCCATTTCGGCCTTCTACTTGAAAAGATCTCAAGTATATTTTCCTTATTGGTGTATGTGGAAGAAGGGAAATGAAAGCGTAGGCTCCAGCAGGGGCAATTGGAAAAATAACAATAGGGGGGTAGCAAATCAACGACCTGGAAAAGATGAAAGAGATATGGATGAAGGGCAACGTCACTACGAATATGAAGGTGCTTCGCAACCACCCCAAGTATTCGAGAGAACACCCCACTAACTGAAGAGTACTTCAACATTCATTTGAACCGTCAAGTTATGTTTAGAGATGCATAACTCCATAACCGACTGTAGAAAGATCTTATGGACCATTTATGGAACCACTATGGCGATATCTAGTTATGAAGCTGTTCAAACTCGTGTTTTAACTTTTGATTGTACGAATTTATGCAGTAATGATGTTATATGTTTTTATTTCTGCAGTCGCTTTCTATTGTATTTGTACGTGTTATTAATCGGCTATTATTATGATCCGAAGCTAAATCAGTTTATTTTTGTCTTCCAAAACATAACTGTTTTCTACGAAAAATGATAACGATTTTATTTCAACATAGTAATATGTGAGATAGAATAAGTAAAATATAATTTTAATATGTTAAGGGATCACACGCCGAATTTATCGGCTCGTGATAGCGCACGCCGAATAATTCGGCTCGCAACCTCACGAGCCGATAAATTCGGCACGCGCGATCAATTCAGACTTCTGAATTAAACCCATAACATTCCCTTAATATTACACCACATAACATCTGTTGGGGACCAAAATTTGCATATATCCTCAATTCATACCATGAATTCATGGCTGTTGGAGATCAGTAGTAGTTTGTTAACACCACTTTTAGTGGTGTCAACGTAACACTATGCCACTATTGGTGGAAATAAGAGGACCTCATATGGGACCTCCTGAATTCCACCAATAGGAGCCAAGTGTCTGATGACACCACTAAAAGTGGTGTCAATAAACTCGGACTCGTTGGAGATGCTCTAACAAATGCAACAAACGCAGAAGTGTCATTTCTCATATCCACCAATTTAATATTATTTTATTTGACCATTGTTTTTACTGCCAATGCTTTTCTTCCTCAACACACCGACTCATGTCTCTCCAGTCGTACCATGAATCTCACTTTCGCATCCTCAAAACAACACACAGTCTTCTTCTCAATGTTTACAATTTTGAAATCTCAAGTAGCATTCAGAAAAAAAAAGGAAGCTCACCAGGAAGCTCGATTTTGAACCTCCTGCTAGCTGAAAACTCTAGCTTGCTCAATGATGATGAATATTGATCCTCGCGGCTTTTAGAATGAAACTTTCATTGTTTTAATTAGGATTTTTTTTGATTGAAACTCTTTGTTACTCGAATTGCTTTTCAAACAGGAAAATGCTTTCTTTTTACTCTTCAATACCAGAAACGGATTTTGAGGTGAATTCTGGTCCGGTCAACACCGGAACAAGGCCAAAATGGCCGGATTTCTGGCGTGCCGGCCGGAATGTTGAACCTTGCTCCGAACATAATGAACCCAAGTGCTTTGACAAACGGAAATGGAAATTAAACATACGGACTGGCATAAGAACGAAATAATATATCTGAACATATATGATAGAACACTAGAACTCAAATATGAACACTAAATTCCAATACGTCGATACTCGATCTCATTGATCGAATTCCACATTCGTCACTTCGAAGGGTGGTGAGATGGTAAACAATGACGGTTGATCTAGTCGAAACCTGAACTTTGTCCCACTGCTATTTTATTTATGAATTACCCACTTTTGGTAGCACTGCACACACCATGCTAGTTTTACAGTTAATAGTGGGTGCATGATAATTTCTCTAACTGCTATAAAGTAAGGTGATTCTAATATAGAGTCGAGTTCAATGACGATTTCAGCTGGGCTTAATCCAGGCCAACAGGTTAAGAAACCAAAATGTTCTCGCAAGTTCATTATGTTATGGATGACGTAGAAAAGGGAGTAAATAAAGATATTCCACTAGCCTCGGATATGTTAAAAGACGATGTAATAACAAATGATCTAGTGGACTCTTTGCTTTGCATAATAGATGAACCAATTCTTAAGAGGATCTGATAGGATTCCATTTATATGGGTCCTAGTTTCAAGACATGCTAACAGACCTTAATTTCCCCTAAAGTGGTATGTGACATGCAATTGATATATGTGTTTAGTCAGATGTATCTCGCCTTTCAATCCATTCATTAATGCTATGCTACACTATATGAAATTGGTCCCTACATAATGCATCTGGATAACTAAGCACTATAAGACAATGGGTAAATACATCAGTTTCATGTATAACTTTAAGCAAAGGAAAACGTCCCCATTATTCACTTATCCTGAGGCACTCCACAAGGTTGTATCATGACCGCGGGAGGGGGGGCATGGAATGAACTCAATCAGTTTAGGTCATTAGGTGGTACTGGTCCTATATCTGTTGCCCTCAGGGATCCATGATATATTGTGTTAAAAGATGTGATTGTTGCTCTCTACTTGGTTTTACATTTTCATGCTAATCAAGTAGTGTTTCTCAACTAACATAAAATTTTGGATTGTGCTAGAAAACCCTAAAGGCCTAGAGGCCAAGTGCATGAAACCACCATCGTGACTCTTAGGGCAATCAATGAAGCGATCCGATAAAATGCACCTTCTCATTACTGAGAGATCCTTCATAATTATGAGTTGTTAGTTGAGAACCAAAATAGTGGCTATAATGGCAGAGCAGCTGATGTGGACGAGCATGTTGGAAAGAAGGAAGGAGAAGGGAAGGAACAAGGTGATGGAATTAATCCCAATTTGCCACTGGTCACCTTTGAAGGACCAGAGTGGAAGCACACGTAGACGTTAAAAAGAGAGATTGTAACAACCCACAAAATATACTTAATTTAAACCTAGGATAATTTAATTTAAAAATAAATAGTAATAATTAATAAAATATTACAAGGCTTAAAATGGAATTTTGAAGAATTAAGAATTGGACCACAATTGTATTGTAGTTGCGTTTGTACCGAGATTCTGATCCATTCTCATATTTTATGTGCTAAAAATGGAGTCTGTATGCAAAAGTTATTAATCAATTACGTTGTACGAATAAATTAATACACAAAGGTTTGAATTTCAAATAAATATATATACAAGCCAGGAATATATCAAATAGGATAAGCATGAAAAGAATATTCCCTTTCATTTCAAACTTATGTGTATATATTCACAGACGGTAGGGGATAGGAATAAATTAAGTAAGGAAATAAATTAACGTAATAAATCAAGGAACGATAAAAAAGTAACGTATAGTAGATAAATGTCTCCTGGGCTCGACCTAGAAGGGTGTCAACCGCCCTTCTAGGGGGTGTTGACCGCTAGTTCAACCGCTCTCCTATGGATGGCGTCGACTACCCTTCTACAAGGAAGCCCTGTGAGGGCTATTTTATATAGGGGATTATCTATAAATACTATCAATCAGACCACTTAGATGTAATCAATTCGATTCAACAATCTGAAACATGATAACAACTATAAAAAGAGCCCCAAGCCCTCACTCCAAAACCTATTTCCATTCTCTTCCTTACCTCCGCCATGCCTTTCTGTCATTTCTAAATCTTCAGAAAAGAAAATAGGTTCTTCTTCTGTGTTCTTAATCTGTTTTCATTTCTCCTTTTCTATTCTATTTAGATTTAAGATTTTTCCGAGATTTAGATTTACATACAAGAATTCTAATATATGTGATTCAGATATATATATATATATATATGAAAGATTGGAGATTGGAGATTGTTCGTTCTCGAAGGCCAAATCCGTACTTTTATCCACTCAATTCTGTTGTTGCTTCTTCTTGTAGCTTTGTGAGTGGAATCAATTACTAAGTTACTATTTTCAATAGATTGGTAGTTATAGATTTGGGTTGTTGCACCTTTGGGGATTTGGGATATACAAAAAGAAAACATGATTAATCCCCCAAATCCTTCGTTTATTTTATTATTCATAGAAATGTTCAATCAAGTTACAATTGAGTTTTGGGTTGTTGTAATAGTAAAAGGACATAACTCTTTTGTGCGATTTTCTATATTGTTTGAATTTTCTATATTGAATAGATTCCTTTTTATTCTACTTTTTATTGTAAATTCACATGTTTGATTATTGAACAAAAGATTAAGATTTGGATATTTGTAAATTCAATAGGTTTGAATCTCTACTCCTCGAAATAAAGGATTTGAACGTATTATTTGCTATATATCTAAATATTAATGTTTTAAGAACAAATAAACATAATAAAAGTAATATATTCAAAATAGAAGTTATAAACTTATATAGTTATCGTCTTTTATTGTTGTAATAACTAAGCCAAAACCTGGGTTGTAAGTTTATATGTTATTGTGATTGCGTTTCCCATTTTATTATCATATGCACACTTATGTTACGAATTGAGGAAAATATGGGAAATTTGACTTGTATATCTTAAGAATTTAGTAGGATTGGCATTTCAAATATGTGGTAAAGACGCTAATGTCGTTCGCTAAATTAACCTTTATATATATACACACACACACACCCACATATATACATATACATAACGTAATCAATGTATATAAATGATTATTTAGTGCATTATAAATATGATTAAAACATGAATAGAATTTAAATGCCCCCATAGGATTTGAATGCTTGTATGTGTGTGAGTCAATGGCTTAATTTATATAAATGACACATACACACGGGCTTAACCGTTACTTTGAGTAGAAGTCTTGCCGGAACCGACTGGCATATCTAGCGTCTACGAGTAAATTTGGTTAATGTGAGAGGTCTAAGTGTCATAGGCCATTATATTCAGTATGCTATAATACGAGGTTAGGCCCAACTTGTAGTACAAGTCTACCCGGAACCACCCGACAAATTCAACATCTACAAGTGGTAGGCCTAATGTGAGATATCGTGTGTGTGTGTGTATTTTGTGTGTACGAAGTAGGCATGTATGGAAAAAAGGTATTAAGTGGCAGACCTATCTCTTATTGGGTATTAAGTGATTAGGACTTGGTTCATTCCTAAGGTTCACTCCTTGGTTTAGGATCTAAGTCATTGGGCCCGCCCTTGAGAAGTAAATGGTTATTGGTTCTTCCTTTCTCCTATAATGTATTGGATGGTCCTAATAGATGATAACGTGTGTGGGGTAGCTCTCCAAGTAATGTTCGCTTCTTATCTAGGAGGCTAGTGAGGGCTAACCTAGGGACGAATTATGTATACATGGCTTAAGTAAGCACCGTCTAAGGGAAGTATTAAGTGGCTAGAAGTTCACCCGTAGGGACAGCCAGATATAACAAGAGGGTTCATCAGGGGAGCTCTTCCTATGAGAAGCTGTGTTCTTGATCCATAACCTGGTATTAAGTAGTCGTTACTATTTCTCTCCCTATAAAAGAGGTTTAACTTCTAACGTATTAACGTTAGAACGGGGTCTTAAGTGACATGGGGTCCTCCATTGGGTATTAAGTGACTAGAGAGGTGTCCGCCTTAAATAAATATGGTATTAAGTGACATTAGGAAGATGTTCGCCTTAGTTTAGTTTTGGGGTATTAAATGACTGTTAGGACATCTGCCCTACATGTTTGCCTTGCTTGTTTATTGCGAAGACATAACCTAAAAAGTTTACAACTACTAATTGTAGGGAATATCCTTCTTAACTTATTTGTATTTCATTCACCAGTACTTTATGTTCTGACCTCCCTCCTCTTAACATTGACAGGACTTAGGTGAGACAAGTGATTAAGGATGATTTCTTGCAGGAGGATCCTCTTGATGATCTAGTTATTATGATTGTTTCTTATTTACTACTATTGTTGTGTAATTAGGATGAATAATGTTAGACCAAAATTTGTTACTAACACCCAAATGCAGTATGAGGTCCTCACAATAACAAATCTCAGATCATAGAGTGCAGATAAAGCAATAAAAACAAGGGACACACGATATTTTTATAGTGGTTCGGCTCAAACCAAGACTACGTCCACTTTATAATTCCTTAAATCCTAAGAAATTACAATGTTGTCTCACAATCCATGAGATCCAATTACGTACAACATCCGTGTATTTTAAAGAAGAAGAAGAGAAAATAGAATGATTTTATACATGAAATCCTCGTATTAAACTAAGTTGAGTTGGCCTTGTTAAGCACGCGAAGTCCTTGCGCTGTTAATTGTGGAAGCCGTGAAGAAGAAGGGCCAAAAGTCCTTTCGTTTGCCCTCAAGTGGTGTATTTATAGCCATCTACAGTAGGCGGTTCGTGGGCCACATGGCATGCATTCTAAGAATCTTGAAATGTGGTGGAAAACACGGAGAAATCCTCTCCAAGTCATGCCATACCATGTGTAATGAGATCCGGGTTCATAGGAGTAGGAATAACCAAGAGAAAAGGTCAATATATGAGCAAAAGTTGTTCCAGTCCAGGCGGTTCATGACCCCTATGTGCTCCACGATCAGGTTTTGGTCCAGGATTCCACCATGAGCCCTAGGGGGCGAGCCCTAGGATGGGGGCTATCCCTAGGAGGGCGAGCCCTAGGATGGGGGCGATCCCTAGGAGGGCGAGTCCTAGGATGAAGGAGATCCCTAGGATAGGGACGAGTCCTAGGATGGCGTGCCGGTCCAAGAGGGTGAGATCCAATCCAAATTCCAAGTTATCAACGCTTCATCACTTTATTCAAGTGATTATCAGTCCACATTCAAGTCTTGAGTTATTCCAAATGGTAAAATTTGTTTTGGGATGATCCTTGCCAGAGGATAGCCCAACAAGTTTCCTCTCAAAACACATTTTGCTGGTTGAAGGAAGATGTGTTCTGGATAATCTAGGAAATATATAAGCCATATAAATCCGAGGATACCATGACCTCGTCGGTTATGCCATCTACAAATATGTTCCATATCATAAAGAGATAGAGGTAAAATAAATGTGCCAAATCCTGACAGTATCGTTCGAATTTTTCCAAGTATAAACCATGCTTAAGTGTCTACCGAGCATAAAGCATACTCGAGGAACGTCCAAGTCATCCTGCCAAATCCTTGCAAGGGACAAACCTTCTAGGCATAATCCATACCAACAAGTTCAAATTGAGTATAATCCATACTCAATTTCTTTTGTCACATCCTGACAAGACCATTTGCAGTTCCTACGTATAATTCATACTTAAGATTCCAAAGTGAGTATAAATCATACTCAGACCAGAAGCAGAGCTACACTTACCACAACCTGACAAAATAGCCCATCCCTAGGCATAATCCATACCTAGAGTTCCATAATGAGTATAAGTCGTACTCTGCCAAGATTGAAAATCTTGACACAACCTAACAAGACACTTGAATTTACCAAACAAAAGCCATGCTTGGGAAATCCTTCCATATTAAATTCAAAATGCAAAACCAAAGCAAATCCTGATTGGTTTAACATCGAATCCAGAGCACTCTTTAGGGCTACGTGCTAACCTCATACGTGTGTACTTCAATATAGCCAATCGGAAAACCTAATGAAAGAAAAAAAACAAATCTTAAAGCCTAAGAAATGTAGAAAATGAAAGCTGGTCTCATCCAGATCAGTTGATGATAATACCGCAAGAGCTCGATCCAGGACCATTTCCACTCCTTAGAGCAGGAGGTGGCAGTGCATGCGTAGGCGTTGGAGGTTGTTTTACATACTCGGGTATCTCTCCACGTCTAACCCGTTCATCGATCAGATCTCACAGATGTCTGCAGTATTTGTGTCATGGATGTCCATATCATGGAATATGCAATGCTTTCCAGAATCGCATTCTCTTTGCGATGGCTCCCTCCTGGGAGGATTTGGATAGAAGATGGTGCTGTTTTTTTCCATGTAAATTTCGATCAGTGGAGCAGAGTTCAGTGTATTTTTCATATCTGGGCCCTCTCCGGGACTAAATGTTGCGGTCATTCTTGATAGCAGCTTTTCCCTTGCCTTTTCGAGAGTCAGACGGTCCTCCACCTTTGAGCATGTTGACGTCGAGAGTGCGCTTATCAGAAGTTGCATCTTCTTCCCGCAGAAATCTATCTACTTCAAAGTAGAATTCATTGAGATCTCTCAGTGGGTCTCGGTATAAAGATTTTTTGAACTCCGACTCATCCAGAACGCCGGATACTGCTGCCATCAATACCATAGATGGTACAAGTCAATCAACTGATGTTGCCGCAACGTTGAATCTTTCCAACAATGAACGCAGAGTTTCTCCAGACCTCTACTTAATTGTAGTGAGTGACATAACATTCTTGGATCGTGCAACGTGGACCCGAAATTGTTCAATGAAGCGTGCGACCAACATGTTCCAGCTGTTGATCGATTCCGTCTCTAGCTTCTGAATCCACATAGCGGCTATATCAGTCAAATAGAGGGGGAAGCATTTTTCCATGTCGTTTTCCGATGCCATTTGAACTTCTATATGATGCATGTAGCGCATCAGATGCACGGTTGGATCCGTCCTGCCGTTATAAGGCTCTAGAATTGGAAGTTTGAAATTTGGAGGATTCCGAGAATTCTTGATTTCTTGAATGAATGGGTTGTGAGTGACGTCATCCACGTCACTCTGATAAGTGCGGCCTCTCAATAGACATTCGAACAAATTAGCAAGCCGATTGCCATGAAGAAGTTGTTGCAGATTGCCTAAGTCAGAGCTGGTTCCCCCAGCGTTAAGTGTAAGAGAAGAAGGAAGCTATTTGTGAGCTGCTGGGAGCGGGTCGTGGGGACCGGTTCATGAGCCAGGGGGTGCGACCCCATCGAGTCTCAGTGGCTGGTCACGAACCGCATCATAAGCCAGTTGATGCTGTTGAGCTGGAGCTCGTGTTCCAGCATCCATCCAATCCGGAGCTGAAAAAGGTCGAGCCTGACCATTTCCAACAGAGAGAGGGATGCCCCCGAGCTCATGTTCCACCGCGGGTCTGGTAACCCGATCACGATTGCCAATGAGAGCCGCTTCAGTAGCTTCATTTCCAGTGAGTTGAGCGTTGCTCGACCTTTCATCCATTCGAGCAAGGAATCCGTCTGTCATCTCCTGTTGTTTTCGGAGGAGATCATCCTGCCATGCCATTTGAGCTCTTAGTTCAGTAAGAACGTCGTCCATCTCATCTCTGGTTAAGTATGCTGATAGGTTTTCATGAGAGGAAGCCTCTCGGCTTGCCTTGTTTCCCATGCCTTCATTTCCAACATCCTCAGCACGAGAGAAGGTTCTATCTTTCTTTCGTTTTGCCATTTATCCAATAGTTATGCAAATCGATTCCTTTAAAGCTAGAAATTGAAGTAGTATCGTATGCCCCCGTTCCTGGCACGCTAAAATGTTAGACCAAAATTTGGTACTAACACCCAAATGCAGTATGAGGTCCTCACAATCACAAATCTCAGATCACATAGTGCAGATAAAGAAATAAAAACAAGGGACACATAATATTTTTTAGTGGTTTGACTCAAACCAAGCCTACTTCCACTTTATAATTCATTAAATCCTAAGAAATTACAATTACAATTACAATGTCGTCTCACAATCCGTGAGATCCAATTACGTACAACATCCTTGTATATTAATGAAGAAGAAGAGAAAAAAGAGAATGATTTTATACACGAAATCCTCATGTTAAACCCAGTTGAGTTGGCCTTGTTCATCACGCGAAGTCCTTGCATTGTTAATGGAGGAAGCCGTGAAGAAGAATGGCCAAAAGTCGTTTCATTTGCCCTCAAGTGGTGTATTTATAGCCATCTACAGCAGGCGGTTCGTGGGCCACGTGGCACACATCCCAAGAATCTCAAAATGTGGTGGAAAACGTGGAGAAATCCTCTCCCAGTCGTGCCATGCCATGTGTAATGAGATCCGGGTTCATAGGAGTAGGAATAGCTAAGAGAATAGGTCAATATATAAGCAAAAGAAGTTCCAGTCCAGGCGATTCGTGACCCCTATGTGCTCCACAATCGGGTCATGGTCCAGGGTTCCACCATGAGCCTTAGTGGGGCGAGCCCTCGGATGGGAGCGATCCCTAGGAGGGCGATCCCTAGGATGAGGGCGAGCCCTAGGATGGGTGCGATCCCTAGGAGGGTGATACCTAGGATGAGGGAGAGCCCAATGGGGCGAGTCCTAGGATGGCGAACGGGTCTAGGAGGGTGAGATCCGATCCAAATTCCAAGCTATCGATGCTTCATTACTTCATCCAAGTGATTGTCAGTCCACATTCAAGTCCTGAGTTATTCCAAATGATAAAATTCGTGTTGGGACGACCCGTGCCAAAGGATATCCTAACAAATAATAATGATGTACCTTGTGGTTTGAGACATGTTGTAATTCTGAGTTATGGTTTTTAAATAATTGGTACATCTTATATTTATGCTATTATATTTTGTCCCATCCACTGTGTGTGCTCTGATTTTAGTTTTAGATTGCTCTGTATATCTGTTTAAGTTAATCCTTATAGGAACCAACGATCCATTTAGTGTGGCTCTAAGTTCTGATGGGCCTTTTCTAGGCCGGAATATAGGCCAATTCCGGGCGGGTTGTTACATTTGGTACTAGAGCATAGGTTACCCGACTACGGAGAAATATATGTATGAGAGACGTATTTGTTAATCCAAAAAGTTTTCAAAACTATATATATATATATATATATATATATATATATGCAAGTATTATACCCTAAAACATACACAATCATACTAAGCAATCTTATGTTTCATTTTGCGCGTTAATACTATCGTATGAAGTCCACTGGATAGTAGATATGTTCAACAATCCTCCCTAACAAAGAAACCAGGCAAGACCTCGTTACTTGCCAGAATGGTTCCAATAGTATCTTCAGACTATTGAACAAGTCCATGTTGCTAATCCCGCCCCAGTGGAACCAACCACTCAGCCTGCTGAAGGGGCACTCAATTTCCCTTACCTTCGTAAAGATTTTATAAGTGTAGGGAGACAATATCTTTTTGAGAACAAAGAACTTCATAGATGCGAAAGCTTGGATCTCAGAGTATGGGAGGATTTTTTAGGCTAGCCAATGGGAAGATGAATTATAGCTAGGGTAGCAGCCTGACACTTAAAAAGGGAGGCTCTAGAGTGATGGAACCTAGTCTCTCAAGAGAACGTAGGAAGAGTGTTTACGTGGGAAGATTTTAGGACTCATTTCGGGAAAGAATTCCTAACTAACGCGGAGAAGACCCTACATTTAATTATTTTTTATCCATTTAAATCAAGGAGAGATGGAGTTGAAGGAGTATGTGGCGAAGTTTATCTAGTTGTCTAAGTTTGGAAAAGGATTGGTGGATACCCCAACGGATAAAGCTCTTAGTTTTGTAAAGGGGTTGAATTCACCATTAAAGGAGATGCTTTTGGCACTAGTTACTTTTGGAGCTACATTTGAGGCTTTGGTTAATGCAGCTATCTTATTTTCTGCTGAAAACATTATGGAAGTTAAGACAGCTAATTAAGGAGAAAGTACTTTTGGTGATGGGAAGAATAAGAAAAAGAATTACAGTCTTAAGAATAAGAAGGGCGGTAAATTTTAAAAGGAAGGCAAGAATTGTTCTAGATGCCACAAGAAAAAGCATGAAGCGAAGGACTGTAGATAAAACTTTGAAAATATATAGTTTAAAGGGAAATGCTTCAACTGCTATGAAGATGGGCACATAGCGAAGAGCTTCCCAAAGCTAAGGATGGTTCAAGGAGGCCATAATGATACATTAGAAGTCGCACTAATTCGTAGTCAGCCCCCAAGGAATCAAGGGAAGCCCGCAGAAGAAGGTATAATTTCTATTCTAGGAAATTTTTTGTGTACCATATTTGATTCTGGAGCCACCTACTCATTTATTGCTAGGAAGGTTGTAGACTCTTTGGGACTTCCCTTACCCTTTGCTAGCCACCCAATAGAGGTGTCTAACCCTATCGGAGGGGCTGTGCACCTTTTTGTTGTTTGTAAAGACCTAGTATTAGATATCGGTGATTTCGACTTCTTATGCAATGCGTATGTGCTTGATTTTAAGGGGTATGGTCTTATCTTGGGTATGGACTGAATATAATATTATGGGGTCGTCCACAATTGCGATAGGAGAGTAGTTTGTTTGACATACCGTAAAGGCCGCAGCATAGAGATTCCTTATAGGAAAAGGAGTAGCGGTTCGACCTTATTTTCTCTACCTTCTGGTTTTGAAGGACCAACCTCGGTACCTCTGGTATGTGATTTCCCTGATGTTTTTGAGAATGTTTTAGGACTCCCAACCCAGCGAGAGATATATTTTAAAATAGACCTCGTAAAGGATGCGACTCCTATAGTATTGCCTTTAAGGCGCATGGTGTTAGAGTCTGTGCCCTAGAGGAAATCCATTTGATATGATTGATAAAACTGTTAATGTTAATATTTTATTTTGAATAAAATATTCTATTATGTTATATTTACTGCCTAATATAAATATTAACATAATAGAAGTCCTTAGAATAATACTACAGAATTATACAGTTCAAGTAAGTGACTTGAACATGAGATTATATAATGTAATAATAAGTATTATAATTCTTAAATGTCCCTGGTCAAGTTTTATTATTTATATAAGACAACAATAAAACATTGAGGCAAGTATGTTGATTGACTGATGATCATATCTCATTGATCATTAATATACGTGATATTTACAGAAATACGTATTACAAAATAGCGTATTGGGCTAACCCAACATGAGAAAACTATAAGGAATGTAATTAACAAAATCATAAGTTATTCTCATAGTGACAGTGATGTAATGGTCCTTAGACCTGAATTTATTATAATTTTATTTGAGGATATTTGTTTTTTGATATCATCAAAAGTTGCTTTTAACAGAGTACACGATAAAGGTGATTATCGGATACATCTCGAATCGATTGAAAATTATGAATGATCTAGATGGAATTTAACCCTACAATATAAGTAGTGATATCCATGGTCCTATTGATTGAGTGAGACTATGAAATGCATGATTGTGCTCAAATATTAATTTGTTTTATATAGTTTACTCATCAATCAAGATAAAAGGATTAAATTATAAAAGAGGATGATACGTTCCATGCCTCGAGTTTAATCCTGGATATAATGGTTAAAGGGACTAAATGACGTTGAAGCACCGGTCACGGAAAAGGTTGTATCGAATCGTCAATATTATTATAAATTAGGTAGTAGTGATGTATTACTAGATGATTCTCACTGTTTATGACTTTAAATAAGATTTAAAATCATTGCCAACGTTGTAATAACCTATAGGGTCACAATAGAACGTTATAAAGGAGAAACTATTTTTAGACAAATAAAATATCAATCTAAAGATATTTTATTTGAAGTTGGAATAAGTTTTCGGGTGGGTTACTATTGTATGGTTAACGTTTATTTTAAGAGGGATATTCATTTCCTTTTATTATATGCAGTTAAACATAGAGAATTTTTTGATCAATCAAAATAAAAAAGCTCGATTACACTTTTCCAAAAATCTAGAAATATCGTGGCGGCTAGTAACGCTTTCCATTTTTTTCTTCTTCGGTTCGATCGAAGAAGAAGACGTTTGAGTGGATACCTCTAGAGGCATGGCATTTTGTCATGCTTTCGATTCGATGCTTCAATCCTCCTTCGATTTCGAGATTCATCTAGTTTTTCATGAATTCAACATGGCAGGTATGAAACTCTAACCGAAATTAATTTCGATTTACCATTTTTTTTCATAAATTGTTGTATTTTAACTGTTAAAATATGGTTATCGATTAAATCAAACAAACTTTCCAGTGGTATCAGAGCCTAGGGCATGCGAGATGTAGTAAATTGAATTAAGATTTAGGTTTATGCATAACTGATTCCTTGAATAATTGAGAGCATTGATTATACAGATGTGAGAACTTAATACTGAAGTGATAAAAAGTTGGGACTATTATATTGATTCGTTTATGAAATGAGTGCATTGATAATATAGAGTATAACTCTATTATATATTTTATTTAGATCAGAAAACCAAATTTTGTTATTGAACAAAATTAATTTCCTCTTCGATCTGATTGCTTGAAACATTTTAACATGTGAATCTTATATTTATTATTGATATTCAAGTAATAATCTGAATGATTTTGAATCATGACAGAATATTATCTAGTAAGTTGATTAAGGTTATGAACTTAGCTTAACAAACTATAATGAATATCAAACTGTTATACATATATAAACATTTACATTATTGATGATATGTGTTTATATTTGTTAGCACTTCGTGTACACTATCACATCTGGATTTTAATTATTTTATACTACAAGTATGTTGATATTTGAAAAATAATCATAAATTCTGTTTTTTCAAAAAAATTAGACACTACTGTGTTCTTATGTCCAGATTAAGGTTTGTAATTTCAAATCCCCTTCTGATAGGCAAATACTGATGTATATATACGCTACATCATTTATGACCTCTAGCTTGACTTTATTATATACCTTTTAGACTAAGTCATTTGACAACCAAATCTGACCTTATAGGTATCCACCAGTGTATTATTCAAATAAGTACTTGATTACTACAATGTATGTAATAAATTATATTTGATTTAATTTAATATTTATAAGTGTTGTCTACATTTGCATTGGTATAAACATGTTGTATAAACATTTCAAAACTATAGCAAGTTTGACTTGCATTTTACAATATGCTATCTGTAAAGATATGAGTTTATTGGAAATATGATTTGCAAATAAACTCCCTAGTAATACATATTTTGAAAATAAAATCAGTGGGCATATACAATGTTATATGTATATTACATGAATGAACATTGCATATAAAGTAAATAGGCATGTACTTGTAATTGTACAAGAATGGACTATTATAAACATTTCAAATATGGATTGCACTGTTGATATATAAAGTATATATAAGTGCGCAGTTAGTCTCTATATATATATATATATATATATATATATATATATATATATATATATATATGGATGAATGATCGTCATTGTACAATCAAGGTGCACTTAATAGTAAATAAACGTGTTCAATATGCTTGAAACAACAATTTGATTTGCTAACAGAATTAGAATAAACTTGTAAAATTTATTTGCTACTTGGATAGTTAAATAACATCCACGATGGAACATCTAATCTGCAGATTTTCATAAACTCAACCTTAATTTGTGTATATTGTTTTTCTCCTATTCAAAAGGATGGTCATTGCTTGATAACCTGATGACATGCCTGAATCTGAACTAGCATGCAATATTGATTGATATTGCTTATTAATCATACATTTGATTGAAATATATGTGCATATATTCAATCATAATACTTGATGTAAAATTTTATTCGATAAAGTGCTATATATATATATATATTTGATATACATATTGCATATTGTTAATTATCAAACTTGTCACTGAAATTTGATTTGCATTTATTACTTGAATAAAGCATATATATATATATTGTATCTTGATACAAATATATATACACACATTACACACACATATATCTTGTTTTCTTCTTTGAGAAGTACTTACCACAACATATATGATTTGCAAATTAAAAACCCAAGTTATGCACATTTTAAAAGGTTTTCAATGGTATAGACACACACACACACACTATATATATATATATATATATATATATATATATATATATATATATTTATATATATATATATATAATCACTGGCATGCATACACATCTTTGTCAATATGGATTGATATGGGATACTTACTGAATGACCTGCACATATGGATATGCAGATATACAATTTTATTTTAACATGTAGGTTATTGTGCTAATGTGCATTGACTTATGTATTGACATAATTTTTCCAGTTTCACTGTTATGTGCGTGAAATTTTAAATAAACTCATCTCCTTATAATATACTGTTTGTACTTATATGTGTGTGACAAAAATGATTTGCAACTAAAACCCAACTTACGCACGTTTTGAAAGTTCTTTAAGAGCATATATACTGATATATGTATTATCAATATGACTGATAAGGGTCACTGGATGACTACCCTGCACATTTGACTGTGCATATTCACATCTTTATATTTACCATGTAGGCTGTTATGTGCTTATTAACAATTGTGCTTTTGATAAAATTCCAGTAGATGGTATTCGTATTAGCCATTCAAATTAGTGGTGTTTTTCTGATACAAGCATACTTAGTAATACTTGCATATAACACTTGGGCCTGAATGCTATATCATCAATACTGTTCATTTTGGTATCATATAATTCTAATTGATTCCATATCTCATATTACCTATCAGACCAGCCGGCAAATGTGTGTGTGTGTGTATATCCAGTAGGTTGTCATAAGAATGCACTGATGTAATCATAATTATATATATATATACATATATTATTATAGATGGTATAAAATATAAATTAATGAATAAATAGTTTTTTGTTAGTTTTACATGTGTACTGTATATACTAATTTTACATGTACATTGTTAGGCATTTTGACATGACCCGAACTTCCCCTGTCTCCGAAGAGAAGAGAATGAACGGATTGTCTAAGAACACGCCAAATCAGAACACAAACAAAAGAACATTTTATTGATTATTACAACAATTTACATCAGAGTACAAGAATATACAGAGTATGAACAAAAAAATATACATTTGATAAATGATAGAGATTTACAAATTACAATGCAGCGGAAAATAATACAAAAACAAAACTGAAAGAGATAAACGGATACAGAGCTTTCCGAATATCGTTCCAGCTGCAAACTAGGATCCTGTGAATATAAATCTACAAAACCAAAAATACTAGTTGCCCGTGTGGAAAATAGGGGCACCCAGAGTTTAGGTTAAAACAATAAACTCCAGGTCAGTCATGTGACTGGTGCGAGAACTAAAACAGTTATTTAAAACTTTAATTTAAAATCAGATATATCAAGGGACCACGCCGTATAACATGGAATGGGTTTCCTCCCAAGAATACTAGTGCATAAGACAAATAGTGCAATGCTTTTTGGAAAAATGAAGCTATTATAAGACCCAGGTCCCATCGCACAATGCAACGCAAGCCAGAGGATAGGGTTTTCCCTTATAATAGCCAAACATTCTTGGTACGTTAAAAACAAATCATTTGATACTATTATAAGTGCATAGTGTATACAACAACTTCAAATATAAATGTATCAATCATAGACGGCATGGATACCATATATATTGTCGCCATACTAGTTCTATAATTAAAACAGCACAATGACATATTGGAAGTTGGATTCCATCTGTGAACCAAGGCCAAGGATCGTCCTGTGCACATACGAGACACCCTAGCAAGTGCCTCATGATTCAGCCGCAACTGTACTCGGATTAGTAGGGTCGGTCATCCGTCGATGTATACCATAAACTATATGTTAGCCGGTTCTATCGAACCTCTAAAATGGTCTGTACATCGTCACGCATGCCAGTAATCGACCATATACCCACCGATCCCATAGTGACTGATATATCCGAGGCGCCTCTCTATCCAGCAAGTAAAAATAAGCAATATCCACATGAGTAAACAGTCTGGGATCCATACCATGACATTACTCGTAGCTAGAACTAACATATATCCATATCCCCACTGTCCTTTGGTTCACATAGGGGTGTGAGGCTCGCGAATTAACGCTACACATAGCTATGCTATTTAAAGTCGTGCTTTGATCATCAACCACAAGACTTTTCTTTTCAACAAAAGCCTTGATCATTTGCATCTCAGCATGCCACATAGGCAATTCACGCCATGCGACTGATGTCTATCGATATATAACCTCTGAGCTCGTACGTCTCAGAGAAGGGCGTTAAGCAAGAGAATAAATTCTCCACCGCCAAGCAGATATATATTTAATAGAGATCAATCAACACAGAATAAAATCCAATGTCAAACACACATCCATTTACAAGTTCATTCTGGGTCTGAACGAAACCGGAGGCACCTTATTCCTCGTCCCGTATATCCAATACAGGAGAGTGGTCCTCGCATATCCGGTCGATCTCCAAGTACGTCTGGACAATCACCACTTATTACCTCGTCTTGGGTGTACAGCCCAATCAAGACATCAGTAATCATCCAAACGATGTGAAGACCTCTGGTCTTCAACCACCGTCTTCATCGTCGACTTATCATCGAATCAGTTATTCAGAATGGGATAAACCCGGTCTTTCTGAATAAATCGCGTATATAATAAACAAGTGCTATAAAAACAAAACATACGCCTTTTATTCAAAGATTCACATCTTTAGGGATATGTTCCCATAAATTTTGTCAAATATTTTTGTTTTTAATTTAATCTTTAATCTTCCTTAGGTTTTCCAAACTTGTCGGGATTAACGCACCTTACTAAAGTAATCATTTATTTAATTTCCCAATCCCAACCTATTCATCCCATGGAGCAAAACTGGTAGTACCCCATAATTAACACCACGATGTTATCGGTAAAATTTATTACCATTTCCCGTTCAAATCTAATTAAAGATTTAACTATCGCTTGGAGAAAAACTGGTGCAACCCCATTCTCGATCATTTCCTGAATTTGATAATTTAAATTATCAATTCCCATTTCAATCAAATTAAAGATTCACTAAAACTCCACTTAGTTATAATCTTCCCAAAAATCAATATGAATGATTATTTAACTTTGGAAACACGAACATTTCGCGTCGACAATCTACATCGTACTATTGGTTTCTGCCGATATATAACCTCTAAGCTCGTATGCCTTAGAGAAGGGTGTTAAGCAAGAGAATAAATTCTCCGCCACCAAACAGATATATATTTAGTAGAGATCAACCATACAGTTCGACATACAATGTTAGACATGTAATCCTGTCTTTTACTGTGTTAAAGAACTAATGTCATTTAAAACGCAGTTCACGATAAACCCAAATCACATTCCATTAATTATGGAATCTTCACGGAAAACAGATCAATATATAATCAATATCAATTTCTGTATCTGACTAATAATATAAATGGAATAACGACAAAGCCTTTTAAATTCCATATATATTAACAGTATTCCTCCACAGAAGCTCACTTCGATTATTATCAAATCGAATTCCATTCTATTCCAATTTAATATTTAAATTGGAAAACTTTACTTTGGAAAATTCCCGTTAAATCTTAATAAAAAGATTTATAAATTCCAAATCACATTTCTCTATTAATCGGGTTAAAGAACAAGTGTTATTTAAAACATCGTTCTCTATAAACCCAAAAATCCAATTCTTTTATTCAATTCCAATTAAATATTAATTAATTGGAAAACTTCACTAAATCTTAAATTAAAGATTTATTCTTTTTCTCAACTGGGTTTAAGAACAGTGTTAATAAAGACACCATTCATGACAAACCCAAAATCCTATTTGTTATTAAATACAAGGCTCTGAATAGAAATTATTTCGGCTTATATTCAATATCAAATTCTGAAACCAACAAATATTGTATTGGAAATAACGATTTTAATATATCTTCCGACTTTCCATAACAATATCTGTATAATCACGAAATCCAATATCGAAATATTCCGAAGATGATTTCCATTTAAATCCACTTCAATTCATATGTTGGAAGTTTTGGTTATATCAAAACCCATTCTTAATCCAATTTATTTTATTTAAAAATTATTGGATTTCAAATCTAGTTAATAACTAGTTCATTTTGACAAAAATATATTTTTATCTTCACAAATGTAAAAAAATTCATTCCTATTCTTTCCAAATCGTTTATTATGATTTTACACAAATTGTTGATATTTTTAATAATTTATTCAAGGCCCGTACAGTCGGTTTCCAATAACGGCCACCGAACTGCACTTACAATGGCCTTTTCCAAATTTGATTTGGACATATCTCCAAATCCAACCATTAGATTTCAAATCTCTTGTACTCGTTGGATAGATCTTTTCGATATGAACCCAACGGTTCCGGTTTTAGGAGAATCCGACGGTAGGATCTCCCGCAATATCAATTCGAAGTCAATGGTCGAAATTCGCGAACGGCCGCGGCGCGGCGCGTTCTGTTCAGGCCATTATATTATGTATATAATATATACTTCGTCGATTTCCATTTAAAATGTATTTTCTAAATCGTTTTAAAAACGATTTCAACTTCATTTCCAAATTTAAATCAAAACTGGATATTTCTTTATAAATTCGTTTTAAAATTCATTTTAAAACGATTTCAATTTCATTTCAAATCAAATTTGAATATTCCTTTTCGATATTCATTATAAAATGAATAAAATCGATATAAATGTCGTTCACTTCTAAATGGCGTTAATCTAATCAACACGACTTTATATATTTAAATATTTTCGTGTCCATTCAAATTCGGACATCAAAATCATATTTTAATTCTTTTCTGAATATTATTTTAAAATATTCATGATTTTAAAATATTCGTTATTTTAAAATATTCTTTATCTCTGAATTGGAATCAGACACAGTCAATTACCATATAATTTTATTTATATGGATTTCATACACACATGTACACAACCGTAATCAAACACATTCAACCATCATCCAGAGTGCATTACACAACTGCATATGCGTTAAATATAAATAATTAACGCTTACAACATTCTGTCAACCCATCGATTGACATACAACTAAACAATTGGGATTAGTGTACATCAAATTTATCCCAATACCTGTGTGGGGTTTCAATCAACCAACACAGATTTTATTTATGCAGTTGGGCGATGTGTAAAATATATCGTCCCAATCAGTATCAGATAAATGGGTGTACATAAACAAATTGTCCAATTTGTTAATGAATATTTATTTCCAACACATGACCATTTTATATGGTTCATATATCCAATAAAAATTATATTTTTATTGTTCAAATATTTTAT
Organism: Allium sativum; assembly: GCA_030737875.1. NCBI lineage: Eukaryota > Viridiplantae > Streptophyta > Magnoliopsida > Asparagales > Amaryllidaceae > Allium > Allium sativum. The sequence continues at coordinate 806,349,922 of CM060922.1, read as the reverse complement.
TCCATACATGAATATTTAATATTCATTCAATAAAAATGATATTTTTATAGTTAAAATATTTTTATTATATTATATTCATTTAATAAAAATGATATTTTTATTATCTAAATATTTTATTCAACACCATACAATCAACAATCACAATACAGTCCATTTTTACAACACGATACAATCAAACAAGCCGTCCATGGTCTGTGGACAACGGTGTCGGGAGCTACTAAGCCCCATCTGCAACCTAGTATATATATTTATCTGTAAAATAATTAGTGAAAAGGAGTTCTCCCTTTTGGTTTCCACTCCGCTAGTTTTATTTCTAAATGGTTTGAATTCTGTTCGCTTTCAGTCGGTTCCATCGCAATCTGTTTTCAAGCGATTTATACTAAAAATCACATTTTTAATACAGTGCTATTTATTTAAAAATCACATTTTTAAATCATCGCTGTTTCATATATTTAAATATAATATTTATAAAATCTAATTTTTATTTCTAAAAATCATATTTATAAAAATCTGATTTTTATTTCTAAAAATCATATTTTGTTATTTCTAAATGTATTACTAATTTCATTTTAAAAGTAACGCTAATTTATTATTTAAAAACAAATACTAATTTGCTAATTTTAGTTTTTTAAAATCATATGCTAATTTTAATTTTTTAAAAACATATGCTAATTTTATTTTACAATACAAAGTATATTTTATTTTTCAAAAGGAATGCTATTTTTATTTCAAAAACATATGTAAAGAAATCATATTTTTATTTCAATGTTTTATATTTTAAAATTATGATTTTCCTTTTCAATGTTCTTCATTTTAAAAATCGCGTTTTTAAAACAGTACTATTTATTTATAAAAGTCAAGCTATATATTTAAAAACAATCCTCATATATTTAATTTAAAAACAATCCTTATATATTTAATTTAAAACAATCCTTATATATTTAATTTAAAAACAATCCTTATATATTTAATTTAAAAACAATCCTTATATATTTTTCTAATTGATATTTTTATAATGTTCTATATAACAAAACTGATTTTTAACAATGGATTTATATAAAAAAATCACCTTTCTTTTGTTAATCACCCAGAAAACCACGCTCCTTCTTCGTGATTCGATTACAGGAAAAGCACGAACCCACCTTTAACCTGATCTTCCACCAAGGCACGGCCCTAGAAGCCACTAACAGCCGAGCTAACACTGTCGTCGTCGAGCCCAGACCACCCTCACACTACGTCGGTGGCGGCGTGTTTTCCGGTGCCTCCAGCGGCTCCAAAATCGACGGCGTACGAGCCCAAAATTCAGACGATATGCGATACAACAATTGATCAACCCGGTACCCATTTGAAGATCATAGATTGCGCTTCAATCTTGCTTTTATAGGTTTGGATTAATGGTTAGTAGATTGGGAATTAATTTGGATTGAAGTCGAGAGCTTTTCCGCCGTTCTAAATGAATTAGCGGCGACTTATTTTTCTCTAATTTGGAAAACTAGGGTTTTGACCCTTTATATTAAATATTTTATTATAATTTAATTTAAAAATAACTTGTTCACTCTCTGAACTCCAAATCAAATCCAACGACTGACATCCTTAACCAAATACCCCCATTCCGAACATAGTAGGATAGGTCCCGTAAGCTGATTCGACTGTATCGATCAGTTTTCGTTTAAATTAAAATTTAAATCATTATATATTCAATTTAAACATACATTTTAATTTACCGGGGCCACATACTGACTCCAAAAATTCCAGAAAAATAAATCTGGCTATGTTTTGATGATACGGTCTTAACAAAACTAATTTCGTCGAATTTGGAGACCATTTGAAAAATGGTCATTTTCCAGTCGATTAAATTCAAACTTAATTGACCAAACACGTTTAAATCCAACACACTCACATATTGATTCCAAAAATTATGAAAATTGGAATCAAGCAATAACTTGACATTCCGGGTCCAACAAAACTGGTCTTGTTGAAAACGGAGAACATTTGCAAAATCGCTATTTTTAAGGGCTATATATTATATAAGTTCCATAGCGACTATTTAGAATTTTCAATTGGACATAACTTTTTATTTCCGCTATGAAATCAGGATTTTTCACATTCGTTGGAAATATATTTTCAAACAGATTTAAATATTTCTGGTTTTACTAAAATCCGGTTTATTTTGAATCCTATACATTCAATTGAAATTTGAAATCGAATTTTCAAGCTACCGCACCATTTCCAATTCCTTTTATAATTAAAATAAATATTTATATTCTAACTTCGATTTAAATAAATATATACGTTCTAATTCTATTCAAAATAAATTTCTAATCGTTATTATTTAAAATAAATCATTTTAAATATTCAAAATTCATTAAAATAGCCAAAATAAAATTTTTTAAATTGGTTCCGATTTTCCGGGTTGTGACACTTTTGAAGCCATATGCTTAGTCATATATGCATTCTAACCGGTGTTGTTTGGAACAATACAAGTCAGGTGCATGGATCATTGTTTGGAAAATGCAATAAAGTATGTTGAAATGAAGTGATGAAAGTGAAAAGCAATTGTTACTTGTTCAACTTAAATACTTTATACATGTATACTGTAATATATGTATGTATATTGTTGACGTCAAAAGTTGGTCGCTAGTGATAGTCAATCCCCAATCGTGTGAAGAGCACACGATTAACAATCACAAAATGCAATATAGTAAAGAAAACGGGGAACATGCAAAACTTTCTATTGTGGTTCGGCAAAGACGGTGCCTACGTTTACTTTATATGTATTGATTTGCTTTTTGGTTATAAGTACAACACTTTTTCTATTTGAAGAAAGAAGGAGAGTTGACTATTTTTGGAGATAACCATAAGAAGAGCTTAGAATCGGAAGTCTTAAGTGGAGAATAGAGCCTCCGAAAGTAGGTCTGAAGATGGAGTCTGAAAAAGAGGTCCCTTTCCATTTTGAGCTTGGAGGTATTTATAGGTGAAGAAATGGGCTGAGCAGGCCGCCACGTGGCCTGCCTCTTTTGTGACACCCTACGTCCGTTAATGTCACTCACAAAGGGAATGCATTAAGTTTCGTGAAGGGTTATAGGTAAATAGCAACAAAAATATTAAAAGACGGATATAAAATGACAGCGGAATTAAAAACTTTATTAATCATAAAGCATCGTGGTTCAAAAACATCACATGTCTGAAATACATAAAAACTATTACACCATAAAAAAAACTGTCTTATACTTTAAAACATTAGAGTACATAAAAGAAGCAAAATTCCCCAAAATAAAACATAGCCATAGTAGCAAGGATAGGAGCTTGAGTCATACATCTAAGCAGCTCCAGTAAAATGAAAGCAGAATCATGGTCAAGCCTGAGTATTCACACCCTGAGAACCTGGGGTGGAAACGGAAGAAAGAAGAGGAAACAAAAAGGGTCAGACAAAAAGTCTGGCGAGTCCAGTTACTTTTAGCAAGTAATAAGTAAAAGTAGCATAACAGGCATAAATGTGGAAAAGAAAGATAACACCCTAAAAGGTAGGTATGACAAGGTAAACATGATAGAGTGTATATGCATCTCTAATGATTACTCTGCACTAATACTAGTATAACCAAAAATGATATGATCCCAACAACTATAAGATGGTAGATTTAGGCATACGTCCAGATGTATCCTAATTACTACACTAATCGATCGGCTCCCTACTCTGCATAGATACTCTGTGTCGGCCCCACCATAGGATGTATCATGTCCTATAGTGGCAACCCTTCGTTGATATGCACAACCAAATCTACAGGTGTCAGGGTCGTCTTAGCCCCCTTTACCAGGCCCATGCACACACATGTCCTTGGTCGGTTTGCATCACCCACACCGTCCTCCTCGTTTGGATCTCTTACATTTAGCCAGTAAGCGTGCCCTAACTCCGACCTAGTTCAGAGTACTCGTTTGATACTTATTAGGGGTTACTGACTGAAATGGGTCCCACACAATATGATACAATCTCTCCCTTTGTCTTGTATCCTCACTAGGATTTCCATCGGTTATGTAGACCACTAGGTGTCTTTAATTACACAACCCTATCATTTATACAAGTTATGCTTTCCATAAAAAGGTGTCTTTAATTACATAACTCTAATATTTCCATCGGTTATGTATACCACTAGGTGTCTTTAATTAAATAACCCTTTCAGGTTAAGTTGTGGGCCTATATGTAAATATTACCCACCCCTCAGATTTACTTAACCCACCCACTGTTCAACCAAGTTTACTTAACCCCAACTTAAGTTTATATTCATACAATTCCCTATGGGTTCAACTAGGTTAAGCATTCAAGGTTTATTATCAGATTTTCCTTTATGGTTACAGTATGCTAGACCTCCCACATTAAGCCTACCATTTGTGGATGCGGGACATGCCAGGCAGTTCCGGGCAAACTTATTCCACAAATCGGGCTTAACCTCGTGTCTTAGCATGTTCTTGTATTTGTGCACCTAGACCTCTCACATTAGATTCACCACTTGTGGTCGCTGGATATGTCGGGCGGGTCCGGGCAGACTTCCACCACAAGTGCAATCTAACCTCGTGTCTAGGAGAAAATACAGTTTCTGATTACTGTAATCCTAGGCATTTCATTATTAGCCAATTTTCTCCTATGTCGTTATAGGTTAAAGGTTTCATGCCCCTTTTTCCCTAATTATGTTCATAGTGAATTTTATGTCCAAATATACATAACCACTATTAATTATGCCAGATTCCCCATTATGCCCAAATTCCCAATTTACAAGTTATGCCCAATGTTTTTCCTCCTCGTTCCCAAACTAACGCAATCGCACAATTTAGCGGCAGGCCTAGACTCGAAGTAGCCTGGCTATATAAAATAAAAGGAAAAGGGTGAAGGGAAGATGACAGAAATAATTATTCTAACAAAACTGACATAAGCATATGATGGCATAAAGATAAGGTGGACATATAATCATAGATCGGTGAACTTGTGATAATAAAACAGGTTCTAACATAATAGGGATGTCATAATAGGCATGATTAGATCTAAATAAGGATTTAGATGTCCAACTAATGACCGATTCAAATTAACCACAAAATGATAGGTACAAGGTGATCTAAATAATAATTTAGATCCATAATCAAAAGTAGATCTAACTTGATAAAGGTTGAGATCCAAGTCATAGATAATTCAGAATATCATGGGTTCGCAATTACAATAGATTTGATATGATTCAGGGATTAACATGCATAGATCCAAATTATAGTCCTTTCATTTTTACTATTTACTTATTTAAATCTAAAAGCAACTTGAAACTCATAGTGTTCGGCTCTAGAACAATAGAAGGAGAAAAGTGGAGGTTGAATCTCAGATCTACACTTGAATCTCTAACTTTGATTGCAGAAGAAGAGTTCTGATTCAGTCCAGGCACCAGCAACACTTAGGCCTTCATTGATTTTAGTATGAGAAAACTAGAAAATGAAGCCATATATATAGCTGCCAGCCCCCAAAACTCGACTGCCACCTCAGCCCTAGGGGGGTCGACCTCCCCTTAGGGGATCAACCCATGGGTCGACACCCCCCTTGAGGGGTCGACTCCGGGGGTAGACACCCCTCCTAAGGGGTCGACTCTCCTGGGGCGGGAATTTTGCCTTCTCTTTTCTTTTGATTTTTGAACGGTTTTTCTGATTTCTGATTTAATTATATATATATATATATATATATGATTCTTCTACGCCTATACAAACTTCAAACCCTTATAACTTCTTCATACGATGTCCATTTTATGCAAACCAAATGTCTATCTTGACAAGAATTTTGAGACGGACCTAATGACGTAGTCCGTTTCCATTCATTCTGAACATTAAATTAATTATTATTTAATTTATCCATTTTTAATGTTGTAAAAAAATTACGGGGTGTTACATTCTCCCCTGCTCAAAGAATTTTGTCCCCGAAATCTCCAAGTTAAGAAGAATGCATATCCTAACATTCATATCCATCTACCCATCCACCAATCACAGGCATCCATTTTCCTTAAAAGATTTCTAATGCTTATGTGAACATATGCAAAGGTGTGTGTATATGTCCCAACACTAATGCGAAAATCAAGTGATCTACTAATTCAGTTGATCTCCTTAATGCAAGCTATGTTAGTGCCATGTATCCAACATGTATCCTATTATAACATGTAAGTTCTTTATGTGTGCACAATCAAATGCAACATCCATATGATGGTACATCCATTTTCATCCAATAAAAGAAAATATGAACACACATCCATATGCAATATGAGAATGATTGAGCCGATCTAGTGCCTAATGTGTACGTATATGCATCCACAAGCAACCACTAGCAACTACTTGCATCTACTTACATCCGCCAAACATAACATGTCTCAAACACATGTTTACATCCATGGGATTCCTACCTAAAGGTCGAAGATTCTAGCGATAGGACATACTTAAATGATAGAAACATGCATAAATAAAAGCTTTGGAAAAGGAAGTTAAGATCATACCCTCGAAAAGGAAAGGATATGAAGCATGATCCTTGTCTTCGGTCTCTCAAGTTGCATCCTCTGGGTTATCTCCCCACTGATCCCTCACCAACTTGATTTCTTTGTTGCGTAGCTTCTTAACTTCTGATCCAAGAATACGGGAAGGAATTCTTCTGACGGTCGCCTCCTATTCCACCTCTACTTCTTCCAGTATACTTGGCTCAACCACTTCTATTGTATTATGCAAGCACTTCCACAAATGAGAAACATGGAAAACATCATGAACGCTGGATAGTCTCTTTGGAAGCTTTAATCTATAGGCCATTTGGCCAATCCTTTCTGTTATGGGAAATGGCCCCACGAATCTTGGTGGCAATTTCCCTATAGATCCGAAGCGAACCCCATTCCTCGAAGGTGACACTTTAATGAAAAACATATCTCCTACTTCAAATTCAATATCAATCCTTCTCTTGTCCACGTAGGACTTCTGCATATCTTGAGCGGTCTTCATTCATCGTCTAATAAGATCAATCTTCTCAGACGTTTCTCTAACCATATCCGGTCCAAGCAATAGCCTTTCTGTAGATTCCCACTAACAAGTTGGTGACCTACATGCTTCGAAGGGTGTCATGCCAATGCTGGCTTGATAACTATTGTTATATGAAAACTCTACTCAAGGAAGACGCTCTTCCCAAGTCCCTTTGAAGTCTAGGATACACAGCCTCAAAAGATCTTCTAGAACTTTGCTCACCCTCTCTGTCTGCCCATGGTCTGAGGATGATTAGTGGTGCTCAAACGTAACTGTGTACCTAATGCTTCTTGCAAACTCCTACAAAACTCACTAGTGAAGACGGGGTCATGATCGTTTACAATGCTGGAAGGTAGTCCATGAGGACGGACTATCTCTCAAACATATACTACTGCCAACCATGCTGTCATCCTCTTACTCTTAACTGGAATGAAATGGGCGCTCTTAGTAAGTCTATCTATTACCACCCAAATACTGGTGTTGCCTTTCCTTGATCTAGGAAAACCATCTATGAAATCCATAGAGACACTCTCCCACTTCCACCGTGGAACCTCCAAAGGATGAAGTAAACCATCGGGCTTCTTTTGCTTAGCTTTGACTTGCTGACAAACTAAACATTGAGAAACAAATTCTGCTACATCTTTCTTTATCCCAGCCCAAAAGGAAATCCTCTTAATGTCCATGTACATCTTATCACCTCCTAGATGAATAATCATCTTAGAATGATGGACTTCTTTTAGGATTGTATTTATCAAACTTCCAGTTTGGGGAACACAAAGCCTTCCATCTCGTCGCAACCACCCTTTATTGTCAATGGAACATCTATTAGGGTGACTGAAAGTCTCCCCTTTACTGAGCCTATCCAAGATGTCTGAAATCTGTGGATTATCTCGCTGCGAAGCTCCTATCTGATCCATAAGGGTAGGTCGAATTTCTAGTGATGCAAACAAACCAGGCAATAACTCGGTGGAAGGTCTAAAATCAAAAGTCAATATAAACACCAAGCTTTTCCTTTCCACAAATAGAAGACTTAAAGTCATCCTCTGTCTACTCAGTGCGTCTGCCACCACATTACCCTTCCCAGGTGTATAAGCAATCTCAAAGTCATGGGATGCTAAGAACTCCATCCACCTTTGCTGCCTCGGATTAAGATCTTTTTGCAAAAACAAGTACTTAAGAGATTTATGATCAGTGTACAACTCGAACTTCTCTCCAAGAAAATAATGACGCCACATCTTAAGCGCGAATACTATGGCAGCTAGCTCTAAATCATGGGTTGGGTAGTTTTTCTCATGGACTCTTAGTTATCTTCCTCCATAACATACTAACCTTCCTTCTTGCATCAGAACCGCACTAAGCCATGTACCACATGCATCGATGTAAACTGTAAACACTTTATTCCCATCGTGCAAGGTCAAGACTGGGGCTGTTGTCAGAGCCCTCTTCAGTCGTTGGAAAGCAACATCACAATCTGTGTCCTACGAAAACGCAAAATTCTTCTTCGTTAGCCTGGTTAGTAGGGATGATATCTTTGCGAAGTTCTTAATGAACTTCCTATAATAGCCACCTAACCCCAAAAAGCTTCTCACCTCCATTGCATTCTTTGGAATTTTCCAGTCCTAATTGCAACCACCTTTGCGGAATCTACTACTATCTCTTCTTTGGAAACCACATGCCCTAGGAATCTCAGCTCCTTTCTCCAAAAGTGGCATTTGGAGAATTTTGCCTTAAGCTGATGCGCACAAAGAGTTTTCAAAATTTTCCTCAAATTTTGGGCACGCTTTTCTTCGCTCTTTGAGAAGATCAAGATATCATCAACAAAGACCACGACAAATTTGTTTAGGAACTCCCAAAACCCCTACTCATCTGATCAAAAAAATAGGCGGATGCATTCATCAACCCAAAAGGCATCATGAGTCATTCAAAGAAAACTTCCGGTGTCCTAAAAACGGTCTTATCTATATTGTACTCAGCCACTCTCAACTGATGAAACCCCATGGCCAAGTCTAACTGAGAAAATACTGAGGCACCAACAAGCTGGTCGAACAAGTCATCTATCCTTAGAAGTGGGTGCCTGTTCTACTTGGTGATCTTATTCAACACTCTATAGTCCACACACAAGCGAAGCGAACCATCCACCTTAGTTGCGAATACCACTGGAGCACCCCATCAGATATGCTTCTCTTGATAAACCCTTTCTCAAGTAGCTCCTCTACTTGCTTGCTAAGCTCCCTCCTTTCCCTTGGAGCCACATGGTGCACAGGAAATGCATCTGGCTTTGCATTATCTACCAAATATATGCGAAAATCTATCTCGTGCCTTGGGGATAAACCCCGAACCTCACCATAGACATCAGAATAATCTCGAACTACTGGAACAGATTGTGGATCATCTATAGATGCATCAAGAGACTCTAGGAAACTAAGCATAATAGGCCCTTATGGGTCACAAGAAATCTCGAGGGTCCTCCCATGACAGGTGAGATGCTTAATAACCCTCCTTTTACAATCTAGAATGGCACCATACATGGTTAGCCAATCCATTCCTAGAGTCAACCCATAGCCCATAAACCCGAGCACATATGCATCGCATTCAAATTCGACGCCTAACACAGATATTCTCAAGCCCCGATAAATCATAGATATATGAGCCGAACCACCAATGGGGTTTGAAACAACTGTGGGATCCACTACCATATTAATATTTAAGGGTAGAGATTCAACCACAGAACTAGATATAAATGCATGTGAAGAGCCAGAATAAAAAAGAGCTCTAATTGGATGACTGGAAAGAGAAATCAAACCTTCCACGGAAATTTTCCTACCTCTAACCGGAGCATTGATCGCGAGAGCATGCACCTGCCCTCCAGAAGCTCCTGCCCTCTGGCCTTGTCCCTATGGTCCCTGTTTCTTCGTGCACTCCCTAGAAAAGTGTCTAACCTCTCCACAATTGAAGCAAGTATTCTTCCTTCTTTTGCAGTCCTTGACCAAGTCACTCTCTCGTCCACAACTGTGGAACTTCCTCTTGTCCTTAGCCTTGTCATTCTTTCTGCCTTTCTTTTGTTGTTGTTGTTGTTGCTGTCCTTTCTTGGGCCATACCTTCTGGTTTTGCGTTGTTTCCTCAGCTTTTACTTCCTTCTTTTCTCCATTGTCTTCCCCATGCATCAAGGCCATATCAACAAGCCTTTCAAAAGTAGCTCTCATTGTAATATGGGCATAGCTAACTCATGAAGGGGTTCATTCAGCTCTTTAGCAAGCCGCAAAGCATTCTTATGCGAAGTATCTACCAATTCCAATCCAAATCTTGCTAGTTGATTGAATTTGTTCACATATTCTTTAACAGTCATGTTTCCTTCTTTGAGCGCCAAGAACCTCTCCATTTGCATGCTTTTCTCAGCTTGGGAAAGGAACTTCATTTCAAACCTCTGTCTAAAATCAACCCATGTCTCTACCAGATGTCCAGCTTGGGTAACTTCCCACCAAAATGAAGCTTCATCTTTCAGTAGCCAGGAAGCTAACTGAATCTTTCTCCGGTCTTCTACTTCAAAGATTACGAACAAGTCCACGGTCTCCTTGAGCCAATTCCTTGCCTCTACGAATGTTTTGATTCCACAGAATGGCTTCCCTCCCATGGCATAGAAATCTTTGCAGGTCTTAGCGAAATTATCTGCTTTTGGAGGAGAAGGAGGAGGAATGACGGGTGCAGCTGGGGGATGAACATTTCTTTGGCCTTCAGCAAGCACCGTAGCCCCTAGATACCTATGGAACTAGCTAGGTATCGTAACGCCTTCTGGAATGTTAGGTTCCCTAGACATGCTGAAACAAAAAAGAAAGAGATTTAGACAAAGGATCGAAGGATATTACATATGGCTTTGGGGAATATGTTTTTCAATACAGACTTTTCTTTTTGAAAGATGCTTTCTTTTAAAACCTTTTTGAAAATAATTTTCAAAAACTTTTATCTAATCTGGTGACCTTCAGCTTTGATACCAAGTGTGATAACCCACGTCCGTTAATGTCACTCACAAAGGGAATGCATTAAGTTTCGTGAAGCGTTATAGGTAAACAAAAACAAAAATATTACAAGACAAATATAAAATGATAGCAAAATTAAAAACTTTATTAATTATAAAGCATCATGGTTCAAAAACATCACATGTCTGAAATAAACAAAAACCATTACACCATAAAAACTACTGTCTTGTACTTTAAAACATCAGAGTACATAAAAGAAGCAAAACTCCTCAAAATAAAACATAGCCATTGTAGCAAGGATAGGAGCTTGAGTCATGCATCTAAGCAGCTCTAGTAAAATGAAAGAAGAATCACGGTCAAGCCGGAGTATTCCCACCCTTAGAACCTGGAGGGAGGGGAATGGAAGAAAGATGAGGAAACAAAAAGGGTCAAACATAAAGTTTGGCGAGTCCAGTTAATTTTAGCAAGTAAATAAGTAAAAGTAGCATGATAGGCATAAAACTGGATAAGAAAGATAACACCCTAAAAGGTAGGTATGACAAGGTAAACATGATAGAGTGTATATGCTTCTCTAAGGATTACTCTGTACTAATACTAGTACAACCAGAAATGATATGATCCCAGCAACTATAAGATGGTTAGATTTAGGCATACGTCTAGATGTATCCTAACAACTACCCTGATTGATCGGCTCCTTACTCCGCGTAGATACTCTATGTCGGCCCCACCATAGGATGTATCATGTTCTATAGTGGCAACCCTTCACTGATTTGCATAGCCATATCTAAAGGTGCCACGGTCGTCATAACCCCCTCTACCGGGCCCATGCACGCACATGTCCCTGGTCGGTTTGCACCGCCCACACCGTCCCCCTCATTTGGATCTCTTACATTCAGCCCAGTAAGCATCCCCCAACTCCGACTTAGTTCGGACTACTCGTTTGATACTTATTAAGGGTTACTAACTGAAATGGGTCCCACACAGTATGGTACAAGCTCTCGCCTTGTCTTGTATCCCCACTAGGATTTCCATCGGTTATGTATACAACTGGTTGTCTTTAATTACACAACCCTATCATTTCTACAAGTTATGTTTACCCTAAAAAGGTGTCTTTAATTACATAACTCTAATATTTCCATCGGTTATGTATACCACTAGGTGTCTTTAATTACATAACCCTTTCAGGTTAAGTTGTGGGCCTATATGTAAATATTAGCCACCCCCTAAAATTTACTTAACCCACCCACTGTTCAACCAAGTTTACTTAAACCCAACTTAAGTTTATATTCATACAATTCCCTGTGGGTTCAACTAGATTAAGCATTCAAGGTTTATTACCATATTTTCATTTATTATTACAGTATGTAAGACCTCCCACATTAAGCTTACCATTTGTGGATGCTGGACATGTCGGGCGGGTCCGGGCAGACTTATTCCACAAATCGGGCCTAACTCGTATCTTAGCACGTTCTCATATTTTTGTACCTAGACCTCTCACATTAGATTCACCACTTGTGGTCGCTGGATATGCCGGGCGGGTCCAGGTAGACTTCCACCACAAGTGCAATCTAACCTCGTGTCTAGGTGTAATTACAGTTTCTAATTACTGTAATCCTAGGCATTTCATTATTATCCAATTTTCTCCTATGTCATTACAGGTTAAAGGTTTCATGCCCCCTTTTCCCCAATTATGTTCATAGTGAATTTTATGTCCAAATATACATAACCACTATTCAAGTTATGCCAGAATCCCTATTTACCAATTATGCCCAAATTCCCAATTTACAAGTTATGCCCAAAGTTTTCCCCCTCGTTCCCAAATTAACGCATTCGCATAATTTAGCGGTAGGCCTGGGCTCGAAGTAGCCTGGCTATATAAAATAAAAGGAAAAGGGTGAAGGGAAGATAATAATTATTCTAACAAAGCTAACATAAGCATATGATGGCATAATGATAAGGTGGACATATAATCACAGATCAGTGAACTTGTGATAATAAAACAGGTTCTAACATAGTAGGGATGTCATAATAGGCATAATTGGATCTAAATAAGGATTTAGATGTCCAACTAATGACAGATCCAAATTAACTACAACATGATAGGTGCAAGGTGATCTAAATAATAATTTAGATCCATAATCAAAAGTAGATCTAACTTGATAAAGGTTGAGATCCAAGTCATAGATAATTCAGAATATCATGGGTTCACAAATTACAATAGATTTGATATGATTCAGGGATTAACATGCACAGATCCAAATAATAGTCCTTTCATTTTTACTATTTATTTATTTAAATCTAAAAGCAACTGGAAACTCATAGTGTTCGGGTCTAGAACAATAGAAGGAGAAAAGTGGAGGTTGAATCTCAGATTTACACTTGAATTTCTAACTTTGATTACAAAAGAAGAAAGAGTTCTGATTCAGTGCAGGCACCAGTAGCACTTAGGCCTCCGTTGATTTTCAGTGTGAGAAAACTAGAAAATGAAGCCGTATATATAGCTGCCAACCCCCAGAACTCGACTGCCACCTCAGCCCTAGGGAGGTCGACACTGTAACAACCCTGAAAATCGGAACCAATTTAAATTTTTTATTTTGGCAATTTTAATGAAATTTGAATATTTAAAATGATTTATTTTAAATATTAACGACTAGAAATTTATTATGATAGAATTAGAACGTATATATTTATTTCAATAGAAGTTAGAATATAAATATTTATTTTAATTATAAAAGGAATTGGAAATGGCGCGGTAGTTTGAAAATTCGATTTCAAATTTTAATTGAATGTACAGGATTTAAAATAAACCAGATTTTAGTGAAACCAGAAATATTTGAATCTCTTTGAAAATATCTTTCCAAGAATGTGAAAAATCCAAATTTCATAGCGGGAATAAAATGTTATGTCCAATTGAAAATTCAAAATAGTTACTATGGAATTTATATAATATATAGCCCTTAAAAATAGCGATTCTGCAAACGAACTCCGTTTTCGACAAGACCACTTTTGTTGGATTCGGAATGTCAAATTATTGCTAGATTCCAATTTTCATAATTTTTGGAATTAATAATTGAGCATGGTAAAATTAAACGTGTTTGGCCAATTCAGTTTGAATTTAATCGACTGGAAAATGACCGTTTTTCAAACGGTCTCCAAATTCGATGAAATTAGTTTTGTTACGACCGTATCGCCTAAACATAGCCAGATTTATTTTTCTGGAATTTTTGTAGTACGTATGTGGCCCCGGTAAATTAAAATGTGTGTTTGAATTTAAAATATAATGATTTATATTTTAAATTTAGCGGAAACTCGTAACAGCCGTATTGGGTTACGATGCATATCCCATTGTGCTCGGAATTGGGGTAGTTAGTTAGGGGAGACAGTCGTTGGGCATCGTTCGGAGTTCGTACATGAAATCGCATATTTGGAGAAAAAAATAAAATAATAAATTCAAATCCCCCTCTTATCTCCTTATACCGGTCAATCCCCTTTTCTTTTTCAAATTGATTTTGAAATTAAAAAAAAGATGGAAACTACTGCCACCCATTAATGCCCCCCCCCCCCCCCCCCCGTGACGCCGTGCGCCGCCGCCCTCTCAGATGCCTCCCTTCAGTCGTCTCCGAACTCTCCTCCCTCTCCTCCGTTCCCCCCTTCTTCTAATTGGAGCCAAACTCCCTAGGTCGCAAAAGCCAATCGCCTCGCCACTGTAGGGCCCGCCGCCGATCTGCCCCGCCATCCCCGACCCACCAACTCCCCAGCGCCGCCTCTGACCCCCTCCAGCGATCGAAGAAACCTCCCCCACCCATTGACAAAAAATTGTAAGTCTTCTTATTTTTTTTATTTTTTTTCTTTTAGATCCGATTTTTTATTATTAAACCATTGTTTAGAAAAATATTATTAATATATAATGCAATAATTTTATTTATGTATATAAATCTAGGATTTATTTATATATAAAGTTATGATTTGTTTATATATAAAATTAGGAAAAGATTTGATTTTTATATTAATGATTTTGAAATAAAGATTTAATTTTTATACGAATGATTCTGAAATAAAAATGCGATTTTTATATATGAAAACAAAGAATAAAAATACGATTTTTATCTATATAGATTTTAAATAAAAATTCAATTTTTATTATTTGAATATCAAAATAAAAATTCGATTTTTATAATTTGAATAACAATATAAAATTTTGATTTTTATATATGAAGTTAGCAAAGTAAAAATATAATGTTTATTATATGTATAGCGACATCAAAATATGATTTTTATACTATAAACATCGTTATAAAAATATGATTTTTATATAGTAAACTGATTTGTAAAAATATGATTTTTATTATATATGAAGCGATAAAATTAATGAGATTTTTTAAAATATAAGCATCAATGGAAAAATATGATGTTTAGTTGGAAAAAAATATATAAACATCATATTGAGAATATGATTTTCAATATTAACAACGTGGAAAAGACTGCATTGAATTTCGGGCAAATCCAAGCTATTCAGAAATTCAGAAATGAAATGGAGGAGTTGATCCCAAAGGTGATAACTTCTCACTTTAATTTACTTTCTAGTTAAATATATCTACTAGGATGCAGACGGTGCTTAGTAGCACCCGACACCTTTGTTTGAAACCATGTTTGTTTGGTTGATTGGATTATTTGTTAAGATTTGGTTGTTTGGTTGGATGAATTGATTAGAATTTGGTTTGTACATGGCGCGAGCCATTATTAGACGAGGGATAAGGCTAGACCTTATTCCGGTTCTAGTATCGCGCCGTTATGCTGTCGAAATTTTCTAAAAATATTATAATAATAAAAATATCATTTTTATTGTATAATTGAACTGTATAAAATATTCATGTGTTGAAACAAATATTTGATTGTTAAAAATATAATTTTTAACGTATATATGTATAAAATAAATATTCGTTTACAAATCGGACGATTTGTTTATGTACACACATTTAACTGATATTGATTGGGACGATATATTTCACACATCGCCCAACTGCACAAATAATAATCAGTGTCCGTTGTTTGAAAACCCCCACACAGGTATTGGGATGATATTGGACATACACTAATCCCAGTATTGAGTTGTATGTCAATCGATTGGTTGACATGCTGTTGTAAGCGTCAATTATTCATATTTAACGCTTATGCAGTTGTGTAATGCACCCTAGATGATGGTTAACTATGAGTGAGTATGGTTGTGTACATGTGTGTATGAAATTCATATAAATAAAATAATATGGTAATTGACTGTGTTTGTTTCCAATTCGGAAAGAACGAATATTTTAAATTAAAGAATAGTTTAAAATGACGAGTAATGAATATTTTAAAATAATATTCAGTAATCGATCAAAATATAATTTTGATGTCCGATTTGGGATGGAGACGGAAATATTTAAATATATGAAGCCATGTTGATTAGATTAACACCATTTTGATGTGAACGATATTTATATCGATTTTATTCATTTTTATATGAATATCGAAAAGGAAGTGATTTCAAAATTTAATATTTTGAAAATATTATCATTTATATATTAATGATATGGAATATTCAATTTTGATTTGAAATTGAATATGTAGTAGAAATCATTTTGAAAACGAATTTTAAAAGTTTTATAAAATATGTTTTAAATGGAAATTGACAAAATATACATAATATTATATATATATTTAATGGCCTG
Source organism: Allium sativum (assembly GCA_030737875.1). Classification (NCBI taxonomy): domain Eukaryota; kingdom Viridiplantae; phylum Streptophyta; class Magnoliopsida; order Asparagales; family Amaryllidaceae; genus Allium; species Allium sativum. Next base: position 806,333,223 of record CM060922.1, on the reverse strand, counting down.
AATAGAATGCGCCACGCCGTGGCAGTTTGTGAATTTCGACCATTGACTTCGAATTGATGTTATGGGAGATCCACCCGTCGGATTCTCCTAAAACCAGAACCGTTGGGTTCGTATCGAAATGATCTTTCCAACGAATACAATAGATTTGAAATCTAACCGTTGGGTTTGGAATTATGTCCAAATCAAATTTGGAAAAGGTCGCTGTAAGTGCAGTTCGACGACCGTTTATGGAAATCGACTGTACAGGCCTTGATAAAATTATTAAAAATATCAATAATTTGTGTAAAATCATAATAAATGATGTGGAAAGAATTGGGATGAAAATTTCCATATTTGAAAAGATAAAAATATATTTTTATCGAAATGAACTAGTTATGAACTAAAATTATAAATCCAATATTTTTAAATAAATAAACAGGATTTGAAATGGTTTTAAAAATAACCAGAATTTTCAATATATGGATTTGGCTCGAAATTATCTTCGGAATATTTCGATATTGGATTCCATGATTATATGGATATTGTGGAGGAATTTGGAAGATATATATATATCGTTATTCTCAATACAATATTTGTCGATTTCAGAATTTGATATTGAATATAAGCCGACATAATTTCTATTCAGAGCCTTGTATTTAATATTGAACTGGATTTTGGGTTTGTCGTGAATGGTGTCTTCATTAACACTGTTCTTAAACCCCGTGTGAAAAGAATAAATATTTTAATTAAGATTATTAGAGTTTCTAGTTAACTAACATTTAATTGGAATAAAATGGGATGTGAATTGGGTTTATTGTGAACTGTGTTTTTAACGACATTCGTTCTTTAAGCCGATTTACAGTGAAATGTGATTTGGAATATATAAATCTTTTATTAAGATTTAATGGAATTTTTCTAAAGTAAATTTTCTAATTAAATAATATTTAATTGGAATGGAATGGAATTCGATTTGATATTAATCGAAATGAGCTTTTGTGGAGGAAGACTGATAATATATATGGAATTTAAAAGGCTTTGTCGTTATTCCATTTATATTATTAGTCAGATATGGAAATTGATATCGATTATATATATTGATCTATTTTCCGTGAAGATTCCATAATTAATGGAATTTGATTTGGGTTTATTGTGAACTGTGTTTTAAATGACATTAGTTCTTTAACCCAGTTAAAGATAGGAGTACATGTCTAACATTGTATTTCGAATTGTATGGTTGATCTCTGCTAAATATATATCTGTTTGGTGGCAGAGAATTTATTCTCTTGCTTAACACCCTTCTCTAAGATGTACGAGCTTAGAGGTTATATATAGGCAGAAATCAATAGTACGGTGTAGATTGTCGATCCGGCATGTTTGATTTTCCAAAGTTAAATAATCATTAATATTGATTTTTGGGAAGCTTAAAACTAAGTGGAGTTTTAATGAATCTTTAATTAGATTGGAATGTGAATTGATAATTTAAATTATCAAATTTGGGCAATGATAGAAAGTGGAGTATCACCAGTTTTGCTCCAAGCGATAGTTAAATCTTTAATTAGATTTGAACGGGAAATGGCAATTAATTTTACCGATAACACCGTGGTGTTAGATATGGAGTATTACCAGTTTTACTCCATGGGATGAATAGGTTGGGATTGGGAAATATAACAAATGATTACTTCGGTAAGGTGCCGATAAGTTTGGAAAACCTTAATATGGTTTGAATTGATAATCAAAGGAAGATTAAAGAATAAATTTAAATAATTTATCTTTGATAAAATTAACGGGAACATTTCCCAAAGGATACGAATATTTAAATAAAAGAATATTCAGAATTGGAATGAGGCGTATGTTGTGTTTTTATAGCACTTGTTTATTATATACGCAAGTTATTCAGAAAGGCTGGGTTCATACCCATTCTGAATAAATGATTCGACGATAAGTCAACGATGAAGACGGTGGTTGAAAACCGGAGGTCTTCACATTTTTTGGATGATTACCGATGTCTTGATTGGGCTGTACACCCAAGACAAGGTAATAAGTGGTGATCGTTCAGACGTACTTGGAGATCGACCAGATAGGCGAGGACCACTCTCCTGTATTGGACACGGGACGTGGAATAAGGTGCCTCCGGTTTCGTTTATACCTAGAACGAACTTGTAAATGGATGTGTATCTGACACTGGATTTTATTCTGTGTTGATTAATCTCTATTAAATATGTATCTGTTTGGCAGTGGAGAATTTATTCTCTTGCTTAACGCCCTTGTCTGAGACGTACGAGCTCAGAGGTTATATATTGATAGACATCATTCGCATGGTGTGAATTGCCTGTGTGGCATGCTGAGATGCAAATGATCAAGGCTTCTGTTGAAAAGCAGAGTCTTGTGGTTGATGATCAAAGCACGGCTTTAATATAGCATAGCTTTGTGTATAGCATTAATTCGCGAGCCTTACACCAAGGTATGAGTTAAAAACGGGATAAGGGACCCAAGGAGGACATGACGTTTCTTTCTAGCTATGGGTGGTGTCAGGGTTTTGCAAGCCCAGACATTTTTATATTTTTAATTATGTGGCTGTTGGAATGCGAGGCGCCTCAGATATATCGGTTACTACGGAGCCGATGGATAGGTCCTATAGGACCGAGAAATGTGTGTTCAGGGATAATTAATCCACAAACGTAAGGGTGGACCGGCCTTGGAGGATCCAGGGGTTACCCAGAGTGTGTAGTCCCAAGGTATTTGCTAGAGTGTCTCGAAGTGGAAAGGAGTACATCCCTTGCCAAGACTCATGACGAAAATCTAATTTCCAATACGATGTTGTGCGGTTTTAATTGTAGAGCCTAGTAATGGCGACATAGTAGCATGGGATACTATGCCGTCTATGATTGACACATTTATATTTGAAGTTGTTTTCATGCACTTTACACTATAATAGTATCAAAATGATTTGTTTTAAACGTACCAAGCATGTTTGGCTATTATAAGGTTAAACCTTATCCTCCGGCTTGCGTTGCATTATGTGATGGGACCTGGGTCTTATAATAGCTTCATTTTTTCAAAAAAGCATTGTGTTGTTTATTCTGTGCACTGGTATTCTGGGGAGGAAGCCCGTTCCGTGTTATACTGCGTGGTCCCTTGATTTACTTTATTTTTAAAGTAAAGATTTAATAACTGTTTTAGTTCTCACACCAGTCACATGACTGACCTGGAGTTTATTGTTTTAACCTAAACTCTGGGCGCCCCTAATTTCTACATGGGCAGCTAGTAGTTTTGGTTTTGCAGATTTATATTCACAGGATCCAGGTTTACAACTGGAACGATATTTGGTGTAACGAAAAGGAATTTCGCTCAATTCGAATCAGTCGCTAAACCGATTAAGACCGTTCGAAACGCCTGATTGTTTTGAGAACACGACAAAATAGAACGCAAACGGGAGAACATTTCATTGTATATTACAACAATTCCATCAGATACTAGAATATACAGAGCATAAATGAATAAATATTACACAGAAAATATCAGAGATTTAAATTACATTACATAGCAGCGGAAAATAATACAAAATACAACTGAAGAAGATACACGGATACAAAGCTTTCCAGATATTGTTCCAGCTGTAAACCAAGATCCTGTGAATATAAATCTGCAAAACCAAAACTACTAGCTGCCCGTGTCAAAATAAGGGCACCCAAAGTTGAAGTTAAAACAATAAACTCCATGTCAGTCATGGGACTGGTGTGAGAAATAAAACAGTTATTAATCTTTATTTTAAAGTTAGGTAAATCAAGGGACCACGCCGTATAACACGGAACGGGCTTCCTCCCGAGAATACCAGTGCATAAAACAACCGCGCAATGCTAAATAAAGAACAATAAAGCTATTATAAGACCCAGGTCCCATCACACAATGCAACGCAAGCCGGGTGATAGGGTTTTACCTTATAATAGCCAAAGAATGCTTGATACGCTAAATTTCATCTTTTACTATTATTATAAGTGTATAGTGTCAAAACAAGTTCAAATCATAAGTATCAATCATAGACGACATGGGTACCATATATCATGTCGCCATACTAGGCTCTACAATCAAAACCGCAAAGTCACGTATTTGGAAATTGGATTTCCATCTATGAACCGAGGCCAGGGATCGTCCTCTACCGATTCGAGACTGTCTAGCCCGAGCCCCAGGACCCAGACACAGGTGAGCCCTTGGAGTGACAGCGCCGGTCCACCGATGTAGATTAAAATTCCTGAACACTGCGTTTCCCCGCCCTATGGGGCGTAAATGAGCCAACGAATGACTCCATCGGTCCCGGATCGACCGATATAACCGAGGCGTCTCGCAACAGCAACAACCACATAAGTCAAACTCGTCAGGGCGTGTAAAACCACTGACGCCACTTCTAGCTAGAAGGAAACACATGCCCTCCCTGAGGTCCTCTCCCGTTTTTGGTTCACAACCGGGGTGTGAGGCTCGCGAATCAACGCTACACAAAGCTACGACACAAAGGCCGTGCTTTGATCATCAACCACGAGACTCTGCTTTTCAACAGAAGCCTTGATCAATTGCCACTTTGGCATGCCACACAGGCAATTCACTCCATGCGTTTGATATCCATCAATATATAACCCCTGAGCTCGTACGTCTCAGAGAAGGGCGTTAAGAAAGAGATTAAATTCTCCGCCGCCAAACAGATATATATTTAATAGAAATCAATCACACAGACTAAAATCCAATGTCAGACACACAGTCCATTTACAAGTTCGTTCTGGGTCTGAACGAAACCGGAGGCACCTAGTACCCCGTATATCCATCGATCTCCAAGTACGTCTGGACGATCACCAACTGTTTCCATCTTCTTGGGTGTACAGCCCAATCAAGATCATCAGTAATTATCCAGATGACGTGAAGACCTCCAGTCTTCAACCACCGTCTTCATCTTCGACACCACGTCGAATCAGTTATTCAGAATGGGATAAACCCGGTCTTTCTGAATAACTCGCGTATATAATAAACACGTGTGACACAAACACAACATACGCCTCAATCCAATTCAGAATATTCTTTTATTCAAATATTCTTATACTTTGGGAAAGGTTCCCATTAATTTTATCAAAGATAAATTCTTAAAATTTATTCTTTAATCTTCTTTGAATATCAATTCAAACTAGTCGGGATTAGCGAACCACACCGGAGTAATCATTTATTTTATTTCCCAATCCCCACCAATTCATCCCCTGAAGTAAAACTGGTAATACTTCATACCTAACACCACGGTGTTATCGGTAAATTCAATTATCATTTCACGTTCAAATCTAATTAAAGATTTAACTATCGCCTGGAGTAAAACTGGTGATACTCCATTCTCGATCTTTTCAATCTAATTAAAGATTCATTAAAACTCCACCTAGTTTTAATCTTTAACTGGGTTAAAGAATCAGTGTCTTTTAAAACACGGTTCACGATAAACCCAAAATCACATTCCATTCATTATCGGGTTAAAGAACAAGTGTTATTTAAAACACTGTTCACGATAAACCCAAAAATCAATACCAATTCAATTCCAATTAAATATTATTTAATTGGTACACTTCATTAAATCTAAATAGAAAGATTTAACCTTTTTCTCAACTGGGTTTAAGAACAGTGTTAATGAAGACACCATTCACAACAAACCCAAATCACATTTGATATTAAATACAAGGCTCTGAATAGAAAATATATCGGCTTATATTCAATATCAAATTCTATGACCAACACGGCTTCATATATTCAATATTAAATACAAGGCTCTGAATAGAAATCACTTTCGATATTCATTGAAAAATGAATAAAATCGATATAAATATCGTTCGCGTCAAAATGGCGTCAATTTAATCAACACGGCTTCATATATTTCTATTTTCAAATATTCTATTTCAAATATTTCTATTTCAAATATTTCTATTCAAATATTAAATATTTCTACCTCAAATATTTCTATTCAAAACTGGAATGAGGCCCAATCAATTACCATATAATGTTAATTATATGGATTTTCTACAACACATGTATACAATAACAACGATGAATAATCAACCATCATCCAAAGTGCATTCTACACTGTATAAGCATCGAATATAAATATTTAATGCTCATAACAGTCTGTCCATCAATCGATCGACATACATCTAATTATTGGGACTAGTGTATGTTATATATCATCCCAATACCCATGTGGGGTTTCAAACAATCAAACACAGATTTTATTTGTGCAGTTGGGCCGTGTGTAAAATTTATCGTCCCAATTAATATCAATCAAATCAGTGTATATAAACAAATCGTCCGATCTGTTTATATTTATTTATTTTATATACACGTTAAAAATTCTATTTTCAACTATAAAACATTTTTAACTATATAAATATTTTATTTCTTTTCACATCACACAATCAACTACACATAAAAATCAAACAAACAAGCATACAAGCCGTCCATGGTCTGTGGACGACGGGTGTCGGGTGCTACTAAACACCGTCTGCATCCTAGTATATATTATTAACTAGAAAACAAAATTAAAAGATGAGAAGTTCTCACTGAGGGATCCACTCCTCCAGCGTTATTTCTGAATCTCTGAATATCTGGATTTTGCCCGTACTTTCAGCATACTCTTTGTCACGCTGTTCACCTATAAAAATCACATTTTTATTTTATTACTCCATGGATAAAAATTATATTTTTATATCGCTAATCCATATGTAAAAATTCTATATTTACTTCGCTACAAATATAAAAATTGAATTTTTCCCTTGTTAACTTCCTTTATAAAAATCGAATTTTTACCTTGTTAACTTCTATATAAAAATTGAATTTTTACCTTGTTAACTTCTATATAAAAATTGAATTTTTACCTTGTTAACTTCCTTTATAAAAATTGAATTTTTACCTTGTTAACTTCTATATAAAAATTGAATTTATACCTTGTTAACTTCTTTTGTATAAAATTTGAATTTTTATATTATGAAAAATCTAAACATTCCATATATAAAAATCTATATTTTTCTAAGTAAAAATATAACCTTTTCATATTTGAAAATCATAACTTTCCTTAGCTAAAAATCATATTTTTTATCGTGTTGAAAACATCACAAAGATCATATTTTTATCGTGTTGAAAACATCACAAAGATCGTATTTTTATCGTGTTGAAAACATCACAAAGATCATATTTTTATCGTGTTCTTCATACATTAAAAATCCTATCTTTATATTTCTTTTTCTTTCTAATCTAACTTCATGATAAAAATCGAACTTCTATATTAAATAAAAAATCAAACTTTTCCTAAATCAAAATCCAACCTTTTTATAATTCAAAATCTAATTTTTCTACGCTCTTGTATATAATAAAACTGAAATTAACATACCTGTAAATAAATTAAAATCGAATTAAAACTCACCGGCAAATAAAAAGTGGTCCGTAGCCGGAAATGGAGGCGGAGTTTGGCGGTGGCACCAGTGCCAGTACGGTGGCGGTCTGCAAAAGGGGGGCACGACTTCAAGGAGAGGGGGCGCTAGGGTTTTCAGTCATCGGGTTGGGTTTATTTGGGGCTCGTCGGTTTCCAGAGGGAAGAGAGAACAGGGGGGGACGGAGGGGGAAGGAGATGCGGCGGCGGGTGGCGGCGCGGATGGGGAGGGGGTGCGACGCCGATGATCGACGGCCAGGTCTGGAGCGCAATAGGTTTTTTTTTTAATTTATTTCGTTCTGAGAGAATAACGAAGGAGAGAGAGAATAAAGGGGGAGGGAAGGAGATATTTTAATTTTTTTTAATATTATTTTATTTTTATTTAATTCTTCTAAGAGTTGACTTTTCATTCGAACACCAAACGAGGCCCAACGACTGTCATACCTAGCTAATTACCCCCATCCCGAACACAATGGGATATGTGTCATAAACTGATTTGATCGTTTCGATCAGTTTCCGTCAAAATCAACATATAACTCTATGTATTGAATTTGGACGTGCATTTCAATTTACCGGGGCCACACACTAACTCGAAAAATTCCCAAAAAATATTTTCTAGCTTTGTATTAACGATACAGTCCTAACAAAACTAGTTTCGTCAAATTCTGAGACCGTTTGAAAAATGTCCATTTTCCAGTCGATTAAAATCAACTGAAACTGGTCAAACACGTTTTCCTTTGCCACGCTCACATATTGATTCGAAAAATTATGAAATTTGGAATCTAGCAATAATTTGACATCGCGGATCCAACAAAAGTGGTTTCGTCGAAATCCGAGGTCGTTTGCAAAATGTCTATTTTTAAGGGCCTGAATTCCATAGCGACTATTCAGGATTTTCAACTGGACATATCTTTTGATTCCCGCTATGAAATTTTGATTTTTCGGATTCGTTGGAAAGATATCGTCAAATAGGTTCTATTATTTTTGGTTTTACTAAAATCTGGTTTATTTTGCACCCGGTATGTTCAATTGAAGTTTGAAATCGAATTATCGAACTGCCGCGCCATTTCCAATTCCTTTTATAATTTAAAATAAATATTTATATTCTAACGATGATGTATATAAATATATACGTTCGAATTATATCTAAAATAAATTTATCATCGATATTATTTAAAATAATTCATTTTAAATGTTCAAACTTTGCTAAAATTGCCAAAATAAAAATTTTAAATTGGCTCGCATTTCCGGGTTATTACAATCTCCCCCACTTAAAACTTTTCGTCCCCGAAAAGGAACGAAGCCGAAAGTTGTTTAACTAATCAACTCAACTTCCATTATTTTGACTACGGCTTAAGTTCTTCAACTTTTCAGTTTCTAAAAACTTTTCAAATTTTTCAAAAATTTCGCTAACACCCTAAATTTTCAAAAAAATTCGCCATAACCTCCCCTGCACCGGGAGCACCGGGAATATCCCGAAATTGCCATATAGGCCTTCTGATCTCAAAAAGAAAAAGAAAAAGCCAAGCGGCTAGCCAATCATCTCATAAAATCATCATCACCCAAACAAAACAGTAAATTATGGTAAACATGTACCTATTTGTCGGGCAAACAAATTTTATTCTCTGCTCTAGCCTCCTTGCTATGACCTGTTCAATGTAAGTACATGTATATGCAAGCAAATGCGACCAATTTTCAATACAATTCAATATTTGATACAATTAGGCTAAATGGTTCAAAATTATCAAACAAATAAACAAACAACACAAACATCAATCAATTAGTGAATTAGAGTTTCAAATTCATAATTTTGATACATATACAGAAAATCATGTTTTTGATGCCAAATCACAACAATAAACCTATCTAGTTTTGGTACTCACACCAGTCTAATGGAAATATATAGAAATCACACCTTCGTCACTCGAAAATAAATGCTGATGATGTTTCGAACCACCATCAGAACATCTCTGGGCTACTAGAGTGTGGTTCTATATCTATCCGGCATATTAAAACTTCGAATATACGTTCATGACGTGTATATGCAGAATCTTTATATATCGGATTGTCCAAATTCAAAATAAATAAATATTCAAATACGTATAAAACGATTTAAATTTTCAAAACAAAGTTTGTTTTCATTTGAAAAATATACTCTTCGCACTCGTTCTAGGATACTACTGATCCTATCTCTAACGAGTCATTCTAATTGGATTTTACTAATCCAATATCTGATGAATTCTTTCGTATGGTTCTAATGTGTCTTGTTCTTGAGCTCTGTAAACCAAAGCTCGGATACCAACTGTAACGAAAAGGAATTTCGCTCGATTCGAATCAGTCGCTAAACCGATTAAGACCGTTCGAAACGCCTGATTGTTTTGAGAACACGACAAAATAGAACGCAAACGGAAGAACATTTCATTGTATATTACAACAATTCCATCAGATACAAGAATATATAGAGCATAAATGAATAAATATTACACAGAAAATATCAGAGATTTAAATTACATTACATAGCAGCGGAAAATAATACAAAATACAACTGAAGAAGATACACGGATACAAAGCTTTCCGGATATCCTTCCAGCTTTAAACCAGGTTCCTGTGAATATAAATCTGCAAAACCAAAACTACTAGCTGCCCGTGTCAAAATAAGGGTACCCAGAGTTTAGGTTAAAACAATAAACTCCAGGTCAGTCATGGGACTGGTGTGAGAACTAAAACAGTTATTAATCTTTATTATAAAGTTAGGTAAATCAAGGGACCATGCCGTATAACACGGAACGGGTTTCCTCCCAAGAATACCAGTGCATAAAACAACCGCGTAATGCTAAATAAAGAACAATGAAGCTATTATAAGACCCAGGTCCCATCACACAATGCAACACAAGTCGGAGGATAGGGTTTTACCTTATAATAGCCAAAGAATGCTTGATATGCTAAATTTCATCTTTTACTATTACTATAAGTGTATAGTGTCAAAACAAGTTCAAATCATAAGTATCAATCATAGACGGCATGGGTACCATATATCATGTCGCCATACTAGGCTCTACAATCAAAACCGCAAAGTCACGTATTTGGAAATTGGATTTCCATCTATGAACCGAGGCCAGGGATCATCCTCTACCGATTCGAGATTGTCTAGCCCGAGCCTCAGGATCCAGACACAGGTGAGCCCTTGGAGCGACAGGGCCGGTCCACCGATGTGGATTAAAATTCCTGAACACTGCGTTTCCCCGCCCTATGGGGCGTAAATGAGCCAACGAATGACTCCATCGGTCCTGGATCGACCGATATAACCGAGGCGCCTCGCAACAGCAACAACCACATAAGTCAAACTCGTCAGGGCGTGTAAAACCACTGACGCCACTTCTAGCTAGAAGGAAACATATGCCCTCCCTGAGGTCCTCTCCCGTTTTTGGTTCACAACCGGGGTGTGAGGCTAACGAATCAACGCTACACAAAGCTACGCCACAAAGGCCGTGCTTTGATCATCAACCATGAGACTCTGCTTTTCAACAGAAGCCTTGATCAATTGCCACTTTGGCATGCCACACAGGCAATTCACTCCATGCGTTTGATATCCATCAATATATAACCCCTGAGCTCGTATGTCTCAGAGAAGGGCGTTAAGCAAGAGAATAAATTCTCCGCCGCCAAACAGATATATATTTAATAGAAATCAATCACACAGACTAAAATCCAATGTCAGACACACAGTCCATTTACAAGTTCGTTCTGGGTCTAAACGAAACCGGAGGCACCTAGTACCCCGTATATCCATCGATCTCCAAGTACGTCTGGACGATCACCAACTGTTTCCATCTTCTTGGGTGTACAGCCCAATCAAGATCATCAGTAATTATCCAGACGACGTGAAGACCTCCGGTCTTCAACCACCGTCTTCATCTTCGACACCACGTCGAATCAGTTATTCAGAATGGGATAAACCCGGTCTTTCTGAACAACTCGCGTATACAATAAACATGTGTGACACAAATACAACATACGCCTCAATCCAATTCAAAATATTCTTTTTTTCAAATATTCTTATACTTTGGGAAAGGTTCCCATTAATTTTATCAAAGATAAATTCTTTAAATTTATTCTTTAATCTTCTTTGAATATCAATTCAAACTAGTCGGGATTAGCGAACCACACCAGAGTAATCATTTATTTTATTTACCAATCCCCACCTATTCATCCCCTGAAGTAAAACTGGTAATACTTCATATCTAACACCACGGTGTTATCGGTAAATTCAATTACCATTTCACGTTCAAATCTAATTAAAGATTTAACTATCGCCTGGAGTAAAACTGGTGATACTCCATTCTCGATCTTTTCAATCTAATTAAAGATTCATTAAAACTCCACTTAGTTTTAATCTTTAACTTGGTTAAAGAATCAGTGTCTTTTAAAACACGGTTCACGATAAACCCAAAATCAAATTCCATTAATTATCAGGTTAAAGAACAAGTGTTATTTAAAACACTGTTCACGATAAACTCAAAAATCAATACCAATTCAATTCCAATTAAATATTATTTAATTGGTACACTTCATTAAATCTAAATAGAAAGATTTAACCTTTTTCTCAACTGGGTTTAAGAACAGTGTTAATGAAGACACCATTCACAAGAAACCCAAATCACATTTGATATTAAATACAAGGCTCTGAATAGAAAATATATAGGCTTATATTCAATATCAAATTCTATGACCAACAAATATCGTATTGGAAATAACGATATATATATATATATCTTTCAAATTTCCATAACAATATCTGTATAGTCACGAAATCCAACATCGAAATATTCCGAAGACAATTTCGATTCAAATCCATTCCAATTCAATTATTGGAAATTCTGGTTATATTTCAAAACCATTTCAAATTCAATCTATTTATTTTAAAAATAAATAGAATTATAATTCTAGTTCAAAACTAGTTCATTTCGATAAAAATCTACTTTTATCTTTTCAAATATGGAGTTTTTCATCCCAATTCTTCACAAATCATTTCTTATGATTTTACACAAATTATCTGTATTTTTAATAATTTTATCAAGGCCCGTACAGTCGATTTCCATCAACGGCCATCGAACTGCACTTACAGCGACCTTTTTCAAATTTGATTTGGACATAATTCCAAATCCAACCGTTAGATTTCAAATTTCTAATATTCGTTAGAAAGCTCTTTTCGACACGAACCCAACGGTTCCGGTTTTAGGAGAATCCGACGGTCGGATCTCCCGTAATGTCCATTCAAAGTCAATGGTCGAAATTCGCGAACTGCCGTGGCGCGGCTTGCTCTATTCAGGCCATTATATTATATATATAATATATACTTCGTCGTTTTCCTTTCGAAACGAATTTTATAAATTGTTTTAAATTCGTTTTCGAAACGATTTCAACTTCATATTCAATTTCTAATCAAAATCGAATATTCCAATATAAATTCGTTTTAATTTCATTTCAAAACGATTTCAATTCAATTTCAATTTAATTCGAATTTCAATTCATTTCAATTTAATTTGAATTAATTTTTATTCAATTTCTCAGATTTTGAAATCACTTTCGATATTCATTGAAAAATGAATAAAATCGATATAAATATCGTTCGCGTCAAAATGGCGTCAATTTAATCAACACGGCTTCATATATTTCTATTTTCAAATATTCTATTTCAAATGTTTCTTTTTCAAATATTTCTATTTAAATATTTTTATTTCAAATATTTCTACCTCAAATATTTCTATTCAAAACTGGAATGAGGCCCAATCAATTACCATATAATGTTAATTATATGGATTTTCTACAACACATGTATACAATAACAACGATGAATAATCAACCATCATCCAAAGTGCATTCTACACTGTATAAGCATCAAATATAAATATTTAACGCTCATAACAGTCTGTCCATCAATCGATCGACATACAGCTACTTATTGGGACTAGTGTATGTTATATATCATCCCAATACCCGTGTGGGGTTTCAAACAATCAAACACAGATTTTATTTGTGCAGTTGGGCGATGTGTAAAATTTATCGTCCCAATTAATATCAATCAAATCAGTGTATATAAACAAATCGTCCGATCTGTTTATATTTATTTATTTTATATACACGTTAAAAATTCTATTTTCAACTATAAAATATTTTTAAATATAAATATTTTATTTCTTTTCACATCACATCACATAATCAACTACACATAAAAATCTAACAAACAAGCATACAAGCCGTCCATGGTCTGTGGACGACGGGTGTCGGGTGCTACTAAACACCGTCTGCATCCTAGTATATATTATTAACTAGAAAACAAAATTAAAAGGTAAGAAGTTCTCACTGAGGGATCCACTCCTCCAGCGTTATTTCTGAATCTCTGAATATCTGGATTTTGCCCGTACTTTCAGCATACTCTTTATCACGCTGTTCACCTATAAAAATCACATTTTTATATTATCACTCCATGGATAAAAATTATATTTTTATATCGCTAATCCATATGTAAAAATTATATTTTTACTTCGCTACAAATATAAAAATTGAATTTTTCCCTTGTTAACTTCCTTTATAAAAATCGAATTTTTACCTTGTTAACTTCTATATAAAAATTGAATTTTTACCTTGTTAACTTCTATATAAAAATTGAATTTTTACCTTGTTAACTTCCTTTATAAAAATTGAATTTTTACCTTGTTAACTTCTATATAAAAATTGAATTTTTACCTTGTTAACTTCTTTTGTATAAAAATTGAATTTTTATATTATGAAAAATCTAAACATTCCATATATAAAAATCTATATTTTTCTAAGTAAAAATATAACCTTTTTATATTTGAGAATCATAACTTTCCTTAGCTAAAAATCATATTTTTTATCGTGTTGAAAACATCACAAGGATCATATTTTTATCGTGTTGAAAACATCACAAAGATCGTATTTTTATCGTGTTGAAAACATCACAAAGATCATATTTTTATCGTGTTCTTCATACATTAAAAATCCTATCTTTATATTTCTTTTTCTTTCTAATCTAACTTCATGATAAAAATCGAATTTCTATATTAAATAAAAAATCAAACTTTTCCTAAATCAAAATCCAACCTTTTTATAATTCAAAATCTAATTTTTCTACGCTCTTGTATATAATAAAACTGAAATTAACATACCTGTAATAAATTAAAATCGAATTAAAACTCACCGGCAAAGAAAAAGGGGTCCATAGCCGAAATGGAGGCGGAGCTTGGCAGTGGCACCAGTGCCAGCACGGTGGCGGTCTGCAAAAGGGGGGGCACGGCTTAAAGGAGAGGGGGCGCTAGGGTTTTCAGGCATCGGGTTGGGTCTATTTGGGGCTCGTCGGTTTCCAGAGGGAAGAGAGAATGGGGGGCGACGGAGGGGGAAGGAGATGCGGCGGCGGGTGGCGGCGCGGATGGGGAGGGGGTGCGACCCCAATGATCGACGGCCAGGTCTGGAGCGCGATAGTTTTTTTTTAATTTATTTCGTTCTGAGAGAATAACGAAGGAGAGAGAGAATAAAGGGGGAGGGAAGGAGATATTTTAATTTTTTTAATATTATATTATTTTTATTTAATTCTCCTAAGAGTTGACTTTTCATTCGAACACCAAACGAGGCCCAACGACTGACGTCCCTTGCTAATTACCCCATCCCGAACACAATGGGATATGTATCGTAAACTGATTTGATCGTTTCGATCAGTTTCCGTCAAAATCAACATATAACTCTATATATTGAATTTGAACGCGCATTTCAATTTACCGGGGCCACACACTAACTCGAAAAATTCCCGAAAAATATTTTCTAGCTTCGTATTGACGATACGGTCCTAACAAAACTAGTTTCGTCAAATTCTGAGACCGTTTGAAAAATGGCCATTTTCCAGTCGATTAAAATCAACTGAAACTGGTCAAACACGTTTTCCTTTGCCACGCTCACATATTGATTCGAAAAATTATGAAATTTGGAATCTAGCAATAATTTGACATCGCGGATCCAACAAAATTGGTTTCGTCGAAATCCGAGGTCGTTTGCAAAATGTCTATTTTTAAGGGCCTGAATTCCATAGCGACTATTCAGGATTTTCAACTGGACATATCTTTTGATTCCCGCTATGAAATTTTGATTTTTCGGATTCGTTGGAAAGATATCGTCAAATAGGTTCTATTATTTTTGGTTTCACTAAAATCCGGTTTATTTTGCACCCGGTATGTTCAATTGAAGTTTGAAATCGAATTATCGAACTACCGCGCCATTTCCAATTCCTTTTATAATTTAAAATAAATATTTATATTCTAACGACGATGTATATAAATATATACGTTCGAATTATATCTAAAATAAATTTCTCATCGATATTATTTAAAATAATTCATTTTAAATGTTCAAACTTCGCTAAAATTGCCAAAATAAAAATTTTAAATTGGCTCGCATTTCCGGGTTATTACAATTGGAAAGCTCTGTATCCGTTTATCTCTTTCAGTTGTGTTTTTGTATTATTTTCTGCTGCATTGTAATTTGTAAATCTATGATATTTATCAAATGTATATTATTTGTTCATACTCTGTATATTCTTGTACTCTGATGTAAATTGTTGTAATAAGAAATGAAATGTTCTACTGTTTGTGTTCTGATTTTTCGTGTTCTCAGACAATCCGTCCTTTCTCTTCTCTATGTAGACCGGGAAAGTTCGGGGCATCACAGTTTGGTATCAGATCTTTGGTTTACAGAGCTCGAGAACAAGGCATGTTAGAACCGAACGAAAGAATTCATCAGAGATTGGATTAGTAATATCCAATGAGAATAACTCGTTAGAGATAGGATCAGTAATATCCTAGAACGAGTATAAAGAGTGTTGTTTTAAAATTAAAATTAAAAAAAGTATTGTTTTGAAAATTTAAACCTTATTAAGTGTATTTGAATATTTATTTTATATTGAATTTGGACAATCGAGTATATAAAGATTTTGCGTATACGCCTTGCAAACGTATATTTGAAGTTTTAATATACTGGATAGATATAGAATCACACTCTAGTCGCCCGGAGATGACACTAACGATGGTAGCTGCATCATCAGTATATATGTTCGAGTTGCGAAAGTGGGATCTTTATATATTTCCTATTGACTGGTGCGGAAACCAACACTAGATAGGGTCTATTGTTGTGACTTGGCATCAAAAACGGATTTTTATATATATAAAAAAATTATGTTTGAAACGCTAATCAACTAATTGATTGATGATTGTGTTGTGTGATTATTCACTTGAACCAACATGTAAACGTATGGTAAATTTGGCCAAATTGAGTCAAATGTTGAACTGAATTGAAAATGGATAGAAAATGCATGCATGTACATATATATGTGTGAACAGGTCATAGCAAGGTGGCTAGAGAAGAGGAATTGTATGCCCGACAAAAAGGAATAAAATTGTTTTTCTTTTACCTTTTGTTATATTGCAGATTTGTCTCTACTTTGTGTGCGAACGGTTTCTGTTATTCAGAAATTGTTTTTGTGAGCCGTTGGAGAGTGGCTAGACTCTCCCTTTTGGTATGATATTTTTTGTGTTAAAAAAAATGCTTACAAATTTATTGGGTTTGGATGATTTTATGAGCCGCTTGGCTTTTTCTTTTTCTTTTTGGATGATGCGGGACCTGCGTGGCTAGTTGAGGTTTTAACGTCTCCCCATACAAAGGAGGTTACGACTAAATTTTTCAAAAATTTAGGTTGTTAGCCAAATTTTTGAAGAATTGTAAAATTCTTAGAAACTAAAAAGTTGAAGAATGAAAGCCAAACAAAAAGTTGAGTTGGTTAGTTAAACAACTTTTAGCTTCGTTCCTTTTCAAGGACGAAAAGATTTTAAGTGGGTGAGATTGTAACAACCCGGAAAATCGGAACCAATTTAAAATTTTTATTTTGGCAATTTTAATGAATTATGAATATTTTAAATGATTTATTTTAAATAGTAACGACTAGAAATTTATTATTGATAGAATTAGAACGTACATATTTATTTAAATCGAAGTTAGAATATAAATATTTATTTTAATTATAAAAGGAATAGGAAATGGCGCGGTAGTTTGAAAATTCGATTTCAAATTTCAATTGAATGTGCAGGATTCAAAATAAACTGGATTTTAGTGAAACCAGAAATATTTGAATCTGTTTGAAAATATCTTTCCAATGAATGTGAAAAATCCAAATTTCATAATGGGAATAAAAAGTTATGTCCAATTGAAAATTCAGAATAGTCGCTATGGAATTTATATAATATATAGCCCTTAAAAATAGCGATTCTTCAAACGACCTCCATTTTCGACGAGACCACTTTTGTTGGATCTGGAATGTCAAATTATTGCTAGATTCCAATTTTCATAATTTTGGGAATTAATATGTGAGCGTGGTAAAATAAAATGTGTTTGGTCAATTCAGTTCGAATTTAATCGACTGGAAAATGACCTTTTTTCACACGGTCTCTAAATTCGATGAAATTAGTTTTGTTAGGAGCATATCGTCTAAACATAGACAGATTTATTTTTCTGGAATTTTTGGAGTCCATATGTGGCATCGGTAAATTAAAATGTTTGTTTGAATTTAAAATATAATGATTTATATTTTAAATTTTGCGGCAACTGATCGTAACAGTCGAATTGGGTTACGATACATATCCCATTGTGTTCGGAATGGGGGTAATTAGTTAGGGGCGACAGTCGTTGGGTCTCGTTCGGAGTTCGAGCATGAAATCATACTTTTGGAGAAAAAAATAAAATAATAATAATAAAATAAATTCAAATTCCCCCTCTTATCTTCTAATACCGGTCAACCCCCCTTTCCATTTCAAATCGATTTTGAAAAAAAAAAGAGGGAAACCGCTGCTGCCCATCATCGCGGGCCCCCCCCCCCCCCCAGCGACGCCGCGCGTCGCCGCCCTCTCAAGTGCACCCCCTCCCCCCCCCCCCGGTCGTCTTCGACCTCTCCCCCCTCTCTTCCATCCCCCCCATCTTCTAATTGGAGCCAAACCCCCTAGGTCGCAAAAGCCAATCGCCCCACCAATGTAGGGCCCGCCGCCGATCTGCCCCACCATCCACGACCCACCAACTACCCAGCGCTGCCTCTGACCCCCTCCAACGATCGAAGAAACCCCCCCTCGCTGGAAAAAAACTGTAAGTCTTCTTATTTATTTTTATTTTCTTTTAGAACCGTTTCTTTACTATTAAACCATTGTTTAAAAAAATATTATTTATATGTAAAGCAATAATTTTATTTTTGTATATAAAGTTAGGATTTATTTATATATAAAGTTATGATTTGTTTATATATAAAATTAGGAAAAGATTTGATTTTTATATGAATGATTTTGAAATAAAGATTTGATTTTTATATGAATGATTCTGAACTAAAAATGCGATTTTTACATATGAAAACAATGAATAAAAATATGATTTTTATCTATATAGATTTGAAATAAAAATTCGATTTTTACTATTTGAATATCGAAATAAAGTTCGATTTTTATTATTTGAATAATGATATAAAAATTTGATTTATATACATGAAGTAGCGGAATAAAAATATAATTTTTATTATGAAGTTAGCGAAGTAAAAATATGATGTTTATTATATGTATAGCGGCATCAAAATATGATTTTTATACTATAAACATCGTTATAAAAATATGATTTTTATATAGAAAACTGAATTGGTAAAGATATGATTTTTATTATATATGAAGCGATAAAATTAATGGGATTTTTTAAATTATAAGCGTCGATGGAAAAATATGATGTTTAGTTAGATAAAAATATATAAGCATCATATTAAGAATGTGATTTTCAATATGAACGGCGTGGAAAAGACTGCGTTGAATTTCGGGCAAATCCAAGCTATTCAGAAATTCAGAAATGAAAGAGTGTATCCCAAAGGTGAGTACTTCTCACTTTAATTTATTTTCTAGTTAAATATATCTACTAGGATGCAGACGGTGCTTAGTAGCACCCGACACCTTTGTTTGAAACCATATTTGTTTGGTTGTTTGGTTGATTGGATTATTTGTTAAGATTTGGTTGTTCGGTTGAATGAATTGATTAGAATTTTGTTTTTACATGGCACGAGCCATTATTAGGTGAGGGATAGGGCTAGACCTTATTCCAGTTCTAGTATCGCGTCGTTATGCTGGCAATTTTTTTTTAAAATAGTAGAACAATAAAAATATCATTTTTATTGTATAAATGAACTGTATAAAATATTCATGTGTTGAAATAAATATTTTATAGTTAAAAATATAATTTATAGTTAAAATAAATATTCATTTACAAATCAGATGATTTGTTTATGTGCACACATTTAAATGATATTGATTGGGACGATATATTTTACACATTGCCCAACTACGCAAATAGTAATCAACGTTTGTTGTTTGAAAACCCCACACGGGTATTAGGATGATATTGGACATACACTAATCCCAATATTTAGTTGTATGTCAATCGATTGGTTGACAGGCTGTTGTGAGTGTTAATTATTCATATATAATGCTTATGCAGTTGTGTAATGCACTCTGGATGATGGTTGACTATGAGTGAGTATGGTTGCGTACATGTGTGTATGAAATCCATATAAATAAAATTGTATGTTAATTGATTGTGTCTGACTCCAATTCAGAAAGAACGAATATTTTAAATTAAAGAATAATTTAAAATGACGAGCAATGAATATTTTAAAATAACTAATATTAAAAAATAATATTCAGTAATGGATCAAAATATGATTTTGATGTCCGATTTGGGATGGACACGAAAATATTTAAATATACGAAGCCGTGTTGATTAGATTAGCGCCATTTTGACATGAATGATGTATATATATATATATCGATTTTATTCATTTTTATATGAATATCGAAAAGGAAGTGATTTAGAAATCTAATGTTTTGAAAATATTATCATTTATATATTAATGATATGGAATATTCAATTTTGATTTGAAATTGAATATGAAGTTGAAATCGTTTTGAAAACGAATTTAAAACGATTTATAATATACATTTTAAATGGAAATGGATGAAATAATATATATATATATATATATGTATATATATTTAATGGCCTGAATAGAATGCACCGCGCCGCGGCAGTTCGCGAGTTTTGACCATTGACTTCGAATTGACGTTACGGGAGATCCGACCGTCATATTCTCCTAAAACTGGAACCGTTGGGTTCGTATCGAAAAGAGCTTTCCAACGAATACAAGAGATTTGAAATCTAACAGTTGGATTTGGAATTATGTACAAATCAAATTTGGAAAAGGTCGTTGTAAGTGCAGTTCGATGACCGTTTATGGAAATCGACTGTACGGGCTAATTATTAAGAATATCAATAATTTGTGTAAAATGATAATAAATGATTTGGAAAGAATTAGGATGAAAAATTCCATATTTGAAAAGATAAAAATATATTTTTATCGAAATGAACTAGTTATGAACTAGAATTATAAATCCAATATTTTTAAATAAATAAATTGGATTTGAAATTGTTTTAAAAATAACCAGAATTTCCAATATATGAATTGGAATGGATTTGAATCGAAATTATCTTCGGAATATTTCGATATTAGATTAGTGATTATACGGATATTATGGAGGAATTTGGAGGATATATATATATCGTTATTCCCAATATGATATTTGTTGATTTCAGAATTTGATATTGAATATAAGCCGATATAATTTCTATTTAGAGCCTTGTATTTAATATTGAATTGGATTTTGGGTTTGTCGTGAATGGTGTCTTCATTAACACTGTTCTTAAACCCCGTGTGACAAGAATAAATCTTTTAATTAAGGTTATTAGAGTTTCTAGTTAATTAACATTTAATTGGAATAAAATGGGATGTGAATTGGGTTTATTGTGAACTGTGTTATTAACAACATTCGTTCCTTAACCTGATTTACAATGAAATGTGATTTGGAATATATAAATGTTTTATTAAGATTTAATGGAATTTTTCCAAAGTAAAATTTCCAATTAATTAATATTTAATTGGAATGGTATGGAATTCGATTTGATAATAATCAAAATGAGCTTCTGTGGTGGAAGACTGATAATATATATGGAATTTAAAACGCTTCCTCGTTATTCCATTTATATTATTAGTCGGATACGGAAATTGATATTGATTATATATATTGATCTGTTTTCCGTGAAGATTCACTAATTAATGGAATGTGATTTTGGTTTATTGTGAACTGTGTTTTAAATGACACTAGTTCTTTAACCCAGTTAAAGACAGGAATACATGTCTAACATTGTATTTCGAACTGTATGGTTGATCTCTGCTAAATACATATCTGTTGGTGGCGAAGAATCTATTCTCTTGCTTAACACCCTTCTCTAAGATGTACGAGCTTAGAGGTTATATTTTGGCAGAAATCAATTGTACGGTGTAGATTGTCGATGCGGCATGTTTGAATTTCCAAAGTGAAATAATCACTAATATTGATTTTTGGTAAGAATAAAACTAAGTGGAGTTTTAATGAATCTTTAATTAGATTGGAATGTGAATTGATAATTTAAATTATCAATTTTGGGCAATAATCGAGAGTGGAGTATCACCAGTTTTGCTTCAAGCGATAATTAAATCTTTAGTTAGATTTGAACGGGAAATGGTAAATAATTTTACTGATAACACAGTGGTGTTAGATATAGAGTATTACCAGTTTTACTCCATGGGATGAATAGGTTGGGATTGGGAAATATAACAAATGATTACTTCAGTAAGGTGCTTTAATCCCGACTAGTTTGGAAAACCTTAATAAGGTTTGAATTGATATCCAAAGGAAGATTAAAGAATAAATTTAAAGAATTTATCTTTGATAAAATTAATGGGAACCTTTCCCAAAGGATATGAATATTAAAATAAAAGAATATTCAGAATTGGAATGAGGCGTATGTTGTGTTTTATAGCACTTGTTTATTATATACGCAAGTTATTCAGAAAGGCCGGGTTCATACACATTCTGAATAACTGATTCGATGATAAGTCGACGATGAAGACGGTGGTTGAAGACCAGAGGTCTTCACATCGTTTGGATAATTACCGATGTCTTGATTGGGTCGTACAACCAAGACAAGGTAATAAGTGGTGATCGTCCAGACATACTTGGAGATTGAC
Organism: Allium sativum; assembly: GCA_030737875.1. NCBI lineage: Eukaryota > Viridiplantae > Streptophyta > Magnoliopsida > Asparagales > Amaryllidaceae > Allium > Allium sativum. The sequence continues at coordinate 806,310,601 of CM060922.1, read as the reverse complement.
CGGATATGCGAGGACCACTCTCCTGTATTTGACACGGGACGAGGAATAAGGTGCCTCCGATTTCGTTCAGACCTGGAACGAACTTGTAAATGGATATGTGTCTGACACTGGATTTTATTCTGTGTTGATTGTTCTCTATTAAATATATATCTGTTTGGCGGCGGAGAATTTATTCTCTTGCTTAACGCCCTTCTCTGAGACGTGCGAGCTCAGAGGTTATATAACATCATTCGCATGGCGTGAATTTCCTGTGTGACATGCTGAGATGCAAATGATCAATGCTTCTGTTGAAAAGCAGAGTCTTGTGGTTGATTATCAGAGCACGGTTTTAATATAGCATAGCTTTGTGTATAGCATTAATTCGCGAGCCTCACACCACGGTATGAGTTAAAAATGGGATAAGGGACCCAAGGAGGACATGACGTCTCTTTCTAGCTATGGGTGGTGTAAGGGTTTTGCAAGCCCAGACATTTTTATATTTTTATCATGTGGTTGTTGGAATACGAGGCGCCGCGGATATATCGGTTACTACGGAGCCGATGGATAGGTCCTACAGGACCGGGAAACGTATGTTTAGGAATAATTAATCCACAAACGTAAGGGTGGACCGGCCTTTGAGGATCCAGGGGTTACCCAGAGTGTGTAGTCCCGAGGCATTTGCTAGATTATCTCGAAGCGGAAAGGAGTACATCCCTTGCCTAGACTCATGATGGAAATCCAATTTCCAATACGACATTGTGCGGTTTTAATTGTAGAGCCTAGTATTAGCGACATTGTAGCATGGGATACTATGCCGTCTATGATTGATACATTTATATTTGAAGTTGTTATACACTTTACAATATAATAGTATTAAAATGATTTGTTTTAAACGTACCAAGCATGTTTGGCTATTATAAGGTAAAACCTTATCCTCCGGCTTGCGTTGCACTGTGTGATGGGACCTGGGTCTTATAATAGCTTCATTTTTCCAAAAAGCATTGTGTTGTTTATTCTATGTACTGGTATTCTGGGGAGGAAACCCGTTCCGTGTTATTCGGCGTGGTCCTCTGATTTACTTTATTTTTAAAGTAAAAATTTAATAACTTTTTTAGTTCTCACACCAGTCACATGACTGACCTAGAGTTTATTGTTTTAACCTAAACTCTGGGTTCCCCTAATTTCCACAAGGGTAGCTAGTAGTTTTGGTTTTGCAGATTTATATTCACAGGATCCTGGTTTACAGCTGGAACGATTTTCGGAAAGCGCTGTATCCGTTTATCTCTTTCATTTGTGTTATTGTATTATTTTCCGCTGCATTGTAATTTGTAAATTTCTGATATTTATTAAATGTATGTTATTTGTTCATACTCTGTATATTCTTGTACTCTGATGTAAATTGTTGTAGTAAGCAATGAAATGTTCTTCTGTTTGTGTTCTGATTTGTCATGTTCTCAGATAATCCGTCCTTTCTCTTCTCTACGGAGACCGGGGAAGTTCGGGGCGTCACAGAAACCCCCCTTGAGGGGCCGACACCCCTCCTAAGGAGTCGACTCCCCTGGGGCGGGAATCTTTCCGCCCCTTTTCTTTTCATTTTTAAACGGTTTTTCTGATTTCTTATTTAATTAATTATATATATATATATAGTTCTATTGTGCGTATACAAACTTCAAACCCTCATACTCCTTTATACGATGTCCGTTCTACGCAAACCAAATGTCTATCTTGACCGGAATTTCGAGAGGGACGCAATAGCGTAGTTCGTTTCTGTTAATTCTAAATATTAAATTAATTATTATTTATTTTATCCATTTTTAATGTTGTACAAAAATACGGGGTATTATATTCTCCCCTACTCAAAGAGTTTTGTCCCCGAAATCTCCAAGTTAAGAAGAATGCATATCCTACCATCCACATCCATCTACTCATCCACCAATCACAGGCATCCATTGTCCTTAAAAGATTTCTAATGCTTATGTGAACATATTCAAAGGTGTGTGTATATGTCCCAACACTAATGCAAAAATCAGGCGATCTACTGATTCAGTTGATCTCCTTAATGCAAGGTATGTTAGTGCCATGTATGTAACATGTATCCTATTATAACATGTAAGTTCTATATGCGTGCACAATCAAATGCAACATCCATATGATGATACATCCATTTTCATCCAATAAAAAAATGCACACTCATTCATATGCAATATGAGAGTGATTGAGCCGATCTAGTGCCTAATGTATACGTATATGCATCCACAAGCAACCACTAGCAACTACTTGCATCTACTTACATCCGCCAAACATAACATGTCTCAAACACATGTTTACATCCATGGGATTCCTACCTAAAGGTCGAAGATTCTAGCGATAGGACATACTTAAATGATAGAAACATGCATAAATAAAAGCTTTGGAAAAGGAAGTTAAGATCATACCCTCGAAAAGGAAAGGATATGAAGCATGATCCTTGTCTTCGGTCTCTCAAGTTGCATCCTCTGGGTTATCTCCCCACTGATCCCTCACCAACTTGATTTCTTTGTTGCGTAGCTTCTTAACTTCTGATCCAAGAATACGGGAAGGAATTCTTCTGACGGTCGCCTCCTATTCCACCTCTACTTCTTCCAGTATACGAGCAACAACTAGCAACCACTTGCATCCACCAAACATAACATGTCTCAAACACTGTTTACATCCATGGGATTCCTACCTAAAGGTCAAAGATTCTATCGACATGACACACTTAAATGATAGAAATAAGCATAAATAAAAGCTTTGGAAAAGAAATTTAAGATCATACCCTCGAAAAGAAAAGGATATGAAGCACGAATCTTGTATTCGGTCTCCCAAGTTGCATCCTCTGGGTTATCTCCCCACTGAACCTTCACCAACTTGATTTCTTTGTTGCTTAGCTTCTTAACTTCTGATCCAAGAATATGGGAAGGAACTCGTTTGACTGTCGCCTCCTGTTCCACCACTACTTCTTCCAATATACTTGGCTCAACCACTTCTGTTGTATTGTGCAAGCACTTCCGCAAATGAGAAGCATGGAAAACATCATGAACGCTGGACAGTCTCTCTAGCAACTTTACTCTATAGCCATTTGGCCAATCCTTTCTGTTATGGGAAATAGCCCTACGAATCTTAGTGCCAATTTCCCTACAGATCCAAAGCGAACCACATTCCTCAAAGGTGACACTTTAATGAAAAACATATCTCCTACTTCAAATTCAACGTCAGTCCTTCTCTTGTCTACATAGGACTTCTGCCTATCTTGAGCGGTCTTCATTCGTCGTCTAATAAGATCAATCTTCTCGGACGGTTCTCTAACCTATAAGGGACAACAGCGAAATAGATTAAAGAAGGAAATGAAAATTCTCTAGATAGGTGATTACACAACCTACTTGGGGGCTACCCAATTAGTCATGACACCTGCCCGATTTTTGTCATTTCCCGGCTGAAGAGGCTTGAGGTTTAACACTACCTTTAGAACATCACATCACCGTTCACTTTGAATGTCACATTGTCAGATCCCCCAAATCACTAATTGATGTCTACAAAAATACTCGTTAAGCTAAGAGAACGGTCGTTCTCCGCCACTAACAGAAATACATTTGTAAAAATCAACGTACGTGATTCTTAAGAAATATTCTATCCGATATTCGTCCATACAAGTCATCCAGGTACAAGATGAACTGAAGGCACCCTCCTACCACATTCTAGGTATCACCCTATAGATCGGTAGCGAGTAGTCCTTGTAAATCCATAGACTTCAACCACGATAGGATTACAGTATATCTCCGGCCGCTAAACCCGAGATTATAAGTAATTCTAATGTTTTATGAAGATCCACGGTCTTCAATTGCTCCATCTCGATTACTATCTGAAATCTTCATCATTTCGTATTTGCTGGTCGGAATGGTTTTCGAATATAATTCGATCCCAGCCTTTCCGTACCAACAATCATACAGGTCAGATTTTCGATATTTCAACATAACATTTCACTTCTTATTTTAATATAAGATTATCCTTAAAACTATTTAATTTTATTACTTTGGAAAATATATCCTATACTTACCTCGACTTCATATTCCATTTTCCTTCTCAAACATTTGCTACGTTATTTCTTGTTACCTATAATCGGGAAATCATTTCAACTTATCACTTTGTAAATAACATTACAAAAAATCTCCTTTATTTCATTATATATATACTCGAGTCCTTTTATTTCCGTTAATTTGGAAATTCCAAATCATATTCTCAAATCCTTTATTACATAACTGGAAACATTCTTATCACTTATTCACGCACTTCTATACTTCAAAATTTCATTAATCCCTGACCATAATTGGTAAGTGAATAATTCCTTAAGTATCAACCCCGAAGACTAAAATCAACATCAGATTAATATTCAGAAAATCACTCAACTCAACCAATCTCCAGTTAGGTTCCAATTCTTATTTAACTTGTTATCAACCCATAATATTCCATTTCTATTTCAACCGACCATTTTCCCTTTCCAAAATCTCATTTAAATTCCATTCATTCACTTAATCTCATTATTAAGTTTCGTCAATTCGAAATCAACACTTCGACTTCATATCTCCTTTATAAACCTTGTTTATAAAATCTTAAGTTTTAATATAAACTCTTTATCTCGACTCCTTTTACTTAATTCAAATGTTAAGTAAATATTTATTTTAAGCTATTGTGTTCACTTCAAATTCCTTATATAACTTAATTAAAAAACTGTTTTTTTTAATATAAACCCGTTTATTGACTCCTTTCAAGCCTTAACTATATTCCATTTCGAATCTGATTACTTACTTAAATTAATTTCATTTAAATAATAATCCCTTAAATCCTTATTAATTAAAATAATAATTTACTTCATTATTAACTGCTGTAGAGGTAGTTAAATTCTTTATTAACTAAATAAATAATAAATTTTCTTTTTAAAGTCTTATTAAAATTAAACAACCACTCATTAAACTATTCCAATATATTACTTGACAATAAACTATTTTAACTTGATAATTAAACCCCAGTTGAAATGGTCGACCTAGTCAACTCAAAACACGATTATTTCTTTAACTGATTCCAATTTATTCCACCTTTAAATTAATTAATAATATAACTAATTTAAATAACTTCATTAAATTGTTTCTTAGAACAATTAATCCAATTCTTAACCGTTCGGTTAATTTCTGCTCATTTATTTATAAATCATATCTACATAAGAATTTGCATTATAAAATCACTATATATTTATTTATAAACTTAAATAATTAATAATAAATATTTATTTCCTTTCAAATAAATTTCATTTAAGTTAATAGATTTTGAAAATCTATCTTCAGTTATAAAAATAAATTTTATAACTTCATTCCTATCGGTTTACTTAACGGTAAATCCATATAAAATATTTGATTTTGTTAGCCATCTGATGTCATTTACTCAACCAATATCACACATTGGTTAAAAGCAAAAAAACCGTTGAATTTCAGTTCAACAGTCAACAACCAAATCAATTGTCCAATCTATATTGGTGAAACTGTTTTATAATTGTAATACAAAAAAAACAATAAATTTGAGGAATCCAGTTGGATCCCTCCAACTTGTTTCTCCCTGCATTCAAATACGTTACCACAAATAATATTATTCAATCCAATAACATATGCCATATTCAACAATAAATTAATAACAACAATCCAGTCATCCCTGTTATAATTTAGTACGTTTATATTATTATAAACGTAACCAATGAGGTAAGTTACCTCATTTGGAAATAATCATTAAAAATAACGATTGGTTCAAATTAAATTAAACGAACGTTTAGTTTAATCAGTTCAGTTCAACACATATAAATGTATATATAGCATCCATCAAACAATTAACAAACAAAGCAAACAAATAATAAACTCGACTTATATAAAAATAAGTGGGTAAAAACAGAGTGAGTTAAACTCACTTCGATTTCCATTTTATCTCTGTAGCGGTTTGGTTACCGTTAAATTAAACCGTGTTTAGTTTAAATGTCATTCCTGCTGTCTCCATTTCTGTCCACTACAGTTCCATAAGTTTGTGTGCATCCCCATGATCTCAGCGTCTTTTGTTTCATTTGATACTATTACTATATGAACGATTTATAACATTATAAGCATCCATGATTATATTGAATAAATATTTTCTAATTAGCTATTAATTAACTTAAATTAATTACATTTGTTAATTCATATGCAACTGGCAGAATATGGCCTTGAACAATTCTTCCATCTCGGTCGTTCTATTTTGTGCATGAGACGATAGTGATTAGAGTTTTTAAGTAACCTTAATTAATTATGATAATTATTTGAAATCAATAATTCAACTTAATATAATTACGTTGGATGCAAGAATATTGGTTGACTTCTTTTGATACTGCTTCATTCAAAAAAATCAATGGGTCCGATCCAATTAGCTTCTCCTATATTACTTTGCTCTGAACTCTTCGCTATTCTACCCAATGTTCTACTTTTTTCCTCCCCATTCAGTACAGCTGCTATGTCCCCAATTTGCTTCTCCTTTCAACGTTACAATCCATTTTACTGCATTTGAAAATATGCCTAATCTTTCCACTTCTCATGTTCCATGGCCAACATTCTTTTACTGTTGCTCATCCTTTCTTCTTCGAAAAGCTACTGCACGAATTTGTTTCAATCTGTGTTGTTCAAAGGATAAAATCAGGAAAAATTAATTACCTGTTTAATAATAACTAGGCTGAACTATTTACTTAAGATTTTCAGTGCCAAGTGGATTAAAACTTCCCCACAACGAAATAAAGTAGGCCGCCATCTTCCCCACCTCGTTCAAATGCTTACAGTCTGTCCTTTACTCTTATTTCCAATACACAATGTCTTCAAACTATAGCTCCACTTTGTTTTCATTTTGTTTTGCCTAATACATCAGCAACTTCATTCTCAAACATTTCCGTCCGCTACCCTTTGGTTTGCAAAGTCTTCACGTGATAATGTTTTCACTCAAAATAAAGCAACCCAGGTTCACTTCGTTCCATTCTGTGCACTACCACATACTACAACCCTGCTTCCCTTTATACACATTAAAACCACGGTCCCTCTTCGTACTTCAGCACTTCCCAAAAGCGTTGCCAACCCTTCATCAAAATGCTACACAAGCGCTAACAACAGGAGGCTAATCTGACACCCTCGAGACTTGCGCTACTACATCAATCACTACTGCAACGCGACCCAGTCCACATGGCTTCAATGGAGCTGAGCGGACACATACTGGAGCACATAATTCCTTCGCTAGTTGCGCCGCAACACCCTGGCTGACCCTCCGCTCCAGAAAGCTCTGCAACCCATCAGTGGTCACGAGAGAATTATAACCACTTTTGTAGTTGGGAAGAACTTCGACTGTTTTATGATATTTGCAATTTACAAGGAGCAAGTATAGAGGATTTTTATTCTTTCATTTGTTTTGTTTTGTGGCGGCTGTAGAAAGATTGACTGCATGAGTGAGTTCTTAGGGTTATGGCAATAAAAAGGGGTATTTATAGGGTCAAATTATATTATTAAATTATTTAATCGATACTTAACAACGAAGTAATCCATTAAAACACTCACATATGATCCCCGTTTACGATGAAAATTGTAATCCTAGCATAGAAAAATATTCCGGACACGATGGGACAAGTTTCGTCAAATTCCGATATCGTTTATGAAAATTTCTTAATAATTCACAGGCGAAAAACACGTGTTTAAATTTCCCACGGTCATAAAATAAATCCAAATAACTTAAAATCTGAAACACTACAACACCTCATCATTACGGATTTAATAAAATTAGTTTCACAGAAAACGGAGTTCGTTTGATAATCCGTTATTCTATTTTACGTGTAAAACAACGCTATTTGGGACACCCGAAATATCCAGTCTCCAAAAATAACAAATTTTATGTCCATCTTGACTCTAAATGTCATTAAGAATTCAATGGAATTTTTTTATGGTTTAATTCGATTGTTATCTCGAGTTATGGTCAAAGACTCCTTTTAAATCGAATTATATTATTAAATTAATCGCTATAATTCGATAGCGACTATTTGAAATTTTGAATTGGACATAATTGACAAACTATAACACGAAATCTCGATTTTTTTCTTTCAATAGAAAAATATGATCAAACAAATTCAAACGTTTCTTGTTTCATGGAAATCCGACATATATCAGATCCGATATATTTAATTGAAATTCCGAACTCAAATTATGAACTACCGCGCCATTTTGAGTTCATTTTATAATTATATATAAATCAAACGATTAAACTTCGTTTAATAAACAAATTATATATTTTAAATCCATTTAAAATTCCAAACTAATATATAATATAATAAAATAAAATAAATATCTGTCTACCGAAAATACGGGATGTTACATTCCTTCTCACGTAAAAGAATTTCGTTCCCGAAATTACTAAGGTAGAAGAAACGTTATATCCCATTAACTTTTCAAACTTCAATTTATTTCAAATCGAAAACCAATCCGCTATTGTAAATAAAACTTTTCAAATATATTGAAATTTTCCAACACGTTAAATTATTGGAAAAATTCGATAGAGTCTCCCCTGTACGGAGTAACTTCTGCGATATCGCAGGATCGTCAAATATATATACATCGACCCATACGGTCGGAAAACAAAATTCAAAACCCAAAAACTATATTTTCTCATAAACGTACCTTATGCGACTTGCCCAATTTATTACGATATACTCAACCAAAATCAACCTCAAAGCCTTCTGGCATCTATACTCAAATCAATTCATCATGTAAAAAACCAATACATGCAATTCTTCAATAACATTTAATTAATTAACAGTGTAACTAAACAAATTCTAAAAAAACATATAGCATTATTCATATGTAAATACAGGGTTAAATCATCTAGTTGATTTATATACGATTCAATTCCAATTTATAATATAGGAATTTTTTTTCTTTAGCTTACAGTTCATTCATTTTCTTATTAATTCAAAGATGAATTATATTCAACCAATATAAAACACAATCAACAAATGATACACAATCAACATAAGCCAATCATTCAATTTTGATTAACTTTAATTAATATTCGATATTAACATTTACTTGGGTTTTACATATTTTAATTATCAATCGATTAATATCCGATTGATTATCATAATTATTATTCATCTTTAACTGCATATATGATTCAATTCCAATATGCATTCGTAACTTAACCAAGTTAAGTTTTAACATCATATTCCATTAACTAATTAATTCACTAACGAGTTAACGTTAATTTCAAAATCCAAACTCTGATTTTCATTCCAATTATCATTCAATTCCTATTCAAATTTTATTTAACTTAATTTTAAGTTAAATTCTGATTCATTTTAATTTCAAATTAAAATTCTCATTCACAAATTCCATATGTGAAATCTCTTCGGTTTATATAAAATCATTCAAATTTTAATCCAATTTGAATTCCATCATCAATTAAACAATTCAATATCTAAATAATTTGATAAAATTATTTCCCTTCTATATAAAAATATATTTCGGATGAAATTGTTACATTAATCCTCTTTTCAAAGCAATATCGTGTCAGTCGCTAGTTCAAAATCGAACTGATCAAATAACACAATACAAAACATTTGTATATAAAATTTACAAAAACGCTCTCATATATATACACTCAACTCAATCTAGGGTATTACTAACCCCATCTCTATCGAGTTACACCACAGAGCCAAGGTTATTACTAAACCTTATGCTCTGATACCACTATAACGACCCGGTGATTCTACGCCCGAATTCCAAGAATAATACATAAACTCGTATTACTTGCCAGAACTCAAGTATCGAAAATACCAGATAGTTAATGAAATAAAATAGAGGGTGAGATAATAAGGAAAGAAACATTAGAATAGAAGAAGAACATAACAACATCAGAGTCTCACATTGCAACAGAATAAAATATAATAGAAACAAAAAAAATATTGAGAGCTTTGAAATAAAAACTTACAATCATCATACATCAATACATCTGGACAATTATTTTAATCTGTCCTCATATACAACACACAGCGGAAAATTTTCTAGATATCATATGTATGAACACCTTTAGCTCGTCTCTGGACTTCACAGCATCCGATAACCTGAACCTGTAGAACACGGTCTAACCTGAGCATTTACAAAACATCGGATCAGTCTGGTGAACCAGAGTGAGAAAAACTCTCAAAGTTAAAAAAAACATCACCCAACTTGATTTTAAAGCAAAACCATTTCTTTTTGAAACCATAACTTATTCTGATATTATAATAGTGTCTAAACACAAATAAACATCAATCTAGCAGAATGCTTTCATCTCACGTTCCACATATAAAGTATATAATCAAAACCATGGGCTCTTATTGGTGATTGAATTTCCAACTATGACAAGGTATGGAACCACATTCCGATAGCGTATCTCTAGAGGCGAATACACTGGGTTCAATAAGAACATCTTGCAACCCAACCACACTTGACCGACCACTCATTTCGCTTGAGTGTATTTAATGTATATCACCAACGATTGGGTGCGACCCACTATTTCCCGATAAGGGACAACATCGAAATAGATTAAAGAAGGAAATGAAATTTCTCTAGATAGGTACCCTATTTGGGAGCTACCCACTTAGCTATGCTACCTGCCCGATTTTTGTCATTTCTCAGTTGAAGTGCTTGAGATTTAACACTACCTTTAGAACATCACATCATCCTTCACTTTGAATGTCACATTGTTAGATCCGCCAAATCACTAATTGATGTCCACAAGAATACTTGTTAAGCTAAGAGAACGGCTGTTCTCTGCCACTAACATAAATACATTTGTAAAAATCAACATACGTGATTCTCAAGAAATATTCTGTCCGACATTCGTCCATATGAGTCATCCAGGTACAGGATGAACCAAAGGCACCCTCCTACAACATCCTAGGTATCACCCTATAGATCGGTAGCGAAGAGTCCTTGTAAATCCATAGATTTCAACCACGATAGGATTACAGTATATCTCTGGCCGCTAAACCGGAGATTATAAGTAATTCTAATGTTTTATGAAGATCCGCGGTCTTCAATTGCCCCATCTTGAAAACTATCTGAAATCTTCAACATTTCGTATTTTCTAGTCAGAATGGTTTTTGAATATAATTCGATCCCGGCCTTTCCGTACCAACAATCGTATAGGTCAAATTTGATAGTCAGTTATTTAACTATCAAATAAAACAACCATTCAATCATAAAATAAAAATAGATTCATTGGTCTAGTATTCAACATCACTTGGCTTCTTTAATTAAAATAATTAAGCAAATGGTAAATTTGCAACTTAAAATTCTTTTCGATATTTAAACATAACATTTCACTTCTTATTTTAATATAAGATTATCCTTAAAATTATTTATTACTTCAGAAATTATCCTATACTTACCTCAACTTCATATTCCATTTTCCTTCTCAGACATTTGCCATGTTATTTCTTGTTATTTATAATCGGGAAATCATTTCAACTTATCACTTTGTAAACAACATTGCATAAACTTTCCATTATTTCATTATATATATATATATATATATATACTCGAGTCCTCTTATTTGGAAATTCCAAATTGTATTCTCAAATCCTTTATTTCATAACTAGAAACATTCTTATCATTTATTCACGCACTTCTATACTTCAACATTTCATTAGTCCATTACCGTAAATTGGTAAGTGAATAATTCCCTAAGTATCAACCCCGAAGACCGAAATCAACATCAGATTAATATTCAGAAAATCACTCAACTGAACCAATCACCAGTTAGGTTCCAATTCTTATCTTAACTTGTTATCAACCGATACTATTCTGTTTCTAATTCATTCGACCATTTTCCCTTTTGAAAATCTCATTTCAATTCCATTCATTCACTTAATCTCATTATTAAGTATCGTCAATTCGAAATCAACACTTCGACTTTATATCTCCTTTACAAACCTTGTTTATAAAATCTCAAGTTTTAATATAAACTCTTTATCTTGACTCCTTTTACTTAATTCAAATGTTAAGTAAATATTTATTTTAAGATATCGTGTTTGCTTAAAATTCCTTTTATAAGTTAATTATAAAAACTAGGTTTTTAATATAAACTTGTTTATTGACTCCTTTCAAGCCTTAACTATATTCTATTTCGAATCTGATTACTTACTTAAATGAATTTCATTTAAATAACAATCCCTTAAATCCTTATTAAATAAAATAATAATTTAATTCATTATTTACTACTGTAGAGGTAGTTAAATTCTTTATTAACTAAATAAATAATAAATTTCCTTTTTAAAGTCTTATTGAAATTAAACAACTTCTCGTTAAGCTATTCCAGTATATTACTTGACAATAAACTATTTTAACTTGATAATTAAACCCCAGTTGAATGGTTAGCTCAAAACACGATTATTTCTTTAACCGATTCCAATTTATTCCACCTTTAAATTAATTAATAATATAACTAATTTAAATAAATTCATTAAATTGTTTCTTAGAACAATTAATCCAATTCTCAACCGTTCGGTTCATTTCTGCTCATTTATTTACAAATCTTATATATATAAGAATTTGCATTATAAAATCACTATATAATTATTTATAAACTTAAATAGTTAATAATAAATATTTATTTCCTTTCAAATAAATTTCCATTTAAGTGAACAGATTTTGAAAATCTATCTTCAGTTACAAAAATAAATTTTATAACTTCATTCCTGTCGATTTACTTGATGGTAAATCCATATTTATAAAATAATTGATTTTATTAGCCATCTGATGTCATCTACTCAACCAATATTACACATTGGTTAAAAACAAAAAACCGTTGAATTTCAGTTCAGCAGTCAACAACCAAATCAATTGTCCAATCTATATTGGTGAAATAGTTCATATAATTGTAATACGAAAAAAACAATAAATTTGTGGAATCCAGTTGGATCCCTCCAACCTGTTTCTCCCTGCATTCAAATACGTTACTACAAATATTATTATTCAATTCAATAACAGATGCCATATTCAACAATAAATAAATCACAGGAATCCACTCATCCCTATTATAATTTAATATGTTTGTATTATTATAAATGTAACCAACGAAGTAAATTACCTCATTTGGAAATAATCGTTAAAAATAACGATTGGTTCAAATTAAATTAAATGAACGTTTAATTTAATCAGTTCAGTTCAACACATATAAATGTATATATAGCATCCATCAAACAATTAACAAACAAAGCAAACAAATAATAAACACGACTTATATAAATATAAGTGGCTAAACACTAAGTGAGTTAAACTCGCTATGATTTCCATTTTATCTCTGTAGCGGTTTGGTTACCATTAATTTAAACCATGTTTAATTTAACTTTCATTCCAGTTGTCTCCATTTCTGTCCACTACAGTTCCACAAGGTTGTGTGCATCCCCATGATCTCAACGTCTTTTGTTTCATTTGATACTATTACTATATGAACGATTTATATCGTTATAAGCATCCATGATTATATTAAATAAATATTTTCTAATTAACTATAAATTAACATAAATTAATTACATTTGTTAATTCATATGCAACTAGAAGAATATGGCCTCGAACAATTCTTCCATCCCGGTCGTTCCATTCTGTGCATAAGACAACAGTGATTAGAGTTTTTAAGTAACCTTAATTAATTACGATAATCATTCGAAATCAATAACTCAACTTAATATAATTACGTTGGATGCAAGAATATTGGTCGACTTCTTTGGATACTGCTTCATTCAAAAAAATCAATGGGTCCCATCCAATTAGCTTCTCCCATATTACTTCGTTCTGAACTCTTCGCTATTCTCCCCAACGTTGTAACAACCTGCATTCTACGCATCGAAGGATCGTATAATATTTTTTCTTTCACATACGAAGTCGTGTGGTCATGTAACTTTGGGAGACGACTATTGGGGTCATTTCCCATGTTCATGATTTTTGCCGATTTTTAAATGACCATTTTGCCCCTAGCTGATCTTGTTTTGGCCATAACTTTTGATTGATAAGGAGTTTTGACCTGAAACCACTTCCATTAGATCCGGATGTTGGTTTACCTTTCCGTAGATTGGTCACATTAGCCAAACGGACTCACCGTTTGGGAGATATGGCTGAAACAAGGTTTAGAAGGTGAAAAACAGCTTAACTGGGCCTAATTAGGGTGATTAGCAAGAGGGGCCATAAACCATTTAGGGATTTGGGTTATGGGAGGGCTGAGATGAGTTAGTAAATCAGTTTTTATTTCATTTCTTAGCCGCCACTTACAACCTTTGAACCCTAGCAATGGCCTCCACTTGCTACAAACACCCTAAACCACCTTCTAATTGCTAATTAAGCCAAATCTACATCAAATCAAAGAGGATTAACACAAAAATCAAGCTAGAGCCGCTGGAGTGTATTGGAATCCAAACCATTTTGTCCAAAAGTTTCAGATCTGAGTTTATTTGTGGCTAAGGTGAGTGATTAGCCTTGTTTTTACACTAATTAAGGGTAATTAGTGATAGTGAATTTATACATTATTAAATTCTAGAAAAATATTTATAAATTTTGAAATATTGTTTTAGGCCTCTGTTAGAAATTTGGGTTGATTTGGTTAAGTTTTGCTAATCCTAACATTAGTTATTGTTAAGCATGATTAAGGGGAAAATATGGGTTTTGGGTATGTTTGATCCATTTTAACATATCAAATTGTTGTTTTGGTGTTTGTGGTCAATTCTACATGTTGCTATGACTGTATGGCATGCTTTTTGATTGTTTAGAACAGTTAGAATGGTCAAAAACGCCATCGAATGGCGTAAATAGCTTGCTAGAACGAGTTGCAGGAAATTTGCCAATCCCGTTCGGGACTAGGGAATCACGACCCGACCCGACCGTGGAGAGCTATCACGACCCGACCCGACCGTGGAGAGCTATCATGACCCGACCCGACCGTGGAGAGCCATCACGACCCGAGCTCTCCATTCGTGAGACAGCCTCACGAGCCAAGCATGTCGCCAACAACAGATCACGAGCTAAGCCAAGCAGAGAACCACGATCCGTGGAACATCCATTATCACGAACCAGAGGGTCCCACGATCCGAATGTGGTGTCACGAGCCATGGGTCACGAGTGGAGCATCATCACGAGCCACGAACCGATGCCTAGGCGGATCCATGAACCAATCTTCAAGTCTGGACATCGAATGAACTGAATGGAACTGAAGTACGAACGGGATGATAATGACCAAAACCCGAGACGCAAAAGTAGTCCAAATGGGAAGATTGTACTCAGGATCCAGTTGGGAACCAACGAGTCAACTTCATGATTGGGCTTTGCTGCGGGACGTGTGCTAAGGGGTTATCGACGTCCATAACTTTGATTCACCACCAAGACAGATGTTAGGCTACGTATCAGTGCAGTGGGGTAGTTATTACTCCATGGAACAGAGAGATCGTAGCATGGCTATGAGCCAGTGCAGTGGAGTCGTTATGACTTCATGGGGGCAGAGTGGACATAGCAAGGACTAGTGGCTACAGATCAGTGCAGTGGAGTCGTCATGACTCCATGGGGCAGAGTGATCATAGCAAGGATTTGGGTGATCAAATTGGTGGATATCATATGCTTTACACACCGAGTGAGAGATGTGAGGATGGTTGCTAGGCTTGATTGTTTGACATCACTATGACATGAAAACCCCTACCCCCGTATCTTTACACCATATGTTAGTGTCACCTTAGAGTATTGTACATCTTGTTGTGCTAACTTTTTGGTTGCAGGTCCAGGTTCAGATACGGTTTAGTATACCTGTTATTGTTCTGTTTTGCTGCTTATCGCTCATACCAGACTTTTGTCTGACCCATTGTTTTATGTCTCTTCTTATTACTTTGGGTGCTCTTAAACGAGCAGACTAGAGGCAGGTTAACTGGTTGTGCATGAGTAGTTGTCCAGAGATGAGTAGGAGGCTTACACGTACTATTCTCTATATATTCTCCTTGTGTCGCTTCTGGTCACTACTTTGGGCATTAGTAGTGTACCTTCCTTATCTTGCTTTAGAGACAGTTTTTAAAAGTTGTAATAATGATGAAGTGGAACATAAGCTGTATTTGGATTTTCCGCTGCTACGATGTTTAGTTTTCAGCTTATGAACTGTCTCGCCTGTTTTATGTCAAAGTATGTTATTATTATATTTTATTCCATGTGCTGTGAGACATTCTACAGGTTCTTTGTTAGTCCACTATTAAGTTTCCTTCCCTTTTCTTTCTTTGGCGACCATCCCGTGCTTGTTGGACATTGGCACATTGCATTTTCATTGGAAATGTCGGGTGGTGCGGGGCGGGCCGTCACATTTGAGATCAGAATTCTAGGTTGCGTAGTTAACCTAGGGAAGACACCAGAGAGAGATAGTACGTATATGAGAGCGCGTATTTGTGATATTTTGGCTTTCAAAAGCTATACATATATACTATTAGTATATTTAAGGATGAAGTCGCATTGCACTGGCACCACTTAAGAGATGGTTAATCGTTTTCTCCTTACAGATTGAACGATGAGCAGATATACTAGGGGTACTATTTGAGGAGCTAATAATGGGAATGCTCCTGATATGAGGATGATGTTCACTAACCTTATGAGAGAGATGCATAGGGATGTTCAGAGGGAAACTCTTAATGCTGAAAATGGTGGTGGTGCAGCGGTGCAGGTGCATAGGGCCGATTTCGCCAAGCTATGCAAGGATTACACTAGTCTTGGCGGAAACCCATTCCACGGAACGAAATCGGCTACAGAAGTTCAGGATTGGTTGGATAGCTGTGAGCGTATCTTCGAAGACTTGGGTATTGAGGATGTGATGAAGAGAAAGGTAGCATCCCGTCAGCTGCAAGGACGGGCGATGAATTGGTGGAATGCTATTAAGGTGGCTACCCTAGAGGATCAAGTTACATGCGATCAGTTTAAGGCCCGATTCGGTGAAAAGTTTATCCCAGCTGCTCAAAAGTCAAAGTTGTTTAGGAAGTTCTTGGAGCTTAAGCAAAATGGTAGGGCAGCCTCGGAGTATATTGCTGAGTTCGATACTTTATCCAAGTATGAATTATCCCTTATCGACACTCCCGAGAAGAAGAATGAGAAGTTTATAATAGGCTTAGATCAGTACTTGGGGGAAAGGCTTATAAACCATATCGATGAGACGTTTGAATCGATTGTGGGGAAAGCATTGAGGTCAGAGAGCCTTTATCCTAAACCCAAGACTGAAGTCGCTGTCGCATCTGCAGAGGGGCTAAAGCCGCAAGCAAGCGGTGGAGGCAAGAATAATTCTCAGAATAAAAGGAAGTAGAGTCAGAACCAAGCTAAGGATGGTCAGAAAAAGAGCAAGAAAGATGTTGAGTACTTTAGCTGTGGCAAGAAGGGTCATTATGCTAAAGAATGTCGAGCAAAGCCAACGGACATGAAGTGCTTCAACTGTGGCCAAGTAGGACATCACAAGGATAAGTGTCCACAACCCCCTAAAGAAAAGCAGATTGTGAAAGCATATGCTATCGATGATGTTCCTTCTTCGTCGAATGCCCCAACTGCGGTGGAGAAAGGAAAGAATATCGCCATTCAAGGTATGCTTTCTATTTACGATGTTCCTGTTCGAGTATTGTTTGATACCGGAGCTTCCCGTTCCTTCATATCTATTGACCTGGTAGATAGGTTGGGATTGGAACCCGAGATAGTCGATAGACCTTTAACGGTGACGAACCCGATTGGTGGTTCAACAAACCTTAGCATGATTTGTCGTAATGTGGTATTATCGAGTCATGGATGCATGTTTGTTTGTAATTGCTTTATTTTGGGCTTTACTGGATTTGGCATTATTTTGGGAGTCGATTGGCTCCAAAGATACGGGGTGGTGGTAGACTGTGAGGGCTTTTTGGTGACAGTTAGAGCGGATGATGGGCGGGGGTAGTGTTTGGTGGTCTACTTAGTGATGGGGTAATGTCTAGTTTTCTAAATTCCCTCGACATCCCGCATGATGAGTTGTCAGATGTGCCCGTGGCTGGCCAGTATCCGGACGTCTTCGAGGAAGTGACCGGACTTCCACCATACCGAGAGATTGAGTTTCATATTGATTTAGTGGAAGATGCCAGACTTATAGTGATGCCACTTCATCGTATTGCACCAAGGGAGCAGCCAGAGCTCGGGGTGCAAGTAAGCGATCTGTTGAAGAAGGGATTTATCAGAAGAAGTGTTTCTGAGTGGGGAGCACCTGTTGTGTTTGCTACCAAGGCAGATGGTTCCCCTCGATTGTGTGTGGACTACCGCGAATTGAATAAGGTAACGAGGAAGAATAAGTATCCTCTTCCGCGGATAGATGATTTTTTTGATCAGTTGAGTGACACGAGAGTGTTCTCCCAGTTGGATCTCGCGATAGGTTTTCATCAACTTAGAGTGGAAGCTGAGAGTATAGCTAAAACGGCATTTTGTACACCGTTTGGATTTTATAAGTGGATGGTCATGCCATTCGGGTTGACCAATGCACCAGCATATTTTGTGGATCTTATGAATAGGGTATTCAGAGGTCAGTTGAATAAGTTTGTTCTTGTATTCGTAGGCGATATCTTGGTTTATTCGAGGACAGAGGAAGAGCACAAGGAACACTTGAGGATAGTGATGGACGTATTGAGAAAACACCAATTGAAAGCAAAGTTTTCTAAGTGTCACTTCTGGAGGAGGGAAGTGAGATTCTTGGGCTATGTTGTTTCAGAGAATGGTATTGCCGTGGACCCTGCGAAGGTGACTACGGTACAGGATTGGTCTACGCCCATGAATGCAACAGACGTAAGAAGTTTCTTGGGATTGGCTGGATATTATCATAAGTTTATCTAAGACTTCTCCAAGATAGCGGCACCATTGACTCAGTTGACAAAGAAAAATCAATCTTTCGTCTGGGACGAAAAGTGCGAGAATGCATTCAAGAGTCTAAAGGAAAAGTTGACATGTGCACCAATGTTAGTCATTCCTAAAGGGAATGAAGAGATGACGGTATACATAGATGCCTGTGGTACCGGACTAGGTGTTGTATTAATGCAAGGAGGTAAGGTTGTAGCTTATGCTAGTCGGCAACTGAAACCGCATGAGAAAAGATATCCTACCCATGATTCGGAATTGGCAGCGATCGTATTCGCGTTGAAGATGTGGAGACATTATCTCTTAGGAGAAAGATTCGAGTTGTTTACTGATCATAAATCGTTAAAGTATCTTTTCTCTTAGAAGGTTCTAAATCTCTGATAGCAAAGATGGTTAGAATTCTTGGCTTCCTATGATTTTGATATCGCATACACACCAGGAAAGGGCAACGCGGTAGCTGATGCCTTGAGTAGGAGATATGCCAGTTTAGGTGCTATGTTTCTAGAATGGAAGCAACTAGAGTACATCGCTGGGTATGATTCCAGACCAAAGTGTGAATTGGATCCAGAAATATTAGCAAGTTTGACGATCTGACCCACTTTGATTGAGCGGATTGGTTCCAGTCAGAGGGACGATCCTAACCTATTGGAAATCATCTCCAATTTAGAGATGGGTATCGATGAGGAGATGAACAAGTATGGGCTTGCTCGAGATGGATGACTTAGAAATAATGGAAGACTGGTTGTAACCAATGTTAATGGCTTGAGAGATGAAGTGCTTAGAGAATGTCATCACTCAAAACTGACCATACTTCCCGGTGATAACAAGATGTATCGAGACATGAAGCAGACTTACTACTGGGAAGTGATGAAGAGAGACGTTGGGAAGTTTATATCCAAGTGCATGAATTGCCAGCTAGTTAAAGCTGAGCAAAAGAATCGTAGTGATTTGTTACAGCCATTGGAAATTCCCGAATGGAAATGGGAACAAGTCTTGATGGATTTCATCGACGGTCTACCAAGGACTAGATCAGGCCATGATAGTATCTGGGTAATTGTGGATCGATTGACCAAGAGTGCAAGGTTCATACCGATCAAGTCGAATAGAACGACAGCTAAATTAGCAGAACTGTATATGAAGTGGGTAGTGAGATTTCATGGAATACCCAAAGGCATTGTAAGTGACCGAGACTCGTTGTTTACTAGTGGGTTTTGGAAGAGCTTATAAGAGGCTCTAGGGTCAGAACTACACCTCAGTACCACGTATCATTCTCAAACTGACGGTCAGACAGAGAGGGTGAATCGAGTATTAGAAGATCTCTTGAGAGCTTGCATATTGGATTTTGGTGGATCATGGGATGACCATTTGCATCTAGTAGAGTTTGCATATAATAATAGTTATCAATCCAGCATCGGTATGGCTCCATTTGAAGCTTTGTACAGAAGACCGTGCAACTCACTGTCATGTTGGTTAGAAACTGGTGAGAAGTTTGTGCTTGGGCCAGATGTGATAAGAGAAACCTCAGATAAGATCAAAGTTATCCGACAACGAATGAAGGTTGCCCAAGATAGGCAAAAGAGTTATGCTGATAAGAGGAGGAGAGATTTAAAATTCTCCATTGGTGACTTGGTGTTTGTCATGATTTCTCCATTAAAGAGTGTGATACGATTTGGTTGGAGAGGCAAGTTAACACCAAGATTTGTTGGTCCATTCCCAGTTCTCGAGCAAGTTGGGAATTTGGCATATAAAGTTGAATTACCAGAGAAGATGGCAGGAGTCCGTTACGTATTTCATGTTTCCCAGTTAAGGAAATTCGTGCACGACCTCGATATGACTGTTTCACCTGATCAGTTAGATAATATCGAAGTAGAACCCAAGGCGGTTGGGAACCGCAAGCCAATTCGTATCGTCGAGCACGATACGAAGCAACTTCGAAGGAAAGCGGTGAATCTAGTCAAATTTCAGTGGGGCGAGAATGAGAATGACTGTACTTGGGAGACAGAGGAGAGTATTAAGAAGGCGTATCCAGAACTCTTTGCCTGGTAAGATTTTAGTTACAACTTAGTTTTTCGAATGCTAGGATAAACTTGTTTGTTTGTTTTGTATGTTTGATTGTTGTACATGGCTGGTAGGCATGCGGAATCCTTTGTTTGTTTCTTAGTTAAGGAATTTCGGGGGCGAAATTCCTTAGGGGGGGAGAATGTAATGACCTGCATTCTACGCATCGAAGGATCGTAGAATATTTATTTCTTTCACATACGAAGTCGTATGGTCATGTAACTTTGGGAGACGACTATTTGGGTCATTTCCCATGTTCATGATTTTTGTCGATTTTTAAATGACCATTTTGCCCCTAGCTGATCTTGTTTTGGCCATAACTTTTGATTGGTAAGTATTTTTGACCTGAAACAACTTCCATTAGATTCGGATGATGGTTTACCTTTCCATAGAGTGATCACATTAGCCAAACGGACTCACCGTTTGGGAGATATGGCTGAAACAATGTTTAGAAGGCGAAAAACAGCTTAACCGGGCCTAACTAGGGTGATTAACAAGAGGTTCCATAACCCATTTCGGGATTAGGGTTATGGGAGGGCTAAGGTGAGTTAGTAAATAAGTTTTGTTTTCATTTCTTAGCCGCCACTTACAACCTTTGAACCCTAGCAATGGCCTCCACTTGCTAAAACACCCCAAATCACCTTTTAATTGCTAATTAAGCCAAATCTACATCAAATCAAAGCGGATTAGCACAAAAATCGAGATAGAGCTGCTGGAGTGTATTGGAATCCAAACCGTTTTGTCCAAAAGTTTCAGATCTGAGTTTATTTATGGCTAAGGTGAGTGATTAGCCTTGTTTTTACACTAATTAAGGTTAATTAAGGGTAATTAGTGATAGTTAGTGAATTTATACATGATTAAATTCTGGAAAAATATTTATAAGTTTCGAAATATTGTTTTAGGCCTCTATTAGAAATTTGGGTTGATTTGGTTAAGTTTTGCTAATCCTAACATTAGTTATTGTTAAACCTGATTAAGAGGAAAATATGGGTTTTGGGTTTGTTTGATCCATTTTAACGTATCAAATTGTTGTTTTGGTGTTTGTGGTCAATTCTACATGTTGCTATGACTGTATGGCATGCTTTGTGATTTTTTAGAACAGTTAAAATGGTCGAAAACACCGTCAAATGGCGTAAATAGCTTGCGGGAACGAGTTGCAGGAAATTTGCCAATCCCGTTCGTGACTAGGGTATCACGACCCGACCCGACCGTGGAGAGCTATCACGACCAGACCTGACCGTGGAGAGCTATCATGACCCGACCTGACCGTGGAGAGCTATCAAGACCCGACCCAACCGTGGAGAGCCATCACGACCAGAGCCCTCCATTCGTGAGATAGCCTCACGAGCCAAGCATGTCACCAACAACAGATCACGAGCCAAGCCAAGCAGGGAACCACGATCCATGGAACATCATTTATCACGAACCAGAGGGTCCCACGATCTGAATGTGGTGTCACGAGCCATGGGTCACGAGTAGATCATCATCACAGGCCACGAACCGATGCCTGGGGGATCCACGAACCGATCTTCAAGTCTGGACAGCGAATGAACTGAATGGAACTGAAGTACAGACGGGATGATAATGACCAAAACCCGAGACGCAAAGGTAGTCCAAATCGGAAGATTGTACTCAGGATCTAGTTGGGAACCAACGAGTAAACTTCATGATTGGGCTTTGCTGCGGGACGTGTGCTAAGGAGTTATCGACGTCCATAACTTTGATTCACCACCAAGACCAATGTTAGGCTACGTATTAGTGCAGTGGGGTAGTTATTACTCCATGGGGCAGAGTGATCGTAGCATGGCTATGAGCCGGTACAGTGGAGTCGTTACGACTTCATGGGGCAGAGTGGACATGGCAAGGACTAGTGGTTATGGATCAGTGCAGTGGAGTCGCTATGCCTCCATGGGGCAGAGTGATCATAGCAAGGATTTGGGTGATCAAAGTGGTGGATATCGTATGCTTTACGCACTGAGTGAGAGATGTGAGGATGGTTGCTATGCTTGATTGTTTGACATCACTATGACATGCACACCTCCACCCCCATATCTTTACACCATATGTTAGTATCACCTTAGAGTATTGTACATCTTGTTGTGCTAACTCTTTGGTTGCAGGTCCAGGTTTAGGTTTGGTTTAGTATACCTGTTATTGTTCTGTTTTGCTGCTTATTGCTCATACCAGACTTTTGTTTGAACCAGAGTTTTATGTCTCTTCTTATTACCCTGGGTGCTCTTAAACGGGCAGAGTAGAGACAGGTTAGCTGGTTGTGTGTGAGTAGTTGTCCGGAGACGAGCAGGAGGCTTACACGTACTATTCTCTATATATTCTCCCTGTGTCGCTGCTGGTCACTACATTGGGCATTAGTAGTATACCTTCCTTATCTTGCTTTAGAGACAGTTTTTAAAAGTTGTAATAATGATGAAGTGGAACATAAGCTGTATTTGGATTTTCCGCTGCTATGATGTTTAGTTTTCAGCTTATTTATTGTCTCGCCTGTTTTATGTCAAAGTATGTTATTATAATATTTTATTCCATGCGTTATGAGACATTCTACAGGTTCTTTGTTAGTCCACTGTTAAGTTTCCTTCCCTTTTCTTTCTTTGGAGACCGTCCCATGCTAGTTGGACATTGGCACAACGCACTTTCATTGGAAATGTCGGCTGTTGCGGGGCGGGCCGTCACAAACGTTCAACATTTTTTTTGCCTGCCTATTCAGTACAGCTGCTACGTCCCTAATTTGCTTCTCCTTTCAACGTTACAGTCCATTTTACTGCCTTTGAAAATATTCCCAATCTTTCCACTTGTCGTGTTCAATGGCCGACATCCCTTTAATGTTGCTCACCTTTTCTTCTTCGAAAAGCTACTGTACCAATCTGTTTCGAACTGTGTTGTTCAAAGGAAACATCGGCCGACTTTATATGTTATAAAATCAGGAAAAACTAATTACTTGTTTAGTAATAACTAGGCTGAACTATTTACTTAAGATTTTCAGCGCTAGGTGGATTAAAACTTCCCCACTACGAAATAAAGCAGACTGTCCTCTTCCCCACTTTGTTCGAATGCTTACAGCCCGTCCTTTACTCTTATTTCCAGTACACGGCGTCTTCAAACTATAGCCCCACTTTGTTTTCATTTTGTTTTGCCTAATATTTCAGCAACTTCATTCTCAAACATTTCCATCTGCTACCCTTTGGTTTGCAAAGTCTTCAGTGATAATTTTTTCGCTCAAAATAAAGCAACCCGGGTTCAGTTTGTTCCTTCCTGTGCACTACCGCATACCGCAACCCTGCTTCCCTTTGTACACATTAAAACCAAGGTCCCTCTTCATACTTCAGCACTTCCCAAAAGCACTGCCAACCCTTCATCAAAACGCCGCACAAATGCTGACAACATGAGGCTAATATAACACCCTCGATACTTGCACCACCACATCAATCGCTACTGCAGCGCGACCCAGTCCACGTGGCTTCATCGGAGCTGACTGGACACATGCCGGAGCACATACTTCCTTCGTTAGTTGCGCTGCAACACCTAGGCTGACCCTCCGCTCTAGAAACCTCCGCAACCCGTCAGTGTTCACAAGAGAATTATAGCCACTTTTGTAGTTGGGAAGAACTTCGACTGATTTATGATATTTGCGATTTACAAGGAGCAAGTATTGAGGGTTTTTATTCGTTCATTTGTTTTGTTATGTGGCGGCTGCAGAAAGATTTACCGTGTGAGAAAGTTTTTAGAGTTATGGCAATAAAAAGGGATATTTATATAGTCAAATTATATTATTAAATTATTTAATCGATACTTAACCGCGATCATTAAAACACTCACATACGATCCCCGTTTACGATGAAAATTGTAATACTAGCATAAAAAAATATTCCGAACACGATGGGATAGGTTTCATTTAATTTTGATATCGTTTATGAAAAGTTCTTTATAATTCACAAGCGAAAAACGCGAGTTTATATTTCCCACGGTCATAAAATAAATCCAAATAGCTTGAAATCTGAAACAACACCTCATCATTACGGATTTAATAAAATTAGTTTCGCTGAAAACGGAGTTCGTTTGATAATCCGTTAGTCTATTTTATGCGTAAAACAACGCTATTTTGGACACCCGAAATATTTAGTCTCCAAAAATAACAAATTTTATATCCATCCTGACTCTAAACGTCATTACGAATTCAACGGAATTTGTTTTTTGGTTTAATTCGACTGTTATCTTGAGTTATGGTCAAAGACTCCTTTTAAATCGAATTATATTATTAAATTAATCACTATAATTCCATAGCGACTATTTGAAATTTTGAATTGGACATAACTGACAAACTATAACACGAAATCTCGATTTTTCTCTTTCAATAGAAAAACATGACCAAACAGATTCAAATGTTTCTTGTTTCACGGAAATCCGACTTATATCGGATCCGTTATATTCAATTGAAGTTCCAAACTCAAATTACGAACTACCACGCCATTTCGAGTTAGTTTTATAATTATATATAAATTAAACGATTAAACTTCATTTAATAAACGAATTATATATTTTAAATCCATTTAAAATTCCAAACCAATATTTAAGATAATAAATTAAATTAAATATTTGTCTATCGAAAATACGGGACATTACAAGTACTTGACTCAGTCGGTCTGGGAGAGAGATTGTGACGGGGCACGAGATGCCGCTTACTCGATGGAAATTAGCTTGGGCCAAATCTTTTCTGGACTTTCTAAAGTACAGATCGTTCTATCGGTCAATCGACCGATGCTAAAATGTGATCTTCTTGACATTGTGCTTCAATTCGTTGAACTGCGAAAACTTTTGCCAAAAACTTGGTTAACACTTTACCCCTCAGAATAGAACTTTCTTGGTAAGGAGGTGTGTTTTGATCCTTGTATCGAAGTTTAATGTGCAGGTAGTGATGGTTTTCCCGAACCATATTAAGGCCAGAAATTCGACGATCCTCATGGTTGTATTAAGACCAGAAAACCGAAGATCGAAGTAGATCGCATTAAGATCAGAAAACCGATAACCATTAAGGACTATATTAAGGCCGAGAAAGTAATTATTAACTTCAGTCGTCAGAATCAACACCTGTAGAGACTGCGTAGGCCATTCTCGGTCTAGAGAAGGCTTTGGTCTTGATTAGGCGAGTAATAATCATACTGGGCTTGAAGATAAAGGAAAGCAGCAACCACACTTGGATTAGAAAGGCGGGCGAGTATTATCCATACCCGGTTTACAGAGATGGCGAGTATTATCCATACTCGGCTTATAGAGATAGCGAGTACTTTCCATACTCGGCTTACAGGGATGGCGAGTATTTTCCATACTCGGCTTATGGCAAGTGTTAATTATGCTCGACTTATGTAAGATCATTTGTGAAGTTCAACGAGTGGAGAGTGCACTTAGTTTAGAGAAGGGGCAAGTATTGTACTCATCTTAGGAAAGTTCTACCATACTCGGCCCGAGGAGTAGGTTTAGTTATGGTGGCAGGCTTTGATTTTGCGTTACGGACGATGGCTTTGCACTGACCATATTCGGGTTGGTAAGCGTCAGTCATGCTCGACTCAAATCATTCAAACATAATTCATATTTGCAAAAGAAAGTTTATTGTTGTTAAAAAACTATTACAAGGAAATGGAAATAAATTCTAAGAGGACAACTGTTGATTTCAGAGCATGCCTAGGAGCTAAATCCTAACCCCGTACATTTGTACATCGACATATCCATTTTATTGAAAGAAATAAATATACATTGAAAATAAGAAATATGAATCTTATTAGTTGATGATGATGCCGCAAGTGCTGGGCCTAGGGACCTTTCCATATCTAGGAGCTCGAGGACCGGCTTCCGGAGCTTGGGCAGAAGACTGTGGTAGCTTAGCCGGTGTGCTCTTCTTGATGTACTCGGGAAGTTCTCCTCGCCTGACCCTATCCTCGATGAGATCGCGTAGGTGCCTGCATTCATTAGTGTTGTGACTGGCAATGTTGTGAAACATGCAGTGCTTTCCAGAATCGAGTTCTTCCTGGGTCGGCTCTCTTCGAGGATGTTTTGGGAAAGGTAGGGATCCTCGTACGTCAAGGTAGATGTCGAGCAGGGAAGAATCAAGCTCGGTATATTGATCCTACTTGTTCTCTCTTTTCGGAGTCGTACGTTGCATTCATTCTTTTCCAAGGCCTTTCCTCTTTCTTTATTCTGGCCATTGGTGTTGGATGGACCTCCTCCTTTGGTGGCAAGGACCTCGATGCTCTCTATCTCAATGATGGCATCTTTTTCTCGAAGAAACCGCTCATCCTCTACATAGAAATATTCAATATCCTTGGGGGGATCTTTGGTCAAAGAGTTCGAGAATTCTGACCAATTCTGGATACCTGCGATGGCGAGCGTAAGCACCATCGATGGCTCGGGTCGATCGACTGATGCTACGGTCGTGTTGAATTTCACGAGGAAAGATAAAAGTGTCTCTCCTGGGCATTGCTTGATGGAGGTCAGGAACATGATACTTTTTAGTCGGGAGATGTGAATTCTTAACTACGCAATGAAGCGGGTGACCAGCGTGTTCCAACTGCTAATCGACTCCATTGTTAGCTGTTGAATCTGCATTCTGGCTATATCTGTGAGAAAGAGTGGGAAACACTTGGCCAAAACACTAGTTGATGCTGAGAGTACTTCCATATGGCGTATGTATCACATAAGGTGCATGGTCGGGTCGGCCCGACCATTGTAGGGTTCAATTGCTGGAAACTTAAAGTCCAGAGGATTGTGGGAGTTTATAATTTCCCTAGTGAAGGGGCTGTAGTGGATATTATCTATATCCTACCGAGTAGAAGTGCCCTGGGTGAAGCATCGAATGATTTTTACAAGATGGATTCCATCTTTAAGGAGTCACTGCCATGAACCCAGCTCTGCATTCGAGAGAGCTCCAGCACCAGGGTCCAACAAAAGCATGCTCGGAAGGGTGGCCGTTGGTTGGGCTCGACCTCCGAGAGTTGAGTGAAGATGAGGTTCCATCGCATTTGTTGGTTCTGGGCAGACTGGTACCTCTTGAACCTGATGAGAATTGGTTCGAGCCATGCCCATGATGGAAGGTCCGGGCTGATCCAACATTGCATGTGATGTTCGGGGCTCTCTGGTGCCCCTGCCCGAAGCAATGTTGGAAGGGTTTATGATAGCGTTTTCCTCCGCTATCCTGGGAATCGGTATGGTAGAGTGGTCTCTCTAGTTTGAAGGAAAGGCTCCACCAGTTCTTGGTTGAAGGAGAGGCGGCATAAGACGAGTCTGTTGTAAGATGTTGGGATGTAATGAGAATGAAATTGATCCTGATGGACCTAGCAGTTGCTCGATTGGTTCGGGGGTCCTAGTTACTCCCCGACGTGGAGACGATATGGTCGAATGACCTAGATCTTGATCACGGGCCTCCTGTGAATCTACAACTGCGCTGGTTGCTGGAAGTGATATTCCTAGCTATGATTGGTCGAGAAGCGGAGCAGAGCCAAGAGGAAATAGAGTGACCTGATCTACGGCTTGCATTTGTACGGATCGAAGATTAGTTATTTCCCCAGCCTCGCCCGGTAAAGGAATCGATGTTGAAGCATTAAATCCCTTTTCCATCCGAGCGAGAAGATGACTCATCAACTGTTGTTGTCGTTCAAGGAGTCTACCCTGAGATTCCATCTGGCCTCTAAACTCAGCCATAATCTTATCCATGTCGTCCTGGGTAAATCATCGAGACATGTCTTTATGAGAGGAAGCTTTCTGACTTACTTCTGCAGTGTTTGTCTTGGCTGCATCAACATTCGTGGGACGGGAAGATGATGCATCTTTCTTCCGCTTATTTGCCATCGATTGGAACTTGGTGAAGGTCGTAAAGGTATGTTGGTGCGTGCCCCCTACCTAGCGCGCCAAAGTGTTGAAGTCAAAGGTATGTCACTAGTGATAGTCAACCCCCAATCATATGTAGAGCACGCAAATAACAATCACAAAATGCAATATATTAAAGAAAACGGGGAACATGCAAAACTTTTTATATTGGTTCGGTAAAGATGGTGCCTACGTCCACTTTATATGTATTGATTGGTTTCTAATTACAAGTACAACACTTTTTCTATTTGAAGAAACAAGAAGAGTTGGCTATTTTTGGAGTTAGCCATAAGAAGAGCTTAGAATCGGAAGTCTTAGGCGGAGAATAGAGCCTCTAAAAGTAGGTATGAAGATAGAGTCTGAAAAAGAGGTCTTTTTCTATTTTGAGCTTGGAGGTATTTATAGGTGAAGAAATAGGATGAGCGGGACGCCATGTGGCTTGGATCTTTTGCGGAGATCGAACACGTGGAGCGCGATCATTGGAAGTAGTTGCGGCGGTGGGACTAGGTCCATTGTTAATTAATAGTATCCTCCAAAATTGTGGCTTACGTGTCGCTTGAGATGAGGTGTATCAAAAGTAGAGCCTTTTCCGGAAGTGGTTGACCGCCTTTAATTCCTTGAGAGTTGGGCCGCGAATTGAATGACTCAGTTGGATATTTCCACATAGATTCGGAGATATATAGTGGATCTGTACTTTAAGGAAGTACTTGAATCGGCCGGTCTGGGAGAGCGATTGTGTCGGGGAATGGATGGCTCTTGCTCGAAGGAAATTAGCTTGGGCTAAATCTTTTCTGGACTTTCTGAAGTACAGATCGCTCTATCAGTCAATCGACCGATGCTAAAAAGTGAGCTTCTTGACATTGGGCTTCGATTCCTTGAACCGCTACAGTTTTTTCCAAAAAGTTGGTTAACATATATATGTGTTTATAGTGGTTACAAAATGTAAAAATTCAACCAAGTATGACATGTTTAGAGGTCGATCTATATATGATTATTTTTTATGTGTGGTTGATATTAGAAGAAACAAATGTTGTTTATAAGAATTGAATACTTGTAGCATGTATAATGTATTATTATATATGATAAGGTCTGACCTTGCATGCTTCTAAGAATTTGTTTTGTATTAACCTGGAATGTTAAATCAGTTGCACATTTGAATGAGGCCTGCGAAATGTTTGTATATTTTGTTTTGAATATTTGATAGGGTGTATGACATTTTTGGTTATATGTAATGGGCTGATCTATAATAATAATTGGGCCTCGATACTTCTTTGTTAAAATTCCTGCATTATATATATGTTTTCTGATAAAACTGGGCCATGTTCATTTACTTTATTTTGCAAATGTGTTGCAACTGTATTGTCCAAATTCACTTCAATTATTTGCAAAAATATTATAACATAACCGATATGTATATTTTATTAACGATAATATGTATAGGAATTCATGGCCTACATGTATTTTACAAAGTTCTATTATGTGATATGATCAGAAACAATATATATGTTGTTTTATTTTAGAGGTAATAAGACACGTTTATTAATGTTATGTGTGCAATTAATTTTACCAAAAAAATAACATACATATATTTTGCGATATGTAAATGACACTAATATTGCTTGCCACTACTAGTTATAAAATCCCTTTAAACCAATTATTTATGTTAATTCATGGTGACATCTTCCAATAAATACACTCATCAATGCGAGAATCACTGGATGTAGGTAATGCCAAAGCGTTAGTACAACTTTTATTTTGGTTATATGCGATAGAGTAAATGTGATACTCAATTGTATAATTGGATCTGACTTAACTAGGATGCATAATAAGATTATGGGCTTGGAGACAAGGAGTATGAAATATTCAATATTTAATACAAACAAAATTGTTCATCATGCTAACTAAGAATTATGTATGAGATATAATTGGCATGTGATGTCTATCTAAAAGATTGTGTTTGGGTGATTGGTCAATGCTAACCCAAGGCATGATTAGATTTGGATCTTAGAACACCAAATATATATATATATATACTGATATATATATATATATATATAAGTATGTTAATTTTAGTGGGAGCATATTTTAGTTTAAATTATACATTTATATTAATATAAATTTTAATTGTCAAAAATTGTGTTTATATCAAATATATATATATATACACACAAAATCAGCTATTATTTATCATCTACTATAGATATTAAATAGCAAATAACTCCGTTAATTTAAAATTAGCCTTAAGAAGGATAAATTGAATTAAATCAAATTTCTTGACGAACATCGAAATTTGAAGATTGTCCCCAAACGAATTAAAAGTGATTGTTTATAAATAGAGAAGATCTAAAATGAAAGTTGAAGTATGACTTCAACCGAATAAGAAATAAATGTTATAATTATCTACTTATACATCTTTGGTATTAAATATTAGATATGGATCACATATATGTATGTGAATTTGCAAGAATTGCAAATGAGTAGAAACCTGGCAAAATAAGAAGTGTACTGTAACAGCTCACATTTTACGTATTAGAGGATCGTAAAATATTTTATTTTATTCCCTGAAGGTTTGATCATTCTCATATATTAATATGTTGCTTATGGGGATTTGAGACATGTCCATAATTTTTACCAATTTTTTGTGTGACCATTTCCCCTTTCAGCCTTGTGCAGGGGATAACTTTTGACTGGGATCGAATCATGTGTTGGGACATGTTCCGTTGGAAAGAAAATGATGTTTCCCTTTCCATAGAGCGGTCACATTAAAGATTTGGCTCAGCGGTTTGGGAGGAATCGCTGTTTTAAGGTTTTACAGTTGGTTGTCCAGGTTCTTAAGCCATAATGGGCTGATTTGGAGAGGCCCATTAGTGGGCTGGTGGGAGGCTATAAATAGGGGGTAGAAGGCATGAAGAATAGTTTACTTTCTCCATTCTCTCATTTGGAAGAGCTAGAGTTCCTCCATTCCTCCATCTTCTTCACTTTTCCACCATCAAAGCTTAGAGAATCGAAGATCTACATCATTTAAAGCTAGATCTACGCCATTCCAAGGGAGAGTTCGTTGAATCGAAGAGTTTAGACCAAATTCTTCGCTGTTTGGATCTTGGTCTAAGGGTTTTTGGGTTGTTTTGGAGAATTAGTGAGTGATGTGCATCTCTCACATGGATTCAATCAAGCATATGAGTTCTATGATCTTAATTTCATCATTTTCAAGCCATTTCCTTTAGATCTACACCATGGTAAGTCTACTTTCAAATGAATCTCCACAGGATCTAATTTAGCAACTTAAAACCAGTAATTTCAATATATTTTCTATATGTTTATGCAAGTTAGATCCATAATTTTGTTCATATGTTCATTTATCATGATTTTGTTCAATTTTGCATACTTTTGATGAAAATCATCATACTGAAGTTGTTAGTGGTTTCATATCATGTTTGTGGTTGAATTAGGTGAATTGGTTAAGTAGATTTCATCGATCTTGTCATTTGACGAAGTTTTGGTTGAACTTGGTAGTGCTTTGGACCTGTACAAGCCACAGGTCGGTCGTGTAGTACAAGGTGTAGTACAAGAGGTAGTATAAGTGGACGGTTGGTCGAGCAGCAATACGGGTCGTTCGTGCACCTAAAGAACAGACCGATCAGTAGAGCATGGGGTTGATCGGTCAAGGTGAAGGCGTTCGGGTCGGTTGTGTAAGGTGGTCGTTCGGTTGTGCAAGGGGGTCGGTCGGTAGTGCATAAGAGGGTCGGTCGGTCATGCATAAGGGGGTCGGTCGTCCATGGGGTCGGTCGGCATCTCCAGAAGCATGTGTCAGTCGTGGTGGGTTGGTCACAGGCTAGTCGGTCTCTCTAGGTGAGGGAGTTTAGGGTCGATCGTGATGTATTGATAGGGGTCGACCAGTTTCACTCTTAATTGGTTCGGTCCATAGTGGATCGGCGTGTGTTTAAGGTTATGGTAGCACTTTCAAACGACATGGTTGATGGTGGAACGGTGTGGCCTGTTTCCATAGCAATTTGTGGAATGCAATGAATGGATGATGGATCTTATGTTGATGTTATTTGGTTAAGTGATGTTGTGACTTCGAAGTAAATTCAAGTAGGAATATTCGAAGTGCTGAAAAGTGTTCGTTGATCGGTATAGAACAATAAATGAGGTGACTACTCAAAGACCGTGAGTTGGTGAATAATGGTTGCTCGAGAAGGTTGCTTGAGCTATGGAAAGTCGTCGGGTTGGATGACTCAAGATGCGAAGGCCGAGAGATTATTGTTATCATAGGTTCTAGCAGGCTGAAAGCAGGGGTACAATAGGGGGACCTAAAAGACTGGAAGGTTGTCGGACGAGTATCCTGGGTATCGTTGAAAGGCCTAGTTATGTATCGTTGAAAGGCATACGCATATTCTGCTAGAACTGGTGTTACCATTAGCCCTTGACATATGGCAAGGTTGGTTGTCATACGATTGACGATAGTTTCAAAGAAGGTTTGGAAGTGATAGCTAAAATTAGTCATGGATGATTGATTGTTCTATTTATAGCTTCTCACGTAGATTGTCCAACGTTGAAGGAGATGTTCCTTGGGTGCTTGTCTGATATTGGTTTAGGCCTCTGAGGCTTGTGTTTGAGGGATGTTGAATTTGATTAGGATGATTTACATGAGATATATAATATGGTTGTTGTGAGTGTTATGGTTCGATTGCTTCTGATTGCCGTGGATGTGTGGTTGAAATGCTTGCTAGTAAAGGCTATCACTGTCCGATGTGGGGAAGACGGGAGTTGAGTTCTTCTTTGGTGTTGTGGGTAGATTAGTTCGTTTATTTACGCATTCTCATATACTTTATTGTTGATGTTTGCTAGCTATTTTATCGCTCATTGAGACTGTTGTCTGACTCAAGGTTTTATGTTCCCCTCTTATTACCTTGGGTTGTTCATCCGGTTATGGATGGGCCAAGTAGATGGCCTGTGATAGGTGATATCTTGGTGAGGACGATGTAGTAGATCGGTGGCGAGCTGGAGGATTACGTACCAGTTTTATTACTATCTTGTTTTTCTGTTTTCGCTGTTTTTGTTACTCTATGAGTGTTGTAGTGAGGCTTCATGTATAGACTTTGATGCTCCTATGAGTCGACGTACTTCAAGACAAACTGTTAGGGAGGGATCTGTGCCCAGAGGGGGAAATGTAGGTATACCCGATTACCCAGCCATGTTTGAGGCCATGATGGAAGCATTTATGAGGAGGGTACTGCTCCAATGGCAGCCACGGTATATGTAAGGGTGCAAGTTCCTAGGGTTGTGGATTTTACGAAGCTTTGTAAGGACTATTCATCTCGGGGAGGAAAGCCTTTCAAAGGAACGGAGAAGTCTAGAGGTGGTTAGATTCTTGTGTTTGTATTTTTGGAGATTTGGGAATAGACGATGCAACTAAGAGAGAGCTTGCATCAAGGAAATTGCAGAGAAGGGCCATGGAGTGTTGGAATTCAGTTACGCTTGAGACTCCAGAAGAGGAAATAACTTGGGAACAGTTCCAAGCTATATTCGGCATGAAGTTTATCTTCACTGCTCAGAAGTCTACTTTGTTCAAGAAGTTCATAGAGCCAAAACAGAATGGTTGTTCTGTGCTTGATTATGTTTTTGATTTCGAGGCCTTTCCAGATATGCTCGTTCATATATTGATACGCCATATCAGAAGAACGAGAAGTTTGTTATGGGTCTGGATACCTACATAAGAAGACCGTTAGTGGAACATCTTAATGATCCATTTGAGAAGATTGTGGAAAAAGCTATTCGCCATGAAAGCTTGTTTCCTTAGGACGCAAATGTTGTCGCAGCAACCAAGGAAATTCAGAAACCACAGCAAGGTGGCAAGAATCCTAAAGGTGGCAACAATAGAAAGAAAAGGATGGCCAGAAGAAGCCAAAAAGTGAGGTGGTTTTCTTTAACTGCAAATAGAAAGGTCATTTTGCTAATGACTGCAAGAATCCTAAAGGTGAAAAGAAGTGCTTCAAGTACGGAAAGCTTGGGGATGAGAAGAAGGATTGTCCAGAATCGGCTAAGGGAAAACAGGTTGTGAAGGCATATGCTTTGAAAGCCGTGCCATTTTCTTCAAGAGATCCTACTGCAGAGGAGAAGGGAAAGGGTTTCATCGTTCAAGTTACTCTTTTAGTTAATGGTGTTTCAGTTCGTGTGTTGTTCGATACTGGAGCATCACATTCTTTCATTTTCTATGAGCTTGTGTGCCGCTTGGGTTTGGAACCCGAAATTTGTGATAGACCATTGATTGTGACTAATCTAGTTGGGGGTTTGTCTAGTTTGTGTATGTTGTGTCGTGGTCTAGTATCGTTGAGTCATGTTTGCTCCTTTGTGCGTGATTGCTTTGTTTTGAACTTCACTAGGTTTGGGATCATCTTGGGCATGGATTGGCTCAAGAGTTATATGGCAAGGGTAAATTGCCAAAAGCTGGAGGTGAGAGTCGGGGATGTGGAAGGACGAAAGTTGTTGATTAGATGTAAGCCTGAAGAAGGTGTATTCGTAAGCTATCTATATTCACTTGTGATTCCACAAGAAGACTTGTCATCAGTGTTGATCGCAAACGAGTTTGAAGATGTCTTTGACAAGGTCAAAGGTTTGCCACCGCATCGTGAGATCGAGTTTAGGATCGATATGGTCGACGGTGCTAGACCAATTGTTATGCTTCTTAGGCGGATGGAAACTAATGAACAATGAGAATTAGAGGTGCAAGTTCATGACCTTTTAGGAAAAGGATTTAATTAGAGAAGTGTATCTGAATGTGGTGTACCTATCGTGTTTGCAACCAAGTCTGATGGCTCGTTAAGATTGTGTGTGGACGATCATGAGCTGAACAAGGTGACCAAGAAGAACGAGTATCCGTTTCCGAGGATTGATGACTTGTTCGATCAGCTTCACAAGGACAAAGTGTTCTCTCAGATGGATTTGGCCATGGGGTTTCACCTGTTGAGAGTGGTAAAGGATAGTGTGCCTGAGACTGCTTTCAGGACACCATCCGGTTTCTTCGAATGTTTGGTGATGCCATTTGGGTTGACTAACGCGCCAGCGTATTTTGTCGATCTTATGAATCGGGTTTTCAGAGATCAATTGAACAGGTTCATGCTTTTGTTCGTGGATGATATTCTGGCTTATTCTCGGAATGAGGAAGAGCACGAGACACACTTGCAAGTTGTTTTGGAAATCTTGCGAAAACATCAGCTGAGAGCTAAGTTTTCGGAGTGTCACTTTTGGAA
The DNA here is from genome assembly GCA_030737875.1 of Allium sativum. Classification (NCBI taxonomy): domain Eukaryota; kingdom Viridiplantae; phylum Streptophyta; class Magnoliopsida; order Asparagales; family Amaryllidaceae; genus Allium; species Allium sativum. The sequence continues at coordinate 806,274,483 of CM060922.1, read as the reverse complement.
GAGTGAAATAAGATTCTTAGGTCATGTTGTTTTTGGAAATGAGAAAGCGATTGACCCCTCTCAAGTGGCAACAATCCAGCACCGGGGTAGACCTAAGAATGCGACAGATGTGAGAAGTTTCCTTGGGTTGGCTGGTTATTACCGATGGTTTATCAAGGATTTCTCGAAGATAGCGGCACTGTTGACAAGATTGACGAAGAAGAACCAAGTGTTCACATGGGATGCAAAGTGTGAACAAGTGTTTGGGATCCTGAAGGAGAGACTGACGAGTGCTTCTGTGTTGACCATTCCAAGTGGGAATGAATAGATGATTGTGTATACCGATGTATGTGGTACTGGGCTTGGAGCAGTGCTGAAGCAGAAGGACAAGGTTGTGGCCTACAAGAGTCGATAGCAAAATTCGCTCAAGAGGAATAAACCAACTCATGATTTAGAGTTGGCGACGATTGTGTTTGATTTTAAGATGTGAAGACATTATCTGTTAGGAGTTTGATTCAAGTTGTTTACGAATCATAAGTCGTTGAAGTGTTTTTTCTCCCAAAAGGATTTGAATCTACGGCAACAGAGATGGTTAGAGTTTCTGGCATCTTATGACTTTGGTATAGCATATATTCTAGGAAACGGTGACGTAGTTGCAGATGCTATGAATCGAAGACATGCAAGTTTGGGAGCGATGTTTTCGAAATGGGAGAGTCTTGAGTATTTAGCAATATTCGATTTCTGGCTAAGGGGCGAGTTGGAACCTGAAATGTTGGCAAGCTTATAGTTAAGACCTACTCTTATCGAAAGGATTGGCGAGAGCCAAAAGCAAGATATAAAGCTTGTCGAGCTTATCCAGAAACTGGAACTAGAGGATAAGGAATTCGAGGTCGATCGAGAAGGTTGGCTTTGAAAGCAAGGGCAACCGATTGTTCCTGACATCGATGGATTAAGAGATGAGGTTTTGAGGGAATGTCATCAGTCAAAGCTGACAATTCATCCTGGTGATAATACGATGTATCAGGACAGGAAGTGAGTCTACTACCAGGAAGGGATGAAAAGAGATATTGGAAAGTTCATTTCCGAATGTATGAACTGTCAGTTAGTGAATGATAAACAAAAGAAGCCGAGTGATTTGCTTCATCCATTGGAAGTTCCTACATGGAAGTGGGAGTAGATATCAATGGATTTTATCGATGGACTACCTAGAACGGGGGCACGAAACGAAGGAATTTGGGTCATTGTGGATCGCTTGACCAAAAGTGCAAGGTTTATTCCTGTCAAATCGACTAGGACGGCATCGAAGTTGGTTGAGCTTTATATAAAATGGATAGTTCGATTCCATGGTATTTCAAAGAGAATAGTGCATGACCCAGATACATTATTCACGAGTGAATTTCGGAAGGGCTACAGGAAGCTTTGGGAACCGAGTTGTGGTTTAGTACGGCTTATCATCCCCAAACTAATGATCAAACCAAGAGGGTTAACCGAATTTTGGAAGATCTACTGAGGGCTTGTGTATTAGACTTCGGAGAATCATGGGAAGACCATTTACATCTACATGAGTTTGCATATAACAATAACTACCAGTCAAGCATTGGGATGGCACCATATGAGGCGTTGTATGGAAGACCATGTAATTCTCCAACATGTTGGCTAGAAACTGGAGATAAGTTGATACTTGGGCCAGAGATGATAAGAGAAACCTCGGATTGTATCGAGATTGTTCGGCAACGAATGAAGGCAACTCAAGATCGTCAGAAGAGCTATGTTGGTAAGCATCGAAAAGATTTAGAATTCGACGTTGGTGACATGGTTTTTGTGAAGGTTTCTCCTTTGAAGCATGTCGTTCGGTTCGAAAATAAAGGAAAGTTAGCTGCAAGGTTTGTTGGACCATTATCGATAGTATAGTGAATAGGAAGGCTCGCATATAGGTTGGAGTTACCTGAGAAGATGTTGAGTTTTCATAATGTTTTCCATGTGTCGTTTCTATGGAAGTTCGTGCATGATTCGAATGTGGCGGTATCTCTAGAGCAATATGAAGACCTATAAGTAGAGACCGTAGTTGCGAGACCTCATAAGCCGCTTCGTGTTGTGGGGAATGACACGAAATAGCTTAGGAGAAAGACAATTAAGCTAGTCAAGGTATAATGAGTGAGGATGGCAACAATTGCACATGGGAGACGGAAGAGAATATGAAGGCGACCCATCCGGAAATCTTCGTCGGTATGACCCATTGATATCGTGTCATCATTACTTCATTGTAACCTGAGTTATGGTTGTTGATGTTGTTAGAATTCTGAGTGCTAGGATAAGGCTATGGATGCATGGCTTGATGGATACTAGTTTGGGTGATAGAATTGGATGCTCATGGGTGATAGGCATGCGAAATTGTTTTGGTTGCTTATGGTTTTTGGGATTTCGGGGGCGAAATTCCTTAAGGGGGGAGAATGTAACAGCCCACATTTTACGTATTGGAGGATCGTAAAATATTTTTATTTTATTCCCTGAAGGTTGGATCGTTCCCGTATTTTAATATGTTGTTTATGGGGATGCGAGACATGTCCATAATTTTTACCAATTTCATTTCTAACCATTTTCCCCTGTCAGTCTTGTACAGGGCATAACTTTTGACCGGGATCGAATAAGGTGTTGAGAAATGTGCCAATGGAAAGGAAACGATGTTTCCCTTTACATAGAGTGGTCACATTAAAAATATGATTCAGCGGTTTGGGAGGAATCGTTGTTTTAAGGTATTACAATTGCCTGTCCAGGTTTTTAAGCCATAATGGGCTGATTTGGAGAGACCCATTAGTGGGCTGTTGGGAGGCTATAAATAGGGGGAAGGAGGCATGGAGAATAATTTACTTTCTCATTATCTCATTTGGAAGAGCTAGAGTTCCTCCATTCCTCCATCTTCTTCACTTTTCCACTATCAAAGCTTAGAGAATCGAAGATCTACATCGTTTAAAGCTAGATCTACACCATTCCAAAGGAGAGTTCATCGAATCGAAGAGTTTAGAGAAAATTCTTCGTTGTCCGGGTCTAGATCTAAGTGTTTTTGGGTTTTTTTGGTGAATTGGTGAGTGATATGCATCTCTCACACGGATTCAATCATGTATATGAGTTCTATGATCTTAATTTCATCATTTTCAAGTCATTTCCCTTAGATCTACACCATGGTAAGTCTATTTTCATATGAATCGTCATAGGATCTAATTTATCATCTTAAAATTGGTAATTTCCATATATTTTCTATATGTTTATGCAAGCTAGATCCATTTCCATAATTTTTACCAATTTTTTGTGTGACCATTTCCCCTTTCAGCCTTGTGCAGGGGATAACTTTTGACTGGGATCGAATCATGTGTTGGGACATGTTCCATTGGAAAGAAAATGATGTTTCCCTTTCCATAGAGCGGTCACATTAAAGATTTGGCTCAGCGGTTTGGGAGGAATCGCTGTTTTAAGGTTTTACAGTTGGTTGTCCAGGTTCTTAAGCCATAATGGGCTGATTTGGAGAGGCCCATTAGTGGGTTGGTGGGAGGCTATAAATAGGGGGTAGAAGGCATGGAGAATAGTTTACTTTCTCCATTCTCTCATTTGGAAGAGCTAGAGTTCTTCCATTCCTCCATCTTCTTCACTTTTCCACCATCAAAGCTTAGAGAATCGAAGATCTACATCATTTAAAGCTAGGTCTACGCCATTCCAAGGGAGAGTTCATTGAATCGAAGAGCTTAGACCAAATTCTTCGCTGTTTGGATCTAGATCTAAGTGTTTTTGGGTTGTTTTGGAGAATTAGTGAGTGATGTGCATCTCTCACACAGATTCAATCAAGCATATGAGTACTATAATCTTAATTTCATCATTTTCAAGCCATTTCCTTTAGATCTACACCATGGTAAGTCTACTTTCAAATGAATCTCCACAGGATCTAATTTAGCAACTTAAAACCAGTAATTTCAATATATTTTCTATATGTTTATGCAAGTTAGATCCATAATTTTGTTCATATGTTCATATGTTCATTTATCATGATTTTGTTGAAGTTTACATAATTTTGATGAAAATCGTCATACTTAAGTTGTTATGATTTCATATCATGTTTATGGTTGAATTGGTTGAGTGGATTTTGTTGATCTTGTCGTTTGACGAAGTTTTGGTTGAATTTGGTGGTGGATTGGACCTGTACAGGCCACGGGTCAGTCATGTAGTACAAGGTGTAGTACAAGAGGTAGTATAAGTGGTCGGTCGATCTAGCAGCAATAGGGGTCATTAGTGCACCCAAAGAAAGGACTGGTCAGCAGAGCATAGGGTCGATTGGTCAACGTGAAGGCGTTCGGGTCGATCGTGCAAGTGGGTCGGTCGGTCGTGTACAAGGGGGTCGTCGGTCAATGCCCAAGGGAGTCGGTCAGTCCATGGGGTCAATCTGTTGGCCGGTGTCTCCAGAAGCACGAGTCGGTCGTGGCAGGTTGGTCACATGCTCGTCGGTCGGTTTGGATAGGGGAGTTTTGGGTCGGTCGTGCTGTAGTGATATGGCTCGGTCATTTGCAGTCTTAGTTGGTTCGGTCCATAGTGGATCGGCATGTATTGAAGTTTATGGCAGCTCTTTCAAATGCCATGGTTGATGGTAGTAACGTTGTGGCCTAGCGATTTGTGGAATGCAATGAATGGATGATGGACCTTATGTTGATGTTATTTGGTTCAGTGATGTTGTGACTTCGAAGTAAATTCAAGTAGGAATATTCGAAGTGCTGAATTGTATTCGTTGATCAATATAGAACAACGAATGAGGTGACAACTCAAAGATCCTGAGTTGGTGAATAATGGTTGCTCGAGAAGGTTTCTTGAGCTATGGAAAGTCGTCGGGTTGGATGACTAAAGATGTGAAGGTCGAGAGATTACTATTATCATAGGTTTTAGCATGCTCAGAGCAGGTGTACAGTAGGGGGACCTAAAAGACTGTAAGGTTGCTGACCGGGTACCCTGGGTATCGTTGAAATGCCTAGTTATGTATCGTTAAAAGGCATACAGAAATTCTGATAGAGCCAGGGTTACCATTAGCCCTTGACATATGGCAAGGTTGGTCGTCATATGATTGACGATAGTTTCAAAGAAGGGTTGGAAGTGATAGCTAAAATTAGTCATGGATGATTGGTTGTTCTATTTGTACCTTCTCACGTAGATTGTTCAACGTTGAAGGAGATGTTCCTTGGGTGCTTGTTTGGTATTGGTTTAGGCCTCTGGGGCTTGTGTTTGAGGGATGTTGAATTTGATTAGGATTATTTACGTGAGCTTTATAATCTGGATGCTATGATTGTTATGGTTTGATTTCTTCTGATTGTCATGGATGTGTGGTTGAAATGCTTGCCAGTAAATGTTATCACCGTCCGATGTGGGGAAGACGGAAGTTGAGTTCTTCTCTGGTGCTGTGGGTAGATTAGTTCATTTATTTACCCACTCTCATATACTTTATTGTTGATGTTTATTAGCTGTTTTATCACTTACTAAGACTGTTTTCTGACTTAAGGTTTTATGTTTACCTCTTATTACCTTGGGCTATTCATCCGTTTGTGGATGGGCAGAGTAGGTGGCATGTGACAGGTGATATCTTGGTGAGGACGATGTAGAAGAACGGTGATGAGCCGGAGGCTTATGTACCAGTTTTATTATTATCTACTATTTCTGTTTCCGTTGTCCGTGCTACTCTATGAGTGTTGCAGTAAGGCTTCATGTACAGACTTTGATGTTTCCTATGATGTATGGATGATCTTTCAGGATGATGTGAAAGTTTAAAAAGTTTTGTGACGGCTCGCCCCGCACCAGTCGGCATTTCCTCCGAAAGTGCACTGTACACATGCCCGACTAGCACGGAACGGTCGCCAAAGAAAGGAAAGAAGAGAATGAACTAAGGAAAACCTGTAGAATGTCTCACAGTGCATGGGATAAAATATAATAACAACATACTTGACATAAAACAGGCGAGACAGTGCATAAGATGAATATTAAACCAACGTAGCAGCGGAAATCCCAATACAGCTTATGATCCAACAGTATTATTACAACTTGAAAACTGTATCTAAAGCAAAAGAAAGCTAAAGCAAAAGGTGCATTACTAATGCCCAAGCAGTGATCTTCAGCAACACAGGGAGAATATCTATATATATCATACGTGGAAGCCTCCTGCTCGTCTCTGGATCAACTACTCGTGCATACTCAGCTAACTTGTCTCTAGTCTGCTCGTGAGACCTTCCAGAGTAATAAGAAGAGACATAAAACTCTGGGTCAGACAAAAAGTCTGGTATGAGCGATAAGCAGCTAAACAAAACAATAACAGGTATAATCTAATCATACTTGAACCTGGACCTACAACCAAAGAGTTAGCACTACATACCGTACAATACTCTAAGGTGCCATTGGATAAATGGGGTAAAGATAACAGGGGTGGGGGTGTGCATGTCATAATGGTGGCAAACAAATCAAACATAGCAACCATCCTCACATCTCTCACTCAGTTCGTAAAGCTTACGATATCCACTATTTGGTCACCTAGGCCCTGACGGAGTCCAACCCCATACAACTATCACTACAAGCCCACTATCCGTCTCTCATTGGTGAACCAAAGTTATGAATACCGACAACCCCTTTGCACACGTCCCGCAGCAAAGCCCAACTCATGAAGTCGACTCGTTGGTTCCCAACTGGATCCTAAGTACAACTTCCCATTTGGACTACCTTTGCATCTCGGGTCTTGGTCTCCTCTGGATCGGTCTTCTTCCTTGCCTTGGTTCAGTTCGGATGTGCTCCTTCAGTTCAGCTCGTGGGACACTTGGTTCCAGCTCGTGCAAGGCAATTCAGGTCGGGTCGGGTCGTGCTCACCCGTCGGGTCGGATCGGGTGCTTTTGGTTCGTGGTGATGTTGTCCTCCGTCCAGTCCAATGCGTAGTACATCGTTTCGGGTCGCGCCATCCTCATCACGAGAAGATCGGTCTGGAAACTTCAGATGCAAGCGGTCGGGTCATCATAACGAACGGATCGGATCGTGACACACAGATCAGCTCGTGGCTCCCCCTCCTGGTTCGGATCGGCGTCATCATGTCGGATCGGCTCGTGGTGCATGGATCGCAATCGGGTCGGATGGTGTGAGTGGTTCGGATCGAGTATCACGATCGGGTCGGGTTCGGAGGGGCGATCTGATCTGGTCCTCTGCATTTTCCTGCACTTTGTCCAGCGAGCTGTTTACGCCATTCGACGGCGTTTTCGACAAATCTAACACTTCTAGACAATCACAAAGCATACTATACAGTCATAGCAACATGGATAGTCAACCATAAACACCAAAACAACAATTTCAATAAGTTAAAATGGATCAAACCTACCGAAAACCCATATTTTCCTCTTAATCATGTTTAAGCACAACTAATGACAGGATTAACAAAACTTAACCAAATCGACCCAAATTTCTAACAGAGGTATAAAACAGTATTTAAGAATTTATAAATATTTTTCCAGAATTTATTTATGCATAAATTCGCTAATCTTCACTAATTACTCTTAATTAACCGTAATTAGTGCAAAACTATGCAAATCACTCACCTTGGCAACAAATAAAATACCAAATCTGAAATGATTCTCTGTTTGGCGTTGTTCCCAATACAACACAGCAGCTCTAACCTTATTTTGGTGCTTCCTCTCCTTAATTTGATGTAGTTTAAGCCAAAACTTGATTAAGAAGTGATTAGAGGTGTATTTTGATGTTGGAGGCCATTGTTAGGTTGAAGAGAGGGTTTGTGGTGACTGGAAAATGAGTGAAAAACCGAAATCCTAACCCTAGCAGCCCTCAAATACCTCTAATCCCGAAATCCCCCATTGGACCTAGTTGTTAATCACCTGGTTAAGCCCAATTAAGCTGTTTTTAACCCTCTAAACCTTAATTCAGCCATATCTCCCAAACAGTAAGTCCGTTTGGCTATTATGACCACTCTACGGAAAGGTAAACCATCAAACGAATCTAACGAAAATGGTTTCAGGTCAAAATTCCTTTCCAGTCAAAAGTTATGGTCAAAACAAGATCAGCTAGTGGCAAAACGGTCATTTAAAAATCGACAAAAATCATGAGCATGGGAAATGACCCCAATAGTCGTTCCCCAATGTTACATGATCATACGACTTCCTACGAAAAAGAAATAAATATTCTACGATCTTAGATGCGTAGAATGCAGGTTGTTACACTCTCCTCCCCTTAAGAAATTTCGCCCCCGAAATTCCTTAACTAAGAAACTAACACTGGGTCCCGCATGCCTATCAACCAATTTCAAACAATCAAACATATGTGATAGCACAACAAGCCTATCCTAGCATGCCGTTCACTAACAAGGAAAGAACCATTGCCCCATTGGACTTTCACTAATTTCACCGTCTCCCTTCATAGTTGCTTCGTATCGTCCCTGATAATGCAAATCTGTGTCGCAGTTCCCAACCGCCTTGGGTTCTATTTTGATATCGTCCAACCGGTCTGGTGAAACAGCTAAATCAAAATCATGCATGAACTTCCTTAATTGAGAAACATGAAATATGTCATGTACTCCTGTCATCTTTTTAGGTAATCCAACCCTATACATCAAATTACCAACTACATTCCAAATGTCCTTCCAAGTCTAACCCGAATCTTGCCTACATCCATACTGCACGTCCAACGTATATTCACCCCTTAGAGGCAAACTAGATCCATCCAATGACCCTGGGCACTACACCTATATCCGTACTGTACGTCTAACGTACATTCATCTTCTAAAGGTGAACTAGACTCATCCAATGAACCTAGGTACCCTACCCATATTCGTATTGCACGTCCAATGTACATTCACCTTCTAAATGTGAACTAGACTCATCCAATGAATTTAGGTACTCTACCTACGAGTCCAAGTCCAACTGAAACTCCTATATCTGTTGAATCTCCAAGACAATGGACGCTCCACAGTGCTCAAACATACTTCAAGTCTAACGTAAGGTATCTTACACCCGTCATATCACCATGATCAATGAATTTATCCTATTTCAATTCAACAGGATCCTACAAGTGATAGTCTACTCAAGAAAAGAAAGGTAGGAATAAACATAGCAACCGTAACATCCATCAAACAAATCCTATCTATTACCGGCTAAAGTCGTGAATACTTCGATACATGTATGTCTGGTCCAACCAACATCAATAACTAATGGAAGCCTCGCCTCCAAACGGACTACCGTACGTCCAACGCACGTTTATCCTCCAAGGATAACTAGATCACGTCAAACGGATCCAAGGTAACGGGCGTCCCCAGATACCCCTGCTTTTAGTCCGCCTGAAACACTCGAGTCCCACCCAAGTCTATCCATTATCTTGCTGCCCTCTCGAGTCCAACTCGAGCCAATCCAATTCCTTGCATCCTTCTCGAGTCCAACTCGAGTCCAACTCGAGTCAATTCATTACCCATAAACTCAGACCCAGTCTTGAGTATCCATTACCTACAAATTCTAGTCCAACATGAGTCGTCTTCCTATTCGTTGCAGCACCAAGATCAACGAATACCTATTTTTTTTATGAGTCCAAGTCCAACTTGATTCGTCCTACCCTTCGTTGCATCTTCCATAATCAACGAACACATCCTATTCTTTCAAAAAGAACATCAATATATGGTCCTAAACAATCCATTACTTTTCATCTTTCTCGAGTCCCACTCGGGTCATCTTATAACCCTATTGAGTCTAACTCGGGGCAGTCTATACCATTGAACAGTCTAATCATGTCATTGTTGCCCATCACTCCTCGAGTAAATCAAGATATCATCCAATGAAGAATCGCAACAACTATTTATCTCTCATGCAAACCATACTAATCAAACTCGACATTCCCCAAGCACAAACCCCAAAGGCCTAAACTAATATCAGACAAGCACCCTCGGAACATCTCCTCCGAATTCGGACAATCCACGTGAAGTGATACTAGCAGAGCAACTAAGCACTGGAGCACTCATTTGCCTCCCAGAGACAACTAGAACTTTTTACAACGATAACCTCTCATCTTCCTTAACTCCAGTTATTATCGCCATCACTAGGTAGGTACCTAATACCACCCTATTCCTTTAGAGTAGATCGACTCCCCAAAATAATGCTAAACCCAGTAAAGCCAAGACAAAGTAATCACAAACAAACATACATCCATGACTCGATAGGACCACGTTACGGCAAATCATACTAAGGCTAGTCGAACCACCAATTGGGTTCGTCACTACTAATGGTCTATTGACTAACTCAGGCTTGTCAAACAAAATTCGATCAAAAACATCTTAAATAGAAAGCATACCTCGAATAACGACTCCTTTTTCCTTCTGCGCTGCAGTTGGGGCATTCGACAAAGAAGGAACAACGTTGATAGCATAAGCTTTCACGATCTGCTTCTCCCTAGGAGGTTGTGGACATTCATTCTTGTGATGTCCCGCTTGGCCACAATTAAAGCACTTCCTTTCCCCAGGCTTTTCTCGATAATCTTTGGCATAGTGGCCTTTCTTTCCACAGCTAAAGCACTCGCCATCTTTCTTATTTTTCTAATTCTAACCATCCATGGTTTGGTCTTGTTTCCTCTTATTCTGGGAATTATTCTTGCCTCCACCGCCTGCTTGCGGCTTTGGCTCCTCTACAGATGCAATAGCAACCTCAGTCTTGGGCTTAGGGTAAAGACTCTCTGACCTTAAGGCCTTTCCTACAATCGATTCAAACGTCTCATCGATGTGGTTTATAAGCCTTTACCCCAAGTACCCATCTAAACCAGTTATGAACTTCTCGTTCTTCTTATCGGCAGTATCTATAAGGAATAATCCATATTTCGATAAAGTATCGAATTCTGCAATGTACTCCGAGACAGCTCTGCCATTCTGCTTGAGCTCCAAAAATTTCTTAAACAGCACTGACTTCTGAGCAGCTAGAATGAACTTATCGCTAAAACGAGCCTTAAACTGATCCCAAGTAATCTGATCCTCGGGAGTAGCTGCCTTTATAGCATTCCACCAATTCATTGCCCGTCCTTGCAGCTGACAGGATGCTAGCCTTCTCTTCATCACATCCTCGATACCCAAGTCTTCGAAGATACGCTCGCAGCTATCCAGCCAATCCTGAACATCCGTGGCTGACTCTGTTCCGTGGAACGGCTTCCCACCAAGACTAGTATAATCCTTGTTCAGCTTGGCGAAATTGGCCCTAGGCGCCTGCACTATTGGACCACCACCATTACCAGCATTGGGAGCTGCCCTCTGAACATATCTAAGCATCTCTCTCATGAGGTCAGTAAACATCATCCTCATGTCAGAAACATTCCCATTATTGGCTCTTCTACCGGTACCGCTTGCGTATCGGCTCATCGTTTAATCTGCACAGAGGAAACGATTAACCATCTCTATAGTGGTGTCAGTGCAGTGCGACTTCATCCTTAGCTATAGTAATAATATATATATAGCTTTTAAAAACCAAAATAATCACAAATACTCGCTCTCTTATACGTATACTGTCTCTCCCTGATAACTTCCCTAGGTTAACTATGCAACCTAGAGCTCTGATACCAAGTGTGACGGCCCGCCCCGCACCAGTCGGCATTTCCTCCGAAAGTGCGTAGTACACATGCCCGACTAGCGCGGAACGGTCGCCAAAGAAAGGAAAGAAGAGAATGAACTAAGGAAAACCTGTAGAATGTCTCACAGCGCATGGGATAAAATATAATAACAACATACTTGACATAAAACAGGCGAGACAGTGCATATGCTGAAAATTAAACCAACGTAGCAGCGAAAATCCCAATACAGCTTATGATCCAACATTATTATTACAACTTGAAAACTGTCTCTAAAGCAAAAGAAAGCTAAAGCAAAATGTGCACTACTAATGCCCAAGCAGTGATCTTCAGCAACACAGGGAGAATATCTATATATATCATACGTGGAAACCTCCTTCTCGTCTCTGGATCAGCTACTCGTGCATACTCAGCTAACCTGTCTCTAGTCTGCTCGTGAGAGCACCTAGAGTAATAAGAAGAGACATAAAACTCTGGGTCAGACAAAAAGTCTGGTATGAGCGATAAGCAGCTAAACAAAACAATAATAGGTATAATCCAATCATACCTGAACCTGCAACCAAAGAGTTAGCACTACATACCGTACAATACTCTAAGGTGCCATTGGATAAATGGTGTAAAGATAACAGGGGTGGGGGTGTGCATGTCATAATGGTGGCAAACAAATCAAACATAGCAACCATCCTCACATCTCTCACTCAGTGCGTAAAGCTTACGATATCCACTATTTGGTCACCTAGGCCCTGACGGAGTCCAACCCCGTACAACTATCACTACAAGCCCACTATTCGTCTCTCAGTGGTGAACCAAAGTTCTGAATACCGACAACCCCTTTGCACACGTCCCGCAGCCAAGCCCAACTCATGAAGTCGACTCGTTGTTTCCCAACTCGATCCTAAGTACAACTTCCCATTTGGACTACCTTTGCATCTCGGGTCTTGGTCTCCTCTGGATCGGTCTTCTTCCTTGCCTTGGTTCAGTTCGGATGTGCTCCTTTAGTTCAGCTCGTGGGACACTTGGTTCCATCTCGTGCAAGGCAATTCAGGTCGGGTCGGGTCGGGCCGTGCTCACCCGTCGGGTCGGATCGGGTGCTTCTGGTTCGTGGTCATGTTGTCCTCCATCCAGTCCAATGCGTAGTACATCGGTTCGGGTCGCGCCATCCTCATCACGAGAGGATCGGTCTGGGAACTTCAGATGCATGCGGTCGGGTCATCATCACGAACGGATCGGGTCGTGACACACAGATCAGCTCGTGGCTCCCCCTCCTGGTTCAGATCGGCGTCATCATGTCGGATCGGCTCGTGGTGCATGGCTCGCGATCAGGTCGGATGGTGTGAGTGGTTCAGATCGAGTATCACGACCGGGTCGGGTTCGGAGGGGCGATCTGATCCGGTCCTCTGCATTTTCCTACACTTTGTCCAACGAACTGTTTACACCATTCGGCGGCGTTTTCGACCAATCTAACACTTCTAGACAATCACAAAGCATACTATACAGTCATAACAATATGGATAGTCAACCATAAACACCAAAACAACAATTTCAATAAGTTAAAATGGATCAAACCTACCCAAAACCCATATTTTCCCCTTAATCATGTTTAAGCACAACTAATGATAGGATTAACAAAACTTAACCAAATCGACCCAAATTTCTAACAGAGGTATAAAACAGTATTTAAGAATTTATAAATATTTTTCCAGAATTTATTTATGCATAAATTTGCTAATCTTCACTAATTACTCTTAATTAACCATAATTAGTGCAAAACTATGCAAATCACTCACCTTGGCCACAAATAAAATACCAAATCTGAAATGATTCTCTGTTTGGCGTTGTTCCCAATACAACACAGCAGCTCTAACCTTGTTTTGGTGCTTCCTCTCCTTAATTTGATGTAGTTTAAGCCAAAACTTGATTAAGAAGTGATTAGAGGTGTATTTAGATGTTGGAGGCCATTGTTAGGTTGAAGCGAGGGTTTGTGGCGGCTGGAAAATGAGTGAAAAACCGAAATCCTAACCCTAGCAGCCCTCAAATACCTCTAATCCCGAAATCCCCCATTGGACCTACTTGTTAATCACCCGGTTAAGCCCAATTAAGCTGTTTTTAACCCTCTAAACCTTAATTCAGCCACATCTCCCAAACGGTAAGTCCGTTTGGCTATTATGACCAATCTACGGAAAGGTAAACCGTCAAACGAATCTAACAGAAATGGTTTCAGGTCAAAATTCCTTTCCAGTCAAAAGTTATGGTCAAAACAAGATCAAATAGGGGCAAAACGGTCATTTAAAAATCGAAAAAAACCATGAGCATGGGAAATGACCCCAATAGTCGTTCCCCAATGTTACATGATCATACGACTTCCTACGAAAAAGAAATAAATATTCTACGATCCTAGATGCGTAGAATGCGGGTTGTTACAAGTTTGTTATATGATGCTTCACTAATTCTTCCTATTGTATATGTTCTATTATATTTTATCCTTGCGTTACGAGTTCTATAACAGATTACATTTTATATTATCATACTTTGATGATCATCCATAGTTGCCTAGCACGTCTTTCAATGCACTATTCCTTGTGTTTAGTGCAAGGGTTATGGGTGGTCGTCACATGGACTTACGAATGGAAATGACGCAAATGTTGCTACATTATCCATAGAAAGCTGCTTCTTGTTCTAACTACAAGCTTAATTGAAGAATTAAAATATTCTTGTTCTATGAAATCGTAGTTACTGTAACTTGGTTTTAATGGTATCTGAGTTACAGTCAAACTGGTCCCGAGTTCATGTTTGTGGCTTTGTAACTTCTTTATTTTGTTGTAATATTACGAAACCGTTTCTTATTTATATTCATTTCGTTATACCTTATGCATGTCAAATTTCAGACTATTCTGAGCTATATAAATTGCCCAAAACCTGTTTGAAAGTTTCAATCAGAGCATAATTTTGACCTGTAGTGAATCGTGACTGAGAGGTCGACCAAAATCATTAGAGGGTCGACCTGTGAACAATCTAGGTTAACCCCAAGTCGACCTGCATACGGGAATAGGTCGACCTCTATGGCCATAACTTGTGTGTGCTTTTATGTGTTAGCTTATATTATTTTGTTGATTTTTCAAGTGATTTTCCAAGCTGATTTCTATTGAATCATGGACTGGTTTTTTCTAGTAATTTATTTAGACTTTCTCTTATAATAGAAAATCCAATATTATTGTTGATCCATACTCTGGATTAAAAGTTTCAGTGTGAATGTATAAGTGTTTACTTCATGGATATTTCGCATTTTTTATGTATACATGCATGTGTTTTATAAACCGTTTTAAAACGAGTTTCACATCAATACAAGAATCATTTTAAGAAAATATTTTATAATATTGTTTCGTAAAATTACCATTATTTTGAAAGTGTAGTATATGAATATTTTATGTTAAAAAGAGATTTTCAAAAATCAGGATTTCCAAATAATTTCTAAAACCATTTAAAAACCTAATCTTCTAATGTATATTTTCTTATATAAAACTACATGTTTTGCACCCTTCGAGGAGGCCAAGTTATGATTTTAATGATGTAGTAAATTATGTACTATGGTACACATTGGTTTATAGTATCGGTAAATTACATACTTCTCCGATTGAAGCTAATGTTTTGATTGGCTATTATTTTAACGTGAAATTAGCTAATGAATAGTAAACTAATAAGTGAGAACATGCAGTATGTGACATATCATTACCATCATTTGGATTACTGTTTGGAAGTTTGTGACACATTTTGGAAATTTGCTAGTATTGGACCTTTAGGTCATTTGTGTTAGACCATTAGGTCATCTATGCTAGTGAAACGACCCAAACTTCCCCGTAAGGAAAGTACGGATTTCTTTGAGAATAATACTCATCAGAACACAAACAGAAGAACATTTCATTGCTTATTACAACAATTACGTCATAGTACAAGAACATTCCAGAGTATGAATAAATATTACACATTGGAAATACAATATCAAAGGTTTAAATTACATCTTTAAAATACATAGTAGCAGAAAAATAATACAAAATACAACTGAAAGAAATACATGGATACAGAGCTTTCTGAATATCGCTTCAGCTGTAATCTAGGATTTTTGAATATAATATCTGCAAAACCAAAACTACTAGCTGCCCACGTGGAAAATTATAGGCACCTAGAGTTTAGGTTAAAACAATAAACTTCAGGTCAGTCATGGGACTGGTGTGAGAACTAAAACAATTATTAATTTAAATTTTAAAGTGGGAATATCATGGGACCATGCCGTATAACACAGAACGGTTTTACTCTACATGAATCTTAGTTTGAAATAAAACACCGCAATGCTTTTTGAAAAATGAAGCTATTATATGACTCAGGTCCCATCACATAATGCAACACAAGCCGGACGATAGAGTTTTACCTTATAAGACTGTAATAACCCGGAAAATGCGGGCCAATTTAAAATTTTTAAATTGGTGATTTCAAAGGAATTTGAACAATTGAAATAGAATATTTCAATAAAATAGTGAATTAGAAATAGTGAGTCAGTTTGAAAAATTGAATTCAAACTTTGACTGACTGTGCAGGGTGGAGAATATAACGGATTTTAGCGAAACCAAAAATATTTAAATCTGTTTATCAATACCTTTCTAACGAATCTGAAAAATCGAAATTTCATAACGGGAATCAAAAGTTATGGCCGAATGAATTTTCAGAAAGGTCGCTATATATGATATATAGCCCTAGAAAATTGATATTTTGCAAACGACCTCAGAATTCGACGAAATCACTTTTGTTGGGTCCGGGATGTCAAATTATTGCTAGGTTTCAAATTTCATAATTTTTGAAGCTAGTATGTGAGCGTAGCAAAAGAAAATGTGTTTGGTCAATTTCTGTTAAATTGGATCAACCAGAAAATGGCCATTTTTCAAACGATCTCAGAATTGGACGAAACTAGTTTTGTTGGGACCGTAGAGTCAAAACATAGCTAGATTTATTTTTCTGGAATTTTTCGAATCAGTTTGTAGCCCTGCCAAATTGAAATGTACGTTCAAAGTTAAAAATTAAATGTTTTATACTTTAATTTGAAAAATAACTGACTGTAAAAGTCGAATTGGCCAACGAAACATATCCCATTGTGTCCGGGATGGGGGTATTTAGCTGGGGACGACAGTCGTTGGACTTGAAAAGGAGTTCTTTGGAGAAAACACTATTTAAAAATATAATATATATATATCGGCCAATCAGAATTTTTCTTTCATAAATTAAAAAACAAAAAAAAACCCCGTAACCCTCGAAACGAACGGCGACGCGTGCTCCATTCTTCCCGATGAGATTCCGACCGCCTCAGCCTCCTATCGCCGCCGCCACCACCTGTCGTCGAACCACCTCCGCCTCCTCTTCAAATCCGACCCCAGCACTTCCTCCCTCGACGCCTCCTCCGCCAGAATCGAGCCCGCCAACTTCACCACTTCCCATCGCCGCCCTGATCGCCAACGACCGCCGAGCTGCACCAAACCACCACCGACAGGACCGCCGCTCGAAGCTCTTCCACGCCACAGCCTCCGATCGTCCCAATTCTTCTCAGAAATCGCGAAAATCCCAACCCTAAGTTTGAACAACAATAAAGGTTCGACCTTTATTAATTTTGAACTGATTGAAACACTTTATAATGTTGCAAACTTTGAAAAAACATATCTTTTTGGTGTGTTGACGAAATTCGATGAAACTGGAAACATCGGGACTGCAAGGAAGCTCTCTACCACATAGAAGAAGCCGCGGATTTTTATGAGTCATCTACGATTTTTAGCACTCCGCAAACCAATGTGAGAAATCTAAATTAAATGAATTTGAATGGAAAATGTCGTGTATAAATATATAAGCGAAATATAAATTACACACGTGCTGTATACCTCATGTACATGCGTGGTGTAAGCTATATGAGCGAAGTATGAATTATACACGCATAGAATAATTGATATATGTGTTGAAATGCAAGTGAAATATAGCAATAATATATATATATACTCCCCTCGTCCACAAACCATGGACGATATTTATTGTTGTGAATTGGTGTGAAATATTGGATGAAAAATACGAATGGTTGAATAATTGTTTGTGGTTGATATTGTTTGGTTGTGGTTGAAAAATACCCATTGGTGATTGAAATGAATTGGAAATATTTGTGGAAATAAAAATAAACATGCCGCCTGCATGCGAATTAGATGCATGAATCCCCATTGTCAAAAACCGTGAGGTTTTAAGATAGAGCGAGGAGTCGTACTAGGGACGGTGCCGGTTTTAACTACCCTGCCGTTATGCTGCCGAAATTTTGAATAATATTCATGTGTTAGAATTATTTTCATATGTTGAAATTATCTTCATGCGTTGAAATTAAAGTCATGTGTTGAAACTATATCCATGTGTGGAAATGTTCATGTGTTGAAAAGTGATGTGTGAAAATTAAATTCATTTGTGAATGAATGAAGTGTTTAAACAATAAAAATCACATTTTTATAATATATATGAAGTAAGTAAAATATTCTCCTTATATATAAATAGTTTCAACAAGAAAAATTCCATCTTTCTTATATGAACAACATAAACAAAATATCCATGTGTGGAAATGCTCATGTGTTGAGAAGTGTGTATAGTGGAAAAGTTCATGTGTTGAATAAAAAGATCGAACAATAAAAATTACATTTTTATTGAAACTATGAAGTGTTGAAAACATCCATTTGTCGAATAAATATTTTAAATGATAAAAATATCATTTTTATCGTCTATGTGATATGCTAAAGATATGCGGACGTTGAAATAAATATTTGTGAATGAAATATTATTTTTAACATCCATAGGAACTAAATAAAATAGTCATGTGTTGAAATCTATTTTCGTTCGCCAAAATTATCATCTTTGAAATGTGAAGTGTTAAAAATAGCCACTTGTTCAAATAAATATGCATGAGTTGAAATATACATTAATTAGCTAATGATATGATTTTAGCCTATGCATGCAACATTAGAATGAATGGTGTTTTTAAACCAAAGTAAATCAAATATGAAGTTGAATGGAAAATGATAAGTGATAAAAATTGTATATATGTACATGCATATTCATTGAATAGGTTATAGCAAAGGGGCTAGAGAAGAGGAATAAAATTTTGTGCCCGACAAATAGGTACACATTTACTGTTTTGTTTGGATGATGATTTTATGAGCCTGTTGGCTAGCCGCTTGGCTTTTTCTTTTTCTTTTTGACATGAAACGCCAGTGTGGCTATTTGGGAATTTTCCCAGCCCCTCCCGTACAAAGGAGGTTATGGCGAAATTTTCCAAAATTTAAAGGCGTTAGTGAAATAATTGAAGTGAAAACGATATAGAAATTTTTGAATGAACTATATTTATATATTTATATAAATATAAATAAAATTAAAACGAAACATGGCCGTGCAGTTCGTGTTTTGAAACCGTGATTTCAAACGATTAGTGCGGGAAATCCAACCATTGGATTTTCCCGAAACCGCAACCGTTGGGTTCGCCTTGGAAATATCTTTCCAACGGCACAAACCTTGTGAAGATCCGATGGTTGGATTGTCTGGAATGTTTAATTCAAATCTGAAGAAAAACAGCGTCAGAAAGGATTATATTTATATAAATATATAAATATAATTAAATAAAATCGAATAACGACGCTGTAGTTCGTAAATTGAAATCGTAACTTCGAATGACTAGTGTGGAAAATCCGACCGTCAGATTTTCCCAAAACTGAAACCGTTGGATTCGTTTTGAAATGACCTTCCTAATGATATAAAATTTGTGAAGATCCAATGGTTAGATTTTCAGATATGTGCAAAACAAAATTAGTGAAAAACAACGCCAGTACATCGACACGACCTGAAACGTCGTTTAATTAAATATGGCCGTTTTAAATTAAATAAAAATGGCGATATATCGTTATAAAACACTAAAGACGATATAGAGTGGAAATAAACCAATTTCGTTGTGTTTGCTTGATATGTGATTGTTGAATGTATTTGACATGAAAATTATAACTAAAGAACTGAAATGTGAATGTTGAATAGTCCAACCATGTGAATAATTGATTTGAAAATCTAAATATACGTGGGTTATTTGAAAAGGCTGAGTTTATCTCATTTCAAATAATCGATCGACGTTGAGAAGTCGAAGAGTCAAAGACGGTTGAAGACCGACGATCTTCACGTTGGATGGATGGGCGCTACTGATGCTCGTGATTGGAGTAGCTACCATGAAGGAGCTGAAGTAGTAGCCGTCCAAACATACTGTTGATGGTACGGATATGCGAGGAATTGGTGCCTCCGGTTTCGTTCAGACCCAGAACGGACTTGTAAATGGACTGTGTGTCTAACAATGGATTTTGTTCTGTGCTGATTGATCTCTGTTAAATATATATCTGTTTGGCGGCGGAGAATTTATTCTCTTGCTTAACGCCCTTCTCTGAGACGTACGAGCTCAGAGGTTATGTATTGATAGAAATCAGTCGCATGGAGTGGATTGCATGTGTGGCACGCCTAAGTGGCATATGATCAAGGCTTCTGTTGCAAAGCAAAGTCTTGTGGTTGATGATCAAAGCATGGTCTGTGTGACGTAGCTTTGTGTATAATGTGAATTCGCGAGCCTCACACCCCGGTATGAGTCAAAAATGGGAGACGGACCGCTGGGAGAGCACGACGTTTCTTTCTAGCTATGGTGGTGTCAGTGACCTACCAGCCCTGACATTATATATACTTTTCACCTGTGTGGTTGTTGGAATGCGAGGCGCCTCGATTGTAGGTCTGTAAGGACCGGGAAACGTGTGTTCAGGAATAACTAATCCTCAAAAGTAAGAGAGGACCGGCCCAGCCGATTCCAAGGATCAGAGTGGGGTCCTGGGACATTTACTAGAGTGTCTCGAATCGGAGAGGAGCTTGCCCCTTGCCTCGACTCATGAAGAAACCCAATTTCCAATACGAAAAATGCGGACGGGATTGTATTACTAGTACGGCGACATAGTGGTATGGGTCATTTATGCCGCCTATGATTGATATTTATGATTGAAATCGCTTTTAAAACATATATGCACTAGTAATAATATCAAACACTTTTGTTTTATTCGTATGAAGCATTTTTGGCCATTATAAGGTAAAAACTCTATCCTCCGGCTTGCGTTGCATTGTGTGATGGGACCTGAGTCTTATAATGGCTTCATTTTATAAAAAGCATTGCGATGATTTAATCATTTACTTTATTTCATGCACTAGCACTCATTGGAGTAAACCCGTTCCGCAAAAGTGGCGTGGTCCTTTGATTTGCCTTATCATTGTTGTTAATAAGTTAAGTAGATTTCTCATACCAGTCCCATGACTGACTCGTAGTTTGTTTCACCTTGTAAACTCGGGTGCCCTCATTTTCACACGGGCAGCCTAGTTACAGGTTTTTGACGCACTTTTGGCTCATGGCGAGGCTTGACTACACCGTGATGACTTGGATTTTCTCTGCCATTATTGTATCTATATTATGATTCCGCCAATGGCGATATAGACTGATATTTATTTTGTGTACTCTTTATGTATGATTCCGCCTCAGGCGATGGTGACTGACTATGTATCATTATGCACTAAGTTGTATCCTGTACTGTGCTTCTCTAATGTGATGATATCTATATGATTCCGCTGTCATATGTGTGTAAATTATTCTATTTTCTGTTTATGCTATTGTCTGTGATCTGCTAGTGATGATTAATGTGTTATATTCCAATGATTATCCTTAACACCGTGTCACGGGGTTTTGGGATCGTCACAAAGACTCAAGCATGTTTGGCTATTATAAGACCATAGAGTTAAAACAATAAACTCTAGGTCAGTCGTGGGACTGGTGTGAGAACAAAAACAATTATTAATCATAAATTTTAAAGTGGGGATATCATGGGACCATGCCGTATAACACGAAACAGGTTTACTCCACATGAATCTTAGTTTGAAATAAAACAATGCAATGCTTTTTGAAAAATGAAGCTATTATAAGACTCAGGTCCCATCACACAATGCAACGCAAGCCAGAGGATAGAGTTTTACCTTATAATAGCCAAACATGCTTGATATGTATAAAACAAATTATTTTGATATTATAAGTGCATAGTGTTAAGAAAACAACTTCAAATATAAATGTATCAATCATAGACGACATAGTGCCCCATCCCACTATGTCGCCATACTAGGCTCTACAAATAAAACCGAATGTCATGTATTGGAATTTGGATTTCCATCTATGAACCAAGGCAAGGGGCCGTCCTTACCGAGTTCGAGACTCTTTAGCCCGAGCCTAAGGATTCAGTCGCAACTTCACCTAGGTAACATGCAGGGCCGGTCCACACTAAGTGCGATGGTGGATTCATAAATCCTAAGCATGCATTTCCCCGCCCAATAGGGCGTAAAATCTGGTCAGTAATGTCGACCATAACAATATCCGAGGGGCCTGTCTATCCTTCAAGTAATAATAAGCAACATCCACATGAGTAAAATGTCTGGGCTTGCAAAACCCTGACACCCCTCCTAGCTAGAAAGAAACACAATGCCCTCCCTGCTGTCCTCTCCCGTTAACGAGGTGTGAAGCTTGCAAAGTATCGCTAAACACAAAGGTATGCCTAAATAAGCTGTGATTTGATCATCATCCACCAGGCTCTGCTTTTCAACAAAAGCCTTCATCATTGGCAACTTGGCATGCCACATTGTCAATCCATACCATACCATTGATTTCTACCAATATATAACCTCTAACTCGTACGTCTCAGAGAAGGGTGTTAAGCACGAGAATAAATTCTCCGCCACCAAAAAGATATATATTTAGCAGAGATCAACGAATACATCATAAAGGAATACAACGTCATACATACTATCCATTTACAAGTCCATTCTGGGTCTGAACGAAACCGGAGGCACCATATTCCTCGTCCCATATGTCTAATACACGAGAGGCCCTCGCATATCCATCGATCTCCAAGTGCGCTTGGACGATCACCACTTATTACGTTGTCTTGGGTGTACGGCCCAATCTAGACATCATTAATCATCCAAACAATGTGAAGATCTCCGGTCTTCAACCACCGTCTTCATCTTCGACTCTTAATCGTCGTAGAAATTATTCAGAATGGGTTAAACTCGGTATTTCTGAATAATTCGCGTATTTTATAATCAAGTGCAAAAAAAACATGTCATACGCCTCATTCCAATTCAGAACATTCTTTTAATAAAATATTCACATTTTTTATCTAATTAAAGATTCATTAAAACTCTAGTTCGGTTTTAATCTCAAAAATCATTACTTAATGATTATCCAGATTTAAGAAATTAATCTTGTCTTTAACTGGGTTAAAGAACCAACGTTATATAAAACGTTGTTCACGATAAACCCAAAATCATCTTCCATTAAATATGGAATCTTCCCAGAAATAGACCAATATATAATCGATATAAATTTCCGTATCAGACTGATAATATAAACGGAATAACGGCAGAGCCTTTTAAATTCCATATATAGTAATGGTCCTCTTTTACAGAAGCTCATCTCGATAATTATTAAATCGAATTCTATTCAATTTCAATTTAATATATTAAATTGGAAAACTTTACTTTGGAAATTTTCCTTTTAAATCTTAAATAAAGATTTATTAATTCCAAATTATATTTTCACTGTTAATTGGGTTAAAGAACAAATGTCGTTAAAAACATAGTTCATAATAAACCCAATTCACATTTCATTTTATTCCAATTACTAAATATAATTGGAAACTCTAATAATCTTAATTAAAAGATTTATAAATTCCAAAATTATATTCTATTAATTCCAATTAAATATTAATTGGAAAACTTCATTAAATAATATTTAAAAGATTTATTCCTTTCTAATTGGGGTTTAAGAACAATGTTATTAAAGACACCGTTCACGACAACCCAAAATCCAATTTATTCTCTTTAATTCCAATTAAATATTAATTAATTGGATTTCTATTTTAGTTATAACTAGTTCATTTCAATAAAAATATATTTTTATCTTTTCAAATATGGAATTTTTCATCCAAAAACTTTCCAAATCACTTATTATGATTTTACATAATTTTTCCATATTTTTAATAATTTTATCAAGGCCCGTACAATCGGTTTCCAAAAATGGCCACCGAACTGCATTTACAGCGACCTTTTCTAAAATTGATTTGGATATATTTTAAAATCTGACCGTTGGATTTCAAATCTCTTATATTCAATGAAAAGCTCTTTTCGATATGAACCCAACGGTTTTTATTTTTGGAGAATCCGACGGTCGAATCTCCCGTTACGCCAATTTGAAGTTAATAGTCGAAATTCGCGAATGGTCGCCGTGCTACGCGTTCTATTCAGGCCATTAAATATATATGATATATATATCGTCGATTTCCATTTTAAAACGTATTTTATAAATCGTTTATATATTTGTTTTAAAACGATTTTAACTTCATTTTCAATTTCAAATCAAAATTGAATATTCTATATCTTTATCGTATTAAAATGATAATATTTTCAAAATATTAGACTTTGAAATCACTTCTTTTTTATATTCATTATAAAATGAATAAAATTGCTCGATAAACCCATTCGGGTTAAAATGGCGTTTCTATACTTAACCCGACTTCATATTTTTATATTTTTGTGTCCATCTAAGGACGGACATCAAAGTCATAATTTTATTCTTCGCTGAGTGTTATTTTAAAATATTCATTATTTTAAAATATTCTTTATTTAAAAAGATTCTATATATTAAATGATCTTTTACATAAAAATGGTTCTTTACATTAAAATGTTTCTTTTACATAAAAATGGTTCTTTACATTAAAATGTTTCTTTTACATCGAAATAATTCTTTTATATAAAAATGATTCTTTACACAAAAATGTTTCTTGTTTCACTAAAATCCAATTTTTTTTTGAATCCTGTACATTCAATTAAAGTTTGAAATCGAATTTTCAAACTAACACGCCATTTTAAACTCTTTTATAATTAAATTAAAAAAATTCGTTCTAACATCGATTTAAATAAATTTTTAGTTATTATTATTAAAAATAAATTATTTTAAATATTAAAATCCATTAAAATTTCTAAAAAAATAATTTAAATTGGTTCAGAATTTCCGGATTGGGTTTATTGTGAACTGTGTTATTAAAGACATCGTTCACGACAACCCAAAATCCAATTTATTCTCTTTAATTCAAATTAAATATTAATTAATTGGATTTTTATTTTAGTTATAACTAGTTCATTTCGATAAAAACATTTTTTTTCTTTTCAAGTGTGGAATTTTTCATCCAAAAACTTTCCAAATCACTTATTATGATTTTACATAATTTTTCCATATTTTTAATAATTTTATCAAGGCACGTATAGTCAGTTTCCAATAACGGCCACCAAACTGCATTTACAACGATCTTTTCCAAAATTGATTTGGACCTATTTTAAAATCTATCTGTTAGATTTCAAATCTCTTTTATTCATTGAAAAGCTTTTTCGATATGAACCCAACGGTTTCGGTTTTAGGAGAATCCGACGTTCGGATCTCCCGTTACACCAATTTGAAGTTAATGGTCGAAATTCGCGAACGGTCGCCGCGCGGCTCGTTCTATTCAGCCATTAAATATATATGATATATATATCATCGATTTCCATTTTAAAACGTATTTTATAAATCGTTTATAAATTCGTTTTATAATGATTTTAACTTCATTTTCAATTCTAAATCAAAATTGAATATTCTATAACTTTATCATATTAAAATGGTAATATTTTCAAAATATTAGATTTTGAAATCACTTCTTTTTTATATTCATTATAAAATGAATAAAATTGATCGATAAACCCATTCGGGTTAAAATGGCGTTTCTATACTTAACCCGGCTTCATATTTTTATTTTTTTGTGTCCATCTAAAGAAGGACATCAAAGTCATAATTTTATTCTTCACTGAATGTTATTTTAAAATATTCGTTATTTTAAAGTATTCTTTATTTAAAAAGTTCTATATATTAAATGATCTTTTACATTAAAATGTTCTTTTACATAAAAATGGTTCTTTACATTAAAATGTTTCTTTTACATAAAAATGGTTCTTTACATTAAAATGTTTCTTTTACATCGAAATGATTCTTTTGTATAAAAGTGATTCTTTAAAAAAAATGTTTCTTGTTTCACTAAAATCTGATTTGTTTTGAATCCTGTACATTCAATTAAAGTTTGAAATCGAATTTTCAAACTACCACGCCATTTTAAACTCCTTTTATAATTAAATTAAAAAATTTCATTCTGACTTCGATTTAAATAAATTTTTAGTCGTTATTATTCAAAATAAATTATTTTAAATATTAAAATCTATTAAAATTTCTAAAATAATTTTTTTAAATTGGTTCAGAATTTTTGGGTTGTTACAGCTAGACTTTAGGGCCAACTGTGATTAGACCTTCGGGTCATCTATGATTGGTTCCTCGTATATATCGATTAGTACTTGGTAGACTTCGGCAATTTGTGACGTGCACGTGCGACGTTGCTTCCGCTTTCCACTTGTGATATAGATCCACTTTGTTAAAGTTTCTAGATTTTATTGTTTTTGGTTTTCTAGAACTATGGTTTCTAATATTTTCACCATTAGAAGGTGGTTATCATGTATATATATAGCCCAGAATTATCTATGGATTTATATTATATATATAGTGGTTACATTTCTAAATTTTGAACTCCTAATCGAGTTCTCGTGTTCTATGATTTCTATAACTTCCATGGTTTCCATCCTACAGTTTATATGATTTTAAATCTTATAAACCATAATATTATAACTGAGAAATATCTATTGATGGAAACATGTGTTTTAGTGTATTTGAATTACCTGAGTTACTTATAAGAAAATTCAGTGATCCTTTCACGTGTATTATATGAAAATTCGAGTATATATATTATACCTTTATTATTTAAGTGATCATTCCTTTATATGACGTCAAGCCTTACTTAACACATACAAATCAACCTGTTCAAGTTAGACTGACCCGTGCATGTTATGTACTTGGGTCCGACTGAGTTGCAGGTTAAGTTACCACTAGTCCTTGTTTTAGCTATATCATTATGGACTTCTCTATTGATCTTTTTGGACCCTTTGTAATAGTTTTTCTGTAGCGTATAATATTAGCGTACTATGCTATATATACATATATTTTTATCAGACTTGATGTTGTATATATTGTGCTTTATAAAACCACTCATGTATGTCACTTGGTATTATACTTAATGTATCTGTATATGTATATATAACTGTGTTCGTTGTTCTGTGATTTGTGATATTATTATTATTGTTTCTTGTTCTGAGTAAATCTGTCAACTACCATAGTATTGTATTAGGAAGAAACTAAGTACGTCGATCCACTTGAAAAAAAGGACAAGCACTTAATCGACATACTTGATATTTTTTTAATACAAGACTTATGGATGGTCACTCTTAACTAGCCCTATTCTCCACATTAATAGACGACGTTACTCGTTCATATACTCTGTTAATATGGGTCTTGGGGTGGGGCATCACAGAGCTATCTTAATGGGAAAAATGAAACATGTTACGCACCCTAGTAATCTTTTGATGTAGATAAAATTTACAGACCAAGTTCTCGATCCATTCAAGAATCAAAAAGGGACCAACAAACCTCGGTGCCAACTTTCTTTTACTAACAAACCGAACCACACTTTTCAAGGGAGAAGTACTAAGAAACACTAAATCACCAATAGAGAATTTTGAATCTCAACTTCTCCTATCGGAGTAGAGTTTCTTCCTATATTGAGAAATTGTCCTCTGTTGCTGAATGATATCAATCATCTCAAAGTTTTCTCTAACCATTCTGGCTGAAGTATCAATCTCTCACCCATCTTTAACCAATATGAAGGAGCATTACGCGCCTACCATGCAGAACTCGTATGATGCCATACTAATGCTAGATTGAAAACTATTATTGTATATAAACTTGATGAGATGCAAATGATCATCCCATGAACCTCCAAAATCTAAGATGTAGGCTTGTAAGAGATCTTCTATTATACGGTTCACTCTTCCAGTCTGACCATCAATTAAGGGTGATAAGTTGTGCTGATGTGTAGCTCAGACCCTAAGGCTTCCTGAAAGCTCTTCCAAACCCACTTGTAAACAATAGGTCTTAATCACTCACAATACCTGTCGGTACTCCACGGAATCATATAATCCACATTATATACAATTCGGTTAATTTGGCTGTCGTTCTATTTGACTTAATGGTTATAAATCTGGCACTCTTAGTCAATCGATGCATAATGACCCAAATGCTATCATGTCCAGCCCGGGTCCTTGGCAAGCTATCAATTAGATCCATTAAGACTTTCTCTAACTTCAATTCAGGAACCTCAAGTGGTTGTAGAAAACCACTAGGCTTATACTGCTCAACTATAATCAATTGGTAGTTCATACACTTTGAGATGAATGTCCCAACATCCATCTTCATTCCTTCCTAATAAAAGGTTTGCTTCATATAGCGGTACATCTTATATAAGTGGATTTATATATTAATTAAAATGAAGTTGAACGTATAAAAATATATATTAAATATAATCGAGCCTGTAATATCGCGGTAGTTCGTAATTTAACGTTCTAAACTTCAGCTGAGTGTACAGGACCCGTTGTTAGTCGGATTTCTTTGAAATAAGAAACGTTAGAATCTGTTGAACTGTATTTTTCTAATGGAAGTGAAAAACCAAGATTTTGTGTTACAGATTGTATGTCCAAATCAAATTTCCAAATAGTCGTTGTAGAATCGTTTATCGACCATAACGGTTTATTCGATATAACTAGATATCGGATTCGAATTTAGACGAGGTTCTTTTCAGAAGTAGTGATAATTTAATTTTTAGAATTTTACTGTAATTTTTAATTAATTAAATAAGCAACTTTTTATTTGGAGTGTTTTGCACCATGTAACAGCATTTTAGGGTTTCAAAATATGAGTTAACCTACCGATATTATTATATTTTTGGGATCGTGACACATCTTGTGACACAATGGTATTTTTATTTTTGTAAATGGCGGCTCAGATACGAATGGAGTCTTATGTAGTAGCGTACCGTTAAGATACCGTTATCTATTTGAACACCAAATATGATACCATTACTTATAGTGGTAACAAATCACTGGCGTGAAATTAGTAAGCAGTTATCCACTGATGACACCACTGATTAAGATACATAGAAAAATAACTTATTTGTAGTAACATTTGTATAATAACTTCATGCAAGCAAAATAATGGGATTCATTTAACTTGTTGTAATCCATATTATATCATCCTAATAAAAAGGTGAAGTTATTGGTTCTGACGTCCCATGAGCTCCATGCATCGAGAACTATCCTTTGTATTCTCCTTCCTAAGTCCAAATGTCTGGACGTCTCTTAGTTACAAAGTTCATGCATTTAATTAGTTTTTGTGTGTCTCAAACTCCACTGTTGTATTTACCTTTAGAAAGGATGCGAATGAAGTTTCTCAGTGGTAATGACACAAACATCTACCATCTTGAATAATTCCCCTATTTAAAATCATGTCCTTGGGAGGAAGTATGCCGAGAATAACTTTATATGCATCATGAGCTATCATCGAGAACTGTATACGCATGTTGCCTCTATCCTAATCTCATTAAAAATGAGCTGTACCTAGCCTATTACTTCAAACACAAGGAAAAGAAATAAACAAAAAACCTAACCTACGAACATAGATTGTCACTGTCTTTGCCAACCCATACCCTGTTGCGTCTAAACATCATAAAATTATATGACTATATACCTACCCTACTATAGCCTATTACTTCATGGAAAAGACAAAGGTACCCTGTTTCTTAATCACTAAGAATACATACACTATAAGTAATGCCTTTATCTTCGTTCTCTCCTGATCTTTCAACAAAACTTCAAGCTGAAGCTTTTAACAACAATAAATAGGAAATATAATAAATTAAAATAATCAACCTACCCTATCATCCCGTATGCTTAACCTTTAAGTCTGCTCTTCTATAATTCCACACAATCTCATTCATTTCTCGAGTTGAAAACAAAATGAACGATTCACACACGAAATCAACTAGACTAAAAGAGCGAATATAGTAAGCTATTGCCTTCGTTTTAATTTCCTCTTCGATAAGGAAAAACCCACCATGGCGGTTTCCCCACCACTCTACGCATTTTCCAGTCTCTGCCTTTACACAAGCTTGCATGCCATCCTCTGAACCATTTGCTAGCACCCTGGTTTTCCATGACCAACCCTATTCGTCACCAACCCCATGAAACAACTGAGCCTACGTAGCATGTAGGCCACACCTCTCGCCGGAGATCCATAAGACCCGGAGCCAAAACAGTCCGCTCGTTTGGATGGACTTGAAGCCGGGAAAGCTCAGATGTTGGGCGAGTTGGTGCTAAGAGGTGATGCTTTTAATGGGAAGCCCACGTTTGAATGGGAGAGGAAGGACTTGAGTTGGAGGAGCTGTTGAAATAGGAGGGGACAGTTGATACGAAGGGGTGGATATGTTTGTGAGTGGGCGAAGTGGACATGAAAAGGTATTCATGGTGGAGTTTTTGTTGTTGAATTTCAAGCAGGGAAAGTAAACGCATTGGGGAAGGCACAGCACGTGATAAAGTAAATAGAGGAGATTTGTTTAGTGGAGACTTGAAGCAAGGCTTCATCTTGAGTGGAGTTTTACTAACGTCAGGTCAGTGTACTAGCGAGCCCTTGGCACGGGAAGTACGGGACTCGTACATGAAATATGGTGTACGGAGGGGTGCCTGGAGCATGGGTTTTAATCAATGAGAAAGAAGGTTGGGATTGTGTAAATTAAGGTATGAGCAGATTTATAAACAAAAGAAATAAAATATATAGAAAATGGTGGTAGGAAATGCATGCAGGAGGGAGGATAGTGGCTAATGCATGGATGGTCAGCATTTTGTGTTACTTATGTAGATATGGCGATGATGTTTTGTAGGGGATTGACGTGAAGTGTGGTGGTTTGGTTTATGGAATATGGGGTAAAGTTACTCAATGCTGTCGGCAAGTACAGTTGTACACGTTGTAAGATGGAAGTCCAGCGGTGGAATGGGAAGGTTTGAAGCAGCAAATGGTTTCGAATATCATGCAGAATGGTGGAGAATGCTACACGAGCTGATGTGTTGTGCTTGTTTATGGGTTGCATGATGCAAACGTTGGTAAAGGAAAGTTTGAAGGAACGCCTGAACGTGAATCAGTCGGGAACAGAGAGCCTACGTTAAAGCTTTTTATTGTTATTTGCGATAGAGCTGTTTCACGTGGAATTCAAGACAAGGAATGCTGAAAAGAAATTTGGTGAGGCCTTATACTATGTAAACAAAGTTAAATTATAATTCGCATTAAATGGCACGAGAATAACGGCTGGGAAGAGATTGTTTGTGTGAAGAAGTTTGAGGGAAGTTGACGTGAGATTTAAAGTGCACAGAAAAGGAATTAGAGACGGACGTGTTCGAAAAGAACTGCTATTTTGAATTATCCGAAGAAGACAGAATTTAATGCCTGATTAACGGACGCAAATCGTTATTTAACGGTTAACGCGCCAAGGTGAGTAAACTCACTAACTCTGATCTATTTTAAAATATTATAATTATATTGCTAGAATGCTACGTGATGGTCGTTTAGGTAGATTACAATTAAATTGGTTGAAATATAAACATATCATTGCTTATATACACACCATGTATTGGATACTGATTCCATCGGTTATAAGATTCCCTAGTATGAAATTTGTGTAAATTGTATGGACTATCATCTGTGGATGTAGGAAACCGGTTAGAGGAATCCAACTAGATTCCACAATATTTATCTGTACTGTTGGTTGTATATTATTTCTATATGCACTGTTTGAACCCAAATGACAGTAAAACCCCATGTGAATATTGATGTTGAATGTAAATTCAACATTTGTTTTGATTAAATAAATAAACGATATCGATTAAGAAAGTGACAACAGTCGACCATAAACCAATCGTTTTGTTAAGGAGTTGATTGGCCGTCAGGCAAATCAACAAAGTTAATTATAAAAATTATATTTTTATAATTAAAGCAAAGTTTTGAACCGTAATAGAAGTTCTATTAAAAACAGGTATTTTATAGT
Source organism: Allium sativum (assembly GCA_030737875.1). NCBI lineage: Eukaryota > Viridiplantae > Streptophyta > Magnoliopsida > Asparagales > Amaryllidaceae > Allium > Allium sativum. The sequence goes on along the minus strand of CM060922.1, from coordinate 806,242,678 downwards.
TCGTTTCTATAAAATAAATATAAATGATTATTTGATGTCTAAATAAGTTATGAATAGAACTGTGGAATGAAGTTAAAGTGAAGAGTTAATATTTAAAATAAATAATCATAAACAATGGAGATTTCAAAGTATGAATATGGTGTTATAAAACCATATTCTAAAATAAAACAAGAAAATACGATTTGATGTATATTATAAGTAATAAGGGAATAGAGTACAGACTTATATCTGTTCTAAGGTAAGAACGTTGTCGATCAATGTCTGAGAGGTAAATAAAATACCCCAACTTGAATGGCTTCACTATTATTGAGGAACAGTATCAGTTTGTAACGGGAAAGAGATGTCAAGATTAGTATAAAAGGAATATGGCAGCGTATTGCAAGTCTTAGAACTATAACGATAAAATAACGTTGTTGACTAGGCTTAAGCGTGACTGTTATGTCGAGATTAGTTATAAAGAGAATATTACAACATATGACAATTTTTGAACAATAACGATAAATTAGCGTTATTGACTAAGCTTAAGTGTGATTTTTATATATATAGCACTACCACCTAGGAAATGGAAACAGTTGGTTTGAAATCCACTTATTCGGAAGTAATAAATAACAATGTTTGTCCAAAGAAAATATAATGATAAGTTTAGAAAGAGAAATTGGAGAATCGTGTTAGAAAACGATGATAGCATTTCGATGTTCGAAATGTGATTAGAATTAAACCATTAGGATTTGGAACTATAATTCGACGATGTCGAAAATATTAAAAGTAAATTATTTTTAGGAATTATAATTTGATAGGATAGTTTATATTTAGGTCTAAACTAATAAAATATAGAAGGATATATAATCAATATTAGTTATAAACTTGATATTGATTTAACAAGAAGTTGATTTAGAAACAAAGTTTATAAGGTGAAATGGGAATATAAAAGAGATTTCGGAAAACAAGATAATGGTATTTACCACTTCAATAATGTGTTATTTGATATAGGTGTTCAGATTTTTATAATAGAAATGATATTCACATTTTAAAGTAAATAATGTTTTAAAGTGAACACTTGGAAGATTAAAATGTTTAAAATGAAATTGGAAATATTTTTCCAATATAGTTAGAGTATATTATCCAAGTGTAGGAAATAAAGAACGTGAAAAGAATGGAAATGTTTCGAACGTTAATAACGTATGTTTTCTAGAACAAGAGAGAATAAGAGTTTATAATAACTGGAAATGTTTTCCAAGAAGTGTAAAAAGGCTAAAACGGGATTTGAGAAATATCTGGTAAGATATGGGAATTCGAATAATAAAAATGAATGTTAAATAAAAAGTACCCGTGTTTATGTGATGTCTAGTTATACATTTGAATGAATGTTTGTTTTACTTCGATGGTTAAATAACCGACTATCGAAGAGTTTTGACCATCGTCGTCAATACGGAGAGACCGGTTAGATATATTATCCGGAAACCACTCCGTATAGGCATAAGCGCTGCGAATTATATTATGCTGAAGACAATTGAAGACGGAGTAAAATGCAAGGGTCGTCCAGTTCCAGAATGGTGCTTTATGTTTGTCCAGTCCCAGGACAACTTGTATGGACGAGTGTCTGACAAAGTATTTCTAACGGTCACGTCGTTGATTTTTACGAATATAACAAGTTGGTGGGTAGAAGGTAACTTCTTTTTATTTTACACCCAGTGTGCATTTGTGTAATCAGTATGTAATTACGGATTTGACGATGTGGAATTCAAAGTGAATGGTGATCAGATATTCTGAAGATAGACGTAGCTCTAGCCTCACAACCCAGAAGTAACAAAAGTTGGGCTAGGCAGCATGGCTAGTTGGGTCATACCCAAGCAGGGTGTATTGTCACCGATCTAGAGAAAATTCATATTTGTTCTTCTTTTCGTTTCTGTATCTTCGTATGACGGTTGGATGGCAAACAACCGTAGTGGCAATATATTCGATACACTCAAGCTAAATGAGTGGTCGGTCATGTGTGGCCAGGTTGCAAGACGTTCTTGTCGAACCCAGGTGTATCCCCTCTAGAGTACACTGATCGGAAGGTGCTCCCATACCTTGTCTGTTGGATTTCAAATCTCCAATAAGCGCCCTGCAGTTTATGATTTTATACTATATATATATGTGGAGCGTGAGATGCAAGCGTTCTGCTACTTGGATATTTATTTGTTTAGACATTATAATAATATCACTGGATTTCGATATCAAAGATATTTGGGTTATAGTAAGGTAAAAACCGTCCATGTTTATGTGTAGGCTGATCTTACTATTATCCTTTTGTTTCAAAAGGATTTTCAAAGTAAAACGATATGGTTGGAATTTACTCACACTAGTCCCATGACTGACCCAGAGTTTATTTTGTTTGTTTTCCTAAACTCTTGGGTGCCCAAATTTGTATGGGCAGACAAGTGTTTTAGGATTTTGCAGATTCACTTAGAGGAGCTCAAAGCAGGAGGCTCCACTATTAGTTATTTAGAGATTATTTCCACTTTGATGTATATGAGTTATACTCTGATATGGTATGTATATACAAATTTAGATTTTGTATTTCAAAGTTATGTTATGTTAAAATTTATTCATTCCGCTGTGAGTTTCGTGCTTACTCCGATTCTGTTCAGTGATGTTCTTCTTACTCTTCTATTCTATTAGTTCTATCTTATCTTTCTCATCCTCTTAATTCTTCCTATTAATGATCTGAATTTTCGTGCACTTTGAGTTGAATGTGTAGGATATTAGTCAGCTCAAATTGCTATGGATTTTCGGGCCGTTACAGTTGGTATCAGAGCATAAGGTTAAGTGATTACCTTGGCTCTGTGGCGTAACTCGATAGAGATGGAGTTAGAAATACTCTAGATTGAGTTTGAGTGTATATATATGAGCGCGTATTTGTAAATAAGTATAAAAACTGTTTTATATTATGTTGATTGGTCAGTTGAGTGGTTTATAAATTCTGGTCGAAACAGTAATGCAAACTGTGTCGATAGGAGTTTCTAAACTCTTGAACAGAGTAATTCGACACAATATGTTTTTAAAAGAGGGTAAATAAAATAATTTTACCTAAAAATATATTTTGATATAAAAATGTATATATCTTGAGAATATTATAGTATATTGGATGTGTTGATCGTTATTATGATCGAATAAGATTTATAATTGAGTTGGTTATACAAATAACCAGTCGAAATATTATATAAGTATAATAGGCAAAATCAGATGAACTAAATATGAATTTAAAACCAGAATCGAAATAAAACTCTAGAAACTTGGAAAAGAGTTGTAAATAATGTTCGGATTAAATATATGGGAATTTTAAGATCCTGGGAGATTTGAAATTGTTTTCCAAGTGTTGTGAAAGATATTTTGTGGAAATTTTCAAATATAAGTGTTTAAATATGAGTTCTGAAAATGATATAGTATTGAACTCACTTCGATTGCTGGAAAATAATTCCGATGATGAAGCGCGCCATTATCGGTGTTTATTTTCGAGTTTCTACGTAACAGATTACTACCATAGATTTTGTTTTTGAATTATTTGAGAAAACAGGTTATCAAAAAAATCAAATATTTTGAATAATATATGATTTCAAACTGATTGGAAATAAATCCCAGGAATTTGAATTCTTAAATAAAGATTGAGCTTATGGAGTTAAAATGGTAAAGGTGGAACTTAAACTAAGATAAACAAAATTGGTCTGAATTTGGAACGATCTAGAATGGAAATCGTAAAAGAGAAATATTGGAGATTCGAGTTATTAAAATGAATTGATTCTTGGAGAATAAGAATCGAATTTTGAATTTGGAGATGAAGATAACTGATTTGAGAAATAAATCAGTAAATGGAATTGGAGTTGAAATAGAAATTTGGCTTAGTAAAAGTGAAAGATTAGTTTGAGAATGGATTGATGAGAGATCGACCAAGGATGCTGGGATATATGCTAAAGTGATAGCAAATGATAGAGAAAGAGTTAAATGCCAACAAAAAGATACTTGATTATATTTTATACGAGTATGAGGTTTTTACGAGTCAGATTGAAAAGCCGTTGGGCCGTTTGATTTTCTATTAAATTGGAGAAAGCCCAGAGAGGCAAGTTATAGTTGTGCCGATTAAGCCATGCAGAGGAGATGCTGGCGAAATTCTCCGAAAATTTAAGCCGTTAGGAAATTTTCAGAATTTTTGAAAGTATTTGTTAACAAGAAGGAATTAATTTTTTAATTGAAATTAATCTAATCAGTTGAAACTGAAATTATGAAATAAACAAAAAGGATTTTTAACCTTTCTATAATAGAGATTGTAGCATTTTCCCTACCTTAGTAATTTCGAGGACGAAATTCTTTTAAGGGGGAAGGATTGTAACGTCCCACATTTTTATCGGTTTGCATTTGAATATTTAAATCAGTTTAAATATTGAATTCGTAATATAAGTAGATTTATATATTAACTAAAACAAAGTTGAATGTATAAAAATATATATTAAATATAATCGAGCCCGTAATATCGCGGTAGTTCGTAATTTAACGTTCTGAACTTCAACTGAGTGTACATGACCCGTAGTTAGTCGGATTTCTTCGAAACAAGAAACGTTAGAATCTGTTGAACTATATTTTTCTAATGGGAGTGAAAAACCAAGATTTCGTGTTACAGATTGTATGTCCAAATAAAATTTCCAAATAGTCGCTGTAGAATCGTTTATCGACCATAACGGCTTATTCAATATAACTAGATATCGGATTCGAATTTGGACGAGGTTCTTTTGAGAAGTAGTGATAATTTAATTTTTAGAATTTTACTGTAATTTTTAATTAATTAAATAAGTAACTTTTTATTTGGAGTGTTTTGCACCCTGTGACAGCATTTTAAGGTTTCAAAATATGAGTTAACCTACCGATATTATTTTATTTTTGGGATCGTGACATATCATGTGACACAATGGTATTTTTATTTTTGTGAATGGCGGCTCGGATACGGACGGAGTCTTATGTAGTGGCGTACCATTAAGATACCGTAATCTATTTGAACACCAAATATGATACCATTACTTATAGTGGTAACAAATCACTGGCGTGAAATTAGTAAGCAGTTATCCACTGATGACACCACTGATTAAGATACATAGAAAAACAACTTATTTGTTGTAACATTTATATAATAACTTCATGCAAGCAAAATAATGGGATTCATTTAACTTGTTGTAATCCATATAATATCATCCTAATAAAAAGGTGAAATTATTGGTTCTGACGTCCCATGAGCTCCATGCATCGAGAACTATCCTTTGTATTCTCCTTCCCAAGTCCAAATGTCCTGACGTCTCTTAGTTACAAATTTCATGCATTTAATTAGTTTTTGTGTGGCTCAAACTCCACTGTTGTATTTACATTTAGAAAGGATGCGAATGAAGTTTCTCAGTGGTAGTGACACAAACATCTATCATCTTGAATAATTCCCCTGTTTAAAAGCATGTCGTTGGAAGGAAGTATGTTGAGAATAACTTTATATGCATCATGAGCCATCATCGGGAACTGTATTTTGCCTCTATCCTAATCTCATTAAAACAGAGTTGTACCTAGCCTATTACTTCAAACACAAGGAAAAGAAATAAACAGAAAACCTAACCTACGAACGTAGATTGTCACTGTCTTTGCTAACCCGTACCCTGTTGCGTCTAAACATCATAAAATTATATGACCATATACCTACCCTACTATAGCCTATTACTTCATGGCAAAGACATACGTACCCTATTTCTTAATCACTAAGAATCCATACACTATAAGTAATGCCTTTATCTTCGTTCTCTCCTAATCTTTCAACAAAGCTTCAAGCTGAAGCTTTTAACAACAATAAATAGGAAATATAATAAATTAAAATAATCAACCTACCCTATCATCCCGTATGCTTAACCTTTAAGTCTGCTCTTCTATAAATCCAATAGTCTCGTTCATTTCTCGAGTTGAAAACAAAACGAACTATTCACATAGGAAATCAACTAGACTAAAAGAGCGGATAAAGTAAGCTATTGCCTTCGTTTTAATTTCCTCTTCGATAAGGCAAAACCCACCATGGCGGTATCACCACCACTCCACGCATTTTCCATTCTCTGCCTTTACACAATTTTGTGTGCCATCCTCTGAACCATTCGCCAACACCCTGGTTTTCCGTGACCTACCCTGTTCGTCACCAGCCCCATGAACCCACTAAGCCTATGTAGCATGTAGGCCACACCTCTCGCCGGAGATCCATAAGATCCGAAGCCAAAACAATCCGCTCGTTTGGATGGACTTAAAGCCGGAAAATCTCAGATGTTAGGCGAATTGGTGCTAAGAGGTGATGCTTTTAATGGGAAGCCCACGTTTGAATGGGAGAGGAAGGACTTGAGTTGGAGGAGTTGATGAAATAGGAGAGGACAGTTGATACGAAGGGGTGGATATGTTTGTGAGTGGACGAAGTGGACGTTAAAAGGTATTCATGGTGGAGTTTTTGTTGTTGAATTTCAAGCAGGGAAAGTAAACGCGTTGGGGAAGGCGCAACACGTGATAAAGTAAATAGAGAATATTTGTTTAGTGGAGACTTGAAGCAAGGCTTCATCTTGAGTGGAGTTTTACTGACGTCAGGTCAGTTTACTAGCGAGCCCTAGGCACGGGAAGTACGGGACTTGTACATGAAATATGGTGTATGGAGGGGTTCCTGGAGCGTGGGTTTTAATCAATGAGAAAGAAGGTTGGGATTGTGTAAATTAAGGTATGAGCAGATTTATAAACAGAAGAAAGAAAATATATAGAAAATGGTGGTAGGAAATGCGTATAGGAGGGAGAATAGTGGCTAGTGCATGGATGGTTAGCATTTTGTGTTACATAATGTAGATATGGCGATGATGTTTTGTAGGGGATTGACGTGAAGTGTGGCGGTTTGGTTTATGGAATATGGGGTAAAGTTACTCAATGCTGTCGGCAAGTACAGTTGTACACGTTGTAAGATGGAAGTCCAGCGGTGGAATGGGAAGGTTTGAAGCAGCAAATGGTTTCGAATATCATGTAGAATGGTGGAAAATGCTACATGTGATGACGTGTTGTACTTGTGTATGGGTGGCATGATGCCAATGTTGGTAAAGGAAAGTTTGAAGGAACGCCTGAATGTGAATCAGCCGGGAACAGAGAGCCGACGTTAAAGCTTTTTGTTGTTGTTGGCGATAGAGCTGTTTCATGTGGAATTCAAGACAAGGACTGCTGAAAAGAAATTTGGTGAGGCCTTATACTATGTAAACAAAGTTAATTTATAATTCTCTTTAAATGGCATGAGAAAAACGGCTGGGAAGAGATTGTTTGTGTGAAGAAGTTTGAGGGAAGTTGACGTGAGATTTAAAGTGCACAGAAAAGGAATTAGAGACGGACGTGTTCGAAGGGAACTGCTATTTTGAATTATCTGAAGAAGACAGAATTGAACGCCTGATTAACGGACGCAAATCGTTATTTAACGGTTAACGCGCCAAGTTGAGTAAACTCACTAGCTCTAATCTATTTTAAAATATTATAATTATATTGCTTGAAGGCTGCATGATGGTCATTTAGGTAGATTACAATTAAATTGGTTGAAATATATACATATCATTACATATATACACACCACGGTTTGGATACTGATTCCATCGGTTATAAGATTCCCTAGTATGAAATTTGTGTGAATTGTATGGACTATCATCTGTGGATGCAGGAAACCGGTTAGATGAATCCAACCGGATTCCAAAATATTTATTTGTACTGTTGGTTGTATATTATTTCTATATGCACTGTTTGAACCCAAATGACAGTAAAACCCCATGTGAATATTGATGTTGAATGGAAATTCAACATCTGTTTTGATTAAATAAATAAACGATATCGATTAAGAAAGTGACAACAGCCGACCTTAAACCAATCGTTTTGTTAACGAGTTGATTGGTCGTCAGGCAAATCAACGAAGTTAATTATAAAAATTATATTTTTATAATTAAAGCAAAGTTTTAAACCGTAATAGAAGTTCTATTAAAATCTTGTATTTTATAGTTCGTTTCTATAAAATAAATATAAACGATTATTTGATGTCTAAATAAGTTATGAATTGAACTGTGGAATGAAGTTAAAGCGAACAGTTAATGTTTATAATAAATAATCATAAACAATGGAGATTTCAAAGTATGAATATGGTGTTATAAAACCATATTCCAAAATAAAACAAGGTTATACGATTTGATGTATATTATAAGTAATAAGGGATTAGAGTACAGACTTATATTTGTTCTAAGGTAAGAACGTTATCGATCAAGGTCTGAGAGGTAAATGAAATACCCCAACAAAAACGGCTTCACTATTATCGAGGAACAATATCAGTTTGTAACAGGAAAGAGATGTCAAGATTAGTATAAAAGGAATATAGCAGCGTATTGCAAGTCTTAGAAATATAACTATAAAATAACGATGTTGACTAGGCTTAAGCGTGACTGTTATGTCGAGATCAGTTATAAAGAGAATATTACAACGTACGACAAGTTTTGAACTATAACGATAAATTTAGCGTTATTGACTAAGCTTAAGCGTGATTTTTATATATATATAGCACTACCACCTAGGTAACGGAAACAGTTGGTTTGAAATCCACTTATTCGGAAGTAATAAATAACAATGTTTGTCCAAAGAAAATATAAGGATAAGTTTAGAAAGACAAACTGGAGAATCATGTTAGAAAACGATGACAGCATTTCGATGTTTGAAATGTGATTAGACTTGAACCATTAGGATTTGGAACTATAATTCGACGATGTCGAACATATTAAAAGTAAATTATTTTTAGGAATTATAATATGATAGGATAGTTAATATTTAGGTCTAAACCAATAAATTATAGAAGGATATGTAATCAATATTAGTTATAAACTTGATATTGATTTAACAAGAAGTTGACTTAGAAACAGAGTTTGTAAGGTGAAACGGGAATATAAAAGAGATTTCGGAAAACAAGATAACGGTATTTACCACTTGAATAATGTGTTATTTGATATAGGTGTTCAGATTTTTATAATAGAAATGATATTCACATTTTAAAGTGAATAATGTTTTAAAGTGAACGCTTGGCAGATTAAAATGTTTAAAATGAAATTGGAAATATTTTTCCAATATAGTTAGAGTATATTATCCAAGTGTAGGAAATAAAGAACGTGAAAAGAATGGAAATGTTTCGAACGTTAATAACGTATGTTTTCTAGAACATGAGAGAATAAGAGTTTATAATAACTGGAAATGTTTTTCAAGAAGTGTAAAAAGGCTAAAACGGGATTTGAGAAATATTTGGTAAGATATGGGAATTCAAATAATAAAAACGAATGTTAAATAAAAAGTACCTGTGTTTATGTGATGTCTAGTTATACATTTGAATGAATGTTTTTTTAGTTCGATGGTTAAACAACTGACTATCGAAGTGTTTTGACCATCGTCTTCAATACAGAGAGACCGGTTGGATATATTATTCGGAAACCACTCCCTATAGGCATAAGCGCTGCGAATTATATTATGCTGAAGACAATTGAAGACGGAGTAAAATGCAAGGGTCGTCCAGTTCCAGAATGGTGCTTTCTGTTTGTCTAGTCCCAGGACAACTTATATGGACGAGTGTCTGACAGAGTATTTCTAACGGTCATGTCGTTGATTTTTACGAATATACCAAGTTGGTGGGAAGAAGGTAACTTCTCTTTATTCTACACCCAGTGTGCATTTGTGTAATCAATATGTAATTACGGATTTGACGATGTGGCATTCAAAGTGAATGGTGATCAAATGTTCTGAAGATAGACGTAGCCTCTAGCCTCACAACCCGGAAGTAACAAAAGTTGGGCTAGGCAATATGGCTAGTTAGATCATACCCAAGCAGGGTGTATTGTCACCGATCTAAAGAAAATTCATATTTGTTCTTCTTTTTGTTTCTGTATCTTCGGATGACGGTTGGATGGCCAACAACCGTGGTGGCAATATATTCGATACACTCAAGCTAAATGAGTGGTCGGTCATGTGTGGCCAGTTTGCAAGACGTTCTTGTCGAACCTAGGTGTATCCCCTCTAGAGTACACTGATTAGAAGGTGCTCCCAGATCTTGTCTGTTGGATTTCAAATCTCCAATAAGCGCCCTGCAGTTTATGATTTTATACTATATATATGTGGAGCATGAGATGCAAGCGTTCTACTACTTGGATATTTATTTATTTAGACATTATTATAATATCACTGGATTTTGATATCAAAGATATTTGGGTTATAGTAAGGTAAAAAACCGTCCATGTTTATGTGTGGGCTGGTCTTACTATTATCCTTTTGTTTCAAAAGGATTTTCAAAGTAAAACGATATGGTTGGAATTTACTCACACTAGTCCCATGACTGACCCAGAGTATATTTTGTTTGTTTTCCTAAACTCTTGGGTGCCCAAATTTGTATGGATAGACAAGTGTTTAAGGATTTTGCAGATTCACTTGGAGGAGCTCAAAGCAGGAGGCTCCACTATTAGTTATTTAGAGATTATTTTCGTTGTGATGTATATGAGTTATACTCTGATATGGTATGTACATACAAATTCAGAATTTGTATTTCAAAGTTATGTTATGATAAAATTTATTCATTCCGCTGTGAGTTTCGTGCTTACTCTTATTCTGTTCAGTGATGTTCTTCTTACTCTTCTATTCAATTAGTTTTACCTTATCTTTCTCATCCTCTTAATTCTTCCTATAATTAATCTGAATTTTCGTGCACTTTGAGTTGAATGTGTAGGATATTAGTCAGCTCACATTGGTACAGATTTTCGGGCCGTTACATCTTATTACCACTAGGATGTATAGTGAACCTCGAATGATGAACTCTCAAAGTGCCTCATCACAGCCCATCGATGCTAGGTATAACTAATCTTTTATCCTTACGGGGCCAACCATCACAGTCAAGTCCATATGGCTTCATACTGTTACGATCAACACTGGTATCTACCTTGGTAATGATCTCTACCACTCAAGGATCATTCCTCTGACTAAAACTAGTCCGCTCGATTAAGTACAAAGATAATCGCCGCAAATTCCAAATCATGGGTAGGATACATTTTCATGAGGACAATCTTACCCTTTTACATAAATATCGCACCCAATTCAGTACCACAAGCATCCCCTCATTCCCACTCGAAATAACTAGCACTAGTGCACAAGTCAACTTCTATTTAAGACTTCTAAATGTATGCTAACGTCTGTCATCCCAAGTAAAAGTCCAATTTTTTTAGTCAACTTAGTCAATGGCTCCGGATATACCTATGGTAGTGTCTAGCCAATCCCAAAAACTTCTCACATCAATATCACTCTCAAGTATAGTCCAATCTTGAACCGCCACAACTTTTTTAGCATCCACAACATTACCATGTTCTAAAACAACATGACCTAAGAACCTTACTTCCCCTCTCCAGAAGTGATATTTCAAAAATTTAGCTTCTAATCATTGTCCTCTCAACACGCCCCAATACAACTCTCAAATGCTCCTGGTGTTCTTCCTCTGTCCATGAGTGGATAAGTATATCATCGTTGTACCCAAGCACAAAATTATTAAGTTCATAAGATTTACGCAACATGTTAGTGCGTTGGTAAATCCAAATGGGATAACCAACCATTTATAGAAACTATATGGCATTCGAAACATTGTCACTGGCACTCGGTCTCTTTTGCCACTTGCAACAGATGGAATCCTGTCACGAGATCCAACTGAGAAAATATCTTTGCACCATGCAGCTAATTGAATAACTCATCAATGCATGGAAGTGTTTACTTGTTCTTCCTCGTTACCTTGTTCATCTCATGGTAGTCTACACAAAATCGAAGGGAACCATCCGCCTTTGTGGCGAATGCAATAGTGATCCCTAATCAAATATAATATTTCTAATAAACCTTTTTATTAAAAGATCATTCACTTGCACCTAGAGCTCTCTCTTCTCCTTAGGTGCCATCCTCTTAGAAGGCATTACTATGGATCTAGCATCCTTCATTAAATCGATACGAAACTTAGTCTCTCTATACGAAGGAAGTCCAATCACTTCCTTAAAGACGTACGGATACTCCCAAGCAACAGGTACACTCAACAACTCATTGTGTTGAATATAAATCGAAAATAGAAAACTAGCCATTACATCATCACTAAGTAAACAGCCCAACAAGACCCTTCGTTCATTATCCGCATAATGGTCACCAACGACTTTTCATAATCTAGCACCACTCTAAAGCCAACCAACTCGAAGAATAATACGAAAGAAAATAAAACCCAAAACAATGCAGTCATAATCAATAGTGCATCCATGACTCAATAAGACCAACCCACGACAAGCCATACAAAGGCTAGTGAGACACCAATTGGATTTGTCACAACCAATGATCGTTCAACGATTTCGGGTTTGAGCCTTAACTTATCTACTCGGTCACTAGATATAAAGGAATGGAAAGGCCCAGTAACAAACAAACTTGAAGGCATCATAAATGGAGATCGTACAAAGGCAAGAGCATATAATTTCACAAACTGCTTCTCTTTTGGAAGTTTTGTACAGTCACTCTAAATGTGACCCTCTTTATCTAGGTAGGGCATCTCTTTTTTCCTTCGCTCCAGTTGTTGACATAATGGCCTTTTTTCCACAACTTTTGAAAATTACCTCAAACTTAGGCTTCTTTTTCTGTCCATCCTTGGTTTAGAAGGGTTTTCTCTTGTTGTTCCACTACATCTCGCCTTCTCCGCCCGCTTGTAGCTTTTGCTCCTCCTTTGAAACAACAACTTTGGTCTTCGGTTTAGGGAAGAGATTCTCCTGTCTTAAATTTTTCCCAACAATGGATTCAAAAGTCCCATCAATATGATTAACGAGCTTCTCCCTCAAGTAATCCTCCAGATTAATGATAAATTTCTCGATTTCTTCTCGAGAATTTCGATGAAGGACATCTCATACTTTGACAAAGCATCGAACTCAGCAGTGTACTTAGAAATGGTCTTATCTCTCTGCTTAAGCTCAGCAAACCTCCTGATCAATTTCAACTTCTAGGCAACTGGAATAAACTATCAAAAAAATAGAGTCTACATCTGACCTCAAGTGAACTAGTTGTAACAAACTCAGTTATTTGGTTACATATATAAATTAATTAAATGGTGTTTTAATGAGTTAATTGGAATTAAAGCTTGGTTTCAAGTTAAAGTGAGTAAATATATTGGGTGAAGTTGAATTGTAATTAAAGTAAGTAATTCAATAAAATATTATTTGGTTAACTAAAGAAAATCAATGAGAATTTGGAGATAATAATTTAATTAATCATTAAGTAGATTAATAATATAGTTTGGTGTTAACTTGAAGTAATTTGGGTAAAATTTTGGAAATTTGGGTAATTGAATTGAATTTGAGAATGAACTGAATTCCAATAATAAAATTTTTATTTTATTAAATATAGAAAGTAAAGTTTGGAAAACTTCATATTATGAAATTGAATTAAACATCTTTTTAAAAGATTTTATGTGTATATAGCAACAAATTGCGCTATATATAGATGAATAATGAATTTTAATATAAATTGTATGCTTTAAGTTTGATTGAGATGTAAAAAAATGGTATGATTAAAAGTCAATATTTAATAATAAAATAATTTTAATGTGACAATGTAATTAATTGTGTTAAAACATTATAATTTTTGTAATTTTAATCTTTTGATTGTAAGTATTAAACAAAAGAAGTTTAAATTAACACTTACTTGCGAAATGTAAATTTTAATGTGAACGTGTTAAAAAAAATAGTGTTTAAATGGGTTAAAAAGGTTCTAAATATGTTTGAGAATTTTTTAATAAAATTAAATAATGTAATATTGTACTATAAGATGTTAACTAAGTTTAATTTAAGTACCATTAGCCTAATTGGGCCTTACTTGGTCAATTGACTAAAAATCTGGAAATAAGTTGCGGTATATTTATTTCTCTGTAAATTCACCTCTTCTTCTTTACCTAAAACTAACAGAGAAATCTAATTCTCTCGAAGGACCTTAAAACCAAGTTCTAACTCAAATCAAAAGGCTTGCAAACCAAAACCTCATGGTAATCAGCACAAACCATTGATTTATTTCATATTTATCTTGGATTTGTGAAATTTTCACTTACTATAACTTGCTATCTCTTTGCATGTGTCTATATCCTAATTCTACAGGTTGTTGAAGCTTTCTTGTGCCAAATTCAAGTTAAAATCTTTAATCCTTGGGCCAAGTTCGCTGCTTTTGGCCTAAAATGTGACCAAATCTCACCTTCTAGTTTAAATGTTGATACTGTTATGTCTGTGTTTTCAGTAAGATTCTATAAGAAGAATTCAACTCTGTAAACATAAAATGTGTTTTTATGTTTACAGAGAATTCTTGCTGTATGTCAAATTTTGTGATACTATATCTATCTTATTTCTTGTTGGGTTTGTGTTCTATCTTTTCTGGTTCATTGCCTGTATTTTCCACTTCGTACATGACAAATTTTAGATCATATTAAGTTGAATAATCTGAGCAAATAGTCAACCAAATTTGGATTGGAGCAAAAATAGTTCTTGAACCAGGTTCGACCATAGAGGTCGACATATGCACTTGCAAAGGTTGACCAAGCCAGTATAAAACTGGAGCTAGGCTAAACCTCTTTTCTAGTGTGTTTGCATTGCTTTTTTTTTATTCATGGTGTTTGAGATGAGTTATTGTCATATTTTGAGTTTCTTTTCATGAGGATTAATGCAAAGCCAATATTTTAAATAATCTATATTCCGGACTTACATATTTTCATGTGAATTTATGTGTGTTTGTTTCATGAACAATTTCATGAATGTTTATAAATCAATTTTGAAAGGATATTTCTATATATATATATATATATATATATATATATATATATATATATACATATACATATATATATATAGTATCGCTTTGACACAAATGTTCCCAAGTTTGTTTTGTAAAAATATAATTATCTTGAAGTTATTAAATATATGAATATTTTGTAATATATATATATATATATATGTTCAAAAAAAGGATTTCAAATGATTTTCGAAGTCACTTTAAAAACTTGTTTTCCCAAATCAAGTATTGTCATTATAAAAACTGCACATTTTCACACTCTTCGTGAGAACAAGTATGCGACTTAAACTATGTGCTAAATCGTGTGGTATATGACACATTGGTTTATTATATCGATTATTCCTAGACTTGTTCTGTTGAAGTTATTTTTCTAGTGTGGAGTAGGCCGACCGATAGTAAATCAATAAGTGAAAACCTTCCATATAAGATTTATTTTCACTATTCGGATTACTGTTTGAGAGTCTGTAATACATTTTGTGTTGTTTTCGGTAATTGGAATGTTAGGTTCTATATATGTATAAGAGCTGTTGAGCTAATCCTACAATAACCTCGCATTTTTTGAATGGTAAAATTTGAATTTGAATACAATAGAATATTGATTTCAGATTTAGATAATATTTTAATACGTATTATAGAATTTTCCAATAATTTATAATTTAGAAACA
Source organism: Allium sativum (assembly GCA_030737875.1). Taxonomy (NCBI): domain Eukaryota; kingdom Viridiplantae; phylum Streptophyta; class Magnoliopsida; order Asparagales; family Amaryllidaceae; genus Allium; species Allium sativum. The sequence continues at coordinate 806,227,103 of CM060922.1, read as the reverse complement.
TATAACATCCTATTTGACATATTTTAAGCCAAATGTCAACGTTTTCAAATTTTCACTAAATAAGTTAACTTGTTTTTTTATTGTTTTATGATCATGTCACTTTACCATAAACGATCGTATTTTTATTTTTGTCGTCAGCCGTTTGCACATGAACGAAGTTATGTGAAATGGGATAGGCAAAAAAATTTATTAATTTTTTTATTAAAACCTATACATTTTAACACCCACGTTCACCTTTGTGTTTCTTCATGTTTTCACCTTATTCGTTCATTTGATGCAATACCGTGACACCTTAACTTGCATTTAATGCATTTGCATTGGCCCATACAATTCGAAAACTTGAGTGTGAAGTATACTACTACATATTGTACACGCATGCAACAATATATTGAGGGGACAACACAATCTCACTTAGGGTCCATTTGATTTTGAACGGGAAGGGGCATTTGAAATGGGCATTTGGAAGGGGCATTGGAAGGGGAATTGTTGGGAACGGGGAATGTGTTCTTTTTACGGAAGGGGCATTTTGGAAGGGGCGGAGTTATAATTTTATTGTTTTTGTATATATTATTTTTAATTGTTTGTGTGTGTTTATTGAGGACCAGAATAATAGAACACAGAATACAAATTGCAGAATTCAAATTGCAGAATACAAATTGCAGAATTTAAAATTGTGGAATACAAATTGCAGAATTCAAATTGCAGAACACATAATACAAATTGCAGAATTCAAATTGCAGAATACAAATTGTAGAATTTAAAATTGTGGAATACAAATTGCTGAATTCAAATTGCAGAAATAAAAATACATAATTGCGGAATACAAATTGCAGAATTTAAAATGCAGAATATAAAATACATAATACAATGAAACTTCTTAATGCATTCCCGCAGCAACTAGTTCGTTTCGTATATTGTCTCGTACTATCGCCATGGTGGATGTTGTTCCGGTTCTTTGAACGGGTTCTCGATCTCTATTTCCGCGATTTGATATAATGTAATATTCGTCGAGGTATTCGTCTGGCACTAAATCAGGGTCGTCATCATACGACATAAAATCTGGATCGCCAGCGTTGTATTTTCTGATGTAATTGTGAATAGCCATTGTTCCAGTAACAATTTGTACTTGAACATGATAGGGATACGTCTACATGTTACGTAAGATGGAAAAAAAATTCTTCCAAATACCAAATGTTCTTTCAATAGCCATACGCAAACTAGAGTGATAGTAGTTGAAAATTTCATTTTCTGACTTCGGTTCATTCCGTGTGTCATTAAAGTCTGGTATGTGATACCTCACAGATCGGTAAGGAGTTATATATCCTTCCATTAGTGGATATCCTGAATCCACTAAATAATACTGTCCAGCTGGAGGATGAGGGAAATTAAGATCCGGATTATTTATAGGTTCCGGAAATACTTTGGCGTCGTGCGCAGTTCCTTCCCATCCCGCTCTTACAAACGTAAAAGTTAAATCAAACGCACAAACAGCCATAATATTTTGTGTAGCAGATCCTTTCCGCCCTACAAAACGCTGCATATCTTCTTGACCCACGTGAGCCATCACTTGTGTCCCATCAATAGCCCCAATATAGTTTTTAAAGAAAGGAAAATATCGGGGTGAAGAACGAATTTGTTCTGGGATTCGGTTAAAATGGGAATCGGCCGGTCTAATAATATCGACTGCCAATAAGAGAACTTAATCCAAAACTTTATGAAAAATAACATTAATCGTACCATTTGATCATTGAAACCGCTCAGCAACCTGCCTTGTAGCGAGGGCCAATGAAATAGTATATAGGAATACAGCCACCATTTCTTTGACTGTTATGTGCATTGAGGCCTCCAATCCGTAATTTTCTAACCGTTCACACAATGATCTGAAACATAATCGCTTCATTCGAAAATTGCTATGACAACGATCTGCATGTCCTGCTAGTATTTCATGAACCCAAGAAAGGCCGGTACTTGCGGAATTGTGTATTTTGCTCCGTTCTCGTGTTTGAATAGCCATAATTTCTTGAATATCAAGCGCATCTTGCAAATCTTCAAGATCAGATTGGTCACTATCTGCCATATTTGGTTGAAGAAGTAGAGAAAAATGAACAAATATTGTGGTGATATGAGTAGAATATATATTGGGAGAGGGAAAAGTGAAGGAGCCAAAAGTATCTGCCGCGTCGGACGCGTCTGACGCATCCGACACGAAAGCTAAAGTTCCAGCCATTAAGCTTGAAGGGGCAAAAGTGTGGGACCCATCGTGGACGCGTCAGACGCAGACGCGAACATTAACTGCCCAGTTAAGAAATCAAACGCTACCTTAATTTTAATTTTCAACAGAACACATGCCCATATTCCTTTTGCTTGGCAAGTAAGAAAAACAAGCCTATGTATATAACGCAACCTGAGATATATTTTCCACTTTCCAGAAAAGCTTTCTTCTCCACCAAACTTAACTCTTTTTTATTCCATTTCCTTCTCCACTGCAACAACAAAATCAAAGCCACATTCTAATTATTTTTATTGATTTCTTAACACATTATTTGGTCCCTGCATGCAAAGAGAAAAACATGGGTTTGTGTCAATGCATACGTGAATGTGCATGCTGCGTGTATGTGAGATGGATTATGATGTGATGGTGATCAGATACAGTCGTTGGGGGTCTGCATAGTTGAACAAGCAAGCGAGCTTAGGGTTGGGGTTTGTCAACTAACCCGGAGCTGTGAACGGGTTGTGGGTGGGCGAGTTTGATGAACTGGGACCAACACATTTCAAGTAGAAAGGTGAAGCGAGGAGGTAGGAGTGGAAGCAGGCTTTTGTATGTTAAGGCGGAGGCGGGGATGGGTTGAAGAGAAGGACATTGTAGCATTGAACACAAGCAGACGCGGGAAAGGGAAAAAAGCAATTAAGACATGTTGCATGGTGGAGGGGGAGATTGTTTACTGATCTGAATATGGGCATTTGGTTTGGACCTCAAGCTGTCAAGTTTTGGGTAAGAATTACATTTATAAGCAAATAGCTTAATTTAATCAAGTTTTATACTCCGTTGATTTAACATTGCATCTTCTTTGTACAAGGTCCGATTGAAGCACCGTCTGCACCATTAGATTCGTTTTTTTTGTGTGTAAATTACGCATAAAAGTTGGATTGGTTTGATTTGGAACTTGTTAGATTTTTAGTTAAAATCAAAGGCCTTTTATTTTACCTATAAAACAATGCAAAATCATTGTTTTGGATTTAATGGTGAGTTAACTCTAACACATTCTACAAGACACTTATATCTAGGGTTGTTATGGTAATGGTTACATTTATCGTTTGGTAAATACTGTTACCATACCGTTTTTACTGGTAAGTTATCGTTACCGTTATCGATTTACTGGTATACTAAAGATTGGTATTCCAATAATTTGGTAGCTGTTACACTTGTAATGGTAAATTACCATTTGTTCATCATAGTTTGTATCGTGATATGTTTTCTGTACACAGCGCATCTTTATTATACTATATGCAGTGTTAGTTAACAAAAAACAGAAATGAGAAAAAAATAATTGCATTTGAAACTATTTCATCGTATTATTGAACTAAATTTAATCATTTATTTGGTACAAAATGCATGTTATAAAGCAAGTTAGCTGAGTATATATATGTTTAACATTGACTGGTAAAATTATCGTTACCGCTGGTATTGAAGAAAAGTAACCAATAATTTACCGTTAAAAATGGTAAATTTACCGTTACCGTACCATTTTAACTAGTATACCGATTTCAATCAAAAATGATTACTGATCAACTAGTTATGATATGGTAATGGAAATTTTACCATTATGATAACAACCATAGTTATATCGTATAATAAATATCCATTGTTCAATTGATATTTATTTGTGTGATAAGTTTGATTGGTTGATCAGATGAATCATTGATTATTCAATAGGTTTGGGTTATTTATATATTCCACCTGTGGAGAGATGACATTCGATACTACCTGCTTATATGTGCGACGAACGCCCCATACCTCCTACAGTAAAGTTAGAAAAATGTATGTTGTGTGACGTGCTAGGTCGATAGGGGACGATCATCAAGGAAGAATAGCTCGAAATAAAACCTATTGTATACCTCACAACGCATGAATAATATATAATAGTGAAGGATACAATAGTAAAACATAACTGAAAGGAAAATCAAATCTCCATAAAACCGTAGAATCTCATGTACAATACATCATAATACATGAATCTACGAATACATTATGCCTCACTACATCCCTCAGCATCAATAGACATCAACAAACAACGGAAATAGAAAAGGAATATCTGTATTAAGTAGAAATCGTACGCCGGCCTCTTGCTCGTCATCGCCAAGCATCGTCGACACCAAAACTACTACCTGCTACTTAGTCTACTCATCAACAACATTGACAAATAGCCCAAGGTAATAAAAGGAAAACTTAAAACATTGAGTCAGAAAATAGTCTTAGTGAGCGATAAAATAACTAACAACAGTCACCGTAAAAACCGGGAAATTCTGAACCAATTTAAAAAAATTATTTTAGCAATTTTAATGGATTTTCATATTTAAAATAATTTATTTTAAATAATAACGATGAAAAATTTATTTATATCGAAGTTAGAACGAATAAATTTATTTTAATTATATAACGATCCCAAATTTCAAGTGAATGTACAAGATTCAAAATAAATCGGATTTTAGTAAAACAAGAAACATTTGAATCTGTTTAAAAATATCTTTCCAATGAATCTGAAAAATTAAAATTTCATAGCAGTAATAAAAAGTTATGCCCATTTTAAAATTCAAAATAGTCGCTATGGAATATATATATATATATTTTTTAATATAATATATAGCCATTTTACAAACAACCACCGTTTTCGACGAAACCACTTTCGTTGGATCCGGAGTGTCAAATTATTGCTAGATTCCAATTTTCATAATTTCTTGAATTAATATGTGAGCGCAGTAAATGTAAACGCGTTCGGTAATTTTAATTTGAATTTAAACGACTGGAAAATGACCTATTTTTTTCAAACGGTCTCCAAATTCGACGAAATTAATTTTATTAGGACCGTATCATCAAAACATAGCTAGATTTATTTTTGGGTGCGTTTTTTACAGGTCCCTATTAACTTTTTAAATTAGGTTCACAACCGGTCATAAACTTATTGTGAATTTAGTCCCTATTTTTCAAAAATTCAACAAAAAATTAAAAAAATCACTTAAATTCGTAATTAATTAAAACAATTAATCGTAAAAAAAATCACGTGGAAAAAACATCAAAAACCACATCAAAATCAAGAATTACATAAAAATCAACGAAATGCAGTAAAATGCATCGACATATGCATATAATTCAATTAGTTGCATATATGTATGCATTTATTTCAATTTCGCTTTAAAACTGCAGTGTAAATGCATACATGTATGCACATACTTTGAAAACATGCATCTTCTGATGCATTTATTTAAAAACTGCATACGTACGTACAATTTGTTTAGTTTTGCACATATTTTAACATATATGCACACATACATGCAGTTATACACAAAAAATGCATATATGTATGAAGTTATTAAACAGGCGTGTGTAAATATGTGCATGTGTATTCAAATAGTTGCATATATGTATGCAACTATAGGTAATAGTTGCATACATATATGAAACTATTTTTTTTTCTTTGTGTGGACTTCTGAGATTATTTCCAGATTTTAGATTATTTTTTTATATGACAGCGTCTTTTTTTTTTTTTTTTTGCAAAACACATAAACACGCAATAACTTGAACAAAAGGCGGAAGTAACTGGAAACAAGGCGGGCGGCAAGCAAAACAGGGACCGGGATTTAAAAAAAACATAAAGGGGACGTGAGTCGCACGAAGTTTGAAAATAGGGATGTGAGGCTAATATTCACTTTATTTTTTGGGAATTTTTGGAGTCCATATGTGACCCTGGTAAATTAAAATGTACGATTAAATTAAATAATTAAATATTTTATATTTTTATATAAAGAAAAATGGGCTGAAAGGATCAAATGGGCTGATGAGACATAGTCCATTGTGTCCGGAATAGGGGTATTTGGTTAGGGGAGACATTCGTTAGGTTGAATTTGGAGTTAACATTAGTTAACGGGCTTTTTTGAAAATTAGAAGAATTAAATAATAATATATTATAAAAACCCTAGAGTGAAACCCTAATTCACCACTAAGAAAAATGAGCCACCGCCAGGAACATTTTCAATGGCCGAAAAGCTATGATTTTCAATCGTTAATCTCTCCTTTTCCTCTTTGAATATCAAACCAATATCAAAGCAAGGATTGTAGAGCATTGTTCCCTCTTTAATATCATAATGTCGAGATCGGATTTCATTTACCAATTTGGCCAGAAATCAAACACAAAGCGGCGACGTTCAAGTCTAAATTGCGGGCCCCCAGGTGCTGCGAGTTCGCCGCGACGGAGGGTGAGGGAGGGGAGCGCTTTGGCGCTGCGTGAGGAGGTGGATGATCGACGAACGGTGGGCCCTAGCGGTGGCGGTGGGTGAACTTATGGTCACGACAGTTTGGGGGCTTCCTGGAACCTGGAGCGATCGAAGAGAAAGGGTTATTCATGTTTGGTTAACCAATTTTATAAATAAAAATAGTATTATTTTGTAAATAAAAATATGGTTTTAAAAGAAAATTAGGATTATTTTGAAAAGAAAATTAGAATTGTTTTGATAAGAAAATTAGAATCATTTTGAAAAGAAAATTAGAATTGTTTTGAAAATAAAATTAGAATTATTTTGAAAGGAAAATAGTAAAGTTTTTAAATAGAAAATAGTAAAGTTTTAAAACAGAAAATAGTAAAGTTATAAATATAAAAATACTCATTGTTTTTGAAAATAAAATTACATTTTTTTTAATATAAAAAGGTGATTTTCTTTGATATATATATAACTTTGAATTAAAAATGTGATTTTTAAATTATATATCGTTATTTTAAAAAAAATAGGATTTTTTAAAATATGAATAACGTTGTTTTTAAAATAGAAATAGCAATGTTTTATAAAATACAATAGAATTGGTTTACAAAATAAAATTAACATTGATTTGTAAATAAAATTAACATTGATTTGTAAGTAAAATTAGCATTGATTTGTTAATAAAATTAACACTATTTTGAAAATAAAAAGAACACTGTTTTGAAAATTAAAAGAACACTGTTTTGTAAATAAAAAGAACAATGTTTTGCAAATAAAAAGAGCATTGTTTTAAAAATAAAGACAAACATTAGTTTAAAAATATGATCTTTATATATATATATATATATATATATATATAACAGCGTTATAAAAATATGATTTTTAATGTATATACCGCATGAATCAGATTGCGATGGAACTGACTGAAAGCAGAAAGTTACCAAAATCATATGTTAAAGACTGACGGAGTGGAAACGAAGGTGAGAACTCCTCACTAAAAATTCTGCACAATTATTTATTTATTTTCATAACTGGAAAATATATAGACTTGCCAGTGTAGATTTTTATCAGTTTAATTATTATAAATTGCATACGGTGCATGTTAGATCTCTTTCCTCGTCCACAAACCATGGACGATTTAAATTGACTATATTGTGTGTTGTTTGTGATGTAGAAATGTTTGACATATTAAAAAATAATGTTAACATAAATATGGTAGTTGAAATTAGATTATAAATATTTATTTAAAATTTGAACAGTGAAAATTGGTTAAATAGAAAATAATTCAAACTGAATTAGAATTGGTTAAATTTATTAACTAATGATTTATTTAAATAAATTGTTGTTGTTTGAAAACCCCACACGGATATTGGGATGATATTTGACACACAATAGTCCTAATATTTAATTGTATGTCAATCGATGGATTGATAGTCCATGATGAGCGTTATTTATTTATTTTAATGCTCACATAGTTGTAAATTTCACTTTGGATGTAAATGGACTGTTAAATGATTATTTATCATTACTAGTGCGAGCCCATGCTACGCACATGGATTATGTTAATCTGTATTCAAATATGTGTTTTGAAACATCCATTTTCTTATCATAAGTTGTATATTTTAATTCATGTGTACAAGTCCATAATAATGCACTTGTTCTAAATAGTGCGTTGACTAAACAATGATATAAGATATGTAAACTTTTTGTTAGTATGTATTATTGTCTTCTTTGACCATTGTATTGTCTTAAATACATATAGCAGTACATTCAAAAAAGTGATAATTTGAGCAATACAAAATAGTAATCATACACATTACTACATGATGTAAGTTTATAGGACACAATCGTTAATGAAAAATGGAGGATGCATGTAGTATGTCTAGGTAAGACATAATTTCGCATGGATAACGGAAACAAAGTAGAACATAAATTAAAGCAAAGCAGCCATTTGATAGTCAAGTCGTGCAGTGTTTAAACATGAGGTCTCCTACATCATATTTTATTCCATGCGAATCTAGTCTTGATATTTTGGACAACTTTTTTTTAGTTAAACTTCCATCAAATGTTATAACAACCATCAAAAATACTATACACATGTAAGAAATCAACTTTTTCCAAACTTCATTTAAAAAAACCAACAATCTATACTACATAGTTTCCTTATTTGCCATGCCTACATTCACAAAAAAGGTTCTTTGAGATAGAATAAGATGAATAAAAGATGGTCGAGCAACTGTATAAATCTCTGACCAATTTGCACTTAAGCTATGTCACTTCAATTCTTTCTCAGTAGTCACGCTTCTCCTAATTCGTTCACAGCAACATATGTGGAAAATAGTATAATAATGGTTATGAGAACTCTGTAATTGATACATATATCATATGCAAATTCAATGGTAGTTTCTACACTAATAACACATAAAAAGTTGGAACAAAGTCAACCACAAAATTTCTTATAAGCTCCTATTGTATGACTTTTAAGACTGCAATACCAAGTCATAATTTATTTCTCATGTATAATTTACAACAGAATTGTTTTAAACAATGTACATTTGAAAAAAAAACTATTTCTAGTATGGTACACTCCCTTTTTTTCCCGTTCCCTTCCCTTTTTTTCTTCCCACTTTGTATGGATGGTTATATATGTGCTAGTTTGTAGCTAGTTGGATACCCTTGTATTGTTCCATAGGCTCCTGGTGGCACTAGATTCACACTAAACCCACCTCCACCTTCCGGGATTGAAATTGTTTACGATTACAACAAAGAAGAGGAGGAAGAACTTGCCTGAGCTACAATATGATTTATGATTATTGGGTCAAAAGCTTTGATAAATAAAATTTGTATCTATGCTGCTTTTGTTTTGATGAAAAACTGGTTCAGATATTTTCATGTACAACATTGTTTTCTTCAAAAAAAAAAGGGTAGATGCGAGCCTCTCATAACATTTCTATAGTGCTTAAATTAAAACAAATGAACATGGAATTGTTAAATAAGAGTAGTGCATGAAGCATTCAGTTTGCTAAATAGTTAATGGGAAATAGCTAGTGTAACCTATCAATTAAATGAACATCTTGTTCAACTAAACATCATGAACTCCAATTTGAGCAGTAATAGTTGTTCTTCAGTGATAGCCAAAGGGTTAGTTTTTGCCCATGAAAGACAGGAAATTTAAAATGTACATGCAAAAACACTATAAATTTAGTGATGCAACCATACATATTTTGAAGTATAATATGAAGACACTAACTTTCATTTTTTTTCTTAGTAAAGACCTATTCCATAGCACATATTCCCTTCAACCAGAGTATTCTTATCACATTGCAGATGATGAGAAGTCCTACCTCTAAATAGTACTAACGGCATGGATATGAGTGCGGCTTAGGGTAGTTAGTTTTCTTTGGCAATAGATACCTCAATCTAGTTGATTCTTGGTCTTCTTCTTTCCCATAGCAAAATAATAATGTTTTTCCACAGAAGCCTTAGACCCATGTTAGTTGTGTGTCATCTTGTAATGGGTTTAACAACAAAGACACCTCCAAGCATACTGTTCACTACTCTATCTTGTTGTCAACCTTTTCTTTGCTCATCTTACTATTTAAAGCGAAGGCCGTAAGACGGAGCTATTAAACTTTCTACGGTACCTTTGGGCATTAATTATCACATTTTGTGCGAATCTGCAAAAGAAGACAGCGAAGATTCCAATTAACATTCAAGTATAGTTAAATTCAAAACCAAGATTAATTATATGGAAAAATCGAAAAACTCATCTACACATGGTTATTATAACATCCTATCAAATTTCTATTTATTTTTTTTACTTCTGAAATCTGAATGAAGATGATCCAATTATCACAGAGGCAATATTTTATAAAGAAAAATTGTAATTATTGGTTCGAAATTAGTTTGAGAGGTAATGTTTACAGTTTATAAACAACAGTCTTGTCAGTGTTAGGAAAAACTAGTCTATTCTAAGCCATATTGCAATGTTGTTGAATGTTGAAAACCATTTCCCCATCTACTGTTGATACGAAAAGCTTAAATAAAAAACAAACCTCCATTAATCTACCAAACATTATTGTTCCATTGTTGCATTGAAGGACTAATAGTTCATAGAGCAAACCCACTCCAAAGTCCCATTAGTGAAAATAGAAGTTTATGATATAACCCTCATCAAACTCACCAAAAATGCACTAAATAAATTTTGTTCTCACCTACAGAACCACTGAATATCCATCGTACCAAATGAAACACGCGGTTTATGATAGAAAATGATGTCATGAGTTTAACCATTCCATCCAAAATAGATAAATAGTTGGGAAAGCATTGATGACCGATATTATGACTAAAACTTGCTGAGGCTGCTTAATTCCTCTAGCTAAGGATACTCTTCAACCGCGTATGTGTATCCTATATAGTAAATGTCTATACTCTTTGATATTAATTTAATACAGCCTTTCTTCATAAATAAATCTATGAAATAACACCTAAATGTCCTGATGGTAAAGAAAATAAAAAGTCCTAACCACATGTTGCCATAAATATTTAATGGAAGCATGATGGAAAATTGAAAGTGCAAAATTACCCTTCAAAGAATCACTCTTATATCAGGTATACTTTACATGTGTAAAATTAGTATTAATATTCTCTTTAAAGTTACTTGTTGTAATTTGAGGAAAAATGAAAAAGCATAGAGTAGGAAGCAGAATGTCTTGAGTCTCTTGACTCGATTTCAGTAAGATATAATAGATAACATCATGCATAGATACTAATGGATAACACGGAATAAATACTCTTACATGAGAATTATGGTAAACAGACTCCAATATGTTAAAAATTACAAAAATAAATATAGTAGTTGTGCCAGTTTTCCTGTTAAGTTAAGGATCGTTTCTTCATTAGAAAAGACTGTGTTTGGTTAATCTTACATAGTTGAGGTAGTGTTGCAGCGGTCAATGGATTCTCATGTAGTCATCTGGAATGCTTCCAACAACTTGCTTATTATCTAGATGACCTTACTGCACCAAGAAAGCAGGTATAGCCTCAGGATTTTAATGTTAAAGTTTACAGAACAAACATAGTAGTTGTGCCAGTGCTCTAGTTAAGTTAAAGATCGTTTCTTCATTAGAAAAACCCGTGTTTTCTTAATCTTTCATAGTTGAGGCAGCATCGCAGTAGTTAAGGATTCTCCTATAGTCATCAATAATGCTTCCAACAACTTTCTTATTATCTGGATGACCATACAACACCAAGAAACATGTATAGCCTCAAGATCTTATTTTTTATATTACACTGGTATATTCTCCTAAGCTTTAGTGGTACCAAGTATAAGGTATATCTAAATAATATTTGTAAAATCTTAAGAAATATATTAAGGCAACTAATGAAAATAGGGACCAGACCTATAACCGAAAAGCACAATTAGTGTACAAAGATACTTATATCATTAGACCATGAATTCCGTTAACCTTTATCCTCTTAAGGATTCTCATATCGCCTGCAGTAAGTTATAAATTGCTAAGAAGCAGTGATGCAAACATATTTTACTTGAGAGATTATGCTTTAAATATTCAATTTTGCCGATAATCTTTTTTGTAACCGATCATTATGTATTCTTAGCTTGTATATGATTAGAGCGTAGGATTTATAAGTATTGATAAGTAAAAATATACAGTTTGAAATCAACCATATTGATTGCATTTGTTATATGCAAAACATTTCATTTTTAACATATGAGTATTGAAGAGCAAAAATGTTGAGAAGTATTGCTTTAAACTAACTCAACTTTTGTTTAACCGCAAGAACCGCCAACAACATAGCATTAAAATAATGGTCTACAGTAATGGGTTCATTTTCAATTTTTCACTGCCTATTTAAGCTTCATATACAACACATAATTCTATTTTGATATGCAGCTTATGTCATAGAATCATGTAAATTCTAAGATATTCCCTTGGTTTCATCCTTATATGCATAACCTAGGAAGCATGCATTTTATAAACTTGAAAATTATGAACAATTAATAACACACTTAGATTATATTGTTTCACACTTAGAAAGTTTGTAAAGGTGATTTGTACTGTAATAACCGAAGATAAGTTGTACCTGAAAAAGTTGCGCCTATGAACAGAAGCAACTGCTCATTCATCCTGAGATTAGGAACATGAAAACATGTTGTCAAATTTGGAATTAAATTCATAAAGTGTACATAATGCTCAACCACATCTATTTTAGAACCAAAAGTGACAAACAAAGAGCTGGATTTGCAAAAGATTTGATAAATGTTCCAAGTTTGAGTCCTATTAAAATTTCAAATAATCATAAAAAATACATTTGGCATAAACAATTGACACAAAAGGAGCATTATGAAAGTCATCATTAAAAAACTTAGGTTAATTCATGCTGTGAAGCTTAGCACTGCAAAATATTTTAATATGATTGCACATAAAAATTAAAATCTTGAATTTATCATACCAAAAGTTAGCTAATGCTATTAGTGCTAATATTTCCAGTAGTATGCCACTACTCAGAAAAACTAATTTCAAATAGTGCACAATAAGTGTATGCAAATCAAGAACTTGATAGCATAAGCATACCCATATATCATATGATATTTACCCAGCCGTAGACACATGGTTAGTAGAATTAATTGTAGGCAAAAGTGATAATAGAATAAATTTGAGTGTAATCTTGTATTCATTTCAGGTTTTCTTAAGTTGGGTATTTATTTTAAATATTATAATCAACCGCATGTATTTAGTAGAGAAAGAGTGGAAGCATTTTGTTATGGTGGATTATCATTTACTGATAATAAGGGAGAAACCAAAGCCTAAATTATATTAGAAGAAACAAATCTGGTTGGCCAAGCTTTGGTACAACCATATTTTAATTAGTCCAGGTAAAAAATTAACTCAATTCAAAGATGAAAGAACTCATAAGCAATTGTTGTATTCATATGAAATAAACTTGAGCTAGAATAAACTTAATACTTGGTGAAATAAGTGGTAAAGCAATCCAACTTGTATCTTTGGCTAACAATAGGTTTATGGAATGGAAAGTACTTCCAAATATAGAAATCAAAGGTTCAGCAAAAAAATCCTAGTAGTACACAATAAATACTACCATGGAATTTTAGGATTTAATCTAATGAAGATAAATTCACAAGATAGAAATTTTGAAAGAAAAAAAAAGTATGAAAGAAGACACAAAGATATATGCCATTAAACAATTGCTGAATATAACTGATGCACAAAAGAAAATTTACTAGGACAGAAGCAAGCAATAAGCATGAAACCAATGAAATCACAATTATTTCGATCCTTAAGTATAGGAATTAAAAATGAACAAAACGTAAAAGCGATTTTATTTCATAATTACATCAGAGCAATTAGTAGGTAGAAAACATACATGTGAGAAAATAAAGACATGAATAAAGTGTCATCTCTCAGATTAGGTATTAAGCTCAGGCTAGCTATCAAGGTTGTAAATTTATAACGATTAAACAAAGCTCTATAAGAACAAAATCCATAGAAATAAAATTAAATACGAACCGATTTAACCAAAATGGAGATGAACATATTAAGCATCTTATACTGCCAAGCCACACAAACCTAATGGTTAGCTAGTTTTATCATACAAATTCACCTTTGTAGTTTAAGGAATGCTAATAGCTCCACAAAACTTGGTATGTCATCCTTTCGTTAACAATTATACAGATCAAATAGGATATGTAGATAACATGGGGATATTATATCTCAAGCATTTTATCAATCCATAAATTTGAAATCACGGTCGTTGGCTTTTTTATCCACGTCCAACAGCGGTAAGTGAACAATATTATTTTTTGAGGGCCCCTTATCTCTTTAGATTAAATCATAAGAAATATTTCATAAATAGATAGACTGAAATTTGTGGATAGATATACCACATTACATATACAGTGACTTTTTCATATGTTCAACAAAAATGACCAAGTGGTATTTTGGTATCAACATTTTTTTTTGATGAATGACAGATCAAGAAAACAACTTCAAACTAATTTACAAACCCTGTAATTTTAATCACTGACTTCTAACAGTGGATGTACATAAAGTATGATTATTATAATATCGGCAGTATTAACTATCAATAAATATGAAAACCGCAACAATAATTGACATGCTGGGGTGGAAACATAAGATAGATCGTTTATAATTCATGTCGGAACAGGGAAAGCTAAGGAGTGATTAGAACAAAAATGGAAAGAGGCGAAGACGGAAAAGGGCAAATTACTTATTTCAACCATAGGAGGCGAAGAAGGTGCAAGAGTGGCCGCTGCAAAAGGGTCCGATCGGCCAAAGTGTGGGCCGCGAAGTGGTGGAAGGAGAATGTCGAGGAGCAGAAAACCATGGGATTAGGGATTAACTAGGCAAGTCTAGGGAGATTTGTTTTCTTCTGTACTTTATCGGAGGCGGATTCATTTCAATTGTGCAGGCGATTTGTTTTCTTCTATTTCTCAAGGAGGCCGAATCAATTCAACGGTGGGGGTATATTGGTACCAAGATGTGAGAATTTATTTTAAAGGGTATAAGAGGTGGCCACTGAAAAGTCAAGACAGGTACTCTAGTGGATGGAGAGGATTAGAACGCTATACACATGTCGGTCTATGAATTTTTTGAAAGATCTGGATCTGAAAGGTCTTCGGAGAAAGATTGTGCTTTCATATAATATAATAGATTATTGAATACATGCGGTGTGTGAAATCCATATAACTAAAATTATATGGTAATTGATTTAGTCACATTCCGATTCAGAAATAAATAATGTTTTATAATAAATAATGCTTTATGAATAATGTAAAATAAAATATCATTCTAGAATAAAATATCATTTTGGAATAAAATAACATTTTAGAATAAAAGACATTTTAAATGTAAAAGGCATTTTAGTATGAAAAAGACATTTTAAATGAAAAAGACATTTTAAATGTAAAAAGGCATTTTAGTGTAAAAAGACATTTTAATGTAAAAAAAGGCATTTTAATGAAAAAAGGACATTTTAATGAAAAAGGGACATTTTAATGAAAAGAACATATTAATGTAAAGAATATTTTTAAAATAAATAATCTTTTGAAATAAAGAATATTTTAAAATAAAATATTTTAACAATAAAAATCATATTTTTATTGTATATATAAAGTATAAAAGAATCATGTGCTAAATACATTTTTGTACTTTAAAAATGTCATCTTTAACATGTTAATGAAAATAAAATAATCATTTGTTAAATGGGTGCGTTTTTTACAAGTCCCTATAAACTTTCTAAATTGGAAAAAAACCCGGTGATAAAAAGTATATAAAAAACATCCTTATTTTTGAAACACCGGTCTAAATATTCCACAAATACCCTTGTGATCGTTCAAAACATTTAAAAACGACTTGAACAATTAATCAGTCATCGCTCCTATAATTTCTCCCTAAACCCTAGAAAAAGAATTCCAGAAAACCCTAAAACGATTATTCAAGTTTGAGAAGTGAAAGCCGCCGTCCTGAAGCTTCTTCCAGAATCGTCAATCATTGCTTCTAATTTGAAGACGTCGCCGTCAAAGTAAAAAATGGCGAGAAAAAGGTATAAATCAAACTTTTTTTCGTTCATAATCGACTGCAGATGATATCATCTTGTGAAAAAGTGTAGTATTTGTAAAAAAAAACTTTGCAATTGGGTGTTTGGTGTTCGTAATATAAGTTAATTTAAAAATTTTCGGGATTGTATAATTTGTGTTAGAAAATATGAATACCCAAAGGGATGTGTAAGTTATTATAACCTGGTTAATAAATATGATTATGAATTTGTAAGGTATGTTAGCATAAATGTATGATATTTATGCGTATGATGTGTATAGCTGTATTGAAGATAGGGTAATAAAGGTTTGACTGCATGTTTTCGAAATATATGCATGCGGAAATGTTCAATTTCAGAAGATTTGCTTGATTGTGTGCATATTTATGTATTGGTCGCAGTTTTGAATTAATATTCTCAAAGAAACATGAGTAGATGGTTGAGCATTATTATAAAAGGGAGATAGAGTGGAGTAAATATAAAAAGGGATTGTGTAATTAATATCAATTATTATTCTTGTGTAATACGAAATATGTATCTTGCTACAGTAAAAGTAGTGGACAAATTTATGAGTAATTCAAGATTGAAGGAACTAATGTATACATTAGAATGTTAACTGCAGATTTTGTTGCAAGTTTTATAATTTCTTGCATTGTTTTGTGATAATGTACAGAATGAGTGGACAGTTGCATGCTAATGTTTGTATTAATTGCATGCGTGCGTTATTATTTTTGAAATATTTTTATAGAAACATGCAGATATTCAAAATTTTGATTTTCTAATACTAAAACAAACTTATCTTATTTTCTTACGTGTAGCCTTATTGTGGGCAATCCGCTATTTCGATTTCTTTTGGTTCCTGAAATTTTTTCTTCTCCAGTTTTTTCATCACCCCACTAACGTAATTTAACTGTGTAGTAATTTTTTCACATTTGTGTACATATATTAGGTTTTGTTGGACAAATTTGTGACAGAAGTTACACTAGTCAGAAATTTTGTACATATTTTAAGAATTCAAGCATTCATATATGAATATATTCAGAATAATTGTATAGATGTATGCATATATGTGATTACATTTAACGTTCTTGTAACAGAGAGCATTGGTCGAAGCGGATCATATTCCCAATGTAGAAAAAGAGAGAGCTATAGTACTTACTGAGCAACCGTGTAAACTAGACAAAATGGTAAAACAGAGAAAAGTTGAAGAATTAAAAAAGAAACCAAAGAAAGAAGGGGTGTATATGAACAATCTAAAAGCATTTATAGAGCTGATTGAGGACCTGAAGAAGAAAGACTTGTATACGCATCATCATTCTGTATTTCTTGAGAAAATACCATTGAGTAAATTCGTAGACATGATTATTGATGGCATCATCTCTCCTGCAGAAGCCACTAAAAATTCGACAACTTTAGATATTATTTTCAAAGGTTATAAGAAGGATTTGAAGTATTTTCAGTTTGGAGATTTGATGCTAACATTTACAGAAGAAGATGTTGGAGATCTTTTGGGTGCTCCTGTCGAAGGTGAGTTGATTAAAACAAGTGGACATTTAAAAAATGATGACAAAGAAGATGAAGATTATAAAGCTTTTATAGAAAGACACTTTAGTGGAGAAGCTACGATTAACAAGAGAAATTTAGAACGACAAATTTTTGCAATAGTTAAAGACAGAAGTGGCATGTTTTGATACTGTTAAGCTTTTGCTTCTGTATGTAGTAGCCACATTTTTGGTATCTACTCCGAACTATTCTTTACCGTGGACTTTGGTGCCATATTGTGTGTGCGAGAGAAAGTTAAGTACGATATCTTGGCCGAAAACTGTTCATCACCATCTAATCAGTCAAGTTGATAAATATTATGAGGCACCACGGAAAATTACTGGTTGTGTGACATTGTTTTTAGTAATAATATCTTACTTATTATTGCTGATTATTTAAAAAATATTGGTCTTGTTGTTTGTAATGTTATGTTTATTTTGTGTTTATGCAGTGGTGGATTTGTGACAAAACTCATATTTTGCCAACATCGAAACCTAATTACAATGAAGATGTTTTTCCACGAGCAAGAAAATGGGACCTTAAATTGCTAAAGCCAGCGATGATACTGGATATAAAATTCAACCATGTAAGTTTCGTGTAAATTGTTAACATTTATTTCTGTAAAATTAGTATTATAAATAACTGTAATGATATTGGATATTATGTGCATAGTTGGTTGGATATAATGCCAATATGTACATTCGTGTATGCAAATATAAGGTATATCTGCATACTTGTATGCAGATATGAGATATAGTTGCATCATTCAATGCAAATTTTTCCAAGAAATGCATAATTTTCTGCAGATGTTACCTATAATTTATAATTTGTACACATGTTATCACAATATTAGCATGTAAATGTTCAAAAATTAACAATTGTATCATATTTGTAATATGTTGTAATTAGGAAAACTACATACTTATAAAAATTTGAAAAATTAAAAGATGAATATTTGACTAAAAAATTTGATTAATATTTGCAGTAATATATGTAGATAATTTGTTTTAAGATGGATTATAGTCTTATGTAGTAGAAAGTGTTTCGTGAAATCAAAAATTAACTTGAAATATTTTTTCGATTGAGAGCAAACAATAAGGATTTATGCATATATTGTTTGAGAAATTATGAAATGTAATACTAGGAATGTGGAAAAAGTAATTGTAATATTTACAAATTGAAGTTCAGGTAATTTGTACAATTGTAGTTTTTAAGTTGGTTTGTCATAAACATGATAACATGATACTGAATATTGATTATGCAGTATTTAATGAATATAAGCTGTTTGATATGTTTGCAGGATGTTCAACGAAAGGAATTGAAGTTGCTGAAACAAGTCATGGATAAAGATGAACAATATGACGCATATTTCAAAAAGAGGGAAAAACATTTGAAAGATATGATAACCGATTTGAAACAAGAGAATAGACAGTTAGTAGAAGAAAACACAATGTTAAAAAGACGAATAAAAGAGCTTACTGCTTGCACGACATCAGAAAGTGCTGAAGATGATCTAGATGTAAGTAAAAAAAATGCTGGCGAGGTTAGTATAGACTGTGAGGATAGTCATAAAGGCAATGAAAATGAAAATCAAGATCATGATGAAATGAATATTGATGAAGATGATGAGAAAACTGGAAGTGATAAAGAAGTGGAAGACGAAAACATTGATCAGGTGATTGATAATCTGGTGGAGAAAATTGATAAGATGCACAGTAAGAAAGATGCGCAGAAGAAGAAGAAGCAGGGAAAAATAACAATATTCGGAGATATTAATGATAAAAATGATGAAGGAACAGATGTTGAAGGTATTCAGGATAATGACAGTTTAGGTGATTGTGTAGAGAAGGATAGAAATAAGAATGTAGTGGATGAACTTGAAGTGACAGAGATTGACAGGATAGCAACAGAAAAAAATGAAGAAGAAAAAACGAGGGAAAATAATCAGATTGTTAGTAGCAGAATTGAGACAGACCTAGGAAATGTAAAGGAGAAGCAGCAAGAGGTGATTGAAACATGGAATAGAATGAAAGAAAAATCCAAAAATGTAAGAAACCAAAAAGAGCAAGAAAAAGTTAGTGTGAAGAACCAGATCGATGATACAGAAAAATTGAATAGGCGTATTAATTTAAGAAGCAAAAAAGGTGTGCTACATTTTATTGATTTAGTAATATTTATGAAATATAATTTCCAAAGTGTAATGGATGATAAATGTAATGTAATTTGTAGTTGTAGGAAAAGGAAAAAGGAAAGCGGATGAAATTGTTGAAATTGAAGATTATGGAAAAGGACCACGAGATAAAGAAATGCCTATGAAAGCAAAACTGAGCATAAGGAAATTCAAGAATGTGCGGGAGTTGGAAGAGAACCAAATAGAATTATTAGAGCAATTTTTTGCAAAAACGAATATGAGGTATAACGTTTTCAGAATTTACTTAATTTTTGTTTATGTTGACTTTTAGTTTTGTTTCTAATGAAGCAATGTTTTATAAAATTTTGCATAAAATTATGCAGATAGTTGTCAAGTTTGTATTCTAGTATACATATTCGAACATAATGTGCGAAATTGTATGCAAATGAGTAAAACAAGTGCAGATTTGTATGCATATTTGGTAATATATGCATTCATGTATGAAGATGTAATGTTTATGTTTGATTTAATGATGTATATCAGGAAAATGATTGCGTGCCTATTTGTCGATGTAAATCGTTGTAAAGAATGCAGATAAAAAAAATACCGAGTAGCTGAACATAAAACAAGTATTTGTTGATGATTGTCGTAGGAAAATATTGTAACATATTGTAGACAATTATGCAGTAGAAAAATTTATTTATTTGTATCAGTTTATAATTTGTTATTACGTATATTTTCAGAAAAAGCGCGTATTTGAACGGTGAAGATTCCATTTGCATTATTGGTAGTTCATTGGGTGATTTGTTAGCCGGAGGATTTATCGACGGACAGGTATGAGTATATTATAAATATTTTGCTGTGAATATTAGTTTATTAAAATTTTCTATTTGTTGTGCTAGATAATTGACTATATGGGATACAATTTGAAGAAAAAACATTCGGATTTGGTATACATTAGAGTTTCAGCTTCTGTAAGTAGTTTTATATTTGTTTTGGTACGTAAAGTCGTGTTTGTAGTTACATTTGTCCACTGAATAGATTGCAATTACAGGCATTTGTAAATACGGATTCAGTAGACCAACTGGAGCATTTTATAGATCAACCGCTTGAAAAGGGATCCAAAGCTTGCAAGAAAATGTTAATTCCTATTCATCAAAAAAAATTATTTTTCTATATTGGAGTACATTAAAGTTGATAGAAAATGGATCCATTATGATTCCAACAAACCACGGCGTGAAGGACCACATATAAAATTTGCGAAAGATATGGTATGTAAATTGTTAAAATTTTGATTCAAGTTGTGGTTTATACCGTAATAAAAATGTATAGATATAAATAAGTATAAATATACATATATATGTATGTATATGTATGTATATGTATATATTTGCTTGATTGAAAATTTAATATGTGTGTGATTGTTTATATTTTGTTGTATGCAGATAAATTACGTTAGTGGGGTGATGAAAAAACTGGAGAAGAAAAAATTTCAGGAACCAAAAGAAATCGAAATAGCGGATTGCCCACAACAAGGCTACACGTAAGAAAATAAGATAAGTTTGTTTTAGTATTAGAAAATCAAAATTTTGAATATCTGCATGTTTCTATACAAATTATACATGTATTAGCATACAACTATACAAGTATCAATTATTTTCGTATATTTCATAAATGGTGGCATAAGCTTATAATGAAGAAATGAAAAATTATACACAGTTAAACTTTTTTTTTTGTCAACAAATTGGTAGTAACTTCGTAGTTGTATGCAGTTAATGTGAATAATTGCGTACAAGTATGCAGTTTTTATGAATAAGAACCGAATGTCGAACAAAGTGTTATTGATTAATAATTTCCTGCAGTGTCGATTGTGGGATGTTTGTTATCAACATAATGAAACAAAGATGCGAGGGGAATGAAGTTGTTAAAGATGAAGGAATATTTGGCGCTGAAGCAATAAGTAAGCAACGTGCTGAGTTGTCTCATGAAATCCTTAGCTGCAAACTGTATAGCTGGACTGAGGAGACGCAGCTAACGCAGAAATATATCAAGTCAGAATATAACAAACATGCTATTTGAAATGAAAGAACAGGGAATTTTAGTTTGATTTGGTAATAATGAATGTTGTTTTGTTTTCCGGACCACGTGTAAATGGTTTTGTTTTGTTTGAACTGAAGTAGTTTGTATTTTTCTGCACTGAATTAAGTTTCGTTTGGTTGACGTGAAATTATGTGTTGAAGCATTCTTCTGTGTAATTATTTGTTAATAGTTGTCTACTTTTGTGAAGGCATTACATATTATTTGTAGAGGGAAAGGATATTTTTTTCCAGAAATAATACGGTTAGTAGATATGAGTTTAAAATGTTGATCATATTATCAGTATTGAAGCAACATTCAGTAAAAATATTTCTGTTATCATTTGTAAAATTTTGTACAGCCTTGGTGGAATGTGTGTTGAAAAGTTGCTGTTCAATTTACAAATTAAGGAGGTTAAAATTTGTGTATTGAAGGCGGATTGAAAAAAATTTGATTTTGATCTGAAAGTTAACTAATTCAAGTTTAAAAAGGTATTTATAATTAACAGGTATACCAGAGATTGTACGAAACCAAATATTTGAGTATGTTTTTGACAATAATTAAACTGGTTGAACAATTGTATGCCAATATAAATAAAACTGTAATACTGTAACAATTTGCGTTGAAAAATAATATACGGATATTTAGTTTGTTGGAATAATGTTAAATCAGTCACATTTGTGAATAAGAAACAAAGTAGGTACAAGTATGCAATATAATTGCATTTATGTATGCAAGAAAATTTAATAATTGCTTGTTTGTAATCAGATAATTTCAAGAACAGGAGAAACAAAAGGAATGAACTGAATTAAGTGGTAATAAACAAGAATTTACAACAAATATAATGAACTAAAAGCAAAGGTGCATGGAAAAAGTTCAGAACATTATTAATTCGAACAAAATGTACATTTATTTGTTATGCAAAAAAAAATTACTTCGCTATTGAAGAACATGTCCTCTTATTATGACCCAACTTATTGCACAATCCTCATCTAGTAGTCTTCGTAAATTCACCTGCTGATTTCAGCCTTTTAGAAGATGATGGACGACCAGGCATTCTTCTACCTTTTGGAGGAAGTATAATTGCATCTTCAAAAGCCACATCTTCACCCATGTAATTTATAACAGGATTGATTGGATGTGAGTAGGAGAGATGAAAATGTCCAACTTTGAAATATGATTCAATGTAGTCATACACAGACAAGGTTTCACAGTTTAAAATACTTCTAACGTCATGAGCGCAAGGAATACCGATGATTTTCCACACATTACATCTACAAACTCGATTGTATAAATCAACAAATTGATGTACGGGAGAATGAACTTCAAAATTATGTTCACTTGATTTGATAACAAACCAAGAAGAACCTTACAAATGTAGACTTCTTAATCGAGTTTCAATAGCAGGACATAAAACGCTGGTCCAAGTCGAAGGTACTTCACGACGATCAGACATGAGTTTCATTAACTTCATTCTTATTTTATCTAAACAAGCAGTGATTGGTAAATGTCGTTCTTCCAAAATCCACTTATTAAAACTTTCTGAACAATTAGAAGACAGTTCACCGTAACGACAACCAGGGAAGAATACGTTAGAAAATTTCTCAAATGGAATTCCACTCAAAAAGTTTGTTGCGGTCGATCCACCTACATCTCTAAAATTCTTCAAAGCAGCATTGAAATCAGTCAAATTATATGCATAAGCAATTCTGGAGAACGAATCCAACAACATCCTTTTATTCGTTTTAAAAAATTGTGATTTTAAAGCAACTTTTAAATTGTTGGTCAAATGATAAAAACAGGATCCATGGATTGAATTTGGAAACACCAGTGGAATTGCAGCAAGGATACCTGGATGACGATCAGATATGAAAACATAGCTTCTAGAATCTTCTTTAAGAAACGCTCGTAGTTGTTCACAAAACCAAATCCAATTAGCTTCATCTTCGCCAGAAACAATTGCAATTGCTATAGGGTAAAAACCTGGTTTTTAAAAAAATTGTTTAATAGTGGAATATGGATCAGGAATATTTGTTTTGAAAAAAAGGATGAATGCGGCAAATTGAATAGGAATAATATAGTAGATGTTATATGTTAGTATTTTTTTTCTTGGAAAAAAATGCAATCAATTTATTTTGCAATGGTACATAAGTAATAACAGATTTGAAAGTTGATGCAGGTTTTAAAAATAATTTCATTTAGAGTTGATAATGCAAAAAACAGTTGCTTGAGAGGCATACAGGCAGAATAATAGCATGACAGAATGCATATATTTATATAATTTGCATACTAATGTGAAAGAGTTTCGACTATTTTAGGAATGGTCATAGAAATTGAAATAATTGAACCCGTATGTTAATTAATTTTACAGCATTTTAAGCAATTCTGAAACTGAAGAAACATGGTTATATTTGTAACTTCAGAATAATATCATAAATGGATGCAACTATTTTAAATAATGGAACATGTAAATGCACAGTTTCAAATAAACATCATTTTTAAGTGATAAAAAATAAGAATATTGATAGTCGAACAAAGGAAAATTAAAATAAAAGAAAAATACCTTCATTTCCATTTTTACCGGTAGCAGCCATTAAACATCCTTGAGCTCGTCCCTTCATGAAGGTAGCATCAACAAAAATTAATGGTCGACAAAATTGAAATCCAAATGCACAGGCCTCAAATCCAATAAAAACCCTCTTGAATTGACGGGTAGAATCATTGCACTCCAACACAACTGTACTTCCAGGATTAGTAGAAAGAACTGCATCACAAAAAGACTGCAAGTGATGGTTGGACATTACGTCGCTACCATGTAAATCATCTAATGCCAATTTCTTTCCAGTATAAGCGTAATAATACTTCAAGATGACATTGTACTCAGTTTGGAACAAGTTCATAATGTCCTTTGTTTTCATTAAAGGATTTGCATGAATATGGTCACAAACCAAAAGCTTAATCAATTTACTGGATATAACGGGATTGTTTATATCATGAATGCCAGCACCACAATTATGTTCTGGTTGTAAACGCTTTACAACAAAAAATCCTGGAAGATTAAACTTGAGTGAAGCATGAATCCTAAAAGAACAATTTTTTTTGAAGCAAACAGCAGTAACTCTTTCTTTATCATTTTTAAGCAAGTTAAGCTTATATCCAGTTTTCATGCTATACATCGTCAAATAGAGTCTAAACTCAGTGACACCTCCTTTAAATTGTTGACCAACACCGGAGAAAACAGATTGATTCAAATCAGTTTTCAACCATTGCTTGAACTGGTTGTTTGACTCACTGCTACTACCAAAAGATGAATCACTAACTAAAGATGAATTGCTATCAGGAGCAGCAGAAGAATTAATTCGATTAACGTCTACAAAAAAACCAAGTAATCTTCACGATAATGTGCAGCCAATAAAAGGATGGAATGAAGATCAGAATTATTTTCTATATTTCTTCGCAAACCATCTCTAATGTGATAAAAGCACAACGACAACGGACTTAATTCAATCCATTTACCACAAGCAGCATCTATAATGGTATCAACTGTACTATCAAAATAGAGTCGAATAGAAAAACTATCATTCCCATACTTGAGCAGCACCAACACACCAATATTTGAAGGACCACTGGAGGAAAAATGAAAAAAAATAAAAAATACTCAGTAACATCAGCAATAGCCAAATAAAATTACAATAGCAAAAAACATAGGAATACAGTTAAATGCATACAAAGATGCAATAAACAGTAATAACTGCATATATATCTGCAAAAATTATATGTACATAGAAATTTTGAATTTTAAGAAAACCTGAACCCATGTATTATGCATAAATTAACCCAAAAGTAACAGAATGATAGAACTAATAAACAGACAGGCCGAGAAAAAATATTAATTTCAGTAGTTTGCATAATTATAAACATAAAATTTACATACTTTCACACAAATTTGCTGAGTACATCCAAACAGACTTAATATAAAAAATATTTGCTTTTACATATGCTCATATATAATATATATGCATACTTTTATACATGTACGTACAACAGATGAACAGAAAATTTGCCAGACTAATTTATAATACTGTTAATACATCAAAAAAATAAATTAAACTTTATAAATTATTGAAATCACACATCAATAACACTAGAAAATTCCGTCAACTAAATCTATTGAATCAACAAATACATATTGAAGAATGAAAACCAGCAAAAAAAATTTAAAAAAATAAACGCATATTTTACCTGAGACAAGATGAAGCCATTTCAAACACAGTCGTTCGCTGTAAAAAATCAGTGGAAAATTTGCCAACCAATTTGAATATGAGCTGGACGGAAATGGAACCTCAAAAACGAAATGCAGCCACCATTACCAGGAGTAAATTTTGGATGAAAAAACCTTATTCACGAAAAATCCTCAGAACTAATCGCAAGTTTTTTAAAATTGCCGAAAATTAAGGCGTAATTATCAGATAATTAAAGAAAAAAAAATGACTATAATGACATCCGTATGTCCAGCCGAAATATTGAATTTGGGCAAATTAGTCACATATAAGCGGTTAGTTTAAAAAGAAGGATGTAATTTATACTTTTTTATAGGGGAGGATGTGAGCTTAATTAAGATTAATTATAAGGATGTGACACTAATTTTCACTTGTTAAATTATATTTTTGTACATTAAAAATGTTACCTTTAACATGTAAAAGAAATAAAATAATCATTTGTTGAATTATATTTTTGTACATTAAAAATGTCATCTTTAATATGTTAATGAAAATTAAAATAGTCATATGTTAAAATATTTTTGTTAGATAAAAATATTATTTTTAAAATGTTAAGTGAATAAAATATTTATGTATTGAATAAAATGTTTAACAATAAAAATATCATTTTTATTTGATATATAAACAAAATAAAATATTCATGTGTTGAATAAAAATTTTGGAACAACAAAGATAGTTATGTGGTTAAACGCCTTTTTTATCGAACAATTTTATTCATTTTATAATGAATATCAAAACGAAGTGATTTCAAAATTTAATATTATGAAAATATTATCATTTTAATATGATAAAGATATATAATATTCAATTTTGATTTAAAACTGAAAAAGAAGTTGGAATCGTCTTAAAATGAATTTATAAATATTTTATATATACGTTTAAATGGAAATCGACGAAATATATATAATATATATATTATATATATAATGGCCTAAATAAAATCCGTCGTGTAGGGACCTTCGCGAATTTCAACCATTAACTTCAAATTGATGTAACGGGAGATCCGACTGTCGGGTTCTCCTAAAACCAGAATCGTTTGGTTCATATCGAAAGAAACTTTCCAATGAATATAAGAAGTTTGAAATCAAACAGTTGGATTTGGAATTATGTCCAAATCAAATTTGAAAAAGGTCGCTATGGATGTAGTTCGGTGGCCATTATTGGAAACCGACTGTACAGGCGATAATAAAATTATTTAAAATATGGAAAAATATGTAAAAATTATGTAAAATTATAATAAATGGCTTGGAAAGATTTTGGATGAAAAATTCCATATTTTAAAAGATAAAAATATATTTTTATCGAAATGAACTATTTATTTACTAAAATAAATCTTTAATTAAGATTTAACGGAGTTTTCTAATTAATTAATATTTATTTGGAATTAAATAAAATAAATTGGATGTTGGGTTTGTCGTGAATGGTGTCTTAAATAACACTGTTCTTAAACCCCATGTGAAAAGAATAAATCTTTTAATTAAGATTTAGAATAGTTTACTAATTAATTAATGTTTAATTAGAATTGAAATGAAAGTTGATTGTGGGTTTATTGTGAACTGTGTTTTTAAACGACATTCATTCTTTAATTCCAATTAAAGGTGAAAAATATAGTTTGGAATTTATAAATCTTTTATTAAGATTTAAATGGAATTTATAAATTTTTTATTAAGATTTAAACATGAATTTTTCCAAAGTAATGTTTTCCAATTTAATAGAATAAATTGGAATTAAATGGAATTCGATTTAATAATAATCGAGATAAGCTTATGAAGACCGTTACTATATATGGAATTTAAAAATGCCTTGCCGTTATTCCATTTATATTATCAGTCTAATACGGAAATTTATATTGATTAAATATTGATCCGTTTTCCATGAAGATTCCATAGTTAATGGAAGATGATTTGGGTTTATCGTGAACTGTGTTTCAAATGACATTAGTTCTTTAACCCGGTTAAAGATAAAGATTAATTTCCTAAATTTGAATAATCATAAAGTAATGATTATTTTTGATATTAAAACCAAATTAGATTTTTAATAAATATCTAATTAGATTGAAATGGTAATGAGATAATTATATTTATCAAATTCTGGAAATGATCGAGAGTGGAGTACCACCAGTTTTACTCCAAACGATAGTTAAATCTTTAATTAGATTTAAATGTGAAATGGTAACTAAATTTACCGATAACACTGTGGGTGTTAGATATGGAGTGCTACTAGTTTTACTTCATGGGATGAATAGGTTTGGATTGGGATAATAAATATAAATAAATGATTACTTCGGTAAGGTTCGAAAATCCCGACTAGTAAATAAAATCTTTGAAATGATATTCAAAAGAAGATTAAAGAATAAATTTAAAAGAATTTATCTTTGATAAAATTAATTGGAACCTTTCCCTAATGATGTGAATATTTTATTAAAAGAATATTCTGAATTGGAATGACGCGCATGATTGTTTTTATAGCACTTGATTATAAAATACGAGAATTATTCGGAAAGACCGGGTTTGACCCATTCTGAATAATTACTACAATGATCAAGAGTCGAAGATGAAGACGGTGGTTGAAGACCGGAGATCTTCACATCATTTGGGTGATTACTGATGTCTTGATTGGGCCGTACACCCAAGATAAGGTAATAAGTGGTGATCGTCCAAACGTACATGGAGATCGACG
Source organism: Allium sativum (assembly GCA_030737875.1). NCBI lineage: Eukaryota > Viridiplantae > Streptophyta > Magnoliopsida > Asparagales > Amaryllidaceae > Allium > Allium sativum. The sequence goes on along the minus strand of CM060922.1, from coordinate 806,198,327 downwards.
GATATGCGAGGCTCTCTCCTGTATTGGACATATGGGACGAGGAATAAGGTGCCTCCGGTTTCGTTCAGACCCAAAACGGACTTGTAAATGGATGGTATGTCTGACGTTGTATTCCTTTATGTTGTATTTGTTGATCTCTACTAAATATATTTTTGTTTGGTGGCGGAGAATTTATTCTCTTGCTTAACACCCTTCTCTGAGACGTACGAGCTTAGAGGTTATATATTGTCAGAAAGCAATGGTATGGTATGGACTGACAATGTGGCATGCTAAGATGCAAATGATCAAGGCTTTTGTTGAAAAGCAGAGCATTGTGGTCGATGATCAAAGCACAGCTTATTTAGGCATAGCTTTGTGTATAGCGTTACTTCGTGAGCTTCACACCCCGGTATGAACCAAAAACGGGATGAGGACTGCAGGGAAATGGACATATGTTAGTTTCTAGCTAGGAGTAACGTCATGGTATGGAGCCCAGAATGTCTACTCATATGGATATTGCTTATTACTTGATGGATAGAGAGGCGCCTCGGATATATATATATCGGTCACTACGGGATCGATGGATGTTCTGGTCGACATTACTGACCAGATTATTTTATGCCCTATAGGGCAGGCTAACATATAGTTTATGGTATAACTAATCATCGACGGATGACCGACCCTGTCGATAACCGCAGGTGCAGTCGCGGCTGTATCCTGAGACTCGGGCTAGAGAGTCTCGAATCAGTGAGGATAATCCCTTGCCTCGGTTCATAGATGGAAACCCAATCTCCAATACGCGATATTCGGTTTTATTTGTAAATATATATATGGCGACATAATATAATGGTACCTACACCGCCTATAATTGATACATTTATATTTGAAGTTGATTTCTTCACTTATAGTAGTAATAAAAGATGAAATTTCACGTATCAAGCATTCTTGGCTATTATAAGGGAAAAATCTATCCTCCGACTGCGTTCTTTGTGTGATGGGACCTGAGTCTTATAATAGCTTCATTTTTCCAAAAAGCATTGTGTTGTTTTATTTTAAACTAAGATCATGTGGAATAAACCCGTTCCATGGTATATGACGTGGTCCTGTAATTTACCTAACTTTAAAATCAAGTTAATACCTATTTTAGTTCTCACACCAGTCCCATGACTGAGCTGGAGTTTATTGTTTTAACCTAAACTCTGGGTGCCCATATTTTCCACACGGACAGCTAGTAGTTTTGGTTTTGTAGATATTATATTCACAGAATCCTGGTTTACAGCTGAAGCGATATTCAGAAAGCTCTATATCGGTGTATTCCTTCCAGTTGGGTTATGTATTATTTTTCCGCTGCTATTTAAATATAATTTTAAATATCTGATATTGTATTTCCAAGGTGTAATATTTATTCATACTCTGATATATTCTTGTACTCTGATGTAATTGTTGTAATAAGCAATGAAATGTTCTTCTGTTTGTGTTCTGATTTGTCGTGTTCTCAATTCAATCCGGACTTTCCTTTATGGGGAAGTTTGTGTCATTTCATTTAGTATCAGAGCTTTGGTTTACAGAGCTCGAGAACAAGACATATTAGAACCGAACGAAAGAATTCATCACAGATTGGATTAGTAATATCCAATGAGAATGAGTCGTTAGAGATAGGATCTGTAGTATCGTAGAATAAGTCGGAAGAGTGTTATTTTAAAATAAAAACGAAAACACATTTTTTTTTGAAAATTTAAACCCTATAATGCGTATTTGAGTATATTATTTTATTTTAATTTGGACTATCAGGTATATAAAGATTTTGCATATACGCATCATGAACGTATATTCGAAGTCTCAAATATACTGGATAGATATGGAATCACAATCTGGTCGCCCGGAGATGACGCCGATGATTGCTAGCGTTATCAGTGTTTATATTCAAGTTTCGAAAGTGGGATATCTATATATTTCCAATTTACAGGTGTGAGAACCAAAACTAGATAGGGTTTATTGTTGTGATTTGGCATCAAAAATATGATTTCTGACTATATATTAAATTTATATATTTTTAAAAAGTAATCATCTAATTGATTGCTGGTTGTGATGTTTGATAATTAGTTTAACTAATTAAAATATTGGAATGATAATTAATTTAACCAATATGAGAAAGAATGATAAATTTAGCCAAATCGAATCAAATATTGAACTAAATTGAAAATTGATTAGAAAGTTGAGTTGATTAGTAAAACAACTTTCAGCTCCATTCCTTTTCGAGGATGAAAAGATTTTAAATGGGGGAGATTGTAACAACCCGGAAATTCTGAACCAATTTAAATATTTTATTTTAGCAATTTTACTAGATTTTAATATTTAAAATAATTTATTTTAAATAATAACGACGAAAAATTTATTTAAATCGAAGTTAGAACGAATAAATTTATTTTAATTATATAACGAGCCTGAAATGGCGTGGTAGTTTGAAAATTTGATTTCAAATTTCAAATGAATGTACAGGATTCAAAATAAATCGAATTTTAGTAAAACAAGAAATATTTGAATCTGTTTAAAAATATCTTTCCAACGAATCTGAAAAATTAAAATTTTATAGCAGGAATAAAAAGTTTTGCCCAGTTTAAAATTCAGAATAGTCGCTATGGAATTTTTATATTTTTTTTAATATAATATATAGCCATTTTACAAACGACCTCCGTTTTCAATCAAACCACTTTTGTTGGATCCGAAATGTCAAATTATTGCTAGATTCGAATTTTCATAATTTTTGGAATTAATATGTGAGCACAGTAAATGTAAACGCATTTGGTAATTTCTGTTTGAATTTAATCGACTGGAAAATGACCATTTTTTCAAACGGTCTCCAAATTCGAAGAAATTAATTTTGTTAGGACCGTATCGTCAAAACATAGATAGGTTTATTTTTCGGGAATTTTTGGAGTCCGTATGTGGCCCCGGTAAATTAAAATGTATGATCAAATTAAATAATTAAATGTTTTATATTTTAATTTAAAGAAAAATGGGTTGAAACGATCAAATGGGCTGATGAGACCTAGTCCATTATGTCCGGAATAGGGGTATTTGGCTAGGGGAGACATTCGCTGGGTTGAATTTGGAGTTAACATTAGCTAACGGGCTTTTTTGAAAATTAGAAGAAATAAATAATAATATATTATAGAAAACCTAGAGTGAAACCCTAATTCACCACTAAGAAAAATGAGCTGTCGCTAGGAACATTTTCAATGGCCGAAAAGCTACAATTTTCAATCGTTAATCTCTCGTTTTCCTCTTCGAATCTCAAACCAATATCAAAGCAAGGATTGTAGAGCATTGTTCCCTCTTTAATATCATAAGGTACAGATCGGATTTTGTTTAACAATTTGGCCAGAAATTAAACACAAAGCGGCGTCGTTCAGGTATAAATTGCGGGCCCCCAGGTGCTGCGAGTTCGCCACGACGGAGGGTGAGGTAGGGGAGCGCTCAGGCTCTGCGTAAGGAGGTGGATGATCGATGAACGACGGGCACTAGTGGTAGCGGTGGGTGAACTTATGGTCACGACAGTTTTGGGGCTTTCTGGAGCTTGGAGCGATCGAAGAGAAAGGGTATTAAACCCTAAATGATTTAATTTAGTTATTCATGTTTGGTTAACCAATTTTATAAATAAAAATAGTATTATTTTGTAAATAAAAATATGGTTTTAAAAGAAAAATAGGATTGTTTTGAAAAGAAAATTAGAATTGTTTTGATTAGAAAATTAGAATCGTTTTGAAAAGAAAATTAGAATTGTTTTGAAAGAAAAATAGTAAAGTTTTTAAATAGAAAATAGTGAAGTTTTTAAATAGAAAATAGTAAAGTTATAAATATAAAAATACACATTGTTTTTGAAAATAAAAATACATTTTTTTTTAAAATATAAAAAGGTGATTTATATATATATATATAACTTTGAATTAAAAATGTGATTTTTACATTATATGTCGTTGTTTTTAAAAAATAGGATTTTTTAAAATATGAATAACGTTGTTTTTAGAATAGAAATAACAATGTTTTATAAAATACAATAGAATTGATTTACAAAATAAAATTAACATTGATTTCTAAATAAAATTAACATTGATTTGTAAATAAAATTAACATTGGTTTGTAAATAAAATTAACATTGATTAGTAAATAAAATTAACATTGATTTTTAAATAAAATTAACATTGAATATAAATAAAATTAACACTGTTTTGAAAATAAAAAGAACACTGTTTTGAAAATAAAAAGAACACTGTTTTGAAAATAAATATAAACATTAGTTTAAAAATATGATTTTTATATATATAGCAGCGTTATAAAAATATGATTTTTAATATATATACCGCGTGAAACAAATTGCGATGGAACTGACGGAAAGCAGAAAGGTACCAAATTCATCAGTTAAAGACTGATGGAGTGGAAACGAAGGTGAGAAATCCTCACTAAAAATTCTGCACAATTATTTATTTATTTTCGTAACTGAAAATTATAAAGAATTGCCAGTGTAGATTTTTATCCGTTTAATTATTATAAATTGTATATGGTGCATGTTAGATCACTTTCCTCGTCCACAAACCATGGACGATTTAAATTGACTGTATTATGTGTTGTTTGTGATGTTGAAATGTTTAACATATTAAAAAATAATGTTAACATAAATATGGTAGTTGAAATTAGATTACAAATATTTATTTATAATTTGAACAGTGAAAATTGGTTAAATAGAAAATAATTCAAACTGAATTAGAATTGGTTAAATTTATTAACCAATGATTTATTTAAATAAACTGTTGTTGTTTGAAAACCCCATACGGGTATTGGGATGATATTTGACATATACTAGTCCCAATATTTAATTGTATGTTAATCGATGGATTGATAGTCTGTGATAAGCGTTATTTATTTATTTATTTTAATGCTCACACAGTTGTAAATTTCACTTTGAATGTGAATGGACTGTTAAATGATTATTTATCATTATGTTGAATACATGCGGTGTGTGAAATCCATATAACTAAAATTATATGGTAATTGATTTAGTCGCACTCCGATTCAGAAATAAATAATGTTTTATAATAAATAATGTTTTATGAATAATGTAGAACAAAATATCATTCTAGAATAAAATATCATTTTAGAATAAAACAACATTTTAGAATAAAAGACATTTTAAATGAAAAAGACATTTTAGTACGAAAAAGACATTTTAAATGAAAAAGACATTTTAAATGAAAATGACATTTTAAATGGAAAAAGACAATTTAGTGTAAAAAGGCATTTTAATGTAAAAAAAGACATTTTAATGAAAAAAGGCCATTTTAGTGAAAAATGGACATTTTAATGAATAGAACAAATTAATGTAAAGAATATTTTTAAAATAAAGAATCTTCTGAAATAAAGAATATTTTAAATAAAATGTTTTTAAAATAAAAATCACATTTTTATTGTATGTATAAATTATAAAAGAATCATGTGTTAAAATACATTTTTGTATTTTAAAAGTGTCATCTTTAACATGTTCATGAAAATAAAATAATCATTTGTTAAATTATATTTTTGTACATTAAAAATGTTATCTTTAACATGTTAAAGAAATAAAATAATCATTTGTTGAATTATATTTTTGTACATTAAAAATGTCATCTTTAATATGTTAATGAAAATGAAAAGAATCATATGTTAAAATATTTTTGTCAGATAAAAATATTATTTTTAACATGTTAATGAAGTGAATAAAATATCTATGCATTGAATAAAATATTGAACAATAAAAATATCATTTTTATTGAATAAATAAACTAAATAAAATATTCATGTGTTGAATAAATTTTTTGGAACAACAAAGATAGTTATGTAGTTAAACGCCCTTTTTATCGAACGATTTTATTCATTTTATAATGAATATCGAAACAAAGTGATTTCAAAATTTAATATTTTGAAAATATTATCATTTTAATATGATAAAGATATATAATATTCAATTTTGATTTAAAATTGAAAAAGAAGTTGAAATCGTCTTAAAATGAATTTATAAATATTTTCTAAATACATTTAAATGGAAATCGAAGAAATATATATAATTTATATATATTATATATAATGGCCTGAGTAGAACGCGCAGCGACTGTTCGCGAATTTCGACCATTAACTTCAAATTGATGTAATATGAGATCTGACCGTCGGATTCTCCTAAAAATGGAACCGTTGGTTTCGTATCGAAAAGAACTTTCCAATGAATATAAGAAGTTTAAAATCAAACGGTTGGATTTGGAATTATGTTCAAATCAAATTTGAAAAAGGTCGTTATGGATGCAATTCGGTGGCCGTTATTGGAAACCGACTGTACATGTAATGACCCGCATTCTACGCATCGGAGTATCATAGAATAATTATGTCATTTTCATATGAGGAAGTATGGTCGTGTAACTTTGGGGAACGACTATTGGGGTCATTTCCTATGTTCACGATTTTTGCCGATTTTTAAATGACTGTTTTCCCCCTAGGAACCTTGTTTAGCTCATAACTTTTGATTGGCAAGGAGTTTTGATTTGAAACCACTTCCATTGGATTCGAATGATGTTTTACCTTTCCTTAGAGTGGTCACATGTGTCAAACAGACTTACCGTTTGGGAGATATGGATGAAATAAGATTTAGAAGGTGAAAAACAGCTTAATTGGGCTTAATCGGGTGATTAGCAGCTAGGCCCATTGGGGGATTTCGGGTTTAGGGTTACATAAGAGCTGAAAAGAGTTAGAGAAACCTTTATTTGTCATTTTTACAGCCGCCACTTACCTCTCTTCAACCCTAACAATGGCCTCCACCTTCTAAATCACCCCCTAATCACCGTATAAGCGTATATTTGCCTAATCAACATCAAATCAAGGCAAATCAACACCAAATCAGAGTTTTGGGTATGTTTGATCCATATAAACATGTCATATTGTTGTTTTGGGTGTTTATGGTTGATTATACATGTTACTATTACTATTTGGAATACTTTATGATTGAATAGTTAGGTTAGAATGGTCGAAAACGCTGTAGTATGGCGTAAACAGCTTGCTGCAAAAGTTGCAGGAATTTGACCCGAACCGGATCGGGTCGGAGGAAGGAGGCATGAACCGACCTGATCGTGACACCCTACTCATGGCCGGTGACAACGAACCCACCCGATGATTTGGAGGACACAGAGCTCCACGGACCAGTAGCCCACGACCGGTCTGAAGCACCTCAACCTGATGGAAGAAGCACGAACCGATCTGATGCCTGGAAGAAGTATCATGAACCGAACTGCTAGGGGGAGGACATCATGAACCGATCCAAGCTGAAGAGGGGATCACGACCAGAAGCGAAGGAGGGGGAAACATGGCCCGACCCCAATGACAATTCCGAACCGAACAAAAGATGAGAAGAAGGACCAACCGATCCGGAGAAGACCAAACCCGAGATGCAAAGGTAGTCCAAATGAGAAGTTGTAACTTAGGATCCAGACGGGAACCAACGAGTTAACTTCTTGAATTGGACTTTGCTATGGGACGTGTGCAAAGGGGATATCGGTGTCTATAACTTTGACTCACCACCGAGAGATGGATATTGACTATGGATCAGTGCAGTGGAGTTGTTATGACTCCATGAGGCAAAGTGATCGTAGCAGGGCTATGAGCCAGTGCAGTCGAGTTGTCATGACTCTGGGGTAGAGTGGACATATCAAAGTATTAGTGCTTACGAATCAGTGCTGTGGAGCCGTCATGATTCCATGGGGTAGAGTGATCGTAACAATGAATTGGGTGATCAAAGTGGTGGATATCGTATACTTAACGCACTGAGTGAGAGATGTGAGGATGATTGCTATGTTTGATGTTTGCTATCACCATGACATATACACCCCCTCCCCATTATTTTCACACCATGTGTTATTGTCACCTAAGAGTACTGTATATCCTGTTATGCTAACTCTTTGGTTGCAGGTCCAGGTTCGGGCATGTTTATGTATACCTGTTATTGTTTAGTTTTGCTGCTTATCGCTCATACCAGACTTTTTTCTGACCCAGAGTTTTATGTCTCTTCTTATTACTCTGGGTGCTCCTAAACGAGCAGACTAGAGACAGGTTAGCTGGTTATACACGAGTAGCTGTTCGGAGACGAGCAGGAGGCTTACACGTATTGTTCCCATATATTCTCCATGTGTTGTTGCCGGTCACTACTTTGGGCATTAGTAATGCACCTTCCTATTTTGCTTTAGAGACAGTTTTAAAGTTGTAATAATGATGGTTTGGATCATAAGCTGTATTTGAATTTTTCGCTGCTATGATGGTTTAGTTTTCAGCTTATGCACTGTCTCGCCTGTTTTATATCAAGTTATGTTATTATTATATTTTGTTTCATGCGCTGTGAGATATACTACAGGGACTTTGATGATTCATAGTTTCAAATCCCTTACTTTTTCCTTTCATTTGACGACCGTCCCGTGCTGGTTGGACATCAGTACAACGCATTTCATTGGAAATGTCGGCTGGTGCGGGGTGGGCCGTCACACTTGGTATCAGAGCTCTAGGTTGCGTAGCTAACCTAGGGAAAGACACCTAGGAGAGATAGTACGTATATGAGAGCGCGTATTAGTGATATTTTGGTTTTCAAAAGTTATATATATGTGTGTATATATATATATTTACAAACTATTAGTATATCTAAGTATGGAGTCGCACTGCACTGGCACCACTGAAGAGATGGTTAATCGTTTTCCTCTGACAGATTGAACGATGAGCCGATATACGAGGAATACTGGTTCAGGTGCCAATAATAGGAATGCTCCTGATATGAGGACGATGTTCACTGACTTCATGAGAGAGATGTTTAGAGATGTTCAGAGGGCAGTACCTAATGTAGCAAATGGTGGTGGTGCAGCGGTTCAGGCGCCTAGGGCCAATTTCACCAAGCTCTGTAAGGACTACACTAGTCTTCGTGGGAAGCTATTCTATGGAACGGAATCGGCTACATAAGTTCAGGATTGGCTTGATAGTATTGATCTTATCTTCGAGGATCTGGGAATCGAAGACGCAATGAAGAGAAAGCTAGCATCCCGCCAGCTACAAGGACGGGCTATGAATTGGTGGAACGCTATTAAGGCAGCTACTCCTGAGGATCAAGTTACTTGGGATCAGTTTAAGGCCCGATTCAGTGATAAGTTTATCCCAGCTGCTTAGAAATCAGAATTGTTTAGGAAGTTCTTGGAGCTTAAGCAGAATTGTAAGGCAGTCTCGGAGTATGTTGCTGAGTTTGATACTTTATCGATGTATGGATTATCCCTCATTGACACTCCCGAGAAGAAGAATGAGAAGTTCATAATAGGGTTAGATCAGTACTTGGGGGAAAGGCTTATAAACCATATTGATGAGGCTTTTGAATCGATTGTTGGAAAAGCATTGAGATCGGAGAGCCTTTATCCTAAGCCCAAGGCTGAAGTCGTCGTTGCATCTGCAGAGGGGCCAAAGCCGCAGGCAAGCGGTGGAGGCAAGAATAATTCTCAGAATAAAAGGAAGCGAAATCAGACCAAGGATGTTCAGAAAAAGAAAACAGGAAAGATGTAGAGTGCTTTAGCTGTGGCAAGAAGGGCCATTATGCTAAAGAATGTCGAGCAAAGGCAGCGGACAGAAAGTGCTTCAACTGTTGCCAAGTGGGACATCACAAGGATAAGTGTCCACAACCTCCTAAAGAGAAGCAGCTTGTGAAAGAATATGCTATTAATGTTATTCCTTCTTCGTCAAATGCCCCAACTGCGGTGAAGAAAGGAAACAATGTCGTCATTCAAGGTATGCATTCTGTTTATGATGTTCCTGTTCGAGTATTGTTTGATACTGCGGCTTCTCGTTCCTTCATATCTAGTGACCTGGTAGATAGGTTGGGATTGGAACCCGAGATAGTCGATAGACCTTTGGTGGTGACGAACCTGATTGGTGGTTCGACTAGCCTTAGCATGATTTGTCGAAATTTGGTCTTATCGAGTCATGGATGTATGTTTGCTTGTGATTGCTTTGTTTTGGGCTTTACTGGGTTTGTCATTGTTTTGGGAGTCGATTGTGTAACACCCCACGTCCATTAATGTCACTCACAAAGGGAATGCATTAACTTCCATGGAGCGTTTTAAGTGTGTATAGAACAGAAACTTAACAACAAGACAGATATAAACAGTACTTGAAAATTTAAAACTTTATTTCATTGCAGCGGTAAATACATAAGATTGATTACATCATCAAAAACCAGAGTCAAAGTACATAATATCCATCTTGACTAAATCAAAGTACATAAATTGAAAGACATAACCCCAATACAAAATAGCCATAAATAAGAAAGGCTGAACTTTTACTTCAGCGATCCAAGCAACTTCTAAAAGCAAGAGATACAGCTGTCCAAAATCATGCTCCACTGGTGCTAGTTCCACCCTGAGCACCTGGGGGGGAAAGGAAGAAAAGAGGTGGAAACAAAGGGGGTCAGACATAAAGTCTGGCGAGTGCGATAACTTTAACAATATAATTACCAAAATAACTAGGCTAAGGCATAAGTTGGAAAATAAGGAAATGACTGTGAACAATTGAGTAAGACAGAGTAAACAAGGAAATAAGATTGAACAAAGATAACGTTAAAGGCACCCCTAAACCATTATAAGATAATTACTATTCTGCACCACCACTAGTCACCCTAAAGTTGATCCTGTCTACAGAACTTAATAATGATAATGGTAGTTTCGTGTACCCCTAGCTACCTTCATAGGTGCCGCCTGCCCCTATCTCCACTAGTTGTACCCACTACCCCCATGCGATCGGCTCCCTAACTCGTAGATACCCGTGCTGGCCCCATAGTGGGATGTATCACTCCCCAAAGTGGCAAACCGATACCACCAATAATGCACGGCTTATACCTACACGATGCAACAACGTCTTACCTACCAGCCTGGGCCCACACACACCCATGAAACGGTTGGACTTGTGTTGCCATCGCTAACCCCTTTTGGCCTCTTACAGTCAAGCCCAGTACGCGTGTCCCGTCCTCGACCTGGGTCGAGCCCACAAAGATACTTATGGGTTACTGGTTGAAACGGGCCCCCATTACTTGACACAAGCTATCCACCTAAGCTTGGTCCTCTCTAGTACATCCCACTTAACCCTCTTCTTATTCATGTTCACTTACATGTTTCAAGTTTTGGTTAAGTGTTTCTAATCGTATTTCAAATGCCACCCAAGGCACCTACTTAACCCCCTCATGTCCCACTACATGTTTATTTGGTTAAGCGTTTCTTAATTCATTAAGACCGTAACCTTATAAAGACCTCCCACATTAGACTGGCATTTGTGGCAGCTGGGTTTGCCGGGCGGGTCCGGGCAGTCTTACACCACAAACGAGCCTAACCTCGTGTCTTTACAATTGTTACGCATTTAATTTATGCCTAAGACCTCCCACATTAGACTGGCATTTATGGCAGCTGGATTTGCCGGGCGAGTCCGGGCGGTCTTACACCACAAAAGAGCCTAACCTCGTGTCTTAGATGATTAATTACACAAAATTAATTATCCCCCATTTTGAATTAATTTCCCTACTCAAATTATCAATCAATTCCAAATTTAACTATGGCCATAATTGACTCAATTATGTCCATCTATTTATGGTATGCAAAATCATACCAATTTTCATCACAAATTTATTTTATGCCATTTAAGGCATTTATGCCAATTCTCAATATTAAATCTTTTAATATTATCCCATTGCCCCACGTTGTACGTTCGTTCGATTAACATAAAATATACGTTAGACTCGAATAGTCCAACTTATGAAATAAAGAGAAAACATCACAACATACATATAGATAAAACTAGATCTAAACATAAGGGTGAACTTGCATGTGTGAATGAGGTTCTACATCTAAAACTTGCATAGGACAAAGTCACAAACTTACATAAAACTACATATGCCATAGATCTAAATCTAAAGGTGTGAACTTGTTTAGGTAATAGTCACAAACTTGCGTAAATCATGTATGTCATAGATCTACATCTAAAGGTGTAAACTTGCATAGGCAATAACCACAAACTTATATTACCTGATTCATACTCCAAACATATATATGTATATACTTGCATATGTTATTTATGCAACATAACGATGGTGTAAACTTACATCTAAACATGTAAACTAGCATGTAGAATTTTGTATACTAGCATATAACTCACACATGTCATAGCCTAACTTTAGATCTAAAATAGATGTCATGAAACATGTATGGTTATACATAAAATTTTCACTAACTTGCATATGATCCATGCCCCCATTAACATCCTAACTTGTATACATACATATGATTTATCATATGAATCAACATAACCAAACTAGCATATGAAACAACATCATGAATTGATTATACATAAGCTAATCATAGAATTACAATATAGATGATAACATCACAACTTTACAACATAGATGATAATCATCATAGAATTTACAACATAAATGATAACATCACAATTTTACAATATAAATAATAACATGCGGTCAATAATTCACAACATATCCATATAATCCACATCATAATTCAATCCAATTAAATTGCTAATTATTTTATTAAAGAAATCGAACACATAACTCAAAGAAGGTCTTGAGTTCTGAATTCTGAGTTTTGAAGTTGTATTAGCTTTCCTTTGAAGCAGATTCGTTGTTAGAGTTGAATAGAATTGAATTTGATTAGCTTTCTTCCTCATTAATTGGTGGCGGCTATTCTGAGTTGCAAGGTGACGGCATGGAGGCCATGGCTCTAATTTAAATTTGATTTTAGGGTTTGAGTCTACATGTCTTTTTATAGAGTTTAGGATTAGTTTAAGCCGTCCAATCAACCCAGAATTAATCCCAGCCAATCAGAGTAGATCAGAAACCCTAATGAGTCAGCATACGGCCATAAACAGCTCACCAAACAAATCTGCCGGGTGGGGGGGTCAGGTCGACCTGGTGAGGGTAGGTCGACCCTATGGTCGACCTGGCCCTGGCGGGAAATTTCCCGCCTAGCCCATCTGACTCTGAAATTTGAATTTTCGAAATCTGTTTTGAATTTTTTGAAACTTCCGATGGCCATAACTCCATCATACGAAGTCCAATTCACGCAAACTCGGACTCTATCTCAACCAGAATTCCGAGACGAACACAATGGCGCAACCCGTTTCCCTTAATTCTCACATCTGAGATTAGTTATTCTTTAATTTGTGAACATTAATATTGAAAATTACGGGGTGTTACATTCTCCCCTCCTTAAAGGATTTCGCCCCCGAAATCTCCAAGTTAAGGAGAATGCATATCCTAACATCCAATCAACCATCTACTCAACCATCAAACACAGGCATACATTGTCCTTATAAAATTCCTAATGCTGTATGAACATATGCAAAAAGTGTGTATATGTTCTTTATCTAATGCAAAATCAGGCGGTCTACTGATTCAGTTGACCTCCTTAATGCAAACCATGATAGTGCCATGCGTCCATTATGTATGAGAAAGAGTCCTATCGATACATATTATTTCTAAATGTGTGCACAACCATTCACCAAAATGCAGCATCCATATGATAGCACAACCATTATACATCCAGTACTTAAATATGTACACACATTTATATGCAATATGCAATATGAAGTGACTGAGCTGATCTAGTGCCTAAAGTGTGTGTATATGCATCCACGAGCAACCACTAGCAAACACTTGCATCCATATGCATCCATCATACATAACATGTCTCAAACACATGTTTCAACCATAGGACTACCCTATCTAAAGGTCAAAGATACTAGCGAGAGGACATATTAAAGATAAAACAAGTACAAGCTAAGCGATAAAGGAGAAATTAAAAGACATACCCTTGAAAAGAAAAGGGTACAATGAACGCATTTTCTCTTCTGTCTCCCAAGTAGCGTCGCTCTCATCATCTCCTCATTGCACTTTGACTAGTCTGACCTCTCGATTCCTCAACTTCTTAATCTCCGACCCAAGAATGCACGTAGGAGCTCGTCGAATCGTCGCATCACGCTCTATCTCCACCTCTATAAGCAAGCTCGGCTCTACCACTTCCGCGGTCTCGTGCAAGCACTTCCTCAAATGTGATACATGGAATACATCGTGTACACCACTAAGCCTGTCGGGCAACTCCACTCTATATGTCATCTGTCCAATCCTCTCCTTAATAGGAAACGACCCTACGAACCTTGGTGCTAACTTCCCAGCGGACCCAAAGCGAACAACATTCTGTAATGGAGAAACCTTGACAAAGACCATGTCCCCAATATCAAACTCAAGATCTGTCCTCCTCTTGTCCGCATAAGATTTCTGCCTATCTTGCGCCGTCTTCATCCTCCTTCGAATCAAATCGATCTTTTCTGAAGTCTCTCTAATCATATCGGGCCCAAGCAAGATCTTATCTGTAGATTCCCACCAACATGTAGGCGAACGACACGACCGTCTATAAAGAGCCTCGAACGGTGTCATGCCAATGCTAGACTGAAAGCTATTATTATATGCAAACTCCACCAACAGAAGATGTTCCTCCCATGTACCTCCGAAGTCTAAGACACACAACCTCAATAGGTCCTCTAGAATACGATTTACCCTCTCAGTCTAGCTGTCCGTTTGAGGATTATATGCGGTGCTCAAACATAACTGAGTCCCTACCGCCTCTTGCAAGCTTTTCCAAAACTCGCTAGTAAAAGTAGGATCGCGGTCGCTCACTATGCTAGAAGGAACACCGTGCAAATGAACTATCCCTCGAATGTATATGGAGGCTAACCATGGAGAAGTCCTCTTACTCTTCACGGGAATGAAATGGGCGCTCTTAGTAAGTCTGTCTACCACGACCCAAATCCCCGTATTACCCTTCCTCGATCTCGGTAACCCATCAATAAAGTCCATCGAGACACTTTCCCACCTCCATTGTGGGACCTCCAAGGGGTGAAGCAATCCACCGGGCTTCTTTTGCTCTGCTTTTACTTGTTGGCACACCAAGCATCTAGCAACAAACTCAGCCACATCCTTCTTCATGCCGCCCCAAAAGTAAACTCGTCTCATGTCCATGTACATCTTGTCCCCGCCGGGATGGATGGTCGTCTTCAAACGATGTGCATCATCAAGAATGGTCTTCCTCAAATTTTCGTCCTGTGGTATGCAAAGTCTACCGTCCCTATGCAACCAACCCTTATCATCTAGGGTATACCTACGGAGATGGCTTGATGACTCCCCCTTTTGAGCTTCTCTACTAACTCAACCAACTGTGGGTCATCTCGCTGTGCCTCACCAATCCGTCCCAAAAGCGTAGGTCTGACCTCTAAGGATGCTAGCAAACCGGGTACAAAGTCAACAGAAGGTCTAAAGTCAAACGTAGAGATGAACTCTAATCTTCGCCGCTCAACAAACAATGGACTTAAGGACAACCATTTCCTACTTAAGGCATCTGCTACCACATTACCCTTGCCAGGGGTATATGCTATCTCGAAATCGTAGGACGCTAAGAATTCCATCCACCTTTGCTGCCTTAAGTTCAAATCCTTCTGAGAGAACAAGTATTTTAACGATTTGTGGTCAGTGAACAATTCGAATTTCTCGCCAAGAAGATAATGGCGCCAAGACTTAAGCGCGAAAACAATAGCGGCCAACTCTAGGTCATGTGTAGGGTGATTTCTCTCATGCACTCTCAACTGCCTTCCTCCATAGGCTATTACCCTTCCCTCTTGCATTAAGACCGCGCCTAGTCCTGTCCCACAAGCATCGGTATAAACGGTAAATGGCTTACTCCCATCTGGCAATACTACGATTGGGGCTGTGGTCAAAGCTCTCTTCAAACGTTGGAACGCATCATCACAATCTACGTCCCATGTGAAAACTAGGTTCTTCTTCGTCAAGCGTGTTAATGGGGCTGATATTTTTGCGAAGTCTTTGATAAACTTCCTATAGTAGCCAGCCAACCCTAAGAAACTCCTCACCTCGGTAGCATTTTTAGGGACCTTCCAATCTTGGATGGCCACTACCTTCGCTGGATCCACAGCTATCCCTTCTTTGGAAACCACGTGTCCTAAGAATCGCACTTCCTTCCTCCAAAAGTGACATTTAGAAAATTTAGCTTTAAGGCTATGCGCTCGAAGGGTCTCCAACACTTCCCTAAGATGTAGGGCATGCTCTTCCCCGCTTTTAGAAAAGATCAAGATGTCGTCCACAAAGACTACCAAGAATTTATTAAGGTACTCCCTAAACACCCTACTCATCAATTCAACAAAATATGCGGGGGCGTTTGTCAAACCAAAGGGCATCACAAGCCACTCGAAGAAGCCGTCTGGAGTCCTAAAGGCAGTCTTGTCTAAGCTATCCTCAGCCACTCTCAACTGATGGAAACCCGTGGCTAAGTCCAACTGCGAAAACACTGAGGCGCCAACTAACTGATCGAAGAGATTGTCAATCCTCGGCAGTGGGTGCCTATTCTTCTTAGTAAGCTTATTAAGTTCCCTATAGTCCACACAAAGTCTAAGGGACCCATCTGCCTTTGTGGCAAATACTACTGGAGCTCCCCACTCCGATATACTACGTCTGATGAACCCCTTCTCAAGCAATTCTTTCACTTGCTTACTGAGTTCTCTTCTCTCTCTTGGAGCCATGTGGCGCACAAGCAATGCAACTGGCTTTGCATTATCTACTAGATATATTCGAAAGTCTATCTAACGTTTTGGGGATAAACCCCTCACCTCATCGAAGACATCAACATATTCACGGACTATATGAACAGAATGTAAATCATCATCGGATGCGTCAAGGGATTCTAGGTAGCTAAGCATTACTGGACCTCTAGGGTCACAAGAAATATCAAGGGTCTTTCCACAACGAGTCAACAATCTAACCACCCTTCTTTCACAATCTAGGATGGCCCCGTATCTAGTTAGCCAATCCATACCTAGAATCAAGCCGTAGCCCATGAAGCCAAGAACAAAGGAGTTGCATTCAAACCCAATGCCCAAGATAAACACTCTCAAATCCCGACAAATCATAGAAAGATGAGCCGAACCACCAATAGGATTTGAGACTACTAAGGGATCCGTAACTAGACTAGTATCTAGGTGCAGTGTTTTAACTAATAATGTAGAGATAAACGAATGTGATGCGCCAGAATCGAACAAAGTACGGACAGGATGATCAAACAGAAAAACTAAACTTTCAACGGAAATTGCTCTACCTCGTTCTTGCAGCAGTGGGACTACGAGAGCCTGAACTTGCACCCTTGCCTGCCCTGGTGCCATAAGAGCTTGCACCTGTCCTCCTGAGGTAGACCCTGCCCTCTGCCCTTTCCTTGGGCAGTCCTTAATCAGATGTCCCGCTTCGCCACAGTGGAAACAGCCAGTCTTATTTTTCTTCCTACAATCTTTGCTTAGATGGCCCGGTGTCCCACAGTTAAAGCATCTTTTCTTTCCCTTAGCATTGTTGCCTTTACCACCTTTCTTGTTCTGTTGTTGCTGTTGCGGTTTCTTTTGATCCCCTTTCTTCTCGGGTGCCTTATTAGCATTGGCGCCCTTCTCCTCTTCATGCATAAGCGCCATGTCAACTAGTCTCTCAAAGGTAGCCCCCATAGGGATGTGGGTCATAGCTAACCCATGAAGCGGCTCGTTCAAACCCTTAACAAATCTCAGGGCCTTCTTTTCTGGTATATTCACCAAGTCCAAGCCAAATCTCGCTAACTGATTGAATTTGTTGACGTATTCTTTCACTGATAGATTTCATTGCTTCAACGCCAAAAATCATTCCATGTATAGATTCTCTTCAGCCCGTGAGAGAAACTTCGCCTCAAACCTCCGCCTGAAATCTGGCCATGTATCAATTGGATGTTCTCCATTAGTGACCTCCCACCAAAACGAGGCCTCATCCTTCATTAGCCAGGCGGCTAACAGGACAGTTCTTCCATCTTCCACTTAAAAGATCCTAAACAATTCTTCCACCTCCCTTAGCCAATTTCGAGCTTCAACAAATGTCTCCGCCCCGTGAAAAGGTTTTCCACCCATCGCCCAAAAGTCCTTACATATCTTCGCAAAAGTATCGACACGAGGAGGAGGAGGAGCATTTGCTGGACCTGCTGTGGTGGGCCTAGTCTCCAAATACCTCCTAAACCATCCTGGTATCGGTATCCCCTCGGGTATCTCGGGAATTCCAGACATACTGAAACGAAAAAGGAAAGATTCAATACAAAAGAACCGAAGGAAATATATATGGCTCTTGGGGTTATGCTTTCTAAAATAAGCTTTTCTCTTGAGAATACTTTCCTTAAAACGTACTTTTGAAGGTACTTCTTTATAAAAGTGTTTTTGAAAAAAAAAAAATTTCAAAATTCATATCTATTCCGGTAACCTTCAGCTCTGATACCATGTGTAACACCCCACGTCCATTAATGTCACTCACAAAGGGAATGTATTAACTTCCATGGAGCGTTTTAAGTGTGTATAGAACAGAAACTTAACAACAAGACATATATAAACAGTACTTGAAAATTTAAAACTTTATTTCATTGCAGCGGTAAATACATAAGTTTGATTACATCATCAAAAACCAGATTCAAAATACATAATATCCATCTTGACTAAATCAAAGTACATAAATTGAAAGACATAACCCCAATACAAAATAGCTATAAATAAGGTAGGCTGAACTTTTACTTCAGCGATCCAAGCAACTTCTAAAAGCAAGAGATACAGCTGTCCAAAATCAAGCTCCACTGGTGCTAGTTCCACCCTGAGCACCTAGGGGGGAAGGAAGAAAAGAGGTGGAAACAAAGGGGGTTAGACATAAAGTCTGGAGAGTGCAATAACTTTAACAATATAATTACCAAAATAACTAGGCTAAGGCATAAGTTGGAAAATAAGGAAATGACTATGAACAATTGAGTAAGACAGAGTAAACAAGGAAATAAGATTGAACAAAGATAACGTTAAAGGCGCTCGTAAACCACTATAAGATAATTACTATACTGCACGACCACAAGTCACCCTAAAGTTGATCCCGCCTACAGAACTTAATAATGATAATGGTAGTTTCGTGTACCCCTATCTACCTTCATAGGTGACGCCTGCTCCTATCTCCACTAGGTCTACCCACTACCCCTATGCGATCGGCTCCCTAACTCGTAGATACCCGTGCTAGCCCCACAGTGGGGTGTATCACTCCCCAAAGTGGCAACCCGATACCACCAATAATGCACGGCTTATACCTACACGATGCAACAACGTCTTACCTACCAGCCCGGGCCCACACACGCACATGAACCCGTTGGACTTGTGTTGCCACCGCTAACCCGTTTTGGCCTCTTATAGTCAAGCCCAGTACGCGTGTCCCGTCCTCGACTTGGGTCGAGCCCACAAAGATACTTATGGGTTACTGGTTGAAACGGGCCCCCATTACTTGACACAAGCTATCCACCTAAGCTTGGTCCCCTCTAGTACATCCCACTTAACCCTCTTCTTATTCATGTTCACTTACATGTTTCAAGTTTTGGTTAAGTGTTTCTAATCGTATTTCAAATGCCACCCAAGGCACCCTCTAAATTCCACATGCCACCCAATGCACCCACTTAACCCCCTCATGTCCCACTACATGTTAATCTGGTTAAGTGTTTCTTAATTCATTAAGACTGTAACTTTATAAAGACCTCCCACATTAGACTGGCATTTGTGGCAGCTGGATTTGCCGGGCGGGTCCGGGCAGTCTTACACCACAAACAAGCCTAACCTCATGTCTTTACAACTGTTACACATTTAATTTATGCCTAAGACCTCCCACATTAGACTGGCATTTGTGGCAGCTGGACTTGCCGGGCGGGTCCGGGCAGTCTTACACCACCAAAGAGCCTAACCTCGTGTCTTAGACGATTAATTACAAAAAATTAATTATCCCCCAATTTGAATTAATTTCCCTTTTCAAATTATCAATCAACTCCAAATTTACTATGGCCATAATTGACTCAGTTATGTCCATCTATTTATGGTATGCAAAATCATACCAATTTTCATCACAAAATTATTTTATGCCATTTAAGGCATTTATGCAAATTCTCAATATTAAATCTTTTAATATTATCCCATTGCCCCACGTTGTACGTTCGTTCGATTAACGTAAAATATTCGTTAGACTCGAATAGTCTAACTTATGAAATTAAGAGAAAACATCACAACATACATATAGATAAAACTAGATCTAAACATAAGGGTGAACTTGCATGTGTGAATGAGGTTCTACACCTAAAACTTGCATAAGACAAAGTCGCAAACTTGCATAAAACTACATATGTCATAGATCTAAATCTAAAGGTGTGAACTTGTTTAGGTAATAGTCACAAACTTGCATAAATCATGTATGTCATAGATATACATCTGAAGGTGTAAACTTGCATAGGCAATAACCACAAGCTTATATTACCTGATTCATACTCCAAAAATATATATGTATATACTTGCATATGTTATTTATGCAACATAACGATGGTGTAAACTTACATCTAAACATGTAAAATAGCATGTAGAATTTTGTATACTAGCATATAACTCACACATGACATAGCCTAACTCTGTCAGTCATGTAGAACTTAATAATGATAATGGTAGTTTCGTGTACCCCTAGCTACCTTCATAGGTGTCGCCTTCCCCTATCTCTACTTTATATATAGTTTCATGTACATATATACACACACACACACATATATATGTACTAACTCTGTCAGTCATGGGACTAGTGTGAGAACTTAAAATAGTAATTAAAACTTTACTTACATAAAATTGTTGGAGAATGGAGTTTTGATGACAACAACCTTATTTTAATTATCATTGATTATAAAATATGTACTAACACTTTTTGTAAAGAATATATATATATATATATTTGTGTGTGTGTGTGTGTATGTGTAGGAATTATATATAGGAAATATTACTGAAGACTGTACAGTTATAAAGATAATAGAGATTCAAAGATCAGTGAAATTTCAAGGCTCATGAGTAATCAATATTTCAAGAGTTCAAAAGTTCAAGATTAATATATTTATAGAGTCTAGATTTTATAAGACTTTAAATAACACTCCAGGTTCAAATTCTAATTCTAATTCTGATTTTCAAATTGTGATTTTCAATTCTATCCTCAATCCTCTCTATTTTATTTTTCTATTTGTTTCTATTTTTATTCTTCTTTGTTTTTCAAACTTAAGTTTTTATATACTTTATATTTATACTTTATATAGATTAAAACCTTATAATTTTATAAATATATTTATATAGTTTAAATTTATGTTTTCATATGTTTTTCTATCATATAACATTAATTTACAACACTAGAATTTTACTCAAGAATTTCTAGAATTATTTTTATATAAAAACACTTGAAAATTTCTTTAAAATTTAAGTTTTCATAGGAGTATGTTGACATAACAAAAACTCCCTGTCGACATATAACTGTCACTTTTCCCAATTTTGAAAGGAAGTGTCTTTTCACTATTTGAAACGATTCAGAACCGTTGCAACCTTTTCATACTTTATACAAAGGGGTTAAAACTGAATTTTTATCGTCTCTACTTCTCTAACTTCATCCTCTTTCTCTCCACCATTATTCTTAATCATTTTTATGATTCTTACACTTATACTCTGCCTAATTCAATTCTATTTTGATAAAGCTTCTTCTCTCTACACTCTCTACTCTCTGAATCAAGTGATATTGAAGAGTTATAGGGCTGTTTAATAATTGCTTGGGTTGAATAAACCTTGTTTGTAAGTCAAAGAGGAATCGGTGTATTCTTGTAGCCTTGAAATCAAGGAATAGGAGTCGGTGTGTCCTTGTTGAGTCGTGAAATCAAGGAATAGGGGTTAGTGTCTCCTTGTTCAGCCGAGAAATCAAGGAGGTTGTATTTGTGTGACACCCCACATCGTTTAATATCACTCAAAAAGGGAATGCATTAAGTTTCATGAAGCGTTATAGTAAACAGAAAAGAAATATTGCAAGATAGACATATAAAATAACATCGGAATAAAAACTTTATTTATCATAAAATACTGTGGTCCAGAAACACCACATGTCTAAAATACAAAAGCCCATTACAACATAAAAGCTACTGTCTTGTAATTCAAAAATATCAGAGTACATAAAAGAAATAAAATTCCCTAAAAACAAAGAATAGCCATAGCAACAAGGATAGGAGCTTGAGTGTTTCCACCCTGAGAACCTGGGGGGAATGGAAGAAAGAAGGAGAAACAAAAAGGGTCAGACATAAAGTCTAGCGAGTCTAGTTACTTTTAGCAAGTAAATAAATAGAAGTAGCATGACAGGCACATAAAGTGGATAAAAGAGATTAGTATATAAAAGGTAGATGTGACAACGTAGAGAGGATAAGGTATATACGCCTCATTAATGATTACTCTGTACTATTACTAGTATAACCAGAATGAGATGATCCCTTCCACTATAAGGTGGTAGACTTAGGCATACATCCAAATGTATCTTAACCACTACCCTAATCGATCGGCTCTGTAATCCACGTAGATACTCTGTGCTGACCCCACCATAGGATGTATCACGTCCTAAAGTGGAAACCCTCCGCTGATATGCACAGCCCCATATATACAGGTGTCACGGTCGTCTTATCCCCCTCTTCCCGGTTCATGCACGCACATGGCCCGGTCGGTTTGCGCCGCCCACACCGTCCTCCACGTTTGGATCTCTTACAATCAGTCCAGTAAGGTGCCGCTTCTCCGACCTATTTTGGAGTACATGTTTGATACCTACTCCGGGTTACTAGCTGAAATGGGTTCCACACAATATGATACAAGTTCTCCCCTTTGCCTTGTATCCCCTACTAGGTTTTCATTGGCTATGTATACCACTAGGTGTCTTTAATTACATAACCCAATCATTTCCACTAGTTATGTTTACCCTAAAAGGTGTCTTTAATTACATAACTTTATTATTCCCACTGGTCATGTATACCACTAGGTGCCTTTAATTAAATAACCTTATGGGTTAAGTTTGTGGGCCTATATATAAATATGACCCACCCCCTCAGATTTACTTAACCGACCCACTGTCCAACCAATTTTACTTAACCCTAACTTTAGTTCATAATCATACAATCCCTATGGATTAAATTAGGTTAAGTAGTCCGATTCATTACCATGTCATTTATGGTTTATAATGGGTTAGATCTCCCACATTAAGCCTACCTCTTGTGGATGCTGGATATGCCGATCAGGTTCAGGCAGACTTCTTCGCCAAGTTGGGCCTAACCTCATGTCATTGCCCATCTCGTATTTGCGCACTTAGACCTCTCGTATTATGTTCAACATTAGTGGTTGCTGGATATGTCAATCGGGTCCGGGAAGACTTCCACCACTAATGCAACCTAAGCTCGTTTCATAAGTGCAATTACAATTTCTAACTGTAATTATTAGATATTTCATTCTTATCCAATTCTTACCTATATCTTTATAGGTGATTATGCCTCTTTTTCCCATTTTGAATTATATGTCCAATTCATATAAACATTATTTAAATTATGCCAATTATATCCTTTTCCCCCCATTTCCTATCTAACGCATTCACATATATTTGGTTGCATCTAGGCCAGAAAGTAGTCTAGCTATTAACAATAAAAGGGAAAGGTGATGGAAAAAATGACAATAGTGATTTTCCTGGCATAAACATAAGCTAGCATGGTGATAAGGTGGACATACGAGTATAAATCTGATGAATTTGTGGCAGTTAACTAATTCAAACATAACTATGATGTCATAATAAGCATAATAAGATCTAAATTAACAATTTAAATTTCCAATTGGTTTAGATCTAATATGGTAGGCACAAGGTGATAAACTAGATCTGATTAGTAATTTAGATGTCTACATAATTCAGATACAAAAGTTAAAAATAGATCTAATACAAATAAGGTCAAGATCCACATCATAGAATGCCACAAAAGTTACAATAGATTCGACAAGATAGAGATTTAGATCCAAGTTATAACCAATTTAAAATGTCATGTGTTCACAATTTACAATGGATCCAGTATAATATAGGCACATGAACAAATCCAAACTATAGTCATATCACGTTTACTTTTAAATATTTAAATCTAAAAGCAACTAGGAACTCATAGTGTTTGAATTAGAAAATATAGAAAGAATGAATCTTGAGTCTCTAACTGATTTGCTTAAGTTGATAGTTGTTGAAGATAACAGATTCGTCTCAGTTCAGACACCGGCAACATTTGGCCTCCATGGTTTACAATGAAGAAAACAAGAGAAATGACCATTTATATATAGTTGCCAGCCCCTCCAAAACCGACTGCCACGTCAGCCTTAGGGGTGTCAACACCCATGTAGGGGGTCGACACCCCTGTAAGGGGGTCGACCCCGGTGTCGACACCCCCCGGGAGGGTCGACCACCTAAAGCGGGAAATTTTCCGCCTTTCGACATTTTGATTTTTAAATTATTTTAAATAAGGTTCTAACTCATATCTGACTCATATGTATATATATTTTTCTTCTACGCGCATAAAAACTTAAAATCCTCATAACTTCTTTAAACGGTGTCCGTTTTACGCAAACCAAATGTCTGTCTTGCCCAGAATTTTGTGATTGACACAATGGTGAAGTCCATTTCCTTTAATTCTGAATATTAAATTAAATATTATTTAATTTATCCACTTTTAGTGTTGTTAAAAATACGGGGTGTTACATTCCCCCTACTCAAAGGATTTCGTCCCCGAAATCTCTAAGTTGAGAAGAATGCATATCCAACCTTCTGTCATCCATCTACTCATCCATCAATCACTGGCATCCAATACCCTTAAAAAATTCTGATTCTTATATGAAAATATGCAAAGATGTGTGTATATGTCCCAATACTAATGCGAAGATCAGGTGATCTACTGATTCAGTTGACCTCCTTAATGTAATGTATGTTAGTGTCATGAGTCCAATATGTATGCAAATAATCCTATTATAATATGTAATTTCTATATGTGTGCACACTCATTCGTCCAAATGCAGCATCCATTTGATAGTACATCCATTTCCATCCATTAAAAGAAGAAAAATGCACACACATCCATATGCAGTATGAGAGTGATTGAGCCGATCTAGTGCCTAATGTTTGTGTATATGCATCCACAAGCAGCCACTAGCAAACACTTGCATCCATCAAACATAACATGTCTTAAACACATGTTTACATCCATAGGGTTCCCATCTAAAGGTTGAAAATACTATGATAGGATAAATTCAGATGATAGAAACAAGCATAGATAAAATTTTGGAAAAGGAGTTAAGAGCATAACGTTGAAAAGAAAAGGGTACGAAGCCTGAATCTTGTCTTCGGTCTCCCAAGTCGCATCCTATGGCTTATCTCCCCATTGTACCTTTATCAGCTTAATCTCTTTATTGCGTAGCTTCTTACCCTCTGATCCAAGAATACGGGTAGGTACTCGCCTGACTATCGCCTCCCTCTCTATTTCCACTTCTCCCTATATGCTTGGCTCAACAACTTCCGTAGTGTCATGCAAACACTTCCGCGGATGAGAAACGGAAAACATCATGAACACTGGACAAATTTTCTGGATGCTTTACTCTATAGGCCATTTGGCCAATCCTCTTGGTTATGGGAATTGGTCCCACAAACCTAGGTGCCAACTTCCCTACCGATCCGAAGCGAACCATGTTCTTTAGAGGTGACATTTCGATTAAAACTAAGTCATGTCAGTCCTTCTCTTGTCCACATAGGATTTCTGCCTATCTTAAGCTGTCTTCGTCCGCCGTCGAATAAGGTCAATCTTCTTGGAAATTTCTCTAACCATATCCGGTCCAAGTAATAATCTTTTTATTGATTCCCACCAACAAGTTGGTGATCCACAGGGTTGTCTGTACAATGCTTCGAAGGGTGTAATGCCGATGCTAGCTTGATAACTGTTGTTATAAGCAAACTCTACTAAAGGAAGATGCTCTTCCCAAGTCTCTCCGAAGTCTAGGATACACAGCCTTAAGAGATCTTCAAGAATTCCGTTCACCCTCTCCGTCTGCCCATTGGTCTGAGGATAATAAGCGGTGCTCAAACACAACTGTGTACCTAATTCTTCTTGCAAGCTCCTCCAAAATTCACTGGTGAAGATGGGGTCACTACCGCTTATGATGCTGGAAGGTACTCCATGAAGGCGAACTATCTTTCGGACATAGGTTGCTGCCAACCATGATGCCGTCCTCTTACTCATAACTGGAATAAAGTGAGCGCTCTTAGTGAATCTATCTACCATAACCTAGATTCTGGTGTTGCCTTTCTTCGATCTAGGCAAACCATCTATGAAATCCATAGAGACACTTTCCCATTTCCACAGTGGAACCTCCAAAGGATGAAGTAAACCACCAGGCTTCTTTTGCTCAGCTTTAACTTGCTGGCAAACTAAACATTGAGAAACAAATTCTGCAACATCTTTCTTCATCCCAGCCCAAAAGAAAACTCTTTTCATGTCTCTGTACATCTTATCACTGCCTGGATGAATAGTCATCTTAGAATGGTGGGCTTCTTCTAGGACTGCCTTTATCAAGCTTCCAATTTGAGGAACACAAAGCCTTCCATATCGTCGTAACCACCCCTTTTCGTCTATGGTATATCAACTGAGATGACTAGAAGTCTCCCCTTTTTTGAGCTTATCCATGATGTCTAAGATCTGTAGGTCACTATGTTGCGAAGCTCCTATCTGATCCATAAGAGTTGGTCGTATTTCCAGCGATGCAAACAAATCAAGCAAAATCTCGATGGAGGGTCTGAAGTCAAAGGTTGATATGAACTCCAAGCTCTTCCTCTTCACAAACAGAGGACTTAAGGCCATCCTCTGCCTACTTAGTGTGTTAGCCACCACATTACCCTTGCAGTGATATAAGAAATCTCAAAATCATAAGAAGCTAAGAACTCTATCCACCTTTGTTGCCTTAAATTAAGATCCTTCTGTAAGAACAGATACTTGAGAGATTTATGATCGGTGTATAACTCAAACTTCTCTCCAAGTAAGTAATGACGCCATGTCTTTAACGTAATACTATGGCATCTAGTTCAAGATCATGTGTTGGGTAGTTCTTCTCATGAACTCTCAACTGTCTACCCCTATAACACACTACTTTTCCTTCTTTTATCAGAACAACACCAATCCCTGTACCACTTGCATCAGTGTAATTGGTAAACACTTTGTTCCCATCGGGCAAAGTTAGGACTGGGGCTGTTGTAAGAGCCCTCTTCAAATGTTGGAAAGCAACATCACAATCTATATCCCATGAAAATGCCAAGTTCTTCTTCATCAGCCTGGTGAGTGGGGCTGATATCTTTGCGAAGTCCTTAATGAACTTCCTATAATAACCTGCGAACCTAAGAAAGCTTCTCATCTCTGTTGCATTTTTAGGAATCTGCCAATCTTGCACCGCAACTATTTTCGCAGGATCCACAGCTGTCCCTTTTTTGGAGACTACATGCCCAAAGAATCTCACCTCCTTTCTCCAAAAATGGCATTTGGAGAACTTTGACTTAAGATGATGGTCACAGAGAGTTTTCAAAACTTCTCTCAAATGCTAGGCATGCTCTTCTTCGCTTTTGGAGAAGATCAAAATATCATCAACAAAGGCCACGACAAATTTATTTAGGAACTCCCGAAACACCCTACTCATTAGATCGACAAAACAGGCGAGTGCATTCGTCAGCCCAAAAGGCATAACTAGCCATTCAAAGAAACCATCTGGAGTCCTAAAAGTAGTCTTATCTATGTTGTCCTTAGCCACCCTCAACTGAAGAAACCCCGTGGCCAAGTCTAACTGAGAGAATACCAAGGCACCAACAAGCTAATCAAATAAATCATTAATCCTCGGGATCGGGTGCCTATACTTCTTAGTGAGTTTATTCAACTCTCTATAGTCGACACACAAACGAAGCGAACCATCCGACTTAGTTGGGAATACAACTAGAGCACCCCATTCAGATATGCTTCGTCTGATAAATCCTTTCTCAAGTAGCTCACCTACTTGCTTACTCAGCTCCCTCCTTTCCCTTGGAACCATAAGACGCACTAGCAATGCAACTGCCTTTGCATTGTCACCCAGATATGTACGAAAATCGATCTCGTGCCTTGGAGGTAAATCCCGTACCTCATCAAAGACATCAGAATAATCTCGGACTATTGGAACAGATTGCAGATCATCAAAAGATGCATTAAGAGACTCTAGGAAACTAAGCATAACAGACCCTTGGGGGTCATAAGAAATCGCGAGGGTCCTCCCATTACAAGTCAGAAGCCTAAATACCCTCCTCTCACAATCCAGAATGGCACCATACATGGTAAGCCAATCCATTCCTAGAATCAACCCACAGCCCATAAACCCGAGCACACATACGGCGCATTCAAACCCGACGCCTAACACAGATATCCTCAAACCCTGACAAATCATAGATAAATGAGCCGAACCACTAATATGGTTGGAGACAACTATGGGATCCACTACCATACTAGTAATTAAGTGTAGAGATTCAACAACGGAACTAGATATAAATGAATGTGAAGCGCCGGAATCAAAAAGTGTTCTAAAAGGATGGTTTGAAAGAGAAATTAAACCTTCCACAGAAATGTTTCTACCTCAGTCAGGAGCACTGATGGAGAGAGCATGCACCTTCCCTCTAGAAGTTCCTACCCTTTGACCTTGTCCTTGTGATCCATGTTTCTTCAGGCACTCCCTAGCAAAGTGTCCGACCTTTCCACAGTTGAAGCAAGTGTTCTTCGTTTTTTTACAGTCTTTGATCAACTGACCTTCTTTCCCACAGTCTTTGATCAAGTGACCATCTTTCCCACAACTGTGACACTTCCATTCTCCTTACCCATGTCATTCTTTCCTCCTTTCTCCTATTGCTGTTGTTGTTGTCTCGTCTTGGGCCACATCTTCTTATTTTGCATTGTTTCCTCAGCTTTAACCTCCTTCTTTTCCCCTTTCTCTTCCTCATACATCATGGCCATATCGACAAGTCTTTCAAAAGTGGCTCCCATTGGAATATGGGACATGGCTAACCCATGAAGGGGTTCAATTATCCCTTTAGCAAACCGCAAAGCCTTTCTTATGCGGCGTGTCTACTAGTTCCAGTCCAAATCTTGCCAGCTGGTTAAATTTGTTCACATACTCTTTAACCGTCAAGTTCCCTTGTTTGAGTGCTAAGAACCTCTCCATCTGCATGCTCTTCTTAGCTTGGGAAAGGAATTTCATCTCAAACCTCTATCTAAAGTCATCCCAAGTTTCCACAGGATGGTCTGCTTGGGTTACCTCCCACCAAAATGAAGCTTCCAGTTAAATGAATCTCTCTTCGATCCTCTACTTCAAAGATTACAAACAAGTCCTCGTTCTCCTTGAGCCAGTTCCTAGATTCGATAAACGTCTTGGTTCCACGGAATGGCTTCCCTCTCATAGCACGGAAATTTTTGCAGATCTTTGAGAAGTTTTTTTGCACGTGAAGGAGGATGAGGAGGAACAAAGTGTGCAGCTGGGGGAGGAACGTTTCCTTGGCCTTCAGCAGGCGCCGTGGCCTCTAGATACCTATGAAACCATCCTGGTATCGTAACACCCTCTGGATTGTTCGGTTCCCCAGACATGCTGAAAATGAAAAGGAAAGAGATTCAGACAAGGGATTAAAAAATATTACTTAAGGCTTTTTGGGAAATGTTTTTCAAAACATGCTTTTCTTTTTGAAATTGCTTTCTTTTAAAACCTTTTAGAAAATAGCTTCCAAAAACATTTATCTAATCTGGTAAACTTCGGCTCTGATACCAAATGTGACACCCGACGTCCGTTAATGTCACTCACAAAGGGAATGCATTAAGTTTCGTGAAGCGTTATAGTAAACAAAACAGAAATATTACAAGATAGACATTTAAAATAGCAGCAAAATAAAAACTTTATTTATCATAAGATACCGTGGTCCAAAAACATCACATGTCTGCAATACAAAAGCCCATTACGTCATAAAGCTGTTGTCTTGTACTTCAAAAATATGAGGGTACCTAAAAGAAATAAAATTCCCCCCCCCCCCCAAAAAAATAGCCATAGCAACAAGGATAGGAGCTTGATCCATACATATCAGCAGCTCCAGCAAAAATAAACAGAATCACGATCAAGCCTGAGTGTTTCCTTCCTGAGAATTTAGGGGGAAATGGAAGAAAGAAGGAGAAAAAAATGGGTCAAACATAAAGTCTGGCGAGTCCAGTTACTTTTAGCAAGTAAATAAATAAAAGTAGCATGACAGGCATATAAAATTGATAAAAGAGATTAGTACATAAAAGGAAGGTGTGACAAGGTAGACAGGATAAGTTGAATACGCTTCTATAATGAGTACTCTGCACTATTACTAGTATAACCAGAATGAAATGATCCCTTCCACTATAAGGTGGTAGACTTAGGCATACGTCCAAATGTATCCTAACTACAACCCTAGCCGATCGGCTCCCTAATCCACATATATACTCTGTGTCGACCCCACCGTAGGAAGTATCACGCCCTAAAGTGGCAACCCTTCGCTGATATGCACAGCCCCATATCTACAGGTGTCCGGTCGTCTTATCCCCCTCTGCCCGGATCATGCACACACATGGCCCGGTCGGTTTGCGCCACCCACACCATCCTCCACGTTTGGATCTCTTACAATCAGTCCAGTATGTGTGCCCCTTCTCCGACCTAGTTCGGAGTACATGTTTGATACCTACTCCGGGTTACTGGCTGAAACGGGTCCCACACAATATGATACAAGTTCTCCCCTTTGTCTTGTATCCCCCACTACGTTTTTATTGGCTATGTATACCACTAGGTGTCTTTAATTACATAACCCTATCATTTCCACTAGTTATGTTTACCCTAAAAGGTGTCTTTAATTACATAACATTATTATACCCACCGGTCATGTATACCACTAGGTGTCTTTAATTACATAACCTATCAGGTTAAGTTTGTGGGCCTATATGTAAATATTACCCACCCCCTCAGATTTGCTTAACCCACCCACTGTCCAACCAATTTTACTTAACCCCAACTTTAGTTCATAATCATACAATCCCTATGGATTAAATTAGGTTAAGTAGTCTAATTCATTACCATGTCCATTTATGGTTTATAATGGGCTAGACCTCCCACATTAAGCATACCACTAATGGATGCTGGATATGCCGGTCGGGTCTGGGTAGACTTCTTCCACAAGTTGGGCCTAATCTCATGTCATAGCCCGTCTCATATTTGCACACTTAGACCTATCACATTAGGTTCAACATTAGTGTTCGCTAGATATGCCGGTCGGGTCCGGGCAGACTTCCACCACTAATGCAACATAACCTCGTGTCAAAAGTGCAATTACCATTTCTAACTGTAATTATTAGACATTTCATTTTTATCCAATTCTTACCTATATCTTTACAGGTGATTATGCCTCTTTTTCCCCATTTTGAATTATATGTCCAATTCATATAAACATTATTTAAGTTATGCCAATTCCAACCTTTTCCCCTGTTTCCTAACTAATGCATTCACATATATTTGGCGGGATCTAGGCTAGAAAATAGTCTAGCCATGAACAATGAAAGGTAAATGTGATGGGAAAAATGACAATAGTGATTGTTTTGGCATAAACATAAACTAGCATGGTGATAAGGTGGACATATAAGTATAAATCGGATGAACTTGTGGCAGTTAGCTAATTCTAACATAACTATAATGTCATAATAAGCATAATAAGATCTAAATTAAAAATTTAGATGTCCAACTCGTTTAGATCTAATATGATAGGCACAAGGAGATAAACTAGATCTGATTAGTAATTTAGATGTCCACATAATTCAGATCCAATAGTTAAAAATAGATCTAAGACAAATAAGGTCAAGATCAACATCATAGAATGCCACAAATGTTACAATAGATCCGACAAGATAGAGATTTAGATCCAAGTTACAAGCAATTTAGAATGTCACATGTTTACAATTTACAATGGATCCAGTATAATATAGGCACATGAATAAATCCATTCTATAGTCATATCACGTTTACTTTTAAATATTTAAATCTAAAAGCTAATAGGAACTCACAGTGTTTGGATTAGAAAATAGAGAAAGAATGAATCGTGAATCTCTAACTGATTTTCTTAAGTTAATAGCTGTAGAAGATAACAGATCCGACTCTGTTCAGACACCGGCAGCATTTGGCTTCCATGATTTCCAATGAAGAAAACAAGAGAAATGAGCATGTATTTATAGCTGCCAGCCCCACTGAAACCGACTGCCACATCAGTTCTAAGGGTGTCAACACTCCTGTAGGGGGGTCGAGCTCGGTGTCGAAACCCCCCTAGGGAGGTCGACCCCCTAGAGAGGGAAATTTGTCGCCTTCTAACATTTTGATTTTTGAACGATTTTGAATAAGGTTCTGACTCATATATATATATATATTTCTTCTGCACGTATGAAAATTAAAAATCCTCATAACTTCTTTATACGGTGTCTGTTTTACGCAACCCAAATGTTTATCTTCCCCAGAATTTTGAGATGGACACAATGGTGCAGTTCGTTTCCTTTAATTCTGAATATTAAATTAATTATTATTTAATTTATCCTCTTTTAGTGTTGTTGAAAATACGGGGTGTTACACTCCCCTCTACTCAAAGGATTTCATCGCCGAAATCTCTAAGTTGAGAAGAATGCATATCCTACCATCCATCATCCATCTACTCGTCCATCAATCACTGGCATCCATTGTCCTTAAATATTTCTAATGCTTATATGAATATATGCTAAGGTGTGTGTATATGTCCCAATACTAATGCGAAGATCAGGCGGACTACTGATTCAGTTGACCTCCATAATGCAATGTATGTTAGTGTCATGAGTCCAATATGTTTGCAACTAATCCTATTATAATATGTAATTTCTATATGTGTGCACACTTATTCCTCCAAATGCATCATCCATTTGATAGAACATCCATTTCCATCCATTAAAAGAAAGAAAAATGCACACACATCTATATGCAGTATGAGAGTGATTGAGCTGATCTAGTGCCTAATGTGTGTGTATATGCATCCACAAGCAGCCACTAGCAAACACTTGCATCCACTTGCATCCATCAAACATAACATGTCTCAAACACATGTTTACATCCATAAGGTTCCTAACTAAAGGTCGAAAATACTATGGATAGGATAAATTCAGAAGATAGAAACAAGCATAGAGAAAATTTTGGAAAGGGAGTTAAGAACATACCCTCGAAAAGAAAAGGGTAGAAGCATGAATCTTGTCTTCGGCCTCCCAAGTCGCATCCTCTGGGTTATCTCCCCATTGAACCTTTATCAGCTTGATCTCTTTATTGCATAGCTTCTTAACCTCTGACCCAAGAATACTGGTAGGGACTCATCTGACTATCGCCTCCCACTCTACTTCCACTTCTCCCAATATGCTTTGCTCAACAACTTCCGCAGTGTCATGCAAACACTTCCGCAGATGAGAAACGTGGAAAACATCATGAACACTGGACAAATTTTATGGAAGCTTTACTCTATAGGTCATTTAGCCAATCCTCTCGTTTATGGGAAATGGTCCCACAAAACTAGGTGTCAACTTCCCTACCGATCCGAAGCGAACCACGTTCCTCAGAGGTGACACTTTGATAAAAAAACTAAGACTCCCACTACGAACTCGATGTCAGTCCTTCTCTTGTCCACATAGGATTTCTTCCTATCTTGAGTTGTCTTCAATAAGGTCAATCTTCTCGGACGTTTCTCTAACCATATCTGGCCAAGTAATAATCTTTCTGTAGATTCCCACCAACAAGTTAGTGATCTACAGAGTCGTCCGTACAGTGCTTCGAAGGGTGCCATGCTGATGCTAGCTTGATAACTATTGTTATAGGCAAACTCTACTAAAGGAAGATGCTCCTCCCAAGTCCCTCCGAAGTCTAGGATACACAGCCTTATAAGATCTTCAAGAATTATGTTCAACCTCTCCGTCTGCCCATCAGTCTGAGGATGATAAGCGGTGCTCAAACACAACTGTGTACCTAATGCTTCTTGCAAGCTCCTCCAAAATTCACTGGTGAAGATGGGGTCACGATCGCTCACGATGCTGGAAGGAACTCCATGCATACGAACTATCTCTCAGACATACACTACTGCCAACCATGATGGTATTCTCTTACTCTTAACTGGAATAAAGTGAGCGTAGTTAGTGAGTCTATCTACCACAACCCAGATACTGGTGTTGACTTTCTTCGATCTAGGCAAACCATCTATGAAATCCATAGAGACACTTTCCCATTTCCACTGTGGAACCTCCAAAGGATGAAGTAAACCACCAGGCTTCTTTTGCTCAGCTTTAACTTGTTGGCAAACTAAACATTGAGAAATAAGTTCTGCCACATCTTTCTTCATCGCAGCCCAAAAGAAAACCCTTTTCATGTCTCTGTACATCTTATCACCGCCTAGATGAATAGTCATCTTAGAATGGTGGGCTTCTTCTAGGACTGCCTTTATCAAGCTTCCAGTTGGAGGAACATAAAGCCTTCCATATCGTCGCAACCACTGCTTTTCGTCTATGGTATATCGACTGAGGTGACTAGAAGTCTCCCCTTTTCTGAGCTTATCCATGATGTATAAGATCTGTGGGTTACCTTGCTGCGAAGCTCTTATCTGATCCATAAGAGTTGTTCGTATTTCTAGCGATGCAAACAAATCAAGGAAAATCTCGATGGAGGGTCTAAGTTGTAACACCCAGCCTCCGCTAGGGTCACTCGCAAAGGAATGCACTAGCTTTAGAGGGGCATTATTGGTAAACATGCACAGAAATATCACAAGACAGAACATATATATAAATAGCGGAAGTAAAATCAAACTTTCATAACATGAATAAATAAGGTCTAAAGCCTTTTACATCAGAGTACATCAAAACCTGTCTTGCAATAGTAAAGAAGCATAAAGACTTTTTAATAAACTATTCCCCAAGTAAAACAGTAAAGTAGCCATAGCCAAGAGAAGTCCAAGCCATCCATGATGACCTTCAAGCAGAAGAAGTCCGAACTAAACAGCATTGTTTCCTCCCTGAAACCTGGGGGGGAAACGGAAGAAAAGAGGCGAAACAAAACGGGTCAGTCAAAAAGACTGAGTAAGTCCTATCTACTTCCAGTATAAAAACAGGTAAAGGTAACATGACATGCATAAACTGAAAGTAAACATAAGGATAACTACAATATAGATAAACCAGGGTAGCCGGTTGAACTACTGCGGCAAGGTAAACTAAGGTATCATGATAAACTACGGTGTTATGATAAGTCAAGGTATCACATCGTCAGGTTTCTATCGAGTACATTATCCCAAGGTATCTACCCCGTCTAACATCCCAAGGTATCTATTATGTATATTCTTCCTAGTTCTAACATGTATATTTGCTCTGCACCCTTCGTACTAGTATCCCAGCCTTGTTAGGTGTTAACCATGAATGTCCCTTACTCAAAGTCGTGTAATGGTCCATGTCAACCCAATATATCGTATATATAGGTTACTCAAATCATATGTTTCTTTCCATGTATATAAGTTCAGTCCTTTGCCGTACCTCGTACGGGCTTTCTCATGTCGTATTATCTTTGAAATCGTTTGGACTGTCACCCTTGTTTTAGCTAGGCTCTTCCATATGAATCATCGTTTGAACTACTAGGACTTACGCCACCTAGCACCACTAGGGATTACGCTTACCTATCGCACGCTTTCGTATTTCGGTTTGGGTTAAACCACCTAGGCCACTAGGGATTACGCTAACCCTCAACCGCGCCCTTTTTCCCCGCATTCATCGTGAATCGTTTTTCTATAACTGTATGCACATGTATCACATCGTGCCATCCGAGTCCTGTCCCAGGGCAAAACAAGAAATACAGGACTCGGTCGGGAGCTTTAGATTTATCTGCCGATGCAGATACTAAGGTCTGCTTTTCTACACGTGGCTATGGTCCCACGAGACCCC
This sequence comes from Allium sativum, assembly GCA_030737875.1. Taxonomy (NCBI): domain Eukaryota; kingdom Viridiplantae; phylum Streptophyta; class Magnoliopsida; order Asparagales; family Amaryllidaceae; genus Allium; species Allium sativum. The sequence continues at coordinate 806,162,259 of CM060922.1, read as the reverse complement.
TCCCTCAACTAGTGAAAGGCAACACAAGAGAAAATCTTGCATGAGAACTACACTCCGGCCAGCCCACATCCTACGGCCTACCTCACCCATAATTAGATAGCAATCATGGTCTGTTGGGTGTTCCCTGCCTTTCCGTACGTACACGCTTGACTCAAGATGGTAGATGATCGACGAACTTGCTATCTCGGGCACCTTGGGTATTCGTCGACTCACTGCTATCCACCCCAGTCTTTAGGTCGCTCGCATAGCAACCAAGGCATATTCTTGGTTCTTCTACCGCATACCTCAACCTCTCGTGAGCCTAGTATAATGACCTGGCAGCTCACAGAGGGATCCCAAGAATATCCTCACGTTCCCCGAAGCCGCTGCTTCGTTACCCAGTTCGTTGGAGCCTTTATCTAAATCAGATAGCCTGCTCCTACACGCATACTTAAATGTTGACCTAACGTATCGGGTTACTAATCTATCTAAGAAGTGGTCCAAATTTCTTTGACTAAGAATTATTACTTAGTTTCCCTTAACTAAGGTTTACCACTTAGCCTTATTTCCATTATCCTTGTTAACTATGGTTATTTACCTAATCCTCCGAATTAGGGTTTATCTAATGGGTTAAGTGTCACTTAAGTTCACAACTTAACCCGTCTACAAAACATGTCGAAACTGGCTAAGTGTCCAAGTCCAAGACTTAACCCTACAGACCATGTGTCAAGTTGGTTAAGTATATCAAGCAATCCATGACTTAACCTCGTCTAATTATCATTTTAGATTGGTTAAGTATATATATTAATTTGACCCTATCAAATTACCGAGTCAAATCGGTCAAGCGTATTCGAAACGATTCGTGACTTAGCCTTATCATGTTTTTACGTTAGATTGGTTAAGTATAGGTTAACCTAACCTCATCAAATTAACGAGTTGGATTGGTTAAGTATAGGTCACTTAACCTCATCAAATCATCGTGTTAAATTAGTTAAGTGTTTATCTTAACCCCATTAAATTACCAAGTTGGATTAATTAAGTCTAGGCTAACTTAACCCCACCCGATTACCATGTTTAGATTAGTTAAGTCTAATCTTAACCTCATCCATTAACTGTATTATACGGTTAAGTGTCATTAAGAAAATTTACTTAACCTTATCAAGTTATCGTGTTGGATTGATTAAGTGTTGGTTAACTTAATCCCGTCCCCTCGTCGTATAAAAATGGTCAAGTGTCGTTAGGCAAATCAAGTTACTTAACCTACCCAACCCTGTCATGTTTTGTTAAGTATCATTAGCCTAATCAAATTACTTAACCCATTTGTCCATGTCATATTTGGTTAAGCCTCATTAATCAAATTAACTTAACCCTACTATGTGGCATTAATTATTTAATGCACCCCAACCTCTCACATTAGACTTTGTTGTGGTTACTAGTTAAGCCGGGCGGGTCCGGGTAGATTTACACCACAACTTGGTCTAACCTCGGGTTCAAGCACAACATGACCAACTTCTCACATTGAGTCCTATTGTTTGCAACTACTAGTTAGGCCGGTCGGTTCCGTGTAGTTTTACGTTGCAAACTCAACCCAACCTCGAGTTGGCCACTTTCATGTTTAGTCTAGTGTCATGTTCATAGTCAAGTTTTCAAGCAATTGGGTAGACCTAACTTAATAGGTAAATTCCCAATGGGTAGACCTAACTTAATAGGTAAATTCCCAAGCTTATGTTTATGCATATTTACATGTTAACTTACATGCTATATTCAATGTTGCATGTTGTCATGTTATACCCATTTAACCCAAATCATGTTTCACATCATATTTCATGGAACTTCAAGTTAAGTTTCTCATGTATATTCACGCTCGTCTAACCTAACCCCAAAACGTGTTTCCAACGTAAGTATAGACGAGTCAACATAGTAGGAATACTATGACTACAAATTGGCCTCGAACATGCATAGTGTCATAAAAAGGGTTTTGGCCAAAAACACACAAAATGTCACAAGGGAATTCAGCCACAACATGCATATTATCAAAAAGGGTTTGGCCATAAACATGCACAACTTAAAAGAGGGGATTGGCCATAAGCATGCATAATCTCATAAAGGATTTGGCCACAAACTTGCATGATAACATAAGGGGTTTGGGTTTATAAACATGCATAAGCCCCAAAATCTTGTCTTAGCCAATGTTTCACACATAAGTGGTTCCTAAAGGTTCATGCTAGCATTTCATGCATAAAGATCCAAACTTGCAAGTTAAACTAGGCTATGCATAGCATGAGAGGCATGATTAAGTCACTCACATGGCCTAAAATCATAACCATGAACACAAGAGGCAAGGTAAGGTTCATATAAGTTCGCATAATCATGTTTAGCCTCATTTTATCCCATGTCATTATCAAAACTACCGTTTCCATCTAAAAGTAGCTAGAACTTACCTAGGCAAGGCTTAGGAAAGGGATCATGCATCATTATGACGAAGAAAGGTGGCTCCTTTGATGAAGAACCATCACGAAACTCGCATAGAAATGTTGATTTGGCCTCTATTTGGTGTAGCAAGCTTGCATCCTTTGATTTGAACCCGATTTGAATGCATAGGCTCTAGGGATTTGAGATGGAGGCCATGATCACTTTGCATTTGGGCAGCACTTCGTGGAGAGGGTGAGTTATGAGGGTTTAGGGGGGGCTTAGGGGTGTTTTTATAGAGATTAGGATAGTTTTAGGCCCTTAGATTAACCCTAGGATAGATTAGGACCATCAGATCTCGGAAGCTTCCAGAACTAGCCCAAGAACAAGACCAGGTGAGCCAAGCAGGTGCACCAGGCAGCTTGCCCCGGCCACCCCCTGTCGACAGGCAAGTCGACAGGGCTGTCGACTTGGTCTGGGCCCAAGTCGACAGGCCTGTCGACAGCCCTGTCGACATGGCCTAGGCGGGGAAACTTCCCGCCTAGCCCCAGATCTGATTTCCAAAACTGTTTCCGAAATTCAAATTTTCAGAAATCTTCTTTGGGCCTTTAACGGGTCATACGGACTCCGATTCTCGAAAACTCGGACTCTATTTCGCGTATTTTTCCGAGACGAACGCAATGGCATAGCCCGTTTTACTTGATTCAGAATTTAAAATTAAATCCTGCCTTGATTCTTGATTTAACGTGTTGTAAAAATTCGGGTTGTTACATTCTCCCCACCTTTTAGGATTTCGTCCCCGAAATCTCCAAGTTAGGAAGAACATATCCTACCATCCATCATCCATCTACTCAAAACATCATCCACAAGCAACCATTGTCCTTAGATGATTTCTAATGCCATATGAATATATGCAAAACGTGTGTGTACATGTTCCTTAGCTAATGCTAATGATCAGGCCTGAAAATCTTTTGAATGCAAAAACATGTTTAGTGCTATGAATCCATCATGTATGCAAATAGTCCTAATCATATACACTATATGCGTGCACAAACATTCAACCATATGCAACATCCGCATGATAACACATTCAATTTCATCCATAAACAAATACTCGTGCATATGCAATATGAAATGTGACCGAGTCGAGCTAATGTCTAACGTAAATTCGCGCATCCACGAGCAACCACTTGCAACCATTTGCAACCATATCAACCATAACATGTTTCAAATACATGTTTACATCCACAGGGTTCTACCTAAGATTCCCTGAAACAGGGTCGAGGAGATAAACAAAACAAACTCCTTACGGGGTTTGTAACAGAGACCGGACCGAGAGGATATCCATAAAAGATAGCCTACCAGCAAGCTCAACAGAAAAACAGGGATCGAAGATATATTCCCAAAAGAGATATCATGCACGTATTTAGTCTTCAGTCTCCTGAGTCGCATTACCTTGAGCTTAGTTCCATCATGCCTTGACCGCCCCTTTTTACTCCACGATTTCGCAGCTTCTTATTTCCTGTTTCCATAACATGAGTTGGAACTCATTTCCTCGTCGCCTCTCGTTCCACTTGCACTTATTCTCCTTCTAGAATACTTGGCGCAAACAGGACTGCGTACACATTATTCCATGCGAGCCCTCAAAATTCACTAGTGAATCTCGGACCTCGTACCATAAGGTATTCCACGTAGAAGAACTTTCTCTTGAAAGTAAACAGATGCCAACCAGGTTAAGCGCACTTACTAGGGTGATTTCCATCACCCATGCATAAGTGAAATAAATCATCCGTCTTATCGGCGAACACCACTCGATCGGGCTTCAAATTTCCAATAAAGGTATCAAGGGATCCTAGGTAACTAATCATGACCGAACCCAAAAGGTTCCACGAGACTTCGAGGGTATTACCAAAGCAAGCCAAGAGTCTAACTACCCTCCCTCTAAAACCGAGAGTGGCACCCCTTACTGGATAACCACTTCATCCCTAGAATCCATCCACAACTTATAAACATAAGCATTATTTCCAAGCTCAATACTTGACATAGACATTCTTAAATCCAAACAAGTCATGAATAAATGGACCGATCTTCCAATAGGACTTGAGACAAAAACGGGATCCTCTACTACGCTAGTACTAAGGTGCAGAGACTCAACTATCGAAGCGGACTTAAAAGATGCGGTGATCCAAACAAAGTCCCGACGGGATGATGGAGAAGAAAAACTAAACCTTTAACAAGATCGTTACCCTCCTTCTGAGGTACCCTAGAAATGAGAGCATACTATTGCCCTCCGAATGATCTTGTCCCTGTTCCATGATACTTAACTATCCGTCCCGTTTCACCATGCCAAAGGTACTCTCTCGTCATGGGTTTCATTGTTCATCTTTCTCCCTCCTTTTAGGACTCAGCCATACCAACATGTTGCTTATCCCTGAGCTCGTATCCTTTATCCTTGTTCTTACTATCCTTTCTTGCATAACTCTGCAACGGTCTCTCGAAAACCACCTCCATCGTACGGGAAACACTTACGCAGCTAGAAAGACTAGTCGCAGTCAAAACCACTGTGACTACAGATGGAGGAAAGAAAGGAAAAGAGATTAAATCAAGGAAACAAGGATGATGCTAATGGCCTTTGGGGAATAGCCTTTTTCTTTTTAAAAGAAAATTTTCTTGAAAAATGCTTCTTTGTAAACGGTTTTTCAAATAATTTTTCAGAAGGTCTTTAAAAACTTTTGCCCAGTCTAGTAACCTTCTGCTCTGATACCAAGTGTAACACCCAGCCTCCGCTAGGGTCACTCGCAAAGGAATGCACTAGCTTTAGAGGGGCATTATTGGTAAACATGCACAGAAATATCACAAGACAGAACATATATATAAATAGCGGAAGTAAAATCAAACTTTCATAACATGAATAAATAAGGTCTAAAGCCTTTTACATCAGAGTACATCAAAACCTGTCTTGCAATAGTAAAGAAGCATAAAGACTTTTTAATAAACTATTCCCCAAGTAAAACAGTAAAGTAGCCATAGCCAAGAGAAGTCCAAGCCATCCATGATGACCTTCAAGCAGAAGAAGTCCGAACTAAACAACATTGTTTCCTCCTTGAAACCTGGGGGGGAAACGGAAGAAAAGAGGCGAAACAAAACGGGTCAGTCAAAAAGACTGAGTAAGTCCTATCTACTTCCAGTATAAAAACAGGTAAAGGTAACATGACATGCATAAACTGAAAGTAAACATAAGGATAACTACAATATAGATAAACCAGGGTAGCCGGTTGAACTACTGCGGCAAGGTAAACTAAGGTATCATGATAAACTACGGTGTTATGATAAGTCAAGGTATCACATCGTCAGGTTTCTATCGAGTACATTATCCCAAGGTATCTACCCCGTCTAACATCCCAAGGTATCTATTATGTATATTCTTCCTAGTTCTAACATGTATATTTGCTCTGCACCCTTCGTACTAGTATCCCAGCCTTGTTAGGTGTTAACCATGAATGTCCCTTACTCAAAGTCGTGTAATGGTCCATGTCAACCCAATATATCGTATATATAGGTTACTCAAATCATATGTTTCTTTCCATGTATATAAGTTCAGTCCTTTGCCGTACCTCGTACGGGCTTTCTCATGTCGTATTATCTTTGAAATCGTTTGGACTGTCACCCTTGTTTTAGCTAGGCTCTTCCATATGAATCATCGTTTGAACTACTAGGACTTACGCCACCTAGCACCACTAGGGATTACGCTTACCTATCGCACGCTTTCGTATTTCGGTTTGGGTTAAACCACCTAGGCCACTAGGGATTACGCTAACCCTCAACCGCGCCCTTTTTCCCCGCATTCATCGTGAATCGTTTTTCTATAACTGTATGCACATGTATCACATCGTGCCATCCGAGTCCTGTCCCAGGGCAAAACAAGAAATACAGGACTCGGTCGGGAGCTTTAGATTTATCTGCCGATGCAGATACTAAGGTCTGCTTTTCTACACGTGGCTATGGTCCCACGAGACCCCTCCCTCAACTAGTGAAAGGCAACACAAGAGAAAATCTTGCATGAGAACTACACTCCGGCCAGCCCACATCCTACGGCCTACCTCACCCATAATTAGATAGCAATCATGGTCTGTTGGGTGTTCCCTGCCTTTCCGTACGTACACGCTTGACTCAAGATGGTAGATGATCGACGAACTTGCTATCTCGGGCACCTTGGGTATTCGTCGACTCACTGCTATCCACCCCAGTCTTTAGGTCGCTCGCATAGCAACCAAGGCATATTCTTGGTTCTTCTACCGCAGACCTCAACCTCTCGTGAGCCTAGTATAATGACCTGGCAGCTCACAGAGGGATCCCAAGAATATCCTCACGTTCCCCGAAGTCGCTGCTTCGTTACCCAGTTCGTTGGAGCCTTTATCTAAATCAGATAGCCTGCTCCTACACGCATACTTAAATGTTGACCTAACGTATCGGGTTACTAATCTATCTAAGAAGTGGTCCAAATTTCTTTGACTAAGAATTATTACTTAGTTTCCCTTAACTAAGGTTTACCACTTAGCCTTATTTCCATTATCCTTGTTAACTATGGTTATTTACCTAATCCTCCGAATTAGGGTTTATCTAATGGGTTAAGTGTCACTTAAGTTCACAACTTAACCCGTCTACAAAACATGTCGAAACTGGCTAAGTGTCCAAGTCCAAGACTTAACCCTACAGACCATGTGTCAAGTTGGTTAAGTATATCAAGCAATCCATGACTTAACCTCGTCTAATTATCATTTTAGATTGGTTAAGTATATATATTAATTTGACCCTATCAAATTACCGAGTCAAATCGGTCAAGCGTATTCGAAACGATTCGTGACTTAGCCTTATCATGTTTTTACGTTAGATTAGTTAAGTATAGGTTAACCTAACCTCATCAAATTAACGAGTTGGATTGGTTAAGTATAGGTCACTTAACCTCATCAAATCATCGTGTTAAATTAGTTAAGTGTTTATCTTAACCCCATTAAATTACCAAGTTGGATTAATTAAGTCTAGGCTAACTTAACCCCATCCGATTACCATGTTTAGATTAGTTAAGTCTAATCTTAACCTCATCCATTAACTGTATTATACGGTTAAGTGTCATTAAGAAAATTTACTTAACCTTATCAAGTTATCGTGTTGGATTGATTAAGTGTTGGTTAACTTAATCCCGTCCCCTCGTCGTATAAAAATGGTCAAGTGTCGTTAGGCAAATCAAGTTACTTAACCTACCCAACCCTGTCATGTTTTGTTAAGTATCATTAGCCTAATCAAATTACTTAACCCATTTGTCCATGTCATATTTGGTTAAGCCTCATTAATCAAATTAACTTAACCCTACTATGTGGCATTAATTATTTAATGCACCCCAACCTCTCACATTAGACTTTGTTGTGGTTACTAGTTAAGCCGGGCGGGTCCGGGTAGATTTACACCACAACTTGGTCTAACCTCGGGTTCAAGCACAACATGACCAACTTCTCACATTGAGTCCTATTGTTTGCAACTACTAGTTAGGCCGGTCGGTTCCGGGTAGTTTTACGTTGCAAACTCAACCCAACCTCGAGTTGGCCACTTTCATGTTTAGTCTAGTGTCATGTTCATAGTCAAGTTTTCAAGCAATTGGGTAGACCTAACTTAATAGGTAAATTCCCAATGGGTAGACCTAACTTAATAGGTAAATTCCCAAGCTTATGTTTATGCATATTTACATGTTAACTTACATGCTATATTCAATGTTGCATGTTGTCATGTTATACCCATTTAACCCAAATCATGTTTCACATCATATTTCATGGAACTTCAAGTTAAGTTTCTCATGTATATTCACGCTCGTCTAACCTAACCCCAAAACGTGTTTCCAACGTAAGTATAGACGAGTCAACATAGTAGGAATACTATGACTACAAATTGGCCTCGAACATGCATAGTGTCATAAAAAGGGTTTTGGCCACAAACACACAAAATGTCACAAGGGAATTCGGCCACAACATGCATATTATCAAAAAGGGTTTGGCCATAAACATGCACAACTTAAAAGAGGGGATTGGCCATAAGCATGCATAATCTCATAAAGGATTTGGCCACAAACTTGCATGATAACATAAGGGGTTTGGGTTCATAAACATGCATAAGCCCCAAAATCTTGTCTTAGCCAATGTTTCACACATAAGTGGTTCCTAAAGGTTCATGCTAGCATTTCATGCATAAAGATCCAAACTTGCAAGTTAAACTAGGCTATGCATAGCATGAGAGGCATGATTAAGTCACTCACATGGCCTAAAATCATAACCATGAACACAAGAGGCAAGGTAAGGTTCATATAAGTTCGCATAATCATGTTTAGCCTCATTTTATCCCATGTCATTATCAAAACTACCGTTTCCATCTAAAAGTAGCTAGAACTTACCTAGGCAAGGCTTAGGAAAGGGATCATGCATCATTATGACGAAGAAAGGTGGCTCCTTTGATGAAGAACCATCACGAAACTCGCATAGAAATGTTGATTTGGCCTCTATTTGGTGTAGCAAGCTTGCATCCTTTGATTTGAACCCGATTTGAATGCATAGGCTCTAGGGATTTGAGATGGAGGCCATGATCACTTTGCATTTGGGCAGCACTTCGTGGAGAGGGTGAGTTATGAGGGTTTAGGGGGGGCTTAGGGATGTTTTTATAGAGATTAGGATAGTTTTAGGCCCTTAGATTAACCCTAGGATAGATTAGGACCATCAGATCTCGGAAGCTTCCAGAACCAGCCCAAGAACAAGACCAGGTGAGCCAAGCAGGTGCACCAGGCAGCTTGCCCCGGCCACCCCCTGTCGACAGGCAAGTCGACAGGGCTGTCGACTTGGTCTGGGCCCAAGTCGACAGGCCTGTCGACAGCCCTGTCGACAGCCCTGTCGACATGGCCTAGGCGGGGAAACTTCCCGCCTAGCCCCAGATCTGATTTCCAAAACTGTTTCCGAAATTCAAATTTTCAGAAATCTTCTTTGGGCCTTTAACGGGTCATACGGACTCCGATTCTCGAAAACTCGGACTCTATTTCGCGTATTTTTCCGAGACGAACGCAATGGCATAGCCCGTTTTACTTGATTCAGAATTTAAAATTAAATCCTGCCTTGATTCTTGATTTAACGTGTTGTAAAAATTCGGGTTGTTACATAAGTAAAAGGTTGATATGAACTCCAAGCTCTTCCTCTACACAAACAGAGGACTTAAGGCCATCCTCTGCCTACTTAGTGCGTCAGCCACCACATTACCCTTGCCAGGGGTATAAGCAATCTCAAAATCATAAGAAGCTAAGAACTCCATCCACCTTTGTTGTCGTAAATTAAGATCCTTCTGTGAGAACAGATACTTGAGAGATTTATGATCGGTGTATAACTCAAACTTCTCTCCAAGTAAGTAATGATGCCACGTCTTTAACGCGAATACTATGGTAGCTAGTTCTAGATCATGTTTGGGGTAGTTCTTCTCATGAACTGTCAACTGTCTACCCCATAATACACTACTTTTCCTTCTTGCATCAGAACCGCACCAAGCCATGTACCACATGCATCAGTGTAATCGGTAAACACTTTGTTTCCATCGGGCAAAGTCAAGACTGGGGATGTTGCAAGAGCCATCTTCAAATGCTGGAAAGCAACATCACAATCTAAATCCCATGAAAATGCCAAGTTCTTCTTCGTTATCCCGGTGGGTGGGGCTGATGTCTTTGCGAAGTCCTTAATGAACTTCCTATAATAACCTGCCAACCCAAGAAAGCTTCTCACCTCTGTTGCATTTTTAGGAATCTGCCAATCTTGCACCGCATCTACTTTCGCGGGATCCATAGCTATCCCTTCTTTGGAGACTACATGCCCTAAGAATCTCACCTCCTTTCTCCAAAAATGTCATTTGGAGAACTTTGCCTTAAGCTGATGGTCACAGAGAGTTTTCAAAACTTCTGTCAAATGCTGGGCATGCTCTTCTTCGCCTTGGAGAACATCAAAATATCATCAACAAAGAACACGACAAATTTATTTAGTAACTCCCGAAACACCTTATGCATTAGATCGACAAAATAGGTTGTTGCATTCGTCAACCCAAAAGGCATAACTAGCCATTCAAATAAACCATCCAGAGTCCTAAAAGCTGTCTTATCTATGCTGTCCTCGGCCACCCTCAATTGATGAAACCCCACGGCCAAGTCTAACTTAGAGAATACCAAGGCACTAACAAGCTGATCAAATAAATCATCAATACTCGGGAGCAGGTGCCTATTCTTCTTAGTGAGTTTATTCAACTCTCTATAGTCGACACACAAACAAAGCGAACCATCTGCCTTAGTGGTGAATACAACTAGAGCACCCCATTCAGATATGCTTTGTCTGATAAATATGTTCTCAAGTAGCTCCCCTACTTGCTTACTCAGCTCCCTCCTTTCCCTAAGATCCATATGGCTTATTGGCAATGCAACTGGCTTTACATTTTCCACTAGATATATACGAAAATCGATCTTGCGCCTCGGAGGTAAACCCCGTACCTCATCAAAGACATAAGAATAATCTCGGACTACTAGAATAGATTACAGATCATCGATAGATGCATCTAGAGAAGAGACTTTAAGAAACTAAGCATAAAAGACCCTTGGGGGTCACAAGAAATCTCGAGGGTCCTCCCAAGACAAGTCAGAAGCCTAATGACCCTCCTCTCACAATCCAGAATGGCACCATACGTGGTAAGCCAATCCTTTCCTAGAATCAACCCATGGCCCATAAACCCGAGCACATATGCGTTGCATTCAAACTCGACTCCTAACATAGATATCCTCAAACCACGACAAATCATAGATAAATGAGCTGAACCACCAATGGGGTTTGAAACAACTACGGGATCCACCACCATACTAGTAATTAAGTGCAGAGATTCAACCATAGAATTAGATATAAATGAATGTGAAGCGCCAGAATCAAAAAGTGTTCTAATAGGATGGTTTAAAAGAGAAATTAAACCTTCCACAGAATTTTTTTTGCCTTTATCAGGAGCCCTGATCACGAGAGCATGCACCTGCCCTCCAGAAGTTTCTATCCTTTGACCTTGTCCCTGCGATCCCTGTTTCTTCGGGCACTCCCTAGCAAAGTGTCCGACCTCTCCATGGTTGAAGAAAGTGTTCTTCCTTCTTTTACACTCTTTGATCAAGTGACCTTCTTTCCCACATCTATGACAATTCCTTTTCTCCTTACCCTTGTCATTCTTTCCTCCTTTCTTCTGTTGCTATTGTTGTTGTCCCTTCTTGGGCAACATCTTCTTATTTTGCCTTGTTTCCTCAGCTTTAACCTCCTTCTTTTCCCCTTTCTCTTCCTCATACATCAAGGCCATATCGACAAGTATTTCAAAAGTGGCTCCCATTGTAATATGGGACATGGCTAACCTATGAAGGGGTTCATTTAGCCCTTTAGCAAACCGTAAATCCTTATGCTGCGTGTCTACCAGTTCCAGTCCAAACCTTGCCAGACTTTTCTTTTCGAAAATGCTTTCTTTTAAAACCGTTTTGAAAATAGCTTCCAATTTTTTTATCTAATTTGGTAACCTTTAGCTCTGATACCAAGTGTGACACCCCACGTCCGTTAATGTCACTTACAAAGGGAATGCATTAAGTTTCGTGAAGCGTTATAGTAAACAAAACAGAAATATTACAAGACAGACATATAAAATAACAGCGGAATAATTTTTTTTATCATAAGGTACCATGGTCCAAAAACATCACATGTATGAAATACAAAAGCCCATTACAACATAAAAGCTACTGCCTTGTACTTCAAAATATTAGAGTACATAATAGAAATAAAATTTCCCAAAAAAAAAGTATAGCCATAGCAACAAGGATAGGAGCTTGAGCCATACATATCAGCAGCTCCAGCAAAAATAAGTAGAACCATGGTCAAGCCTGAGTATTTCCGCCCCGAGAACCGGGGGGAATGGAAGAAAGAAGGAGAAACAAAAATGGTCAGACATAAAGCCTGGCGAGTCTAGTTACTTTTAGCAAGTAAATAAATAAAAGTAGCATGACAGGCATATAAAGTGGTTAAAAGAGATTACTACATAAAAGGCAGGTGTGACAAGGTAGACAGGATAAGGTGTATACGCTACCCTAATGATTACTCTGCACTATTACTAGTATAACCAGAATGAGATGATCCCTTCCACTATAAGGTGGTAGACTTAGGCATACGTCCAAATGTATCCTAACTACTACCCTAATCGATCGGCTCCCTAATCCGCGTAGATACTTTATGCCGGCCCTACCGTAGGATGTATCACGTCCTAAAGTGGCAACCCTCCGCTGGTATGCACAGCCCCATATCTACAGTTGGCACAGTCGTCTTATCCCCCTCTCCCCGGCTCATGCACGCACATGGCCCCGTCGGTTTGCGCCGCCCACACCATCCTCTACATTTGGATCACTTACAATCAGTCCAGTAAGCGTGCCCCTTCTCTGACCTAGTTCAGAGTACATGTTTGATACATACTCCGGTTACGGGATGAAATGGGTCCCACACAATATGATACAAGTTCTACCCTTTGTCTTGTATCCCCCACTAGGTTTTCATTGGGTCTGTACACCACTAGGTGTCTTTAATTACATAACCCTATCATTTCCACTAGTTATGTTTACCCTAAAAGTTGTCTTTAATTACGTAACTTTATTATTCCTACCGGTCATGTATACCACTAGGTGTCTTTAATTACGTAACCTTATCGGGTTAAGTTTGTGGGCCTATATGCAAATATTAACCACCCCCTCTTATTTGCTTAATCCACCCATTGTCCAACCAATTTTATTTAACCCTAACTTTACTTCATAATCATAAAACCCCTATGGAATAAATTAGGTTAAGTAGTCCAATTCATTACCATGTCCATTTATGGTTTATAATGGGCTAGACCTCCCACATTAAGCCTACCACTTGTGGATGCTGGATATGCCGGTCGTGTCCATGTAGACTTACACCACTAATGCAATCTAACCTCGTGTCATAAGTGCAATTACAATTTCTAACTGTAATTATTAGACAGTTCATTCTTATCCAATTCTTATCTATATCTTTATAGGTGATTATGCCTCTTTTTCCCCATTTTGAATTATATGTCCAACTCATATAAATATTATTTAAATTATGCCAATTCTAACCTTTTTCTCCCGGTTCCTAGCTAATGCATTCGCATGTATTTGGAGGCATCTAGGCTAGAAAGTAGCCTAGCCATGAATAATAAAAAGGAAAGGTGATGGGAAAAATGACAATAGTGATTGTTCTGGCATAAACATAAGCTAGCATGGTCATAAGGTGGACATATAAGTATAAATCTGATGAAATTGCGGCAGTTAACTAATTCTAACATAACTATGATGTCATAATAAGCATAACAAGATCTAAATTAACAATTTAGATGTCCAACTAGTTTAGATCTAATATGATAGGCACAAAGTGATAAACTAGATATGATTAGTAATTTAGATGTCCACATAATTCAGATCCAATAGTTAAAATAGATCTAAGACAAATGTAATACCCCGTATTTTCTGTTAACATTATAGTAACGAATCCAAGAATATTTAATTTCAAATGTGAGAATTAAGGGATACGGGTTACGCCATTGCGTTCGTCTCGGAATTCTGCTTGAGATAGAGTCCGAGTTTGCATAAAACGGACACCGTATGAAGGAGATATGGACGAACAAAGTTTAACAGAAAACTAGAAGAAAGAAGAGAAAAAAAATGCACAAGCACACTTGGGAAGTGCACTAGTACAAAAGTTGCACTGGCGCACCTGCCAAGTGCGCCCAGGCCGAGCAGAAAGCCTGCACAGCTTTCTGGTGTGATCTGATCCATGCTGTGACTCACTGCTGAGTCCTTCCTGACTCCTTGCTGAGTCATTAGGGCTGAGGTGTCACCCTATCCTGACCGAGTGGTTATAATTAACACTAAGATCATCCGACGGCTCAAATTAGATTGAAATTCTATATAAACAACCCAATGCTCAAACCTAAAAATCACACAAAAAAATTCCTGGAACTATCATGCCATCAGTAGAGAACTTGGAGTAGCTGTCACCAACTCAAAGACAAGATTTGTAACGACCCGGATTTTTGAGCGACTTTGGTTATCGACATAAGCTTGATGTCGATAACCAAACATCGAAAAATCCTTTTAATTAATGAAAGAAATTAGAGGGTGAGGATAGATAAGATAGAAACTTAGAATAGAAGAAGAAAAAGAAGAACTTACATCATCAGAGTAACACGAATCTCACAGCGGAACGAATAACATATAATAGATAACATAACATTGAAATATAACAGTTATGTATACAATAGCACTTATCAGAGTACAACACTTACAACACAGCGGAAATAAACTATAGCTATATGATCCCGAAGCCTCCTGCTCCAGCTCTTCAAGTATATCTGTAAATCCCGACTACTTGACTGCCCGTACAAATTTAGGCACCCAAGAGTTTTGGGAAAACAACAAAGTAAACTCCGGGTCAGTCATGGGACTGGTGTGAGTAAAATAGTTTAACACGGTTTAACATATATATGATATCTCATAAGACCACGCCGTGAATACGGAACGTGTTTTTTCCCTTATGAGAATCCAAACATCTTTGAAAAAGCAATATCATTCTGATATTATAATAATGTCTAAATACAAATAGATATCAATCCAGCAGAAACGCTTGCATCTCACGTTCTACATATATAGTATACAATTAAAATCGCAAGCACGTATTGGATGATTGGATTTCCAACTATGACAAGGTATGGAACCACCTTCCGATCAGTGTACTCTAGGAACGATACACTGGAGTTCAACAAGAACATCTTGCAACTCAGCCACACATGACCTACCACTCATTTCACTTGAGTGTATCGAATGTACATCACCAACGGTTGGGATCAGCAACCGTTCCCGTATATATATATGGGACAACATTGATAGATTAAAGAAGCAAATGAATATTCTCTAGATAGGTGATTATACACCCTACTTCGGTGCGACCGACTTAGCCATGCTGTCTGCCCGATTTCTGTCATTTACCAGATGTGAGGCTAGACGCTACGTTTATCTTTTTACATACCATATCTTCATTCACTTGGAATACCACATCGTCATACCCGCCAAATCATTATCGATTTCCCTAACAGTATCACGGGTATGAAGCTAAGAGAAACGAATTCCTCTGCCACCAAACGTAATACGTTGAAGAGATCAACATATATGATATGTTAGGAATACTCTGTCATACATTCGTCCATACAAGTTGTCCTGGGACTGGACAAACCGAAGGCACTATTCAGTACATCCATCTTAGGCACTGTTATCTAAGACTTATACAATAGCCCTTGCACTTTACTCCGTCTTCAATATATTCAGCATACTTGATTCGCAACGCTTATGCCAATACGGAGTGGTTCTTTGGATAATAATCCAACCGGTCTCTCCATATTAACAACGTAAAATGGTCAAGACATTGATAGTCTATGATTTAACTATCAAAGGAAAACTCGCGTGCAAACAACAATATTATTTCCAGATGGAAACTATATCAATCAATCATCATTCAACATTTATCTCTTTAGTTCATTACTTTACTTATCTCCTGTTTCCATATATTCAACATTTTCTTATTTTCTAGTTTTAGAAAATATACTTTATTAGCAATGGAAAACATTTCCATTTCCTATTTCCTATATTAGAAAACATTTCTGATTTCTTATTTGGAAAACATTTCCAAAGTTCCTTCATTCGATTTTAAACTGATGTTTAAATAAAACATCGCTATGCCAACTCAAACCATTTATTAAATTCACTTAACCATCATTTACTATCAAACCTTACCATTCCTCAGTTAAGAAGGAAGTCAATCAAGTTGGGGTATAATTACCTCTCAGACCTTAACTGAACAACATTATAACTTTGAAATAATAACAGTTTATCTTTTAAACCTTTAAAAACTTCTTTACGTAACTCTTGGATTCAATTTACGAATCCACTTCTTTATTAATAACATTGATTATAACGATAACGTTATAATCCCTGCTTTCGCGATATCTAACTTCAATTATTCCCTTTATTCTTTAATTTGAATAATTAAACATAACCCTAATTTATTAGCGTCTACTTTTGATTTAAGAACCGGAAAGTAAATATTACTTTCCCGAATTCAATATAATTGAATTCGACGTATGATTTTCTTTCGAGTAATCTCTATTTGATTAACTCTTCTTCGAATAACCTATATTCGATTATCTCTCTTTGAATAACTTATATTCGAAATCTCTCTCTTTCGAATAAACGATATTCGACAATTCCTCTTCGAATAACTAATATTCAATTTCTCCATTTCGAATAACTAAATTTAACTCTTTTCGATTTAAACTAAAATCGATAACTCCTTTCCTTTAACTTTATTCGAATAAACTATATTCGACTAACTCCTTTAACTCTATTCGAATAACTTATATTCGACTAACTCCTTTTGATTAACTCATCTTGACTAACTTGACTTAATTAACTCGACTTATTTAACTCCACTCGAATAACTAATATTCGATTGACTTATATTCGAACCACTATGCCTGTTTTAACTTTATTTCGAATGGCTAATATTCGATTTAACTCCATTCGCTTGACTCTAGATCGCAGCGATCACAATGGTTACGCCTGATTCCCTCAGGAAACATCCGACCGCCGTAGGCTATTTACAGCCCTGCGAATTACGCTAGCAGTCGTACGAAATGACATCTTATTTGTATTAACTCTAACTGATTAACTCTACTGATTAACTCTACTGATTAACTCTAACTGGTTAACTTGACTTACTTAACTCAACTGATTAACTCGACTTACTTAACTCAACTAGTTAACTCGACTTACTTAACCCAACTGGTTAACTCGACTTACTTAACCCAACTGGTTAACTCGACTTACTTAAGCCAACTGGTTAACTCTAACTGGTTAACCCTAAATGTTTAACTCTAACTGGTTAACTCTAATTGGTTAACTCTAATCGAATTACTCTATTCAACTAACTCGACTTGACTAACCCCTTTCGAATAACATATTCGATTTACTAACTTTCGAATACCATATTCGATTAACTCCTTTCTAATTACGTTTATCCATTTAAAAGGATTTCCTTTTTAACAACATTTATTCATTTATAAAGATTTACTTTTAGTAACAGTTCTTCACTTTACAAATGATTTCCTTTTCAATTCTATTTGTAAATGGTTTTACAAATATTCCTCTTTCTATTCTATTTGTAAATATTTTACAAATATTTCTCTTTCTATTTCATTTGTAAATGTTTTACAAATATTTCTCTTTTGATTTCATTTGTAAGTGTTTTACAAATATTTCTCTTTTGATTTCATTTGTAAATGTTTTACAAATATTTCTCTTTTGATTTCATTTGTAAATGTTTTACAAATATTTCTCTTTTTTTCTAATTTGTTCTTAAAAATATTCTATCTCCTTAAATTCCCGGAAAAATTCGCCATAACCTACTTTGTACCGGGAGCATCGGGAAAATCCCCAAACCGCTACACAAGCCTTTCCATTCAAAAAGAAAATGATTTGCAGTTATTTCCTTTTTGAATATCTCCTATTTATTTCTAAGTAAATAATCCCTATTTAATATTTTATTTATTTAACAAATAAATAATCCATGTTATAGTATCTTATCTATTTATTCTAAATAAATAATTCACTTTATAAATATTCCATTTATAAAGGTTTCCCTTCATTTATAATTCCACTTAAACGTATTTTCTATTTATAAATATTCCATTTATAAATATTTCTATTTATAAATATTCTATTTATAAATATTCTCTTTTATAAAATCCTCTTGATTTTATAAATATTCTCTTTCAATATTCCGGTATGTCCTGGTGTTTAACATATCAAGTTACGGTATCCAATATCGTCCATACACATATAATCAACAACAGATTGTAAATCACGTTATATATCACAATATATGAAAACAATAAAATAACTGTTGAGGAATCCAGTCGGATTCCTCCAACCTGTTTCCCTGCATCCACAGATGTTACACAATAAAATCAATCATCACTTTCAGTTTCATATGATATATTCTGATAAACAGAATCAATACGGAAATTTAACTAACTGACTAGCGGTTCAATCAAACGGTCAACACACAATCAATCAGTCAATATTTAACAGTTCGAAAAATACAACATGAAAATATAAACTGTTTAGAGTTAGTGAGATTTACTCACATTTGCAGTTCATCGTTAAAGAACGATAAACTATTGTTTGATTTGAATCAAATAGTTTATTTCACCGTAAATTCAAACGAGCTCCAATCCACCACCAGTCAGCTTCATTGTGAAGCTCTCGTCCATACAGTCCCAACGGATCCGACCGTTCATGATTCTGATTTCGTATGACGAAGTTACACATTATAGAAGTTAATACACATTTATATTAAACAAATACTTAGATTTTAAATTTAATATGCTCAACCTTTTCCCTACCGGTCCAATTAGAAATACCCAGCCCACTTACGGTTCTCCTTCCTCAACACCGAAGCACGCCCTCTTCCTCAGGATATTTCCCAATTTTCGATCACCCAAAATCCCTCCAACATTCCGCCGAATTCAAAAATACCACCACCACTTATCATCTTGTCTCAAACTCCACCTCATCACATCCAATTTGATGAACTCGATCACTCCTTGTACCTCGCGTCTGGAAGAAGACCACGGTGAATGCTACAGGAAGAAGACCGACATGAATTCTGACCATAACACACTACAGCTTCCACGCAAGTACCAAATCATCCCACAAACCCAAATCCACAAATGAAAACATGAATCGATGCCTCAAGCTTTAAAAATATCTAACCCTAGATTTACTGAACTCATCGCTGGAAAAAAAGTAACGCGGAAAACCCAAATCGCACAACCTGAAACCGATATCAAATTGGAGAGAAACTTCATAGGAGGTGGAATATAGCTATAGTTGGATTTATAGAATTTTATTTTCATTTCTTTTTGATTTATATGAGGATGAACATTTTTACTGGATGGAGAAACAATGTTGGCGGCGCCATTTTTGGTTTGCTGTTGAATGAGGATTTAGGTAAGAAAGTGAATAGGTATTTATAGAGGATATAAATATCTAGATATTTTGTGGAATGGAATATTCCCGGTATATTCTCCATCATTAATTCGTCTTCTAAAATTCCTGTGATCACATATGATACCTAAAAATCACGAAACTGGACGTGCAGCTACAGTTTGACATTACGGTCCCAACGAAACTGGTTTCGTCGAATTCCGACTCCGTATGCTCACACAGCGTATTTTTAACCATCAAAATACTGACTGTTTTTCACTCTAAAAATTCGTACGGCCACACAGTGACTCTAAAAATCACAAAACTGGAAATCTAACAACTATTTGATATTGCGGATCCAACAAAACTAGTTTCGTCGAATTCCGCCTTCGTTTGCAAAAGTGGCTATTTTTAAAGCTCTGGATGACCCTTTTAAATATATAAATATATTTAAATATAATTAAATTAAATATTTAAAAATAAATATTATCGTATATATTCACAACAGAATATCATACAGCTCTAGAATATTCCTCTATGAATTTCTAGCTTGATATTTCCAATCTGGGTCAACCTGATATTCGATTTATATTGAAATTCCTTTTTAAAATATAAATAATTCCTTTATAAACTATAAAGGAATTCCACAGCGACTTTTCTGAAATTTGATTTGGACGTAAATCAAAATCTACACGACGAAATCCCGATTTTTCTCTTCCACTAGAAAGATATACTCCACCAGCTCCACACGTTTCTTGTTTCACAGAAATCCGGCTTAAAACGAATCCTGTACATTCAGTTGAAGTTCGAATCTCCAAATAGCGAATTGCCATGCCATTTCAAGCTCTGTTTTAATTATATTATAATTCTACGTTCAAACTGACGTCGATTGAGTATATTCGTCAATATAATTCAACTCTAAGCTGAATAAAATCATAGGGATGACCACGTTCACAGAATATCGTGATTTCCAATATTTTTGATTATTTCGACATTATAATATATTTTATTATATTATAATTATTAATTAAATATTCAATATTATTTAATTTACGTCATCGATATCACCACATCGATATCACCACATCGATAATTAATAATTAAATTAATTAATTATTCAACAGCTAAAAATGCGGGTCATTACAAGATTAAAACCTTAATCAAAATCAAATTAAAGTAATCAAATTCAACGATCTACATCAAAGGCGAGCTTACCAATTTCAGAATTCAGATTTCAGAAATCAAGAATTCCTTTGAGATTGTGAGTTGGTTATTACATAGATTTAAACGTTCTTTTAATCGAAATCATGACATGTTGTAATTCAAATATAGAATGATGCCTATGTATAAGATAAATAAAGTTTGATTCTCAAACTATCGTTGCGATTGATCATGTCTATGTGTTTGTGATGATGAATATACCATATTGTACGTTATTGGAATCTATTTTGATTGGGTATTGGATTTATTATGCCAACTGAATTGTGAAACATGTCATGTTATTATTTGGTGGTTACTTGTAAGTTTATGATCTAAAACACCTGCTTATATGTTAGATCAACACTCATGTATATTTAGATCCATGTTAAGTTGAATCTATTTATGTTGCAAGATTTGATTTGTAGCTATCTTATGTTTAACACACATAAGTCATCATGTTAAGTTGAATCTATTTATGTCGCAAGATTTGATTTGTAGCTCTCTTATTTATAACACACATAAGTCATCATGTTAAGTTGAATCTGTTTATGTCGCAAGATTTGATTTGTAGCTCTCTTATGTTTAACACACATAAGTTATCACGCTAAGTTGTAGTTCGAATATGTTTATAACAGCCCTCTTATATTTAACACACATAAGTCATCATGTTAAGTTGTGATTAAACAAACACACATAAGTCATCATGTTAAGTTGTGATTAAAATATGTTTATAGTAGCTTTCTTATGTTTTGGCATACATAAGTTAATATGCTAGGTTGTGGTTTAAAATTGTGTTTATATGATAAACCTCCATGCGAGACCTTTATCAAGTTCACATGACAATTAGACCCAACTTAGTCACAAGTTCACCTTTACCCGTTTAATTAAGTTAATGATACTTCTATGCCAAGTTGCACATGATAAGTTAAATGTATGCTATTTTATGTTTGTTTCATGTCCCTTGTTTATTACCCCTTTTTGTTTATGGGTTTGGGCTAATTTACTAGCCCAACATTTTATGTGATTCATGCGTACGTTCCGCGGGGGTAGCGATGGGAAAATATGAAAATTCATGGCATAGATATGTTCATAAAATGGTATATTTGATATACCATTTATTGTGAGCATAATCAAAGGATAATTATGGAATGATTAAATTAAAATTAATTTACATAAATAAATTACACATATATATAGAAAATATGTGAATTTAGAAAAGACGAATATGCCTAACCCGAGGATAGACTGAGTTGTGGTGTAAATCTGCCCGGAACCGACCGGCATATCCAGTGACCACAACAAGACCTGTCTAATGTGGGTGGTTAGTGCATCAAGCCCAAAAAGAACCCGAGGTTAGACTGAGTTTTGGTGTAAATCGGCCTAGAACCGACCGGCATATCCAGTGACCACAACAAGACCTATCTAATGTGAGTGGTTGGTGCTTTAATGAATAAATTAAAGCTAAGTCAGGATTGGTAGGGTTAAGTCAATTAGGGAAACACTTAACTGTTTCAACATGTTAACTAAACAGATGGGTGGGGTTAGGTAAACTTGGACACTCAACCAAATAAACATGTTGATGAGAAAACCCTAGTAACGGGGACCCATTTCAGCAGTAACCCACATAGATGTATCATGGTACCCTGAAACTAGGCAGGGTGGGGCACGATTACTCGGCTGATTATAAGCGGTCAGAACGTCTGCGGTTGGTGGGCCAGCGTAGGTTCCGACGGAGTATGGGTGTGCACGTACTCCGGAGTGGAAAAAGCAGGCACTGGGCATCAGTAGTATACACTGTGCATCTTGAATCGTGTCGGGTTGCCACCAGAGGGACCGATACACCCCATGGTGGGACCAACACATGTATCTACAGTCAAGCGGGGCCGAATGACACCGGACATGAATGCATGCGAGTAGGAGCCGATCATTAAGGGGATCGTTTGTTATGAACACGTGGGGCTGGTTGAACCAATAGTTGGTAAGTGCAGAGACTATAGAAATGGGTGCGATCACATGTTCCTCTTATCTTATATTAGGGTATTGTCCTATGTTCTATTATTACTGTCATGATCCCTTTCCTTGTTTAAATACTAGTAATCACTGAACTTACCAGACTTATTGCCTGACCCATTTTCTTTCGTCCCCCCCCCCCCCAGGTCCATAGGGAGGGAATACTCCAGCTTAATCAAACTCTTTGCAAGCTTCAAGAAAGTAGATGTATGATTGGGACTCTCTTACCTTGGCTATGGCTTTTGGATACTACATTTGGGGATTTATGCAGTTTTATTTATGGTTTATGCTTCTTTATTAAATAATCAAGACAGAGATTATGGTGTAATGTTTTGGAAGTTATTTTGAGACAATTTGATGTAATGCTTTTGTATTTAACTACGTATGCAATAAATATTTGAATTTCGCTGCTTAGATTTATCTGTCTTGTAAATTTTTCTGTGTCTTGCACCTATAACCCTCCACCAAAGTTAAGGCATTCCCTTTGTGAGTGACCTTAACGGAGGTGGGGTGTTTCACTTGGTATCAGAGCAAAGGTTTACCTGATCAGAAAAGAGTTTTTTTGAAAACTATTTTCAAATGAAAATATAAAGAAGCATTTTACAAGAAAAAGTATTGTTTTAAATTTAAAAAAGGCATAATCCCCAAAGCCATATGCACTATCTTTCTATCCTTCGTTTTGAATCTTTTCCTTTTCGTTTCAGCATGTCTGGGAATCTTAACCTTCCAGAGGGTGTACCGATACCTGGCTGGTTCAGGAGGTACTTAGAGGCTAGGGCCAACGACGCAGGCCCAGCAGATATTCCTCCGCCTCCAGCTGCAGCGGTTCCTCCTCCTCCTCCTCGTGCAAATGCTTTCTCAAAGATTTGTAGAGAATTTAGGGCCATGGGTGGAAAGGATTTCAAGGGAACAGAATCATTCATAGAAGCAAGGAACTGTCTCAAAGAAACTGAGGATCTGTTCGTTATCTTCGAGGTGGACGATAGGCAGAAGATACAGTTGGCTATATGGTTGCTCAAGGACGAAGCTTCCTATTGGTGGTAAGTTACTAACGCTGAAAGACCGGTTGAAACATGGATGTATTTTAGAATAAGGTTTGAGATGAAATTCCTCTCACAAGCTGAACGAAGTTTACAGCTGAAAAAGTTCTTATCTCTTAAGCAAGGAAGTATGACGGTCAAGGAGTACGTCAACCAATTCAATCAGCTGGCCCGATTTGGACTGGATTTAGTGAATACTCCTCATAAGAAGGCTCTCCTTTTTGTCAAGGGATTGAATGAGCCACTTCACAGCTTGGCTATGACCCATATACCTATAGGGGCTACTTACAAGAGGTTAGTAGATATGGCACTCTTACATGAGGAAGACAAGGACAAGAAACAGGCAAAAGCGGAAGTGCCTCAAGATAAGAAGGGGGAGGGGCCGCAGAATAAGAAGGCCGATTAAAAGAAAGGCGGGCAGAACAACAAACCCCATGACAAAAGAAAGCGTAATTTCTGTGGCATTCCTGGATATCTAATCAAAGACTACAAGAAGAAGAAAAGAAAGATGGGTGGCTGTTTCCACTGTGGTGAGACAGGACATATGGCTAGGGCCTGCCCAAGGAAGCAAGGGCAGGGAGCTGGACCTTCTTCTGGAGGACAATTTCATGCTCTCACGGCACCTCCGCAAGAACAAGGTAGAAATATTTCAGTCGAAAGTTTAGTCTATCTTTTTGATCATCCTGTTCATACGCTATTTGATTCTGGCGCATCGCACTCTTTTATATCTACTACTTTAGTGGAATCTCTGCACCTAGACACCAGTATAGTAGAGGATCCCTTGGTTGTTTCAAATCCAATTGGGGGCTCAGCTTATTTGTCAATGGTTTGTTTGGATTTGAAAATGTCTATACTAAGCGTTGGGTTTAGATGTGATGCCTTTTTTTTGGGCTTCACGGGCTATGGGTTGATTCTAGGCATGGACTGGCTATCCAGTAATGGGGTCGTCCTCGATTTTGAAAAGAGAGTGGTTAGACTCATGACTCGCCTCGGTAACACTCTCGAAATTTCTTGTAATCCCATGAACTCCGTCATGCTTAGTTATCTAGAATCTCTTGATACGTCTGTTGAGAACTTGCAGTCTGTAAGGATAGTCCGTGAATACTCGGATGTGTTCGAAGAGGTAAAGGGCTTACCTCCAAAGCGGGAGATAAACTTCCGCATACACCTTGTTGATAATGCAAAGCCTATTGCTTTACCCGTTAGGCACATAGCCCCAAGGGAGAGAAAGGAGCTCAGCAAGCAAATCAAAGAGCTGCTTGAAAAGGGGTTCATAAGATGGAGTTTTTGTGAATGGGGTGCTCCGGTAGTGTTCGCGACCAAAGCTGATGATTCACTTCGCCTGTGCGTCGATTATAGGGAGCTAAACAAGATGACCAAGAATAATAGGCAACCACTCCTAAGAATAGATGATTTGTTCGATTAGCTTGTAGGTGCATCAGTTTTCTCCCAATTAGATTTAGCTACCGGGTTTCATCAGCTAAGAGTGGCTAAAGACAGCATTGATAAAACCGAGTTCAGAACTCCAGATGGTTTCTTCGAGTGGCTTGTCATGCCTTTCGGCTTGATAAACGCACCTACTTACTTCGTGGATTTAATGAGCAGGGTGTTCCGAGAGTTCCTCAATAAGTTTGTGGTGGTCTTTGTAGATGATATTTTGATCTTCTCAAAGAATGAGGAAGACCATGCTCAGCATCTAAAGGAAGTCATGGATGCTCTACGTGCACATCAGTTGAAAGCTAAATTCTCCAAATGCAATTTCTGAAGAGAAGAAGTTAGGTTCCTTGGACACGTGGTGTCCAAAGAGGGGATAGCTGTGGACCCCGCAAAAGTGGTTGTTGTGCAAGATTGGAAGGTTCCTCGAAACGCAAACGAAGTCCGAAGCTTTCTCGGGCAAGCAGGCTTTTATCGAAAGTTCATCAAAGATTTTGCAAAAATATCAGCTCCACTTACAAGGTTGACAAAGAAGAACCTAGCTTTCAATTGGGATTTGGATTGCGATATTGCTTTCCAACGTTTGAAAAGGGCTCTAACAACAGCCCCAGTTCTGACATTGCCTGATGGAAGCAAGATGTTTACAGTATACACAGATGCATGCGGAACGGGACTAGGCGCTGTTCTGATGTAAGAGGGGAAGGTAGTGGCTTATGGTGGAAGGTAGTTGAAAGTACATGAGAAAAACTTCCCAACCCACGACCTAGAGTTGGCAGCCATCGTTTTTGCGCTTAAGTCTTGGCGCCATTATCTCCTAGGTGAGAAATTTGAATTGTATACTGACCATAAATCATTGAAATACCTTTTCTCGCAGAAAGATCTCAACTTGAGGCAGCAAAGATGGATGGAGTTTCTTGCCTCGTACGATTTTGAGATTTCCTACACACCTGGCAAGGGCAATGCAGTAGCAAACGCCTTGAGTAGAAAGAAACTGATCTTAAGCCCTCTCTTTGTGGAAAGGCAAAGCTTGGAGTTCATAGCAAGCTTTAATTTCAGACCCTCCACTGACTTTGTACCTGGCTTGCTAACAACGTTAGAAGTGCGGCCAAATCTATTAGACTCAATCGGAGCCGCGCAAAGAGAAGACCCTCAGCTAGCCGATGTGGTGGACAAGTTAATTAGGGGTGAGACTTCTAGTCACCTCAATAGATACTTCATTGATGCCAAGGGCTGGTTAAGACGAGATGGAAGACTATGTGTCCCACAAGCAAGGGGCTTGGTAAAGGCAGTTCTAGAAGAGGCACACCATTCCAAACTGACCATACACCCAGGCGGAGACAAAATGTATAAAGACATCAAAAGAGTTTTCTTTTGCAATGGCATGAAGCAAGACGTAGCTGAATTTGTTTCTAAGTGTTTAATATGCCAACAAGTAAAGGCGGAGCAGAAGAAGCCTGGTGGTCTACTCCATCCTCTAGAGGTCCCACAGTGGAAATGGGATAGCATCTCGATGGACTTTAAAGATGGGTTGCCTAGGTCAAGAAGAGGCAATACCAGCATTTGGGTAATAGTGGACAGGCTCACAAAAAGCGCCCACTTTATACCCGTCAAGAGTAGAAGGACTGCCTCATCTCTAGCATCCATATATCTTAAAGAGATAGTTCGAATCCATGGGATACCCTCCAGCATAGTGAGTGATCGAGACCCTATCTTCACGAGCGAGTTTTGGAAGAGTTTACAAGAGGCTGTAGGCACACAGTTATGCTTAAGCACGGCCTATCACCCTCAAACTGATGGCCAAACGGAAAGAGTCAACAGAGTATTAGAAGACCTCTTAAGATTATGCATTATTGACTTCGGAGGTACATGGGAGGATTGTGACACCCCGTATGAGTACATTTTAAGAAGTAAGGAATTTACATACGTATACGATGATACGCAAAAGCATATAAACCAGTAAAGCATGAAGATAAAAGATGTTTGGTTTAAACTTCTAGAATTAAGGTAAACGGGATTCACCATTGCGTTCGTCTCGGAAAAATACGCGAAATAGAGCCCGAGTTTTCGAGAATCGGAGTCCGTATGACCCGTTAAAGGCCCAAGGAAGATTAGTGAAAATTTGAAATTCGGAAATCAGTTTGAAAATCCAGATCTGGGGCTAGGCGGGAATTTTCCCCGCCTAGGCCATGTCGACAGGGCTGTCGACAGGCCTGTCGACTTGGGCCCAGGCCAAGTCGACAGCCCTGTCGACATGCCAGTCGACAGGGGGTGGTCGGGCTAAATTGCCTGGTGCACCTGCTTGTCTCACCTGGGCTTGCTCTTGGGCTGATTCTGGAAGCTTCCGAGATCTGATGGTCCTAATCTATCCTAGGTCTAATCCTATGGCCTAAAACACTCCTAATCTCTATAAAAACACCCCTAAGCCCCCCCTAAACCCTCATAACTCACCCTCTCCACGAAGTGCTGCCCAAATGCCAAGTGATCATGGCCTCCATTCCCTTTTCCTAAAGCCTAAGCACTCAAATCGGGTTCAAATCAAGTGGTGCAACCTAGCTACGCCAAAAGGAAGGAAGATCAACGTTTCTATGCGAGTTTCATGACGATTCTTCAATAAAGGAGGCACCTTTCTTAGCCAAGATGATTCATGCCTCTTTCCCTAGGCCTAACTATGTAAGTTCTAGCTACTTTTAGATGGAAACGGTAGTTTTGATAATGACATGGGATAAAATGAGGCTAAACATGATTATGAGAACCTATATGAACCTTACCTTGCCTCTTGTGTTCATGTTTATGGTTTTAGGTAATGTGAGTGACTTAATCATGCCTCTCATGCTATGCATAACCTAGTTTAACTTGCAAGTTTGGATCTTTATGTATGAAATGCTAGCATGAACCTCTAGGAACTATTTTTACTTGGGAAACATTGGCTAAGATTATAGTTTGGGGCTTATGCATGTTTATGAACCTAAACCCCTAGTGTTAACATGCAAGTTTGTGGCAAAATCCTTTATGACATTATGCATACTTATGGCCAATTCCCTTTGTTTTCATGTTATGCATGCTTGTGGCCAAACCTTCATGAACCTACATATGTCTTAAGCCAAACCCTCATGATGCTATGCATGTTTGGGGTCATAGTGTAGCATAGTACCTTTGCGATGTGACTCGTCCATTCATGCGTTGGAACACGATTTGGGTTGAGGGTGGACAAGCGTGAATATAGCATGAAAAAACTTAACTCGAAGTTGCATGAGAACATGATAGGCGAGCTAAACTTGGCACGAACCATAATTTGGGTAAAAGGGGTATAACGGGATAACGTGTGACGTTAAGTATGACATGCGAATACTTGAAAACATAAGAACATAAGCTTGGGAATTTACCTATTAAGTTAGGTCTACCCATTGGGAATTTACCTATTAAGTTAGGTCTACCCAATTGCTTGAAAACTTAACTATGAACATGATACTAGACTAAACATGAAAGTGGCCAACTCGAGGTTGGGTTGAGTTTGCAACGTAAAACTACCCGGAACCAACCGGCCTAACTAGTAGTTGCAAACAATAGGACTCAATGTGAGAAGTTGGTCATGTTGTGCTTGAACCCGAGGTTAGACCAAGTTGTGGTGTAAATCTACCCGGACCCGCCCGGCTTAACTAGTAACCACAACAAAGTCTAATGTGAGAGGTTGGGGTGCATTAAATAATTAATGCCACATAATACGGTTAAGTTAATTTGACTAATGAGGCTTAACCAAATATGATATGGACGGGTGGGTTAAGCAATTTGATTAGGCTAATGATACTTAACAAAACATAATGAGCTTGGGTAGGTTAAGTAACTTGATTTGCCTAATGACGCTTGACCGATTTGACTCGGTAATTTGACAGGGTCAAGTTAATTTATATAATTAACCAATCTAAAATGGTAATTAGACGAGGTTAAGTTATAAATTGCTTGATATACTTAGCCAGCTTGACACATGGTTTGTAGGGTTAAGTCTTGGACTTGGATACTTAGCCAATTTTGACATGGTTGGTAGACGGGCTAAGTTATGAACTTAAGTGACACTTAACCCATTAGATAAACCCTAATTCAGAGGATTAGGAGAATAACCATAGTTAACAAGGGTAATGGAAATAAGGCTAAGTGGTAAACCTTAGTTAAAGGAAACTAAGTAATAATTCTTAGTCAAGGAAATCTGGACCGCTTCTTAGGTAGATTGGTAACCTGATACGTTAGGACAACGTTTAAGTACGCGTATAGGAGCAGGCTATCTGATTCAGATAAAGGCTCCAACGAACTGGGTAACGAAGCGGCGGCTTCGGGGAACGTGAGGATATTCTTGGGATCCCTCCGTGAGCTGCCAGGTCATCATACTAGGCTCACGGGAGGTTGAGGTCTGCGGTAGAAGAACCAAGAATATGCCTTGGTTGCTATGCGAGCGACCTAAAGACTGGGGTGGATAGCAGTGAGTCGACGAATACATAAGGTGCCCGAGATAGCAAGTTCGTCGATCATCTACCACTTTGAGTCAAGCGTGTACGTACGGAAAGGCAGGGAACACCCAACAGACCATGATTGCTATCTAATCATGGGTGAGGTAGGCCGTAGGATGTGGGCTGGCCGGAGTGTAGTTCTCATGCAAGATTTTCTCTTGTGTTGCCTTTCACTAGTTGAGGGAGGGGTCTCGTGGGACCATAGCCACGTGTAGAAAAGCAGACCTTAGTATCTGCATCGGCAGATAAATCTAAAGCTCCCGACCGAGTCCTGTATTTCTTGGTTTGCCCTGTGACAGGACTCGGATGGCACGATGTGATACATGTGCATACAATGGTAGAAAAACGATTCACGATGGATGCGTGGGAAAAAGGGCGCGGTTGAGGGTTAGCGTGATCCCTAGTGACCTAGGTGGTTTAACCCAAACCGAAATACGAAAGCGTGCAATAGGTAAGCGTAATCCCTAGTGGTGCTAGGTGGCGTAGGTCCTAGTAGTAAAAACGTTGATTCATATGGAAGAGCCTAGCTAGAATAAGGGTGACAGTCCAAACGATTCCAAGGATAATACGACATGAGGAAGCCCGTACGAAGTACGGCAAAGGACTGAACCTATATACATGAAAAGAAACATATGACTTGAGTAACCTATATACATGCGATATATTAGGTTGACATGGACCATTACACGATTTTGAGTGGGGGACATTCCCGGTTAACACATAACAAGGCTGGGATACTCGGGCGGAGGGTGTAGAGCAGATATATGTGTTAGAACTAGGAAGAATATACATAATGGATACCAGGGAATGTTAGGCGGGGCGGACACCTTGGGATAATGTACGCGATAGAGGTCTAGTGATGTGATACCTTGGCTTATCATAACACCATAGTCGTCATGATACCTTAGTTCACCTTGCCACAGGAGTCAACCGGCTACCCTGGCTTAGTTTATCTATCTTGTAGTTATCCCTATGTTTACTTTCAGTTTATGCATGTCATGTTACCTTTACCTGTTTTTATACTGGAAGTAGATAGGACTTACTCAGTCTTTTTGACTGACCCGTTTTGTTTCGCCTCTTTTCTTCCGTTTCCCCCCAGGTTACAGGGAGGAAACAATGCTGTTTGGTTCGGACTTCTTCTGTTTGAAGGTCATCATGGATGGCTTGGACTTTCTTGGCTATGGCTACTTTACTGTTTTTATTTGGGGAATAATTTATTTAAAAAGTCTTTATGCTGCTCTACTATTGCAAGACAGGTTTTGATGTACTCTGATGTAAAAGGCTTTAGACCTTATTTATCCATGTTTATGAAAAGTTTGATTTTACTTCCGCTATTTATATATGTTCTGTCTTGTGATATTTCTGTGCATGTTTACCAATAATGCCCTTCTAAAGCTAGTGCATTCCCTTGCGAGTGACCCTAGCGGAGGCGGGGTGTTACATTTGGTATCAGAGCAGAAGGTTACCAGGCTGGGCAAAAGTTTTAAAGACCTTCTGAAAATTATTTGAAAAACCGTTTACAAAGAAGCATTTTTTCAAGAAAAATTTTGTTTTAGAAGTTATTCCCCAAAAGCCATTAGCAATGTCCTTGTTTTATTAGTTGGATTCTCTTTTCCTTTCTCTCTCCTATCGATAGTCACGTCGGCATCGGTTACAAGTAGTTTTTGGGTGAGAAGAGTGTTTTCTGTATGATGGGGGAATAGTCCTCGAGAAAATGGAGTTGAGTCAAGGGGAAATAAGGAGATGGAAGGATGGAAGGACAAGCAAGAAGAAGAGAAAAAAAAAAAAAAGGGACCAGTCGACAGGCCTGTCGACAGGGCCGTCGACATGCCCCCCCCAGTCGACAGGGCTGTCGACACGTCGAGCTTGCAGGAAAAAAAAAAATATATATAAGCCCGAAGGCCGAGAGCTTCAGCTCATAACCCCAATCCCTTTTCTTCTTCCTCCCAGCCACCAAAACCGAAATTCCCCAACTCCACCACCTCCCATCACCTCATTTCTCCACCGTTCTTCATAAAATTAAGCTTAAATCGAAACTAGAGATCCTCTCCATCCGGATCTATAGTTCCCCTCTTCCAATTCGGGTTTAAATCGCCATGGCCAATCAACCCAATCCCTACGAGCTTTACCCCCAACTAACCACACAAGAGGTTGAGTGGTGTGACGAGCAACCAGGAATAATTGAGCACTATATGCAGCTTGCCACTAGGAATTTGCTTCTAGGCCGACCGGTGAGGTTTGCGGATTTTGCGGGAACCGCCGTGGAAAGCTTGTTCGTTAATGCGGGTCTTATTCATATTCTGGATACGCGCACAGCCGAGAGGAGAGGCTACAAGCGTATGGTAAGGCTTTTTGATGCTCGTTTGCAAATTGATGTGGATAATAATGGGTTGATAACTTATGGTTCATGGGTTAAGGGTACCCATATATTTATGAATGAGGTCCAATTTGGGGAAATTTTGAATATCCGGGGTACGGGACTTGATATAAATGACCTGGAGATGGATGATCTGAATGTGTGGGGAAGGATTTTCTTTAATGGACTGGATAGGCAATGGGATAGTACGCATTTGCGCCCCCTAGCTAGGTTTGTGATTAGGATATTGCAATATAATATTGCGGGGCAGAATCATGGGTTTGACAGAGTCCCCGTAGTTGTTAAGGCCGCTACTTATGCTATTTTTGGGGGCATACAAATAAACTGGGCAAGGACCATCTTGCAGCAGTACCAGATCTTTAGGGGAGCAAGACACTCCAATATTTGTTTTGGGAACTTATGGACTATAGTTTTCCGCTGGTTCGGGGTGGATTTACACGATGAGGATTATGTGACGCTTTCTAACCATCCCTCTGTCATTATCACGGAAGCCGCACTAGGGAGGATGAGTATAGATATGCAGGAGCTGCAAGGGGAGCCTCAGCCTATGGAGCATGAGGGATTAGATGAGGAAGAGGATGAGGGTAACGAGGAGGAGGAGCAAGAGGAGGAGCCACAGGATGATCAGTTTGGACACTTTGAGGACCCCCATCAGGCACCACACCATGATGGTGAGCAGGCTGGGGATGGAGCCTGGGCTCATCAGGGCCCGGCACAGGGGGCTCCGGACACAGGCGCCTGGGATCCATGGGCTACTAGGGATCCAGACTGGAGGACCGAGCTGAGATATATTTCACAGCAGCAGGCTCGCTTGATGAGGAGCCACCAGGATATTATGAGGTCACAGCAGCAGACACTGGAGTCACAGGTAGCCATGGCTCAGACGCAGCAGCAGATGCTTCAGGAGATGAGTTCCTCTTATGATCAGTTGGGGGCTGGGATGCAAGACCTACAGTTAGAGCTTAGGCAAGGGAACCGACGGCAGGAAGAGAGGCTTGATAGCTTAGAGGAGCTCATCCGTAGCTATTTTCATCGGGATTGACCTCTATCAGTTATCCGTAGGATAGTATTTTATTTTCAGTATTGTTTAGCTGTTCCTTTTGTTGTCTAGTTGTAACGATGTACTAAAACTATCTTAATAAAGTTTGTACGTTGTTTGTTTACGCAATTTGCTGTGTCTAATGTAATTATGAAATATCGAACGATAATGTCTGATAACGAAGAACAATGAAAACAACAAAACGGGATATCTCTCCGTTACATAAAAATTTAGAAAATTAGATTTTTCTAAATTAATAATGGATGGTAGGATTCTGGATGCTCAAATTGGATGAACTTCACTCTTATTTCATAAGGGTGTGGGAAAATTTGGATGAAAGTACTTTTTCAAATTTTTGCATTCATATAGAACTGCAAGTATATTTAGGATGAAAGCATCATGGTTTGAAAAAGAATTTTTAAGAAACTGCATTCATGTAGGTGGTACCACAAGTTAGGCATACATATTTTTCTACGATGTGATTCACTTTTGCACATGTGCACCTGTTTGCAACAATTGGCTGAACACTTCTGGATGCTAATATGGGGACATAAATCCTACTACTTTTGAATTTCGGGGACGAAATTCTTTAAGGGTGGGAGGATGTGACACCCCGTATGAGTACATTTTAAGAAGTAAGGAATTTACATACGTATACGATGATACACAAAAGCATATAAACCAGTAAAGCATGAAGATAAAAGATGTTTGGTTTAAACTTCTAGAATTAAGGTAAACGGGATTCACCATTGCGTTCGTCTCGGAAAAATACGCGAAATAGAGCCCGAGTTTTCGAGAATCGGAGTCCGTATGACCCGTTAAAGGCCCAAGGAAGATTAGTGAAAATTTGAAATTCGGAAATCAGTTTGAAAATCCAGATCTGGGGCTAGGCGGGAATTTTCCCCGCCTAGGCCATGTCGACAGGGCTGTCGACAGGCCTGTCGACTTGGGCCCAGGCCAAGTCGACAGCCCTGTCGACATGCCAGTCGACAGGGGGTGGTCGGGCTAAATTGCCTGGTGCACCTGCTTGTCTCACCTGGGCTTGCTCTTGGGCTGATTCTGGAAGCTTCCGAGATCTGATGGTCCTAATCTATCCTAGGTCTAATCCTATGGCCTAAAACACTCCTAATCTCTATAAAAACACCCCTAAGCCCCCCCTAAACCCTCATAACTCACCCTCTCCACGAAGTGCTGCCCAAATGCCAAGTGATCATGGCCTCCATTCCCTTTTCCTAAAGCCTAAGCACTCAAATCGGGTTCAAATCAAGTGGTGCAACCTAGCTACGCCAAAAGGAAGGAAGATCAACGTTTCTATGCGAGTTTCATGACGATTCTTCAATAAAGGAGGCACCTTTCTTAGCCAAGATGATTCATGCCTCTTTCCCTAGGCCTAACTATGTAAGTTCTAGCTACTTTTAGATGGAAACGGTAGTTTTGATAATGACATGGGATAAAATGAGGCTAAACATGATTATGAGAACCTATATGAACCTTACCTTGCCTCTTGTGTTCATGTTTATGGTTTTAGGTAATGTGAGTGACTTAATCATGCCTCTCATGCTATGCATAACCTAGTTTAACTTGCAAGTTTGGATCTTTATGTATGAAATGCTAGCATGAACCTCTAGGAACTATTTTTACTTGGGAAACATTGGCTAAGATTATAGTTTGGGGCTTATGCATGTTTATGAACCTAAACCCCTAGTGTTAACATGCAAGTTTGTGGCAAAATCCTTTATGACATTATGCATACTTATGGCCAATTCCCTTTGTTTTCATGTTATGCATGCTTGTGGCCAAACCTTCATGAACCTACATATGTCTTAAGCCAAACCCTCATGATGCTATGCATGTTTGGGGTCATAGTGTAGCATAGTACCTTTGCGATGTGACTCGTCCATTCATGCGTTGGAACACGATTTGGGTTGAGGGTGGACAAGCGTGAATATAGCATGAAAAAACTTAACTCGAAGTTGCATGAGAACATGATAGGCGAGCTAAACTTGGCACGAACCATAATTTGGGTAAAAGGGGTATAACGGGATAACGTGTGACGTTAAGTATGACATGCGAATACTTGAAAACATAAGAACATAAGCTTGGGAATTTACCTATTAAGTTAGGTCTACCCATTGGGAATTTACCTATTAAGTTAGGTCTACCCAATTGCTTGAAAACTTAACTATGAACATGATACTAGACTAAACATGAAAGTGGCCAACTCGAGGTTGGGTTGAGTTTGCAACGTAAAACTACCCGGAACCAACCGGCCTAACTAGTAGTTGCAAACAATAGGACTCAATGTGAGAAGTTGGTCATGTTGTGCTTGAACCCGAGGTTAGACCAAGTTGTGGTGTAAATCTACCCGGACCCGCCCGGCTTAACTAGTAACCACAACAAAGTCTAATGTGAGAGGTTGGGGTGCATTAAATAATTAATGCCACATAATACGGTTAAGTTAATTTGACTAATGAGGCTTAACCAAATATGATATGGACGGGTGGGTTAAGCAATTTGATTAGGCTAATGATACTTAACAAAACATAATGAGCTTGGGTAGGTTAAGTAACTTGATTTGCCTAATGACGCTTGACCGATTTGACTCGGTAATTTGACAGGGTCAAGTTAATTTATATAATTAACCAATCTAAAATGGTAATTAGACGAGGTTAAGTTATAAATTGCTTGATATACTTAGCCAGCTTGACACATGGTTTGTAGGGTTAAGTCTTGGACTTGGATACTTAGCCAATTTTGACATGGTTGGTAGACGGGCTAAGTTATGAACTTAAGTGACACTTAACCCATTAGATAAACCCTAATTCAGAGGATTAGGAGAATAACCATAGTTAACAAGGGTAATGGAAATAAGGCTAAGTGGTAAACCTTAGTTAAAGGAAACTAAGTAATAATTCTTAGTCAAGGAAATCTGGACCGCTTCTTAGGTAGATTGGTAACCTGATACGTTAGGACAACGTTTAAGTACGCGTATAGGAGCAGGCTATCTGATTCAGATAAAGGCTCCAACGAACTGGGTAACGAAGCGGCGGCTTCGGGGAACGTGAGGATATTCTTGGGATCCCTCCGTGAGCTGCCAGGTCATCATACTAGGCTCACGGGAGGTTGAGGTCTGCGGTAGAAGAACCAAGAATATGCCTTGGTTGCTATGCGAGCGACCTAAAGACTGGGGTGGATAGCAGTGAGTCGACGAATACATAAGGTGCCCGAGATAGCAAGTTCGTCGATCATCTACCACTTTGAGTCAAGCGTGTACGTACGGAAAGGCAGGGAACACCCAACAGACCATGATTGCTATCTAATCATGGGTGAGGTAGGCCGTAGGATGTGGGCTGGCCGGAGTGTAGTTCTCATGCAAGATTTTCTCTTGTGTTGCCTTTCACTAGTTGAGGGAGGGGTCTCGTGGGACCATAGCCACGTGTAGAAAAGCAGACCTTAGTATCTGCATCGGCAGATAAATCTAAAGCTCCCGACCGAGTCCTGTATTTCTTGGTTTGCCCTGTGACAGGACTCGGATGGCACGATGTGATACATGTGCATACAATGGTAGAAAAACGATTCACGATGGATGCGTGGGAAAAAGGGCGCGGTTGAGGGTTAGCGTGATCCCTAGTGACCTAGGTGGTTTAACCCAAACCGAAATACGAAAGCGTGCAATAGGTAAGCGTAATCCCTAGTGGTGCTAGGTGGCGTAGGTCCTAGTAGTAAAAACGTTGATTCATATGGAAGAGCCTAGCTAGAATAAGGGTGACAGTCCAAACGATTCCAAGGATAATACGACATGAGGAAGCCCGTACGAAGTACGGCAAAGGACTGAACCTATATACATGAAAAGAAACATATGACTTGAGTAACCTATATACATGCGATATATTAGGTTGACATGGACCATTACACGATTTTGAGTGGGGGACATTCCCGGTTAACACATAACAAGGCTGGGATACTCGGGCGGAGGGTGTAGAGCAGATATATGTGTTAGAACTAGGAAGAATATACATAATGGATACCAGGGAATGTTAGGCGGGGCGGACACCTTGGGATAATGTACGCGATAGAGGTCTAGTGATGTGATACCTTGGCTTATCATAACACCATAGTCGTCATGATACCTTAGTTCACCTTGCCACAGGAGTCAACCGGCTACCCTGGCTTAGTTTATCTATCTTGTAGTTATCCCTATGTTTACTTTCAGTTTATGCATGTCATGTTACCTTTACCTGTTTTTATACTGGAAGTAGATAGGACTTACTCAGTCTTTTTGACTGACCCGTTTTGTTTCGCCTCTTTTCTTCCGTTTCCCCCCCAGGTTACAGGGAGGAAACAATGCTGTTTGGTTCGGACTTCTTCTGTTTGAAGGTCATCATGGATGGCTTGGACTTTCTTGGCTATGGCTACTTTACTGTTTTTATTTGGGGAATAATTTATTTAAAAAGTCTTTATGCTGCTCTACTATTGCAAGACAGGTTTTGATGTACTCTGATGTAAAAGGCTTTAGACCTTATTTATCCATGTTTATGAAAAGTTTGATTTTACTTCCGCTATTTATATATGTTCTGTCTTGTGATATTTCTGTGCATGTTTACCAATAATGCCCCTCTAAAGCTAGTGCATTCCCTTGCGAGTGACCCTAGCGGAGGCGGGGTGTTACAAGGATCGTATACCTTTGGTGGAATTCGCTTACAACAATAGCTACCAAGCCACCATAGGCATGGCGCCTTTCGAAGCTTTATATGGAAGACCGTGCAGGTCACCAACTTGCTGGTGGGAGTCCACAGACAAGCTCATACTTGGACCAGACATGATTAGGGAAACTTCAGAGAAAGTAGACTTGATACGAAGAAGAATGAAGACTGCCCAAGATAGGCAGAAGTCCTACGCAGACAAAAGAAGAACTGACCTTGAGTTCGAAGGTGGAGACAAGGTGTTCCTTAAAGTATCTCCTTTGAGGAACGTCGTTCGCTTTGGATTCGCAGGAAAGTTGGCACCATGATTTGTAGGGGGCCGTTCCCTATCATCGAGAAGATTGGGAAGATGGCTTATAGGGTACAGCTACCTAAAAGATTGGCCGAGGTTCATAATGTCTTTCTCGTCTCTCACCTGCAGAAGTGCTTACACGAGTCTGCGGAAGTGGTAGAACCAAGTATGCTAGAGGAAGTAGAAGTTGAACGAGAAGGAACTGTGAGAAGAGTTCCAACCCGTATCTTGGGAACAGAAGTCAAAAAGCTACACAACCGTGAAGTTAAGCTCATCAAAGTTCAATGGAGCGACACCGAGGAAGACGCGGCATGGGAAACAGAGGACAGAATACGCGCAGCCTACCCTTTTCTTTTTGAGGGTACATCCTTGATCTCTTTTTCCTTAAGTTTATGCTTGTATCTATCTTTTTAGGTATATCTCCTCGATCCTATCCTTTATCCTTAGGTAGAAACCCATTTGGATGAAAACATGTAATTGAAACATGTTATGGTTGATGGTTGCAAGTGGTTGCTAGTGATTGCTCGTGGATGCATATACACACACCTTAGGTATTAGATCGGCTCAGTCACTTCCATATTGCATATGCATATATGTACTTGTATATGGATTGAAACTTGATGTGTTATCATATGGACGTTGCATTTGTATGAATGATTGTGCACTCATGTAGGAAATTTTTAATAGAAAAAAATTTCATTCATAATGGACTCATGGCACTGACATAATTTGCATTAAGGAGGTCAACTGAATCAGTAGACCGCCTGATTTTGCATTGGATAAGGACATGTACACACACTATGCATATGATCATGAAGCATTAGAAATCTTTTAAGGACAATGGATGCCTGTGTTTGATGGTTGGGTAGATGGGTGATTGGATGGTAGGACATAAGTTCATCTCGACTTGAAGATTTCGGGGACGAAATCCTAAATGGAGGGGAGAATGTAACACCCATATTTTCTGCAACGTTATAGTAACTAATCCAATAATATTTAATTCCAAATTCGAGAATTAAGGGATACGGGTTATGCCATTGCGTTCGTCTCGGAATTCTTCTTGAGATAGAGTCCGAGTTTGCGTAAAACGGACACCGTATGAAGGAGATATGGACGAACGAAGTTAAACAGAAAAATAGAAGAAAGAAGAGAAAAAAAGAAATGCACTGGCACACTTGGGAAGTGCGCCAGTACAAAAGTTGCACGGGCGCACCTGCCAAGTGCGCCCAGGCCGAGCAGAAAGCTTGCACAGCTTTCTGGTGTGATCTGATCCATGCTGTGACTCATTACTGAGTCTTTCATGACTGCTTTCTAAGTCATTAGGGCTGAGGTGTCACGCTATCCTGACCGAGTGGTTATGATTAACCCAAATATCATCCGACGGCTTAAATTAGATTGAAATTCTATATACACAACCCAATGCTCAAACCTAAAAATCACACAAAAACAATCCTAAAACTATCATGCCGTCAGTAGAGAACTTGGAGTAGCCGTCACCAACTCAAAGACAAGATTAAAACCTGAATCAAAATCAAATTAAAGTAATCAAATTCAACGATCTACATCAAAGGCGAGCTTACCAATTTCAGAATTCAGATTTCAGAAATCAAGAATTCCTTTGAGATTGTAAGTTGGTTATTACGTAGATTTAAACGTTCTTTTAATCGAAATCATGACATGTTGTAATTCGAATATAGAATGATGCCTATGTATAAGATAAATAAAGTTTGATTCTCAAACTACCGTTGCGATTGATCATGTCTATGTGTTCGTGATGATGAATAAACCATATTGTACGTTATTGGAATCTATTTTGATTGGGTATTGGATTTATTATGCCAACTGAATGGTGAAACATGTCATGTTATAATTTGGTGGTTACTTGCAAGTTTATGATCTAAAACACCTGATTAAATGTTACTTCAACACTCATGTATATTTAGATCCATGTTAAGTTGAATCTATTTATGTCGCAAGATTTGATTTGTAGCTCTCTTATGTTTAACACACATAAGTCATCATGTTAAGTTGAATCTATTTATGTCGCAAGATTTGATTTGTAGCTCTCTTATGTTTAACACACATAAGTCATCATGTTAAGTTGAATCTACTTATGTCGCAAGATTTGATTTATAGCTCTCTTATGTTTAACACACATAAGTTATCACGCTAAGTTGTAGTTCGAATATGTTTATAACAGCCCTCTTATGTTTAACACACATAAGTCATCATGTTAAGTTGTGATTAAAATATGTTTATAGTAGCTTTCTTATGTTTTGGCATACATAAGTTAATATGCTAGGTTGTGGTTTAAAATTGTGTTTATATGATAAACCTCCATAATAGACCTTTATCAAGTTCACATGACAATTAGACCCAACTTAGTCACAAGTTCACCTTTACTCGTTTAATTAAGTTAATGATACTTCTATGCCAAGTTACACATGATAAGTTAAATGTATGCTATTTTATGTTTGTTTCATGTCCCTTATTTATTACCCCTTTTTGTTTATGGGTTTGGGCTAATTTACTAGTCCAACATTTTATCTGATTCATGCGTACGTTCCGCGGGGGTAGCGATGGGAAAATATGAAAATTCATGGCATAGATATGTTCAAAAATGGTATATTTGATATACCATTTATTGTGAGCATAATCAAAGGATAATTATGGAATGATTAAATTAAAATTAATTTACATAAATAAATTAGACATATATATAGAAAATATGTGAATTTAGAAAAGACGAATATGCCTAACCCGAGGATAGACTGAGTTGTGGTGTAAATCTGCCCGGAACCGACCGGCATATCCAGTGACCACAACAAGACCTGTCTAATGTGGGTGGTTAGTGCATCAAGCCCAAAAAGAACCCGAGGTTAGACTAAGTTGTGGTGTAAATCGGCCTAGAACCGACCGACATATCCAGTGACCACAACAAGACCTATCTAATGTGAGTGGTTGGTGCTTTAATGAATAAATTAAAGCTAAGTCAGGATTGGTAGGGTTAAGTCAATTAGGGAAACACTTAACTGATTCAACATGTTAACTAAACAGATGGGTGGGGTTAGGTAAACTTGGACACTCAACCAAATAAACATGTTGATGAGAAAACCCTAGTAACGGGGACCCATTTCAGTAGTAACCCACATAGATGTATCATGGTACCCTGAAACTAGGCAGGGTGGGGGCACGATTACTCGGCTGATTATAAGCGGTCAGAACGTCTGCGGTTGGTGGGCCAGCGTAGGTTCCGACGGAGTATGGGTGTGCACGTACTCCGGAGTGGAAAAAGCAGGCACTGGGCATCAGTAGTATACACTGTGCATCTTGAATCGTGTCGGGTTGCCACCAGAGGGACTGATACACCCCATGGTGGGACCAACACATGTATCTACAGTCAAGCGGGGCCGAATGACACCGGACATGAATGCATGCGAGTAGGAGCCAATCATTAAGGGGATCTTTTGTTATGAACACGTGGGGTTGGTTGAACCAATAGTTGGTAGGTGCAGAGACTATAGAAATGGGTGCGATCACATGTTCCAATTATCTTATATTAGGGTATTGTCCTATGTTTTGTTATTACTGTCATGATCTCTTTCCTTGTTTAAATACTAGTAATCACTGAACTTACCAGACTTATTGTCTGACCCATTTTCTTTCGTCCTCTTTTCTTCCGCCCCCCTCCCAGGACCACAGGGAGGGAATACTCCAGCTTAATCAGACTCTTTGCAAGCTTCAAGAAAGTAGATGTATGATTGGGACTCTCTTACCTTGGTTATGGCTTTTGGATACTACATTTGGGGATTTATGCTGTTTTATTTATGGTTTATGCTTCTTTATCAAATAATCAAGACAGAAATTATGGTGTAATGCTTTGGAAGTTATTTTGAGACAA
The DNA here is from genome assembly GCA_030737875.1 of Allium sativum. NCBI lineage: Eukaryota > Viridiplantae > Streptophyta > Magnoliopsida > Asparagales > Amaryllidaceae > Allium > Allium sativum. The sequence continues at coordinate 806,120,212 of CM060922.1, read as the reverse complement.
TTTGACGTAATGCTTTTGTATTGAACTACGTATGCAATAAATATTTGAATTTCGCTGCTTAAATTTATCTGTCTTGTAAATTTTTCTGTGTCTTGTACCTATAACCCTCCACCAAAGTTAAGGCACTCCCTTTGTGAGTGACCTTAACGGAGGTGGGGTGTTTCAACAAATAAGGTCAAGATCCACATCATAGAATGCCACAAAAGTTACATTAGATCTGACAAGAAAGAGATTTAGATCCAAGTTATATCCAATTTAGAATGTCATATGTTCACAATTTACAATGGATCCAGTATAATATAGGCACATGAGAAAATCCAAACTACAGTCATATCACATTTACTTTTAAATATTTAAATCTAAAACCAACTAGGAACTTATAGTGTTTGGATTAGAAAACAGAGAAAGAATGGATCTTGATTCTCTAACTGATTTGCTTAAGTTGATAGTCGTAGAAGATAACGGATCCGTCTCAGTTTAGACACCGGCAGCATTTGGCCTCCATGATTTCTAATAAAGAAAACAAGAGAAATGACCATGTATCTATAGCTGCCAGCCCCTGTGAAACTGACTACCACGTCATCCCTATGGGTGCCAACACCCCCTAGGGGGGTCAACCCCGGTGTCGACACCCCCTAGTGGGGTTGAACCCGCAGAGCGGGAAATTTGCCACCTTCCGACATTTTTATTTTTAAATAATTTTGGATAAGGTTCTGACTCATATCTGACTTATATGTATATATATTTTTCTTCTACGCGTGTACAAACTTAAAATTTCATAACTTCTTCATACAGTGTCCGTTTTATGCAAACCAAATGTCTACCTTTCCCAGAATTTTGAGACGGACGCAATGGTGCAATCCGTTTCCTTTAATTCTGAATATTAAATTAATTATTACATAATTTATCCTCTTTAGCTGTTGTCAAAAATACAGGGTGTTACAATTTGACTATTGGAAATAGTAATAAAACTCTGCGTAATCCAGCGTTGTGCGAGACTGGACGTAAGAGTAATTTGAACCCGTATAAAATTCAATGTGTTCTTTTCTTTTCTGCATTTTTATTTCAGTTTATTTTGCATTTGTATTTGAATCTGTGTCTGTGATTGTGTTTGTGGTGTTAGATTCATCCCGTAGTTAACATTAGATTTAATTTTTGTTTAAATTCTTACAAACACTATTCAAACCCCCCCTCTAGTGTTTGCTTTTCCTTAACGACCCATTCTGCATTCCCTAACAATTGGAATCAGAAAAATGTCTTTCAAAAATCTCATAATCTGATTTTTGAAATTTTTGTAAAATGGCAAATTTTGGAATCTCTGATAATACTAGTGTCAATTCATGCATTGCATCAATGTTAGAAGAGTCTGCATATATTGATGTTAAAGAAGCATATGATCTACTGAAATATTGTTCAATATAGAAAAGGATGAGTTCTATGACTTTTGAAAATTCAAAAGTTAAAAAGATGGGTAAAGTGGCTATTGGCAATTCAAATTCTGAAAAGGTGGCTATTGGAAATTCAAATCTTGAACTGATGTGTTACATGGCTATTGAAAATTCAAATTCTGGAAAGCAATTGGTGGGAATGAAAAAGGACAAATGGATACTGGATAGTGGCTGTTCGAGACATATGACTGGAAATCCAGAACTACTCAATAATATGAATTATGAAGATGGTGGTTTGGTAAACTTCGGAGATAATTCTAAAGGATACGTCATTGGAATCGGCAATATCGGTAATTCTGAAACTCCTACTATTTCTAATGTTTTATTAGTTAGGAATTTAAAACACAATTTACTAAGTATAAGTCAACTTTGCGATAAAGGATATAAAATAAATTTTGAAAAGAATAAATGTTTCGTAGAAGATAGGAATTCAAAAGTTATATTCGAAGGAGATAGAAAGAAAAATATCTATATACTAAGTATGAAAATTTCCAACAATAATCTATGCCTTATGGCCAATACAAGTGATCCCTGGATTTGGCATAAGAGATTCGATCATACAAATTACAAACATATTTCTAGAATTTCTAAATTAGATTCAGTTAGAGGATTACCCAAAATGAAATTTAAAGTTAATAATTTATGCGACACTTGTCAATTCGAAAAATTAAAGAAAAGTTCATTTAAATCAAAAGAAGAAATTACTACTTCAAAACCATTAAAGTTAATACACATGGATTTATTTGGTCCATCCCAAATTCAATCAATAAATCGTAACAGATATGTGTACGTAATAGCTGACGATTTTTCTAGATTCACTTGGACCTTGTTTCTTAAAAATAAAAGTGATGCTTTCGACCAATTTAAAACCTTTTCTAAAAGGCTTCAAAATTTATTATCACTAAAAATTAAAATAATACGTAGTGATCATAGTGGAGAATTCGAAAATGAGAATTTTGAAAAATATTGTAATAAAAAAGGAATAACCCACAATTTTTCAATTCCAAGAACTCCTCAACAAAACGGAGTAGTTGAACATCAAAATAGAATGATACAAGAATGTGCAAGAACTATGTTATCCGGTAGTAATTTACCAAGGAATTTTTGGGTTGAGGCAGTAGCAACAGCTTGTTATATTTTTAATAGAATTTCAATTAGACCTTTAACTCATAAAACTCCACATGAACTTTTATATAACAAGAAACCAAAAGTATCATATTTTAAAATATTTGGAAGTAAATGTTTTATACTTAATACAAAGGATAATTTAGAAAAAATTGATTCAAAATCCGATAAAGGAACTTTTATTGGATATTCAGAAAGAAGCAAGGCTTATAGAGTTTCCAATACTCGAACCAACACTGTAGGAGAAACATTAAACGTATCTTTCAATGAAAACTGTAAAAGTGTAACTCAAAACAATGAAGTCAATTGTGAAAACGAAATTAATGAAATAAATTATGAAGATAACCAACCAAATAAAAGAATTAGATTACTTAGAGACCATCCTATAGAAAATATCTTAGGAGATATTGAATCTATTGTTAGAACTCGTAATCAATTAAATAATATGAGTAATATTGAATTTATATCAACTATCGAACCCAAAAATCCAAAGGAAGCTTCTTCTGATGATTCATGGATAATTGCTATGCAAGAAGAATTGAATCAGTTTACTAGGAATGAAGTATGGGAACTTGTTCCTAGACCAGAGGATAAAACAATAACAGGAACCAAATGGGTCTATAAAAAATAAAATGAATGAACACTGTGAGGTAGTAAGAAATAAGGCACGACTAGTAGCACAAGGTTATACTCAAGAAGAAGGAATAGATTACGATGAAACTTTTTCCACCATAGCAAGACTAGAGGCTATTATAATATTACTAGCTTTTGCAAACTATAATAATTTCAAATTATATCAAATGGATATCAAGAGTGACTTTCTAAATGGATTTGTCAAGGAAGACGTATATGTAGAGCAACCACCCCTATTTGAAGAAGAAAAGTTAACAAATCACGTATACAAGGTGAAGAAAGCATTATATGGATTAAAACAGGCTCCTAGGGCTTAGTATGATAGATTACGAAATTATTTATTACAATCAAACATTGAAATAGGAAAATTAGATAATACTTTGTTTATCAAGAAGAATGACAAAGATATACAACTAGTACAAATATATGTTGATGATATAATCTTTGGGTCAACCAATGAAAAAATGAACAAAGAATTTTCAGATAGTATGACCAAAGAATTTGAAATGAGCCATATGGGAGAATTATCATTCTTTTTAAGTTTACAAATTCGAAAATTAAAGAATGGACTATTTATTAATCAAGAAAAATATGCGAGAGATTTAATTAATAAATACAATCTAACAACAACAAATGGTAGACCAACACCTATGGCAACTAACATTGCTTTAAGTAAAGATGATACATCAAAAGACGTTGATCAAAAATTATATAGAGGAATGACTGGATCTTCGTTATATATCACTGTTAGTAGACCAAATATAATGCATAGTGTATGTCTTTGTGCAAGATACCAATCACAATCTAAGGAAACACATTTACAGCTGTAAAACGAATTCTGAGATATGTAAAGCATACATTAGATTTTGGATTATTTTATCCTAAAAATGATTCATTCGATTTAGTTTCGTACTGTGACGCTGACTACGCGGGATGTAAATATGATCGAAAATGTACTATTGGAACATGTCATTTTCTAGGACATTCCCTTGTATCATGGTTTAGTAAAAAACAAAATACTGTATCTTTATTAACAACTGAAGCAGAGTATGTATCTGCTACTTTGGCGTGTTCACAAGTAATTTATATGCAACAAACTTTAAATGATTTTGTTTTAAATATAAATGAATTACCTATATACTACGATAATACAAGTGTTATAAATATTTCTAAAAATCCTGCTCGTCATTCGAGAACTAAACATATTGATGTGCGACATCATTTTATAAGAGATAATGTAAGTAAAGAAAAGATTTCACTTGAATTTATAGAAACAGATAAACAAATAGCAAATATATTAACCAAACCATTAACTGAAGTAACATTCACTAAATTTAGGAGAGAATTAGGTATATGTTCATTAAGTGAATTAGAATAATTATGTAATAGTATATATATATAAATAAAATAAGGAATTAAAATAATGAAACTTAAAACAAGACTATGTCGACAAAAAGTTTCTGCTATGTCGACATATAACAGCCAAAAATTTAAAATTAATTCCCACCAAAAGTTAGTTATTTCAACTATGTAAATCTTTTAATTAGAATTTTCTTCTTCATTTTCATTCTTCTTCTATGTAAAAATTCTAAATTAAAAATTACAATGGATTCCACTAATCCAAATACATAAAACAACTTTGATTCATACGCTGGACCATCAAAGGGTCCATTTCAATGATCTACGCTTTCTGGAGTGATCAAAATCGAAGAAAAAAGGGAGTATCTACTGCAATTGGTGGCTGAGATGCAAGCACTCCAAGTTAGAATAAGTCAAGAGCAAAATAGATAAGGAAAAGTAATAAGAAGTCTCTTAAAGTTTATAATGGATAACGAGACTAATCCGATTATCATCAATAATGATAATTAACCCATGGAAGAAGAGGAAGAACCAGAAGATGAATCAGAAGAGGAAGAAGAAATGATGGAGGAGGAAGAACAACAAGAGACTCAATCAACGATTATGGTTGAAGATGATAACGTTGAGTGCATAGGAGAGGTTCTATTTGACGAAAATGGGAATGTGATTGAAAAGAATGGACAATTCTGTCTCCATTATCCTAATTGTCCAATTCAATAATCTCCCATTGTTAAATAATTAAGTGTTTAAGGATTTTCTTGATTTTTTTATTACGTTCCTATGATAAGTCGGATATGTATAAATTTAGTAAAATTGTCATTTATGGTTTAAATAGTTATCACCTTCAAACACACACACACACAAACATATATATATATATGAATATCTGATTAAGGAGGAGTATTTTTATTAAGATAGTTATGTAATAATCCGGAAAATCCGAGCCAATTAAGATTTTTTATTTTGGCAATTTAATGAATTTTGGATATTTAAAATGAATTATTTTAAATAATAACAACAAGAAATTTATTTTGAATAGAATTTGAACGTATATATTTATTTGAATCGACATTAGAATATAAATATTTTTTTTAATTATAAAAGGAATTGAAAATGGCGGGGTAGTTTGAAAATTCGATTTCAAACTTCAAATGGATGTACATGATTCAAAATAAACCGGATTTTAGCGAAACCAAAAATATTAGAATCTATTTGAAAATATATTTCCAATGAATCCGAAAAATTGAAATTTCATAGCGGGAATAAAAAGTTATGCCCAATTGAAAATTCCGAATAGTCGCTGTGGAATTCTGGCCCTTAAAAATGGAAATTTTGCAAACGACCTCCGTTTTCGACAAAACCACTTTTGTTGGATCCGGGATGTCAAGTTATTGCTAGGATTTAAAAATCATAATTTTCTGAATCAATATGTGAGCGTGGCAAAGTAAAACGTTATCATCTTCATCCATAACCGTTGATTGAGTCTCTTGTTGTTCTTCCTCGAGCCCCCCTTGAGCCCCTCCTCCATATGTATTAACAGATAAGGAAAAGTAATAAGAAGTCTCTTAAAGTCAAGGTGACGCCCCCTTGAGCCCCTCCTCCTCTCACCCCTCCCTCTCCAACGCGGGTTCGAAGAACCCCAATCCCCCCCTGAAACCCACCCAATCCCGCCGCCACTAAGCCTTGAGCCAGCCACCGACCGCCGCGACCATCACCCTGATCCCAGACCTCCGGCGCCGCCCCACAGCCACCCAACACCGACCACGAAACCCACCATTCAATAAAAATCAAACTTTTATAATCTTCTACATTTACAAATAGCACCCTAAAGCCGCGCACCCACCGGAGCACCTTTAAGCGAGCGCCAAAGTCCGTTGAAAGCTCTATAAAAATGTGAGAATTTCCAATTTAGACTCTTTGATTTTTAACAAGAAAAAGGTTCGATTTTTAACTAGGTAAAAATATGATTTTTAGTTAGAAAAGTTTAATTTTTAAACATAAAAGTTTAGATTTGCAAACGTTGGAAGTTAAGATTTTTAAGCATGGAAAGACGATATCTTTAATCTTATAAAAATGAGATTTTTATTGTATTAATAGCAAAATAAAGAGGGGATTTTTATATGTATGATAGCGGCATAAAGATATGATTTTTTAATTTATATAGTTGCATATAAAAATATGATTTTAGGCGAGTAAAATTATATTTTTTAGTTAAATAAAAATATGATTTTTTTTCTTTGTTTGAATAGCGAAGTAAAAATGTAATTTTTATCATAAGAATAGAGAAGTAAAAATATAATCTTTTCTATATAGTTAGGGATATAAAAATATAATCTTTTCTATATATGGAGTGAAATAAAAATGTGATTTTTATCTATATAGCATTGAAATAAAAATGTTATTTTTATATAAATCGTGTGAAACAGAGTGTGATGGAACTGATTGGAAACGCAGCGAAGATTTTCTACATAAAAAGAGTCGCGGCGTTTGGTTTAGCTCTAGGTGAGAACTCCTCACTTTTACTTTATTTTCTAGTTAAAATATATACTAGGATGCAGACGGTGCTTAGCAACACCCGACACCCGTCGTCCACAGACCATGGATGACTTGTTTGTTTGATTGATGTGTTGTGAAAATTTATTGTTGTGATATGGAATGGAATAAAATATTTTATCGTTAAAAATATTTTATAGTTAAAAATATAATTTTTATAATGTATATGAATAAAATAAATATTTATAAACAAATCGGACGATTTGTTTATGTACACACCTTTGACTGATATTGATTGGGACGATGAATTTTACACAGCGCTCAACTGCACAAATAAAATTCATTATTTGTTGTTAGAAACCCCACACGAGTATTGGGATGATATATGACATAAACTAGTCCCAATAATTAGCTGTATGTTGATCGATTGATTGATAGGCTGTTATAAGTGTTGAATATTTATATTTGATGCTTATGCAGTGTAGAATGCACTTTGGATGATGGTTGACTGTGTTTGATTGTTGTTGTATACATGTGTGTATGAAATACATAAAATCAAATTATATGGTAATTGACTGTGTCTGATTCCAATTCAGAAAGAAAAAATATTTTAAAATAACGAATATTTTAAAATAATATTCAGTAAATGATCGAAATCCGATTTTGATGTCCGATTTGGGATGGACACGAAAATATTTAAATATATATAGCCGTGTTGATTAGATCGACACCATTCTGACGGGAACGATATTTATATCGATTTTATTCATTTTTATAACGAATATTGAAAAGGAATTTATTTTGAAATATAATGTTTAGAAAATATTATCATTTATATATCGATGATATGGAATATTCAATTTTGATTTGAAATTGAATATGAAGTTGAAATCATTTTAAAAACGAATTTAAAACGATTTATAAAATACGTTTTAAATGGAAATCAACGAAATATATATTATATATATTATTTATATAATATAATGGCTTGAATAGAACGCGTCGCTGCGGCAGTTCGCGAATTTCGACCATTGACTTCGAATGGAAACTACGGGAGATTTGATCATCGGATTCTCCTGAAACCAGAACCGTTGGTTTCGTATCGAAAAGTTCTTTCTAAGGAATATTATAGATTTGAAATCTAATGGTTGGATTTGGAATTATGTCCAAATCAAATTTGGAAAAGGTCATTGTAAGTATAGTTCGATGGCCGTTTATAGAAATTGACTGTACGGGCCTTGATAAAATTATTAAAAATATCACTAGTTTGTGTAAAATCATAACAAATGATTTGGAAATAATTGGGATGAAAAATTCCATATTTTAAAAGATAAAAATAGTTTTTTATCAAAATGAACTAGTTTTGAACTAGAATTATATTCCAATATTTTTAAATAAATAAATTGGATTTGAAATGGTTTTAAAAATAACTGGAATTTCCAATATATGAATTGGAATGGATTTGAATCGAAATTATCTTCAGAATATTTCGATATTGGATTCCGTGGTTATACGAGTATTATGGAGGAATTTGAAAGATATATATATATATATATATATATATATATTGTTATCTCCAATACGATATTTGTTGATTTCAGAATTTGATATCGAATATAAGCCGATATATTTTCTATTTAGAGCCTTGTATTTAATGTCAAATTGGATTTTGGGTTGTCGTGAATGGTATCTTTAATAATACTATTCTTAGACCCAATGGAGTTAAGAAAATTAGAAACTGACTGGAGATTAGTTAAGTTGAATGGTTTCCTGGTATTGATCTGATGTTGGTTTCGGCCTTCGGGGTTAATATTTAGGGAATTGTTCTCTTGCTAATTTACGGTTAGCGACTTATGGAATGTGAATTGGGTTTATTGTGAACTGTGTTTTAACGACGTTCGTTCTTTAACCCGATTTACAGTGAAATGTGATTTGGAATTAGAAATCTTTTATTAAGATTTAATGGGAATTTTCCAAAGTAAAGTTTTCCAATTTAATATATTAAATTGGAATTGAATGGAATTCGATTGATAATAATCGAAGTGAACTTCTGTGGAGGAAGACTGTTAGTACATATGGAAATTAAAAGGCTTTGCCGTTATTCCATTTATATTATTGGTCGGATACGGAAATTTATATCGATTATATATATATATATATCGATTTGTTTTCCATGAAGATTCCATTGTTAATAGAATGTGATTTTGGGTTATCGTGAATGGTATCTTTTATAATACTGTTCTTAGACCCAGTGGAGTTAAGAAAATCAAAAACTAACTGGAGGTTAGTTAAGTTGAATGGTTTCCTGGGTATTGATCTGATGTTGGTTTCAGCCTTCGGGGTAAATACTTAGGGAATTGTTCACTTACTAATTTACGGTTAAAGGCTGATGGAATGGAATGTGATTTTGGGTTTATCGTGAACCCTGTTTTAAAGGACATTGGTTCTTTAACCCAGTTAAAGACAGGATATGATTTCCCAAGTTAAACAATCGTTAATATTGATTTTTGGGAAGATTAAAACCAAGTGGAGTTTTAATGCATCTTTAATTAGATTGAAATGATATCCAAAGGAAGATTAAAGAATAAATTTAATGAATTTATCTTTGATAAAATTAATGGGAACCTTTACCAAAGTATAAGAATATTTGAATAAAGGAATATTCTAGATTGGAATGAGGTGTATGTTGTGTTTTTATAGCACTTGTTTATTGTATGCGCAAGTTATTCAGAAAGACCGGGTTTATCCCATTATGAATAACTAATTCGACGAGGTGTCGCGGATGAAGATGGTGGTTGAAGACCAGAGGTCTTCACATCGTTTGGATGATTACTAAGGTCTTGATTGGGCTGTACACCCAAGGCAAGGTAATAAGTGGTGATCGTCCAGATGTACTTGGAGATCGACGGATATGTGAGGGCCTCTCCCTCTATGGGACATATGGGGGAGGAATAAGGTGCCTCCATTTTCGTTCAGACCCAGAACGGACTTGTAAATGGATGTGTGTCTGACATCGGATTTCATTCTGTGTGAGTGTGAATTGCCTATGTGGCATGCTGAGATGCAATTGATCCAGGCTTCTGTTGAAAAGCAGAGTCTTGTGGTTGATGATCAAAGCACGACTTTAATATAGCGTAGCTTTGTGTAGCGTTAATTCGCTAGCCTCACACCCCGTTGTGGACCAGAAACGGGAGAGTACATCAGGGAGGGCAAGCGTTTCCTTCTAGCTAGGAGTGGTGTCAGCGTTTTGCACTCCCTGGAATTTTACTTATGTGGATAATGGATAGCGAGGCGCCTCGGTTATATCGGTCAATCCGGGACCGATGGAGTCATTTGGCTCATTGACGCCCCATAGGGCGGGGAAACGCAGTGTTCAGGCATTTTAATCCACATCGAGTGGACCGGCCCTGACGATCCAAGGGCCCGCCTGAGTCTGGGTCCTGAGACATGGGCTAGAGCGTCTCGAACCGATAAGGATGATCCCTTGCCTTAGTTCACAGATGGAAACCCAACTTCCAATACAACATTTTGCGGTTTTAATTATAAACCTATATATGGCGACATAGTGGTATGGGGCACTTATGCCGTCTATGATTCATACTTATGATTGAAATTATTTTGACACTATACACTTACAGTAATAATAAAACATGAAATTTCATGTACCAAGCATTTTTGGCTATTATAAGGTAAAAACTCTATCCTCCGGCTTGCGTTGCATTGTGCGATGGGACCAGAGTCTTATAATAGATTCATTGTTCTTTATTTAGCATTGCGCTGTTGTTTTATGCACTGGTATTCTGGGGAGGAAACCCGTTCCGTGTTATACGGCATGGTCCCTGGATTTACCTAACTTTAAAATAAAGATTAATAACTGTTTTAGTTCTCACACCAGTCACATGACTGACCTGGAGTTTATTGGTTTAACCTAAACTTTGGGTGCCCCTATTTTCCGCACGGGAAGCTAGTAGTTTTGGTTTTGCAGATTTATATTCGCAGGATCCTAGTTTAGAGCTGGAATGATATTCGGAAAGCTCTATATCCGTATATTCTTTTCAGTTGTGTTTTGTATTATTTTTCCGCTGCATTGTAACTTGAAAATCTCTGATATTTAGTAAATGTGTAATATTTATTCGTACTCTGTATATTCTTGTATTCTGATGTAAATTATTGTAATAAGCAATGAAATGTTCTTCTGTTTGTGTTCTGATTCGTCCTGTCCTCAACTCAATCTGTGCTTTCCTTCACGGGGAAGTTAGGGTTGTGTCAGTTTGGTATCAGAGCTTTGGTTTACTGAGCTCGAGGAACAAGACAGTCAGAGCCAAACAAAAGAATTCATCAGAGATTGGATTAGTAATATCCAATGAGAATGACTCATTAGAGATGGGATCAGTAGTATCCTAGAATGAGTCGGAAGAGTGTTGTTTTCAAATAAGAATGAAAACCAATTTGGTTTTGAAATTTTAAATTTTATTAAACGTATTTGATTATTTATTTTATTTTTAATTTGGAGAATCAAGTATATAAAGATTTTGCTTATACCTCTGATCCATGTGTATTCGAAGTTTTAATATACTGGATAGATATAGAATCACACTCTAGTCGCCCGGAGATGATTCTATTGATGACTACGTAGCATCAACAGTTTGTGTTCGAGTTTCGAAAAGTGGAATATCTATATATTTCCAATTGACTAGTGTGAGAACCAAAACTAGATGGGGCTTATAGTTGTGATTTGGCATCAAAAATCTGATTTATGGACTATGTATCAAAGTTATGAATTTGAAAAGCTAATCAACAAATTGATTGATGGTTGTGTTGTATGATTATTCCTGTAAACCATTATGTGAATGAACGGTAAATTTAAGCCAAATTGAACCAAATATTGAACTATATTGAAAATGGTTAGAAATTGCATACATATACATGTGTATCCATTGAACCGGTCATTGCAAGGAGGCTAGAGCAGAGGAATAAAATTGTATGCCCGACAAATAGGTATATGTTTATTGTATTTCTTGGGGGTTTTTATGATTTTATGAGCCGATTGGCTGTTTCTTTTTCTTCTTGGATTGGAGAGGCCTGTATGGCGATTTCGGGATTTTCCCGGTGCTCCCGTGCAGGGGAGGTTATGGCGTAATTTTTCGAAAATTTAGGGTGTTAGCCAAATTTTTGAAGAATTGGAAAGTTCTTAGAAACTGAAAAGTTGAAGAACTTAAGCCATAATGAGAATAATGAAAGTTGAGTTGGTTTGTAAAACAACTTTCAGCTCTGTTCCTTTTCGAGGATGAAAAGATTTTAAGTTGGGGAGATTGTAATAACCCGGAAAATCCGAGCCAATTTAAAATTTTATTTTGGCAACTTTAATGAATTTTGGATATTTAAAATGAATTATTTTAAATAATAACGATGAGAAATTTATTTTGAATAGAATTTGAATGTATATATTTATTTGAATCGACGTTAGAATATAAATATTTATTTTTAAGTATAAAAGGAATTGAAAATGGCGCGGTAGTATAAAAATTCGATTTCAAATTTCAAATGGATGTACAGGATTCAAAATAAACTGGATTTTAGCGAAACCAAAAATATTAGAATCTATTTGAAAATATCTTTCCAATGAATCCGAAAAATTGAAATTTCATAGCGGGAATAAAAGGTTATGCCCAATTGAAAATTCGGAATAGTCGCTGTGGAATTCTGGCCCTTAAAAATGGAAATTTTGCAAACGACATCCGTTTTCGACGAAACCACTTTTGTTGGATCCGGGATGTCAAGTTATTGCTAGGTTTGAAAATCGTAATTTTCTGAATCAATATGTGAGCGTGGCAAACTAAACGTGTTTTTTCAGTTTCAGTCAATTTGGATCGACCAGAAATTGGCCATTTTTCAAATGGTCTCCAAATTTGACGAAATTAGTTTTGATAGGACCATATCGTCAATACGAAGTCAGAAATAAATTTTCTATAATTTTTAGAGTCAGTGTGTGGCCTCGGTAAATTGAAATGAGCGTTCAAATTCAATATATAGATTTATATTTTAATTTAAACGAAAACTGATCGCAACAACCAAATTGGCTCACGATACATATCCCATTGTGTTCGGAATGGGGGTAATTAGCTAGGGACGACAGTCGGTGGGTTTGAATTGGAGTTCGAAATAAAAACTTACTTTTTAAAATTAAATGTAAATTAAATATATATATATTTAATTATAAAGTCAACTCCCACTTTCTTATCTCCATTCCCCGTCGTATTTCAAATCAGAAAAAAAAACCATTACCCCCCTCAGCCCCGTCGCCCCTCCCCCATGATACCACCACCGTAGGTCGCCACCTCGGGCGACCCCACTCGAGCCCCTCCTCCTCTCACCCCTCCCTCTCCAACGCGGGTTCGAAGAACCCCAATCCCCCCTAAAGCCCACCCAATCCCGCCGCCACCTAGCCCTGAGCCAGCCACCGACCGCCGCGACCATCCCCCTGACCCCAGACCTCTGGCGCCGCCCCACAACCGCCCAACTCCGACCACGAAACCCTCCATTCAATAAAAATCAAACTTTTATAATCTTCTACATTTACAAATAGCACCCTGAAGCCGCGCACCCACCAAAGCACCTTCAAGCGAGCGCCAAAGTCCGCCGAAAGCTCTAGAAAAATGAGAGAATTTATAATTTAGACTCTTTGATTTTTAATTAGAAAAAGGTTCGATTTTTAACTAGGTAAAAATATGATTTTTAGTTAGAAAAGTTTAAATTTTTAAACATAAAAGTTTAGATTTGTATACGTAGGAAGTTAAGATTTTTAAGCATGGAAAGACGAGATCTTTAATCATATAAAAATGAGATTTTTATTGTATGAATAGCAAAATAAGGAGGGGATTTTTATATGTATGATATCGGCATAAAGATTTGCTTTTTTATTTATATAGTTGCATATAAAAATATTATTTTTAGGTGAGTAAAAATATAATTTTTAGTTAAATAAAAATATGATTTTTTTCTTTGTTTGAATAGCGAAGTAAAAATGTAATTTTTATCATATGAATAGAGAAGTAAAAAAATAATCTTTTCTATATATGTAGGGATATTAAAATATAATCTTTTCTATACATGGAGTGAAATAAAAATGTGATTTTTATCTATATAGCATTGAAATAAAAATGTGATTTTTATATAAATCGTGTGAAACAGAGTGCGATGGAGCCAAATGGAAATGCGGAAAATATTTTCAACATAAGAAGAGTCGTGGCATTTGGTTTAGCTTCTAGGTGAGAACTCCTCACTTTTATTTTATTTTCTAGTTAAAATATATACTAGGATGTAGACGGTGCTTAGCAGCACCCGACACCCGTCGTCCACAGACCATGGATGACTTGTTTGTTTGATTGATATGTTGTTAAAATTTATTGTTGTGGTATGGAATGGAATAAAATATTTTGTCGTTAAAAATATTTTATAGTTAAAAATATAATTTTTAATATGTATATGAATAAAATAAATATTTATAAACAAATCAGATGATTTGTTCATGTACACACCTTTGAATGATATTGGTTGGGACGATGAATTTTACACATCGCCCAACTGCACAAATAAAATTCATTATTTGTTGTTTGAAACCCCACACAGGTATTGGGATGATATATGACATACACTAGTCCCAATAATTAGCTGTATGTCGATCGATTGATTGACAGGCTGTTATAAACATTGAATATTTATATTTGATGCTTATGTAGTGTAGAATGCACTTTGGATGATGGTTGACTGTGTTTGATTGTTGTTGTATACATGTGTGTATGAAATCCATATAACCAAATTATATGGTAATTGACTGTGTCTGATTCCAGTTCAGAAAGAATAAATATTTTAAAATAACGAATATTTTAAAATAATGAATATTTTAAAATAATATTCAGTAAATGATCGAAATCCGATTTTGATGTCCGATTTGGGATGGACACGAAAATATTTAAATATATATAGCCGTGTTGATTAGATCGACGCTATTTTGACGGGAACGATATTTATATCGATTTTATTCATTTTTATAATGAATATTGAAAAGGAATTGATTTCGAAATATAATGTTTTGAAAATATTATCATTTATATATCGATGATATGGAATATTCAATTTTGATTTGAAATTGAATATGAAGTTGAAATCATTTTGAAAACGAATTTAAAATGATTTATAAAATACGTTTTAAATGGAAATCGATGAAATATATTATATATATATATATATATATATATATATTATAATGGCTTGAATAGAACGCGCCGCACTGTGGCAGTTCGCGAATTTCAACTATTGACTTCGAATGGACACTACGGGAGATCTGACCGTCGGGTTCTCTTAAGACCGGAACCGTTGGGTTCGTATCGAAAAGAGCTTTCTAAAGAATATTAGAGATTTGAAATCTAACGGTTGGATTTGGAATTATGTCCAAATCAAATTTGGAAAAGGTCGATGTAAGTACAGTTCGACGGCCGTTTATGGTAATCGACTGTACAGGCCTTGATAAATTTATTAAAAATATCAATAACTTGTGTAAAATTATAACAAATGATTTGGAAAGAATTGGGATGAAAAATTCCATATTTTAAAAGATAAAAATAGATTTTTATCAAAATGAACTAGTTTTGAACTAGAATTATATTCCAATATTTATAAATAAATAAATTGGATTTGAAATGGTTTTAAAAATAACCGGAATTTCCAATATATGAATTGGAATGGAATTGAATCGAAATTATCTTCGGAATATTTCGATATTGGATTCCTTGGTTATATGGATATTGTGGAGGAATTTGATATATATATATATATATATATCATTATTTCCAATACGATATTTGTTGATTTCAGAATTTGATATTGAATATAAGCCAATATATTTTCTATTCATAGCCTTGTATTTAATATCAAATTGGATTTTGGGTTGTCGTGAATGGTATCTTTAATAATACTATTCTTAGACCCAATGGAGTTAAGAAAATTAGAAACTGACTGGAGATTAGTTAAGTTGAATGGTTTCCTGGGTATTGATCTGATGTTGGTTTCGGCCTTCGAGGTTAATATTTAGGGAATTGTACTCTTGCTAATTTACAGTTAGCGACTGATGGAATGTGAATTGGGTTTATTGCGAACTGTGTTTTAACGACGTTCTTTCTTTAACCCGATTTACAGTGAAATGCGATTTGGAATTAGAAATCTTTTATTAAGATTTAATGGGAATTTTCCAAAGTAAAGTTTTCCAATTTAATATATTAAATTGGAATTGAATGGAATTCGATTGATAATAATCGAAGTGAACTTCTGTGGAGGAAGACTGTTAATACATATGGAATTTAAAAGGCTTTGCCGTTATTCCATTTATATTATTGGATGGATACGGAAATTTATATCGATTATATATATCGATTTGTTTTCCATGAAGATTCCATTGTTAATGGAATGTGATTTTGGGTTGTCGTGAATGGTATCTTTAATAATACTGTTCTTAGACGTAGTGGAGTTAAGAAAATCAGAAACTAACTGGAGGTTAGTTAAGTTTAATGGTTTCCTGGGTATTGATCTGATGTTGGTTTCGGCCTTCGGGGTTAATACTTAGGGAATTGTTCACATTCTAATTTACGGTTAAAGGCTGATGGAATGGAATGTGATTTTGGGTTTATCATGAACCGTGTTTTAAAGGACATTGGTTCTTTAACCCAGTTAAAGACAGGATATGATTTCCAAAGTTAAACAATTGTTAATATTGATTTTTGGGAAGATTAAAACCAAGTGGAGTTTTAATGCATCTTTAATTAGATTGAAATGATATCCAAAGGAAGATTAAAGAATAAATTTAAAGAATTTATCTTTGATAAAATTAATGGGAACCTTTCCCAAAGTATAAGAATATTTGAATAAAGGAATATTCTGGATTGGAATTAGGCGTATGTTGTGTTTTTATAGCACTTGTTTATTATATGCGCAAGTTATTCAGAAAGACCGGGTTTGTCCCATTCTAAATAACTGATTCGACGAGGTGTCGGGGATGAAAACAGTGGTTGAAGACCGGAGGTCTTCACATCGTTTGGATGATTACTGAGGTCTTGATTGGGCTATACACCAAAAGCAAGGTAATAAGTGGTGATCATCCAGACGTACTTGGCGATCGACGGATATGCGAGGGCCTCTCCCTTGTATGGGACATATAGGGGAGGAATAAGGTTCCTCCGGTTTCGTTCAGACCCAGAACGAACTTGTAAATGGATGTGTTTCTGACATCGGATTTCATTCTGTGTGATTGATAGACATCGGTTGCATAGCGTGAATTGCCTGTGTGGCATGCTGAGATGCAAATGATCAAGGCTTCTGTTGAAAAGCAGAATCTTGTGGTTGATGATCAAAGCACGAATTTAATATAGCGTAGCATTGTGTAGCGTTAATTCGTGAGCCTCACGCCTCAGTGTGGACCAGAAATGGGAGAGGACTTCATGGAGGGCATGCGTTTCCTTCTAGCCAGGAGTGGTATCTGCGTTTTGCACGCCCTGGCATTTTACTTATGTGGATGATGGATAGCGAGGCCCCTCGGTTATATCGGTTGATCCAGGACCGATGGAGTCATTTGGCTCATTGACACCCCATAGGGTGGGGAAACGCAGTGTTCAGGCGTTTTAATCCACATCGAGTGGACCGGCCCTGACGATCCAAGGGCCCACCTGAGTCTGGGTCCTGAGACATGGGCTAGTGCATCTCGAAGCGGTAAGGACGATCCCTTGCCTTGGTTCACATATGGAAATCCAACTTCCAATACGACATTTTGCGGTTTTAATTGTAAACCTATATATGGCGACATAGTGGTATGGGGCACTTATGCCGTCTATGATTCATATTTATGATTGAAATTGTTTTGACACTATACACTTATAGTAATAATAAAACATGAAATTTCACGTACCAAGCATTTTTGGCTATTATAAGGTTAAAACTCTATCCTCCGGCTTGCGTTGCATTGTGTGATGGGACCCGAGTCTTATAATAGCTTCATTGTTCTTCATTTAGCATTGCACTGTTGTTTTATGCACTGGTATTCTGGGGAGGAAACCCGTTCCGTGTTATACGGCATGGTCCCTAGATTTACCTAACTTTAAAATAAAGATTAATAGCTGTTTTAGTTCTCACACCAGTCATATGACTGACCAGGAGTTTATTGTTTTAACCTAAACTCTGGGTGCCCCTATTTTCCGCATGGTAGCTAGTAGTTTTGGTTTTGCAGATTTATAATCGTAGGATCCTGGTTTACAGGTGGAAAGATATTCGGAAAGCTCTGTATCCTTATATTCTTTTCAGTTGTGTTTTGTATTATTTTTCCGCTGCATTGTAACTTGTAAATCTCTGATATTTAGTAAATGTGTAATATTTATTCACACTCTGTATATTCTTGTATTTTGATGTAAATTGTTGTAATAAGCAATGAAATGTTCTTCTGTTTGTGTTCTGATTCGTCTTATCCTCAACTCAATTCGTGCTTTCCTTCATGGGGAAGTTCGGGTTATGTCAGGTTACTTAAGTTCTATTGGGGAAGTCATACATTTTAGGGGGAGTATATTTTGGATTTCTTTTTGATAATGCCAAAGGGGAAGAAATTATAAAATATAGGCATAGTTTATAGGATTCTTACAGACATGAGGAGTATAGAAGGAACATCATCAAACAGGCATATACAGGTATGATATTTTATAATCTAAGATTGTCATCATCAAAAAGGGGAAATTGATGGAGAATGGAGATTTGATGACAACGACCTTATTCCAATTATCATTGATTATAAAATATATAGTAACACTTTTTGTATAGAATATATATACGTGTGTGCAGGAATTATATACAGGAAATATTACTGAACACTGTACTGTTATAAAGATAATAGAGATTCAAAGATCAGAGAAATTTCAAGACTCATGAGTAATCAAGATTTCAGGAGTTCAAGAGTTCAAGATTAATATAGTAATAGGGTGTTGATTTTGTAAGACTCTAAATAACACTCCAGGTTCAAATTCAAATTCAAAATTTTCAAATTCTAATTCTGATTTTCAATTTATCCTTAATCCTCTCTATTTTATTTTTCTATTTGTTTCTATTTCTATTCTTCTTTGTTTTTAAACTTAAGTTTTTATATACTTTATGTTTATACTTTATATAGTTTAAAACCTTACAATTTTATAAATATATTTATATAGTTTAAATTTATGTTTTTCTATCATATAATATTATTTTACAACACTAGAATTTTACTCAAGGATTTTCAGAATTATTTTTATATCAAAACACTTGAAAAATGCTTTAAAATTTAAATTTTGAAAGGATTATGTGGACATAACAAAAACTCCATGTCGACATTTAACTGCCACTTTTTCCAATTTTGAAAGGAAATGTCTTTTCACTATTTGAAATGATTCAGAACCGTTACAACCTTTCATACTCTATAAAAAGGGGTTAAAACCAAATTTTTTATCATCTCTTATTCTCTAACTTCATCCTCTTTCGTTCCACCATTATTCTTAATCATTTTTATGATTCTTACACTTATACTCTACTGAATTCAATTCTGTTTTGATAAGACTTCTTCTCTCTACACTCTCTACTCTCTGAATCAAGTGCTATTGAAGAGTTATAGGGTTGTTTTGTAATTTCTTGGGTTGAATAAACCTTGTTTGTAAGTCAGAAAGGAATCGGTGTATCCTTGTAGCCGTGAAATCAAGGAATAGGAGTCGTTGTGTCCTTGTTGAGCCATGAAATTAAGGAATAGGAGTCGTTGTCTCCTTCATGAGTCGTGAATTCAAGGAGAGTGTATTTGACTATTGGAAATAGTAATAAAACTCTGCGCAATCCCGCTTTGTGCGGAACTAGACGTAGGAGTAATCTGAACCAGGATAAAATCCGGTGTATTCTTTCCTTTTCTGCATTTTTATTTCTATTTATTTTTCATTTGTATTTGAATCTGTGTATGTGTTTGTGTTTGTGGTGTTAGATTCATCTCGTAGTTAACACTAGATTTAAATTTTGTTTAAATTCTTACGAACACTATTCACCCCCCCTTTAGTGTTTTCTTTGCTTTAACGATCCATTCCGCATTCCCTAACAAAAATAAGGTAATATCACGGGACCACGCCTATGACATGTATTGGGTTTACTCCACATGAATATCAGTATTAAAACAAAAACAATGCGATGCTTTTTGAAAGGTTACCACCAATTCTACCTTATAATAGCCAAACATGCTCGATACGCTTTAAAACAAATATTTTGTTACTACTATAAGTGCATAGTGCCGAAAACAACTTCGAATACAAATGTATCAATCATAAAGGGCATAGTACCCCATTCTACTATGTCTCCATATAGGTTTACAACTAAAACTGAAAAGTCGTGTATTGGAAATTGGATTCCATCTATGAGATGAGGCAAGGGATCTCTCCTCACTGAATTAAGGAAATCTCTAGCGGGATGCCCAGGATCACACACTTGGGCGACCTTTGATCGACAGGGTCATTTAGTCACTACGTTGCTGATTATTTATGCTTGAATCATACGTCTCTCGGTTCTATCAGATGTACAATCTGGTTAGTATGCTGACCATTTGGGCCTTTTACGGTCGTATCCGAGGCACCTCACTTTCCATCATCTACATAAGTAAATATGCCAGGGCTCCATACCATGGCACTACTTCTAGCTAGAAAGAAACATATATTCTCCCTGCTATCCCTTATCTCTTTTTTGAATCATAGCGGGGTGTGAAGCTCATGAATAATGCTATACACAAAGATACATTATACTAAAAATGTGATTTGATCATCATCCACAAATCCTTTCTTTTCGACAGAAGCCCTGATTTATGCATCTCAACATGCCGCATTGCCAGTTCATACCATACAACAAATGTCCACCAATATATAACCACTGAGCTCGTACATCTTAGAGAAGGGTGTTAAGTTAATAGAATAAATTCTCCGCCACCAAACATATATATATATAGTATGTATCAATTAATAATGCATAAAATACAATGTTAGACACGCAATCCATTTGCAAGTTCATTCTGGGTCTGAACGAAACCGGAAGCACCTTATTCCTCGTTCTATGTGTCCAATACAGGAGAGAGTCCTCACATATCCAGTCGATCTCCAAGTACGTCTTGAGGACCACCACTTATTGCCTCGTCTTGGTTATACCGCCCAATCAAGACATCAGTAATCATCAATACAATGTGAAGATCTCCGGTCTTCAACCACTGTCTTTAATCTTTGACTTTTAATCGTCATAACAGTTACTCAGAATGGGTTAAACCCAGTTTTTCCGAATAACTCGCGTATCTTTAAATCAAATGATAAATAAAGATAACAAACATTTCATTCCAATCCAGAATATTATTTTATTCAAATATTCATTATTCTAGGAAAGGTTACCACCAATTTTATCAAAGATTATCTCATTTAAAAATATTGTTTAAATTTTCCTTTGGATATCATTTCAAAAGATGTTATTATATCTTTTAACATCTTAAACCAAATTAAGGCGTATAAAAATAGTCGGGATCATCGAACCTTACTGAAGAATCATTTTATTATCCCAATCCCAACCTATTCATCCCATGGAGCAAAACTGGTGGTACTCCATATTGAACACCCATAATGGAATCGGTAAATTTAATTACCATTTATCAATTAAATTTAATTAATAATTCATCCATCGCATGGAGTAAAATTGGAGGTACTCCATCTCGAACATTTCTCGAAATCAATAAATTTAATTACCTTATTTTGTTTACATTGCAATCTAATTACAAATACATTAAAACTCAAATTCAGTTTTAATCTTCGTAAATCACTATTCAACTTTAGGAGATAAATCTTTTCTTTAATTGATTTAAAGAGAAAATGTCACTTAAAACATTACTCACAATAAATCAAAAATCATCTTCCATTTAGTATGGAATCTTCATATAAATCTGAACACTTCAAAATTGATATAAATCTCTGCATCCAACCAATACTATAAGTGGAATAACGACAAAACCTTTTAAATTCCATAAATAGGAAATGTCTTCCCTCACAGAAGCTCATCTCAATTTTTATTAATCGGATTCCATTCAATTCCAATTTGTAACACCCCACATCCATTAATGTCACTCACAAAGGGAATGCATTAACTTCCATGGAGGTTATAAGTGAATATAGAACAGAAAAATTACAACAAGACAGATAATAAATAGTACTTGGAAATCTAAAACTTCATTTTATTGCAGCGGAAATTAAACATGTTTGTTACATCATACAACCATAGATCATAACCAAGTACAATATCCATCTTCATTAAACCAAAATACATAATCCCATTACATAAATAGCCATTAAAAGGATAACAAGCTGGACTTTACTTCAACGGTCCAATCTTTCCAAAGAGAGATGAAGCAATTCAATCAAACTCCACTAGAGCTGGGCCCAACCTGAGGACCTGGAGGGGGAAAAAGGATAGAAATAGAGGGGGTCAGACATAAAGTCTGGCGAGTATGATAATTCTAACAATACTATTATCAAAATAACTAGACTAAGGCATAAGCTGGAAGACAAGTAAATGTCTATGAACTCTTAGGAAGATAAAGATAGCGTTTAAGATAACGTTAAAGATAACGGTAAAGGCACACCTAATTACTAACGAATGATTACTACACTGCACCGCACATTACTACAATGCACCACACCAGTCACCCTATTGTTTGATCCCACTTGCTTCACATAGAAACTTTATAAATAGCCTTACGTAACCCTAGCTGACTACATAGGTGTCGTCTGCCCCTATCTCCACTAGGTGTACCCCACTACCCACTTTCGATCGACTCCCTACTCGTAGATACCCGTGCTGGCCCCATAGTGGGGTGTATCACTCCCCTAAAGTGGCAACCCGATACAACTTGAGAATGCACGGCTTATACCTACACGATGCAACAACGTCTTACCTAACAGCCCGGGTCTTCACACGCATACGAAACCCGTTGGACTTGCGTTGCCACCGTTCCCCGTTTTGGCCTCTTACAGTCGAACCCAGCATGCGTGTCCCGTCCTCGACTTGGGACGAGCCCACAAAGATACGTTTGGGATACTGGTCGAAATGGGCCCCCACAAGCTACCCACCTAAGCTTGTCACTAGTATATCCCACTTAACCCTCTTAGTCATGTTCATTTACATGTGTGTTTGGTTAAGTCTTACTAATCGTAATTCACATGCTACTAAGGGCACCCCCTAGATTCCTCATGCCACCCAAGGCACCTACTAAACCCCCATGTCCCACCTTACATGTTTATCTAGTTAAGTATTTCTTAATTCATTCAGGCCATAACCTCATAAGGACCTCTCACATTAGACTGGCATTTATGGTAGCTGGATTTGCCGGGCGGGTTCGGGCTGTCTTACACCATAAAAGAGTCTAACCTCGTGTCTTTACAACCGTTATGCTTTAGTTTAGGCCTAGGACCTCTCACATTGGGCTGACATTTGTGACCACTGGATTTGCCGGGCGGGTCCGGGAAGGTTTACGTCACAAACGAGTCCAACCTCGTGTCCTAAGCATTGATTAACACTTAAAATCTTTTAACCCAGTTTTAATAATTCCCTATTCAAATTATTAATTAAGTCAACTTTTAATGATGTCCATAATTGACTCAATTATGGCCATCCACTTATGGCATGCAAAATCATATCAATTGCACCCCAACTTTTTAATATTAAATCCTTAATATTACCCCTACCCCACGTTTATACGTTCGCTTATTCAATGCATAATATAGGCTAGACTTGTATAGTCTAACACCTAGCACAAAGATAAATTATCACAACATATAGACAATTAAAATAAATCTAATCATAATAGGGGTGAAACTTGCATAAACTACACATGTTAAGGATCAAAAGGTGTCAACTTGTTAAATGTCTCAATTTATATGATATGATCATAGCCCAAATCTATACATAAACTTGCATATGGGGTTTTTAGGCAACATAATGATGGTGTGAACTAGCATAGGATATCATATATGTCATAGCATAATTCTAGATGTCATAATAGATGTCTTGGTATATGTTCATAACTTTTCTAATCAATCTAACTTGCATATGTGACTTGTCATATAGATCAACATAACCCAAACATGATGATTTAATTAATATGAACTAACTAGCATAGATGGTAACATCATGGCCTTTTTAACATGTATGATTCATCACAACTTAGCATAGAAACTTTCAACATACATAACATCATCATAGCATGATTTACAACATATAAGATATCATCATCACATAACATTGGATTTACAATATACATGATAGCAAAAGGGGTTTACAACAACATATATGATAATTCACATCATCTACTCATAATCCATTCATAAGTCAACCTAATTAAAATGATAATAATCTTATTAAGATCATCATACTCACAATTTAGAGAAGAAAAGAGAGAGTTTTGCTTTGCTTTAGGGTTGAGAGAATTAGAATTGAATTTGCTTTTCTTCTTTCTTAGTTGGCGGCGGCTCCATTGATTTCCATGGCGACGGTAACTATTCTATTTTAATTAGGTTTAGGGTTAGCATTAGGATGTATTTATAGGTGTAGGAAGTTATTTAGGACCATTAGATTAACCATGAACCATAAGAGCCAATCAAATGCAAAATCTGCATTTGAGCGAATCGGCCCACGGGTTGACAACCAAACACCCTGGATTAACCCCCAATCGACCCAACAGGGCTCGGGTCGACCTCAAAAATGGGCCGGGTCGGGTATTCCCCCTCCCAATTCGCTGTTTTGAACTTTTTCGCATATTTATTTATTTAATTTTTAATTTATATATATATATATATATCAATATATATATATTTCTCTGCGCAACCCATTTCACTTAATTCTTTTCTAAAAATTAAGTATACTTTAATTTGTGAATTTTAATGTTATAAAATTACGGGGTGTTACATTCTCCCCTCCTTAAAGGATTTCGTCCCCGAAATCTCCAAGTCAAGAAGAATGTATATCCTACCATCTAATCGTCCATCTACTCAACCATCAAACACCAACATCCATTGTCCTTAAAAGACTTCTAATGCTTTAATGTTTATATGCACAGTGTGTGTATATGTCCATATCTAATGCAAAATTAGGCGGTCTACTGATTCAGTCGACCTCCTTAGTGCAATTCATGATAGTGGCATGCGTCCAACATGTATGCAAAAGATTCCTAATGATACATATTAATTCTATATGCGTGCACAACCATCCACCCGAATGCAGCAACTATATGATAATACAACCATTATACATCCATTTTACTAAATACATCCATATATATGCAATATGCAATATGAAGTGACTGAGCCGATCTGGTGCCTAATAGTGTGTGTATATGCATCCACGAGCAACCACTAGCAACCACTTGCATCCACTTTGCATCCACCATACATAACATGTCTCAAACACATGTTTCAACCATAGGATTATCCTAACTAAAGGTCAAAGATACTAGCGAGAGGATATACTAAAGATAAGATAAGCACAAGCTAAGCGATAAAGGAGAAATTAAAAGACATACCCTCAAAAAGAAAAGGGTATCGTGAACGCATCTTCTCTTCTGTCTCCCAAGTAGCGTTGCTCTCATCATCTCCCCATTGCACTTTGACTAGTCTGACCTCTCGATTCCTCAACCTCTTGATCTCCGACCCAAGAATGCGCGTAGGAGCTTGTCGAATTGTCGCATCACGCTCTATCTCCACCTCTCTAAGCAAGCTCGGCTCTACTACTTCCGCGGTCTCGTGCAAGCACTTCCTCAAATGTGACACATGGAATACGTCGTGTACACCACTAAGTCTCTCGGGCAACTCCACTCTATACGCCATCTGTCCAATTTTCTCCTTAATAGGAAACGGCCCTACAAACCTTGGTGCTAATTTCCCAACGGACCCAAAGCGAACAACGTTCCGTAATGGAGACACCTTGACAAAGACCATGTCCCCAACTTCAAACTCGAGATCTGTCCTCCTCTTATCCGCATAAGATTTCTGCCTATCCTGTGCTGCTTTCATCCTCCTTCGAATCAAGTCGATCTTCTCCGAAGTCTCCCTAATCATATCGGGCCCAAGTAAGATCTTATCCGTAGATTCCCACCAACATGTAGGTGAACGACAAGGTCGTCCATAAAGAGCTTCGAATGGTGCCATACCAATGCTGGACTGAAAGCTGTTATTATATGCGAACTCCACCAATGGAAGATGCTCTTCCCACGTACCCCCAAAGTCTAAGATACATAGCCTCAACAGATCCTCTAGAATGTGATTCACCCTCTCAGTCTGGCCGGCCGTTTGAGGATGATAAGCGGTGCTCAAACATAACTGAGTCCCTACCGCCTCTTGTAAGCTTCTCCAAAATTCGCAAGTGAAAATAGGATCGCGGTCGCTCACTATGCTAGAAGGAACACCGTGCAAACGAACTATCTCTCGAACATATACAGAAGCTAACCATGAGGCAGTCCTCTTACTCTTCACGGGAATAAAATGGGCGCTCTTAGTAAGTCTATCTACTATAACCCAAATTCCCGTATTACCCTTCCTCGATCGCGGTAATCCATCCACAAAATCCATCGAGATGCTTTCCCATTTCCATAGTGGAACCTCCAATGGGTGAAGCAACCCACCGGGTTTCTTTTGCTCCGCTTTTACTTATTGGCACACCAAGCATCTAGCGACATACTCGGCCACATCTTTCTTCATGCCGGCCCAAAAGTAAACTCTCTTCATGTCTTTGTACATCTTGTCCCCGCCGGGATGAATGGTCATCTTCGAATGATGTGCTTCGTCAAGAATAGTCTTCCTTAGGTCATCGTCTTTTGGTACACAAAGTCTACCGTCCCTATGTAACCAACCCTTATCATCTAGGGTATACCTACGGAGATGGCTTGATGACTCCCCTCCTTTGAGTTTTTCTACTAACTCAACCAACTGCGGGTCGTCTCGCTATGCCTCGCCAATCCGTCCCAAAAGCGTAGGTCTGACCTCCAAGGATGCTAGCAAACCGGGTACGAAGTCAACGGAAGGTCTAAAGTCAAACATCGAAATGAATTCTAAACTTTGCCGCTCAACAAACAAAGGACTTAAGGATAATCTTTTTCTACTTAAGGCATAGGCCACCACGTTACCCTTGCCAGGGGTATATGCTATCTCAAAGTCGTAGGACGCTAAGAACTCCATCCACCTTTGCTGCCTTAAGTTCAAGTCCTTTTGAGAGAATAGGTATTTTAAAGACTTGTGGTCAGTGAATAATTCGAATTTCTCGCCAAGAAGATAATGACGTCAAGACTTAAGCGCGAAAACAATAGCGGCCAATTCAAGGTCATGTGTAGGATAATTTTTCTCATGCGCTCTCAATTGTCTTCCACCATAGGCTATTACCCTACCCTCTTGCATTAAGACTGTGCCTAGTCCTGTCCCACAAGCATCAGTATAAACGGTAAACGGCTTACTCCCGTCTGGCAATACTAAGACTGGGGCTGAAGTCAAAGCTCTCTTCAAACGTTGGAATGCATCATCACAATCTACGTCCCATGTGAAAACTAGGTTCTTCTTCGTCAAGCGTGTCAATGGAGCTGATATCTTTGCGAAGTCTTTGATAAACTTCCTATAGTAGCCAGCCAACCCCAAGAAACTTCTCACTTCAGTAGCATTTTTAGGGACCTTCCAATCTTGGATGGCCACCACCTTCGTGGGATCCACGGCTATCCCTTCTTTGGAAACCATGTGCCCTAAGAACCGTACTTCCTTCCTCCAAAAGTGACACTTAGAAAATTTAGCCTTAAGGCTATGCGCTCGTAGGGTCTCCAACACTTCCCTAAGATGTAGGGCATGCTCTTCTTCATCCTTAGAAAAGATCAAGATGTCATCTACAAAGACTACCACAAATTTGTTAAGGTACTCCCTAAACACCCTACTCATCAAATCAACAAAGTATGCTGGGGCGTTTGTCAAACCGAAGGGCATCACTAGCCATTCATAGAAACCGTCCAGAGTCCTAAAGGCAGTCTTGTCTATGCTATCCTCAGCCACTCTCAACTGATGGAACCCAGTTGCTAAGTCCAACTGCGAAAACACTGAGGCGCCAACTAACTGATCGAAGAGATCGTCAATCCTCGGCAGTGGGTGTCTGTTCTTCTTAGTAAGTTTATTAAGTTCTCTATAGTCCACACACAGTCTAAGGGACCCATCCGCCTTCGTGGCAAATACTACTGGAGCACCCCACTCCGATATACTTCATCTTATGAACCCCTTCTCAAGCAACTCCTTCACTTGCTTATCGAGTTCCCTCCTTTCACGTGGAGCCATGTGGCGTACTGGAAAAGATACTGGTTTCGCATTATCCACAAGATATATTCGAAAATCTATCTCCCGCTTCGGAGGCAAGCCCTTCACCTCCTCAAACACATCCGAATATTCTCGGACCACTCTAACAGATCGTAGATTTTCCTCAGACGCGTCAAGCGATTCTAGATAACTTAGCATAACCGAATTTATGGGATTACAGAAGATTTCGAGAGTGTTGCCAAGGCGAGTCACGAGCCTAACTACTCTCCTTTCACAATCAAGAACGGCCCCATTTCTGGATAACCAATCCATTCCTAAAATTAGCCCATAGCCCGTGAAGCCCAACACATAAGCATCACATCTAAATTCAACGCTAAGTATGGAAATTTTCAAATCCAAACACATCATGGACAAATAAGCTGAGCCCCCTATTGGATTCGAAACAACTAAGGGATCCTCTACTAAACTGGTGTTCAAGAGCAGTGATTCAACTAATGATGTAGAGATAAACGAATGTGATGCGCCCGAATCGAATAAGGTACGGACAGAATGATCAAACAGAAAAACTAAGCTTTCAACAGAAATGGTTCTACCTCGTTCTTGCATCGGTGGGACCGCGAGAGCCTGAACTTGTCCCCTAGCCTGCCCTGGTGCCATAAGAGCCTGCACCTGTCCTCCCGAGGTAGCTCCTGCCCTTTGCCCCTTCTTTGGGCAGTCCTTCACTAAATGTCCCGCATCGCCACAATGAAAACAGCCTGTCTTCTTTTTCTTTTGGCAATCCTTGCTGAGATGGCCTGGGGTTCCACAGTTAAAGCACTTCTTCTTTCCCTTGCCATTATTGTCTTTTCCACCCTTCTTGTTTTGCTGCTGTGGTTTCTTCTGATCCCCCTTCTTCTCGGGTGCCTTATCAGCTTTAGCGCTTTTCTCCTCATGCATAAGCGCCATTTCTACTAACTTCTCAAAGGTGGCCCCCATCGGGATGTGAGTCATAGCCAACCCTTGCAATGGTTCATTCAAGCCATTTACGAACCTTAGAGCCTTCTTCTCCGGCGTGTTTACTAAGTCCAAGCCAAACCTTGCTAACTGATTAAATTTATTAACATATTCTTTCATTGATGAGCTTCCTTGCTTCAATGTCAAGAACCTTTCCATATATAGATTTTCTTCCGCCCTTGAGAGAAACTTCGCCTCGAACCTACGTCTGAAATCCGCCCAAGAGTCAACAGGATGCTCCCCATTAGTGACCTCCCACCAAAACGAGGCCTCTCCCTTCATCAACCGAGCTGCTTAACGAACTCTCCTCCCTTCTTCTACTTCAAAGATTTCTAGCAATTCTTCCACCTCCTTAATCCAATCTCTAGCTTCCATAAACGTTTCTGACCCTTGAAATGGTTTTCCACCGATAGCCTTGAATTCCTTGCACGTCTTTGCAGAAGTATCTACGCGAGGAGGAGGAGGAACGGGTGCAACTGGTGGTGGAGGAACATTGGCTGGACCTGCAGCGGCCCTAGCCTCCAATAGCCTCCTATACCATCCTGGTATCGTTACACCGTCAGGTAGATTAAGATCTTCAGCCATGCTGAAACGAAAAAGGAAAGATTCAAAATGGAGAATTCGAAAGATAAAGATATGTGGCTATTGGGGATTATGTTTTTCTTAAAAACTTTTCTCTTTAAATTTCTCATTAAAACATGTTTTTGAAAACACTTCTTCCAAACATAACTATTTTTCTAAAGTATTTTTATCTGTTCTGGTAACCTTAAGCTCTGATACCACGTGTAACACCCCACGTCCATTAATGTCACTCACAAAGGGAATGCATTAACTTCCATGGAGGTTATAAGTGAATATAGAACAGAAAAATTACAACAAGACAGATAATAAACAGTACTTGGAAATCTAAAACTTCATTTTATTGCAGCGGAAATTAAACATGTTTGTTACATCATAAAACCATAGATCATAACCAAGTACAATATCCATCTTCATAAAAACAAAATACATAATCCCATTACATAAATAGCCATTAAAAAGA
The DNA here is from genome assembly GCA_030737875.1 of Allium sativum. NCBI lineage: Eukaryota > Viridiplantae > Streptophyta > Magnoliopsida > Asparagales > Amaryllidaceae > Allium > Allium sativum. The sequence goes on along the minus strand of CM060922.1, from coordinate 806,089,727 downwards.
TAACAAGCTGGACTTTACTTCAACGGTCCAAGCTTTCCAAAGAGAGATGAAGCAATTCAATCAAACTCCACTAGAGCTGGGCCCAACCTGAGGACCTGGAGGGGGAAAAAGGATAGAAATAGAGGGGGTCAGACATAAAGTCTGGCGAGTATGATAATTATAACAGTACTATTATCAAAATAACTAGACTAAGGCATAAGCTGGAAGACAAGTAAATGTCTATGAACTCTTAGGAAGATAAAGATAGCGTTTAAGATAACGTTAAAGATAACGGTAAAGGCACACCTAATTACTAACGAATGATTACTACACTGCACCGCACATTACTACACTGCACCACACCAGTCACCCTATTGTTTGATCCCACTTGCTTCACACAGAAACTTTATAAATAGCCTTACGTACCCCTAGCTGACTACATAGGTGCTGTCTGCCCCTATCTCCACTAGGTGTACCCCACTACCCACTTTCGATCGGCTCCCTACTCGTAGATACCCGTGTTGGCCCCACAGTGGGGTGTATCACTCCCCTAAAGTGGCAACCCGATACAACTTGAGAATGCACGGGTTATACCTACACGATGCAACAACGTCTTACCTACCAGCCCGGGTCCACACACGCATACGAAACCCGTTGGACTTGCGTTGCCACCGTTCCCCGTTTTGGCCTCTTACAGTCGAACCCAGCATGCGTGTCCCGTCCTCGACTTGGGTCGAGCCCACAAAGATACGTTTGGGATACTGGTCGAAATGGGCCCCCACAAGCTACCCACCTAAGCTTGTCACTAGTATATCCCACTTAACCCTCTTAGTCATGTTCATTTACATGTGTGTTTGGTTAAGTCTTACTAATCGTATTTCACATGCCACTAAGGGCACCCCCTAGATTCCTCATGCCACCCAAGGCACCTACTTAACCCCCATGTCCCACCTTACAAGTTTATCTGGTTAAGTATTTCTTAATCCATTCAGGTCATAACCTCATAAAGACCTCTCACATTAGACTGGCATTTATGACAGCTGGATTTGCCGGGCGGGTCCGGGCAGTCTTACACCATAAAAGAGTCTAACCTCGTGTCTTTACAACCGTTATGCTTTAGTTTAGGCCTAGGACCTCTCACATTGGGCTGACATTTGTGACCACTGGATTTGCCGGGCGGGTCCGGGCAGGTTTACGTCACAAACGAGTCCAATCTCGTGTCCTAAGCATTGATTAACACTTAAAATCTTTTACCCCAGTTTTAATAATTCCCTATTCAAATTATTAATTAAGTCAACTTTTAATGATGTCCATAATTGACTCAATTATGGACATCCACTTATGGCATGCAAAATCATATCAATTGCACCCCAACTTTTTAATATTAAATCCTTAATATTACCCCTACCCCACGTTTATACGTTCGCTTATTCAACGCATAATATAGGCTAGACTTGTATAGTCTAACACCTAGCACAAAGATAAATTATCACAACATATAGACAATTAAAATAAATCTAATCATAATAGGGGTGAAACTTGCATAAACTACACATGTTAAGGATCAAAAGGTGTCAACTTGTTAAATGTCTCAATTTATATGATATGATCATAGCCCAAATCTATACATAAACCTGCATATGGGGTTTTTAGGCAACATAATAATGGTGTGAACTAGCATAGGATATCACATATGTCATAGCATAATTCTAGATGTCATAATAGATGTCTTGGTATATGTTCATAACTTTTCTAATCAATCTAACTTGCATATGTGACTTGTCATATAGATCAATATAACCCAAACATGATGATTTAATTAATATGAACTAACTAGCATAGATGGTAACATCATGGCCTTTTTAACATGTATGATTCATCACAACTTAGCATAGAAACTTTCAACATACATAACATCATCATAGCATGATTTACAACATATAAGATATCATCTTCACATAACACTGGATTTACAATATACATGATAGCAAAAGGGGTTTACAACAACATATATGATAATTCACATCATCTACTCATAATCCATTCATAACTCAACCTAATTAAAATGATAATAATCTTGTTAAGATCATCATACTCACAATTTAGAGAAGAAAAGAGAGAGTTTTGCTTTGCTTTAGGGTTGAGAGAATTAGAATTGAATTTGCTTTTCTTCTTTCTTAATTGGCGGCGGCTCCATTGATTTCCATGGCGACGGTAACTCTTCTATTTTAATTAGGTTTAGGGTTAGCATTAGGATGTATTTATAGGTGTAGGAAGTTATTTAGGACCATTAGATTAACCCTGAACCATGAGAACCAATCAAATGCAAAATCTGCATTTGAGCGAATCGGCCCATGGGTTGACAGCCAAACACCCTGGATTGACCCCCAGTCGACCCAGCAAGGCTCGGGTCGACCTCAAAAATGGGCTGGTTCGGTTATTCCCCTTCCCAATTCGCTGTTTTGAACTTTTTCGCATATTTATTTATTTAATTTTTAATTTATATATATATATATATCAATATATATATATATTTCTCTGCGCAACCCATTTCACTTAATTCTTTTCTAAAAATTATGTATACTTTAATTTGTGAATTTTAATGTTATAAAATTACGGGGTGTTACACAATTTAATTAAATAAAATGTAAAACTTCCTTAAATCTTAACTAAAAGGTTTATTCCTTTCACAATTGGGTTCAAGGAAAGTATTATTTAAGATGCCATTCACAACAAACCCAAAATCTAGTTTTTGATACCATATATAAGATCTTAAATGGAAATCATGTCGACTTACATTCGATATCAAATTCTGAAATTAACAGATATCATATTGGAATAACGATATCTATATCATCCAAATTCCCATAACAATATCCATGTAATTATGGAATCCAATATCGAAATATCCGAATATAATTCCCATCAGATCCATTCCAGTTTACATGTTGGAAACTTCTGGTTATATTAAAACCATTTTTCAAATCCAGTATATTAATTATCATTGGATGATTACTCTAGTTGTTAACTAATTTATTTAGATAATAACATATTTTATCTTTTCCAACTTGGATTATTTCATCCAAAAATCTTTCCAAATTATTTATTATGTCTTCACATAATTTATTTATATCTTTAATAAATTTATTTAGGCCCTTATAGTCGGTTTCCAATATCGGCAACGAACTGCATCCATAACGACCTTTTCCAAAACTAATTTGGAATGATATTAAAATCAAAACGTTGGATTTCAAAAAAATTCATTTTACTGGAAAGCTCATTTCATTATGGTTCCAATAGTTCCAATTTCAGGAGAATCCAACGGTCGGGTATCCCGGTACGTCAACTCGAAGTTATGGTTGACGTTCGCAAACTACCGCTGCGTGACGCATTCTATTCAAGCCCGAATCGATTTATAAATTTTAAATATAAATCAAAATGCTTCTAAACCATCATTATAAATTATATAGAATATATATAATTACCTTTAAAAACTCGTTTTAGTTGTTTATCTTCAAAATTGCATATTTCCCAAGTCCATTTTAATGTTATTTAATCAACAAAATAATATTATTTTTCAAACATGTTATTTTTAGTTCAAATTTTCTTGATAGTCATTACAAAAATAAACAAGAAAATTTCAAAAAGAAATTCCTTTTAAAATGTTTTCTGAATAGCTTGACTGAACTTCACTTTAAAAAGTTACTATTCATTTTGAAATCAAAAATTTAACAAGTTGTAAGTACATGAAAATTAATTCAAAACCATTCGTCGATGTTACAAAAATTCATCGATATTTTTATATCTTTGCATCCATCCAAAATCAGATGTGAAAATCAAACTTCAATATTATATTATTAGAATATTTATATTTACTCCAGATTGGAATAACATTCAACCAATATCCAAATAAATTAATTTATATGGATTTCATAAATTCAACAATAGTTGTAAGCAAGTATCAAACATCCAAATAACATCCAGTGTGCATCTACATCCGCTTAAACTTTAAATAATTATTTAATTATTTTGGTCTATCAATTGTAACATCTAATCCCCATAAACTTGGGACTAGTGTAATTCAAATATCATCCCAGTACCCATGTGGGATTTTCAACCAATAAATAATCAGTAAATAAATTATTTCTTTATTTCAATTGATATCACTTAAATGGGTGAACATAAACAAGCCATTCGACTTGTAAATGGATATTTAGTCCAATTTCAACTACCACAAATAATTTAGCATCATTATAACATGTTAATTATTTCAAAATCACATTCAAATAATATCACAGTTAATCATCCATTCATCCATCTAGTTTGCAAACAACCGCGATGTAAGCTACCACATACCGCATAACCATTTGCGATATTTAAGAAGATGAAAATCAGCATAAGCCACCAATATATATTTTAAAATATGATTACAATAACATAATAAAATAATTCAGTGAGAGAGTTCTCATTTTGATCGGTTCTGAAATCATTATAAATGATTGTTCTAATTAAATTAAACAAGACGCTCAATTTAACCAAAAATCTCAACTAGCTCCAAATTCCTTCTATCCAATTCTACAGTGTAGTATTTGACATCACGATTCCAACGGATCTGAAATCGTCGAATTCTGTTTTGGTTTGAACATGCTATAACCATTTAAACCTTTAACACCTTAATTACATAAATTAATTAATTAACTATATAATTAAATTTAATTACATTTCTTCCTCATCGTTCCTTTCTGGAACCCATTCGAACCTACTCTCCATCTCAAAAACCGTCACGTCGCACATCGTACGAGGCACTAGGCCGCGATCAAATGCCGCCACCTCGTAGCCTCGGTCATCCTCCCCTGTCGCCGGCCTTGGTGGCGATTCCGATCCCCTCCCCCCCCCCAACGCTATGAAATCGAGCTCAAACGCTAGAGCTTTGAGATGCAAATTTGAGTTCAATACCAAATGAAAATCGATCATAACCGTTGAATTTTTAGATCGTTATGTGCTCAACATTTTTCATGTTGGGATTTTTGAAATCGATTTGTAGATTGAGAGATTCTGGAGAATTAAAATCGGGCATTTCTGGACCTTGAAACCTCATGGCGGCGACTACTCAAGAATGAGCGAGGGTTTTGCACAAAATGATTATATATATGCATATCAATATTATTTAATTCTAATATTACATGTTTATCGCTCCGAACTCCAAACGACTCCCAACGATTGACGTTCCTAACCAAATACCCTTATTCCGGACACAATAGAGTATGTTTCTTAAGATGATTTAGTCGTTTTGATCAGTTTTTATCAAAATTTAATATAAATCAACATAACGTTAAATATTAAATTTGAACGTGCCTTTTAATTTACCACAGCCACATACTAACTCCAAATATTATGAAATTTGAAATATTGCTACGTTTTACAATTGCGGTTCTAACAAAATTTATTTCATCAAATTTGGAGACCCTTTGAAAAATGACCTTTTAACTAGCTTATTTAAATTAACTGAAATTGAACTCGCATTTAAATTTACTACGCTTGTATACCAATTCCAATTGACTTGAAATTTTAAACTTGACAATAATTTGACGTTCCGGATCCAACAAAATTAATTTCGTCGAAAATGGAGATTGTTTGCAAAATGGCTATTTTTAAGGGCTTATATAATATTAAAATATTAATAAATTCCTTAGCGACTATTTTCAATTTTAATTTGGGCATAATTTACAATTTATAACACAAAATCTCAATTTTTCACATTTGTTAGAAAATTACAGTTCAAAATATCCTAACGTTTATTGTTTTACAGAAATATGACTTATATCGAATTCTGTATATTCATTTGAAATACAGAACTAAATTTTCAAACTACCGTGAAGTTACGAGCTCGTTTTATTTAAATTTTAAATTTATATATTCAAACTTCATTTTAAATTAATTCTAAGTCGTTAATTCTCAGAATAAATTATTTAAAATATTTAATTTCTGTTAAACCCTAATCCTCTTAGTTGGGAACTACCCAAAATATCTTCTTCATGAAACTTCCATGTTGTCTTTAGCCACTAATGATTCATTAAAATTGCATGAAGCTTTATTGTCCCCATTAGCCGATACATTAGCCTTTAATTGTAGCATTAGGGAAAGAGGGATAGGTGGATAGGTGGGGTCCTCCACTAAGTTGTGTGTGAATTAATTCCATCTTCATTCTTTTAAATCCTCTTTGTGCATGTATATCCTCCATGTCTTCTTGTGCATTTCATGAAAGCTTATTCATTTTTTTCTCCTTAATTCCTAACACAAAAACAATTAGAATGCACAAATAAATTTTATCAAAAATTAGTAAATGCAGAAATGACCATTTTACCCCCCAAATGAGAAATAATTTGAAAACAGTTAAATGTTGGTTTAATCATGTACCGTAATATGTTCATCTATTTAATTAAAACAAGATTAAATACGTGAGTAAAAATGTGCACATTTACGTTCACATCATCATTATATATGTACATATATTCAAAAATTCGCTAAAATTTTCTAAATTCAAAAATTCGCATTTTAATGTCTCATTAAAGATTGAAGTATCCGTTTTCTTTTAAACTGTAACACTTTACAAAGAGTGTAATGTCTCTTGTTTCCCTAATGTGTTCATACTTATATTTTAAATAAACATTCTTTTAACTATAATTCAATTATTTCTTACTAAATATTTCATTGATGAACACTAAATATCTCTTTTCAAATTTTTAACATTTTGGAAGTATTTATTAAATGTTCAGAATTCCTAAATTAAGTATGAAATAACTTTTCTTCTTATTAACACTTGTCAAACAAACATTTCGAATGTCCATTTTTAATACTTTTCAAAAACAATAGATGTTTTAAGTTTTAACAAAATAAATGCTTATTTTATTTTAAAAACAAGCCTTAATAATTAAATGTCCAAAATTTAATGAGGTGACAGTAAAATCCTTAGACATGTTTGTTGCTATACTCTTACATAATGTTGCTACTTTAAAAAATACCATTTAAAATATTATTCAAAATCTGTATTATTTTTAGCAGTAAAGTTTAATAACTTCTTTCTGCAATTATATTCTAAAACTTCTATTTCCATGCATGCATACTCATATCAGATTTTACAATAATTGATGTTTGAATTTTGAAAAGCTTTATTTATTCATAAGTGCCACTATAAAAAACATAACTATGCATTATAATTTATGTAACACCCCGTAATTTTAAATATTAAAAATAACAATTTTAAGAATACTTAATTGTTAAATTGAGAATTAAGGGAAATGGGTTACGCCATTGCGTTCGTCTCGAAATTCTGCTTGGAATAGAGTCCAAGTTCTTGTAAATCGGACTTCGTATGAGGAAGTTATGGCCGTTAGAAGTTTTAGAAATTTAAATAAATTAAAACAGTTCAGATTAAAATTCAAAATTCGAACGAGGAAGCGGGTTGGGCGGGATTTTTCCCGCCCCAGGCCCGGTCGACTAGGGGGTCGACCTCCCCTACATAGGTCGACCTAGGGGTCGACCTGGGGGTCGACCTACCCCCCGGGCAGATCTGAACTGTGACTATCCTGACTTGTTGCTGAGTCTTTTCTGACCTGTTGCTGAGTCACTAGGGCATAGGTCGAAATTCTGGATAACTCTATCTAGTATAGATGGTTGTGATTGCTACTATGATAATCTAACGACTTATATTGAATTAAACTTCTATATAAGCACGCATAGACTCAAGCTCTCAACCTAAACTAAATTATTCTCTTGGCCTCCATGCTGCTACTAGAATAGTTCTTCTTCTTAAAGCTTAGGAATTTCAAGTCAGAATTCTAATACAAACGACGAACAAATTATTCTCTTCTCTAATCCGTCTTGTGAGTACAATTTCTTTCATAAAATAATTAATAAATTAATTACGATGAGTTATAATTTGGATTATAAGAATATGTCTGTTGAATCATGTGATGTTACTTAACTTTTTATTGTCTGTTGGTGAACATATGATAGTTTTGTTAACTTATGTTGGTAGATCTATTTCATATGACCAATCACATATGTTTAATTTGATTCATTTTATAACATCAGTTTATATGCAAGTTTGGGATGTTAAATCATATGCTAGTTTGTATGTGAATCTTATGCAAGTCTGTTTTTACATATGCTAGTTTGTATATGAATCATATGCAAGTCTGTATGCAAATTATACACAAGTTTATATGTGAATCAAGTATATATACATATGCTAGTTTATATGTAAAACATGTGATATTAGTTTACATGTTTAAATTCATATGCAAGTTTCTAGGAATCCATATGCAAGTTTAGGTGAAAACCCTATTCACATATGCAAGTTTAGGTGAAACCATATTCATATATGCAAGTTCACAATCTCATGTTTAGATGTATATTTAGATCCATGGTTGTACATAGTTTATGCAAATTTATGTTCTATATGTTCATTGCCTATGCAAGTTATTGGCTATGCAAACTTATGTTATAATTCTTATTCGCAAGTTAGATCTATTTTATGTGTTATGCAAGTTGTGATGTTTCTTTTCTATTTATGAGTTAGGCTATTTGCGAGTCTAGCGTATTTCATATTAAACGTACGAACAGCGTGGGGACAATGGGAAAATATTTTGTGAATTGACATAAAATGGCTTTAAAGGCATATAATTAATTTGAGACACTAATTGGTATAATTTATATACCTAAAAAGTATGGACATCATTTAGGTGACAATTCTGGACACAGATTAATTTGGAAATTATGGACAATTTGAATAGGGATAATTAATTCATATTAGGGTGAAATAATTATGTGTAATAATAAACGCCTAAGACACGAGGTTAGACTCGTTTGTGGTATAAGACTGCCCGGACCCGCCAGGCAAATCCAGCAACCACAAACGGTAGTCTAATGTGAGAGGTCGAAGGCATAAATTAAATTCGTAACAATTGTAAAGACATGAGGTTAGGCTCGTTTGCGGTATAAGGCTGCCCGGACCCGCCCGACAAATCCAGCAACCGCAAACGGTAGTCTAATGTGGGAGGTCTTACAAGGTTACGGTTATAATGAATTAAGTAACACTTAACCAAGATAAACATGTGGTGGGACATGGGGGTTAAGTGGGTGGCATGGGTGACATGTGAAAATACGATTAGAAACACTTAACCAAATTGAAACATGTAAGAAGACATGAATAAGAAGGGGTTAAGTGGGAAATCCTAGTGGGGACCAAGCATAGGTGGAAAGCTTGTGTCAAGCATGGGGGACCCTTTTCAAACCATTAACCAATTAAGTATCTTTGTGAGCTCGAGTTAGATCGAGGATGGGACATGCTTACTGGGTTTGATTGTAAGAGGTCAAAACGGGTTAGCGGTGGCAACGCAAGTCCAACGGGGTCATGTACGTGCGTGGGCCCGGGCTGGGAGTTTAGATGTTGTTGCATCGTGTAGATATAAGCTGTGCATCATTAGTGGTATCGGGTTGCCACTCTAGGGAGTGATACACCCCACAATGGGACCAGCACGGGTATCTACGAGTTAGGGAGCCGATCGTATGGGGGTAGTGGGTACAATTAGCGGAGATAGGGGCATGCGGCACCTATGAAGACATCTAGGGGTAAACGAAACTGCCATTATGATTATTATGTTCAGTAGGCGGGATCAACTTTTAGGGTGACTAATAATGGTGCAGTATAGTAATTATCCTATAGTGTTGGAGGCGCAAATTAATGTTATATTATTCCTCTTGTTTGCTTTGTCATGCCCATTTGTTTCACAGTCATTCCTTGTTTTACCAATTTATGCTTTATCCTAATTACTTTAATAATTATATTGTTAAAATTATTGGACTCGCCAGACTTTATGTCTGACCCCCTTTGTTTTCGCCTCTTTTCTTCCTCCCCCCCCCCCCCCATCCCGATTCTCAGGGTGGGACTAGTGCTACTGGAGCTTGATTTGGATCTTTCTCTCTCTTTTGGAAGTGCTTGGATTGCTGAAAGTAAAGTTCAGCTCATCTTTTTTATGGCTACTTATGTTGGGGTTATGCTTTTTTTACTTGATGTACTCAGAAAACAATTTGTCAAGATGGATATTATGTGTACTTGGTTTTATTGTTGGTTTTTGATGTTGTTGTAACCAAACTATATCTCCGCTGCAATAAAAGTTGTTTTAAAATTTTCAAGTACCAATATATGTATCTGTCTTGTTATATTATGTTCTATACATCAATAATACACCATGAAAGCTAATGCATTCCCTTTGAGAGTGACATTAATGGACATGGGGTGTTACACGTGGTGTCAGAGCTGAAGGTTAATAGAAAAGATAAGAGATTTTGAAAAAACTGTTTGTTTCAAAAGCATTTTATAAAGAAATACTTTCAAAAATAGGTTTTAAGGAGTGTATTTTCAACAGAAAAGTTTGTTTTAAAAACATAGCCCCTAAGAGCCATATATCTTTCCTTCGATTCTCCGTTTTGAATCTCTTCCTTTTTCTTTTCAGCATGCCTGGGGTACCCGAGATACCCAAGGGAATACCAATACCAACCTGGTTCAGAAGGTATCTATAGGCTAGGGCCGCCGCCGTAGGCCCAGCAGACATTCCTCCTCCCCCAGCTGCAGCCGCTCCTCCTTCTCCCCCTCCCCACATTGATACTTTTTCGAAGATATGCAAAGACTTTCGGGCAATGGGCGGGAAACCTTTTCACGGGTAAGAGACGATTGTTGAAGCTCGAAATTGGCTTAAGGAGGTGGAAGATTAGTTTGGTATCGTCAAGATAGAAGATGGAAGGAAGGTCCAATTGGCCTCTTGGTTAATGAAGGACAAAGCCTTGTTTTGGTGGGAGGTCACGAATGGAGAGCATCCAGTAGAGACGTGGATGGATTTCAGACATAGGTTCGAGATGAAATTTCTCTCACGATCAGAAGAGAATTTATACATGGAAAGGTTCTTGGCATTGAAGCAGGGAAATTTATCAGTAAAGGAGTACGTCAACAAGTTCAATCAGTTGGCGAGGTTTGGCTTAGACTTGGTGAACACACCTGAAAAGAAGGCCCTGAGGTTCGTTAAAGGTTTGAATGAGCCGCTACAATGGTTCGCAATGACCCACATTCCTATGGGGGCTACCTTTGAGAAACTGGTTGACATGGCGCTTATGCATGAAGAGGAGAAAAGCGCTACTGCTAATAAGGCACCAGAAAAGAAAGGGGATCAAAATAAGCCACAGCAGCAACCTAAGAAAGGTGGTAAGGACAACAATAGCAAAGGAAAGAGAAGATGCTTTAATTGTGGAACACCAGGCCATCTGAGCAAGGACTGTAGGAAGAAGAAGAAGACTGGCTGTTTCAACTGTGGTGAGGCAGGACATCTGATTAAAGACTGCCCGAGAAGACAAGGGCAAGGGCAGAGGACAGGGTCTACTTCTGGAGGGCAGGTTCAGGCTCTCATGGCACCAGGGCAGGCAAGAGGGAAGGTTCATGCTCTCATGGCACCAGGACAGGAGAGAGGTAGAAACATTTCTATTGAAAGTTTGGCTTTTCTGTTAGATCGTCCTGTTCGTACTTTGTTTGATTCTGGTGCTTCACACTCGTTTGTATCTGCTTCGTTAGTTGAAACACTGCACATAAATAGTAGTCTAGTTATGGATCCCATAGTAGTCTCAAATCCTATTCGTGGTTCGGCTCATCTTTCAATGATTTGTCGGGATTTGAGAGTGTCTATCTTGGGCGTTGGGTTTGAATGCAACGCCTTTGTTCTTGGCTTCATGGGCTATGACTTGATTCTAGGCATGGATTGGTTATCCAGTAATGGTGTCATCCTCGATTGTGAAAAGAGATTGGTTAGAATTATGACTCGCCTCGGTAGCACTCTCGAAATCTCTTGTAATCCCATACATTCTGTTATGCTTAGCTACTTGGAATCTCTTGACGCGTCTGCTGAAAACTTGCAGTCGGTTAGAGTAGTCCATAAATACTCAGATTTATTTGAAGAGATGAAGGGCTTACCTCCGAAGCGGGAGATAGACTTCCGCATATACCTTGTTGATAATGTAAAACCCGTAGCTCTACCCGTTAGACACATGGCTCTAAGGGAGAGAAAAGAGCTCAGCAAGCAAGTCAAAGAGTTGCTCGAAAAAGGGTTTATAAGGCAGAGTATTTCTGAATGGGGGGCTCCAGTAGTATTCGCAACAAAAGCGGATGGTTCACTTCGCCTATGCGTTGATTATAGGGAGCTAAACAAGCTGACCAAGAAAAATAGGCACCCACTTCCAAGAATAGATGACTTGTTTGATCAGCTTGTTGGTGCGTCAATTTTCTCCTAACTAGATCTGGCTAGCGGGTTTCATCATCTATGAGTGGCTGAAGACAACATTGATAAGACCATGTTCAGAACCCCGGATGGTTTCTTTGAATGGATTGTCATGCCTTTTGGCTTAACAAACGCACCCGCTTACTTCGTTGACTTGATGAGCAGGGTGTTTAGGGAGTTCCTTAATAAGTTTGTGTTGGTCTTCGTAGACGACATTTTGATTTTCTCGAATAATGAAGAAGAGCATGCTTTGCATTTAAGGGAAGTCATGGATACTCTTCGTGCACATCAGCTGAAAGCCAAATTCTCAAAATGCCATTTCTAGAGAGAAGAAGTGGGGTTTCTTGGACATTTGGTGTCCAAAGAGGGGATAGCTGTGGACTCCGCAAAAGTAGTTGCGGTGCAAGATTGGAAGATTCCACGGAATGCAACCGAAGTCCAAAGCTTTCTCGGGCTAGAGGGCTTTTACCGAAATTTCATTAAAGACTTTGCAAAAATCTCAGCCCCACTCACAAGATTGACAAAGAAGAACCTAACTTTCGCTTGGGATTTGGATTGCGATATTGCTTTCCAACGTTTGAAAAGGGCTCTAACAACAGCCCCAGTTCTGACATTGCGTGATGGGAGCAAAATGTTTACTGTATACACAGATGCATGCGGTACAGGGTTAGGCGCTGTCTTGATGCAAGAAGGCAAGGTAGTTTGTTATGGGGGAAGGCAATTGAAGGTACATGAGAAGAACTACCCAACTCATGATTTGGAGCTAGCTGCCATTGTTTTCGCTCTAAAGTCATGGCGTCATTACCTACTAGGAGAAAGGTTTGAATTGTTTACTGACAATAAATCATTAAAGTAACTTTTCTCACAGAAAGATCTTAACTTAAGACAATAAAGGTGGATGGAATTTCTGGCCTCATATGATTTTGAGATTTCCTATACCCCTGGCAAGGGCAATGTGGTAGCAGATGCCTTGAGTAGAAAGAAGTTGACCTTGAGCCCTCTCTTTGTAGAAAGGCAAAGCTTGGAGTACATAGCAAACTTTAACTTTAGACCCTCCTCTGAAATTGTACCTGGTCTGTTAGCATCGCTAGAGGTGCGGCCTACTCTTTTGGACTCAATAGGAACCGCGCAACGAGAAGAGCCTCAGCTAGTTGATATGATGGATATGCTAGTTAAGGGTGAGACTTCTAATCACCTCAACAGATACTCCATCGATGATAAGGGTTGGTTGAGACGGGATGGAAGGCTATGCGTCCCACAAGCAAGTGATTTAGTGAAGACGGTTCTCGAAGAAGCACACCATTCTAAGCTGACCATACACAAGATGTATACCTATATATAAAGGGTTTTCTTTTGGAATGGCATGAAGAGGGAGGTAGCTGAGTTCTTCGCTAAGTGCTTGATATGCCAGCAAGTCAAAGCGGAGCAGAAGAAGCCTGGTGGTCTGCTTCATCCTCTAGAGGTCCCACAGTGGAAGTGGGATAACATTTCGATGTACTTTGTTGAGGGGTTGCCTAAGTCAAGAAAGGGCAATACCAGCATTTGGGTAATAGTGGACAGGCTCACTAAAAGCGCTCACTTTATACCTGTTAAGAGTAGAAGGACTGCCTCGTCCCTAGCATCCATTTACCTTAGAGAGATAGTTCGACTCCATGGGATACCCTCCAGCATAGTGAGTGATTGAGATCCTATCTTTACGAGCGAGTTTTGGAAGGGTTTGCAAGAGGCTGTAGGCACACAATTATGCTTAAGCATGGCCTATCACCCCCAAACTGATGGTCAGACGGAAAGGTTGAACAGAGTATTGGAGGACCTCTTGAGATTGTGCATTCTTGACTTTGGAGGGACATGGGAGGATCATCTTCCTTTGGTGGAATTCGCTTACAACAATAGTTACCAAGCCACCATAGGCATGGCACCCTTCGAAGCTTTATATGGAAGACCATGTCGATCACCAACTTGTTGGTAGGAGTCTACAGATAAGCTCGTACTTGGGCCAGACATGATTAGAGAAACCTCAGAAAAGGTGGACTTGATAAGAAGACGGATGGAGGCTGCATAAGATAGACAGAAGTCCTACGAAGACAAAAGAAGGACCGACCTTGAGTTTGAGGTTGGAGATAGGGTGTTCCTTAAAGAACCTCCTTTGAGGAATGTCATTCGCTTTGGGTCCGTAGAAAAGCTAGCACCAAGATTTGTAGGACCATTTCCTATCATTGAAAGGATTGGGACGATGGCTTGCAGAGTAGAGCTACCCAAAAAACTGGCTGGAGTTCATAATATTTTTCATGTTTCTCAACTACGAAAGTGCTTACATGAGTCTGCGGAAGTTGTGGAGCCAATTATACTAGAGGAAGTAGAAGTGGAACGAGAAGCGACTGTGAGAAGAGTTCCAACTCATATCTTGGGTACGGAAGTCAAAAAGCTACGCAACCGTGAAGTCAAGCTTGTTAAAGTTCAATGGAGTGACGCTGAGGAAGACGCGACCTGGGAAACTGAGAGAAAAATACGTGCAGCCTACCCTTTTCTTTTTGAGGGTACCTCCTTGATCTCTTTTTCCATAAGTTTATTCATGCTTATATCTATCTTTTAAGTATATTTCCTCGGTCCCATTCTTTATCCTTAGGTAGGAACCAATGGATGTAAACATGTATTTGAAACATGTTATGATTGATGGTTGCGAGTGGTTGCAAGTTGCTCGTGGATGCATGTACACACACATTAGGCACTAGATCGGCTCAATCACTTTCATATTGCATATAAATTTGTGTGCATATTTAAATTAATGGATGTATAATGGTTGTGTTATAATAATATGGATGCTGCATTTTGATGAATGGTTGTGCACACATGTAAAAGTAATATGTATCGTTAGGATTTTTTTTTTGCATGCATAATGGACGCATGGCACTATCATTGTAACGACCCGGAACTTTTGTCGATTTATTTTAAATATTTAATATTGATTTAAATATTGAGTTGATAATATAAATGATATTTTATATTGATTTATCGATTAAATAATCGAAATAATATTTATTCCAATATATATAATTATCGTAATACGAGAATATGAAATAATTAAATTCGAAATTTAAAACTAAGTCAAAAAAAATTCAGATAATTTATAGAAATTCAATTTGAATAGTATCAATAATAAAAATAATTTATTATTGAGGAATTAATTCATTTCTGAGTTTAAATTATATTATATAATTTTCTATGGTTATTTTATATATACGTTCAAATTATATTTCAGAATATATTCTGTTGAGTTCAGTATAACGCTATAATATTTAAATGTCGGTCTATACGCTAAAATAGCGGTTCGTGATTTAAATTAATGGACCCCGAGATATTTGGTTTGTGGATAAGATCAAATCAAATCGGAATCCATTTAGATAAAATAAAAATCCCTTTGTGTCTAATCGCAGTTAAATCAAAAATCAAATCGATATCCATTTAAAAAGGGTAATCATCTCCTTGTTTCAAATCAGCTTAAATCAAATCTAATCAAATTAATAACCTACCTTTCAGCCTGTCACCTAAAAATGTACTATACCAAGACGAAATTCCTTCATGACTAAGTGATCCTCAGCTATAAATTTACACGCACTTCCTCCTTTAATCCATTTGCATTCCTCAGTAATCAAAAGGGGTTGTTTCCTTCATATGCCTTCAATAATTCATAAAAATCCTTCAGCATATTTATGTTGCTCCCTTCATTTTCATGACATCCAAATCAGGCCGACACTTCCCCTTTCTCTAGTCAATATTTGCGATTTCCTCCATTTAGTAACAATCGAGCCACCGATTCCATCGATTAAAAAAAAGAATAGAAATCGATTTCGAATCAGGGCAGGGATTTGTGAGCACGGAGGACTCGCGCATGACAACAACTCGCGCCTTTGGTTGGGAGAAAGCTTGACTGTCAGTAGATTTTAAGGTTCGAAATGAGGATGGAATGGGTTGCGATCTAACTGTGTGGACGATTGAGGAGGTGCGACATTGGTTATTAGCGTGGTAGCGGTGACCATAGAGAGCCTGTAGGGTGCAGTTTTTGGGATCTGAGAAACTGGTGATGATCGACATTGAGGCTCGGGGTGGGAAGGTGCTTCGAACGCGGGAATGTGGTGAACATATGTTAAATAGGTATAGGATGAAGAGAATGAAGATTATAATTTATGTGCCCAACAAAAAGGTACACGTTTAAATTCCATATGAGGTTTTATGCGCCGAATCGGCAAGCCACTTGGCTTTTTGATTTTCTTTTTGAATGGAAAGGGCCTAGAGAGGTGAGTTGAGGTTTGAACTATTGACTGGTACAAAGGAGGTTATGGCGAATTTTTCCGGAAATTTAAGGAGTTAGAATATTTTTAAGAAATTCTGATAACTGGAAATCAATGTATCGATATATATAGAATTCGATAAGTAAACGAACTTGAAAAAAGAATACTATAAACAAATAGGAAATCTATAATTAAATCTGATAAAAATTAGAAAGAGAAACGTATACGTGTTTTATAAACGAATAATTGGTTTTTATGGTGTTGATTATTCGGGAATAATGGTCTTGTCTGTTTTGAAGTTAAGGATGTTTCCAGTCAAGGTCTGAAAGGTAATTATACCCTAACTTGATTGTTTTCATTTTTAACCGATAAGTAGCAAGATCCAGTGTCAAAGAGAAAGTTTTTGAATAAGAGTTAGTTGAATAAAATATTTTGGGTTGTTGTAACGATGTTTTACACAACATTCGTTTTAACCCAAGTAAGTGGAAATTTGGAAATATAATAATAAATATTTCCTGAACATAGAAATAAATAAATGGTCGTGGAAGAGATAAGTAAGTGGAATATTTTCCAATTATAAATAGAATATATTTTCAAAGTATAGAAAATAAAAGAAGGCGATATATGGAAATGTTTTTTTTCCAAATAGCGTAATAGGCCAAGATGATTATTGAAAATATTTGGTTAACAAATATTGGTAAGGAAATGAAGAAGTGATTTAATTAATGAAATATCAATTAAGAGGCCCAGTGATTTGTTTGATGCTTTGATTGAATGTTTGTTTTTCTTCTATAGTTAAATAACCGACTATCGAAGTGTTTGCCAATATCGTTGTCAATATTGAGAGACCGGTTGGATTATTATCCGAGAACCACTCCGTATTGGTAGTAGTGTTGCGAATCAGATTTTTTGAAGATAATCGAAGATTGTGTAAAGTGCAAGGGCTTTTTCTATTTATGGAAATTGTTCCTTCGGTTTCGTTCAGTCCCAGAACGAACGTATATGGACGAGTGTCTGACAGAGTATTTCCAATGATCGCATATGTTGGTCTGTATAAAAATATATGGTGGCGGAGAATTTATTATCTTAGCATAATATCCAGGATATATTTGCGCAAATCAATTAGTGATTAACGGATCTGACCATGTGGCATTCAAAGTGATTGTGCTATCAATGAATGATAAGAAATCATAGCCTCTGGCCTCAACAACCAGGAAATGGCAAAAATTGGGCAGGCAACATGGCTATGTGGGTCGCTCCTATTAAGGTGTATAATCACCTATCTAGAGAAATTCCATTTTCTTCTTTAATCTATCGATGCTGTCCCTTTTCGGGAAACGGTTGCTAGTCCCAACCGTTGTTGATATACATTCGATACACTCAAGCGAAATGAGTGGTCGGTCATGTGTGGGCCGGGTTGCAAGATGTTCTTGTTGGACCCAGTGTATTCCCCTCTAGAGATACACTATCGGCAGGTAGTTCCGCACCTTGTCATAGTCGGAATCCAATCTCCAATAAGCGCCCTGCGGTTTTTGATTTTATATAATATATGGAGCGTGAGATGCAAGCATTCCTCTAGATTCTAGTTATTTGATGTGGACATTATTATGATATCACTGGATTTTCGTATCAAAAATATTTTGGGTTATCATAAGGTAAAAAATATCCGTGTTTATGAGTGGATCGGTCTTACGATTATCATTTCTTTCGAAAGGAGTTTTTTAAAGTTAAACAAATGATTGGAGTTTACTCACACCAATCCCATGACTGACCCAGAGTTTATTTTGTTTTCTTTTCCCTAAACTCTAGGGTGCCCAAATTTGTACGGGCAGTCAAGTAGTCGGGATTTTTCAGATTCACTTGGAAGACCTGGAAGCAGGAGGCTTCACCAGTTAGCTAAAGACTATCATATTTCCACTGTGTACTGTGTTGTATCTGGAAACAGGTGTTTATAATTGTTCCAGGAATAACTGTTGTGCTCTAATAATGGTATGTATATACAGTTACTGATTTGTATTTCAAAAGTTATGTTATTTAATATATTTTATTGGTTCCGCTGTGAGATTTGTGTTCCTTGTTTTCTTCTATTCTAACATTTCTTCCTTTCTATTTCTCATCCTCTAACTTCTTTCTAATAATGATTCATATTTCTGTGCAATTTGGGTTGGACGTGCGATGTATGTAGTCAACTTAGATAGTACGGATTTGCGGGCCGTTACAGTTGGTATCAGAGCTTAGGTTGAGCGAATACCTAGGCTTTGGTGGGAATGTGCTCATTAGAGATAGGGTCAGTAGTACCCTAGAATGAGTTGAGCGTATATATATACGAGAGAGCGTATTTGTTAGTTGATATAAAAGTTATTTTATATTGTGTTGGCTAGTCTGTTGAGAGGTTTATGAATTTGATCGAATCGTGGGACGCCACGAAGTCGATAGGAATTTGTAACCACTTGAACAGAGAAATTTGACACAGTATTGTTTTAAAGTGGGTAGATAAAATAATTTTACCTAAAATTCTATTTTGATATAGATGGGATAATTTTCTGAAATTATCATAATATATGGATGGGTTGATTGTTATTTTTATAATCAAATAAGGTTATAAAATTGAAATGGTTATTTATAACCAAATGTAATTTGTATATGAATAAGATATACAAATGAGATGAATTAAAATTGGATTTAGAATTAGAATTAGAATTAAGACTTTAAAATCCTGGGTGTTTGGAAAATATTTTCTGAAGTATATTAAAAATAATATAGCTTTGTTTTAGAAGGATTTTTGATTTAAAATCATTTTAGATAGATTTTAAAAGTGATAAAGCACTGAATTCACTTCAGTCGCTGGAAAATAATTCTAATGATGATTGCAGCATCAGTAATGTTCATTTTCAAGTTTCTAAGTGATGGATTGCTACCTTAGAAAGGTTTTTGATGGAAATTTGTTTGAAAAAGAAAACAAGTTGTTTTGGAAAATTCAAATGTTTTGAATTTAAGATGGAAGTAAATATATGTATATATTTATGTGATTTCAGAAGTGATTTGAAATAAAAACCTGGGAATTTGAATTTGGAATTTAAATTTAACACCAAGCAAGTTAAATGGATTGAAGTGAATCAATTGACTAGAATCAATTTGAATGGGTTTAATGGAATACAGATTGGATATAAATGTATTAATTATAGATTATTCAAATTAAATAAAGGAAAACTGAAAGTTTTGGGTGGAATTAAATATGTTGAAATGTGAAGAATTGAGTTTCAACATAAGCGAGATTTCGAAAAGTAATAGGTTTGTACCATTTTTCCTACCTTAGTAATTTCGGGGACAAAATTTTTTAAAGGGGGAAGAATGTAACGACCCGGAACTTTTGTCGATTTATTTTAAATATTTAATATTGATTTGATAATATAAATGATATTTTATATTGATTTATCGATTAAATAATCGAAATAATATTTATTTAAATATATATAATTATCGTAATACGAGAATATGAAATAATTAAATTCGAAATTTAAAACTAAGTCAAAAAAAATTCAGATAATTTATAGAAATTCGATTTGAATAGTATCGATAATAAAAATAATTTATTATTGAGGAATTAATTCATTTCTGAGTTTAAATTATATTATATAAATTTCTACGGTTATTTTATATATACGTTCAAATTATATTTCAGAATATATTATGTTGAGTTCAGTATAACGCTATAATATTTAAATATCGGTCTATACGCTAAAATAGCGGTTCGTGATTTAAATTAATGGACCCCGAGATATTTGATTTGTGGATAAGATCAAATCAGAATCCGTTTAAATAAAATAAAAATCCCTTTGTGTCTAATCGCAGTTAAATCAAAAATCAAATCGATATCCATTTAAAAAGGGTAAAGATCTCCTTATTTCAAACCAGCTTAAATCAAATCTAATCAAATTAATAACCTACCTTTTAGCCTGTCACCTAAAAATGTACTATACCTATACTAAATTCCTTCGTGACTAAGTGATCCTCAACTATAAATTTACACGCACTTCCTCCTTTAATCTATTTGCATTCCTTAGTAATCAAAAGGGGATGCTTCCTTCACATGTCTCCAATAATTCATAAAAATCCTTTAGCAAAATTATGTTGCTCCCTTCATTTTCACGACATCGAAATCAAGCCGACGCTTCCCCTTTCTCTAGTTAAAATTCGTGATTTCCACCATTTAGTAACAATCGAGCCACTGATTCCATTGATTAAAAAAAGAGAATCGAAATCGAAATCGATTTCGAATCAGGGCAGGGATTCGTGAGCAAGGAGGACTCGCACATAACAACAACTCGTGCCTTTGGTTGGGGGAAAGCTCGACTGTTAGTAGATTTTAGGGTTCGAAATGAGGATGGAATGGGTTGCGATCTAACTGGGTGGACTATTGAGGATGTGCGACATTGGTTATTAGCGTGGTAGCGGTGACCGTAGAGAGCCTGTAGGGTGCGGTTTTTGGGATCTGAGAAACTGGTGATGATCGACGTTGAGTCTCGGGGTGGGAAGGGGCTTAGAACGTGAGAATGTGGTGAACATATGTTAAATAGGTATGAGATGAAGAGAATGAAGATTATAATTTATGTGCCCGACAAAAAGGTACACGTTTAAATTCCATATGAGGTTTTATGCACTGAATCGGCAAGCCACTTGGATTTTTGATTTTCTTTTTGAATGGAAAGGGCCTAGATAGGCGAGTTGAGGTTTGAACTATTGACCAGTACAAAGGAGATTATGGCGAATTTTTCTGGGAATTTAAGGAGTTAGAATATTTTTAAGAAATTCTGATAACTGGAAATCAGTGTATCGATATATATAGAATTCGATAAGGAAACGAACTTGAAAATACAATACTATAAACAAATAGGAAATCTATAATTAAATCTGATAAAAATTAGAAAGAGAAACGTATACATGTTTAAAAATGAATAATTGGTTTTTATGGTGTTGATTATTCGGGAATAATGGTCATGTCTATTTTGAAGTTAAGGATGTTTTTAGTCAAGGTCTGAGAGGTAATTATACCCCAACTTGATTGATTTCATTTTTAACCGATAAGTAGCAAGATCTAGTCTCGAAGAGAAAGTGTTTGAATAAGAGTTAGCTGAATAAAATATTTTGTGTTGTTGTAATGATGTTTTACACAACATTCGTTTTAACCCAAGTAAGTGGAAATTTGGAAATATAACAATAAATATTTCCTGAATATAGAAATAAATAAATGGTCGTGGAAGAGATAAGTAAGTGGAATATTTTCCAATTATAAATAGAATATATTTTCTTAGTATAGAAAATAAAATAAGGCGATATATAGAAATGTTTTTTTCCAAATAGCGTAATAGGCCAAGATGATTATTGAAAATATTTGGTTAACAAATATTGGTATAATTGATGAAATATCAATTAAGAGGCCCAGTGATTTGTTTGATGCTTTGATTGAATGTTTGTTTTTCTTCGATAGTTAAATAACCGACTATCGAAGTGTTTGCCAATATCGTTGTCAATATGGAGAGACCGGTTGGATTATTATCCGAGAACCACTCCGTATTGGTAGTAGCTTTACAAATCAGATTTTTTGAAGATAATCGAAGATTGTGTAAAGTGCAAGGGCTTTTTCTATTTATGGAAATTTTGCCTTCGGTTTCGTTCAGTCCCAGAACGAACGTATATGGACGAGTGTCTGACAGAGTATTTCCAATGATCGCATATGTTGGTCTGTATAAAAATATATGGTGGCAGAGAATTTATTCTCTTAGCATAATATCTAGAATATATTTGTGCAAATCAATTAGTGATTAACGTATCTGACCATGTGGCATTCAAAGTGATTGTGCTATCAATGAATGATAAGAAATCGTAGCCTCAGGCCTCAACAACCAGGAAATGGCAAAAATCGGGCAGGCAGCATGGCTATGTGGGTCACTCCCATTAGGGTGTATAATCACCTATCCAGAGAAATTCCATTTGCTTCTTTAATCTATCGATGATGTCCCTTTTCGGGAAACGGTTGCTGATCCCAACCGTTGGTGATATACATTCGATACACTCAAGAGAAATGAGTGGTCGGTCATGTGTGGACTGGGTTGCAAGATGTTCTTGTTGAACCCAGTGTATTCCCCTCTAGAGATACACTATCGGCAGGTGGTTCCGTATCTTGTCATAGTCGGAATCCAATCTCTAATAAGCGCCCTTCGTTTTTTGATTTTATATTATATTTGGAGCGTGAGGTGCAAGCATTCCGCTAGATTCTATTTATTTGATGTAGACATTTTTCTAATATTACTGGATTTTCATATCAAAAATATTTTGGGTTATAGTAAGGTAAAAACTATCCGTGTTTATGTGTGGATCGGTCTTAAGATTATCATTTCTTTCGAAAGGATTTTTTTAAAGTTAAACAAATGATTGGAGTTTACTCACACCAGTCCCATGACTGACCCAGAGTTTAGTTTGTTTTCTTTTCCCTAAACTCTTGGTTGCCTAAATTTGTACGGGCAGCCAAGTAATCATGATTTTTCAGATTCACTTGGAAGGGCTAGAAGCAGGAAGCTTCACTAGTTAGCTATAAACTATCATATTTCCGCTATGTACTATGTTGTATATGGAAACAGGTGTTTAGAACTGTTCCAGGAATAACTGTTGTGCTCTGATAATGGTATGTATATACAGTTACTGATTTCTATTTCAAAAGTTATGTTATTTTATATATTTTATTCGTTCCGCTGTGAGATTTGTGTTCTTTGTTTTCTTCTATTCTAACATTTCTTCCTTTCTATTTCTCATCCTCTAACTTCTTTCTAATAATGATTCGTATTTCTGTGCAATTTGGGTTGGACGTGTTATGTATGTAGTCAACTCAGATAGTATGGATTTGTGGGCCGTTACAATCATGATTTGCATTAAGGAGGTCAACTGAATCAGTGGACTGCCTGATTTTGCATTGGACAAGGAACATATACACACACTTTTTGCATATGTTCATACGGCATTAGAAATCTTGTAAGGACAATGGATGCATGTGTTTGATGGTTGAGTTGATGGATGATTGGATGTTAGGATATACATTCTCCTTAACTTGGAGATTTTGGGGGCGAAATCCTTTAAGGAGGGGAGGATGTAACACCCCGTAATTTTAAATATTAAAATTAACTATTTTAAAGAATACTTAAATATTAAAGTGAGAATTAAGGGAAATGGGTTACGCCATTGCGTTCGTCTCGAAATTCTGCTTGGAATAGAGTCCAAGTTTTAGTAAATTGGACTTCGTATGAGGAAGTTATTACCCTTAGAAGTTTCAGAAATTTAAATAAATTAAAACAATTCAGATTAAAATTCAAAATTCAAACGAGGAAGCGGGCTGGGCGTGATTTTTCCCGCCCTAGGCCAGGTCGACCAGGGGGTCGACCTGGGGGTCGACCTACCCCCCGGCAAGATCTGAACTGTGACGATCCTGACTTGTTGCTAAGTCTTTTCTGACCTGTTGCTGAGTCATAGGGCATAGTTGGCAATTTTGGATAACTCTATCTAGTCTGGACGGTTGTGATTGCTCCTATGATAATCTAACGGTTTATATTGATTTAAACTTCTATATAAGCACGCATAGACTCAAGCTCTAAACCTGAACTAAATTAGTCTCTTGGCCTCCATGCTGCTGCTAGAATAGTTCTTCTTCCTAAAGCTTAGGAATTGCAAGTCAGAATTCTAATACAAACGACGAATGAATTATTCTCTTCTCTAATCCGTCTTTGTGAGTACAATTTCTTTCACAAAACAATTAATAATTTAATTACGATGAGTTATAATTTGGTTTATGAGAATATGTCTGTTGAATCATGTGATGTTACTTAACTTTGTTATCGTCTGTTGGTGAACATATGACAGTTTTGCTAACTTATGTTAGTAGATCTATTTCATATGCCCAATCACATATGTTTAACTTGATTCATTTTATAACATCAGTTTATATGCAAGTTTGGGATGTTAAATCATATGCTAGTTTGTATGTGAATCTTATGCAAGTCTATTTTTACATATGCTAGTTTGTATATGAATCATATGCAAGTCTGTATGTGATTTATATACAAGTTTATATGTGAATCAAGTATATATACACATGCTAGTTTATATGTAAAACATGTGATATTAGTTTTCATGTTTAAATTCATATGCAAGTTTGTAGGAATCCATATGCAAGTTTAGGTGAAAACCCTATTCATATATGCAAGTTTAGGTGAAACCATATTCATATATGCAAGTTCACAATCTCATGTTTAGATCTATATTTAGATACATGGCAGTACATAGTTTATGCAAATTTACGTTCTATATGTTCATTGCCTATGCAAACTTATGTTATAATTCTTGTTCGCAAGTTAGATCTATTTTATGTGTTATGCAAGTTGTAATGTTTCTTTTCCCTCTTATGAGTTAGACTATTTGCGAGTCTAGCATATTTCAGATTAAACGTACGAACATCGTGGGGGCAATGGGAAAATATTAATTATACAAATTGTGAATTGGCATAAAATGGCTTTAAAGGCATATAATTAATTTGAGACACTAATTGGTATAATTTATATACCTGAAAAGTATGGACATAATTTAGGTGACAATTATGGATACAGATTAATTTGGAAATTAGGGACAATTTGAATAGGGATAATTAATTCATATTTGGGTGAAATAATTATGTGTAATAATAAACGCCTAAGACACGAGGTTAGACTCGTTTGTGGTACAAGGCTGCCCGGACCCGCTCGGCAAATCCAGCAACCACAAACGGTAGTCTAATGTGAGAGGTCGAAGGCATAAATTAAATGCGTAACAATTGTAAAGACACGAGGTTAGGCTCGTTTGCGGTATAAGACTGCCCGGACCCGCCCGACAAATCCAGCAACCGCAAATGGTAGTCTAATGTGCGAGGTCTTACAAGGTTACGGTTATAATGAATTAAGTAACACTTAACCAAGATAAACATGTGGTGGAACATGGGGGTTAAGTGGGTGGCATGGGTGACATGTGAAAATACGATTAGAAACACTTAACCAAATTGAAACATGTAAGAAGACATGAATAAGAAGGGGTTAAGTGGGAAATCATAGTAGGGACCAAGAATAGGTGGAAAGCTTGTGTCAAGATGGGGGACCCTTTTCAAACCAGTAACCCATTAAGTATCTTTGTGAGCTCGAGTTAGATCAAGGACGGGACACGCTTACAGGGTTCGATTGTAAGAGGTCAAAACGGGTTAGCGGTGGAAACGCATGTCCAACGGGGTCATGTGCGTGCGTGGGCCTAGGCTGGTAGGTAAGACGTTGTTGCATCATGTAGATATAACTCGTGCATCTTTAGTGGTATCGGGTTGCCACTTTGGGGAGTGATACACCCCACTGTGGGACCAGCACGGGTATCTACGAGTTAGGGAGCCGATCGCATGGGGGTAGTGGGTACAACTAGCTGAGATAGGGGCAGACGGCACCTATAAAGACAGCTAGGGGTACACGAAACTGCCATTATGATTATTATGTTCAGTAGGCGGGATTAACTTAATTCAATATTGAATATTAGAATTCAAATAATACTTAATTCCAAGTCATAAGTGACTGTTAATGCTTAGAAATTGAATATTTAGAATTAAGGGTTAGATTTGAAGTAGTTAATTCCACAAATAAATTTCCTATTCTACCAAATGTTTAAAATAATCTACTTTTCGAATTGAGTATCAAGTCTACTATCACACTTAAAGGTTTTATTTTTTTAATTTTCTTTATTTCATGTGAAACTTGACACATGAAATATTGAAAAAATCAGAGTTGAAACCTCTTAATTAATTTAAATATTTAAAACCTGTCATATCAAGGTTGTGACAATTATAAATCTATCATTAAAATTATTCACAGTTTGTTACTTTCTAAAGAACTTGCAGTTTATTTCTATTTTTCTTATGGCACACGATTGCAAACTATTTATTCAGTTCAACGATAAATATATTTTTCTTTTTAAAGAATTCCTCTTCTATTTTCTCAAAAAATTACATTTCTAATTTGTCTATCAAAAGATGGGAATTTTTTCTAAAGACTTTTAGAACTATTTTTATTTCAAAATTCCTTATTTATCAACTTCTTCCTAATTTGGAAAAGTTTTGACGAAAATATTTCACATTTTCTTCAAAATTAATTTTTACCAATAATTTTATGGTATTATTAAGAATTCATTTTGTATGTTTTCTTAGCAAAGTCTTTAGGAAAATTAAAAACATATTTATTCTCTTTGTTTAAACTTTCTTATTTTAACTATTATCCATTTGACAGAGATTGATGTTTATTGTTCTATAGAAGTCTGTCTCTTTTCTAAAATCCTTACTTCCGTGTTTTTATCTTTTCATTTATTGACATTCCTGATTGTTGCCTCTATAATTGTCTTTTATGTCCATTTTATCCCTTAAAATAATGCTCGTTCATATAAACATTTAATTTTGTATTCAAAGTCGAATATTCATATTTTCACATAAATGGTCTTAATTGTCTTATTAATATTTTCCATTTCTAATATCCTTTCCCATATTAACCATTTAGTACTCTTTCAAACTTTGAATTTCCATATTTATTATTAAGGAATTTTATACCATTTAACTAAAGATGTACTTCTTTTTTTCCTTAACCTTCAAAATATTCTTGTGTACTGGAAAGAAATTTGTCCTTATTAATAGTTATCCTAATGGACGCCTATACCAAATTATTTCTATTTATTTCTCCCTTATCTTCCTCATAAAAGATAACTAAGTCGCTAAATGGATTTCCATTTATTGCCTATTAAATAGGGTGTTTCAATTCTTTCCGCTTTCCCAACTTAGTGGTTCTCCTATCCATTAATTTCTTATATATTTTCAAATCGATAAGGAAGTTGCTAAATAATGGTATGGTTTCTAGTATATTTATAGAAATTAAGTCAAATCCTTCCCTAGAAAGACCTACCGACTCTTATTTTATCGAGATGCACGTACTTTAAATATATATAGTAAAGCCTTTGAAAACTCTTTCTAAAAATAATTCGTGTGTCTCTCATATGTACAGTGTACCCGTAATCGGGTAGCGCATGCTCTGATACCTGTAACAACCCAAATTCCAACGAGTCCGGATTTTTCAAAAAATCTAAATCCGAAACCACTAAAACTTGAGTTGGCTTATCTGATATCATGTAGAAAAGACAGGGATAATAAATATATCAAAGCTCAATAAAACATCTCACAACAGAATGGATAAAATATAATAATCAAATATTGCCTTACCGAAATAATAACACTGCCTAACAAGCGTCCAAAGGCTACCGAACCTCTGCCACAAATTTAACCTGCGTGCATGTTATGAGGAGGGGGTCAGAACACAAATTCTGGTGAGAGGGCAAATTATACATTCTGAAATAACACTCCATATATCGTTCAGTTGCATTTTTTAAATTATTAGGTTATTCGGGTTAATTGCACTCTAGGCTTTGCATGCATGTCGCACCCATCTACTCCCCTAATAGATTAGACCTAATATAATATATATGTAATTATGCCTAACATCGCCAGGTAGTCCATATAGTACCCTCCTCGTACGCTCTCCACCATCACACTGCGGAGGCATGCAAAAACTCCATCCTACGCTGAACCACATATGGAAATCTCCATAGTTAGACCACATAGTCGCACAGAACCACCCTAGCTACGCCCCGTAAGCGTACAGATACTCATATCTGAACTCCTCCGTCGAACCACATCTCGACACAGAGTAATGCCTTAACGTCTATAATACACCACCCAATGCATGTATCAAGACCCTCACGCGAACGTACTACCTACAATAACCCGAGTCCCGTAATAGGGCTGCATCTAATACATGGAACCCAGTTGGGAGCTTTCAATATCTGTAAAGGATAGCTTTGTTAGGCCTACAATTCAGATATTCACATATGGCCTGTCTATTTTCATGGTGGCTATGACCCCACACTAGGCCCCTTCCTTAACAAATGAAAGACTACATCAACAGCTAATGACGTGCCCATATCAACTAATCTAACATCCAATTTTGTAACGACCCATATTTTTGACCGTTCAAATCGACAATAAACCACACATGTCGACCCAAACAAATCGCAAATACAGGTAGTTATTGGGAAAAGAAGAAAAAGGAAGAAAGAAGAGAAAAACAATCACAGAATCTCACTGCGGAAGGACAACATATAATAAACAAATAGTAGTTTAAATCAGTTGAATTGTATACATTGGTTATAACATTTAATGATTATCAGAGTTACACTTGTAAAAATACACGCAGTGATGCAGCGGAAATAAAGTGCAGTGGAATATACATGTAATAGATATATATATATATATATGTACCAAATACTCGTCTTCATCCTCCAAGCTGTTGATAATCTTCGCTAACTGCAACATCTGCTGACCCGAGCGTATTGCATAAAAGAAAACACAACAAACACTCGGATCAACACTAAATCATCCTCATATTAGTCAAATCAAAATACGAAATAACATCAGTGTCATGGGTGCAGTAACTCAAGAGATGTTACGGGATTTTTCCATCTCTCAAGGATCCGTTAAACTAATACATAGATAGTATAATACGTATTATGATAGTGTCTACTCAGTAAAGTATAAATACTGAAAATAGCGTAAGCGGGATTACATTTTTACCCTTACACCGTTTATAATACCGTAGTCTATACAGTACCGTAAACCCACCCTAAACGATGGCATCAGAGGGCACTCCATAGGTACGATACAAGTCAAAAATCGTATGGGGCTCGATAAGGATAATATGACAAGGCACTCGAGGCAATGCCCAGGGTAGGATTCTACCGATTGCACTCCTGGACCGGTGGTAACGCATAGCAGCCACTACCGCCCACCTCGGAACACACTCCCAAATCAAAATTGGGCCCAAATCATCATCATCGTAGTCATGTAAATAGTATCGAAGAAGTGTGTCCGATCAAAGGTGCTACCTCAATTAGTCACGGTATAGCTCTTGTTTTAGTCATTTCAATTCCGACCCGAAGGTCAGGGCTATTTCGTCATCATTCATTTTCTTCGATTCAATAATCGCCTCCAAGTCATTATACTCATTCTGGATACGTCATAATGTTCACAGTTGTCAAAGTGGTATCGACACTGACAGAGAGTATGCCTTATGTCGACTCCGGTCTCTTTAACAACCAACGCTTACATCTTTTCACATCGGTTGTTCTTTTATACTTCACAAAGGTTCGCTTCATATCAAAATATCATATTCTGTTACGAACCAAATTTATAATCAAATATAATATAAACTCATATCAACATTTCATAATCATACCAAACCGATTATTTTCTAAACTAGAATATTTTTGATTTCATTATATTATAATCATATAATATTTCACCAAATCGATTATATTCAAGTAGAATATACTTCATACCTAAGACTATAATTATCTCAAATCGATTTGAATTCGAAATCCATTCATATTCCATAGAGTATAAATTTCCCATAACAACCCATTCATATCATTTATGGAATCCATTATATTCAAATAAAATATTAATTACATTTCCTTGTAAAATTTGTTAGAGTCGATTCATATTTTAATACTTTATCACGACTCCATCTCGAACTAGGGTTTAAATACAGCACTTTCAATTCAGAAGAAATTTATGTTCGTTTACTATAAAAACTTAGATGCTTTAAATAAATCTTTATATAAACATATATGTATAGAAATACTGGTTAAAACAAAATAAGATAATTTAGATCATTATGAATATATATATATATATATATGTATAAAATAAAATTTTTAATAATTAATTTAAATAATAACATATATAAGAAAATTTAAGCTAAAATAAATAGTCTATAGGTAAAATTAAATAATAAATTGTAAGAAAGAATAACTTATTTGAAATCAAACATTTTAAATGTATATATATATATAATAAAATTTTCTTTAATCAAATTTCTCCTTTCTTCTGAACTTCAAATACTTGAACCCATACTCCAATCTCAATGGAGTTACTTAGTTCAATATCTTGTTTCAAATGCCATTCAAACCAATCTTTCAATTTCAAGAATTTGAATCAATATTCAAAACTGAGTTAAATAACTCAGAATACCTCGATTCCCTTATTAAAAATTTTAATTCAATAAGAATTTATTTCATTCAAATCCACCCCATAAATTTTGGACAATTCTAAATCATATTTACATCCCAATTAAAGAATTTCCACTTTGTTTTGGGAAAATTTCCTTAACCCTCTTTAATAAACCCCAAGTTCAGAATCTTTAAAGAAAAGGTTTATCGAGTATCGACACATCCTTCTAAATGAAAACTCTATCAAATAAAATTTCCAAATATTAAAAATCATTTAACCAACCGATGTCTGTATATAATTATCTATCCAATGGCCCAGTGATTTTTAATTTAATTTCTCGATATTTCAGGGATGGATCTATCATTTCAATCCACATCGGGCCACAGATATTTATGATTTCAATCTGCATTCTTAATTCATTTTAAATCGATCAATCCCGGGTTGATTCGATGCCCGCAACATCAAGGGTAGATGGGATTAATCGTCATGATGAACATACAACATACATATTCTGAATAAAGGGACATTTCAGTGCTAATATCAATTCATCGATCAAATCAAACCAATGCATTCATCACAACCATTTAATTCAATGGTAAGTATTAAATCATTTCACTGATTAACAAGCGTCAGGGTTGTAACTAGAGTTTAATTAACTAGGATAACTAGTTATCGACTTAAATTCCTCAGATTCACACACTTGCATGTCAGTTTCAAACAACACATTCGCTATCAACACAACCATGCAACCAAACTTACTTCATAAATTAATTTAATAAACATGTGAATAATTAATTATTCATGAGCAAAGAATCACTCACCTTTGGGTCTTTATTGGATCGAACGTCCAACCAAAGCTCAAAATTTCACAGTCTCTAAATGCAGCGAAACCAGTCTTGGATCGACCGCAATCTCGCCACGATCCCAATGCAACAAACATGTGTAAATCCGAGTTTATATGTGAGAGATATTGCGATTAGAACACACGATATATATGTAAATAATTTAATTTAATTAAATAACCAATGCCCTATACCTTCAAGACACGTCAGCACCCATACTATTTCTTCCCGCTCCTCTTTCCTACCAGCTACGGTAAACCCGTAACCAAAGAACCCAAAATCGATCAACTTTGACTGTCCATTGCCGTTGACTCCGACCACCGCCAATCCAACCTGCTTCTCACGCGACTCCTACCTGT
Source organism: Allium sativum (assembly GCA_030737875.1). Taxonomy (NCBI): domain Eukaryota; kingdom Viridiplantae; phylum Streptophyta; class Magnoliopsida; order Asparagales; family Amaryllidaceae; genus Allium; species Allium sativum. The sequence continues at coordinate 806,057,780 of CM060922.1, read as the reverse complement.
ACCGGACCCACCGACCTCGGTTGAGCCAAGCCTCCGCGTCGAACCCTATTAAACCCGCGTTTCCTGAACTTCAAACCCCAAAATCCGACAAACCACTTAACGATTTAACCTCCGACCAACACCATTAAGCTCGTATGAACGTCCTCAATAATACCCAGAAGTCAATTTCTTCGATTAACTCCAAAATCACAAACGCCCAAATCGAACCTTAGGGTTTCACGAATCAGCGATTTTGACTATGAATTCCGGCAAATCCACTCACTGCATGTCACAATAAATCGTACCAGCAGATTTGTATCGTCGAGAGCTTCGAATCGATATATAATACGTTGGGTTTTGAGGAGATTTGATTTCAAAGTTTGAAATTTTTGTTTGAACTAGGGTTTTGAAAAATTGGTTTCTGCCATTGGAGAAAGAACCGACAAATAGAAAAGTATACGTGAATGAGAAGTGAGATGGTGAGGTGGCTATAGATTTATTTATTTATTTATTTATAGAGAAGGCCCAATAAGAGGAACAACAATTACCAAATTTCATTGATTCCATTCACGTTTTCTTCTGTTCAATCAAATGACAAGCCTGATTTCGACGAAATTTGAAACTCTACAAATATTCCTCATCCCGGATCTGATGGAACCAGTTTCGTCGAATTCTGAGATAATTGCCAAAATAGTTAAAATTCCGCAGTTAATTAATCGATAAAATATCCAATTATTCATTTAACTGATTTAATTTAAATTAAATACTAGTAAAATTCCTTTTTAAATCAAATTCCAACTTAAATAAATTTTTTATAATCGATTTCATAAATTTTAAGTTCCCAAAATCATTTATTTGAATTTTCAATTTGAATTTAAATTTTTATCTTAAATAACTTAAAATTCACCATTCCCAAATTAAATTTGAATTTCATTTTTAAATTAAACCACTCAAATTTATTTAAATATTAAATTTCAAATTACAACATTTGAAGTATAACTTATTTTCAAAATTTTCTTATCTTAATTCGACCAATTATCGTTATCATAATCAATCAAATTTGATTTTTAAGTCATATTATTCCATTCGCTTATTTAAAATTTAAATTTAAATATACTGAAAATTATGGGTTGTCACATTCTCCCCCACTTAAAAATCTTTTCGTCCTCGAAAAGAGAATGAAATACGATATTGACCATATTCATATTTCCAAATCCATACTTATAAAATAGTATTTATAAAATGAGTTATAGTGTAAGACTTCATATATTTTCTAACTCCCGAAATCACGAAATTTCGGCAGCATCTCCTTTGTACGGAGAGGTCCTGAAAAATCGCAATACATATATAAATCCAAATATTCATCTCATCATACGATGAGGCATCCCAAAAATGGGGAAACAATATATACTTAACCACAAAACTATATAACCCAAATACGTTTCTTTAGCGTTTATTTGCAATTTATTTAACTTTGCACTTTAGTATTTAGCGCAAGCGAGTTCCAAAGCGCAGTGCGACTTCCTTACACCTGCTACATACTCACATACGCATGAGAATCAACATATATATATATATATATAATAATACATAGCAAATATATACAACTTACGCAACATTTATCAAAAATTTCAACTACAAAACCAAAAGATTAACGATAGGGCCGCGAACAAATCGTCGATTATCATCCTATAGATGATGGAATTTGACCAAAGGAGGCAAAAGTTGTAGTATTCGTTTCAGATTTTCCGAATTGTCCGGATTCATCGAATTCGGATAATTTGTTCAAAAGTTACGACTATTTTAGCGAGAGCGAATGTTTTAGCCCTCACAATGAAAAATGCAGACCTGAATTGTTCAACCCAGTTTTTAACCTTTTAAACAGCAAAATTTCACCCAGCAAGTTATAGAAAAGTTTTAGTTCAGATTTTGGGCTTTCCGAATTGTACTCGCACATTAAAATCCGATGCTCCGTTAGGAAGTTATGACCAAAACAACATTGATATTCAGTTCAGATTTTTATTTCCTGCATATACAACTACGACTAATTCTCAGATTTCAACCTAACAAACCTGAAAATTAGACAAGGTCCTATTAGCTAAAGTTTTAGTTCAGTTTTCGAGGTTTCCAAAAAGTCCGGAATCGTTTGATTCTGATTAGCCATTCAAAAGTTATGGTCATTTTATTTTCAGCTTATCTAATATTTCAGGTTCACATAACATCGATTTATTTTATTTGAAGTTTAAACCCTTATGATTCCAATAATTTGGTTAATCTTTAACACTTCAATTTGTCATCACTTCATTGCTCGAGAAATGGATTCACATAACATTGATTTATTTTATTCCATTCTGATGTATTAACTATCCCCTTTTCTCGTTTCATTCTAAGCATTACCTTTAAATTAAAATTTGAAATCATTTTACTTTCTTATCTAATTCGATTATATTAAATCATTAATTCATCCTCATGAATCGATTCTCCAAATTTACTTACTTATTCTTTTCCTAAGTACTTAATTCTTTAAATCGATCTTTATATGATCTTCTAAGTTAACTCTTATTGATTTAACTTCGTCGGACTCAACTCACTTTCATGCTTTTTCTCAAATTGGTTCAAATACTTAATCATCGTGTTGTTAGTGGAATTTGAATCAAGTTTGAATCGTAACCTCATTTCATTCTTTCATAAATTTTAAATCGACTCTAAAAAATTTCTTAAGTTTCCTTCCATTAATCGTAGTTCATTGACTTAAATTAATTCGCTTGCAAATTCAAACTTCATCGAATGCTCCATTTAACAAATTCAAATTTCCTTTTAAATTCCTAAGTGAATTCTCTTGGATTCCATTTAAGATTTCCTACATCCTATTTCATTTCGTTTACTAAGTTTCATTTACTTACTCACTTGTCGCTAGTATGGATCATGTTTTTATTTACTCAACCCAACCGTCTATTAAATTCTGAATTGACCTGTTAATTTCCCCCAAGTTGATTTCGTCTAATTAAATTCATCCAATTTAGAATTAAGTTTACCATTTTCCTTGTAACCCATTTCAAAATCTTCAACTCCAAAATTAGAATTCATTTAACTATTATATTATTCCGAATAAGCCAAAAAAAATTTCATGCATTTCATTCCTCTTGTTTTGTTCATTCTATTCTTTCCTTAACCACTTTCACATTCATTTATCTCTATTTCCATCTTAAATTAAACCTTATTCCCTTAACTTAATTCATTTATTCCACTCTCAAATCATGGTTTGAATTAAGGACTAATAAAAATTCAAATTTATTCTATGTTCTCAACCCATTTAAATTCGATTCCCTAGATTAACCTTTATTTTACTTGATTTTTTTTCTACTCAAATTGAGTTATATTCCATATATTTCATAATGCACATTTAAATTCATGTTTGATATATCGTCCAAATGAGGTTTAGCCCATTTAGAGTTTCTATGGCTTCATTTCACATTTACACTAATCCATCAAAAGTGGTCCCATCAAATTAGGAAACTGTTTGTAAAATTACTATTCTTAAGAGCTTATATATTATTAAATATATATAAATTCCATAGCGCTATCTCTAAATTTTAGTTTAGTCATAACTTACAATTTATAAAGTGAAAACTAAATTTCTTACATTCATTAGGGAGATATGATCAATTCGATCCTAGCGTTTCTTGTTTTATCCAATTAAGACTTATATTGAATTTTATATATTTATTCAAAGTTTAAAAAAACAAAATTTCAAACTACCGCGCCATTTTAGGCTCATAATATAAATTTTATAAATTTCGAACTCAAGTTCGCCTTAAATAAATTCATAGTTGTTATTCGTTAAAGTAAACTCAATGGTTGTTTCCGGGTGTACAAATAAAGTTCAAAATAACATACATATATTATTTTACAACCTTACTTTATGAAATTCCAAATCTGAACCTTAATTTAAGAAAGAAATTTAAATCCTGGTTTTAATTTAAATTCAACTTTAAATATTGTATACTAATACCTTTATATAAAATTCTAGGCTATATGGAAATCAAGCCCAAAATCCTTGTCAAACCAATTATAATAATTACTGAGGGGTCTCTCCCCCACTTAAACCTTTCAGAATAAACATCGATAATGTGCGCACTCATTACCGACGTCGTTTTTAAGGTCCAAGAAGGGATTATACCCACTTTGAAAAATCTTTAAAACCATTTCTTTCCGATTATACCAATAATATGATATTATTTAAACTTTGGCAAAACTATTTCCAAAGACACCCGAGGATCAAATTTCAAGTTCATTTCTATTTCAATCACAAATCTTTTACACCCAATTATACCTACAGGTATTTCATTTCAAATATTTTCTAAAACCATTAAATTTCCAACACCTATTAATTACCTCTTATTATATTCATTATTTAACCGACCATAATAGGTAATAACTTAAATATTACCAACGAATACATATATAGTTGAACCAATAATACATTTGATATATTCAAAAATATAATTGAAAACCATATCATGTCGATCATTCTGTTCGATTATTTAGAAATTCCTATCGATTCTATGGCGTCCCATACATCGACCAGAATCCATAAATATTCAACAGAACAAGTCAACACAATGTAAACCAATTTATATCAAAAATACAAGTACGCTCTCTTATACCACTCAAACTCATTCTAGGGCATTACTAACCCCATCTCTAATGAGTTAATTTGTAACGACCCAGAAAATCTGAACCAATTTAAAAATTTTAAATTGGCTAAAATAATGGATTTTAAATATTTAAAATAAATATTTTAAGTAATGGCGATGAAAACTGAGTTGAATCGACATTTGAAAACCAATATAATTAAATATAATTATATATAGAATTGAAAATAGCGCGGTAGTTCGATAATTCGATTATAAACTTCAATTGAATATACCGGGTGCAAAACAATCCGGATTTTAGTGAAACCAAAAATAATGGAACCTAATTGGTAATATCTTTCTAACGAATCCGACCAATCGAAATTTGATAGCGGGAATCAAAAGATATGTCCAGTTGAAAATTCTGAATAGTCGCTATGAAATTCAGGCCCTTAAAAATGGACATTTTGCATACGACCTCGGATTTAGACGAAACCACTTTTGTTAGATCCGCAGTGTCAGGTTATTGCTAGGTTTCAAATTTCATAATTTTTCGAATCAATATGTGAGCGTGGCAAAGGAAAACGCGTTTGACCAGTTTCTGTTGATTTTAATCGACTGGAAATTGGCCATTTTTCAAACGGTCTCAGAATTCGACGAAACTAGTTTTGTTAGGACCGTATCGTCAATACGAAGCTAGAAAATATTTTTCTGGAATTTTTCTAGTTAATATGTGACCCCGGTAATTTGAAAGGTGCGTTTAAAATTCAATATAGAGATTTAAATGAAAATTCAAAAGGAAACTGATTGTAACGATCAAATCAGCTTGCGATACATATCCCATTGTGTTCGGAATGGGGGTAAAACGCTATGGACGACAGGCGGTGGGCCTCGTTTCGAGGTGGTGTGTAAAAGTCAACCTTTTGCGAAATTTAATAATTAAATAATAAAAAAAAAAATATAAAAAAAATAATATCCTTCCCTCCTTTTCTTCATTGGCCCCCCCCCCCCCCCGTTCAATATAATTACAGAAAGAAAAAAAGAGAAAAAAAAAGAAAAAAAAAACAAAAAACCCTAGAACCGTCAGAGCGCCGCCCCCCCCAACCTCGAACGCCGACGAAGCTCCCTCCGCCGCTGACGGAATCAAACCCCCACCGCCCTCCGAAGCCCCCTGAAGCGAAGCCGCCACCTCGCTGAAACCCCAAAGCCGAAGCCCCCACCTCCCCCGTCGAATCCAGTCGCGACGCTACCCTCGAGAGACCCAAACCGACGAACGCCTCCTCCCCTTCGACACCACGGTGAGCCATTTTACCTTTTTTTATTTTATTTTTAGTTTTAATTTAGTTTTGTTAAAACTAAATACTGTCTGTTTATTTTTTTTTTTAAGTTATAAAACGGTATTTTTTTTTTTTTTTTTTTTTTTTTTTTTTTTTTTAAGTTATAAAAACTGCGTTTTTATAAAATATAAAAACTGTTTTGAAAAGTAAATTAAAAACTGAATAAATTAAATAAAGTTTAAAACTGAAACTGTTTTAAAAATATAAAGAAATAAAACAGAATTTTTGAAAGAATATAGAAAGCAGAAATTTTTATAAAGTAAAAACTGAAAAGTTTTAAAAGTATAAAAGCTGAAAGTTTTAAAAGTGTAAAACAGATTTTTATAAAGGAAAAAATCATATTTTTATATGTCGAAAGCAAAAGGAAAAAAAATCATATTCTTATATGTTGAAAGCAAAAGGAAAAATTCGATTTTTATATATTGAATAGCATAGTAAAAATTCTATTTTTACATATGTAGAGAATACGGGTGAAAGCGACAAATAGGCGAAGATTTCTATTAAGAAGTGTCGTGCAGCTGGATAGCTATTGGTGAGATTTCTGATTTAAAATTTATATATATATGTGTGAAGTAAAAGTGAATTGCTATATATAAATGTATATATATATATATACGCCCCCTCGTCCACAAACCATGGACGATATTTATTGGTTGAAATTGTGGTGAAAATTGAATGATTGTTTGGGATTGTTTGGGATTGATATTGGTTGATTGTGGTTGAAAAATACCCGTTTGTGGTTGTGAAATATTTGGTTGAAACCACTTAGGATTAGTTTGTGGAAATGAATAAAAATATATACATGCCGCCTGCGTGCGAACTAGATGCATGTTTCCCATTGTCAAAAACCGCGAGGTTTTAAGGTAGAGCGAGGAGCCGTACTAGGGACGGTGCCGGTGTAACTACCCTGCCGTTATGCTGCCGAAATTTTGAATAATATTTGTGTGTTTGAATTATTTTCATATGCTTAAACTATATTTATTCCTTATATAGAAAACATTCATGTGTTGAATTGATATTCATTCGTTGTTTAGAAATTCATGGGTTGAATGGTATTCATATTTTGAAATAAACTGTTAGATAATAAAAATCACATTTTTTATCTATATCTAAAAACTATTGAAAACATTCATGTGTTGAATCGATATTCATTCGTTGTTTAGAAATTCATGGGTTGAATGGTATTCATATTTTGAAATAAACTGTTAGATAATAAAAATCACATTTTTTATCTATATCTAAAAACTATTGAAAACATTCATGTGTTGAATTGATATTCATTCGTTGTTTAGAAATTCATGTGTTGAATGGTATTCATATTTTGAAATAAATTGTTTTATGATAAAAATTCTATTTTATCACCTACATGAACTATATAGAAAAAATAGTGTTTTGAAATGAGTTGTTTTACAATAAAAATCACATTTTTATTGTAGGCATAAATCGTTAAAATATGAAGTGTTAAAAATAGCCACTTGTTCAAAATAAACATATATGAGTTGAAATATTCATTAATTAGCTAATGAAATGATTTGCACCTATTTATGTAACATTAGAATGAATGGAGTTTTTAAACCAAATAGAAATCAAATATGAAGTTGAATAGAAAATGAAAAATGATATGAACTGTATATATATATACATGCATATTCTTTGAACAGGTTATAGCGAAGGGGCTAGAGAAGAGGAATAAAATTTTGTGCCCGACAAATAGGTACACATTTACTGATTTGTTTGGGTGATGATTTTGAGCCTGATTGGCTAGCCGCTTGGCTTTTTCTTTTTCTTTTTGAAATTAGAAGGACCGGGACGCTATTTGCGATTTCCCGACGCTCCCGGTGCAGGGGAGGTTATGGCGAAATTTTTCCAAAATTTAAGGTGTTAGAAAAATTTTTGAAGTGAAAACGATATAGAAATCCTTGAATGAACTATATTTATATAACTATATAAATATAAATAAAATTCAAGCGAAACGAAGCCGTGCAGTTCGTATTTCGAAACCGTGATTTCAAACGACTAGTACGGGAAATCCGACCATTGGATTTTCCCGAAACCTCAACCGTCGGGTTCGCCTTGGAATAATCTTTCCAACGGCACCAACCTTGTAAAAATCCAACGGTTGGATTGTCTGGAATGTTTAATTCAAATCTGAAGAAAAACAGCGCCAGAAACGATTATATTTATTTTTATATATAAATATAATTATATTTAATCGAATAACGACGCTGCAGTTCGTATTTTGAAATCGAAACTTCAAACGATTGTACCGGGAGATCCGACCGTCGGAATTTCCCGAAACTGGAACCGTTGGATTCGTTTTGAAAAGACCTTTCTAATGATGTAAATTTTGTAAAGATCCAACGGTTAGATTTTCAGATATGTGTAAATCAAATCTGAAGAAAAACAGCGCCACGGCCGCCTTATGGCCCGAAGCGTCGTTTTGAATAAAATGGCTATTTTAAAATAAATAAAAATAGCGATAAATAGTTATAAAATATCATAAGCGATATGGAATGGAAATAAACTGAATTTGCTTGATTTATGTGATGTTTGATGGTTGAATGTGTTTGGTGTGAAAATTACATTAAAGAACAAACGTGATGTTGTCAAATAATTTAACCATTGAAATAAATCGATTTGAAATTCTAAATATACGTGAATTATTTGGAAAGGCCGAGGTAATTCTCATTTCGAATAATCGACCAACGATTGAAATTCGAAGATGAAGACGATGGTCGAAGACCGGAGATCTTCACCTCGTTTGGATGGTAACCGAGGTCCTGATTGGGAGGCATCCCGAAATATGGATAATGAGTGGTGATCGTCCAGACGTACGTGTTGATCGAAGGGTTTGCGAGGTATTTAGTGCCTCCGGTTTCGTTCAGACCCAGAACGGACTTGTAAATGGACTGTGTGTCCGACATTGGAATTTGTTCTGTGTGATTGATAGCCATCAGTTGCACGGTGTGAATTGCCTGTGTGGCATGCTAAGATGCAGTGATCAGGGCTTCTGTTGAAAAGCAAAGTCTTGTGGTGATGATCAAAGCACCGCCTGTGTGGCGTAGCTTTGTGTATAACGTAAATTCGCGAGCCTCACATCCCGGTATGAACCTAAAACGGGAGAAGGACCTCAGGGAGGACATGCGTTTCTTTCTAGCTAGGGTGGTGTCAGTGACCTACCAGCCCTGACATTTATATACTTTTCACCTATGTGGTTGTTGCTGTTGCGAGGCGCCTCGGTTAGATCGGACGATCCGGGTCCGATGGAGTCATTCGTTGGCTTGTTGACGCCCCAAAGGGCGGGGAAACGTATTGTTCAGGCATAATAATCCACATCGGTGGACCGGCCCTGACGATCCAAGGCTTGCCTGCGCGCTTGCCTGAGACACGGGCTAGAGCGTCTCGAATTCGGTAAGGACTATCTTTTGCCTTGGTTCATGACGGAAATCCAATTTCCAAGTACGTGATCGTGCGGTTTTGATTGTATACCTATATATGGCGACATAGTGGTATGGGGCATTAATGCCGTCTATGATTGATAGTTATGATTTGAAATTGTTTTCAAAACATATATACACTAGCAATAATATCAAATGCCTTTGTTTTATTCGTATCAAGCATATCTTGGCCGTTATAAGGTAAAAACTCTATCCTCCGGTTTGCGTTGCATTGTGTGATGGGAACTGAGTCTTATAACGGCTTCATTTTTGTAAAAAGCATAGCGATGTTAAAAAGAAAGATTTGTTTTAAAGCACTGGCAATCCAATGGAGTAAACCCGTTCCACGAAAGTGGCGTGGTCCTGTGATTAGCCAAATTATATATGTGTTGAGTGGATTTCTCATACCAGTCCCATGACTGACTCGTAGTTTGTTTCACTCTCAAACTCGGGTGCCCCTTTTTCTACACGGGCAGCCTTGTATTCAGGTTTAGCTGGTTCTTTCTGGATAGCTGGAGCTGAAGATGGATTCTATCATTTATTTCTTTTTATGCTGTTCAGCTCCTATTGTACATATTTTGTTTATTTCCGCTGTAGACATTTATGTATAGCTGAACTGTATTTGTACTAAGTAAGATCCTGTATACTGTGTAACTCTGATGATTACTTTTATCCAGTATATTTTGTTGTTCATTCTGGTGTATTTATTTAATTCTGTTCTGCTATTATATGTTTCTGTGTTATATTCCAAAAGATAACCTTGTTTCCGTGAGAACGGGAAATCGGGTCGTCTCATAATTCCCAAACAGAGCCAACGTTATCGCTAACCTGGCACTGATACCAAATTGTAACGACCCATATTTTTGACCGTTCAAATCGACAATAAACCACACATGTCGACCCAAACAAATCGCAAATACAGGTAGTTATTGGGAAAAGAAGAAAAAGGAAGAAAGAAGAGAAAAACAATCACAGAATCTCACAGCGGAAGGACAACATATAATAAACAAATAGTAGTTTAAATCAGTTGAATTGTATACATTGGTTATAACATTTAATGATTATCAGAGTTACACTTGTACAAATACATGCACTGATGCATCGGAAATAAAGTGCAGTGGAGTATACATGTAATAGATATATATATACCAAATACTCGTCTTCATCCTCCAAGCTGTTGATAATCTTCGCTAACTGCAACATCTGCTGACCTGAGCGTATTGCATAAAAGAAAACACAACAAACACTCGGATCGGCACTAAATCATCTTCATATTAGTCAAATCAAAATACAAAATAACATCAGTGTCATGGGTGCAGTAACTCAAGAGATGTTACGGGATTTTTCCATCTCTCAAGGATCCGTTAAACTAATACATAGATAGTATAAGACGCTATTATGATAGTGTCTACTCAGTAAAGTATAAATACTGAAAATAGCGTAAGCGGGATTACATTTTTACCCTTACACCGTTTATAATACCGTAGTCTATACAGTACCGTAAACCCACCGTAAACGATGGCATCAGAGGGCACTCCATAGGTACGATACAAATCAAAAATCGTATGGGGCTCGATAAGGATAATATGACAAGGCACTCGAGGCAATGCCCAGGGTAGGATTCTACCAATTGCACTCCCGGACCGGTGGTAACGCATAGCAGCCACTACCGCCCACCTTGGAACACACTCCCAGATCAAAATTGGGCCCAAATCATCATCATCATAGTCACAGAAATAGTATCGAAGAAGTGTGTCCGATCAAAGGTGCTACCTCAATTAGTCACGGTATAGCTCCTGTTTTAGTCATTTCAATTCTGACCCGAAGGTCAGGGCTATTTCGTCATCATTCATCTTCTTCGATTCAATAATCGCCTCCAAGTCATTATACTCATTCTGGATACGTCATAACGTTCACAGTTGTCAAAGTGGTATCGACACTGGCAGAGAGTATGCCTTATGTCGACTCCGGTCTCTTTAACGACCAACGCTTACATCTTTTCACATCGGTTGTTCTTTTATATTTCACAAAGGTTCGCTTCATATCAAAATATCATATTCTGTTTCGAACCAAATTTATATTCAAATAGAATATAAACTCATATCAACATATCATAATCATACCAAACCGAATATATTCTAAACTAGAATATTTTTCATTTCATTATATTATAATCATATAATATTTCACCAAATCGATTATATTCAAGTAGAATATACTTCATACCAAAGATTATAATTATCTCAAATCGATTTGAATTCGAAATCCATTCATATTCCATAGAGTATAAATTTCCCACAACAACCCATTCATATCATTTATGGAATCCATTATATTCGAATAAAATATTAATTACATTTCCATGTAAAATTTGTTAGAGTCGATTCATATTTGAATACTTTATCACGACTCCATCTCAAACTAGGGTTTAAATCCAGCACTTTCCATTCAGAAAAAATTCATGATCGTTTACTATAAAAACTTAGATGCTTTAAATAAATCTTTATATAAACATATATGTATAGAAATACTGGTTAAAACAAAATAAGATAATTTAGAGCATTATGAATATATATATATATATATATATATATGTATAAAATAAAAATTTAAATAATAACATATATAAGAAAATTTAAGCTAAAATAAATAGTCTATAGGTAAAGTTAAATAATAAATTGTAAGAAAGAATAACTTATTTGAAATCAAACATTTTAAATGTATATATATATATATAATAAAATTTTCTTTAATCAAATTTCTCCTTTCTTCTGAACTTCAAATACTTGAACCCATACTCCAATCTCAATGGAGTTACTTAGTTCAATATCTTGTTTCAAATGCCATTCAAACCAATCTTTCAATTTCAAGAATTTGAATCAATATTCAAAACTGAGTTAAACAACTAAGAATACCTCGATTCCCTTATTAAAAATTTTAATTCAATAAGAATTTATTTCATTCAAATCCACCCCATAAATTTTGGACAATTCCAAATCATATTTACATCCCAATTCAAGAATTTCCACTTTGTTTTGGGAAAATTTCCTTAACCCTCTTTAATAAACCCCAAGTTCATAATCTTTAAAGAAAAGGTTTATCGAGTATTGACACATCCTTCTAAATGAAAACTCCATCAAATAAAATTTCCAAATATTAAAAATCATTTAACCAACCGATGTCTGTATATAATTATCTATCCAATGGCCAAGTGATTTTTAATTTAATTTCTCGATATTTCAGGGATGGATCTATCATTTCAATCCACATCGGGCCACAGATATTTATCATTTCAATCTGCGTTCTTAATTGATTTTAAATCGATCAATCCCGGGTTGATTCGATGCCCACAACATCAAGGGTAAATGGGATTAATCGTCATGATGAACATACAACATACATATTCTGAATAAAGGGACATTTCAGTGCTAATATCAATTCATCGATCAAATCAAACCAATGCATTCATCACAACCATTTAATTCAATGGTAAGTATTAAATCATTTCATTGATTAACAAGCGTCAGGGTTTTAACTAGAGTTTAATTAACTAGGATAACTAGTTATCGACTTAAATTCCTCAGATTCACACACTTGCATGTCAGTTTCAAACAACACATCAACTATCAACACAACCATGCAACCAAACTTACTTCATAAATTAATTTAATAAACATGTGAATAATTTAGTCATTCGTGAGCGAAGAATCACTCACCTTTGGGTCTTTATTGGATCGAACGTCCAACCAAAGCTCAAAATTTCACAGTCTCTAAATGCAGCGAAACCAGTCTCGGATCGACCGCAATCTCGCCACGATCCCAACGCAACAAACCGTGCGTAAATCCGAGTTCATATGTGAGAGATATTGCGATTAGAACACACGATATATATATAAATAATTTAATTTAATTAAATAACCAACGCCCTATACCTTCAAGACACGTCAGCACCCATACTATTTCTTCCCGCTCCTCTTTCCTACCAGCTACAGTAAACCCGTAACCAAAGAACCCAAAATCGATCAACTTTGACTGTCCATTGCCGTTGACTCCGACCACCGCCAATCCAACCTGCTTCTCACGCCGCTCCTACCCGTACCGGACCCACCGACCTCGGTTGAGCCAAGCCTCCGCGTCGAACCCTATTAAACCCGCGTTTCCTGAACTTCAAACCCCAAAATACGGCAAACCACTTAATGATTTAACCTCCGACCAACACCATTAAGCTCGTATGAACGTCCTCAATAATACCCAGAAGTCGGTTTCTTCGATTAACTCCAAAATCACAAACGCCCAAATCGAACCTTAGGGTTTCACGAATCAGCGATTTTGACTATGAATTCCGGCAAATCCACTCACTGCATGTCACAATAAATCGTACCAGTAGATTTGTATCGTCGAGAGCTTCGAATCGATATATAATACGTTGGGTTTTGAGGAGATTTGATTTCAAAGTTTGAAATTTTTGTTTGATCTAGGGTTTTGAAAAATTGGTTTCTGCCATTGGAGAAAGAACCGACAGATAGAAAAGTATACGTGAATGAGAAGTGAGATGGTGAGGTGGATATAGATTTATTTATTTATTTATATATAGAGAAGGCCCAATAAGAGGAACAACAATTACCCAATTTCATTGATTCCACTCACGTTTTCTTCTGTACAATCAAATGACAAGCCTGATTTTGACGAAATTTGAAACTCTACAAATATTCCTCATCCCGGATCTGATGGAACCGGTTTCGTCGAATTCTGAGATAATCGCCAAAATAGTTAAAATTCCGCAGTTAATTAATCGATAAAATATCCAATTATTCATTTAACTGATTTAATTTAAATTAAATACTAGTAAAATTCCTTTTTAAATCAAATTCCAACTTAAATAAATTTTTTATAATCGATTTCATAAATTTTAAGTTCCCAAAATCATTTTTTTGAATTTTTAATTTGAATTTAAATTCTTAACTTAAATAACTTAAAATTCACCATTCCCAATTTAAATTTGAATTTCACTTTTAAATTAAACCACTCAAATTTATTTAAATATTAAACTTCAAATTACAACATTTGAAGTATAACTTATTTTCAAACTTTGCTTATCTTAATTCGACCAATTATCGTTATCATAATCAATCAAATCTGATATTTAAGTTATATTATTCCATTCGCTTATTTAAAATTTAAATTTAAATATACTAAAAATTATGCTTTGTTACAAATTCAGTGTGTCACTCAACCAACGTCCCGATAGTGAAAGATCGCTGGTCTGTTGGTTTAGCTCTTATTCTTTCTACATCCCACATATTGCCGATGATAGGTATCCGACGATTATTATCCATGATTTGGTCCTGACCACCTCCTCCAAGAGCGAGGCAAATCGCTGAATCACCTAATGCTAACTGCCACAAACTAATGATTTCCACACCATAATTGTAATCAAGGTATATTTCAGATGGTGCAACAGACCTGCCTCCCAATGACAATTTCATCAAGTTGTTCCTCGGAGAGCCATCAGAGAGTACCCTAACACCTCCCGTAGAAGCCTCGTGCTTCTCTCTAGTCTCGTAGAATAATCAGTTGGACATGTATCCCTCGTGTCTCCAGACACCACGATGATCTACCCCGTTGGGTTCTTCATCTCCAAATGTACTGTAACGACCCGGGGAATTTGCGATCCTGGATTTCGGAATACAACACTATGTCGACTATTCAAGCATCGGAAACACCGGATAGTCCATGAAAGAAATTAGAGCGTGAGAATAGATAAGATAGAAACTTTAGAGTAGAAGAAAAAGAAGAACACACAACATCAGAGTAACACGAATCTCATAGCGGAACGAATAATATATAATAGATACATAACTTTGAAATAAAACCAGTATATGTATACAGTAACATTATCAGAGTACAACACTTACAACACAGCGGAAATAACTATAGCTATAAAATCCTGAAGCCTCGTGCTCCAAACTCTCCAAGTATATCTGTAAAATCTTGACTGCCCGTACAAAATTATGCACCCAAGAGTTTAGGGAAAACAAAACAAAATAAACTCTGGGTCAGTCATGGGACTGGTGTGAGTAAAACAATTTAAAACAGTTTGGGAAAATAACGATATCTCATGAAACCACGCCGTATAATGGAACGGGTTTTTCCCTTATGAGAATCCAAAACATTTGATTTAACTTTCAAAATCTTTTTGAAAGAAATGATAAACTTTATATCAAAACTCTTTGATATTATAATAATGTCTATCAACCACAACTAAATATTCATCTAGCAGAAACGCTTTCATCTCACGTTCTACATATACAGTATACAATCAAATCCGCGAGCACTTATTGGATAATGGATTACCAACTATGACAAGGTATGGAACCACTTTCTGATAGTTTACCTCTAGAGAGGAATACATTGGGTTCAACAAGAACATCTTGCAATCCGGCCACAAATGACAGACCACTCATTTCGCTTGAGTGTATCGAATGTATATCACCAACGAATGGGATCAGCAACCGTTTCCCGAATGTGACAACATCGACAATAGATTATAGAATGAAATGAATATCTCTAGATAGGTGATAATACACCCTAATTGGCAGCCAACCACTAAGCCGTGCTGCCTGCCCGATTTTTGTCATTTCCCGGTTGTGGGGCTAGAGGCCACGCTTATCTCTGACAGATCACACAATTATTCACTTTGAATGTCACATTGTCGTACCCGCCAAATCACAAATTGATTTCCCCAAAAATACAACGGGTATACAGCTAAGAGAAACGAATTCCTCCACCACCAAACGTATATATGTTTGAACAGATCAACTTACGCGATCTATTAAATATACTCTGTCAGACATTCTTCCATACAGGTCGTCCTAGGATTGGACAAACCGAAGGCACTATTCTGTAAACAGGACAACCCTTGCATAACTCCATCTTCAATTATCTTCATCATATTTGATCGCAACGCTAACACCCATACAGAGTGGTTTTCAGATAATGAATATGATCCCGGTCTCTCCGTGTTGGCGACGGAAAAATGGTCAAAAACTTCGATAGTTGTTGAGTTAACTATCAAAGAAAAACACGTGTACAAACAACGATATTTTTTCCAGATGGAAATTCTATCGATCAATCATCATTTATCTCTT
Organism: Allium sativum; assembly: GCA_030737875.1. Lineage (NCBI taxonomy): Eukaryota > Viridiplantae > Streptophyta > Magnoliopsida > Asparagales > Amaryllidaceae > Allium > Allium sativum. The sequence continues at coordinate 806,041,245 of CM060922.1, read as the reverse complement.
AAATTAATCTATCATTAATTTATTCATTTACCCATTTCCTACTTCCATATATGCAACATTTCCTATTTTCAAAATTTAGAAAATAAACGCTATTAACATTGGGAAACACTGCCATTTCTGGTTTCCTATATTAGAAAACATTTCTGATTCTTATTTGGAAAACATTTCCAAAACTCCTACATTTGTATTTAAACAGATGTTTAGATAAAACATCGCTATGCCAACTCAAACCATTACACTCATTAACTAAATTCCCTTAACCAATCTTCATTGTCGAACCTTAACCATTCCTTAGTTAAAAACGAAGCCAATCAAGTTGGGGTATAACTACCTCTCAGACCTTAACTGAACAACATTTGTAACTTCGAAACAAACAAGGTTCAGCTTTCAAAACTTTGGAAAACTTCCTTACGTAACTCTCTTCTGAATAATCTCTATTCGATAACTCTTTCCTTCGAATAAACTATATTCGATAACTCTATTCAATTAACTCTATTCGATTAATCCTAATCGATTAACTCTAACTCGATTAACTTTATCAATTAACTCTATTTGATTAACTCTATTTGATTATCTCTATTGGATTAACTCTATTTGATTAACTCTATTGGATTAACTCTATCAATTAAACTATATTCGATTAACTCCTTTCGAATAAACTATATTCGATTAACTCCTTTCGAATAAACTATATTCGATTAACTCCTTTAACTTTATTCGAATAAACTATATTCGATAAACTCCTTTCGAATAACTAATATTCGATAACTCCTTTCGAATAACTAATATTCGATAATCCTTTCGAATAACTAATATTCGATAATCCCTTTTCCAATAAACTATATTCGATTAATTCTCTTCTTCGAATAACCTTACTCGATAACTCTTTTCGAATAAACTATATTCGATTAATTCCTTTAACTCTATTCGAATAAACTATATTCGATTAACTCCTTTAACTCTATTCATATAAACTATATTCGATTACTCTTCTTTTGAATAAACTATAATCGAATAACTCTAATCCGACTAACTCTATTCGAATAACTCTATTGGATAAACTCTTGTTCGATTAACTCTATTCAAATAACTCTAACTCGATTAACTCTAATCGATTTGTTCTAATTCGATTAACTCTAATCGATTAACTCCTTGTCGATTTATTTTACATAATCGATTAAATCTAACTCTATTTGATTAACACATTTTGATTAACTCCTTTGATTAACTCTACTTCCATATTCAGTTTCAAATATCGATGTTAAAATCGATTCTTACTTCTCTATATAAGTCCTGACTTATATATTCTATTTATCCAATGATAAATATTTCATTTAATTTATAAAATATTATTTATAAATAATTCTCAATCTATCGGTTAGAACAGATTATATTTAAACTCTTTGCTTTAAATCCATATCATGTTATACCCATGTGCGAAGCACGGGTCTAAACTTTCCTGATGTAAAATTCTATTCATTTGCCAAATATTTCCATATATAACATTCTTTTCATTTTCTAATAAATCCCTTTTATATTTCTATTTATTTTCCCAATAAATTCCTTTTATATTTCTATTTATTTTCCCAATAAATTCCTTTTATAACTCTATTTATTTTCTAAATAAATATCTCCTTATATTTCTATTTATAAATAATTCCTTTTAATGCTATTTATAAATAATTCCTTTGATAATATCCTATTTATTTCATATAAATATTTTCTTTTATAAAATTCTTTTTTCTTTTATATACAAAACCCATTGATTTTATATAAATAATTTATTTTCAAAATACACTTTGAAAATCCCCTTTTCTACATCCCAGTATTTCTCACGGTATTTAAAATACCAAATAAAAATGATCAATATCATTCAAACACACATAATCAACAACAAATTATATATCACATCATATATTATGATATATGAATAGAACAGTATTATAAATATTGAGGAATCCAGTTGGATCCCTCCAACCTGTTTCCCTGCATCACAGATGTTAAACAATATAATTAACATCAACTTCATTTCAATATGAAATATTCTGCTAAACAGAATCAATATTTGTGTAACGACCCAAAATCCCCCTTACGGGAAATGGTGGATTGTACCGAGGACAAGGCACATCGGAATGCCAACAGAAGAACATTTCATTGCTTATTACAACAATTTCATCAGATTATAAGAATATACAGAGTATGGATGAATAAAATACATTCAATAAATATCAGAGATTACAATAAATTACATAGCAGTGGAAAATAATACAAAACACAACTGAAAGGAATATACGGATACAGAGCTTTCCGAATATCATTACAGTTGTAAACCAGGTTCCTGTGAATATAAATCTACAAAACCAAAACTACTAGCTGCCCGTGTCAAAATAAGGGCACCCACAGTTTAGGTTAGAACAATAAACGCCAGGTCAGTCATGTGACTGGTGTGAGACCTAAAACAGTTATTAATCTTTATTTTAAAGTTAGGTAAACCAAGGGACCACGCCGTATAACACGGAACGGGTTTCCTCCCAAGAGTACTAGTGCATAAAACAAATAGCGCAATGCTAAATAAAGAATAATGAAGCTATTATAAGACCCAGGTCCCATCACACAATGCAACACAAGCCGAAGGATAGGGTTTTACCTTATAATAGCCAAAGAATGCTCGATACGCTAAATTTCATCTTTTATTACTATAAGTGTATGGTGTCAAAACAATTTCAATCATAAATATCAATCATAGACGACATGGGTACCATATATCATGTCGCCATACAAGTTCTACAATTAAAACCGCAAAGTCACGTATTGGAAGTTGGGTTTCCATCTATGAACCGAGGCATAAGATAGTCCTCACTGAATTCGAGACGCTCTAGTCCATGTCTCACGCTACAGGCGCAACTGCACCTAGGAGCCACAGGGCTGGTCCACTCGATGTGGATTAAATAAAACCCTGAACACTACGTCTCCCCGCCCTATGGGGCGTAAATGAGCCAAATGACTCCATCGGGTCCACACAGTCAACGAAATTTCCGAGGCGCCTCGCAATCCAACAACCACACAGGTGAAAATAATATAAATGTTAGGGCTGGTAGGTCACTGACACCACCTCTAACTAGAAAGAGACGCATGTTCTCCCTGGATCCTCTCCCGTTTCTGGTTCATACCGGGGTGTGAGGCTCGTGAATTAACGCCATACACAAAGCTATGCCACACAGGCCGTGCTTTGATCATCAACCACAAGACTTTGCTTTTCAACAAAAGCCTTGATCATTTGCCACTTAGGCATGCCACACAGGAAATTCACTCCATGCGATTGATATCCAACAATATATAACCTCTAAGCTCGTACGTCTCAGAGAAGGGCGTTAAGCAAGAGAATAAATTCTCCGCCGCCAAACAGATATATATTTAATAGAAATCAATCACACAGAATAAAATCCAATGTCAGACACACAGTCCATTTACAGGTTCGCTCTGGGTCTGAACGAAACCAGAGGCACCATGTACATCGCATACCCATCGATCTCCAAGTACATCTGGACGATCACCAACTGATTCCCTCCTCTTGGGTGTACAGCCCAATCAAGATCACCAGTAATCACCCAAACAATGTGAAGACCTCCGGTCTTCGACCACCGTCTTCATCCTCGACACATCGTCGAATCAGTTATTCAGAATGGGATAAACCCGGTCTTTCCGAATAACTCGCGTATATAATAAACAATTGTTACACAAACACAACATACGCCTCATTCCAATTCATCAGTCACTAACCGTAAATTAGTAAGAGAACAATTCCCTAAATATTAACCCCGAAGGCCGAAACCAACATCAGATCTATGCCCAGGAAACCATTCATCTTAACTAATCTTCAGTTAGTTGCTAAATTTCACATTCTTAGGGAGAGGTTCCCATTAATTTTATCAAAGATAAATTCCTTAAATTTATTCTTTAATCTTCTTTTGAATATCAATTCAAACCAAATTATGGTTTATCCAAACTAGTCGGGATTAACGAACCTTACCGAAGTAATCATTTGTTTTAATTTCCCAATCCCAACCTATTCATCCCATGAAGTAAAACTGGTAATACTTCAAATCTAACACCACAGTGTTATCAGTAAATTCAATTACCATTTCACGTTCAAATCTAATTAAAGATTTAACTATCGCCTAGAGCTTAACTGGTGATACTCCATTCTCGATCATCTCAATCTAATTAAAGATTCATTAAGACTCCACTTGGTTTTAATCTTTCCAAAAATCATATTAATGATTGTTTAACTTGGGAAACCATATCCTTGCTTTAACTGGGTTAAAGAACCAATGTCATTTAAAACATGGTTCACGATAAACCCAAAATCACATTCTATTCCATCAGCCTTTAAACGTAAATTAGCAAGTGAACAATTCCCTAAAAAATAACCCCGAAGGCCGAAACCAACATCAGATTAATACCCAGGAAACCATTCAACTTAACTAATCTTCAGTTAGTTTCTGATTTTCTTAACTCCGTTGGGTCTAAGAACAGTGTTAATAAAGACACCATTCACGACAAACCCAAATCCCATTTGATATTAAATACAAGGCTCCGAATAGAAAATATATCGGCTTATATTCAATATCAAATTCTACGACCAACAAATATCGGATTGGAAATAACGATATAAATATATCTTTCAAATTTCCATAACAATATCTGTATAATCACGAAATCCAACATCGAAATATTCCAAAGATAATTTCGATTCAAATCCATTCCAATTCAATTATTGGAAATCCTGGTTACTTTTAAAACCCTTTTAAATCCAATTTATTTATTTCAAAAATAAATGGATTTTAATTCTAGTTCAAAATTAGTTCATTTCGATAAAAAATCTATTTTTATCTTTTCAAATATGGAATTTTTCATCCCAATTCTTTTCAAATCATTTCTTATGATTTTACACAAATTATTGCTATCTTTAATAATTTTATCAAGGCCATACTGCCGATTTCCATCAATGGCCATCGAACTGCACTTATAGCGACCTTTTCTAGATTTGATTTGGACATAATTCCAAATCCAACTGTTAGATTTCAAATATCTTATATTCATTCTTTTCAATACGAACCCAATGGTTCCGGTTTTAGGAGAATCCGACGGTCGGATCTCCCATAACATCCATTCGAAGTCAATGGTCGAAATTCACGAACTACCGCAGCGCGGCGCGTTCTATTCTAGCCATTATATATATAATATAAATATATATTATATATTTCGTCGATTTCCTTTCAAAAAGTATTTTATAAATCGTTTTAAATTCGTTTTCTAAACGATTTCACTTTATATTAAATTTTAAATCAAAATTGAATATTCCATATCATTAATATATAAATGATAATATTTTCAAAATGTTATATTTTGAAATCAGTTCTTTTTCTATATTCATTATAAAAACGAATATAATCGATATAAATATCGTTCGCGTCAAAATGGCGCATATCTAATCAACACGGCTTTATATATTTCAATAACTTCGTTATTGTATTCAACAAATGAATATTTTCTTCAACACTTGAATATACATTTTATTCAACACATGAATATTTTTATTCTATTCAACACATGAATTTTTATTCTATTCAAAACATGAATTTATTCTATTCAACACATGAATTTTTATTCTATTCAACACATGAATTTTTATTCTATTCAACAAATGAATTTTCTTTTATAATATTCCTTATTTTCCAAATTGGAATTAGGCCCAATCAATTACCGTATAATGTTAATTATATGGATTCCATACAACACATGTATATAATAGCAACGATAAATCATCAACCATCATCCAGAGTGCACCATACAACTGCATAAGCATTAAATATAAATAATTAACGCTTACATAGTCTGTCAACCCATCGATTGACATACAACTAAATAATCGGGATTAGTGTACGTCAAATATCATCCCAATACCCGTGTGGGGTTTCAAATCAACAAATACAGATTTTTATTTGTGCAGTTGGGCGATGTGTAAAATTTATCGTCCCAATCAATATCAGTCAAATGGGTGTACATAAACAAATCATCTGATTTGTTTATAAATATTTATTTTATATACACGTTAAAAATTATATTTTTAACTATAAAATATTTATTTTCATTCCGCATCACACAATCACTTTTCACAACACACCAATCAAACAAACAAGCCATCCATGGTCTGTGGACGACGGGTGTCGGGTGCTGCTAAGCACCGTCTGCATCCTAGTATATATTTCAACTAGAAATTAAAATAAAAGCGAGGAGTTCTCACAGATAAGCTTAACCAAACACCGCGACTCTTCATATGTAGGAAATCCTCGCCGCAGTTTCAATGAAATATGTTTCACGAAACTTATATTAAAAATCATATTTTTAACAACGCTACTATATATAGAAAAATCACGTTTTTATCTCAACATATATATAATAAAAATCAGATTTTTATTCCGCTACATATATAAAGACCAAATTTTTATTATCTATATATTATAAAAATCATATTTTTATTATCTCTATAATATAAAAATCATATTTTTATTCTCCACATCATATAAAAATTATATTTTTATTCTCTACATCATATAAAAATTATATTTTTATTCTCTACATAATATAAAAATTATATTTTTATTCTCTACATCATATAAAAATTATATTTTTATTCTCTACATCATATAAAAATTATATTTTTATTCTCTACATCATATAAAAATTATATTTTTACAATAAAAATCTAAGCTTTCCTATTTTAAAAATCTATTCATTTCTCCATATTGTAATCCATATAGTAATCACACTTTTATGTACACAAATAAAATAGAATAAAATTAAAAGCTTACTTTTTAGCGTTCAGGGGGTTGGAGGAGGCTCGGGGATGGAGTTGGAAGCGGCGCTGGAGGTCTGCAGGGGGGAGGGTGGCACGCATAGATGGCGGCGGGTCCCACTAGGGCTGGAGGCGGTGGTTTCCATTGATTTAGGGCTTGGGGTTTTTCATTTCGAAGAGGGAGGAGGAGGGAGGGGTTGCGTGGGGGAAGACGTCGGTGCTAGTGGCGCGCCGGAGGGGGTGGCGGCCTTGGAGACGCGACACGACGGAGGAGGTCTCGCATTTTTTTTCTTATTCTCTGAATCGAACGGCGGTTTCTAACTGAGGAGGGAGAATTAGGTTTTTGAGTTATTTATATTAATTTATATATATTATTATTTTTAATTTCAAAAGGTATCCTTTTATTTTGAGCTTGAAATCACACACCCCGACTGTCGTCCCTAGATATTTACCCTCATTCCGAACACAATTGGATATGTCCGGTAAGTTGATTCGATTGTTTCGATCAGTTTCCATCAAAATCAAAATACAAATCTATATATTGAATTTGAATGCGCATTTCAATTTACCGGGGCCACATACGGACTCTAAAAATTCCAAAAAAATATTTTCTAACTTTGTATTGATGATACGGTTCTAATAAAACTAATTTCGTCAAATTCTGAGACCGTTTGAAAAATGGCCATTTTCTGGTCGATCAAAATTGACTGAAACTATCAAAACACGTTTTCCCCCGTCACGCTCACATATTGATTTCAAAAATTACAAATTTTGGAATCTAGCAATAATTCGACATCCCGGATCCAACAAAATTGGTTTCGTCGAAAACAGAGGTCGTTTGCAAAATTTCCATTTTTACGGGCCTAAAATTCCATAGCGACTATTGTGAAATTTCAACTGGGCATAACCTTCTATCCCCGCTATGAAATTTCAATTTTTCGGATTCGTTGGAAAGATATTTTCAAATAGATTCCAATATTTTTGGTTTCACTAAAATCCGGTTTATTTTGAATCTTGTACATTAATTTGAAATTTGAAATCGAATTTTCGAACTACCGCGCCATTTTCAATTCCTTTTATAATTAAAATAAATATTTATATTCTAACGACGATCTATATAAATATATACGTTCTAATTCTATTCAAAATAAATTTCTTGATGTTATTATTTAAAATAAATCATTTTAAATATTCAAAATTCATCAAAATTGCCAAAATAAAATTTTTAAATTGGCTCGGATTTCCGGGTTATTACAATCTCCCCCACTTAAAACTTTTCATCCCCGAAAAGGAACGAAGTTGAAATTTGTTTAACTAATCAACTCAACTTCCAGTATTTTCATTACGGCTTAAGTTCTTCAACTTTTCAGTTTCTAAGAACTTTTCAAATTTTTCAAAAATTTTGCTAACACCCTAAATTTTCGAAAAATTTCTCCATAACCTCCCCTGCACCGGGAGCTTCGGGATATTTCAAATAGCCTCCCATGGCCCTCACCAATCCAAAAAGAAAAAGATACAGCCAATCGGCTCATAAAATCATCCAAACCCAATAAATTTGTAAACATGTACCTATTTGTCGAGCAAACAATTGTATTCCTCTTCTCTTGCCTCCTCGCTATGACCTGTTCAATATAAGTACATGTATATGCATGCAATTTCAAACAATTTTCAATTCAGTCCAACATTTGATATAATTTGGCTAAATGGTTCAAATTCTAATTAATCACAACAATAATCAAATAACACAAGCAGCAATCAATTAGTTGATTATCTTTTCAATCACATAACTTTAATACATATCCAAAAATCAGTTTTTTGATGCCAAATCACAACAATAAGCCCTATCTAGTTTTGGTTCTCACACCAGTCTATTGGAAATATATAAATATCACACCTTCGAAACTCGAATACCAATTATGATGATGTTCGAACTATCATCAGAATCATCTCCGGGCGACTACAATGTGATTCTATATCTATCTAGTATATAAAAACTTCAAATACACGCGGAGCAGACGTATACGCAAAATCTTTATATACTTGATTGTCCAAATCAATATAAAATAAATAATCAAATACATATAATTGATTTAGATTTTCAAAACAAAACTTGTTTTCACTTTTATTTTAAAAACGTCACTCTTCACACTCATTCTAGGATACTACTGATCCCATCTCTAACGAGTCATTCCCATTGGATATTACTAATCCAATTTCTGATGAATTATTTTGTTTGGTGCTAATGTGTCTTGTTCTCCAAGCTCTGTAAACCAAAGCTCTGATACCAAGCTATAACGACCCAAAATCCCCCTTACGGGAAATCGCGGATTGTACTGAGGACAAGACATATCGGAACGCAAATAGAAGAACATTTCATTGCTTATTACAACAATTTCATCAGATTACAAGAATATACAGAGTATGGATGAATAAAATGCATTCGATAAATATCAGAGATTACAATAAATTACATAGCAGCGGAAAATAATACAAATCACAACTGAAAGGAATATACGGATACAGAGCTTTCCGAATATCATTACAGTTGTAAACCAGGTTCCTGTGAATATAAATCTGCAAAACCAAAACTACTAGCTGCCCGTGTCAAAATAAGGGCACCCAGAGTTTAGGTTAAAACAATAAACTCCAGGTCAGTCATGTGAATAGTGTGAGAACTAAAACAGTTATTAATCTTTATTTTAAAGTGAGGTAAATCAAGGGACCACGCCGTATAACAAGGAACGGGTTTCCTCCCGAGAGTACTAGTGCATAAAACAAACAGCGCAATGCTAAATAAAGAAGAATGAAGCTATTATAAGACCCAGGTCCCATCACACAATGCAACACAAGCCGGAGGATAGGGTTTTACCTTATAATAGCCAAAGAATGCTTTATACGCTAAATTTCATCTTTTATTACTATAAGTGTATAGTGTCAAAATAATTTCAATCATAAATATCAATCATAGACGACATGGGTACCATATATCATGTCGCCATACTAGTTCTACAATTAAAACCGCAAAGTCACGTATTGGAAGTTGGGTTTCCATCTATGAACCGAGGCAAAAGATAGTCCTCACCGAATTCGAGACGCTCTAGTCCGTGTCTCAGGCTACAGCCGCAACTGCACCTAGGAGCCACAGGGCCGGTCCACTCGATGTGGATTAAATAAAAACCCTGAACACTACGTCAGCCCGCCCTATGGGGCGTAAATGAGCCAAATGACTCCATCGGCTCCACACAGTCACTGATATATCCGAGGCGCCTTGCAATCCAGCAACCACACAGGTGAAAATAATATAAATGTCAGGGCTCGTAGGTCACTGACACCACCTCTAACTAGAAAGAGACGCATGTTCTCCCTGGATCCTCTCCCGTTTCTGGTTCATACCGGGGTGTGAGGCTCGCGAATTAACGCCATACACAAAGCTATGCCATACAGGCCGTGCTTTGATCATCAACCACAAGACTTTGCTTTTCAACAAAAGCCTTGATCATTTGCCACTTAGGCATGCCACACAGGCAATTCACTCCATGCGATTGATATCCACCAATATATAACCTCTAAGCTCGTACGTCTTAGAGAAGGGCGTTAAGCAATAGAATAAATTCTACGCCGCCAAACAGATATATATTTAATAGAAATCAATCACACAGAACAAAATCCAATGTCAGACACACAGTCCATTTACAAGTTCGTTCTAGGTCTGAACGAAACCAGAGGCACCTTGTACATCGCATACCCATCGATCTCCAAGTACGTTTGGACGATAACCAACTGATTCCCTCCTCTTGGGTGTACAACCCACTCCATATCATCAGTAACCACCTAAACGATGTGAAGACCTCCGGTCTTCGACCACCGTATTCATCCTCGACACATCGTCGAATCAGTTATTCAGAATGGGATAAACCCCGGTCTTTCTGAATAACTCGCGTATATAATAAACAAGTGTGACACAAACACAACATACGCCTCATTCCAATTCATCAGTCACTAACCGTAAATTAGTAAGAGAACAATTCCCCAAATATTAACCCCGAAGGCCGAAACCAACATCAGATCTATGCCCAGGAAGCCATTCATCTTAACTAATCTTCAGTTAGTTGCTAAATTTGACATTCTTAGGGAGAGGTTCCCATTAATTTTATCAAAGATAAATTCCTTAAATTTATTCTTTAATCTTCTTTTGAATATCAATTCAAACCAAATTATGGTTTACCCAAACTAGTCGGGATTAACGAACCTCACCGAAGTAATCATTTGTTTTAATTTTCCAATCTCAACCTATTCATCCCATGAAGTAAAACTGGTAATACTTTATATCTAACACCATGGTGTTATCGGTAAATTCAATTACCATTTCACGTTCAAATCTAATTAAAGATTTAACTATCGCCTGGAGCAAAACTGGTGATTCTCCATTCTCGATCATCTCAATCTAATTAAAGATTCATTAAAACTCCACTTGGTTTTATTCTTCCCAAAAATCATATTAATGATTGTTTAACTTGGGAAACCATATCCTAGCTTTAACTGGGTTAAAGAACCAATGTCATTTAAAATACGGTTCACGATAAACCCAAAATCACATTCTATTCCATCAGCCTTTAACTGTAAATTAGCAAGTGAACAATTCCCTAAGTAATAACCCCGAAGGCCGAAACCAACATCAGATCAATACCCAGAAAACCCTTCAACTTAACTAATTTTCAGTTAGTTTATGATTTTCTTAACTCCGTTGGGTCTAAGAATAGTGTTAATGAAGACACCATTCACGACAAACCCAAATCCCATTTGATATTAAATACAAGGCTCCGAATAGAAAATATATCGTCTTATATTCAATATCAAATTCTACGACCAACAAATATCGTATTGGAAATAACGATATAAATATATCTTTCAAATTTCCATAACAATATCTGTATAATCACGAAATCCAACATCGAAATATACCAAAGATAATTTCGATTCAAATCCATTCAAATTCAGTTATTGGAAATCCTGGTTACATTTAAAACCCTTTTAAATCCAATTTATTTATTTCAAAAATAAATGTATTTTAATTCTAGTTCAAAATTAGTTCATTTCGATAAAAATCTATTTTTATCTTTTCAAATATGGAATTTTTCATCCCAATTCTTTCCAAATCATTTCTTATGATTTTACACAAATTATTGGTATTTTTAATAATTTTATCAAGGCATGTACAGTCGATTTCCATCAACGGCCATCGAACTGCACTTATAGCGACCTTTTCCAAATTTGATTTGGACATAATTCCAAATTTGATTTGGACATAATTCCAAATCCAACCGTTAGGTTTCAAATCTCTAATATTCGTTAGAAAGCTCTTTTCGATACGAACCCAACGGTTCCGGTTTTAGGAGAATCCAACGGTCGGATCTCCCGTAACATCCATTCGAAGTCAATGGCCGAAATTCGCGAATTGCTGCAGCGCGGCGCGTTCTATTCTGGCCATTATATATATATTATATAAATATATATTATATATTTCGTCGATTTCCTTTCAAAACGTATTTTATAAATCGTTTTAAATTCGGTTTCTAAACGATTTCACTTCATATTCAATTTTAAATCAAAATTGAATATTCCATATCATTAATATATAAATGATAATATTTTCAAAACGTTATATTTTGAAATCAGTTCTTTTTCTATATTCATTATAAAAACGAATATAATCGATATAATTATCGTTCGCGTCAAAATGGCGCATATCTAATCAACACGGCTTTATATATTTCAATAACTTCGTTATTGTATTCAACAAATGAATATTTTCTTCAACACCTGAATATATATTTTATTCAACACATGAATATTTTTATTCTATTCAACACATGAATTTATTCTATTCAACACATGAATTTATTCTATTCAACACATGAATTTTTATTCTATTCAACACATGAATTTTTATTCTATTCAACACTTGAATTTTCTTTTATAATATTCCTTATTTTCCAAATTGGAATTAGGCCCAATAAATTACCATATAATGTTAATTATATGGATTCCATACAGCACATGTATATAATAGCAACGATAAATCATCAACCATCATCCAGAGTGCACCACACAACTGCATAAGCATTAAATATAAATAATTAACGCTTACAAAGTCTGTCAACCCATCGATTGACATACAACTAAACAATCGGGATTAGTGTACGTCAAATATCATCCCAATACCCGTGTGAGGTTTCAAATCAACAAACATAGATTTTTATTTGTGCAGTTGGGCGATGTGTAAAATTTATCGTCCCAATCAATATCAGTCAAACGGGTGTACATAAACAAATCGTCCGATTTGTTTATAAATATTTATTTTATATACACGTTAAAAATTATATTTTTAACCATAAAATATTTATTTTCATTCCGCATCACACAATCACTTTTCACAACACATCAATCAAACAAACAAGCCATCCATGATCTGTGGACGACGGGTGTCGGGTGCTGCTAAGCACCGTCTGCATCCTAGTATATATTTCAACTATTAATTAAAATAAAAGTGAGGAGTTCTCACAGATAAGCTTGACCAAATACCGCGACTCTTCATATGTAGGAAATCTTCGCCGCAGTTTCAACGAAATCTGTTTCACAAAACTTATATTAAAAATCATATTTTTAACAACGTTACTATATATAGAAAAAACACATTTTTATCTCAACATATATATAATAAAAATTAGATTTTTATTCCGCTACATATATATAGACCAAATTTTTATTATCTATATGTTATAAAAATCATATTTTTATTATCTCTATAATATAAAAATCATATTTTTATTATCTCTATAATATAAAAAATCATATTTTTATTCGCTGCATCATGCAAAAATGATATTTTTATTCTCTACATCATATAAAAATTATATTTTTATTCTCTACATCGTATAAAAATTATATTTTTATTCTCTACATCATATAAAAATTATATTTTTATTCTCTACATCATATAAAAATTATATTTTTACAATAAAAATCTAAGCTTTCCTATTTTAAAAATCTATTCTTTTCTCCATATTGTAATCCATATATTAATCACACTTTTATGTACACAAATAAAATAGAATAAAATTAAAAGTTTACTTTTTAGCGGTCAGGGGGTTGGAGGAGGCTCGGGGATGGAGCTGGAAGGGGCGCCGGAGGTCTGTAGGGGGGAGGGTGGCACGCATAGACGGCGGCGGGTCCCACTAGGGCTGGAGGCGGTGGTTTCCATTGATTTATGGCTTGGGATTTTTCATTTCGAAGAGGGAAGAGGATGGAGGGGTTGCGTGGGGGAAGACGTCGGTGCTGGTGTCGCGCCGGAGGGGGTGGCGGCCCTGGAGACGCGGCGCGACGGAGGAGGTCTCGCAGTTTTTTTTCTCTGAATCGAACGGCGGTTTCTAACTGAGGAGGGAGAATTAGGTTTTAGAGTTATTTATAGTAATTTATATATATTATTATTATTAATTTCAAAAAGTACCCTTTTATTTTGAGCTTGAAATCACACACCCCGACTGTCGTCCCTAGCTAATTACCCACATTCCGAACACAATGGGATATGTCTGGTAAGCTAATTCGACTGTTTTGATCAGTTTCCGTCAAAATCAAAATATAAATCTATATATTGAATTTGAACGTGCGTTTCAATTTACCGGGGCCACATACGGACTCTAAAAATTCCAAAAAAATATTTTCTAACTTCGTATTGACGATACGGTTCTAACAAAACTAATTTCGTCAAATTCCGAGACCGTTTGAAAAATGGCCATTTTCTGGTCGATTAAAATTGACTGAAACTGTCAAAACACGTTTTCCCCCGCCACACTCACATATTGATTTCAAAAATTACGAATTTTGGAATCTAGCAATAATTCGACATCCCGGATCCAACAAAAGTGGTTTCGTCGAAAACAGTGGTCGTTTGCAAAATTTCCATTTTTAAGGGCCTAAAATTCCATAGCGACTATTCTGAAATTTCAACTGGGCATAACTTTTTATCCCCGCTATGAAATTTCAATTTTTCGGATTCGTTGGAAAGATATTTTCAAATAGATTCCAATATTTTTGGTTTCACTAAAATCCGGTTTATTTTTAATCCTGTACATTCATTTGAAATTTGAAATCGAATTTTCGAACTACCGCGCCATTTTCAATTCCTTTTATAATTAAAATAAATATTTATATTCTAACGACGATCTATATAAATATATACGTTCTAATTCTATTCAAAATAAATTTCTCGACGTTATTATTTAAAATAAATCATATTAAATATTCAAAATTCATCAAAATTGGCAAAAAAAAAAATTGGTTCGGATTTCCGGGTTATTACATTTTGTTTTACGATATATATATATCGTTATCTATAATTTCAACCAATACATAAGTAGTTCAACCAAACAATCAGCACACAGCAATCAATTATCATTTATCAGTTCAAAAAATACATCATAAAAATATGAACTGATAGAGTTAGTGAGTTTTACTCACATTGGACAATCATCGTTAATGATGATAACCATTGCTTGATTCAGACGGACAATTTATTTTGCAATAAATTGTAACGGGCTCCAATTCACCCCCAGTCAGTTCCATTATGATGCTCTCGTCCATACGATCCTAACGGATCTTGTTTTTGTGACAACGTAAGAGAAAGTTATGATTTATACAATGTTTGAATTGAAATAACGATCATTAAACTTAGTAAATTAATTAATTGACTAATTACTCATCTTATCACTAACCTAGGTTTAAGCTTCTTAACATCGCGCTCATCCCTCCTTCTTCTCGTAACTCCCTGAACCCGTTTTCTAACAAGTACTGCAAATTTAATTCACCAATCCTGCTTCTCCTTCCCATGGTAAATTCAACAATAATACACCATTATCCCTCTCTCATTTCCTCATCTACTCATCCTCTTTTACACCTAACTCACATCCTCAAAACCCCATTCCGTTGAACAGCAATTTTCGCTTGACATCAGAGAATATACCACGGTCCTGCACGAAAATTTACTGCCCTCATTCAACCCTCATTCTTCACGAAATGGAATCATACCTTCACCGACGAACTCCACTTCTCTTTCTCCTTCCATCCCACTTATCAAAGCATCACTCGAATCTCAGTTGCTCACCTGGACTTCTAGGACTATCACGCACGTATACAGTGCTTCGATCGACACTTATAGTGATGGAATTCCACTAAATGTCCACCGTAGGTGCTAAACGAAACCCGAAACCCGAATCTAAACTCCAAATCATGAATCAATCCTTCCTCTTCCCAAAAATTCAAACCCTAAATTGCGACTATGTAGTTTTCAGCGAACAAAAAACTTTCGAACCCAATGGAAATTACACAGAAAAAAAGAGGAAGTTGTGAGGATTACAAAGAGACCTGGATTGAGATTTATAGAGTTTCCTGTGATTTTTTAGCGATTTATAAAGAACACGATTTGGGTTTTATTTTTCTTTCAAAGGAAACTAGGTGGCGGCTCTCAGATTGACTAGAGAATGAATTTGTTTAGGTTTAGGGAGATTGTAAGCAATTTATAGAAGGTCTACTTTTTTATATTCATTTTATATTTATTTTTAAGCAACCGCTGTTGTATTTATCATTTAAAATCCTAATGATCACACATGATATCCAAGAATCATGAAAATGGACATACAACTAGAATTCGACATTACGGACCCAACAAAACTGGCTTCGTCAAATTCTGACTCTGTTTGCTCACACAACGTATTTTTAAACGTCAAAATACTGACTGTTTTTCACATTAAAAATCCGTACGGCCACATACTGAGCCCAAAAATAACGAAAGTTGAAATCTAACAATAATTTAATATTTCGGATCCAACAAAATTAGTTTCATCGAAAACGGAGGTCGTTTGCAAAACTGGCTATTTTTAAAGCTCTAAATAACCCTTTTAAATATATAAATATATTTAAAAATAAATTAATTAAATATCAATAAATATATATTATCGTATATATTCACAATAGAATATCATACAGCTCAACTGGGATTTATAACTCGATATTTCAAAGTTCTCAGTTATATCAATATTCGATTTATATTTAAATCCTTTTTAAAATATAAATAAATCGTTATAATTATAAAGGAATTCCACCGCGACTTTTCTAAAATTTGATTTGGACATAAACCAAAATCTACACAATGAAATCCCGATTTTTCTCTTCCATTAGAAAAATAAACTTCACTAGCTCCGAACGTTTCTTGTTTCACAGAAATCCGATTTAAAACGGATTTTGTATATTCAATTGAAGTTCGAATCGCCAAATTACGAACTGCAGCGCCATTTCGAGCTAGATTTTAATTATAATATAATTATATGTTCAACTGACGTTATTTAAATAACTTCGTTAATATAATTAAATTCTAAACTGAATTATATATTTCAAATTTGTCCAGTTCACACAATATTGCCACTTCAGCTAATTCTGAATACTTCAGAATTAAATATATTATTTAATTATTATATTAATTCAATATTCAACATTATTTAATTAAAAAACCATTTAATTCTCTAAATCACTAATTAAATAAATTAATTATATATCGCTAAAAATACGGGTCGTTACATTCTTCCCCCATTAAAATAATTTCGTCCTCGAAATTGCTAAGGTAGGAAACAAACCCTATTGACTGGTTAGAACTTATTTGTTCACTTCTTAATTTCAGTTTCAACTGAACCAATTAATTTCAATTAAATATTAGTTCATTTTTATTAACAAAAATTTTCAAAAATTCTGAAAATTTTCTAATGCCCGAAATTTTCGTAAAATTTCACCAGCACCTCCTTTGTATTGTTCAATCGGTACAACTACAACTCGCCTTTATAGGCCTTCTTCAACCCAAAAGAAAATCAAACAGCCAAGCGGCTTGCCAATTCGGCTCATAAAATCTTATACCTAATATGAAATATAAACTGTCACCTTTTTGTCGGGCATATCAATATATCATTTTCATGTGTTACCAATTCTGCATATACCAATGCCATCCCAATCAAACACAAATTACTTTTATCTCCAACACAACCATTCGCTTATCCAAGCCAAATTAAATTTCAAATCAAAGTTCCATTCTCGATTTCAATTCTTAACTTACCAGTCCAATACCATTTCAGATTTCTATCTTACAATGCAAAATCTGATTCTACTTGATATATTATATTCCAATTCAATCTCCCGTTAATTGGTTCCAATTCATATTGGCTTCCACAAATTTCTATTTAATTTGGGTTTAATTCAAACAATCTTTCCCTGAGAATTTTAAACAGTTTACCATATCCCAAAAATCAAACTTCCCTTTATCTGGATCCAAACAACTTGCTTTTCTCAAATCAATTCAAAAACAAAATCTTTGGTAGTAATCCGTCACTTAGAACTCGAAAATGAACACCGATGATGCTGCGCAGTCATCTTCGGAATCTATTTTCCAGCGATCGAAGTGAGTTCAATACTATATCACTTTTAAAACCATTTCTAAACACATCCATTTTGAAATACATTCAAAATATTATTCCCAATGCTTGTAAACAATTTAAAATCTCCCAGGATTTTAAAATTCTCATAAATTAATTCTAAATACATTTACAAACACCTTTCCCAATCTCAGGGTTTTAATTTCAATTCTGATTTTGATTCAGATTTAATTCATCTGAATTCACATATTTCACTTATATGAATTCTGATTGGTTATTTACATAACCATTTAATTTATAATCTTACTCTATTATAATAACAACCAATATATCCAATATATTATAATTCCAATATATAAATATATATATCTTCCCTATATCAAAATATACTTTGGGTAAACTTATTTTCGTTTAACCTCTTTTCAAAACATATCGTGTCGACCCATCGTATTCGAGTGTTTAGAAACTCCTACCGATACAGTGGATAAAATTGATCGACCAGAACTCATAAACAATTCAACCAATAAAACTCCGCAATATAAAACAATTTTATATTCAATAACAAATACACGCTCATATATATACACTCAACTCAATCTAGGGTATTGCTAACCCCATCTCTACTGAGTTACGCCGCAGAGCCAAGGTAATACTTAACCTTCAGCTCTGATGCCGCTGAAACGACCCGGGGAATTTGTGATCCTGGATATCGGCATAAACACTATGTCGACTATTCAAGCATCGAAAACACCGGATAGTACATGAAAGAAATTAAGGGTGAGAACAGATAAGATAGAAACTTTAGAATAGAAGAAGAAAAAGAACACACAACATCAGAGTAACACGAATCTCACAGCGGAATGAACAATATATAATAGATACATAAATTTGAAATAAAACCAGTATATGTATAAAGTAACATTATCATAGTACAACACTTACAACACAGCGGAAATAACTATAGCTATATAATCTTGAAGCCTCCTGCTCCAAGCTCTCCAAGTATATCTGTAAATTCCTGACTACTTGACTGCCCGTAAAAAATTGGGCACCCAAGAGTTTAGGGAAAACAAAACAAAATAAACTATGGGTCAGTTATGGGACTGGTGTGAGTAAAATAATTTAAAACAGTTTGGGAAAATAAAGATATCTCATAAGACCACGCCGTATAATGGAACAGGTTTTTCCCTTATAAGAATCCAAAACATTTGATTTAACTTTCAAAATCTTTTTGAAAGAAATGATAAACTTTATATCAAAACTCTTTGATATTATAATAATGTCTATCAACCACAATTAAATATACATCTAGCAGAAACGCTTTCATCTCACGTTCTACATATATAGTATACAATCAAATCCACGAGCACTTATTGGATAATGGATTACCAACTATGACAAGGTATGGAACCACCTTCCGATAGTGTACCTCTATAGAGGAATACACTGGGTTCAACAAGAACATCTTGCAACCTGACCACACATGACCGACCACTCATTTTGCTTAAGTGTATCAAATGTATATCACCAACGATTGGGATCAGCAACCGTTTCCCGAATGGGACAACATCAACAATAGATTATAGAATGAAATGAATATCTCTAGATAGATGATAATACACCCTAATTGGCAGCCAACCACTGAGCCATGCTGCCTGCCCGATTTTTGTCATTTCCCGGTTGTGAGGCTAGAGGCCACGCTTATCTCTGACAGATCACACAATTATTCACTTTGAATGTACATCATCATACCCGCCAAATCACAAATTGGTTTCCCCAAAAATACAACGGGTATACAATTAAGAGAAATGAATTCCTCCGCCACCAAACGTATATACATTTGAAGAGATCAACTTACGTGATCTATTAAATATACTCTGTCAGACATTCTTCCATACAGGTCGTCCTGGGACTGGACAAACCGAAGGCACTATTCTGTAAGCAGGACAACCCTTTCATAACTCCGTCTTCAATTATCTTCATCATATTTGATCGCAATGCTAATGCCCATACCGAGTGGTTTTCAGATAATGAATTTGTTCCCGGTCTCTCCGTATTGACGACAGAAAAATGGTCAAAAACTTCGATAGTAGGTGAGTTAACTGTCAAACAAAAACACGTGTGCAAACAACGATATTATTTCCAGATGGAAATTCTATCGATCAATCATCAATCATCATTTATCTCTTTAATTAATCTATCATTAATTTATTTATTTACCCATGTCCTATTTCCTTATATGCAACATTTCCTATTGTCTAAATTTAAAAAATATACGCTATTAACATTAGGAAACACTTCCGTTTCTTGTTTCCTATCTTAGAAAACATTTCTGATTCTTATTTGGAAAACATTTCCAAAACTCCTGCATTTGGATTTAAATAGATGTTTAAATAAAACATCGTTATGCCAACTCAAACCATTACACTCATTAACTAAATTCCCTTAACCAATCTTCATTGTCGAACCTTAACCATTCCTTAGTTAAAAACGAAGCCAATCAAGTTGGGGTATAACTACCTCTCAGACATTAACTGAACAACATTTCTAACTTTGAAAAAGACAAGGTTCACATTTCAAAACTTTAACAAACTTCCTTACGTAACTCTCTTTCGCATAATCTCTATTCGATAACTCTTTCCTTCGAATAAACTATATTCGATAACCTCTATTCAATTAACTCTATTCGATTAATTCTAATCGATTAACTCTCACTCAATTAACTTTATCAATTAACTCTATTTGATTAACTCTATTGGATTAACTCTATATGATTAACTCTATTGGATTAACTCTATCAATTAAACTATATTTGATTAACTCCTTTCGAATAAACTATATTCGATTAACTCCTTTAACTTTATTCGAATAAACTTTATTCGATTAACTCCTTTCGAATAACTAATATTCGATAACTCCTTTCGAACAACTAATATTCGATAATCCTTTCGAATAACTAATATTTGATAATCCTTTTGAATAACTAATATTTGATAATCCTTTGGAATAACTAATATTCGATAATCCCTTTTCGAATAAACTATATTCGATTAATTCTCTTCTTCAAATAACCTTATTCTATAACTCTTTTCGAATAAACTATATTCGATTAATTCCTTTAACTTTATTCGAATAAACTATATTCGATTAACTCCTTTAACTCTATTCAAATAAACTATATTCGATTAATCTTCTTTTGAATAAACTATATTCGAATAACTGTAACCCGACTAACTCTAATTCAATTTACTCTATTCGAATAACTCTATTGGATTAACTCTTGTTCGATTATCTCTATTCAAATAACTCTAACTCGATTAACTCTAATTGATTTATTCTAATTCGATTAACTCTAATCGATTAACTCCTTCTCGATTTATTTAACTTAATCGATTAACTCTGACTCTATTTGATTAACACATTTTGATTAACTCCTTTGATTAACTCTACTTCCATATTCAGTTTCAAATATCGATGTTGAAATCGATTCTTACTTCTCTATATAAGTCCTGACTTATATATTCTATTTATCCAATGATAAATATTTTATTTAATTTATAAAATATTATTTATAAATAAATCTTCTCAATCTGTCGGCTAGAACAGATTCTATTTAAACTCTTTGCTTTAAATCCATATCATGTTATACTCGTGTGTGAAGCACGGGTCTAAACTTTCCTAATGTAAAATTCTATTCATTTGCCAAATATTTCCTTATATAGCATTCTTTTCATTTTCCAATAAATCCTTTTTATATTTCTATTTATTTTCCCAATAAATTCCTTATAACTCTATTTATTTTCTAAAAAAATATCTCCTTTTATAATCTATTTATTTTCCCAATAAATTCCTTTTTATATTTCTATTTATTTTCCTAATAAATTCCTTTTATAACTATATTTATTTTCTAAATAAATATCTCCTTATATTTCTATTTATAAATAATTCCTTTTAATGCTATTTTTAATAATTCCTTTGATAATATCCTATTTATTTCATATAAATATATTTTTTATAAAATTCTTTTTTCATTTATATACAAAACCCATTTATTTTATATAAATAATTTATATTCAAAATACACTTTGAAAATCCCCTTTTCTACATCCCAGTATTTCTCACAGTATTTAAAATACCAAATAACAATGATCGATATCATTCAAACACACATAGTTAACAACATATTATATATCACATCATATATTACGATATATGAACAGAATAGTATTATAAATATTGAGGAATCCAGTTGGATCCCTCCGACCTGTTTCCCTACATCACACATGTTAAACAATATAATTAACATCAACTTCATTTCAATATGAAATATTCTGCTAAACAAAATCAATATTTGATTTACGATATATATATCGTTATCTATAATTTCAACCAATACATAAGCAGTTCAACCAAACAATCAGCACACAGAAATCAATCATCATTTTAAGTTCAAAAAATACGTTATAAAAATATGAACTGATAGAGTTGGTGAGTTTTGCTCACATTGGACGATCATCGTTAATAACGATAACCATCGCTTGATTCAGACGGATAATTTATTTAGCAATAAATTGTAATGGGCTCCAATTCACCCCCAGTCGGTTCCATTGTGATGTTCTCGTCCATATGATCATAACGGATCTTATTTTTGTCACATTCTGACAACGTACGAGAAAGTTATGATTTATAAAATGTTTGAATTGAAACAATGATCATTAATCTTAGTAAATTAATTAATTGACTAATTACTCATCTTATCACTAACCTAGGTTTAAGCTTCTTAACACCGCGCTCATCCCTCCTTCTCGTAACTCCCTGGACCCGTTTTCTAGCAAGTACTGCAAATTTAAATCACCAATCCTGCTTCTCCTTCCCATGGTAAATTCAACAAAAATACACCATTATCCCTCTCTCATTTCCTCATCTACTCATCCCCTTTTACACCTAACTCGCATCCTCAAAACCACATTCCGTTGAACAGCAATTTCCGCTTGACATCAGAGAATATACCTCGATCCTGCACGAAAATTTACTGCCCTCGTTCAACCCTCATTCTTCACGAAATGGAATCATACCTTCACCGACGAACTCCACTTCTCTTTCTCCTTCCATCCCACTTATCAAAGCATGACTCGAATCTCAGTTGTTCATCATGACTTCCAGGACAATCACGCACGTATATAGTGCTTCAATCGACACTTATAGTGATGGAATTCCACCAAATGTCCACCGTAGGTGCTAAACGAAACCCGGAACCCGAATCTAAGCTCCAAATCATGAATCCATCCTTCTTCTTCCAAAAAATTCAAACCCTAATTCGCGACTATGTAGTTTTTAGCGAACAAAAAGACTTTCGAACCCACTGGAAATTACACAGAAACGAAGAGGAAGTTGTGAGGATTACAAAGTGACCTGTTTTGAGATTTATTGAATTTCCTGTGATTTTTCAGCGATTTATAAAAAACACAATTTGGGTTTTATTTTTCTTCTGAAGGAAACTAGGTAGCGGCTCTCAAATTGACTAGAGAATGATTTTGTTTAGGTTTAGGGAGACCGTAAGATATTTATAGAAGGGTCTAATATTTTTATATTCATTTTATATTGATTTTTAAGCAACCGCTGTTGTATTTATCATTTAAAAATTCTCATGATCACACACGATATCCAAGAATCATGAAAATGGACATACAACTAGAGTTCCATATTATGGACCCAACGAAACTGGTTTCGTCGAATTCCGACTCCGTTTGCCCACACAACGTATTTTTAAACGTAAAAAATACCGACTCTTTTTCACAATAAAAATCCGTACGGCCACATACTGACCCCAAAAATAACGAAAATTGAAATCTAACAATAATTTAATATTGCGGTTCCAACAAAATTTGTTTCGTCGAAAACGGAGGTCGTTTGCAAAACTGGCTATTTTTAAAGCTTTAAATAACCCTTTTAAATATATAAATATATTTAAAAATAATTAAATTAAATATCAATAAATATATACTTTCGTATATATTCACAATAGAATATCATACAGCTCCACTGGGATTTATAACTCGATATTTCAAAGTTCTCAGTTATATCGATATTTGATTTATATTTAAATCCTTTTTAAAATATAAATAAACCGTTATAAATTATAAAGGAATTCCACAACGACTTTTCTAAATTTGATTTGGGCATAAATCAAAATCTACAAAATGAAATCCGGATTTTTCTCTTCCATTAGAAAAATGTTCTTCACCAGCTCCGAACGTTTCTTGTTCCACAGAAATCCAATTTAAAATGGATTTTGTATATTCAATTGAAGTTCGAATCGCCAATTTACGAACGACAACGCCATTTCGAGATTGATTTTAATTATAATATAATTATATGTTCAACTGACATTATTTAAATAACTTCGTTAATATAATTAAATTCTAAACTGAATTATATATTTTAAATTTGTCCAGTTCACACGATATTGCCACTTCAGCTAATTCTGAATATTTCAAAATTAAATATATTATTTAATTATTATATTAATTAAATATTCAACATTATTTAATTAAACAACCATTTAATTCTCTAAATCACTAATTAAATAATTAAATTAATTAATTATATCGCTGAAAATACGGGTCGTTACACGTACAGACTGGTCCAAGTGCACCACACCATCGCGTTATTAGAACCTATGTCTGATCTTTTAATCACGCACTTGCCTTAACTTATCACATCGCTAATTTACTTGATTATTTACGCATTCATTTTCTATTCAAGTTACTGGTTTATTAGCTTATATTTGGCTGCTTACTTTTCCCAATCAGCCTCATGTTATTTCATATCTATGAGCCACTTGTTTTCCCCAATCAGCCCCATACTACTAGAATGTACTTCCGCTTATTATTACTACATTCATCAAACTTAATCCTCCCAATTATAAGCTTACTAATAATAAGCCTACTTTATTCTTTCTCATTTAATTATAACCTCATGTTATTTCATTATCACATCCGTCGTCGAGGGCTTGCTTATTAACTTAGTTCCCTTAATTAAGGTTTATTAGTAAGTTCTCTTTTCATCATTAATTATAACCTACGTTATAATTCCACTTATCCCTAGCACAAGCCTACCGATTATATTTCATTCTCATTCATATAATTAATTTTAATAGGTTATATTCCACGTTCATCACATTTTCCCTTAGGTTCCTTATTATTTAAGAGAATATTTACTTTTGTAACCTTTTTTATTTACCATCTTGTACATTTTTATTATTATTGGAAATATTTCACTCACATCATTATATTGGTTAGTGGAAATGTATAGAAACCTTTTTCCATAATAGACACCAATTAAGAGCCGTAGCTACAAGCTATTTCTCTTTACTACATCATATATATATATATATATATATATATATATATATATATGAAACTGGGTATATCTTTTATTACGGCTTTTTAGCCCAAAGAGGCCAAAGTAGGCACATTGGTTACAACCGCAAATAGTTAATAGTTTATAGTTATAACCCACTGAGTTTACAATTTGATAGCTCATCATAATCAAGCGTAAACCCTTTCCTTCCTCAAATGCTACTAACTGAAGAAATCATGGCGGCTCTTGGCTTCAAGTATCAGTACTCCTTCCCCGCGTCGCCACTGAATCCTCAACTTCATTATCAGATCGTCGTGCTCCCTCATGTCCAATAAGTATTCGTCCCTTTGTTAATTTGATAATGTTAACATCAATTTCAGTCAATTTAATAAGTTCTTCCACTGATTTCTTTTTGTGTTGAAACTGCCTGCAATTCCGCTCCTTCCATATTCTCCATAATGTAGCTATGACGGAAATGTTGCGTATTACAACTACTGTGTTTTAGCTGCTCCAACCACTGCTCAGGTAAGCAACTAAATCTTCGAATTTCCGTTCTCTATTTGGATTTTGATCAAAAAAGTCAGGGCAGGTATGTTTAAGGATGGTTCCCGAGAATTCACACTAAGAAAATAGGTGTTCATGCGTTTCAGTTTCATTTTCACATAAGCTACACCCAGTTTCATTTATAATTCCCCATTTGTAAAGTCTGTCTTTCGTTGGAAGCCTTCTCTTGATTGCTTTAAAAGAAGTGAACGCTATTTTGGGGGGCATCACTTTATCCTAAAAAAATTTGCACCAGTCAACTACATTATGAATTTGTCGAGTTAAATTCCATGCTGATTTAATACTGAATTCGTTAGACCCATTCCATTTCCAAATATCATGTTGTCTACCAAAATATAGAGGCAGATATATATATATATATATATATATATATATATATATATATGGCTAGTGTGCAATATGGCAAAAACCCCTATTTCACACTAATCCCTATTACCTTTCTTTTTCTTGCAACTACATTCTTTGTAATTTACCATAACAGTAATAATGGAGATGTATCCCTTTCCCCCCCCCCCACCAACTCGGTCCACTACTAGTTTCCTTTTTTGAGTTATATATTATTCCCTATTTTCTTATACAATTCCCTATTCTAGTTTAATCACGGTAGATTTCTATACAAAATTGGGCTCTAATTCTTATTCCGCTATTTCCATAATTTACTGTAATCTTTCTCAACCAGACATTTTAATTATATTCTTAACAATAAATTTTTGGAACATACACAATTTACCATCAAATTTACAATCACATTATTACAGTAAATTATTAAACCCAAATGAAAGATATCGGAATGCAACAGTAATATACTTAACTCTTTTAATGAATGAACTACATCACAATTACAACAATTTCAATTGTTCATTACGTTAAGAATTACGGGAAACTAAACGATGAATCAACCGTTACTAGAAAGGAATAATTTAGATCCACTAACCTATTAGCTTTCCAATTCCAAAATATGATTCAGAATTATTAACCATGATTTCTCCTTAATTCGATACAATACTGTAATAACGCCAGATTTACAATTCAGAACGCAAAAGAACAAAAATATTGAATTAGAATCAGATCAATGGAACTTACATCGGACGGAAAGAAATACTGAGCGCCTACAATCTAAGCTATGAATTTTATTCTCTAATTCTTGTTTCTAAAGACCTAAACTATTCAATTTGATTTAGAAAAGGTTTGGAGAAGAAACGAAACTGTAGGGTTTTAGTGTCTGCTCAGAAAATAATGAATTTGATGGCTAGACCTGGACATTTATCCATAGCCGCTCAAATGAACCTGGTCCGTTATATTTATGGTAAACAAATCAGAACCATACTTTATAAAATAAACCATGTCACAACCCTAGAAAACGCACATAGCCAACCCAGTTGTGATCGATCCAACATCGTATTATGTTAACACAGGGTCGACCCAGACCTTTCTTAATTCGACAGTAAGTCAGCCCACACACTTCCTAGGGTCGACCCATGCACGGTTTTGAGAAAACGTGTACATGCCATTGAATACATCATTTATTTCTTTCTTAATTCTCTTTTTAACTTTATAATTCTTAACGTTATGAATTAATTTCTGTCCTTATCTGTTAGCCTTATCCATTCAACTTTCAAATTCAAAATAAACATGCACATATAATTTCTTTTGTTTTAACTTTCTACGTGTTTATTCTGTAACGACCCAGATTTTTTGGTCGGTTTATTTTGAATATTTAAATATAGAGCTGATAATATAAATCGATTTTCATATTGAATTATAGATCTAATTACCGTAATACGAGATATATTGAATTCGAAGTTAGAATTGAATCAAAACAGTTCAGAGAATAAAATTCTATGTGAATGTAATCGATAATGGTATTAATATATTATCGAGAAATTTATTTGTTTATAAATTTAAATTATTTTATATCTATTTAAAATGATTATTCTATATACGTTTAAATTTAAAATATATTCGGTTAGTTCAGAATAGTGTTAAACTGTTGAAATAACAATGGTTGCGTTAAAATAGCGGTTCTGATTTTCGAATAAGGGTACCGCAAGATATTTTAGTTATCTAATCAAAATAAATTAAAAATCAAATCGCATAAAAACATGCTTGTACTTAGTCCTACATCATTTTAATTCGTAGGTACGAATTGTCCCCTTCCATTTCTATAAATCCCGACCCTCTTTTCACTTTTTCTTCACATTTCCTTTCTTCCAATTCTCAGTAAAAATCAAAGACCGATCCACCAATTCAAGAAGAAGAAAAACCCGTAAGTCCTTTATTTAAAACTGAAATCAATTCGTTCGTAAATTCTGGAACGCGAGGCAACTCGAGCGACGATGGGGGGAGGTTCAGCTCGATCCGTTCCTTTGGGTGATGCGGTTCTCTTAAGTCGCGATGGCCAAGTATGGTCTAGGTTAAAGCAGAAGCCGCGATTGGTATCAGCAGCAGTAGGGGGTCGCGAAGCCTGGTGAAGTTCGAACGAGCTAAGGGAAGTTTGGGCGGATCTGTAGTAGAGGCCGACGTTTTGGATGCGGTGTCTGTAGGGTGGGTTGAGTTCAAGGCTGAACGATGTGATGTCAGAAGGTGAACGAGGGGACCAAGGTCAGAAAATGATAAACGAGTAATGTTGAACTGCAATTTCGAAATGAGGTTTGATGAGCGAGTTCAAAGCATGAACCTGTAGAGGAAAGGGAGAAATGATAGCTGCCATTAAGGTGTTCGATGAATTGTCCAAGTGGAAAAACGCAGTTTTGGGCTGATTACGGTTTTGTTACTATTCGAAGATACACTTCGTAATTTATCAAGTTATTTTGCAGAAGTGATAAGGTAATGTTCTTTTTATTATATAAATTAATATACCTAGAGTAATTCATTCGTTTATTTTTATAGTCAATTTAAATAAATAAGTTTAAGTTCATAATGGTATGAATGGTTAAAATATGAATCGAATAAATTATAGGTACGAGAGAAACGCCTCGAGTAAATTCGTAGCTCAGATGATACGGAGTTTTAAAATGGATATTCAACAACTGCAAATTCCGGTGAGTAAATCTCACTCACCTTTAGAATTATTTTTATTAAAAATAATTGTTTGTTGCTTGTGTGAATATTTTCTGCTTGTTTTATATATATTAGTTATTTAGGATATATATATATATATATTGGGTTGATTGATTGGTTGGATTCCCGCAGTCTCATTAGCGGATGCCCGCAGTTTCATAGCGGATGATTACCCTATACGCCCCACGCTATGATTAGTGGATGACCTTCTATACCGCGATATTCTGCCACGAAGCAGAATGGGTATTATTTATGTGCTAACATCTGTGGATGCAGGAAACAGGTTGGAGGAATCCAACTGGATTCCTCAAAAATATATTATCTGTTTGTTTATTTGCTTGATTTCATATATTCATATATGATGTGTTAAAATCAAATGATTGAAAACTGGGTGATTTGATTGTTTAAATATCACTGGGCTAAGTGTTAATGTATTTAAAATATCGTAAAAAAGATATTTGAGATTTAAAAAAGGAAAATTCTATTTTTAAATAGAATTTGAATTTTAAATGGAATAAAGATATAAACTTGTTTTTGAAAGATAAAACAAGTAGTTTCTTTATAAATGAAGTTTATAAATAGTTCTTTTATAACGAAGTTATAAAATGAAGTGAAAAGAATTATCATTTGATAAATAGAAATACAAGCGTGAAATTGGAATTTTGAAATGAAATTTTCAAAACAGGATGTGAAATGAAATTTTTAAATATATAACTCAAATGAAATTTGAGCATAACATTTGAATTTAAAAAGGGGTTTAAATATTTGAATTTTAAGAAGAGATTGAATATTAGAAATTCAAATAGAAGTTCAAATAGAATTTGAATAGACGAAATTAGAATGGAAAAATAGAATTTGAATTCAAGAAATCAAAATAAAATTTGAATTCAAAGGAATTGGAATAGGAAATTTAAATAGGGATTTGAATGTAGAATTTCAAAATAGAATTTGAAATATAGTATTTCAAAGAAGAATTCAAATATGAAATTTGAATAGAGATTTGAATTAGAATTCAAATATGAAATTTGAATAGAGATTTGAAATGGAAATTCGAGTATTGAATTTTGAACATGGAATTTGAATAAAGAAATTCGAATAGAAATTTGAATATGAGATTTCAAAATAGAATTTGAAATAAACTTTGAAAATAGAATTTCAAAGTAGAATGGGAAATGGAATTTCAAAAATAGGATTTCAAATAGAAAATCCAAATGGTTTTGAAAATGGGATTTGAATTCAGGGGAATTCAAATGGGTTTGAGTGAAGAAATTCAAATGGGTTTGAATATTAGAATTCAAAATGAGTTTGAATATTAGAATTTAAATGGGGCTGGAAATGGGTTTGAATATTAGAATTCAAAATGAGTTTGAATATTAGAATTTAAATGGGGCTGGAAATGAATTTGAATATTAGAATTCAAATGGAAAGGGAAGATGAAATTTGAATATAAGAGATTCAAATTGAATTCAATAGGATTTTATCTATGGAATTTGAATATGAAATTCAAATGGGTTTAAACTATGGAATCTTGAATATAGAATTTAAAAAGGAATTTGAATATTTGAATTTCAATAGAATTCAAATATAGAAATTGGAATATAGAAGTTCAAATGGAATTTGAAACATTTAGAATTTCAAATAGAAATTTAAATGGAGTTTGGATATCTAAATTCAAATATGAATTTCAAATATAGAAATTCAAAAAGGAGTTGAATTAAAGTGGGAATTCGAATAGAGAATTTGAAATGGAATTCGAATAGAGAATTTGAAATGGAATTCGAATAAAGGATTTCAAATGGGATTTGAATACAGGATTTAAAACTATGGAATTTGAAATATAAAGATTCAAATGGAATTTGAAATATATATGAATATATATATATTGGACGAAGTTGAATTCATTTTTAAGAGGTTTAAAAAGTTTATATATATAATTATAATTAAAACGAACTCGCCGCAGCGCTGCAGTTCGTAAAATAGCGATTCGAACTTCAATTGAGTATACAGAACGCAATTGAAGTCGGAATCATTTGAAACAAGAAACGTCAGGACTGGTTTGATAATAGTTTTCTAACGAAGGAGAAAAATCAGAATTTCGTCGTATAGATTTTGAGTTATGTCAAAATCAAATTTTCAGAAAAGCAGCGCCAGAACCATTATAAAACCATAACGGTTTATTTAATGAAATTAAAAGATTTTAAGCAAATAAAAATCGAAATTTCTATTTAGAAAAACCAGATTTGAGTTATAAAATATATGTGAACTCCAGTGGAGTAATGAGTTGATTTCTGAAACAAAAACCAGATTTTGATTTGTTGAATAGAGTTAACTAATTCGAATAGAAATTAGTTAATGAGATTTCGAATGACTATTGAGCTTTAAATAAGTAAATTCGATTTGAAATTTATATTCGAAATAGAAAAGAGAACTAGAATTGAAATTGAAATTCAATTTGGTTATGAACGAGTTAAATATTTTGTTTGAACATGTTATGTTCAAACAAAGAAGTGAAATAGGCAAAATGGCCGATTTAAAGAATAAATGGGCGAAACTGAATTCAAATGATTAGATGGTGTTGAATTGAATTGGAAACAGGTGAACAGGTGTTAGACAGGTATGGGTTGAGGTATATGAAGTTTATAAATGTAATGCCCGACAAAAAGGTACATGTTTAAATTCATATATGGGTTTTATGCGCCGTATCGGCAAGCCGCTTGGCTTTTCCTTTTTCCTTTTGAGATTAGAAGATACCGGGAAGCTATTTGAAATTTCCCGATGCTCCCGATACAGGGGAGGTTATGGCGAAATTTTCCGGAAATTTAAGGAGTTAGAATATTTTTAAGATATTTTGATAATTTGAAATCATTGGATCGACGTATTGAATTCGATAGTAAAGTGAATATAAAAATCGAATGTTGTAAAAGGGATAGAGATAAGTAATTGAAATTGTTTTCAATTGCAATTAGAGACATTTTCTAATATATAGAAAATAAAAGAAGTTAATATTTGGAAACGTTTTCCAAATGGCATAAGAGGCGAGATGATTATTGAAAATATTTGGTTAACAAATATTGATAAGAGAATATAGAAGAGATTTAATTAATGAAATATTAATTAAAGAGCCCAGTGATTTGTTTGATATGTTGGATGAACACTTGTTTTTATTCGATAGTTAAATCACAGACTATCGAAGTTTTTGACCATCGTTGTCAATATGGAGAGACCGGTTGGATTATTATCCGAAGAACCACTCCGTATCGGCATAAGCGTTGCGAACCAAGTATGCTGAATATATTGAAGACGGAGTGAAGTGCAAGGGCTTTTCTAGTAATAGAAATAGTGCCTTCGGTTTCGTTCAGTCCCAGAACGAACGTAAATGGACGAATGTCTGACAGAGTATTTCCAATGATCAAATAGGTTGGTCTGTATGAATATATATGGTTGCAACGGATTTATCCCTTAGCATAATATCCAGAATATTTGTGCAAACTTAACTAGTGATTAACGGATTTGACAATGTGGCATTCAAAGTGATTGTGCTATCAATGAATGGTAAGTATGCGTAGCCTCAGGCCTCAACAACCGGGAAAAGACAAAAATCGGGCAGGCAGCATGGCTATGTGGGTCGCACCCATTAGGGTGTATAATCACCTATCTAGAGAAATTCCTTTTGTCTAAATCTATCGATTCTGCCCATTCGGGAAACGGTGGTTTGAGTCCAACCGTTGGTGATATACATTCGATACACTCAAGCGAAATGAGTGGTCGGTCATGTGTGGGCCGGGTTACAAGATGTTCTTGTTGAACCCAGGTGTATTCGCCTCTAGAGATACATCATCGGAAGGTGGTTCCATACCTTGTCATGTTGGAAATCCAATCTCCAATAAGCGCCATGCGGTTTTTGATTTTATACTATATATGTGGAGCGTGAGATGCAAGCGTTCTGCTATTTGGTTATTTATTTGAGGTAGACATTATTATAATATCACTGGATTTGATATCAAAGTGTTTTGGGTCATAGTAAGGTAAAAACCGTCCATGTTTATGTGTGGGTTGGTCTTACTATTATCTTTTCTTTTGAAAGGATTTTTTAAAGTTAAACAAGTGGTTGGAGTTTACTCACACCAGTCCCATGACTGACCCAGAGTTTATTTTGTTTTGTTTTCCCTAAACTCTTGGGTGCCCAAATTTGTACGGGCAGTCAAGTGTTTCAGGCTTTTACAGATACACTTGGAGGAGCTTGAAGCAGGAGGCTTCAACGTTAGTTATTTAGAGTTGCTTCCGCTGAATCAAATGTTATGTGTACTCTGATGATGGTATGTATATATGTACAAACAGAATTTGTATTTCAAAGCTTATGTTATAGAATATATTTTATTCGTTCCGCTGTGAGTTGTGATCTTCGTTTTTCTTCTATTCTAATTTTTCTTTCTTTCTATTTCTCACCCTCTAACTTCTTTCTAATAATGAGTCGTATTTCTGTGTTATTTGGGTTGGACGTGTGTTGTATTTAGTCAACTCAGATAGCACGGATTTGCGGGTCGTTTCAGTTGGTATCAGAGCTGGTTGCTTAATTGGTACGGATGATAGGGGGTTCTCGCTTCGCGTTTGGTGGCGAACGGGAGACTCTTACCCCTACATCTCCCGACAATGTGGGTTGGTTGTGAAGTCGAGAGGCTGGCCGTAAAATCAGTTCTGAGGTATCACTGGATGTCACGGTGGGAGGTTAGCCCACTGCCTGATGGTTGCAAAGCCTAGGGCCGTTTCAGTTGGTATCGGAGCTTAGGTTGAGTGAATACCTAGGCTTGTGTGGTATGTACTCATTAGAGATAGGGTCAGTAGCACCCTAGAATGAGTTAAGTGTATATATACGAGAGAGCGTATTTGTTATTTGATATAAAAATTGTTTTATATTGTGTTGGCTTGTCTGTTAAGTGGTTTATGAATTCTGATCGAATAGTGGGACGCCACAAAGTCGATAGGGATTTCTAAACACTTGAACAGAGAAATTCGACACAGTATTGTTTTAAAGTGGGTAAATGAAATAACTTTACCCAAACTATATTTTTGATATGGAAGGAATAATTTTCTAAAATTATTATATTATATGGATGTGTTGATTGTTAGGATTATAATCAAACGAGATTATAAAAATTGAAATGATTATTTATAACCAGGATAGAATTTGTATAGAAATTAAATATACAAATGAGATGAATTAGAATTAAATTCAAACCAGAATTTGGAAATTTAAATCCTGGGAAGTTGAAAAATATTTTTCAAAGTATATTAAAATAATATAGCTTTGTTTTGCAAGGGTTTTGAATCAAAACCATATTTGAGTGGATTTTGAAAGTGATTAAGCACTGAACTCACTTCAGTGGTTGGGAAATAATTCTGATGATGATTGCAACATCATCAGTGTTCATTTCCGAGTTTCTAAGTGATAGGTTGCTACCTTAGAAATTTTTGATGGAAATTTGTTTGAAAGAAAACAAATTGGTTTGAATATTCAAATGTTTTGAATTGGAAATGGAAATAAATATACACGTATATATTTAAGTGATTTCAAAAAGAATTTGAAAAGAAAACCCAGGGATTTGAATTCTGGAATTAAAATTTAACTGAAGCAAGTTAAATGGTTCGAGGTGAATAAATTGACTAGAATCAATTTGAAATAAATTGAAATGAATATGAATTAGAATGTATATGAATGGAAACCAAAAGTTTTGGTTGAAATTAAAGTCATACAAATACGAGGAGTTGAGTTTCAACATAAGAGAGATGTTGAAAATTAATGGATTTGTACTTTTTTCCTACCTTAGCAATTTCGAGGACGAAATTATTTTAAGGGGGAAAGAATGTAACGACCCAGATTTTTTGGTCGGTTTATTTTGAATATTTAAATATAGAGCTGATAATATAAATCGATTTTCATATTGAATTATAGATCTAATTACCGTAATACGAGATATATTGAATTTGAAGTTAGAATTGAATCAAAACAGTTCAGAGAATAAAATTCTATGTGAATGTAATCGATAATGGTATTAATATATTATCGAGAAATTTATTTGTTTATAAATTTAAATTATTTTATATCTATTTAAAACGATTATTCTATATACGTTTAAATTTAAAATATATTCGGTTAGTTCAGAATAGTGTTAAACTGTTGAAATAACAATGGTTGCGTTAAAATAGCGGTTCTGATTTTCGAATAAGGGTACCGCAAGATATTTTAGTTATCTAATCAAAATAAATTAAAAATCAAATCGCATAAAAACATGCTTGTACTTAGTCCTACATCATTTTAATTCGTAGGTACGAATTGTCCCCTTCCATTTCTATAAATCCCGACCCTCTTTTCACTTTTTCTTCACATTTCCTTTCTTCCAATTCTCAGTAAAAATCAAAGACCGATCCACCAATTCAAGAAGAAGAAAAACCCGTAAGTCCTTTATTTAAAACTGAAATCAATTCGTTCGTAAATTCTGGAACGCGAGGCAACTCGAGCGACGATGGGGGGAGGTTCAGCTCGATCCGTTCCTTTGGGTGATGCGGTTCTCTTAAGTCGCGATGGCCAAGTATGGTCTAGGTTAAAGCAGAAGCCGCGATTGGTATCAGCAGCAGTAGGGGGTCGCGAAGCCTGGTGAAGTTCGAACGAGCTAAGGGAAGTTTGGGCGGATCTGTAGTAGAGGCCGACGTTTTGGATGCGGTGTCTGTAGGGTGGGTTGAGTTCAAGGCTGAACGATGTGATGTCAGAAGGTGAACGAGGGGACCAAGGTCAGAAAATGATAAACGAGTAATGTTGAACTGCAATTTCGAAATGAGGTTTGATGAGCGAGTTCAAAGCATGAACCTGTAGAGGAAAGGGAGAAATGATAGCTGCCATTAAGGTGTTCGATGAATTGTCCAAGTGGAAAAACGCAGTTTTGGGCTGATTACGGTTTTGTTACTATTCGAAGATACACTTCGTAATTTATCAAGTTATTTTGCAGAAGTGATAAGGTAATGTTCTTTTTATTATATAAATTAATATACCTAGAGTAATTCATTCGTTTATTTTTATAGTCAATTTAAATAAATAAGTTTAAGTTCATAATGGTATGAATGGTTAAAATATGAATCGAATAAATTATAGGTACGAGAGAAACGCCTCGAGTAAATTCGTAGCTCAGATGATACGGAGTTTTAAAATGGATATTCAACAACTGCAAATTCCGGTGAGTAAATCTCACTCACCTTTAGAATTATTTTTATTAAAAATAATTGTTTGTTGCTTGTGTGAATATTTTCTGCTTGTTTTATATATATTAGTTATTTAGGATATATATATATATATATTGGGTTGATTGATTGGTTGGATTCCCGCAGTCTCATTAGCGGATGCCCGCAGTTTCATAGCGGATGATTACCCTATACGCCCCACGCTATGATTAGTGGATGACCTTCTATACCGCGATATTCTGCCACGAAGCAGAATGGGTATTATTTATGTGCTAACATCTGTGGATGCAGGAAACAGGTTGGAGGAATCCAACTGGATTCCTCAAAAATATATTATCTGTTTGTTTATTTGCTTGATTTCATATATTCATATATGATGTGTTAAAATCAAATGATTGAAAACTGGGTGATTTGATTGTTTAAATATCACTGGGCTAAGTGTTAATGTATTTAAAATATCGTAAAAAAGATATTTGAGATTTAAAAAAGGAAAATTCTATTTTTAAATAGAATTTGAATTTTAAATGGAATAAAGATATAAACTTGTTTTTGAAAGATAAAACAAGTAGTTTCTTTATAAATGAAGTTTATAAATAGTTCTTTTATAACGAAGTTATAAAATGAAGTGAAAAGAATTATCATTTGATAAATAGAAATACAAGCGTGAAATTGGAATTTTGAAATGAAATTTTCAAAACAGGATGTGAAATGAAATTTTTAAATATATAACTCAAATGAAATTTGAGCATAACATTTGAATTTAAAAAGGGGTTTAAATATTTGAATTTTAAGAAGAGATTGAATATTAGAAATTCAAATAGAAGTTCAAATAGAATTTGAATAGACGAAATTAGAATGGAAAAATAGAATTTGAATTCAAGAAATCAAAATAAAATTTGAATTCAAAGGAATTGGAATAGGAAATTTAAATAGGGATTTGAATGTAGAATTTCAAAATAGAATTTGAAATATAGTATTTCAAAGAAGAATTCAAATATGAAATTTGAATAGAGATTTGAATTAGAATTCAAATATGAAATTTGAATAGAGATTTGAAATGGAAATTCGAGTATTGAATTTTGAACATGGAATTTGAATAAAGAAATTCGAATAGAAATTTGAATATGAGATTTCAAAATAGAATTTGAAATAAACTTTGAAAATAGAATTTCAAAGTAGAATGGGAAATGGAATTTCAAAAATAGGATTTCAAATAGAAAATCCAAATGGTTTTGAAAATGGGATTTGAATTCAGGGGAATTCAAATGGGTTTGAGTGAAGAAATTCAAATGGGTTTGAATATTAGAATTCAAAATGAGTTTGAATATTAGAATTTAAATGGGGCTGGAAATGGGTTTGAATATTAGAATTCAAAATGAGTTTGAATATTAGAATTTAAATGGGGCTGGAAATGAATTTGAATATTAGAATTCAAATGGAAAGGGAAGATGAAATTTGAATATAAGAGATTCAAATTGAATTCAATAGGATTTTATCTATGGAATTTGAATATGAAATTCAAATGGGTTTAAACTATGGAATCTTGAATATAGAATTTAAAAAGGAATTTGAATATTTGAATTTCAATAGAATTCAAATATAGAAATTGGAATATAGAAGTTCAAATGGAATTTGAAACATTTAGAATTTCAAATAGAAATTTAAATGGAGTTTGGATATCTAAATTCAAATATGAATTTCAAATATAGAAATTCAAAAAGGAGTTGAATTAAAGTGGGAATTCGAATAGAGAATTTGAAATGGAATTCG
Source organism: Allium sativum (assembly GCA_030737875.1). NCBI lineage: Eukaryota > Viridiplantae > Streptophyta > Magnoliopsida > Asparagales > Amaryllidaceae > Allium > Allium sativum. Next base: position 806,002,929 of record CM060922.1, on the reverse strand, counting down.
AATAGAGAATTTGAAATGGAATTCGAATAAAGGATTTCAAATGGGATTTGAATACAGGATTTAAAACTATGGAATTTGAAATATAAAGATTCAAATGGAATTTGAAATATATATGAATATATATATATTGGACGAAGTTGAATTCATTTTTAAGAGGTTTAAAAAGTTTATATATATAATTATAATTAAAACGAACTCGCCGCAGCGCTGCAGTTCGTAAAATAGCGATTCGAACTTCAATTGAGTATACAGAACGCAATTGAAGTCGGAATCATTTGAAACAAGAAACGTCAGGACTGGTTTGATAATAGTTTTCTAACGAAGGAGAAAAATCTGAATTTCGTCGTATAGATTTTGAGTTATGTCAAAATCAAATTTTCAGAAAAGCAGCGCCAGAACCATTATAAAACCATAACGGTTTATTTAATGAAATTAAAAGATTTTAAGCAAATAAAAATCGAAATTTCTATTTAGAAAAACCAGATTTGAGTTATAAAATATATGTGAACTCCAGTGGAGTAATGAGTTGATTTCTGAAACAAAAACCAGATTTTGATTTGTTGAATAGAGTTAACTAATTCGAATAGAAATTAGTTAATGAGATTTCGAATGACTATTGAGCTTTAAATAAGTAAATTCGATTTGAAATTTATATTCGAAATAGAAAAGAGAACTAGAATTGAAATTGAAATTCAATTTGGTTATGAACGAGTTAAATATTTTGTTTGAACATGTTATGTTCAAACAAAGAAGTGAAATAGGCAAAATGGCCGATTTAAAGAATAAATGGGCGAAACTGAATTCAAATGATTAGATGGTGTTGAATTGAATTGGAAACAGGTGAACAGGTGTTAGACAGGTATGGGTTGAGGTATATGAAGTTTATAAATGTAATGCCCGACAAAAAGGTACATGTTTAAATTCATATATGGGTTTTATGCGCCGTATCGGCAAGCCGCTTGGCTTTTCCTTTTTCCTTTTGAGATTAGAAGATACCGGGAAGCTATTTGAAATTTCCCGATGCTCCCGATACAGGGGAGGTTATGGCGAAATTTTCCGGAAATTTAAGGAGTTAGAATATTTTTAAGATATTTTGATAATTTGAAATCATTGGATCGACGTATTGAATTCGATAGTAAAGTGAATATAAAAATCGAATGTTGTAAAAGGGATAGAGATAAGTAATTGAAATTGTTTTCAATTGCAATTAGAGACATTTTCTAATATATAGAAAATAAAAGAAGTTAATATTTGGAAACGTTTTCCAAATGGCATAAGAGGCGAGATGATTATTGAAAATATTTGGTTAACAAATATTGATAAGAGAATATAGAAGAGATTTAATTAATGAAATATTAATTAAAGAGCCCAGTGATTTGTTTGATATGTTGGATGAACACTTGTTTTTATTCGATAGTTAAATCACAGACTATCGAAGTTTTTGACCATCGTTGTCAATATGGAGAGACCGGTTGGATTATTATCCGAAGAACCACTCCGTATCGGCATAAGCGTTGCGAACCAAGTATGCTGAATATATTGAAGACGGAGTGAAGTGCAAGGGCTTTTCTAGTAATAGAAATAGTGCCTTCGGTTTCGTTCAGTCCCAGAACGAACGTAAATGGACGAATGTCTGACAGAGTATTTCCAATGATCAAATAGGTTGGTCTGTATGAATATATATGGTTGCAACGGATTTATCCCTTAGCATAATATCCAGAATATTTGTGCAAACTTAACTAGTGATTAACGGATTTGACAATGTGGCATTCAAAGTGATTGTGCTATCAATGAATGGTAAGTATGCGTAGCCTCAGGCCTCAACAACCGGGAAAAGACAAAAATCGGGCAGGCAGCATGGCTATGTGGGTCGCACCCATTAGGGTGTATAATCACCTATCTAGAGAAATTCCTTTTGTCTAAATCTATCGATTCTGCCCATTCGGGAAACGGTGGTTTGAGTCCAACCGTTGGTGATATACATTCGATACACTCAAGCGAAATGAGTGGTCGGTCATGTGTGGGCCGGGTTACAAGATGTTCTTGTTGAACCCAGGTGTATTCGCCTCTAGAGATACATCATCGGAAGGTGGTTCCATACCTTGTCATGTTGGAAATCCAATCTCCAATAAGCGCCATGCGGTTTTTGATTTTATACTATATATGTGGAGCGTGAGATGCAAGCGTTCTGCTATTTGGTTATTTATTTGAGGTAGACATTATTATAATATCACTGGATTTGATATCAAAGTGTTTTGGGTCATAGTAAGGTAAAAACCGTCCATGTTTATGTGTGGGTTGGTCTTACTATTATCTTTTCTTTTGAAAGGATTTTTTAAAGTTAAACAAGTGGTTGGAGTTTACTCACACCAGTCCCATGACTGACCCAGAGTTTATTTTGTTTTGTTTTCCCTAAACTCTTGGGTGCCCAAATTTGTACGGGCAGTCAAGTGTTTCAGGCTTTTACAGATACACTTGGAGGAGCTTGAAGCAGGAGGCTTCAACGTTAGTTATTTAGAGTTGCTTCCGCTGAATCAAATGTTATGTGTACTCTGATGATGGTATGTATATATGTACAAACAGAATTTGTATTTCAAAGCTTATGTTATAGAATATATTTTATTCGTTCCGCTGTGAGTTGTGATCTTCGTTTTTCTTCTATTCTAATTTTTCTTTCTTTCTATTTCTCACCCTCTAACTTCTTTCTAATAATGAGTCGTATTTCTGTGTTATTTGGGTTGGACGTGTGTTGTATTTAGTCAACTCAGATAGCACGGATTTGCGGGTCGTTTCATATTCCCTTTCTAATTCAATGAACATTATCACTAACGTTTATTTCCATTATGTTACACACCATTTGTAATGCGCATTAATTCGATTTCAATTGCGCACCATTAATATTTTAACATGCGCATATCTATTCATAATTGAAACACTGCTTAGTTAACGTTCTTTCAAACTCCCTTTTATTGCATATTTTGAGTCGTTTATAACACGTGTTTATTTTGCGTGTTACTTCTGCAATTTATTTTGACGTTGATTATATTATGACATGCGTTATCAATTAATGGGAATGTTTCAATTTTAATGTCAAATACTTTCCTCTTTCCAACTGTCCATTTATTTCAATTTCAAACGACCATTTTTTTCTAGGAATTTATATACATACATAATTCAAAATTTAAAATTATATTTGCACACATTTACATACAAATATTTATCGGCGCTAAACTTCATATGTTCATAAATTTGTCATACGGACTGCGCTTGGAACATATTATATATGTAAATTTATCGGGAAAATGCAAAGAACGTAATGGTACATATTCCGAAGCCCCATTCCAACAATTCTAAAAATGTCTATTTTTCGTTCACCGTTTTATGTAATTATTTAATTGAATTAATATTGTCAAAATGCAGGGTGTTACATCCTTCAACCCTTTAGAAAATTACTGAAACACCCCACCTCTGTTAAGGTCACTCACAAAGGGATTGCCTTAACTTCGGTGGAGCATTATAGGTAAAAGATGCAAATGAATTACAAGACAGACAAATAAAGCAGTAGAAAATAAAATCATTTTATAAACAATGTGATTCAGTCAAGCTTTTACAACAGTTGTCTCAATCATACTTAAAAGTAATACATAGAACTTCTGTCTTGATCTAAAAAATTCCAAGTATAAAAGAAGCATAAAAATAACAATGATATTCCCCAATAAAGCGTGAACCAGCCATAGAAGTGGAAGAGAGAGTCCAAAGCAATACATCGACTATCTTCGAGCTTGGAAAGAAAACTGAGCTAAGTGATAACATTTCCTCCCTTTGAACCGGGGGGAACAGAAGAAAAGAGGCGAAACAAAACTAGGTCAGACATGAGTCTGGTAAGTCCAGTGACTCTCAGCATATAAACAAGCAAAAGCATCATGACATGAGTAAACTGAATATAAGACAATACCGTGAAAACAAGATAACAAGATAACATAGGATAAGCATAAGGTATGATAAGGCAAGATAAACTGAATGCGCTTCTACTCTTTCTCTGCTTTGCTACTACTTTGTTATTCTGATTTCGATATCTATCTTTGCACCACCTAACTAGTGTCCCAACTAGTAATCTGTATAAAATGATAATATGATAAAGTGATCCCAATCCCCGCAATTGTGTAGCCTTCAGGTGTACATATATTGTGAGGATTCCACCTCAATCTGCCTAATTGCCATGAACATGTTAGATGTACCCTTACTACCCTATCGATCGGCTCCCAACTTGTATTAGTGTTCCATGTGTCTATGTCAATCGACCCTCTCTTGCGTGTAGATACCCTGTGCTGGTCTCACCGTAAGGTGTATCAATCCTTATGATAGCGACCCGGCACGATTCAAGATGCACAGTGTATAACTACTGGTACTCAGTGCCTGCTTTTTCCCACTCCGGAGTACGTGCACGCTCGTAAACTGTCGGAACCTACACTGTCGTACCCCCTGCCGCTGTTTTGAACGCTTATAATCAGCCCAGTAATCGTGCCTCACCCTGCCTAGTTTCAGGGTACCATGATACATCTATGTGGGTTACTGCTGAAATGGGTCCCCTTACTAGGGTTTCCTGCTGGTTAAGTTTGTGGGCCTATATATACAAACATTACCCACCTACACGAGATGTTCGTAACCCTCCCACCGATTCTAGCATGTTTTCTTAACGGTTAAGTTTGTGGGCCTATATGTACTAATATTACCCACCTACACGAGATGTACTTAACCCTCCCATCGATTCAAGCATGTTTATTTAACGGTTAAGTTTGTAGGCCTATATGTACTAAAATTACCCACCTACACGATATGTACTTAACCCTCCCATTGATTCAAGCATGTTTAGTTAATGGTTAAGTGTTGTCCATTCATGTTAACTTAACCCACCCATTCATCGTGTCATGTTGGTTAAGTGTTTCTTATTAACTTAACCCCGTTCGTTCATTTGGTTAAGTGTTTTCTTGTTAACTTAACCCCACGTGTTCATCTTGTTGTATTGGTTAAGTGTCATTAATCAATTTTAGTTAATTTAACCCACCTACTTATCATGTTACTTTGGTTAACTGTTGCCTCCTTGTGTCAAACTTAACCCCACCACAAATCAAGTTATATTGATTAAGTGTTGCCCTGTTGTTTTGACTTAACCTTACCACAAATCAAGTTATATTGGTTAAGTGTTGCCCTCTTGTTTTAACTTAACCTTACCACAAATCAAGTTATATTGGTTAAGTGTTTCTTATTACTTAACCCTACCAATTCATCATGCTATACTGGTTAAGTGTTTCCTATTAACTTAACCTTAGTCATTCATGTTATATTGGTTAAGTGTTCCTATGAACTTAACCCTAGTCATACATCTTGTTCATTAGCATTAATTGATTTATTTATGCACCAACCCCTAACATTAGATATGTGTTATTGCAGTTACTGGATGTGTCGGGCGGTTCCGGACAGTTTTACCCCACAACTCAATCTAACCTTGGGTTTTTCTTGGGCATGATGCACTAAACTCTCACATTAGATAGGTGTTGTTGTGGTTACTGGATGTGCTGGGCAGTTCCGGGCAGTTTTACACCACAACTCAATCTAACCTCGGGTTAGGCATATTCATCTTTTCACTAATTTACATATTTACAGATTATATGTAAATTATTCACAATTGTTGTCAAATTTCAGATTATGCCACATTTTCCATAAATGTCCAAGTCCAGATTTATATGCTAATTATCCCAACTAGTCATATTCCAATTCTCAAGTTATGCCCAACAAAGCTAATTGCAAGTTATGGCCCCTAAATTCAATTTCGAGTTATTACTCAAATTAGGCTACATCTAATCTTCCCAAGTTTGTACAATAGTCATGCCCCAATAACCCAAGTTCGCAACAAAGACAAATTATGACCTAAATCATAAGTTACAAAATTATGTTCCAACATTACCAAATAGACTATTCCCTATTACCCCCGCATTCCAATCGCACGCTTAATAAGTTTCAGTCTAGATTCGAGGTTAATCTAGATTCATAAAATAAAGGGGACGAAAGAGGAAAATAAACGAGAGTAGGCATAAAACAGGCATTAAAATGGTAGATCTGTCAAATATTTTGGACCAAAGAGGATTACAGATCTGTTAGAGTTGGGGTATAACAAAGATAGATCTGAAACATACTGACAGAAATAACCTCATAGACATATAGATCTGATATAAATAACATCATGAACCTAAAAGGATTATATATCAGATGTCCAGCAAAGACAGGCATGAATGAATAATAACTTCCTAGGCATGTAAATCATTGATTCAATAGAAAAATAGGAATTAATTTAAAAGATTTGTCTTATCATCAGGCATGGACTTAGATCCATTTCATTATATGCCAAAATCACTATTAGGTGTTTAAATCTGAAAATAACTTGAAATTACATGTTTACAGTTCAATTTATGCCCCAAATCCCAAGTTACATGTCCAATATACCTTATGCCTCAAATCTCAAGTCATATGTCCAATACTTTATGCCTCAAATCTCAAGTCATATGTCAAATACTTTATGCCTCAAATCTCAAGTCATATGTTCGATACACTTTATGTTTTAAATACAACATGTGTTATGTCCTCAAATCAGTTTCAACACAATTAAGCCCAATTATACACAATACTTTTCCCAAATTTTAGCGCTAGTCATGTCCAAATCATATATTATGCCCAATTTTATTTCCAACGTACGTTCATCTCTTATGAGATTTGGCTCAGGCTCGCAGTAGCCTGGCTATAAAACAAAAAGGTAAGAAGGAAAGAAGAAACAAAGAATAGACATAATATTATCAATGAGATAGATCTAAAGGATATAGAAAGACAGATAGAAATAGGCATAATCTCAGATCCAGATTTATTACAATGTCAGAATCACAATTAACTTTTATTTCTGAAAGTAACGTGAACTTACAAATTACAGAACAGTCTTGAATTCTGGGATCTGTATTCTGAAACTGAATAGCTCTCCCTGGAAGTAGACTATTAGTTTTTCTAATTTAGATTTGATTTGATTCTTACAAATAGTTGTTGAAGTCGTTGAATTAGCCTTTGAATACTTGAATTCTAACTTGATTTCTTGAAGAACTTTAGCAGCATAACCCCGTCTTTGATTTATTTTGATATGAATTAGGGTAGAGTATAGGCGTAATGAAGCTGTGTAGAGAAAACTGTAGCCTTAGGGGTGTTTATATAGCATAGGGATCAACAAATCTCGTTAGAACGGGCGTCCAAATGCAGAAAAATGAATCTGTCCTTGGATCTGGAAATAGGGGGGAGGTCAACCACCAGGTCGACCCTCTGGTCGACCTGTGTGACCCAAGTCGACCCCCAGGTCGACCCTCTGGTCGACCTGTGTGACCCAAGGCGACCCCCAGGTCGACCTGGGTCCTGGGCGGGTAATTTCCCGCCCAGCCCGGGTGTGTGATTTGAATTTCGAATTTGAACCTGAGCTGTTTTATTTAAATCCCTGAAACTTCTGAAGGTCATAACTTCTTCATACTGAGTCCGATTTACGCAAACTCGGACTCTATCTCAAGAAGAATTTCGAGACGAACACAATGGAGTAACCCATTTCCCTTAATTCTCACTTTAAAAATTAAGTATTCTTTAATTCGTTCTTTTAATATTCTCAGAAAATACGGGGTGTTACATTCTCCTCTCCTTGAAGGATTTCGTCCCCGAAATCTCTAAGTTAAGAAAAATGCATATCCTAACATCCAACATCCATCTACTCAACCATTCAATCACAGGCATCCATTATCCTTAAAAAGATTTCTAATGCTTTCATGATTATATGCATAGTGTGTGTACATGTCCTTATCTAATGCAAAATCAGGCGGTCTACTGATTCAGTTGACCGCCTTAATGCGGATTATGTTAATGCCATGAGTCCATCATGTATGCAATTATTCCTAATCGTACTTTATAACTTCTACATGAGTGCACAGTCATTCATACAAATGCAACATCCATATGATAACACATCAAGTTTCAATCCATATATATAAAAGTTCACCCATGCATATGCAATATGAAAGTGACTGAGCCGATCTAGTGCCTAATATGTGTATATGCATCCATGAGCAACCACTAGCAAACACTTGCAACCACTTGCATCCACCAAACATAACATGTCTCAAACACATGTTTACATCCATTGGCTTCTACCTAAGGATCGAGGATAGGACCGAGAGGATATACCTAAAATAAATATTATAGAAAAAGTGGAATCACGGATATACCCTCAAAAAAGTATGATGCACGTATCTAGTTTTCATTCTTCTAAGTTGCATCTTCTTGAGCTTTACTCCACTGTACCTTAACTAATTTAACTTCACGATTGCGAAGCTTCTTGACCTCCATTTCCAAAACCCACTAGTAAAGATAGGAACTTGATCACTTACTATGTTAGAGGGTATCCAATGTAGTCGAACTCTCTTTCCAAGATAAACAGATATTAACCATGATACCAAGTGTATATTCTAAGATGATTATTGGTCTCTCCTCTACTTAGCTTATCCATCATGTCACAAATCTGAGGGTCGATATCTCTCACGCAAACCATCCTAGTCGAACTTGACATCCCTCAAGTACAAACCCCAAAGGCCTAAACCAATATCAGACAAGCACCGAAGGAATGCCTCCTCCGAATTTGGACGATCTATGTGAGATGATACTAGCAGAACAACCAAACAATTGAGCACTTAACCGACTCTGGCTATCCTCGCCAATCTTGCTCCAAAACTATCGTTGATCGCATAACTGGCTTTGCATTGTCAAGTAGATATATGCGGAAGTCTGTCTCGAGTTTTAGGGGAAAAACCTCCAACCTAATCAAACATCCGCGTACTCATGGACTACTCCAACGGATCGAAAATCGTCGATAAATACATAAAGTGATTCTAGGTAGCTAAGACAAACTGATCCCTTAGGATCGGATGAAATTTCGAGGGTATTCCCGAGACAAGTCGAAAGTCTAACTACCCTCCTTTCACAATTACTAGCTAACCAATCCACGTCTAGAATCAACCCATAGCCCATGGAACCAAAAACATAAGCATTATACTTAAACTTCAATACTTAACATAGCTATTCTCAAATCCTTACAAACCAAAGATAAATGAGCTGAACCACCAACCAGATTTGAAACAATAATGGGATCTTCTATTATACTAGTACTAAGGTGCAGAGACTCAACTACAGAAGCAGATATAAACAAATGTGAAGTGCTAAAATCAAAAAGAGTACTAACAAGATGATCAAAAAGAAAAACTAAACTCTACCTCTCTCTCAGGTACGCTGGCGGTAAGAGCATGCACTTGCCCTCCTGAAAATCATGTTCTTGCCCTTGTCCTTATATGACCCGTTATACCATAATAAAGTCACTTCCTCTTGTTTTAGGTTTTACTATTCTTTCATCCCTTCTTGTCCGGTGGTTCTTCCACTTACACCTCTTCCTTTTTACCTCCTTTGTGAACCAAGTCCATATCCATGAGTTCCTCATCCTTGGGTTGTGCTCTTTAGCAAAACTCCATCAGTCTCATCTTTACTATCCTTGTTTAACACGTTGACAAGTCTCTCAAAAGATGCCTCCACCGCACGGAAAATCCTACAAAGCTCGAAAGAAAATTAGCCGCAGGTGAAACTACAGCGGCTATAGATGGAAGTTGAGCACTTCTTCGCCCTTTGACAAGTGTCGTAGTCTCGTCGAGCCTACATAACGATGCCGCGGTGAGGTTATCTCCTAGAAAGCCAGGAGCCCCCGGAGACTCAGGAAAGAAGGAAACAATGATTCAAACAGAAGATCAAAAGATAATGCATATGGCTTTGGGAATATGCCTTTAAAACAAAACTTTTCTTTTGAAAATGCTTCTTTTAAAACCGTTTTGAAAATAATTTTTCAAATCTTTTATCTGATCCGGTAACCTTCAGCTCTAACACCAAGTGAAACACCCCACCTCTGTTAAGGTCACTCACAAAGGGAATGCCTTAACTTCGGTGGAGCATTATAGGTAAAAGATGCAGATGTATTACAAGACAGAAAAATAAAGCAGCGGAAAATAAAGTCATTTTATAGACAATGTGATTCAGTCAAGCTTTTACAACAGTTGTCTCAATCATACTTAAAAGTAATACATAGAACTTCTGTCTTAATCTAAAAACTTCCAATTATAAAAGAAGCATAAAAATACCAATGATATTCCCAAATAAAGCGTGAACCAGCCATAGTAGTGGAAGAGAGAGTCCAAAGTAATACATCGACTATCTTCGAACTTGGAAAGAAAACTGAGCTAAGTGATAACATTTCCTCCCTGTGAACCTAGGGGGGAACGGAAGCAAAGAGGCGAAACAAAACTAGGTCAGACATGAGTCTGGTAAGTCCAGTGACTTTCAGCATATAAACAGGCAAAAGCATCATGACATGAATAAACTGAATATAAGACAATACCGTGATAACAGGGATAACAATATAACAAAGGATAAGCATAAGGTATGATAAGGCAAGATAAACTGAATGCGCTTCTACTCTTTCTCTGCTTCACTACTACTTTGTTATTTTGATTTCTATATCTATCTTTGCACCACCTAACTAGTGTCCTAACTAGTAATCTGTATAAAATGATAATATGATAACGTGATCCCAATCCCCGCAATTGTGGTAGACTTCAGGTGTACATCTATCGTGAGGATTCCACCTCAATTTGCCTAATTGCCATGAACATGTTAGATGTACTGTAACACCCCGCATTTTTAATAGAATGTACATAAATGTGTATATACATTGCTAGGTAAATAATGGTGATGTATAATGAAAATTTATTAATACATGGAAGAAAAGGAAAATTTGATTCAATAACAGTGTGTGTAACGGAGAAGATAATAAGATAAGGATACTTAATTTAAATATCAGGAATTAAGTAAAACGGACATCACCATTGCGTTCGTCTCGGAATTCTGCTTGGAATAGAGTCCAAGTTTTCGAAAATCGGACTCCGTATGAAAGAGTTATGGCCTTCGGAAGATTCAATAAAAATTCAGAATTTACATAGGAAAATACCCAGGCAGGTCGACCTACCCAGGGAGGTCGACCTGGGGGTCGACCTACCTAGGGAGGTCGACCTCCCCCTGATTTTTTCCAAATCTAGGCAGTGACAATTTTTGGTGTGCTGGACGGACCGGATGGCTTCTAGTGTAATCTAATGGCTCTAAAACACTCTCTACACCTATAAAATAGTGCCTAGACCTAACCTAATTCATAAACAATTCCTTCTAACGCCTCCATGCCGCCAAACTTCAACCAAACATGGTTGCCGCCTCAAAACCCTAAATTAATTTGCAAGTTCTTCATCAACTTTGGAGTTTAATCAAATCAAGTAGCAAAGTTCTTTATCAACAATTCATGCTCTTCACCAATGATCAAATAAGAAGATTAAATCAGCGTTCTACATCAACAACAATCGTTTATTTCTCCAATCCAGTCAAGGTGAGTGGAATTATAATAAATTTGTTGCACAATAGTATTATTATCGTTCATCATTCCCCAGTTATTAATTTAATTCAAGATTCATGTTATAATAATTGTTCCTTTTATTCTCCTTCCCCTTTTTATTTTTGGATCTAGATTATCTCGAACCTAGACGAAAATCTTATTATGCATACGTGCGGTTGGAATATGGAAATGTTGGGCATAATCTATTTTATGCAATCGAGAAATATAATCTGTAATTTGGGGTTTGTGGCATAACAATTGTTGTTGCGAATATTGGGCATAATTTATTTTATGCAATCGAGGAATATAATATGTAATTTGGGATTTGGGGCGTAACAATTATTATTGCAAATATTGGAGTAATTGGCAAAGTATATATATTGAGATTATTTAAATGGAATAAGTGGAAAGGATCTTGAAAATTGATGACTTGGAGTAACTTACGCTAAAAATATATAAAGCTTGAATTTGGGACTTGGAAATTGGATATGCCATTAAGATCCTAGAAACATAATTAAAAATGGAATATGTTGGACAAACTATGTTTTTTTATGTAATTATGGAACTCGACGCGTAACATGAAATTGACAATAGTGGCATAACTTGAGCGTGAACATGCTTGTGAATTGGTAATTGACATTTAATATCTAGAATGAACATGAACATGCTTGTAAATTTATAATTGGCCTATGACACTTAGAATAGACATGAATTGTAATTAAGTTAAATTTGGAACACATGACATGAATTTGGGGTTTGGGTGAAAGACGATTGTTAATGAACGCCTATGACACGATTTTAGGCGCGTTTGTGGTGTAAGACTGCACGGAACCGCCCGGCAAATCCAGCAACCATAAGCGGACGTCTAATGTGAGAGGTCAACGACAAGAACTAGAGGCGTAATGGTTTATGACACGAGGTTAGGCGCGTTGTGGTATAAGTCTGTCCGGAACCGCCCGACAAATCCACCAGCCACGAACGGACGTCTAATGTGAGCGGTCATACATCGTTACGGAATAATAAATAAATTAAGAAATACTAACCATAATGAGACACGCGGGCAACATGGGTATGGTTAGAGGGTTAAGTGGGACACGGGCGACATGTGAAACAAAAATTTAGATATGCTTAACCAAAAGGGACCCGTAACGGTATCATAACTTAATTGAATTGGGTAAAGGTTAAGTAACGGGTTAAGTAAATGGAAGGGTTAAGTCAAATCTAAAATTAATGAAAAGAAATGGGGAATGATAAATAACCTATTATGAATAAACTTGAATAAGGCAAGAAAGGATAATAGGTGGAAATTATAACTTATGCGACAAGATAAGTTACGATAAGGAAGATTAGATAACACTTAACCAATTTGACATGATATATAGGTAGGTTAAGTCAACATGAACTGATAGATAACACTTAACCAATTTGACATGACGCGTGGGTTGAACTGAATATGTGACGATCCCAAAACCCCGTGACACGGTGTTAAGGATAATCATTGGAATATAACACATTAATCATCATTAGCAGATCACAGATAATAGCATAAACAGAAAATAGAATAATTTACACACATATGACAGCGGAATCATATAGATAACATCACATCAGAGAAGCACAGTACAGGATACAACTTAGTGCATAATGATACATAATCAGTCACCATCGCCTGAGGCGGAATCATACATAAAGAGTACACAAAAGGAATATCAGTCTACATCGCCAGTGGCGGAATCATAATATAGATACAATAATGGCGGAGAAAATCCAAGTCAGCACGGTGTAGTCAAGCCTCGCCATGAGCCAAAAGGTGCGTCAGAAACCTGTAACTAGGCTGCCCGTGTGAAAATAAGGGCACCCGAGTTTGCAAGGTGAAACAAACTACGAGTCAGTCATGGGACTGGTATGAGAAATCTATTCAACTTATTAACAACAATAATAAGGCAAATCAAAGGACCACGCCACTTTCGTGGAACGGGTTTACTCCAATGAGTGCTCGTGCATGAAATAAAGTAAATGATTAAATCAACGCAATGCTTTTTATAAAATGAAGCCATTATAAGACTCAGGTCCCATCACACAATGCAACGCAAGCCGGAGGATAGAGTTTTTACCTTATAATGGCCAAAGATGCTTCATACGAATAAACAAAAGTGCTTGATATTATTACTAGTGCATATATGTTTCAAAAGCGATTTCAATCATAAATATCAATCATAGGCGGCATAAATGACCCATACCACTATGTCGCCATACTAGTAATACAATCACAACCGCACATATCGTATTGGAAATTGGATTCCTTCATGAGTCGAGGCAAGGGGCAAGCTCCTCTCCGTTCGAGACACTCTAGCAAATGCCTCGGGACCGCACACAGCAATCCCCTGGATCCTCCAAGGCCGGTCCTCTCTTACTTTTGAGGATTGGCAATTCCTGAACACACGTTTCCCGGTCCTTACAGACCTATAATCGAGGCGCCTCGCATTCCAACAACCACACAGGTGAAAAGTAGATATACATGTCAGGGCTGGGAGGTCACTGACTCCACCATAGCTAGAAAGAAACGTCATGCACTCCTTGGGTCCTTCTCCCGTTTTTGACTCATACAGGGGTGTGAGGCTCGCGAATTCACGTTATACACAAAGCTATGTCACACAGACCATGCTTTGATCATCAACCACAAGACTTTGCTTTGCAACAGAAGCCTTGATCATATGCCACTTAGGCGTGCCACACAGGCAATCCACTCCATGCGATTGATTTCTGTCAATACATAACCTCTGAGCTCGTACGTCTCAGAGAAGGGCGTTAAGCAAGAGAATAAATTCTCCGCCGCCAAGCAGATATATATTTAACAGAGATCAATCAACACAGAACACAATCCAATGTCAGACACACAGTCCATTTACAAGTCCGTTCTGGGTCTGAACGAAACCGGAGGCACCAATTCCTCGCATATCCGTACAATCAACAATATGTTTGGACGGCTACTACTTCAATTCCTTCATGGTAGCTACTCCAATCACGAGCATCAGTAGCGCCCATCCATCCAATGTGGAGATCGTCGGTCTTTAGTCGTCTTCGACTCTTCGACTTCTCAACGTCGATTGATTATTTGAAATGAGATAAACTCGGCCTTTTCAAATAATCCACGTATATTTAGATTTTCAAACCAATTAATCACATGGGTGAACTATTCAACATTCACATTTTAGTTATTTAGTTAAAATTTTCATGTCGAACACATTCAGCCATCACATCTCAAGCCAACACAACAAAATTGGTTCATTTTCACTCTATATCGTCTATAGCACTTTATAACGACATATCGCCATTTTTGTTTAATTTAAAACGGCCATATTTAATTAAACGACGTTTCAGGTCGTGTCGATGCACTGGCGCTGCTTTCCACTAATTTTGTTTTACACATATAGGAAAATCTAACCGTTGGATCTTCACAAATTTTACATCATTAGGAAGGTCTTTTCAAAACGCGTCCAACGGTTCCAGTTTTGGGAAAATTCGACGGTCGGATCTTCCACACTAACCATTTGAAGTTACGATTTCAATTTACGAACTGCAGCGTCGTTATTCGATTTAATTTAATTATATTTATATATATATATAAATATAATCGTTTCTGGCGCTGTTTTTCACTAGTTTGGAATTAAACATTCCAGACTATCCAACCGTCGGATCTTCACAAAGTTGGTGCCGTTGGAAAGATATCTCCAAGGCGAACCCAACGGTTGAGGTTTCGGAAAAATCCAATGGTCGGATCTTCCGCACTAGCCGTTTGAAATCACGGTCTCAAAATATGAACTGCACGGCCACGTTTCGTTTTAATTATATTTATATTTATATATTTATATAAATATAGTTCATTCAATGATTTCCATATCGTTTTCACTTCAAATATTTTTCTAACACCTTAAAATTTTGGAAAATTTCGCCATAACCTCCCCTGCACCGGGAGCATCGGGAAATCGCAAATAGCGTTCCCGGTCCTTCTAATCTCAAAAAGAAAAAGAAAAAGCCAAGCGGCTAGCCAACAGGCTCATAAAATCATCACCCAAACAAAACAGTAAATGTGTACCTATTTGTCGGGCACAAAATTTTATTCCTCTTCTCTAGCCTCTTTGCTATAACCTGTCCAATGAATATGCATGTACATATATATACAGTTCTTATCATTTATCAATTTCTATTCAACTTCATATTTGATTTGCTTTGGTTTAAAAACACCATTCATTCTAATATCGCATGCATAGGCTAAAATCATATAATTAGCTAGTTAATGTATATTTCAACTCATGCACGTTTATTCGAACCAGTGGCTATTTTTAACACTTCACATTTCAAAGATGATAATTTTGACGAACTAAAGTAGATTTCAACACATGACTATTTTATTTAGTTCCTATGCATGTTAAAAATAATATTTCTATCACAAATATTTGTTTCAACGTCTGCATATCTTTAGCATATCACACATATGATAAAAATGATATTTTTATCATTTAAAATATTTATTCAACCAATGTATGGTTTCAACACTTCATAGTTTCAATAAAAATGTAATTTTTATCGTTCAATCTTTTTATTCAACACATGAACCTTTCCACTACACACACTTCTCAACAAATGAGCATTTCCACACATGGACATCTTATTTATGTTGTTCTTATTAAAAAGATGAAATTTTGATTGTTGGAACTATTCATATAAGGCGAATATTTTTGATACTTCATATATATATAAAAAAAATGTGATTTTTATTGTTTATACACTTCATTCATTCACAAATGAATTTAATTTTCACACAACACTTTCCAACACATGAACAATTTCCACACATGGATATAGTTTCAATATATGGCTTTAATTTCTATGCATGCAAATAATTTCAACATATGAAAATAATTCTAACACACAAAGATTATTCAAAATTTCGGCAGCATAACGGCAGGGTAGTTAAAACCGGCACCGTCCCTAGTACGGCTCCTCGCTCTACCTTAAAACCTCGCGGTTTTTGACAATGGGGATTCATGCATCTAATTCGCACGCAGGCGGCATGTATATATTTATTTCATTTCCACAAACTAATCCTATGTGGTTTCGACCAAATATTTTCCAATCACAAACGGGTATTTTTCAACCACAATCAATTCAATATCAACCACAAACAATCCCAAACAACAATTCACCGTCAATCAATTTTCACAACAATTTCAACCAATAAATATCGTCCATGGTTTGTGGACGAGGGGGGCGTATATATATATATATATATATATATATATATATATATATATATATATATATTTATATATAGCAATTCACTTTTATTTCCACACATATATATATAAAGAAATTGAAGAGTGAGAAATTCTCACCAATAGCTATCCAATAACACGACTCTTCCTTTATAGAAATCTTCGCCTATTTCGCCTTCTTGTCGCTTTCGTTGCCCGTATTCTCTACATAGGTAAAAATCGAATTTTTACTATGTTATTCAATATATAAAGATTGCATTTTGACTTCGCTATTTAATATATAAAGATTATATTTTTATTATTCCCATGATGTAAAAATTATATTTTTATTACTTTAAAAAAATACAAAAATCATATCTTACTCCTTTTACCTAATAAAAATTCCGTCTTTTTCTCTTTTTAAAAATATGATCTTTATTTTTTTGCAAGTTCAAATCTTTTTCTTTTAAAAGATTAAACCTTTTTCTATTTCAAAGTTTAAAATAAAATCAGTTTTTATTTCCTTAAAAAAAATCAGTTTTTATATCTTTTAAAAATCAGTTTTTATATCTTTATTAAATTCAGTTTTTATATTCTTTAAATCATTTAAAAAGAATCAGTTTTTATATTCTTTAAAAATCAGTTTTTAGATTCTTTTAAAAATCAGTTTTTAAATTCTTTTTAAATCAGTTTTTAAATTCTTTTAAAATCAGTTTTTAAATTCTTTTTAAATCAGTTTTTAAATTCTTTTTAAATCAGTTTTTATATTCTTTAAATCATTTAAAAAGAAACAGTTTTTGCAAAACAAAAATAAAAATAAAAATAAAATAACCTAAAATGCTCACCGTAGCCTGCGAAGGGGAGGGAAGAAGAAGGCGTCGGCGGCAGGGTGGTGTTGTTCGGTGGTGGCGGCGTCGAGGCTTCAGAGGGGCTGCTCGATTTGATTCGACGGGGGCGTATGCGTCGCGAGGGGTTCGAGGGTTTCGACACTGGGAGGAGGAGGCTGGACGGAGGGGGGCGACGGCGATGTCTAGGTTTAGGTATTTCTTTTTTTTTTCGTTTTCTGATTAATGAATCGGGGGGGGGGGGGGGGCAAGAAGAAGAAAAGGGAGGGAATTAAAATAATATATTTTTTTCCTTTTTATTATTTAATTATTTAATTTTTGCAAAAAGGTTGACTTTTACATACGACCTCGAAACGAGGCCTACCGCCTGTTGTCCATAGCGTTTTACCCCCATTCCGAACACAATGAGATATGTATCGTAAGCTGATTTGATCGTTACAATCAGTTTCCGTTGAATTTACATCTAAATCCTTATGTTGAATTTTAAACGTACATTTCAAATTACCGGGGTCACATACTAACTAGAAAAATTCCAGAAAAATATTTTCTAGTTTCGTATTGACGATACGGTCCTAACAAAACTAGTTTCGTCGAATTCTAAGACCGTTTGAAAAATGGCCAATTTCCTGTCGATTAAATTCAACAGAAACTGGTCAAACGCGTTTTCTTTTGCCACGCTCACATATTGATTCGAAAAATTATGAAATTTGAAACCTAGCAATAGTTTGACATCCCGGACCCAACAAAAGTGGTTTCGTCGAATTCCGAGGCCGTATGCAAAATATCAATTTTCTAAGCCTATATATTCTATATACCGACTCTTCTGAAAATTCATTCGGCCATAACTTTTGATTCCCGTTATGAAACTTCGATTTTTCAGATTCGTTAGAAAGGTATTGACTAACAGATTTAAATATTTTTGGTCTCACTAAAATCCGTTATATTTTCCACCCTGCACAGTCGGTCCAAGTTCGAATTCAAATTTTCAAACTGACTTACTATTCTTAACTTACTATTTTATTGAAATATTCTATTTCAATGTTTCAAATTGCTTTGAAATAATCAATTTAAAAATTTTAAATTGGCTCGTATTTTCTGGGTTATTACAATCTCCCCTACTTAAAACTTTTCGTCCTCGAAAAGGAAACAACAATAAAGTAGGAAATAAAATGTAAATGCAAAGTATGATAAAGGTACCTTGCACCGGAGTTAGTCAGAGATATCCACTCTGCATTTGGGGTAAGCTTGTTTAATGCTTTCCTCAGTTTCCCAAGTACAGTCTCTAGGATCACTGCTCCACTGCACTTTAACTAAATAAACCTTTTTGCTCCTGAGTTCTCTGGTTTCTTTGCCAACAATTTTTAATGGCTCTCTTCTGAGTGCTAATTCTGGAGTTATCTCCACATCCTGTTGCGCTGCTTCTTCTACAACAAGATCTGGATCATGCACATGTCTCCTAAGCTGAGATACGTGAAATACATTGTGCACTCCAGGCAACCAATCTGGCAATTGAACCCTATAAGCAAGAGTTCCAATTCGCTCAAGTATAGGAAAGGGACCAATAAATCTCGGTGCCAACTTCCCAGTCTTTCCAAATCTGATTACTCCTCTCATCGGAGAAACCTTCAAATAAACATGATCACCAACAGCAAATGTCAAATCTCTCCTTCTAGAGTCTGCATAACTTTTCTGTCGGCTTTGGGCGGTTTTCAATCGCTTCTTGATGAAGTCCACTTTATCAGATGCTTCCCTAATCATATCGGGTCCTAGTACAAGTCTGTTGCCAGGTTCTACCCAACATGCTGGAGATCTGCAGGGTCTGCCATATAATGCTTCAAATGGTGACAT
Source organism: Allium sativum (assembly GCA_030737875.1). Taxonomy (NCBI): domain Eukaryota; kingdom Viridiplantae; phylum Streptophyta; class Magnoliopsida; order Asparagales; family Amaryllidaceae; genus Allium; species Allium sativum. Next base: position 805,983,433 of record CM060922.1, on the reverse strand, counting down.
CCTCAAACTTGCTTGATAGCTATTGTTATATGAGAATTCTGCCAAATGCAAATGATCTTCCCATGACCCACCAAAATCGATTATACAAGCCCGCAATAAATCTTCCAGAATTCTATTCACCCGCTCAGTTTGGCCATCTGTTTGTGGGTGATAAGCGGTGCTCATACTCAGTTTCGTTCCCAATTCTGTCTGGAATGCCTCCCAGAACTTGCTAGTAAATAGGGGATCTCTATCACTGACTATGCTGATGGGAATTCCATGCAGCTTAACAATTTCTTTGAAATATATCTGTGCTAGACTTTGGGCAGTTCTATTGGACCTGACAGGTATAAAATGGGCAGTCTTCGTGAAGCGATCTACGATTACCCAAATACTGTCATTACCCTTCTTGGTTCGCGGCAAACCATCTATGAAATCCATGGAAATCTGTTCCCATTTCCAGCCTGGGACTTCCAACGGTTGCAACAATCCAGCTAGCTTCTGTTGGTCACTCTTGACCAATTGACAAGTAGGGCATCTGCTAACATACAAAGAAATATCCCTTTTCATTGCCTTCCACCAGAAAGTGCGTTTGATATCGTTGTACATTTTACTCACCCCAGGATGGATGCAAAATTTGGATTTATGGCATTCATCTAGCACTTCTCTTTTAAGCTCGGGAATGTCGGGAACACATATTCTTTTATTCAGCCTCAGAACTCCATCTGTATCCACTTGGAAACTAGAGCCTTCGCCCCTTTGAATCCTTTTTACCATCTCTTTCGCAAAATTGTCACTTTTCTGAAGAACAGATATCCTATCAATCAATCCAGGTGTAATTATAAGATTGGCAATGATTGCGGTTTTTCTACTAAGCGCATCCGCTACTACGTTAGCTTTTCCCGGCGTATACAGGATATCAAGATCATACGCTGCAAGAAATTCTAGCCAACGCTGCTGTCTCAGATTCAGATCTTTCTGGGTATATAAATACTTCAACGATTGGTGATCTGTGTACAGTATAAATTTCTCGCCCAATAAGTAATGTCTCCAGATTTTCAAGGCAAATATGATGGCTAGCAACTCAAGATCATGAGTCACATAATTCTTCTCATGCGGTTTCAATTGGCGGCTTGCATAAGCGACTACTTGGCCTCTCTGCATTAACACTGCACCAAGACCTCTAATAGAAGCATCTGTCCAAACCGTTAAATCCTGATTGCCATCAATAATAGTTAACACTGGAGCGGTGGTCCGCTTCGATTTCAATTCCTGGAAAGCTTCTTCATAGTCGGAAGTCCACTTAAACTTCTCATGTTTCTTTGTGAGCTTCGTTAACGGACCGGATATCTTTGAAAAATCCTTAACGAACTTTCGATAATAACTAGCCAACCCCATAAAACTTCTAACTTCTGTGGGAGTAGTGGGTTGTTTCCAGTCTTGAATCGCTATTATTTTGCTTTGGTCAACAGAAATTCCTTTCTCTGACACGACATGGCCAAGAAATTTAACTTCTTCTAGCCAGAAGACACATTTAGAGAATTTGGCTTTGAAGACGTTCTTCCTTAGAATCTCCAATACTTGTTCTAAGTGTTTTTCATGCTCGGGTTTTGATTTGGAGTAGATTAAAATATCATCGATGAATACGAGGACAAATTTATTCAGAACTCCCCTGAACACTCTATTCATTAGATCGACAAAGTATGATGGAGCGTTACATAGGCCAAACGGCATTACTAACCATTCATAAAATATGTCTGGGCCTCTGAAAGCGGTCAAAGGAACACACTCTTCTGCTATTCTCAATTGATGAAAACCTGTAGCTAGGTCCATTCGGGAAAATACTTTCGCCCCATTCAATTGGTCTAGCAAATCATCAATGCGGGGTAATGGATATTTATTTTTGAGCGTCTGTTGTTTGAGGTCTCGGTAATCAACACATAATCTAAGAGTACCGTCTGACTTCGGGACAAACACAACAGCTGCACCCCAATTAGAAAAACTCGGTCTGATTAGACCTTTCCACAACAGTTGACGAGTTTGATCGCCTAATTCTTCTTTTTCTTTCGGAGTCATTCTACGGATTGGATGTACCACGGGTCTGGCATTGGGAATTAGATCGATTCGGAATTCTATTTCTCTTTGCGGAGGTAAGTTTTCAACTTCTTCAAACACATCCGCATAGTTGCTAACAATCGGAATCTTTTCTATGGAGGTGGGAATAAGTTCTAATGCTGACCAAAATTCTTCTCTATTCGGATTCGAACCATGACAGGGAATATATATATGTCCAAGCTTCGTTCGAATTTTAACGATTCTTTCCGCACAATTCACTTCAGCTTCATGTTTCGTTAACCAATCCAGCCCGAGAATAATATCGAATTCGGGAAAATCCATAACGATTAAATCAAAAGGAAATTTATAGAAAGAATAGGAGATTGGCACTCTACAATATAAACCGAGAGTAACAGGACCCCCTATCGGGTTATGAACTTCAACCGATTCTTTAAGCTTTCGCTTTTTTAACTTTAGTTTGTGCACTGTGTTTCTAGCAATAAAACTACGCGATGCACCTGTGTCAAACAATACAGAAACAGGAATATTTTTAATTGTAAGGGTACCTCCCAAAACATCGGGTTTACCTGCTCCATCGGAAGCAGCTGGCGGGCTAGACCCCTCATAGACATGAGCTACAGTAGCTTTCTTTAGCAAAGGACAGTCTTCGACCAGATGGTCGGTCTTGCGACAATTGAAGCACGAGCGAGGGTTCTGAGAGCCTTGGCTCGAACCTTGAGAATTTGTTTTCTGCCTCTTCGGAGCTGTGCAGACGTTTGAGTAGTGCCCCGGCTTACCACAATTAAAGCAACTTCCTCTTGGCGGCTTGCCAGTCTGAGGCTTTGAAGATGCTGCTTGGCTTGACTCGCCTTGATTTACAGCAGGCTTGCGCTTGTTTCCTGCTTGGCTTCTAGCGCGATCCTGATCCAGATGCCTTTGATCAAGGTCTTCATAGTTGCATGTCATTTCCACTAGCTCGTTGAAATCCAGCTTGACATGGGCCATGGCTCTATCATGATATTGTCTTCTTAGTCCAAAGATAAACCTCTTATTTTTGGATTTCACGGTAGCAACGAGTTCTGGAGCATAGGGCGACAACATTGTGAATTTGTTCAGATAATCTTGCACGGAAAGATCCCCTTGCTGGAGATTGGCGAAGTCATCGTGCATTCTTTCTAGAGCTTGTTCTGGGACATATTTCTCCTTGAAGAGTTCTTTGAATCCATCCCATGTTCTTCCAGCTTCTCTATTCCCGGCGGTAAGAGATTCCCACCATAATTCGGCTTGCTCCTGCATAAGCCAGGCGCCCATAATAGCTTTGTCTTCGTCTCCTAGCCTTAGGCCTTCAAGGATTTTCTTGCATGTTTTGAGCCATGCAAGGGCCTCTATTACGGTGCCAGTTCCCGAGAAGGTCTTGCCTCCTAAGCTCTTATATCTCTTAGCTACACGGTCGAGCTCGAAGTATTGAGCTGCCGGAGGTTGTATCAAAGGTCCTTCTTGAGCTGGGATTTCTCCCCTTCCTCGGCCTCGGCCGGCACAGCCTCCTCTAGCGGCGGCTGCTCTGGTAGCCATTTGTCAAATTCTGTATAAGCAACGAAAAAAAAGTCAGCTAACAGAAATGATAGTCTATTGCATAGTTAAGCAGAAATTCCTACGGAAAGATAACGATGGACTGATCAATTGTTTTTGCTATTCTGCTCAGCTCATTCTAGGACTTTACTAGTCCTATCTCTAATGAGCGACTCGCCTTAGAATACTACTGATTCTATTTTGACGAAGTGTTTAATGTGTTAGACTCCAGAACTAAGGTTAACCAATGCTCTGATACCAGCTGTGACGATCCCAAAACCCTGTGACACGGTGTTAAGGATAATCATTGGAATATAACACATTAATCATCATTAGCAGATCACAGATAATAGCATAAACAGAAAATAGAATAATTTACACACATATGACAGCGGAATCATATAGATAACATCACATCAGAGAAGCACAGTACAGGATACAACTTAGTGCATAATGATACATAATCAGTCACCATCGCCTGAGGCGGAATCATACATAAAGAGTACACAAAAGGAATATCAGTCTACATCGCCAGTGGCGGAATCATAATATAGATACAATAATGGCGGAGAAAATCCAAGTCAGCACGGTGTAGTCAAGCCTCGCCATGAGCCAAAAGGTGCGTCAGAAACCTGTAACTAGGCTGCCCGTGTGAAAATAAGGGCACCCGAGTTTGCAAGGTGAAACAAACTACGAGTCAGTCATGAGACTGGTATGAGAAATCTATTCAACTTATTAACAACAATAATAAGGCAAATCAAAGGACCACGCCACTTTCGCGGAACGGGTTTACTCCAATGAGTGCTCGTGCATGAAATAAAGTAAATGATTAAATCAACGCAATGCTTTTTATAAAATGAAGCCATTATAAGACTCAGGTCCCATCACACAATGCAACGCAAGCCGGATGATAGAGTTTTTACCTTATAATGGCCAAAGATGCTTCATACGAATAAACAAAAGTGCTTGATATTATTACTAGTGCATATATGTTTCAAAAGCGATTTCAATCATAAATATCAATCATAGGCGGCATAAATGACCCATACCACTATGTCGCCATACTAGTAATACAATCACAACCGCACATATCGTATTGGAAATTGGATTCCTTCATGAGTCGAGGCAAGGGGCAAGCTCCTCTCCGTTCGAGACACTCTAGCAAATGCCTCGGGACCGCACACAGCAATCCCCTGGATCCTCCAAGGCCGGTCCTCTCTTACTTTTGAGGATTGGCAATTCCTGAACACACGTTTCCCGGTCCTTACAGACCTATAATCGAGGCGCCTCGCATTCCAACAACCACACAGGTGAAAAGTAGATATAAATGTCAGGGCTGGGAGGTCACTGACACCACCATAGCTAGAAAGAAACGTCATGCACTCCTTGGGTCCTTCTCCCGTTTTTGACTCATACCGGGGTGTGAGGCTCGCGAATTCACGTTATACACAAAGCTACGTCACACAGACCATGCTTTGATCATCAACCACAAGACTTTGCTTTGCAACAGAAGCCTTGATCATATGCCACTTAGGCGTGCCACACAGGCAATCCACTCCATGCGACTGATTTCTGTCAATACATAACCTCTGAGCTCGTACGTCTCAGAGAAGGGCGTTAAGCAAGAGAATAAATTCTCCGCCGCCAAGCAGATATATATTTAACAGAGATCAATCAACACAGAACACAATCCAATGTCAGACACACAGTCCATTTACAAGTCCGTTCTGGGTCTGAACGAAACCGGAGGCACCAATTCCTCGCATATCCGTACAATCAACAATATGTTTGGACGGCTACTACTTCAATTCCTTCATGGTAGCTACTCCAATCACGAGCATCAGTAGCGCCCATCCATCCAATGTGGAGATCGTCGGTCTTCAGTCGTCTTCGACTCTTCGACTTCTCAACGTCGATTGATTATTTGAAATGAGATAAACTCGGCCTTTTCAAATAATCCACATATATTTAGATTTTCAAACCAATTAATCACATGGTTGAACTATTCAACATTCACATTTCAGTTATTTAGTTAAAATTTTCATGTCGAACACATTCAGCCATCACATCTCAAGCCAACACAACAAAATTGGTTCATTTTCACTCTATATCGTCTATAGCACTTTATAACGACATATCGCCATTTTTGTTTAATTTAAAACGGCCATATTTAATTAAACGACGTTTCAGGTCGTGTCGATGCACTGGCACTGCTTTCCACTAATTTTGTTTTACACATATAGGAAAATCTAACCGTTGGATCTTCACAAATTTTACATCGTTAGGAAGGTCTTTTCAAAACGCATCCAACGGTTCCAGTTTTGGGAAAATTCGACGGTCGGATCTTCCACACTAACCATTTGAAGTTACGATTTCAATTTACGAACTGCAGCGTCGTTATTCGATTTAATTTAATTATATTTATATATATATATAAATATAATCGTTTCTAGCGCTGTTTTTCACTAGTTTTGAATTAAACATTCCAGACTATCCAACCGTCGGATCTTCACAAAGTTGGTGCCGTTGGAAAGATATCTCCAAGGCGAACCCAACGGTTGAGGTTTCGGAAAAATCCAATGGTCGGATCTTCCGCACTAGCCGTTTGAAATCACGGTCTCAAAATATGAACTGCACGGCCACGTTTCGTTTTAATTATATTTATATTTATATATTTATATAAATATAGTTCATTCAATGATTTCCATATCGTTTTCACTTCAAATATTTTTCTAACACCTTAAAATTTTGGAAAATTTCGCCATAACCTCCCCTGCACCGGGAGCATCGGGAAATCGCAAATAGCGTTCCCGGTCCTTCTAATCTCAAAAAGAAAAAGAAAAAGCCAAGCGGCTAGCCAACAGGCTCATAAAATCATCACCCAAACAAAACAGTAAATGTGTACCTATTTGTCGGGCACAAAATTTTATTCCTCTTCTCTAGCCTCTTTGCTATAACCTGTCCAATGAATATGCATGTACATATATATACAGTTCTTATCATTTATCAATTTCTATTCAACTTCATATTTGATTTGCTTTGGTTTAAAAACACCATTCATTCTAATATCGCATACATAGGCTAAAATCATATCATTAGCTAGTTAATGTATATTTCAACTCATGCACGTTTATTCGAACCAGTGACTATTTTTAACACTTCACATTTCAAAGATGATAATTTTGACGAACTAAAGTAGATTTCAACACATGACTATTTTATTTAGTTCCTATGCATGTTAAAAATAATATTTCTATCACAAATATTTGTTTCAACGTCTGCATATCTTTAGCATATCACACATATGATAAAAATGATATTTTTATCATTTAAAATATTTATTCAACCAATGTATGGTTTCAACACTTCATAGTTTCAATAAAAATGTAATTTTTATCGTTCAATCTTTTTATTCAACACATGAACCTTTCCACTACACACACTTCTCAACAAATGAGCATTTCCACACATGGACATCTTATTTATGTTGTTCTTATTAAAAAGATGAAATTTTGATTGTTGGAACTATTCATATAAGGCGAATATTTTTGATACTTCATATATATATAAAAAAAATGTGATTTTTATTGTTTATACACTTCATTCATTCACAAATGAATTTAATTTTCACACAACACTTTCCAACACATGAACAATTTCCACACATGGATATAGTTTCAATATATGGCTTTAATTTCTATGCATGCAAATAATTTCAACATATGAAAATAATTCTAACACACAAAGATTATTCAAAATTTCGGCAGCATAACGGCAGGGTAGTTAAAACCGGCACCGTCCCTAGTACGGCTCCTCGCTCTACCTTAAAACCTCGCAGTTTTTGACAATGGGGATTCATGCATCTAATTCGCACGCAGGCGGCATATATATATTTATTTCATTTCCACAAACTAATCCTATGTGGTTTCGACCAAATATTTTCCAATCACAAACGGGTATTTTTCAACCACAATCAATTCAATATCAACCACAAACAATCCCAAACAACAATTCGCCGTCAATCAATTTTCACAACAATTTCAACCAATAAATATCGTCCATGGTTTGTGGACGAGGGGGGCGTATATATATAAATATATATATATATATATATATATATATATATATATATAAATATTTATATATAGCAATTCACTTTTATTTCCACACACATATATATAAAGAAATTGAAGAGTGAGAAATTCTCACCAATAGCTATCCAATAACACGACTCTTCCTTTATAGAAATCTTCGCCTATTTCGCCTTCTTGTCGCTTTCGTTGCCCGTATTCTCTACATAGGTAAAAATCGAATTTTTACTATGTTATTCAATATATAAAGATTGCATTTTGACTTCGCTATTTAATATATAAAGATTATATTTTTATTATTCCCATGATGTAAAAATTATATTTTTATTACTTTAAAAAAATACAAAAATCATATCTTACTCCTTTTACCTAATAAAAATTCCGTCTTTTTCTCTTTTTAAAAATATGATCTTTATTTTTTTGCAAGTTCAAATCTTTTTCTTTTAAAAGATTAAACCTTTTTCTATTTCAAAGTTTAAAATAAAATCAGTTTTTATTTCCTTAAAAAAAATCAGTTTTTATATCTTTTAAAAATCAGTTTTTATATCTTTATTAAATTCAGTTTTTATATTCTTTAAATCATTTAAAAAGAATCAGTTTTTATATTCTTTAAAAATCAGTTTTTAGATTCTTTTAAAAATCAGTTTTTAAATTCTTTTTAAATCAGTTTTTAAATTATTTTTAAATCAGTTTTTAAATTCTTTTTAAATCAGTTTTTAAATTCTTTTTAAATCAGTTTTTAAATTCTTTTTAAATCAGTTTTTATATTCTTTAAATCATTTAAAAAGAATCAGTTTTTGCAAAACAAAAATAAAAATAAAAATAAAATAACCTAAAATGCTCACCGTAGCCTGCGAAGGGGAGGGAAGAAGAAGGCGTCGGCGGCAGGGTGGTGTTGTTCGGTGGTGGCGGCATCGAGGCTTCAGAGGGGCTGCTCGATTTGATTCGACCGGGGCGTATGCGTCGCGAGGGGTTCGAGGGTTTCGACACTGGGAGGAGGAGGCTGGACGGAGGGGGGCGGCGGCGATGTCTAGGTTTAGGTTTTTCTTTTTTTTTTCGTTTTCTGATTAATGAATCGGGGGGGGCCAAGAAGAAGAAAAGGGAGGGAATTAAAATAATATATATTTTTTTCCTTTTTATTATTTAATTATTTAATTTTTGCAAAAAGGTTGACTTTTACATACGACCTCGAAACGAGGCCTACCGCCTGTCGTCCATAGCGTTTTACCCCCATTCCGAACACAATGAGATATGTATCGTAAGCTGATTTGATCGTTACAATCAGTTTCCGTTGAATTTACATCTAAATCCTTATGTTGAATTTTAAACGTACATTTTAAATTACCGGGGTCACATACTAACTAGAAAAATTCCAGAAAAATATTTTCTAGTTTCGTATTGACGATACGGTCCTAACAAAACTAGTTTCGTCGAATTCTAAGACCGTTTGAAAAATGGCCAATTTCCTATCGATTAAATTCAACAGAAACTGGTCAAACGCGTTTTCTTTTGCCACGCTCACATATTGATTCGAAAAATTATGAAATTTGAAACCTAGCAATAGTTTGACATCCCGGACCCAACAAAAGTGGTTTCGTCGAATTCCGAGGCCGTATGCAAAATATCAATTTTCTAGGCCTATATATTCTATATACCGACTCTTCTGAAAATTCATTCGGCCATAACTTTTGATTCCCGTTATGAAACTTCGATTTTTCAGATTCGTTAGAAAGGTATTTACTAACAGATTTAAATATTTTTCGTCTCACTAAAATTCGTTATATTTTCCACCCTGCACAGTCGGTCCAAGTTCGAATTCAAATTTTCAAACCGACTTACTATTCTTAACTTACTATTTTATTGAAATATTCTATTTCAATGTTTCAAATTGCTTTGAAATAATCAATTTAAAAATTTTAAATTGGCTCGTATTTTCCGGGTTATTACAGAATACGTGATTGGGGGTTAAGTGAACTTGGACACATGGGCAAACCTAACCAATATAACAGTATCAAAGCAAGGAAAAGTGGGGAATGATAAGATTAAATAATAGATAAACTTATCCTAGGGATAACAAATGAATATGACTTAAGATGTAATACAAGACTCGAAGGGTGGGACGACTTATACCATGAAATAAGTTAATCTAAGCTGGAAATGTGGGAAAACACCCGTACGCTATCATTTGATAAAGAGAACTTAAGTCATGCTTGAATTCATTAGTAAACCTTAGTTAAAAGGAACTAAGTAACAAACCTTAGTTAAAGAGAACTAAGTAACAGAAACTACGTATCAAACCTTGGTTAAGAGAACCAAGTAAAAAAAACCTTAGTTAAGAGAACTAAGTAAATAACGAGAAAGAGAACTAAGTAGTAAACCTTAGTTAAGAGAACTAAGTAAATAACGAGAAAGAGAACTAAGTAGTAAACCTTAGTTAAGAGGACTAAGTTGTAAACCTTAGTTAAGAAAACAAACGATTAAGGGAACTAAGTAGTGAACCTTAATTAAGAGGACTAAGTAGTAAACCTTAGTTAAGAAAGCTAACGATTCAGGAAACTAAGTAGTAAACCTTAGTTAAGAAAACTAAGTAGTAAACCTTAGTCAAGAAAGCCAAGTAGAACACGAGGAGGAGCGAACGTCCATCTGATCATGAAGAAGGCTCTAACGAACTGGGTTACGAAGCACGCGGCTTCGAGGGGACGTGAGGGTACTCTTGGTATCCCTCTGTGAGGTTGCCGATGGTCCTCCTGGGCTCACATAGGTTAAGGTATGCGTTAGAAGAACCAAGAATATGCCTTGGTTGCAATATAAGCAAACTAAAGACTAGGATGGACCAGCGTGAGGCAGCGATATCTTGTTTAGCCCTGTGATAGCACGTCGTCGTCTACCTACCATCTTGAGTCAATCGAGCACGTGAAGCGGAAAGGCGGAGAACTCCAAAAGACCATATACTTGCTATCTAGTTATGGGTGAGGTTGGCCAATAGGTTTGTGGAGCATAGGGGACTTGTGTACAGTTCTCATTCTTGATTTTCTTAGGTGCCTTTCATTAGTTGAGGGAGGGGTCAAGTGGGACCATAGCCACACACAGATAAAAACAGACCTTAGCATCTGCATCGGCAGATAACTTAAAGCTCCCGACCAAGTTCCGTGTTTTTTTATTAGCCCTGCCATGGGACATGGGCCACACATATAGAGGACATGTGTAACTAGACATCGATAATGATTCACGACACGTACGTGGGGAAAGTCTAGGAACATATATCGCTTTGGGTAGTGTGTCCTAGACTAGGGGCATCGTACAATAGGTAGCACAATCCCTAGTTGGACCTAGGTTGCGTAAACCTTGAATCCGAGAAGTAGGTAGCATAAACCCCAGTGGCCCTAGGGAGCGTAAACCCTGGTTGAATCTAGGAAGCGCTCGACAGTAAACCTTGGATTAGATCTAGATGATACACGGAATCTAGCAAGATCGAGAGTGGCAGTCCAAACGATTTCGAGAATGGTGGCACTACACTAAAGTAGTATAGATTTACATGATGAAGCCCGTACGACATACGGCAAGGGACTATATATATACATGGAAAGGATCAGACGAGTTGGGGGTATCTACATAAATGTTGTATTAGGTTAACCTACTAGTGGGACATGAGTACAACCTAAAGAGATAACATTGTTAATAACCTAATAACCAGGAAAATGTAACTGAACGGTATATGTAGGATTATACAGAAGTTTATTTTAAGTCCACTCACATGGAACTTATGTTCTGACCCCCTCCTCATTACATACTTCAAGGTTAGGTTCATGACAGAGGTGGTATAGCTTTGGATACTGGTTTAGCAGTATTGTTAATAAGGTAAAGCAATATTTGAATATTATACTTTATTTCCCTCCGCTGTGAGATGCTTTACGAGTTCTGACATGTTTCTTTATCTCTATCTTTTTCTGCAGGATACCAGAGCACCCAACTTGGGTTTCAATAGATTGGATTTTTGAAAAAAAATCGGTCTGTTGGAATTCGGGTTGTTACATGTACCCTTACTACCCTATCGATCGGCACCCTACTTGTATTAGTGTTCCATGTGTCTGTGTCAATCGGCCATCTCTTGCGTGTAGATACCATGTGCTGGTCCTACCATAAGGTGTATCAATCCTTATGATAGCGACCCGACACGATTCAAGATGCACAGTGTATAACTACTGGTACTCAGTGCCTGCTTTTTCCCACTTCGGAGTACGTGCACGCTCGTAAGCCGTCGGAACCTACACTAACGTACCCCCTGCCGCTGTTTTGACCGCTTATAATCAACCCAGTAATCGTGGCCCACCCTGCCTAGTTTCAGGGTACCATGATACATATATGTGGGTTACTGCTTAAATGGGTCCCCGTTACTAGGGTTTCCTGCGGGTTAAGTTTGTGGGCCTATATATACAAATATTACCCACCTACACGAGATGTACTTAACCCTCCCACCGATTTTAGCATGTTTTCTTAACGATTAAGTTTGTGGGCCTATATGTACTAATATTACCTGCCTACACGAGATGTACTTAACCCTCCCATCGATTCAATCATGTTTATTTAATGGTTAAGTTTGTGGGCCTATATGTACTAATATTACCCACCTACATGAGATGTACTTAACCCTCCCATCGATTCAAGCATGTTTATTTAACGGTTAAGTGTTGTCCATTCATGTTGACTTAACCCACCCATTCATCGTGTCATGTTGGTTAAGTGTTTCTTATTAACTTAACCCCGTTCATTCATTTGGTTAAGTGTTTTCTTGTTAAATTAACCCCACGTGTTCATCATGTTGTATTGGTTAAGTGTCGTCAATCAATTCAAGTTAACTTAACCCACCTACTTGTCATGTTACTTTTGTTAAGTGTTGCCTCCTTGTGTCAACTTAACCCTACCACAAATCAAGTTATATTGGTTAAGTGTTGCCCTCTTGTTTTAACTTAACCTTACCACAAATCAAGTTATATTGGTTAAGTGTTGCTCTCTTGTTTTAACTTAACCTTACCACAAATCAAGTTATATTGGTTAAGTGTTTCTTATTACTAAACCCTACCAATTCATCATGCTATACTGGTTAAGTGTTTCCTTGTAACACCCCACCTCCGTTAAAGTCACTCGCAAAGGGAATGCCTTAACTTTGGTGGAGCGTTTTTAGTAGACAGAACAGAAATTTACAAGACAGATCAAAGTATTACTTGAAAATTTTATAACTTTATTACAACAGAAACAGAAATGAGTTTAGTTACATCTTTCAAAATCACAATATCGGAATTCAAGTACATAAATATAAGTCTTGTACGAAAAGCATTCAGAATGCATAGTTTTTAAATCCATAATCCCCCAATATAAACTGCCATGGAAAGATAGAGCCAAAGCCAAGCAATACTTCAAACACTTCAAGCAGAGAGAATCTGAATCAAGCTCCTATGTTTCCACCCTAGAAACCTGGGGGGGAAACGAAAAGAAAAGAGGTGAAACAAACTAGGTCAGACATAAGTCTGGTGAGTCCAGTGACTTTCAGCATATAAACAAATAATAGTATCATGACATGTAAATAAAACTGGATGAGAGATAAGCGTAACAGAAATAGCAGGTAAACAGAAAAAACGGAATGATATATGCTAAGCTAAGCTTTTCACTTCTCTGCACTAATACTAGTATAACAGGATTAGGTGTTACCCTAATATCTAAACTGAAACAGAAACGGATATAGAATAATCTCTACAGAAATAGAAATGCTAGTAATGGGCTTTTACCACCCAAACAGAGGCAGACAGTATAGAAACAGAATGCTAATAATGGGCTTTTACCACCCCAACAGACAGAAGGTACGGAAACAGAATACTAATAATGGGCCTTTACCACCCAACTAATGGGCCTTTACCACCCCAACAGACAGAAGGTACAGAAACAGGATCGGAAACGGAATCAGAGACAGAAACAGAATAATCCCTACGGAAACAGAATGTTAGAATTAGGTGTACACTAGTAATGGGCTCTTACCACCCCAACAGACTGTACCACGCAGAAACAGATAGGTGTTACCACCCAACAGAAACAGACGGTACCAACAGAAACAGACAGAAAGAAGTGTACCCTAAGTCCTACCCCAAGCGATCGGCTCCCTAATACATAAATACCTTGTGTCGGCCCCACAGTAGGGTGCATCACTCCCTAAAGTGGCAACCTATTGGAACAGACTTATTTACAGATGTCACAGTGTCTTACATCCTCAGAGAAGACCGGATCCATGCACGCACATGACCCGGTTGGAACGCGCCATCAACACCCCCTCGCCATTATTAGAATGAACCGCTTATAATTAGTTCAGTAAGCGTGCCCGGACCCCTACATAGCGTGGGGTCAATGTTTTGATACCAGAAAGGGTTACTGACTAATATGGGTTCCACACAACAGATGACACAAGTAATTCCCCTCCTAACCTTGTGTCCCCATACTAACAGATTTCAAATTAACTTGTTTACAGATTTCAGACAGAGTTCAGATTTCTAGTTTACAGATCAGACTATCAAGTTAACAAGTTTTCAGATTAACAGATCAGATGTACGGATTTAACAGACTTACAGATTGTCTAACTTTGTATTTGGCCTACAGATTCATGAAATTGGTTTATTAGATTCATCAGTCCAGTTGGTTTAACCCTATCCACCCAACACGTTTTAGACATCATATTTATCTCAGATTTGCATTAATTAAATATTAATGCACAGACCTCTCACATTAGGTCGGTAGCTTGTGGCCGCTGGATATGCTGGGGGGTTCCGGGCAGACTTCTGCCACAAGCCAGACCTAACCTTGTGTCTAAGCATATTTCAGTTATGCCTACGACCCCTCACATCAGACTGACAGTTTGCGGTTGTTGGTTAAGCCGGTTGGTTCCAGGCAAGCTTCTACCGCAAACAGAGTCTAACCTCGTGTCATAGCCAATTTATTCCAATACATATTATACAGATATCAGACTGATTATGTCTATTTAACAGATTAAACTTCTTTACAGGTTACAGCAGATTAATCAGATTTCCATGTTTTTACTCAATCTTAGATCGAGCCTACGGATTTTCATACCCAAATTACAACTATTTAGCTTCCAACAGATTAGGCAACTCAACAGATAACAGATCTAACAGATTAGACGATTCAACAGATTTAGCAGATTAGGCAATTCAACAAATTTAGCAGATAACAGATTTAGCAGATAACAGATTTAGCAGATTAGGCAATTCAACAGGTTTAGCAGATAACAGATTTAGCAGATTAGGAGAACAGATTAAACATTTCTAAAATTCTATTTACATATCCTGCCTAATCATAAATTTATCCTAACCTTACATGCCTAAATCATGGTCATAATTCATAATACAACATGTGCCCAAATTTTAGTTAAGCTTTGCATAGTACAGAATATTCTCAAAAATCCCCAAACAATATGAATTATGCTAAATTATAGCCTATGATGTCAAATATCCAAAAACCCATATTTAGGCTCATTCACATTAATAGTTGTCTCATTTTAACGTAGACCTTTAATCCAAAGTCACAAATCTTTCTTTTCTTTTCAAGTCATAGATCGTGATATAAAATGTGCCCAAATCTAGATCTTAAATTTTTATCATGTATTATGTCCTCACAATCAGATCTTGTACTATAATATGCACTATATTCCAAATGCTATCATATAATAATTCTTCTTCCAAATCACAGTCTATCATACATAGTATGCACTGATTCCAGATCTTAATTTACAACCTATGTTCTTTTCTCAAATCAGTCAAAGATCGGTCTTGTCCAGTTATGCATTATCCATTATTTGTCCCAAAATTTAGCGTTCGTGCGTTAATCTCTTATGAGATTTGGCGTAGGCTCGTGGTAGCCTGGCTATAAACAAAAAGGAAGAAAAGAGAGAGCAGATACAGAATAGTCACGGTCAAGATAAATCCACAAAAAAGTATGCATAACCTCAAATCCAGATTCACAAAAATGTCAAGATAATTATTAAATTTCATATCCGAAAATAACTATACTCACAAAAAGGGAACGATTCTTGTATTCTGGAATCTGTGTTCTGACACTAAATAGCGCTGCTTTGATGTGGACTAGTTGTTCTTTTAATCATATTCAGTTTGGAAGAAGATGCACTAGTTTTATCCTAGGTTTCAGCAGAGTAGCGCCGCCATTATTTTATTTTCTAAGAGGGAGAGAGCTATGGAGGCTAGAGAATAGTGCAGGAGATTTAGGTTTTGGCTTAGGGATGTATTTATAGGAGAATAGAAGTGTCCAGGGCCTTAGATATTAACCTAGAACCAATCCAGACCATCAGAACAGCCAAAACCACGTCACACGCCGAAGAAAATCGGATCTGGGCAAAACAGGTCGACCTGTGGGGGGGGGGAGGTCGACACTAAGGTCCCAGGTCGACCCTATGGTCGACCTGCCTACCCAGGTCGACCCCCAGGTCGACCCCTAGGTCAACCTGGGTCCTGGGCGGGAAATTTCCCGCCCAGCCGGCTTCTGGGTTCAGATTTTTGAATTTCGAATTTGGAATTTATTTTCGAGCTATTTTATATTTTCAGAAAATTCCGAAGGCCATAACTTCCCCATACGGAGTCCGATTTACGCAAACTCGGACTCTATCTCAAGCAGAATTCCGAGACGAACGCAATTGCGTATCCTGTTTTCCTTAATTCTCACATTTAAAATTAATTATACTTCATTTTGTTACTCTTCTGTTTACAGAAAATTCGGGGTGTTACATTCTCCCCTCCTTAAAGGATTTCGTCCCCTTAATCTTCAAGTTAGGAAGAATGTGTCCTACCATCCAATCACCCATCTACTCAACCATCATCCACAAGCATCCATTGTCCTTAGAAAACTTCTAATGTTGTATGAACATATGCAAAAGTGTGTCTATATGTTCCTTATCTAATGCAAAGATTAGGCGGTCAACTGATTCAGTTGACCTCCTTAATGCGAATTATGCCAGTGCCATGAGTCTAACATGTATGCAATTTTCCTATTTGATACATATCATTTCTATATGAGTGCACAACTGTACATTCATATGCAACATCCATGTGCTGTGTCAACCATTTTGCATCCATAAAAATTTTAAAAAAATGCACACACATCCATATGCAGTATGAGAGTGTTTTTGAGCCGATCTAGTGCCTAGTGTGTGTATATGCATCCACGAGAAACCACTTGCATCCACTTGCAACCACCAAACAAAACATATCTCAAACACATGTTTACACCCATCAGTTTCTACCTAAAGGTCGAAGATTCGGTTGATAAAGTCGAGTGATAGAAGCAAGTACAATTAAAACAAAAGCTAGGTTCCCATTAGACATCGGCTTAAGAGAATAACCCACTAAGTATCAACCCCGAAGACCGAAATCAACATCAGATTAACACTCAGAGAATCACTCCCATTAAACAAATGTCCAACTGGAAATCAACTACACGTTTTGAGTAAAAACCCCTATCCTTTTCAGAAATATTCAGATACCTACAGACTACTGATACAGATCAGATTACCAAATGATTCTTAGGAAACTAAGCATGATAAAAACCCAGAATATATGCATCATAGTCAACTTAACGCCTAACACAGATACCCTCAAACCCCAACTTATCACAAACAGATGAGTCATAACCCTCATGGGGTTTGAGACTATAGCGGAATCAGAAACAAGACTAGTATTAAAGTGCAGAGTTTCAATTACAGAATCAAAATGCTAGAATCAAAAAGAGTTTTTAACTCCACAGTCAGATAAGGAGATTAATCCTTCTATAGAAAGTTTCCTGTTTCTATCCTATCCACGAGCCTCGAGGGTATCCGCTTGTCCTCCAGAAGTTGGCCCTGCCCTCTGCCCTTATCCTCATTTCATTGGGCAGTCCCTAATGAAGTGCCCTATTTCTCCACAGTTGAAGCAAGTGCCCTTCCTCTTTCTGCAATCCTTGTTCAGATGGGTCGAGCTTCCACAAGTAAAGCACTTCTTCTCCTTCTTATCTTCAGTCTTCTCATCCTTCGTTTGTGTTTCCTTTTTGGGCCCCGCCTTCTTGTTCTGTGGTCCTTCGAGTTTTTCTTCTTTCTTCTCACTTTTGGTTTCCTCTTCATGCATCAATGCCATGTCAACTAATTTCTTGAAGGTAGCCCCCATAGGAATGTGGGACATTGCCAATCCGTGTAGCGGCTCGTTCAAACCTTTAGCAAACCTTAGTGCCTTCTAATGCGCTGTATATACCAAATCTAAGCCGAATCTTGCCAACTGATTAAACTTGTTGACGTACTCTCTCACTGATGAATTCCCCTGCTTCAATGCCAAGAACCTCTCTACATATAGACTCTCTTACACTCGTGAGAGAAATTTCATCTCGAACCTATGCCTGAAATCCATCCATCTCTCTACCGGACGCTCTCCATTTGTGACCTCCCACCAAAAAGAAGCTTCGTTCTTAAGCAACCATACCGCCAAATGTATCTTCTGGCTATCATCCACTTCGAAGATAACGAACAAATCCTCAGTTTCTTTGAGCCAGTTCCTTGCCTCCACGAAGGATTCAGTTCGATTAAAGTTCTTCCCACCCATGGCTCGAAAGTCTCTACATATCTTCGGGAAAGTATTCACGCGCGGAGGAGGAGGAGGAACCGCTGCAGCTGGGGGAGGAGGGACGTTTGTTGGGCCTGCATCATTAGCCCTAGCTTCTAGGTACCTCCTGAACCAACCATGTATCGGTACGCCCTCCGGAAGGTTAAGATCCCCAGACATGCTGAAACGAAAGAAAAGGAAAGACTCAAAACAAAGGATAGAAAGATAGGCTATGGCTTTGGGGATTATGTTTTTCAAAATAAACTCTACTTTTGAAAATACTTCCTTTTTAAACCTTTTTTTTTAAAATAGTTTTTCAAAAACTTTTTTTTACCTAATCTGGTAACCTTCATCTCTGATACCAAGTGTAACACCCCACCTCCGTTAAGGTCACTCGCAAAGGGAATGCCTCAACTTTGGTGGAGCGTTTTTAGTAGACAGAATAGAAATTTACAAGACAGATAAAAGTAGTACTTGAAAAATTTATAACTTTATTACAACAGAAACAGACACGAGTTTAGTTACATCTTTCAAAATCACAATATCGGAATTCAAGTACATAAATATCAGTCTTGTACGAAAAGCCTTCAGAATGCATAGTTTTTAAATCCATAATCCCCCAATATAAACTACCATGGAAAGATAGATCCAAAGCCAAGCAATACTTCAAACACTTCAAGCAGAGAGAATCTGAATCAAGCTCCTATGTTTCCACCCTAAAAACTTGGGGGGGGAACGGAAAGTAAAGAGGCGAAACAAACTAGGTCAGACATAAATCTGGTGAGTCCAGTGACTTTCAGCATATAAACAGATAATAGTATCATGACATGTAAATAAAACTGGATGAGAGATAACCGTAACAGAAATAGCAGGTAAACAGAAGAAACCGAATGATATAGGCTAAGCTAAGCTTTTCACTTCTCTGCACTAATACTAGTATAACAGGATTAGATGTTACCCTAATATCTAAACTGAAACAGAAACGGAAACAGAATAATCTCTACAGAAATAGAAATGCTAGTAATGGGCCTTTACCACCCGAACAGAGGCAGACGGTATAGAAACAGAATGCTAATAATGGGCTTTTACCACCCCAACAGACAGAAGGTACGGAAACAGAATACTAATAATGGCCCTTTACCACCCAACTAATGGGCCTTTACCACCCCAACAGACAGAAGGTGCGGAAACAGGATCAGAAACGGAATCAGAGACAGAAACAGAATAATCCCTACGGAAACCGAATGTTAGAATTAGGTGTACACTAGTAATGGGCTCTTACCACCCCAACTGACGGTACCACGCAGAAACAGACAGGTGTTACCACCCAATAGAAACAGACGGTACCAATAGAAACAGACGGTACCAATAGAAACAGACAGAAAGAAGTGTACCCTAAGTCCTACCCCAAGCGATCGGCTCCCTAATACATAAATACCTTGTGTCGGCCCCACAGTAGGGTGTATCACTCCCTAAAGTGGCAACCTATTGGCACAGACTTATTTACAGATGTCACGGTGTCTTACATCCGCAGAGCAGACCGGATCCATGCACGCACATGACCCAGTTGGAACGCGCCATCAACACCCCTCGCCATTATCGGAATGAACCGCTTATAATTAGTTCAGTAAGCGTACCCGGACCCCTACATAGCGTGGGGTCAATGTTTTGATACCAGAAAGGGTTACTGACTAATATGGGTTCCACACAACAAATGACACAAGTAATTCCCCTCCTAACCTTGTGTCCCCAGACTAATAGATTTCAGATTAACTTGTTTACAGATTTCAGACAGAGTTCAGATTTCTAGTTCACATATCAGACTATCAAGTTAACAAGTTTTCAGATTAACAGATCAGATGTACGGATTTAACAGACTTACAGATTGTTTAACTTTGTATTGGGCCTACAGATTCACGAAATTGGTTTATTAGATTCATCAGTCCAGTTGGTTTAACCCTATCCACCCAACATGTTTTAGACATCATATTTATCTCATATTTGCATTAATTAAATATTAATGCACAGACCTCTCACATTAGGTCGATAGCTTGTGGCCGCTGGATATGCCGGGCGGTTCCGGGCAGAGTTCTGCCATAAGCCAGACCTAACCTCGTGTCTAAGCATATTTCAGTTATGCCTACGACCCCTCACATTAAACTGACAGTTTGCGGTTGCTAGTTAAGCCGGTTGGTTTCGGGCAGGCTTCTACCGCAAACAGAGTCTAACCTCGTGTCATAGCCAATTTATTCCAATACAGATTACACAGATATCGGACTGATTATGTCTATTTAACAGATTAAACTTCTTTACAGGTTACAACAGATTAACCAGATTTCCATGTTTTTACTCAATCTTAGATCGAGCCTACGGATTTTCGTACCCAAATTACAACTATTTAGCTTCCAACAGATTAGGCAACTCAACAGATAACAGATTTAACAGATTAGGCGATTCAACAGATTTAGCAGATAACTGATTTAGCAGATTATGCAATTCAACAGGTTTAGCAGATAACAGATTTAGCAGATTAGGAGAATAGATTAAACATTTCTAAAATTCTATTTACATATCCTGCCTAATCATAAATTTAGCCTAACCTTACATGCCTAAATCATGGTCATAATTCATAATACAACATATGCCCAAATTTTAGTTAAGCTTTGCATAGTACATAATATTCTCAAAAATCCCCAAACGATATGAATTATGCTAAATTATAGCCTATGATGTCAAATATCCAAAAACCCATATTTAGGCGCATTCACATTAATAGTTGTCTCATTTTAACGTAGACCTTTATTCCTAAGTCACAAATCCTTCTTTTCTTTTCAAGTCATAGATCGTGATATAAAATGTGCCCAAATCTAATCTTAAATTTTTATCATGTATTATGTCCTCACAATTAGATCTTGTACTATAATATGCACTGTATTCCAAATGCTGTCATATAATAATTCTTCTTCCAAATCACAGTCTATTATACACGGTATGCACTAATTCCAGATCTTAATTTACAACCTATGTTCTTTTCTCAAATCAGTCAAAGATCGGTCATGTCCAGTTATGCATTATCCATTATTTGTCCCAAAATTTAGCGTTCGCGCGTTAATCTCTTATGAGATTTGGCGCAGGCTCGTGGTAGCCTTACTATAAACAAAAAGGAAGAAAAGAGAGAACAGATACAGAATAGTCACAGTCAAGATAAATCTATAGAAAAGTATGCATAACCTCAAATGCAAATTCACAAAAATGTCAAGATAATTATTAAATTTCATATCTGAAAATAACTGTACTCACAAAAAGGGAACGATTCTTGTATTATGGAATCTGTGTTCTGACACTGAATAGCGCTCCTTTGATGTAGACTAGTTGTTCTTTTAATCCTATTCAGTTTGGAAGAAGATGCACTAGTTTTATCCTAGGTTTCAGCAGAGTAGCGCCGCCATTATTTTATTTTCTAAGAGGGAGAGAGCTATGGAGGCTAGAGAATAGTCTAGGAGATTTAGGTTTTGGCTTAGGGATGTATTTATAGGAGAATAGAAGTGTCCAGGGTCTTAGATATTAACCTAGAACCAATCCAGACCATCAGAACAGCCAAAACCACGTCACACGCCGAAGAAAATCGGATCTGGGCAAAAAAGGTCGACTTGTAGGGGGGGAGGTCGACACTAAGGTCGACCCCCAGGTCGACCCTATGGTCGACCTGCCTACCCAGGTCGACCCCCAGGTCGACCTGGGTCCTGGGCGGGAAATTTCCCGCCCAGCCCGCTTCTGGGTTCAGATTTTTGAATTTCGAATTTGGAATTTATGTTTGAGCTGTTTTATATTTTCAGAAACTTCCGAAGGCCATAACTTCCCCATACGGAGTCCGATTTACGCAAACTCGGACTCTATCTCAAGCAGAATTCCGAGACGAACGCAATGGAGTAACCCGTTTTCCTTAATTCTCATATTTAAAATTAATTATACTTCATTTTTTTACTCTTCTGTTTACAGAAAATTCGGGGTGTTACATTCCTATTAACTTAACCCTAGTCATTCATGTTATATTGGTTAAGTGTTCCTATGAACTTAACCCTAGTAGTACATCTTGTTCATTAGCATTAATTGATTTATTAATGCACCAACCTCTCATATTAGATATGTGTTGTTGCGGTTACTGGATGTGCCGGGCGGTTCCGGGCAGTTTTACATCACAACTCATTCTAACCTCAGGTTTTTCTTGGGCATGATGCACTAACGTCTCACATTAGATAGGTGTTGTTGTGGTTATTGGATGTGTCGGGCAGTTTCGAGTAGTTTTACACCCCAACTCAATCTAACCTGGGGTTAGGCATATTCATCTTTTCACTAATTTACATATTTACAGATTATATGTAAATTATTCAAAATTGTTGTCAAATTTCAGATTATGCCACATTTTCCATAAATGTCCAAGTCTAGATTTATATGCTAATTATCCCAACCAGTCATTTTCCAATTCTCAAGTTATGCCCAACAAATCTAATTGCAAGTTATGGCCCCCAAATTCAATTTCGAGTTATTACTCAAATTAGGCTACATCTAATTTTCCCAAGTTTGTACTAATAGTCATGCCCGCAATACCCCAAGTTCGCAACAAAGACAAATTATGCCCTAAATCATAAGTTACAAAATTATGTTCCACCATTACCAAATAGACTATTCCCCATTACCCCCGCATTCCAATCGCACGCATAATAAGTTTCAGTCTAAATTCGAGGTTAATCTAGATTCATAAAATAAAGGGGACGAAAGAGGAACATAAACGAGAGTAGGCATAAAACAGGCATTAAAATGGTAGATCTGTCAAATATTTTGGACCTAAGAGGATTACAGATCTGTTAGAGTTGGGGTATAACAAAGATAGATCTGAAGCATACTGACAGAAATAACCTTATAGACATATAGATCTGATATAAATAACATCATGAACCTAAAAGGATTATATACCAGATGTCCAACAAAGACAGACATGATTGAATAATAACTTCCTAGGCATGTAAATCATTGATTCAATAGAAATATAGGAATTAATCTAAAAGATTTGTCTTATCATCAGGCATGGACTCAGATCCATTTCACTATATGCCAAAATCACTATTAGGTGTTTAAATCTGAAAATAACTTGAACTTACATGTTTACAGTTCAATTTACGCCCCAAATCCCAAGTTATATGTCCAATATACCTTATGCATCAAATCTCAAGTCATATGTCCAATACTTTATGCCTCAAATCTCAAGTCATATGTCCAATACTTTATGCCTCAAATCTCAAGTCATATGTTTGATACAATTTATGTTTTAAATAAAACATGTGTTACGTCCTCAAATCAGTTACAACTCAATTATGCCCAATTATACATAATACTTTTCCCAAATTTTAGCGCTAGTCATGTCCAAATCATATATTATGCCCAATTTTATTTCCAACGTACGTTCATCTCTTATGAGATTTGGCTCAGGCTCGCAGTAGCCTGGCTATAAAACAAAAAGGGAAGAAGGAAAGAAGAGACAAAGAATGGACATGATATTATCAATGAGATAGATCCAAAAGATATAGAAAGACAGATAGAAATAGGCATAATCTCAGATCCAGATTTAGTACAATGTCAGAATCACAATTAACTTTTATTTCTGAAAGTAACGTGAACTTACAAATTACAGAACGGTCTTGAATTCTGGGATCTGTATTCTGAAACTAAATAGCTCTCCCTTGAAGTAGACTATTAGTTCTTCTAATTTAGATTTGATTTGATTCTTATAAATAGTTGTTGAAGTCGTTGAATTAGCCTTTGAATCTATACTTTAATTCTAACTTGACTACTTGAAGAACTTTAGTAGCATAACCCCGTCTTTGATTTATTTTGATATGAATTAGAGTAGAGTATAGGCGTAATGAAGTTGTGTAGAGAAAACTGTAGCCTAAGGGGTGTTTATACAGCATAGGGATCAACGAATCTGGTCAGAACGGGCATCCAAATGCAGAAAAATGAATTTGTCCTCGGATTTGGAAATAGGGGGGAGGTCGACCCCCCAGGTCGACCTGTGTGACCCAGGTCGACCCCCTGGTCGACCTGGGTCCTGGGCGGGAAATTTCCCGCCCAGCCCGGGTGTGTGATTTGAATTTCGAATTTGAACCTGAGCTGTTTTATTTAAATACCTGAAACTTCTGAAGGTCATAACTTCTTCATACGAAGTCCGATTTACGCAAACTCGGACTCTATCTCAAGAAGAATTCTGAGACAAACGCAATGGCGTAACCCGTTTCCCTTAATTCTTAATTTAAGATTTAAGTATTCTTTAATTCATTCTTTTAATATTCTCATAAAATACGGGGTGTTACAATTTCATCCTCAAAATTAAATAAAGCGTAAGCTTGTGTAATTTCTTGCATAATTTACAACCATCATGTGTACATCCAGTTTTGCAACCATCTTTGCGCTAGTGCAATACATTATAAAAATTCATGTACGCAATGAATTTTTAAGTGGTACATCCTATATGAATGCTATCTTTTTCAAAAATATTTTGAAATTATGATGCAAACAACCTAAATATACTTGAATTTTCTATATGGATGCAATATTAAAAAAAAAGAAATGAAAAATATCCTTTTATCCAATTTTTCCCACACTCTTACAGAATAAGAGCATAGTTCATCCAATTTTTGCATTCAAACCCTACCAACCAACTTTAAATTTGCGAATTTCAGAAAATTTATTTTTTTCAAATTCGGTTTCTTTTGTTAGAAAATGGTAAGAATTGGGAAAGTCTGTATTTTCCACTTCACTTTTACTCACCATTTTCCTTGTACATGGAACCCTTGGCAACTATTCAACAAAAATTCCTAATTTCTTTTCCAAGCACAATTTAAGCAAGAAGAATGTCTATTTCAACTTTCTCAAACTTACTTCGGGGGAATTTATTTTCACTTGTTGTTCTCGTTTATTGCAGTTATTGCCTTTATTACTTTTCGTTTTATTTGTTTTTATTTTAGTAATTCATTTCTTGCTTACATTGTTAATTTATTTGTGACATCCTGCAACGACCCGCCTTTTTGCCCAGTTTTTGAAGGTAATTAACCAACTTGAACCATTCATAAAGACGGATTATTATGGATACTAACATATTTGTACAAAAATAACAGAACCTTTGTATTTCATTACGAAATGTTACATCAGAGTTACCCGGGACATCACAGTACAACATAGGCTCAGCGGAAATAAATTCTTCAGTGGACTAAGAAAACTCAAAATCTGTCTTTAGCTCCAAACCTGAATCCAACTCTCGGAAGCTAAACCTGCAAACTAAAATACTGGCTGCCCGTGCGAAAATTATGGGCACCCAAAGTTTAGGTGTGGGAACAATAAACTCTAGGTCAGTCGTGGGACTGGTGAGAGAACTTAAAATAGTTGTTTTTAGGATTCATTTTTAAAATTGGGAAATTCACCGGAGCACGCCGCTAATGCGGAACAGGTTTACCCCATGTGAATACCCGTGCATAGAAATTCGTAATGACTTTTAGAAAAATGAAGCTATCATAAGCTCGTACCACATCACACAATGCAAGCGCACATCAAATGGGCGAGTTTTACCTTATGATAACCAAACATGCTTTCATTCGTAAAAATCCTCTTTCAATACTACAATACAGTGTGGAAAACCATTTCGCAAATAAATGTATTTATCCTAGACAGCATAATACCCATAATATTACGTCGCCATATATATATATATATATATATATATATATATATATACACATACATACATATATATACACACACACAAAAATCAAAATGGTATGGCTCGTATTGGGGATTTGGGTTTCCACCTTGATGATTCCTGGCACGAAAGATCAATCGGAATACAAACGAAATGTAACACGGCTTTTCCATCCAGACACGGACACCAACTACAAATCGCGAGGTAGATCAACGGTTTTCATCCAGACACGGAACCTTAAACATACACTGTTCCTCAAGTTCATAAGTGGTTTCCCACTGCTGCAGCTTTCATTATCAATCATATATATCGTATGCAACCTAACCGCCAGTTTCTCATCAATCCGGGGAGTGAGGTTTGTCGATGTCACGTCATACACAAAGCTATGCTTAAATAAGCAATGCCTGATCGTACAAGCTCATTTCGTACCTTAAGTATGTCACATTGTCCATTCACAACATGACCACTGATTTCCATCGTAACATAACCACTTTGCGCTCGTATGTCACAAACCAGAAACATATCAACAGAAATCAGTGTTATGCCATCAATTACAATGTCAGACACACAATCCATATAATTCCATTTTGGGTCTAAACGGAACAAAATCCGAAAATCTCCAAACATATCTAGACCTCATGCCATTTATAACCTCGTATCGGGTGATCGGCCCAACCGAGACATCTGCAATCGGTCTAAACAATTCAAATATTCACGGTCTTCATTCGTCGTTTATCAAGTCTTGAATTGCTTCATATCGTCGTATTATTACTTGGAATAGATTTCGAACATACATTTGATCCCGGTCTTTCCAAGTAATAAGCGTACTTTTAAAACAATAGTTATGGTTAACACGGGCTTTTCAATTCAAATCTACTTCCAAATAGTTATCAATTCATTTATGATTCAAGATTTGAATTATTCTAATTTCGTTACCATCTTAACTCTTTAATCTTAATCACAAGATTATACTTTCTTTCCAGTTTTCTTACCTTTAATTTCTCAAATCAAAGATTCGATTAAATCCCATATTACGATACGAATTTCCATAACCCAATCTCATTGGGTTTCAAGAATGATATTATTGAAGATACGATTCACGACAAAACCCAAATCGATCGATATTGAATATAAGTTACAAAGAAATTATATCTACTTATATTCGATATCAATTCTCGTAATCAACGAATACTATAAGTGGAATAACGATATAATAATATTTTCCAAATTCCTTAGAAAGTATACGTTTACATCACGAAATTTCATATTAAATATCCGAAAATTATTTATGTCCAACTTATTTCAATCAAATTGAGAAACCCATATCCTAATTAAAAGATTTACCCAACTCTTTGACATTAGATCTGGATAGAAATACCATCAACTTATCTTCGATATTAATTCCATATCCAACTCATATGATAAGCGGAATAACGGTGAATTACCTTTTTAAATTCCTTAATAATAAGAGTTATTATTTACCGAATTAATATCAAACATCTGAAGAATAATCTCCAAACATATCCAATTATTTAAAATTGGAAAGCCCATTCAAATACCTTAAAACCTTCCAAACTATTTTATAAATCTTTTTTTTTGTTTTAAATAATGGTTCATGATTTATACCTTCAAAGCCAATTTCTCTTTCAAACTGTTATAATAGCATTTGGGAACGATACCAAAACTGCTGTAAAATAGCCTTTAAATAAAATCGATTCTAAATCATTTGAAATTCAAACATTTTAGTTCTATTCACTATAAAATAATAAAATAGGATTTATCATAATTTTTCTGCATTTTAAAAATAATTTAATAAGCCTGATTTATTTGATTTTTCGTTATGGTCACCGATTTGCACTTATGGCGACCATTTCCAAATTTGTTTTAAATATAACTCGAAAATCATACGTTGAAATTTGGAAATTTCTGTTCCATTTTAAAACCATTATCATCTGAAATTTAACATTTCTTATTTCAAGTCAAACAAATTTCAAACAAACAAGTTATAACCATTCGAAAATTTAAATTGATATTTACGAATTGTCGCACCGTAGCGTGTTCTATTCGAGCCATATAATGAATTAGATATAAATTGTTCGAATCCCTTTCAAATTTAATTTACATTTTCATTTCAATTCCAAATAACGCTATCTCAAAAATCATTAGTCAAGTCTTCATAAATATATTTCCCAAAACTCATTACATATAATTATTAAAATCATTTACACAAAACCCATGTTAAATAAATGATTCAATTCTTATTCCAAAACCTTTTTATGGTATACGAATATCGTTTACTCAACTTAACTCTGATAAATAGTTCAAATTAAAATCCCAATTATGAATTAATATATTTCCATAAACTTGTTCAATCATTTAAGAATTTAATGGATAATCGTTATAAAACAGTAGAATCAACTACTTATAAATATTTGAATATATAACTCAAATCAAATTTTGCAATAAATTTCAATTCAAAAGTTAATAATTTATAAATAGTTGAAAATATTTATATGCCATCTTTGTTCTTGTGAATATCATTCGTATTTATTTAAATTCCCAAACAGTTTTGATATCTAAATTTCAAAACTAAAATTATAAATATTATTTAATAATAAAATCGCACATAGGAAGGAGATTTTAAATCGATCACCCATATATTTACACAACCATGGTGTGTGTAATATCATGCGACCATAGTTATCCAAATCAATCATATGATCAGGTGAACACGAATTCATTCATTATAATCACAACCAATAAACAAACGTTTCAACAGTGCACAAGCGTTACGGTCAATAAAGCTTATCAGTGTTCAGTGTTTTATCTAATTACATGAACAAACATTCAAACATCAACATCCATCACACAATTATCATTAACTAATTATAATTAATCTCAGCTAATTATATTTAAAAAAATTAAATAAATATTTAAATTAGAAGTTCTCACCATTCGATCTCCAAAATCTTCACTATCAGAGTTTCCTTACGAACGAACAATGATATCGCTACTCGTACTGCTTTTTATCCATTTCTATTAGCAGCTGGTGATTTCTTTGCTAATTTTAATATTGAAATTCAATTAATAACGATTTTTTTTTTATATATACGACTTTTATTTTATTATAAATTTGTACTTAAACAAATTTAGCAATATAATGTATCAACGTGTGCTATTTTTCAGTACGATTCTGACGGAACCAAGGGCGGATCAATCGAAGGTAAAACGAACGAGTTATAGGTGTTTAATGGTTAAACTAATCTAACTTTAAAATAAAATAAACATACCCAAATCAAGTTAGCCCAGCACAAAAGCACCATATCTGATCCAATTCCTCTCTCCCCCTTCTTCTTCTTCTTCCTCCCATGTTGCTCTCTCCTCGAACCCAACAAACCGTGCACGGTGTGCACTTGCACCGACCAAATACCCCCATCGAACTCAAATCTGAGGTCACCAACGCATTTCTCTTCGCCTCCTTACTTGACTGAACTGTATTTCCTCCACTCCGGCTTCCCACATCGAAATGCGATCCCGCCTAAAGTCGTGACCTGCTTCGAAAAACCGCGTGAACCGTATATGTTGCATACCCCAAACACCCACCGATCTTCACCAATTTACACCACATCGAAGCTCTTTCTTCCCTCGTCATCACTCCACGCTCCAATTCGTCTATTGTCATCCTATTTGTCGACAAATCACAACCCTAGTTCTGAACTTCTCCTATCATCAACACGGAATCGCCCCAAATTCATATGAAAAATACTACATTCTCCACTGATTTCAATGGTGCTGACGGCGTCGATCAATCCTTCATGAATTGTGAGATATGATTTTTCGAAGTTCTCTTCACAAATTCTCACTTTTCTGTAAATCTAGGTTTTCTCTCACGATACACCATGAAATCTTGATCCATAAATTTCTAAAAACGGCAATGATGATCCGGACAATATTTGCGTTAATCATCTCTACTAAAATTAAACAGTTTGAGAGGTGTGAAATTTTGATTGAGAGGAAATGCAAATTTCTCTTTACTGGAAAATGCAAAAATGAAAGAAGAAAAGGAACGGGAGGAAGCTGATGCATTTGGAATCATTTATTGCTGAAGTGAGTAATTCATGGGGTTGGCTCTCCTTATATAGGTGGTTTCAAGGGCAATCTAGTCAATTTCCTCATGAACTCGTGGAATTCAATAGGAAATCCTCTTCATGCACATTGACACATACATGGTTACTTGGCTTAAAATTATGAACTACTCCATGCCTCATGACATGTAAGAGGACACCTCATCTTCTAAGCCTTAATTTATTTATTTATATTAGCAACATAAGTTGTAACACTTATAAATGTAGCCAAAATTTCAATACTTATAAATGTAACCAATATATTACTTAAAATTTATCAAAATATTTATAACTTATTATTTTTAAAAATATTTATCTATATTATTTATCAAATATATACACATATATAATTTACCAAAATTTATACTGAAATGGTTTAAAATAAATACTTAAAAATCCTTATAAAGTTTTATAAACATCATTATAAATTGTCTTACTTATTAATATTCAAAAATAAAATCATTCTTGTAAAATCTTAAAAATAACTTATCCTTTACCAAATTCATATAATATTATCAAAAAAATAAAATATCATTACTTAAACATTAAATCCTATAAACTAAATATAACTCTTAAAATAAGTTTTCTTATACAAAATCATATAAAATAAAACAAGATACTTATTCAAAAATAAAAATTCATATTCAAAGTTTATAAAAATTAATTTATATTAAAAAGAAATCCAAAATTATATAAAAAAATCCAAATGAAACTTAGTTAAAATTCGGGGATGTTACATTCACCCCCCCCTAAAACTTTTCGTCCTAAAAAATGAAGTTGAGTAAATTTAAACTCCTTTATAAATTTTAAATTCGAATTTCTCTCTTAACCTATCAGAAATGTACTGGTCAGAACCAAGACTCGTATCATTCTCAGGATACTATATCTAATTCTCATTAAAGGTAGAGTCTGAAGAAACATTTATTATCTCGCGATTACTAGGGTCGTCACTGGACATGTTTATAATCGAATTCTCTGAGTTAGATTCATAGTTGCTACCACTACCACTAAGGAGAAACTGGGATTGATACGATCTAGTACTTAGATGCCTACGACTCTACGAAAATTTATAGTTTAGAAATTTATCTTTCTAATTTACTCTTACGGTACCCATGGTTTTCTTATCAATTTAAGTTGAATTATAAGACTAAGTACTCAAATTAGAAATTTGAATCCAAATTCTAAAACAAATGATCTTTTCCCAAATCATTCAATTATCTTGCAAAAATAATATTTTGGATAAATTCAATATTTTTTAAATTCTATTACACTCAATACAAATTCAAGTAAGAGAAAATACTTATTTTAAATTCAAAACTATATCACAAATCCACCTGTCCATGTCTAGGGCAAAAGGAAGAGTTCAGAGATAAAGTGGGATAGTAAAAATCCAAACATGACAATCGGGGAGATAATCAAAGGATGATGACGAGACAAGCAAAACACCGCGACAAGCAAAGTAATAGAATTATATTTTCCAACACCTAATTCAAATTGTTCCAAATCACATATCAATCCATTTATAGGTTAAATTTATTTGGCATTCGTACTTTAAATTCCTTACCAAAAGTATTTTAACATCTCTTAAAATAATCAAGGGATTAATTTAACTTACTTGGGTTATTCTTGTTCTCACTTACCAACCAAGAAATAGATTATCCAAAATGGTGAATAAATTTTATTTAAGTTTAAGTGCAAATATAAAATTCCCTTAATTTTTCTTTTTAAAGGTTTTACTTACTTAAGTTATTTACTACCATATAAGTTTACAAATCCCTACCAAATAATGAGTTAAGAAAAGTTTCTAATATTTCCATAAGTGAATTTCGACTCATAAATTTCATCGTATTTCAATAACACGTCGATTTTATGCTAAAAGACGCTCTCTCAAGCATAATATTCCCAATTCTCATTCTAGAGTATTCCTAATCCTATCTCTAATGAGATATCATAACTCTGACGAGTCCTTATTTTTGTTCAAATATGTTATACCTCATAGCTTTGTATAAACCAAAGCTATGATACCACTTGTAACGGCACGCCTTTTTGCCCAGTTTTCGCAGGTAATTAAACCAACTTGAACCCTTCATAAAGACGGATTATTATGGGTACTAACATATTTGTACAAAAATAACAGAACCTTTTTATTTCATTACGAAATGTTACATCAGAGTTACTAGGAAGATCGGAGTACAACATAGGCTCAGCGGAAATAAATTCTTCAACGGACTAAGAAAACTCAAAATCTGTCTTTAGCTCCCAACCTGAATCCAACTCTCGGAAGCTAAACCTGCAAACTAAACAACTGGCTGCCCGTGCGAAAATTATGGGCACCCAGAGTTTAGGTGTGGGAACAATAATCTCCAGGTCAGTCGTGGGACTGATGCGAGAACTTAAAATAGTTGTTTTTAGGACTCATTTTTAAAGTTGGGAATTCACCGGACCACGCCGCTAACGCGGAACAGGTTTACCCCATGTGAATACCCGTGCATAGAAATTCGTAATGACTTTTAGAAAAATGAAGCTATCATAAGCTCTTCCCACATCACACAATGCAAGCGCACACTAAATGGGCGAGTTTTACCTTATGATAACCAAACATGCTTTCATACGTAAAAATCCTCTTTCAATACTACAATATAGTGTGGAAAACCATTTCGCAAATAAATGTACTAATCCTAGACGGCATAATACCCATAATATTATGTCGCTATATATATATATACACACACACACACAAATCAAAATCGTATGGCTCGTATTGGGGATTTGGGTTTCCAACTTGATGATTCCTGGCACGAAAGATCACTAGGAATACAAACAAAATGTAACACGACTTTTCCAACCAGACACGGACGCTAGCTACAAATCGTGAGGTAGATCAACGGTTTTCATCCAGACACGAACCCCCGAACACAACCTATTCCTCAAGTTTATAAGTGGTTTCCCACTGCTGCAGCTTTCATCATCAATCATATATATCGTATGCAACCTAACCGCCAGTTTCTCATCAATCCGGGGTGTGAGGTCTGTCGATATCACGTCATACACAAAGCTATGCATAAATAAGCAATGCTTTGATCGTACAAGCTCATTTCATACCTTAAGTATGTCACATTGTCCATTCACAACATGACCACTTATTTCCATCGTTACATAACCACTTTGCGCTCGTATGTCACAAACCAGAAACATATCAACAGAAATCAGTGTTATGCCATCAATTACAATGTCAGACACACAATCCATATAATTCCATTTTGGGTCTAAACGGAACAAAATCCGAAAATCTCCAAACATATCTAGACCTCATGCCATTTATAACCTCGTATCGGGTGATCGGCCCAACCGAGACATCTGCAATCGGTCTAAACAATTCAAATATTCACGGTCTTCATTCGTCGTTTATCAAGTCTTGAATTGCTTCATATCGTCGTATTATTACTTGGAATAGATTTCGAACATACATTTGATCCCGGTCTTTCCAAGTAATAAGCGTACTTTTAAAACAATAGTTATGGTTAACACGGGCTTTTCAATTCAAATCTACTTCCAAATAGTTATCAATTCATTTATGATTCAAGATTTGAATTATTCTAATTTCGTTACCATCTTAACTCTTTAATCTTAATCACAAGATTATACTTTCTTTCCAGTTTTCTTACCTTTAATTTCTCAAATCAAAGATTCGATTAAATCCCATATTACGATACGAATTTCCATAACCCAATCTCATTGGGTTTCAAGAATGATATTATTGAAGATACGATTCACGACAAAACCCAAATCGATCGATATTGAATATAAGTTACAAAGAAATTATATCTACTTATATTCGATATCAATTCTCGTAATCAACGAATACTATAAGTGGAATAACGATATAATAATATTTTCCAAATTCCTTAGAAAGTATACGTTTACATCACGAAATTTCATATTAAATATCCGAAAATTATTTATGTCCAACTTATTTCAATCAAATTGAGAAACCCATATCCTAATTAAAAGATTTACCCAACTCTTTGACATTAGATCTGGATAGAAATACCATCAACTTATCTTCGATATTAATTCCATATCCAACTCATATGATAAGCGGAATAACGGTGAATTACCTTTTTAAATTCCTTAATAATAAGAGTTATTATTTACCGAATTAATATCAAACATCTGAAGAATAATCTCCAAACATATCCAATTATTTAAAATTGGAAAGCCCATTCAAATACCTTAAAACCTTCCAAACTATTTTATAAATCTTTTTTTTTGTTTTAAATAATGGTTCATGATTTATACCTTCAAAGCCAATTTCTCTTTCAAACTGTTATAATAGCATTTGGGAACGATACCAAAACTGCTGTAAAATAGCCTTTAAATAAAATCGATTCTAAATCATTTGAAATTCAAACATTTTAGTTCTATTCACTATAAAATAATAAAATAGGATTTATCATAATTTTTCTGCATTTTAAAAATAATTTAATAAGCCTGATTTATTTGATTTTTCGTTATGGTCACCGATTTGCACTTATGGCGACCATTTCCAAATTTGTTTTAAATATAACTCGAAAATCATACGTTGAAATTTGGAAATTTCTGTTCCATTTTAAAACCATTATCATCTGAAATTTAACATTTCTTATTTCAAGTCAAACAAATTTCAAACAAACAAGTTATAACCATTCGAAAATTTAAATTGATATTTACGAATTGTCGCACCGTAGCGTGTTCTATTCGAGCCATATAATGAATTAGATATAAATTGTTCGAATCCCTTTCAAATTTAATTTACATTTTCATTTCAATTCCAAATAACGCTATCTCAAAAATCATTAGTCAAGTCTTCATAAATATATTTCCCAAAACTCATTACATATAATTATTAAAATCATTTACACAAAACCCATGTTAAATAAATGATTCAATTCTTATTCCAAAACCTTTTTATGGTATACGAATATCGTTTACTCAACTTAACTCTGATAAATAGTTCAAATTAAAATCCCAATTATGAATTAATATACTTCCATAAACTTGTTCAATCATTTAAGAATTTAATGGATAATCGTTATAAAACAGTAGAATCAACTACTTATAAATATTTGAATATATAACTCAAATCAAATTTTGCAATAAATTTCAATTCAAAAGTTAATAATTTATAAATAGTTGAAAATATTTATATGCCATCTTTGTTCTTGTGAATATCATTCGTATTTATTTAAATTCCCAAACAGTTTTGATATCTAAATTTCAAAACTAAAATTATAAATATTATTTAATAATAAAATCGCACATAGGAAGGAGATTTTAAATCGATCACCCATATATTTACACAACCATGGTGTGTGTAATATCATGCGACCATAGTTATCCAAATCAATCATATGATCAGGTGAACACGAATTCATTCATTATAATCACAACCAATAAACAAACGTTTCAACAGTGCACAAGCGTTACGGTCAATAAAGCTTATCAGTGTTCAGTGTTTTATCTAATTACATGAACAAACATTCAAACATCAACATCCATCACACAATTATCATTAACTAATTATAATTAATCTCAGCTAATTATATTTAAAAAAATTAAATAAATATTTAAATTAGAAGTTCTCACCATTCGATCTCCAAAATCTTCACTATCAGAGTTTCCTTACGAACGAACAATGATATCGCTACTCGTACTGCTTTTTATCCATTTCTATTAGCAGCTGGTGATTTCTTTGCTAATTTTAATATTGAAATTCAATTAATAACGATTTTTTTTTTATATATACGACTTTTATTTTATTATAAATTTGTACTTAAACAAATTTAGCAATATAATGTATCAACGTGTGCTATTTTTCAGTACGATTCTGACGGAACCAAGGGCGGATCAATCGAAGGTAAAACGAACGAGTTATAGGTGTTTAATGGTTAAACTAATCTAACTTTAAAATAAAATAAACATACCCAAATCAAGTTAGCCCAGCACAAAAGCACCATATCTGATCCAATTCCTCTCTCCCCCTTCTTCTTCTTCTTCCTCCCATGTTGCTCTCTCCTCGAACCCAACAAACCGTGCACGGTGTGCACTTGCACCGACCAAATACCCCCATCGAACTCAAATCTGAGGTCACCAACGCATTTCTCTTCGCCTCCTTACTTGACTGAACTGTATTTCCTCCACTCCGGCTTCCCACATCGAAATGCGATCCCGCCTAAAGTCGTGACCTGCTTCGAAAAACCGCGTGAACCGTATATGTTGCATACCCCAAACACCCACCGATCTTCACCAATTTACACCACATCGAAGCTCTTTCTTCCCTCGTCATCACTCCACGCTCCAATTCGTCTATTGTCATCCTATTTGTCGACAAATCACAACCCTAGTTCTGAACTTCTCCTATCATCAACACGGAATCGCCCCAAATTCATATGAAAAATACTACATTCTCCACTGATTTCAATGGTGCTGACGGCGTCGATCAATCCTTCATGAATTGTGAGATATGATTTTTCGAAGTTCTCTTCACAAATTCTCACTTTTCTGTAAATCTAGGTTTTCTCTCACGATACACCATGAAATCTTGATCCATAAATTTCTAAAAACGGCAATGATGATCCGGACAATATTTGCGTTAATCATCTCTACTAAAATTAAACAGTTTGAGAGGTGTGAAATTTTGATTGAGAGGAAATGCAAATTTCTCTTTACTGGAAAATGCAAAAATGAAAGAAGAAAAGGAACGGGAGGAAGCTGATGCATTTGGAATCATTTATTGCTGAAGTGAGTAATTCATGGGGTTGGCTCTCCTTATATAGGTGGTTTCAAGGGCAATCTAGTCAATTTCCTCATGAACTCGTGGAATTCAATAGGAAATCCTCTTCATGCACATTGACACATACATGGTTACTTGGCTTAAAATTATGAACTACTCCATGCCTCATGACATGTAAGAGGACACCTCATCTTCTAAGCCTTAATTTATTTATTTATATTAGCAACATAAGTTGTAACACTTATAAATGTAGCCAAAATTTCAATACTTATAAATGTAACCAATATATTACTTAAAATTTATCAAAATATTTATAACTTATTATTTTTAAAAATATTTATCTATATTATTTATCAAATATATACACATATATAATTTACCAAAATTTATACTGAAATGGTTTAAAATAAATACTTAAAAATCCTTATAAAGTTTTATAAACATCATTATAAATTGTCTTACTTATTAATATTCAAAAAAAAAATCATTCTTGTAAAATCTTAAAAATAACTTATCCTTTACCAAATTCATATAATATTATCAAAAAAATAAAATATCATTACTTAAACATTAAATCCTATAAACTAAATATAACTCTTAAAATAAGTTTTCTTATACAAAATCATATAAAATAAAACAAGATACTTATTCAAAAATAAAAATTCATATTCAAAGTTTATAAAAATTAATTTATATTAAAAAGAAATCCAAAATTATATAAAAAAATCCAAATGAAACTTAGTTAAAATTCGGGGATGTTACATTCACCCCCCCTAAAACTTTTCGTCCTAAAAAATGAAGTTGAGTAAATTTAAACTCCTTTATAAATTTTAAATTCGAATTTCTCTCTTAAGCTATCAGAAATGTACTGGTCAGAACCAAGACTCGTATCATTCTCAGGATACTATATCTAATTCTCATTAAAGGTAGAGTCTGAAGAAACATTTATTATCTCGCGATTACTAGGGTCGTCACTGGACATGTTTATAATCGAATTCTCTGAGTTAGATTCATAGTTGCTACCACTACCACTAAGGAGAAACTGGGATTGATACGATCTAGTACTTAGATGCCTACGACTCTACGAAAATTTATAGTTTAGAAATTTATCTTTCTAATTTACTCTTACGGTACCCATGGTTTTCTTATCAATTTAAGTTGAATTATAAGACTAAGTACTCAAATTAGAAATTTGAATCCAAATTCTAAAACAAATGATCTTTTCCCAAATCATTCAATTATCTTGCAAAAATAATATTTTGGATAAATTCAATATTTTTTAAATTCTATTACACTCAATACAAATTCAAGTAAGAGAAAATACTTATTTTAAATTCAAAACTATATCACAAATCCACCTGTCCATGTCTAGGGCAAAAGGAAGAGTTCAGAGATAAAGTGGGATAGTAAAAATCCAAACATGACAATCGGGGAGATAATCAAAGGATGATGACGAGACAAGCAAAACACCGCGACAAGCAAAGTAATAGAATTATATTTTCCAACACCTAATTCAAATTGTTCCAAATCACATATCAATCCATTTATAGGTTAAATTTATTTGGCATTCGTACTTTAAATTCCTTACCAAAAGTATTTTAACATCTCTTAAAATAATCAAGGGATTAATTTAACTTACTTGGGTTATTCTTGTTCTCACTTACCAACCAAGAAATAGATTATCCAAAATGGTGAATAAATTTTATTTAAGTTTAAGTGCAAATATAAAATTCCCTTAATTTTTCTTTTTAAAGGTTTTACTTACTTAAGTTATTTACTACCATATAAGTTTACAAATCCCTACCAAATAATGAGTTAAGAAAAGTTTCTAATATTTCCATAAGTGAATTTCGACTCATAAATTTCATCGTATTTCAATAACACGTCGATTTTATGCTAAAAGACGCTCTCTCAAGCATAATATTCCCAATTCTCATTCTAGAGTATTCCTAATCCTATCTCTAATGAGATATCATAACTCTGACGAGTCCTTATTTTTGTTCAAATATGTTATACCTCATAGCTTTGTATAAACCAAAGCTATGATACCACTTGTAACGGCACGCCTTTTTGCCCAGTTTTCGCAGGTAATTAAACCAACTTGAACCCTTCATAAAGACGGATTATTATGGGTACTAACATATTTGTACAAAAATAACAGAACCTTTTTATTTCATTACGAAATGTTACATCAGAGTTACTAGGAAGATCGGAGTACAACATAGGCTCAGCGGAAATAAATTCTTCAACGGACTAAGAAAACTCAAAATCTGTCTTTAGCTCCCAACCTGAATCCAACTCTCGGAAGCTAAACCTGCAAACTAAACAACTGGCTGCCCGTGCGAAAATTATGGGCACCCAGAGTTTAGGTGTGGGAACAATAATCTCCAGGTCAGTCGTGGGACTGATGCGAGAACTTAAAATAGTTGTTTTTAGGACTCATTTTTAAAGTTGGGAATTCACCGGACCACGCCGCTAACGCGGAACAGGTTTACCCCATGTGAATACCCGTGCATAGAAATTCGTAATGACTTTTAGAAAAATGAAGCTATCATAAGCTCTTCCCACATCACACAATGCAAGCGCACACTAAATGGGCGAGTTTTACCTTATGATAACCAAACATGCTTTCATACGTAAAAATCCTCTTTCAATACTACAATATAGTGTGGAAAACCATTTCGCAAATAAATGTACTAATCCTAGACGGCATAATACCCATAATATTATGTCGCTATATATATATATACACACACACACACACAAATCAAAATCGTATGGCTCGTATTGGGGATTTGGGTTTCCAACTTGATGATTCCTGGCACGAAAGATCACTAGGAATACAAACAAAATGTAACACGACTTTTCCAACCAGACACGGACGCTAGCTACAAATCGTGAGGTAGATCAACGGTTTTCATCCAGACACGAACCCCCGAACACAACCTATTCCTCAAGTTTATAAGTGGTTTCCCACTGCTGCAGCTTTCATCATCAATCATATATATCGTATGCAACCTAACCGCCAGTTTCTCATCAATCCGGGGTGTGAGGTCTGTCGATATCACGTCATACACAAAGCTATGCATAAATAAGCAATGCTTTGATCGTACAAGCTCATTTCATACCTTAAGTATGTCACATTGTCCATTCACAACATGACCACTTATTTCCATCGTTACATAACCACTTTGCGCTCGTATGTCACAAACCAGAAACATATCAACAGAAATCAGTGTTATGCCATCAATTACAATGTCAGACACACAATCCATATAATTCCATTTTGGGTCTAAACGGAACAAAATCCGAAAATCTCCAAACATATCTAGACCTCATGCCATTTATAACCTCGTATCGGGTGATCGGCCCAACCGAGACATCTGCAATCGGTCTAAACAATTCAAATATTCACGGTCTTCATTCGTCGTTTATCAAGTCTTGAATTGCTTCATATCGTCGTATTATTACTTGGAATAGATTTCGAACATACATTTGATCCCGGTCTTTCCAAGTAATAAGCGTACTTTTAAAACAATAGTTATGGTTAACACGGGCTTTTCAATTCAAATCTACTTCCAAATAGTTATCAATTCATTTATGATTCAAGATTTGAATTATTCTAATTTCGTTACCATCTTAACTCTTTAATCTTAATCACAAGATTATACTTTCTTTCCAGTTTTCTTACCTTTAATTTCTCAAATCAAAGATTCGATTAAATCCCATATTACGATACGAATTTCCATAACCCAATCTCATTGGGTTTCAAGAATGATATTATTGAAGATACGATTCACGACAAAACCCAAATCGATCGATATTGAATATAAGTTACAAAGAAATTATATCTACTTATATTCGATATCAATTCTCGTAATCAACGAATACTACAAATGGAATAATGATATAATAATATCTTCCAAATTCCTCAGATAGTATACGTTTACATCACGAAATATCATATTAAATATCCAAAGATTATTTCTATCCAACTTATTTCAATAAAATTGAGAAACCCATATCTTAATTAGAAGA
Organism: Allium sativum; assembly: GCA_030737875.1. Classification (NCBI taxonomy): domain Eukaryota; kingdom Viridiplantae; phylum Streptophyta; class Magnoliopsida; order Asparagales; family Amaryllidaceae; genus Allium; species Allium sativum. The sequence goes on along the minus strand of CM060922.1, from coordinate 805,942,418 downwards.
TTTATCCAACTCTTTGACATTAGATCTGGATAGAAATACCATCAACGTATCTTCAATATTATCTAACTCATATCATAAGCGGAATAAGGGTGAATTATCTTTTTAAATTCCTTAATAATAAGAGTTATCATCTAACGAATTAATATCAAACATCCGAAGACTAATCTCCAACCATATCCAATTATTTAAAATTGGAAAGCCCATTCTAGTACTTTAAAACCTTCCAAACTATTTTATAAATCTTTTTTTTGTTTTAAATAATGGTTCACGATTTATACCTTCAAAACCATTTTCTCTTTCAAACTGTTATAATTACATTTGGGAACGTTACCAAAACTGCTGTAAAATAGCCTTTAAATAAAATCGATTCTAAATCATTTGAAATTCAAATATTTTAGTTCTATTCACTATAAAATTATAAAATAGGATTTATCATAATTTTTCTTCATTTTAAAAATAATTTAATAAACCTGTTTTATTTGATTTTTCGTTATGGTCACCGATCTGCACTTATGGCGACCTTTTCCAAATTTGTTTTAAATATAACTAGAAAATCATACATTGAAATTTGGAAATTTCTTTTACATTTTAAAACCATTATCTTTTGAAATTCAACATTTCTTATTTCAAGTCAAACCAATTTAAAACAAACAAGTTATAACCATTTGAAAATTTAAATCAATATTTACGAATTGTCGCACCGTAGCGCGTTCTATTCGAGCCATATAACGATTTACATATAAATCGTTCAAATCCTTTTCAAATTGAATTTATATTTTCATTTGAATTCCAAACAACGTTATCTCAAAAATCATTATTCAAGTCTTCATAAATATATTTCCCAAAACTCATTACACATAATTGTTAAAATCATTTACACAAAACCCATATTAAATAAAAGAACCAATTCTTATTCCAAAACCGTCTTATGGTATACGAATATCGTTTACTCAACTTAACTCTAATAAATAGTTCAAACTAAAATCCCAATTATGAATTAATATATTTCAACAAACTTGTTCAATCATTTAAAAATTAAGTGGATAATCATTAAAAAATAGTAGAATCAACTACTTATATATATTTGAATATATAACTCAAATCAAATTTTGCAATAAATTTCAATTCAAAAGTTAATAATTTAAAAATAGTTATAAATCTTTCTGTGCCATCTTTATTCTTGCGAGTATCATTCATATTTATTTAAATTCCCAAACAGTTTTGATATCTAAATTTCAAAACTAAAATTATAAATATTATTTAATAACAAAATCGCACATAGGAAGGAGATTTTAAATCGATCACCCATATATTTCCACAACCACGTTGTGTTTAATATCATGCGACCATAGTTATCCAAATCAATCATAAGATCAGGTGAACACGAATTTATTCATTATAATCACAACCAATAAACAAACATTTCAACAGTGCACCAGCGTTACGGTCAATAATGCTTATTAGTGTTTAGTGTGTTATCAAATTACATGAACAACCATTCAAACATCAACATCCATCACACAATTATCATTAACTAATTATAATTAATCTCAGCTAATTATAATTAACAAATTTTAAATAAATATTTAGATTACAAGTTCTCACCATTCGAGCGCCAAAATTTTCACTATCAGAGTTTCCTTACGAACGAACAATGATATCGCTACTCGTACTACTTTTTATCCATTTCTATTAGCAGCTGGTGATTTCTCTGCTAATTTTAATATTGAAATTCGACTAATAACGATTTATATATATATATATATATTTATATATACGACTTTTATTTTATTGTAAATTTGTAATTAAACAAATTTAGCAATATAATATACCAACGTGCGCTATTTTTTAATACGATTCTGACGGACCTAAAGGCGGATCAATCGAAGGTAAAATGAATGAGTTATAGGTGTTTAAAGGTTAAACTAATCTAACTTTAAAATAAAATAAACGTACCCGAATCAATTTAACCCAGCCTAAAAGCACCATATCCGATCCAATTCCTCTCTCCCCTTCTTCTTCTTCTTCTTCCTCCCACGTTGCTCTCTCCTGGAACCCAACAAACCGTGCACGGTGTGCATGCACACCGGCCAAAAACCCCCCATCGAACTCATATCTGAGGTCACCAACGCATTTATCTTCACCTCCTTACTCAACTGAACCATATTTCCGCCACCCCGGTTTCCCACATTGAAATGTGATCCCCTCTAAGCCGAGACCTGCTTCAAAAAATCGCGTGAACCATATATGTCGCATACCCCAAACAACCACCGATCTTCACCAATTTACGCCACATCGAAGCACTTTCTTCTCTCATCATCACTCCACACTCCAATTCGTCTATCGTCGTCCGATTTGTCGACAAATCACAACCCTAGTTTTGAACTTCTCCGATCGTCAACACGGAATCGCCCCAAATTCATATGAAAAATACTACATTCTCCACTGATTTCAACGGCGCTGACGGCGTCGACCAATTCTTCATGAATTGTGAGATATGATTTTTCGAAGTTCTCTTAACAAATTGTCATTTTTCTGTAAATCTGGGATTTCTCTCACGATACACCATGAAATCTTGATCCGTAAATTTCTAAAAATCGACAATGATGATTCGAGCAATATTCGCATTAATCATCTCTACTAAAATTGAACAGTTTGAGAGGTGTGGAATTTTGATTGAGAGGAAATGTAAATTTCTCTTTACTAGAAAATGCAAAAATGAAAGAAGAAAAGGAATGGGAGGAAGCTGATGCATTTGAAATCATTTATGGCTGAAGTGAGTAATTCAATAGGGTTGGCTCTCCTTATATAGGTGGTTTCAAAGGCAATCTAGTCAATTTCCTCATGAACACATGGAATTCAATAGGAAATCCTCTTCATGCACATTGACACATACATGGTTACTTGGATTAAAATTATGAACTACTCAATGCCTCAAGACATGTAAGAGGACACCTCATCTTCTAAGCCTTAATTTATTTATTTATATTAGCAACATAAGTTGTAACACTTATAAATGTAGCCAAAATTTAAATACTTATAAATGTAACCAATATATTACATAAGATTTATCCAAATGTTTATAACTTATTAGTATTAAAAATATTTATCTATATTATTTATTAAATATATACACATATATAATTTACCAAAATTTATACTGAAATGGTTTGAAATAAATACTGAAAAATCCTTATAAAGTTTTATAAACATCATTATAAATTATCTTACTTATTAATATTCAAAAAAAATAAAAATCATTCTTGTAAAATCTTAAAAATAACTTATCCTTTACCAAATTCATATAATATTATCAAAAATGGAAAATATCATTACTTAAACATAAAATCTTATAAATTAAATATAACTCTTAAAATAAGTTTTCTTATACAAAATCATATAAAATAAAACAAGATACTTATTCAAAAATAAAAATTCATATTCAAACTTTATAAAAATCAATTTATATTCAAAAGAAATCCAAAATTATATAAAGAAAATCCAAATCAAACTAAGTTAAAATTCAAGGATGTTACATACCCTATGTCTTTATTCTTTTCAAGTAATCATCCCACATACACAGAAAAAGAATGCCGTACTAAACCATTATATTTTCAATAGTAAAATAGAATACTACATAGGAATGCAACTCCGTACTAAAAGAAAATAGGATCTGTTATAATCACTACAAGGCAAAAGGTAAGATGGTTAAATGTGGTTATCTACTTAGACTAGGATGTCTAGGACCATGTCCCCGTGACATAAAAAAGTCCTCATCACTGAATCCTTCTAACCATAGTATTCATCCTTTCCATTTACCACTCTCTACAAACTCATCCTGCGTACGTGCTAATTCCATGAACCGTTCTCAATTGTCCACCAATGATATACTAGTATCCATAGACTGACCATACCTGATACCTGAACGGATATTGTAACACCCCGAAATTTTAACGATGCTAAAGATGATGAATTAAAAAATAATCAATGTGAAATACACTACTAACAATGAATTAAAGAAAACTTAATTTAATAAATAGAATTAAGTAAAACAGTTCACGCCATTGCGTCCGTCTTGGAATTCTAGTTAAGATAGACATCTGGTTTGCGTAAATCAGACACCGTATGAAGAAGTTATTAAGGTTTGAAGTTTGTATGCATATAAGGAAGATATATATATACATATAAATTCAAAAATATTCAAAAATCAGTAAAACCAGAAATCCGGGCGCAAATCGAGAAAGGGCTGACATTTTGAAGTCGACCCTAGACCCTGCTGGGTTGACCTAGGGGTCGACTCAGGCTCATGGGGGTCGACACCCATGAAGTGGGGGTCGACCCACCTGAAGGGGGGTCGACCTACCCTTGGCTCTGGAAGCTTCTTTTCTGAACCTGGACGATTTCGGAGCTAGATTCATGCACCCTAGGCTATATAAAGGAACCTAGACCTAGGTTTTATTTATCTAAATACTGACGGCGAAGCTCTGTTGCAATGAAAATTAAAATGGCCTTTCTTCTTCTAAATCAATTCAAAGAAGATTATACATATTTGAAGATTGCTACAACAAATTCAGCGATGGCTACAACAACTTATTCAACATGTTCTTCGCAGTAAATTGGATCCATTTCCTTAGATCTAATCACTATGAGTTCATGTTATTTTTAGATCTGAATATTTAAATAGTAATCGTGATATTTGTATAAAAATTGGATCTTGAATCGGTGCCTAATCAGTTCTATTATGAAATATTCCTCTGATCTATTCTTATATATTTTTATCGTCACCAAGTCTAATCTTTTCATAATATGTCCATTCAGTTTTTATGCCTAATTCTACCGTTACGTTATTGATTCATTATTATGCATGTTCTGATTCTCTTCTCTCCCTCTTTTCCCTTTTTATTTTTATATAGCCTGGCTACCTTCGAGCCTAGGCCTAACACTGAAAAATGCGAACATGCGAAATTGGGAACGATGGGAAAAGACATAATTTGGGGCATAATTGATATTGGAAAATACGGATCTAAATTTGGGCATAAATTTGGAAATATACGAATATGGGTTTGAGTGCATATGTCTTGTTGGATAATATGAATTTAGGCACGCATGGAATAAATGTATATATGGGATTGGGTATAAAATAGGACATGTCTAAATATTGATTTGGGACATAAATAGGAACATATGTGAATATGAATTTTAGGCATAAATTGGAGAATATGTGGGTTTGGGTTTGTGCATAATACATATATATATGCCTTGATTTATGACATAGGAAAAAGGAGCGTATGGTGCATAATTAAAAGATGAATTGAAAAAGGGCATAAAATTCAATAATTTGAATAATGAATTGGGCATATAATTAAATATGGGGAAAATGAGAAATAATCACCTATAATGACATATGTTGATTTGGATAAAAATGGAATGTCTAGTAATTACAATTAGGAATTGTAAATGCACTTATGACACGAGGTTAGGTTGCATTAGAGGTGGAAGTCTGCCCGGACCCGACCGGCATATCCAGCAGCCACAAATGTTGAACCTAATGTGAGAGGTCTAAGTGTGCAAATACGAATCGGAATAAGACACGAGGTTAGACACAACTGCGGAATAAGACTGCCCAGACCCGACCGGCATATCCAGCATCCACACATTGTAGGCCTAATGTGGGAGGTCTAGCCCATTATAACCATAATTGGACATGGTAATGAATTGGATTACTTAACCTAATTTAATCCATAAGAATTGTTTGATTATGAACTTGAGTTAGGGTTAAGTAAAACTGGAATGGTAGTGGGTGGGTTAAGTAAAATAGAGGGGGTGGGTAATATTTACATATAGGCCCACGAACTTAACCCAATAGGGTTATGTAATTAAAGACACCTAGTGGTATACATAACCGGTGGGAAATATAATAAAGTTATGTAATTAAAGACAACCTTGTAGGGTAAGCATAACTTTTAGAAATGACAGAAATAGATATGTGTAGTAATCTGCTAAGTAAACAATGATAAGTTGTAGTGACGGTGTAAATTGAATTTATGATTAAGCGAGAAAGAATGAGGAAAACTTATAAAATAAATAAGTTATATTTAATCATAAATGGTAAGTGACATGTTAATTAGGAAACATGTGAATTGAGATATACTTAACAACGTGTTAAGGAGAACATGTTATTGTAGTGATGTAACCAAGCAAGAATATAAGATAGATTGTGGATTATAGACCTTGGGCCACATTCTATAAAATAACATGTTGTGGGCTCATTAATAAACTTAAATGGATTAAGTTATATGACTGAAATTAATAAGCAAGAGAAACTTGGTCATTTGAATAAGAATTCAATATGAATGGGAATAACCAAGTTAAATGGAAACCCGGTGAGGTAAAGCAAGCGCGTAAAAGAATGTTTAGACATAGGGTCTAACAACATATTAAAGAAAGGCGTTTGGACCAGTCTGATTGTTATGAGACACAAGGGGGCGCACATTCATCTGATTGTTATGACGGCTCCAAAGGAATGGGAAGCACGCGGCTTCCTAAAGTATGTAAGGTGCTCCTAGTTGTCCTCCGTGCGGTGACAGATATCTTAGGCTGTACTCGGAGAGGTTGGGTCTGCGCGTAACTACTAGGTGGGTGGGCCTTGACTGCAGATGTGGCTATGCGGTTAGAATGTTGTGACGAGGTAACACCAGGGTGATTCGACGGTTGCCTCACGAGAAGGTAAAGAGGGTCATGACCAACAAGGATAGTACACCATCGGATATCCGTCATCGACAGCCAGCAGGATGCGAAAAGACTAGAGCTAAACCAAAGATATCAATTCACCTTTCACTATCGAGGTACGGGGTTGAGGGTAGACGCCACATGGATGTTTAGATTGGTTGTTATTTGGGGCGGTCGCTTAGCTCTGTAGTCTTTACTAGTTGAGGGAGGGGCCGAGGTGGGGCCATAGCCACCATGAAAAATAGACCCGAGGAATATATGTATTTGAAGGCGCTTAAAGGCGGCCTGTACAGATATGGAAAAGCTCCCAGCCGAGTTCCGTGTTTCTTGTTTATCCCTACCACGGAACTCGGTGCACATTAGAGAACGTGTGATTGAGGCATCGAGCTACAATTACATTACATACATGGGGCAGTCTATATACATGCATACCTGCTCTGGGTGGTGTATCGTAGACTAGAGGGCATTATTCCGATAAGGAATCTGATTCGATCGATGGTGGCAGTCCATATGCTTACGTAGCATAGTAATGATAGATGTATGCGGAATATAACATTTTATATAGAGATCCGTACGTCACTCCAACGTAGGATGAGGGACTGCATTCATTACGGTGGAGACCGTGCGAGTGGGGTACCATGGGGTGTATCTTAATACTGATAGATAGCTATATATATTGTTATAGGCGAATCCATGGGAAAGTAAATGGGTACGATGCGTGTATAAGTCTTGAGTGCTATTAACCTAAGTAACCTAATAACCAAGAATATGTAATGGAACAGTATTAGTAGGGATCATTCTACTTTTGATATACTAGTATCTGCGCATGCAGAGAAATGTATTTAAGAAGCGCAATATATCATGTTCATCTTATCTTACTCAGTTCACACTTGTTACTGTTATCTTGTTCTTCCAGTTTTATGTACCTGCCATGATACTTTTATTTATTTATATTTAAAAATAACTGGACTCGCCAGACTTTATATCTGACCCTTTTTGCTTCCTCTTCTCACTATTCCGTTCCCCCTCCCCCAAGGTTCTCAGGGTGGAAGTGCTTAGAGTTGATTTGGATTCTTTCAGCTTAGCTTGGATTTTGGATATAGATGTACTGTTTTGACTTCTTGTTAACTTTCTTATGGCTTTGCAAGGGAAATATGGTTTATGCTTTTGTACTCTGATATTTTTGACAAGACAAATTATTAATGTAATTAGTTACTTATGATGTAAACTCAGTATTTGGGACCATGATGTTTTGAGTTAAATAACGTTTTTAATTCCGCTGCTATTTTACATGTCTGTCTTGTGCTATTATGTTCTTATTTACCTAAAACGCTTCACGAAACTTAAATGCATTCCCTTAGAGAGTGACATTAATGGACGTGGGGTGTCACATTTGGTATCAAAGCATATGGTTATAAGATCAGATAAAGTATTTTGAAAATGGTTTCAAAAAGGTCTCAAAAACAAAGTATTTTAAAATAAAAAGTTTGTCTTTTAAAAGCATGTTTCCCAAAGCCATAAATATCTTCTCGATTCTTCGCTTGATTCCTTTTCCTTTTTTTTTTAGGGAACCGTTTTCTCTTGAAAGGGTATTCCTTTTTGGCACGGTTCCGTAGGCTTGTTAAAACTACGGTACATGTCGAAGGGAAAAGAAGTGCCCAACCTCCATCTTTAGCCGTAGTGGTTTCACCTACGTCTTATTTTCTCTCAAGCCTCGAAAGGATTTCCGTGCGATGGAGACCGCTTTCAAGAGACTTATTAGCATGTTGTACAAGGATGGTAAAAAGGAGAATAAGGGAGTTGGGGATAAGGAGCACAACCCAAAGAAGAAAAGAGGAAATACCATAATTTTGTAACGGTGGGTCATCTGGAGAAGGAATGCAGAAAGAGAAAAGGCGTTTGTTACCACTTTGGTAAGGCAGGACACCTCATTAAGGAGTGCCCAAAGATACAAAGACAAGGCCAGAAGGAAGGAACTTCTAGGGGGCAAGCTATTGTTCTCATAGCCGGTGGACAGGATAGGGGTAGGAAAGTTTCCATCGAAGGATTGATTTCTATTTCTGATCATCCTGTTAAGATTCTTTTTCTGGCGCTTCGCATTCTTTTGTATTTGATCTTTTAGTTGAGTCTCTGCACCTAGATACTATTATGGTTTTGGATCCCGTTAGTGTCTCAAACCCATTAGAGGTACGGCTCATTTATTGAGGATTTGTTGGGGTCAGAAAATCTTTGTGTTAGGCATCGAGTTTGGTTACGATGCATATGTTCTTGATTTCATAAGAAACGGTTTGATTCTAGGGATGGATTGGTTAACTACATATATGGAGCCATTCTAGTTGTGAGAGGAGATTCGTTAGACTTCTGACTTGCCATAGAAAGACTCTCAAGATTTCTTATGACCCCAAAAGGGTCTATCATGCTTAGTCTCCTAGAACCTCTTGATATATCTATCGATGATTTGCGACATGTGACTCCTAAAGAGAAAGAGGGAACTTGATAAGAAAGTAGGGGAGCTACTTGAGAAGTGATAGGTGAGTCATATCGGGATGGGAAACCTATTGAAGACAGTCCTTGAGGAAGCCCATCATTCTAAGACGACTATTCATTCAAGAGCCAGAAAATAAAATGTATAGAGTTCGAGGTAGTGGAGCCAAACTTGCGAGAGGAAATGAAAGAAGATAAGGAAGCAATGATAGGACGAGTTCCGACTTGCATACTTGGATCGGAGGTTAAGAAATCATGCAACAAAGAACTGAAGCTAGTAAGGGTGCAATGGGGAAAGGGCTGCGAGAATGCTACTTGGGAGGTTGAAGACAAGATTTGCGCTTCATATCCTTTCCTTTTCGAGAATATGTTCTTAACTTCTTTTCCAAGCTTCGAATTAATACTTGTATCTATCGTTTGGATATCTCCTATCGATCGAGTCTTTAGGTAGAAAACTAATGAACGTAAACACGTGTTTGAGACATGTTATATTTGATGGATGCAAGTGATTGCTAGTGATTGCTCGTGGATGCATATACACACACAATAGGCACTAGATCGGCTCAATCACTTACATATTGCATATTGATGTGTGTACATTTTAAGCTTTTATGGATTATTGTTACATTGATGTTGCATGTGGATGGATGACTGTGCACATATATAGAACTTACATGGATTAGGATGATTTGCAAACATTTTGGTTTCATGGCACAAAAATACATTGCATTAAGGAGGTCAACTGAATCAGTAGACCGCCTGATCTTTCGCATTAGTTTACGGACAAATACACACTATTACGTATCTTCATAAAAGTATTAGAAATTCCTTAAGGACAATGGATTCCTGTGATTGCTAGATGGATGTATGATTGTTGGATGTTAGGATATACGTTCTTCTTAATTCAAAGATTTCGGGAACGAAATCCTTTGAGTAGAGGAGAATGTAACACCCTGGAATTTTAACGACGCTAAAGATGATGAATTAAAGAATAATCAATGTGAAATACACTATTAACAATGAATTAAGGAAAACTAAATTTAATAATCAGAATTAAGTAAATGGATTATGCCATTGCGTCCGTCTCGGAATTCTGGTCAAGATAGACACCTGGTTTGTGTAAATTGGACACCGTATGAAGAAGTTATTAAGGTTTGAAGTTTGTATGCATATAAGGAAGATATATATATACATATAAATTCAAAAATATTCAAAAATCAGTAAAACCAGAAATCCGGAGCGCAAATCGAGAAAGGGCCGACATTTTGAAGTCGACCCAAGATGAAACACCCCACCTCCATTAAGGTCACTCACAAAGGGAATGCCTTAACTTTGGTGGAGGTTTGTAAGTAAAAGTCACAGATAAAACGCAAGACAGATATAAACACATATATATAAGCAGCGGAAAACAAACAGACTTTTTATTTCATAAATACGTGTTCATACAAAACATTTCCATAACTGTCACACAATAACTTCCAAAACATTACATCATCATTTATGTCTTGGTTATTAAATAAAGAAGCATAAAACATAATTAAAATTGCATAAATCCCCATAGAATGTGTCCAACAGCCATAGCCAAGGAAAGAGAGTCCAAACCGCACATCTACTATCTTGAAGCTTGCAAAGAGTCTGACTAAGCTGGGTTGTTTCCTCCCTGTGGACCTTGGGGTGGAAACGGAAGAAAAGAAGACGAAAGAAAAATAGAGTCAGACATAAAGCCTGGTAAGTCTAGTGACTCTTCAGTATGAGAACAAGAAAAAGGGCATGATAGGTATAAACTGGAAATAGGAAAGTATCATAAACTAAGATAAATAAGTTTTGAATCGAATATACTATCGCACCTCACACTATATCTCTGCACCTACTTGCATTGTCTCAACTGGCACCCCATGATCGGGGTGAAGTGATCCCCTTTTCTAAAGATCAGCTCCTACTCGGAAAATCATATGTGTCATACGACCCCAATGATTGTAGATCCCTATGCTGGTCCCACCATGGGGTGTATCAAGTCCCATGGTGGCAGCTCGACACAATTCTAGAATGCATAGGTTATACTACTGGTGCCCAGTGCCTTGTTTGTCTGCTCTGAAGTGTGTGCACAGCCGCACTCCGTTAAAACCTACACTGCTGCACCAACCGCCGTCGCTTTTGACCGCTTACAATCAGCCCAGTAATCGTGCCCCACCCTGCCTAGTTTCAGGGTACCATGATACCTAATTGGGTTACTGCTGAAATGGGTCCCCCGTTACTAGGGTTTTCTAGTCAAACATGTTAAGTGGATAAGTGTCTGTATTTACCTAACCCCACCCATCAGTTTAATTAACATGTTGATTTGGTTATGTGTTTTAGTTAACTTAACCCTACCATCCTAACTTGTCTGTCCTTAGCTTTTTAAAGAACCGACCACTCACATTAGAAAGGTATTGTTATGGTTACTGGATGTGCCGGTCGGTTCCGGACAAGTTTACACCGTAACTCAGTCTAACCTCGGGTCCTTATTTGGCTCAAGGCTCAACCACCCACATTGGATAGGTATTGTTGTGACTACTGGACAGCCGGGCGGGTCCGGGCAGGTTTACATCACAACTCTATCCAACCTCGTGTTAAGCATACTCGTATTTTCTAAATTTACATATTTGTCTCTATTACTTGTTATAGGTAAATTTGTTAAATGTTGTGGCCCACTTTCCAAGTTCAACATTTTTGGTATAAGAATTTATACCATTTAAGTGCCACCACTTTTGGCATGTGGCAAACATGCCAATTTCGTATATTTTCACCAATTTATGTCAAGTTTCCTATAATTACCAAATTTTCCCAATGTTACCCCGTCTAAATATTAGGCTAACAATTTTAGCCTAATTTTTCATCCGCATGATTTTTAACATATAATATTAGGCTAAAAACTTAGCCTAATTTAGCGTACACAAAATTGGAATAAGAAATCCATTAACATAAACATGATATAGGTGTAAACTTGACATTTTCAGCATGGTCAATGTGAACATCATAGGTGTGAACTTGCAAAATAGTCAACATGAATGTCATAGGTGTGAACTTGCAATGTAGACTAAATCAACATACACATATGTGAATTTGCAACATAGGCTAAATCAACTTACATATATGTGAACTTGCATTGAAATAGGGATCTAACCAAATAGGTGTCACATGAATTAGCATATGATTTAGACAACATAAGCCTAAACATGTTTAGTTCTAGGCATAACATCGAACATCACTAGCATATGACAAGAATATGACATGTCCATAAAGTATGTATAATTTTATCACATGTGTGTGAACTAGATCAAATCATGTTTACTACTATAACATGAAACTTGTATTAAAATGGATCTGGGCATGGATCCAATTATGAACTTGCAACTTTTGTATAAACATATGAGCATGTATATGAACTTAATCATTTAGGCATAGAGGTTTTAGCACAAAGTATATACATGAGATCTTAGCTTGGTCATAACACATACAACCTATACAATCACATAAACATATTGGTGTAGATTACAACTGTAAAGACCCGGAAATTCCCGCTCTTTGAATCGACCATAAACCACACAGGTCTGACCCAAAGGTTGGAAATCTTCGAATACTTTAACTTTGGGAATACAATACATCAGAACAAATAACAGCAGACTTTTATTACATTACGATAATGTTACATCAGAGTACAGAATATATCAGAGTACATCGATAAATAATACAGCGGAAGAAACAATTAAATTAAATTAAATACATTGCAGCGGAACTAATCTCAGCGAAAGGCCATCAATATTCTGGACCCGGCTTCAGACTTCAATCCAGGATCCTGCTTAACTATATCTGCAAAAGCTACTCGACTGCCCGTGTGGAAAGAGGGCACCCGAGTTTGCAAAGTGAAACAAACTACAGGTCAGTCGTGGGACTGGTGTGAGAATTCTTAACTAGTTTAACTAATAGTAATAAGGCAAATCCAAGGACCACGCTGCTAACGCGGAACAGGTTTACTCCTATGGATTGCCAGTGCATAAACCAAAGTAAATCGAGAAATAACGCAATGTCTTTTTGGAAAAATGAAACCATTATAAGACCCAGGTCCCATCACACAATGCAACGCACACCAGAGAATAGGGTTTTACCTTATAATGGTCAAAAGATGCTTGATACGTATAAAACGGATTTGATATTATTATTAGTGTATATATGTTTTAATAAAAAGATTTGAATCATAAGTATCAATCCTAGACGGCATGGTTACCATATAGCATGTCGCCAAAACTAGTTCTACAATCAAAACCGCAAGGGCGTATTGGAAATTTGGATTCCATCATGAGTCGAGGCTAGGGGCAAGATCCTCTCCGATTCGAGACACTCTAGCAAATGCCTCAGGATTCCCCGCAGTGAACCCTTGGAAGCGGTAGGGTCGGTCCCCGCCTATGGGCAGTGGATTAGTTATGCCTGAACACACGTTTCCCGGTCCCTTTGGACCTATAGTATGACCACCAACGGCCTATAAAAATAACGAGGCGCCTCAAAATCCATCATCCACATAAGTAAAATGTCAGCGCTGGTAGGTCCCTGACATCACTCTAGCTAGAAAGAAACGTGTGCACTCCCTACGGTCCGTATCCCGTTTTTGACTCATACCGGGGTGTGACGCTCGCGAAGTCACGATATACACAAAGTTATGTCGTAATAGGCTATGCTTTGATCATCAACCACAAGGCCCTGCTTTTCAACAAAAGCCTTGATCAATGCATCTTAGTATGCCACATTGTTAGTCCATACTATACCATTGATTTCTGCCAATATATAACCTCTAAGCTCATATGTCTCAGAGAAGGGTGTTAACCACCAAGCAGATATATATTAACAGAGATCAACGAATGTAGTATAAAGGACTACAACGTCAAACATACATTCCATTTATAAACTTATGCTCTGGGTCTGAGCGAAAGTCAAATCCGTACAAATCAACACACTACGTCCGAATAACTACCATCTTAGCCCCGTCTTGGGAGCAAATCAATCAAGGACCTCAACTCTAGTTACCCATTCGATGTGAAGATCGTCGGTCTTCAATCGCCGTCTTCAACTCTTAGATTTAAAACGTCGTATAATCATTTGAAATGAGATTGAACTCGGTCTTCTCAAATGATTCTCGCATATATATATAATTTGAAAACATTTCATATCGTTATTAATATTTGATAACGACCTATTGCTATTTTTATTTATATAAAAATAGCTCGAATAAATTTAACGACGCTTCGGGTCAATGGGCGACCCTGGCGCTGTTTTCAACCAAATTTGACTTATGCATATCTAACCGTTGGATTTTGATGAAATTTATATCATTGGAAAGATTTTCCCAAAGCGGTCCTAACGGTTCCTGTTTTTGGAAAATCCGACGGTCGGATCTTTCGGTATAACCGTTTAAAGTTACGATTGCCGATACGCGAACTGCCGCGCGCGTTCCATTTAATTTATAATTTATATTTATATATATAAATATAAATCGTTTGACTATTCCAACTTCAAAAGTCTATTCTTTTTATCGCATCTAAAATGACGATAAAAATATCACTTTTAATAACTCTGTTTTGTTTACACTAAATGTAAATAAATTATACTTTTTTCTATATTTTGTTTTATTTACCTAAATGTAAATAAATTATATTCTTTCTATGTTTTAATTTATTTACATTAAATGTAAATAAATTACATTCTTTTTCTTACCCTATTTATTTACCTAAATGTAAATAAATATATTCTTATCTTTTTCTTACTTATTTACCTAAATGTAAATAAATGTTTTACTTTTACTTTTGTTATATTTATTTACATTAATTGTAAATAAATGTATCAAATTTCTTATTCATATTTATTTACAATATTTGTAAATAAATGGTTTCAATTTCCTTTGCAAATCCTATTTACATAGCAAATGTAAATAATTGTATTTCTTTAATTCTTTTCTAATATTCCCTTTTAACATAAAAAGAATATCTTATGTTAGTTCTTTTCTAACCTTTCTTTTTATTATTTACATAAGAAAATGTTAATAATAACTATTTACAAATTGATTCTTTTTATTTACATAAGAAAAATGTAAATAAATACTATTCATATAATTATTCTTTTAATATTTTTTATTTACATAAGAAAATGAAATAAATACTTATTCACATAAATATTTTTTTTATTCTTTTTATTTACATAGGAAAATGTAAATAAATTTTAATTCACATATTTGTTCTATATTTCCTATTTATTCTTAATTACATAATATGTAAATTTCTTCCTCATAATTTTAATTACATAAAAATGTAATTTTATTTCTTATAATCTTAATTACATATAAATGTAATTTTCTTTACAGTGTAAAACATATTCTTTTAATTACATATAAAAATGTAATTTAAATAATCTCTTATTTATCTAATGTAAATATATATGTTTTATTTATTTACCCTAAATATTTTGAAGTAATTTACATATGCTTTAACCTCTCACATTGGATAGGTATTGTTGTGATTACTGGACAGCCAGGCGGGTCCGGGCAGGTTTACATCACAACTCAATCCAACCTCGGGTTACACATATTATTTCTTATTCAACAAAATATATTTTGTCTTTTATTCCTTTTCTACTTTAACAAAATGTCTATTTTATCTTTTATCCTTTTCATTCTTAATACATAAAAAAATGTACCTTTTTCCTTAATTCATTTTTTTTTAATACATAAAATGTACCTTTTATGTATTCATTTTTGTTACATAGAAATGTACTTCCTTTTATTTTACATTGCAATAATGTAAATGCCCATTATTCCTTTTTATTTACGTCGGAAAATGTAATTTCTCTTTTTATTCTATTTACATTGGAAAAATGTAAATTCACTTTTTATCTTTACATTAGAAAATGCAAACTTCTTATTTCTATCTCTATTTCTTTTACATTAAAAATGTAAGTTCCTATTTCTATTTCATTTTCTGCTAAAATCAATGTTATACTTTTCTGTAATACTTGCATTGTAGAATGCAAATGTAAAGGTGAACTTTATTTCTAACGTAAACATCCTTTATAATGTCAACATAACTATATCCTCTAATGTAAATATTGGATTCATTTCAATTATATAACATGACGGTGAATTTTATGTCAGTTCAGCTAAATTGATCACAATGATGAATTTGTGTCATAATTCTTAAATTAACACAACAGTGTTATTGATATCCTAATTCTTAAATTAACACAATGGTGATATACGTGTCATAATTCTTAAATTAACACAACGGTGTATATTGTGTCATCATCACTATTTTAACACAACGATGTAAGTTGGTGTCATCACAATAAGGTTAACACGACATGCAAATTGGTGTCATCACAATAAGGTTAACATAACATGGGGTGTATAATTTTGGAGAATCCCAATAAAAGATCTCATCTTTATTTTAATTTGTAAGTAAAAATAAAGATTAAAATTTACATTTCATTTTGTGAATAAAAATAAAGTTTAAACTTGCATTTTATTATGTTCACAAAATAAATGTGAAAATTTGACTTTTATTTTGTAAACAAAAATAAAGGTGAAAACTTGTTATTCATTTTGTAAACAAAATGAAGATTTAAAAACTTACATCTTATTACGTTAACAAAATTAAAGGTAAAACTTGTTAACAGAATTAAGGATTAACACTTGCCTTTTTTTTATATTAACAAAGTTAAAGATAAAATTGCCATTTTATTTTGTTCACAAAAATAAAGAAAAAAATTGGCATTTTATTATGTAGACAAAAATAAGGATAAAAATTGTCTTTTTATTTTGTTACCTAAAACTTGTCTTTTTATTATGTAAACAAACTTGTCTTTTATGTTGTAGATAAAGGATTCAACTTTCTTTTATGTTGTAGATAAAGGATTCAACTTTCTTTTATGTTGTAAATGAAAGATTAAAATCAAACTTATATTTTTATTTTGCAAATCAAAATAAAAAGAATCAAACTTTCTTTTATTTTGTGAAAAATAAAGATTCAAACCTTTCTTCCTTTTTATTTAGAAAAATAAAAAGAAAATAAAAATAAAAATAAAATAAATAAAGATGAGAACTTATATGGGGATTACATCAAGATATATATAGATCTAAACAAGCAGGTTACATTATGACATCATAACATATCTCAACAATCATACAATATCACAACATCGTAGATCAGCAACGATAATACACAATCATGATTTCACCATTATCATTAATTTATAATTATTTTAAGTAAATCAGAATTCTCACATTGATTGGTTTTCAAGAGTCGTTCGCGTTCAAAATAGCTGAATTTCCAAAGTGCTCGGTTTCAGCTCTAGTCTGCGCCATCGCGAAGATCTCATTTTTCTGATTCCAGCGCAACTTACGGTTCGTAAATCGGACCTCGTATGAGAGAGTTATTGATTTTTAAAGATTGGAAAAATTAAATATTATTAAGTAAATAAATAATTCAAATATTGAAACCTTCTTCCACGTTCTCCAGGATTTAGCCGTAACCCAAAGTTCACCGTGAATCCATCACCTTACAACTTATAAAACCCAGGAAGCTCTTCGATTTGGTTTTGGAATTACTGAAATTGATTGAGTGGATAAAGAAAGAAAAAAAAAGAGGAAGGAGTTTCGAAATTTCTGGCCATTGAAATGGACATGGCGGCGGCTATACGTTTGAAAGGGAATTAGTTTTATTTCTAAGTGATTTGAATGATAAATAGAAGAGTAGAGACAGGAAAGAATAAATACATAAGTTATTTTCCTATTTATGTTTCAAAACAAAATCACAAAAAGAAAGAGAACAAACGGATAGAAATAAATGCGTCATAAATTGATTCATGCTAATGGTTAGAAAGTTTTTTGAATTCTAAAATTTCAAAACATGATATATTAAAATCTCGTAATTTAATGAATCTATTCAATGAGCAGGCGAGGATAAATAGAATAGAAATAAATGTGTGGGTTCATTAGTTTTGGAGAGAACCAATGAAGGGAGTAAGTGGAAAGGAGAAATCAAAGGATATAAATTTAAGGAATAAGAGTATGAAATAGGATGCATAAAATAGATTGAAGGAAAATAAATTAATAGGATTAAGCAAAAGAAGTTAATAGATTAAAGGAAAGAAATAATTTCGTAATTAATGGGGAAAAAAGAAGGTGAAGGGAAAGAGATAAAAGCATTAAATATAAATAGTCAAAAGGAGCAACGCCAGAAATGAATGGCCTTGGGAATAAATGAACACAGGAGAGAATACATTTAAATTCCAAAACATAAAACTTGAGAGAAAATGGATAGCGCAAGTGTATATGGTAAGGAACATTTCTTTTTATCATTGTGGCTTGCGTTTTTTATTTTATTTATATATGTATATATAACGTAACATGAATGCACGCATCAAAAATAAGGAAAGGAAAGCAAATATTCATTCCTAGTAATAAATCAGTATATCCCACAAACCATGCACCAAAATACGTGTACACATTTACTCATTCCATTCTTAACGTTTTGAATATATATATATATATATATATATATATATATATATATATATTGAATGAAAGGTCTTTAATTTCCATTAAATAGGTTTCAAATCTTATTTATGTACAAGGAAGGTGACTTCCCCTTTTTTTTTTCTCTTCCATAAATGCTTCAAGTCATGTAATGAAATGAATAAAATAAAGAATTAGAACAAGAAATGAATGAATGGAAAAATAAAGGGAAAAGAAACGTAACGGTTAGGAGAGAGGGAATGACTACATTAAATAATGAAACAAGCAGCACATTAAGTAGCATACTGAACATTAAGAAGATAAAGAAAAGGGAAGTTAGAACGGTGCAGTCGGAATTAGATAATGAAACGGTTTTTTACATTTGTTTGTCATGGCATATTATTATATATATATCCTTTTCAATGTTGAGTCTAATTGTTACATGTCAAAGTCATGCTCATATTTATAAATAAACTATTCAGGTTTATTATCGTTCTCAGTCTACTTTATTAATGCAAACATAGGCTACAGTCAAATCTTTGTTATATTCATATTTATAAATAAATTATGTTTATTTATTATTAACTCCCAATTATAATTTTCTCAAGGTTCAAAATCAAATATTGAAATTACCACGCCATTTCGGGCTCGAAATGGAATTAATGTAAATTTTAAAGTCTTACTGCAAATAAAAATAAATTTTTAATCGTGATTATTTAAAATAAATTATTTTAAATAACCAAAACTCAATAAAATAAATTAAAATAAAATTTTAAATTTACCCCAAAATTTAGGGTTGTTACAACAACATGAACTATACAACTTGCATGTGATGTTGTTTTCATTCTAAATGTACAATAGGATCAACATCAACTCAACTATACCATAAACATCCCAATGCCATTCACAACACAATCATTTCAATACATAGATATGAATTAACATCATCGTTATACAATAGCACAATTCCATTTCCATTTTACATCGAATCAAGTCTTAATTTTATTCACATCGGAAAAATCACTATACTTACAACAAACGACGGTTTTGTTTTCTGATTTCTGAGTTCTGAATTTGCAATTCTTTCCTTTGGGTAGATAAACGTTGTTTGATTCTTGTTTTACTTTAGTTTTGCTCGTCTCTAAGCTTTCTCTAACTGACGGCTACTCTTAGTTTCCTCCCAGCGGCATGACGGCTCTAGTTCTATATTATTTGTGTGAATTTAGGTTGAGTGTTGAGTTGTTTTTATAAAATTTCAGATTGATTTGAGCCGTCAAATGATCTTAGAGTGAATCCAGACCATACACACCAAGAGAAGCCAATCAGAAAGTGACAAATTAGCCCTAATGACACACCAGAGCTCAGATATTCGACCAGAAACCCGACCAGGCCAGCCAGGGCCAAACCAGGTCGACTGGGCATGTCGACCCCCAGGTCGACCCCCTGGTCGACCCTATGGTCGACCTGGTTACCCAGGTCGACCCCCTGGTCGACCTGGGTCCTGGGCGGGAATTTTCCCGCCAAGCCCAGTTTGGGTCTGTTTTTCGAATTTTGAACTGCATTTGAAATGTTTGAATTTTAAATTGAATTCTGAAACTTCCGGAGGTCATAACTCCTTCATACGGAGTCCGATTTACGCAAACTCGGACTCTGTCTCAAGCAGAATTCCGAGACGAGTACAATGGCGTAACCCGTTTCCCTTAATTCTTTCATTTTGAATTAATTATACTTTAATTTGTTAATTTAGAGTTAACAGAAAATTTGGGGTGTTACATTCTCCCCTCCTTAAAGGATTTCGTCCCCGAAATCTTCAAATCTAAAAGAACGTATATCCTAACATCCAATCGTCCATTTACTCAACCAACAAACACAGGCGTCCATTGTCCTTAAAAGATTTCTAATGCTTCATGATCATATGCATAGTGTGTGTACATGTTCTTACCTAATGTAAAATCAGGCGGCCTACTGATTCAGTTGACCTCCTTAATGCGAATGATGTAAGTGTCATGAATCCATTATGTATGCAAATTTTTCCCTACTCATAATTCTACATGAGTGCACAACCATCCATACAAATGCGACATCCATATGACAACATATCAAGTTTCAACCACATACAAATATGAATACATATATGCATATGTAGTATGAAGTGACTGAGCCGATCTAAAACCTAGGTTGTGTGTGTATATGCATCCACAAGCAGCCACTAGCAACCACTTGCAGCCATCAATCATAACATGTTTCAATTACATATTTAATCCAAAGGGGTTTCTACCTAAGGATAAAGGATAAGACCGAGGAGATATACCTAAAAAGATAGATACAAGCATAACTTAAGGAAAGAGAGAGATCAAAGATGTACCCTCAAAAAGAAAAGGGTAAGCCGCGCGTATTATGTCCTCAGTTTCCCTAGTCGCGTCTTCCTCGGCATCGCTCCACTGAACTTTGACAAGCTTGACTTCGCGGTTGCGTAGCTTTTTGGTTTCAGTTCCTACGATTCGTGTTGGAACTCTCCTCATAGTTGTTTCTCGTTCTATTTCAACTTCTTCTAGAATACTTGGCTCCACCACTTCCGCATATTCATGTAGACATTTCCGGAGATGAGAAACGTGGAAGACGTTGTGAATTCCGGCCAACCTTTCGGGCAGCTCTACTCTTTAAGCCATTTTCCCAATCTTCTCGATGATAGGGAACGGTCCTACAAATCTTTGTGCTAGCTTTCCTGCGGATCCAAAGCGAACGACGTTCCTTAAAGGAGATACCTTAAGGAAAACCCTGTCCCCAACCTCAAACTCAAGGTCGGTCCTTCTTTTATCGGCGTAGGATTTCTGTCTATCTTGGGCAGTCTTCATTCTCCTTCGTATCAAGTCCACTTTTTCTGAAGTCTCTCTAATCATGTCTGGCCCAAGTATAAGCTTGTCTGTAGACTCCCACCAACAAGTTGGTGATCGGCACGGTCTTCCATATAGAGCTTCGAAGGCCGCCATGCCGATGGTGGCTTGGTAGTTGTTGTTGTAGGCGAATTCCACCAAAGGAAGATGATCCTCCCATGTCCTTTCGAAGTCAACAACGCACAGTCTTAAAATATCATCTAGTACTCTGTTCACCCTTTCCGTCTGACCATCAATTTGGGGGTGATAGGCCGTGCTCAGGCATAACTGTGTGCCTACAGCTTCTTGCAGACTCCGCCAAAACTCGCTCGTAAAGATGGGATCTCGGTCACTCGCTATGCTGGAGGGTATTCCATGGAGTCGAACTATTTCCTTGAGATAAAGAGAAGCTAGAGATGAGGCAGTCCTTCTACTCTTGATAGGTATAAAGTGGGCGCTTTTAGTGAGCCTGTCCACTATTACCCAAATGCTAGTATTGCCCCTTCTTGACCTAGGCAACCCATCAATGAAGTCCATTGAAATGCTATCCTACTTCCATTGCAGGACTTCTAGAGGATGAAGCAGTCCTCCAGGCTTCTTTTGTTTCGCCTTGACCTGTTGGCATGTCACACACTTAGAAACGAAATCTGCCACGTCTTTCTTCATGCCGCTCCAATAGAAAATTCTCTTTACGTCCTTGTACATTTTGTCCCCACCTGGGTGTATTGTCATCTTTAAATGATGTGCTTCCTCGAGAACCATCTTTACTAAATCCCTTGCTTGTGGGATGCATAGTCTTCCATCTCGCCTTAGCCAACCCTTATCATCGATGGAGTACCTATTGAGGTGACTGGAAGTTTCACCCCTAATTAGTCTATTGTGAAAACCCGTTACTTCCCCGTAAAGGAAAGTGTCGGATAGTTCGAGAACAAACCACAACAGAACACATACAGAAGAACATTTCATTGTATATTACAACAACGCATCAGATTACAAGAATATACAGAGTATAAATGAATAAATATTACACAGAAATATCAGAGATTTAAATTACATTTAAATGCATAGCAGCGGAAAATAATGCAATACACAACTAGAAGTAGATATACGGATACAAAGCTTTCCGGATATCGTTCCAGCTGTAAACCAGGATCCTGCGAATATAAATCTGCAAAACCAAAACTACTAGCTGCCCGTGTCAAAATAGGGGCACCCAGAGTTTAGGTCAAAACAATAAACTCCAGGTCAGTCATGTGACTGGTGTGAGAACTAAAACATTTATTAATCTTTATTTTCAATCATTAGGTAAATCAAGGGACCACGCCGTATAACACGGAACGGGTTTCCTCCCAAGAATACCAGTGCATAAAACAAACAGCGCAATGCTAAATAAAGAAAGATGAAGCTGTTATAAGACCCAGGTCCTATCACACAATGCAACGCAAGCCGGGGGATAGGGTTTTCCCTTATAACAGCCAAAGAATGCTTGATACGTTTAAAACAAATCATTTGATACTATTATAAGTGCATAGTGTATAAAACAACTTCAAATCATAAGTATCAATCATAGGCGGCATGAGCGCCCCATCCCACTATGTCACCATATATAGGTTTACAAATAAAACCGCAAAGTCACGTATTTGGAAATTGGATTTCCATCTATGAACCGAGGCAAAAGATAGTCCTCAACCGATTCGAGACGCTCTAGCCCGTGTCTCAGGATCAGAGCTCGAGTGACCCTTGGATCCTCAGGGCCAGTCCACCGATGCGGATTAAACTTAAACCCTGAACATGCGTTTCCCCGCCCTATGGGGCGTCAACGAGCCAACTAAATGACTCCATCGGTTCGAGAACGACCGATCAATCCGAGGCGCCTCGCAACAGCAACAACCACATAAGTCAAACTCGTCAGGGCGTGTAAAACCACTGACGCCACTTCTAGCTAGAAAGAAACACATGCCCTCCCTGACGTCCTCTCCCGTTTTTGGTTCATACCGGGTGTGAAACTCGCGAAGCAAACGTTACACAAAGCTACGCCACAAAGGCCTTGCTTTGATCATCACCACAAGACTTTGCTTTTCAACAGAAGCCTCGATCAATTGCCACTTAGGCATGCCACACAGGCAATTCACTCCATGCGTTTGATATCCATCAATATATAACCCCTGAGCTCGTACGTCTCAGAGAAGGGCGTTAAGCAAAAGAATAAATTCTCCGCCGCCAAACAGATATATATTTAATAGAGATCAATCACACGGACTAAAATCCAATGTCAGACACACAGTCCATTTACAAGTCCGTTCTGGGTCTGAACGAAACCAGAGGCACCTAGTACCCCGCATATCCATCGATCTCCAAGTACGTCTGGACGATCACTAACTGTTTCCATCTTCTTGGGTGTACAGCCCAATCAAGATCATCAGTAATTACCCAAACGACGTGAAGACCTCCGGTCTTCGACCACCGTCTTCATCTTCGACTTATCGTCGTATCAGTTATTCAGAATGGGATAAACCCGGTCTTTCCGAATAACTCGCGTATATATTATAAAAGTGTTACACAAACACAACATACGCCTCATTCCAATTCATTAGTCACTAACCGTAAATTAATCAAGAGAATAATTCCCCAAATATTAACCCCGAAGGCCGAAACCAACATCAGATCAATATCCAGAAAACCATTCTGCTTAGCTAACCGACAGTTAGTTTCTAAATTTCACATTCATAGGGAAAGGTTCCCATTAATTTTATCCAAGATAAATTCCTGAATTTATTCTTTAATCTATCTTTTGAATATCAATTCAAAACTAGTCGGAATTAGCGAACCTTACCGAAGTAATCATTGGTTTTAATTTCCCAATCCCAACCTATTCATCCCATGAAGTAAAACTGGTAATACTTCATATCTAACACCACGGTGTTATCGGTAAATTCAATTACCATTTCACGTTCAAATCTAATTAAAGATTTAACTAACGCCTGGAGCAAAACTGGTGATACTCCATTTCGATTATTTCAATCTAATTAAAGATTCATTAAAACTCCACTTAGTTTTAATCTGTGACTGGGTTAAAGAATCAGTGTCATTTAAAACACGGTTCACGATAAACCCAAAATCACATCACATTTCAATCAGTTCCTAATTGTAAATTAGCAAGTGAGCAATTCCATAAGTATGAATCCCGAAGGCCGAAACCAACATCAGATCAATACCTCGGAAACTATTCAACTTAACTAATCTCCAGTTAGTTTCTGATTTTCTTAACTCCTTTAGGTCTAAGAACTGTATTATTGAAGATACCGTTCACGACAACCCAAAATCACATTTCATCAATGATCGGGTTAAAGAACGAGTGTTATTTAAAACACTGTCCACGATAAACCCAAAAATCAATATCGATTCAATTCCAATTAAATATTATTTAATTGGTACACTTCATTAAATCTAAATAAAAAGATTTAATCTTTTCTCAACTGGGTTCAAGAACAGTGTTAGTGAAGACACCATTCACGACAAACCCAAATCACATTTGATATTAAATACAAGGCTCTGAATAGAAAATATCCCGGCTTATATTCAATATCAAATTCTACGATTAACAAATGTCGTATTGGAAATAACGATATAAATATATATCTTTCAAATTTCCATAACAACATCTGTATAATCACGAATTCCAACATCGAAATATTCCGAAGACAATTTCGATTCAAATCCACTCCAATGCAATCATTGGAAATTTTGGTTATTTTTAAAACCCTTTTCAAATTCAATTTATTTATTTAAAAATAAATAGAATTATAATTCTAGTTCAAAACTAGTTCATTTCGATAAAAATCTATTTTTATCCTTTCAAATATGGAGTTTTTCATCCCAAATCTTTCTAAATCATTTCTTATGATTTTACACAAATTATTACTATTTTTAATAATTTTATCGAGGCCTGTACAGTCGATTTCCATCAACGGTCATCGAACTGCACTTACAACGACCTTTTTCAAATTTGATTTGGACGTAACTCCAAATCCAACCGTTAGATTTTGAATTTCTAATATTCGTTAGAAAGCTCTTTTCGATACGAACCCAACGGTTCCGGTTTTAGGAGAATCCAACGGTCGGATCTCCCGTAATGTCCGTTTGAAATAAATGGTCGAAATTTACGAACTGCCGCGGCGCGGCGCGTTCTATTCAGGCCATTATATTATATATATATATATAATATATATTTCGTCGATTTCTATTTAAAACGAATTGTCTAAATAGTTTTAAATTCGTTTCAAAAGCAAATTCAACTTCCATTTCAATTCAAATCAAAATTGAATTCTTCTTTATAAATTCGTTTTAAAATTCATTTCTATTCAATTCAAATTTCAATTCAATTTGAATTCGTTTTCAATTCAATTCAAATTCGTTTTCAATTCAATTCATTTCGAAATCGTTTTCTATTCAATTCATTTCGAAATCGTTTTCAATTCAATTCATTTCGAAATCGTTTTCAATTCAATTCATTTCGAAATCGTTTTCAATTCAATTCATTTCGAAATCGTTTTCAATTCAATTCATTTCGAAATCGTTTTCAATTCAATTCATTTCGAAATCGTTTTCAATTCAATTCATTTCGAAATCGTTTTCAATTCAATTCATTTCGAAATCGTTTTCAATTCAATTCATTTCGAAATCGTTTTCAATTCAATTCATTTCGAAATCGTTTTCAATTCAATTCATTTCGAAATCGTTTTCAATTCAATTCATTTCAAAATCGTTTTCAATTCAATTCATTTCAAAATCGTTTTCAATTCAATTCATTTCAAAATTGTTTTCAATTCAATTCATTTCAAAATCGTTATATATTCAATTCATTTCGAAATCGTTTAAAATCGATATAAATATCGTTCACGACAAAATGGCGTCAATCTAATCAACACGGCTTCATAAATTTCTATTTTCAAATATTCTATTTCAAATATTTCTTTTTCAAAATAGTTTTTATTATCAAAATATTTCGTTCAACACATGACCAATCTCAATGGATGAGTAATGTCAACACATGAACTTTTATTTTATATCGATAAAGATGTAAATTTTATTACTAAAATATTTTGTTCAACACATGACCAATCTCAATGGATGTAATAACCCGAAAATCTGGGCTAGTTTAAAATTTTTATTTCGGCAATTTTAGCGAATTTTGAAGATTTAAAATGAATTATTTTAAATAATATCGACGAGAAATTTATTTTGAATAGAATTCGACGTATATATTTATATACGTCGTCGATAGAATATAAATATTTATATATAATTATAAAATAGAATTGAAAATGGCGCGGTAGTTCGATAATTCGATTTCAAACTTCAATTGAATGTACCGGGTGCAAAACAATCCGGATTTTAGTGAAACCAAAAATAATAGGATCTAATTGATAATATCTTTCTAACGAATCCGACAAATCAAGATTTCGTAGCGGGAATCAAAAGATATGTCCAGTTGAAAATTCTGAATAGTCGCTATGGAATTCAGGCCCTTAAAAATGGACATTTTGCAAATGACCTCGGGTTTCGACGAAACCAGTTTTGTTAGGTCCGTGTTGTCAAGTTATTGCTAGATTCCAAGTTTCATAATTTTTCGAATCAATATGTGAGCGTGGCAAAGGAAAACGTGTTTTGACCATTTCAATTGATTTTAATCGACTGGAAATTGGCCATTTTTCTTACGGTCTCAGAATTCAACGAAACTAGTTTTGTTAGGGTCGTATCGTCAATACGAAGCTAGAAAATATTTTTCTGCAATTTATAGAGTTAGTATGTGACCCCGGTAATTTGAAATGTACGTTTAAAATTCAATATAGTGATTTAAATGTAAATTCAAAGGAAACTGATCGAAACGCTCATATCAGCTTGCGATACATATCCCATTGTGTTCGGAATGGGGGTTAAACGCTATGGACGACAGGTGGTGGGCCTCGTTTAGATGACGTATGTAAAAGTCAACTTTTAAAAATAATAAAATAATAAATAAATAAATAAAAAAAGAAAATCCTTCTCCCCCTATTACGCTGGCCCCCCTCTTATTCTTCAGAATCGGTTTTCAGAAATAAAAAAAAAAAAAGAAAGGCGACGGGGTGGGGGCGATTCGCCGCCGCCACGGCCAGCGAGGCCGCCGCGCCTCAGGCGCCGCCTCCCAGGAGGACCACCGCCCTCCTCCGCTTCAAACCCGACCCTTTGCCCTCTCCTCTCCCTCCTCCCAACTCGCGAAGCTCTAAACCCACCGCACCCTCAAAACCCCACCGCGAAGACCACCACCTCCCTGACAGGCCGCGACCAACACTACCCCCGTCAGAACCCTCCCCTCCTCTTCGATTTACACGCAAGCCCTCCCCTTTTCTAAAAGTCGATGTAAGTAATTTATTTATTTTTGTTTTGCTTTAAATTATTTTAATGTTGAGTTTATTTTCAGTCCTATATACGATATCTTAATAAAAACTGATTTTTATTGTGTTTAAAAAAAAAAAACTGAAAGAGATTAGATTTTTTTTAAAATAGAAAAGATTTTAATTCAGTTAAAAATATAGTTTTTATATTTTTAAAGAATTAAAAATGTAATCTTTTATATTGCAAAGAGGTAAAAATATGATCTTTGTATTTTTAAAGTAATAAAAATATGATTTTTATATTTTTAAAGTATTAAAAATATAATCTTTATGGGATAGAGAATATAAAAATATCATCTTTGTATATGTAGAGAAATAAAAATCTGATTTTTATTTTATATACGTTGAGATAAAGTGGTAATTTTTATAATGATGAAGTCTTTATTTTTATAAAGGCGAAAACTTTATTTTCATAAAGGTGAAAACTTTATTTTCATAAAGGCGAAAACTTTATTTTCATAAAGGCGAAAACTTTATTTTCATAAAGGCGAAAACTTTATTTTCATAAAGGCGAAAACTTTATTTTTATAAAGATGAAAACTTTATTTTTATAAAGGTGAAAACTTTATTTTCATAAAGGCGAAAACTTTATTTTCATAAAGGCGAAAACTTTATTTTTATAAGGGCGAAATCTATATTTTTGAAATGGGATTTTTATATATTGAATAGCATAGTAAAAATTCGATTTTTAAATATATGAAGTGATTATAAAAATATGATTTTTAAATTGAAAGTGAATAAATAAAAATGTGATTTTTATTTTAAAGACATCGAAATATAAAAATGTGTGATTTTTATATATATATAGTGACTACGGGCAACGAAGATGACGAAGATGGGATAACGAAGAAGATTTCGATTAATGAAGAGTCGTGGTATTGGATAGCTTTCGGTGAGAACTTCTCACTCAAATTCTTTTTCTAGTTATATATATATACTAGGATGTAGACGGTGTTTAGTAGCACCCGACACCCGTCATCCACAGACCATGGATGGCTTGTTTGTTAAATTTTTTGGTTGCATAGATTAGTTAGATGATTTGATTTGAGATTGAATTGTTTGGTGAAATGAATGGATTGATTGATGTGTGAATGGCGTGGGCCTTCACTAGACCGGGGATAAGGCTAGGCCTCGTCCCGTTTCTAGTATCGTGCCGTTATGCCGCCGAAATTTTCTAAAATATGTTAGAAAAATAAAAATATCACTTTTATTGTGTAAATGAAATGAATAGAAACTCATGTGTTGAAATAGAATATTTTATCGTTAAAAATATAATTTTTAACGTGAAAGTGAATAAATAAAATATTCATTTACAAACCGGACGGTTTGTTTATGTACACTGATTTGACTGACATTGATTGGGTCGATAAATTTTACACATCGCCCAACTGCACAAATAAAATCTGTGTTTGATTGTTTGAAACCCCACACGGGTGTTGGGATGAAAGTTGAAGTTCACTCATCCTGATTGATTAAATATGTCGATCGATTGATTGACAGGCTGTTATAAGCGTCAGATATCTATATTTGATGCTTATACGGTGTGGTGCACTTTGGTTGATGGTTGATTATTTTTCAAAGCTATTATATACATGTGTTGTATGAAAATCCATATAATTAACATTATATGGTGATTGATTGGGCCTCATTCCAATCGGGAAAATAATGAATATTAGAAAAGAAAATTCATGTGTTGAATATAAAAATAGTCATGTGTTGACGATGTTCATGTGTTGAGTGAAATATTTTATACAATGAAATTTACATCTTTATCATATTTACGATTAGAATCTACTTTACGGTAGAAGTCTAATTGAAAATCAAACGATAGATACCATAGTTTTATAAAATATTTTACATAACAAAAATAGTCATGTGTTGACAGTACTCATGTGTTGAGATTAGTCGTGTGTTGAAAGAAATATAGATTCATGTGTTGAA
This sequence comes from Allium sativum, assembly GCA_030737875.1. Taxonomy (NCBI): domain Eukaryota; kingdom Viridiplantae; phylum Streptophyta; class Magnoliopsida; order Asparagales; family Amaryllidaceae; genus Allium; species Allium sativum. Next base: position 805,912,422 of record CM060922.1, on the reverse strand, counting down.
TGAAATAAATATTCATTGGTTGAATAGAATAATGAATTTATTGAAATATATAAAGCCGTGTTGATTAGAGATGCGTTATTTTGACGCGAACGATATTTATATCGATTTTATTCGTTGTATAATGAATGTTGAAAAGTGATTTCAAAATTGAATATTTTGAAAGGAAATTCAAATTGAATTAGATTAAAAATTGAAATTTTATTGAATCAATTTGAAATGAATTCGAATCGAATAGAAAATGAATTCGATTCGAATTGAATAGAAAGTGAATTTGAATTCGAGTAAAATAGAAATGAATTCAAATTGAATTAGATTGAAATTGAAATTTCAAACAAACTGAAATTGAATTGAAATCAATTTAAAACGAATTCGAATTAGATCAAATAGAAGGTAAATTCGAATTGAATTGAATTGAAACGAATTTGAATTTGAATTTGAATTGAATTGAAATGAACTCGAATTGAATTGAAATCAAATCGATTTGAAATTGAAGATGAAGTTGAAATTGTTTTTGAAACGAATTTAAAACGATTTATAAAATACGTTTTAAAAGGAAATCGACGAAATATATATAATATATATATTATATATATAATGGCCTGAATAGAACGCGCCGCGCCGCGGTAGTTCGTGAATTTCGACCATTGACTTCGAATTGACGTTGCGGGAGATCCGACTGTCGGATTCTCCTAAAACCGGGACCGTTGGGTTCGTATCGAAAAGAGCTTTCCAATGAATATTAGTAATTTGAAATCTAACGGTTGGATTTGGAATTATGTCCAAATCAAATTCGAAAAAGGTCGCTGTAAGTGCAGTTCGATGGCCGTTGTTGGAAATCGACTGTACGGGCCTTGATAAAATTATCAAAAATATCTATAATTTGTGTAAAATTATAATATGTGAATTGGAAAGAATTGGGCTGGGAAATTCCACATTAGAAGGTAAAAATAGATTTTTATCGAAATGAACTAGTTTTGAACTAGAATTAAAATCAATTTATTTTTGAAATAAATAAATTGAACTTGAAAGTGATTTTGAAAATAATCGATAATTTCCAATACGTGGATTGGAATGGAGCTGAATCGAAATTATCTTTGGGATATTTCGATGTTGGATTTCGTGACTATACAGATATTGTTATGGGAATTTGAAAGATATATTTTATATCGTTATTTCCAATACGATATTTGTTGGTTTCAGAATTTGGTATTGAATATAAGTCGATATATTTTCTATTCAGAGCCTTGTATTTAATATCAAATGTGATTTGGGTTTGTCGTGAATCGTGTTTTGATGACATTGGTTCTTTAACCCAGTTAAAGGCAGGATATTGATTTTTGAAAAGATTAAAACTAAGTGGAGTTTTAATGAATCTTTAATTAGATTAAAATGTGAATTGATAATTTAAATTATCAAATCTGAAAGGTGATCGAGAATGGAGTACCACCAGTTTTGCTCCAAAGCGATAGTTAAATCTTTAATTAGATTTGAACGTGAGATGGTAAATAATTTTACCAATAACACCGTGGTGTTAGATATGGAGTATTACCAGTTTTTCTCCATGGGATATATAGGTTGGGATTGGGAAATAAAATAAATAATTACTTCGGTGTGGTTCGCTAATCCCGACTAGTTTGAAATGATATCCAAAGGAAGATTATAGAATAAATTTAGAAGAATTTATCTTGGATAAAATTAATGGGAACATTTCCCTAAGAATGTGTTTTTGTGAATAAAAGAATATTCTGAATTGGAATGAGGCGTTTGTTGTGTTTGTGTAACATTCGTTTATTATATACGTGGGTTATTCAGAAAGGCCGAGTTTATACCCATTCCAAATAACCGATTCGACGAGATGTCGAAGATGAAGACGGTGGTTGAAGACCGGAAGTCTTCACATCGTTTGGGTGATTACTGATGATCTTGATTGGGCTGTACACCCAAGATGAGGGAAACAGTCGGTGATCGTCCAGACGTACTTGGAGATCGATGGATATGCGAGGAAAGTGCCTCCGGTTTCGTTCAGACCCAGAACGAACTTGTAAATGGATTGTGTGTCTGACATTGGATTTTATTCTGTGTTGATTGATCTCTATTAAATATACATCTGTTTGGCGGCGGAGAATTTATTCTCTTGCTTAACGCCCTTCTCTGAGACATACGAGCTCAGAGGTTGTATATCGATGGACATCAGTCGCATGGAGTGAATTGCCAATGTGGCATGCGTAAGTGGCAATTGATCAAGGCTTCTGTTGAAAAGCAAAGTCTTGTGGTTGATGATCAAAGCATGGCCTGTGTGGCATAGCTTTGTGTATAACGTGAATTCGCGAGCCTCACACCTCGGTATGAGTCAAAAACGGGAGATGGACCGCTGGGAGAGCACGACGTTTCTTTTAGCTAGGGTGGTGTCAGTGACCTACCAGCCCTGACATTTATATACTTTTCACCTGTGTGGTTGTTGGATACGAGGCGCCTCGAATATAGGTCTGTAAGGACTGGGAAACGTGTGTTCAGGAATAACTAATCCTCAAAAGTAAGAGAGGACCGGCCCAGCCGATTCCAAGGATCATAGTGGGGTCCTGGGACATTTGCTAGAGTGTCTCGAACGCGGAGAGGAGCTTGCCCCTTGCCTCGGCTCATGACGGAATCCAATTTCCAATACGTGTATTGCGGTTTTAATTGTAGAACTAGTATGGCGACATGATAGATGGTACCCATGCCGCCTATGATTGATATTTATGATTGAATTGTTTTGACACTATACACTTATTATAGTATCAAATGATTTGTTTTTAAACGTACCAAGCATGTTTGGCTATTATAAGGGAAAACCCTATCCTCCGGTTTGCGTTGCATTGTGTGATGGGACTTGGGTCTTATAACAGCTTCATTTTTCTTTATTTAGCATTGCGCTGTTTGTTTTATGCACTGGTATTCTTGGGAGGAAACCCGTTCCGTGTTATACGGCATGGTCCCTTGATTTACCTAACTTTAAAACCAATATTAATAACTGTTTTAGTTCTCACACCAGTCACATGACTGACCTGGAGTTTATTGTTTTAACCTAAACTCTGGGTGCCCCTATTTTCCGCACGGGCAGCTAGTAGTTTTGGTTTTGCAGATTTATATTCACAGGATCCTGATTTACAGCTGGAACGATGCTCGGAAAGCTCTGTATCCGTGTATCACTTCTAGTTGTGTTTTGCATATTTTTCCGCTGCTATGTAATTTATTGTAATCTCTGATATTTATCGAATGTAATTTATTCATTTATACTCTGTATATTCTTGTATTCTGATGGAATTGTTGTAATAACAATGAAATGTTCTTCCGTCTGCGTCCTTTTGTGTGTTGTTCTCAAAGTATTCGTGCTTTCCTTCACGGGGAAGTTACGGGTTCTTTCAGTTGGTATCAGAGCTTTGGTTTACAGAGCTCGAGAACAAGACACATTAGAACCATACGAAAGAATTCATCAGATATTGGATTAGTAATATCCAATTAGAATTACTCGTTAGAGATAGGATCAGTAGTATCCTAGAACGAGTGTGAAGAGTATATTTTCCAAATGAAAACAATTTTGTTTTGAAAATTTAAACCATTTTAAACGTAATTGAATATTTATTTATTTTGAATATGGACAATCGAGTATATATAGATTTCGCGTATACGCGTCATGAACGTATATTCGAAGTTTTAATATACTGGGTAGATATAGAATCACGTTCTAGACATCCGGGGATGATTCTGATGATGGTGCATCATCATCAGTATTCATATTCGAATTTCGAAGGTGTGATATCTATATATTTCCATTAGACTGGTGTGAGAACCAAAACTTATATAGCTAGAATACATTGTTGTGAATTGGCATCAAAACAAGATTTTCTGTATATATATCAAAATTATGAATTTGAAACTCTAATCCACTAATTGATTGATGTTTGTGTTGTTTGTTTAATTGTTTGCTAATTTTTAACCATTTATGCCTAATATAATCAAATATTGAATTGTATTGAAAATTGGTCGCATTTGCTTGCATATACATGTATATCATTGAACAGGTCATAGCAAGGAGGCTAGAGCAGAGAATAAAATTTGTTTGCCCGACAAATAGGTACATGTTTACTACATAATTTCCTGTTTTGTTTGGGTGATGATGATTTTATGAGCCTATTGGCTAGCCGCTTGGCTTTTTCTTTTTTCTTTTTGAGATCTGAAGGACCGGGGAAGCTATTTGAAATTCCCCGATGCTCCCGGTGCAGGGGAGGTTATGGCGAAATTTTTCGAAAATTTAGGGAGTTAGCCAAATTTTTGAAATTTGAGAAATTCTCAGAAACTGAAAAGTTGGAGAATGGAAACCAGATCGAATGTAGAGCTTAATAATCAAACCACTTTCGACTTTGTTCCTTTTCGGGGACGAAAAGTTTTAAGTGGGGGAGATTGTAATAACCCGAAAATCTGGGCCAGTTTAAAATTTTTATTTCGGCAATTTTAGCGAATTTTGAAGATTTAAAATGAATTATTTTAAATAATATCGACGAGAAATTTATTTTGAATAGAATTCGACGTATATATTTATATACGTCGTCGATAGAATATAAATATTTATATATAATTATAAAATAGAATTGAAAATGGCGCGGTAGTTCGATAATTCGATTTCAAACTTCAATTGAATGTACCGGGTGCAAAACAATCCGGATTTTAGTGAAACCAAAAATAATAGGATCTAATTGATAATATCTTTCTAACGAATCTGACAAATCAAGATTTCGTAGCGGGAATCAAAAGATATGTCCAGTTGAAAATTCTGAATAGTCGCTATGGAATTCAGGCCCTTAAAAATGGACATTTTGCAAATGACCTCGGGTTTCGACGAAACCAGTTTTGTTAGGTCCGTGTTGTCAAGTTATTGCTAGATTCCAAGTTTCATAATTTTTCGAATCAATATGTGAGCGTGGCAAAGGAAAACGTGTTTTGACCATTTCAGTTGATTTTAATCGACTGGAAATTGGCCATTTTTCTTACGGTCTCAGAATTCAACGAAACTAGTTTTGTTAGGGCCGTATCGTCAATACGAAGCTAGAAAATATTTTTCTGCAATTTATAGAGTTAGTATGTGACCCCGGTAATTTGAAATGTACGTTTAAAATTCAATATAGTGATTTAAATGTAAATTCAAAGGAAACTGATCGAAACGATCATATCAGCTTGCGATACATATCCCATTGTGTTCGGAATGGGGGTTAAACGCTATGGACGACAGGTGGTGGGCCTCGTTTAGATGACGTATGTAAAAGTCAACTTTTAAAAATAATAAAATAATAAATAAATAAATAAAAATCCTTCTCCCCCTATCACGCTGGCCCCCCTCTTATTCTTCAGAATCGGTTTTCAGAAATAAAAAAAGAAAAAAAGAAGAAAGGCGACGGGGTGGGGGCGATTCGCCGCCGCCACGGCCAGCGAGGCCGCCGCGCCTCAGGCGCCGCCTCCCAGGAGGACCACCGCCCTCCTCCGCTTCAAACCCGACCCTCTGCCCTCTCCTCTCCCTCCTCCCAACTCGCGAAGCTCTAAACCCACCGCACCCTCAAAACCCCACCGCGAAGACCACCACCTCCCTGACAGGCCGCGACCAACACTACCCCCGTCAGAACCCTCCCCTCCTCTTCGATTTACACGCAAGCCCTCCCCTTTTCTAAAAGTCGATGTAAGTAATTTATTTATTTTTGTTTTGCTTTAAATTATTTTAATGTTGAGTTTATTTTCAGTCCTATATACGATATCTTAATAAAAACTGATTTTTATTGTGTTTAAAAAAAAAAAAAACTGAGAGAGATTAGATTTTTTTTAAAATAGAAAAGATTTTAATTCAGTTAAAAATATAGTTTTTATATTTTTAAAGAATTAAAAATGTAATCTTTTATATTGCAAAGAGGTAAAAATATGATCTTTGTATTTTTAAAGTAATAAAAATATGATTTTTATATTTTTAAAGTATTAAAAATATAATCTTTATGGGATAGAGAATATAAAAATATCATCTTTGTATATGTAGCGAAATAAAAATCTGATTTTTATTTTATATACGTTGAGATAAAGTGGTAATTTTTATAATGATGAAGTCTTTATTTTTATAAAGGCGAAAACTTTATTTTCATAAAGGCGAAAACTTTATTTTCATAAAGGCGAAAACTTTATTTTCATAAAGGCAAAAACTTTATTTTCATAAAGGCAAAAACTTTATTTTTATAAAGATGAAAACTTTATTTTTATAAGGGCGAAATCTATATTTTTGAAATGGGAATTTTATATATTGAATAGCATAGTAAAAATTCGATTTTTAAATATATGAAGTGATTATAAAAATATGATTTTTAAATTGAAAGTGAATAAAGAAAAATGTGATTTTTATTTTAAAGACATCGAAATATAAAAATGTGTGATTTTTATATATATATAGTGACTACGGGCAACGAAGATGACGAAGATGGGATAACGAAGAAGATTTCGATTAATGAAGAGTCGTGGTATTGGATAGCTTTCGGTGAGAACTTCTCACTCAAATTCTTTTTCTAGTTATATATATATACTAGGATGTAGACGGTGTTTAGTAGCACCCGACACCCGTCATCCACAGACCATGGATGGATTGTTTGTTAAATTTTTTGGTTGCATAGATTAGTTAGATGATTTGATTTGAGATTGAATTGTTTGGTGAAATGAATGGATTGATTGATGTGTGAATGGCGTGGGCCTTCACTAGACCGGGGATAAGGCTAGGCCTCGTCCCGTTTCTAGTATCGTGCCGTTATGCCGCCGAAATTTTCTAAAATATGTTAGAAAAATAAAAATATCACTTTTATTGTGTAAATGAAATGAATAGAAACTCATGTGTTGAAATAGAATATTTTATCGTTAAAAATATAATTTTTAACGTGAAAGTGAATAAATAAAATATTCATTTACAAACCGGACGGTTTGTTTATGTACACTGATTTGACTGACATTGATTGGGTCGATAAATTTTACACATCGCCCAACTGCACAAATAAAATCTGTGTTTGATTGTTTGAAACCCCACACGGGTGTTGGGATGAAAGTTGAAGTTCACTCATCCTGATTGATTAAATATGTCGATCGATTGATTGACAGGGTGTTATAAGCGTTAGATATCTATATTTGATGCTTATACGGTGTGGTGCACTTTGGTTGATGGTTGATTATTTTTCAAAGCTATTATATACATGTGTTGTATGAAAATCCATATAATTAACATTATATGGTGATTGATTGCGCCTCATTCCAATCGGGAAAATAATGAATATTAGAAAAGAAAATTCATGTGTTGAATATAAAAATAGTCATGTGTTGACGATGTTCATGTGTTGAGTGAAATATTTTATACAATGAAATTTACATCTTTATCATATTTACGATTAGAATCTACTTTACGGTAGAAGTCTAATTGAAAATCAAACGATAGATACCATAGTTTTATAAAATATTTTACATAACAAAAATAGTCATGTGTTGACAGTACTCATGTGTTGAGATTAGTCGTGTGTTGAAAGAAATATAGATTCATGTGTTGAATGAAATAAATATTCATTGGTTGAATAGAATAATGAATTTATTGAAATATATAAAGCCATGTTGATTAGAGATGCGTTATTTTGACGCGAACGATATTTATATCGATTTTATTCGTTGTATAATGAATGTTGAAAAGTGATTTCAAAATTGAATATTTTGAAAGGAAATTCAAATTGAATTAGATTAAAAATTGAAATTGAAATTTTATTGAATCAATTTGAAATGAATTCGAATCGAATAGAAAATGAATTCGATTCGAATTGAATAGAAAGTGAATTTGAATTCGAGTAAAATAGAAATGAATTCAAATTGAATTAGATTGAAATTGAAATTTCAAACAAACTGAAATTGAATTGAAATCAATTTAAAACGAATTCGAATTAGATCAAATAGAAGGTAAATTCGAATTGAATTGAATTGAAACGAATTTGAATTTGAATTGAATTGAAATGAACTCGAATTGAATTGAAATCAAATCGATTTGAAATTGAAGATGAAGTTGAAATTGTTTTTGAAACGAATTTAAAACAATTTATAAAATACGTTTTAAAAGGAAATCGACGAAATATATATAATATATATATTATATATATAATGGCCTGAATAGAACGCGCCGCGCCGCGGTAGTTCGTGAATTTCGACCATTGACTTCGAATTGACGTTGCGGGAGATCCGACCGTCGGATTCTCCTAAAACCGGGACCGTTGGGTTCGTATCGAAAAGAGCTTTCCAATGAATATTAGTAATTTGAAATCTAACGGTTGGATTTGGAATTATGTCCAAATCAAATTCGAAAAGGGTCGCTGTAAGTGCAGTTCGATGGCCGTTGTTGGAAATCGACTGTACGGGCCTTGATAAAATTATCAAAAATATCTATAATTTGTGTAAAATTATAATATGTGAATTGGAAAGAATTGGGCTGGGAAATTCCACATTAGAAGGTAAAAATAGATTTTTATCGAAATGAACTAGTTTTGAACTAGAATTAAAATCAATTTATTTTTGAAATAAATAAATTGAATTTGAAAGTGATTTTGAAAATAATCGATAATTTCCAATACGTGGATTGGAATGGAGCTGAATCGAAATTATCTTCGGGATATTTCGATGTTGGATTTCGTGACTATACAGATATTGTTATGGGAATTTGAAAGATATATTTTATATCGTTATTTCCAATACGATATTTGTTGGTTTCAGAATTTGGTATTGAATATAAGTCGATATATTTTCTATTCAGAGCCTTGTATTTAATATCAAATGTGATTTGGGTTTGTCGTGAATCGTGTTTTGATGACATTGGTTCTTTAACCCAGTTAAAGGCAGGATATTGATTTTTGAAAAGATTAAAACTAAGTGGAGTTTTAATGAATCTTTAATTAGATTAAAATGTGAATTGATAATTTAAATTATCAAATCTGAAAGGTGATCGAGAATGGAGTACCACCAGTTTTGCTCCAAAGCGATAGTTAAATCTTTAATTAGATTTGAACGTGAGATGGTAAATAATTTTACCAATAACACCGTGGTGTTAGATATGGAGTATTACCAGTTTTTCTCCATGGGATATATAGGTTGGGATTGGGAAATAAAATAAATAATTACTTCGGTGTGGTTCGCTAATCCCGACTAGTTTGAAATGATATCCAAAGGAAGATTATAGAATAAATTTAGAAGAATTTATCTTGGATAAAATTAATGGGAACATTTCCCTAAGAATGTGTTTTTGTGAATAAAAGAATATTCTGAATTGGAATGAGGCGTTTGTTGTGTTTGTGTAACATTCGTTTATTATATACGTGGGTTATTCAGAAAGGCCGGGTTTATACCCATTCCGAATAACCGATTCGACGAGATGTCGAAGATGAAGACGGTGGTTGAAGACCGGAAGTCTTCACATCGTTTGGGTGATTACTGATGATCTTGATTGGGCTGTACACCCAAGATGAGGGAAACAGTCGGTGATCGTCCAGACGTACTTGGAGATCGATGGATATGCGAGGAAAGTGCCTCCGGTTTCGTTCAGACCCAGAACGAACTTGTAAATGGATTGTGTGTCTGACATTGGATTTTATTCTGTGTTGATTGATCTCTATTAAATATACATCTGTTTGGCGGCGGAGAATTTATTCTCTTGCTTAACACCCTTCTCTGAGACATACGAGCTCAGAGGTTGTATATCGATGGACATCAGTCGCATGGAGTGAATTGCCAATGTGGCATGCGTAAGTGGCAATTGATCAAGGCTTCTGTTGAAAAGCAAAGTCTTGTGGTTGATGATCAAAGCACGGCCTGTGTGGCATAGCTTTGTGTATAACGTGAATTCGCGAGCCTCACACCTCGGTATGAGTCAAAAACGGGAGATGGACCGCTGGGAGAGCACGCCGTTTCTTTCTAGCTAGGGTGGTGTCAGTGACCTACCAGCCCTGACATTTATATACTTTTCACCTGTGTGGTTGTTGGATACGAGGCGCCTCGGATATAGGTCTGTAAGGACCGGGAAACGTGTGTTCAGGAATAACTAATCCTCAAAAGTAAGAGAGGACCGGCCCAGCCGATTCCAAGGATCATAGTGGGGTCCTGGGACATTTGCTAGAGTGTCTCGAACGCGGAGAGGAGCTTGCCCCTTGCCTCGGCTCATGACGGAATCCAATTTCCAATACGTGTATTGCGGTTTTAATTGTAGAACTAGTATGGCGACATGATAGATGGTACCCATGCCGCCTATGATTGATATTTATGATTGAATTGTTTTGACACTATACACTTATTATAGTATCAAATGATTTGTTTTTAAACGTACCAAGCATGTTTGGCTATTATAAGGGAAAACCCTATCCTCCGGTTTGCGTTGCATTGTGTGATGGGACTTGGGTCTTATAACAGCTTCATTTTTCTTTATTTAGCATTGCGCTGTTTGTTTTATGCACTGGTATTCTTGGGAGGAAACCCGTTCCGTGTTATACGGCGTGGTCCCTTGATTTACCTAACTTTAAAACCAATATTAATAACTGTTTTAGTTCTCACACCAGTCACATGACTGACCTGGAGTTTATTGTTTTAACCTGAACTCTGGGTGCCCCTATTTTCCGCACGGGCAGCTAGTAGTTTTGGTTTTGCAGATTTATATTCACAGGATCCTGATTTACAGCTGGAACGATGCTCGGAAAGCTCTGTATCCGTGTATCACTTCTAGTTGTGTTTTGCATATTTTTCCGCTGCTATGTAATTTATTGTAATCTCTGATATTTATCGAATGTAATTTATTCATTTATACTCTGTATATTCTTGTATTCTGATGGAATTGTTGTAATAACAATGAAATGTTCTTCCGTCTGCGTCCTTTTGTGTGTTGTTCTCAAAGTATTCGTGCTTTCCTTCACGGGGAAGTTACGGGTTCTTTCAATGGATGAGTACTGTCAACACATGAACTTTTATTTTATATCGATAAAGATGTAAATTTTATTACTAAAATATTTCGTTCAACACATGACCAATCTCAATGGATGAGTACTGTCAACACATGAACTTTTATTTTATATCGATAAAGATGTAAATTTTATTACTAAAATATTTCGTTCAACACATGACCAATCTCAATGGATGAGTACTGTCAACACATGAACTTTTATTTTATAATATTCTTTATTTTTCAAATTGGAATGAGGCCCAATCAATTACCATATAAAGTTAATTATATGGATTTTCATACATTACACACATATAATAGCATTGAAAAATAATCAACCATCAACCAAAGTGCACTACACTGTATAAGCATCAAATATAGATATCTAACGCTTATAACAGCCTGTCAATCAATCGATCGACATATTTAATCAATCAGGATGAGTGAACTTCAAATTTCATCCCAACACCCGTGTAGGGTTTCAAACAATCAAACACAGATTTTATTTGTGCAGTTGGGCGATGTGTAAAATTTATCGACCCAATCAATGTCCTTCAAATAGGTGTACATAAACAAACCGTCTGGTTTGTAAATGAATATTAATTTATTCACATTCACGTTAAAAATTATATTTTTAACGACAAAACATTTTATTCCAACATATGAATTTCTATTCAGTTCATTCTTTAAATAAAATGATATTTTTAATTTTCTAACTTATTTTAGAAAATTTCGGCGGCATAACGGCACGATACCAGAAACGGGACGAGGCCTAGCCTTATCCCCGGTCTAGTGAAGGCCCACGCCATTCACACATCAATCAAAATCACCAAACAATTCAATTTCAAATCAAATCATCTAATCAACTACACAACCAAACAATTTAACAAACAAGCCATCCATGGTCTGTGGATGACGGGTGTCGGGTGTTACTAAACACCGTCTGCATCCTAGTATATATATAACTAGAAAAATTAAATTGAAAGGTGAGAAGTTCTCACATATAGCTATCCTAGCTCCACGGCACTTTATTTAGAGAAATCTTCTTCGTTATCCCATCTTCGTCATCTTCGTGGCCCGTAGCCACTACATATAAAAATCATATTTTTATTTCGAAGTTCAATATATAAAAATCATATTTTTATTTCGAAGTTCAATATATAAAAATCATATTTTTATTTCGAAGTTCAATATATAAAAATCATATTTTTATTTCGAAGTTCAATATATAAAAATCATATTTTTAACTCGAAGTTCAATATATAAAAAACATATTTTTAATTCGAAGTTCAATATATAAAAATCATATTTTTATTTCGAAGTTCAATATATAAAAAAATCATATTTTTATTTCGAAGTTCGATATATAAAAATCATATTTTTATTTCGAAGTTCAATATATAAAAATCATATTTTTATTTCGAAGTTCAATATATAAAAATCATATTTTTATTTCTTTATATGAATATATATAGATCATATTTTCCTGACTCTAACATATATTTAAAAATTAGATTTTTATCACTCTAACATATATATAAAAATTAGATTTTTATCACTCTAACATATATATGAAAATTAGATTTTTATCACTCTAACATATATATAAAAAAAATTAGATTTTTATTAGACAGAAATCTAATATTTATGCTACGTTTTGTTTTATTTAAATTAAAATTGATTAAACTATGCATTTTATAAACAAAACTGGTTTTATAATAAAATAAAATCACCTTTCCGAACACTGCTGTGGGTCCTGGAAGCTGCGCGGGGGGGGGGGGGGGGGGGGGACTGGTTCGCCAGAGGAGGAGGGTTGCTGAGGAGGTGGCGCCTGGATCTGAAGGGGGATGTGGCAATTCGGTTGTTCTCGCGGTGGGTGGGTTGCTGGAGTGGGGTCTTGCGACTGTCTGATGTTGCAATGGAGAGGAGGTTCGCGAGGGAAGGGGTTTGGCCGGAGGATAGTCGACGACGCTGGGGAGGTTGGAGGAGCGGCGTGGTGGGGTCCTGACCGCCGACGAGCGGTGGTGGGTGGCGGCTCCATCGCGCCCCTTTTTCCTTCTTTCTTTTTTTTTTCTTCTGAATGAAAACGAGAAGAGGGGGGGTTATATGGAAAAGATTTTATATATTTAATTTAATTTTAATTTATTTACCCCAAGGAGTTGACTTTTTATTCGACTTCGAAACGAGGCCCACCGACTGTCGCCCATAGCGTTTCACCCCCATTCCGAACACAATGGGATATGTATCGTAAGCTGATTCGGCTGTTACAATCAGTTTTCGTTAAATTTACATTTAAATCACTATATTGAATTTTAAACGTACATTTCAAATTACCGGGGTCACATACTAACTAGAAAAATTCCAAAAAAAATATTTTCTAGCTTCGTATTGACGATACGGTCCTAACAAAACTAGTTTCGTCGAATTCTGAGACCGTATGAAAAATGGCCAATTTCCAGTCGATTAAAATCAACTGAAACTGGTCAAATGCGTTTTCCTTTACCACGCTCACATATTGATTCGAAAAATTATGAAATTTGGAATCTAGCAATAACTTTACATCCCGGACCCAACAAAACTGGTTTCGTCGAAATCCGAGGTCGTTTACAAAATGTCCATTTTTAAGGGCCTGAATTCCATAGCGACTATTCAGAATTTTCAACTGGACATATCTTTTGATTCCCGCTATGAAATCTTGATTTTTCGGATTCGATAGAAAGATATCATCAATTAGATCCTATCATTTTGGTTTCACTAAAATCCGGATTGTTTTGCACCCGGTACATTCAATTGAAGTTTGAAATCGAATTATCGAACTACCGCGCCATTTTCAATTCTATTTATAATTATATATAAATATTTATATTCTAACGACGACGTATATAATATATACGTTCGAATTCTTATTAAAAATAAATTTCCCATCGATATTATTTAAAATAATTCATTTTAAATAATCAAAATTCGCTAAAATTGCCAAAATAAAATTTTCAAACTGGCTCGCATTTTACGGGTTGTTACATCTATCAATCACATCAACAAGCTGAGGGTCTTCACGTTGTGCGGCCCCTATTGAGTCTAAAAGAGTGGTCCTTACTTCTATTGATGCCAACAAACCAGGTACAAAATCAGAGGAGGGCCTAAAGTCAAAACTAGCTATATACTCCAAGCTTTTCCTTTCTACAAAGAGAGGGCTTAAGGCCAGCTTCTTTCTGCTCAACGCGTCTGCTACTACGTTGCCTTTGCCAGGAGTATAGGAAATCTCAAAATCATACGAGGCAAGGAACTCCATCCACCTTTGCTGCCTCAAGTTAAGATCTTTCTGCGAGAAAAGATACTTCAACGATTTATGGTCAGTATATAATTCGAACTTCTCACCTAGGAGATAATGGCTCCAAGACTTAAGCGCAAAGAAGATGGCGGCTAACTCAAGATCACGGGTTGGGTAGTTCTTTTCATGAACTTTCAATTGTCTTCCACCATAAGCTACTACCCTCCCTTCTTGCATCAGAACAGCGCCTAGCCCCGTACCACAAGCATCCGTATATACTGTGAACATCTTGCTTCCATCCGGCAAAGTCAGAACTGGGGTTGTTGTAAGAGCCCTTTTAAAGCGTTGGAAAGCAATATCACAGTCCAAATCCCAAGCGAATGCTAGATTCTTCCTTGTTAGCCTTGTGAGTGGACCTGAGATTTTCGTGAAATCCCTAATGAACTTCCGGTAAAAACCTGCTAGCCCGAGAAAGCTTCGGACTTCGGTTGCATTTCTTGGTGTCTTCCAATCTTGCACTGCCACCACTTTCACGGGGTCCACAGCTAACCCCTCTTTCGACACTATATGTCCAAGAAATCTTACTACTTCTCTCCAAAAGATGCACTTGGAGAATTTGGCTTTTAGCTGATGAACTCGAACGGTTTCCATAATCTCCTTTAGATGCTGAGCATGTTCTTCCTCATTCTTTGAGAAGATCAAAATATCGTCTACGAAGACCACCACGAACTTATTGAGGAATTCTTTGAACACCCTGCTCATTAGGTCTACGAAATAAGCGGGTGCGTTTGTCAAGCCGAAAGGCATGACAAGCCACTCGAAGAAACCGTTTGGGGTTATGAACGCTGTCTTATCAATGCTATCTTCAACTACCCTTAGCTGATGGAACCCAGTAGCCAGATCAAGTTGGGAGAAGACCGACGCACCTACAAGCTGATCAAACAAATCGTCTATTCTGGGAAGCGGGTGTCTATTCTTTTTAGTCAGCCTGTTTAGCTCCCTATAGTCCACACAAAGACGTAGTGAACTATCTGCTTTGGTGGCGAACACCACTGGAGCGCCCCATTCTGAGATACTCCTCCTTATAAACCCCTTCTCGAGAAGCTCCTTAACTTGCTTACTGAGCTCCTTTCTCTCCTTTGGAGCCATGTGTCTAACAAGCAGAGCTACGGGCTTTGCATTATTAACAAGATATATGCGGAAGTCTATTTCCCGCTTCGGAGGTAAGCCTTTCACCTCTTCAAAGACATCCGGATATTCGCGGACCACTCTAACCGACTGCAAATTCTCAACAGAAGCATCAAGCGACTCTAGATAACTAAGCATAACAACATTCAAGAGATTACAAGAAATTTCTAGAGTGTTACCGAGCCGAGTTAAGAGTCTAACCACTCTTTTCTCACAATCAAGAATGGCACCATTACTGGATAACCAGTCCATGCCTAAGATCAGTCCATATCCCGAGAAACCCAAAGCAAAGGCACTACATCTAAATTCAACACTTAGAATAGAGATTTTCAAATCCAAGCAAACCATCGACAAATAAGCCGAGCCCCCAATTGGATTCGAAACAACCAAGGGATCTTTTACCATACTAGTGTCTAGGTGCAGAGATTCTACTAAAGCGGATGAAATAAAGGAGTGTGATGCACAAGAATCAAAGAGAGTGTGAACTGGATGATCATAGAGATAAACTAAGCTTTCTACAGAAGTATTTCTACCTCGTTCCTGTGGAGGTGCCACCAGCGTGTGAACCTGTCCCCCTGAGGTGGATCCAGTCCTCTGTCCCTGCCCCCGCTTATTTGGGCAGTCCTTAGCCAAGTGTCCAGTCTCGCCGCAATTGAAGCAACCACCATTCATCTTTGCCTTCTTCTTCCTGCAGTCTTTCGCTATATGTCCAACAATGCCACAGAAATTGCACTTTCTCTTTTCACGGGATTTGTTGTTCTTCCCGCCTTTCTTGAAGTCTGTTTTCTTAGCCTGTAAACTCACTTTCTTTTCTTGAGGCACTTCCACATTTGCCTCTTTCTTGCCTTTATCTTCCTCGTGTAGCAGCGCCTTGTCCACCAAGATTTCAAAGGTCGCTCCCATGGGTATATGGGTCATAGCAAGGCTGTGTAGAGGCTCATTTAGACCTTTGACGAAGCGAAGGGCCTTCTTGTGTTGGGTGTTTACTAAATCCATCCCAAATCTGGCCAGCTGATTAAACTGATTGACGTACTCCTTGATTGTCATACTTCCTTGTTTAAGAGTTAGGAACTTCTCCATTTGCAGGCTTCTTTCAGCTTGGGAGAGGAATTTCATCTCAAACCTCATCCTGAAATCTTCCCAAGTCTCCACTGGCCTCTCAGCATGGGTAACTTCCCACCAATAAGAAGCTTCGTCTTTGAGCAACCACACTGCTAGCTGTATCTTTTGCCTGTCGTCAACTTCGAAGATACCGAATAAATCTTCAGTCTCCTTCAGGCAGTTCCTTGCTACCACAAATGATTCAGTTCCATAAAAGTCCTTTCCACCCATAGCCTTGAAGTCTCTACATGTCTTAGCGAAAGTATTTCCACGAGGAGGAGGAGGAGGAACCACTGCCACTGTGGGAGGAGGAATGTCTGCTGGGCCCGCACCATTGGCCCTAGCCTCTAGGTACCTTCGAAACCAGCCAGGGATCGGTACTCCTTCTGGAAGGTTAAGATCTCCAGACATGCTGGAACAAAAAGGAAAGTATTCAAGACAAAAGGATAGAGAGATAGTGCATATGGCTTTGGGGAATTATGCCTTTTGAAAATAACACTTTTTATTGAAAAAGAATGCTTCTTTAAACTTCGTTTTGAAAATAGTTTCAAAAACTTTTATCTAGGTCGGTTAAACCGTGCTCTGATACCAAGTGAAACACCCCACCTCCATTAAGGTCACTCACAAAGGGAATGCCTTAACTTTGGTGGAGGTTTGCAAGTAAAAGTCACAGATAAAACACAAGACAGATATAAACACATATATATAAGCAGCGGAAAACAAACAGACTTTTTATTTCATAAATACGTGTTCATACAAAACATTTCCATAACTGTCACACAATAACTTCCAAAACATTACATCATCATTTCTGTCTTGGTTATTAAATAAAGAAGCATAAAACATAATTAAAATTGCATAAATCCCCATAGAATGTGTCCAACAGCCACAGCCAAGGAAAGAGAGTTCAAACCGCACATCTACTATCTTGAAGCTTGCAAAGAGTCTGACTAAGCTGGGTTGTTTCCTCCCTGTGGACCTGGGGGGGAATGGAAGAAAAGAAGACGAAAGAAAAATAGAGTCAGACATAAAGCCTGGTAAGTCTAGTGACTCTTCAGTATGAGAATAAGAAAAAGGTCATGATAGGTATAAACTGGAAATAGGAAAGTATCATAAACTAAGATAAAGCATTTTTGAATCGAATATACTATCGCACCCCACACTATATCTCTGCACCTACTTGCATTGTCTCAACTGGCACCCCATGATCGGGGTGAAGTGATCCCCTTTTCTAAAGATCAGCTCCTACTCGGAAAATCATATGTGTCATACGACCCCAATGATTGTAGATACCTATGCTGGTCCCACCATGGGGTGTATCAAGTCCCATGGTGGCAGCCCGACACAATTCTAGAATGCATAGGTTATACTACTGGTGCCTAGTGCCTTGTTTGTCTGCTCTGAAGTGTGTGCACGCCCGCACTCCGTTAGAAACTACACTGCTGCACCAACCGCCGTTGCTTTTGACCGCTTACAATCAGCCCAGTAATCGTGCCCCACCCTGCCTAGTTTCAGGGTACCATGATACCTAATTGGGTTACTGCTGAAATGGGTCCCCCGTTACTAGGGTTTTCTAGTCAAACATATTAAGTGGTTAAGTGTCTGTATTTACCTAACCCCACCCATCAGTTTAACTAACATTTTGAATTGGTTATGTGTTTTAGTTAACTTAACCCTACCATCCTGACTTGTCTGTCCTTAGCTTTTTAAAGCACCGACCACTCACATTAGACAGGTATTGTTACGGTTACTAGATGTGCCGGTCGGTTCCGGGCAGGTTTACACCGTAACTCAGTCTAACCTCAGGTCCTTATTGGGCTCAAGGCTTAACCACCCACATTGGATAGGTATTGTTGTGACTACTGGACAGCCGGGCGGGTCCGGCTAGGTTTACATCACAACTCAATCCAACCTCGTGTTAAGCATACTCGTATTTTCTAAATTTACATATTTGTCTCTATTACTTGTTATATGTAAATTTGTTAAATGTTGTGGCCCACTTTCCAAGTTCAACATTTTTGGTATAAGAATTTATACCATTTAGGTGCCACCAATTTTGGCATGTGGCAAACATGCCAATTTCGTATATTTTCACCAATTTATGTCAAGTTTCCTATAATTACCAATTTTTTCCAATGTTACCCCATCTAAATATTAGGCTAACAATCTTAGCCTAATTTTTCGTCCGCATGATTTTTAACATATAATATTAGGCTAAAAACTTAGACTAATTTAGCGTACACAAAATTGGCATAAGAAATCCATTAACATAAACATGACATAGGTGTAAACTTGACATTTTCAGCATGGTCAATGTGAACATCATAGGTGTGAACTTGCAAAATAGTCAACATGAATGTCATAGTTGTGAACTTGCAACGTAGACTAAATCAACATACACATATGTGAATTTGCAACATAGGCTAAATCAACTTACATATATGTGAACTTGCATTGAAATAGGGATCTAACCAAATAGGTGTCACATGAATTAGCATATGATTTAGACAACATAAGCCTAAACATGTTTAGATCTAGGCATAACATCGAACATCACTAGCATATGACAAGAATATGACATGTCCATAAAGTATGTATAATTTTATCACATGTGTGTGAACTAGATCAAATCATGTTTACTACTATAACATGAAACTTGTATTAAAATGGATCTTGGCATGGATCCAATTATGAACTTGCAACTTTTGTATAAACATATGAGCATGTATATGAACTTAATCATTTAGGCATAGAGGTTTTAGCATAAAGTATATACATGAGATCTTAGCTTGGTCATAACACATACAACCTATATAATTACATAAACATATAGGTGTAGATTACAACATGAACTATACAACTTGCATGTGATGTTGTTTTTATTCTAAATGTACAATAGGATCAACATCAACTCAACTATACCACAAACATCCCAATGCCATTCACAACACAATCATTTCAATACATAGATATGAATTAACATCGTCGTTATACAATAGCACATTTCCATTTTACATCGAATCAAGTCTTAATTTTATTCACATCGGAAAAATCACTATACTTACAACAAACGGCGGTCTTGTTTTCTGATTTCTGAGTTCTGAATTTGCAATGCTTTCCTTTGGGTAGATAAATTTTGTTTGATTCTTGTTTTACTTTAGTTTTGCTCGTCTCTAAGCTTTCTCTAACAGACGGCTACTCTTAGTTTCCTCCCAGCGGCATGACGGCTCTAGTTCTATATTATTTGTGTGAATTTAGGTTGAGTGCTGAGTTGTATTTATAGAATTTCAGATTGATTTGAGCCGTCAGATGATCTTAGAGTGAATCCAGACCATACACACCAAGAGAAGCCAATCAGAAAGTGAGAAATCAGCCCTAGTGACACACCAGAGCTTAGAAATTCGACCAGAAACCCGACCAGGCCAGCTAGGGCCAAACCAGGTCGACTGGGCAGGTCGACCCCCAGGTCGACCCTATGGTTGACCTGGTTACCCATGTCGACCCCCTGGTCGACCTGGGTCCTGGGCGGGAATTTTCCTGCCCAGCCCAGATTGGGTCTGTTTTTCGAATTTTGTACTGCATTTGAACTGTTTGAATTTTAAATTGAATTCTGAAATTTCCGGAGGTCGTAACTCCTTCATACGGAGTCCGATTTACGCAAACTCGAACTCTATCTCAAGCAGAATTCCGAGACGAGCGCAATGGTGTAACCCGTTTCCCTTAATTCTTTCATTTTGAATTAATTATACTTTAATTTGTTAATTTACAGTTAACAGAAAATTCGGGGTGTTACACAAGACCCTGCTGGGTCGACTCAGGCTCATGGGGGTCGACCCCGGGGTCGACCTAGGGGTCGACACCCATGAAGGCGGGTTGACCTAGGGGTCGATCCACTTGAAGGGGGGTTGACCTACTTGTGGCTCTGGAAGCTTCTTTTCTAAACCTGGACGATTTTGGAGCTAGATTCATGAACCCTAGGCTATATAAAGGATCCTAGACCTAGGTTTTATTTATCTAAATACTGACGGCAAAGCTCTGTTCCAATGAAAATTAAAATGGCCTTTCTTCTTCTAAATCAATTCAAAGAAGATTATACATATTCGAAGATTGCTACAACAAATTCAGCGATGGCTACAACAACTTATTCAACATGTTCTTCGCAGTAAATTGGATCCATTTCCTTAGATCTATTCACCGTGAGTTCATGTTATTTTTAGATCTGAATATTTAAATAGTAATCGTGATATGTATATAAAAATTGGATCTTGAATCGGTGCCTAATCAGTTCTATTATGACATATTCCTATGATCTGTTCTTATATGTTTATATCTTCACTAAGTCTAATCTTATCATAATATGTCCATTCATTTTTTATGCCTAATTCTACCGTTATGTTATTGATTCGTTATTATGCATGTTCCGATTCTCTTCTCTCCCTCTTTTCTCTTTTTATTTTTATATAGCCAGGCTACCTTCGAGCCTAGGCCTAACGTTGAAAAATGTGAACATACGAAATTGGGAACGATGGGGAAAGACATAATTTGGAGCATAATTGATATTGGAAAATATGGATCAAAATTTGGGCATAAATTTGGAAATGTAAGAATATGGATTTGGGGGCATGTGTCTTGTTAATAATACGAATTTGGGCACGCATTGGAATAAATGTATATATGGAATTTGGTATAAAATGGGACATGTCTAAATATTGATTGACGACATAAATGGGAACATGTAACACCCTATATTTTCTGTGAACATTAAAGTAACGAATTAAAGAATACTTAGTTTTAAAAAATGGGAATTTAGGGAAACGGGTTAAGCCATTGCATTCGTCTCAGAATTCTACTAGAGATAGAGTCCGAGTTTGCGTGAATCAGACTCCGTATGAAGAAGTTATGGAGTTCAGAAGATTTCAAGTTCATGTAGAAAATAAATATAAATAAATATAAATAATAAAAACAGTTCAAAATTCAAAATCTGCTGAGCGGGAAATTTCCCGCTCAGGGTGTCGACCCCCCTCCCCCAAGGGGAGTCGACATAGGTGTCGACCCCCTATAGGGGAGTCGACATAGGTGACGACCCCCCTATAGGGAGTCGACCCCTCCCAGATCCAGCTTCTGTGACGAATTTTACAGCCCTGTGCTGATGTGGCCTTCTCTGATTGGCCAATGACTGATTTTTGAGGTATTAGGGAATATTTGTCATGCTACGGTTGGCTGGATGACACATCTCTTTGGTTTGATGGCTCTAATTTCTCCTAGACTAATTAAAGACTAGAATTGAACCTAGACTTCTATATAATCACCCCAAACCTCAACCCTAGAACTCATTCTATGAAGTCGTCATGTTGTTCGTCCACAAACTAGCCTAGCCTTCATCCATCTACCCCAAACTAGAGAATCAAATTCAAACTAGGAATCAATTAGAAGAACAAGAGAATCTAACGTCTACATCAAAGGATAGCTTTTCAAATTCAGAAATCAGATCCCAAAAATCAAGATTCGTCCTTTTTCTGTAAGTACGTTTATTGTTTAGATGTGAACACCTAATAAGAAATCATGACTATAATAACTGGATCTTGATCTATGCCTAACTCTATTCGTGCCTATCCTTTTGTCAATTCTGAATTGCTTATGCCTATTGGACTGTTGTGACTCACATAGTAAAACCTATCAGGCCTATTGGACTATTGTGACTGACATAGTAAAACCTATCATGCCTATTGGACTGTTGTGACTGACACAGTAAAACCTATCATGCCTATGAGAATATTGGGACTGATACCATTGAACCTATCATGTTGTATTAAATTTGTGGTTCTTTTATGTATGTAAGTTACATGCTAAGTTATGTTCATACATGTCATATGTTTAGATCCAAGCTAGTACCCATGTTTAAGATCTATATAAGTTCTTGTTTATACAATTAGACTTAAGCTAGTTCGCATGTCAATTGGATCTAATTTAAATGCAAGATCACGTTTATATGCTTAATTAAGTTTATGTCGTTCTATGCCGAATTTATATTACACATATTGATCTATGTTGTTTTATACCTGTTGGAATGTTACATGTCCCTTTTCTTTTCCCTTTTTGTTTATGAGTTAGGATAATTTGCGAGCCTAACGTTCTAGGTGAATTGTGTGAACGAATAACGGGGGGACGTTGGGGGAAATATTAAATTACATGCTATTGGCATAGATTGGCTCATAATCATGTAAATGATTAGTAGCATGAAATGGCATAATTTGGACATAATTTAGAGGGTAAATGGGACATGACTTGATTTGACAACAGTTGTGGATAATTTACATATAAACATGAATGGTAAATATGTAAATTAATTAAAAGATGAATATGCCTAACCCGAGGTAAGATTGAGTTGCGGTGTAAGACTGCCCGGAACCGCCCGGCACATCCAGCGACTGCAACAATATAGATCTAATGTGAGAGGTTAGCGCATTAAGCCCGAAAAACCTAAGGTTAGATTGAGCTGCGGTGTAAGACTGCCCGGAACCGCTCGGCACATCCAGCGACCGCAACAATACATATCTAATGTGAGAGGTTGGTGCTTTAATGAATGAATTAAAGCTGAGGAACAGACATACCAAGAATGGTAGGGTTAATTAATTAAGGCAACACTTAACCAATACAACATGTTAATTAAACAAATGGGTGGGGTTAGGTAAAATGGAGAACACTTAGTCGTTATAACATGTTGATTAGGAAACCCTAGTAACGGGGACCCATTTCAGCAGTAACCCACATAGATGTATCATGGTACCCTGAACTAGGCAGGGTGGGGCACGATTATTGGGCTAATTATAAACGGTCAAAATAGCGGCAGGGGGTGCAGCAGTGTAGTTCCGACGGAGTATGGGTGTGCACGTACCCCGGAGTAGAAAAGAAGGCACTGGGCATCAGTAGTATACATAGTGCATCTTGAATTTGTGTCGGGTTGCCACCACAGGAATTGATACACCCAATGGTGGGACCCGCACAGGTATCTACAATCAAGCGGGGCCGAATGACACAAGTAAGAATTGCATGCGAGTAGAAGCCGATCGGGAAAGGGATCACTTTGTTATGAACACATGATGGTAGTTGAGACATTCATAGTAGGTGCAGAGAAATAGAAATGAGTGCGATAGTACATTCAGTTTATCTCATCTTATGTTATCTTATTTCTATGGTATTGTCCTATGTTCAGTTTATTCATGTCATGATCCTTTTACCTATTTACATGTTGAATAATCACTGGACTTACCAGACTAATGTCTGACCCATTTTTTTCGCCTTCTTTTCTTCCGTTCCCCCCCCCAAAGGTCCACAGGGAGGGAATACTTCAACTTAGTGCAGAGCTTTTCAAGCTCGAAGAGAGTAGATGTATTGCTTGGATTCTGTTTTCTTGGGCTATGGTTGTGGCTACAGTATTATTGGGGATTTATGCTGCTTTACTTCTATTTTATGCTTCTTTATGTACTTGGAGATTTAAATCAAGACAGATGTTTTGTTGTAATAATTTAGAAGTTGGGTTTTGAGACAATGCTTGTAATGTTTTAACTGAACCATGCCATTTAATAAATAATTTCAGTTTTCCGCTACTTATATGTCTGTCTTGTTAATTATTTGTGTCTTTTACCTAAAATGCTTCACTAAATTTAAAGCATTCCCTTTGTGAGTGACCTTAACGGAGGTGGGGTGTTTGTGACGGCCCGCCCCGCACCAGCCGACATTTCCAACGAAAGCGCGTTGTGCCAATGTCTAACCAGCACGGGACAGTCATCAAAGAAATGAAAAGAAAGGAAAGAAGGGAATCAGGACTAAAAAGGAACCTGTAGAATGTCTCATAGCGCATGGAATAAAATATAATAATAACATACTTGACATAAAACAGGTGAGACAGTGCATAAGCTGAGAACTAAACCATAATCATCATAGCAGCGGAAATTCAAAATACAGCTTATGTTCCACATCATCATTATTACAACTTTTCAAACTGTATCTAAAGCAAAGTAAAGGAAGAGTACACTACTAATGCCCAAAGTAGTGACCATCAGCGACACAGGGAGAATTCATATATATATATATCATACGTAGGAGCCTCCTGCTTGTCTCCGGATCAGCTACTCATGCATAACCAGTTAACCTGTCTCTAGTCTGCCCGTTTAAGAGCACCCAGAGTAATAATAAGAGACATAAAACTCTGGGTCAGAAAAAAGTCTGGTATGAGCGATAAGCAGCAAAACAGAACAATAACAGGTATATTAAACAATACCTGAAACTGGACCTGCAACAAAAGAGTTATCACAACATGATGTACGATACTCTAAGGTGACATTAACATATGGTGTAAAGATACGGGGGAGGGGTTTGCATGTTATAGTGATGTCAAACAATCAAGCATAGCAACCATCCCCACATCTCTCACTCAGTGCGTAAAGCATACGATATCCACCGCTTTGATCACCCATATCCTTGCTATGATCACTCTGCCCCATGGAGTCATGGCGACTCCACTGCACTAATCCATAGCCACTAGTCCTTGCTATGTCCACTTTGCCCCCATGAAGTCATAACGACTCCATTTCACTGCCTCATAGCCATGCTACGATCACTCTGCCCCATGGAGTAATAACTACCCCACTGCGTTGATCCGTAGCCTAGCAATCGTCTCTAGGTGGTGAATCAAAGCTATAGACGTCGATAACCCCTTTGCACACGCCCCGCAGCAAAGCCCAACTCATGAAGTTAACCCGTTGATCCCATTTGGATCCTGAGTAATAACCTCCCATTTGGACTTCCTATGCATCTCGGGTTTTCGTCGAATTGGAGTTGGTCTTCAGAAGAGTCATCACTAGTCGTAATGGAAGTACAATTCAGTTCGATCCAATCTGCTTCAGTCGGTTCGGTTCGAAAACATCATCCCCAGGCTTCTCATTCGATTCGGTGCTCCACTTCATGATGGTTCGGTTTAGTTGTCTCCATCCGGTTCGGTTCGGCTACGTCGAACCGATCCAGTTACTCCAGCCCTCTCGCGTTGATCTGATCCCTCTCCTTAGTTCCAGTCTGATCCCACGTCCCTTGTCGATCCGATCCCCATGCTAAACCCCGACCCGATCCCCAACCCAACTCCAACTCTATGTAGGTGGCCTCCCTTCTTGCCAAGCCTCCTATGATGCCAAGTTTCGATCTGAATCGAATTCCCTTTCCCAATTCTCCTATCCGATCCGAGCCCTATATCCGATCCGATCCGAAACCCTGCACATTTTCCTTCAACTTTTCCAGCGACTGTTTTACGCCATTTGACAGAGTTTTTGACCAATCTAACTTTTCTAATCAATCACATAGCATACCATACAGCTATAGCAACATAGAGAATCAACCATAAATACCAAAACAACAATTTGATATATCAAAACGGATCAAACATACCCAAAACCCGTATTTTCCCCTTAATCATGTTTAAGCATAACTAATGATATGATTAGCAAAACATGTCCGAATTAACCAAATTTTCTAACAGAGACCTAAAATAATATTTAAGAATTTCTAAACATTTGTCCAGATTTTTAACATGCATGATTTCGTTAATTAACACTAATCACCTTAATTAACTGTAATTAGTGTAAAAACAATGCTAATCACTCACCTTAGCCACAAGTAAACTCAGATCTGAAACTTTTGGACAAAATGGTTCGGATTCCAATACACTCCAGCGGCTCTACCTTGATTTTTGTGCTAATCCGCTTTGATTTTATGTAGATTTGGCTTAATTAGCGATTAGAAGGTGATTTGGCGTGTTTTAGCAAGTGGAGGCCATTGCTAGGTTGAGAGGAATGATAAATGACGGCTGAAAAATGAGAAAAGGATGTTCTCTAAACCCTAACAGTCCTTTTAAACTCCTAATCCCGAAATCCCCAAATGGACCTAGCTGTTAATCACCCTATTTGGCCCGGTTATGCTGTTTTTCACCTTCTAAACCTTATTTCAGCCATATCTCCCAAACGGTGAGTCCGTTTGGCTAATGTGACCACTCTACGGAAAGGTAAACCATCATCCAGATCTTATGGAAGTGGTTTTCAGTCAAAACTCCTTACCAATCAAAAGTTATGGCCAAAACAAGATCAGCTAGGAGCAAAACGATCATTTAAAAATCAGCAAAAATCATGTACATGGGAAAATACCCCAATAGTCGTCTCCCAAAGTTACATGGCTATACGACTTCTCATGAAAAAGAAATAAATATTCTACGATCCTCTGATGCGTAGAATGCGGGTCGTTACATTCCCCCCCCCCCCCCCCCCCCCCCCCCCCAAAGAAATTTCGCCCTCGAAATTCCTGAACTAAGAAACAAGCAAAGGATCCCGCATGCCTACCAAGCATTCACAACAATCAAACATACAAAACAACAAACAAGTTTATCCTAGCATGCGGAAAACTAAATTACAATTAAAATCTTACCAGGCAAAGAGTTCTGGATATCTCTTCCTAATGCTCTCCTCTATCTCCCAAGTACAGTCATTCTCATTCTTGCCCCACTGAACTTTGATTAGATTCACTGCTTTCCTTCGAAGTTGCTTCGTATCATGCTCGACAATACGAATCGGCTTGCGGTTCCCAACCGCCTCAGGTTCTACTTCGATATCATCCAACTGATCAGGTGAAATAGCCACATCGGGGTCGTGCACGAATTCCCTTAATTGGGAAACAAGAAATACGTTATGAGCTTCTGCCATCTTGTCAGGTAATTCAACCTTATATGCCAAATTCCCAACTTCTTCGAGAACCGAGAATGGACCAACAAATCTTGGTGCCAGCTTTCCTCTCCTTCCAAATCGAATAACATTCTTTAACGGAGAGATCTTGATAAATACTAGGTCGCCAACGGAGAATTTCAAATCTCTTCGCCTTTTATCAGCTTAACTCTTCTGCCTATCTTGGGCAGCCTTCATTCTTTGTCGGATAAACTTGATCTTACCTGAGGTTTCTCTTATCACATTTGGTCCAAGTACAAACTTCTCACCAGTTTCTAACCAACATGACGGTGAGTTGCACGATCTTTCGTACAAAGCTTCAAATGGAGCCATACCAATACTGGATTGATAACTATTATTATATGCAAAATCCACTAGATGCAAATGGTCATCCCATGATCCACCAAAATCCAATATGCAAGCTCTCAAGAGATCTTCTAATACTCAATTCACCCTCTATGTCTAACCGTCGGTTTGAGGATGATACGCAGTACTGAGATGTACTTCTGATCCTAACGCCTCTTGTAGGATCTTCCAAAATCCACTAGTGAAAAACGGATCTCGGTCACTCACAATGCCTTTGGGTATTCCATGAAATCTCACAACCCACTTCATATACAGTTCTGCTAATTTAGCTGCTGTTCTATTCGATTTGATTGGTATAAACCTTGCACTCTTAGTCAGTCGGTCCACAATCACCCAAATGCTATCATGGCCCGATCTAGTCCTTGGTAACCCATCAATGAAATCCATTGAGACTTGTTCCCATTTCCATTTTGGAATTTCTAATGGTTGCAACAAACCACTAGGCTTCTTTTGCTCAATTTTCACAAGCTGGAAATTCATGCATTTGGATATAAACTTCCAAACGTCTCTTTTCATCCCTTCCCAGTAGTAGGTCTGCTTCATATCTCGATACATTTTGTTACCACCGGGATGGATGGTTAGTTTCGAGTGATGACATTCTCTAAACACTTCATCCCTCAATCCATTGACATTAGGCACAACTAGTCTACCATTCTTTCTAAGCCATCCATCTCGATCAAGCCCATGCTTGTTCATCTCTTCGTCGATTCCCATCTCTAACTTTGAGATGATTTCCAATAGGTTAGGATCGTCCCTCTGACTGGAACCAATCTGCTCAATCAAAGTGGGTCTGATCGTCAAACTTGCTAACACTTCTGGATCCAATTCGCACTTTGGTCTGAAATTATACCCAGCGATGTACTCCAGTTGCTTCCATTCCAGAAACATAGCCCCTAAACTGGCATGTCTTCTACTCAATGCATCAGCTACCACATTGCCCTTTCCTGGTGTATACGCGATATCAAAATCGTAGGAAGCCAAGAATTCTAACCATCTCTACTGTCGGAGATTTAGATCCTTCTGAGAGAAAAGATACTTTAATGATTTATGATAAGTAAACAACTCGAATCTTTCTCCCAAGAGGTAATGTCTCCACATCTTCAATGCGAACACGATCGCTGCCAATTCCAAATCGTGGGTAGGGTATCTTTTCTCATGTGGTTTCAGTTGTCACTAGCGTAAGCTACAACCCTACCTCCTTGCATCAATACAGCACCTAGCCCGGTACCACAGGCATCTGTGTATACCGTCATCTCTTCATTCCCTTTAGGAGTGACTAACACTGGTGCACATGTCAACTTTTCCTTTAGACTCTTAAATGCATTCTTGCATTTTTCGTTCCAAACAAATGCTTGATTTTTCTTAGTCAACTGAGTCAACGGTACCGCTATCTTGGAGAAGTCTTGGATAAACTTACGATAATATCCACCCAATCCCAATAAACTTCTTACGTCTGTTGCATTCTTGGGCGTAGACCAATCTTGTACCATAGCCACCTTTACAGAGTCCATGGTAATACCATTCTCTGAAACAACATGGCCCAAGAATCTTACTTCCCTCCTCCAGAAGTGACACTTAGAAAACTTTTCTTTCAATTGGTGTTTTCTCAACACCTCTATCATTATTATCAAGTGTTCCTTGTGTTCTTCCTCTGTCCTCGAATAAACAAGTATATTGTCCACGAACATAAGAACAAACTTATTCAACTGATCTCTGAATAGCCTATTCATAAGATCCATTAAATATACTGGTGCATTGGTCAACCCGAATGGCATGACCAACCACTCATAAAATCCAGACAGCGTTTGAAACGTTGTTTTAGTTATACTCTCAGCTTCCACTCTAAGCTGATGAAAACCTGTCGCGAGATCCAATTGGGAGAACACTCTCGCGCCACTCAACTGATCAAACAAATCATCTATCCGCGGTAGAGGATACTTATTCTTCCTCGTCACCTTATTCAGCTCGCGGTAGTCTACACACAATCGAAGGGAACCATCGGCCTTGGTAGCAAACATAACTAGTGCTTCCCATTCGGAAACACTTCTTCTGGTAAATCCCTTCTTCAAAAGATCGCTCACTTGCACCCCAAGCTCTCGCTGCTCCCTTGGTGCCATATGACGAAGTGGCATCACTATAGGTCTGTAATCTTTCACTAAATCAATACAGAACTCAATCTCTCGGTGTGGTGGAAGTCCGGTCACTTCCTCGAAGACGTCCGGATACTGGCCAGCCACGGGCACATCTGATAACTCATCATGCGGGATGTCGAGGGAATTTAGATAACTATCCATTACCCCATCACTAGGTAGACCACCAAACACTACCCTCCGCCTATCATCCGCTCTAACTGTCACCAAAAAGCCCCCACAGTTTACCATCACTCCGTACCTTTGGAGCCAATCGACTCCCAAAATAATGCCAAACCCAGTAAAGCCCAAAACAAAGCAATCACAAACAAACATGCATCCATGACTCGATAAGACCACATTACGACAAATCATGCTAAGACTAGTTGAACCACCTATCGGGTTCGTCACCGCTAAAGGTCTATCAACTATCTCGGGTTCCAATCCCAACCTATCTATCAGGTCACTAAATATGAAGGAACGAGAAGCTCCGGTATCAAACAATACTCGAACAGGAACATCATATACAGAAAGCACACCTTGAATGACGACATTCTTTCCTTTCTCCGCCGTAGTTGGGGCATTCAACAAAGAAGGAACAACATTAAGAGCATATGCTTTCACAATCTGCTTCTCTTTAGGGGTTTGCTGATACTTATCCTTGTGATGTCCAACTTGGCCGCAGTTGAAGCACTTCCTGTCTGTTGGCTTTGCTCGACATTCTTTAGCATAATGGCCCTTCTTGCCATAGCTAAAGCACTCAACATCTTTCTTATTCTTCTTCTTCTAGCCATCCTTGGTCTGATTCTGCTTTCTCTTATTCTGAGAACCATTCTTGACTCCATCGCTTGCTTGCGGCTTTGGCTCTTCTGCAGATGCAACCTCAGTCTTCAACTTAGGGTATAGACTCTCTGATCTCAAAGCTTTTCCCACAATCGATTCAAACATCTCATCGATGTG
This sequence comes from Allium sativum, assembly GCA_030737875.1. Taxonomy (NCBI): domain Eukaryota; kingdom Viridiplantae; phylum Streptophyta; class Magnoliopsida; order Asparagales; family Amaryllidaceae; genus Allium; species Allium sativum. Next base: position 805,881,645 of record CM060922.1, on the reverse strand, counting down.
GTTAATAACCCTTCCCCCCAAGTACTGATCTAAGCCTGTTATGAACTTCTCATTCTTCTTCTCGGGAGTGTCAATAAGAGATAATCCATACTTGGATAAAGTATCCAACTCAACAATGTACTCCGAGACTGCCCTACCATTCTGCTTAAGCTCCAGAAATTTCCTAAACAATTCTTATTTTTGAGCAGCTGGGATAAACTTATCACTGAATCGGGGCTTAAACTGATCCCAAGTAACTTGATCCTCAAAAGTAGCTGCCTTAATAGCATTCCACCAATTCATCGCCCGTCCGTGCAGCTGACGGGATGCTGGCTTCCTCTTCATCGCATCCTCGATACCCAAGTCTTCGAAGATACACTCATAGCTATCCAACCAATCTTGAACTTCTGTAGCCGATTCCGTTCCATGGAACGGCTTTCCACCAAGACTAGTGTAATCCTTGCATAGCTTGGCGAAATCGGCCCTAGGCGCCTGTACCGCTGCACCACCACCATTTGCAGCATTAGGAGCTGCCCTCTGAACATCCCTAAGCATCTCTCTCATGAGGTCAGTGAACATTGTCCTCATATCAGGAGCATTCCCATTATTAGCTCCTCTACCAGTACCCCTAGTATATCGGCTCATCGTTCAATCTGTAAGGAGAAAACGATTAACCATCTCTTCAGTGGTGCCAGTACAATGCGACATCATTCTTAAATACACTAATAGTATACATATATAACTTTTGAAAACCAAAATATAACAAATATTCGCTCTCATATACGTACTTTCTCTTTCTGGTGTATTCCTTAGGTTAACTATGCAACCTAGAGCTCTGGTACCAAATGTGACGGCCCGCCCCGCACCAGCCGACATTTCCAACGAAAGTGCGCTATGCCAATGTCCAACTAGCACGGGACGGTCGTCAAAGAAAGGAAAAGAAAGGAAAGAAGGGAATCAAAACTAAAAAGGAACCTGTAGAATGTCTCACAGCGCATGGAATAAAATATAATAATAACATACTTGACATTAAACAGGTGAGACAGTGCATAAGCTGAGAACTAAACCATAATCATCATAGCAGCGGAAATTTAAAAAACAGCTTATGTTCCACATAATCATTATTACAACTTTTCAAACTGTCTCTAAAGCAAGGTAAAGGAAGAGTACACTACTAATGCCCAAAGTAATGACCATCAGCGACACATGGAGAATACATATATATGTCATACGTGGGAGCCTCCTGCTCGTCTCTGGATCAGCTACTCATGCATAAACAGCTAACTTGTCTCTAGTCTGCCCGTTTAAGAGCACCCAGAGTAATAAGAAGAGACATAAAACTCTGGGTCAGACAAAAGTCTGGTATGAGCGAAAAGCAGCAAAATAGAACAATGACAGGTATACTAAACCATACCTGAACCTGGACCTGCAACCAAAGAGTTAGCACAACAAGATGTGCGATACTCTAAGGTGATACTAACATATGGTGTAAAGATACGGGGGAGGGGTGTGCATGTCATAGTGATGTCAAACAATCAAGCATAGCAACCATCCTCACATCTCTCACTCAGTGCGTAAAGCATACGATATCCACTGCTTTAATCACCCATATCCTTGCCATGATCACTCTGCCCCATGGAGTCATGGCGACTCCACTGCACTGATCCATAACCACTAGTCCTTGCTATGTCCACTCTGCCCCATGAAGTCATAACGACTCCATTGCATTGGCTCATAGCCAAGCTACGATCACTCTGTCCCATGGAGTAATAAGTACCCCACTGCACTGATCCGTATCCTAACAATCGTCTCTAGGTGGTGAATCAAAGCTATGGATGTCAATAAACCCTTTGCACACGTCCCACAACAAAGCCCAACTCATGAAGTTAACCCGTTGATCCCATTTGGATCCTGAGTAATAACCTCCCATTTGGACTTCCTTTGCATCTCGGGTTTTGGTCGAATTGGAGTTGGTCTTCAGAAGAGTCACCATGTAGTAGTAATGGAAGTTCAATTCGGTTCGATACAATCTACTTCAGTCGGTTCGGTTCGAATACATCTTCCCCAGGCTTCCCGTTCGGTTCGGTGCTCCACTTCATGATGGTTCGGTTTAGTCATCTCCATCTGGTTCGGTTCGGCTATGTCGAACCGATCCAGTTACTCAAGCCCCCTTGCGTTGATCCGATCCCTCTCCTTAGTTCCAATCTGATCCCATGTCCCTTGTCTTCATCCGATCCGATCCCTATGTTAAACCCCGACCTGATCCCCAACTCCAACTCTATGTAGGTGGCCTTCCTTCTTGCCAAGCCTCCTATGATGCCAAGTTCCGATCCGAATCAAATTCCATTGCCCAGTTCTCCTATCCGATCTAAGCCCAATATTCAATCTAATTGAAAACCCTGCACATTTTCCTGCAACTTTTCCAACGATTGTTTTACGCCATTCGATGGCGTTTTTGACCAATCTAACTTTTCTAATCAATCACAAAGCATATCATACAGTCGTAGCAACATAGAGAATCAACCATAAACACCAAAACAACAATTTGATATGTCAAAACGAATTAAACATACCCAAAACCCGTATTTTCCCCTTAATCATGTTTAAGCATAACTAATGATATGATTAGCAAAACATGTCCGAATTAACCAAATTTTCTAATAGAGGCCTAAAATAATATTTAAGAATTTCTAAACAGTTTTCCAGATTTTTAACATGCATAATTTCGTTAATTGACACTACTCACCCTAATTAACTGTAATTAGTGTAAAAACAATGCTAATCACTTACCTTAGCCATAAATAAACTCAGATCTGAAACTTTTGGACAAACGGATTCCAATACACTCTAGCAGCTCTACCTCGATTTTTGTGCTAATCCGCTTTGATTTGATGTAGATTTGGCTTAATTAGCGATTAGAAGGTGATTTGGGGTGTTTTAGCAAGTGGAGGCCATTGCTAGGTTGAGAGGAATGATAGGTGGCGGCTGAAAAATGAGAAAAGGATGTTCTCTAAACCCTAATAGTCCTTTTAAACTCCTAATCCCGAAATCCCCCAATGGCCCTAGCTGTTAATCACCCTATTTGGCCCGGTTAAGCTGTTTTTCAACTTCTAAACCTTGTTTCAGCCATATCTCCCAAAAGATGAGTCTGTTTGGCTAATGCGACCACACTACGGAAAGGTAAACCATCATCTAGATATAATGGAAGTGCTTTTAGGTCAAAACTCCTTACCAATCAAAAGTTATGGCCGAAACAAGATCAGCTAGGGGCAAAACAAAAATCATGAACATGGGAAATAACCCCAATAGTCATCTCCCAAAGTTACATGGCTATACGACTTCGCATGAAAAAGAAATAAATATTCTACAATCCCCTTATGCGTAGAATGTGGGTCGTTACAGTGTTTCACTTATTATCAGAGCCAGGTTTACCAGATCAGATAAAAGTTTTGAAAACTATTTTTCAAAAAGAAGTTTAAAGAAGCATTTTCAAGAAAAGTGTTGTTTTATTATAAAGGCATAATCCCCAAAGCAATATGCACTATCTTTCTATCCTTTGTTTTAAACCTTTTCTTTTCTTTTCGTTTCAGCATGTCTGGGGATCTTAATCTTCCTGAGGGCGTACAGGTACCTGGTTGGTTCAGAAGGTACCTAGAGGCTAGGGCTAATGACGTAGGCCCAACAGACGTTCCTCCTCCACCAATTGCAGTTGTTCCTCCTCCTCCTCCTCCTCGTATGAATGCTTTCTCGAAGATATGTAGAGACTTTCAAGCCATGGGTGGGAAGAACTTTAATGGGAATGAGTCATTTGTGGAAGCAAGAAACTGGCTCAAGGAAACAGACGATTTGTTTGTTATCTTCGAAGTGGACGATAGGCAGAAGATACAATTGGTTGTATGGTTACTTAAGGACAAAACCTCTTATTGATGGGAAGTTACTAATGCTGAGAGACCAATTGAAACTTGGGAGGATTTAAGAGGGAGATTTGAAATGAAGTTCCTCTCGCAAGCTAAATGAAGCCTACAGATGGAGAAGTTCTTAGCACTCAAATAGGTAAACCTATCGGTTAAGGAATACGTCAACCAATTCAACCAGCTGGCTAGATTCAGACTGGAGTTGGTAACAATCCACATTAAAAGGCTCTCCGTTTCGTGAAAAGGTTGAATGAACTGCTGCACAGCCTAGCTATGTCCCATATACCTATGGGTGCGACTTTTGAGAGACTGGTGGACATGGCACTGTTATAGGAGGAAGACAAGGGTGGCAAGAAAGAGGCAAATGTGGATGAACCTCTAGACAAGAAAGTGGAGGGATCGCAGAATAAGAAGACGGATTCCAAGAAAGGTGGGAAGAATAACAAACCCCGTGACAAGAGAAAGTGTAGATTTTGTGGCATACCTGGACATCTGATTAAGACTGCAAAAAGAAGAAAAGGAAGATGGGTGGTTGCTTTCAATGCGGCGAGACAGGACATATGGCTAAGGATTGCCCAAAAAGGCAAGGGCAAGGGCAGAGGACTGGATCCACTTCTAGAGGACAAATTCACGCTCTCATGGCACCTCCGCAAGAAAGAGGTAGAAATATTTCTGTTGAGAGTTTAGTTTATCTTTCTGATCATCCAGTTCGTACTCTTTTTGATTTTGGCGCATTGCACTCTTTTATATCTACTGCTTTAGTTGAATCTCTGCACCTAGATACCAGTATAGTAGAGGATCTCATGGTTGTTTCAAATCCAATTAGGGGTTCGGCTTATTTGTCCATGATTGTTTGGATTTGTAAATTTCTATACTAAGCATTGAGTTTAGATGCAATGCTTATGTTTTGGGCTTTACGAGCTATGGGTTGATTCTAGGCATGGATTGGTTATCCAGAAACGGTGCCATCCTCGATTGTAAAAAGAGAGTGGTTAGACTTATGACTTACCTCGTTAACACTCTCGAAATCTCTTGTAATCCCATGAATTCTGTCATGCTTAGCTATCTAAAATCTCTTGATGCGTCTGTTGAAAACTTGCAATCTGTTAGAGTAGTCCGAGAATACTCGGATGTCTTTGAAGAGGTGAAAGGTTTACCTCCAAAGCGAGAGATAGACTTCCGCATATATTGATAATGAAAAACCTGTTGCTTTACCTGTTAGATACATGGCTCCTAGGGAAAGGAAAGAGCTCAGCAAGCAAGTTAAAGAGTTGCTTGAAAAGGGGTTCATAAGACGGAGTATTTCTGAATGGGGTGCTCCAGTGGTGTTTGCAACCAAAGCAGATGGTTCACTTCGTCTGTTCGTGGACTATAGGGAGCTAAACAAGCTGACCAAGAAGAATAGGCACCCACTTCCTAGAATAGATGACTTGTTTGACCAACTCGTAGGTGCCTCGGTTTTCTCCCAATTAGAACTGGCCACCGGGTTTCATCAGCTAAGAGTGGCTGAAGACAGCATTGATAAGACCGCGTTCAAGACCCCGGATGGTTTCTTCGAATGGCTTGTCATGCCTTTCGGCTTGACAAACGCACCTGCCTATTTCGTAGACCTGATGAATAGGGTGTTTAGAGAGTTCCTTAATAAATTTGTAGTGGTCTTCGTGGACGACATTTTGATTTTCTCAAAAAGTGAGGAAGAACATGCTCTGCATTTAAGGGAAGTTATGGATACTCTTCGTGCACACCAGCTAAAAGTAAAATTCTCCAAATGCCATTTTTGGAGAGAAGAAGTAAGGTTTCTTGGACATGTGGTATCCAAAGAGGGGATAGCTGTGGATCCCGCAAAAGTAGTTGCGGTCCAAGATTGGAAGATCCCACGGAATGCAACCGAACTACGAAGTTTTCTCGGGCTGGCAGGCTTTTACAGAAAGTTCATTAAGGACTTTGCGAAGATCTCAGCCCCACTTACTAGGTTGACAAAGAAGAACTTTACTTTTGCTTGGGATTTGGATTGCGAAGTTGCTTTCCAACGACTGAAAAGGGCTCTAACAACAGCCCCGGTTCTGACATTTCCTGATGGGAGTAAGATATTTACTGTATACACAGACGCATGCAGTATAGGATTGGGTGCTGTCTTGATGCAAGAGGGTAGAGTAGTTTGTTACGGAGGAAGGCAGTTGAAGGTACATGAGAAAACTACCCAACTCATGATTTAAAACTAGCTGCCATTGTTTTCGCCCTTAAGTCATGGCGTCATTACCTATTAGGAGAAAGGTTTGAATTGTTTACTGACCATAAATTGTTAAAGTACCTTTTCTCATAGAAAGATCTTAACTTAATACAACAAAGGTGGATGGAATTTCTTGCCTCATACGATTTTGAGATTGCATATACCCTTGGCAAGGGCAATGTGGTAGCAGACTCCTTAAGTAGGAAGAAGCTGACCATAAGTCCTCTCTTTGTAGAAAGGCAAAGCTTTGAGTACATAGCAAACTTTGACTGTAGACCTTCCTTTGAATTTGTACCTGGTTTGTTAGCATCACTAGAGGTGCGGCCTACTCCTTTGGACTCAATAGGAACCGCGCAACGTGAAGACCCTCAACTAGTTGATGTGATAGATAAGCTAATTATAGGTGAGACTTCTAGTCACCTCAATAGATACTCCATCGATGACAAGGGTTGGTTGAGACGGGATGGAAGACTATGCGTCCCACAAGCAAGGGATTTGGTGAAAACCGTTCTTGAAGAAGCACACCATTCTAAGTTGACCATACATCCAGGTAGGGAAAAGATGTATAAGGACATAAAAAGGGTTTTCTTCTGGAATGACATGAAGAAGGATGTAGCTGAGTTTGTCTCTAAATGCTTGATATGCCAGCAAGTCAAGGCGGAACAGAAGAAGCCTGGTGGTCTGCTTCATCTTCTGGAGGTCCCACAGTGGAAATGGGATAGTATTTCGATGGACTTTGTTGATGGGTTGCCTAGGTTAAGAAGGGGCAATACCAGTATTTGGGTAACAGTGGACAGGCTCACTAAAAGCACTCACTTTATACCCGTTAAAAGTAGGAGGACTGCCTCATCGTTAGCATCCATTTATCTTATAGAGGTGGTTCGACTGCATGGAATACCCTCTATCATACTAAGTGATCGAGATCCTATCTTTACGAGCGAGTTTTGGAAGAGTTTGCAAGAGGCTGTAGGCACACAGCTATGCTTAAGTACTGCCTATCACCCTCAAACCGATGGTCAGACGGAAAGGGTGAACAGAGTATTAGAAGATCTTTTGAGATTGTGCATTCTTGATTTTGGAGGAACATGGGAGGATCACCTTCCTTTGGTGGAGTTCGCCTACAACAATAGCTAACAAGCCGCCATTGTAAAGACCCGTAACTTCCCCGTAAAGGAAAGCGGCGGATAGTTCGAGAACAAGCCACAACAGAATGCATACGGAAGAACATTTCATTGTATATTACAACAATGTATCAGATTACAAGAATATAAAGAGTAAAAATGAATAAATATTACACAGAAAATATTAGAGATTACATTTAAATACATTGCAGCGGAAAATAATACAATACACAACTAGAAGTGGATATACGGATACAAAGCTTTCCGAATATCATTCCAGCTGTAAACCAGGATCCTGTGAATATAAATCTGCAAAACCAAAACTACTAGTTGCCCGTGTCAAAATAGGGGCACCCAGAGTTTAGGTTAAAACAATAAACTCCAGGTCAGTCATGGGACTGGTGTGAGAACTAAAAGCCGTTATTAATCTTTATTTTTAAAGTTAGGTAAATCAAGGGACCACGCCGTATAACACGGAACGGGTTTCCTCCCAAGAATACCAGTGCATAAAACAACAGCGCAATGCTAAATAAAGAAAAATGAAGCTATTATAAGACCCAGGTCCTATCACACAATGCAACGCAAGCCGGGGGATAGGGTTTTTACCTTATAATAGCCAAAGAATGCTTGATACGTTTAAAACAGATTATTTGATACTATAATAAGTGCATAGTGTATAAAACAACTTCAAATCATAAGTATCAATCATAGACGGCATGAATGACCCATACCACTATGTCGCCATATATAAGCTTACAATCAAAACCGCAATGTCGTATTGGAAGTTGGGTTATCATTTATGGTATGAACCGAGGCTAGGGGCAAGATCCTCTACCGATTTGTGACTCTCTAGCCCAAGCCATAGGGTCAGAGCGCATCGACCCTTTAGATCGTCAGGGCCGGTCCACCGATGTGGATTATTATGCCTGAACACTACGTTTCCCCGCCCTTTGGGGCGTAAGCCTGGCCCGTCAGCCGACCAGAAGCATCGGCCGAAACCGATATCACGAGGCGCCTCGCTTTTCAGCAAGTAATAATAAGCAAAATCCACATGAGTCAAACTCGTCAGCCAGTTCAAGCACTAACGCCACTCCTAACTAGAAAGAAACGCATGTCCTCCCTGAGGTCCGTCTCCCGTTTTTAGTTCATACCGGGTGTGATACTCGCGAATCAACGTTACACAAAGCTACGCCACACAAGGCCGTGCTTTGATCATCAACCACAAGACTTTGCTTTTCAACAAAAGGCTTGATCCATGCAACTCAGCATGCCACATTGTCAGTCCATACTGTACCACTGATTTCTGCCAATATATAACCTCTAGGCTCGTACGTCTCAGAGAAGGGTGTATAGCAAGAGAATAAATTCTCTGCCACCAAACAGATATATATTTAGCAGAGATCACCAATACAGTATAAAGGAATACAACGTCAGACACACTATCCATTTACAAGTCCGTTCTGGGTCTGAACGAAACCGGAGGCACTTTCCTCGCATATCCATCCATCTCCAAGTACGTCTGGACGACCACCAACTATTTCCATCCTCTTGGGTGTACAGCCCAATCAGGATCATCGGTAATTATCCAAACGATGTGAAGACTTCCGGTCTTCAACCACCGTCTTCATCTTCGACATATCGTCGAATCGGTTATTCAGAATGGGTATAAACCCGGCCTTTCCGAACAACCCGCGTATATTAAAAATAAATGTTACATAAACACAACATACGCCTCATTCCAATTCATTAGTTACTAACCGTAAATTAATCAAGAGAATAATTCCCCAATTATTAACCCCGAAGGCCGAAACCAACATCAGATCAATATCCAGAAAACCATTCTGCTTAGCTAACCGACAGTTAGTTTCTAAATTTCACATTCATAGGGAAAGGTTCCCATTAATTTTATCCAAGATAAATTTCTTGAATTTATTCTTTAATCTATTTTTGAATATCAATTCAAACTAGTCGGGATTAGCGAACCTTACCGAAGTAATCATTTGTTTTAATTTCCCAATCCCAACCTATTCATCCCATGAAGTAAAACTGGTTATACTTCATATCTTACACCACGGTGTTATCGGTAAATTCAATTACCATTTCACGTTCAAATCTAATTAAAGATTTAACTATTGCCTGGAGCAAAACTGGTGGTACTCCATTTTCGATCTTTTCAATCTAATTAAAGATTCATTAAAACTCCACTTAGTTTTAATCTTTAACCGGGTTAAGGAATCAGTGTCATTTAAAACACAGTTCACGATAAACCCAAAATCACATTCATTAATTATCGGGTTAAAGAACGAGTGTTATTTAAAACACTGTCCACGATAAACTCAAAAATCAATATCAATTCAATTCCAATTAAATATTATTTAATTGGTACCCTTCATTAAATCTAAATAAAAAGATTTAATCTTTTCTCAACTGGGTTCAAGAACAGTGTTAGTGAAGACAACATTCACGACAAACCCAAATCACATTTGATATTCAATACAAGGCTCTGAATAGAAAATATATCGGCTAATATTCAATATCAAATTCTACGACTAACAAATGTCATATTGGAAATAACGATATAAATATATATCTTTCAAATTTTCATAACAACATCTGTATAATCACGAATTCCAACATCGAAATATTCCGAAGACAATTTCGATTCAAATCCACTCTAATGCAATCATTGGAAATTCTGGTTATTTTTAAAAACCCTTTTTCAAATTCAATTTTTTTATTTAAAAATAAATAGAATTATAATTCTAGTTCAAAACTAGTTCATTTCGATAAAAATCTATTTTTATCTTTTCAAATATGGAGTTTTTCATCCCAATTTTTCCTAAATCATTTCTTATGATTTTACATAAATTATTACTATTTTTAATAATTTTATCAAGGCCCGTACAGTCGATTTCCATCAATGGCCATCGAACTGCACTTACAACGACCTTTTTCAAATTTGATTTGGACGTAACTCCAAATCTAACCGTTAGATTTCAAATTTCTAATATTCGTTAGAAAGCTCTTTTCGATACGAACCCAACGGTTCCGGTTTTAGGAGAATCCGACGGTCGGATCTCCCGTAATGTCCGTTTGAAATAAATGGTCGAAATTCACGAACTGCCGCGGCGCGTTCTATTCAGGCCATTATATTATATATATATAATATATATAATATATATTTCGTCGATTTCTATTTAAAACGAATTATATAGATAGTTTTGAATTCGTTTCAAAAACAATTTCAACTTCCATTTCAATCCAAAGCAAAATTGAATTCTTCTTTATAAATTCATTTTAAAATTCATTTCTATTCAATTCAAATTTCAATTCAATTCGAATTCATTTCAATTCGTTTTCAATTCAATTCGAATTCGTTTTCAATTCAATTCGAATTCGTTTTATATTCAATTCAATTCAAATTCGTTATCTATTCAATTAAATTCGAATTCGTTTCGTTTGCTATTCAATTGAAATCAAATTCGTTTTCCATTCAATTCGAATTCATTATATATTCAATTCATTTCGAAATCGTTTTATATTCAATTCATTTCAAAATCGTTATACATTCAATTCATTTCGAAATCGTTTTATATTCAATTCATTTCGAAATCGTTATATATTCAATTCATTTCGATTTCATTTCAAAATATGCGTTTTCGAAATCACTTTTTAATATGCATTTTAAAATGAATAAAATCGATATAAATATCGTTCACGTCAAAATGGCGTCAATCTAACCAACACGGCTTCATATATTTCTATTTTCAAATATTCTATTCAACAAATGAATATTAATTTTTGTCAACACACGACTAATCTCAACGAATGAGTATTGTCCACGTGTGACAATTTTTGTTAAATTATTTCGTTCAACACATGACTAATCTCAACGGATGAGTACAGTCAACACATGAACCTTTATGTTATAATATTCTTTATTTTCTAAATTGGAATGAGGCCCAATCAATCACCATATAAAATTAATTATATGGATTTTCATACAACACATGTATATAATAGCACTGAAAAATAATCAACCATCAACCAAAGTGCACTACACTGTATAAGCATCAAATATAGATATCTAACGCTTATAACAGCCTGTCAATCAATCGATCGACATATTTAATCAATCAGGATGAGTGAACTTCAAATTTAATCCCAACACCCGTGTGGGGTTTCAAACAATCAAACGCATATTTTATTTGTGCAGTTGGGCGATGTGTAAAATTTACCGACCCAATCATTGTCCTTCAAATAGGTGTACATAAACAAACCGTCTGGTTTGTAAATGAATATTTATTTATTCACATTCACGTTAAAAATTATATTTTTAACGATAAAACATTTTATTCCAACATATGAATTTCTATTCAGTTCATTCTTTAAATAAAATGATATTTTTATTTTTCTAACTTATTTTAGAAAATTTCGGCGGCATAACGGCACGATACTAGAAACGGGATGAGGCCTAGCCTTATCCCCGGTCTAGTGAAGGCCCACGCCATTCACACATCAATCAAATCAATTTCATTTCATCAACCAATTCAAATTTCAATCAAATAATCTAACCAACTACACAACCAAACAATTTAACAAACAAGCCATCCATGGTCTGTGGATGACGGGTGTCGGGTGCTACTAAACACCGTCTACATCCTAGTATATATATATAACTAGAAAAAGAAATTTAGAGTGAGAAGTTCTCACCAAAAGCTATCCAATACCACGACTCTTCATTTAGAGAAATCATCGCCATTCTCGCCTTTTTGTCGCTTTCGTTGTCCGCTTTCACTACATATGTAAAAATCACATTTTTATATACTGGTGTCTTTAAAATAAAAATCACATTTTTATTTATTCACTTTCCATTTAAAAATCATATTTTTATAATCACTTCATATATTTAAAAATCGAATTTTTCTTTGCTGTTCAATATATAAAAATCGAATTTTTATTATTGCCTCATATGGATAAAATTCTATTTTTATACCACTACTATATAGATAAAAATTCTATTTTTATCACGCTATTATTCATATAAAGATTTCGCCTTTTCCAATATATCATTATAAAAATCACATTTTTATTTTTCTACACTGTATAAAGATGCTATTTTTAATATTTCTATCATGTAAAAATTATATTTTTAATTCTCTACTTAAACAAAAATCATATTTTTATATCATCTAGATAGTAAAGACTATATTTTTAATACTTTAAAAATATAAAAATCATATTTTTAATTCTTCTATATAGTAAAGACTATATTTTTAATACTTTAAAAATATAAAAATCATATTTTTAATTAAACTATTCTATATATAAAAATCATATTTTTACATAAACTATTCTATGTAAAAATTGGGTTTTAAAATTAAAACTGAATTCAAAACTGAAAATAAATCATTTTTATTTACCGCCTATTTACAAAATTACATTAACAAAACATTTGAAAATAGACAAACAAATAAGCACTTACCCATTTTTTTCTGTGAAATGAGAGGTGTGTTGTACACGCTAATCGAGAACGATGGGGATTTCTTTCGCGCCGAGATGAGGAGAGGGAGGTCGGAGGGAGGCGCGGTCTGAGGTGGAGTCGGCAGGGGGTGGCATCTCGGGGTCTGCATGTCGCGATTTGGGAGAGGGAATTTGTGGGTATGGCGGCGCGATTCAGGAAGGAGGCGGTGGAGAAAGGAATCGGAAAGGAGGAGAAGGGGCGCGGTGGCTTGGGGTGGGGTCCGGCAACGTTGGATGGCCGATGGCGGTGGCGTGAGGTCGGGGGAAGAACGGGATCAGGGTTTGAGGTCTGAACGACGGTGGGGTTTTATTTATTTATTTTTAATTTCTTTTTACTGAATGAAAAGGAGGGAGAGAATAAAGAAGGGGGGCTTAAAGTAAAGGAATATATTTATTATTTAATTATTTCAAAAAATAACCTTTACATTCGAACTCGAAATCGAACTCACCGCCTGTCGTCCATAGCTAATTACCCCCATTCCGAACACAATGGGATATGTATCGTAAGCTGATTTGATCGTTACAATCAGTTTTCGTCAAAATCAACATATAACTCTATATATTGAATTTGAACGCGCATTTCAATTTACCGGGGTCACATACTAACTCTATAAATTGCAGGAAAAATATTTTCTAGCTTCGTATTGACGATACGGTCCTAACAAAACTAGTTTCGTCGAATTCTGAGACCGTTGGAAAAATGGCCATTTTCCAGTCGATTAAAATCAACTTAAACTGGTCAAACGCGTTTTCCTTTGCCACGCTCACATATTGATTCGAAAAATTATGAAATTTGAAACCTAGCAATAACTTTACACTGCGGATCCAACAAAAGTGGTTTCGTCGAAATCCGAGGTCATTTGCAAAATGTCCATTTTTAAGGGCCTGAATTCCTTAGCGACTATTCAGAATTTTCAACTGGACATATCTTTTGATTCCCGCTATGAAATTTCAATTTTTCGGATTCGCTGGAAAGATATTCTCAAATAGATCCTAATGTTTTTGGTTTCACTAAAATCCGGATTGTTTTGCACCCGTTACATTCATTTGAAGTTTAAAATCGAATTATCGAACTACCGCGCCATTTTCAATTCCTTTTATAAATATAAATAATTATTTATATTCTAACGACGATCTATATAAATATATTCGTTTGAATTCTATTCAAAATAAATTTCTCGTCGTTATTATTTAAAATAATTCATTTTAAATAATCAAAATTCTCTAAAATTGCCAAAATAAAAATTTTAAACTGGCCCAGATTTTCGGGTTGTTACAGCCATAGGCATGGAACTCTTTGAGGCTTTATATGGAAGACCATGCCGATCACCAACTTGTTGGTGGGAGTCTACAGACAAGCTCGTACTTGGGCCTGACATGATCAGAGAAACTTTAGAGAATGTAAACTTGATACGAAGACGAATGAAGACCGTACAAGATAGAAAGAAGTCCTACGCTGATAAAAGAAGGAACGACCTTGAGTTTGAGGTTGAAGACAGGGTTTTCCTTAAAGTATCTCCTTTGAGGAATGTAGTTCGCTTTGGGTCTGCAGGAAAATTGGCACCATGATTTGTAGGGCCATTTCCTATCATTGAAAGAATTGGGAAGATGGCTTATAAAGTAGAGCTGCCCGAAAGATTGGCTAGAGTTCATAATGTTTTTCATGTCTCTCATCTACGAAAGTGATTACATGAGTCGGCACAAGTTTTGGAGCCAAGCATACTAAAGGAAATACAAGTGGAGCGAGGAGTGATGGTGAGAAGAGTTCCAACTCGTATCTTGGGTGCAGAAGTTAAAAGGCTACGCAATCGTGAAGTCAAACTAGTTAAAGTACAATGGAGTGATGCAGAGGAAGACGCGACTTGGGAGACTGAGGACAAGATACGCACAGCCTACCCTTATCTTTTTAGGGTACATCTTTGATCTCTTGTTTTCCATAAAGTTTATGCATGCTTATATCTATCCTTTTAAGTATATCTCCTCGGTCCTAGTCTTGATCCCAAGGTAGAAACCAATGGATGTAAACATGTATTTGAAACATGTTATGATTGATGGTGGCAAGTGGTTGCAAGTGGTTGCTTATGGATGCATATACACACACACTAGGTACTAGATCGGCTCAGTCGCTTTCATATTGCATATGCATATATGTATTTATATATGGATTGGATCTTGATGTGTTATCATGTGGACATTGCATTTGTATGAATGATTGTGCACTCATGTAGAAAGTATAAATAGGAATAATTGCATGCATAATGGACTCATGGCACATACATGATTCGTATCAAGGAGGTCAACTGAATCAGTGGACCGCCTGATTTTGCATTGGATAAGGACATATACACACAATATGCATATGATCATGAAAGCATTAGAAATCTTTTTAAGGACAGTGAATGCCTGTGATTGATGGTTGAGTAGATGGATGTTGGATGTTAGGATACATTCTTCTTAAACTTAGAGATTTCGAGGACGAAATCCTTTAAGGAAAGGAGAATGTAACACCCCGTATTTTCTGTGAACATTAAAGTAACGAATTAAGAATACTTAATTTTAAAAATGGGAATTAAGGGAAATGGGTTACGCCATTGCGTTTGTCTCGGAATTCTGCTTGAGATAGAGTCCGAGTTTGCGTGAATCGGACTCCGTATGAAAAAGTTATGGAGTTCAGAAGATTTCAAGTTCAAGCAAAAAATAAATATAAATAAATAGTTCAAAATTCAAAATCGGCTGAGCGGGAAATTTCCCGCTCAGGGTGTCGACCCCCCTATAGAGAGTCGACCCCTCCCAGATCTAGCTCCTATGACAAATTTTTACAGCGCTGTGCTGATGTGGCCTTCTCTGGTTGACCAATGACAGATTTCTGAGGTATTAGGGCATATGTGTCATGCTACGGTTGGCTGGATGACACATCTCTTTGGTTTGATGGCTCTGATTTTTTCTAGACTAATCTAAAGGCTAGAATTGAACTTAGACTTCTATATAATCACCCCAAACCTCAACCCTATAACTCATTCTATGAAGCCATCATGTTGTTCGTCGACAAACTGGCCCAGCCTCCATCCATCTACCCTAAACTAGAGAATCAAATTCAAACTGGGAATCAATTAGAAGAACTAGATAATCAAACGTCTACATCAAAGGATAGCTTTTCAAATTCAGAAATCAGATCCCAGAAATCAAGATCCGTCCTTTTTCTGTAAGTACAGTTATTGTTTAGATGTGAACACCTAATAAGAAATCATGACTGTAATAACTGGATCTAGAACTATGCCTAACTCTATTCGTGCCTATCCATTTGTCAATTCTGAATTGCTTACGACTATTGGACTGTTGTGACTGACATAGTAAAACCTATCATGCCTATTGGACTGTTGTGACTAACATAGTAAAACCTATCATGCCTATTGGATTGTTGTGACTGACATAGTAAAATCTATCATGCCTATGAGACTATTGGGACTGATACCATTGAACCTATCATGTTGTATTAAATTTGTGGTTCTTTTATGTGTGTAAGTTACATGCTAAGTTATGTTCATACATGTCATTTGTTTAGATCCAAGCTAGTACCCATGTTTAAGATCTATATAAGTTCATGTTTATACAATTAGACTTATGCTAGTTCTCATGTCAATTGGATCTAATTTAAATGCATGATCACGTTTATATGATTAATTAAGTTTATGTCGTTCTATGCCGAATTTATATTACACATATTGATCTATGTTGTTTTATGCCTGTTGGAATGTTACATGTCCCTTTTCTTTTCCCTTTTTGTTTATGAGTTAGGCTAATTTCGAGCCTAACGTTCTATGTGAATTGTGCGAACGAATAACGGGGGAGACGTTGGGGGAAAATATTAAATTACATGCTATTGGCATAGATTGGCTCATAATCATGTAAATGATTAGTAGCATGAAATGGCATAATTTGGACATAATTTAGAGGGTAAATGGGACATGACTTGATTTGACAACACTTGTGGATAATTTACATATAAACATGAATGGTAAATATGTAAATTAGTTAGAAGATGACTATGCCTAACCCGAGGTTAGATTGAGTTGCGGTGTAAGACTGCCCGGAACCGCCCGGCACATACAGCGACCACAACAATATATATCTAATGTGAGAGGTTAGCGCATTAAGCCCGAAAAACCGGAGGTTAGATTGAGTTGCGGTGTAAGACTGCCCAGAACCGCCCGGCACATCCAGCGACCGCAACAATACATATCTAATGTGAGAGGTTGGTGCTTTAATGAATGAATTAAAGCTGAGGAACATACATACCAAGAATGGTAGGGTTAAGTTAATTAAGGCAACACTTAACCAATACAACATGTTAATTAAACACATGGGTGGGGTTAGGTAAAATGGAGAACACTTAGCCGTTATAACATGTTGATTAGGAAACCCTAGTAACGGGGACCCATTTCAGCAATAACCCACATAGATGTATCATGGTACCCTGAACTAGGCAGGGTGGGGCACGATTACTGGGCTGATTATAAGCGGTCAAAATAGCGGTAGGGGGTGCAGCAGTGTAGTTCCGACGGAGTATGGGCGTGCACGTACCCCGGAGTAGAAAAGAAGGCACTGGGCATCAGTAGTATACACAGTGCACTTGAATTTGTGTCGGGTTGCCACCACAGGAATTGATACACCCCATGGTGGGACCAGCACAGGTATCTACAATCAAGCGGGGCCGAATGACACAAGTAAGAAATGCATGCGAGTAGAAGCCGATCGGGAAAGGGATCACTTTGTTATGAACACATGATGGTAGTTGAGACATTCGTAGTAGGTGCAGAGAAATAGAAATGAGTGCGATAGTACATTCAGTTTATCTTATCTTATGTTATCTTATTTCTATGGTATTGTCCTATGTTCAGTTTATTCATGTCATGATCCTTTTACCTGTTTACATGCTGAATAATCACTGGACTTATCAGACTTATGTCTAACACGTTTTCTTTCGCCTTCTTTTCTTCCATCCCCCCCCCCCAGGTCCGTAGGGAGGGAATACTTCAGCTTAGTGCAAACCTTCTCAAGCTCGAAGAGAGTAGATGTATTGCTTGGATTCTCTTTTCTTGGGCTATGGCTATGGCTACACTTTTATTGGAGATTTATGCTGCTTTACTTCTATTTTATGCTTATTTATGTACTTGGAGATTTAAATCAAGACAGATGTTTTGTTGTAATAATTTAGAAGTTGGGTTTTGAGACAATGCTTGTAATGTTTTAACTGAACCACACCATTTAATAAATAATTTCAGTTTTCCGCTGCTTATATGTCTGTCTTGTAAATTATCTATGTCTTTTGCCTAAAATGCTTAACCAATGTTAATGCATTCCCTTTGTGAGTGACCTTGACGGAGGTGGGGTGTTTCAGAACATATGTGAATATGAATTTTAGGCATAAATTGGAGAATATGTGGGTTTGGGTTTGTGCATAATACACATATATATATATATATATGACTTGATTTATGACATAGGAAAAAGGAGCATATGGTGCATAATTGAAAGATGAATTAAAAAGGGGCATAAAAGTCTATAATTTGAATAATGAATTGGGCATATAATTAAATATGGGGAAAAAGATAAATAATCACCTATAATGACATAGGTAGATTTGGATAAAAATGGGATGTCTAGTAATTACAATCAGGAATTGTAAATGCACTTATGACACGAGGTTAGGTTGCATTAGTGGTGGAAGTCTGCCTGGACCCGACTGACATATCCAGCAGCCACTAATGTTGAACCAAATGTGATAGGTCTAAGTGTGCAAATACGAATCGGGCTAAGACACGAGGTTAGACCCAACTGTGTAATATGACTGCCCGGACCCGACCGGCATATCCAGCATCCACACGTTGTAGGCCTAATGTGGGAGGTCTAGCCCATTATAACCATAATTGGACATGGTAATGAATTGGACTATTTAACCTAATTTAATCCATAAGGATTGTATCATTATGAACTTGAGTTAGGGTTAAGTAAAACTGGATGGGTAGTGGGTGGGTTAAGTAAAATAGAGGGGGTGGGTAATATTTACATATAGGCCCACGAACTTAACCCAATAAGGTTATGTAATTAAAGACACCTAGTGGTATACATAACCAGTGGAAAATATAATAAAGTTATGTAATTAAAGACATCCTTGTAGGGTAAGCATAACTTGTAGAAATGATAGAACTAGATATGCGTAATAATCTGCTAAGTAAACAACGATAAGTTGTATTGACGGTGTAAATTGAATTTATGATTAAATGAGAAAGAATGAGGAAAACTTATAAAATAAATAAGTTATATTTAATCATAAATGGTAAGTGACATGTTAATTAGGAAACATTTGAATTGAGATATACTTAACAACGAATTAAGGAGAACATGTTATTGTAATGATGTAACCAAGCAAGAATATAAGATAGATTGTGGATTACAAACCTTGGGCCATAATCTAGAAAATAACATGTTGTGGGCTTATTAATAAACTTAAATGGATTAAGTTATATGACTGAAATTAATAAGCAAGAGAAACTTGGTAATGTGAATAAGAATTCAATATGAATCGGAATTACCAAGTTAAATGGAAACCCAGTGAGGTAGGGAAAGCGCATAAGAGAATGTTTATACATAGGGTCTAACAACATATAAAAGAAAGGAGCTTGGACCAGTCCGTACGTTTGAGGATGAATAACCCAACGGGGTAGATCATTGAGGTATTATAAGACACGAGGGGGGGTGCTCATTCATCTGATTGTTATGACGACTCCAAAAGAATGGGAAGGGGAAGCATGCGGCTTCCTAAAGTACGTATGGTGTTCCTAGTAGTCCTCTGTGCGGTGACAGATGTCTTAGGCTGTACTCGCAGAGGTTGGGTCTGCGCGTAACTACTAGGTTGGTGGGCTTTGACTGTAGATGTAGCTATGCAGTCAGAATGCTATGACGAGGGGACACCAGGGTGATCCGACGGTTGCCTCACGAGGAGGTAGAGAGGATCACGACCAACAAGGATAGTAGACCATCAGATATCCGTCAGCGACAGCCAGCGGGATGCGAAAAGACTAGAGCTAAACCCAAGATATCATTTCACCTTTCACTATCAAGGTACAAGGTTGAGGGTAGACGCCACATGGATGTTTAGATTGGTTGTTATTTGGGGTGGTCGCTTAGCTCTGTAGTCTTTACTAGTTGAGGGAGGGGCCGAGGTGGGGCCATAGCCACCATGAAAAACAAACCCGAGGAATATATGTATTTGAAGGCACTTAAAGGAAACCTGTATAGATATGGAAAATCACCCGTCCGAGTTCCGTATTTCTTGTTAATCCCTGCCACGGAACTCGATGCACATTAGAGGACGTGCGATTGAGGCATCGAACTACAATTACAGTACATATGTGGGACAGTCTAGATACATGCATATCTGCTCTGGGTGGTATATCATAGACTAGAGGGTATTATTCCTATAAGGAATCTGATTCGATCGATGGTGGAAGTCCATACACTTACGTAGGATAGTAATGATAGATGTATGCGGAACGTAACATTTTATATACAGATCCGTACATCACTCCAGCGTAGGATGAGGGGTTGCATTCATTACGGTGGAGACCATGCGAGTAGGGTACCATGGGTTGTATCTGATCAATACTATGATATAGCTATATATATTGTATTAGGTTAATCCATGGGAAAGTAAATGGGTATGATGCGCGTATAAGTCTTGAGTGCTATTAACCCAAGTAACCTAATAACCAAGAAAATGTAATGGAATGGTATTAGTAGGTATCATTCTACTTCTGATATACTAGTATCTGCACAGTGTAGAGAAATGTATTTAAGAAGCGCAATATATCATGTTCATCTTATCTTGCTCAGTTCACACTTGTTATTGGTATTGTTATCTTGTTCTTCCAGTTTTATATACCTGCCATGATACTTTTATTTATTTATACTTAAAAGTAACTGGACTCGCCAGACTTTATATCTAACCCTTTTTGTTTCCTCTTCTCTCTCTTCCTTTCCCCCTCCCTCCACCCAGGTTCTCAGGGTAGAAGTGCTTAGAGTTGATTTGGATTCTTTCAGCTTAGCTTGGATTTTGGATATAAATGTACTTCTTTGACTTCTTGTCAACTCTCTTATGGATTTGCAAGGGAAATATGGTTTATGCTTTTGTACTCTGATATTTTTGGCAAGACAGATTATTAATGTAATTAGTTACTTATGATGTAAACTCAGTATTTGGGACCATGATGTTTCGATTTGAATAAAGTTTTTAATTCCGCTGCTATTTTACATGTCTGTCTTGTGCTGTTATGTTCTTATTTACCATAACGCTTCACGAAACTTAAATGCATTCCCTTAGTGAGTGACATTAACGGACGTGGGGTGTCACATATATAAACCTGACAACACTTATTTCATCATGAAGTAAACTCACATCCTTGTGCTTATTTCTTTTCATTTCTTGAAGTAAGACAACACGACATGCCTTCTAATTTCCTCAGAAGCTCTAAAAATGGGATTTTCATTCATACCAAAGTTTTCCATACAAGATTCTCATACTTGTCATTACTTTTCATTTACCTTCATATTCCAATTAGGTATGTTCAAGGCCCTTCCTTGAAAATTTATTCTTCTCTCATTTTATTACTGATTTGCATGGGAACTTAATTCTCATTTGAATTAACCGACCTTTTCCATTAGCTTGTATCGTCTCTTGAATCAATATTTACACCGAACCTCTCCACTTCCTTTCCACATAAATTATACAAGTTTTAAATTTTCCTTTAATCTTTTTTCACTAAAACAGTAACCACTAGAGAGACGACTTTCTAACATTTTTTTCTCAGTTCACATACATTACCATATATCCTTTTTAGTGTTGGCCAATTTTCCATTTTTACTTCTGTACTTATTACTTGAGACTTTCTATAATTACCACTCAAGTTTATGGTTTACTAACATACCGAGACAATTTCTCAAAGCTCTACCTAGTGTTCAAGCACACTACTGGAATAATCCTACTAAACCATTTTATATTTGCAGAAATGTTATATTCTCAAAAACTTTTCTAAAAAGTCAAAACTTTAAGGAAATAAGATTTGATACTTCTATTTAACATTGTAATCCTAAATCTATTCATGTTGTAACGATGCAGAATTTATTAAGAAATACTTAATGAATATTAAATATTTGAAATGATTTATTTTAAGAAATAATGATTTAGAAGTTACAAAACTCGAATAAAAAGAGTTTGAATGTATAACTTATAATATAATTAATAACGAGCTCGCCAGCAGCGCAGTAGTTCGTAATATTATGTTTTGAACTTTAAATGAATATGCATAATTCGATATAAGTCGAATTTCTTTGAAACAAGAAACGTTATGATCTATTTAACTATATCTTTCTAACAAAAGTGAAAAATCGAGATTTCATCGTGTAGATTGTACGCCACGTCCAAATAAAATTTCTAAAAAGTCGTTATGTAATCGTTTATAAACTATAACGATTTATTAAACAAAATAAAAGGATTTTATAATATGTCGAATATCGATTTATGTAACAACCCTGAATTTTGGGGTAAATTTAAAATTTATTTTAACTAATTTTAATAGGTTTTGATATTTAAAATAATAATGATTAAAAATTTATTTAAATCGAAGTTAGGATGAATAATTTAATTTTGATTATAAAAGGAGTTAGAAATAGCACGGTAGTTTGAAAAGTCAAACTTGAACTTTGACTGACCGTACAGGATGCAAAATTTAACTGATTTTAGTGAAACCAAAAATATTAGAATCTCTTTTAAAATATCTTTCCAACTAATCCGAAAAATCGAAATTTTATAGCGGGAATCAAAAGTTATGCCCAGTTTAAATTTCAGAATAGTCGTTGTAGGATTTATATATATTTTTTAATATTAAAAATAGCCATTTTTCAAACGACCTCTGTTTTCGACGAAACCACTTTTGTTGGATTCGTAATGTCAAATTATTGCTAAGTTTAATTTTTCATAATTTTTAGAATTAATTTGTGACCGTGTCTAAAAGATTCCAGTTTGGTCAATTTCGGTCAATTTTAATCGACTTGAAAATTGCCATTTTTTAAAGAGGCTCAGAATTGAACGAAATTAATTTTTCTAGGCCCGCAGCGTCAAAACATAGCTAAATATACTTTTAGGGATTTTTCGAAGTTAATTTGTGGCCCCGATGAATTTATTCGTACGGTTGAATTAAAAATAAAAGAAAATATTTTAAAATAAAGAAAACTGGGTCAAGACAGTCGTTTGGGCCTGCGGGACATATCTAGATGAGTCCGGAATAGGGGTTACCTAACGACAGTCGTTGGGCTAAAATCAGACAAAGTTGCTAAACGGGCCTTAATGGGCTAATTAACTAATTAAATAATATAAATATATTCACTAATTCCAACCCTAATCCTCCCCTACCAAAACGCAGCTGCCATCCCATGTAATTCATGGCCAAAAAGCTCAGAAATTCCTTCCATGATTTCTCACAATCTATTCAATGAAATCACTCCCTCCTTTAGAACTTATTGTTGAACTCCTCCTCCTCTTCGATTTGATACGGACATGATGAGATACAATGAAGTATTTTGGCCCAGAATTCCTCCCCAACCCATGGCCAAACAGCCCCCACCGCGCCCAGCGGGCCCCACCGCGGCCTCCACGTCCCTAGGCGCACCAAGCTCTCTCCTCCCTCTTCGATATGCCACCTTCCGATCGTCTTCAAGCTGCACCAATTTAGAGATAAATGGAAACCTAGTTTTAAAGGTTATGGGTTCGTTTTGGGTTTTGAACGTTAGGGAGGAAGAAGGAGGGTGAGTTGACTTTTCAAAGCTTTGACTTTATAAATTAATTAATTTAAATTTTGACCGATCTTAATTAAACCATATCTTGCTCGTACGGACTCAGATTCAAACGATTTCAGGTGCGCCACGATCGTGAGACCGATACCTTCGGGATGAGACTGACTAGACCTGATTCTGAGCAAGAGGAATTTTTGTCAAATTTTTAATCTGAATAGCGCAGAACTCAATAACGATGTGAGATTTCTATTTTTGAAAATATATTTTACTCCTTGTTGTTTGAATTGCATATACACATGTTTATATAATCGAATCTATGATTGTTGTAATTAAATTTTACTGTTTGTTGTTGGTGACTGATTTATTGCTTGTATGTAATAGATCTGGTCGTATATAACTAGAAATTTCCATTGTTTGAATCTGAGTGATAGATCTGATTTTTATTTTGAATCAATGTCAATAATAAATTAAAAAGATTTTTCCTTTGTTTTAAAAATAAAAGGATTACAACTTTGTTTTTTTAATTAAAAGTTGTAATTTTGTTTGCAAATTAAAAAGATATAACCTTGTTTGTAAATTAAAAAGATTTAACTTTTGTTGGTTAACAAATAGAATTCACGTTTGTTTGTTAGTAAAGAGAATTTACTTTTGTTTGTAAAAAAAAAGAAGAAAGATTTTTTTTTAACTTTTGTTGTAAATGAAAACAATTAACTTTTGTTTGCAAATTAAAAGAATTTACTTTTCTTTGTCGAATAAGAGATTTTACCTTTTGTGGTTAAATAAAGATTTCGCCTTTTGTCTTTATATGAAAGAGGTTAACTGTTGTTTTTCTATAAAAAAAAATTGGAACTTTTGTTTTTTATAAAAGATTGAAACTTGTTTTGTGTATAATAATAAGTATTAACTTTGTTAATGAAAAGTGGTAACTTTGTTAATTAAAAGTAACAACTTTGTTAATAAGAAGTTCATTTTTGGGTGTGATGATATAAAGATCAAAAATTTCATTTTTGTTGTGTAATGAGATAAAGAACAGAAGATAACATTGTTGTGTTAATTATGAAATGACATTATATTACACCGTCATGTGTTTATTTAGAAACGACATTATATTTCACCGTCATGTTTTGTTAAAAAGAAAATAATGACATTAACATTGATTTTAGTTGAAAAATGTACAAAGACATCATTTTGTCATTATTTTGCAAATGTACGAAGGTATCATTTTTGTCTTTGTTTTGTTAAATGTAAAAAGATAATTTGTTTGTTTAAAAAAAAAAAGAAATTTACATTTGTTGAAAATGAATATTTGCTCCGTTATGTATTACATTAGAAATGAAATTATTTACACCGTTATGTGTTAAATTGGAAATGACATTATTTACACCGTTATGTGTTAAATTAGAAATGAACATGATTGACACCGCAATAAAAATTACATTTTTATGTAATTAAAAAGATAAGATTTTGTCATTGAAAATAAAATTGCATTGTTATATGAAATTAAAGATTAAAGATTTACATTGTAAATAAAATTACATTTTTATGTGTAATTAAAGTATTAAAATTTTACATTACAAATTAAAAAGGAAAGATTTGTCGTGTAATATTAATTACATTTTTAATGTAACTAAAAAGTAGGATTTTCATTGCAAACTAAAAGACAAAATTTGACGTGCAATGTTACTTACATTTTTGATGTAATTAAAGAGTAGGGTTTTATATTGTAAATTAAAAGACAAGTGAAAAGATAGGAATTTTACATTATAATCTTGATTACAATTTTAATGTGATTAAAAAGGAGATTTTACATTGTAATTAAAGGAGAAGAATTTTCCATTATAATTCCAATTACATTTTTAAAGTAATTTAAAAGAAGATTTTGGCATTGTAAATTATTATATTTTTAATGTAAGTAAAAGAATGGATTTTCCATGAAATCATAAGAGTAGAATTAAAAGAATAAAGAATGAAGTGCAACGTTGAAATATAATTTACATTTCTATGTAAATAAAAGAATAAAGAAATAAAAGTTACATTTTTTATGTAAATAAACAATGAAAGAGGAAAATTTACTTTTTAGGTAAATAAGCAATGAAAAGGAAAAATTACATTCAAAATGTAAATTAGAATATAAAGGACATTTTGTTAGGAAATTAGAATATAAAGGACTTTTTGTTAGGAAATGTAAATTAGAATAAAAAGGACATTTTTGTTAGAAATTGTAAATCAAAACAAAAAGTATAGAAATAAAGATTACATCTTTATTGACCTTTTATATGCAATAAAAAGAAGTAGGGAATTAGAAAAGTTACATTTTTCTTAATGTAAATAAGAATTAGAAGAAAATTACATTTTTATGTAATTAAGTTAAAGAACATAAAAATTTCATTTTTATGTAATTAAGTCAATTTCCATGTGAATTAGGTTAAAGGTGAAAAATTTTCATTTATCATGTAAATTAAGATAAAGGAAGAAAAATACATTTTTATGTAATTAAGTTAAAGTTTATATTTTCATGTAATTAAGATTTAAAGTAAGAAAATTACATTTTTATGTAATGAAAAGATTAGATTTTGACATTGCAAATTTATTTAATGCAATGTAGATTATATTAAAAAGAAAAGTTTACATTTTTAATGTGAATAAAAATAATATAATTAAAATGTATATTTTTATCGTGATTTTAGATGCGATAAAAAGAGTAGAAATGAAATGTATATTTTTATCGTCACCTTAGATGCGATAAAAAAATAGAATAATTATTAAATATTTTTATCGTCATTTTAGAGGCGGTAAAAAAAGAAGTTACAATTTTCAATGTAAATAAAAGAAAAATAGGGAGTTACATTTTTATATGTAATTAGAGAAATATAGAAACTTACATTTTTTCATTGTAAACAAGGATGAAATAGAAATTATATATATATATGTAAATAAAAGAATTTACATTTTTCAATGTAAACAAAAGAAATAAAAGAATGATTAGGAATTCACATTTTCCAATGTACATAGAATATGAAATAAAAGTTACATTTTCAATATAATAATATATTGAAATATAAGTTTACATTTCTCAATGTAAATAAAATAGGAATAGAAATTTACATTTTTTTTATGTAAATAAAAGGATTAGAAATTTACATTTTAAGGAATGTGTTTTCATTAAAAAGGAATAATGAAACAAAATATACATTTGGTGTAAATTGAAAGATGAAAGAAGAAAAAATGTACATTGTTGGATATAGCATGTGTATGTGAATTAAAATAAAATAAACATTATTGTGTGCCATGTTATACCTCTATATTATATACACAAATAGGGATATTCGATGTTGACAAAATATAGTGAAATGAAATGGATGACGGAATTATATATAAGTATATATATGTAAATTATAACTAAACGAATCGCGCGCGGTAGTTCGCGATTCGACAATCGTAACTTAAAATAGTTATACCGAAATTTCCGACCGTCGGATTTTCCCAAAACTGAAACCGTTAGGTTCACCTTGGGAAGACCTTTCCAACGATATGAATTGTGTTAAATTCCAACGGTTAGATTTAGAGAAACTTGTAAAACAAATTTGGGTGAAAACAGCGCCAAGGTCGCCTATTGACATGAAGTGTTGTTAATTAAAATTCAATTATTTTTATATAAATAAAAATAGAGATTAATCGTTATAAATTAATATTAACTATAAGAAATGATTTTAAATTATATAAATACGAGGATCATTTGAAAAGTCCGAGTTCAATCTCATTTCAAATGATTATTCGTCAATCTAAGTCGAAGAGTTGAAGACGGTGATTGAAGGCCGACGATCTTCACGTCGAATGGATGAGTTACCATTGACGCCCATGATTGGAGTAGCTACCTTGAAGGGGCTACAATGGTGGCCGTCCAGACTACTTGTTGATTGTTCGGATATGCGAGGTATAAGGTGCCTCCGGTTTCGTTCAGACCCAGAACGGACTTGAAAATAGATTGTATGTCTGACGTTGTATTCCTTTATACGGTATTCGTTGATCTCTGCTAAATATATATCTGTTTGGTGTTTAACACCCTTCTCTAAGACGTACGAGCTTAAAGGTTGTATATTGGTAGGAATCAATGGTATGGTATGGATTGACAATGTGGCATGCTAAGATGCAAATGATCAAGGCTTTTGTTGAAAAGCAGGCCTTGTGGTTGATGATCAAAGCACGACATGTTTAGGCGTAGCTTTGTGTATAGCGTGACTTCGCGAGCCTCACACCCCGGTATGAGTCAAAAACGGAGTAAGGGAACGCAGGGAGAGCAGCACGTTTCTTTCTAGCTAGAAGTGGTGTTTGGGTTTTACACGGCCCGGCATTTTACTTATGTGGATGATGGAATGAGGCGCCTCGGATGTTAGGTCCTATAGGACCGGGAAACATGTGTTCAGGAATAACTAATCCGCAAAATCGTATGTGTGGACCGGCCCTACAGCTTTCCAAGGGTTCACCGCGGGGGATCCTGAGACACTAGCTAGAGTGTCTCGAATCGGTAAGGAGATCGTTCCTAGCCGTGACTCATGATGGAAACCAAATTCCCAATACGACCCTACGGACTTGATTGTATTACTAGTATGGAGGCATAGTATATGGTAGCTATGCTTCCTAGGATTGATACATTTACTTTGAAATGTTTTTGAAACATATATACACTAATAATAATATCAAATTCGTTTTTATCGTACCCAGCATGTTTAATCATCATAAGGTAAAAACTCTATCCTCTGGTTTGCGTTGCATTGTGTGATGGGACTTGAGTCATATGATGATTCCATTTTTCTAAAAAGCATTGCGTTGTTTAACGATTTACTTTAATTTATGCACCGACAATCCATTGGAATAAAACCCGTTCCGCGTTAGCGGCGTGGTCCTTGGATTTGCCTTATTGCTATTAGTTATATTAGTTAAGAATTCTCACACCAGTCCCATGACTGACTCGTAGTTTGTTTCACTTTGCAAACTCGGATGCCCTCTTTTCCACACGGGCAGTCGAGTAGCTTTTTGCAGATATTTATCTCTTGAGCAGGATTCTGGATCGAAGCCTAAAGCTGTGTCCAGAGCATAGTTGTCTTCGGCTGCCTTAGTTATTTTATTTCCGCTGTTTATTGTATTTAATTTATTGAAATTTATCTTCCGCTGTAATTTCATTCAATGTACTCTGATATGTTCTGTACTCTGATGTAACATTATTGTAATAAAAGTCTGCTGTTATTGTTCTGATGTTGTTGTATTCCCAGAGTTAATGTATTCGGGTTTTGAATGGTCTTAGTCGATCTTGCGATCGATCGGGTCGGGCGAAACCCGGAGCCGTTACAGTTGGTATCAGAGCTCTGGTTAGCTCAAATTTTTGGCGTACAACTCGTTAGAACTGAACAAAAGACTCATCAGAGATTGGATTAGTAATATCCAATAAGAATACTCATTAGAGATAGGATCAGTAGTATCCTAGAATGAGAAAACTCATTAGAGATGGGGTTAGTAATGCCCTAGAATGAGTTGAGAGTGCCCAGTTGATAATTAACGTATTTTTGATTATATATAATCCGATCTTTGGAAATATGATTTTTGAATATATAAAGTCATATATTTTAAATGTTAATCAACAAATAAAATTATTTAAGATAGGATACTTAAACAACTTTTTAGCTTCGTTCCTTTTCGAGGACGAAAAGTTTTTAAGTGGGGGAGACTGTAACAACCCTTAATTTTTGGGTAAATTTAAAATTTATTTTAACTAATTTTAATGGGTTTTGATATTTAAAATAATTTATTTAAAATAATAATGATTAAAAATTTATTTAAATCGAAGTTAGGATGAATAATTTAATTTTGATTATAAAAGGAGCGAGAAATAGCGTGGTAGTTTGAAAAGTCAAACTTGAACTTTGACTGACAGTATAGGACGCAAAATTTAACGGAATTTAGTGAAACCAAAAATATTAGAATCTATTTTAAAATATCTTTCCAACGAATCCGAAAAATAGAAATTTTATAGCGGGAATCAAAAGTTATGCCCAGTTTATATTTCAGAATAGTCGTTGTAGGATTTATATATATTTTTTAATATTAAAAATAGCCATTTTTCAAACGACCTCTGTTTTTGACGAAACCACTTTTATTAGATTCGGAATGTCAAATTATTGCTAAGTTTAGTTTTTCATAAATTTTAGAATTAATTTGTGACCGTGGCAAAAAGATTTTAGTTTGGTCAATTTCGGTCAATTTTAATCGACTTGAAAAATGCCATTTTTTAAAGAGGCTCAGAATTGAACGAAATTAATTTTCCTAGGTCCGCAGCATCAAAACATAGCTAAATATATTTTTCTGGATTTTTCGAAGTTAATGTGTGGCCCCGGTGAATTTATTCATACGGTTGAATTAAAAATAAAAGAAAATATTTTAAAATAAAGAAAACTGGGTCAAGACAGTCGTTTGGGCCTGTGGTACATAGCTAGATGAGTCCGGAATAGGGGTTAATAGTTAAGAACGACAGTAGTTGGGCTAAAATCAGACAAAGTTGCCAAACGAGCCTTAATGGGCTAATTAACTAATTAAATAATTAAATAATATAAATATATTCACTAATCCCAACCCTAATCCTCCCTTACCAAAACGCAGCCGCCATCCCATGTTATTCATGGCCCAAAAGCTCCGAAATTCCTTCCACAATTTCTCACAATCCATTTAATGAAATCACTCCCTCCTTTAGAACTTATTGTAAAACTCTTCTTCCTCTTCGATTTGATACGAACATGATGAGATATAATGAAGTATTTTGGCCCAGAATTACTCGCCAACCCGCAGCCAAACAGCCCCCACCGCGGCCTCCACCTCCCTAGGTGCACCAAGCTCTCTCCTCCCTCTCTGATATGTCACCTTCTGATCGTCTTCAAGCTGCACCAATTTAGAGATAAATGGAAACCTAGTTTTGAAGGTTATGGGTTCATTTTGGGTTTTGAACATTAGGGAGGAAGAAGGAGGGTGAGTTGACTTTTCAAAGCTTTGACTTTATAAATTAATTAATTTAAATTTTGACCGATCTTAATTAAACCATATCTTGCTCGTACGGACTCGGATTCGAACGATTTTAGGTGCGCCACAATCATGAGACTGAGACCTTCGCGATGAGACTGACTAGACCTGATTCTGAGCAAGATGAATTTTTGACAAATTTTGGATCTGAACAGTGCAGAACTCAATAACGATGTGAGATTTCTATTTTTGAAGATATATTTTACTCCTTGTTGTTAGAATTGCATATACACATGTTTATATAATCGAATCTATGATTGTTGTAATTAAATTTTACTATTTGTTGTTGGTGACTGATTGTATTGCTTGTATGTTGTAACACCCCGTAATTTTCAATGTTAATCTTCACAAATTAAAGAATAACTAATCTCAAATGTGAGAATTAAGGGAAACAGGTTGCGCCATTGTGTTCGTCTCGGAATTCTGGTTGAGATAGAGTCCGAGTTTGCGTGAATTGGATTTCGTATGAAGGAGTTATGGCCATCGGAAGTTTCAAAAAATTCAAAACAGATTTCAAAAATTCAAATTTCAGAGTCAGAATGGGCTAGGCGAGAAATTTCCCGCCAGGGCCAGGTCGACCAGGGGGTCGACCTACCCTCACCAGGTCGACCATAGGGTCGACCTGCCCCCCCCCCCCCCCCCCCCGCAGGAAGATTTGTTTGATGACCTATTTATGACTGTATGCTGAGTCATTAGGGTTTCTGATCTGCTCTGAATGGCTGGGGTTAATTCTGGGTTGATCGGACGGCCTAAATTAATTCTAAACTCTATAAAAACACATGTAGACTCAAACCCTAAAATCAAATTAAAATTAGAGTCATGGCCTCCATGCCGTCACCTTGCAACCTAGAATAGCCGCCACCAATTAGAGAGGAAGAAAAGCTAATCAAATTCAATTCTAATCTATACCACAACAAATTGTCTTCTCCAAAGGAAAGCTAAATCAATTTCAGAACTCATATTTCAGAACTCTAGACCTTCTTTGAGTTGTGAGTTTGATTTCTTTAATAAAATAATTAACAATTTAATTGGATTAAGCTATGATATGGATTATATGGTTATGTTGTGAATTATTGACCGCATGTTATTATATATGTTGTAAATTCTATGATGTTATCATCTATGTTGTAAAGTTATGATGTTATCATCTATGTTGTAATTCTATGATTGGCTTATGTATAATCAATTCATAATGATGTTTCATATGCTAGTTTGGTTATGTTGTTGGAACTAATTCATATGATAAATCATATGTATGTATGCAAGTTAGGATGTTAATTGAGGCATGGATCATATGAAAGTTAGTGAAAATTATATACAACCTTACATGTTTCATGACATCTATTTTATGTGTAAATTGGATCTAAAGTTAGGCTATGACATGTGTGAGTTACATGCTAGTTTTCTACATGCTAGTTTACATGTTTAGATGTAAGTTTACACCATCGTTATGTTGCATAAATCACATATGCAAGTATATATATATATGTGTGTGTGTGTGTGTGTGTGTGTGTGTGTGTGTGTGTGTGTGTGTGTGTGTGTGTGTGTGTGTGTGTGGAGTATGAATCATGTAATGTAAGTTTGTGGTTATTGCCTATGCAAGTTTACACCTTATGATTAGATATATGACATACATGGTTTATGCAAGTTTGTGACTATTACCTAAACGAGTTCACACCTTTAGATTTAGATCTATGACATATGTAGTTTTATGCAAGTTTGTGACTTTAGCCTATGCAAGTTTTAGATGAAGAACCTCATTCACACATGCAAGTTCACCTCTTATGTTTAGATCTAGTTTTATTTCTATGTATGTTGTGATGTTTTCTCTTTATTCCATAAGTTAGACTATTCGAGTCTAACGTATATTTTACGTTAAACGAACGAACGTACAACGTGGGGCAATGGGATAATATTAAAAGATTTAATATTGAGAATTGGCATAAATGCCTTAAATGGCATAAAATAAATTTGTGATGATAATTGGTATGATTTTGCATACCATGAATAGATGGACATAATTGAGTCAATTATGGCCATAGTTAAATTTGGAATTGATTGATAATTTGAATAGGGAAATTAATTCAAATTAGGGGATAATTAATTATGTGTAATTAATCGCCTAAGACACGAGGTTAGGCTCTTTTGTGGTGTAAGACTGCCCGGACCCGCCCGACAAATCCAGCTGCCACAAATGCCAGTCTAATGTGGGAGGTCTTAGGCATAAATTAAATGCGTAACAATTGTAAAGACACGAGGTTAGGCTCGTTTGTGGTGTAAGACTGCCCGGACCCGCCTGGCAAATCCAGCTGCCACAAATGTCAGTCTAATGTGGGAGGTCTTTACGAGGTTACGGTCTTAATGAACTAAGAAACACTTAACCAGATAAACATGTAGTGGGACATGAGGGGGTTAAGTGGGTGCCTTGGGTGGCATGTGGAATTTAGAGGGTGCCTTGGGTGGAATTTGAAATACGATTAGAAACACTTAACCAAAAATGAAACATGTAAGTGAACATGAATAAGAAGAGGGTTAAGTGGGATGTACTAGAGGGAACCAAGCTTAGGTGTATAGCTTGTGTCAAGTAATGGGGGCCCATTTCAACCAATAACCCATAAGTATCTTTGTGGGCTCGACCCAAGTCGAGGACGGGACACGCATACTGGGCTTGACTGTAAGAGGCCAAAACGGGTTAACACTGGCAACGCAAGTCCAACGGGTTCATATGTGTGTGTGGGCCCGGGCTGGTAGGTAAGACGTTGTTGCATCGTGTAGGTATAAGCCGTGCATTGTTGGTGGTATCGGGTTGCCACTTTGGGGAGTGATACATCCCACTGTGGGGCTAGCACGGGTATCTACGAGTTAGGGAGCCGATCGCATGGGGGTAGTGGGTACACCTAGTGGAGATATGGGCATGCGGCACCTATGAAGGCAACTAGGGAGACATGAAACTACCATTATCATTATTAAAGTCCTGTAGGCGGGATCAACCTTAGGGTGACTAGTGGTGGTGCAGTATAGTAGTTATCTTATACTGGTTTAAGTGCGCCTTTAACGTTATCTTTGTTCGTCTTATTTCCTTGTTTACTCTGTCATACCCAATTGTACACAGTCATTTCCTTATTTTCCAACTTATGCCTTAGCCTAGTTATTTTGGTAATTATATTGTTAAAGTTATCGCACTCGCAAGACTTTATGTCTGACCCCATTTGTTTCCACCTCTTTTCTTCCTATTCCCCCCAGGTGCTCAGGGTGGAACTAGCACTAGTGGAGCTTGATTTTGGACAACTGTATCTCTTGCTTTTAGAAGTTGCTTGGATCGCTGAAGTAAAAGTTTAGCCTATCTTATTTATGGCTATTTTGTATTGGGGTTATGTCTTTCAATTTATGTACTCTGATTTAGTCAAGATGGATATTATGTACTTTGACTCTGGTTTTTGACGATGTAATCAAACCTATGTGTTTACCACTGCAATGAATAAAATTTTAAATTTTTAAGTACTGTTTATATCTGTCTTGTTGTTAAGTTTCTATTCTATACACACTCAAAACGCTCCATAGAATTTAATGAATTCCCTTTGTGAGTGACATTAATGGACGTGGGGTGTTACACGTGGTATCAAAGTTGAAGGTTACCAGAACAAATATGAATTTTGAAAAACTGTTTTTCAAAAACACTTTTATAAAGAAGTACCTTCAAAAGTATGTTTTAGGAAAAGTATTTTCAAGAGAAAAGCTTATTTTAGAAAGCATAACCCTAAGAGCCATATATCTTTCCTTCGGTTCTTTTGTATTGAATCTTTCCTTTTTCGTTTCAGCATGTCTGGAATTCCCGAGATACCCGAGGGGATAACGATACCAGGATGGTTTAGGAGGTATTTGGAGACTAGGGCCACCACCGCAGGTCCAGCAAATGCTCCTCCTCCTCCTCCTCGTGTAGATACGTTTGCAAAGATATGTAAGGACTTACGGGCAATGGGTGGAAAACCTTTTCACGGGACGGAGACATTTGTTGAGGCTCGAAATTAGCTAAAGTAGGTGGAAGAATTGTTTGGGATCTTTAAAGTGGAAGATGGAAAAAAGGTCCAGTTAGCTGTCTGGCTAATGAAGGATGAGGCCTCGTTTTGGTGGGAGGTCACTAATAGAGAGCGTCCAGTTGATACATGGCCAGATTTCAGGCGTAGGTTTGAGGCAAAGTTTCTCTCACGGGCTGAAGAGAATTTATATATGGAAAGATTTTTGGCATTGAAGCAAGGGAATCTCTCTGTGAAAGAATACGTCAACAAGTTCAACCAGTTGGCGAGATTTGGCTTGGACTTGGTGAATACACCAGAAAAGAAGGCCCTAAGATTTGTTAAGGGTTTGAACGAGCCACTTCATGGGTTAACTATGACCCACATCCCCATAGGGGCTACCTTTGAGAGACTAGTTGACATGGCGCTTATGCATGAAGAAGAGAAGGGCGCCAATGCTAATAAGGAACCCGAGAAGAAAGGGGTTCAAAAGAAACCGCAACACCAACAACAGAACAAGAAAGGTGGTAAAGGCAACAATGGTAAGGGAAAGAAAAGATGTTTTAATTATGGGACACCAGGCCATCTAAGCAAAGTTTGTAGGAAGAAAAAGAAGACTGGTTGTTTCCACTGTGGCGAAGCGGGACATTTGATTAAGGACTTCCCAAGGAAAGGGCAGAGGGCAGGGTCTACCTCGGGAGGACAGGTGCAGGCTTTTATGGCATCAGGGCAGGCAAGGGGGCAAGTTCAGGCTCTCGTGGTCCCACCGCTGCAAGAACAAGGTAGAGCAATTTCCATTGAAAGTTCAGTTTTTCTGTTCGATCATCCTGTCCGTACTTTATTCGATTCTGATGCATCACATTCGTTTATCTCTACATCATTAGTTGAAACACTACACCTAAATACTAGTTTAGTTACAGATCCCTTAGTAGTCTCAAATCCTATTGGTGGTTCGGCTCATCTTTCTATGATTTGTCGGGATTTGAGAGTGTCTATCTTGGGCGTTGGGTTTGAATGCAACGCCTTTGTTCTTGGCTTCATGGGCTATGGCTTGATTCTAGGTATGGATTGGCTAAATAGATATGGGGCCATCCTAGATTGTGAAAGAAGGGTAGTTAGATTGTTGACTTGTTGTGGAAAGACCCTTGATATTTCTTGTGACCCTAGAGGTCCAGTAATGCTTAGCTACCTAGAATCTCTTGACGCATCCAATGATGATTTACATTCTGTTCGTATAGTCCGTGAATATGTTGATGTCTTCGATGAGGTAAGGAGTCTACCCCCAAAACATGAGATAGACTTTCGAATATATCTAGTAGATAATGCAAAGCCAGTTGCATTGCCAATGCGCCATATGGCTCCAAGAGAGAGAAGAGAACTCAGTAAGCAAGTGAAAGAATTGCTTGAGAAGGGGTTCATAAGACGTAGTATATCGGAGTGGGGTGCTCCAATAGTATTTTCCATGAAGGCAGATGGGTCCCTTAGACTTTGTGTGGACTATAGAGAACTTAATAAGCTTAATAAGAAGAATAGGCACCCACTTCCGAGGATTGACGATCTCTTCGATCAGTTAGTTGGCGCCTCAGTGTTTTCACAGTTGGACTTAGGCACAGGTTTCCATCAGTTGAGAGTGGCTGAGGATAGCATAGACAAGACTTCCTTTAGGACTCCAGACGACATCTTCGAGTGGCTTGTGATGCCCTTCTTTTTGACAAACGCCCCCGCATACTTTGTTGACTTGATGAGTAGGGTGTTTAGGGAGTACCTTAATAAATTCGTGGTAGTCTTTGTGGACGACATCTTGATCTTTTCTAAAAGCGAGGAAGAGCATGCCCTACATCTTAGGGAAGTGTTGGAGACCTATCAAGCGCATAGCCTTAAAGCTAAATTTTCTAAATGTCACTTTTGGAGGAAGGAAGTGCGATTCTTAGGGCACGTGGTTTCCAAAGAAGGGATAGCTGTGGATCCCGCGAAGGTAGTGGCCATCCAAGATTGGAAGGTCCCTAAAAATGCTACTGAGGTGAGGAGTTTCTTAGGGTTGGCTGGCTACTATAGGAAGTTTAACAAAGACTTCGCAAAAATATCAGCCCTATTAACACGCTTGACAAAGAAGAACCTAGTTTTCACATGGGACGTAGATTGTGATGATGCGTTCCAACGTTTAAAGAGAGCTTTGACCACAACCCCAGTCTTAGTGTTGCCAGATGGGAGTAAGCCATTTACCGTTTATACCAATGCTTGTGGGACAGGACTAGGCGCAGTCTTAATGCAAGAGGGAAGGGTAATAGCCTATGGAGGGAGGCAGTTGAGAGTGCATGAGAAAAATTACCCTACACACGACCTAGAGTTGGCCGCTATTGTTTTCACGCTTAAGTCTTGGCGTCATTATCTTCTTGGCGAGAAATTCGAATTGTTCACTGACCACAAATCGCTAAAATACTTGTTCTCTCAGAAGGACTTGAACTTAAGGCAGCAAAGGTGGATGGAATTCTTAGCTTTCTACGATTTCGAAATAGCATATACCCCTAGCAAGGGTAATGTGGTGGAAGACGACTTAAGTAGGAAAAGCTTGTCCTTGAGTCCGTTGTTTGTTGAGCGGCGAAGCTTAGAGTTCATCTCTACGTTTGACTTTAGACCTTCCATTGACTTTGTACCCGGTTTGCTAACATCCTTAGAGGTCAGACCTACGCTTTTGGGACGGATTGGTGAGGCACAACGAGATGACCCACGGTTGGTTGAGTTAGTAGAGAAGCTCAAAAGGGGGGAGTCATCGAGCCATCTCAGTAGGTATACCCTAGATGATAATGGTTGGTTACGTAGGGACGGTAGATTTTGTGTACCACGGGACGAGAATTTGAGGAAGACCATTCTTGATGATGCACATCGTTCGAAGATGACCATCCATCCCGGCGGGGACAAGATGTACATGGACATGAGACGAGTTTACTTTTGGGCCAGCATGAAGAGGGATGTGGCTGAGTTATTCGCTAGATGCTTGGTGTGCCAACAAGTAAAAGCAGAGCAAAAGAAACCCGGTGGGTTGCTTCACCCATTGGAGGTCCCACAATGGAAGTGGGAAAGTGTCTCGATGGACGTTATTGATGGGTTACCGAGATCG
Organism: Allium sativum; assembly: GCA_030737875.1. Taxonomy (NCBI): domain Eukaryota; kingdom Viridiplantae; phylum Streptophyta; class Magnoliopsida; order Asparagales; family Amaryllidaceae; genus Allium; species Allium sativum. The sequence continues at coordinate 805,843,834 of CM060922.1, read as the reverse complement.
AGAAAGGGTAATACGGGGATTAGGGTCATGGTAGACAGACTTACTAAGAGCGCCCATTTCATTCCCGTGAAGAGTAAGAGGACCGCTCCATGGTTAGCCTCCGTATACATTCGAGAGATAGTTCGTTTGCACGGTTTTCCTTCTAACATAGTGAGCGACCGCGATCCTATCTTCACTAGCGAGTTTTGGAAGAGCTTGCAAGAGGCGGTAGGGACTCAGTTATGTTTGAGCACCACATATCATCCTCAGAAGGACGGACAGACCGAGAGGGTGAATCGTCTTCTAGAGGACATTTTGAGGCTATGTGTCTTAGATTTCGGAGGTACATGGGAGGAACATCTTCCGTTGGTGGAGTTCGCATATAATAATAGCTTTCAGTCTAGCATTGGCATGGCACCGTTCGAGGTTCTTTATGGACGGCCGTGTCGTTCGCCTACATGTTGGTGGGAATCTACAGATAAGATCTTGCTTGGGCCCGATATGATTAGAGAGACTTCGGAAAAGATCGATTTGATTCGAAGGAGGATAAAGACGGCGCAAGATAGGCAGAAATCTTATGCGGACAAGAGGAGGACAGATCTTGAGTTTGATATTGGGGATATGGTCTTTGTCAAGGTGTCTCCATTACAGAATGTTGTTCGCTTTGGGTCCGTTGGGAAGTTAGCATCAAGGTTCGTAGGGCCGTTTCCTATTAAGGAGAGGATTGGACAGATGGCGTATAGAGTGGAGTTGCCCGAGAGACTTAGTGGTGTACACGACGTATTCCATGTATCACATTTGAGGAAATGCTTGCACGAGACCGCGGAAGTGGTAGAGCCGAGCTTGCTTAGAGAAGTGGAGATAGAGCATGATGTGACGATTCGACGAGCTCCTACATGCATTCTTGGGTCGGAGATTAAGAAGTTGAGGAATCGAGAGGTCAGGCTAGTCAAAGTGCAATGGGGAGATAATGAGAGCAACGCTACTTGGGAGACGGAAGAGAAGATGCGTTCATTGTACCCTTTTCTTTTTGAGGGTATGTCTTTTAATTTCTCCTTTATCGCTTAGCTTGTACTTGTTTTATCTTTAGTGTGTCCTCTTGCTAGTATCTTTGACCTTTAGACAGGGTAGTCCTATGGTTGAAACATGTGTTTGAGACATGTTATGTATGATGGATGCATGTGGATGCAAGTGGTTGCTCGTGGATGCATATACACACATTTTAGGCACTAGATCGGCTCAGTCACTTCATATTGCATATTGCATATAAATGTGTGTGCATATTTAAGTTAATGGATGTATAATGGTTGAGTTATCATATGGATGCTGCATTCTGGTGAATGGTTGTGCACACATGTAGAAATAATATGTATTGATAGGATTCTTTCGCATACATAATGGACGCATGGCACTATCATGGTTTGCATTAATGAGGTCAACTAAATCAGTAGACCACCTGTTTTGCATTAGATAAAGAACATATACACACACTTCTTGCATATGTTCATACAACATTAGGAATTTTATAAGGACAATGGATTCCTATGTTTGATGGTTGAGTAGATGGTTGATTGGATGTTAGGATATGCATTCTCCTTAACTTGGAGATTTCGGGGGTGAAATCCTTTAAGGAGGGGATAATGTAACACCCCACAATTTTCAATGTTAATGTTCACAAATTAAAGAACAACTAATCTCATATGTGAGAATTAAGGGAAATGGGTTGCACCATTGTGTTTGTCTCGGAATTCCGGTTGAGATAGAGTCCGAGTTTGCGTGAATTGGACTTCGTATTAAGGAGTTATGGCCATCGGAAGTTTAAGAAAATTCAAAACATATTTCAAAAATTCAAATTTCAGAGTCAGAATGGGCTAGGCTGGAAATTTCCCGCCAGGGCCAGGTCGACCAGGGGGTCGACCTACCCTCACCAGGTCGACCATAGGGTCGACCTGGGGGTCGACCTACCCCCCCCCCCCCCCCGAGGTAGATTTGTTTGATGACTTGTTTATGACTGTATGCTGAGTCATTAGGGTTTCTGATCTGCTCTGAATGGCTGGGGTTAATTCTAGGTTGATCGGACGACCTAAATTAATTCTAAACTCTATAAAAACACATGTAGACTCAAACCCTAAAATGAAATTAAAATTTGAGTCATGGCCTCCATGTCGTCACCTTGCAACCTAGAATAGCCGCCACCAATTAGAGAGGAAGAAAAGCTAATCAAATTCAATTCTAATCTAAACCGCAACACATTGTCTTCTCCAAAGGAAAGCTAAATCAATTTCAGAACTCAGATTTCAGAACTCAAGACCTTCTTTGAGTTGTGAGTTCGATTTCTTTAATTAAATAATTAACAATTTAATTGGATTAAGCTATGATGTGGATTATATGGTTATGTTGTGAATTATTGACCGCATGTTATTATATATGTTGTAAATTCTATGATGTTATCATCTATGTTGTAAAGTTGTGATGTTATCATCTATGTTGGAATTCTATGATTGGCTTATGTATAATCAATTCATAATGATGTTTCATATGCTAGTTTGGTTATGTTGTTGGAACTAATTCATATGATAAATCATATGTATGTATGCAAGTTAGGATGTTAATTGATGTAAAGACCCGGAAAAATCGAACACTTAATCCTTAAATATCGTAACAATTTGTAATATTGTTAAATGTTATAAATGTGATTTTACAACCTTGTTAAACATCATTTAATTTATAATTTATGATACTAGACTCGTTTTGGAAAAATGCTTTCAAAAATATATTTTTGATAGTATATTGATAAAATGGCCGAAAATCGTTTTATCGATAAATGGATATTTTCTCAATAAAAGTTGTTGAAAATTTTAGTGAATGTCTAATTAATCGTTAGGAAATTAATTAGCTAATAAAAGTATTTTTCATATTTATGGCTAACTATATTGATGATGTCATCATTTTAAAAAAATGAGCATTTAAGGAAAGTTTTTGTATTTTGGGTATTTAAATATCCAAATAAGTGTTTTATAATTTGAATATGCTTGTTTTAATTGTTTAAATAAGTTAATGAATTTATTTTCAAGTTTTGTTTACTTGAATAAATCATTTGATAAAGAACTAATAGTATGATCGAGATCCAACTTCCAGATTCACATCCTATCGTTGAATAGAAGTTGTTTCATACCGTTGTAACGTTGTTTGATATATGTGTATGTATGCACATACATGCATATACACATATATATGTAAGCATAATTAGTCACATCAAGGTTTAGAAAATATCCTAAGTATATGTATATAAGCTTCTTATATGTATACAAATGAATGCTTACTTTTTAAGCTTTGAAAAAGCAAACTTACCATCTCTTACACACCTTTCACTTCTCTTACACACCTTTCACTTCTTTCATGAGTGTGTTTAGGGTTTTAAGGGCATTTTGGTCTTTTCCCATCCACCTTCTTTTTCCTATATAAGGAGGGGTATACCTCCTTCTTTCTTACACAAAATTCCTAAGCAAAAGTGAAGCTTTTTAATGGCTTATCTTCATCTTCTTCCTCTTCCTTACTAACTTTCTAAAAGTATACTCAAACCAACTCCAAATCAAGCCAAACTTTGAATGAAGCCTTCTTACACCATTACAAGACCTTCTAGCAAGTTAGAAGTTGAAATATCTAAGCCCATCTCAATTTATATTTTGGCTGTGAGCTATAAGGAAGGAAGCAAGGGAAGGCAAGGAAAGGAAGGAGGTTGCAAGCTTGGATCTTTGTTCTTATTCTTGGATATTTGTTTTTATTCTTGGATCTTATATTTGCTACGGATTAAGGTGAGTTTACTCACTAATTAGGACAGAAAATATAAACCCTTTTGCATGTTTTTAACTATGCTTAAAGTTGCTTGAATGTTGGTAACTTATGTTAAAAATGTTAACTTGATTCTTACTTTAAAAGTAAGCGACATATGTGATCCATGTTAATGGATTGGAATGGACTTGAATGGACTTGGAATTGGATTTGAATTGACTTGTATAACAAGTGGAATGGATCTGAAACAAAGCACATAAGGATTAGTATGGATTAACATATTATGGACTTGAACTTGAAAGTGCACTTATAGCCATAGTCGCTATAGATGCAGTTTGAATTGTTGTGTTTTCAACACTTTGTATGAAACTTTGCAATGACATCCTTAATGATTTCTTATCATATTAAATTGGTTGTTTAACTTGTATGTTAAATTGAAGTAAGTTTGAAAGTGCTTGAAGCTAGAATAGTCATATAAGTGCACTTGCTAATTACTTGTTTATTGAATATCATGATTACTGTGCTTAATTCTAATAAGCCGACGAGTAGGCTTATCTATCTGTGAGTGTCAAGAATGGGGTGTCTAGGCAAGGGGTGATATGCAACCAGTGCTCTAACTTACCTGGCCTCACTCTTGACCGAGGGATAGTTAAGTTGATAATGTCGGAAACGAGTTAAGTGCATGAAGTATGATTTCTATAAGCATAAAATGGTTTTGGGTTTGTCGTGACAATGTGTTAATTACATTTGTCTTTAACCCTCTTAGATTATATCATCCAAGTAAATATAATTGAATCTTTAAATGAAAGTTTAAAGATAATTATAAAAGGGTTTGTTTTGGGTTTGTTGTAAACGGTGTTTTAGCAACACTTGTTTTTAAACCCTTGGAATATAGATAAACTGGAATATACGGTTTAATGATTTTGGAATATACTTAGATCTTAAATAACGGGGTTTTAAAGATAGAAATAAGTATAGAAATCTTTCAGAATAAAGATATTGAATAAGATGTTTAACTTATAAAAGAGAAGAGGTTCTTTATTAAACAATGGTTTTAACCTCTTTGATTATATTTTAAGAAAATCTTATAAATTGATTATGGTTATACTTATACCGGAGGGATAAGTATATGAATATGTTTTGAAGTATTGAAGTTATAAAGGAAATCTTAGAAATTGAATTGTAGATATACTTATACCGAAGGGATAAGTATATGAATACGTTTTGAAGTATTGAAGTTATAAAGGAAATCTTAGAAATTGAATTGTGATTATACTTATGCCGAAGGGATATGTATCTTAAAACCCTTTTTAAGTAGCAAGGCTATAAAAGAGATAGAGAATTAGTAGAGTATACATATACACCTTTATATGTATAAGTTGAATATATACACTAGTATATAAAGGAATATTAATCGAGTGTGAGTTATTGATTAATAAAGGATGTTTTATTCATAAGGGATGTCTTATGAGATAAATGAAGTCTTATTTGACAAATAAAGTTTTATTAGCTAAAAGAAGTTCACTAATAAAGGAGTATTAATCAATGGAAGATTAATTAAATGGAAAAGGGACTAAAAGACGTTTATATGAGTTAATCGTGCTTTGACTGTTATCATGCTTTGTGACTTGGTAGTGATTTAACTGTTATCATGCTTTGTGACCTGATAGTTATGTGGCTGTTATCATGCTTCGTGACCTTGATACTGCCTTGGATGTTTAGCGTTTGTTATGGAAATTAAGCGAGGCTGTTTTCCATACACAATCGTCTATTGTGTTAATTGTAGTAGGTAAATCGACTATAGAACTTGACCTTAAATCTATCGACTTGTTTTGAGGAGACCGGGATTGGTAAGTGTTCTACTTATCAAAAACCACTTCAAAACTAGTATACGGGTTCTATATTTTGGAAGCGGTTGTGAAGTGAAGGCTATGTGGCGATTCGAGATCTGTTGAGATGCTCGAACACATATAGTGATTCTAAGATCTGTGAAGGAATCTATGTGTGATTCCAAGATCTGTTGATGTATTGGAATCCATGTGTGATTCCGAGATCTGTGAAGGAATCTATGTCCGATTCCAAGATTGATCGTACTGTGGGATTCCAACTGGAAATTCGTGTTCTGTTCGAGTGATGAAGACTCGTGTGAAAGATGCCGAACGAAACCTCGACATTGGATATGGCTAAAGACAGAGTAGGCTGCGTGATCTGGGGTTTTGCTAACCCGCGGCAGGATATATTGACTCCATATCTAGTGTATGCTTATTATCGAATCGTGCGGGAGCTCATCGAAGTTGCGCGCGGGAGTTGGGTATATTTGGTTCCACGTGGTGCACACTGGTGTTTTCGTGCGTGGGCCAGTCATGTTTACCTTATGGTATATTTTATCTAGAGATATACGACGCTCGGAAGGTGGTTTCTGATCCTTGTGCATGGAGTTCGGATCCGGCTTGATCCAGAGAGATCTCCGATGGAAAATCCAATATGCGAACGTGCCTTATCGGTTTTGTTTGTACACTTAATAGTTGTTGAATGTAACCAATGTAACCATTCCTTCTATGTGAATTTATTTATATGCTACACCCTAGACATTATTTATAATACAACTATATTTCTCCTAATAAATGGTTGGTTTCTTTTGAGGGGAAAACCGGAGTGGTAATCTGCACGGTCCCCTCAATATTGTTACATGCAATCTTGAGTTTTCTCATACCAGACTGATGTCTGACGCTTGGTTTTTGTTTTCCCTAAAATCCTCATGTACTCCTTCGAGTAGGCTGAGTATGGCAGGTTTTACTTTGGAGCTTCTGGAAGAGAGTTGGAGTTCATCTTACCGTACTTTTTATATCCGCTGCATTCCATGTTGTACATCAACATTTATGAGGACAGGATGTTATAACTGTCCAAGTTGATGATAGGTTATTGTTCTCTGATAGTTGTAATCATACAGTTTTATTTTGTGAAGATCATTCTTTATATTATATGTTATCGTTCCGTTGTGAGATTCTGATATTGTGTCCTCTTCTGCCTTAGTCTATTTTCTTTTTATTTTATTTCACCCTAACTTTTCGTCTTTCCGGCACTTGGGTGCTCGGCACGTGAATACCGTGGATGTATTAGTGTCGATATTCGAGGGTCGAAAAGTCGGGTTCTTACATTTGGTATCAGAGCACAAGGTTGAGCGAATACCTTGGCTTTGGTTGGGTATGACTCATCAAGAGATAGGGTAATGGAATGCCCTAACATGAGTTGAGTGTATTATATATATGAGAGCGCGTATTTGTTAGTGCTATAAATATATTTTATGTGGTGTTAGTTAATCTGTTGAGTGGTTTATGAATTCTGGTCGATATGTGGGACGCCATACTATCGATAGGGATTTCTAAATACTTAAACAAGGCAAATCGACACAATATTGGTTTTAAAATTGGTAAATGAAATAATTTTACCTAGGCTTATATTTTTGTACAAAAATATAAAACTTTCATAAATTTATATAGTCATTTATGATGTATTTGGTTGTTAGGAATGATAATATTCAACTATTATCAGTTATTGAATATTAGTTATGCTTGATCAGTTTATGAGCATGTATTATTGCTTGTTGACTTATAACTAGTTTACCTTTTAAGAACATGGGTTGGGTAGATGGTAATAAGTGGGAACATTAGATATGAACACCTTATGAATTAAGTTTCATAATTTGCTATAAGGCGTTTAATGATGACGTTAGGTTAAATTGAATTTTAACATGATTCGTCTATTGTAATCCGAATAATGGTAAGAATTTGTGAAATAAGTTAGATAAAGAAGTGCTTTATATAAATTATTGAATCTTGATTAAGTCATTTTACGGATCCATGTAGTCTATGCAGTAAGATTGCATAAATGTGAATAATACCATGATTTGTAGTTTGGTAGGTTTCATTTGTTAAAATGAAATGGGATTTTCAACGATTTTGGATAGTTGAGAACTTCCGAATTATTATAGAACTTGAAGTTAAGTGTTTGTGAAAATATAAAGTTGAGTTTATATTACACTTGAATTATTAAGATAGAAAGTTAGAACAAGTTCAAAATTTGATTAACATACTTAACAAATTTGATGTTTGGATATACTCATAGAATGTATTAGAGTATTATATGTGTACAAACTTAAGTTGTACAATGTTTAATAACTTGAAGTAAAGTTTTATGAAATGATTCATAAGTGGTTTTAGTATTAATAAAGAAATACTAAGTGATAATTGAATGTCTAAAACAAAGAGGAAGGATATTAGAATAAAATGGCATACTATACATATAGAAGAATTATTAAAGGATATTGGTAGTTAAGAAACCAATAGGATAAAATACGTGAGTTGTACGTAGATCATTTTATTCACATAGTTGATCTTAGTACATATTCGAGTATAGGATTTTGAAGGTGATTTACACCGGTCCGAACAAGGGTTCTTCACTAGATTTTGATAGTGAATACTTGATATGGATTTTTGATATGATCCTGAAGTTTTCTATCATAGTGTATGGCTATGTAAGGAAGATGAAAGTTTCTGGTCAAGGAACTAGATCGGAGTACGCACTAGATATGTCAAGTGTGGTATAATAGTTCGGAAACGAAGTCTTGTGATTGGAAAAGTGATATGATCAAATAATGTGTATGGATGGTTTATTAATATCGTATGGGATTTAGTATGTTTGGTAGCTAGTGGAGGGTTTGGGAAACGATTCTTTGATTTGTTATGAGGTATTGTGAATTATCGACTAAGTAATCCCTAAGGCTGTTGAGCGTAAGGCACGCTTAGTTGGTTGTTTATCATCCTTGCATGATGAGAGGGTTTGAACTTGAGAAAACCACAGGATTTGTATGCTAGTAGTGTGATACTATTAAGTGTCGATGTTTATAGTTTCTTTGGTTGCTCGTGTTGCAATTTCGGGGACGAAATATTTTAAGTGAGGGAGAATGTAAAGACCCGGAAAAATCGAACACTTAATCCTTCAATATCGTAACAATTTGTAATATTGTTAAATGTTATAAATGTGATTTTACAACCTTGTTAAACATCATTTAATTTATAATTTATGATACTAGACTCGTTTTGGAAAAATGCTTTCAAAAATATATTTTTGATAGTATATTGATAAAATGGCCGAAAATCGTTTTATCGATAAATGGATATTTTCTCAATAAAAGTTGTTGAAAATTTTAGTGAATGTCTAATTAATTGTTAGGAAATTAATTAGCTAATAAAAGTATTTTTCATATTTATGGCTAACTATATTGATGATGTCATTATTTTAAAAAAATGAGCATTTAAGGAAAGTTTTTGTATTTTGGGTATTTAAATATTCAAATAAGTGTTTTATAATTTGAATATGCTTGTTTTAATTGTTTAAATAAGTTAATGAATTTATTTTCAAGTTTTGTTTACTTGAATAAATCATTTGATAAAGAACTAATAGTATGATTGAGATCCAACTTCCAGATTCACATCCTATCGTTGAATAGAAGTTGTTTCATACCGTTGTAACGTTGTTTGATATATGTGTATGTATGCACATACATGCATATACACATATATATGTAAGCATAATTAGTCACATCAAGGTTTAGAAAATATCCTAAGTATATGTATATAAGCTTCTTATATGTATACAAATGAATGCTTACTTTTTAAGCTTTGAAAAAGCAAACTTACCATCTCTTACACACCTTTCACTTCTCTTACACACCTTTCACTTCTTTCATGAGTGTGTTTAGGGTTTTAAGGGCATTTTGGTCTTTTCCCATCCACCTTCTTTTTCCTATATAAGGAGGGGTATACCTCCTTCTTTCTTACACAAAATTCCTAAGCAAAAGTGAAGCTTTTTAATGGCTTATCTTCATCTTCTTCCTCTTCCTTACTAACTTTCTAAAAGTATACTCAAACCAACTCCAAATCAAGCCAAACTTTGAATGAAGCCTTCTTACACCATTACAAGACCTTCTAGCAAGTTAGAAGTTGAAAAATCCAAGCCCATCTCAATTTATATTTTGGCCGTGAGCTATAAGGAAGGAAGCAAGGAAAGGAAGGAGGTTGCAAGCTTGGATCTTTGTTCTTATTCTTGGATCTTTGTTTTTATTCTTGGATCTTATATTTGCTAAGGATTAAGGTGAGTTTACTCACTAATTAGGACAGAAAATATAAACCCTTTTGCATGTTTTTAACTATGATTAAAGTTGCTTGAATGTTGGTAACTTATGTTAAAAATGTTAACTTGATTCTTACTTTAAAAGTAAGCGACATATGTGATCCATGTTAATGGATTGGAATGGACTTGAATGGACTTGGAATTGGATTTGAATTGACTTGTATAACAAGTGGAATGGATCTGAAACAAAGCACATAAGGATTAGTATGGATTAACATATTATGGACTTGAACTTGAAAGTGCACTTATAGCCATAGTCGCTATAGATGCAGTTTGAATTGTTGTGTTTTCAACACTTTGTATGAAACTTTGCAATGACATCCTTAATGATTTCTTATCATATTAAATTGGTTGTTTAACTTGTATGTTAAATTGAAGTAAGTTTGAAAGTGCTTGAAGCTAGAATAGTCATATAAGTGCACTTGCTAATTACTTGTTTATTGAATATCATGATTACTGTGCTTAATTCTAATAAGCCGACGAGTAGGCTTATCTATCTGTGAGTGTCAAGAATGGGGTGTCTAGGCAAGGGGTGATGTAACAACCCGTAAAATGCGAGCCAGTTTGAAATTTTTATTTTGGCAATCTTAGCGAATTTTGATTATTTAAAATAGATTATTTTAAATAATATCGACGAGAAATTTATTTTGAATATAATTCGACGTATATATTATATACGTCGTCGTTAGAATATATATATAATTTTATTTATAATTATAAATAGAATTGAAAATGGCGCGGTAGTTCGATAATTCGATTTCAAACTTCAATTGAATGTACCGGGTGCAAAACAATCCGGATTTTAGTGAAACCAAAAACATTAGGATCTAATTGATAATATCTTTCCAACGAATCCGAATGATCAAAATTTCTTAGCGGGAATCAAAAGATATGTCCAGTTGAAAATTCTGAATAGTCGCTATGGAATTCAGGCCCTTAAAAATGGACATTTTGCAAATGACCTCGGATTTCGACGAAACCAGTTTTGTTGGGTCCGTGATGTCAAATTATTGCTAGGTTCCAAATTTCATAATTTTTCGAATCAATATGTGAGCGTGGCAAAAGAAAACGCGTTTGACCAGTTTCAGTTGATTTTAATCGACTGGAAATTGGCCATTTTTCCAACGGTCTCAGAATTCGACGAAACTAGTTTTGTTAGGACCGTATCGTCAATACGAAGCTAGAAAATATTTTTCTGGAATTTTTCGAGTTAGTATGTGGCCCCGGTAATTTGAAATGTACGTTTAAAATTCAATATAGTGATTTAAATGTAAATTCAAAGGAAACTAATCGAAACGATCAAATCAACCTACGATGCATATCCCATTGTGTTCGGAATGGGGGTAAAATGCTATGGACGATAGGCGGTGGGCCTCGTTTCGAGGTCGTATGTAAAAGTACCTTTTTTAGAAATTAAATAATTAAATAATAATAAATAAAATAAAATAAAAAAAAGAATTCCCTCTTTCCCCTTTATTGGTTCTGGCCCCCCCCATCGATTTAATCAGAAATCGTTTTTTAAAAAAAAAAAAAAAAAAAAAGAGAAATGGGAGGGGATCGCTCGTCGCCCTCCTCCTCAGGCGACATCGCCGTCGGCGCAAGGCGCGAGGCGCCCCCCTACCTCGTCGCCATCCAACCCCATCTCCCCCGCAGCAGTAACGAAGCCTGAACCCCCTCGATCGACGCAAACCCTAGAACCTGACAGACGCCGCCTCGAAGCCTGAAGCCCACCGACGCGCGCTAGGGCGCCGACCACCCCCCACCTCCTCCAACCTAGAACGCAGTAAGTTTTTTTTTATTATTTATTTTTTTTTATTTTTTTTTATTTCATTTCTATTTTATATAAAAAGAATTTTAAAACTGTTTTTTTTTAAAGAAACTAAAAACTGGATTTTTTTTTAAAAAAAAAAGTTTAAAACTGAAATTTATATAAAAAGTAAAACTGGAATTTTTAAATAAGTGTTTAAAACTGTTTTTAATAAGTGTTTAAAACTGATTTTTATAAGTGTTTAAAACTGATTTTTATAAGTGTTCAAAAACTGATTTTTTTTTATTAAGTTTTAAAACTGATTTTAAAATAAAAGTAAAAACTGATTTTGTATGATTTTAAAAACTGATTTTTTTTTTTAGAAAAAGGTTTGAACTTTAAAATTGAAAAGATCGGGTTTTTTGAATAGGAAAGATCATATTTTTAAAATAGAAAAGGCGAAATTTTTATTGGGTAGAAGAAATAAAAATTCGATTTTTATATATTGAACTTTGAAATAAAAATTCGATTTTTATATATTGAACTTTGAAATAAAAATTCGATTTTTATATATTGAACTTTGAAATAAAAATTCGATTTTTATATATTGAACTTTGAAATAAAAATTCGATTTTTATATATTGAACTTTGAAATAAAAATTCGATTTTTATATATTGAACTTTGAAATAAAAATTCGATTTTTATATATTGAACTTTGAAATAAAAATTCGATTTTTATATATTGAACTTTGAAATAAAAATTCAATTTTTATATATATAGTGGCCTTGGGCAACGAAGGTGACAAAAAGGCGAAACGACGAAGACTTCTGCAAAGGAAGAGCCGTGGAGCTAGGATAGCTAATAAGTGAGAATTTCTCACCTTTCAATTTATTTTTCTAGTTATATATATATACTAGGATGCAGACGGTGCTTAGTAGCACCCGACACAATCGTCCACAGACCATGGACTTGTTTGTTTGGCTGTTTGGTTATTGATTGTGATATTGGTTTGAATGTGGTTTGTGGTGTGAAAAATCGAATCGATAAATTGGTTAGGATTAGACGTGCGCCGTTATAAGGCGAAGGAGTAAGGCTAGGTTAGACTCTTACTCCAAATTTTGTGGTTTGCATAACGAAAGTGAATTTGATTGATGTGTGAATGGCGTGGGCCTTCACTAGACCGGGGATAAGGCTAGGCCTTGTCCCGTTTCTAGTATCGTGCCGTTATGCCGCCGAAATTTTCTAAAATAAGTTAGAAAAATAAAAATAGCATTTTATTTAACGAATGAACTGAATAGAAATTCATATGTTAAAATAAAATGTGTTATCGTTAAAAATATAATTTTTAACGTGAATGTGAATAAATAAATATTCATTTACAAACCAGACGGTTTGTTTATGTACACCTATTTGAATGACGTTGATTGGGTCGATAAATTTTACACATCGCCTAACTGCACAAATAAAATATGTGTTTGATTGTTTGAAACCCCACACGGGTGTTAGGATGAAATTTGAAGTTCACTCATCCTGATTGATTAAATATGTCGATCGATTGATTGACAAGCTGCTATAAGCGTTAAATGTCTATATTTGATGCTTATACAGTGTAGTGCACTTTGGTTGATGGTTGATTATTTTTCAAGGCTATTATACATGTGTTGTATGAAAATCCATATAATTAATTTTATATGGTAATTGATTGGGCCTCATTCCAGTTTTGAAAAAAAAAAAGAAATATTTGAAATAGAATATTTGAAAATAAAGGAATATATGAAGCCGTGTTGATTAGATTGACGCCATTTTGACGTGAACGATATTTATATCGATTTTAAACGATTTCGAAATGAATTGAATTGAAAACGAATTCAAAATGAATTGAAAACGATTTCGAAATGAATTGAATTGAAAACGAATTCAAAATGAATTGAAAACGATTTCGAAATAAAATGAATTGAAAACGATTTCAAAATGAATTGAATTGAAAACGAATTCAAAATGAATTGAAACGATTTCGAAATGAATTGAATTGAAAACGAATTCAAAATGAATTGAAACGATTTCGAAATGAATTGAATTGAAAACGAATTCGAAATGAATTGAAACGATTTCGAAATGAATTGAATTGAAAACGAATTCAAATTGAATTGAAAACAAATCGAAATGAATTCAAATTGAATTGAAATTCGAATTGAATAGAAATGAATTTTAAAACGAATTTATAAAGAAGAATTCAATTTTGCTTTGAATTGAAATAGAAGTTGAAATAGAATTTGAAACGAATTTAAAACTATTTATATAATTCGTTTTAAATAGAAATCGACGAAATATATATTATATATATTATATATATAATATAATGGCCTGAATAGAACGCGCCGCGCCGCGGTAGTTCGCGAATTTCGACCATTTATTTCAAACGGACATTACGGGAGATCCGACCGTCGGATTCTCCTAAAACCGGAACCGTTGGGTTCGTATCGAAAAGAGCTTTCTAATGAATATTAGAAATTTGAAATCTAACGGTTGGATTTGGAGATACGTCCAAATCAAATTCGAAAAAGGTCGCTGTAAGTGCAGTTCGATGGCCATTGATGGAAATCGACTGTACGGGCCTTGATAAAATTATTAAAAATAGTAATAATTTGTGTAAAATCATAAGAAATGATTTAGAAAGAATTGGGATGAAAAACTCCATATTTGAAAAGATAAAAATGGATTTTTATCGAAATGAACTAGTTTTGAACTAGAATTATAATTCTATTTATTTTTAAATAAATAAATTGAATTTGAAAAGGGTTTTGAAAATAACCAAAATTTCCAATGATTGCATTGGAGTGGATTTGAATCGAAATTGTCTTCGGAATATTTCGATGTTGGAATTTGTGATTATACGGATGTTGTTACGGAAATTTGAAAGATATATATTTATATCGTTATTTCCAATACGACATTTGTTAATCGGAGAATTTGATATTGAATATAAGCCGATATATTTTCTATTCAGAGCCTTGTATTGAATATCGAATGTGATTTGGGTTTGTCGTGAATGGTGTCTTCACTAACACTGTTCTTGAAACCCAGTTGAGAAAAGATTAAATCTTTTTATTTAGATTTAATGAAGTGTACCAATTAAATAATATTTAATTGGAATTGAATGGATATTGATTTTTGGGTTTATTGTGAACAGTGTTTTAAATAACCCTTGTTCTTTAACCCGATAATTAATAAATGTGATTTGGGTTTGTCGTGAATGGTGTCTTCACTAACACTGTTCTTGAACCCAGTTGAGAAAAGATTAAATCTTTTTATTTAGATTTAATGAAGTGTACCAATTAAATAATATTTAATTGGAATTGAATGGATATTGATTTTTGGGTTTATTGTGAACAGTGTTTTAAATAACCCTTGTTCTTTAACCCGATAATTAATAAATGTGATTTGGGTTTGTCGTGAATGGTGTCTTCACTAACACTGTTCTTGAACCCAGTTGAGAAAAGATTAAATCTTTTTATTTAGATTTAATGAAGTGTACCAATTAAATAATATTTAATTGGAATTGAATGGATATTGATTTTTGGGTTTATTGTGAACAGTGTTTTAAATAACCCTTGTTCTTTAACCCGATAATTAATAAATGTGATTTGGGTTTGTCGTGAATGGTGTCTTCACTAACACTGTTCTTGAACCCAGTTGAGAAAAGATTAAATCTTTTTATTTAGATTTAATGAAGTGTAGCAATTAAATAATATTTAATTGGAATTGAATGGATATTGATTTTTGGGTTTATAGTGAACAGTGTTTTAAATAACACTTGTTCTTTAACCCGATAATTAATGGGATGTGACTTTGGGTTTATCGTGAACCGTGTTTTAAATGACACTGATTCTTTAACCCAGTCACATATTAAAACTAAGAGGGGTTTTAATGAATCTTTAATTAGATTGAAAAGATCGAGAATGGAGTATCACCAGTTTTGCTCCAGGCGATAGTTAAATCTTTAATTAGATTTGAACGTGAAATTTAGAAACTAACTGTCGGTTAGCTAAGTAGAATGGTTTTCTGGATATTGATCTGATGTTGGTTTCGGCCTTCGGGGTTAATATTTGGGGAATTATTCTCTTGATTAATTTACGGTTAATGACTAATGAGTTGGAATGAGGCGTATGTTGTGTTTGTGTAACACTTTTATAATATATACGCGAGTTATTCGGAAAGACCGGGTTTATCCCATTCTGAATAACTGATACGACGATAAGTCGAAGATGAAGACGATGGTCGAAGACCGGGGGTCTTCACGTCGTTTGGGTGATAACTGATGATCTTGATTGGGCTGTACACCCAAGAAGATGGAAACAGTTAGTGATCGTCCAGACGTACTTGGAGATCGATGGATATGCAGGGTACTAGGTGCCTCCGGTTTCGTTCAGCCCCAGAACGGACTTGTAAATGGACTGTGTGTCTGACATCGGATTTCATTCTGTGTGACTGATATCGGTTGCATAGGATGGTTTGCCTGTGTGGCATGCTAAGATGCAAAAGATCAAGGCTTCTGTTGAAAAGCAAAGTCTTGTGGTGATGATCAAAGCAAGGCCTTTGTGGCATAGCTTTGTGTAACGTTTGCTTCGCGAGTTTCACACCCGGTATGAACCAAAAACGGGAGGGACATCAGGGAGGACTTGCGTTTCTTTCTAGCTAGAAGTGGCGTCAGTGGTTTTACACGCCCTGACGAGTTTGACTTATGTGGTTGTTGCGGTTGCGAGGCGCCTCGGTTATATCGGTTTCGGCCGAATGCATTCTGGTCGGCTGACGGACCAGACTTACACCCCATAGGGTGGGGAGACGTATTGTTCAGGCATAATAATCCACTCCGTGTGGACCGGCCCTGACGATCCAAGGGGCAGTTGCGGCTGTTCCTGAGGCTCGGGCTAGACAGTCTCGAATCGGTTGAGGATCTTGCCCCTAGCCTCGGTTCATAGATGGAAACCCAATTTCCAAATACGTGACATTTGCGGTTTTATTTGTAAACCTATATATGGCGACATGATATATGGTACCCATGCCGCCTATGATTGATACTTATGATTTGAAGTTGTTTTATACACTATGCACTTATAATAGTATCAAATGATTTGTTTTAAAACGTATCAAGCATTCTTTGGCTGTTATAAGGGAAAACCCTATCCTCGGCTGCGTTGCATTGTGTGATGGGACCTGGGTCTTATAACAGCTTCATTCTTCTTTATTTAGCATTGCGCTGTTGTTTTATGCACTGGTATTCTTGGGAGGAAACCCGTTCCGTGTTATACGGCGTGGTCCCTTGATTTACCTAGCTTGAAAATAAAGAATTAATAACTGTTTTAGTTCTCACACCAGTCCCATGACTGACCTGGAGTTTATTGTTTTAACCTAAACTCTGGGTGCCCTTATTTTCGACACGGGCAGCTAGTAGTTTTGGTTTTGCAGATTTATATTCACAGGATCCTGGTTTACAGCTGGAACGATATCCGGAAAGCTTTGTATCCGTATATCTCATTCTAGTTGTGTATTGTATTATTTTTCCGCTGCGATGTATTTAAATGTAATTTAAATCTCTGATATTTCTGTGTAATATTCATTTATACTCTGTATATTCTTGTAATCTGATGCATTGTTGTAATATACAGTGAAATGTTCTTCTGTATGCGTTCTGTTGTGGCTTGTTCTCGAACTATCCGACGCTTTCCTTTACGGGGAAGTTGCGGGTCTTCACAGTTGGTATCAGAGCTTTGGTTTACAAAGCAGAGAACAAGGCACATTAGAACCATACGAAAGAATTCATCAGATATTGGATTAGTAACATCCAATTAGGGTGACTCGTTAGAGATGGGATCAGTAGTATCCTAGAACGAGTGTGAAGAGTAAATTTTTAAAGTGAAAACAATTTTTGTTTTGAAAATTTAAATCAATTATTCGTATTTGATTATCTATTTATATTGATGTGGACAATCCAGTATATATAGATTTTGCGTATACGTCTGATCCGCGTGTATTCGAAATTTTAATATACTGGATAGATATAGAATCACACTCTAGTCGCCCGGAGATGATTCAGATGATGAGGCATCATCATCAGTGTTTATATTCGAGCGACGAAAGTGAGATTTCTATATATTTCCTATTGACTGGTGTGAGAACCAAAATTAGATAGGGCTAATTGTTGTGATTTGGCATCAAAAACATGATTTTTAGACTATGTACCAAAGTTATGAATTTGAAAAGCTAATCAACTAATTGATTGATGTTTGTGCTGTTTGTTTAATTGTTTGCTAATTTTGAACCATTATGCCTAACTGAATCAAATATTGATTTGTATTGAAATTTGGTCGCATTTGCTTGCATATACATATACTTACATTGAACAGGTCATAGCAAGGAGGCTAGAGCCAGAGAATAAAATTTGTTTGCCCGACAAATAGGTACATGTTTACTACATAATTTCCTGTTTTGTTTGGGTGATGATGATTTTGTGAGCCTATTGGCTAGCCGCTTGGCTTTTTCTTTTTCTTTTTGAGATCTGAAGGACCGGGGAAGCTATTTGAAATTCCCCGATGCTCCCGGTGCAGGGGAGGTTATGGCGAAATTTTTCGAAAATTTAGGGAGTTAGCCAAATTTTTGAAATTTTGAAAATTCTCAGAAACTGAAAAGTTGGAGAATGGAAGCCAGATCGAACGTAGAGTTAGATTATCAAACCACTTTCGACTTTGTTCCTTTTCGGGGACGAAAAGTTTTAAGTGGGGGAGATTGTAACAACCCGTAAAATGCGAGCCAGTTTGAAATTTTTATTTTGGCAATCTTAGCGAATTTTGATTATTTAAAATAGATTATTTTAAATAATATCGACGAGAAATTTATTTTGAATATAATTCGACGTATATATTATATACGTCGTCGTTAGAATATATATATAATTTTATTTATAATTATAAATAGAATTGAAAATGGCGCGGTAGTTCGATAATTCGATTTCAAACTTCAATTGAATGTACCGGGTGCAAAACAATCCGGATTTTAGTGAAACCAAAAACATTAGGATCTAATTGATAATATCTTTCCAACGAATCCGAATGATCAAAATTTCTTAGCGGGAATCAAAAGATATGTCCAGTTGAAAATTCTGAATAGTCGCTATGGAATTCAGGCCCTTAAAAATGGACATTTTGCAAATGACCTCGGATTTCGACGAAACCAGTTTTGTTGGGTCCGTGATGTCAAATTATTGCTAGGTTCCAAATTTCATAATTTTTCGAATCAATATGTGAGCGTGGCAAAAGAAAACGCGTTTGACCAGTTTCAGTTGATTTTAATCGACTGGAAATTGGCCATTTTTCCAACGGTCTCAGAATTCGACGAAACTAGTTTTGTTAGGACCGTATCGTCAATACGAAGCTAGAAAATATTTTTCTGGAATTTTTCGAGTTAGTATGTGGCCCCGGTAATTTGAAATGTACGTTTAAAATTCAATATAGTGATTTAAATGTAAATTCAAAGGAAACTAATCGAAACGATCAAATCAACCTACGATGCATATCCCATTGTGTTCGGAATGGGGGTAAAATGCTATGGACGATAGGCGGTGGGCCTCGTTTCGAGGTCGTATGTAAAAGTACCTTTTTTAGAAATTAAATAATTAAATAATAATAAATAAAATAAAATAAAAAAAAGAATTCCCTCTTTCCCCTTTATTGGTTCTGGCCCCCCCCATCGATTTAATCAGAAATCGTTTTTAAAAAAAAAAAAAAAAAAAGAGAAATGGGAGGGGATCGCTCGTCGCCCTCCTCCTCAGGCGACATCGCCGTCGGCGCAAGGCGCGAGGCGCCCCCCCTACCTCGTCGCCATCCAACCCCATCTCCCCCGCAGCAGTAACGAAGCCTGAACCCCCTCGATCGACGCAAACCCTAGAACCTGACAGACGCCGCCTCGAAGCCTGAAGCCCACCGACGCGCGCTAGGGCGCCGACCACCCCCCACCTCCTCCAACCTAGAACGCAGTAAGTTTTTTTTTATTATTTATTTTTTTTTTATTTTTTTTTATTTCATTTCTATTTTATATAAAAAGAATTTTAAAACTGTTTTTTTTAAAGAAACTAAAAACTGGATTTTTTTTTAAAAAAAAAAGTTTAAAACTGAAATTTATATAAAAAGTAAAACTGGAATTTTTAAATAAGTGTTTAAAACTGTTTTTAATAAGTGTTTAAAACTGATTTTTATAAGTGTTTAAAACTGATTTTTATAAGTGTTCAAAAACTGATTTTTTTTTTATTAAGTTTTAAAACTGATTTTAAAATAAAAGTAAAAACTGATTTTGTATGATTTTAAAAACTGATTTTTTTTTTTAGAAAAAGGTTTGAACTTTAAAATTGAAAAGATCGGGTTTTTTGAATAGGAAAGATCATATTTTTAAAATAGAAAAGGCGAAATTTTTATTGGGTAGAAGAAATAAAAATTCGATTTTTATATATTGAACTTTGAAATAAAAATTCGATTTTTATATATTGAACTTTGAAATAAAAATTCGATTTTTATATATTGAACTTTGAAATAAAAATTCGATTTTTATATATTGAGCTTTGAAATAAAAATTCGATTTTTATATATTGAACTTTGAAATAAAAATTCGATTTTTATATATTGAACTTTGAAATAAAAATTCGATTTTTATATATTGAACTTTGAAATAAAAATTCGATTTTTATATATTGAACTTTGAAATAAAAATTCAATTTTTATATATATAGTGGCCTTGGGCAACGAAGGTGACAAAAAGGCGAAACGACGAAGACTTCTGCAAAGGAAGAGCCGTGGAGCTAGGATAGCTAATAAGTGAGAATTTCTCACCTTTCAATTTATTTTTCTAGTTATATATATATACTAGGATGCAGACGGTGCTTAGTAGCACCCGACACAATCGTCCACAGACCATGGACTTGTTTGTTTGGCTGTTTGGTTATTGATTGTGATATTGGTTTGAATGTGGTTTGTGGTGTGAAAAATCGAATCGATAAATTGGTTAGGATTAGACGTGCGCCGTTATAAGGCGAAGGAGTAAGGCTAGGTTAGACTCTTACTCCAAATTTTGTGGTTTGCATAACGAAAGTGAATTTGATTGATGTGTGAATGGCGTGGGCCTTCACTAGACCGGGGATAAGGCTAGGCCTTGTCCCGTTTCTAGTATCGTGCCGTTATGCCGCCGAAATTTTCTAAAATAAGTTAGAAAAATAAAAATAGCATTTTATTTAACGAATGAACTGAATAGAAATTCATATGTTAAAATAAAATGTGTTATCGTTAAAAATATAATTTTTAACGTGAATGTGAATAAATAAATATTCATTTACAAACCAGACGGTTTGTTTATGTACACCTATTTGAATGACGTTGATTGGGTCGATAAATTTTACACATCGCCTAACTGCACAAATAAAATATGTGTTTGATTGTTTGAAACCCCACACGGGTGTTAGGATGAAATTTGAAGTTCACTCATCCTGATTGATTAAATATGTCGATCGATTGATTGACAAGCTGCTATAAGCGTTAAATGTCTATATTTGATGCTTATACAGTGTAGTGCACTTTGGTTGATGGTTGATTATTTTTCAAGGCTATTATACATGTGTTGTATGAAAATCCATATAATTAATTTTATATGGTAATTGATTGGGCCTCATTCCAGTTTTGAAAAAAAAAAAGAAATATTTGAAATAGAATATTTGAAAATAAAGGAATATATGAAGCCGTGTTGATTAGATTGACGCCATTTTGACGTGAACGATATTTATATCGATTTTAAACGATTTCGAAATGAATTGAATTGAAAACGAATTCAAAATGAATTGAAAACGATTTCGAAATGAATTGAATTGAAAACGAATTCAAAATGAATTGAAAACGATTTCGAAATAAAATGAATTGAAAACGATTTCAAAATGAATTGAATTGAAAACGAATTCAAAATGAATTGAAACGATTTCGAAATGAATTGAATTGAAAACGAATTCAAAATGAATTGAAACGATTTCGAAATGAATTGAATTGAAAACGAATTCGAAATGAATTGAAACGATTTCGAAATGAATTGAATTGAAAACGAATTCAAATTGAATTGAAAACAAATCGAAATGAATTCAAATTGAATTGAAATTCGAATTGAATAGAAATGAATTTTAAAACGAATTTATAAAGAAGAATTCAATTTTGCTTTGAATTGAAATAGAAGTTGAAATAGAATTTGAAACGAATTTAAAACTATTTATATAATTCGTTTTAAATAGAAATCGACGAAATATATATTATATATATTATATATATAATATAATGGCCTGAATAGAACGCGCCGCGCCGCGGTAGTTCGCGAATTTCGACCATTTATTTCAAACGGACATTACGGGAGATCCGACCGTCGGATTCTCCTAAAACCGGAACCGTTGGGTTCGTATCGAAAAGAGCTTTCTAATGAATATTAGAAATTTGAAATCTAACGGTTGGATTTGGAGATACGTCCAAATCAAATTCGAAAAAGGTCGCTGTAAGTGCAGTTCGATGGCCATTGATGGAAATCGACTGTACGGGCCTTGATAAA
Organism: Allium sativum; assembly: GCA_030737875.1. NCBI lineage: Eukaryota > Viridiplantae > Streptophyta > Magnoliopsida > Asparagales > Amaryllidaceae > Allium > Allium sativum. Next base: position 805,821,502 of record CM060922.1, on the reverse strand, counting down.
ATTATTAAAAATAGTAATAATTTGTGTAAAATCATAAGAAATGATTTAGAAAGAATTGGGATGAAAAACTCCATATTTGAAAAGATAAAAATGGATTTTTATCGAAATGAACTAGTTTTGAACTAGAATTATAATTCTATTTATTTTTAAATAAATAAATTGAATTTGAAAAGGGTTTTGAAAATAACCAAAATTTCCAATGATTGCATTGGAGTGGATTTGAATCGAAATTGTCTTCGGAATATTTCGATGTTGGAATTTGTGATTATACGGATGTTGTTACGGAAATTTGAAAGATATATATTTATATCGTTATTTCCAATACGACATTTGTTAATCGGAGAATTTGATATTGAATATAAGCCGATATATTTTCTATTCAGAGCCTTGTATTGAATATCGAATGTGATTTGGGTTTGTCGTGAATGGTGTCTTCACTAACACTGTTCTTGAACCCAGTTGAGAAAAGATTAAATCTTTTTATTTAGATTTAATGAAGTGTACCAATTAAATAATATTTAATTGGAATTGAATGGATATTGATTTTTGGGTTTATTGTGAACAGTGTTTTAAATAACCCTTGTTCTTTAACCCGATAATTAATAAATGTGATTTGGGTTTGTCGTGAATGGTGTCTTCACTAACACTGTTCTTGAACCCAGTTGAGAAAAGATTAAATCTTTTTATTTAGATTTAATGAAGTGTACCAATTAAATAATATTTAATTGGAATTGAATGGATATTGATTTTTGGGTTTATTGTGAACAGTGTTTTAAATAACCCTTGTTCTTTAACCCGATAATTAATAAATGTGATTTGGGTTTGTCGTGAATGGTGTCTTCACTAACACTGTTCTTGAACCCAGTTGAGAAAAGATTAAATCTTTTTATTTAGATTTAATGAAGTGTACCAATTAAATAATATTTAATTGGAATTGAATGGATATTGATTTTTGGGTTTATTGTGAACAGTGTTTTAAATAACCCTTGTTCTTTAACCCGATAATTAATAAATGTGATTTGGGTTTGTCGTGAATGGTGTCTTCACTAACACTGTTCTTGAACCCAGTTGAGAAAAGATTAAATCTTTTTATTTAGATTTAATGAAGTGTACCAATTAAATAATATTTAATTGGAATTGAATGGATATTGATTTTTGGGTTTATAGTGAACAGTGTTTTAAATAACACTTGTTCTTTAACCCGATAATTAATGGGATGTGACTTTGGGTTTATCGTGAACCGTGTTTTAAATGACACTGATTCTTTAACCCAGTCACATATTAAAACTAAGAGGGGTTTTAATGAATCTTTAATTAGATTGAAAAGATCGAGAATGGAGTATCACCAGTTTTGCTCCAGGCGATAGTTAAATCTTTAATTAGATTTGAACGTGAAATTTAGAAACTAACTGTCGGTTAGCTAAGTAGAATGGTTTTCTGGATATTGATCTGATGTTGGTTTCGGCCTTCGGGGTTAATATTTGGGGAATTATTCTCTTGATTAATTTACGGTTAATGACTAATGAGTTGGAATGAGGCGTATGTTGTGTTTGTGTAACACTTTTATAATATATACGCGAGTTATTCGGAAAGACCGGGTTTATCCCATTCTGAATAACTGATACGACGATAAGTCGAAGATGAAGACGATGGTCGAAGACCGGGGGTCTTCACGTCGTTTGGGTGATAACTGATGATCTTGATTGGGCTGTACACCCAAGAAGATGGAAACAGTTAGTGATCGTCCAGACGTACTTGGAGATCGATGGATATGCGGGGTACTAGGTGCCTCCGGTTTCGTTCAGCCCCAGAACGGACTTGTAAATGGACTGTGTGTCTGACATCGGATTTCATTCTGTGTGACTGATATCGGTTGCATAGGATGGTTTGCCTGTGTGGCATGCTAAGATGCAAAAGATCAAGGCTTCTGTTGAAAAGCAAAGTCTTGTGGTGATGATCAAAGCAAGGCCTTTGTGGCATAGCTTTGTGTAACGTTTGCTTCGCGAGTTTCACACCCGGTATGAACCAAAAACGGGAGGGACATCAGGGAGGACTTGCGTTTCTTTCTAGCTAGAAGTGGCGTCAGTGGTTTTACACGCCCTGACGAGTTTGACTTATGTGGTTGTTGCGGTTGCGAGGCGCCTCGGTTATATCGGTTTCGGCCGAATGCATTCTGGTCGGCTGACGGACCAGACTTACACCCCATAGGGTGGGGAGACGTATTGTTCAGGCATAATAATCCACTCCGTGTGGACCGGCCCTGACGATCCAAGGGGCAGTTGCGGCTGTTCCTGAGGCTCGGGCTAGACAGTCTCGAATCGGTTGAGGATCTTGCCCCTAGCCTCGGTTCATAGATGGAAACCCAATTTCCAAATACGTGACATTTGCGGTTTTATTTGTAAACCTATATATGGCGACATGATATATGGTACCCATGCCGCCTATGATTGATACTTATGATTTGAAGTTGTTTTATACACTATGCACTTATAATAGTATCAAATGATTTGTTTTAAAACGTATCAAGCATTCTTTGGCTGTTATAAGGGAAAACCCTATCCTCGGCTGCGTTGCATTGTGTGATGGGACCTGGGTCTTATAACAGCTTCATTCTTCTTTATTTAGCATTGCGCTGTTGTTTTATGCACTGGTATTCTTGGGAGGAAACCCGTTCCGTGTTATACGGCGTGGTCCCTTGATTTACCTAGCTTGAAAATAAAGAATTAATAACTGTTTTAGTTCTCACACCAGTCCCATGACTGACCTGGAGTTTATTGTTTTAACCTAAACTCTGGGTGCCCTTATTTTCGACACGGGCAGCTAGTAGTTTTGGTTTTGCAGATTTATATTCACAGGATCCTGGTTTACAGCTGGAACGATATCCGGAAAGCTTTGTATCCGTATATCTCATTCTAGTTGTGTATTGTATTATTTTTCCGCTGCGATGTATTTAAATGTAATTTAAATCTCTGATATTTCTGTGTAATATTCATTTATACTCTGTATATTCTTGTAATCTGATGCATTGTTGTAATATACAGTGAAATGTTCTTCTGTATGCGTTCTGTTGTGGCTTGTTCTCGAACTATCCGACGCTTTCCTTTACGGGGAAGTTGCGGGTCTTCACAGGTGATATGCAACCAGTGCTCTAACTTACCTGGCCTCACTCTTGACCGAGGGATAGTTAAGTTGATAATGTCGGAAACGAGTTAAGTGCATGAAGTATGATTTCTATAAGCATAAAATGGTTTTGGGTTTGTCGTGACAATGTGTTAATTACATTTGTCTTTAACCCTCTTAGATTATATCATCCAAGTAAATATAATTGAATCTTTAAATGAAAGTTTAAAGATAATTATAAAAGGGTTTGTTTTGGGTTTGTTGTAAACGGTGTTTTAGCAACACTTGTTTTTAAACCCTTGGAATATAGATAAACTGGAATATACGGTTTAATGATTTTGGAATATACTTAGATCTTAAATAACGGGGTTTTAAAGATAGAAATAAGTATAGAAATCTTTCAGAATAAAGATATTGAATAAGATGTTTAACTTATAAAAGAGAAGAGGTTCTTTATTAAACAATGGTTTTAACCTCTTAGATTATATTTTAAGAAAATCTTATAAATTGATTATGGTTATACTTATACCGGAGGGATAAGTATATGAATACGTTTTGAAGTATTGAAGTTATAAAGGAAATCTTAGAAATTGAATTGTAGATATACTTATACCGAAGGGATAAGTATATGAATATGTTTTGAAGTATTGAAGTTATAAAGGAAATCTTAGAAATTGAATTGTGATTATACTTATACCGAAGGGATAAGTATCTTAAACCCCTTTTTAAGTAGCAAGGCTATAAAAGAGATAGAGAATTAGTAGAGTATACATATACACCTTTATATGTATAAGTTGAATATATACACTAGTATATAAAGGAATATTAATCGAGTGTGAGTTATTGATTAATAAAGGATGTTTTATTCATAAGGGATGTCTTATGAGATAAATGAAGTCTTATTTGACAAATAAAGTTTTATTAGCTAAAAGAAGTTCACTAATAAAGGAGTATTAATCAATGGAAGATTAATTAAATGGGAAAGGGACTAAAAGACGTTTATATGAGTTAATCGTGCTTTGACTGTTATCATGCTTTGTGACTTGATAGTGATTTAACTGTTATCATGCTTTGTGACCTGATAGTTATGTGGCTGTTATCATGCTTCGTGACCTTGATGCTGCCTTGGATGTTTAGCGTTTGTTATGGAAATTAAGCGAGCCTGTTTTCCATACACAATCGTCTATTGTGTTAATTCTAGTAGGTTAATCGACTATAGAACTTGACCTTAAATCTATCGACTTGTTTTGAGGAGACCGGGATTGGTAAGTGTTCTACTTATCAAAAACCACTTCAAAACTAGTATACGGGTTCTATGTTTTGGAAGCGGTTGTGAAGTGAAGGCTATGTGGCGATTCGAGATCTATTGAGATGCTCGAACACATATAGTGATTCTAAGATCTGTGAAGGAATCTATGTGTGATTCCAAGATCTGTTGATGTATTGGAATCCATGTGTGATTCCGAGATCTGTGAAGGAATCTATGTCTGATTCCAAGATTGATCGTACTGTGGGATTCCAACTGGGAATTCGTGTTCTGTTCGAGTGATGAAGACTCGTGTGAAAGATGCCGAACGAAACCTCGACATTGGATATGGCTAAAGACAGAGTAGGCTGCGTGATCTGGGGTTTTGCTAACCCGCGGCAGGATATATTGACTCCATATCTAGTGTATGCTTATTATCGAATCGTGCGGGAGCTCATCGAAGTTGCGCGCGGGAGTTGGGTATATTTGGTTCCACGTGGTGCACACTGGTGTTTTCGTGCGTGGGCCAGTCATGTTTACCTTATGGTATATTTTATCTAGAGATATACGACGCTCGGAAGGTGGTTTCTGATCCTTGTGCATGGAGTTCGGATCCGGCTTGATCCAGAGAGATCTCCGATGGAAAATCCAATATGCGAACGTGCCTTATCGGTTTTGTTTGTACACTTAATAGTTGTTGAATGTAACCAATGTAACCATTCCTTCTATGTGAATTTATTTATATGCTACACCCTAGACATTATTTATAATACAACTATATTTCTCCTAATAAATGGTTGGTTTCTTTTGAGGGGAAAACCGGAGTGGTAATCTGCACGGTCCCCTCAATATTGTTACATGCAATCTTGAGTTTTCTCATACCAGACTGATGTCTTACGCTTGGTTTTTGTTTTCCCTAAAATCCTCATGTACTCCTTCGAGTAGGCTGAGTATGGCAGGTTTTACTTTGGAGCTTCTGGAAGAGAGTTGGAGTTCATCTTACCGTACTTTTTATATCCGCTGCATTCTATGTTGTACATCAACATTTATGAGGACAGGATGTTATAACTATCCAAGTTGATGATAGGTTATTGTTCTCTGATAGTTGTAATCATACAGTTTTATTTTGTGAAGATCATTCTTTATATTATATGTTATCGTTCCGTTGTGAGATTCTGATATTGTGTCCTCTTCTGCCTTAGTCTATTTTCTTTTTATTTTATTTCACCCTAACTTTTCGTCTTTCCGGCACTTGGGTGCTCGGCACGTGAATACCGTGGATGTATTAGTGTCGACATTCGAGGGTCGAAAAGTCGGGTTGTTACAATTGAGGCATGGATCATATGCAAGTTAGTGAAAATTATATACAACCTTACATGTTTCATGACATCTATTTTATGTGTAAATTGGATCTAAAGTTAGGCTATGACATGTGTGAGTTACATGCTAGTTTTCTACATGCTAGTTTACATGTTTAGATGTAAGTTTACACCATCTTTATGTTGCATAAATGACAATGCAAGTATATTGTAAAAACCCGGAAAATCTGGGCCAGTTTAAATTTTTTTATTTTGGCGATTTTAGCGAATTCTGGATATTTAAAATAGATTATTTTAAATAAAATAGACGAGAAATTTATATTGAATATAATTCGACGTATATATTATATACGTCGTCGTTAGAATATAAATATTTATATATAATTTTAAATAAAATTGAAAATGGCGCGGTAGTTCGATAATTCGATTTCCAACTTCAATTGAATGTACCGGGTGCACAACAATCCGGATTTTAGTGAAACAAAAAATAATGGGATCTAATTGAGAATACCTTTCCAACGAATCCGAAAAATCAAGATTTCATAGCGGGAATCAAAAGATATGTCCAGTTGAAAATTCTGAATAGTCGCTATGGAATTCAGGCCCTTAAAAATGGACATTTTGCAAATGACCTCGGATTTCGACGAAACCTGTTTTGTTGGGTCCGTGATGTTAAATTATTGCTAGATTCCAAATTTCAAAATTTTTCGAATCAATATGTGAGCGTGGCAAAGGAAAACGCGTTTGACCAGTTTCAGTCGATTTTAATCGACTGGAAAATGACCATTTTTCTGACGGTCTCAGAATTCGACGAAACTAGTTTTGTTAGGACCGTATCGTCAATACGAAGCTAGAAAATATTTTTCGAGAATTTTTAGAGTTAGTATGTGACCCCGGTAATTTGAAATGTACGTTTAAAATTCAATATAGTGATTTAAATGTAAATTTAAAGGAAACTGATTCAAACGATCAAATCAGCTTGCGATACATATCCCATTGTGTTCGGAATGGGGGTAAAACGCTATGGACGACAGGCGGAGGGCGTCGTTTAGAGGTCGTATGTAAAAGTCAACCTTTTCAAAAATAAAATAATTAAATAATAAATAAAATAAAATAAAACCCCCTTTCCCTTATCTTCTGGCCCCCCCCCCCTTATTTTTCAAAACAGGAAGTTGATTTCAAAAAAAAAGAAAAGAAAAGAAAACGAAAACGAAAACCCGCCGCCCCCTTTTTGCTCCGACGACCGCGCCTCCAGGCCGGGCCCACCGCGCCGTTCAACGCCTTCCCCACCTCGTCGAACCCCCACACTCTTCCCCTCCCTTCGCTCCTCCTTCTTCTCTCGCGTGGAACCCCAAACCCAGATCCCGATCCAGACCGTCCCCGCCTTCGCCTACAGCCGACGCCGCATCGCCTAGCAGCCTCCGACCATCCGAGCCTCGATTTCCGCGCCTCCCCCAAGCCTCCCCCTCTTCTACCAAGACCTGCGACGCACGCAGCCCCATACCCCCCCCAGACCTAATTCGAACCCCCCCCTCGTCGCAGCAGCGAAAGCCCCTCCCCCCCCTGGCGAGCACCCTCCGACCATCCCGGACCACCACTTCGCCTCGTCAACGCCCAATGTGAGTTTTACTTTAATTGTTCAGCTAATTCATTTAAAAATTTGATTTTTATTGAAGTAAATAGCTTGCTCTCCATATATATAACTTCGTAAAGGAAATGCGATTTTATTCCGGTAATTATACGATTTTTAGTTTTGAAGGGTGGTATAAAAATATGATTTTTATATTTTTAAAGTATTAAAAATATGATTTTTATATTTTTAAAGTATTAAAAATATAGTCTTTACTATATAGCGATTATAAAAATATGATTTTTATATTTTTAAAGTAGTAAAAATATAATCTTTTATATTGTAGAAATAAAAAAATATGATCTTTGCATAGTAGGAACTATAAAAATATAGTCTTTATGAGATGTAGATGTAAAAATATGATAAGGCAATATTTTTAAAAAGTGAAAAGACGATGTTTTAATATAAGTAGTGAAGTAAAAATATAATTTTTACTTCGAGGAAAATATAGACTTTGTTTTTGAAAAGGCGAAATCTTTATATGAAGAATAGCGGGATAAAAATATAATCTTTACTATATGAGCATCGATGTGAAATTATAATTTTTATCTATATAGTAGCGGTATAAAAATTCGATTTTTATATATTGAATAGCAAGGTAAAAGTTCCATTTTTATAAATTGAATATCATAGAAAAAATTCAATTTTTTATAATAAAAATATGATTTTTAAATTGAAAGTGAATAAATAAAAATGTGATTTTTATTTTTAAAGACATCAGCAAAATATAAAAATGTGTGATTTTTATATATGTAGTGGCTACGGGCAACGAAGATGACGAATATGCGATAGCGATGAAGATTTCTATCAATGAAGTGCCGTGGAGCTAGGATAGCTATTTGTGAGAATTTCTCACCTTTCAATTTCATTTTCTAATTATATATATACTAGGATGCAGACGGTGTTTAGTAGCACCCGACACCCGTCATCCACAGACCATGGATGGCTTGTTTGTTAAATTGTTTGATTGCAAAAATTAATTAGATTATTTGATTGAAATTGAATTGTTTGGTGAGAATGAATGGATTTGATTGATGTGTGAATGGCGTGGGCCTTCACTAGACCGGGGATAAGGCTAGACCTCGTCCCGTTTCTAGTATCGTGCCGTTATGCCGCCGAAATTTTCTAAAATATGTTAGAAAAATAAAAATATCATTTTATTTAAGGAATGAACTGAATAAAATTCATATGTTGAAATAAAATGTTTTATCGTTAAAAATATAATTTTTAACGTGGAAGTGAATAAAATAAAATATTCATTTACAAACCGGACGGTTTGTTTATGTACACCTATTTGAAGGACATTGATTGGGTCGATAAATTTTACACATCACCCAACTGCACAAATGAAATCTATGTTTGATTGTTTGAAACCCCACACGGGTGTTGGGATGAAATTTGAAGTTCACTCATCCTGATTGATTAAATATGTCGATCGATTGATTGACAGGCTGTTATAAGCGTTAGATATCTATATTTGATGCTTATACAGTGTGGTGCACTTTGGTTGATGGTTGATTATTTTTCAATGCTATTATATACATGTGTTGTATGGAAATCCATATAGTTAACGCTATATGGTAATTGATTGGGTCTCATTCCAATTTAGAAAATAAAGAATATTATAAAATAAAGGTTCATGTGTTGACTGTACTCATCCTTTGAGATTAGTCATGTGTTGAACGAAATATTTTAATAATAAAATGTACATCTTTATCAATATAAAATAAAGGTTCATGTGTTGACTGTACTCATCCTTTGAGATTAGTCATGTGTTGAACGAAATATTTTAATAATAAAATGTACATCTTTATCAATATAAAATAAAGGTTCATGTGTTGACTGTACTCATCCTTTGAGATTAGTCATGTGTTGAACGAAATATTTTAATAATAAAATTTGCATCTTTATCAATATAAAATAAAGGTTCATGTGTTGACGGTACTCATCCATTGAGATTGGTCATGTGTTGAACGAAATATTTTGATAATAACAACTATTTTGAAATAGAATATTTGAAATAGAAATATGTGAAGCCGTGTTGATTAGATTGACGCCATTTTGACGTGAACGATATTTATATCGATTTTATCGATTTCGAAATGAATTGAATATATAACGATTTCGAAATAAATTGAATATATAACGATTTTGATTTGAATTGAATATAAAACGATTTCGAATTGAATGGAATAGAAAACCAATTTGATTTCAAATTGAATATATAATGAACTTGATTCAAATAGAAAACGAAACGAATTTAATTTGAATAGAAAATGAATTTGAATCGAATAGAAAACAAATTTGAATTGAATTGAATTGAATTGAAAACGAATTCGAATTGAATTTAAAATGAAGTGAAATGAATTCAAATTGAATTGAAATTTGAATTGAATAGAAATGAATTTTAAAACGAATTTATAAGGAGGAATTCAATTTTGATTTGAAATGAAATGGAAGTTGAAATTGTTTTTGAAACGAATTCAAAACTATTTATAAAATTCGTTTTAAATAGAAATCGACGAAATATATTATATATATATTATATATATAATATACTGGCCTGAATAGAACGCGCCGCGCCGCGGCAGTTCGTGAATTTCGACCATTTATTTCAAACGGACATTACGGGAGATCCGACCGTCAGATTCTCCTAAAACCGGAACCGTTGGGTTCGTATCGAAAAGAGCTTTCTAACGAATATTAGAAATTTAAAATCTAACGGTTGGATTTGGAGATACGTCCAAATCAAATTCGAAAAAGGTCGCTGTAAGTGCAGTTCGATGGCCATTGTTGGAAATCGATTGTACGGGCCTTAATAAAATTATTAAAAATATCAATAATTTGTGTAAAATCATAAGAAATGATTTGGAAAAAATTGGGATGAAAAACTCCATATTTGAAAAGATAAAAATAGATTTTTATCGAAATGAACTAGTTTTGAACTAAATTTAAAACCCAATTATTTTTAAATAAATAAATTAGATTTAAAAAGGGGTTTTAAATAATCGGAATTTCTAATATATTTGATTGAATTTGAAATGGGTTTATCGTGAACAGTGTTTTAAAATAACACTAGTTCTTTAACCCGATAACAAACAGAATGTGATTTGGGTTTGTCGTGAACTGTGTTTTAAATAACACCTAGTTCTTTAACCCAGTAAAAGGAGTTCTAACGAATCTGTAATTAGATTGAAATGTGAATCTATAATCTAAATTATCAAATTTAGAAATGAGCGGGAATGGAGTATTACCAGTTTTGCTCCAAAGCGATAGTTAAATCTTTAATTAGATTGGAACGTGAAATGGTAATTAATTTTACCGATAACACCACGGTGTTAGATATGGAGTATTATCAGTTTTGCTTCATGGGATGAATAGGTTGGGATTGGGAAATAAAATAAATAATTACTTCGTTACGGTTCGCTAATCTCGACTAGTTGGAAAAAACCATAATTTGGTTTTAAATGACATCCAAAGGAAGATTACAGGATAAATTTTAAAGAATTTATCTTGGATAAAATTAATGGGAACCTTTCCCTAAGAATGTGGAATTTAGAAACTAGCTGTAGGTTGGCTAAGAAGAATGGTTTCCTGGGTATTGATCTGATGTTGGTTTCGGCCTTCGGGGTTAATGTTTGGGAAATTGTTCTCTTGCTAATTTGCGGTTAGTGACTAATGAATTGGAATGAGGCGTATGTTGTGTTTGTGTAACTTTTGTTTTTAATATACGCGGGTTGTTCGGAAAGTCCGGGTTTATACCCATTCTGAATAACCGATTCGACGATAAGTCGAAGATGAAGACGGTGGTCGAAGACCGGAAGTTTTCACATCATTTGGATAATTACTGACGATCCTGATTGGGCAGTACACCCAAGAGGATGGAAATAGTTGGTGGTCGTCCAGACGTACTTGGAGATGGATGGATATGCGAGGAAAGTGCCTCCGGTTTCGTTCAGACCCAGAACGGACTTGTAAATGGATTGTGTGTCTGACATTGGATTTTATTCTGTGTTGATTGATTTCTATTAAATATACATCTGTTTGGCGGCGGAGAATTTATTCTTTTGCTTAACGCCCTTCTCTGAGACGTACGAGCTCAGAGGTTGTATATCGATGGACATCAGTCGCATGGCATGAATTGCCTGTGTGGCACGCTAAGATGCAATGATCAAGGCTTTTGTTGAAAAGCAGAGTCTTGTGGTTGATGATCAAAGCACGGCCTACGAGGCAGCTTTGTGTATAACGTGAATTCGCGAGCCTCACACCTCGGTATGAGTTAAAAACGGGATACGGACTGCAGGGAGAGCACGGCGTTTCTTTCTAGCTTTGGTGGTGTCAGTGACTTACCAGCCCTGACATATATATACTTTTCACCTTTGTGGTTGTTGGATGAGGCGCCTCGATTATAGGTCTGTAAGGACCGGGAAACGTGTGTTCAGGCATAACTAATCCTCTAACGTAAGTGAGGACCGGCCCTGAAGATCCAGGGGTTGCCCAGAGTGCGTAACCCTGAGGCATTTGCTAGAGTGTCTCGAACGCGGAGAGGAGCTTGCCCCTTGCCTCGACTCATGACGGAATCCAATTTCCAATACGTGTAATTCGGTTTTATTTGTAGAGCCTAGTATGGCGACATGATAGATGGTACCCATCATGCCTAGGATTGATATTTATGATTGAAATGTTTTGACACTATACACTTATTATAGTATCAAATGATTTGTTTTAAACGTACCAAGCATGTTTGGCTATTATAAGGGAAAACCCTATCCTCCGGCTTGCGTTGCATTGTGTGATGGGACCTGGGTCTTATAATAGCTTCATTTTTCGAAAAAGCATTACGCTGTCTTTTCTATGCACTGGTATTCTTGGGAGGAAACCCGTTCCGTGTTATACGGCGTGGTCCCTTGAATTACTCTCTTTTAAAGTAAAGTTTTAAATAACTATTTTAGTTCTCACACCAGTCACATGACTGACCTGGAGTTTATTGTTTTAACCTAAACTCTGGGTGCCCCTATTTTCCGCACGGGCAGCTAGTAGTTTTGGTTTTGCAGATTTATATTCACAGGATCCTGGTTTACAGCTGGAATGATATCCGGAAAGCTCTGTATCCATATATCACCTTCAGTTGTGCTTTGTATTATTTTCCGCTGCTATGTAATTTATTGTAATCTCTGATATTTATCGAATGTAATTTATTCATTTATACTCTGCATATTCTTGTATCTGATGGAATTGTTGTAATAGCAATGAAATGTTCTTCTATTTGTGTTTTGATTTGTCCTGTTCTCAACGTTCAGGGGTTTCGAACGGTCTAGATCGGTTTAACGATTGATTCGGATCGAGCGTAATTCCCGGCCGTCACATTTGGTATCAGAGCTTTGGTTTACAGAGCTCGAGAACAAGACACATTAGAACCATACGAAAGAATTCATCAGATATTGGATTAGTAATATCCAATTAGAATGACTCGTTAGAGATAGGATCAGTAGTATCCTAGAACGAGTGTGAAGAGTATATTTTTCAAATGAAAACAACTTTGTTTTGAAAATTTAAATCGCTTTATACGTATTTGATTATTTATTTATTTTGAATATGGACAATCGAGTATATAAATATTTTGCGTATACGCGTCATGAACGTATATTCGAAGTTTTAATATACTGGATAGATATAGAATCATGCTCTAGTGGCCCGAATATGATTCTGATGATTGACTAGTTGTCATTAGTATTCATGTTCGAGTAACGAAGGTGTGATTTTCTATATATTTCAATTAGACTGGTGTGAGAACCAAAACTTATATAGCTAGAACACATTGTTGTGAATTGGCATCAAAAACAAGATTTTCAGTATATATATCAAAATTATGAATTTGAGACTCTAATCCACTAATTGATTGATGTTTGTGTTGTTTGTCTATTGGTTTGATAATTTTGAACCATTATGCCTAATAGCATCAAATATTGAATTGTATTGGAAATTGGTCGCATTTGCTTGCATATACATATACTTTTATTGAACAGGTCATAGCAAGGAGGCTAGAGCCAGAGAATAAAATTTGTTTGCCCGACAAATAGGTACATGTTTACTACATAATTTCCTGTTTGTTTGGGTGATGATGATTTTATGAGCCTATTGGCTAGCCGCTTGGCTTTTTCTTTTTCTTTTTGAGATCTGAAGGACCGGGGAAGCTATTTGAAATTCCCCGATGCTCCCGGTGCAGGGGAGGTTATGGCGAAATTTTTCGAAAATTTAGGGTGTTAGCCAAATTTTTGAAAATTTGAAAATTCTCAGAAACTGAAAAGTTGGAGAATGGAAGCCAGATCGAACGTAGAGTTGATTAATCAAACCACTTTCGACTTTGTTCCTTTTCGGGGACGAAAAGTTTTAAGTGGGGGAGATTGTAATAACCCGGAAAATCTGGGCCAGTTTAAATTTTTTTATTTTGGCGATTTTAGCGAATTCTGGATATTTAAAATAGATTATTTTAAATAAAATAGACGAGAAATTTATATTGAATATAATTCGACGTATATATTATATACGTCGTCGTTAGAATATAAATATTTATATATAATTTTAAATAAAATTGAAAATGGCGCGGTAGTTCGATAATTCGATTTCCAACTTCAATTGAATGTACCGGGTGCACAACAATCCGGATTTTAGTGAAACCAAAAATAATGGGATCTAATTGAGAATACCTTTCCAACGAATCCGAAAAATCAAGATTTCATAGCGGGAATCAAAAGATATGTCCAGTTGAAAATTCTGAATAGTCGCTATGGAATTCAGGCCCTTAAAAATGGACATTTTGCAAATGACCTCGGATTTCGACGAAACCAGTTTTGTTGGGTCCGTGATGTTAAATTATTACTAGATTCCAAATTTCAAAATTTTTCGAATCAATATGTGAGCGTGGCAAAGGAAAACGCGTTTGACCAGTTTCAGTCGATTTTAATCGACTGGAAAATGACCATTTTTCTGACGGTCTCAGAATTCGACGAAACTAGTTTTCTTAGGACCGTATCGTCAATACGAAGCTAGAAAATATTTTTCGAGAATTTTTAGAGTTAGTATGTGACCCTGGTAATTTGAAATGTACGTTTAAAATTCAATATAGTGATTTAAATGTAAATTTAAAGGAAACTGATTCAAACGATCAAATCAGCTTGCGATACATATCCCATTGTGTTCGGAATGGGGGTAAAACGCTATGGACAACAGGCGGAGGGCGTCGTTTAGAGGTCGTATGTAAAAGTCAACCTTTTCAAAAATAAAATAATTAAATAATAAATAAAATAAAATAAAACCCCCTTTCCCTTATCTTCTGGCCCCCCTCCTCTTATTTTTCAAAACAGGAAGTTGATTTCAAAAAAAAAAAAAAAGAAAACGAAAACCCGCCGCCCCCTTTTTGCTCCGACGACCGCGCCTCCAGGCCGGGCCCACCGCGGCGTTCAACGCCTTCCCCACCTCGTCGAACCCCCACCCTCTTCCCCTCCCTTCGCTCCTCCTTCTTCTCTCGCGTGGAACCCCAAACCCCGATCCCGATCCAGACCGTCCCCGCCTTCGCCTACAGCCGACGCCGCGTCGCCTAGCAGCCTCCGACCATCCGAGCCTCGATTTCCGCGCCTCCCCCAAGCCTCCCCCTCTTCTACCAAGACCTGCGACGCACGCAGCCCCATACCCCCCCAGACCTGATTCGAACCCCCCCCCCCCCCTCGTCGCAGCAGCGAAAGCCCCCCCCCCCCCCCCCTGGCGAGCACCCTCCGACCATCCCGGACCACCACTTCGCCTCGTCAACGCCCAATGTGAGTTTTACTTTAATTGTTCAGCTAATTCATTTAAAAATTTGATTTTTATTGAAGTAAATAGCTTGCTCTCCATATATATAACTTCGTAAAGGAAATGCGATTTTATTCCGGTAATTATACGATTTTTAGTTTTGAAGGGTGGTATAAAAATATGATTTTTATATTTTTAAAGTATTAAAAATATGATTTTTATATTTTTAAAGTATTAAAAATATAGTCTTTACTATATAGCGATTATAAAAATATGATTTTTATATTTTTAAAGTAGTAAAAATATAATCTTTTATATTGTAGAAAGATAAAAATATGATCTTTGCATAGTAGGAACTATAAAAATATAGTCTTTATGAGATGTAGATGTAAAAATATGATAAGGCAATATTTTTAAAAAGTGAAAAGACGATGTTTTAATATAAGTAGTGAAGTAAAAATATAATTTTTACTTCGAGGAAAATATAAACTTTGTTTTTGAAAAGGCGAAATCTTTATATGAAGAATAGCGGGATAAAAATATAATCTTTACTATATGAGCATCGATGTGAAATTATAATTTTTATCTATATAGCAGCGGTATAAAAATTCGATTTTTATATATTGAATAGCAAGGTAAAAGTTCCATTTTTATAAATTGAATATCATAGAAAAAATTCGATTTTTTATATATATGAAGCGATTATAAAAATATGATTTTTAAATTGAAAGTAAATAAATAAAAATGTGATTTTTATTTTTAAAGACATCAGCAAAATATAAAAATGTGTGATTTTTATATATGTAGTGGCTACGGGCAACGAAGATGACGAAGATGCGATAGCGATGAAGATTTCTATCAATGAAGTGCCGTGGAGCTAGGATAGCTATTTGTAAGAATTTCTCACCTTTCAATTTCATTTTCTAATTATATATATACTAGGATGCAGACGGTGTTTAGTAGCACCCGACACCCGTCATCCACAGACCATGGATGGCTTGTTTGTTAAATTGTTTGATTGCAAAAATTAATTAGATTATTTGATTGAAATTGAATTGTTTGGTGAGAATGAATGGATTTGATTGATGTGTGAATGGCGTGGGCCTTCACTAGATCGGGGATAAGGCTAGACCTCGTCCCGTTTCTAGTATCGTGCCGTTATGCCGCCGAAATTTTCTAAAATATGTTAGAAAAATAAAAATATCATTTTATTTAAGGAATGAACTGAATAAAATTCATATGTTGAAATAAAATGTTTTATCGTTAAAAATATAATTTTTAACGTGGAAGTGAATAAAATAAAATATTCATTTACAAACCGGACGGTTTGTTTATGTACACATATTTGAAGGACATTGATTGGGTCGATAAATTTTACACATCACCCAACTGCACAAATGAAATCTATGTTTGATTGTTTGAAACCCCACACGGGTGTTGGGATGAAATTTGAAGTTCACTCATCCTGATTGATTAAATATGTCGATCGATTGATTGACAGGCTGTTATAAGCGTTAGATATCTATATTTGATGCTTATACAGTGTGGTGCACTTTGGTTGATGGTTGATTATTTTTCAATGCTATTATATACATGTGTTGTATGGAAATCCATATAGTTAACGCTATATGGTAATTGATTGGGTCTCATTCCAATTTAGAAAATAAAGAATATTATAAAATAAAGGTTCACGTGTTGACTGTACTCATCCTTTGAGATTAGTCATGTGTTGAACGAAATATTTTAATAATAAAATGTACATCTTTATCAATATAAAATAAAGGTTCATGTGTTGACTGTACTCATCCTTTGAGATTAGTCATGTGTTGAACGAAATATTTTAATAATAAAATGTACATCTTTATCAATATAAAATTAAGGTTCATGTGTTGACTGTACTCATCCTTTGAGATTAGTCATGTGTTGAACGAAATATTTTAATAATAAAATTTACATCTTTATCAATATAAAATAAAGGTTCATGTGTTGACGGTACTCATCCATTGAGATTGGTCATGTGTTGAACGAAATATTTTGATAATAACAACTATTTTGAAATTGAATATTTGAAATAGAAATATGTGAAGCCGTGTTGATTAGATTGACGCCATTTTGACGTGAACGATATTTATATCGATTTTATCGATTTCGACATGAATTGAATATATAACGATTTCGAAATAAATTGAATATATAACGATTTCGATTTGAATTGAATATAAAACGATTTCGAATTGAATGGAATAGAAAACCAATTTGATTTCAAATTGAATATATAATGAACTTGATTCAAATAGAAAACGAAACGAATTTAATTTGAATAGAAAATGAATTTGAATCGAATAGAAAACAAATTTGAATTGAATTGAATTGAAAACGAATTCGAATTGAATTTAAAATGAAGTGAAATGAATTCAAATTGAATTGAAATTTGAATTGAATAGAAATGAATTTTAAAACGAATTTATAAGGAGGAATTCAATTTTGATTTGAAATGAAATGGAAGTTGAAATTGTTTTTGAAACGAATTCAAAACTATTTATAAAATTCGTTTTAAATAGAAATCGACGAAATATATTATATATATATTATATATATAATATAATGGCCTGAATAGAACGCGCCGCGCCGCGGCAGTTCGTGAATTTCGACCATTTATTTCAAACGGACATTACGGGAGATCCGACCGTCGGATTCTCCTAAAACCGGAACCGTTGGGTTCGTATCGAAAAGAGCTTTCTAACGAATATTAGAAATTTAAAATCTAACGGTTGGATTTGGAGATACGTCCAAATCAAATTCGAAAAAGGTCGATGTAAGTGCAGTTCGATGGCCATTGTTGGAAATCGATTGTACGGGCCTTAATAAAATTATTAAAAATATCAATAATTTGTGTAAAATCATAAGAAATGATTTGGGAAAAATTGGGATAAAAACTCCATATTTGAAAAGATAAAAATAGATTTTTATCGAAATGAACTAGTTTTGAACTAAATTTAAAACCCAATTATTTTTAAATAAATAAATTAGATTTAAAAAGGGGTTTTAAATAATCGGAATTTCTAATATATTTGATTGAATTTGAAATGGGTTTATCGTGAACAGTGTTTTAAAATAACACTAGTTCTTTA
This sequence comes from Allium sativum, assembly GCA_030737875.1. Taxonomy (NCBI): domain Eukaryota; kingdom Viridiplantae; phylum Streptophyta; class Magnoliopsida; order Asparagales; family Amaryllidaceae; genus Allium; species Allium sativum. The sequence goes on along the minus strand of CM060922.1, from coordinate 805,803,268 downwards.
ACCCGATAACAAACAGAATGTGATTTGGGTTTGTCGTGAACTGTGTTTTAAATAACACCTAGTTCTTTAACCCAGTAAAAGGAGTTCTAACGAATCTATAATTAGATTGAAATGTGAATCTATAATCTAAATTATCAAATTTAGAAATGAGCGGGAATGGAGTATTACCAGTTTTGCTCCAAAGCGATAGTTAAATCTTTAATTAGATTTGAACGTGAAATGGTAATTAATTTTACCGATAACACCACGGTGTTAGATATGGAGTATTATCAGTTTTGCTTCATGGGATGAATAGGTTGGGATTGGGAAATAAAATAAATAATTACTTCGTTACGGTTCGCTAATCTCGACTAGTTGGAAAAAACCATAATTTGGTTTTAAATGACATCCAAAGGAAGATTACAGGATAAATTTTAAAGAATTTATCTTGGATAAAATTAATGGGAACCTTTCCCTAAGAATGTGGAATTTAGAAACTAGCTGTAGGTTGGCTAAGAAGAATGGTTTCCTGGGTATTGATCTGATGTTGGTTTCGGCCTTCGGGGTTAATGTTTGGGAAATTGTTCTCTTGCTAATTTGCGGTTAGTGACTAATGAATTGGAATGAGGCGTATGTTGTGTTTGTGTAACTTTTGTTTTTAATATACGCGGGTTGTTCGGAAAGTCCAGGTTTATACCCATTCTGAATAACCGATTCGACGATAAGTCGAAGATGAAGACGGTAGTCGAAGACCGGAAGTTTTCACATCATTTGGATAATTACTGACGATCCTGATTGGGCAGTACACCCAAGAGGATGGAAATAGTTGGTGGTCGTCCAGACGTACTTGGAGATGGATGGATATGCGAGGAAAGTGCCTCCGGTTTCGTTCAGACCCAGGACGGACTTGTAAATGGATTGTGTGTCTGACATTGGATTTTATTCTGTGTTGATTGATTTCTATTAAATATACATCTGTTTGGCGGCGGAGAATTTATTCTTTTGCTTAACGCCCTTCTCTGAGACGTACGAGCTCAGAGGTTGTATATCGATGGACATCAGTCGCATGGCATGAATTGCCTGTGTGGCACGCTAAGATGCAATGATCAAGGCTTTTGTTGAAAAGCAGAGTCTTGTGATTGATGATCAAAGCACGGCCTACGAGGCAGCTTTGTGTATAACGTGAATTCGCGAGCCTCACACCTCGGTATGAGTTAAAAACGGGATACGGACTGTAGGGAGAGCACGACGTTTCTTTCTAGCTTTGGTGGTGTCAGTGACTTACCAGCCCTGACATATATATACTTTTCACCTTTGTGGTTGTTGGATGAGGCGCCTCGATTATAGGTCTGTAAGGACCGGGAAACGTGTGTTCAGGCATAACTAATCCTCTAACGTAAGTGAGGACCGGCCCTGAAGATCCAGGGGTTGCCCAGAGTGCGTAACCCTGAGGCATTTGCTAGAGTGTCTCGAACGCGGAGAGGAGCTTGCCCCTTGCCTCGACTCATGACGGAATCCAATTTCCAATACGTGTAATTCGGTTTTATTTGTAGAGCCTAGTATGGCGACATGATAGATGGTACCCATGCCGCCTAGGATTGATATTTATGATTGAAATGTTTTGACACTATACACTTATTATAGTATCAAATGATTTGTTTTAAACGTACCAAGCATGTTTGGCTATTATAAGGGAAAACCCTATCCTCCGGCTTGCGTTGCATTGTGTGATGGGACCTGGGTCTTATAATAGCTTCATTTTTCGAAAAAGCATTACGCTGTCTTTTCTATGCACTGGTATTCTTGGGAGGAAACCCGTTCCGTGTTATACGGCGTGGTCCCTTGAATTACTCTCTTTTAAAGTAAAGTTTTAAATAACTGTTTTAGTTCTCACACCAGTCACATGACTGACCTGGAGTTTATTGTTTTAACCTAAACTCTAGGTGCCCCTATTTTCCGCACGGGCAGCTAGTAGTTTTGGTTTTGCAGATTTATATTCACAGGATCCTGGTTTACAGCTGGAATGATATCCGGAAAGCTCTGTATCCGTATATCACCTTCAGTTGTGCTTTGTATTATTTTCCGCTGCTATGTAATTTATTGTAATCTCTGATATTTATCGAATGTAATTTATTCATTTATACTCTGCATATTCTTGTATCTGATGGAATTGTTGTAATAGCAATGAAATGTTCTTCTGTTTGTGTTTTGATTTGTCCTGTTCTCAACGTTCAGGGGTTTCGAACGGTCTAGATCGGTTTAACGATTGATTCGGATCAAACAAAATTCCCGGCCGTCACATATAAGTATACATATATACATATACATATATATATATATTTGGAGTATGAATCATGTAATGTAAGTTTGTGGTTATTGCCTATGCAAGTTTACACCTTATGATTAGATTTATGACATACATGGTTTATGCAAGTTTGTGACTAGTACGTAAACGAGTTCACACCTTTAGATTTAGATCTATGACATATGTAGTTTTATGCAAGTTTGTGACTTTGGCATATGCAAGTTTTAGATGAAGAACCTCATTCACACATGCAAGTTCACCCCATATGTTTAGATCTAGTTTTATTTCTATGTATGTTGTGATGTTTTCACTTTATTCCATAAGTTAGACTATTCGAGTCTAAGGTATATTTTACGTTAAACGAACGAGCGTACAATGTGGGGCAATGGGATAATATTAAAAGAATTAATATTGAGAATTGGCATAAATGCCTTAAATGGCATAAAACAAATTTGTGATGATAATTGGTATGATTTTGCATACCATAAATAGATTGACATAATTGAGTCAATTATGGCCATAGTTAAATTTGGAATTGATTGATAATTTGAATAGGGAAATTAATTCAAATTGGGGGATAATTAATTTTGTGTAATTAATCGCCTAAGACACGAGGTTAGGCTCTTTTGTGGTGTAAGACTGCCCGGACCCGCCCGGCAAATCCAGCTGCCACAAATGCCAGTCTAATGTGGGAGGTCTTAGGCATAAATTAAATTCGTAACAGTTGTAAAGACACGAGGTTAGGCTCGTTTGTGGTGTAAGACTGCCCGGACCCGCCCGGCAAATCCAGCTGCCACAAATGCCAGTCTAATGTGGGAGGTCTTTACGAGGTTACGGTCTTAATGAACTAAGAAACACTTAACCAGATAAACATGTAGTGGGACATGAAGGGGTTAAGTGGGTGCCTTGGGTGGCATGTGGAATTTAGAGGGTGCCTTGGGTGGCATTTGAAATACGATTAGAAACACTTAACCAAAATTGAAACATGTAAGTGAACATGAATAAGAAGAGGGTTAAGTGGGATGTACTAGAGGGGACCAAGCTTTGGTGGATAGCTTGTGTCAAGTAATGGGGGCCCGTTTCAACCAGTAACCCATAAGTATCTTTGTGGGCTCGACCCAAGTCGAGGACGGGACACGCATACTGGGCTTGACTGTAAGAGGCCAAAACGGGTTAGCGCTGGCAACGCAAGTCCAACGGGTTCATATGCGTGCGTGGGCCCGGGCTGGTAGGTAAGACATTGTTGCATCGTGTAGGTATAAGCCGTGCATTGTTGGTGGTATCGGGTTGCCACTTTGGGGAGTGATACACCCCACTATGGGGCCAGCACGGGTATCTACGAGTTAGGGAGCCGATCGCATGGGGGTAGTGGGTACACCTAGTGGAGATAGGGGAAGGCGGCACCTATGAAGGCAACTAGGGGGACACGAAACTACCATTATCATTATTAAAGTCTTGTAGGCGGGATCAACCTTAGGGTGACTAGTGGTGGTGCAGTATAGTAATTATCTTATAGTGGTTTAGGTGCGCCTTTAACGTTATCTTTGTTCATCTTATTTCCTTGTTTACTCTGTCATACCCAATTGTTCACAGTCATTTCCTTATTTTCCAACTTATGCCTTAGCCTAGTTATTTTGGTAATTATATTGTTAAAGTTATCGCACTCGCCAGACTTTATGTCTGACCCCCTTTGTTTCCACCTCTTTTCTTCCTTCCCCCCCCCAGGTGCTCAGGGTGGAACGAGCACCAGTGGAGCTTGATTTTGGACAGTTGTATCTCTTGCTTTTAGAAGTTGCTTGGATTGCTGAAGTAAAAGTTCAGCCTATCTTATTTATGGCTATTTTGTATTGGGGTTATGTCTTTCAATTTATGTACTCTGATTTAGTCAAGATGGATATTATGTACTTTGACTCTGGTTTTTGATGATGTAATCAAACCTATGTGTTTACCGCTGCAATGAATAAAATTTTATATTTTTAAGTACTGTTTATATCTGTCTTGTTGTTAAGTTTCTGTTCTATACACACTCAAAACGCTCCATAGAAGTTAATGCATTCCCATTGTGAGTGACATTAATGGACTTGGGGTGTTACATATGTAATAGATCTGGTCTTGTATAACCAGAAATTTCCATTGTTTGAATCTGAGTGATAGATCTGATTTTTATTTTAAATCAATGTCAATAATAAATTAAAAAGATTTTTCCTTTGTTTTAAAAATAAAAAGATTAAAACTTTGTTTTTTTAATTAAAAGTTGTAATTTTGTTTGCAAATTAAAAAGATATAACCTTGTTTGTAAATTAAAAAGAATTAACTTTTGTTGGTTAACAAATAGAATTCACGTTTGTTTGTTAGTAAAGAGAATTTACTTTTGTTTGTAAAAAAAAAGAAGAAAGAATATTTTTTTTAACTTTTGTTGTAAATGAAAACAATTAACTTTTGTTTGCAAATTAAAAGAATTTACTTTTCTTTGTCGAATAAGAGATTTTACCTTTTGTGGTTAAATAAAGATTTCACCTTTTGTCTTTATATGAAAGAGGTTAACTGTTGTTTTTATATAAAAAAAATTGGAACTTTTGTTTTTAATAAAAGATTGAAACTTGTTTTGTGTATAATTAAAAGTATTAACTTTGTTAATGAAAAGTGGTAACTTTCTTAATAAAAAGTAACAACTTTGTTAATAAGAAGTTCATTTTTGGGTGTGATGAAATAAAGATCAAAAATTTCATTTTTGTTGTGTAATGAGATAAAGAACAGAAGATAACATTGTTGTGTTAATTATGAAATGACATTATATTACACCGTCATGTGTTTATTTAGAAACGACATTATATTTCACCGTCATGTTTTGTTAAAAAGAAAATAATGACATTAACATTGATTTTAGTTGAAATAATAAAAATTACATTTTTCATTGATTTTAGTTGAAAAATGTACAAAGACATCATTTTTTCATTATTTTGCAATTGTACGAAGGTATCATTTTTGTCTTTGTTTTGTTAAATGTAAAAAGATAATTTGTTTGTTTAAAAAAAAAATACATTTGTTTGAAAATGAATATTTGCTCCGTTATGTATTACATTAGAAATGACATTATTTACACCGTTATGTGTTAAATTGGAAATGACATTATTTACACCGTTATTTGTTAAATTAGAAATGAACATGATTGACACCGCAATAAAAATTACATTTTTATGTAATTAAAAAGATAAGATTTTGTCATTGAAAATAAAATTGCATTGTTATATGAAATTAAAGATTAAAGATTTACATTGTAAATAAAATTACATTTTTATGTGTAATTAAAGTATTAAAATTTTACATTGCAAATTAAAAAGACAAGATTTGTCGTGTAATATTAATTAAATTTTTAATGTAACTAAAAAGTAGGATTTTACGTTGCAAACTAAAAGAAAAAATTTGACGTGTAATGTTACTTACATTTTTTATGTAATTAAAGAGTAGGGTTTTATATAGTAAATAAAAAGACAAGTGAAAAGATAGGAATTTTACCTTATAATGTTGATTACAATTTTGATGTAATTAAAAAGGAGATTTTACATTGTAATTAAAGGAGAAGAATTTTCCATTATAATGCCAATTACATTTTTAATGTAATTTAAAAGAAGATTTTTGCATTGTAAATTATTATATTTTTAATGTAATTAAAAGAATGGATTTTCCATGAAATCATAAGAATAGAATTAAAAGAATAAAGAATGAAGTGCAACGTTGAAATATAATTTACATTTCTATGTAAATAAAAGAATAAAGAAATAAAAGTAACATTTTTAATGTAAAACGAAAAGTTGCATTTTTTATGTAAATAAACAATGAAAGAGGAAAATTTAGTTTTTAGGTAAATAAGCAATGAAAAGGAAAAATTACATTCAAAATGTAAATTAGAATATAAAGGACATTTTGTTATGAAATTAGAATATAAAGGACATTTTGTTAGGAAATGTAAATTAGAATAAAAAGGACATTTTTGTTAGAAATTTTAAATCAAAACAAAAAGTATAGAAATAAAGATTACATCTTTATTGACCTTTTATATGCATTAAAAAGAAGTAGGGAATTAGAAAAGTTACATTTTTCTTAATGTAAATAAGAATTAGAAGAAAACTACATTTTTATGTAATTAAGTTAAAGAACATAAAAATTTCATTTTTATGTAATTAAGTCAATTTCCATGTGAATTAGGTTGAAGGTGAAAAATTTTCATTTATCATATAAATTAAGAAAAAGGAAGAAAATCACATTTTTATGTAATGAAAAGATTAGATTTTGACATTGCAAATTTATTTAATGCAATGTAGATTATATTAAAAAGAAAAGTTTACATTTTTAATGTGAATAAACATAATAGAATTAAAATGTATATTTTTATCGTTATTTTAGATGCGATAAAAAGAGTAGAAATGAAATGTATATTTTTATCGTCACCTTAGATGCGATAAAAGAATAGAATAATTATTATATATTTTTATCGTCATTTTAGAGGCGGTAAAAAAAGAAGTTACATTTTTCAATGTAAATAAAAGAAAAATAGTGAGTTACATTTTTATCTGTAATTAGAGAAACATAGAAACTTACATTTTTTCAATGTAAACAAAATAAATAAAAGAATGATTAGGAATTCACATTTTCCAATGTAAATAGAATATGAAGTAAAAGTTACATTTTCAATATAATAATATATTGAAATATAAATTTACATTTCTCAATGTAAATAAAATAGGAATAGAAATTTACATTTTTTTTATGTAAATAAAAGGATTAGAAATTTACATTTTAAGGAATGGGTTTTCATTAAAAAGGAATAATGAAATAAAATATACATTTGGTGTAAATTGAAAGATGAAAGAAGAAAAAATGTACATTGTTGGATATAGCATGTGTATGTGAATTAAAATAAAATAAACATTATTGTGTGCCATGTTATACCTCGATATTATATACACAAATAGGGATATTCGATGTTAACAAAATATAGTGAAATGAAATGGATGACGGAATTATATATAAGTATATATATGTAAATTATAATTAAACGAATCGCGCACGGTAGTTCGCGATTCGACAATCGTAACTTTGAATAGTTATACCGAAATATCCGACCGTCGGATTTTCCCAAAACTGAAACCGTTAGGTTCGCCTTGGGAAGACCTTTCCAACTATATGAATTGTGTTAAATTCCAACGGTTAGATTTAGAGAAACTTGCAAAACAAATTTGGGTGAAAACAGCGCCAAGATCGCCAATTGACATGAAGTGTTGTTAAATAAAATTCAATTATTTTTATATAAATAAAAATAGAGATTAATCGTTATAAATTAATATTAATGATAAGACATGATTTTAAATTATATATATACGAGGATCATTTGAAAAGTCCGAGTTCAATCTCATTTCAAATGATTATTCGTCGATCTAAGTCGAAGAGTTGAAGACGGTGATTGAAGACCGACGATCTTCACGTCGAATGGATGAGTTACCATTGACGCCCATGATTGGAGTAGCTACCTTGAAGGGGCTACAATGGTGGCCGTCCAGACTACTTGTTGATTGTTCGGATATGCGAGGTATAAGGTGCCTCCGATTTCGTTCAGACCCAGAACGGACTTGAAAATAGATTGTATGTCTGACGTTGTATTCCTTTATACAGTATACGTTGATCTCTGCTAAATATATATTTGTTTGGTGTTTAACACCCTTCTCTAAGACGTACGAGCTTAGAGGTTGTATATTGGTAGCAATCAATGGTATGGTATGGATTGACAATGTGGCATGCTAAGATGCAAATGATCAAGGATTTTGTTGAAAAGCAGGCCTTGTGGTTGATGATCAAAGCACGGCCTGTTTAGGCGTAGCTTTGTGTATAGCGTGACTTCGCGAGCCTCACACCCCGGTATGGTTCAAAAACAGAGCAAGGGAACGCAGCGAGAGCAACACGTTTCTTTCTAGCTAGAAGTGGTGTTTGGGTTTTACACGGCCCGGCATTTTACTTATGTGGATGATGGAATGAGGCGCCTCGGATGTTAGGTCCTATAGGACCGGGAAACGTGTGTTCAGGAATAACTAATCCGCAAAATCGTATGTGTGGACCGACCCTGCAGCTTTCCAAGGGTTCACTGCGGGGGATCCTGAGACATTAGCTAGAGTGTCTTGAATCGGTAAAGAGATCGTTCCTAGCCTTGACTCATGACGGAATCCCAATTCCCAATACGACCCTACGGACTTGATTGTATTACTAGTATGGAGGCATAGTATATGGTAGCTATGCATCCTAGGATTGATACATTTACTTTGAAATGTTTTTGAAACATATATACACTAATAATAATATCAAATTCGTTTTTATCATACCAAGCATGTTTAATCATCATAAGGTAAAACTCTATCCTCTGGTTTGCGTTGCATTGTGTGATGGGACTTGAGTCTTATGATGATTCCATTTTTCTAAAAAACATTGCGTTGTTTAACGATTTACTTTAATTTATGCACCGGCAATCCATTGGAATAAAACCCGTTCCGCGTTAGCGGCGTGGTCCTTGGATTTTCCTTATTGGTATTAGTTATATTAGTTAAGAATTCTCACACCAGTCCCATGACTGACTCGTAGTTTGTTTCACTTTGCAAACTCGGGTGCCCTCTTTTCCACACGGAAAGTCGAGTAGCTTTTTGCAGAATTTATCTCTTGAGCAGGATTCTGGATCAAAGCCTAAAGCTGTGTCAAGAGCATAGTTGTCTTCCGCTGCCTTTGTTATTTTATTTCCGTTGTTTATTGTATTTAATTTATTGAAATTTATCTTCCGTTGTAATTTTATTCAATGTACTCTGATATGTTCTGTACTCTGATGTAACATTATTGTAATAAAAGTCTGATGTTATTATTCTGATGTTGTTGTATTCCCATAGTTAACGTATTCGGGTTTTGAACAGTCTTAGTCGATTTTGCGATCGATTGAGTCCTAGCAAAGTCTGAGCCGTTACAATTTAACTTGAAAATGAGATATCGAGATTAAAAATGCAGTATAGTTTATTCGGAAGCTATATAAAGTTTTATTTGGATATATGATAATAATAATTAGTTTATTATTAAATGTAATAGTTGTGGAATTAAATAATATTATAACAATATTACATAGGCCTTAAACATAGCCATTTTACAAACGACCTCCGTTTTCGATGAAACCAATTTTGTTGGATCCGAAATAGTATATTATTGTTAGATTTCAAAATTCGCGCCAATCGAGGTTGTTTTATGACTCTAGGGAATTTAAATGTGAATCGATCAATAATTTGAGTTCGAACTAGAGCTATTTGAGCAAACGGACTCGGAATTCGATGAAACAAGTTTCAATGGGTCTGTAATGTCATGCTATATTAGTATGTACATTATCATTGAAATTGGATATCGTATGTGATCATACGAATTTTTAAATGATGAATGTAAGTTGCACTCTAGTGTAAAAGTTATTGTAATGATAATGAAAATGTTGTTTCGTTTAGTGTTCTTATTAGTCATATACATAGAGTCTTGAGTATTTTTGCCATTTGGATCGAACTTGTATGGTTTAAAGTCGATTCGAAAGGTAGGAATTTTCAGATCATCACACTTGGTATCATTGCTTTTGTTTATACAAAGCTTTGTGTAACAACCTGAAATTTTGGAACCAATTTAAATTTTTTATTTTACCAGTTTTAATGGATTTTAAATGATTTATTTTCAATAATAACGATTAAAATTTTATTTAAATCAAAGTTAAGCGAATATATTTATTTTAATTATAAAAGGAGTTAGAAATAACACGGCAGTTTGAAAATTTGAATTTGAATTTCGACTGAAAGTACAGGATTCAAAATAAATCGGATTTCAATAAAACAAAAATATTTAAATCTGTTTAAAAGTATCTTTCCAACGAATCTGAAAAATTGAAATTTCTTAGCGGGAATCAAAAGTTATGGTCAGTTTAAAATTCAGAATAGTCGCTATGGGATATTTTTTTTAATATAATAAATAGCCATTTTGCAATTGACCTCCCTTTTCGACGAAGCCACTTTGTTTGAATCCGGAATGTCAAATTATTGTTAGATTCCAATTTTCAAAATTTTTGGAATTAATATGTGAGCGCAATAAATATAAACGTGTTTTGTCAATTTCAGTCAAGTTGGATCGACCAGAAAATTACCATTTTTCAAACGGTCTCCAAATTTGGAAAATTAATTTTGATAGTACCGTATCGTCAAAACATAGCCAGATATAATTTTTCTGGAATTTTTAGAGTCAGTATGGGGCCCCAGTAAATTTAAATGTACGATCAAAATAAATAATTAAATGATTTATATTTTAATTTCAAGAAAAAAAGCTGAAAATGATCGAATGGGCTGATGATACCTATCCCACTATGTCCGGAGTGGGGATATTTGGCTGGGAACAACTCTCGTTGGGTTGAATTTGGAGCTATTGAGGATTAATGGGTTTATTTGCAAAACTAGAAATTAAATATTAATTTATTATAAATATACAAACAAATGAAACCCTAAACCTAATTCTAAAACTATAGCCGCCTAAACTAAACCAATGGCCTCCAAGCTTTGAAATTCAAATCCAAATAACTTCCAATCCGTTCAGTAATTTCCAAATTTGTAAAGCGAAAACCATTCGTCTAAGTGAGTTCGTGATAACCAACGGTGATGATCGGATTTGGCATCACGGTTTGGTCGAAATTGGTGCTAAAAGCACTACCGTTCGCAGGTGGTTTGGGGCCCACCTTGACCTGCGAATTGGCCAGCGATTGGCCCAGGGAGTGGAGACGCGAGCAGCTCTGGTGTGGTGGCGTTGGATCATCGACCGATGGCCGTAGTGATGGTGCGACGGGGCTAGAAGGAGGAGCGATGGTTTTGTTTTCTGCCATGAATACCTGGGAAGAAGAAAGGATTAAGAATAAGTTTAAGGAAAATTAACTGTTTATTAATTAATTAATTAATTAAATTATATATACAGTTGTCTAAATGTTTAAACATCCATATTTTTTACATACAGATTCAGAATAGAACCAAACTGGTTGCGTTGGAACCACAAAATCCAGATCTACGTGATGGAACAACTTTGGACAAGAACAAAAGAAGTTGGAATTTCTAGTAAAATTAAACGCTGTTTAATTTGATTAAAATCAATCGATAAAGGTGAGATTTCTCGATTTAAAATTAAAATTAATATATATATATATATATAGAAATATATATATATATATATTGGTTGTGGTTGTGATATTAAATATATGCGCCGTATAAAATTTAGATTGATTGATTGACTGTGGTGTGATGATTTGTTGAATTATATTTTTGTAAGATAAAAATATAATCTTTAATTGTTTAAATAAAAATGTCAATTATTTAGATAATGTTTTGTTAGAATAATGTTATGTTAATTAAAAATGTCATTTTAGTTAGAAATGATATGTTTAAATAAAAATGTCATTTTAGTTAGAAATGTTATGTTAATTAAAAATGTCATTTTAGTTAGAAATGATATGTTTAAATAAAAATGTCATTTTAGTTAGAAATTTTATGTTAAATAAAAATATCACTTTAGTTAGAAATGTAATGTTAAATAAAAATGTCATTTTAGTTAGAAATGATATGTTTAAATAAAAATGTCATTTTAGTTAGAAATGATATGTTTAAATAAAAATGTCATTTTAGTTAGAAATGTTATGTTAATTAAAAATGTAATTTTAGTTAGAAATGATATGTTTAAATAAAAATGTCATTTTAGTTAGAAATGCTATGTTAAATAAAAATGTCATTTTAATTAGAAATGTTATGTTAATTAAAAATGTCATTTTAGTTAGAAATGATATGTTTAAATAAAAATGTCATTTTAGGTAGAAATGTTATGTTAAATAAAAATGTCATTTTAGTTAGAAATGTTATGTCAATTAAAAATGTCATTTTAGTTGGAAATGTTATGTTAATTAAAAATTTCATTTTAGTTAGAAATGATATGTTTAAATAAAAATGTCATTTTAGTTAGATATGTTATGTTAGAATAAAAATGTCATTTTAGTTAGAAATGTTATGTTAAATAAAAATTGTCATTTATTTAGAATCAAGTTGTGTTAAATAAAATTGTCATTTATTTAGATTATATTCATGTTACATAAAAAATGTCATTCATTTAGAGTATATTCATGTTACATAATTTTATTTATTTATTTAGATATGTTCATGTTACATAAAAATGTCAATCTATTAGAAATTGTTCATGTTACATAAAAATGTCAATCTACTAGAAATTGTTCATGTTACATAAAAATGTCATTCTATTAGAAATTGTTCATGTTACATAAAAATGTCATTCTATTAGAAATTGTTCATGTTACATAAAAATGTCATTATATTAGAATATATTCATGTTACATAAAAATGTCATTTATTTAGAAAATGTTATATTAAAATAAAAATGTCATTTTGTTAGGGAATGTTATGTTGAAATAAAAATATGTCAATGGTAAAATTTACATTTTTATAGTGCATGTAGAAATGATTAAAATGATGATTAGTTAGAAACACAAAAAATGTTAAAGATTAAAACATTATCATTATTATGTTAGCAATATTAGAAAATTGGTCGTATGTTAAAAATATGATTTGTGCTAGATTAAAACATTATCATAATAATGTTAATATTAATATGATAGTTGAAATTAAATTATAAATATCCATTTATAATTTAAACAGTGAAAATTTGTTATATAGAAAATAATTCAAACCGAATTATAATTGGTTAGATTTATTAACCAATGATTTATCTAAAGGAATTGTTGTTGTTTGAAAACCCCATACGGGTATTGGGATGATATTTGATATACACTAGTCCCAATATTTAGTTATTTGTCAATCGATGGATTGACAGACTGTGATGAGCGTTATTTATTTATTTTAATGCTCACACAGTTGTAAATTTCACTCTGGACGTGAATGGATTGTTTAATGATTATTTATCATTATTGTTATATACATACGATGTATGAAATCCATATAACAGAAATTACATGGTAATTGACTGAGTCACATTCCGACTCAGAATATCTTTTATATAAATAATATTTTAAAATAAAGAATCTTTTAAAATAAAAAATATTTTAAAATAACAAATATTTTAAAATAATATTCAATGAAGAATAAAATTGTTATCTTTATGTCCATCTTTGGATGGACACAAAAATATAAAAATATTAAGTCGAGTTAAGTAGCAAACACCATTTTAACCCAAACAGGTTTATCGATCGATTTATTTCATTTTATAATGAATATCAAAAAGTAGTGATTTCAAAATCTAATATTTTGAAAATATTAATATTATAGTATGATAAATATATAGAATATCCAATTTCAATTTAAAAATGTAAATGAAGTTGGAATCGTTTTGAAATGAATTTATAAATATTTTATAAAATACGATTTAAAAAAATCGATGATATATATATATAATATTATATATATGGCCTGAATAGAACGTGCCGCGCAGCGACTATTCGCGAATTTCGACCATTAACTTCAAATTGATGTAACGGGAGATCCGACCGTCAGATTCTCCTAAAACCGGAACCATTGGGTTCGTATCGAAAAGAGCTTTCCAATGAATATAAGAGTTTTGAAATCTAACGGTTGGATTTGGAATTATGTCCAAATCAATTTCAGAAAATGTCGCTGTGGATGCGGTACGGTCGCCGTTATTGGAAACCGAAAGTACGGCCCTTGATAAAATTATTAAAAATATTGTAAAATCATGTAAAATCATAATTAATAATTTGGAAAGATTTTGGATGAAAAATTCCATATTTGAAAAGATAAAAATGAATTTTTATCGAAATGAACTAGTTATTAACTAGGATAATAATCTAATCAAGTTTCCCAATCAATTAATATTTAATTGGAGTTAAATAATAAATTGGATTTTGCGTTTGTCGTGAATGATGTCTTCAATAACACTGTTCTTAAACCCCGATAAGAAAAGAATAAATCATTAAATTAAGATTTAATGAAGTTCCCAATTAATTAATATTTAATTGGAATTAAATAAAATAAATTGGATTTTTGGGTTTGTCGTGAATAGTGTCTTCAATAACACTGTTCTTAAACCTAGTCGAGAAAAGAATAAATCTTTTAATTAAGATTATTAGAGTTTCCAATTATATTTAGTAATTGGAATAAAATGAAATGTGAATTGGGTTTATTGTGAACTGTGTTTTTAACGATATTCGTTCTTTAACCCAATTAACAATGAAAAAATAATTTGGAATTTATAAATCTTTTATTAAGATTTAAATGGAAATTTTCCAAAGTAAGGTTTTCCAGTTTTATATATTAAATTGGAATTGAATGAAATTCAATTTAATAATAATCGAGATGAGCTTCTGTAAAAGAAGACCGTTATTATATATGGAATTTAAAAGGCTTTTTCGTTATTCCATTTATATTATTAGTATGATACGGAAATTTATATTGATTTTATTTCTGTGAAAAATCCATATTTAATGGAAGATGATTTTGGGTTTATCATGAACTGTGTTTTAAATGACATTGGTTCTTTCACCTAGGTAAAGACAAGATTAATTTCTTAAAGTTGAATAATCATAAAGTAATGATTTTTTATATAATAAAACCAAATTGGAGTTTTAATGAATCTTTAAAAAGAAGATTAAAGAATAAATTTAAAAGAATTTATCTTTGATAAAATTAATGGGAACCTTTCCCTAATAATGTGAATATTTTATTAAAAGAATATTCTGAATTAGAATGAGGCGTATGATGTGTTTCTATAGCACTTAATTATTGATTATAAAATATGCGAGTTATTCGGAAAGACTGGGTTCAACCCATTTTGAATAATTACTATGACGATTAAAAGTCGAAGATGAAGATGGTGGTTGAAGCCCGGAGGTCTTCACATCGTTTGGATGATTACTGATGTCTTGATTGGGAGGCATACCAAGACAAGGTAATAAGTGGTGATCGTCTAGACGTACTTGGGGATCGACGGATATGCGAGAACCTCTCTCCTGTATTGGACATATGGGACAAGGAATAAGGTGTCTCCAATTTCGTTCAGACCCAGAACAGACTTGTAAATGGATGGTATGTCTGAAGTTGTATTCCTTTATGTTGTATTCGTTGATCTCTACTAAATATATATCTGTTTGGTGGCAGAGAATTTATTCTCTTGCTTAACACCCTTCTCTGAGACGTACGAGCTTAGAGGTTATATATTGGCATAAATCAATGGTATGGTATGGATTGACAATGTGGCATGTTAAGATGCAAATGATCAAGATTTTTGTTGAAAAGCAGAGCCTTGTGGTTGATGATCAGAGCAGAGCTTTATTTAGCATAGCTTTGTGTAGCGATACTTCGCGAGCCTCACACCCCCGTATGAACCAGAAACAGGAGAAGGATGGAAGGAAGGACATGCGATTCTTTCTAGCTAGAAGTGGTGTCATGTTATGAAGCCCAGACATTTTACATATGTGGATGATGGAATGAGGCGTGTAACACCCCGTAATTCTGTAACACTAGGATTCACAAATCAGGGCAGAATTAAAAGTTAAAATCAAAATCAAGGGAAATGGGTTGCGCCATTGCGTTCGTCTCGGAATTCTGCATGAAAACGAGTCCGAATTTGCGTAAATCGGAGTCCGTATGAGGAAGATATGGCCTCCGGAAGATTCAGCGAAGTTCAAATTTCAAAACAGGTCAAGTTTAAAATTCAAATCGGACCCAGATTGGGCTGGGCAGGAATTTTCCCGCCCAAGGCACCCAAGTCGACTGGGTAGTCGACCTGGGGCACCCAGGTCGACTGGATAGTCGACCTCGGGCACTGGGTCACCCAGGTCGACTGGGTAGTCGACCTGGGGGTCGACCCCCCTTGCTTTTTCCTGTTTTCTGCACCTGGTTCGTTCTTCTGTATTCGGACGCCATCCTGACCAGATTCGTTGACTTCTACACTATATAAACAGCCCTAGACTCCTTCTCTATTCACAATTCTTCGCTACCCTTATGCTGCAAAGATTCTTAGTGAATATGGCTTCTTCTCCTCCTTTTAAAAGAATAATAAATAGAATAATATATATAAAATAAATCAAGACGAGGAGATGCTGCTCAAAGACTTTCAAGAAGAGGTTCAAGTCAGGCTAGGATTTCAAGTGAGGAATCAAAGGCTAGCTCAAACAGTTTCGAGCAACGTCGCACGAATCATAACAACGCCATCTTTCTTTTCTAATCTAAATCTCTGTAAGTCAGTTACTTTTTAGATTTGAACGTTTTTCTCTGTTCGTGACATGAAATTAAAGGAATAAAAGAATATGTCAAAATCTCTCTCTCTCTATTCGAATCAGTGCCTATACTCTTGAACCTAATTAAGAACTATTATGATTCGAGGACAAATAAGACCGTGACTATGAAACTATGGACCTTAAAACCAAATGCCTATGACTATGAACATTTGCCTATGACTATGAACATTTGCCTATGACTATGGACATTGCCTATGACTATGAACATTGCCTATGACTGTGACTATGAGGATTATTTCCTTGACTAAGCCTATGCCTTTGATTAGAAAACATAAACTATTGCCTATGACATAACAAGGACATCTGTGATTAAACACCTGTGATTTCATGACTAGGAAAGTGTTTAAGTTTTGTGACTGTGAAATTGGGTCTAAACCTGATTATCTATTCTGTCTGTTCTTTGTTTTCTTTGGTTTTAGACCTTGGGAATTTACCTATTAAGTTAGGTCTACCCATGTTCTTGAACCTACGTCTCTATTCTGTCTATTCTTGGTTTTTTTTGGTTTTAGACCTTGGGAATTTACCTATTAAGTTAGGTCTACCCATGTTCTTGAACCTGCGTCTCTATTCTGTCTATCCTTGGTTTTAGACCTTGGGAATTTACCTATTAAGTTATGTCTACCCATGTTCTTGAAACTACGTCGTTATTCAAACCTTTTATGCCAGTTATTATGTCCATCATTTTTCATAGCATCTTTGGTTCATTCCCTATTTTCTACGAGTCTAGATTTATCCATAATCTAGATTGAATCGCAATTATACGAACGGTGGGAATACGATTTGGGCATAATGTGAAATGTACTAAAAACATAGTTATAAACTTGGAATTTAGCATAAATTGGGAACATGAATTATGGCATGTTCATAGAAATACAAATTGGATAAATTTAACATGAATTATAGGATGTGTAATTTGAATCTAGTATTGACTTGTAAATCTAGCATTTACATGAGTTATGAACTAGAATAATAAGACTTATTTGACGTGAACTGTAATTAGAATGTTAAATCAGGATTGGATTAGCTAATTTGGCGTAATAAATATATTGGTATAAATTTGAGATTGGCCATAATTGGGAATAACCGTCAGGTTTAGCAAAATCATGGTTAGTGACACTTAATTGGTATAGTTTACATACCAAAAGGCATAAATATGATATAGAGGGGAAAATGGGCCATAGAAATAAGTGTAGACAATTTACATTAAAAGAGTAATTAGGAAATAAGTAAATTAGGATTAATTTACTTATAGAATTTGTCCTAAATGAGGAAATGTTAATTTAGTCAAATTAAAGGTTTGTTAACGACATCTCTTTTAATAATAAACCAGAAAGTTCTAGGGTGATAGAGAGGATAGTGTCTAGGCTTGGGTTTGGAAAATACAGGTTTCCTGCTCTCCCTGGCTATCCCTAACTGATCCG
This sequence comes from Allium sativum, assembly GCA_030737875.1. Taxonomy (NCBI): domain Eukaryota; kingdom Viridiplantae; phylum Streptophyta; class Magnoliopsida; order Asparagales; family Amaryllidaceae; genus Allium; species Allium sativum. The sequence continues at coordinate 805,785,198 of CM060922.1, read as the reverse complement.
ACGGACGGGATGGTTACTTTCAAAACCCGATTTGAAAATTAACCAAAACCCTTTTGAACTTAGAAAACACGAATATGCCTAACCCGAGGTTAGACTGAGTTGCGATGTAAACCTGCCCGGAACCAACCGGCACATCCAGTAATCGCAACAGTATCTGTCTAATGTGAGTGGTAGCGGCTTTAATTTATTTAGTTAAAGCTAGAACAAGAATGGTAGGGTTAAGTTAACTAAGACACTTAACCAATTCAACAAGATAACCAAACCGATGGGTGGGGTCAGGTTCATACAGACACAGTTAAGCTAGAATGGGAGGGTTAAGTCCATAGGAACACTTAACCAACTTAGCACACTTAAGCTAGAATGGAGGGCTAAGTCCATAGGGACACTTAACCAAACTCATGGCAACAAGACAAGATTTGTAGAGGTTAAGTAACTAAGAGAACACTTAGCCAAATTAACATGTTAACTAGTCTAGAAAGTGGGGTTAAGTAAAGTTAATACACTTAGCCAAATTAACATGTTAACTAGACTAGAGGTTGGGGTTAAGTAAGATTTAATACACTTAGCCAATTTGATATGTTAGCTGGGCTAGACCGTAGGGTTAAGTAAACTTGAACACTTAACCATCAGATTGTGATAAAGGAATAGGGTTAAGTCTAAAACATGAAGGGATAATACTGTTAATAACATGTTAGTTAAAACAGACGGGCAAGGTTAAGTTAAAAAGGAACACTGAACCAATACAGGGTGAATGGGTAGGGTTAAGTAATAAGAAATACTTAACCAATATAACTGGGTTTGTGATAGGGTTAACTCAACATGGATTACTAATGACACTTAACCAGTTTAAACAGGATAAATGAAGAGGGTTAAGTTAGCTTGAATTGACTAATGACACTTAACCAATCCAAATTGACGGGAAAGAGAACTAAGTAGTAAACCTTAGTTAAAAGAAGCTAAGTAGTAAACCTTAGTTAAGAAAACAACGATTCGAGAAACTAAGTGGTAAACTTTAGTTAGCAGAACTAAGTAGTTATTCTTAGTATGACACAGGAAGGAGCGAACGTCCGTCTGATTAAAAAGAAGGCTCCAACGATTTGGGTTACGAAGCCTGAGGCTTCGAGGGGACGTGAGGGTACTCTTGGTATCCCTCTGTGAGGCTGCAGATGATCCTCCTGGGTTCACAGAGGTTAAGGTCTGCGTAGAAGAACTAGGGGTATGCCTTGGTTGCAATACATGGCAACCTAAAGACTAGGATGGACCGGCGTGAGTCGGCGAGAAAACGGTAGCCCGGTGATAGCAACTCGTCGTCTACCATCCATCTTCAGTCAATCGAGATACGTGAAGCGGAAAGGCGGAGAACTCCAAAAGACCATATACTTGCTATCTAGTTATGGGTGAGGATGGCCATAGGATAGTGGGGCACCGGGGGCCGGCGTATAGTTCTCATTTTTCAAGGTGTGCCTTTCATTAGTTGAGGGAGGGGTCAAGTGGGACCATAGCCATTGAAATAAAAACAGACCTTAGCATCTGCATCGGCAGATATCTGAAAGCTCCCGACCGAGTTCTGTATTCCTTGATTTGCCCTGACACAGGACTCGGGTCGCACATTACAGGACATGTGCATCTAGACAAGCGATAACGATTCGCGATACATGCGTGGGGAAGTATAGGAACATATACCACTCTAGGTAGTGTGTCCTAGACTTGGGGGCATCGTTCGACAGGTAGCATAATTCCTAGTTTAACTAGGTGGCATAAATCCTGAATCCGAGAAGCGTTCAGCAGACAGCGTAAACTCTAGTTGAATCTAGAAGGCACTTGGTAGAAAACCCTAGATTAAATCTAGGTAACAAATAAATAAATGGATGCCTGAAGGCGATGGAAACTACAGGGATTGGGATCACGTTATCGTTACTAGTTGGGACACTAGGCGGTGCAGAGATATAGGAACTAGTATAATAAGGAAATAGCAAAGCGGCGTATAAGAGCATATCCAGTTTACCTTAGCTTAGCATATCTTGTGTTAGTCTTGTCTAATCTTGCCAACCCTATCATCATGGTGTTATCTTGTATTCAGTTAATTCATGTCGTTCTGTTTTTCCATGTTCATATGCTAGAAGTTACTGAACTTACTCAGGCTTTATGTCTGACTCTGTTTTTCTTTCGTCTTCTTTTCTTCCGTTCCCCCCCCCCCAGTTAGTAAAGGAGGGAATAGTATAGCTCAGGCTAGGTTGGACCGTCACACTTTCCCAGCTTGAAGATTTGTCGAAGTTTTGCTTGGATTCTCCTTTCAGATGCTATGGCTGGCTCTTGCTAAAAATTGGGGAATATAAATGTACTTTTATGCTTCTTTATTTTGTAAGACAGATGATACTCTGATATTGTAAAGAAACCATTGTACAAACTATTTTATCAATAAAGCAAAGTTTTATTTTCCGATGTTTAATTTCTGTCTGTCTTGTAATTTATCTACATCTTTTACCCTAAATGCTCCACAGAACTTAGTGCATTCCCTTTGTGAGTGACACTAACGGATGTGGGGTGTTACAAGGCGCCTCGGATTTGAGTCCCTAGTGGTTCTTTATTTACGCCCCATAAGACGGGGAAACGTATTGTTCAGGCATAACTAATCCACTAAAGTATTTGTGGATCGGCTTTACTGCTCCTAGGTGCAGTTGTGGCTGTATCCTGAGACTCGGGCTAGAGAGTCTCGAATTTGGTAAGGACTATCTCTTGCCTTGGTTCATGATGGAAATCCAACTTCCAATACGACACCATATGGTTTTGATTGTATAACTAGTATGGCGACATAGTATATGGTAGTTATGCCGTCTATGATTGATACATTATGATTGAAATGTTTTTAAACATATATACACTAATAATAATATCAAATCCGTTTTATCATATCAAACATTTTTGACCATTATAAGGTAAATCTCTATCCTTCAGTTTGCGTTGCATTGTGTGATGGGACTTGAGTCTTCTAATGGTTTCTTTTTCTAAAAAGCATTGTGTTTAACGATTTACTTTATTTCTTGCACTGGCAATCCAATGGAGTAAACTCGTTCCGCGTTAACGGTGTGGTCCTGTGATTAGCCTTATTATTATTAGATAAGTTAAGTAAGATTTCTCATATCAGTCCCATGACTGACTCGTAGTTTGTTTCACTTTGCAAACTCGGCTGCCCTCTTTTCCACATAGGCAGTCAAGTGGCTTGTTTTGCAGACATCTATTTATTAGGCAGGATTCTAGATCGAAGCCTAAAGCTATGGCCAGAGCAATGATAGTCTTCCGCTGCATTGTCTTAAGTTTATTGTAAATTAATCTTCCGCTGTATTATTATTTATTCGATGTACTCTGATATTATGTACTCTGATGTAACATTATTATAATGTTTATAAAAGTCTTCTGTTATTTGTTCTGATGTGTTGTACGCCCAAAGTTAGTGTATCCGACGATTTCCCGCGAGGGGGATTTTCGAGTCATTGCACTTTGGGGGTACAACTCGTTTGAACAGAAGGAAAGAACTCATCAGAGATGGAATTAGCAGTATCCTAGAAAAGTGACTCATTAGAGATACATCTAGTAATGCCCTAGAATGAGTTTGAGGAGCATTATATATAGAAGAGAACGAATTTGCACACATATATACATATATAAATGAATTTGATTTTGAAACATTATATATGGATAACCTAATTGATTATCATATAATAAGAATTTGAGTATTTTATTTGACTTTGAGGTTGAACAAGTATAAGGAGATTTTGAATATACGCCTTGCAAACGTATATCCGAAGTCTTAAGTATACTGGGTAGATATAGAATCACATTTTAGTCACTTGAGGATGATTCTGTTGATGACCATGGCATCACCTGTGTTTATTTTCAAGTTTCGAAAGTGGGATGGTGACTATATAATTCAAATTGAAACGTCAAGATATGCTTAGACACATTAAAAGGATTTGAGCTTTAAAATAAGTTAAATGGATTGAAAAGAAAAAAAGTGAATTGAATGAAATAAAATTTAACTTAAATGAAGTTAAATAGAATTGGAATGATAAAACCAATATAAGAATGTAAAATAAGTCGAGATAAGTCAAATTTAATGTTAATGTTGAGTTGAATTGGAAATTAGTTGGAGTTGAACATTTATATATTGGACAAGTTATGAGGTGAAATATAAGAAGAGGGAGAAAATTGAATGTCCGACACAAAGGTACATATTACTGTATTGATTGGGTTTGATGATTTTATGAGCCGATTCGAAAGCGGTTTGGATTTTGGATTTTCTTTTGGTTGATGAGGGCCTAGAGAGGCAAGTTGTAGTTTTACCGATAGGGCTGTATAAGGGAGGTTATAGTGAAATTTTTCGAAAATTTAAGGCATTAGCAAAATTTTGAGAAATGAGAAGTTCATAGAAGCTGAAAAGTTGAAGTACTTGAAATAGTAGAACGAAGGCAATGTTGGTTAAGTAAACGACCTTCATTTTCGTCTTTGATTTCAAGGATGAAATCTTTTTAAGTAAGGGAGAATGTAACGACCCAGAATTTATTAAGAAATATTTAAATGAATATTTAATATTTCAAATGATTTATTTTATGAAATAATGACTTAGAACTTATATAACTCGAATTAAAATGAGTTTGAACATATAATTGATAATATAATAAAAAAACGAGCTCGTGGTAGCGTGGTAGTTCATAATATTACGTTTTGAACTTCAAATGAATATACAGAATTCGATATAAGTCGGATTTTTTTGAACCAAGAAATCTTAGGTTCTATTCAACTATATCTTTCTAACAAAAATGAAAAATCGAGATTTCATCGTGGAGATTGTAAGTTATGTCCAAATCAAATTTCCAAAAAGTCGTTATGGAATCGAATATGCTGAATATCGATTTAACTTGAAAATGAGATATTGAATTTAAAAATCCAATATAGTTTATTTTGAATCTATATGAAGTTTTATTTGGATATATATATATATATATGATAATAATAATTAGTTTATTATTAAATTGAATAGTTGTGGAATTAAATAATATTATAATAATATTACATAGGCCTTAAAAATAGCTATTTTGTAAATGGCCTTAGTTTTTTACGAAACCATTTTTGTTGGATTTGGAATAGTAAATTATTGTAAGATTTTGAATTTCGCGCTAATCAAAGTTGTTCTATGATAATGCAGAATTTAATGTGAATCGATCAATAATTTAAGCTCGAACTAGCGCTAATTGAGCAAATAGACTCGGAATTCAACGAAACAAGTTTCATTGGGTTCATAATGTCAAGCTATAGTTGTATGTCCATTTTCATTGATGATGGATATCGTATGTGATCATACCAATTTTTAAATGATGAATGTAAGCTGCACTCTTATGTAAAAGTTATTATAACGATAATAAAAATGTTGTTTCGTTTAGTGTACTTATTAGTCGTATACCTAGAGTCTCAAGGATTTTTTTCGTTTGGATCGAACTTATGTGATTAGTAGTTGATCGACGCTAATCTATGAATTAGAAAAGCGCGACATTTGTAATAAATTCTGCAAGCATACAGGCGTGTAGCATACAGGTCGAACACAGGGAGGTTTAATTAAAAATTACTATTTATTTTTTTTCTTGGGCGTGTTAGACGAAGCTGGAGGTTGATTTTTTTTGCAAAGCAAAATAAAAACTGAAACTACGAATAAAAGATGCAATTAAATTCACTACAGATTCGAATCTAATCGGATCTGTAATAAATTCAATGATTAAAATAAAATAGAACACTGGAAATAAAATTGCAGAAAAGAAATCAACAACTGAAAATAAAAACTAGGATTATCGCTGAATCTAATCAGACGGTCAATCACTAGTAAGAAAAATAGAAGCAATAGCAAATTGTGTTCTAGCAAATCTAATTGACTAGACAACACAATATGCCATGAAAATAAAATGCAGAAACTAAAGAAAAGAAAGCTTTATTAAGACTGAAAGAGAGTACAGAAGAATGAATGGTTTTTACAATGGTTACAATCACATATTTATAGATGAGAATGGGAAAACCCTAATTAGGTCTATGAATAAATGGGCCTCCTCATTCATGAATATCTCTTGCCTTCCTTGACTAACTTGATTGGAGAAAATCTGGGCATATCATGGTAAATATTTTACATATCTTTCAATTTTCCCATGTGGCTGATTGATTGATAGAAGGTTGCATCTAATTAATTCTTCCAAACAAGGACGCTTATCAGACTCCAAAGGCAATATAAGATAAAATCTTCAAATTGATTTTTCTTCTTGGCAACAATTCAATCAGAAATTCTTCTAATTGAAATTGAATGATTTGAATTTAATTCCATGATAAGAATATGGCTATTGCTGAAATGTTAATTGGTGCACATCATAAATACATACACATGAATATGTGTATGTATATATATAACATAACACTAAACCATATATTTCTCAAAGCAAAGGGCCAGTGTGAACGCGCTCCATTTCTTTGGCAAAAAGTGAGCTTGACGGGGTTCGAACTCAGGTCTCTTAGCACCAATTCCTATGCCTTTACCAGTGAGCTTCTACTTCTTTTGCAATTGAAATGAATTTGATGTGAGGAAGTAGCTCTTTCTTGTAGTTGGCCTTTGATTTGAATTGAAGGAGGCAACGCTTGAGATCTGTAAAAACACATAAAAAATACCCAAAGTATCATTTATTTATTTACAAAAGATAAAGCATAAGAGTAATAAAATAAACACTTTTCAATGTCAATCAAATACCCCCACACTTATCTTTCACTCGTCCTCGAGTAAAACAAAAAAAATGAAAAACTAGATAGGTCACACTTTCGTAGGAAACACGATTGCATTGAGCGTATGCAACAAGCCGTTAAACCTCTAGGTGTCCCTAGTAGGACGAGTGGTGTCTCGTGAGGGTTTTCAGCGGATACTACCCACAAAATCCAAATGCAGTATGCTATGATTCTAATGAAACTACATGAATGCAATGGACATATGCAAATAAAAACGAAAAAAAATGAAAACACGACTTGTTTCAGGGAAGTGGTACAACAAATTAAGTTAACAATTTCTAGTCAGTTGATTTTATTTTAGATACCTCGACTTGTCACAAATTTTCAATATAAATCAAGTTTTCAAATGTTAAATAGTTTGGTCAGTTAGTTCGGTCGATAACATAGTGCAGCCATGAAACAAATTCTTAGTTTGCTTGGCACAGTTTGCAAAGTGGTATTCTAATTTTCTCATGTATGGCTAGTCAAATCAATAAGGTCAAGAAGTGTTTGGGTATCATCGCTTATTCTTTATTCTATAAAATTTTAAGATTTATGATTAAGTACATACACCTAACTAAAAAGACCAAGGTTTACCACCCATGCACTGCCTCGCGGACTAACGGAGAGTGGGTAAAGAGCTTGGCGGATTGTGCAGGCCGACTTTGACTTTGTCAACAACGTGTCGGTAATCCTTAGGTGTCCAATCTCATAAAATGAGACCAAGATATTCCAACTTTGACTTTGTCAACAACGTGTCGGATAGAGCTTGGCAGGTTTGCACACCAACGCTTGATATACAAGCAATGTTGGATACCCTTGGAATACTATTATTATTATTATCGAAAATATAAGCACAAAAGAGAGTTACGCGAATTCAACTTAACACAACTTAGTTTTAAAGATTTGAAAAGCCAATATAAGTTTTTTAAGTCCTCCACTTATTTAAACAAAGTCTACAATATAGAATAGATTTCATGGCCATCACCTAAGAATCTCCCTATGTACCGGTTACACTATTATCCCTCAAAATTAAACTTTTCATTATATTTCCTATTCGATCTAAGTTGAGAGAGAAAAATACTATCAACTGGCTAAAAATTGTAAACTTATTTTGCTGTATCAATTGAAAATGAGTCGTATTTCAAAGAAAAAAAAATTATGGTATGTCACTGCAATCTAAAATGGCTGAAAATAAAAAGAACTAAAAAAACAAAGAAAAATGAAAATGGATGAAATGCAGACTCCGCCAAAAACTTGATCGACGCCAAAAACTTGATCGACGCTAATCTATGAATTAGAAAAGCGCGACATTTGTAATAAATTCTGCAAGCATACAGGCGTGTAGCATACAGGTCGAACACAGGGAGGTTTGTTAAATTTTATTATTTATATGTTTCGTGGGCGAGTTAGACGAAGCTGGAGGTTGATTTTTTTTGCAAAGCAAAATAAAAACTGAAACTACGAATAAAAGATGCAATTAAATTCACTACAGATTCGAATCTAATCGGATCTGTAATAAATTCAATGATTAAAATAAAATAGAACACTGGAAATAAAATTGCAGAAAAGAAATCAACAACTGAAAATAAAAACTAGGATTATCGCTGAATCTAATCAGACGGTCAATCACTAGTAAGAAAAATAGAAGCAATAGCAAATTGTGTTCTAGCAAATCTAATTGACTAGACAACACAATATGCCATGAAAATAAAATGCAGAAACTAAAGAAAAGAAAGCTTTATTAAGACTGAAAGAGAGTACAGAAGAATGAATGGTTTTTACAATGGTTACAATCACATATTTATAGATGAGAATGGGAAAACCCTAATTAGGTCTATGAATAAATGGGCCTCCTCATTCATGAATATCTCTTGCCTTCCTTGACTAACTTGATTGGAGAAAATCTGGGCATATCATGGTAAATATTTTACATATCTTTCAATTTTCCCATGTGGCTGATTGATTGATAGAAGGTTGCATCTAATTAATTCTTCCAAACAAGGACGCTTATCAGACTCCAAAGGCAATATAAGATAAAATCTTCAAATTGATTTTTCTTCTTGGCAACAATTCAATCAGAAATTCTTCTAATTGAAATTGAATGATTTGAATTTAATTCCATGATAAGAATATGGCTATTGCTGAAATGTTAATTGGTGCACATCATAAATACATACACATGAATATGTGTATGTATATATATAACATAACACTAAACCATATATTTCTCAAAGCAAAGGGCCAGTGTGAACGCGCTCCATTTCTTTGGCAAAAAGTGAGCTTAACGGGGTTCGAACTCAGGTCTCTTAGCACTAATTCCTATGCCTTTACCAGTGAGCTTCTACTTCTTTTGCAATTGAAATGAATTTGATGTGAGGAAGTAGCTCTTTCTTGTAGTTGGCCTTTGATTTGAATTGAAGGAGGCAACGCTTGAGATCTGTAAAAACACATAAAAAATACCCAAAGTATCATTTATTTATTTACAAAAGATAAAGCATAAGAGTAATAAAATAAACACTTTTCAATGTCAATTAAATACCCCCACACTTATCTTTCACTCGTCCTCGAGTAAAACAAAAAAAATGAAAAACTAACTAGATAGGTCACACTTTCGTAGGAAACACGATTGCATTGAGCGTATGCAACAAGCCGTTAAACCTCTAGGTGTCCCTAGTAGGACGAGTGGTGTCTCGTGAGGGTTTTCAGCGGATACTACCCACAAAATCCAAATGCAGTGTGCTATGATTCTAATGAAACTACATGAATGCAATGGACATATGCAAATAAAAACGAAAAAAATGAAAACACGACTTGTTTCAGGGAAGTGGTACAACAAATTAAGTTAACAATTTCTAGTCAGTTGATTTTATTTTAGATACCTCGACTTGTCACAAATTTTCAATATAAATCAAGTTTTCAAATGTTAAATAGTTTGGTCAGTTAGTTCGGTCGATAACATAGTGCAGCCATGAAACAAATTCTTAGTTTGCTTGGCACAGTTTGCAAAGTGGTATTCTAATTTTCTCATGTATGGCTAGTCAAATCAATAAGGTCAAGAAGTGTTTGGGTATCATCGCTTATTCTTTATTCTATAAAATTTTAAGATTTATGATTAAGTACATACACCTAACTAAAAAGACCAAGGTTTACCACCCATGCACTGCCTCGCGGACTAACGGAGAGTGGGTAAAGAGCTTGGCGGATTGTGCAGGCCGACTTTGACTTTGTCAACAACGTGTCGGTAATCCTTAGGTGTCCAATCTCATAAAATGAGACCAATATATTCCAACTTTGAATTTGTCAACAACGTGTCGGATAGAGCTTGGCGGGTTTGCACACCAACGCTTGATATACAAGCAATGTTGGATACCCTTGGAATACTATTATTATTATTATCGAAAATATAAGCACAAAAGAGAGTTACGCGAATTCAACTTAACACAACTTAGTTTTAAAGATTTGAAAAGCCAATATAAGTATTTTAAGTCCTCCACTTATTTAAACAAAGTCTACAATATAGAATAGATTTCATGGCCATCACCTAAGAATCTCCCTATGTACCAGTTACACTATTATCCCTCAAAATTAAACTTTTCATTATATTTCCTATTCGATCTAAGTTGAGAGAGAAAAATACTATCAACTGGCTAAAAATTGTAAACTTATTTTGCTGTATCAATTGAAAATGAGTCGTATTTCAAAGAAAAAAAAAATTTATGGTATGTCACTGCAATCTAAAATGGCTGAAAATAAAAAGAAATAAAAAACAAAGAAAAATGAAAATGGATGAAATGCAGACTCCCCCCCCACACTTGATTGAGACAGTGTCCCAACTGTCTAAGGCAGAAAAAACAAAAATAAAATTAAAAAAAATGAAAAAGAAAAATAAAAGAAGAAGAACGTGTACCACCTGATTTCATGGTGGATGATCATGTTGATCGATAGAGTCGTCTTCGTCATATTGCTCGAATTCCAAAAATGGTTTCAGTCGTTGACCGTTTACTTTGAAGACTTTTCCATCCCTAGGATTTTCAATTTCAACCGCTCCATGAGGGTATACTGTTTTCACGACATAAGGTCCAATCCATCGAGATCTGAGTTTCCCTGGAAACAAGTGAAGTCTAGAGTCGTATAAAAGAACTTTTTGACCTATGTTGAATTCCTTACGAAGTATGTTTTTGTCATGTTGGGCTTTGGTTCTTTCTTTGTAGATTTTCGCATTTTCATACGCCTCATTTCTTAATTCCTCTAATTCCGAAATTTGTAACTTCCTGTGTGAGCCGGCTTTCTCTAAGTCAAAATTCAAAAATTTGATGGCCCAAAGAGCGCGATGCTCTAATTCAAGAGGTAAGTGACAGGCCTTTCCAAAGACTAATCGATATGGTGACATCCCTAGATTGGTTTTATAAGCAGTGCGAAAAGCCCAAAGTGCATCAATCAGTTTTACGGACCAATCCTTTCTATTGGAATTCACGGTTTTCTCAAGAATTTGTTTGATTTGTCTATTGGAGACTTCTACTTGCCCACTAGTTTGTGGGTGGTAGGGGGTCGACAGCTTGTGTGTGATTGAGTATTTCTTGAGCAAGGACTCAAAAGCACGATTACAGAAATGAGTTCCATTATCGCTAATGATAGCTCGAGGTGTACCAAAGCGTGAAAAGATATTTTCTTTGAGGAATTTGACAACAACCTTGTTGTCGTTGGTTCTGGTCGGAATGGCTTCAACCCATTTTGAGACATAATCTACCGCAAGTAAGATGTAAAGATTCCCAAATGAATTAGGGAATGGTCCCATGAAATCGATGCCCCAAACATCGAATAACTCAATCACTAAAATGGGGTTGAGAGGCATCATGTTTCGCTTAGAGATTCGACCCGTTCTTTGACATCGCTCACATTTAGAGCAAAATTCGAAAGCGTCACGGAAGGGTGTGGGCCAATAAAAACCGCTTTGAAAAACTTTTGCAGCAGTTTTTCTTGCACCAAAATGACCGCCACAAGCATGGTCATGTGAGGAGAGAATACTTTGGTGTTCATGATCAGGCACACACCTTCGAATGATTTGGTCTGGGCAGTATTTGAAAAGATATGGGTCGTCCCAATAGAAGTTTCGAACTTTCGAGAGAAATTTTTGTTTATCTTGTTTCGACCATTCAGCGGGTGTTTGTTGTGTGACAAGATAATTCACAATGTCAGCGTACCAAGGGGTGTTAAAGATCGAAAGGAGTTGTTCGTCAGGAAAATAGTCATCAATTTGGGTGTCGTTATCATTTTCGTGCACAATTCGAGAGAGATGATCAGCTACAACATTTTCAGAACCCTTTTTATCTCGTATTTCTATATCGAATTCTTGAAGAAGAAGGATCCAACGAATCAAGCGGGCCTTGGCATCCTTTTTAGAAAGCAAATATCGTAGGGCAGCATGGTCAGTGTAAACTATGACTTTGGATCCTATGAGATATGGTCTGAATTTCTCAAGAGCGAAGACAATTGCCAAAAATTCCTTTTTAGTAGTTGAGTAATTCAATTGGGCCTCGTTTAAAGTTTTGCTAGCGTAATAAATGACTCGAGGGAGTTTATCGATACGCTGACCCAAGATGGCTCCAATAGCAAAATCAGAAGCGTCGCACATAAGTTCGAAGGGTTGAGTCCAATCAGGAGGTTGAATGATGGGAGTTGTGGTCAAGAGTGATTTAAGAGTTTCAAAAGATGTTTTGCAATCATTGGAAAATTCAAACTTTACGTCTTTGGCAAGTAAATTCGAGAGAGGTTTTGAAATTTTTGAGAAATCCTTAATGAATCTTCTATAGAATCCCGCATGGCCAAGAAATGAACGAACATCTTTGACAGACTTGGGAGGAGGTAAATTAGCGATCAAATCGATTTTGGATTTATCGACTTCTAGGCCATCTTTGGAGACGACATGACCTAGAACTATCCCCCTTTTTACCATAAAGTGGCATTTTTCCCAATTAAGCACGAGTGATTTCTCCTTACAACGCTTAAGGACGAGTTCTAAATGAGTGAGACATTGAGAATAAGATGATCCATATATTGAAAAATCGTCCATGAATATTTCCAAGAATTCTTCCACCATATCGGAGAAAATACTCATCATACACCTTTGGAAGGTCGCGGGGGCATTACAAAGACCAAAAGGCATGCGACGATAAGCAAAGGTTCCAAAGGGACAAGTAAAGGTGGTCTTATGTTGATCTTCTAAGGCAACAGGAATTTGGTTATAGCCAGAGTATCCATCGAGAAAACAGTAGTACTCATGTCCCTCTAAGCGTTCGAGCATTTGGTCAATAAAAGGCAAGGGAAAATGGTCTTTTCGTGTGGCTGAGTTAAGCTTTCGATAGTCGATGCACACACGCCATTTGGTTTTGATTTTTGTTGGGACGAGTTCATTACTGTCGTTTTTGATCACTGTGACTCCCGATTTCTTTGGTACAACTTGTACCGGACTCACCCAAGTACTATCAGAGATGGGATAGATGATGTTATTGTCTAGACATTTGATTATCTCCTCCTTGACCACTTCTCTCATGTTTGGGTTTAATCGCCTTTGAGCCTCACGGGTGGGTTTAGCCTCATCAACTAAATGTATGCGATGTTCCACAATTGATGGGCTAATTCCTTTTATATCGCTAATTTCCCACCCCAAGGCATCTTTATTTTCCCGCAAAATTTCTAAGAGTTTTTCTTCTTGGTCCTTGGTAAGATCAGAAGCCAAGATTACGGGAAGAGTTTCTAAAGAGTCTAAGTATGCGTACTTAAGGTCTGTTGGCAAGGGTTTGAGGTCTAGCTTAGGAAGTTCTTGTGTATCAAGATTGGTTAACATTCCTTGGTTAGATTCAGGTGACGAAGTGTCGGAGTCAAGAATTTTGTTTAGTTCAGAAATGTATTCGAGTTCATCGAAATCAGAGTCGAAATGGTCAAGACACATTTTTAAAGCTTCAGAAGTGTCATTAGAGGTTTCATCAACTGTGGTTTGAATCATGTCAATTTCATCGATCTCAAAATCCCTAGGTTGCTTGTTGAGATTAAAGATGTTTAGCTCAATGGTTAGGTGCCCGAAGGAAAGTCGAAGCTGACCATTCCTACAATTAATGACAGCATTAGAGGTTGCTAAGAAAGGGCGTCCTAAGATCAATGGTATTTGAACGTTGGGATTTGAGACAGGCTCTGTTTCTAGAACTATAAAATCGACAGGGAAGTAAAACTGTTCGATTTGTATCAAGACGTCTTCGATAATTCCCAATGGCTTTTTGACAGATCGATCGGCTAGTTGAAGTGTGATGTTTGTTGGTTTAATCTCCCCTAGTCCAAGTTGACGATAGACAGCATAAGGGAGAAGGTTGACACTGGCACCGAGGTCGAGTAGGGCACGAGAAATGTGAGTGTTTCCTATTTTACAATCAATCGTAGGGCAGCCAGGGTCTTTATACTTGACTGGGGCAAGATTCGAAAGAACAGAGCTTGTATTTGCAGTTAGAAAAGCGGTTTTTGGAACATTGGTCGTACGTTTTTGTGTGCACAATTCCTTAAGACATTTAGCATATTGAGGGATTTGTTCAATGGTGTCTAACAGAGGAATGTTCACATGGACTTGTTTGAAAATTTCCAAAATTTTATCGAAATTTGCTGCTTTCTTCTTATTATTGAGTCTATGAGGAAAAGGAGCTACTGGTTTTTCGACTCTGTGATGAGTTTCATCATTCGAAGAAGAAGGTGGTAGGGGTGTAGAAGATGAAATGTTGGGATTGCCAACATTGATTTTCAAAGGTGGGTCGGGTTTGCCGACACTGGGAGAAGAACTGTTGGGATTGCCAACATTTAAGGGAACTTGAGGTTTAGAAGAATTGGCATTCGAAGCCAATGGGTGGTCATCAAGATTAGGGATTGGGGTCGAGTTAGAAGGTTTGTCAGGGTCTCCCACGTTATTATCAATCCTCTTTCCAGATCGAAGGGTTGTAATAGCGTTGACTGGATTATGGTTTTCGTCCTCACAAGAATTTACAGCACGAGAGTTATATTTTGGATTTACCTCAGGTTGACTCGGCAATTTTCCCTTCTCATGAGTTTTCATAAATTCCTTCATCATATTAAACATTTGGTCCATTTTAGCGTCTTGCGAGTTTATTTTAGCTTCGTAAGAGTTCATCTGTTTTTCTAGACGCCCAATATCTTGTGATGGTTGAGAAGATTGAGATGATTGGTTTGATGATTGAAAATTGGGGTGCCTATAAGGTTGTTTGGATTGAGGTGTAGCTTGAGAGGTTTGAGAATTGGAAGAAGGAGCTTGGTAATTCGGATTGGGAATAAAGGGTTGCACGTGAGATGGGTTAGCCGAATTATTGGGGTTCGACCAGGAAAAATTTGGATGGTTCCTCCAACCAGGGTTGTACGTGGCTGAGTAAGGGTTATTTATAGCATTGGCTTGGTCCTGAGAGTAATAGTGGGGTAACCCTTCTCCAGCTTGAGGAGTTTGATTTTCTAATGGAATTTGACTTGGGTCCACGACATGCACTCCTCTAGTAGAAGTACGAATGGGAACACGAATCGATTCCCACTGCATGTCCTTTTCAGAATAATCTTCTAAAAACCGCCAAGCTTCATCGGCTGTTTAAGACATAAAGTCTCCTCCACACATTGATTCTAGTTGAGTTCTAGTCTGATAGTTTAGCCCTTCATATGCAATTTGACATAAGTGATCTTTTAGAATTCCATGATGAGGACAACTATATAATAGTTGGTTGAATCTTTCAAAGTATTTTGAAAAAGTTTCCCCCTCATTTTGACAAAATTGATTTATCTCAGTTCGAATTTTTAGAGTTTTATGGAAAGGGAAAAACTTTTTCAAGAATGCAGTGACAAATTCATCCCAACTTCTTATGGAATGTCGTGGAAGAGAATTTAGCCATCTTTTAGCGCTTTCAAGTAGTGCAAATGGAATTAGCCTTAGCTTGATCGATTCGTTAGATAGTTGTTGCATTTTTGTTGTGGAAGCATACAATTCAAATTCGCTCAGAAATTCATAAGCATTTTCAGACCCAGTAAATTTTGGTACCCCTTGGATAAAAGAACGTTTTAGCTCAAAATTGTTTCCTTCAGCTGGTGGGAACACAATGACAGATGGTTGAACGGTCCTAGTAGGATAACATCGATCACGAAGAGACAAGGGTCTATCCATTTGGATATTGAGATTTTGAAAATTTTGATTTATTTGATTTTGATCCCCAAAGTTTGGAAAGTTTTGATTCACTCGATTTTGATCCAATTCGGTTGGAAAGTTTTGGTTGATTCGAGAACCCCTAGGAGAATTTTGTTGGCTAACACTTTTTTCACTCATTGTTGTTAATTGCAAGCACAGAAATTAGCTACAATGAAGTTTTCTGTCCTTATTGGCTCTTAACCCAAAATTATAAAGTGATGCGTTTGATTGCTTAGATCAAAAGATTTCTTAGCCAGTTAACGGACAGGAGTTATCAGTGTACCAGGAATCACCCTAGCAATGCAGCCGAAGGTTTAAGTACCTTCAGAGTAACAACCGATATAATATTTACGAATCACCGTAATATTTATAAACGGTTATTTCTCTGCCGTAGTCTAGACACCAAGAAATAATTCGTTCCAAATGAATCAACTATCACAATATAATTAAGCCCTAGATGAGCCCGTGACTCCCTTAAGTCCAACGTCTAACCGTTATTATTAGTCAGATTCTACGATGAAATGCAATTTGTGGGCTAAGGAAAGGGTGATGAAATCCCTCACCTTATGTGAATTGGGGTATTGCCCTTAACAGAATGAATAAAAGATGCAGAAACAACAGCAATCACACAAAATAACTGCAGAAATTAAAAATTGTACATTCAAAGCCGCTGTCCCTACAGAATTTTTTTACAACAATTGTCTATATATTTTTTTCTTTTTCCTTTTGCAGCAGAGCACCTGTAGAGTTTTAAAAGTTTTCACCTTGATCGGCAGTCCTCCAGTGAATTTGGGAAGCGCTAGCGCGTTCACACCCCACTTGGTGTGCAACCGCTCCAACCCATCTGAATCGTCCGCTGCTTTCTGTTGTTGTCCCCTTCTATTAATTGCTTGACTGCGCTGCGGCACGGGTTCGGGCTAGGATCCCGAAAAAAAAATTTTTAAGACCTTTTTTTTTTTAATTTCAGTTGTACCTGTTTTTGAAAAATTCTCCCTTTTTTTTTGAAAGAAAAAAAAATCAAAAGGAAACAAGAATTGAACTTGGAACGACAATAAAAAAAACTAAAAGTCGACAAGGCTAAATGAAATACAAGAGACAAACTGAACTCAACCAAATGATAAAACAAAACAAAAACAGAAACAAAACAAACTAATAAAACCAACTCAGTAGATAACTTGGCTATTGCCCAACTCCTTTTCCCAATATAAAAACAATCTCTTTCCCAATATGATTTACGGTTGCTCAGAAACCAAAGGAATCAAGAGCCCCTCTTAAATCAGACCAAACCCCACAAGAAAATTTTTGCCCGCCGCCTCAGCCCCCTTTATTTTACTTTATCTTCAGAAAGAACATCAAAGTCTCCAAAAAAAAAACAAAGACAATTCACGTTTTTTTTTTCTTTTGCCGAATCGGATTTCGGGTTCGAATTGAGCTCGCAGATCGATTTGAACTTGTGCGAGTTTGGGGTATTTGATGCTTTGTCTGGTTCGACTTAGGGAGTTCGGTTATGAGAGGAACGGTTGGTCTGTGGTTTTTGAAGGGGAGAGTTGGTGGTTGCGTTGTAGAGGAGGATCGAGATCCGAAGTTGTTGAAGTTGGGGCGAGATCTGGAAGTCTGAGGATGGTTTGCTTTTTGGCGGTTTCGTTGATGTAGCGGTTGTAAGATTGTGGCTTTGGGGAGGAACGTGAAGATGATGAGGTGTAGGCCTGTGACTGCTGATGAACGTGGGTGTACGGTGATTTATAGCGGAGAACGGCCAACTGTTTTAATGTGATTTTTCATTTTCGGAACTGGAAAAAAAAAATGACAGAGGATATGCGATGGGGTGGTTTGTCGAGGTAGTAGGTGAGTTTGGACTGGACGGAGGTTATGGAGAGTGGGTGAGTAGTTCAATTTGCTGTAGGTTTTCTTTTTTTTTTTTTTTTTTTTTTGGGTGTATAATGAGAATGGTTTATGTGATTGTGAATGTAACAGACTGATGGTCTTGCTGTATGGTTTTGGTTTGTGGGATGAATGTGTAGATGAGGGTCGATTGCTTGCAACGTTGATTATGTGGTGGAATTGTTTGAGGGATCTGGTAGTGGGGAAATTGCGGCTTTTGCAATGAAGATGAGTTGGACTACTGAGATGGTGGAGACTTGTGCTGTATACTGTGTTGATGATGGACGTTGGTTATGGAGGTTATGGAAGGTTGATGGGGTGCGATGTACGGTGTAATTAGGACGGATCTTGATGAATGTAGTTGTTGTGGTGAGATCTGGAATTGAGGCAGGTGATTGTTTGTTGGTTTTTTTTTTTCGGTTTTTGGGCTGATGCGTTGAAGGGAGGGCGTTAGGGTAGAGATGAGTGGTTTTAATGAAATCAGGGAGAACACGTTGGGTGGTGACTATGTTTTACAAGGAGAACTTGTTGAAGTGTTGGCCCGGTACTATGAATTGTGGCGAACAATTGGTGAAAGAGTGGCAGAGAACACAAGGAAAGAAGACAAAAAGGAAATTTGTGATTTTTTTCAGAAAAGGAAGAAAATTTGAAATAGAAGGAAAGAAATCAATTGTATTGAAAAGAGGAAAGACAAAAGGAGAAAGGAGAAAACATAAGAAAATTTGTGAAATTTTTTTTTTATAGAAAGATATTAAAATGTAAAAGAAGAAAGGGGCAGAATGGAAGGAGTAGAAAAGGTAGAAAATCAGTGAAAAATGACAGTTTATATATATATATATATGAATACGTGGAAAAAGAAAAAAAACGAGGAAAACAAAACTAACACGAATCAGAGATCAAATAAATAATAAAATTTAAACGTTGCCTCCCCGGCAACGGCGCCAAAAACTTGATCGACGCTAATCTATGAATTAGAAAAGCGCGACATTTGTAATAAATTCTGCAAGCATACAGGCATGTAGCATACAGGTCGAACACAGGGAGGTTTAATTAAAAATTACTATTTATTTTTTTTCTTGGGCGTGTTAGACGAAGCTGGAGGTTGATTTTTTTTGCAAAGCAAAATAAAAACTGAAACTACGAATAAAAGATGCAATTAAATTCACTACAGATTCGAATCTAATCGGATCTGTAATAAATTCAATGATTAAAATAAAATAGAACACTGGAAATAAAATTGCAGAAAAGAAATCAACAACTGAAAATAAAAACTAGGATTATCGCTGAATCTAATCAGACGGTCAATCACTAGTAAGAAAAATAGAAGCAATAGCAAATTGTGTTCTAGCAAATCTAATTGACTAGACAACACAATATGCCATGAAAATAAAATGCAGAAACTAAAGAAAAGAAAGCTTTATTAAGACTGAAAGAGAGTACAGAAGAATGAATGGTTTTTACAATGGTTACAATCACATATTTATAGATGAGAATGGGAAAACCCTAATTAGGTCTATGAATAAATGGGCCTCCTCATTCATGAATATCTCTTGCCTTCCTTGACTAACTTGATTGGAGAAAATCTGGGCATATCATGGTAAATATTTTACATATCTTTCAATTTTCCCATGTGGCTGATTGATTGATAGAAGGTTGCATCTAATTAATTCTTCCAAACAAGGACGCTTATCAGACTCCAAAGGCAATATAAGATAAAATCTTCAAATTGATTTTTCTTCTTGGCAACAATTCAATCAGAAATTCTTCTAATTGAAATTGAATGATTTGAATTTAATTCCATGATAAGAATATGGCTATTGCTGAAATGTTAATTGGTGCACATCATAAATACATACACATGAATATGTGTATGTATATATATAACATAACACTAAACCATATATTTCTCAAAGCAAAGGGCCAGTGTGAACGCGCTCCATTTCTTTGGCAAAAAGTGAGCTTGACGGGGTTCGAACTCAGGTCTCTTAGCACCAATTCCTATGCCTTTACCAGTGAGCTTCTACTTCTTTTGCAATTGAAATGAATTTGATGTGAGGAAGTAGCTCTTTCTTGTAGTTGGCCTTTGATTTGAATTGAAGGAGGCAACGCTTGAGATCTGTAAAAACACATAAAAAATACCCAAAGTATCATTTATTTATTTACAAAAGATAAAGCATAAGAGTAATAAAATAAACACTTTTCAATGTCAATCAGTAGTCGATTTGGAAAGTAGGAATTTTCGGGTCATCACACATGTCTAATTCATTTATTTGTGCCTTTCCTTTTCTACTTTTGCGATTTAATTCCACAACTTGCTTACACATCTTATTCTTTTGGAAAACAAATCTTTGTACTTTCTTAAAAAATTGTAATGTCAAAATAAATATCTTTCCAAAATCTTTTAAACTGTAACGAAAAGGAATTCCACTCGATCCGAATTAGTCGCTAAACCGACCCCGACCGTTCGAAATGCCTGATTGTTTTGAGAACACGACAAAATAGAACGCAGACGGAAGAACATTTCATTGTATATTACAACAATTCCATCAGAATACAAGAATTTACAGAGTATAAATGAATATTATACATTAAAAAATATCATAGATCACAATAAATTACATAGCAGCGGAAAATAATACAAAATACAACTGAAGAAGATATACAGATACAAAGCTTTATGGATATCGTTCCAGCTGTACATCAGGATCCTGTGAATATAAATCTGCAAAACCAAAACTACTAGCTGTCCGTGTCAAAATAAGGGCACCCAGAGTTTAGGTTAAACCAATAAACTCCAGGTTAGTCATGGGACTGGTGTGAGAACTAAAACAGTTATTATTCTTTATTTTAAAGTTCGGCAAATCAAGGGACCACGCCGTATAACACGGAACGGGTTTTCTCCCAAGAACACCAGTGCATAAAACAACAGCGTAATGCTAAATAAAGAAAAATGAAGCTATTATAAGACCCAGGTCCCATCACACAATGCAACGCAAGCCGGAGGATAGGGTTTTTACCTTATAATAGCCA
Organism: Allium sativum; assembly: GCA_030737875.1. Classification (NCBI taxonomy): domain Eukaryota; kingdom Viridiplantae; phylum Streptophyta; class Magnoliopsida; order Asparagales; family Amaryllidaceae; genus Allium; species Allium sativum. The sequence continues at coordinate 805,764,278 of CM060922.1, read as the reverse complement.
AGAATGCTTGATACGTATAAAACAAATCATTTGATACTATAATAAGTGCATAGTGTATAAAACAACTTCACATCATAAGTATCAATCATAAGCAGCAAAAGCGCCCCATCCCACTATGTCGCTATATATAGGATTACAACTAAAATCGAAACGTCACGTATTGGAAGTTGGATTCCCATCTGTGAACCGAGGCTAGGGATCGTCCTTTACAGAATTCGAGACAATCTAGCCCGTGTCTCCGGAACAGCCGCAACTGCCCCTTGGATCGTCAGGGTCGGTCCACCGATGTGGATTATAGTGCCTGAACAATACGTCTCCCCACCCTATGGGGCGTAAATGAGCCAACGAATGACTCCATCGGTCCTGGATCGACCGATATATCCGAGGCGCCTCGCAACAGCAACAACCACATAAGTCAAACTCGTCAGGGCGTGTAAAACCACTGACGCCACTTCTAGCTAGAAAGAAACGCATGCCCTCCCTGAGGTCCTCTCCCATTTCTGGTTCACAACCGGGGTGTGAGGCTCGCGAATTCACGTTACACAAAGCTATGCTACACAAGCGGTGCTTTGATCATCAACCACAAGACTTTGCTTTTCAACAGAAGCCTCGATCTATTGCCTCTTAGGCATGCCACACAGGCAATTCACTCCATGTGTTTGATATCCATCAATATATAACCCCTGAGCTCATACGTCTCAGAGAAGGGCATTAAACAAGAGAATAAATTCTCCGTCGTCAAACAGATATATATTTAATAGAAATCAATCACACAGACTGAAATCCAATGTCAGACACACAATCCATCTACAAGTCCGTTCTGGGTCTAAACGAAACCGGAGACACCTTGTACCTCGCATATCCATCGATCTCCAAGCACGTCTGGACGATCACCAACTGATTCCCTCCTCTTGGGTGTACGGCCCAATCAAGATCATCAGTAATTATCCAAACGACGTGAAGACCTCCGGTCTTCGACCACCGTCTTCATCTTCGACACCACGTCGAATCAGTTATTCAGAATGGGATAAACCCGGTCTTTCTGAATAACTCGCATATATAATAAACAAGTGTTACACAAACACAACATACGCTTCATTCCAATTCAGAATATTCTTTTATTCAAATATTCTTATATTTTGGGAAAGGTTCCCATTAATTTTATCAAAGATAAATTCTTTAAATTTATTCTTTAATCTCCTTTTTGAATATCAATTCAAACTAGTATAGATTAGCGAACCACACCGAAGTAATCATTTATTTTATTTCCCAATCCCAACCTATTCATCCCATGAAGTAAAACTGGTAATACTTCATATCCAACACCACGGTGTTATCGGTAAATTCAATTACCATTTCACGTTCAAATCTAATTAAAGATTTAACTATCGCCTGGAGTAAAACTGGTGATACTCCATTCTCGATCTTTTCAATCAAATTAAAGATTCATTAAAACTCCACTTAGTTTTAATCTTTAACTGGGTTAAAGAATCAGTGTCATTTAAAACATGGTTCACGATAAACCCAAAATCACATTCCATTAATTATCGGGTTAAAGAACAAGTGTTATTTAAAACACTGTTCCCGATAAACCCAAGAATCAACACCAATTCTATTCCAATTAAATATTATTTAATTGTTACACTTCATTAAATCTAAATAAAAAGATTTAATCTTTTTCTCAACTGGGCTTAAGAACAGTGTTAATGAAGACACCATTCACGACAAACCCAAATCCCATTTGATATTAAATACAAGGCTCTGAATAGAAAATATACTGGCTTATATTCAATATCAAATTCTACGACCAACAAATATCGTATTGGAAATAACGATATTAATATATCTTTCAAATTTCCATAACAATATCTGTATCATCACGAAATCCAACATCGAAATATTCCGAAGACAATTTCGATTCAAATCCCTTCCAATTCAATTATTGGAAATTCTAGTTATATTTCAAAACCAATTCAAATTCACTTTATTTATTTCAAAAATAAATGAATTATAATTCTCGTTCAAAACTAGTTCATTTCGATAAAAATCTATTTTTATCTTTTCAAATATGGAGTTTTTCATCCCAATTCTTCACAAATCATTTCTTATGATTTTACACAAATTATTTATATTTTTAATAATTTTATCAAGGCCCGTACAGTCGATTTCCATCAACGGCCATCGAACTGCACTTACAACGACCTTTTCCAAATTTGATTTGGACATAATTCCAAATCCAACCGTTAGATTTCAAATTTCTAATATTCATTAGAAAGCTCTTTTCGATACGAACCCAACGGTTCTGGTTTGAGGAGAATTTGACGGTCGGATCTCCCGCAACGTCAATTCGAAGTCAATGGTCGAAATTCACGAACTGCCGCAGCGCGGCGCGTTCTATGCAGGCCATTATATTATATATAATATATACTTCGTCGATTTCCTTTTAAAACATATTATATAAATCACTTTAAATTCGTTTTCAAAACGATTTCAACTTCTTTTCAAATTCAAATCAAAATTGAATTTTTTTCTTATAAATTCGATTTAAATTCATTTCTAATTGATTTCAATTCAAATCGATTTTTTTCCCAGTTTCAGTTAGTTTTCAATTCCATTCAATTTCAATTCGAATTCATTTCTATTCAATTTCAATTCGAATTCTAATTCCTTTCAAAATATCAGATTTTGACATCACTTTTGATATTCATTATAAAATGAATAAAATCGATATAAATATCGTTCACGTCAAAATGGCGTCAATCTAATCAACACGGCTTCATATATTTCTATTTTCGAATATTTCTATTTCAAATATTTCTATTTCAAATATTTCTATTTCAAAAATGGAATGAGGCCCAGTCAATTACCATATAATGTTAATTATATGGATTTTCTACAAAACATGTATAAAATTACAACGATAAATAATCAACCATCATCCAGAGTGCACCATACAACTGCATAAGCATTAAATATAAATAATTAACGCTTACACAGTCTGTCGACCAATCGATCGACATACAACTAAACAATCGGGATTAGTGTTCGTCAAATATCATCCCAATACCCGTGTGGGGTTTCAAACAATCAAACACATATTTTATTTGTGCAGTTTGGCGATGTGTAAAATTTATCGTCCCAATCAATATCAGTCAAATGTGTGTATATAAACAAATCGTTCGATTTGTTTATATTAATTTATTTCATTTCACATACACGTTAAAATTCTATTTTTTTTAACTTTAAAATATTTTTAACTGTATAAATATTTTATTTCATTTCACATCACACAATCAACTACACATCAAAATCAAACAAACAAGCATACAAGCCGTCCATGTTGTGTGGACGACGGGTGTCGGGTGCTACTAAACACCGTCTGCATCCTAGTATATATTTTAACTAGAAAATTAAATTAAAAGTGAGAAGTTCTCACCGACTGGCTAAACCAAACTTCTCGACTCTTCATATGTAGAAAATCTCCGCCGTTTCTTCTTTCATCACTTTCGTCATCCGTATTCACTACATATATAAAAATCGAATTTTTACTTCGCTATTCAATATATAAAAATCGAATTTTTACTTCGCTATTCAATATATAAAAATCGAATTTTTACTTCGCTATTCAATATATAAAAATTGAATCTTTATATTCTCTATCTTATAAAAATCATATTTTTATAATCTCTTTCCTATATAAAGTTTTCGGCTTTTTTTTAATATAAAGTTTTCCAGCTTTCTATTAATCAAAAATCATTTCTTTTCTTTGTCAAAATCCATATCCTTTCTTTGTAAGAGGTTCTTATATTTATACCACTAAAACCCATATTTTTATTACTCTAGCAATATAAAAATCATATTTTTACTTCCTTATGGGTTAAAAATTATATTTTTAACAACACAAAAAATCCTAACTTTATCTCATTTCATTGAAAATCGAATTAAAACAAGTAAATGAATAAATAAAAATTAAAAACTAACCTATAGGGGGCGTTGGGGACTGTAGGCTGGTGGAGGGCTTGCGCGCAGGGGAGGGGAGGCTCGGGGGTGGCGTTTGCTGGCCGCTGGTGACGGGGCTCCGGAGCTTGGTGCGGCGGTGGCCAGAAAAAGGGGCGCGATTGATATTGGGTCTCGGGGTTTCGTCGATTGGGGAAGAGGGGGGGAAGCGTCACTGAAGAGAAGAGAGATGGGGGGAGGGCGGTGCGCCGATCTGAGGTGGAGGGGGGGTCGGCGCGGCCGTCAGCGCTGGTGGAGGGTGGATTGAGGAGCGCGATTCCTCTTTTGTTTTTTTTATTTGAACGATAAAGGGGGGCTCAGTGGATAAAGGAGTTGACCTAGGTTACGAGAATATAAATATTTTTTAATATTATTTTAATTTCCACCAAAAAGTAACTTTTTATTTCAAATTCGAAACGAAACCCACCGCCTGTCGTCCATAGCTAATTACCCCCATTACGAACACAATGGGATATGTATCGCAAGTTGATTCAATCATTTCGATCAGTTTTCGTCAAAGTCAAAATATAACTCTATATATTGAATTTGAACGCGCATTTCAATTTACTGGGGTCACATACTAACTCGAAAAATTCCAGAAAAATATATCTAGCTTTGTACTGACTATACGGTCCTAACAAAACTAGTTTCATCAAATTCTGATACCGTTTGAAAAATGGCCATTTTCCAGTCGATTAAAATCAACTGAAACTGGTTAAACGCGTTTTCCTTCGCCACGCTCACATATTGATTCGAAAAATTATGAAATTTGAAACCTAGCAATAATTTGACATCGCGGATCCAACAAAAGTGGTTTCGTCGAAATCCGAGGTCGTTTGCAAAATGGTCATTTTTAAGGGCCGAAATTCCATAGCTACTATTCTGAAATTTCAACTGGACATATCTTTTGATTCCCACTATGAAATTTCGATTTTTCGGATTCGTTGGAAAGATATTCTCAAATAGATTCTAATATTTTTGGTTTCACTAAAATCCGGTTTATTTTGCACCTGGTACATTCATTTGAACTTTGAAATCGAATTATCGAATTACCGCGCCATTTTCAATTCCTTTTATATATATAAATAAATATTTATATTCTAACGACGACGTATATAAATATACATTCTAATTCTATTCAAAATACTTTTATCGTCGTTATTATTTAAAATAAATCATTTTAAATAATCAAAATTAATTAAAATTGCCAAAATAACATTTTTAAATTGGCCCAGATTTTCCGGGTTATTACAATCTCCCCCACTTAAAACTTTTCGTCCCCGAAAAGGAACGAAGCCGAAAGTTGTTTTACTAATCAACTCAATTTCCAGTATTTTCTTTACGGCTTAAGTTCTTCAACTTTTCAGTTTCTAAGAACTTTTCAAATTTTTCAAAAATTTGGCTAACACCCTAAATTTTCGAAAAATTTCGCCATAACCTCCCCTGCACCGGGGACTTCGGGATATTTCGTATAGCCTCCCATGGCCTTCTTCAATCCAAAAGAAAAAGAAAAAGCCAAGCGGCTAGCCAATCGGCTCACAAAATCATCATCACCCAAACAAAACAGTAAATTATGGTAAACATGTACCTATTTGTCGGGCAACCAATTTTATTCTCTGCTCTATCCTCCTTGCAATGACCTGTTCAATGTAAGTACATGTATATGCATGCAAATGCAACTAATTTTCAATACAATTTACTATTTAGTTCAAATTGGCTATATTGTTAAAATTTTAATTAATCAAATAATAATCAAACAACACAACCATAAATCAATTAGTTGGTTAACTTTTCAAATTCACAATTTTGATATATAGTCAAAAATCACATTTTTGATGCCAAATCACAACAATAGGCCCTATATTATTTTGGTTCTCACACCAGTCAATAGGAAATATATAAATATAACACCTTTGACACTCGAACACTAATTCTGATGATGAAGCTTCAATCATCAGAACCATCTCCGGGTGACTAGAATGTGATTCTATATCTATCTAGTATATTAAAACTTCAAATACACGCGGATCAGACGTATACACAAAGTCTTTATATACTTGATTGTCCAAATCAATATAAATAAATAATCAAATACGAATAATTGATTTAAATTTTCAAAACAAAAATTTGTTTTCATTTTAAAAATATACTCTTCACACTCGTTCTAGGATACTACTGATCCCATCTCTAACGAGTCATTCCCGTTGGATATTACTAATATAGTTTCTGATGAATTATTTCGTATGGTTCTAACGTGTCTTGTTCTCTGAGCTTTGTAAACCAAAGCTCTGATACCACTAAAACGAAAAGGAATTCCGCTCGATCTGAATCAGTCGCTAAACCGACCCCGACCGTTCGAAATGCCTGATTGTTTTGAGAACACGACAAAATAGAACGCAGATGGAAGAACATTTCATTGTATATTACAACAATTCCATCAGAATACAAGAATTTACAGAGTATAAATGAATATTATACATTACAAAATATCAGAGATCACAATAAATTACATAGCAGCGGAAAATAATACAAAATACAACTGAAGAAGATATACGGATACAAAGCTTTCCGGATATTGTTCCAGTTGTACATCAGGATCCTGTGAATATAAATCTGCAAAACCAAAACTACTAGCTGCCCGTGTCAAAATAAGGGCACCCAGAGTTCAGGTTAAAACAAAAACTCCAGATCAGTCATGGGACTGGTGTGAGAACTAAAACAGTTATTAATCTTTATTTTTAAAGTTCGGTAAATCAAGGGACCAGGCCGTATAACACGGAATGGTTTTTCTCCCAAGAACACCAGTGCTTAAAACAACAGCGCAATGCTAAATAAAGAAAAATGAAGCTATTATAAGACCCAGGTCCCATCACACAATGCAACGCAAGCCGGAGGACAGGGTTTTTACCTTATAATAGCCAAGAATGCTTGATACGTATAAAACAAATCATTTGATACTATAATAAGTGCATAGTGTATAAAACAACTTCACATCATAAGTATCAATCATAGGCGGCATAAGCGCCCCATCCCACTATGTCGCCATATATAGGATTACAACTAAAATCGAAACATCACGTATTGGAAGTTGGATTCCCATCTGTGAACCGAGGCTAGGGATCGTCCTCTACCGAATTCGAGACAATCTAGCCCATGTCTCCGGAACAGCCGCAACTGCCCCTTGGATCGTCAGGGCCGGTCCACCGATGTGGATTATAGTGCCTGAACAATACGTCTCCCCGCCCTATGCGGCGTAAATGAGCCAACGAATGACTCCATCGGTCCCGGATCGACCGATATATCCGAGGCGCCTCGCAACAGCAACAACCACATAAGTCAAACTCGTTAAGGCGTGTAAAACCACTGACGCCACTTCTAGCTAGAAGGAAACGCATGCCCTCCCTGAGGTCATCTCCCGTTTCTGGTTCACAACCGGGGTGTGAGGCTCGCGAATTCACGTTACACAAAGCTATGCCACACAGGCGGTGCTTTGATCATCAACCACAAGACTTTGCTTTTCAACAGAAGCCTCGATCTATTGCCACTTAGGCATGCCACACAGGCAATTCACTCCATGCATTTGATATCCATCAATATATAAGCCCTGAGCTCGTACGTCTCAGAGAAGGGCGTTAAGCAAGAGAATAAATTCTCCGCCGCCAAATAGATATATATTTAATAGAAATCAATCACACAGACTGAAATCCAATGTCAGACACACAGTCCATCTACAAGTCCTTTCTGGGTCTGAACGAAACCGGAGATACCTTGTACCTCGCATATCCATCGATCTCCAAGCACGTCTGGACGATCACCAACTGATTCCCTCCTCTTGGGTGTACGACCCAATCAAGATCATCAATTATTGTCCAAACGACGTGAAGACCTCCGGTCTTCGACCACCGTCTTCATCTTCGACACCACGTCGAATCAGTTATTCAGAATGGGATAAACCCGGTCTTTCTGAATAACTCGCGTATATAATAAACAAGTGTTACACAAACACAACATACGCTTCATTCCAATTCAGAATATTCTTTTATTCAAATATTCTTATGTTTTGGGAAAGGTTCCCATTAATTTTATCAAAGATAAATTCTTTAAATTTATTCTTTAATCTCCTTTTTGAATATCAATTCAAACTAGTCGGGATTAGCGAACCACACCGAAGTAATCATTTATTTTATTTCCCAATCCCAACCTATTCATCCCATGAAGTAAAACTGGTAATACTTCATATCTAACACCACGGTGTTATCGGTAAATTCAATTACCATTTCATGTTCAAATCTAATTAAAGATTTAACTATCGCCTGGAGTAAAACTGGTGATACTCCATTCTCGATCTTTTCAATCTAATTAAAAATTCATTAAAACTCCACTTAGTTTTAATCTTTAACTGGGTTAAAGAATCAGTGTCATTTAAAACATGGTTCACGATAAACCCAAAATCACATTCCATTAATTATCGGGTTAAAGAACAAGTGTTATTTAAACACTATTCCCGATAAACCCAAGAATCAACACCAATTCTATTCCAATTAAATATTATTTAATTGGTACACTTCATTAAATCTAAATAAAAAGATTTAATCTTTTTCTCAACTGGGCTTAAGAACAGTGTTAATGAAGACACCATTCACGACAAACCCAAATCCCATTTGATATTAAATACAAGGCTCTGAATAGAAAATATACAGGCTTATATTCAATATCAAATTCTACGACCAACAAATATCGTATTGGAAATAACGATATTAATATATCTTTCAAATTTCCATAACAATATCTGTATCATCACGAAATCCAACATTTAAATATTCCGAAGACAATTTCGATTCAAATCCCTTCCAATTCAATTATTGGAAATTCTTGTTATATTTCAAAACCATTTCAAATTCACTTTATTTATTTCAAAAATAAATGAATTATAATTCTAGTTTAAAACTAGTTCATTTCGATAAAAATCTATTTTTATCTTTTCAAATATGGAGTTTTTCATCCCAATTCTTCACAAATCATTTCTTATGATTTTACACAAATTATTTATATTTTTAATAATTTTATCAAGGCCCGTACAGTTGATTTCCATCAACGACCATAGAACTGCACTTACAGCGACCTTTTCCAAATTTGATTTGGACATAATTACAAATCCAACCGTTAGATTTCAAATTTCTAATATTCGTTAGAAAGCTCTTTTCGATACGAACCCAACGGTTCTGGTTTGAGGAGAATCCGACGGTCGGATCTCCCGCAACGTCAATTCGAAGTCAATGGTCGAAATTCACGAACTTCCGCAGCGCGGCGCGTTCTATTCAGGCCATTATATTATATATAATATATATAATATATACTTCGTCGATTTCCTTTTAAAACATATTATATAAATCGTTTTAAATTCGTTTTCAAAATGATTTCAACTTCTTTTCAAATTCAAATCAAAATTGAATTTTTTTCTTAAAAATTCGATTTAAATTCATTTCAAATCGATTTTTTTTCCAATTTCAGTTCATTTTCAATTTCAATTCGAATTCATTTCTATTCAATTTCAATTCGAATTCTAATTCTTTTCAAAATATCAGCTTTTGAAATCACTTTCGATATTCATTATAAAATGAATAAAATCGATATAAATATCGTTCACGTCAAAATGGCGTCAATCTAATCAACACGGCTTCATATATTTCTATTTTCGAATATTTCTATTTCAAATATTTCTATTTCAAAACTGGAATGAGGCCCAATCAATTACCATATAATGCTAATTATATGGATTTTCTACAACACATGTATAAAATTACAACGATAAATAATCAACCATCATCCAGAGTGCACCATACAACTGCATAAGCATTAAATATAAATAATTAACGCTTACATAGTTTGTCGACCAATCGATCGACATACAACTAAACAATCGGGATTAGTGTTCGTCAAATATCATCCCAATACCCGTGTGGGGTTTCAAACAATCAAACACATATTTTATTTGTGCAGTTGGGCGATGTGTAAAATTTATCGTCCCAATCAATATCAGTCAAATGTGTGTATATAAACAAATCGTTCGATTTGTTTATATTAATTTATTTCATTTCACATACACGTTAAAATTCTATTTTTTTAACTTTAAAATATTTTTAACTGTATAAATACTTTATTTCATTTCACATCACATCACACAATCAACTACACATCAAAATCAAACAAACAAGCATACAAACCGTTCATGGTCTATGGACGACGGGTGTCGGGTGCTACTAAACACCGTCTGCATCTTAGTATATATTTTAACTAGAAAATTAAATTAAAAGTGAGAAGTTCTCACCGACTAGCTAAACCAAACTTCTCGACTCTTCATATGTAGAAAATCTCCGTTGTTTCTTCTTTCATCACTTTCGTCATCCGTATTCACTACATATATAAAAATCGAATTTTACTTCGCTATTCAATATATAAAAATCGAATTTTTACTTCGCTATTCAATATATAAAAATCGAATTTTTACTTCGCTATTCAATATATAAAAATCGAATCTTTATATTCTCTATCTTATAAAAATCATATTTTTATAATCTCTTTCCTATATAAAGTTTTCGCCTTTTTTTAAATATAAAGTTTTCAAGCTTTCTATTAATCAAAAATCATTTCTTTTCTTTGTCAAAAACCATATCCTTTCTTTGTAAGAGGTTCTTATATTTATACCACTAAAACCCATATTTTTATTACTCTAGCAATATAAAAATCATATTTTTACTTCCTTATGGGTTAAAAATTATATTTTTAACAACACAAAAAATCCTAACTTTATCACATTTCATTGAAAATCTAATTAAAACAAGTAAATGAATAAATAAAAATTAAAAACTAACCTATAGGGGGCGCTGGGGACTGCAGGCGGGTGGAGGGCTTGCGCGCAGGGGAGGGAAGGCTCGGGGGTGGCGTTTGCTGGCTGCTGGTGACGGGGCTCCGGAGCTCGGTGCGGCGGTGGCCAGAAAAAGGGGCGCGATTGATTTTGGGTCTCGGGGTTTCGTCGATTGGGGAAGAGGGGGGGGAAGCGTCGATGAAGAGAAGAGAGATGGGGTGGAGGTAGGTGCACCGATCTGAGGTGGAGGGGGGGGGGTCGGCGCGGCCTACAACGGTGGTGGAGGGTGGATTGAGGAGCGCGATTCCTCTTTTGTTTTTTTTTATTTGAACGATAAAGGGGGGGCTCAGTGGACAAAGGAGTTGACCTAGGTTAGGAGAATATAAATATATATTTTTATTATTTTAATTTCCACCAAAAAGTAACTTTTTATTTCGAATTCGAAACGAAACCCACCGCCTGTCGTCCATAGCTAATTACCCCCATTCCGAACACAATGGGATATGTATCGCAAGCTGATTCGATCGTTTCGATCAGTTTTCGTCAAAATCAAAATATAACTCTATATATTGAATTTGAACGCGCATTTCAATTTACTGGGGTCACATACTAACTCGAAAAATTCCAGAAAAATATTTTCTAGCTTCATACTGACTATATGGTCCTAACAAAACTAGCTTCGTCAAATTCTGAGAACGTTTGAAAATTGGGCATTTTCCAGTCGATTAAAATCAACTAAAACTGGTGAAACGCGTTTTCCTTCGCCACGCTCACATATTGATTCGAAAATTTATGAAATTTGAAACCTAGCAATAATTTGACATCGCGGATCCAACAAAAGAGGTTTCGTCAAAATCCGAGGTCATTTGCAAAATGGCCATTTTTCTGGGCCGAAATTCCATAGCGACTATTCTGAAATTTCAACTGGACATATCTTTTGATTCCCGCTATGAAATTTCAATTTTTCGGATTCGTTGGAAAGATATTCTCAAATAGATTCTAATATTTTTTGCTTTACTAAAATCCGGTTTATTTTGCACCTGGTACATTCATTTGAACTTTGAAATCGAATTATCGAATTATCGCGCCATTTTCAATTCCTTTTATATATATATAAATAAATATTTATATTCTAACGACGACGCATATAAATATACATTCTAATTATATTCAAAATAAATTTCTCGTCATTATTATTTAAAATAAATCATTTTAAATAATCAAAATTCATTAAAATTGCCAAAATAAAAATTTTAAATTGGCCCAGATTTTCCGGGTTATTACATAAACTTTTAAATTTTAAACTTGAAAACTCTTTTAGAAATCTCTTCATATACCTATTTCTATTTCAAGTTCTTCTAAAAGTTTAATTGTCGGAGTAGGTATAAGGTGCTATCCAGACTCACACTTTTCTAAATTTCTTGGTATAAGGTGCTATCCAGAATCACACTTTTCTAAATTTCTTGCACAAAATAAATTTACTTCCTCACTAATCCTCAAGCAAAATTTCCAAACTGAGAGTGGCGTCCAAACCTTTTGCTACCTAGTCACACCATATATATATATATATATATATATATATATATATATATTGCTGTATATAACGTTGTTGTATACACAATTATATGATTTTTGTTTGATGATAACAAACAAATATATTTTATTTTAAATGTGTTTGTTACCGTACTGTTTCATATATACATCATAGACAGGAATATAATATTTATATTTAAATAAAATACGACTGTACAGAAATTCATATATTCATAATATTTGAGTTAGATATAATATTTTATTTCAAACATTCAAACAATACATTTTTTTAACTCCACTATTTGAATACATCGATGATATACATTTCAATTTATATTCATTTTCATATTCAATTCTCTCTACAACACTCATATAGTCACTCTATCTATACAAATCATATATACATACATTTTCACTTTCATATACATACACTTATACAATCTCACCGACACATTATGCACTCTACTGTTATTGTCTTTGGTCTTCTGTCACTCCAGTCACGTCAGTACAGTCAGTCCAGTCTTCATGCTTACCTGTCACATGAAAAACACACATGCTTACCTGTCACATGAAAAACACACACAGTACACCGCAATAGAAATAAAACTGAATACACGCAAATATAAATTTTATTTTAAAATTTTATTTTCCTCAGATTTGTGTTTCTCATCATTTTTCATGACTCGATCTGATTCATCTGTGTTTAGTCAGTTTGTAAATGTATAGTACAGGGACAGGAAATCTTGTCTGATAGCTGCATATACACACATGTATAGATATACACGTGTGCACTGCCTCGCCAATCAGAATGTAGTAGCGAGCAACTGAGGAGTAGCCATGTGGACCAACTCGACTCAGTGTAACTCAAGCAATACAGACATGGTCAAGCTGGCATAAATACATTCAAATGCACAATCGACAGCGGCAACATCAATTACATGAATACAACAATACATGGGTGAGTCAAAATGAAATACACATGCGCTTGTTCAGACATCATATACAAAGAGAAAGTTTCAGGTTCAGTGCATACACATTTCAAGTATACACAGCATGTACATGGCAGCCACAAGGGAATGCAAGATGGTGCTTATGCAACACACACAAGACAGAGCATTAATACATGAACAGAACAAGGTGATGTATATATCGAAATACAAACTTGTTCAGCAATGGTGCAGTTCAAATATGACAGTACAAGGTGAAGCAAGTGATTTCGGCTCAGATCAGTTAAAACATGGTGAATAGTGGTGGCATGACAAGAGATAGACATGTGTGTATGGAGCCAAAATACAAAGGTGAACAAAATTAATTCAGCAATGCATATGACTCAACATAGTTCAATTCCATGGTCGTGTCAGTTGTTACATTGCAAGTGTAAACCAATACAAGTCAACTTACATAGCGAAGCACAGGAAATGGTTGGTCACAGCTCAACATGGTTATGAATGGTGCAACAGCTCAGGCAGTTTTAAGTGACAAGCACACAACTGAAATGGCTCATCATATCAGTGAAACAGCAAATGGTCGAGCTAATTAATTACTGTTGCTTAATACATTAGCATTGTGTAAATGGTGCATGTGCAACTGATTAGAACAGCATATGCAAAGGAATGGAGTAGGTGAGCAAAGCATTTTTGGTGAATGAATACATAGATGAGTATGCAAACAGTGTACACAGTAATATGAGTTAAGCAAACATTCATTGTTCAGCATAGTTTCAAGTAATCCAAGGCTGAACAGGTCAGATATCTCAAGAGAACAAGTATGTTTCATAGCCACTATATATATATATATATATATATGTGTGTGTGTGTGTGTGTGTGTGTGTGTGTGTGTGTGTGTGCAGATGAAAGAAGAAATCATACTGACTAGAGAGCACATGCTCAAAGACTAATGTTTATCTTTCCAGAATTATAACTTGGATTTAATGGCAATATATGGAAAATTTATTTTCCAGATTTACAGTTGTGTCATAGGTGATTGCAGCATGATTCAAGCAACAAGTCAATGATTCGATTTTGAGGCAAGAAATCACTTGGGGCACAAAATCATTTACATATATATATTTCCAGAATGATGAGCAAGGACCAAGGAAATTAATCAGTTTATTTGTTACCAGAAATGTTCGAGAGTTTTAACAGTGGGCCAAGGAGTTTTTAATTTGCAGAAAATCATATTTGGCAAGAGTTTAATTTTTTCCAGAATTGCTACATTCAAATCTGAGCCGAGGCTGTTTAATTTCAAAAAAAAAGTATGTTTTAAAAGGAAACAAATTCTAATTCGTTTCAAAGCTGAGGTGATTAAATCAAAAAGAGGAAACCGCATAAATCAGGGGACAATCAGATCTATTCATATTGTCGAAATCAGAGTTGTATGGTTTCTAATTTTACCTTATATGATTTCACCAATACATCACTGGCAAGAAGAGCATCGAATCCACACAACAACAATTTCAAGCTTAAAAATAAATTCAAATAAACTCACGAGTTTTCAGAGGGATTCGATCTCGTTCCCAAATTATTGAACAAGAGAGCAGCAAAAATCGAAGCCAGACTGAAGAACAACATCGATTTCATCATCGAATCGACCTGGATTTGGGAGGATTTTCAAAACCCTAGCTGCCGCCATTCTTTTTCCAAAGAGAATGGGCAAAAGAAATAAAAGGGTGGACCAGACTTAAGCTAGTGTGTAATAACCCGGAAATCCGAGCCAATTTAAAATTTTTATTTTGGCAATTTCGATGAATTTTGAATATTTAAAATGAATTATTTTAAATAATAACGACGAGAAATTTATTTTGAATAGAAATAGAACGTATATATTAATATAGATCGTCGTTAGAATATAAATATTTATTTTTAATTATAAAAGGAATTGAAAATGGCGCGGTGGTTTGAAATTTCGATTTCAAAGTTCAAATGAATGTACAGGATTCAAAATAAACCAGATTTTAGCGAAACCAAAAATATTGGGATCTAATTGAAAATATCATTCCAATGAATCCGAAAAATTGAAATTTCATAGCGGGGATAAAAAGTTATGCCCAATTGAAAATTCAGAATAGTCGCTATGGAATTCTGGCCCGTAAAAATGGCCATTTTGCAAACGACCTCGGTTTTCGACGAAACCACTTTTGTTGGATCCGCGATGTCAAATTATTGCTCGGTTTCAAAATTCATAATTTTCTGAATCAATATGTGAGCGTGGCAGAATAAAACGTATTTTAACAGTTTCAGTCAATTTCGATCGACTTGAAAATGGCCATTATTCAAACGGTCTCAGAATTCGATGATTATTGTGATTTGGCATCAAAAATATGATTTTTTACCATGTATTAAAGTAATATGAATTTGAAACGATAATCAACTAATTGATTGTTGGTTGTGTTGTTTGATTATTGTTTAATTAATTAAATGTTGAACCTTTAGCCAAATTGATCAAATAGCGAGTTGTATTGAAAATTTATCGCATTTGCATGCATATACATGTACTTACATTGAACAGGTCATAGCAAGGAGGCTAGAGAAGAGGAATAAAGTTGTTTTCCCGACAAATAGGTACATGTTTACAAATTTATTGGGTTTGGATGATTTTATGAGCCGCTTGGCTGTTTCTTTTTCTTTTTGGATTGATGAGGGCCATGGGAGGCTATTTGAAATATCCCGAAGTCCCCGGTGCAGGGGAGGTCATGGCGAAATTTTTCGAAAATTTAGGGTGTTAGCCAAATTTTTGAAAAAAATTTGAAAAGTTCTTAGAAACTGAAAAGTAGATGAACTTAAGCCGTAATGAAAATAACGGAAGTTGAGTTGATTAGTTAAACAACTTTCGGCTTCGTTCCTTTTCGGGGACGAAAAGTTTTAAGTGGGGGAGATTGTAATAACCCGGAAATCTGAGCCAATTTAAAAATTTTATTTTGGAAATTTTAGTGAATTTTGAATATTTAAAATGAATTATTTTAAATAATAACGACGAGAAATTCATTTGGAATAGATTTGAACGTATATATTTATATAGCTCGATGTTAGAATATAAATATTTTATTTTAATTATAAAAGGAATTGAAAATGGCGCGGTAGTTTGAAAATTCGATTTCAAAGTTCAAATGAATGTACAGGATTCAAAATAAACCGTATTTTAGCAAAACCAAAAATATTAGAATCTAATTGAGAATATCTTTCCAACGTATCCGAAAAATTGAAATTTCATGGTGGGAATCAAAAGATATGTCCAGTTGAAAATTCAGAATAGACGCTATGGAATTCTGGCCCTTAAAAATGGTCATTTTGCAAACGACCTCGGTTTTCGACGAAACCACTTTTGTTGGATCCGCGATGTCAAATTATTGCTAGGTTTCAAAATTCATAATTTTCTGAATCAATATGTGAGCGTGGCAAAATAAATCGTATTTTAATAGTTTCAGTCAATTTCGATCGACTGGAAAATGGCCATTTTTCAAACGGTCTCAGAATTCGATGAAATTAGTTTTGTTAGGACTGTATCGTCAATTCGAAGCTAGAAATAATTTTTTGCGAATTTTTAGAATTCGTATGTAACCCCAGTAAATTGAAATGTGCGTTTAAATTCAATATATATAGTTATATTTTAATTTCAGCGAAAACTGATTGTAACAATCGAATTGGCTTGCGAAACATATCCCATTGTGTTCGGAATGGGGGTAAGTAGCTAGGGACGACAGTCGGTGGGTTCGATTTCGAGTTCGAAATAAAAAGGTACTTTATGGAATTAATTAAATAAATAATATATATTATATTCTCCCTTTTCCTTTGGTCAACCCCCCCACCCCCCATTCATCGTGAAACAGAAATCGAAAAAGAAAAAAAAAACAAAATAAAACCCGTCGCCGCCTGTGCCCTAACCCCCCTCCGCAATCGCTGACGTCGCCCCCCCCCCCCCCACTTGCCGCTGCCGTCGCCGGAGCACCACCATAGGCCACCGCCAGATTATTAGCCTCCCCATCTCCGTTCGATTTCTGGTTTTCTCCAAACCCTAAACCCCCAACTTAAGACAATCGCCGTCGCCACCCTCTTCTGCCCAGCGCCACCACCCGCAACACCTCCCCTCCGATGAAACCCCCCCCCCCCCTTCATGCAAACGAAAGGTAATAATATTTATTTTCATTTCAGTTTTTATTTATTTAGTTATTATATAATACTGATATGAAAGGTGATATTTTTTATATAGAAAAATAATTTATAAAAGAAAAATATAAAATATAATTTTCATATGTGTATAGCGAAAATGAAAAATATAATTTTCATATAGTACAGAATATAAAAATGCAATTTTTGTATATGTCGTAACGAAATAAAGATATGATTTTTATATAATGTAGAGATTAAAAATATGATTTTTATATAATGTAGAGATTAAAAATATGATTTTATATTTTTAGAATAATAAAAATATGATTTTTATTTAAGTGGAGTAAGAAAAATATGATCTTTCATATAAGAAGTGAAGTAAAATTGTGATTTTTGTATTATGAAGTGGCGAATTAAAGAAGTGGTTTTTATATGTTAAAAGATTATACTTTTATATAAGGAAAAGATATGATTTTCATAATACAAAAATGAGTTTTTGCGATATAAAAATGCGATTTTTGAATACATGATCATCATATTAAAAAGGTGATTTCAATATGAACAGCGTAGAGAAGACTGCGTTGGAATGTCAAGCAGATCCAGACTGTTCAGAATTTCAGAAATGAAATGGCGGAGTGGATCCCCAATGAGAGAACTCCTCACCTTTAATTTATTTCTAGTTTGAAATATATACTAGGATGCAGACGGTGCTTAGCAGCACCCGACACCCGTCATCCACAGACCATGGATGACTTGTTTGTTTGATTGTTGTGTTGTGAAATTTTAGTGTGTGATGTGGAATAGAATAAAATATATATTCATGTGTTGAAATAAAATACATATTCATGTGTTGAAATAAAATATATATTCATGTGTTGAAATAAAATATATATTCATGTGTTGAAATAAAATATATATTCATGTGTTGAAATAAAATATATGTTCATGTATTGAAATCAAATATATATTCATGTGTTGAAATAAAATAAATATTCATTTACAAATCGAACGATTTGTTTATGTACACCGATTTAACTGATATTGATTGGGACGATAAATTTTACACATCGCCCAACTGCACAAATAAAATCTTTGTTTGATTGTTTGAAACCCCACACGGGTGTTGGGATGAAATTGGACATACACTAATCCTAATAATTAGTTGTATGTCGATCGATTGATTGACAGGCTGTTATAAGCGTTGAATATTTATATTTGATGCTTATACAGTGTAGAATGCACTCTGGATGATGGTTGATTATTTATCGTTGCTATTATATACATGTGTTGTATGGAATCCATATAATTAACATTATATGGTAATTGATTGGGCCTCATTTCAATTTGGAAAATATAGAATATTATAAAATGAAAATTCATGTGTTGAATGAAAGAAAATTCATGTGTTGAATAGAATAAATAGTCATGTGTTGACGATACTCATGTGTTGAGAATATTCATGTGTTGAAACTTATCATGTGTTGAGTAAAATATTCTAACAATAAAATTCTCATTTTTTATCAAATATGAAATTAGAAACTAACTGGAAATCAGTTAAGATGAATGGTTTCCTGGGTATTGATCTGATGTTGGTTTCGGCCTTCGGGGTTAATATTTAGGGAATCGTTCTCTTACTAATTTACGGTTAGAGTCTGATTAAGAATTAAATGATAAAAAGCACAATTTTATAAAATATATTAAATAATAAAAATAGTCATGTGTTGACGATACTCATGTGTTGAGAATATTCATGTGTTGAAAGAAATATAGATTCATTTGTTGAATAGAATAAATATTCATTTGTTGAATAGAATAACGAAGTTATTGAAATATATAAAGCCGTGTTGGTTAGATATGCGCAATTTTGACGAGAACGATATTTATATCGATTATATTCATTTTTATAATGATTATAGAAAACGAAGTGATTTCAAAATATAACGTTTTGAAAATATTATCATTTGTATATCGATGATGTGGAATACTCAATTTTGATTCGAAATTGAATATGAAGTTGAAATCGTTTTGAAAACGAGTTTAAAACGATTTATAAAATACGTTTTAAAAGGAAATCGACGAAATATATATAATATACATTATATATATAGAATGGCCTGAATAGAACGCGCCGCGCCGCGGCAGTTCGCGAATTTCGACCATTGACTTCGAATGGATATTACGGGAGATCCGACAATCGGATTCTCCTAAAACCGGAACCGTTGGGTTCGTATTGAAAAGAGCTTTCTAACGAATATTAGAAATTAGAAATCTAACGGTTGGATTCTTAATTATGTCCAAATCAAATTTGGAAAAGGTCGCTATAAGTGCAGTTCGATGGCCGTTGATGGAATTCGACTGTACGGGCCTTGATAAAATTATTAAAAATAGTAATAATTTGTGTAAAATCATAAGAAATGATTTGTGAAGAGTTGGGATGAAAAACTCCATATTTGAAAAGATAAAAATAGATTTTTATCGAAATGAACTAGTTTTGAACTAGAATTATAAATCCACTTATTTTTAAAATAAATAAATTGGATTTGAAATGGTTTTAAAAGTAACCAGAATTTCCAATAATTGAATTGGAGTGGATTTGAATCGAAATTGTCTTTGGAATATTTCGATGTTGGATTTCGTGATTATACAAATATTGTTATGGAAATTTGAAGGATATATTTATATCGTTATCTCTAATATGATATTTGTTGGTCGTAGAATTTGATATTGAATATAAGCCGATATATTTTTTATTCAGAGCCTTGTATTTAATATCAAATGGGATTTGGGTTTGTCATGAATGGTATCTTAATTAACACTGTTCTTAAACCCAGTTGAGAAAAAGATTAAATCTTTTTATTAGATTTAATGAAGTATACCAATTAAATGATATTTAATTGGAATTGAATTTGAATTGATTTTGGGTTTATCGTGAACCGTGTTTAAAATGACATTGGTTCTTTAACCCAGTTAAAGACAGGATATGATTTCTCAAGTTAAACAATCATTAATATTGATTTTTGGGAAGATTAAAACCAAGTGGAGTTTTAATGAATCTTTAATTATATTGAAATGATCGAAAATAGAGTATCACCAGTTTTGCTCCAGGTGATAGTTAAATCTTTAATTAGATTTGAAAGTGAAATGGTAATTGAATTTACCGATAACACCGTGGTGTTAGATATGAAGTATTACCAGTTTTACTTCATAGGATGAATAGGTTGGGATTGGGAAATGAAATGATTACTTCGGTGTGGTTCGCTAATCCCGACTAGTTTGAATTGATATTCAAAGGAAGATTAAAGAATAATTTTAAAGAATTTATCTTTGATAAAATTAATGGGAACCTTTCCCAAAGTATAAGAATATTTGAATAAAAGAATATTCTGAATTGAAATGAGGCGTATGTTGTGTTTGTGTAACACTTGTTTATTATATACGCGAGTTATTCAGAAAGACCGGGTTTATCCCATTCTGAATACCTGATTCGACGTGGTGTCGAGGATGAAGACGGTGGTCGAAGACCGGAGCTCTTCACATCTTTTGGGTGATTACTGATGATCTTGATTGGGCTGTACACCCAAGAGGAGGGAATCAGTTGGTGATCGTCCAGACGTACTTGGAGATCGATGGATATGCGAGGTACAAGGTGCCTCCGGTTTCGTTCAGACCCAGAACGAACTTGTAAATGGGCTGTGTGTCTAACATTGGATTTTATTCTGTGTGATTGATTTCTATTAAATATATATCTGTTTGGCGGTGGAGAGTTTATTCTCTTGCTTAACGCCCTTCTCTGAGACGTACGAGCTCAGGGGTTATATATTGATGGATATCAATCGCATGGAGTGGATTGTCTGTATGGCATGCCTAAGTGACTATTAATCAAGGCTTTTGTTGAAAAGCAAAGTCTTGTGGTTGATGATCAAAGCACGGCCTGTGTGGCATAACTTTGTGTATAACGTTGATTCGCGAGCCTCACACCCTTGTTGTGAACCAGAAACGGGAGAGGACCTCAGGGAGGGCATGCGTTTCCTTCTAGCTAGGGTGGTGTCAGTGACCTACCAGCCCTGACATTTATATTATTTTCACCTGTGTGGTTGTTACTGTTGCGAGGCGCCTCGGATATATCGGTGACTGTGTGGAGCCGATGGAGTCATTTGGCTCATTTACGCCCCAAAGGGCGGGGAAACGCAGTGTTCAGGCATTTTAATCCACATCGGTGGACCGGCCCTGACGATCCAAGGGTCACTCGAGCTCTAATCCTAAGGCTCGGGCTAGACAATCTCGAATCGGTAGAGGACTATCTTTTGCCTCGGTTCACAGATGGAAATCCAATCTCCAATACGTGACATTTGCGGTTTTGATTGTAGAGCCTACTATGGCGACATGATATATGGTACCCATGTCGTCTAGGATTGATATTTATAATTGAAATTGTTTTGACACTATACACTTATAGTAGTATCAAATAATTTGTTTTTAACGTACCAAGCATGTTTGGCTATTATAAGGGAAAACCCTATCCTCCGGCTTGTGTTGCATTGTGTGATGGGACCTGGGTCTTATAATAGCTTCATTTTTCCAAAAAGCATTGCGCTGTTTTGTTATATGCACTGGTATTCTCGGGAGGAAACCCGTTCCGTGTTATACGGCATGGTCCCTTGATATATCTGATTTAAAGTAAAGTTTTAAATAACTGTTTTAGTTCTCACACCAGTCACATGACTGACCTGGAGTTTATTGTTTTAACCTAAACTCTGGGTGCCCTTATTTTGACATGGGCAGCTAGTAGTTTTGGTTTTGCAGATTTATATTCACAGGATCCTGATTTACAGCTGGAATGATATCCGGAAAGCTCTGTATCCGTGTATCTCTTTCAGTTGTGTATTGTATTGTTTTCCGCTGCGATGTATTTAAATGTAATTTAAATCTCTGATATTTTCCGTGTAATATTTATTCATACTCTGTATATTCTTGTATTCTGATGGAATTGTTGTAATAAACAATGAAATGTTCTTCTGTTTGCGTTCCAATGTGGCTTGTTCTCAATTCGATCCGGGCTTTCCTTACTGGGGAAGTTCGGGTCGTTTCATAGTGGACTTAACCTAGCTAATGCTTTAAAAAGGGGATGACCCTTATTTTTAAGTCCTTAGGTTTTTTATTTTATATGTTTATAATTTTGTGTTGTATTTTCTTTTTGTTTTGAAATTCGTCCAAACAGTTCTAGAGTCTGTAAAATCTAGGTGTATCTAGTTAGGGTGTTAACTGGCAGTTTACTAGAGTCTATAAAAACTAGGGTAACTGGTTACGGGATTGTAATCAGGGGAAATATGATCTAGGGGATTAGATCAGTCTAGGGTTTTGAGCATAGTGTTAGTACAGGAGCAGGGAGTGCGAGTTTACATGGTCTTGTAATCGGGATCTGTTCTATCACCTAGTAGAAACCTTAGGAATGCAGCAACATGCAGGTTTTTGCCGAAGCTTGGTATCTTTGTGTGTTATTTCCTTTCTGTTTTTTATTTATGCTGCATTCCGTGATCAGTTTATTATTTAATATCCCGTCAGTTTTTTAATTCATTGATAAACTATGATAAACCATATTCACCCCCCCCCCCCACTCTGGGGTTAATCTAGATCCACCAAGTGGTATCAGAGCCTGGTAATTTCGTTAACTCTAGAGTCATAGGTCATCCTAGTTATCATTTCATCGAGAGTCAGTCCGGTAATATTCCACCTATTTTCAATGGAACGTATTTTTTAAATTGGAAATTAAAATGAAAATTTATTTAAAATCTGTTCATATTAAATATTGGAATATTATTATTAATGAGGTGATCTGTCAGATAAAAAGTGTAAAGCTATCGATACTCGTGCTATGAACATTATTTTTTCTTGCCTTGGCATTGATCAATTTAAACTTGTCTCATGTTGTTTAACTGCGTAGGAAATATGGAGAACTCTCATTGCAAAATACAGACAAAATGACAAAAATTGCTCAAAACCCCATAAGGAAAACTCAAGTTCAGAATTTTGCCTGATTGGATTTACCAAGGATGAATCTGAAGATGGAGACTCAACAGACAATGAGACAAAAGATTACTCATATGAAGATTTGGTTCATTTTTGTACTGAATTAAGAAAGCTGTTGATAATCTCAAATCTAAAAATAAAACTCTGAAATATGAAAAACTTGAGTTGATCACCAAAAATAACACTTTGGAATTAAAGCTTGAAAATGTCAAAAATTTAGAAAATTCCGACTGCAAAAATTGTTTCAATTTCAAATCTGATTTAGTTCATAAAAAATGAAGATCGGAAAAACCTTGAAAATGAAATCACTCTTTTGAAAGAAAATGAGAATGAACTAATTTGTAGAAACAATATTTTGCAAAAGGAATTAGATAATCTCAATACTCTGAAAATTCAAAATTTGAAATTTTTGAACTAGAGAGCCTATTGAAAATTGAATCTATTTTGAAAGAACTTGAAAAGGAGATTGAAAAATTCAAGTGTTCTGAAAACCAACTATTTGAAAAAAAAAATCAATTTGAATCTGAGATTTTTGAATCAAAGACCAAAATTAAACTTCTTGAAAACGAAAATTTGTTTCTGAAACAAAATGATACTGAAATAAGGAAGATCAGCATAAATCATTGTTCAAATTTGATGAAAGAGAATTCTGATCTTAAATCCAAAATCAACGATCTTTAATTGTGTCTGAAACGTTTTTCAACAGGAGAAAAATCATTGAATATGTTGTTGAAAAATCAACTTTCTCCAAGAAATAAAAATGGTCTTGGTTTTAGGAAAAAAATGC
This sequence comes from Allium sativum, assembly GCA_030737875.1. NCBI lineage: Eukaryota > Viridiplantae > Streptophyta > Magnoliopsida > Asparagales > Amaryllidaceae > Allium > Allium sativum. The sequence continues at coordinate 805,739,965 of CM060922.1, read as the reverse complement.
CTTTGAAAATTTGAATTTTTGTGACTTTAAAAATCCTTTAAATTGCTTCAAAAAGGGCCTTTCTGAAAATTTGAACTTTGGAAATCCCAAAAGGTTCTTAAATCACGACCGAGATGTTATTGTATAACGATCCATTTAGACAATCCTGGACCCCAAAAGGAAATAAAACAATTTTGTCTAAATTCAAATAGATTTGGGTTCCTAAGGGTTCAAAGGTAAATTCAGATGGGTTGTTGTATAAACAGATTTGGGTACCAAAAGGTATGAACAAAACTGTGAGTGGTTTTACAATTTTTGTTAGACCACTTGATCATCTCAACTGTTAGGTACCGAAGAAGGTTGAGGAACTGCTGTGCTGGAAAGAGATTGATTTCAAGTTGTTCTATATTTCTGTATTCTTTACAGTTCCTTGGCCAGGATTTGTTGAGTTAAAGATTCATTTGCTTACATCGATTTCAGGTATAATCTCTAAACTCAACTCTGTAAATATTTTTTATGTTTATTCCTCCTTCTATCCTTTCTGTTTATTTTCTTTTTCTTTTCTGTTTTTGAATTGACACTGCCATATTCTTCTTACTCTATGCTTTCTCAAGTTCCAATTGCAGTACTCTTAATTTTCTGGAAACTCACTTCATTAGAATAAAGCACTGATGTTTTAATCATTTCGAGGTCTTGAACTCAATTTTGTAAATATATGCAATTGTTTTGAAGTTTATTTTCTGGGTTCTGAATTCATAACAGTTTTGATGTATTCTTGTCATATCTTGAACACTGTTAAGTTGAATTCTAAATTTTTGAAGATCTGAAAAATTAATGAGATTTCATCCACCTCTTTTATCTTGAGTTTCTTCTAATTCATTTTAGAAAAGCTTGAAATATTATACTCATTACAACACTCTGTTATTTATTAGTTGTGATAATTTCAGAAATTTTCAGATTGGCTCGAATATTTTAAATTGTCTTGAATTACAGTGATACATCTAGAAATTCATCTTATATTCATGATCATTTTATGGTTAAAATTTGTTTGCTTGATATCATCTGAAATACTTGATATTTTGAATCTCACATACCTCCTAAATTTGAAATTATCAATCTTGTGTGACTGATTCATTATATCTCAAAACTTGACATTGATTCAAGTGATTTCAAATAATTTTTTTTAATTTCTGAATCATGAATATCTCTTAAGTTTGGTGTAAATGATCTAAAATTACTCGTGTGCTTGTTAGAAATTTAAAAAAAAAATCTTTGAAAAATATGGTTCTTGAAATTTATTGTATTTCATGATTTGAATATCTGTTTGCTTAAAATCATTTGAAATTATTGATTTATTGAATCTCACACATATCTCGAATCAAAAATAAATAAACTGGTGTGATCGATTCATTGAATCCTGATATCTTCATATTCCATCAAATGACTTAAAATAAACAGTATTTTTAATCTTGCATCATGAACCATTCTTTGACTGTCTGAAATATCTTTGAAACATCTCCTTCCTTGACAAGTCTGTTTTGAAAATGATTTTTGTGCTGCTTAGATATTGTTCTTGAAAATATATTTTGGTGACTGCTTGCTTTGGTATCAAATATATACCATGCTCTGATAGATGTAATTAATTTTCTTGATTTGTTAACCTTGTCCGCTTAGGCGCTGTGATTAAGATTCTGTTGCCTGAGATATGTTTGTTCGTCTCCAGTGTCATTTTTAAAATTCTCATGAATAGAGACATCAAGTGGTATCAGTTTAGAAGTGCTGAATGTTTTTTTTTTGTGTATATATTTTTTAATCCCTCTTGTCTTGTATAGATCTTTCAATTTCCTCTTGTAATTGATTTTCAGTTTTAAAATTATTTATTGATTATCCATTTAGAAATTGAAATCAATATCCAAATTAAACTATATTTATAATTCGTCAAAATTATTATTAAATTTTGAAATTGTGATGAATTGTGACTGCAGTATATTTCACATCAAGAGGAGATTTTATTTAGATTTTCATGATGGTTGAATAATTATTATAATATCTTTGAATTGGCGAATATTTCACGACCATCTTCTTTATCTACCATTATTCTGTCATCCATCGTGTTTTTTATATTAATGTGGAGAGTTTAAAATTTTTTTTTTAAACAAAAATCTTTTTGAATAAACAGTGAAGATATTTGTGATAGAAATTGGACTATGTTATTATTCAGAATTATTGATAACTGAAAATTTTCAATGATCCCGCTACAGTCGAGCATATTTCATAATATAATTAATTTAGAAATTAATTTCACAGTCCATTTCTGTACCTACCACATTTCTATCATTCATATTGGTTTTATATATCGAGGAGTTTTTCTTTTGAAGCTGAAAACAATAAATATATAAGTAATACATAAGTGTGTCTCTAACCTCATTAAAACATCCAAGCTCTGGTCATGCATGGTTATGAGACAACTTATAATTTAAGCTGCAATTGACCTCATTTAAAAATCCAAGCTCTGGTTATGCATGGTCAGTGTGCTCTTGTATAATTTAAAACGAAAAAGGAAATATTGTGCTATAAATTGAAATTTATCTGAAATTCTTCTTGGTGTATAAAAACCAGCCTATCAATCCATCTTTCTAATCTGTGAAATGTGTTGAAATCTTATGAAGTATTATGATTTGTTGATTGATAGCTATAGGGATTTGTGATTATACACTTAAATTGAATTATTAATTATAGTCCAAATCCATCACTATTTTTGTGCTTTATTTTTGAAAATCTTATTGGAAAATAATTGGAATTATTTGTTTTAAAACTCTCTCCATTCATATAAATTTCATTGTAAATCTGTCATTATCTACGTTGTGAAATATAACACCAGTTCTCAGTTTATTATGATTTTTGTTTGACTGATTGAGATTTATGATGATCGTTTTTCCTTTTATGATAAAATTATAAATTCTGAATCCTTTTGATGTTAACAAAAGGGGAAGAATGGGTTGAGATTTCGATTTATGAGTGAATATTTTATAAATATTTTTAATTTTGAAAAATCATTATTTTTGATTTTTCTTCACTCACGCACAGTTATAGGAGGGTTTATGTTGTAGGGGGAGCATTTAAATAGGGGGGAGTTTAGCTATTCACTGTCAAACACATTTACTGTATTCAAAATCTTAATATTTGTTTTTCATCATCAAAAGGAGGAGATTGTTGTATATAACGGTGTTGTATACACAGTTATATGATTTTTGTTTGATGATAACAAACAAATATATTTTATTTTAAATGTGTTTGTTAACGTACTGTTTCATATATACATCACAGACAGGAATATAATATTTATATTTAAATAAAATATGACTGTACAGAAATTCAAATATTCACAGTATTTTATTTAGATATAATATTTTATTTCAAACAGTACAAATTTTTTTCTTAGCTCCACTATTCGAATACATCACTGATATACATTTCAATTTATTTTCATTTTCGTAATCAATTCTATCTACAACACTCATATAGTCACTCTGTCTATACAAATCATATATACATACATTTTCCCTTTCATATACAGACACTTATACAATCTCACTGACACATAATACACTCTGCTGTTATTGTCTTTAGTCTTCTGTCAGTCCAGTTACGTCAGTACAGTCAGTCCAGTCTTCATGCTTACCTGTCACATGAAAAACACACACAGTACACTGCAATAGAACTAAAACTGAATACACGCAAATATAAATTTTATTTTAAAATTTTATTTTAAAATTTTATTTGCCTTAGATTTTTGGTGTGTTTCTAATCATTTTTCAAGACTTGATCTAATTCATCTGTGTCTAGTCAGTTTGTATATGTATAGTACAGGGACAAGAAATCTTGCCTGATGGCTGCATATACATACGTGTATAGATATACACGTGTGCACTGTCTCGCCAATCAGAATGTAGTAGCGAGCAACTGAGGAGCAGCCACGTGGACCAACTCGACTCAGTGTAACTCAAGCAATACAGACATGGTCAAGCTGGCATAAATACACTCAAATGCACAATGGACAACAGCAACATCAATTACATGAAAATAGCAATACATGGATGAGTCAAAATGAAATACACATGCGCATGTTCAGACATCATATACAAAGAGCAAGTTTCAGGTTTAGTACATACACATTTCAAGTGTACACAGCATGTACATGGCAGCCACAAGGGAATGCAAGATGGTGCTTATGCAACACACACACACACAAGACAGAGCATTAATATATGAATAGAACAAGGTGATGTATATATGGAAATTCAAACTTGTTCAGCAATGGTGCAGTTCAAATATGACAGTAGAAGGTGAAGCAAGTGATTTCGGCTCAGATCAGTTAAAACATGGTGAATAGTGGTGGCATGAAAAGAGATAGACATGTGTGTATGGAGCCAAAATACAAAGGTGAACAAAATTAATTCAGCAATGCATATGACTCAACATAGTTCAATTCCATGGTCGTGCTAGTTGTTACATTTCTAGTGTAAACCAAGTCAAATCAAGTTACATAGCCAAGCACAGGAAATGGTTGGTCACAGCTCAACATGGTTATGAATGGTGCAACAGCTCAGGCAGTTTTAAGTGACAAGCACACAACTGAAATGGCTCATCATATCAGTGAAACAGTAAATGGTCGAGCTAATTAATTACCGCTGCTCAATACAATAGCATTGTGTAAATGGTGCATGTGCAACTGATTAGAACAGCATATGCAAAGGAATGGAGTAGGTGAGCAAAGCATTTGTGGTGAATGAATACATAGATGAGTATGCAAGCAGTGTAAACAGTAATATGAGTTAAGCAAAAATTCATTGTTTAGCACAGTTTCAAGTAATCCAAGGCAGAACATGACAGATATTTCAAGAGAACAAGTACGTTTCATAGCCACTATATAAATATATATATATATATATGTGTGTGTGTGTGCGTGTAGATGAAAGAAGAAATCATATTGACTAGAAAGCACATGCTCAAAGACTAATGTTTATCTTTCCAGAATTATAACTTGGATTTTATGGCAATATATGGGAAATTTATTTTCCAGATTTACAGATGTTTCATAGGTGATTGCAGCATGATCCAAGCAACAAGTCAATAAGTCAATTTTGCGGCAAGAAATCACTTGGGGGCACAAAATCATTTACATATATAAATTTCCAGAATGATGAGCAAGGACCAAGGAAATTAATCAGTTTATTTGTTACCAGAAATGTTCGAGAGTTTTAACAGTGGGCCAAGGAGTTTTTAATTTGTAGAAAATCATATTTAGTAAGAGTTTAATTTTTTCCAGAATTGCCACATTCAAATCAGAGCCGAGGCTGTTTAATTTCAAAAAAAATGTTTTAAAAGGCAACAAATTCAAATTCGTTTCAAAGCCAAGATGATTAAATCAAAAAGAGGAGACCGCACAAATCAGGGGACAATCAGATCAATTCATATTGTCGAAATCAGAGTTGTAGGGTTTCTAATTTTACCCTATATAATTTCACCAATACATCACTGGCAAGAAGAGCACTGAATCCACAGAACAACAATTTCAAGCTTAAAAATAAATTCAGAGAAACTCATGAGTTTTCAGAGAGATTCGATCTCGTTCCCAAATCGTTGAACAAAAGAGCAGCAACAATCGAAGCCAGACTGAAGAACAACATCGATTTCGTTATTGAATCGACCTGGATTTGGGAGGATTTCCAAAACCCTAGCTGCCCCATACTTTTTCCAAAGAGAACAGGCTAAAAGAAATAAAAAGGTGGACCGGACTTAAGCTAGTGGACTTAACCTAGCCAACGCTTTAAAAAGGGGATGACCCTTATTTTTAAGTCCTAGGGTTTTTTATTTTATATGTTTTTAATTTTGTGTTGTATTTTCTTTCTTTTTTAAATTCATCCAAATAGTTCTAAAGTCTGTAAAATCTTGGTGTATCCAGTTAGGGTGTTAACTGGCAGTTTACTAGAGTCTGTAAAAATTAGGGTAACTGGTTACGGGATTGTAATCAGGGGAAATATGAATTAGGGGATTAGATTAGTCTAGGATTTTGAGCATAGGGTTAGTACAGGAGCAGGGAGTGCGAGTTTACATGGTCTTGTAAGCGGGATCTGTTCTATCACCTAGTAGAAACCTTAGGAATGCAGCAGTATGCATGTTTTTGCCGAAGCTGGGTATCTCTGTGTGTTATTTCCTTTCTGTTTTTTATTTCTGCTGCATTATGTGATCAGTTTATTATTTAATATCCGGTCAGTTTTTTAATTCATTGAAAAACTATGATAAACCCTATCCACCCCCCCTCTCTCTAGGGTTAATCTAGATCCAATATATATATATATATATATATATCCCCAATCCATCCATTTACCAAACACAAGGTCTAACTATCCACCCATAACTTGAACCTACCGTCCATTCCCAAGTACTGACACATGAACTTTCCCATTAATAATCAAATCTATTGTACACCTCATACCATTGTTAAGCCAAAACTTACACATTTAGGACCCTTCACAATCCTAACATTGGTGTATGAACTCAATACTCAATACATTACATGTGGTTTTCTCAAAAGTGGGTCTCTCTCATAGATCTAGGTAAATATATATATATATATATATATAATATTTATATTTCAAAATAAAATACGCCACTCACTAACTATATATAAGAACCCTAAACTTGAGCTCTAATACTAGATGCAACAATCCAAATTCCTACAGGTCCGGATTTTTCTAAAATTTTAATTCGAAACCACTGAAACTCAAGTTGGCTTGTCTGGTATGCAGCAGAAAAGACAGAGATAATAAATATATCACAGCTTGATAAACCATCTCACAACAGAATGGATAAAATATAATAATCAAATATGGTCTTACTGAAATAATGACACTGCCTAACAAGTGTCCAAAGGCTACCAAATTCTTAAATAAATATAACCTGTGAGCATGTTATGAGGAGGGGTTCAGAACACAAGTTCTGGTAAGAGGGCAAATTATACATTCTGAAATAACACTGCATATACTATTACATTTTCTCAGTTATTAGGTTATTCAGGTTAAATGCATTCAAGGCTTTGCACACATGTCGCACCCATCTACTCCCTAATAGATTAAACCTAGTATAACATATATAGTTATGTCCAACATCTCAAGTTACTCCCCATAGTACCCTCCCTGTACATTCTCCACCGTCACACCACGGAGGCATGAACAACCTCCATTCTACTCCGAATCGCATATAGAAATATCCATTGTTACGTTAAGTAATCGCACAGAACCACCCTAGTTATGCCACGTAAGCGTATGGATCCTTATATCTGAACTCCCTGGTTGAACCACGTCTCGACATGTAGTAATGCCCTAGCGTCTACAATACACCACCCAGTGCGTGTGTCTAGACCCTCGCATGAACTTACTGCTTACAATAACCCGAGTTCCGTAATAGGGCTACATCCAATGCAAGGAACTAGGTCGGGAGCTTTGAAAATGTGTAAAGGGAAGCTTCTTTAGGCCTACCTTACATATATCCACATAAAGTTTGTCTCTTTTCATGGTGGCTATAGCCCTACCCTAGCCCCTCCCCCAACTAATGAAAGACTACATCAAGAGCTAATGACGTGCCCCTATCAACCAATCTAACATCCAGTTTGGCGTGTCCATTAACCAATGTCCCTATAGTGAAAGATCAATGGTGCATTGATTTAGCTCTTAGTCTTTCTGCATCCCACTGACTGCCGATGACATGTATCCTGTAACACCCCGTAATTTTATAACATTAAAATTCACAAATTAAAGTATACTTAATTTTTAGAAAAGAATTAAGTGAAATGGGTTGCGCAGAGAAATATATATATATTGATATATATATATATAAATTAAAAATTAAATAAATAAATATGCGAAAAAGTTCAAAACAGCGAATTGGGAGGGGAAATAACCGAACCGGCCCATTTTTGAGGTCGACCCGAGCCCTGCTGGGTCGACTAGGGGTTAATCCAGGGTGTTTGGCTGTCAACCCGTGGGCCGATTCGCTCAAACGCAGATTTTGCATTTGATTGGTTCTCATGGTTCAGGGTTAATCTAATGGTCCTAAATAACTTCCTACACCTATAAATACATCCTAATGCTAATCCTAAACCTAATTAAAATAGAATAGTTACCGTCGCCATGGAAATCAATGGAGCCGCCGCCAACTAAGAAAGAAGAAAAGCAAATTCAATTCTAATTCTCTCAACCCTAAAGCAAAGCAAAACTCTCTCTTTTCTTCTCTAAATTGTGAGTATGATGATCTTAACAAGATTATTATCATTTTAATTAGGTTGAGTTATGAATGGATTATGAGTAGATGATGTGAATTATCATATATGTTGTTGTAAACCCCTTTTGCTATCATGTATATTGTAAATCCAATGTTATGTGATGATGATATCTTATATGTTGTAAATCATGCTATGATGATGTTATGTATGTTGAAAGTTTCTATGCTAAGTTGTGATGAATCATACATGTTAAAAAGGCCATGATGTTACCATCTATGCTAGTTAGTTCATATTAATGAAATCATCATGTTTGGGTTATGTTGATCTATATGACAAGTCACATATGCAAGTTAGATTGATTAGAAAATTTATGAACATATGCCAAGACATCTATTATGACATCTAGAATTATGCTATGACATATGTGATATCTTATGCTAGTTCACACCATCATTATGTTGCCTAAAAACCCCATATGCAAGTTTATGTATAGATTTGGGCTATGATTATATCATGTAAATTGAGACATTTAACAAGTTGACACCTTTTGATCCTTAACATGTGTAGTTTATGCAAGTTTCACCCCTATTATGATTAGATTTATTTTAATTGTCTATATGTTGTGATAATTTATCTTTGTGCTAGGTGTTAGACTATACAAATCTAGCCTATATTATGCGTTGAATAAGCGAACGTATAAACGTGGGGTAGGGGTAATATTAAGGATTTAATATTAAAAAGTTGGGGTGCAATTGATATGATTTTGCATGCCATAAGTGGATGGCCATAATTGAGTCAATTATGGACATCATTAAAAGTTGACTTAATTAATAATTTGAATAGGGAATTATTAAAACTGGGGTAAAAGATTTTAAGTGTTAATCAATGCTTAGGACACGAGGTTGGACTCGTTTGTGACGTAAACCTGCCCGGACCCGCCCGGCAAATCCAGTGGTCACAAATGTCAGCCCAATGTGAGAGGTCCTAGGCCTAAACTAAAGCATAACGGTTGTAAAGACACGAGGTTAGACTCTTTTATGGTGTAAGACTGCCCGGACCCGCCCGGCAAATCCAGCTGCCATAAATGCCAGTCTAATGTGAGAGGTCTTTATGAGGTTATGGCCTGAATGAATTAAGAAATACTTAACCAGATAAACATGTAAGGTGGGACATGGGGGTTAAGTAGGTGCCTTGGGTGGCATGAGGAATCTAAGGGGTGCCCTTAGTGGCATGTGATATACGATTAGTAAGACTTAACCAAACACACATGTAAATGAACATGACTAAGCGGGTTAAGTGGGATATACTAGTGACAAGCTTAGGTGGGTAGCTTGTGGGGGCCCATTTCGACCAGTATCCCAAACGTATCTTTGTGGGCTCGACCCAAGTCGAGGATGGGACACGCATGCTGGGTTCGACTGTAAGAGGCCAAAACGGGGAGCGATGGCAACGCAAGTCCAACGGGTTTCGTATGCGTGTGTGGACCCGGGCTGGTAGGTAAGACGTTGTTGCATCATGTAGGTATCAGCCGTGCATTCTCAAGTTGTATCGGGTTGCCACTTTAGGGGAGTGATACACCCCACTGTTGGACCAGCACGGGTATCTACGAGTAGGGAGCCGATCGAAAGTGGGTAGTGGGGTACACCTAGTGGAGATAGGGGCAGACGGCGCCTATGTAGTCAGCTAGGGGTACGTAAGGCTATTTATAAAGTTTCTGTGTGAAGAAAGTGGGATCAAACAATAGGGTGACTGGTGTGGTGCAGTGTAGTAATGTGCGGTGCAGTGTAGTAATCATTTGTTAGTAATTAGGTGTGCCTTTACCGTTATCTTTAACGTTATCTTAAACGCTATCTTTATCTTCCTAAGAGTTCATAGACATTTACTTGTCTTCCAGCTTATGCCTTAGTCTAGTTATTTTGATAATAGTATTGTTAGAATTATCTTACTCGCCAGACTTTATGTCTGACCCCCTCTATTTCTATCCTTTTCCCCCTCCAGGTCCTCAAGTTGGGCCCAGCTCTAGTGGAGTTTGATTGAATTGCTTCATCTCTCTTTGGAAAGCTTGGACCGTTGAAGTAAAGTCCAGCTTGTTATCTTTTTAATGGCTATTTATGTAATGGGATTATGTATTTTGTTTTTATGAAGATGGATATTGTACTTGGTTATGATCTATGGTTTTATGATGTAACAAACATGTTTAATTTCCGCTGCAATAAAATGAAGTTTTAGATTTCCAAGTACTATTTATTATCTGTCTTGTTGTAATTTTTCTGTTCTATATTCACTTATAACCTCCATGGAAGTTAATGCATTCCCTTCGTGAGTAACATTAATGGACGTGGGGTGTTACACGTGGTATCAGAGCTTAAGGTTACCAGAACAGATAAAAATACTTTAGAAAAATAGTTATTTTTGGAAGAAGTGCTTTCAAAAACATGTTTTAATGAGAAATTTAAAGAGAAAAGTTTTTAAGAAAAAAAAACATAATCCCCAATAGCCCATATCTTTTTCTTTCGAATTCTCCACTCTGAATCTTTCCTTTTTCGTTTCAGCATGGCTGAAGATCTTAATCTACCCGACGGTGTAACAATACCAGGATGGTATAGGAGGTTATTAGAGGCTAGGGACGCTGCAGGTCCGGCCAATGTTCCTCCACCATCAGTTGCACCCGTTCCTCCTCCTCCTCCTCGCGTAGATACTTTTGCAAAGACGTGCAAGGAATTCAAGGCTATGGGTGGAAAACCATTTCAAGGGTCAGAAATGTTTGTGGAAGCTAGAGATTGGCTTAAGGAGGTGGAAGAATTGCTAGAAATCTTTGAAGTAGAAGAAGGGAGGAGAGTTCGTTTAGCAGCTTGGTTGATGAAGGGAGAGGCCTCGTTTTGGTGGGAGGTCACTAATGGGGAGCGTCCTATTGGCTCTTGGGCGGATTTCAGACGTAGGTTCGAGGCGAAGTTTCTCTCAAGGGCGGAAGAAAATCTAGATATGGAAAGGTTCTTGACATTGAAGCAAGGAAGCTCATCAGTGAAAGAATATGTCAATAAATTTAATCAGTTAGCAAGGTTTGGCTTGGACTTACTGAACACGCCGGAGAAGAAGGCGCTGAGGTTCGTGAATGGCTTGAATGAACCATTGCAAGGGTTGGCTATGACCCACATCCCTATGGGGGCCACCTTTGAGAAGTTAGTAGAAATGGCGCTTATGCATGAGGAGAAAAGCGCTAAAGCTGATAAGGCACCCGAGAAGAAGGGGGATCAGAAGAAACCACAACAGCAAAACAAGAAGGGTGGAAAAGACAATAATGGCAAGGGAAAGAAGAAATGCTTTAACTGTGGAACCCCAGGCCATCTCAGCAAGGATTGCCGAAAGAAAAAGAAGACAGGCTGTTTTCATTGTGGCGATGTGGGACATTTAGTGAAGGACTGCCCAAAGAAGGGGCAGAGGGCAGGAGCTACCTCGGGAGGACAGGTGTAGGCTCTTATAGCACCAGGGCTGGCAAGGGGACAAGTTCAGGCTTTCGCGGTCCCACCGCTGCAAGAACGAGGTAGAACCATTTCTGTTGAAAGCTTAGTTTTTCTGTTTGGTCATCCTGTCCGTACCTTATTTGATTCGGGAGCATCGCATTCGTTTATCTCTACATCATTAGTTGAATCACTGCACTTAAACACCAGTTTAGTAGAGGATCCCTTAGTTGTTTCGAATCCAATTGGGGGCTCAGCTTATTTGTCTATGATGTGTTTGGATTTGAAAATTTCCATACTTAGCGTTGAATTTAGATGTGATGCTTATGTGTTGGGCTTCACGGGCTATGGGCTAATTTTAGGAATGGATTGGTTATCCAGAAATGGGGCCGTTCTTGATTGTGAAAGGAGAGTAGTTAGGCTCGTGACTCGCCTTGGCAACACTCTCGAAATCTTCTGTAATCCCATAAATTCGGTTATGCTAAGTTATCTAGAATCGCTTGACGCGTCTGAGGAAAATCTACGATCTGTTAGAGTGGTCCGAGAATATTCGGATGTGTTTGAGGAGGTGAAGGGCTTGCCTCCGAAGCGGGAGATAGATTTTCGAATATATCTTGTGGATAATGCGAAACTAGTATCTTTGCCAGTACGCCACATGGCTCCACGTGAAAGGAGGGAACTCGGTAAGCAAGTGAAGGAGTTGCTTGAGAAGGGGTTCATAAGACGAAGTATATCGGAGTGGGGTGCTCCAGTAGTATTTGCCACGAAAGTGGATGGGTCCCTTAGACTTTGTGTGGACTATAGAGAACTTAATAAGCTTACTAAGAAGAACAGACACCCACTGCCGAGGATTGACGATCTCTTCGATCAGTTAGTTGGCGCCTCAGTGTTTTCGCAGTTGGACTTAGCCACTGGTTTCCATCAGTTGAGAGTGGCTGAGGATAGCATTGACAAGACTGCCTTTAGGACTCCGGACGGTTTCTATGAATGGCTAGTGATGCCCTTCGGTTTGACAAACGCCCCCGCATACTTTGTTGATTTGATGAGTAGGGTGTTTAGGGAGTACCTTAACAAATTTGTGGTAGTCTTTGTAGATGACATCTTGATCTTTTCTAAGGATGAAGAAGAGCATGCCCTACATCTTAGGGAAGTGTTGGAGACTCTTCGAGCGCATAAGCTTAAAGCTAAATTTTCTAAGTGTCACTTTTGGAGGAAGGAAGTACGATTCTTAGGACACGTGGTTTCCAAAGAAGGGATAGCGGTAGATCCCGCGAAGGTGGTGGCCATCCAAGATTGGAAGGTTCCTAAAAATGCTACCGAAGTGAGAAGTTTCTTGGGGTTGGCTGGCTACTATAGGATGTTTATCAAAGACTTCGCAAAGATATCAGCTCCATTGACACGCTTGACGAAGAAGAATCTAGTTTTCACATGGGACGTAGATTGTGATGATGCGTTCCAACGTTTGAAGAGAGCTTTGACTTCAGCCCCAGTCTTAGTATTGCCAGACGGGAGTAAGCCGTTTACCATTTATACTAACGCTTGTGGGATAGGACTAGGCGCAGTCTTAATGCAAGAGGGCAGGGTAATAGCCTATGGTGGAAGGCAGTTGAGAGCGCATGAGAAGAATTACCCCACACATGACATAGAGTTGGCCGCTATTATTTTCGCGCTTAAGTCTTGGCATCATTATCTTCTTGGCGAGAAATTCGAACTATTCACTGACCACAAATCTTTAAAATACCTATTCTCTCAAAAGGACTTGAACTTAAGGCAGCAAAGGTGGATGGAGTTCTTAGCGTCCTACGACTTTGAGATAGCATATACCCCTGGCAAGGGTAACGTGGTGGCCGATGCCTTAAGTAGAAAAAGATTATCCTTAAGTCCTTTGTTTGTTGAGCGGCAAAGTTTAGAATTCATTTCGATGTTTGACTTTAGACCTTCCGTTGACTTCGTACCCGGTTTGCTAGCATTCTTGGAGGTCGGACCTACGCTTTTGGGACGGATTGGCGAGGCACAGCGAGACGACCTATAGTTAGTTGAGTTAGTAGAAAAGCTCAAAGGAGGGGAGTCATCAAGCTATCTCCGTAGGTATACCCTAGATGATAAGGGTTGGTTACATAGGGACGGTAGACTTTGTGTACCAAAAGACGATGACCTAAGGAAGACTATTCTTGACGAAGCACATCATTCGAAGATGACCATTCATCCCGGCGGGGACAAGATGTACAAAGACATGAAGAGAGTTTACTTTTGGGCCGACATGAAGAAAGATATGGCCGAGTATGTCGCTAGATGCTTGGTGTGCCAACAAGTAAAAGAGGAGCAAAAGAAACTCGGTGGGTTGCTTCACCCATTGGAGGTTCCACTATGGAAGTGGGAAAGTGTCTCGATGGATTTTGTGGATGGGTTACCGCGATCAAGGAAGGGTAATACGGGAATTTGGGTTATAGTAGATAGACTTACTAAAAGCGCCCATTTTATTCCCGTGAAGAGCAAGAGGACTGCTCCATGGTTAGCTTCTGTATACGTTCGAGAGATAGTTCGTTTGCACGGTGTTCCTTCTAGCATAATGAGCGACCGCGATCCTATTTTCACTAGCGAATTTTGGAGAAGCTTACAAGAGGCGGTAGGGACTCAGTTATGTTTGAGCACCGCATATCATCCTCAGACGGACGGCCAGACCGAGAGGGTGAATCGCATTCTAGAGGATCTGTTGAGGCTATGTATCCTAGACTTTGGGGATACGTGGGAAGAGCATATTCCATTGGTGGAGTTCGCATATAATAACAGCTTTCAGTCCAGCATTGGTATGGCACCATTCGAAGCTCTTTATGGACGACCTTGTCGTTCACCTACATGTTGGTGGGAATCTACGGATAAGATCTTACTTGGGCCCGATATGATTAGGGAGACTTCGGAGAAGATCGACTTGATTCGAAGGAGGATGAAAGCAGCGCAAGATAGGCAGAAATCTTATGCGGATAAGAGGAGGACAGATCTCGAGTTTGAAGTTGGGGACATGGTCTTTGTCAAAGTGTCTCCATTACGAAACGTTGTTCGCTTTGGCTCCGTTAGGAAATTAGCACCAAGGTTTGTAGGGTCGTTTCCTATTAAGGAGAGGATTGGACGAATGGCGTATAGAGTGGAGTTGCTTGAGAGACTTAGTGGTGTACATGACGTATTCCATGTGTCACATTTGAGGAAGTGCTTGCACGAGACCGCGGAAGTGGTAGAGCCGAGCTTGCTTAGAGAGGTGGAGATAGAGCGTGATGCGATAATTCGACGAGCTCCTACGCGCATTCTTGGGTCGGAGATCAAGAGGTTGAGGAATCGAGAGGTCAGACTAGTCAAAGTGCAATGGGGAGATGATGAGAGCAACGCTACTTGGGAGACGGAAGAGAAGATGCGTTCACGATACCCTTTTCTTTTTTAGGGTATGCCCTTTAATTTCTCCTTTGTCGCTTAGCTTGTACTTATCTTATCTTTAGTATATCCTCTCGCTAGTATCTTTGACCTTTAGTTAGGATAATCCTATGGTTGAAACATGTGTTTGAGACATGTTATGTATGGTGGATGCAAAGTGGATGCAAGTGTTTGCTAATGGTTGCTCGTGGATGCATATACACACACTATTAGGCACCAGATCGGCTCAGTCACTTCATATTGCATATTGCATATATATGGATGTATTTAGTAAAATGGATGTATAATGGTTGTATTATCATATAGTTGCTGCATTCGGGTGGATGGTTGTGCACGCATATAGAATTAATATGTATCATTAGGAATCTTTTGCATACATATTGGACGCATGGCACTATCATGAATTGCACTAAGGAGGTCGACTGAATCAGTAGACCGCCTAATTTTGCATTAGATATGGACATATACACACACTGTGCATATAAACATTAGAGCATTAGAAGTCTTTTAAGGACAATGGATGCTGGTGTTTGATGGTTGAGTAGATGGACGATTAGATGGTAGGATATACATTCTTCTTGACTTGGAGATTTCGGGGATGAAATCCTTTAAGGAGGGGAGAATGTAACACCCCGTAATTTTATAACATTAAAATTCACAAATTATAGTATACTTAATTTTTAGAAAAGAATTAAGTGAAATGGGTTGTGCAGAGAAATATATATATATATTGATATATATATATATATATATACATAAATTAAAAATTAAATAAATAAATATGCGAAAAAGTTCAAAACAGCGAATTGGGAGGGGAAATAACCGAACCGGCCCATTTTTGAGGTCGACCCGAGCCTTGCTGGGTCGACTAAGGGTTAATCCAGGGTGTTTGGCTGTCAACCCGTGGGCCGATTCGCTCAAATGCAGATTTTGCATTTGATTGGTTCTCATGGTTCAGGGTTAATCTAATGGTCCTAAATAACTTCCTACACCTATAAATACATCCTAATGCTAACCCTAAACCTAATTAAAATAGAATAGTTACCGTCGCCATGGAAATCAATGGAGCCGCCGCCAACTAAGAAAAAAGAAAAGCAAATTCAATCCTAATTCTCTAAACCCTAAAGCAAAGCAAAACTCTCTCTTTTCTTCTCTAAATTGTGAGTATGATGATCTTAACAAGATTATTATCATTTTAATTAGGTTGAGTTATGAGTAGATGATGTGAATTATCATATATGTTGTTGTAAACCCCTTTTGCTATCATGTATATTGTAAATCCAATGTTACGTGATGATGATATCTTATATGTTGTAAATCATGCTATGATGATGTTATGTATGTTGAAAGTTTCTATGCTAAGTTGTGATGAATCATACATGTTAAAAAGGCCATGATGTTACCATCTATGCTAGTTAGTTCATATTAATTAAATCATCATGTTTGGGTTATGTTGATCTATATGACAAGTCACATATGCAAGTTAGATTGATTAGAAAAGTTATGAACATATGCCAAGACATCTAGAATTATGTTATGACATATGTGATATCCTATGCTAGTTCACACAATCATTATGTTGCCTAAAAACCCCATATGCAAGTTTATGTATAGATTTGGGCTATGATCATATCATGTAAATTGAGACATTTAACAAGTTGACACCTTTTGATCCTTAACATGTGTAGTTTATGCAAGTTTCACCCCTATTATGATTAGATTTATTTTAATTGTCTATATGTTGTGATAATTTATCTTTGTGCTAGGTGTTAGACTATACAAGTCTAGCCTATAATATGCGTTGAATAAGCGAACGTATTAATGTGGGGTAAGGGTAATATTAAGGATTTAATATTAAAAAGTTGGGGTGCAATTGATATGATTTTGCATGCCATAAGTGGATGGCCATAATTGAGTCAATTATGGACATCATTAAAAGTTGACTTAATTAATAATTTGAATAGGGAATTATTAAAACTAGGGTAAAAGATTTTTAAGTGTTAATCAATGCTTAGGACACGAGGTTGGACTCGTTTATGACGTAAACCTGCCCGGACCCGCCCGGCAAATCCAGTGGTCACAAATGTCAGCCCAATGTGAGAGGTCCTAGGCCTAAACTAAAGCATAACGGTTGTAAAGACACGAGGTTAGACTCTTTTATGGTGTAAGACTGCCCGGACCCGCCCGGCAAATCCAGCTGCCATAAATGCCAGTCTAATGTGAGAGGTCTTTATGAGGTTATGGCCTGAATGAATTAAGAAATACTTAACCAGATAAACATGTAAGGTGGGACATGGGGGTTAAGTATGTGCCTTGGGTGGCATGAGGAATCTAGGGGGTGTCCTTAGTGGCATGTGAAATACGATTAGTAAGACTTAACCAAACACACATGTAAATGAACATGACTAAGAGGGTTAAGTGGGATATACTAGTGACAAGCTTAGGTGGGTAGCTTGTGGGGGCCCATTTCGACCAGTATCCCAAATGTATCTTTGTGGGCTCGACCCAAGTCGAGGACGGGACACGTAAGGTGGGTTCGACCGTAAGAGGCCAAAACGGGGAGCGGTGGCAACGCAAGTCCAACGGGTTTCGTATGCGTGTGTGGACCCGGGCTGGAAGGTAAGACGTTGTTGCATCGTGTAGGTATAAGCCGTGCATTCTCAAGTTGTATCGGGTTGCCACTTTAGGGGAGTGATACACCCCACTGTGGGGCCAGCACGGGTATCTACGAGTAGGGAGCCGATCGAAAGTGGGTAGTGGGGTACACCTAGTGGAGATAGGGGCAGACGGCACCTATGTAGTCAGCTAGGGGTACGTAAGGCTATTTATAAAGTTTCTGTGTGAAGCAAGTGGGATCAAACAATAGGGTGACTGGTGTGGTGCAGTGTAGTAATGTGCGGTGCAGTGTAGTAATCATTCGTTAGTAATTAGGTGTGCCTTTACCGTTATCTTTAACGTTATCTTAAACGCTATCTTTATCTTCCTAAGAGTTCATAGACATTTACTTGTCTTCCAGCTTATGCCTTAGTCTAGTTATTTTGATAATAGTATTGTTAGAATTATCATACTCGTCAGACTTTATGTCTGACCCCCTCTATTTCTATCCTTTTTCCCCCTCCAGGTCCTCAGGTTGGGCCCAGCTCTAGTGGAGTTTGATTGAATTGCTTCATCTCTCTTTGGAAAGCTTGGACCGTTGAAGTAAAGTCCAGCTTGTTATCTTTTTAATGGCTATTTATGTAATGAGATTATGTATTTTGTTTTTATGAAGATGGATATTGTACTTGGTTATGATCTATGGTTTTATGATGTAACAAACATGTTTAATTTCCGCTACAATAAAATGAAGTTTTAGATTTCCAAGTACTATTTATTATCTGTCTTGTTGTAATTTTTCTATTCTATATTCACTTATAACCTCCATGGAAGTAAATGCATTCCCTTCGTGAGTGACATTAATGGACGTGGGGTGTTACATATCCGATGATTACTATCTTTAATTTGGTCATGACCACCTCCTCTTAGAGCGAGGTAAATCGCCGAATCACCCAATGCCATCTGCCATATCCTTCTGACTGCCACACCAAAATTGTAAACAAGGTATACTCTACATGGTGCAACAGACCTGTCATTGAGCAACGGGTTCATTCGGTTGTTCCTCGGAGGGCCATCTCAAAGTACCCTACCATGTCCCGTAGAAGTCTCGTGCTTCCCTCCGGTCCCATAAAAAAATCAAGTGGATGTGCTTCCCTAGTGTCTCCAGACACCGCGATGATTTATCGTGTTAGGTTCTTCATCTCCATATGTACGAACAGGTCCAAGCGCATCATTTCATCGCGTTATTAGAACTTATATCTAATCTTTTAATCATGTGCTTGCTTTAACTTATCACATTGCTAATTAACTTGATTATTTACACATTCATTTTCTATTCAAGTTATTGGTTTATTAGCTTATATTTGGCCGCTTAATTTCCCCAATCAGCCATACGCTGCCGGAACATACTATATCTATGAGCCACTTATTCCCCCAATCAGCGCCACGCTGCTGAAACGGACTTCTGTTTATTATTATTACATTCATTAAACTTAATCCTCCCAATTATAAGTTTAATAACAATAAGTCTACTTTATTTTTTCTTATTTAATTATAACCTCATGTTATATCGTTACCACAACTGTCACCGAGGGTTTGCTTATTAACTTAGTTCCCTTAATTAAGGTTTATATATAAGTTCTCTTTTCATCATTAATTATATTCTACATTATAATTCTACTTGTCCCTAGGACAAGCCTACCTAATATACTTCATTCTCATCCATGTAATTAATTATAATAGGTTATATTCCACGCTCATCGCATTTTTTCCTAGGTTCCTTATTCTTTAAGCAAACCTTTACTATTGTAACCGTTCTTTATTTACCGTATTGTACATTTTTATTATCACAGGAAATATTTCACACATTTTACTAAATTGGTTAGTGGAAATGTTTAAAAATCCATAATAGACATCAATTAAGATCAGTAGTTGTAAGCTATTTCTCTTTATTACATTATATATATATATATATATATATATATATATGGTTCGTGTGCAATACAACAATAACCCCTATTTCACACTAATCTATATTACCTTTATTTTTATTTGTAATGACCCGGATTTTGCTCGGACCTAATCGACCACAAAATCGACCAAGACCGTTCAAAACCTAAATACGTTAACTTTGGGAATACAACAACATTAGAACAAATAACAAAAGACGTTTATAACATCAATAATAAATGTTACATCAGAGTACAGAATATATCAGAGTACATTAAATATAATACAGCGGAAGGTAAGATTACAATAATTAATACAATACACAGCGGAAGACTTCAATGCTCTGGACACAGCTTTAAGCTTCGATCCAGGATCCTGCTAAAGAGATAAAGATATCTGCAAAAAGCTACTCGACTGCCCGTGTGGAAAGAGGGCACCCGAGTTCGCAAAGTGAAACAAACTACGGGTCAGTCATGGGACTGGTGTGAGAAATCTAACTATCTTAACTAATAAGAAGGCCAATCACAGGACCACGCCGCTAACGCGGAACGGGTTTACTCCATTGGATTGCCAGTGCATAAGAAAAGTAAATCGTCAAATAACTCAATGCTTTTTAGAAAAATGAAACCATTATAAGACCCAAGTCCCATCACACAATGCAACGCAAACCGGAGGATAGGGTTTTACCTTATAATGATCAAAAAATGATAAATACATAAAACGATATTATTATTAGTGTATATGTTTTAAATAAAAACATTTCGAAATAAATGTATCAATCCTAGACGGCATGGGTACCATATATCATGTCGCCATACTAGTTATACAATCAAAACCGCATGGGGGCGTATTGGAAATTGGGTTTCCATCATGAGTCAAGGCTAGGAACGATCTCCTGACCGATTCGAGACACTATAGCAATGCCTCAGGATTCGGACGCTGGCGAACCCTTGGATACAGCAAGGCCGGTCCACAAATACTTTAGTGGATTAGTTATGCCTGAACACACGCTTCCCGGTCCTATTGAACCTATAATACGGCCATTGGCGACCGCAAAAATAAACCGAGTACTCGAAAATTCCATCATCCACATAAGTAAAATGTCAGCGCTGGTAGGTCCCTGACACCACTATAAGCTAGAAAGAAACATGTGCACCCCCTGCGTTCCCTTGCTCCGTTTTAGACTCTACCGGTGTGTGAGGCTCGCGAAGTCACGCTACACAAAGCTATGCCAAAATAGGCTATGCTTTGATCATCCCACAAGGCCTGCTTTGCAACAAAGCCTTGATCATTTGCATCTCGGCGTGCCACGTTGACATTTCACGCCATGCAATTCACAACTATTAATACACAACCTCTAAGGGTGTTTAGTAAGAGAATAAATTCTCCTCCACCAACGGTTGTATATTAATAGAAATCAATTTACATAAAATGAAATCCAACGTCAGACATGCATCCATTTATAAGCTTATGCTCTAGGTCTGAGCGAAAGCCAAATCCGTACAAATCAACACTACGTCCGGATAACTACCATCTTAGCCCCATCTTGGGAGCAAATCAATCTAGGGCCTCAACACTAGTTACCCATTTGATGTGAAGATCGCCAGTCTTCGACCACCGTCTTCATCTTCGACTCTTCATCGTCGGAATATTTATTCGAAATGGGTTAACCCGGTCTTTCCGAATAACTTGCATATTTTATAATTGAAAATCAAGTGTTATAAAACACATCCAACGTCTCATTCCAATTCAAAATATTCTTTTAATAGAATATTCATATTAATAGGGAAAAGTTCCCATAAATTAAATCAAAGATAAATTCTTATAAATTTATTCTTTGAAACATTCATTAAAATTCCAATTTGGTTTTAATGTCAAGAATCATTATTAAATGATTATTCAATTCTTAAGGAATTAACCTTGTCTTTAATTTGGGTTAAAGAATCAATGTCATTTAAAAACATTGTTCACGATAAACCCAAAGTCATCTTCCATTAAATATGGAATTTTCATAGAATCAAGCCAATAAATAATCGATATAAATTTCTGTATCGGACCAATAATATAAATGGAATAACGGCAAAGCCTTTTAAATTTCATATATAGTATCAGCCTTCCTTTACAGAAGCCTATCTCGATTATTATCAAATCGGATTTCCACTCAATTCCAATTTAATTTATTAAATTGGAAAACTTTACTTTAGGAAATTTCTTTTTGAATCTCAATAAAAGATTTATATTTTCTAAATCATATTATCACTGTAAATTGGGTCAAAGAACAAATGTCGTTTAAAAACATAGTTCACGGTAGACCCAATTCACATAACATTTTATTTCAATTACAAAATATAATTGAAACTCTAAAAATCTTAATTAAAAGATTGATTCTAGTTAATTAACTAATTCACTTCAATAGAAATATCTTTTGTCCATTCAAGAACGGACAAAGAAATCATCATTTTATTCTTTGCTAAATATTATTTAAAATATTCATTATCTTAAAAAAATTCTTTACATAAAGATTCTTTATATAAAATGTCCTTTATAGTACAATATTATTTATTTAAAAGGCATTTATATTACAATGTTCTTTATTCTAAATATTCTTTATTTTAAAAGATATTCTTTATTTAAAAGAAATCCTAAACTGGAATGTGACTCAATCAGTTACCATAAATCTTTGGTTATATGGATTTCACACATCGTATGAATATGACAACAAATGATACATAATTACCAAACATCCATTCACATCCAGAGTGAAGTTTATAGCTGTGTGAGTATTAAAATGAAATAATAACACTCATCGCAGCCTGTCAATCTATCGATCGACATACAACTAAATGTTGGGACTAGTGTATGTCAATTGTCATCCCAACACCCGTATGGGGTTTTCAGCCAACAACAGTTCATAAAAATAAATGATTGGTTAAAGAATTTAACCAATTTAATACTACTAACATGTTGATGATAATGGAATAACATGTTATTTATTTCTAATGCCGAATAAAATGTATTTTTATTCGTATAATTTCCCTATACATTACTAAAGTCAAATAAACTGTAATTTATTCACATGTCATTATTGTGGATGACAAATAAAAGATAATTTTCTATTTTCTTTTATTTGTATGCAAATATTTTTACTTTAACACATAAAAGAAATAATTTTATGTGTATGTGTTTAAATGTATAACCTACATATAAAAATATTTATTTACATTGCATACAAATTCTAATGTATGCATACACACATAAAGATATCACTTTATTTACCTATATATTCTAATATATGGTTTGACCAGTAATATGATTCTTATATTTAGATATAATCTCAAATGTAAGTTTACAAATAAAGATTGATTTTTATTTTTACTTATGAATCCTATTACATGTTATGCAAATAAAAATAATTATTATATTTGCATATTTGTTCTATTATATGTTATGTAAATAAAAATGATAACAATATTTGCATATGGGTTCTAATCCAACAAAATGTATAAGAAATGATATATCCATTTTGTTGACAATTTTACTTTATCAAAACGAACATTTTTGTTATAACAGAAATCTAGTTAATAAAAATGCTATTTGTGCATAATTCTTTTATTTAACAAAAATGTCCTTTTTGTTTACAACCATCTTAATTTGACAAGATGTACATTTTTGTCTCAACTAATATATTTGACAAAAATGTTATTTTCGTCTCAACTAATCATAAATTGACAAAAATGCATAATTTGATTCAACAATCTAATTTGACAAAAGTGCATATTTTGTTTCAACTAATATAAATTGACAAAATTTTTCATATTTGTTTCCACTAGTATAAATTAACAAAAGTGCTTGTTTTGTTTCAACTAGTGTAAATTGACAAAAGTGAATAATTTGTTTTAACTAGTGAAAATTGACAAAAGTGAATAATTTGTTTTAACCAATCAAATTTGACAAAAATGTTTATTTTGTGTTAACTAATGTAAATTGACAAAAGTGTATATTTTGCATTAGTGAATATAAAAAGGAAAGAACAAACTTTATTTTCAAAATTTGTTTGCATTTGTGAATGCAAATAAAAGAACAAATTCATTTCAATGTTTATTTGCATTAGTGAATGCAAATAAAAGAACATACCCTAATTCCAATGTATATTTCCATTTGTGAATGAAACAAAAGGATAAACTTTAATTTCAATGTATATTTACATTTGTGAATGTAAATAAAAGAATAAACTTTAATTTCAATGTATATTTACATTTGTGAATGTAAATAAAAGAATAAACTTTAATTTCAATGTGTATTTGCATTTGTGAACGCAAATAAAAGAACAAAACTTTATTTTCAATATATATTTGCATTGGTGAATGCAAATAAAAGAATAAACTTTTTTTCTATTGTTTGTTTTTTTGTTAAGAACATAAATAAAAAAGGGTGACTCATTTCTATGTGTATTTTTGTGTTGAAAACACAAATAAAAAGGATGATTCATTTTTCTATGTTCATATTTGTGTTAAGAACACAAATGAAGAGGATGATTCAATTCTATGTGTATATTGTGTTAAGAACACAAATAAAAAGGATGATTCATTTTTCTATGTTCTTATTTGTGTTAAGAACACAAATATAAAGATAATTCATTTGTAATCTTATTTTCTAAGTAATATTTTCACTGTAAATGCAAATAAAAAGAGTGATCTTATTTTCTATGTCATATTTTCATTGTAAATGCAAATAAAAAGAGTGATCTTATTTTCTATGTAATATTTGCATTGAATACGCAAATAAAAAGTGATTCAAATTCTATGTTATATTTGTGTTGAGTACACAAATAAAAAGTGATTCAATTTCTATGTTACATTTGTGTTGAGTACAAAAATAAAAAGAAGCAATTCAATTTCTATGTTAATATTTGTGTTGAGTACACAAAATAAAAAGATAACTAAATCAATTCACTAAAAGTGACCAATTATGAATTGATGAACTAAATCAATTAAATAAAAGTAACAAATCATATTTTGATGTGGCACTGATAAACTAAATCAATACAACAAAATTGACAAATTTTATTTGTATAATGAATTGATAACCTAGATCAATCCAATTAAAAAAAAACGACAAATCCTATTTTGAAGTTGTATTGATAAACTAAATTAAAACAATAGATCAATCAATACAATAACTATCCATCACAAACACAGATCTACCATCATCAAACATGTCAGAACAAAATAGATATGAATCGTAAACATGTGATTATTTCATAGTGGACAAAATAATTTAATTAATTCATTATTTTAAACAAAGAAATCTCACATTGGGGTTTTGAGTTCTCCAAAATTTAGATCGCTTCTTTTCAGATCTGGTTTGTTCCATGGCGACGCTCTCTTTTCTGCTATTCTAACGCACCTGAAATGGTCTCATTCCGACGAGTATTGATTGAGTTATGACATTTTAAAGATTTGATTACTATACGAGATAATTAAAATAAATTAATTACTTTATTAATTCCTTAATCCCCTCCACATCAGCTTTCTTCCCGACGTTCTTTTCCTCCTCCTTCTGACGTTACTCAAACCCATAAGCTCTACTTCCTCTTTCCTCCTCGCTGCCAAATGAAGAAGCCAGAGACCGATCGAAGGGCGCCACCTTGAAGCCCACGATGTCCTCCACCTGCGCCCCAAGCCCCGCCAGTCGTGGTTGCCCCCGCTGCCTCGAAAACTGCGAAGAACGCGCGGTTTTCTAGGCCATTTTCTGGCGATTTCTGATCCAATCGATATCCATCACCCGTATGGATGGAAAGATCTCGTCGAGTGCTTCGATTTGGAATACAATATGTTGATTTTCATTGAGCGAATCAAAAGTTATTGAGGTTTGAATTTTCAGTCATTCGTGGCCTTCGGTTTCAATAGCAGGCGGCCGGCCATTTTAGGGTTTAAATAATTTTTTATTAATTTATTTATCGTAAAGTGTGTTATAAAGGTAAAAATGCGGGCTGTCTCCGAATTGGGCCTGCTTACTATCGTTCTTAAGGTTTTGACGCCTTCTGAACGCAATGGGACAGGTCTCGTGGCCCAATTTCGAAATCTGTAAAAAATATATTTAAATTTACATTAAAAATTAATTAATTAAATATTTACCGTACATTTAAATACGCCGGGGCCACATACGAACTCAGAAAATTCCAGAAAAAATATTTCTGGCTTCGTATGGACGATACGGTTCCAACGAGACTAATTACGTCGAATTCTGAGACTGTTTGAAAAATGGCTATTTTCTAGTCGATTAAATTTGACTGTAAATGGTCAAAACACGTTTTCTTCTGCCACGCTCATATATCTTCTCGGAAAATTCTAAAAATTTATACCTAGCAATAATTTGACATTCCGGTTCAAACAAAAGTGGTTTCATCGAAAACCGAGGTCGTTTGAAAATTGACTATTTTCAAGGCCAATATATTTAATTAAAATATATATAAATTCTACAGCGACTTTTCTGATTTTTAAACTGGACATAACTTATGATTTATATAGTGAAATTTCAGTTATTCAGATTCGTTAGAAAGATATGATTAAACAGATTTAAATATTTTTGGTTGTACTCAATTCTGATTTATTTTGAATCCTGTACAGTCAGTTAAAGTTCAAAATCAAATTTCCAAACTACCGCGCTATTTATAACTCCCTTTATAATTAAATTAAATTTATTCGTTTTAACTTCTATTAAAATAAATTTCTAGCCATTATTATTTAAATAAATTATTCTATATTCTCAAAATTCATTAAAATTTTAAAATAAAAATTTTAAATTGGTTCAGAATTTACAGGTTGTTACAACCTCCCCCACTTAAAATCTTTTCGTCCTCGAAAAGGAAATGAGATGAAAGTTGTTTATTTAACTAATTTAATTTTCATTCTTTTATTGTTTTCAATAATTTATTCGTTGAATTAATATTCACACAACACAATCATCAATCAATTAGTTGATTAAATTTTCAAATATATATAGCTTTTATATACTTAAAAATCATATTTTCGAAAATCGAATTATATATATAATTACAAATACATTAATTATAAACTTTTCACTCTGAACTCATTCTAGGGCATTGCTAACCCTATCTCTAATGAGTTTTCTCATTCTAGGATACTGCTGATCCTATCTCTAATGAGTATTCTTATTGGATATTACTAATCCAATCTCTGATGAGTCTTTTGTTCAGTTCTAACAAGTTGTACCCCAAAGATTTGAGCTAACCAGAGCTCTGATACCAACTGTAACGACCCGGATTTTGCCCAGACCTAATCGACCGCAAAATCGACCAAGACCGTTCAAAACCTGAATACGTTAACTTTGGGAATACAACAACATCAGAACAAATAACAAAAGACTTTTATAACATCAATAATAAATGTTACATCAGAGTACAGAATATATCAGAGTACGTTAAATATAATACAGCGGAAGGTAAGATTACAATAATTAATACAATACACAGCGGAAGACTTCAATGCTCTGGACACAGCTTTAAGCTTCGATCCAGGATCCTGCTAAGGAGATAAAGATATCTACAAAAAGCTACTCGACTGCCCGTGTGGAAAGAGAGCACCCGAGTTCGCAAAGTGAAACAAACTACGGGTCAGTCATGGGACTGGTGTGAGAAATCTAACTATCTTAACTAATAAGAAGGCCAATCACAGGACCACGCCGCTAACGCGGAACGGGTTTACTCCATTGGATTGCCAGTGCATAAGAAAAGTAAATCGTCAAATAACGCAATGCTTTTTAGAAAAATGAATCCATTATAAGACCCAAGTCCCATCACACAATGCAACGCAAACCGGAGGATAGGGTTTTACCTTATAATGATCAAAAAGTGATAAATACGTAAAACGATATTATTATTAGTGTATATGTTTTAAATAAAAACATTTCAAAATAAATGTATCAATCCTAGACGGCATGGGTACCATATATCATATCGCCATACTAGTTATACAATCAAAACCGCATGGGGCGTATTGGAAATTGGGTTTCCATCATGAGTCAAGGCTAGGAACGATCTCCCGACCGATTCGAGACACTCTAGCAATGCCTCAGGAATCGGACGCTGGCGAACCCTTGGATACAGCAGGGCCGGTCCACAAATACTTTAGTGGATTATTTATGCCTGAACACACGCTTCCCGGTCCTATTGAACCTATAATACGGCTATTGGCGACCACAAAAATAAACCGAGTACTCGAAAATTCCATCATCCACATAAGTAAAATGTCAGCGCTGGTAGGTCCCTGACACCACTATAAGCTAGAAAGAAACGTGTGCACTCCCTGCGTTCCCTTGCTCCGTTTTAGACTCTACCGGTGTGTGAGGCTCGCGAAGTCACGCTACACAAAGCTATGCCAAAATAGGCTATGCTTTGATCATCCCACAAGGCCTGCTTTGCAACAAAGCCTTGATCATTTGCATCTTGGCGTGCCACGTTGACATTTCACGCCATGCAATTCACAACTATTAACACACAACCTCTAAGGGTGTTTAGTAAGAGAATAGATTCTCCTCCACCAACGGTTATATATTAATAGAAATCAATTTACATAAAATGAAATCCAACGTCATACATGCATCCATTTATAAGCTTATGCTCTGGGTCTGAGCGAAAGCCAAATCCGTACAAATCAACACTACGTCCGGATAACTACCATCTTAGCCCCATCTTGGGAGCAAATCAATCTAGGGCCTCAACACTAGTTACCCATTCGATGTGAAGATCGCCGGTCTTCGACCACCGTCTTCATCTTCGACTCTTCATCGTCGGAATATTTATTCGAAATGGGTTAACCCAGTCTTTCCGAATAACTTGCATATTTTATAATTGAAAATCAAGTGTTATAAAACACATCCAACGTCTCATTCCAATTCAAAATATTCTTTTAATAGAATATTCATATTAATAGGGAAAAGTTCCCATAAATTAAATCAAAGATAAATTCTTATAAATTTATTCTTTGAAACATTCATTAAAATTCCAATTTGGTTTTAATGTCAAAAATCATTATTAAATGATTATTCAATTCTTAAGGAATTAACCTTGTCTTTAATTTGGGTTAAAGAATCAATGTCATTTAAAAACATTATTCACGATAACCCCAAAGTCATCTTCCATTAAATATGGAATTTTCATAGAATCAAGCCAATAAATAATCGATATAAATTTCTGTATCGGACCAATAATATAAATGGAATAACGACAAAGCCTTTTAAATTTCATATATTGTATCAGCCTTCCTTTACAGAAGCCTATCTCGATTATTATCAAATCGGTTTTCCACTCAATTCCAATTTAATTTATTAAATTGGAAAACTTTACTTTAGGATTTCTTTTTAAATCTCAATAAAAGATTTATATTTTCTAAATCATACTATCACTGTAAATTGGGTCAAAGAACAAATGTCGTTTAAAAACATAGTTCACGGTAGACCCAATTCACATAACATTTTATTTCAATTACAAAATATAATTGAAACTCTAAAATTATTAATTGAAACATTGATTCTAGTTAATTAACTAATTCACTTCAATAGAAATATCTTTTTATCTTTTGTCCATTCAAGAACGGATAAAAAAACATCATTTTATTCTTTGCTAAATATTATTTAAAATATTCATTATCTTAAAAAATTTCTTTACAAAAAGATTCTTTATATAAAATGTCCTTTATAGTACAATATTCTTTATTTAAAAGGCATTTATATTACAATGTTCTTTATTCTAAATATTCTTTATTTTAAAAGATATTCTTTATTTAAAAGAAATCCTGAACTGGAATGTGACTCAATCAGTTACCATAAATCTTTGGTTATATGGATTTCACACATCGTATGAATATGACAACAAATGATACATAATTATCAAACATCCATTCACATCCAGAGTGAAGTTTATAGCTGTGTGAGTATTAAAATGAAATAATAACACTCATCGCAGCCTGTCAATCTATCAATCGACATACAACTAAATGTTGGGACTAGTGTATGTCAATTGTCATCCCAACACCCGTGTGGGGTTTTCAGCCAACAACAGTTCATAAAAATAAATGATTGGTTAAATAATTTAACCAATTTAATACTACTAACATGTTGATGATAATGGAATAACATGTTATTTATTTCTAATGCCGAATAAAATGTATTTTTATTCGTATAATTTCCCTATACATTACTAAAGTCAAATAAACTGTAATTTATTCACATGTCATTATTGTGGATAACAAATATAAGTTAATTTTCTATTTTCTTTTATTTTTATGCAAATATTTTTACTTTAACACATAAAAGAAATAATTTTATGTGTATGTGTTTAAATGTATAACCTACATATAAAAATATTTATTTACATTGCATACAAATTCTAATGTATGCATACACACATAAAGATATCACTTTATTTACCTATATATTCTAATATATGGTTTGACCAGTAATATGATTCTTATATTTGGTTATAATCTCAAATGTAAGTTTACAAATAAAGATTGATTTTTATTTTTACTTATGAATCCTATTAAATGTTATGCAAATAAAAATAATTATTATATTTGCATATTTGTTCTATTATATGTTATGCAAATAAAAATGATCACAATATTTGCATATGACTTCTAATCCAACAAAATGTATAAGAAATGATATATCCATTTTGTTGACAATTTTACTTTATCAAAACGAACATTTTTGTTATAACAAAAATCTAGTTAATAAAAATGCTATTTGTGCTTAATTCTTTTATTTAACAAAAATGTCCTTTTTGTTTACAACCATCTTAATTTGACAAGATATACATTTTTGTCTCAACTAATATATTTGACAAAAATGTTATTTTCGTCTCAACTAATCATAAATTGACAAAAATGCATAATTTGATTCAACAATCTAATTTGACAAAAGTGCATATTTTGTTTCAACTAATATAAATTGACAAAAATTTTCATATTTGTTTCCACTAGTATAAATTAACAAAAGTGCTTGTTTTGTTTCAACTAGTGTAAATTGACAAAAGTGAATAATTTGTTTTAACTAGTGAAAATTGACAAAAGTGAATAATTTGTTTTAACCAATCAAATTTGACAAAAATGTTTATTTTGTGTTAACTAATGTAAATTGACAAAAGTGTATATTTTGCATTAGTGAATATAAAATGGAAAGAACAAACTTTATTTTCAAAATATGTTTGCATTTGTGAATGCAAATAAAAGAACAAATCCATTTCAATGTTTATTTGCATTAGTGAATGCGAATAAAAGAACATACCCTAATTCCAATGTATATTTGCATTTGTGAATGCAAACAAAAGGATAAACTTTAATTTCAATGTATATTTACATTTGTAAATGTAAATAAAAGAATAAACTTTAATTTCAATGTATATTTACATTTGTGAATGTAAATAAAAGAATAAACTTTAATTTCAATGTGTATTTGCATTTGTGAACGCAAATAAAAGAACAAAACTTTATTTTCAATATATATTTGCATTGGTGAATGCAAATAAAAGAATAAACTTTTTTTCTATTGTTTGTTTTTGTGTTAAGAACACAAATAAAAAAGGGTGACTCATTTCTATGTGTATTTTTGTGTTGAAAACACAAATAAAAAGGATGATTCATTTTTCTATGTTCATATTTGTGTTAAGAACACAAATAAAGAGGATGATTCAATTCTATGTGTATATTGTGTTAAGAACACAAATAAAAAGGATGATTCATTTTTCTATGTTCTTATTTGTGTTAAGAACACAAATATAAAGATAATTCATTTGTAATCTTATTTTCTAAGTAATATTTTCACTGTAAATGCAAATAAAAAGAGTGATCTTATTTTCTATGTCATATTTTCATTGTAAATGCAAATAAAAAGAGTGATCTTATTTTCTATGTAATATTTGCATTGAATACGCAAATAAAAAGTGATTCAAATTCTATGTTATATTTGTGTTGAGTACACAAATAAAAAGTGATTCAATTTCTATGTTACATTTGTGTTGAGTACACAAATAAAAAGAAGCAATTCAATTTCTATGTTAATATTTGTGTTGAGTACACAAAATAAAAAGATAACTAAATCAATTCACTAAAAGTGACCAATTATGAATTGGTGAACTAAATCAATTAAATAAAAGTAACAAATCATATTTTGATGTGGTACTGATAAACTAAATCAATACAACAAAATTGACAAATTTTATTTGTATAATGAATTGATAACCTAGATCAATCCAATTAAAAAAAACGACAAATCCTATTTTGAAGTGGTATTGATAAACTAAATTAAAACAATAGATCAATCAATACAATAACTATCCATCACAAACACAGATCTACCATCATCAAACATGTCAGAACAAAATAGATATGAATCGTAAACATGTGATTATTTCATAGCGGACAAAATAATTTAATTAATTCATTATTTTAAACAAAGAAATCTCACATTGGGGTTTTGAATTCTCCAAAATTTAGATCGCTTCTTTTCAGATCTGGTTTGTTCCATGGCGATGCTCTCTTTTCTGCGATTCTAACGCACCTGAAATGGTCTCATTCCGACGAGTATTGATTGAGTTATGACATTTTAAAGATTTGATTACTATACGAGATAATTAAAATAAATTAATTACTTTATTAATTCCTTAATCCCCTCCACATCAGCTTTCTTCCCGACGTTCTTTTCCTCCTCCTTCTGACGTTACTCAAACCCATAAGCTCTACTTCCTCTTTCCTCCTCGCTGCCAAATGAAGAAGCCGGAGACCGATTGAAGGGCGCCACCTTGAAGCCCACGATGTCCTCCACCTGGGCCCCAAGCCCCGCCAGTCGCGGTGGCCCCCGCTGCCTCGAAAATTACGAAGAACGCGCGGCTTTCTAGGCCATTTTCTGGCGATTTCTGATCTAATCGATATCCATCACCCGTATGGATGGAAAGATCTCGTCGAGTGCTTCATTTTGGTATATAATATGTTGAATTTCATTGAGCGGATCAAAAGTTATTGAGGTTTGAATTTTCGGTCATTCGTGGCCTTTGGTTTCAATAGCAGGCGACCGGCCATTTTAGGGTTTAAATAATTTTTTATTAATTTATTCATCGTAAAGCGTGTTATATAGGTAAAAATGCGGGCTGTCTCCGAATTGGGCCTGCTTACTGTCGTTCTTAAGGTTTTGACGCCTTCTGAACGCAATGGGACCGTCTCGTGGCCCAATTTCGAAATCTGTAAAAAATATATTTAAATTTACATTAAAAATTAATTAAATAAATATTTACCGTACATTTAAATACGCCGGGGCCACATACGAACTCAGAAAATTCCAGAAAAAATATTTCTGGCTTCGTATGGACGATACGGTTCCAACGAGACTAATTTCGTCGAATTCTAAGACTGTTTGAAAAATGGCTATTTTCTAGTCGATTAAATTTGACTGTAAATGGTCAAAACACGTTTTCTTCTGCCACGCTCACATATCATCTCGGAAAATTCTAAAAATTTATACCTAGCAATAATTTGATATTCCGGTTCCAACAAAAGTGGTTTCGTCGAAAACTGAGGTCGTTTGAAAATTGACTATTTTCAAGGCCAATATATTTAATTAAAATATATATAAATTCTACAGCGACTTTTCTGATTTTTTAACTGGACATAACTTGTGATTTATAAAGTGAAATTTCAGTTATTCAGATTCGTTAGAAAGATATGATTAAACAGATTTAAATATTTTTGGTTTTACTCAATTCTGATTTATTTTGAATCCTGTACAGTCAGTTAAAGTTCAAAATCAAATTTCCAAACTACCGCGCTATTTATAACTCCCTTTATAATTAAATTAAATTTATTCTTTTTAACTTCTATTAAAATAAATTTCTAGCCATTATTATTTAAATAAATTATTTTATATTCTCAAAATTCATTAAAATTTAAAAATATAAATTTTAAATTGGTTCAGAATTTGCAGGTTGTTACATTATTGCAACTACATTCTCGGTAATTTACCGTAACATCATGGAGACGTATCCATTTTCCACACCCAACTAACTCGTCCACTACTAATTCCCTTTTTTGAGTTATATATTATTTCCTATTTTCTTACATAATTCCTAGTTCCAGTTTAATTACAGTAAATTTCTATACAAAGTTAGGCTTAATAATTCTTATTCCACTATTTCCATAATTTACAGTAATTTTTCTTAACCCAACATTTTAATTATATTCTTAACAGTATGTTTTGGGAATATACACAATTTACCATCAAATTTACAATCACATTATTACAATAAATTCTTAAGCTCAAACAGAAAGATATAGGAATGAATTTACACAACAATAATATTCTTAATGATTTTAGTGAATGAATAGATCACAATTACTACAATTTAAATTGTTCATTACGTTAAGAATTACGGGGAATTAAACAATAAATCTAACGTTACCAAATGGTATAATTCAGATCCACTCGCTTGTTTGCTTTCTAATTCAAAAATCTGATTCAGAATTATTAACCGTGATTTCTCCCTAATTTGGTTCAATACTGTAATAACCACAAATTTACAATTTAGAACCCAAAAGAAAACAAAAGAATTGAATTTGAATCAGATTCGTGGAAATTACCTCGGACGGATAGGAATTCTAAGCGCCTACAATTCTAAGCTATGAATTTCATTCACCAATTCTTGTTTTTGAAGGCCTAAACTAATCTAATTTTATTCAAAAAAGGTTTGGAGAAGAAATGAAATAGTAGGGCTTCGGCGTCTGCTAAGAGAATAATGAGTTTGATGGCTAGCCCTGGAAAGTTATTTATTACTGCTCAAATGTACACAATCTGTTAGATTCATGGAAAACAAATCAAAACTGTCGTCTATAAAATAAACCACTTCACAACCCTAAAGAACGGGTGCTGCCAGCCTTATTTGGGTCGACCCAACATCATCTTAGGTCGACATAGGGTCGACCCAGACCTTCCTTAGGTCGACACTAGGTCGACCTAAACACTTCCTCGGGTCGACCCATATATGTTTTTGAGAAAATGTGTACAGGCCATTGAATACATGATTTATTTCATTTATAATTCTCTTCTTAACGCTATAATTCTTAACGTTATAAATAAATTTCATTCCTTATCCTCTAGCCTTATCCATTCAAATTTCAAAATGTGAAATAAATGTGCGCATATAGTTTTTTCCATTTTAACTTTCTGCGTATTTATTTCATTTTTAATTTAATTAATGTTATCTTTAACGTTTACTTCCGATACATACCATTTTTAATGCGCATTGATTCCATTTTCATTGCGCACCATTAGTATATTAACATACGTGTATCTATTCTAAATTGAAATGGTACTTAATTAACGTATTTCAAACTTCCTTTTATTGCATATTTTGTACCATTTATAACACGCGTTTATTTTTCATGTTTCTTTTGCAAATTATTTTGATGTTAATTATATTATGACATGCATTATCAATTAATATGAACATATCAATTTTAATGTCAATTACTTTCCTCTTTCTGACTGTCCATTCATTTCAATTTTAAACGATCGTTTTTTTTAGAATTTATGTACATACATAATTTAAAAATATAAATTATATTTGCATACTTTTACATACAAATATTTTTCGATGCTAAATTTCGTACATATATAAATTTGTCGTACGAACTCCATTCAGAACATATTATATATGTAATTTATTAGAAAAATGCAAACGAACGCAACGGTACACGTTCTGAAGCCGATTCTGATAATTTCAAAAATGTCTGTTTTCCATTCATCGTTTTCTGTAGTTATTTAATTAAATTAATATTATAAAAATGCAGGGTGTTATAATACAAAATGTAACAACTCGCCCGGAATGGGCCTAAATCCCGATCTGGAAATAGCTCATCGGAACGTAGAGTCGTTCTAAGCAAGACGTTGGTTTCTACAAGAAATAAATAACAATGCCAACCTAAAATCGAAATTAGAATCTCACAGCGGATGGGACAAAATATAAAAATCAAAATAAATGTACTCTTTCATAAAAACCACAATAATATCGGTTACATCAAATTTTCCAAATGTCATAATAAAGTACATTAATAATATCCCATAAATATAGGTAACTACTAAACATATTAATAATTGAAACAAGATCTCCATCGCCTAGGCTCCCATCTTTATAACGTCATCTATCAAGAGTTCCTACCTACTAACCTGTGTCGTTAAGAAGAGGGGGTCAGAACAAAAAGTTCTAGTGAATAAAAATCACATAAGTTTAAGGAAATCTATTTATTATACCTGGCAGCATAAATTTGTTAGGTTATGTCTAGAAAATTAAACACACAATGCAATATAACATTAATTTGGTGGAATATTCTGTAGTCACTTAAGGCCTAACATGCGTACGTAAGGGAGGATTTCTACTATTAGTTAGTATCCTTTGAGGCAGACTATCATTTGGTCACTTAAGGCCATTTTTATATTTATTTGTGGGTGGATTCTTACGATCACTTAATACCCTATTGAGGACCGTACTCACTTAATCCCTCATCTTCTAATTGTTGGCGCCATAAAATATACACACAGTGTAAATCGAGATATAGTAAGAGGTGACTCTCTTATTACCTACAAGATATATAGACGACCAATCATCATTTATGACCTTCCCCGACGGACCCCTGTGTTACTATTTGGCTATCATTACAGGTGAACTTCTAACTACTTAATACTTCCTTTAAATATGTGGTTCCCTTTACATGATTGGCAGAACTCTTAGTAGCACATCTCCAGGTTAGCCCTCGCATAGCCCCTAAATAAGAAACGAACAACTCCCAGATAAGTACCTTAAACGTTATTGCATTTATTTAAGACCATCGAATACCTCATAAGTTTATAAGAGAAAGAAAGACCCAATGACCACTTAAAACCTAATAAGGGCAGGTCTCGTGACTTTAGTCTATAACTAAGGAGTGAACCTTAGGAAAAAACCTAGTCCTAACCACTTAATATCTCAAGGTAGGTTAGCCACTTTATACCTTTTCGAGGCAAGCCTAATTCACAAAAGTATTTAATACACTAAACATCCCACATTAAACCGACTACTTGTAGATATTGGATTTTCCACGCTGTTCTGGATAGAATTCTACTACAAGTAGGCTTAACCTCGCGTCTTCATGTATTTAATATAATGACTCGTGGCACTAGACATCTCACATTAACCCAATTTCTTGTAGATGTTGGATATGAAGGTCGGTTTTGGGAAGGCTTCTACTACAAGTAGGGGTTAACCTCGCATCTATGTGTCACTTATATTTATAAAAGCCATTAGTACTCATATGCATACAAATTTTTCTATGGGGACATTTAAATTCGAGTTCCTAATTAAACGCGTTTAATATACATTTTAGTACATTAATTACACTATTAATAGTAATAAATAAAACATAACTAAAGTGTGCATAAAGAAACGTCTTAAAATGTAGAAATGTCAATCCTAATCGAAATTAAGCTTTACATGTTTATTTCCCAGACATCTTCAACGTAGAACATAATGTTTATTCACATTCAAATCAATGATAGGGAAATAACGTATATAAACAGAATAACTTGCAACCTAGTTTCTAAAGATTATTTCAATAATAACAGAATGGACAAGCTGCAATATGATAATAATATGTATAACTTCTTTTTGGTACTGCTTTACTTTTTATTTAAGAATTGTGCAAAAACTAAGATTTTGGTAACATGTGTTTAATACATTAAACTACCTATTTTATAAGAAAAATAGATGTTTAAACATATGCAAGTTACAGTATCCAAATCTATGTATTTGCATAAATTAATATTTGCAATAAAAGTGAAGATAAATAAATCAAACCATATACCAAAATTATACAACATCAAAAAATCAAACCTTTTATTATACTCATAACCCAAATCCCAACAATATCACATGATCGACGATTTACGAATTAAATAACACATTTAGGGGATTTATATATATTATGTTTTCACGAAAATCCTAAATCTCTTTTAGGCATAACAATCCAAATTCTTTACTACAATTATAGAAAACGGTAAACTTAATATACTTCTCACTCACAGAATTACAGGAAGAAGAATAACAAAGCTATGATATTACAAGGATAGGAATTTAATTTGAGAAAATAGACATGAATCAAAGAGTAGTAAGTAAAGTAAGCATAATTATGATATTATTTTTTATCTTCTTCAACCTTTTAAGAAAATACCTTAGTCTGATTTTATAAATCATAAAATAAATCTATTTGCTGTAAATTCTCATCTTGTCACTCTGGAAAATTTCTCCCCTACATGACTAACAAACGCCTAAGCGGGTACTTATTTTATAAACGAGTTTACATCTTTTGAGTTAAACAACATAATAGATTACATTACATTGTATAAAACATGAACATCACATCATCAATTACATCAAACTTAAGAAGATATTTAAACAATAATCATACCTTCGCCTGTTCATTTTTCTTCTTTGATTCAAGCCGTAATTTTTTAGATGTATTTTTTCCATCATATATGTAATGACACGGATTTTGCCCGACCTTAACCGTTCGCTAGATCGATCAAAATCGTTCAAAACCCGCACACGCTAACTTTGGGAATACAACACATCAGAACAATAACAACAGACTTTTATAAACATTATAATAATGTTACATCAGAGTACAGAATATCAGGGTACATCGAATAAAATAATACAGCGGAAGATAGATTTTACATTAAATATAATACAGTGCAGCGGAAGACTTAAACTGATACAGCGGAAGGCTATCAATGCTCTGGACACCGCTTTAAGCTTCGATCTAGGATCCTACTAAAGAGATTTATATCTGTAAAAAGCTACTCGATTGCCAGTGTGCAAAATATGGGCACCCGAGTTTGCCAGTGAAAAAAACTACAGGTCAGTCATGGGACTGGTATCAGAAATCTAACTTAACCAATCTAATAATAAGACTAATCATAGGACCACACCGCTAACGTGGAACGGGTTTACTCCATTGGATTTTTAGTGCATAAAATAAAGTAAATCGTTAAACAATGCAATGCTTTTTAGAAAAATGAAACAATTATAAGACTCAAGTCCCATCACACAATGCAACGCAAACCGGAGGATAGAGTTTTACCTTATAATGGTCAAAAGATGCTTGATACGATAAAACGGATTTGATATTATTATTAGTGTATATATGTTTTCAAAAACAATTTCAATCATAATGTATCAATCATAGACGGCATAGCTACCATATACTATGTCGCCATACTAGTTCTACAATCAAAATCGCATGGTGTCGTATTGAAAGTTAGGTTTCCATCATGAATCGAGGCTAGGGATTGTCCTCTCCGATTCGAGACACTCTAGCAAATGCCACAGGATCACACCTATGGGCAACCATTGGATGCGGTAGGGCCGGTCCCCACCTAACGGTAGCAGGTTAATTATGCCTGAACACACGTTCCCTGGTTCCTTTGAACCTCCATATGGCCACTAACAACGTATAAATCCGAGGTACCTCAATCCATCATCCACAAAAGTAAAATGTCAGCCAGTTTAAGCACTGACACTCCTCCTAGCTAGAAAGAAACGTGTGCACTCCCTACGGTCTATATCCCGTTTTTGACTCATACCGGGGTGTGATGCTCGCGAAGTCACGCTATACACAAAGCTATGCCTAAACAAGCTATGCTTTATCATCAGCCACAAGGCTTTGCTTTTCAACAAAAGCCTTGATCCATGCATCTTAGCATGCCACATTGTCAATCCATACCATACCATTGATTCCTACTAATATATAACCTATAAGCTCGTACGTCTCAGAGAAGGGTGTTAAACACCAAACAAATATATATTTAGCAGAGATCAATGAATATCGTATAAAGGAATACAACGTCAGACATACAATCCATTTTCAAGTTCGTTCTGGGTTTGAACGAAACCGGAGGCACCTTATACCTCGCATATCCTGAACAATCAACAATACATCCGGACGGCTACCCCTGACTCCCCTTCAAGGTAGCTACTCTAATCATGGGCCTCGGTAGCAACACATCCATTCGATGTGAAGATCGTCGGTCTTCAATCACCATTTTCAACCCTTCGACTTATGTCGTCGTATAATCATTTGAAATGTGATTGAACTCGGACTTTTCAAATAATCCTTATATATATATATATATATTAAAACCATTTCATATCGTTATTAGTGTTTAATAACGATTTATCGCTATATATATATATATATATAGCTATATTCATTTAACGACTCTTTGGGTCGATCGGCAGCCCTGGCGCTGCTTTTATCCAAATTTGATTTACACTTATTGTCCCTAGAACGACAATAAAAATACTTCTTTTAATTCTAATCTTTTTATTGAATAAAGTATCAATAAAAATGTCGCTTTACATTTATTCTTTTTGTTTACACTTAAAATTTAAATAAAGATATCACTTTACATTTATTCTTTTCATTTTCATAAAATGGTAAATAAAAATATAACCTTTTAATTCTAATCTTTTTATTGTCTCTGTTCTGACAATAAAAATATAACATTAAATTCTATTTTTGTGATTACATCTTAAACGTAAATTAGAATGTCACTTTTATTTCTCTGTTTTTACTTATAACTAAAATGTAAATAAAATGTGCTTTTTATTACAAACAAAAATGATTTCTTTTTTTTTACAAACAAAAATGATTTCTTTTTATTTTCACAAACAAAGTTGAATCTTTTAATTTTCATTTTTGGTGAAAGTTAAAAAGAATATTTTTAATATTCTTTGGTTAAAATGAAAAGTCATATTACCTATCACCGTTTTTGTCAAATTAAAAAGACTTAACTTTTGTTTATACTTAAAAGATTTCACCTTTGGATTTTAAATAAAAAGAAATTTCCTTTTTGTTTTTTCATTAAAAAGAATGTCACTTTTATTTTTATGTGTAATGAAACAAAGTACAAAAGTATCATTTTTGAGTGTAAGTTAAAAAGGGACAAATTCCATTATTATTTGTGTTAGAATATAAGTGTCATATTACACCGTCATTTGTTAGAAAAGAAATGGACATTATTTACACCGTTATTTGTTAGAAAAGAAATTGACATTATTTACACCGTCATTTGTTAGAAACGAAATGATCATTGTTTACACCGTCATTGGTTAGATATGAAATTGACATTATTTACTTTGTCAATTTGTTAGAAATGAAATCGACATTATTTACTTTGTAAATTAGTTAGAATAGAAAAAGATTACATTTATATGTAATGAAAGAATGAATAGGAAAGGATTACAATTTTAATGTAATCAAAGAAAAGAATAAGAAGATTACATTTTTAATGTATCAAAGAAAAGATTAGGAATGTTCTTTTATTTGAAATGAAAATATGTTGACGATAAAATTCACATTTTTATCGTGTATGTAGAAAAGATGGAAAATGATCATTTGTTTGAAAAATATCACATTTGTTAGAAATATTATGTTAGTATAAGAATATCACATATATTAGAAATGATAAGTTAGATTAAAATTATAATTTTTGTTAGGAAATGATAAGTTAGATTAAAATTATCATTTTTGTTAGGAAATGATAAGTTAGATTAAAATTATCATTTTTGTTAGGGAATGATAAGTTGGATTAAAAATATCATTTTGTTATAAAATGATGAATTAGAATAAAAACACCTTTTATATTAAAATTGTCAATTAGAATAAAAACATCATTTTAGTTAGAAAAAGTTACATTGGATTAAAAATATCAATTTAATTAGAAATTGTTATGTTAATATAAAATAAACATTTTTGATAGGAAATGTTTACATATAAAATGTTATTTTATATGATATTAGAATTCACAAGAAATGCTTACATATAAAATGTTATTTTATGTGATACTAGAATTAAAATAAAATTTTCAGTTTTACTTTTAGAAAAGAATAGACAATAAAATTTCATTTTTATTGTAGTAGGAAACACTAGAGAAGAATATTTTATTTACATTTCTCATGTAAATCAAAACATGTATTAGAAAAGAAAGTTTATCTTATTTACATTTTACATGTAAATAAAAGGCATGAATAAAGAAGTATATCTTATTTACATTTTACATGTAAATAAAAGACCTGAACTAAAAGGGTATATTTTATTCACATTTTATATGTGAGTAAAGACATGAATTCATAAAGGATATTTTATTCACATTTTAGATGTGAATAAAAGACATAAAATTTAGAAGTACATTTTATTTGCCTTTTTATATGCAAATAAAAACTATAGAATATGAAG
Source organism: Allium sativum (assembly GCA_030737875.1). Lineage (NCBI taxonomy): Eukaryota > Viridiplantae > Streptophyta > Magnoliopsida > Asparagales > Amaryllidaceae > Allium > Allium sativum. The sequence goes on along the minus strand of CM060922.1, from coordinate 805,697,942 downwards.
TACATTTTTATTTGCAACTTAGTTGTAAATAAAAACATATATATATATATATATATATATATATATATATATAAAGTACATTTCTGTTTACAATTTAGTTGTAAATAAAAACATGATTATAAAAGTTGACATTTATATTTATATTTTAGATATAAATAAAATCTTTCATTAAAAAGGATATTTTTATTTGCATTTTAGATGTAAATAAGAACATGAATATGAAAAGTACATTTTTATCTACATTGTAGATGTGAATAAAAACATAGAAATAAAAAGTGTATTTTTATTTACATTTTAGATGTAGATAAAAAAGTAGAAATAAAAATGACATTTTTATCGTCATTTTAGATGCGATAAAAAGAATAGATTTTAAAATTACACTTTCTATGTAATTAAAGAATAAAAGGAAAAATTACATTTTTCAGTGTAATATAAGATTTAAATAAAAATTTACATTTTTCGATATAAGTGAAGATTGAATAAAGGATAAACAATAAAAATTTACATTTTTATTGTAATTTAATAAATGAATAAGAATATTTATAGTTTGAAATAGAAATGATAAACAATAAAAATTTACATTTTTATTGTCATATAAGGAATGAAGAAAATGTACATGTTTTGAAAAGGACTTATGTTCATTAAAAATAACTTGAATACGAAGTGTAGAAAATTATTTAAAGAATAAATAATTTGAAAATGTCGAGCGAATGAATTATAATTATATTTATATAAATATAAATTAAATAAAACAAATCGCGCTGCTGTAGTTCGCGATTTGAAATCGTAACTTCAAACGATTATACCGAATGATCCGACCGTCGGATTTTCCCAAAACTGGAACCGTTAGGACCGCTTTGGAAAGATCTTTCCAACGATATAAATCTCGTCAAAATCCAACGGTAAATTTCGAGATAAGTGTAAATCAAATTTGGATAAAAGCAGCGCCAGGGCTGCCGATCGACCCAAAGAGTCGTTAAATGAATATAGTTATTTTTATATATATAAAAATAGCGATAAATAGTTATTAAACACTAATAACGATATGAAATGGTTTAAAAATATATATATATATATATGAGAATCATTTGAAAAGTTCGAGTTCAATCTCATTTCAAATTATTATACGACGACATAAGTCGAAGGGTTGAAGACGGGGATTGAAGACCGACGATCTTCACATCGAATGGATGTGTTGCTACTGAGGCCCATGATTGGAGTAGCTACCTTGAAGGGGAGTCAGGGGTAGCCGTCCGGACGTATTGTTGATTGTTCGGATATGCGAGGTATAAGGTGCCTCCGGTTTCGTTCAGACCCAGAACGGACTTGAAAATGGATTGTATGTCTGACGTTGTATTCCTTTATACGATATTCGTTGATCTCTGCTAAATATATATCTGTCTGGTGGTTAACACCCTTCTCTGAGACGTACGAGCTTAGAGGTTATATATTAGTAGAAATCAATGGTATGGTATGGATTGACAATGTGGCATGCTAAGATGCATGGATCAAGGCTTCTGTTGAAAAGCAGAGCCTTGTGGATGATGATCAAAGCATAGCCTGTTTAAGCATAGCTTTGTGTATAGCGTGACTTCGCGAGCCTCACACCCCGGTATGAGTCAAAAACGGGATATGGACCGTAGGGAGTGCACATGTTTATTTCTAGCTAGAGTGGTGTCAGTGACCTACCAGCCCTGGCATTTTACTTATGTGGATGATGGATTATGAGGTACCTCGGATTTATAGGTTGTTAGTGGCCATATGGAGGTTCAAAGGAACTGGGAAACGTGTGTTCAGGCATAATTAATCCACTACCGTTAGGTGGGGACCGGCCCTACCGCATCCAAGGGTCGCCCATAGGTGTGATCCTGAGGCATTTGCTAGAGTGTCTCGAATCGGAGAGGATGATCCCTAGCCTCGATCTCATGATGGAAACCCAATTTCCAATACGACACCATGTGGTTTTGATTGTAGAACTAGTATGGCGACAAAGTATATGGTTGCTATGTCGTCTATGATTGATACATTATGATTGAAATTGTTTTTGAAAACATATATACACTAATAATAATATCAAATCCATTCTATCGTATCAAGCATCTTTTGACCATTATAAGGTAAAACTCTATCCTCCGGTTTGCGTTGCATTGTGTGATGGGACTTGAGTCTTATAATGGTTTCATTTTTCTAAAAAGCATTGCGTTGTTTAACGGTTTACTTTATTTTATGAATTGGCAATCCAATGGAGTAAACCCGTTCCGCGTTAGCGGTGTGGTCCTGTGATTAGCCTTATTATTAGATTGGTTAAGTTAGATTTCTCATACCAGTCCCATGACTGACCAGTAGTTTGTTTCACTGGCAAACCTGTGTGCCCATATTTTCCACATGGGCAGTCGAGTAGCTTGTTTGCAGATATCCATTCTTTTAGCAGGATCCTAGATCGAAGCTTAAAGCGGTGTCCAGAGCATTGATAGCCTTCCGCTGTATCAGTTTAAGTCTTCCACTGCACTGTATTATATTTAATGTAAAATCTATCTTCCGTTGTATTATTTTATTCGATGTACTCTGATATTCTTTACCCTGATGTAATATTATTATAATGTTTATAAAAGTCTGTTGTTATTGTTCTGATGTGTTGTATTCCCAAAGTTAGCGTATGCGGGTTTTGAACCATTTTAATCGATCTAGCGATCGGTTAAGGTCGGGAAAAATCTGTGTCGTTACAATATATGCCATTAAAAAGAAAAAAAATCTTTGTAAAAGAACTTCTTGTTACAATATTTTGATTACAATACTTATTCCTTACTTGATGCCATTCTTTGTCTTCTTACAAGCTATTATAAAGGTACAAAAACTCAAGACCAAACAGATAGCTATACATGATAACTGACAACTCATACTTAAAGATAGATATGTAAAGTATTACATTCTCCACTTACATATAATTTACATTATTTAATATAAAGTAAAAAAAATCTTGCATACTTTTATTTTTGTCTCCGGCACATATGTACTTTTCTTTTTGATATTTCTTTAGTGCAGTTGGTATCTTTCACTTTTGTCAAATCTTCTTGTTATTCTGCTTTATCATTATGGAGAGATTCTTCTATGTCATCTTCTTGAGACTCCATCTAGAGTCTTCTAAAATTATTCATCCTATTAGGTCTTGAATAAAATATTTCAAAAGGTATATGTCTTGGTCCAAATTCTTTTAAGTTTCCGGACATATAGAATTTTATAATAGAGGAGCTTGGAACTTTTTTCATTCGCTTTTTCCCACTTTAAATTACTTCCGAATACATATGCTCTAAATTTTTCATAATTTTGTTATTCATGCATTTTTTGGGTAGATTTATCCATATACTCTATATGGTCAATCCATTCTAGAAAATCTATATCCAAAATGAAGGGGAACTGTAGTAATATTTAGATGCAAATCTATGTCTAAAACTCTTGGAAAATAATCTGCAGTAGAACTAAGAGGCTCTAGTAATTCTGTATAATTACACTCTTCAGTATGTATGTATGTGTGTGTCTATATATATATATATATATATATATATATATATATATATTCTATAAATGCATAATTTAACAAAGTTGTTGGATCCGTGGTAAAATTTTCATGGACCAAATATTTGTACTGAGATAATTTGAGACTTACAGTAGGCATAGATGCAACAATTGTACATCTACATCCTGTCATGAAGATTTTACAGTCTTTAAACTAGTTTCATACCTGTGGCTATAGTTTGTATTTATTTTTTATGAAATCCGAATTAATATGGTCTTTGCCTAGAATGTTTTCTATGGCAATTTTAGTTGTTTCGTATGTATATTATCCTTTATAATATTGTTTCCCATATTTAGGATTTTGTCCAAGCTCATTTATTTTAGAAACGATTTCCTCCTATGAGGAATATATACCAGCGCTAGGTTCATTGAACTGACCATAGTGTGTAAACTTTTTGTTTGCCTCTGTGTTTGTAAAAATCTCAACAAGAGTATATAGTATATTTAACTTTTGTTTGTTCACTACGCAATAGATGGTCTACGGCAACGAAATTACATGGTGTTGCTAGCTATAATTTAAAGACAGTTATGCTAATTTTTGTATATTACAACACTCGCTTTAAGGTGTTAACATAAATATCAACACGATGTTGTAGTAGTTATAGATATATTCAAATTAAAAGAATAATAAAATTATCAATCCATGTGAATACGACCCAACGGTCTATGTTACCAATCAGCGTCAATTTGATTTTACTTCATCGCCTCAACTCCTTTGCCCCAAGTTTTCATTTTCCCGCTGGAACATAATTCACGCTATTTGCCTTTGTTTCTTTTTCACTTCAGAAAAATAGCTGGATTTTTTAATGGACGATTCAACATTAGGACTTTTCCCTCTTCAATAAATCGCGACTTCAGCTTCTTTTGTCTTCGATTTGATACTGATGGAACACAAACAACATTAAAAAGTTGAGGATAAAACAAATAGGGCCAGTTAGAAAAAGACCACGCTAGACAGTAAATCCACACCCAATCCATGTTTATGCTCAAATCGCGAATTCAAAATCAGTGTAATTTGTGAGGCGAATTGGGTGAATGTGGTCACAATTTTCTAACTTGTAATGAATGCGGATTGGAGGTATGGAAGATGGAGAAGGAAAGAGATAAACTGAAGGCTGAACTCAAGAAGGTTGTATTCATTTTCACTAATAATAGCTAATTATTGTTGTTGAGTCAAATGATTTTCATGGTTAATTGTTTAATGAAGGTCAATATATCTTTGGGTGCTGCAAATGCACGTTTGAACAAGGCTAGAGAAGAGAGGGATCAGTTTGATGAAGCAAGCAATCAAATTGTTCAACATTTGAAAACCAAGGTTCGAAATTTCTCATCGGTTTGGACAGATTTCCTTTTCTTCTCCATAACCTAGTCCATATTTCATTAAGGTTAGATTAAAAAATAAACTTGACAATTTGTGATGTTGCAGGAAGATGAATTATCAAAATCCATTGCTTCGTGTAAATTGGAATATGATATAGTAAATACGTGTGTAAATTTCGTTGAAGATACTTGGGCTCTCTAGTCCTCATATACAGAACAGAAAGAAAAGCAAAAAAGTATGGTTGCAGCCAATTAGATGAATTTCGGTAATGTTGACAGATGTGCTTCTGCCAAATTGTGATTTAGTTGTTTTGAGTGTTCGAAAAAATGTAAGAAGGTTTGGTTGCATTCTCAGTTATTGTTTAGTGATGGTTGTTTGGTTTCTGAACAGGAGTTGATGTGGGATGTTGATTAGCTGGCCATTTGGGTTGAAGTGCAGTTGTAGGAGTTAGGAGTGAACAGTAGTAGCATTTTTGTTTGGGAAGACACTGACATTGTGTTTATGAATTGAAATAAGGAAGAATGGCCATGGAAGTGGCTTGATGGAGGTAGGAGTAATCTGAAATTGCTAGTTTTTGGGTATGATTTGCGATTGGGTTCATGAAAGAAAGTTGTGGATGGTGGCGTGATGTTTGCAGAGGTGATAGTGCAATAGCTTTGAATTATAACTGCTTTGAATTACAATTTCTCATTTCATCGTTGATTTGATACTGATGGATTGCGATCGAAACTTGCGAACTTGTGAGTAATCTTTGATTGATTTCTCTGAATTTGCTTTATTAATTTTTGAGTTCTGTTTCTGTCCACCTTAATGTATATAGAACTGATAAGCACAGATGCTTTACTATGAGTTATTGTTTCCCTTAATTTTTTGTCCAGATGACTTAAACTTGCTTGCACATAAATATTTATAAGAACATTCTGCACTTGAATTTTTTCTCCTTGCTGTTGGTTTGTTCTTGTGTGCACTCAGTGCTCCTTGCTTGTGCTACTATGAATTTGAAAAGCTGCACCTCTACTCGGTGTATGCACTGATTCAGTTGCATACTTCTATTCTCATTCATGCTTGGTTAGTCACCATGCTCTAGCTTTGTTGCTTGAGTCCGGACATGCTTCTTGTTTGTACTTTGTCATTCATGTGCACCTTGTATCACTCTTGTGTACATCTTTGTGTAGTCTCTTATGTTGCACCAAGGACTGATTTGTTTTGTTCATTGCTCTTTACTGTTATATTGCACATGTACACTTATGTACACATGTATACATTTAGAGACTTGTACACTTATTGTGTGTGTGTGTTTCTATAATTGACAGGTGTGTTGATGGCTGTTCCAGAAATCAAAGAGGATGTAAGTGTGTTACAGAAGTGGAAGTTTGAAACAAAACAGCGTCGTTTCAAAGAAGGCTTGGCCTTTCAAATCGGATGAATCGAGTGGTGCCCACTTGTTCGACTTAACCAGTTAGGTCAATTCCCGCCGGGACTGCGGCCCCCTCAGACCCTTGTTGGCAGTGCGCCCAGACCCTCAAATATGTTCGCCTTTGGCTCGACACTCGGTTCACCTTCAGCTCGACATATATTTGTCAGTGTCAGTGTCTGTATGAATTGAAACAACATATGTAATGAGTGATGTAGTGAGGAATATCTGTATATGTGAATAATTAGTGTTGTAGTAAATCACTGAGTTGTAAATAGTTGGATTCAAAAATTTATACTATTCCAATTATTGAAATAAAATATTTTATTTAATAGAATACAGCTTAAATTCAAATTATGTGCAGTAGTATTCTATTAAATATATATTTAATCTTGTTAGAGAAGAAATATCTATAGCAACATCTTTGGAATGCAAAAGTATTGTCATTAGATGGTAAGTGTTACAATAGATAATGTGGGGTCCACTTTTAAGTAAAATTAGTATCTATGGATACATCAGGAAAATATTGTCATTGGATGGTAAAGATGTTGCCTTTGACTCTATGGCAACGCGACAAAATGAAACACCAAGAAAATGTTGTCTTTGATATTTTTTAGCCTATAACAACATTTTTTGGCACTTCCTGCATCACTTCTCTGGTGTTGCGGTAGGCCATCTATGGCGTAGTGGTTGTCATGTGGAGAAGTGGGTATATTCCATATATTGTCCAGAATCAATTGGTGGTCTTCTATTAATTGAGCATTTGTAACAAATTTATTTTTTGCATAAGTATTCAAGAATTTTTTGTTATGTAGTTGAATTGTGAGAGACATTTTTGTTTCTTTCTCATTGCTAGTAAGATCATGGGTAGATATAGAGTCTATTTCAAGAAATAATCTTGACGATTTATTTAGCAAAATATTTGTGTTTCCTTTTATATGTTTGCATAAAAAATTTGTTCCGTAGTTAAAAATTGTATTTCTAAATTTTAACCAACTATCATTAATAATTCCCTTTTCCTTTTTGTTATTAGCATATTTAACTGTTGATTCGCAATTTGTTCTTAATATAGTTTCTTTTTGTGATATTCAAAAGAGTTTAAATGATTCTAAAATATAAATTATGGCTAATATTTCATAATCCAACGAAGTCATATAACTTATAACCTTTTCCTTTGAATGTTTCAAAGGTATATCTGCAAAAAATTTCGCTGGAATATGGATCCATTTTATATTTTTTACTTAATAGAATTATTCACGATCCTAAGGAAGAACCATCAGTTTCTATAATCAAATAATCAATAGATAAATGTAATGCTAGAGGTACTAATTTTTTTAACTAATTCCTTTATTTTTTGAACTTGCATAATAACTTTGCTGTTAAATACTCTTTTGCCTTTGGGACTAGCTTTGTTATATAAAGGTCCTGTGTACTTAGATAAACTTTATATAAAAGGTCTTTTATAATTTACTAATCCCAAAAACAATTGTGATTGTCTCAGATTTTCTAATTTATTAAGGAATTATAATATCTTTTTAGTTATATGTGGTTATAATTTCATATGTCCTTTTCCTATAATTGTTCCTAGTAATTCTATTGTATTTTCGAATACTTCCATTTTCTTTTTTGAAATTACTAAGCCATGTGCTTCAAATAATTTTAGTTATGTATATAAGTGTGAAATATGTTCAATTTCAGTTCTAGAAAAAAAAAACTAAAACAACATTTATGTTTGTGTAGGTAAAACTATTACAATTAATGGAAAATATTGACCTTTTTTTATATTTGTGGTGCATTTTTATTCCAGAGGACATTATTAGCCATTCATAATGACCCTTGCTACATGTAAATGTCATCCATGGAATAGATTCTGGGTGCATCTTGACTTGCCAGAAATCCTGATTTCATACCAAAATTTGGAAATCAGTTTTTTTTTCTTGTATTTTGTTTATTAGAGCATCTTTATTTGCAATGAAATATCCATCTCCATGAGTATTATCATTTAATCTTGTATAATTCAGTACCATTCTTGGCTATCCTCTTTTACATTCAGAATTATTTTGTACTATAAAAGCAGTCATTCTATGTATAAAGTCATATTTCCTTAATACTCCTAAATCATTAAGGATTTTTATATGCATTTTGAATTCTTCCATAATCTAAGAATTTTATTTTAGTGAATTAGCTTTATGTAACAGCCCACCTCCGTTAAGGTCACTCACAAAGGGAATACATTAACTTCAATGGAACATCATAAGTGTATAGAACAAATAAATTACAAAACAGACAAAATTTAAACAGCGAAAAATAAATAAAACTTTACTTTATTGATAAAACAGCAGCTTGGTAAAACAGCTTGTACAAAGATTGTTTTCCAACACCCTTACCCATTACAACAAAGCATCTGTCTTGTTTAACAAAATAAAGAAGCATAAAATGACAATGATATTCCCCAATAAAGAATGAGCCAGTCATAGCAGTGGAAAAGAGAGTCCAAAGCAATACATCGTCTATCTTCGAGCTTGGAAAGAAGACTGAGCTAAGTGGTGATATTCCCTCCCTGTGAACCTGGGGGGGAACGGAAGAAAAGAAGACGAAAAAAAACAGAATCAGACATAAAGCCTGGTAAGTCCAGTGATTATTCAGCATGTAAACAGGTAAAAGGATCGGGACATGAATAAACTGGATACCAGACCATACCATGATAATAAGCATAGCAAGACAACAAATGATGATCGTTACATATGACAAGGTAAGACACATTGAATGCACTTCGGTTCTTTCTTTGGTTTCCTATTTTCTCTGCACCACCCAACTAGCATCCTAACTAGTGTCTTTTATAAAGTGATTCGCATTCCCTACTAGTGTCCCAACTAGTATCCTGTGAAAATGGATCCGTATCCCCTACTAGTGTCCCAACTAGTATCCTGTGTTATAAAATAAGGTGCTCCCAACCCCACAATTGTGGTAGCCTACAGGTGTACATCTAGTATGAGGATCTTACCTCAACCAGCCTAATTTCCATGAAGATGTTAGATGTACCCTTACTACCCTATCGATCGGCTCCCTGCTTGTATTAACTTTCCTTGTTTCTATGTCAATCGGCCCTCTCTTGCGTGTAGATACCTTGTGCTGGTCCCACCATAAGGTGTATCAATCCCTATGATAGCAACCCGACACAAATTCTAGATGCACAGTGTATACTACTGATGCCCAGTGCCTAGTTTTCCACTCCGGAGCACATGCACGACCATACTCCATCGGAACTACACTGCTGCACCCCCTGCCGCTATTTTGACCGCTTATAATCAGCCCAGTAATCGTGCCCCACCCTGCCTAGTTTTAGGGTACCGTGATACATCTATGTGGGTTACTGCTGAAATGGGTCCCCGTTACTAGGGTTTTCTAGGGTCTATTCGTATACCCCCCAAATTGGCTAAGTGTTATCCATCCATTCAAGTTAACTTAACCAATCCACACGCCATGTCATGTTGGTTAAGTGTTTCTTATTAACTTAACCTTTCTTATTCATCATTTTGTAATTGGTTAAGTGTTTTCTATTAACTTAACCCTGTTCATTCATCATATTATATTGGTTAAGTGTTTCCCATTAACTTAACCCCACTCGTTCATTGGTTAAGTGTTAACTTAACCCTACCACTGGTCATGTTACATTGGTTAAGTGTTGCCCTCTTGTGTTACTTAACCCTACCACTTGTCATGTTACCTTGGTTAAGTGTTGCCCTCTTGTGTTACTTAACCTTATCACACATCATGTTATATTGCTTAAGTGTTGCTCTCTTGTGTTAACTTAACCCTACCGTTCTTAGCATGTCCATTTATTAGCATTAATTCGGTCATTAATGCCTCAACCTCTCACATTAGATATGTATTATTGTGGTCGCTGGAAGTGTGGGCGGTTCCGGGCAGTCTTACACCTCAACTCAATCTAACCTCGGGTTTTTCCGGCTTAATGCGCTAACCTCTCACATTAGATCTATATTGTTGCGGTCGCTGGATGTGCCGGGCGGTTCCAGGCAATTTTACACCGCAACTCAATGTAACCTTGGGTTAGGCATATACATCTTTTAATTAATTTACATATTTACCATTCATGTTTATATGTAAATTATCCACAAGTGTTGTCAAATCAAGTCATGTCCCATTTACCCTCTAAATTATGTCCAAATTATGTCATTTCATGCTACTAATCATTTACATGATTATGAGCCAATCTATGCCAATAGCATGTAATTTAATACTTTTCCCCCAACGTCTCCCCTATTATTCGTTCGCATAATTCATATAGAACGTTAGGCTCGCAAATTAGCCTAACTTATAAACAAAAGGGAAAAGAAAGGGACATGTTACATTCCAATAGGCATAAACAATATAGATCAACATGCGTAGTATAAATTTGGGATAGAACGACATAAACTTAATTAAGCACATGAACGTGATCTTGCATTTAAATTAGATCCAATTAACATGCGAACTAGCATAGATCTAATCGTATAAGCATGAACTTATATAGATCTTAAACATGGGTACTAGCTTGAATCTAAACATGTAAGCATGTATGAACATAACTTAGCATGTAACTTACATACATAAAAGAACCACAAATTTAATACAACATGATAGGTTCAATGGTATCAGTCCCAATAGCCTCGTTATGATGACCCCAATTCCCGTACAGACGGAGACAAGGGTAATCATTGGAATATAACACAGAAACAGATAATAGCAGAACAGAATTAAATAAATACACCAGATAATGAACAATAGAATATACTGGATAAAAGGTAATCATCAGAGTTACACAGTATGCAGGATCTTACTTAGTACAAATACAGTTCAACTATACATATATGCCTACAGCGGAAAACAAACATAATGTACAATAGGAGCAGAACAGCATAAAAAGAGATAAATGATAGAATCCATCTTCAGCTCCAGCTATCCAGAAAGAACCAGCTAAACTTGAATACAAGGCTGCCCGTGTAGAAAAAGGGGCACCCGAGTTTTAAAGTGAAACAAACTACGAGTCAGTCATGGGACTGGTATGAGAAATCTAATCAACACATTTAATATATGGCAAATCACAGGACCACGCCACTTTCGTGGAACGGGTTTACTCCATTGGATTGCCAGTGCTTTAAAACAAATCATTCTTTTAATCATCGCAATGCTTTTTATAAAAATGAAGCCATTATAAGACTCAGTTCCCATCACACAATGCAACGCAAACCGGAGGATAGAGTTTTTACCTTATAACGGCCAAAATATGCTTGATACGAATAAAACAAAGGCATTTGATATTATTGCTTGTGTTATATGTTTTGAAAACAATTTCAAATCATAACTATCAATCATAGACGGCATTAATGCCCCATACCACTATGTCGCCATATAGGTATACAATCAAAACCGCACAGTCACGTATTTGGAAATTGGATTTCCGTCATGAACCAAGGCAAAAGATAGTCCTTACCGACTTTGAGACTCTCTAGCCCGAGCCTCAGGGTCAGAGCGCATCGAACCATGGAGCGACAGGGCCGGTCCATCGATGTGGATTAAAATTCCTGAACAATACGTTTCCCCGCCCTTTGGGACGTAAACGAGCCAATGAATGACTCCATCGGACCCGGATCGTCCGATCAAACCGAGGCGCCTCGCAACAGCAACAACCACATAAGTCAAACTCGTCAGGGCGTGTAAAACCACTGACGCCACTTCTAACTAGAAAGAAACTGTGAAAACCCGTAACTTCCCCGTAAAGGAAAGAACGGATAGTTCGAGAACAAGCCACAACAGAACGCAGACGGAAGAACATTTCATTGTTATTACAACAATTCCATCAGAATACAAGAATATACAGAGTATAAATGAATATTACACAGAAATATCAGAGATTTAAATTACATTTAAATACATCGCAGCGGAAAATAATACAATACACAACTAGAAGAGATATACGGATACAAAGCTTTCCGGATATCGTTCCAGCTGTAAACCAGGATCCTGTGTATATAAATCTGCAAAACCAAAACTACTAGATGCCCGTGTAAAAATAGGGGCACCCAGAGTTTAGGTCAAAACAATAAACTCCAGGTCAGTCATGTGACTGGTGTGAGAACTAAAACAGTTATAATTCTTTATTTTTAAAGTTAGGTAAATCAAGGGACCACGCCGTATAACACGGAACGGGTTTCCTCCCAAGAATACCAGTGCATAAAACAAACAGCGCAGTGCTAAATAAAGAAAAATGAAGCTGTTATAAGACCCAGGTCCTATCACACAATGCAACGCAAACCGGGGGATAGGGTTTTCCCTTATAACAGCCAAAGAATGATTGATACGTTTAAAACAAATCATTTGATACTATTATAAGTGCATGGTGTATAAAACAACTTCAAATCATAAGTATCAATTATAGACGGCATGGGTACCATATATCATGTCGCCATACTAGGCTCTACAAATAAAACCGCAAATGTCACGTATTGGGAAATTGGATTTCCTCCTATGAACCGAGGCAAGGGATCGTCCTCTACCGATTTTAGACAATCTAGCCTATGTCTAGGAACAGCCGCAACTGCCCCTTGGATCATCAGGGTCGGTCCACCGATGTGGATTATTATGCCTGAACACTACGTTTCCCCGCCCTTTGGGGCGTAAATGAGCCAACGAATGACTCCATCGGACCCGGATCGTCCGATCTAACCGAGGCGCCTTGCAACAGCAACAACCACACAGGTGAAAAGTATATAAATGTCAGGGCTGGTAGGTCACTGACACCACCCTAGCTAGAAGGAAACGCATGCCCTCCCTGATGTCCTCTCCCGTTTCGGGTTCACAACCAGGGTGCGAGGCTCGCGAATTCACGTTACACAAAGCTGTGCCACACAGGCTGTGCTTTGATCATCACCACAAGACTTTGCTTTTCAACAGAAGCCTTGATCATTTGCCACTTAGGCATGCCACACAGGCAATTCACTCTATGAGTTTGATATCCATCAGTATATAATACCTGAGCTCGTACGTCTCAGAGAAGGGCATTAAGCAAGAGAATAAATTCTCCACCGCCAAACAGATATATATTAAATAGAGATCAATCACACAGACTAAAATTCAATGTCAGACACACAGTCCATTTACAAGTCCGTTCTGGGTCTGAACGAAACCGGAGGCACCTAGTACCCCGCATATCCATTGATCTCCAAGTACGTCTGGACGATCACCAACTGTTTCCATCTTCTTGGGTGTACAGCCCAATCAAGATCATCAGTAATCACCCAGATGACATAAACACAACATACGCCTCATTCCAATTCATCAGTCACTAACCGTAAACTAATCAAGAGAATAATTTCCCAAATATTAACCCCGAAGGCCGAAACCAACATCAGATCAATATCCAGAAAACCATTCTGCTTGGCTAACCGACAGTTAGTTTCTAAATTTCACATTCATAGGGAAAGGTTCCCATTAATTTTATCCAAGATAAATTCCTTGAATTTATTCTCTAATCTCCTTTTGAATTCCGATTCAACTAGTCGAGATTAACGAACCTTACCGAAGTAATCATTGGTTTTAATTTCCCAATCCCAACCTATTCATCCCATGAAGTAAAACGGGTCTTACTTCATATCTAACACCATGGTGTTATCGATAAATTTAATTACCATTTCACGTTCAAATCTAATTAGAGATCTAACTAATGCCTGGAGCAAAACTGGTGATACTCCATTCTCGATCTTTTCAATCTAATTAACGATTCATTAAAACTCCACTTAGTTTTAATCGTTAACTGGGTTAAAGAATCAGTGTCATTTAAAACACGGTTCACGATAAACCCAAAATCACATCACATTAATTATCGGGTTAAAGAACAAGTGTTATTTAAAACACTGTTCACGATAAACCCAAAAATCAATATCAATTCAATTCCAATTAAATATTATTTAATTGGTACACTTCATTAAATCTAAACAAAAAAAGATTTAATCTTTTCTCAACTGGGTTCAAGAACAGTGTAAATGAAGACAGCATTCACGACAAACCCAAATCACATTTGATATTAAATACAAGGCTCTGAACAGAAAATATACCGGCTTATATTCAATATCAAATTCTATGACGAACAAATATCGTATTGGAAATAACGATGTAAATATATCTTTCAAATTCCCATAACAATATCTGTATCATCACGAAATCCAACATCGAAATATTCCGAAGACAATTTCGATTCAAATCCATTCCAATGCAATTATTGGAAATTCTGGTTATTTTCAAAACCATTTCAAATCCAATTTATTTATTTTAAAAATAAATAGAATTATAATTCTAGTTCAAAACTAGTTTCAATTCAATAAAAATCTATCTTTATCTTTTCAAATATGGAGTTTTTCATCCCAAATCTTCACAAATCATTTCTTATGATTTTACTCAAATTATTACTATTTTTAATAATTTTATCAAGGCCTGTACAGTCGATTTCCATCAACGGCCATCGAACTACACTTACAGCGACCTTTTTCAAATTTGATTTGGACATAATTCCAAATCCAACCGTTAGATTTCTAATTTCCAATATTCGTTAGAAAGCTCTTTTCGATACGAACCCAACGGTTCCGGTTTTATGAGAATCCGACGGTCGGATCTCCCGTAATATCCGTTCGAAGTCAATGGTCGAAATTCGCGAACTACCGCGGTGCGGCGCGTTCTTTTCAGGCCATTATATTATATATATATATAATATATATATATATTATATACTTCGTTGATTTCAATTCAAAACGTGCTTTATAAATCGTTTTAAATTCGTTTTCAAAACGATTTCAACTTCATATTCAATTTCAAATCAAAATTGAATATTCCAATATAAATTCGTTTTAAATTCATTTTCAAATCGATTTCAACTCAAATTGATTTCTAATTCAATTTCAGTTCGTTTTCAATTCAATTTCAATTCGAATTCATTTATATTCAATTTCAATTCGAATTCATTTATATTCAATTTCAATTCGAATTTCAATTCTTTTCAAAATATCAGATTTTGAAATCACTTTCGATATTCATTATAAAATGAATAAAATCGATAAAAATAACGTTCACGTCAAAATGGCATCAATCTAATCAACACGGCTACATATATTTCTATTTTCAAATATTCTATTTCAAATATTTTTACTCAAATATTTCTATCTCAAATATTTCTATTTCAAATATTTCTATTTCAAAACTGGAATGAGGCCCAATCAATTACCATATAATGTTTATTTTATGGATTTTCTACGACACATGTATACAATAACAACGATGAATAATCAACCATCATCCAAAGTGCATTCTACACTGTATAAGCATCAAATATAAATATTTAACGCTTATAACAGTCTGTCAATCAATCGATCGACATATAACTAATTACTGGGATTAGTGTACGTCAAATATCATCCCAATACCCGTGTGGGGTTTCAAACAATCAAACACAGATTTTATTTGTGCAGTTGGGCGATGTGTAAAATTTATCGACCCAATCAATATCAGTCAAATGTGTGTATATAAACAAATCGTCCGATTTGTTTATAAATATTTATTTTGTATACACGTTAAAAATTATATTTTTAACTATAAATTATTTTCCACTATAAAATATTTCATTTCACATCACATCACACAATCAACCACACATCAAAATCAAACAAACAGGCATACAAGCCATCCATGGTCTGTGGACGACAGGTGTCGGGTGCTACTAAACACCGTCTGCATCCTAGTATATATTTATATAACTAGAAAATTAAATTAAAGAGTGAGAAATTCTCACATAATTGCTTAATCCAACGCCACGACTCTTCTTGGGTAGAAATCTTTGCTGTTCCTGCGTCTTGTCACTTTCGTTGCCCGTATTCTCTACATATGTAAAAATCACATTTTTACTTCGCTATTCAATATATAAAAATCGAATTTTTACTTCGTTATTCAATATATAAAAAAACGAATTTTTACTTCGCTATTCAATATATAAAATTCGAATTTTTACTTCGTTATTCAATATATAAAAATCGAATTTTTACTTCGCTATTCAATATACAAAAATCGAATTTTTACTTCGCTATTCAATATATAAAAATCGAATTTTTACTTCGCTATTCAATATATAAAAATCGAATTTTTACTTTGATAAAAATTATAACTTCCTTATATTCAAAGTTAAATCTTTTTGGTATTAAAAATGTATGTTTCCTGTACTAGAAATTGTATTTTTATTTATATAAAAATCGCATTTTTATTCACTAACAAACCTATATTTTTCATGGACTAAAATCATAATTTTTCTAATCAAAAGATCCGATCTTTTTCTATCATTCAAACCACTAAAAATCCAACCCTTTCCTTATATAAAAACTGAATTTTACTAAGTACAAAACTGAATTTTTTACAACTACACAAACTGCTTTTTAACAAGTATAAAAACTGCTTTTTAACAAGTATAATAACTGCTTTTTAACAAGTATAGAACTGATTTTTTTAACAAGTATAAAACTGATTTTTTTTAACAAGAATAAAACTGATTTTTAACAAGTATAAAACTAAAAAAAACAAAGAACAGAAACTTACGGTTTCTAGATCGAGAGAGGGGGGTTCATGGCAGCGTTGGGAGGGGTGCTCTGGCTCTCTACAGCGGATCTGACCAGGGTGGTCGTGCGTCAGCTTGGCTGCGGAGGATAAGAGAAGAAGCAGAGGTGGAGGCGATGGTGGGGCGGTCCTCGTCGGCTAGGGCGTCGTTTGATTCAGGCGATTTGGGGGGGGGCTGGAATTCGGGCGTTAACGAAGAGGGAGGGGAGAGGAGCGGGAGGTCCTGGGTGGAGAGCGCCTGAGGGGCGGCGGGTGGAGGACTCCGGTGATGGTATTGGGGCGATCGAGGAAGGGGCGACTTAGGCAATTAGGTTTTTTTTATTCCTGAGAAGTGTCGGGGAGGAAAAGAAGAGAGGAGGGGGGGTTTAAATGTAAAATATATATTATTTAATTTATTTTATTCTAAAAAATGTTGACTTTTAATTCCAACACCAATCGAGACCCAACGACTGTCGTCCCTAGCTAACTACCCCCATTCTAAACACAATGGGATATGTATCGTGAGCTGATTCGGCTGTTACGATATGTTTTCATCAAATTTAAAACATAAATCAGTATATATTCAATTTGAACGTACATTTTAAATTACCGGGGTCACACACTAACTAGAAAAATTCCCGAAAAATATTTTCTAGCTTCGTATTGACGATACGGTCCTCACAAAACTAGTTTCGTCGAATTCCGAGACCTTTGAAAAATGGCCATTTTCCAGTCGATTAAAATCAACTGAAACTGGTCAAACGCGTTTTCTTTTGCCATGCTCACATATTGATTCGAAAAATTATGAAATTTGAAACCTAGCAATAACTTTACATCCCGGATCCAACAAAAGTGGTTTCGACGAATTCCGAGGTCGTTTGCAAAAATTCCATTTTTAAGGGCCTGAATTCCATAGCGACTATTCAGAATATTCAACTGGACATATCTTTTGATTCCCGCTATGAAATTTTGATTTTTCGGATTTGTTGGAAAGATAGTCACTATTAGATTCCATTATTTTTGGTTTCACTAAAATCCGGTTTGTTTTGCACCCGGTACATTCATTTGAAGTTTGAAATCGAATTATCGAACTACCGCGCCATTTTCAATTCCTTCTATAAATATAAATAAATATTTATATTCTAACGACGATTCATATAAATATATTCGTTCGACTTATATTCAAAATAAATTTCTCGTCGATATTATTTAAAATAATTCATTTTAAATAATCAAAATTCGCTAAAATTGCCAAAATAAAAATTTTAAACTGGCCCAGATTTTCGAGTTGTTACAATCTCCCCCACTTAAAACTTTTCGTCCCCGAAAAGGAACGAAGTCGAAAGTTGTTTGATTAATCAACTCTATGTTCGATCTGGCTTCCATTCTCCAACTTTTCAGTTTCTGTGAATTTTCAAATTCTTCAAAAACTTTTCAGTTTCTGTGGACTTTCCAAATCAATACAAATAAATAATCAAATACGAATAATTGATTTAGATTTTCAAAACAAAATTTGTTTTCACTTTAAAAATATAATCTTCACACTCGTTCTAGGATACTACTGATCCTATCTCTAACGAGTCATTCTAATTGGATATTACTAATCCAATATCTGATGAATTCTTTCGTATGGTTCTAATATGTCTTGTTCTCTGAGCTTTGTAAACCAAAGCTCTGATACCAACTGTGAAAACTCGTAACTTCCCCGTAAAGGAAAGAACGGATGGTTCGAGAACAAGCCACAACAGAACGCAGACGGAAGAACATTTCATTGTTATTACAACAATTCCATCAGAATACAAGAATATACAGAGTATAAATGAATATTACACAGAAATATCAGAGATTTAAATTACATTTAAATACATCGCAGTGGAAAATAATACAATACACAACTAGAAGAGATATACGGATACAAAGATTTCCGGATATCGTTCCAGCTGTAAACCAGGATCCTGTGGATATAAATCTGCAAAACCAAAACTACTTGCTGCCCATGTCAAAATAGGGGCACCCAGAGTTTAGGTCAAAACAATAAACTCCAGGTCAGTCGTGTGACTGGTGTGAGAACTAAAACAGTTATAATTCTTTATTTTTAAAGTTAGGTAAATCAAGGGACCACGCCGTATAACACGGAACGGGTTTCCTCCCAAGAATACCAGTGCATAAAACAAACAGCGCAGTGGTAAATAAAGAAAAATGAAGCTGTTATAAGACCCAGGTCCTATCACACAATGCAACGCAAGCCGGGGGATAGGGTTTTCCCTTATAACAGCCAAAGAATGCTTGATACGTTTAAAACAAATCATTTGATACTATTATAAGTGCATAGTGTATAAAACAACTTCAAACCATAAGTATCAATCATAGACGGCATGGGTACCATATATCATATCGCCATACTAGGCTCTACAAATAAAACCGCAAATGTCACGTATTGGGAAATTGGATTTCCTCCTATGAACCGAGGCAAGGGATCGTCCTCTACCGATTTTAGACAATCTAGCCCATGTCTAGGAACAGCCGCAACTGCCCCTTGGATCATCAGGGCCGGTCCTCCGATGTGGATTATTATGCCTGAACACTACGTTTCCCCGCCCTTTGAGGCGTAAATGAGCCAACGAATGACTCCATCGGACCCGGATCGTCCGATCTAACCGAGGCGCCTCGCAATAGCAACAACCACACAGGTGAAAAGTATATAAATGTCAGGGCTGTAGGTCACTGACACCACCCTAGCTAGAAGGAAATGCATGCCCTCCCTGATGTCCTCTCCCGTTTCGGGTTCACAACCGGGGTGCGAGGCTCGCGAATTCGCGTTACACAAAGTTGTGCCACACAGGCTGTGCTTTGATCATAGCCACAAGACTTTGCTTTTCAACAGAAGCCTTGATCATTTGCCACTTAGGCATGCCACACAGGCAATTCAGTCTATGAGTTTGATATCCATCAGTATATAACCCCTGAGCTCGTACGTCTCAGAGAAGGGCGTTAAGCAAGAGAATAAATTCTCCACCGCCAAACAGATATATATATAATAGAGATCAATCACACAGACTAAAATCCAATGTCAGACACACAGTCCATTTACAAGTCCATTCTGGGTCTGAACGAAACTGGAGGCACCTAGTACCCCGCATATCCATCGATCTCCAAGTACGTCTGGACGATCACCAACTGTTTCCATCTTCTTGGGTGTACAGCCCAATCAAGATCATCAGTAATCACCCAGACGACGTAAAGACCTCCGGTCTTCGACCATCGTCTTCATCTTCGACTTATCGTCGTATCGGTTATTCAGAATGGGATAAACCCGGTCTTTCCGAATAACTCGCGTATATTTTAAATAAGTGTTACACAAACACAACATACGCCTCATTCCAATTCATCAGTCACTAACCGTAAACTAATCAAGAGAATAATTTCCCAAATATTAACCCCGAAGGCCGAAACCAACATCAGATCAATATCCAGAAAACCATTCTGCTTGGCTAACCGACAGTTAGTTTCTAAATTTCACATTCATAGGGAAAGGTTCCCATTAATTTTATCCAAGATAAATTCCTTGAATTTATTCTCTAATCTCCTTTTGAATTCCGATTCAACTAGTCGAGATTAATGAACCTTACCGAAGTAATCATTGGTTTTAATTTCCCAATCCCAACCTATTCATCCCATGAAGTAAAACGGGTCTTACTTCATATCTAACACCACGGTGTTATCATTAAATTCAATTACCATTTCACGTTCAAATCTAATTAGAGATTTAACTAACGCCTGGAGCAAAACTGGTGATACTCCATTCTCAATCTTTTCAATCTAATTAAAGATTCATTAAAACTCCACTTAGTTTTAATCGTTAACTGGGTTAAAGAATCATTGTCATTTAAAACACGGTTCACGATAAACCCAAAATCACATCACATTAATTATCGGGTTAAAGAACAAGTGTTATTTAAAACACTGTTCACGATAAACCCAAAAATCAATATCAATTCAATTCCAATTAAATATTATTTAATTGGTACACTTCATTAAATCTAAATAAAAAAAGATTTAATCTTTTCTCAACTGGGTTCAAGAACAGTGTAAATGAAGACACCATTCACGACAAACCCAAATCACATTTGATATTAAATACAAGGCTCTGAATAGAAAATATATCGGCTTATATTCAATATTAAATTCTACGACGAACAAATATCGTATTGGAAATAACGATGTAAATATATCTTTCAAATTCCCATAACAATATCTGTATCATCACGAAATCCAACATCGAAATATTCCGAAGACAAATTCGATTCAAATCCATTCCAATGCAATTATTGGAAATTCTGGTTATTTTCAAATCCAATTTATTTATTTTAAAAATAAATAGAATTATAATTCTAGTTCAAAACTAGTTTCAATTCGATAAAAATCTATCATTATCTTTTCAAATATGGAGTTTTTCATCCCAAATCTTCACAAATCATTTCTTATGATTTTACACAAATTATTACTATTTTTAACAATTTTATCAAGGCCCGTACAGTCGATTTCCATCAACGGCCATCGAACTGCACTTACAGCGACCTTTTTCAAATTTGATTTGGACATAATTCCAAATCCAACCGTTAGATTTCTAATTTCCAATATTCGTTAGAAAGCTCTTTTCGATACGAACCCAACGGTTCCAGTTTTAGGAGAATCCGACGGTCGGATCTCCCGTAATATCCGTTCGAAGTCAATGGTCGAAATTCGCGAACTGTCGCGGCGCGGCGCGTTCTATTCAGGCCATTATATTATATATATAATATATATATTATATACTTCGTCAATTTCAATTCAAAACGTGCTTTATAAATCGTTTTAAATTCGTTTTCAAAACGGTTTCAACTTCAAATTCAATTTCAAATCAAAATTGAATATTCCAATATAAATTCGTTTTAAATTCATTTTCAAATCGATTTCAATTCAAATTGATTTCTAATTTAATTTCAGTTCGTTTTCAATTCAATTTCAATTCGAATTCATTTATATTCAATTTCAATTCGAATTCATTTATATTCAATTTCAATTCGAATTCATTTATATTCAATTTCAATTCGAATTTCAATTCTTTTCAAAATATCAGATTTTGAAATCACTTTCGATATTCATTATAAAATGAATAAAATCGATATAAATATCGTTCACGTCAAAATGGCGTCAATCTAATCAACATGGCTTCATATATTTCTATTTTCAAATATTCTATTTCAAATATTTTTATTCAAATATTCCTATCTCAAATATTTCTATTTCAAATATTTCTATTTCAAAACTGGAATGAGGCCCAATCAGTTACCATATAATGTTAATTATATGGATTTTCTACAACACATGTATACAATAACAACGATGAATAATCAACCATCATCCAAAGTGCATTCTACACTGTATAAGCATCAAATATAAATATTTAACGCTTATAACAGTCTGTCAATCAATCGATCGACATATAACTAATTACTGGGATTAGTGTACGTCAAATATCATCCCAATACCCGTGTGGGGTTTCAAACAATCAAACACAGATTGTATTTGTGCAGTTGGGCGATGTGTAAAATTTATCGACCCAATCAATATCAGTCAAATGTGTGTATATAAACAAATCGTCCGATTTGTTTATAAATATTTATTTTATATACACGTTAAAAATTATATTTTTAACTATAAAATATTTTCCACTATAAAATATTTCATTTCACATCACACAATCAACCACACATCAAAATCAAACAAACAGGCATACAAGCCGTCCATGGTCTGTGGACGACGGGTGTCGGGTGCTACTAAACACCGTCTGCATCCTAGTATATATTTATATAACTAGAAAATTAAATTAAAGAGTGAGAAATTCTCACATAATTGCTTAATCCAACGCCACGACTCTTCTTGGGTAGAAATCTTTGTTGTTCTTGCGTCTTGTCACTTTCGTTGCCCGTATTCTCTACATATGTAAAAATCACATTTTTACTTCGCTATTCAATATATAAAAATCGAATTTTTACTTCGTTATTCAATATACAAAAAAACGAATTTTTACTTCGCTATTCAATATATAAAATTCGAATTTTTACTTCGCTATTCAATATATAAAAATCGAATTTTTACTTCGCTATTCAATATACAAAAATCGAATTTTTACTTCGCTATTCAATATATAAAAATCGAATTTTTACTTCGCTATTCAATATATAAAAATCGAATTTTTACTTCGCTATTCAATATATAAAAATCGAATTTTTACTTTGATAAAAATTATAACTTCCTTATATTCAAAGTTAAATCTTTTTGGTATTAAAAATCGTATATTTCCTGTACTAGAAATCGTATTTTTATTTTGATTAAAATCGCATTTTTATTCACTAACAAACCTATATTTTTCATGGACTAAAATCATAATTTTTCTAATCAAAAGATCCGATCTTTTTCTCTCATTCAAACCACTAAAAATCCAACCCTTTCCTTATATAAAAACTGAATTTTACTAAGTACAAAGCTGAATTGTTTACAAGTACACAAACTGCTTTTTAACAAGTATAAAAACTGCTTTTTAACAAGTATAGAACTGATTTTTTTAACAAGTATAAAACTGATTTTTTTAACAAGTATAAAACTAATTTTTAACAAGTATAAAACTAAAAAAAAAAGAATAGAAACTTACGGTTTCTAGATCGAGAGAGGGGGGTTCATGGCAGCGTTGGGGGGGGTGCTCTGGCCCTCTGCGGCGGATCTGACCAGGGTGGTCGCGCGTCAGCTTGGCTGCGGAGGAGGAGAGAAGAAGCAGAGGTGGAGGCGATGGTGGCGCGGTCCTCGTCGGCTAGGGCGTCGTTCGATTCAGGCGATTTGGGGGGGGCTGGAATTCGGGCGTTAACGAAGAGGGAGAGGAGCGGGAGGTCCTGGGTGGAGAGCGCCTGAGGGGCGGCGGGTGGAGGACTCCGGTGATGGTGGTGGGGCGATCGAGGAAGGGGCAACTTAGGCAATTAGGTTTTTTTTATCCCTGAGAAGTGTCGCGGAGGAAAATAAGAGAGGAGGGGGGGTTTAAATGGAAAATATATATTATTTAATTTATTTTATTCTAAAAAATGTTGACTTTTAATTCCAACACCGATCGAGACCCAACGACTGTCGTCCCTAGCTAACTACCCCCATTCTAAACACAATGGGATATGTATCGTGAGCTGATTCGGCTGTTACGATATGTTTTCATCAAATTTAAAACATAAATCAGTATATATTCAATTTGAACGTACATTTTAAATTACCGGGGTCACACACTAACTAGAAAAATTCCCGAAAAATATTTTCTAGCTTCGTATTGACGATACGGTCCTAACAAAACTAGTTTCATCGAATTCTGAGACCGTTTGAAATATGGCCATTTTCCAGTCAATTAAAATCAACTTAAACTGGTCAAACGCGTTTTCTTTTGCCACGCTCACATATTGATTCGAAAAATTATGAAATTTGAAACCTAGCAATAACTTTACATCCCGGATCCAACAAAAGTGGTTTCGTTGAATTCCGAGGTCGTTTGCAAAAATTCCATTTTTAAAGGCCTGAATTCCATAGCGACTATTCAGAATTTTCAACTGGACATATCTTTTTGATTCCCGCTATGAAATTTTGATTTTTCGGATTCGTTGGAAAGATAGTCACTATTAGATTCCATTATTTTTGGTTTCACTAAAATCCGGTTTGTTTTGCACCCGGTACATTCATTTGAAGTTTGAAATCGAATTATCGAACTACCGCGCCATTTTCAATTCCTTTTATAAATATAAATAAATATTTATATTCTAACGATGATCCGTATAAATATATTCGTTCGACTTATATTCAAAATAAATTTCTCGTCGATATTATTTAAAATAATTCATTTTAAATAATCAAAATTCGCTAAAATTTCCAAAATAAAAATTTTAAACTGGCCCAGATTTTCGGGTTGTTACAGAAACGCATGTCCTCCCTGAGGTCCTTTCTCCCGTTTCTGGTTCATACCGGGTGTGAGACTCGCGATTTCACGTTATACACAAAGCTACGCCACACATGCGGTGCTTTGATCATCTCCACAAGACTTTGCTTTTCAACAGAAGCCATGTTCATTTGCCACTTAGGCATGCCACACTAGCAATTCATGCCATGTGACTGATGTCCATCGATATACAACCTCTGAGCTTGTGCGTTTCAGAGAAGGGCGTTAAGCAAAAGAATAAATTCTCCGCCGCCAAACAGATGTATATTTAACAGAGATCAATCAACACAGAATAAAATCCAATGTCAGACACACAGTCCATTTACAAGTCCGTTCTGGGTCTGAACGAAACCGGAGGCACTATATACCTCGCAAACCCATCGATCACCACGTACGTCTGGACGATCACCACTCATTATCCATATTTCAGGATGCCTCCCAATCAGGACCTCGGTTACCATCCAAACGAGGTGAAGATCTCCGGTCTTCGACCACCGTCTTCATCTTCGATTTCTTATCGTCGATTCAGTTATTCAGAATGGGATAAACCCGGTCTTTCTGAGCAACTCGCGTATATAATAAACAAGTGCAACACTAACATACACACGCATCATTTCAATTCATCAATCACTAACCGTCAATCAGTAAGAGAACGATTTCCCAAATATTAACCCCGAAGGCCGAAACCAACATCAGATCAACACCCAGGAAACCATTCGACTTAGCCAACCTTCAGTTAATTTCTAAATCACATCCATATCGTTTATAATATTTTATAACGATTTATCGCTATTTTTATTTATTTTAAAATAGCCAATATATTCAAAACGACGCTTCGGGCCATAACGCGGCCGTGGCACTGTTTTTCTTCAGATTTGATTTACACATATCTGAAAATCTAACCGTTGGATCTTCTCAAAATTTACATCATTAGAAAGGTCTTTTCAAAACGAATCCAACGATTCCAGTTTCGGGAAAATCCGACGGTCGGATCTCCCGGTATAATCGTTTGAATTTTCGATTTCAAAATACGAACTGCAGCGTCGTTATTCGATTAAATATAATTATATATATATATATAATCGATTCTGGCGCAGTTTTTCTTCAGATTTGAATTAAACATTCCAGATAATCCAACCGTTGGATTTTTACAAAGTTGGTGCCGTTGGAAAGATATTTCCAAAGCGAACCCAACGGTTGCGATTTCAGGAAAATCCGATGGTCGGATCTCCTGGTATAATCGTTTGTAATCACGGTTTCAAAATACGAACTACAGCGTCGTTATTCGATATATTTTAACTCTATTTCTATATATATATCGATTCTTCGATTTCAAAGCTATATTCTTTTCATACATTTGATAAAAATGATATTTTTATCCAGCTGTCTTCCATTTCAACACTTCACTATATTTAACAATTCATGTATATAATAAAAATGTGATTTTTATTGTAAAACATATTTCAAAACACTATTATTTTATATAGTTCATATAGGTAATAAAAATAGGATTTTTATTATAAAACAATTTATTTCAAAAGGAGATTATTTTATATAGTTCATATAGATGATAAAATGTGATTTTTATTATAAAACAATTTATTTCAAAATATGAATACCATTCAACACATGAATTTCTATTCAACGAATGAAAATCGATTCAACACATGAAGGTTTTCTATAGTTTATATATATAGATAAAAATGTGATTTTTATATTTAAAACACGAACACCATTCAACACATGAATTTCAATTCAACGAATGAATATCGATTCAACACATGAAGGTTTTCTATTCAACGAATAAATATAGTTTCAGCAAATGAAAATAATTCAAACCCATGAATATTATTCAAAATTTCGGCAGCATAACGGCAGGGTAGTTAAAACCGGGACCGTCCCTAGTACGACTCCTCGCTCTACCTTAAAACCTCGCGGTTTTTAACAATGGGGATCATGCATCTAGTTCGCACGCAGGCGGCATGTATATATTTATTTCATTTCCACAAACTAATCCTATGTGGTTTCATCCAAATATTTCTCAACCACAAATGGGTATTTTTCAACCACAATCAATCAATATCAACCACAAGCAATCCCAATCAACCATTCGCTATCAATCAATTTTCACACCAATCACAACCAATAAATATCGTCCATGGTTTGTGGACGAGGGGCGTATTTATATATATATATATATATATATAATATTTCACTTCCATTTCAACACTTTTCAAAGCATATATATTTCATACAACGCTTGTATAATTTATACATCGCTCATATAACTTATACAACACATGTACATGAGGTATACAATGCGTATATAATTTACACTTCGCTTATATATTTTATACAACACGTTTTCTTTTCAGTTTTGAATTTAGAGTTCTCACATTGCTTTGACGCTTTGCTAAAAATCCTAGCGAGCTCAGAAAAATCCGCGGTCTCTTCTAGAATGTAGAGAGCCTCCTTGCGGTCCCGGTGTCTCTTGTTTCACTGGATTTCGATCAAAAACGAAAAATATATGATTTTTACAGTGGAATCATATTTTATAGCGCTTTCAAAGTGTTATAATTAATTTAATTATATACCTTCTTCCACCCTCAGATTAACAGCCCGTCATTTATCACCTAGCTCCGAACTAGGTTTTGGTTTTTCTCCACAACCACGGCACTAGCTGACGATCCAACTACACGACCTCCTCCGCCTTCGAGAGGGCTTCACGCAGCTACCTGGAACGTTGAACTCGAACTGGCTGGTGGCGCAGAAATTAAGGCGAGGCGGTGATGTTTTGGGGGAGCGATTCACGAGGCACGACAAACGATGGAGGGCGAGGGTAGTATGGATGTGGAGAAGGGAGGCGGCGTCTTCGATTGCGGGTGGTGGCGGGGTCGGCAGGTGAACGTGGCGGCGGGAAAATGGCTGGGAAGGTCGGAGCATTTTCCGTCGTTCAATTTGAGAGTGGCAGCGGGTTTTGAATTCTGAACGAAGGGTTAGGTCTTGAACGTGATTGGCCCTTTAAATAATTATATTTTTAATTCAATTAAATTCAAAAATACCCCTCACTTCATACGAACTCCTTTTCAAACCCAACGACTGTCGCCCCTAGCTAAATACCCCCATCCCGGACACGATGGGATATGTTTCGTTGGCCAATTCGACTGTTACAGTCAGTTATTTTTCAAATTAAAGTATAAAACATTCAAATTCTGTTTTGAATGTACATTTTAATTTGCCGGGGCCACATACTGCTTCTAAAAATTCCCGAAAAATTTATCTGGCTATGTTGGGGTGATACGGTCCCAACAAAACTGATTTCGTCGAATTCTGAGACCATTTGAAAAATGGCCTATTTCTGGTCGATCCAATTTAACTTTAATTGACTAAAACACATTTTCCTTTGCCACGCTCACATACTAGCTTCAAAAATTATGAAATTTGAAACCTAGCAATAACTTCACATCGCGGATCCAACAAAAATGGTTTCGTCGAATACCGAGGTCGTATGCAAAATGGCCAATTTCACGGGCTATATAAATTCCATAGCGACCTTTCAGAAAATTCATTTGGCCATAACTTTTGCTTTCCGCTATGAAAATTCGATTTTTCAGATTCGTTAGAAAGGTACTCACTAACAGATTTAAATATTTTTGGTTTCACTCAAATCTGTTTTGTTTTGCACCCGGTACAGTTCGACAAAGTTTGAATTCAAATTTTGAAACTGCAGCGCCATTTCAGGCCTTGTTTACAATTATAATTAATTATATTCATTTTCAAATGTCGATTTAACTCACTTTTCATTGCTATTATTTAAAATATTTATTTTAAATATTTAAAATCCATTATTTTAGCCAATTTAAAAATTTTAAATTGGTTCAGATTTTCTGGGTCGTTACACTCATAGGCGTGATAGGTTTTGCTATGTCACTCACAACAGTCCAATAGGCATGATAAGTTTTACTATGTCAGTCCCAACAGTCCAATAGGTATGATAGGTTTTACTATGTCAGTCACAACAGTCCAATAGGCATGATATGTTTTACTATGTCAGTCACAACAGTCCAATAGGTATGATAGGCTTTACTATGTCAGTCACAACAGTCCAATATGCATAAGCAATTCAGAATTGACAAAAGGATAGGCACGAATAGAATTAGGCACAGTTTTAGATCCAGTTACTATAGTCATGATTTCTTATTAGGTGTTCATATCTAAACAATAACTGTACTTACAGAAAAAGGAAGGATCTTGATTTCTGGCATCTGATTTCTAAATTTGAAAAGCTATCCTTTGATGTAGACGTTTGATTCTCTAGTTCTTCTAATTGATTCCTAGTTTGAATTTGATTCTCTAGTTTGGAGAAGATGAAGGAGGCTAAGCGAACAGCATAACGGCACCATAGTTTTAGGGTTATGATGTAATAACCCAGAAATCTGAGCCAATTTAAAATTTTTATTTTGGCAATTTTAGTGAATTTTGAATATTTAAAATGAATTATTTTAAATAATAACGACGAGAAATTCATTTGGAATAGATTAGAACGTATATATTTATATAGCTCGACGTTAGAATATAAATATTTTATTTTAATTATAAAAGGAATTGAAAATGGCGCGGTAGTTTGAAAATTCGACTTCAAAGTTCAAATGAATGTACAGGATTCAAAATAAACCGGATTTTAGCGAAACCAAAAATATTAGAATCTAATTGAGAATATCTTTCCAACGAATCCGAAAAATTGAAATTTCATAGCGGGAATCAAAAGATATGTCCAGTTGAAAATTCAGAATAGTCGCTATGGAATTCTGGCCCTTAAAAATGGAAATTTTGCAAACGACCTCTATTTTCGACAAAACCACTTTTGTTGGATCCGTGATGTCAAGTTATTGCTAGGTTTCAAAATTCGTAATTTTTCGAATCAATATGTGAGCGTGGCAAAGGAAAGCGCGTTTGACCAGTTTTAGTTGATTTTAATCGACTGGAAAATGGCCATTTTTCAAATGGTCTCAGAATTCGATGAAATTAGTTTTTTAGGACCGTATCGTCAATACGAAGCTAGAAAATATTTTTCGGGGATTTTTAGAGGCTGTATGTGGCCCCGATAAATTGAAATGTACGTTTAAAATGGAATATATAGATTTATAATTCAAATTTAGCGAAAACTGATCGTAACGATCGATTTGGCCTACGTGACATATCCTGTTGTGTTCGGAATGGGGGTATTTACTTGAGGACGACAGTCGGTGAGTTCGATTTCGAGATCGAAATAAAAAGTTGCTTTTTGAATTTAAATAATATAAAATATATATACACCCTAGGTTAAAATATTTTAGTCCAAACCTCATTCTCTAATTCGTTGGTCAACTGATGGAAAAAACCCGCCCACCCAAATCGAAACCCGACATTCCTCCAGTCCCTCCCCTTCGCGACCGCCCAGCGCCGCCGGATGGCCCCACCCCGCCGCGCCTCAGGCGTGCCCCATCCTCCACGTCGAGCGATCCACCCTCCCTCCTGTCGTGAGCCCCAGAAGCCGAGATCCCACCGCGGCCTGCACTGGCTTGCGCCACCAACGAAGTCTTCTCCGACCGCCCCACCAGCGATGACGCCGGACCCCCCCCCCTCCGTTCTTCTCTAACCCGAAATCCCTCCCCCCTCCCCCTCGTTCAGCGCTAGAAACCGCACCCCGAACCTTCGGCAAGTCTTCCTTCACAATTCAAGGTGAATGACTTCACCTTTGAACTTTAATTTCAGTTTCATTTCATTTTATATAGCCTTGTATGAAGTTAGAATTTTATTTGCAAAAAGATCATATTTTTAAAAGCAAAAGGATTATATTTATAAAAGCGAAAAGATCTTATTTTTAATATAGAAAAGGTGAAATTTTTAAATATGAAAAGATTTGATTATTTTTATATATATGCGAAAGAAGTGATTTTTGTATACATAACAACGATATAAAGATTTGATTTTTATATTAGTGGCGAATTAAAAATATAATTTTTATATATGTAACATAATAAAAATATAATTTTTATTATATGAGAAGTGAAATGAAAATATAATCTTTACAGTAAAAGAAGTGAAATAAAAATATGAACTTTATTTTTATCATGAAGTGGTGAGAATAAAGATTCGATTTTTATATGAGTAGCGGAATAAAAATACGATTTTTATATAATGAGAAGAATGAAAATGTGATTTTTATTGTGAACAGCATGAAATGGTTGAGTTGGAATGTCGAAAGAATCTGAATGGTTCAAAAGTTCAGGAATAGATAATGGAGGAGTGGAACCCTCGGTGAGAACTCATCACTTTTATTTTTATTTGTTTTCTAGTTGAAATATATACTAGGATGCAGACGGTGCTTAGTAGCACCCGACACCCGTCGTCCACAGACCATGGATGACTTGTTTGTTTGATTGTTGTGTTGTGAAATTTGATTGTGTGATGTGGAATGAAATAAAATATCTTATAGTGGGAAATATTTTATAGTTAAAAAATATGATTTTTAACGTGTATATAAAATAAATATTTATAAACAAATCGGACGATTTGTTTATATACACTGATTTGACTGATATTGATTGGGATGATAAATTTTACACATTGCCCAACTGTACAAATAAAATATGTCTTTGTTGATTTGAAACCCCACACGGGTATTAGGATGATATTTGACGTACACTAATCCCGATTGTTTAGTGGTATGTCAATCGATGGGTTGACAGACTGTGTAAGCGTTAAATATTGATATTTAATGCTTATGCAGTTGTGTGGTGCACTCTGGATGATGGTTGATGATTTATTGTTGCTGTTATATACATGTGTTGTAGGGAATCCATATAATAAACGTTATATGGTAATTGATTGGGCCTCATTTCAATTTGGAAAATATAGAATATTATAAAATGAAAATTCATATATTGAATGAAAGAAAATTCATGTGTTGAATAGAATAAATAGTCATGTGTTGACGATACTCATGTGTTGAGAATATTCATGTGTTGAAACTTATCATGTGTTGAGTAAAATATTTTAACAATAAAATTCTCATTTTTTATCAAATATGAAATTAGAAACTAACTGGAAATCAGTTAAGATGAATGGTTTCCTGGGTATTGATCTGATGTTGGTTTCGGCCTTCGGGGTTAATATTTAGGGAATCGTTCTCTTACTAATATACGGTTAGAGTCTGATTAAGAATTAAACAATATAAAATCATAATTTTATAAAAATATATTAAATAACAAAATAGTCATGTGTTGACGATACTCATGTGTTGAGAATATTCATGTGTTGAAAGAAATATAGATTCATGTGTTGAATAGAGAAAATATTCATTTGTTGAATAGAATAACGAAGTTATTGAAATATATAAAGCCGTGTTGATTAGATTTACGCCATTTTGACGCGAACGATATTTATATCGATTTTATTCATTTTTATAATGAATATAGAAAAGGAAGTGATTTCAAAATACAACGTTTTGAAAATCTTATCATTTATAGATTAATGATATGGAATATTCAATTTTGATTAGAAATTGAATATGAAGTTGAAATCGTTTTGAAAACGAATTTAAAACGATTTATAAAATATGTTTTGAAAGGAAATCGATGAAATATATATAATATATATATTATATATATAATGGCTTGAATAGAACGCGCCGCGCCGCGGCAGTTCGCGAATTTCGACCATTAACTTCGAATGGATATTACGGGAGATCCGACCGTCGGATTCTCCTAAAACCGGAACCGTTGGGTTCGTATCGAAAAGGGCTTTCTAACGAATATTAGAGATTTGAAATCTAACGGTTGGATTTGGAATTATGTCCAAATAAAATTTGGAAAAGTTCGCTGTAAGTGCAGTTCGATGGCCGTTGATGGAAATCGACTGTACGGGCCTTGATAAAATTATTAAAAATAGTAATAATTTGTGTAAAATCATAAGAAATGATTTGGGAAGAATTGGGATGGAAAACTCCATAGTTGAAAAGATACAAATTGATTTTTATCGAAATGAACTAGTTTTGAACTAGAATTATAATTCTATTTATTTTTAAAATAAATAAAGTGGATTTGGAATGGTTTTGAAAATAACCAGAATTTCCAATAATTGAATTGAAATTGATTTGAATCGAAATTGCCTTTGGAATATTTCGATGTTGGATTTCGTGATTATACAGATATTGTTATGGAAATTTGAAAGATATATTTATATCGTTATTTCCAATACGATATTTGTTGGTCGTAGAATTTGATATTGAATATAAGCCGATATATTTTCTATTCAGAGCCTTGTATTTAATATCAAATATGATTTGGGTTTGTCGTGAATGGTATCTTCAATAATACTGTTCTTAGACACAATGGAGTTAAGAAAATCAGAAACTAACTGGAGATTAGTTAAGTTGAATGGTCTCCTGGGTATTGATCTGATGTTGGTTCCGGCCTTCGGGGTTAATACTTAGGGAATTGTTCACTTGCTAATTTACGGTTAAAGGCTTATGGAGTAAAATGTGATTTTGGGTTTATAGTGAACCGTGTTTTAAATGACATTGGTTCTTTAACCCAGTTAAAGACAGGATATGATTTTCCCAAGTTAAATAATCATTGATAGTGATTATTGGGAAGATTAAAACCAAGTGGGGTTTTAATGAATCTTTAATTAGATTGAAATA
Organism: Allium sativum; assembly: GCA_030737875.1. Classification (NCBI taxonomy): domain Eukaryota; kingdom Viridiplantae; phylum Streptophyta; class Magnoliopsida; order Asparagales; family Amaryllidaceae; genus Allium; species Allium sativum. The sequence continues at coordinate 805,664,314 of CM060922.1, read as the reverse complement.
ATCGAGAATGGAGTATCACCAGTTTTGCTCCAGGCGATAGTTAAATCTTTAATTAGATTTGAACGTGAAACGGTAATTGAATTTACCGATAACACCGTGGTGTTAGATATGAAGTATAACCAGTTTTACTTCATGGGATGAATAGGTTGGGATTGGGAAATAAAATAAATGATTACTTCGGTGTGGTTCGCTAATCCCGACTAGTTTGAATTGATATTCAAAGAAGATTAAAGAATAAATTTAAAGAAATTATCTTTGATAAAATTAATGGGAACTTTTCCCAAAGAATAAGAATATTGGAATAAAAGGATATTCTGAATTGGAATGAGGCGTATGTTGTGTTTGTGTAACACTTGTTTATTATACACGCGAGTTATTCAGAAAGACCGGGTTTATCCCATTCTGAATAACTGATTTGACGTGGTGTCGAAGATGAAGACGGTGGTTGAAGACCGGAGGTCTTCACGTCGTTTGGATAATTACTGATGATCTTGATTGGGCCGTACACCCAAGAGGAGGGAATCAGTTAGTGATCGTCCAGACGTACTTGGAGATCGATGGATATGCGAGGTACAAGGTGCCTCCGGTTTCGTTCAGACCCAGAACGAACTTGTAAATGGACTGTGTGTCTGACATTGGATTTTATTTTGTGTGATTGATTTCTATTAAATATATATCTGTTTGGCGGCGGAGAATTTATTCTCTTGCTTAACGCCCTTCTCTGAGACGTACGAGCTCAGGGGTTATATATTGATGGATATCAATCGCATGGAGTGAATTTCCTGTGTGGCATGCCTAAGTGGCAAATGATCAAGGCTTTTGTTGAAAAGCAAAGTTTTGTGGTTGATGATCAAAGCACCGCCTGTGTGGCATAGCTTTTTGTAACGTTGATTCGCGAGCCTCACACCCCGGTTGTGAACCAGAAACGGGAGAGGACATCAGGGAGGGCATGCGTTTCCTTCTAGCTAGAAGTGGCGTCAGTGGTTTTACACGCCCTAACGAGTGTGACTTATGTGGTTGTTGTTGTTGCGAGGCGCCTCGAATATATCGGTGACTATGTGGAGCCGATGGAGTCATTTGGCTCATTGACACCCCATATGGGTGGGGAAACGCAGTGTTCAGGCATTTTAATCCACATCGATGGACCGGCCCTGACGATCCAAGGGATGATGCGTTCTGTTCCTGAGACACGGGCTAGAGCATCTCAAATTCGGTAAGGACGATCCCTTGCCTTGGTTCACAGATGGAAATCCAACTTCCAATACGTGACTTTGTGGTTTTATTTGTAGAGCCTTGTATGGCGACATAGTGGGATGGGGCACTTATGCCGTCTATGATTGATACTTATGATTGGAATTGTTTTGATACTATACACTTATAGTAATAATAAGATGAAATTTCGCATATCAAGCATTCTTTGGCTATTATAAGGTAAAACCCTATCCTCCGGTTTGTGTTGCATTGTGTGATGGGACCTGGGTCTTATAGTAGCTTCATTGTTCTTTATTTAGCATGGCGCTGTTGTTTTATGCACTGGTGTTCTTGGGAGGAAACCCGTTCCATGTTATAAAGCGTGGTCCCTTGATTTACCTAACTTTAAAATAAAGATAAATAACTGTTTTGGTTCTCACACCAGTCCCATGACTGACCTGGAGTTTATTGTTTTAACCTAAACTCTGGGTGCCCTTATTTTGACACGGGCAGCTAGTAGTTTTGGTTTTGCAGATTTATATTCACAGGAACCTGGTTTACAACTGGAACGATATCCGGAAAGCTCTGTATCCGTATATCTCTTTCAGTTGTGTTTTGTATTATTTTCCGCTGCTATGTAATTTATTGTAATCTCTGATATTTATGTTGTGTAATATTTATTCATATTCTGTATATTCTTGTATTCTGATGGAATTGTTGTAATATACAATGAAATGTTCTTCTGTTTGCGTTCTGATTCTTCTTATCGTTAAAGTAATTCATTCTTTCTCTTCTCTTCGGAGATCGGGGAAGTTCGGGTCGCTTCAGTTGGTATCAGAGCTTTGGTTTACAAAGCTCAGAGAACAAGACACGTTAGAACCTTACGAAAGAATTCATCAGAGATTGGATTAGTAATATCCAATGAGAATGACTCGTTAGAGGTAGGAACAGTAGTATCCTAAAACGAGTGTAAAGAGTGTTGTTTTGAAAAATAAAATTGAAAACAAGTTTTTTTTTGAAAATTAAATTCACTTATTCGTATTTGAATATTATTTTTATATTGATTTGGACATTCAAGTATATAAAGATTTTGTATATACGTCTGATCCACGTGTATTCGAAGTTTTAATATACTGGATAGATATAGAATCACACTCTAGACGCCCGGAGATGGTTCTGATGATTGAAGCTTCATCATCAGAATTTATGTTCGAGTGACGAAAGTGAGATTTCTATATATTTCCAATTGACTGGTGTGAGAACCAAAGCTAGATAGGGCTTATTGTTGTGATTTGGCATCAAAAATCTAATTTTTGACTATGTATTAAAGTAATATGAATTTGAAACAATAATCAACTAATTGATTGCTGGTTGTGTTGTTTGATTATTGTTTGATTATTGTTTGATTAATTAAATGTTGAACCTTTAGCCAAATTGATCAAATAGTGAGTTGTATTGAAAATTTGTCGCATTTGCATGCATATACATGTACTTACATTGAACAGGTCATAGCAAGGAGGCTAGAGAAGAGGAATAAAGTTGTTTGCCAGACAAATAGGTACATGTTTACAAATTTATTGGGTTTGGATGATTTTATAAGCCGCTTGGCTGTTTCTTTTTCTTTTTGGATTGATGAGGGCCATGGGAGGCTATTTGAAATATCCCGAAGTCCCCGGTGCAGGGGAGGTTATGGCGAAATTTTTCGAAAATTTAGGGTATTAGCCAAATTTTTGAAAAAAAATTGAAAAGTTCTTAGAAATTGAAAAGTTGAAGAACTTAAGCCGTAATGAAAATAATGGAAGTTGAGTTGATTAGTTAAACAACTTTCGGCTTCGTTCCTCTTCGGGGACGAAAAGTTTTAAGTGGGGAAGATTGTAATAACCCGGAAATCTGAGCCAATTTAAAATTTTTATTGTGGCAATTTTAGTGAATTTTGAATATTTAAAATGAATTATTTTAAATAATAACGACGAGAAATTCATTTGGAATAGATTAGAACGTATATATTTATATAGCTCGACGTTAGAAAATAATTATTTTATTTTAATTATAAAAGGAATTGAAAATGGCGCGGTAGTTTGAAAATTCGATTTCAAAGTTCAAATGAATGTACAGGATTCAAAATAAACCGGATTCTAGCGAAACCAAAAATATTATAATCTAATTGAGAATATCTTTCCAACGAATCCGAAAAATTGAAATTTCATAGCGGGAATCAAAAGATATGTCCAGTTGAAAATTCAGAATAGTCGCTATGGAATTCTGGCCCTTAAAAATGGAAATTTTGCAAACGACCTCTGTTTTCGACGAAACCACTTTTGTTGGATCCGTGATGTCAAGGTATTGCTAGGTTTCAAAATTCATAATTTTTCGAATCAATATGTGAGTGTGGCAAAGGAAAGCGCGTTTGACCAGTTTTAGTTGATTTTAATCGACTGGAAAATGGCCATTTTTCAAACGGTCTCATAATTCGATGAAATTAGTTTTATTAGGACCGTATCGTCAATACGAAGCTAGAAAATATTTTTTGGGAATTTTTAGAGGCTGTATGTGGCCCCGGTAAATTGAAATGTACGTTTAAATGGAATATATAGATTTATATTTTAAATTTAGCGAAAACTGATCGTAACGATCGAATTGGCCTACGTGATATATCCCATTGTGTTCAGAATAGGGGTATTTAGCTAGGGACGACAGTCGGTGGGTTCGATTTCAAGTTCGAAATAAAAAGTTGCGTTTTGAATTTAAATAATATAAAATATATATACACCCTAGGTTAAAATATTTTAGTCCAACCCTCATTCTCTAATCCGTTGGTCAACGGATGGAAAAAACCCGCCCACCCAAATCGAAACCCGACATTCCTCCAGTCCTTCCCCTTCGCAACCGCCCCGCGTCGCCGGATGGCCCCACCCCGTCGCGCCTCAGGCGTGCCCCATCCTCCACGTCGAGCGATCCACCCTCCCTCGTGTCGTGAGCCCCAGAAGCCGAGATCCCACCGCCGCCTGCACTGGCTTGCGTCACCAACGGAGTCTTCTCCGACCGCCCCACCAGCGATGACGCCGGACCCCCCCCTCCGTTCTTCTCTAACCCGAAATCCCCTCCCCCCTCGTTCAGCGCTAGAAACCGCACCCCGAACCTTCGGCAAGTCTTCCTTCGCAATTCAAGGTAAATGACTTCACCTTTGAAATTTAATTTTAGATTCATTTCATCTTATATATCCTTGTATGAAGTTAGAATTTTATTTGCAAAAAGATCATATTTTTAAAAGCAAAAGGATCATATTTTTAAAAGCAAAAAGATCATATTTTTAAAAGCAGAAAGATCATATTTTTAAAAGCAAAAAGATCATATTTTTAAAAGCGAAAAGATCATATTTTTAATATAGAAAAGGTGAAATTTTTAAATATGAATAGATTTGATTATTTTTATATATATGCGAAAGAAGTGATTTTTGTATACATAACAACGATATAAAGATTCGATTTTTATATGAGTGGCGAATTAAAAATATAATTTTTATATATGTAACATAATAAAAATAAAAATTTTATTATATGAGAAGTGAAATGAAAATATAATCTTTATAGTAAAAGAAGTAAAATAAAAATATGAACTTTATTTTTATCATGAAGTAGTGAGAATAAAGATTCGATTTTTATATGAGTAGCGGAATAAAAATATGATTTTTATATAATGAGAAGAATGAAAATGTGATTTTTATTGTGAACAGCGTGAAACGGTTGAGTTGGAATGTCGAAAGAATCTGAACGGTTCAGAAGTTCAGGAATAGATAATGGAGAAGTGGAACCCTCGGTGAGAACTCCTCACTTTTATTTTTATTTGTTTTCTAGTTGAAATATATACTAGGATGCAGACGGTGCTTAGTAGCACCCGACACCCGTCGTCCACAGACCATGGATGACTTGTTTGTTTGATTGCTGTGTTGTGAAATTTGATTGTGTGATGTGGAATGAAATAAAATATCTTATAGTGGGAAATATTTTATAGTTAAAAAATATGATTTTTAACGTGTATACAAAATAAATATTTATAAACAAATCGGACGATTTGTTTATATACACTGATTTGACTGATATTGATTGGGACGATAAATTTTACACATCGCGCAACTGCACAAATAAAATATGTCTTTGTTGATTTGAAACCCCACACGGGTATTGGGATGGTATTTGACGTACACTAATCCCGATTGTTTAATGGTATGTCAATCGATGGGTTGACAGACTGTGTAAGCGTTAAATATTGATATTTAATGTTTATGCAGTTGTGTGGTGCACTCTGGATGATGGTTGATGATTTATTGTTGCTGTTATATACATGTGTTGTAGGGAATCCATATAATAAACGTTATATGGTAATTGATTGGGCCTCATTTCAATTTGAAAATATAGAATATTATAAAATGAAAATTCATATGTTGAATGAAAGAAAATTCATGTGTTGAATATAATAAATAGTCATGTGTTGACGATACTCATGTGTTGAGAATATTCATGTGTTGAAACTTATCATGTGTTGAGTATTTAACAATAAAATTCTCATTTTTATCAAATATGAAATTAGAAACTAACTGGAAATCAGTTAAGATGAATGGTTTCCTAGGTATTGATCTGATGTTGGTTTCGGCCTTCGGGGTTAATATTTAGGGAATCGTTCTCTTACTAATATACGGTTAGAGTCTAATTAAGAATTAAACGATATGTGAAAACCCGTAACTTCCCCGTAAAGGAAAGCGGCGGATAGTTCGAGAACAAGCCACAACAGAACGCAGACGGAAGAACATTTCATTGTATATTACAACAATGCATCAGATTACAAGAATATACAGAGTATAAATGAATATTACACAGAAATATCAGAAATTTAAATTATATTTAAATACATAGCAGCGGAAAATAATACGATACACAACTGAAGGAGATATACGGATACAAAGCTTTCCGGATATCGTTCCAGCTGTAAACCAGGATCCTGTGAATATAAATCTGCAAAACCAAAACTACTAGCTGCCCGTGTCGAAAATAAGGGCACCCAGAGTTTAGGTTAAATCAATAAACTCCAGGTCAGTCATGTGACTGGTGTGAGAACTAAAACAGTTATTAATCTTTATTTTAAAGTTGGGTAAATCAAGGGACCACGCCGTAAAACACGGAACGGGTTTCCTCCCAAGAATACCAGTGCATAAAACAACAGCGCAATGCTAAATAAAGAAAAATGAAGCTATTATAAGACCCAGGTCCCATCACACAATGCAACGCAGCCGGAGGATAGGGTTTTCCCTTATAATAGCCAAACATGCTTGGTACGTTTTAAAAATCAAATCATTTGATACTATTATAAGGGAAAACCCTATCCTCCGGCTGCGTTGCATTGTGTGATGGGACCTGGGTCTTATAATAGCTTCATTTTTCTTTATTTAGCATTGCGCTGTTGTTTTATGCACTGGTATTCTTGGGAGGAAACCCGTTCCGTGTTTTACGGCGTGGTCCCTTGATTTACCCAACTTTTAAATAAAGATTAATAACTGTTTTTGTTCTCACACCAGTCACATGACTGACCTGGAGTTTATTGTTTTAACCTAAACTCTGGGTGCCCTTATTTTCGACACGGGCAGCTAGTAGTTTTGGTTTTGCAGATTTATATTCACAGGATCCTGGTTTACAGCTGGAACGATATCCGGAAAGCTTTGTATCCGTATATCTCCTTCAGTTGTATATCGTATTATTTTCCGCTGCTATGTATTTAAATGTAATTTAAATTTCTGATATTTCTGTGTAATATTCATTTATACTCTGTATATTCTTGTAATCTGATGCATTGTTGTAATATACAATGAAATGTTCTTCCGTCTGCGTTCTGTTGTGGCTTGTTCTCGAACTATCCGCCGCTTTCCTTTACGGGGAAGTTACGGGTTTTCACACGATATAAAATCATAATTTTATAAAATATATTAAATAACAAAATAGTCATGTGTTGACGATACTCATGTGTTGAGAATATTCATGTGTTGAAAGAAATATAGATTCATGTGTTGAATAGAGAAAATATTCATTTGTTGAATAGAATAACGAAGTTATTGAAATATATAAAGCCGTGTTGATTAGATTTACGCCATTTTGACGTGAACGATATTTATATCGATTTTATTCATTTTTATAATGAATATAGAAAAGGAAGTGATTTCAAAATACAACGTTTTGAAAATCTTATCATTTATAGATTAATGATATGGAATATTCAATTTTGATTAGAAATTGAATATGAAGTTGAAATCGTTTTGAAAACGAATTTAAAACGATTTATAAAATATGTTTTGAAAGGAACTCGATGAAATATATAATATATATATATATATTATATATATATATATATAATGGCCTGAATAGAACGCGTCGCGCCGCGATAGTTCGTGAATTTCGACCATTGACTTCGAATGGATATTACGGGAGATCCAACCGTCGGATTCTCCTAAAACCGGAACCGTTGGGTTCGTATCGAAAAGGACTTTCTAACGAATGTTAGAGATTTGAACTCTAACGATTGGATTTGGAATTATGTCCGAATCAATTTTGGAAAAGGTCTCGGTAAGTGCAGTTCGATGGCCGTTGATGGAAATCGACTGTACGAGCCTTGATAAAATTATTAAAAATAGTAATAATTTGTGTAAAATCATAAGAAATGATTTGGGAAGAATTGGGATGAAAAACTCCATATTTGAAAAGATAAAAATAGATTTTTATCGAAATGAACTAGTTTTGAACTAGAATTATAATTCTATTTATTTTTAAAATAAATAAAGTGGATTTGAAATGGTTTTGAAAATAACCAGAATTTCCAATAATTGAATTGAAATGGATTTGAATCGAAATTGTCTTTAGAATATTTCGATGTTGGATTTCGTGATTATACAGATATTGTTATAGAAATTTGAAAGATATATTTATATCGTTATTTCCAATACGATATTTGTTGGTCGTAGAATTTGATATTGAATATAAGCCGATATATTTTCTATACAGAGCCTTGTATTTAATATCAAATGTGATTTGGGTTTGTCGTGAATGATATCTTCAATAATACTGTTCGTAGACCCAATGGAGTTAAGAAAATCAGAAACTAACTGGAGATTAGTTAAGTTGAATGGTCTCCTGGGTATTGATCTGATGTTGGTTCCGGCCTTCGAGGTTAATACTTAGGGAATTGTTCACTTGCTAATTTATGGTTAAAGGCTGATGGAGTGAAATGTGATTTTGAGTTTATAGTGAACCGTGTTTTAAATGACATTGGTTCTTTAACCCAGTTAAAGACAGGATATGATTTTCCCAAGTTAAATAATCATTGATAGTGATTATTGGGAAGATTAAAACCAAGTGGGGTTTTAATGAATCTTTAATTAGATTGAAATAATCGAGAATGGAGTATCACCAGTTTTGCTCCAGGCGATAGTTAAATCTTTAATTAGATTTGAACGTGAAACGGTAATTGAATTTACCGATAACATCGTGGTGTTAGATATGAAGTATGACCAGTTTTACTTCATGGGATGAATAGGTTGGGATTGGGAAATAAAATAAATGATTACTTCGGTGTGGTTCGCTAATCCCGACTAGTTTGAATTGATATTCAAAGAAGATTAAAGAATAAATTTAAAGAATTTATATTTGATAAAATTAATAGGAACTTTTCCCAAAGAATAAGAATATTGGAATAAAGGGATATTCTGAATTGGAATGAGGCGTATGTTGTGTTTGTGTAAAACTTGTTTATTATATACGCGAGTTATTCAGAAAGACCGGGTTTATCCCATTCTGAATAACTGATTCGACGTGGTGTCGAAGATGAAGTCGGTGGTTGAAGACCGGAGGTCTTCACATCGTTTGGATAATTACTAATGATCTTGATTGGGCCGTACACCCAAGAGGAGGGAATCAGTTAGTGATTGTCCAGACGTACTTGGAGATCGATGGATATGCAAGGTACAAGGTGCCTCCGGTTTCGTTCAGACCCAGAACGAACTTGTAAATGGACTGTGTGTCTGACATTGGATTTTATTCTGTGTGATTGATTTCTATTAAATATATATCTGTTTGGCGGCGGAGAATTTATTCTCTTGCTTAACGCCCTTCTCTGAGATGTACGAGCTCAGGGGTTATATATTGATGGATATCAATCGAATGGAGTGAATTGCCTGTGTGGCATGCCTAAGTGGCAAATGATCAAGGCTTTTGTTGAAAAGCAAAATCTTGTGGTTGATGATCAAAGCACCGCATGTGTGGCATAGCTTTGTGTAACATTGATTCGCGAGCCTCACACCCCGGTTGTGAACCAGAAACGGGAGAGGACATCAGGGAGGGCATGCGTTTCCTTCTAGCTAGAAGTGGCATCAGTGGTTTTACACGCCCTGACAAGTTTGACTTATGTGGTTGTTGCTGTTGCGAGGCGCCTCGGATATATCGGTGACTGTGTGGAGCCGATGGAGTCGTTTGGCTCATTGACACCCCATAGGGTGGGGAAACGCAGTGTTCAGGCATTTTAATCCACATCGGTGGACCGACCCTGACGATCTAAGGGACGATGCGTTCTGTTCCTGAGACATGGGCTAGAGCGTCTCGAATTCGGTAAGGACGATCCCTTGCCTTGGTTCACGGATGGAAATCCAACTTCCAATACGTGACTTTGCGGTTTTATTTGTAGAGCCTAGTATGGCGACATAGTGGGATGGGGCACTTATGCCGTCTATGATTGATACTTATGATTGAAATTGTTTAGATACTATACACTTATAGTAATAATAAAAGATGAAATTTCGCGTATCAAGCATTCTTTGGCTATTATAAGGTAAAACCCTATCCTTCGGTTTGTGTTGCATTGTGTGATGGGACCAGGGTCTTATAATAGCTTCATTGTTCTTTATTTAGCATGGCGTTGTTGTTTTATGCACTGGTGTTCTTGGGAGGAAACCCGTTCCGTGTTATACGGCGTGGTCTCTTGATTTACCTAACTTTAAAATAAAGATAAATAACTGTTTTAGTTCTCACACCAGTCCCATGACTGACCTGGAGTTTATTGTTTTAACCTAAACTCTGGGTGCCCTTATTTTGACACGGGCAGCTAGTAGTTTTGGTTTTGCAGATTTATATTCACAGGAACCTGGTTTACAGCTGGAACGATATCCGGAAAGCTCTGTATCCGTATATCTCTTTCAGTTGTGTTTTGTATTATTTTCCGCTGCTATGTAATTTATTGTAATCTCTGATATTTATGATGTGTAATATTTATTCATACTCTGTATATTCTTGTATTCTGATGGAATTGTTGTAATATACAATGAAATGTTCTTCTGTTTGCGTTCTGATTCGTCTTGTCCTCAAAGTAATTCGTTCTTTCTCTTCTCTTCGGAGATCGGGGAAGTTCGGGTCGCTTCATATGATGTTAGGGTTTAGGTTTCGCTACGTATATATAGATGTCTAGGATCGATTTGAGCCTTTAGATGAACTAGGAGATCATCAGAACCACACAGCTCGAAGACAAGTCATCCAGCAAATCAGAACAAGACACGTCATCACAGAACACTCCAAAATGCTGTGCTGGACGGCCCTCGGTATGAGCGCACTTGGCAGGTGCGACAGTGCATTTTTGTACTGGCGCACTTCACAAGTGCGCCAGTGCATTTTTGTATTGGCGCACTTCACAAGTGCGCCAATGTATTCTGGCATGTTTCCGGTTTTTCTGCCTAACTTCGTTCGTCCATATCTCCTTCATACGGTATCAGTTTTACGCAAACTCGGACTCTATCTCAAGTAGAATTCCGAGATGAATGCAATGGCGTAACCCGTTTTATCTAATTCTTCTTTTAAAAATTATTTATTCTTTAATTATCTCTTATGTCCCATTTTAAAAATTACGGGGTGTTACATTCCCCCCTACTTAAAGGATTTCGTCCCCGAAATCTTCAAGTCAAGAAGAATGTATATCCTACCATCCAACATCCATCTACTCAACCATTCAATCACAGGCATCTATTATCCTTAAAAAGGTTTCTAATGCTTTTCATGAACATATGCATAGTGTGTGTATATGTCCTTACCCAAATGCAAAATCAGGCGGTCTACTGATTCAGTTGACCTCCTTAATGCAATTCATGATAGTGTCATGCATCCATTATGTATGCAAAAGAACCCTATTGATACATATCATTTCTACATGAGTGCACAACCATACATTCAAATGCAACATTCATATGATAACACATCAAGTTTCAATCCATATATATATAAATTCACTCATGCATATGCAATATGGAGGTGATGGAGCTGATCTAGTGCCTAATGTGTGTGTATATGCATCCACGAGCAACCACTAGCAAACACTTACGTCCAATTGCATCCATCAAACATAACATGTCTCAAACACATGTTTACATCCATTGGCTTCTACCTAAGGATCGAGGGTAGGACTGAGAGGATATACTTAAAAGATAAAGACTAGCATGCAAATAAACTTTACAGAAAAAGAGAGATCAAGGATATACCCTAAAAAAAGGGTATGATGCACGTATCTAGTCTTCAGCCTTCTAAGTCGCATCTTTTTGAGCTTCACCCCATTGTGCTCTGACTGTCTTAACTTCACGATTGTGTATCTTCTTAATTTCTGTTTCCAAAATATGAGTTGGAACTCATTACACTGTCGCCTCTCGTTCCACCTCTTCTCCTTCTAGTATACTCTGGACTACAACTTCTGCTGTGTCATGTTAAAATTTCCTCAAAGGGTCTTCAAAATTCACTAGAGGGTATTCCATGTAGAAAAACTAATCATATGCTAACCATGCTACCAAGTGTATTTATTAAGGTGATTAGAGGTCTCTTCTCTACTTAACTTATCCATTGCGTCAACTATATGAGAGTCTTTTCTTTGTGAAGTCCCTATTTGATCCAAAAGCATAGGTCTTGCTCCTAGCGATGCCAACCACTAACTTAACCGAAGGTTTTAAAATCAAAGGTTGATATGTATTTTGAACTTTTCCTTTTTCACATAAAGAGGACTTGAAGTCAACTTTTTTTTTCTTAAGGCATCCGCTACGACCTTACCCTTCCTTCTTACACCAAAATGGCGCCTAGTCCCGTGCTGCATGCATTCGTGTATACCGTAAACCTTTTACTACCGTAAGGTAAAAGTCAAAACTAGGGCCGTTTTAAGAGCCCACTTCGATCGTTGGAAAGCGACATCACAGTCAATATCCCGAGCAAAGGTTAGATTCTTCTTCGTTAATCCAGTAAGTGGGGCTAATACCTTCGCAAAGTTCTCAATGAACTTCCTATATTAACACGCTAGTCCAAGAAAGCTTCTTACTTTTGTTGCATTCCTTGGGACTTTTCAGTCTTGCACCGCAACTACTTTTGCGGGATCTACTGTTATTCGTTCTTTGGACGCCACATGTCCTAGAAACCTTACTTCTTCTCTCCAAAAATGACATTTTGGAGAACTTCGCCTTAAGTTGATGTGCTCGAAGTGTATCCATGACTTCTCTTAAATGCAAAATATGGTCTCCCTCGTTCTTTGAGAAAATCAAGATATCGTCCACGAAGACTACTACAAACTTATTAAGGAACAACCTAAACACCCTAATCGTCAAGTAAACAAAATAAGCGGGTGCATTCATCAAACCAAAAGGCATGACGAGCTACTCAAAGAAACCGTCAGGGTCCTAAAAGCAGTCTTGTCTATACTGTCCTCGGCTTCTCTTAGCTGATGAAACCCTGTAGCTAAATCTAGTTGAGAGAAAAAAGACGCACCTACAAGCTGGTCAAACAAATCATCTATTCTTAGAAGTGGGCGCCTATTTTTCTTAGTCACCTTGTTTAATTCTCTATAATCCACGCATAAGCGAAGTGAACCATCCGCCTTAGTAGCAAACACTACTGGAGCACCCAATTCAGATATACTTCGCCTAACAAACCCCTTCTCAAGCAACTCTTTAACTTTTCTTGCTGAGCTCCTTCCTCTCCCTAGGAGCCATGTGTCTTATGGGTAATGCAACTGGGTTGGCGTTATCAACCAAGTATATGTGGAAATCTATTACACGTTTTGGGGGTAAACCCTTCATTTCATCAAAGACGTCGAGATACTCATGGACTACTTAAACATATTGCAAATTATCAACAAATGTATCAAGAGATTCTAGGTAACTAAGCATGACAGAACCCTTAGGGTTACACAAGATTTCGAGGGAGTTACCAAGGAAAGTCAAAAGTCTAACTACCCTCCTTTCACAATTGAAAATGGCACCATTACTGGATAACCAATCCATCCCTAGAATCAACCCATAGCCCAAAAAACGTAAGCATTATATCCAAACTCAACGCTTAGTATAGACATTCCCAAATCCAAACAAATCACAGATAAATGAGCCGAACCATCAATTGGATTTGAGACAATAATGGGATCTTCTACTATACAAGTACTAAGGTGCAGAGACTCAACTACGAAAGCAGATAGAAAAGAAGTTGAAGCACCAGAATCGAACAAAGTTCTAACAGGATGATTGAAAAGAAAACTAACCTTTCAACAGAAACGTTCCTACCTCTCTTAGGTACACTAGCAGTGAGAGCATGCAATTGCCCGCTAAAAGATTATGTCCTTTGCCCTTGTCCTTGTCCTTCGACAATCGTTGATAAGATGCCCTGCTTCACTATACTGAAAACAACCACCTGTCTTCTTCTTCCTACAATTAAATGACCCACTATACCATAGAAAAGACACTCCCTCTTGTTGCAAGATCTACTATTTCTTCCATTCTTCCTGTATTCCAATCCCTTGTTTGTGATTCTTCCACTTTTGCCTCTTTATTTTCACCTTTCTCCTTCTGCGTGGATTAAGCCATATCAACAAGCTTCTTATCCTTAGGCATGTGCTCCTTAGCCCAAACTCCCTTATTCTTATTCTTACTATCCTTGTGTAGCTTGTTGACAAGTTCCTCGAAACTACCTCCATCGCACGGCAACCTACAAGGCTTGAAAGAAAATTAGCCGCAGGTGAAACTACTGCAGCTACAGATGGAGGTTGGGCACTACTTCGCCCTCGACATATGCCGCATGTCTATGAAATTATGGCGAAAAGAGAGGAAGAAGAGATTCAAATAGAGAATAGAAAGATAGTGCATATGGCTTTGGGGAATATTCCTTTTAAAAACAATACTTTTCTCTTGAAAAACGCTTCTTTAAAACATGTTTTTGAAAATACTTCTTTATAAAAATGTTTTTGAAAATGGGTTCCAAAATCCTTTATCTGTTCTGGTAACTTTCATCTCTGATACCACGTGTAACACCCCACCTCCGTTAATGTCACTCACAAAGTGAATGCATTAACTTTAGTGGAGCGTCATAAGTGTATAGAATAGATAAATTGCAAAACAAACAAAATTTAAACAGCGGAAAATAAATAAAACTTTACTTTATTGATAAAACAACTTGTACAAAGATTGTTTTCCAACACCCTTACCCATTACAACAAAGCATCTGTCTTGTTTAACAAAATAAAGAAGCATAAAATGACATTGATATTCCCCAATAAAGCATGAGCCAGCCATAGCAGTGGAAAAGAGAGTCCAAAGAAATACATCGTCTATCTTCGAGCTTGGAAAGAAGACTGAGCTAAGTGGACGGAAGAAAAGAAGGCGAAAGAAAACAGAGTAAGACATAAAGGCTGGTAAGTCCAGTGATTATTCAGCATGTAAACAGGTAAAAGGATCGTGACATGAATAAACTGGATACTAGACCATAACCATGATAATAAGCATAGCAAGACAACAAATGATGATCGTTAAATATGATAAGGTAAGACACATTGAATGCGCTTCGGTTCTTTCTCTGATTTCCTATTTTCTCTGCACCACCCAACTAACATCCTAACTAGTGTCTTTTATAGAATGATTCGTATTCCCTACGAGTGTCCCAACTAGTATCTTGTGAAAAAGGATCTGTATCCCCTACTAGTATCCTGTGTTATAAAATAAGGTGATCCCAACCCCGCAATTGTGGTAGCCTTCAGGTGTACATCAAGTATGAGGATCTTACCTCAACCAGCCTAATTGCCATGAAGATGTTAGATGTACCCTTACTACCCTATCGATCGGCTCCCTACTTGTATTAACTTTCCTTGTGTCTATGTCAATCGGCCCTCTCTTGCGTGTAGATATCCTGTGTTGGTCCCACCATAAGGTGTATCAATCCATATGATAGCAATCCGACACAAATTCTAGATGCACAGTGTATACTACTGCTGACCAGTGCCTGCTTTTCCACTTCGGAGCACGTGCACGCCCATACTCCGTCGGAACTACACTGCTGCACCCTCTGCCGCTATTTTGACCGCTTATAATCAGCCCAGTAATCGTGCCCCACCCTGCCTAGTTTCAGGGTATCGTGATACATCTATGTGGGTTACTGCTGAAATGGGTCCCCGTTACCAGAGTTTTTTAGGGTCTATTCGTATACCCCCCAAATTGGCTAAGTGTTATCCATCCATTCAAGTTAACTTAACCCATCCACATACCATGTCATGTTGGTTAAGTGTTTCTTATTAACTTAACCCTTCTCATTCATCATGTTGTAATTGGTTTAGTGTTTTCTATTAACTTAACCCTGTTCATTCATCATATTATATTAGTTAAGTGTTTCCCATTAACTTAACCCCACTCGTTCATTGGTTAAGTGTTAACTTAACCCTACCACTGGTCATGTTACATTGGTTAAGTGTTGCCCTCTTGTGTTACTTAACCCTACCACTTGTCAAGTTACATTGGTTAAGTGTTGCCCTCTTGTGTTACTTAACCCTATCACATATCATATTATATTGGTTAAGTGTTGCTCTCTTGTGTTAACTTAACCCTACCATTCTTAGCATGTCCGTTTATTAGCATTAATTCATTCATTAATGCCTCAACCACTCACATTAGATATGTATTGTTGCGGTTGCTGGATGTGCCGGGCGGTTCCGGGCAGTCTTACACCGCAACTCAATCTAACCTCGGGTTTTTCGGGCTTAATGCGCTAACCTCTCACATTAGATCTATATTGTTGTGGTCGTTGGATGTGCCGGGTAGTTCCGTGCAGTCTTACACCACAACTCAATCTAACCTCGGGTTAGGCATATACATCTTTTAATTAATTTACATATTTACCATTCATATTTGTATGTAAATTATCCACAAGTGTTGTCAAATCAAGTCATGTCCCATTTACCCTCTATATTATGTCCAAATTATGTCATTTCATGCTACTAATCATTTACATGATTATGAGCCAATCTATGCCAATAGCGTGTAATTTAATATTTTTCCCCCAATGTCTCCCCCGTTATTCATTCGCATAATTCATATAGAACGTTAGGCTCGCAAATTAGCCTAACTTATCAACAAAAGGGAAAAGAAAGGGACATGTAACATTCCAATAGGCATAAACAATATAGATCAACATGCGTAGTATAAATTTGGGATAGAACGACATAAACTTAATTAAGCACATGAACGTGATCTTGCATTTAAATTAGATCCAATTAACATGCAAACTAGCATAGATATAATCGTATAAGCATGAACTTATATAGATCTTAAACATGGGTACTAGCTTGAATCTAAACATGTAAGCATGTATGAACATAACTTAGCATGTAACTTACATACGTAAAAGAACCGCAAATTTAATACAACTTGATAGGTTCAATGGTATCAGTCCCAATAGTCTCATAGGAATGATAGGTTTTACTATGTCAGACACAACAGTCCAATAGGCATGATAGGTTTTACTATGTCAGTCACAACAGTCCAATAGGTATGATAGGCTTTACTATGTCAGTCACAACAGTCCAATAGGCATGATAGGTTTTACTATGTCAGTCACAACAGTCCAATAGGTATGATAGGCTTTACTATGTCAGTCACAACAGTCCAATAGACATAAGCAATTCAGAATTGACAAAAGGATAGGCACGAATAGAATTAGGCGTAGTTTTAGATCTAGTTATTACAGTCATGATTTCTTATTAGGTGTTCACATCTAAACAATAACTGTACTTACAGAAAAAAGACGGATCTTGATTTCTGGGATCTGATTTCTGAATTTGAAAAGCTATCCTTTGATGTAGACGTTTGATTCTCTAGTTCTTCTAATTGATTCCTAGTTTGAATTTGATTCTCTAGTTTGGAGAAGATGAAGGAGGCTAGGAAAACAACATAACGGTACCATAGTTTTAGTGTTATGATGTTAGGGTTTAGGTTTAGCTACGTATATATAGATGTATAGGATCAATTTGAGCCTTTAGATGAACTAGGAGATCATCAGAACCACACAGCTTGAAGACAGGTCATCTAGTAAATCAGAACAAGACACGTCATCACAGAACACTCCAGAATGTTGTGCTGGACGGCCCTCAGTATGGGCGCATTTGGCAGGTGCGCCAGTGCATTTTTGTACTGGTGCACTTCACAAGTGCGCCATTGCATTTTTTTACTGGCGCACTTCACAAGTGCGCCAGTGTATTCTGGCCTGTTTCCGGTTTTTCAGCCTAACTTCGTTCGGCCATATCTCCTTCATACGGTATCCGTTTTACGCAAACTCGGACTCTAACTCAAGCAGAATTCCGAGACGAACGCAATGGCGTAACCCTTTTTATCTAATTCTTCTTTTAATAATTAATTATTCTTTAATTATCTCTTATGCCCCGTTTTAAAAATTACGGGGTGTTACACTTTAATTGTTAAGTCTAGATTTATTATATCTAATCCACAAAAAATAGGGTGTTTATCCTATTGTCTTACAGGATTTTCTCCTATAATTTCAAATTTTTCTAATTTGCTAATTGTATGATTAATATCGTCAGTGGTTAGCCATATTTACTTAAGTTGTTAGGATGTATTAGTTGTAAATTAATTTCTAAACCTAATTCATTTGATATACCAAGCTCGTCAAATTTTGTGTAATTTTCCTCATGTATTAGTTCTTTTTGTTTTTTTACATTGTCTTGTTATATTGTTGTCCATTTCGTTGTTATGCTTTTTCTTATTTCCACCATGCTCCTTATGCGCGTACTTTGATAAATTATGAGTTAATGTTGTTTTCTTAAATATCTGTAAATAGTTTTTATTGAATGAGAATTGTCCATTATCACTTAAGTAAAAAGTTTAATTCAAGTATTAAACTTAAGTTTCCTAAATTTAATACAGTTATCCCAACTTAAATTAACATTTATTTTTTTTTATTTTTTTTAATTGAAAGAAAATATAGTATAACAAGAGGGAGAATCTAGTCATTCTCCAACGGCTCACAAAAACGGTTTTTTGTAGAAATAGCTATAGAGACTGTGAACACACACAAAAATATAAAAGATACAACACAATAAACAACTCGGATACAGGATACTACCAACAAAATAATAACATAAACACATGCAAATTAGACGAGGCCTCAGAAGGCACCAAAGGAAAGGATGACGCCTAGAACTCCTCAGCACCACTGACGGTACAAGAGAAGGCCAAATGTTGTGGATCACTGACGATGGTAAGAGACACCAAAGAAATGCTCCAAAAGCTCCAGTTCCACCAGCTCCAAAAATCTCAGCTGGGAAAAACCACCGATAGCATCAACTGGCCCAAAAGAGTCGAAATCCATATACCTAGAATCCAAGCCCTGTAGAACTAGAAAACAGCATACAATTCAAGGGGGTAGAGTATAGAAAGTGAAGACAGCAGCGGTGAGCACTTAAGCAAAGAAATCAACCAATTCCCACCCTGGGAGGAGACGGTACCGAGGTAACACCAAAGATACCAACCAATCTCATAGATCGGGAGCTAATAGCTCATCTGAAAGGCCTACCCCAAAACACAAGGAATACATCATTCCTTACCCTCCGGATAGTGGTAGGATGATTCATAGACACTTCGTTAAATATTGCCTTATTCCGCAAGCACTAGATGTGCCAGCAGATAAGACAAAGGATCAGACAAAATGGGATCGAGCAAATAGATTTACCTGAGATGTCGGTCCACCAGAATCTCAGTAAATCTACAGGCGAAGTGGTATTACCTCGGCAACCCATCAGATTTCCAAAGTAATTCCAAACAGACCTGGCACAAGACCCAAAGAACAACAAATGAACAATGGATTTCGAGCTTCCATAACTGCAGCACCTGCACCAGGAAACGAATGGAATGTCGATCCTCTGGAGGTTCTCGTCTATTGTTAACGCATCATGCAGGGTTTTCCACATAAATAGAGAGACCTTCGGAGTAAGTCGGACATCCCATATAAAAAAAGAGGGAGACATGGAGTCGGTGTCCTCACTGAATTCCACACCACCTTGATCGAGAAGGGATTAACATCCTAATTGGTTTCACCACCATGTAAATCCGATAAGACCTTCACGAATTGCATCCGTTTTCACGTCTCACTAGCGTAGGACGGGACACAGGTGTAATTCGTATCCGACAGCCTGTGGTACTTAGCTTGTAGTCGTTCTCTCCAAACCTCGCCCGCACCATGTAAGCAACTTAATTTGTAAGTATTAAACATTTCTTAATTCGGTCACCAAGATTCTCCCGCTGTAAAAAGTTATGGTCCTTGGCTGCGCCACCAACGTATAACCCAAACAACGTTTATAGTTCACCATCTCTGCTAGCAAATTCAACGAAGACGTATACCAATGTCTGCACCTTAAATAATCATCTTAGTGTTAAATTTGGTGATACAAAATCATAAATTGATTGGAACAAATTTGCAAAGAATGGAAAGTAAATATTTTTATAATGGGAATGCATTGATTGCATTTAATGAGATGGTAGAGAAATAAATGAAGGGATTAATTTCTTCCATCTATGCTAAGGAAACGGATTGATTTACTTCTATGTTTGCACAATTGTTGTTATGGTAATTTTCCTCCATTATATTATTATCATATGTTGGTAATGTAATTGATGACTCACATGGATTTGCACTGGCTATATATTGAGGGTTAGACTTTAGTGTAAACCCATCCTGGCATGGAGCCAGCGATCCTCAAATAAAGTGTCTCTTCTTGTTAAGCCTATTTGAGATTTGGATATGTAAACTCTTATTTTGTAATCTCTTGTAATTCTCTCATGTGGAATAAAATCTCTCTCTTTTGGACTGGACGTACACTATCTTATGGAGGATAGTGGAACCAGTATAAATATTGTGTCTCTTTGTTTCTCTGTCATAGTTATTTACTATTTGCTTGATGTAATAGAATAATTGCTATCAGATTAGATTGATGTTCAATTGGAAAATCTAGATCTTGCTTATTTAGCTTCCGCATTTGCGCAATTTTTGCATAACAGATTGGTATCAGAGCGAGGCGATTTGTTTTAAATTGTACATCAATTATTTCTATAAAGGTTGGTAGATTTAGTGGTAATTATGCTATTACTATTTTGGGGAAATAAGGAAGACTTTGGTGGAGGTGATTATGTTGAGAGTGAAGAGCGTTCCAATTTGAGAACTTTGACGTGATATGGAGTTTACTGCATTGAAGGGACCATTGGATTTGGGAACTTTTGATCATGTTTTAGACAGGGGTCTTCATGTTGATGATGCTCGAGGGATCCAAGATGATCAGGAAAGGAGCTTAGGTCAAGTGATAGACGGGTGTCGAGATAGAGATTATTGTGGTTTAGACAGGGGTCTTCAAGTTGATGATGCTCGAGTGATCCGGGGTGATCGAGGAAAGAGCTCAGGTCAAATGTTAGACGGGTGTCGATGTTATTGCAAGCACTTTTAAACCGTTGGATTATGCGTGGTACATTTCATGGGGAAGATGAATCTTTTGCAGACGGTGGATGAAGTTTGTAATAACTACGTGGCAGGAGAGAGATTTTTTGTGCGTACGGAGATTTGGATTTTGGCTCTGTATTTGAATTGACGATTGAGAGAATTATTTTTGGCCTTGGCGGTGTTGAGATTACTTTGGTGTCTGCCTTCTTTTTTATTTTGGATATTTGCAACATTTTGTTGGCGGGCGGAGACGTAGTCTGAGCTCGTTAACATGGTGTGAGTGAGGGGGGGGGAGGGGTAGCTTTGCTGGAATCCATTAGACAAATATTCAATTTTGGTTTCTATCTCATGGTGAGATTTTAATTGAAGGTGGGGTTCTTTTTGAAAAGTTTTATGTTGTGAAAAAATTGACTCAAGGTGGGGTGTTGGAGATATGTGATTTTGCATCAAGAGGGAGTGTTAAATTTGGTGATACAAAATCATAAATTGATTTGAACAAATTTGCAAAGAATGAAAAGTAAATATTTTTATAATGAAAATGCATTGACTGCATTTGATGAGATGGTTGAGAAATAAATGAAGAGATTAATTTCTTCCATTTATGCAAAAGAAACGGATTGATTTACTTTCTATGTTTGCACAATTGTTGCTATGGTAATTTTCCTCCATTATATTATTACCATATGTTGGTAATGTAATTGATGACTCACATGGATTTGCACTGGTTATATATTGAGGGGTAGACTTTAGTGTAAATTCATCCTGCCATGTAGCCAGCGATCCCCAAATGAAGTGTCTCTTCTTGTTAAGCCTATTTGAGGTTTGGATATGTAAACTCTTATTTTGTAATCTCTTGTAATTCCCTCATGTGGAATAAAATATCTCTCTTTTGGACTGAACATATACTATCTTATAGAGTATAGTGGAACCAGTATAAATATTGTGTCTTTTTGTTTCTTTGTTATAGTTATTTACTATTTGCTTGATGTAATAGAATAATTGCTATCAGATTAGATTGATGTTCAATTGGTAAATCTAGATCTTGCTTATTTCACTTCCGCATTTGCGCAATTTTTGCATAACACTTAGTGCTCTGTTTCAATAATCATCTTGATATCTCAAAACCATTGTTATCACGACGACGACTAGTCGTCGACTAGTCGACCAGTCGCTCGAGAAGATTTGACGATGGTCGACTTTTCCATTTCAACGATACTGGGCTTAACCAGCCTAGAAAACCCTAAATCGAGCCCAGAAAACCCTAAATCGAGCCCAGAAAATCCTAAATCGAGCCCAAAAAACCCTAAATCGATATCGATAAACCATATATGCTCCTTGTCGCTTAACAGAAAGATCAAACTCTAAATCGCACACCGATAAAAAAACCTAATTGCTTCATGTTCACCTCGTCGCTGCTTCTCGCCGCTGCTCCTCCGCTTGAATTTGAAACTATTATTATGTTGTGACTACGATCTATTATCGATATTTGTTGAATTTGAACCTAATATTATGTTATCATTGTGAATTTAAACCTATTATTATGTTATCTTTATATCTAATTATATTATATATTTAAGTCTAATAAATATATGTATATAAAGACTTGTCGACTAGTCACGACTAGTCGGGCGATTTATCGACTAATCTTCTAGACGGTAGTGGCTCGACTTGGCGTCGTTACAACCTTGCTCAAAACGATGTAAAACCTGCCTTAAGGATTGGAAAAGCCAGAAAATATGACCGTAATTTCATTGATGCCCATCAACAAGCAATTTTATCATCTTCGGGCTTTACTTCGTACTCAATCTTCGGGCCTTTCTATTGCGTTTGAAGACAGCTGCGTCGTTATTTTCCAAATGGGAGAATAACCCACGGAGTGGATCATCTTCCACATCATTCTATGTACAATTAAGACTGCTGCATTAACTTCCACACAAAAAGTAGTGATTTTCAAAAGTTTTCTCAAATGTTTTAAAGTGGTAAATGAACGGATGAATATGCTCTTAGGTGATCGAAAAATATTGTAAATTCAAGAATTTAATGCTCCAGAGTTTCCAGAGACAATCAAGTATTTCTAACAGTAAATGCTGGATAAGGGGTGTTGAATCTGTTGATGCAGTCATGTTCAAGTTCTATCCTAAATTTAATTCGGATGAGTAATAACATGCCTAGATTTAATTTTAGGCATTATCTGGAGAGCAATAAATAGATGGATAATACGGAATAAAAAATGGATTATATCTTAACTCTAATGAAAATTCTAATTTTTATATCACAAATGAAATTCAACATTAACCTCGAGCACTCCTTTTCGCATCACTTGAAAGTTGAAAGACATGATAAAAAAAAACGTAGGCTTGATGAAAGCATCATGTTAACACACTTGGATGCTTTAGCTAAATATATACTTGATTCCACTGTCTTTTCAAAGTTGCGAGACAGCCATAAAGGGATTTTTCCAAGGATAATAAGGCAACAGGTAGAAATTAGGAATCTGGAAGATGATATTATCTTCATCCACTTTACAAATCATATTATACTGGATTTGCTACCAAAAGAATAATATAGAACAATATAATAGTTGTGTGTCGACGACTGATCATGCAGGGTGTGGTGATTATTGGTTTCCACCTTACGAGGGGCATTTTGGTTTGTTCCAAGCAACAACACAGAAAATTCTTTGTTGCTCAGACATATTCGGTTTCCTCAAGATAACAACTCATGCATATTTTACAAAGTTAGTACACGAACAAAGATATCTTCTTGTCTGAGTTTGAGGAACAGCCACATGCAAATCTTATATCACCGTCGCTTTGAGTATTTGCAGTTTGTAGATATGTGCAATGTATATATAGAAACAAAAATGTCACTTGAAAGATAACAGGGAGACCAACAACACATGGTGAAGACGGACACGTAGTTCGAAAGATTAGGAACAACCATGTGTAACAGTGATAAAAAATAAAAATCTATGCATATATTTTAAAGAAGATTCTGATAAAAGTGTAGTATATATATATCACATTTCATGCATAACAAAAGGTAATTTGCTGCAGGTGATTCATATAACACATAATCATACAACTCTCAAGTATAATCACTCTTCACTTTGCAAAATCTCTCTGAAGTCTGGCTTATGTTCAGAGCTCATTTAGCGTGGGATAAAGTCATTAAAAGGACTTAAAAGCTTACTGCAATCTACTCGATCTTTCCAGCATTGCAACCGGAGTGCCCTATAGCATTGCTTATATGCCCTGTATCAGCCTGTAAATGTATCAAATGAATGGGGTGACGCATACATACGCATAGAGACCGGAAAGACATACACTGTTGTCATACCCGTGATTCAGCATTATTTGTCTTGGGCCGTGCTTCTAAATTAGCATATTGCAGTTGCTGTCCTTGACCATTGACCCGTAAGGAAGTTCCGAGTTCAGGAACTTGCAAGGGCGCTTCAGTCATCATATTTCCTCTGGGGAGTAAAGAAGACAAAGGGTTGAAGAGGGATGGCTGAGGCAATGGCATGGGCATGCCTTGCCCATGACCCGGGATCCCAAACCCTGGGAACTGAGATGTGTGCATAGGCGATATTGGAATGCCGTTCATGTCGAGCATTGGGTAGTTCAATCCCATGCCCATTCCCATCCCTACTCCCATTGCTGAGAAATGGGCCATTGTGGGTGCTCTCATATGTTGCATGCCAGGAGATAGCATCATGGGCGACATGCATAACCCGCTCCCCATTGCCATCATCTGTGTTTTTTTTTTTTGAAATTTATTATTACACTGTTCTTTCGTTATAGTCGTATCTTGCATGTCAATAGATGTGCCATAATATGCAAACATCTTGTTCTAAACTCGTTGTCCTGAATCATTGGATCAAAGATCTAACAGTTTAGAGTAACAAATTATTTTAGCAATGTTTAATATTTGTTCTAAGCATTAAATCTTTTATCAAATGGTCCGAAACAGCGGGTGAACCTCTACTCTGGTATTGTAGCATTCATTGTAAGGTTCTCATGTTGTTAAGAGTTCATCGATCCCCTTATTAGATCATGGTTGACATATTTCCCAATACGGGACTTATCCAACACCCCCCACACGTGTAGCACATCGCTATCACGTGGAGATCATAGGATGACGTATGTCGGACAAGCAAATCATTCTCATTGGATCCAACGCGCCCCCCACACGTGTAGCACATCGCTTATCACGTGGAGACAATAGTGTGGGACAATCAAGTCAAACCGAATCCATGGCTCTGATACCATGTTAAGAGTTCATCGATCCCTTTATTATTACAAAACCAATTGGCAATGTGATGGAGAACATTTTAGTTTATATACATGATCACGATTGACATATTTCCCGATACGTGACTTATCCAACACATGTGCTTTAGCCTTTATCAAAAAGGAAGCCTAATTAAGTTTATAAAGCTTAAGCAGGGAAAAAAAGGTTTATATACTTGTTTGTTCAGTTTTCACTAAAATAAGGGAAAAACAACAATAAAAGTCGGATTATTTCTCTTATCAAAGTTGATTTTATTTTTTATTTTTTTATGAGTCTGTTTTTGAAAAGGGAAGCAGTTAACTTTTGGAAGCTATACAGACAGCTCCAAATTTCACATGTTCACTTTGGATTGAGCGGTTTCCAAAAATTAACAACATAAGACATGTGATTTGGGGAAAATGGCATGTAATACAGATTGAGGTGTACTTTTCTGTGTTTTCTTGCAAGATTATCTTGTAAAGTTCAAATTAAAGATTTTGAAGTACAGTGGTAACCTGAACTTGTAGCTGGAGTGTTTTAAGATATTCAATGGCTTCATCAAGCATTGATGCCTTATCCACCTTCAAAAGCAAAAGTAAATATAAAACAAATCAATAATCTCGTACTCTAATCATACAAATAAACAACAGAATGGTGCAATGTTTTGCGTATCGCATAGTGTTACATATGTACCTTGTTGCAATTGGGTATGAGTTCTTGTAATGCCCTCATCTTTTCGTTTATTCTATCTCTTCGCCTCTAATCACGATTAGTGCATGTTATATTATTAATTCTATATCACCATAAACATAAATGAAATATCAATTACTATGTTAACTCACTCTTTCGGACAAATTGTGAACTTCTGCAGCACGACTTCGCTTTGCGCTCGAACCTCCTTTTCCTGTTGAGGTTTTCTTCAGACCGGTCGATTCGTCGTCGATATCCTAACAAAAGAGGAAATAAATACTGATGAGTGTTGCATGCTTGATCAGTGCTATTAGTTGAGTGCATAAAATTTCATAAATACTAGTAAAGCATATAATATGTGAAATCATACTGATCCTTATGTATTTCTGCCCAACAAACTTGAATTCGACTACCTGATACTCAAACAAAAATTCCATTTGCTTCTCAAGAGCAGAATGATAATGTGCTAACCTATAACACAAAAAACTACCAATGTTATCACACTATTAGTTTATTTATTGTACATCCTGAATTGAACTCAATATGGCACGGGGTAGCATTAAAACTAATTAAGACATGATTGCTATGAGATGCTATGTGAAAATGTCTTTAAAGAAAACCATACATCGCTTTGGTATTCAGATTCCTCCCTATTTTTCCTTTTTTCTATAGTCTTCAGATCACTAGAAGCTGCCATGACGCTATTTCCCGAGCATACTGAAGAAGAAGCGACGATCGGTTCGAGGCACTTTTCAGCACCATAGTTTGTGCTATGTACATTAACTTGATTTTCACCTAATATACTATTGGTAATCTTATCGCTTGTACATTTACTTGTAGAGACATCTTGATGGCAAATAGCTTTCATTTCCCCTTTTGCCTTTTCCTTTTCCTTCGCTTTACATCTGTCCAAACTCTCATTCGTCGCCTTAGAGAGCGATAAAGGTCTTGAAAAGTGAGCAAAATTTGTTAAACCAGAGCCATTATTTGCATGCAATGGCTTCGAATTTGATGCTACATCATACTTTTGAAACTGCCCATTTTGCATTTTTGAAAACTTGATGTCAACTGGATTGATCTTTGAGATGTTTCCATTGTCTAGATTGCTTCTGTTGTTTCTATCGACACCTGTTAACTCGGAGAAAAGCTCTGAACTTAATGGATCTTCAAATGAATAACTCATCCAAGGGTTCATTCTAATATCATCACCATGAGCACTTAATCCCATGCTTGCGCAAGGTACAGAAGGTGCAAAAGGGGACTCCATGGCATTAAATTGGCCAATTTTAGTAACTTCTCGATCTCCAATGTCCTTCTCTTCATGAATTTTCTGATTATAGGATGGAATATAAGACGTCTTTCTTTGCCTGTTTGACTGACCTTGCATCACAATAGGACCATTTTCCCATAGTAATTCTACAAAATCATTATCAGGCCTGTATGCACATATAATCATAACATCAGAAAAATTAATGCCCGAATACTATAAAATTTTCGATAAACTTACATGAAGGAAGATGGATCAGACATCTTGATTTGTATGGATTCAAGTTGTGCTTTTGACTATAGAAGCAAATTATTCAGAACTGGACTTTAGAATTATCACTGAATCCACTTGAATATATTTTCTTGAATCCTAACTGGGTATCAAACCTCAAAAACTTGCAAGCTTCTAGCAAATTTTATAAGCCAACAAATCTCTACTTGGGGCAAACCCTCGGAGTGAAAATATCACTGAAGAAATAAGGGGAAATTAAAGTTCAAGAAATGATTTAAGTTTGTAGTAAGCTTGACCTCCCCTGTTGATGGATTATGAATAATTTACATTAGTTTTGGAACTGAAAACAAAGCTTGACAAGGCTACAGCGATTTGTCCCTTATTTCTACGAGTGCTGAAGAGAATAAAGATAAGGTCTGCTGTCATTATTTACCATATCTGCTTTCAAATAGTCATATAGTTTTCGTATTTATGTAGATGTTGTTGATAACTGGAAGATGCAAAAAATGAAATGTTACAGTAAAACATTTTACTGTTGTCCTTTTGGTTGAAAGTTAGTTCAACATGTGTCGGAACTTGATGCCTGCGATTTCACTATGAGATGTTTCTTTGTGGAAGTACGGTGCTTAGATTATTTTACTAATTTTGCTGTAATAAAAAAAATAAGCGTATCATTCTAATCTCTTGTCTGTTTTTTTTAATACAGTAAGGTGTTGCTATAAACTACAGGGATAGCATAATTTTTTATGAAAAGAAACTTTCACTTTCAATTAGATTATGCTTTGACGTCCTTATGATTGTGGAATTAAGGACATAGATTGACTTCACTTATCTTAATACTTGTTTGAGCTTTAGTTTAAGAGCTAGATTGTTGGAGTAGTTATATATAGCTTGCTAGTTTAAGTACCGCGAGCACGTTGTAATGTTATAGAAATATTATTTTATACAGCAAGGGTTGGACCTCAAATGGTAAGCGATAAAATATTGGGTATGGGATGTTTGGTAGTGGCTGATCCTTTCAGTCACTTTCGAACTTAAGGTGCAAACAATTCCATCAAGCTTGTAACACCCCGCCTCCGCTAGGGTCACTCGCAAAGGAATGCACTAGCTTTAGAGGGGCATTATTGGTAAACATGCACAGAAATATCACAAGACAGAACATATAAAATAGCGGAAGTAAAAACAAACTTTCATAACATTAATAAATGAGGTCAAAAGCCTTTTTACATCAGAGTACATCAAAGACCTGTCTTGCCGAAATAAAGAAGCATGAAACCTTTTTCATAAATTATTCCCCAATTAAAAACAGTAAAGTAGCCATAGCCAAGAGAAGTCCAAGCCATCCATGATGACCTTCAAGCAGAAGAAGTCCGAACTAAACAGCATTGTTTCCTCCCTGAAACCTGGGGGGGGGGGGAGGGAAACGGAAGAAAAGAGGCGAAACAAAACGGGTCAGTCAAAAAGACTGAGTAAGTCCTATCTACTTCCAGTATAAAAACAGGTAAAGGTAACATGACATGCATAAACTGAAAGTAAACATAAGAATAACTACAAGATAGATAAACCAGGGTAGCCGGTTGAACTACTGTGGCAAGGTAAACTAAGGTATCATGATCAAGGTATCACATCGTCAGATTTCTATCAAGTACATTATCCCAAGGTATCTACCCCGTCTAACATCCCACGGTATCTATTATGTATATTCTTCCTAGTTCTAACATGTATATTTGCTCTGCACCTCTCGTACTAGTATCCCTACCCGCGTCATGTGTTAACCATGAATGTCCCGCGCTCAAAGTCGTGTAATGGTCCATGTCAACCTAATATCGCATATATAGGTTACTCAAATCATATGTTTCTTTCCATGTATATAAGTTCAGTCCTTTGCCGTACCTCGTACGGGCTTCCTCATGTCGTATTATCCTTGAAATCGTTTGGACTGTCACCCTTGTTCTAGCTAGGCTCTTCCATATGAATCATCGTTTGAACTACTAGGACTTACGCCACCTAGCACCACTAGGGATTACGCTTACCTATCGCATGCTTTCGTATTTCGGTTTGGGTTAAGCCACCTAGGCCACTAGGGATTACGCTAACCCTCAACCGCGCCCTTTTTCCCACGCATTCATCGTGAATCGTTTTTCTATAACTGTATGCACATGAATCACATCGTGCCATCCGAGTCCTGTCACCGACCAAAACAAGAAATACAGGACTCGGTCGGGAGCTTTAGATTTATCTGCCGATGCAGATGCTAAGGTCTGCTTTTCTACACGTGGCTATGGTCCCACGAGACCCCTCCCTCAACTAGCGAAAGGCAACACAAGAGAGAATCTTGCATGAGAACTACACTCCGGCCAGCCCACATCCTACGGCCTACCTCACCCATAATTAGATAGCAATTATGGTCTGTTGGGTGTTCCCTGCCTTTCCGTACGTACACGCTTGACTCAAGATGGTAGATGATCGGCGAACTTGCTATCTCGGGCACCTTATGTATCCGTCGACTCACTGCTATCCACCTCAGTCTTTAGGTCGCTCGCATAGCAACCAAGGCATATTCTTGGTTCTTCTACCGCAGACCTCAACCTCTTGTGAGCCCAGGATGATCATCTGCGACCTCACAGAGGGATACCAAGAATATCCTCACGTTCCCCGAAGCCGCTGCTTCGTTACCCATTTCGCTGGAGCCTTTATCTAAATCAGATAGCCTGCTCCTACGCGTATACTTGAACGATGACCTACCGTATCGGGTTACTCATCTATCCAAGAAGTGGTCCAGATTTCCTTGACTAAGAATTATTACTTAATTTCCCTTAACTAAGGTTTACCACTTAGCCTTATTTCCATTACCCTTGTTAACTATGGTTATTTACCTAATCCTCCGAATTAGGGTTTATCTAATGGGTTAAGTGTCACTTAAGTTCATAACTTAGCCCGTCTACAAACCATGTCAAAATTGGCTAAGTATCCAAGTCCAAGACTTAACCCTACAAACCATGTGTCAAGTTGGCTAAGTATATTAAGAAATCCATAACTTAACCTCGTCTAATTATCATTTTAGATTGGTTAATAAATTAACTTGACCTTGTCAAATTACCGAGTCAAATCGGTCAAGCGTATTCAAGTGATTCGTGACTTAGCCTTATCATGTTTTCACGTTAGATTGGTTAAGTATAGATTAACTTAACCTCATCAAAATAACGAGTTAGATTGGTTAAGTATAGGTCACTTAACCTCATCAAATCATCGTGTTAAATTAGTTAAGTGTTTAACTTAACCCCATTAAATTACCGAGTGGGATTAATTAAGTCTGGGCTAACTTAACCCCCATCCGATTACCATGTTTAGATTAGTTAAGTCTAATCTTAACCCATCCATTAACTGTATTATACGGTTAAGTGTCATTAGGAAAATTTACTTAACCTTATCACGTTATCGTGTTGGATTGATTAAGTGTTGGTTAACTTAATCCCGCCCACTAGTCGTATACAAATGGTCAAGTGTCATTAGGCAAATCAAGTTACTTAACCTACCCAAGCTTATCATGTTTTGTTAAGTATCATTAGCCTAATCAAATTACTTAACCCATTTGTCCATATCATATTTGGTTAAGCCTCATTAATCAAATTAACTTAACCCTATTATGTGGCATTAATTATTTAATGCACCCCAACCTCTCACATTAGACTTTGTTGTGGTTACTAGTTAAGCCGGGCGGGTCCGGGTAGATTTACACCACAACTTGGTCTAACCTCGGGTTCAAGCACAACATGACCAACTTCTCACATTGAGTCCTATTTTTTGCAACTACTAGTTAGGCCGGTCGGTTCCGGGTAGTTTTACGTTGCAAACTCAACCCAACCTCGAGTTGGCCACTTTCATGTTTAGTCTAGTGTCATGTTCATAGTCAAGTTTTCAAGCAATTGGGTAGACCTAACTTAATAGGTAAATTCCCAATGGGTAGACCTAACTTAATAGGTAAATTCCCAAGCTTATGTTTTTATGCATACTTACGTGTCAACTTCCATTTTAATGTCACATGTTGTCATGTTATACCCATTTAACCCAAATCATGTTTCACATCATATTTTTGTGAAACTTCAAGTTAAGTTTTTCATGCATATTCATGCTCGTCTAACCTAACCCCAAAACGTGTTCCCAACGTAAGTATAGACGGGTCAACATAGTAGGAATACTATGACTACAAATTGGCCTCGATCATGCATAGTGTCATAAAAAGGGGTTTTGGCCACAAACACACAAAATGTCACAATGGAATTTGGCCACAAACATGCATATTATCAAAGAGGGTTTGGCCATAAACATGCACAACTTAAAAGAGGGGATTGGCCACAAGCATGCATAATCTCATAAAGGATTTGGCCACAAACTTGCATGATAACATAAGGGGTTTGGGTTCATAAACATGCATAAGCCCCAAAATCTTGCCTTAGCCAATGTTTCACAAGTAAAGTGGTTCCTAAAGGTTCATGCTAGCATTTCATGCATAAAGATCCAAACTTGCAAGTTAAACTAGGTTATGCATAGCATGAGAGGCATGATTAAGTCACTCACATGGCCTAAGATCATAAATATGAACACAAGAGGCATGGTAAGGTTCATATAGGTTCGCATAATCATGTTTAGCCTCATTTTATCCCATGTCATTATCAAAACTACCGTTTCCATCTAAAAGTAGCTAGAACTTACAAAGTTAGGCCTAGGGAAAGAAGCATGAATCATCTTAGCTAAGAAAGGTGCCTCCTTTGTTGAAGAATCGTCATGGAACTCGCATAGCAATGTTGATTTGGCCTTGATTTGGTGTAGCAAGCTTGCACCTTTTGATTTGAACTTGATTTGAGTGCATAGGCTCTAGGGATTTGAGATGGAGGCCATGATCACTTTGCATTTGGGCAGCACTTCGTGGAGAGGGTGAGTTATGAGGGTTTAGGGGGGGCTTAGGGGTGTTTTTATAGAGATTAGGATAGTTTTAGGCCCTTAGATTAACCCTAGGATAGATTAGGACCATCAGATCTCGGAAGCTTCCAGAACCAGCCCAAGAACAAGACCAGGTGAGACAAACAGGTGCACCAGGTTGCTTGCCCCGGCCACCCCCTGTCGACAGGCAAGTCGACAGGGCTGTCGACTTGGTCTGGGCCCAAGTCGACAGGCCTGTCGACAGCCCTGTCGACATGGCCTAGGCGGGAAACTTCCCGCCTGGCCCCAGATCTGATTTCCAAAACTGTTTCCGAAATTCAAATTTCCCGAAAACTTCTTTGGGCCTTATCCGGGTCGTACGGACTCCGATTTTCGAAAACTCGGACTCTATTTCGCGTATTTTTCCGAGACGAACGCAATGGCATAGCCCGTTTTACTTGATTCAGAATTTAAAATTAAATTCTGCCTTGATTCTCGTTTTAACATGTTATTGAAATACGGGTTGTTACATTCTCCCCACCTTTTAGGATTTCGTCCCCGAAACCTCTAAGTTAGGAAGAACATATCCTACCATCCATCATCCATCTACTCAAACCATCATCCACAAGCAACCATTGTCCTTAGACGACTCCTAATGCTTTATGAATGTATGCAAAACGTGTGTGTACATGTTCCTTAGCTAATGCTAATGATCAGGCCTGAAAAATCTTTTGAATGCAAAAATATGTTTAGTGCTATGAATCCATCATGTATGCAAATAGTCCTAGTCATATACACTATATGCGTGCACAAACATTCAACCATATGCAACATCCGCATGATAACACATTCACTTTCATCCATAAACAAGTATAAATACTCGTGCATATGCAATATGAAATGTGACCGAGTCGAGCTAATACCTAAAGTAAATTCGCGCATCCACGAGCAACCACTTGCAACCATTTGCAACCATATCAACCATAACATGTTTCAAATACATGTTTACATCCATAGGGTTCTACCTAAGATTCCCTGAAACAGGGTCGAGAAGATAAACAAAACAAACTCCTTACGGGGTTTGTAACAGAAATAGGACCGAGGGGATATCCACAAAAGATAGCCTACAAGCAAGCTCAACAGAAAGCAGAGATCGAGGATATACTCTTAAAAAGAGATATCATGCGCGCATCTAGTCTTCAGTCTTTTGAGTCGCATCTCCTTGAGCTTAGTTCCGTCGTGCCTTGACCGTCCTTTAACTTCGCGATTTCGTAG
The DNA here is from genome assembly GCA_030737875.1 of Allium sativum. Taxonomy (NCBI): domain Eukaryota; kingdom Viridiplantae; phylum Streptophyta; class Magnoliopsida; order Asparagales; family Amaryllidaceae; genus Allium; species Allium sativum. Next base: position 805,630,663 of record CM060922.1, on the reverse strand, counting down.
CTTCTTATTTCCTGTTTCCATAACATGAGCTGGAACTCATTTCTTCGTCGCCTCTCGTTCCACTTGCACACTTAGCGCAAACCTGACTGCGTACTCATGATCTCATGCAAGCTTTCCAAAATTCACTAGTGAATCTCGGACCTCGTACCATAAGGTATTCCACGTAGTAGAACTTTCTCTTGAAAGTAAACAGATGCCAACCGGGTTATCAAGTGCACTTACTAGGGTGATTTCCATAACCCATGCATAAGTGAAATAAACCATCCGTCTTATCGGCGAACACCATCCGATCGGGCTTCAAATTTCCGATAAAGGCATCTAGGGATTCTAAGTAACTAATCATGACAGAACCCAAAAGGTCACGCGATACTTCAAGGGTATTACCAAAGCAAGCCAAGAGTCTAACTACCCTCCTAAAACCGAGAGTGGCACCCCTTACTGGATAACCACTTCATCCCTAGAACCCATCCACAACTTATAAACATAAGCATTATTTCCAAGCTCAACACTTGATATAGACATTCTCAAATCCAAACAAGCCATGAGTAAATGGACCGATCTTCCAATAGGACTTGAGACAAAAACGGGATCCTCTACTACGCTAGTACTAAGGTGCAGAGACTCAACTATCGAAGCGGACTTAAAAGATGCGGTGATCAAAACAAAGTCCCGACAGGATGATAGAGAAGAAAAGCTAAACCTTTAACAAGATCGTTACCCTCCTTCTGAGGTACCCTAGAAATGAGAGCATACTATTGCCCTCCGAATGATCTTGTCCCTGTTCCATGATACTTAACTATCCGTCCCGTTTCACCATGCCAAAGGTACTCTCTCGTCATGGGTTTCATTGTTCATCTTTCTTCTTCCTTTTAGGACTCAGCCATACCAACATGTTGCTTATCCCTGAGCTCGTATCCTTGTTCTTACTATCCTTTCATGCATAACTCTGCAACGGTCTCTCGAGAACCACCTCCATCGTACGGGAAACACTTACGTAGCTAGAAAGACTAGTCGCAGTCAAAACCACTGTGACTACAGATGGAGGAAAGAAAGGAAAAGAGATTCAATCAAGGAAACAAGGATAATGCTAATGGCCTTTGGGGAATAGCCTTTTTCTTTTTAAAAGAAAATTTCTTGAAAAATGCTTCTTTGTAAACGGTTTTTCAAATAGTTTTCAGAAGGTCTTTAAAAACCTTTGCCCAGTCTAGTAACCTTCTGCTCTGATACCAAATGTAACACCCCGCCTCCGCTAGGGTCACTCGCAAAGGAATGCACTAGCTTTAGAGGGGCATTATTGGTAAACATGCACAGAAATATCACAAGACAGAACATATAAAATAGCGGAAGTAAAAACAAACTTTCATAACATTAATAAATGAGGTCAAAAGCCTTTTTACATCAGAGTACATCAAAGACCTGTCTTGCCGAAATAAAGAAGCATGAAACCTTTTTCATAAATTATTCCCCAATTAAAAACAGTAAAGTAGCCATAGCCAAGAGAAGTCCAAGCCATCCATGATGACCTTCAAGCAGAAGAAGTCCGAACTAAACAGCATTGTTTCCTCCCTGAAACCTGGGGGGGGAAACGGAAGAAAAGAGGCGAAACAAAACGGGTCAGTCAAAAAGACTGAGTAAGTCCTATCTACTTCCAGTATAAAAACAGGTAAAGGTAACATGACATGCATAAACTGAAAGTAAACATAAGGATAACTACAAGATAGATAAACCAGGGTAGCCGGTTGAACTACTGTGGCAAGGTAAACTAAGGTATCATGATCAAGGTATCACATCGTCAGATTTCTATCAAGTACATTATCCCAAGGTATCTACCCCGTCTAACATCCCACGGTATCTATTATGTATATTCTTCCTAGTTCTAACATGTATATTTGCTCTGCACCTCTCGTACTAGTATCCCTACCCGCGTCATGTGTTAACCATGAATGTCCCGCGCTCAAAGTCGTGTAATGGTCCATGTCAACCTAATATCGCATATATAGGTTACTCAAATCATATGTTTCTTTCCATGTATATAAGTTCAGTCCTTTGCCGTACCTCGTACGGGCTTCCTCATGTCGTATTATCCTTGAAATCGTTTGGACAGTCACCCTTGTTCTAGCTAGGCTCTTCCATATGAATCATCGTTTGAACTACTAGGACTTACGCCACCTAGCACCACTAGGGATTACGCTTACCTATCGCATGCTTTCGTATTTCGGTTTGGGTTAAGCCACCTAGGCCACTAGGGATTACGCTAACCCTCAACCGCGCCCTTTTTCCCACGCATTCATTGTGAATCGTTTTTCTATAACTGTATGCACATGAATCACATCGTGCCATCCGAGTCCTGTCACCGACCAAAACAAGAAATACAGGACTCGGTCGGGAGCTTTAGATTTATCTGCCGATGCAGATGCTAAGGTCTGCTTTTCTACACGTGGCTATGGTCCCACGAGACCCCTCCCTCAACTAGCGAAAGGCAACACAAGAGAGAATCTTGCATGAGAACTACACTCCGGCCAGCCCACATCCTACGGCCTACCTCACCCATAATTAGATAGCAATTATGGTCTGTTGGGTGTTCCCTGCCTTTCCGTACGTACACGCTTGACTCAAGATGGTAGATGATCGGCGAACTTGCTATCTCGGGCACCTTATGTATCCGTCGACTCACTGCTATCCACCCCAGTCTTTAGGTCGCTCGCATAGCAACCAAGGCATATTCTTGGTTCTTCTACCGCAGACCTCAACCTCTTGTGAGCCCAGGATGATCATCTGCGACCTCACAGAGGGATACCAAGAATATCCTCACGTTCCCCGAAGCCGCTGCTTCGTTACCCATTTCGCTGGAGCCTTTATCTAAATCAGATAGCCTGCTCCTACGCGTATACTTGAACGATGACCTACCGTATCGGGTTACTCATCTATCCAAGAAGTGGTCCAGATTTCCTTGACTAAGAATTATTACTTAATTTCCCTTAACTAAGGTTTACCACTTAGCCTTATTTCCATTACCCTTGTTAACTATGGTTATTTACCTAATCCTCCGAATTAGGGTTTATCTAATGGGTTAAGTGTCACTTAAGTTCATAACTTAGCCCGTCTACAAACCATGTCAAAATTGGCTAAGTATCCAAGTCCAAGACTTAACCCTACAAACCATGTGTCAAGTTGGCTAAGTATATTAAGAAATCCATAACTTAACCTCGTCTAATTATCATTTTAGATTGGTTAATAAATTAACTTGACCTTGTCAAATTACCGAGTCAAATCGGTCAAGCGTATTCAAGTGATTCGTGACTTAGCCTTATCATGTTTTCACGTTAGATTGGTTAAGTATAGATTAACTTAACCTCATCAAAATAACGAGTTAGATTGGTTAAGTATAGGTCACTTAACCTCATCAAATCATCGTGTTAAATTAGTTAAGTGTTTAACTTAACCCCATTAAATTACCGAGTGGGATTAATTAAGTCTGGGCTAACTTAACCCCCATCCGATTACCATGTTTAGATTAGTTAAGTCTAATCTTAACCCATCCATTAACTGTATTATACGGTTAAGTGTCATTAGGAAAATTTACTTAACCTTATCACGTTATCGTGTTGGATTGATTAAGTGTTGGTTAACTTAATCCCGCCCACTAGTCGTATACAAATGGTCAAGTGTCATTAGGCAAATCAAGTTACTTAACCTACCCAAGCTTATCATGTTTTGTTAAGTATCATTAGCCTAATCAAATTACTTAACCCATTTGTCCATATCATATTTGGTTAAGCCTCATTAATCAAATTAACTTAACCCTATTATGTGGCATTAATTATTTAATGCACCCCAACCTCTCACATTAGACTTTGTTGTGGTTACTAGTTAAGCCGGGCGGGTCCGGGTAGATTTACACCACAACTTGGTCTAACCTCGGGTTCAAGCACAACATGACCAACTTCTCACATTGAGTCCTATTGTTTGCAACTACTAGTTAGGCCGGTCGGTTCCGGGTAGTTTTACGTTGCAAACTCAACCCAACCTCGAGTTGGCCACTTTCATGTTTAGTCTAGTGTCATGTTCATAGTCAAGTTTTCAAGCAATTGGGTAGACCTAACTTAATAGGTAAATTCCCAATGGGTAGACCTAACTTAATAGGTAAATTCCCAAGCTTATGTTTTTATGCATACTTACGTGTCAACTTCCATTTTAATGTCACATGTTGTCATGTTATACCCATTTAACCCAAATCATGTTTCACATCATATTTTTGTGAAACTTCAAGTTAAGTTTTTCATGCATATTCATGCTCGTCTAACCTAACCCCAAAACGTGTTCCCAACGTAAGTATAGACGGGTCAACATAGTAGGAATACTATGACTACAAATTGGCCTCGATCATGCATAGTGTCATAAAAAGGGGTTTTGGCCACAAACACACAAAATGTCACAATGGAATTTGGCCACAAACATGCATATTATCAAAGAGGGTTTGGCCATAAACATGCACAACTTAAAAGAGGGGATTGGCCACAAGCATGCATAATCTCATAAAGGATTTGGCCACAAACTTGCATGATAACATAAGGGGTTTGGGTTCATAAACATGCATAAGCCCCAAAATCTTGCCTTAGCCAATGTTTCACAAGTAAAGTGGTTCCTAAAGGTTCATGCTAGCATTTCATGCATAAAGATCCAAACTTGCAAGTTAAACTAGGTTATGCATAGCATGAGAGGCATGATTAAGTCACTCACATGGCCTAAGATCATAAATATGAACACAAGAGGCATGGTAAGGTTCATATAGGTTCGCATAATCATGTTTAGCCTCATTTTATCCCATGTCATTATCAAAACTACCGTTTCCATCTAAAAGTAGCTAGAACTTACAAAGTTAGGCCTAGGGAAAGAAGCATGAATCATCTTGGCTAAGAAAGGTGCCTCCTTTGTTGAAGAATCGTCATGGAACTCGCATAGCAATGTTGATTTGGCCTTGATTTGGTGTAGCAAGCTTGCACCTTTTGATTTGAACTTGATTTGAGTGCATAGGCTCTAGGGATTTGAGATGGAGGCCATGATCACTTTGCATTTGGGCAGCACTTCGTGGAGAGGGTGAGTTATGAGGGTTTAGGGGGGGGCTTAGGGGTGTTTTTATAGAGATTAGGATAGTTTTAGGCCCTTAGATTAACCCTAGGATATATTAGGACCATCAGATCTCGGAAGCTTCCAGAACCAGCCCAAGAACAAGACCAGGTGAGACAAACAGGTGCACCAGGTTGCTTGCCCCGGCCACCCCCTGTCGACAGGCAAGTCGACAGGGCTGTCGACTTGGTCTGGGCCCAAGTCGACAGGCCTGTCGACAGCCCTGTCGACATGGCCTAGGCGGGAAACTTCCCGCCTGGCCCCAGATCTGATTTCCAAAACTGTTTCCGAAATTCAAATTTCCCGAAAACTTCTTCGGGCCTTATCCGGGTCGTACGGACTCCGATTTTCGAAAACTCGGACTCTATTTCGCGTATTTTTCCGAGACGAACGCAATGGCATAGCCCGTTTTACTTGATTCAGAATTTAAAATTAAATTCTGCCTTGATTCTCGTTTTAACATGTTATTGAAATACGGGTTGTTACAAAGCTACTTCATGGCACGAAAATGAACCGTTTGAAGACGACGTAGCGAATGCATCTAATGGCGTATATGCCAAAACTTCATTTCTCAGATCAGCCACTTATGTAGTGCTCGCGGATCAGACTAAGTGCGTTAGAAAGAGTTTTACGACTTATGTTGGTTTTTACTCTTGAACAAATTCAATAAAAGAACTTCATTTGTACTTTGGAAAACAAAATAATAAAAGTAAATTTTGCCACTACCTTTTTCATAAGGATTTTTTTTTTTTTTTTTTTTTTTTTTTGAATTAGGTCAATTTTGAGAAGTTATAACACAAATAGACCACTTTCTAAACTAATTATAGAAATAAGCCACTTTTGTACAAAGGCCTTTTTTTAATAAACGTAATTTGGGATAACGCTTGTTTACATTTACACTAGCGTTATACCAGATAACGCTCTGTTAATTTCTCACTGTCTCCAAAAGAAACAACGGGCATACAAATTAGCGGTATCTCGGATAACGCTATTAAGCGTTATCGGAGAAAACACTTTGTTGATTTCTCACTGCCACCTGAAGAGGCAATGAGCAAATTTAGGCCGCCGCAACACAATACAATAACAAAGCAGATTATCAAACGACTAAACTATCAACATATACTATTTGACCAACATGACAAGTACATATCCACCAATAAAACATAATCATATCCAAAATACATAACGAACAAAATGGTAACATATTCAAATTACATAATGAACATAAAAATAAGATGTCCAAATTATATACCGACCATAAAAATATCGTATCCAAATTACATAACGACCATAAGGTTCGACATAAAACATTAGAACTGCATATCCACTAACAAATCAATAACATATATCTAGCCAAATCAGTACATCTTTCGGAATAATTACATAGATAAAAGCATAGCAAATTGTTCAGCAAAAGTGTAAAACAACCTCCAAATCACCTTAATTGTCTCACAATCAGAGGCGTTTTTCTTTTTGGTCGTCGCTTAAGTTTTTCCTCCTCTGCCTCTTCTTGGATGCCCTCCTCTACTTGTTCTGGAGGCGGTTGTGAAGGTTCGATCGATACGGAATGCAGCGAAGACGACTCATCGGACCCTTGCTTCTGGACTTTTCTGCGGCTTACGTACTTCTTCCTTTGTCGGGGAGCTCGAGCTTATCGAACAACATCCAATTGATCAGCTGGCAGCGGAGGTGGTGTAGGAGGTCTTAGTCTGTCCATTTTGTTCTTAGACAACCAAGAACACAAAATTTATTTAATCGACAAGCACTTCCCTTTGCTTTTCTCCGGAATTTCTTACTCCAACTCATCCACTAACTCAAGTGCGCGATAGACACCATCCGCCTGTAAACAAATACATGAAGTGATATCATTTGGTGGTTTTATATACACTAGAAATTGAAAACGTACCGCATTCCTTCCAAGAGGAGCTCTAGGTTCGTAGGAAGAAGGGAATGTAGGAGGTTGTGGAGGTGATCATGGTAGCACGAACTGACGCGTAATGTTCCAGTACCATGCCATGTAATCTTGCTCGATTGGAAGGGCATCACGTTCTTGTTCCTGACAGGCATAAGGATTACCCCACAAATCAAGCATGGTATCATAAAACTCATCATTTACATTAACTTGATGATGAGGAGTGGGCTGAGGAAAATGCTGTCGTAAAACAAACTGCCTCATGACTCTATCCGGAAGATGACACACACAGTCTGTAAGCGAAAATAAAAGTAATCCGGCTCTCCATAGCCCTCTAGACTGGTTGCATAGTGCGGGTAGCACCTGTAGGTCTTCTTCTCTATAGGGATTCCACGTCACTACACCAGCTGCTTCATACACAAATGTGTTTAAAATTGCATCTATGAGCCCTTTTGATATTTTTTCGGTCTGATCCACCTGCACGTACACAAATGTGTTTACAAATTACCATAAATGCAATTGTTTATCAAACGAAAATAGTAATTATAATTGTACCTTGCTGCATACGACTTCATGTTGTCCACTACCATTCTCTTCATGAATACACGCCCGACTGGAATCTAGGTCCAAGACTAAAGCTGCAAAATAAAAATGTGTTGTATTTTCATTTTTTTCTCATACTTATAAGACATAATCTTTTGCTTTAATACCTGAACGAGACTCAAGCATCCACCCGTCTCCTTTTGTCGCCCCGAAGCTGGCCTAGTGAACTCTGCGTATGTGGTAGCTAGAACCGCTGCACCCCTTGCATATGTTGTACACTCATCAAAGTCCATGATCAGAGGGAGCCTATAAAGAGCGACTCTAGATTTCGACCAATCGTAGAGCATGCACTGAGTAATAATGTGCAACATAATGGCATGAGCATGATGTTGAATTTCAGTGGAGTTGCATTTTGCGAAATATCACCCGCCAACTGAGAACGATACCATGTACTCAAAACATTCTCATTTCCCCACCAAGCTTCTTCCCGTGGAGTCAGGCCAACCAAATTCTCAAGCATTAACTTGTAATTTTGTTAAGCATTAACTCTAAGAATCGGCTCACTGTCTATTGGCAACCCGAATAATACAACCACATCTTTCAACGTTATCGTCATCTCACCAACTCATAGATGGAATGTTGACGTCTCCGGTCTCCACCTATCAAGCAAGGTCATGATCAAGTTTCAATCTAGTCGTGCATACCAAACCTTGTACACCAATCCAAATACGGCTCTATCTAACAGTTCTAATACCTCCGGGTTATTAGACATAACTTGTTTAAGAGTAGACGTATGGTCAATAGTTCCTTCCGGGTCACAAGCCTCCATCTAGAATGAATTTAATCATATATAAGTCAATAGACGAACTTTAACATAAACAAAATTCGTACTAAATAAATCAAATTATCGCCATCAATTCCTGGTTACTAGACCGATGATCTGCCTACAAGTAGAGAACGTTTGGATCGACCAGTTCGGGTTCCATCTTTTCATATTATATAAACAGTTAAGATGCATACATTAGTCCATTGATCAGCCAAGAAATACACAACTCACTTACGAGAAGTTATTCCACATTCCACATTTACATACTTATCAAATGTCACATTCTCGTATTATTGCGTACAATACACAACCAAGACTCATCCATCTCATTTCACATTCCAAAATACAAATTCCACATTTTACCATAAAGAAACATCACCATTCATATACCAAACTAGTTTAGGCCACATTATAGTATTATTGCATTTCAATCATAACCAAAAGTCAACACATGAATACTAAACATGAATAAATGTAACTTTATTCAATAATGTAACTTTAAACATACGCATACGAAACCCTTAATCATGAATTCGTTCATGAAAACATCAACTTGTAGACCATGCAGACTACAAATCACATCCATTTCACCAAAGAAGAGATTAGAGTTGAAATCCCAAAACATTAAAACCCTAAATTTCAAAAATTACCAACTTTAGTCACATAAAGTATGTTATACTTACCAATAGGAGGTAGATGAGAAGAAGAAGAGGCCATTAAACTGAATTTTAGAGAAAATTATAATTTTTGATCTAAAATTGTAATGGGGAGGAATGTTTTCGGATGAGGGAAAAAGAAGGAAAATAGGAAATGGGAAAGGGCAGGAAGGGTTAGAGGTATCGGGTTAAGAAAACAAGCGTTATCTGGGGTAACTCTAGTGTAAAATGTAAACCGGCGTTATCCAAGATAACGCCATTGGAAAAAAATTTGAAAAGGCGTAATCTCAGAAACACCTTTGTACAAAAAGTGGCATATTACTGTAATTAGTTTAGAAAGTGGTCTATTTGTGTTATAACTTTTCAAAACAAGCCTATTTCAAAAAAAAATCCTATTTATAAAAAAACAAAGTAATAAAATTTAGACTATTTTTCTAATATAATAAGTAAAAAAAAAGTAATAAAAGCTACTAAAACGTAAACATTTAATTTTTAGAAATAATTATTTTTATGAAAAATGGCATTGAAATAAATAAATATGCTTTTAGCAAAAATAATAAACATCAATCCTAATGTAATACTTTTCGTAATAGTAAAAGATGACAATAATAAAGTCAACTGTCATCTGTTAAAGTACTGCTTACGCGTCCCGATCTGTGGGGTTGTCATCGTCAAGCATCCTCCCAAAATGACAAAAATGCATAGTTGCAAGAATTTTTTAAAAAAATTATCACTCAATTTCAAATACTAAGAAGCAAAATTTAAATAATATAACATAATATGTGTAAAATAACATTAATAACATCAAGTAGATTAACAGTCATCATTGATTTTGTAGTATGAAAATGTTGAAGTTATACTAGTAAAATTAATTTCAAAAAACAAATTAAAGTAGTTTGAAATATTTTCCACTAAAAACAAGCATTCATCTTCTATGGTCCCTTTTGGCATAAAACAAATACTTTCTCATTTAATTGAACTATCCTCTTTCGAATCCTTTTCAAAATACTCATTTCTTATGCTTTTTTTTAAATTTAAAAAAACATTCTTAATATCTTAATTAAAGTTCATACGTATTATCAGTATATAACACATTTTTGATTTAATGTGCGGGCTACAAGGCATTTCTTAATTTTGGGCTTAATTGGCGATGATCTAAGGAATTGGGGTTCAAAAAGTTCAACGGATAGTGTTTTGTGCATAGTGATCCTACACGCTTGCATTTCCAAATTTTAGATTTAAGCCGAGATGTAAAATCATGTTATTTACTTGTTAAAACCAAATGGTTACTAGATAGATGTTATTAATTAGTAATTGAACAATCTAATGGAAAATTAAAATTTTATAGCTCATAAACTATGATTGAACATCAACTACATTAGTCAAATAACGATGACTTAGAAAATTAATGCACAAAGCCTTACACAATTAGAAAAATACTTGACCTATTATATATAGTTGAGCTCTTTTCAACCATAAGTTTGCATCCTCTTTATCTTTCATCGTTCGTAGGCCCCATCAAGAATCTTTTCTAAAACTAGTCTGTGTAATACCATCAAATGTAATTGTCTCCAAACTTATGTGTTGATCAAGTATGTAATGGATTCATCACACAACAAAAACACATTTCTACAACATTTTTGCTTATAATGTTTACACAAAAAATGTTGTAAAATATTTTATAAAAAACGTTTAAGGAAAAAATTGGCTTTACAAAAAAAAGGCACATAAGTTGTAATAATAGTCTCTAGCAATGTGTTAACTTGAAACTTTGTAAATACTGATTTATGATAACGTTTTCATTAAGTCATCTTACTCGTAGCCTTTTTAACAATTTTTTTTAATGTTGTGATAAATATATCTAAATAGTTAATAATTAGTATTAAATATGCGCTAATTAATAATTAATTCAATGATTAATAATATATATGATAATTAACATTTATAAATTAATATTCAATTATAGTTAAGACGTAATAAGTAATAAGTCGTCATTAATAAATAAAAAGTATATTTAAAAATTAATTTGTAACAATGAAATATTACTTTTGAATAATTATTAACATAATAAATGATATTTATTAATTTACATTAAATATATATATAGTAATTGATATATAATAATTTTACAATATAAATAACATTCAGTTAAAATTAAGAAGTGTTGAGTAATAATTAAAAACTAATAATTAATAAGCAAGAAATAGCATTTAATTATTAGTAATTAATAATTACTATCATATAATTGATAATTAAGATATAAAATCCATCATATAGCAATAAATAGTTATAATTAGTAATTACATGTAATATATAGAAGAAATTAAACAAAACAATTCTAAAATAAATTTAAAACTATTCTTAAGATTTTGAAATTTTAATTATATTCATTTAAATTTGACTAAATATTCAAAATTTTAGAAAAACTAGAAAACATTAACAAAATTCAAAAAGTAAAATATACAAATGTTATTTTAAAAATCCCAATACTCATCTTGGTTTGATTTTACTCGATGATTACAATAATGTGAGTGTCACAAAACTTTAAGGCATAATTATGTTTCAACTTGTGAATGACATAATATATTACTTTCATCAGCATATAGAAAATTTCTTTTACAACCGTTTCATTTGATATAGACACACACACACACACACAAACATATATATATATACACACACACACACAAATATATATTGCAACATTCCTTTTGCTTCAAACTTAAATTTTCACTATAAGCAGCTTTGTTTACCAATTTCTCCAGTCTTCATTAAGTAACAATTTTTCTCCAAATTTGCAAATTTCACTACACTGAATTTTCGTACACCAAATTTTCATTTGATGCTACATGAACTTTTTCTTAGGGAAATCACATCAATTTAGACACCTCTTTTTCAAAATTCAGCAAGGAAAATGGCGACTTTTCAGGCTTCCTCCTCGAGCCACTCAAAATTTATTTCCTCGTCACTACCTCGAACTAACCCCTTATCAGATCTGCCTCCAACCCTAACTCTTCCGCCTCCTGATCCACCTCCTTCTGTCACTCCTCTTAACCAACTAACACCCTTACCCATGGTTAGATGGTAGTCACTCTTTGCCTCGAAACCTCATAGCTTGGTGATTTCGAGCCTCCTTCTTTCAGTCTTAAAAACTCAGCTAAGAGCTTGATACCAATATAAGACATACTTTTGGCGAGTACTGAAGTTTGGCAAGAATATATCAATGGATTTTTTTTCTTGATTCACCACTGTCGTACACCGCAGTGGTTTCACATCTGAAGAAACTATGGAAACTAAGAGGACCGATCAAAGTGAAGTCGAACGGCTCAATGTTCTTCTTTCTCCTAGCTGATGCAGAAGAAAGGAAGAAAATACTTGAGGATGATCCTATCGTAATTAGAAACAAAGTATTCATTATTAAGAAATGGGATGTTAAAACTCTAGTAAAGGTATCAAATTCGTGCCAGTTTGGATCAAAATGATCAATTTGTTGTTGGTAGCATAGTCCAAAACCGGTATATCTTGGCTTGTAACACATGTTGGCATATTCCTATCCATGGACAAGGCGATAGAGAGTCTCGATTGGCTTGATTATGCAAAAGTTTTGGTGGATATATGCCCTACCAGTGAACTACCAGATTCTATATCAGTTCTCCTCAACGATGGTACTGAGCATGTCGTCAAAGTCAATTATATCTGGAAATTAGATATTTGCCAATTTTGTGTGCATTTGGGCATACACTTGATAACTGCCCAGTAAGTGATTGCAATTTTGTTGCTGTAGAGAGAGATAAGAAAATGGACGGTTGAAGTGGTTAAATCCAAGAGTGGAGTTAAGAATATAAAAATTGTTCGAGATGTGGATCATTACAAAGAAGTACCCAAGAGACAGGCAAAAGCCATTCCTTCGAGGAGCAATCAAAAGGTAAGGGTTCTCCCCTCTTTAATTCGTAAGAAATGGAGGAAAGTCTACAATGTCTCTGTGAATCAAGGGGGAGTTGTCGACTTGTGTACGGCAGCAGTTGAAACTAGCAACAGGTTTGTTTCTTTGAACAATGCATGTGTTGAAATGCTACCTTGGCTGATACTCAGGAAGGAGCAGACATTGTTATTCCTTAAATGACTGTTTTTCTTCAAGATGGTGATCTAAATGTTGAAAAAAGTGACCAAGAGGGCTTTCTGGACATCCCTTTGCCAGTATATAATGACACCATGATTGGGCCTATGACAGCACAATCAGGTATTGCTTTTAAAAAAAAGGGCAATGGTGGTACTAAGGAGTTGGGGTGCAATGCAAAAGATATGGAGATAGAGGAGGGAGAGATAATAAAACATGATGATCATGTAGGGAAAGAAGATACTTTGGCAAAGATGAATGAGTTCATAGAAGAAGTACACAGTTTTGGTAGAGAAATGAATAATGAATTAGAGAATGGAGGAAGTTGTGTCTTTCGGCCAAAAGTTGGTGACAGTATGGATGTGTCTCACCAGCATGATGAAGTGATTTCAGTGGTTGATATAAGTGGTTCTAATTCTAAGAATACTGATCATATGAACAATGATATGTCAACAAAAAGAACACTTTGCAGAAGTCACTGGAAGATTACTTACAGCAGAACAACCACCAAAATGAACGGCAGGAGGTTCTCTGTTAACAGTGAAAACATTAAGGAACAAGAGGAGTTAATTCCTCTTATTACCCAATTTACTGGTATGTGAAAAAGGAGCAAGCTGATGAAGGCAACAGTCCAGGAGGGATTGTAACTTTACAAATGAAGCTCAAAGAATGCGATAATATCTCACTTGGGTTGAGTAGTGGTGCACTTAAGCAAGAGTGTGCCAAAGATATTATTAAGATGCTCAAAAAGAATATTAGAGAAAATCAATGTCGATCTACATCCTCTCCAAGTCAAGTCAATACCAATGGTAAATCCCCACAATTTGTAGCGTCCATATATGCGAATACTGCTCCACCTCCGGGACACAAACCAAGGCTACCTGATATCCTCATTGATCAGGTTTCTACGAATTCGGGTGAGAAAGCGCTTCCAAAGACACCCATCACTCGTAGTATGAAGAAGGAAATGATGAAGAATCTACAAGAGAATGGTTAGAATTCATGCTTCTAACAAAAGGTTCTTGTAATGTGTTTCCATTACAAGTTAGAATGTAATTTGTTCCATGATAAGTAGCAATGTATTGGTCGATGTATTTTGTTTGACTCTACCGCACTCTTCCTTGTGTGGAAGCTTATAGTTGATATATGCTTTGTATATCACCTGTTAACTATGTATTTTATTTTATTTTTAATAAAAGAGTATTACAGACCACTATAAAATCCGGTCGTTTTTGCCAAAATAAAAATAAAAAAATTTGAGGGAATTTCCCCACTTACTCCTACTTTATATTTTTCAAACCTTGAATGCACTATATGTTACCACAATTTTGTGATGTCATGCTCTACCACCAACTAGGCGATCGTGATAAAATCAAGAAAATTTGGAGAAAATTAAGCTTGCTTTTAATTACAAAATAAACTCATATATATACATGTCCGACTCGAGAATATCAGGAAGCACTAAAATATATAACCAAATATAAGCATATCAAACATATCCTAATATAACGTGGTGCAATATGGAAAATCAAATATATCCTAATATAACCTGGTGTTATATGACATATTAAATATATCCTAATATAACCTGGTGTTATATGACATATCAAATATATCCTAATATAACCCCGTGCCATATCAAATATATCCCAATATAATCTAGCATATCAAATATATCCTATTACTCCCCTCTCAAATTGGAGCATGCAAATCACAAATGCTCAAGTTGCGTAACAAATAACCAAAATGTTGACGACCAAGGGTCTTAGTCAAAATATCAACTAACTGATGACCAGTAGGTACATACGAAGCAGTAATATTTCCACACTATAACTCATCACGAACAAAGTGGAAATCAACTTCAATATGCTTGGTGCGGTCATGAAACACCGGGTCTTCACCATATGCCAAGCAGATTAACTATCACAAAACAGGCGCATGGGCTTGGAATGAATCATACCAAGAGAACGCAACAATGATTTTATCCACTTAAGTTCACAAGTCGCAATGGCCATAGAACGATATTCTGCCTCCGCAGATGAACGAAAAACAGTCGGTTGCTTCTTAGTTTTCTAGAAAACAAGAGAGCGACCAAGAAGCACAAAATAACCAGACATCGAACGACGCGTCAGAGGACAAGCTACCTGTAACAACCCGGATGTTTAACAACGTGTTAAAACAAGAATCAAGGCAGAATTAAATGTTAAAATCTGAATCAGGAGAAACGGGCTGTGCCATTGCGTTCGTCTCGGAAAAAGACGCGAAATAGAGTCCGAAATTTCGTAAATCGGAGTCCGTATGGCCGAGATATGGCCTTCGGAAGTTTCACGAAAAATCAGAATTCAAAACAGATTTCAAAAACACAGAAATCAGGCTAGGCGGGAAAAATCCCGCCAGAACCAGGTCGACCTGGGGGTCGACCTGGTGGGGACCAGGTCGACTATAGAGTCGACCCCAGGGTCGACCTGGGGGTCGACCTCCCTGGTCGGCCAGGTCGGCCTGGTGCACCTGTTTTGGCTCCTGGGTCCTGTTTTGGAGGCTTGTGACGATTTTTGAGGGCTTGGATCTATCCTAGGGTTAATCTAATGGCCTAAACTACTCATAATCTCTATAAAAAAACCCATAAGCCTACCCTAAACCCTCACAAATCACTCATGCCACGAAGTGCTGCCCAAATGCCAAGTGATCATGGCCTCCATCTCCAATTCCTAGAGACTATGCATTCAAATCGGGTTCAAATCAAAAGGTGCAAGCTTTCTACACCAAATCGAGGAGGGATCAACGTTGCTACGCCAATTCCATGACGATTCTTCGACAAAGGAGCCACCTTTCTTCGTCAAGATGATGCATGATCCTTTCCTAAGCCTCGCTATGTAAGTTTTAGCTACTTCTAGATCTAAACGGTAGTCTTAATGATGGCATGGAATAAAACGAGATTAAACTAAGTATGCTAGCCTATATGAACCTTGTCATGCCTCTTTGCTTGAACCTATGACTTTTGGCTATGCTTAGTGACTAGATCATGCTATTCATGTTATGATTAACCTAGTTTACCTTGCAAGTTTGAATCTTTATCTATGGAATGTTAGCATGAACCTTAGGGAACCATTTGACTTGTGAAACATTGGCAAAGATTTGACTTTGGGGCTTATGCATGTAAATGAACCCAAACCCCTTATGTATCATGCATGTTTGTGGCCAAATTCACTTATGATACTATGCATGTTTGTGGCCAAATCCCCTTATGAAACTATGCATGTTTGTGGCCAAATTCCCTTATGATACTATGCATGTTTGTGGCCAATATGTTGGCATAATACCCTACTATGTGACTCGCTTCCACTTGGGTTGGAAATACGTTTGGGTAGCTTAGGAAAAACGTGGGTATGACATGAAAAACTTGACATGGGGCTTACATGAGAACATGACATTCATGATACATTTAAATAGGGTCATGACACGTGGGAAAACATGGAACTTGAACTAGACATGGGTGGGTTGTAAGTGTAAAAAGATACTAGACCAAACATGAAAGTGGCCAACTCGAGGTTGGGTTGAGTTTGTAGCATAAATCTACCCGGACCCGCCCGGCTTAACTAGTGGCTACAAACAATAGGATCCAATGTGAGAAGTTGGTCATGTCGTGCTTAAGACCCGAGGTTAGACTATGTTGTGGTGTAAAACTACCCGGACCCGCCCGGCTTAACTAGTAACCACAACAAGGTCTAATGTGAGAGGTTGAGAGTGCATTAATTAAATTAATGCCACATGATAAGGTTAAGACTAATGACACTTAACCGATATGACACGAATGGGTAGGTTAAGTGGGACCGGGCTTGATTTCTTAATGACACTTAACCATACAAGACAATTAGGGGATGGGGTTAAGTAATTTACGCTTAACTAATCCAACTTGGTAATTAGATGGGGTTAAGTAATCCACACTTAACTAATCTAAACACGGTAAATTTGATGAGGTTAAGTAATCCATACTTAACTAATCTAACACGGTAATTAGATGGGGTTAAGTAACTTAGACTTAACTAATCTAAAACACGGTAATTAGATGGGGTTAAGTAACCTTCACTTAATTGATCTAAACACGGTAATTCGATGGGGTTAAGTTAAATACTTAACCAATCTAAACTTGGTAATTCAATGAGGTTAAGTAACCAATACTTAACTAACTTAACACGGTAATTTAATGGGGTTAAGTAACTTATACTTAACCAATTATACATGATGATTTGATGAGGTTAAGTAACCTATACTTAACCAATCTAATAGGTGGACCTGATAGGGTTAAGTCACAAGACCTTTTAAAATTAGGCTTAACCATTGTAATACGATTAGTGGATGGGGTTAAGCTAACCCATACTTAACCAATCCGACTCGATAATCTGATGGGATTAAGATAATCTATGCTTAATCAATCTAACATGATAATCTGATAGGGTTAAGACAAATAAATACTTAACCAATTTGACTTGATAGGGTTAAGTCATGAACTTCTTGGTACACTTAACCAACTTGTAGGGCTAAGCCTTGAACTTGATTACTTAGCCAATCTTGACATGATTCGTAGGCGGGTTAAGTCATGAACTTGGATCACAACACTTAACCCATTTGACAAAACCCTAGCTCAGGGGACTAGGTTGGAAATCGTAGTTAACAAGGATAGCGGAAAGAGGAGCTAAGTGGTAAACCTTAGTTAAGGGTAACTAAGTAATAATTCTTAGCTAAGGACATGGGACTAGTTCATAAAGAGATGAGTAACCTGATACGGTAGGTCATCGCTTAGTATACGAGGAGGAGCAACTTATCTGACTTGGATAAAAAGCTCCAGCGAACTGGGTGACGAAGCGGTAGCTTCGGGGTACGTGAGGGTACTCTTGGTATCCCTCTGTGAGGTGGCAGGTGGTCCATGAAACCCGGCCTCACAGAGGTTAAGGTCTGCGATAGAAGAGCCAAGGGTATGCCTTGGTTGCTATGCGAGCGACCTAAAGACTGGGATGGATTAGCGTGGAGTCGATGATACTTGATTTTGCCCTGGATAGCACGTTGCCGACTACCTACCATCTTTAGTCAATCGTGCGCGAACGAAAAGGCAGAGAACTCCCAACAGACCATGTTCTTGCTATCGAGTCATGAGTGAGGTTGGCCCATAGGAAAGTGGGGCTATAGTGGGGCCGGGATGTAGTTCTCATACATGATTTTTCTTGGATTGCCTTTCAGTAGTTGAGGGAGGGGTCACGTGGGACCATAGCCACGGATACAAAAACAGACCTTGATATCTGCATTAGCAGACGACTTAAAGCTCCCGACCGAGTTCCGTATTTCTTGATTTGCCCTGGCACGGAACTCGGATGGCACATTGAGATACATGTGCGTCTAAACATGGAAAACGATTCACGATACATATGTGGGATAAAGGGCGCGGTTGACGGGTGGCATAATCCCTAGTGGCCCTAGGTGGCCTGAACCCAAACCGAGACACGGGAACGTTCATTAGGTAGCATAATCCCTAGTGGTTCTAGGTGCACTACACCAGAAATGCCAATTTGGCAGTGCTCATGGCCATATCAAAATCGATTTGATACGGTTTTAAGCCATATCAAAAAATGGCGTCTTTGTTGTTTTGATACGGTTTTAAGCCGTATCAAAATCATAAATCGATACGGCTTAAAACCGTATCAAATTGGTATTTTGATACGTTTTTAAACCGTATCAGTTTATGATTTTGATACGTCTTAAAACCGTATCAATTGATGTATTTGATACGACTTAAAGCCGTATCAAATTTCTAAATTGATATGGTTTAAAACCGTATCAAGTTCGCATGCGGGCACTGTCAACTTCATAGATTGATACGGTTTTAAGCCGTATCTAATTTTTTTAAAAATAATAATAATAAAACACAGCAAGAGCTCCAGAATGAAAGCATCAATAATCACCAGAACCTTTAACTAAAGATACAATTAAGAAAAAGATACATTCAAAATTTAGAAGTGCATTTACATTCAAATCACATTCTTAAACTACTGACAGTTGCCTGAATTGTAACAACCACAATCCACAATATCCATGATACAAATTTTCATAACATCTATGCCTAGTATGCACTGACAAAATACAAAAAGCCCAAAAAACATGTGCTTACGATGCCAAAAACTTGTTGAGTCCAAGATCAACTATTTCAGCTTCATCGTTTTATGAAGTCCGAACTTCTACACTCTTTATATCCTTGGTGTCAGTACGAACTGCACAACATATATAAGACAAATTAAGTATACTAACCAATTATATATGTAAACTTAATTGCTGGAATCATGCAAAAATAGCTATACAAATCATATTTATGCATACATATCTATATACATAGTTATAATTAACATGAATGACTAACGGACCTTCTTGAGCTAGCAGTGATTCACAGCTCTAAATCCGATTAAGCTAAAACTAGTTATTGAACTCCACATTAGATCCCCTAAAAAACCACTGGAGCTACTCAAGTCTAGTATATAGAGTTGGTTTTAAAAACCAATACCTTAATAAACTTCTCCAGTACTCCTCCAAGATGTGTTGTTTTCTGCGTTACTGACAAAGTACAAGACAAACTAATGAAGTGTAAAGTAAAGAACAACTAATAAATATGTAAGCTAAAGTAATGTTCCCTTACTTCAGAATGTCTCATAGCTAAGGAGAAGTCAATCCCCACTTTGGGAAAATTACATTCATCATAACTTCTCTTCTTTTACCTGCACTAGCATCAAGAATAAGTGAACTCAAGGGAATGAAATTTGGATATGCACTTAAGCTTACTACCATTAACTGATCACCAATACTATCTAGAGCAGCACCAAAGAAACCAGGCAAATTTGCATTACTAATATTACTGAAATGTCTAGAGCATCAAGAAGGTTTGCTGCAACTAATTTTTGTCCAAGCCCAAGTTTTTTTTCCACTAACCGGTATTCCTAGCATCTAACTCGCTAAAGAATCTTTAAATAATCACACAACTTTTGATCGAAGCACGCTCTTTGGTCCAAATATCATAATTTTTGTATCAACAAAGAGACTACAAAAGATGTTATGTTGCTGTTTACGACTTGAAAATAAGTAAATGGAAAAATATAAGTGCATGGGAAACACAACAAATGTATACACATTCATCAGGGAGGAACTTGACAGCCCTTACATAACAAACAAAGCATGTTACATACACACTCCCACACCAGTAACATAATGTAATTAAAATGTTCTTACCTTTGGCGATACCGAAAGTCATACTTACATATATATGCCGGTGCATGCTTGGACATTGTTTTTTTAAAATAAGTTATTTATCTCGGATTTTAATTCAGTTTTTCTCAGATTAAACCAAGCTAAGATCTCAGTTTCGAACTGAGTTTGCGAACTCAGTTCAAAACTGAGTTGACGAACTCAGTTCAAAACTGTAACAACCCGTATTTCGATAACATGATTAAAGACGAGAATCAAGGCAGAATTTAATTTTAAATTCTGAATCAAGTGAAACGGGCTATGCCATTGCGTTCATCTCGGAAAAATACGCGAAATAGAGTCCGAGTTTTCGAAAATCGGAGTCCGTATGACCAAGATATGGCCTCGCGAAGTTTCATGAAAAATTCCCAAATTAAAGTATACTTAATTAAGTGAAATGGGTTGCGCAGAGAAATATATATATATTGATATATATATATATATATATATATATAATTGAAAATTAAATAAATAAATATGCAAAAATGTTCAAAACAGCGAATTGGGAGAGGGGAATAACCGAACCGGCCGATTTTTGAGGTCGACCCGAGCTCGCTGGGTCGACTAGGGGTTAATCCAGGGTGTTTGGCTGTCAACCTGTGGGCCGATTCGCTCAAATGCAGATTTTGCATTTGGATGGTTCTCATGGTTCATCTTTAATCTAAAGGCCCTAGATGGTTCCTACACTTGACTTCTTCCCCAAGACATGCTTTGATGGCTTGGATTGAATCTAGGTTTAATCCTATGGCCTAAAACACTTGCCTAATCTATAAATAAGACCCTAACCTATCCTAAATCCTCATTATTCATTCATGCAACTAAACTATGGCAAAATTTCTACTCTCATGGCCTCCACTCAACTATCCTAGCCTCCACTTCATTTCTATGAAAGGTTTCATGATCATAAGAGTGTTAGAGAGTCCCTATGTTAGTATGAGAGCCTCTCAAGTTGATTTCAAGGCAAAAGCTTTGATCTTTGTTCATAAAGATGGTGTTTTTGTTGATTTGGGCATCCATCTTTGGGTTTTTGGGTGATGGCATGCATAGGCTTCCTCACAAGCTTTAGTTTAATCGATTTAGGCCTTCAAAGCAATGTAAGCCCTTTTCCTACTCTTAGATATTAACTATGAAGTTAAATGTTCATGTTGCAAGTTTGGGTTTGATCATTGAGAATGATACATGCTATCATGTCATGCAAGTTTATGAAGTCATTATCTTGATCTTATGAGCTAAAAGCTACAACCTTTATGTTGAAATGTTGCATTATGCAACATGAGAACCTTCATACCCTTTTTTTGTCAACTTGCATATGAAGTCATAACCCTTATATGATGATATATGCGAATTTCTAGTCATCATTCCATGTCTTTTGTCACCATGATTCGCTTATGTGCCAAGTTTGGGTTTATGCATGTTTTTGAGGCTTAAGAATGTAACATGCAAGCTAATGAACACATTTGTGCCTCATTTGCCACCATGATTAACTTGTGGCTTAATATCCATTTTTGTCATGCCTTTGCCAAGTCTCTTCTTTTAATCCATTACGTTGTTGCGAACATATATGCGAGTTTAAAAAGCGTTGGGGTCACATTATGGGAAAACATAATGATATGAACATGATTTGGGTAAATGGGTATAAACATGACAACGTGTAACGTTAAATATGACATGTGTTTATACTTGAAAACATGACTTGAAATATAACATGGAAGTGACATGTAAGTATGCATAAAAACATAAGCTTGGGAATTTACCTATTAAGTTAGGTCTACCCATTGGGAATTTACCTATTAAGTTAGGTCTACCCAATTGCTTGAAAACTGGAATATGAACATGACACTAGACTAAACATGAAAGTGGCCAACTCGAGGTTGGGTTGAGTTTGCAACATAAAGCTACCCGGAACCGACCGGCCTAACTAGTAGTTGCAAACAATAGGACCCAATGCGAGAAGTTGTTCATGTTGTGCTTGAACCCGAGGTTAGACCAAGTTGTGGTGTAAAGCTACCCGGAACCGACCGGCTTAACTAGTAACCACAACAAAGTCTAATGTGAGAGGTTGGGGTGCATTAAGAAATTAATGCCACATGATAGGGTTAAGTTAATTTGATTAATGACTCTTAACCAAATATGACATGGACAAATGGGTTAAGTAATTGGATTAGGCTAATGATACTTAACAAAACATGACAAGGTTGGGTAGGTTAAGTAACTTGATTTTCCTAATGACACTTAACCATTTTTATACGACTAGTGGACGGGGATTAAGTTAACCAACACTTAATCAATCTGACACGATAATTTGGTAAGGTTAAGTAAGTTTTCTTAATGACACTTAACCAAAAGATACAGTTAATGGATGGGGTTAAGATTAGACTCAACTAGTCTAAACATGATAATCGGATGGGGTTAAGTTAGCCTAGACTTAATTAATCCCACTTGGTAGTTTAATGGGGTTAAGTTAAATACTTAACTAATCTAACACGATGATTTGAAGTGGTTAGGTGACCTATACTTAACCAATCTCACCCGTTAATTTGAAGAGGTTAAGTGACCTAAACTTAACCAATCTAACTCGTTAATTTGATGTGGTTAAGTGATCTATGCTTAACCAATCTAACTCGTGAATTTATTGAGGTTAAGTTAACCCATACTTAACCAATATAACGTGAAAACATGATAAGGCTAAGTCATGAATCGCTTGAATACACTTGATCGGTTTGACTAAGTAATTTCATAGGGTCAAGTTAATATATACTTAACCAACTTGAGCATGGTTTGTAGGGTGGGACTTGGATACTTAGCCAATTTTGACATGATTTGTAGACGGGTTAAGCCTTGAACTTGGATACTTAGCCAATTTTGACATGATTTGTAGACGGGATTAAGTCATGAACTTAAGTGACACTTAATCTATTATGTAAACCCTAATTCGGAGAATTAGGTGGGTAACCGTAATTAACAAGGATAACGGGAATAAGGCTAAGTCGTAAACCTTGGTTGAAGGATAACTAAGTAATGATTCTTAGTCAAGGAAATTTAGACCAGTTCATAGATAGATGAGTAACCTGATACGGTAGGTCATCGTTTAAGTATACGAGTAGGAGCAAGTATCTGATTTAGATAAAGGCTCCAGCGAACTGGGTAACGAAGCAGCGGCTTCGGGGAACGTGAGGATATTCTTGGGATCCCTCTGTGGGCTGCCAGGTAATTATACTAGGCTCATGAGAGGTTAAGGTCTGCGTTAGAAGAACCAAGAGTATGCCTTAGTTGCTATACGAGCGACCTAAAGACGGGGATGGATAGGGTATAGTCGACGAAACACGGTCGTACCCTAGATAGCATTTTTCGTCAGGCTACCTTCCATCTTTGGTCAAGCGTGTACGTACGGAAAGGCAGAGAACACCCAATAGACCATAATTGCTATCTAATTATGGGTGCGGTAAGGCTCGGATTGGGGGTTGGCCAGTAGTGTGTTCTCGTACAGGATTTATCATGTCTTGTCTTTCGCTAGTTGAGGGAGGGGTCGCGTGGGACCATAGCCACGTATAGAAAAAAACAGACCTTAGCATCTGCATCGGCAGATAAATCGTAAGCTCCCGACCGAGTCCTGTATTTCCTGGTCTGCCCTGTGACAGGACTCGGATGGCACGATGTGATACATGTGCATACAGTCATGGAAAAACGATTCACGATGAATGCGTGGGAAAAAGGGCGCGGTTGGCGGTTAGCGTAATCCCTAGTGGCCCTAGGTGGTTGAACCCAAACCGAGATACGAAAACGTGCAATAGGTAAGCGTAATCCCTAGTAGCCCTAGGTAGCATAAGTCCTAGTTGTACAGACGCTAATTCATGTTGGAAGACCCTAGCTAGGTTTAGGGTAACAGTCCAAACCGATCTTAAGGATCATGGAACTATGTAAAGTAATATAGAATCTCATGGGAAAGCCCGTATGGCCTACGGAAAGGGACTGAACATTTACATGGAATAAAACATACGAGTTGAGTAACCTATATATGCGATATATTAGGTTGACATGGACCACTACACGAATTTTGAGTAAGGGTCATTCACGGATAACACGTGATATAGTTGGGATACTAGTACGGTAGGTGCAGAGCAGATGTACAGGATAGATACCATGGGACGTTATACGTGATAGATATCTTGGGATATTATACTTGATAGAAACCTGACGATGTGATACCTTGTTTTATCTTGACATCGTAATTTATCATGACACCTTAGTTCACCTGAGTTCAGTAGTTCATCCTGTTATTTTGATTTAGCTTATCTATCTTGTTATCATGCTTATGTTCATCTCAGCTTCTCATGTCAGTTAACTTTACTAGTTTTTATACTAATAGTAGATAGGGCTTACTCAGTCTTTTTGACTGACCCGTTTTGTTTCGCCTCTTTTCTTCCGTTTCCCCCCAGGTTACAGGGAGGAAATACTGCTGTTTAGTTTGGACTTCTTCTGCTTGAAGGTCATCATGGATGGCTTGGACTTTTCTTGGCTATGGCTACTTTACTGTCTTTACTTGGGGAATAATTTATGAAAAAGTCTTTATGCTTCTTTACTATTGCAAGACAGGTTTTGATGTACTCTGATGTAAAAGGCTTTAGACCTTAATTATAAATGTTTATGAAACTTCGATTTTACTTCCGCTATTTTATATGTTCTGTCTTGTGATATTTCTGTGCATGTTTACCAATAATGCCCCTCTAAAGCTAGTGCATTCCTTTGTGAGTGACCCTAGCGGAGGCGGGGTGTTACAAAAACTGAGTTGACGAACTCAGTTTGAACTAAGTTTGCGAACTCAGTTTCGAATTGAGTTTGAAACTGATTTCGCGAACTCAGTTTGAAACTGAATTCGCGAACTCGGTTCGAACTGAGTTTGCGACTGAGTTTGCGAACTCAGTTTCGAACTGAGTTCGCGAACTCAGTCCCAAACTCAGTTTGGAACATCCTTACAAACAGCTGCTCTTTGAATAGGATAACCCATTTTAAATCTATTTGTTTCTCTAGTAATTCTCATATATAGAAACTTAGCAGTATAAAAAAAAATACAAATTCTTGTTTAGGAACAAATTTTAAGTTTGATGAAAAAAGATATTCTAGAGTATAAAATGAATTATGACAGCCTACGAACTCGAGAAACGATAAGTAAGCAATGCATTGCTTACATCCATTTGCTACCCTCCTCGTCTCCTTATCAGGCGGGCATTACAGCGGAAGACATGGAGCTTTGTCTTTTACTTTTGCAATCGCAGCAATCTACTCAAGTATAGTGTTCAGGGCATTTTCCATAACATTGGCATTTGCATATATACTCTTGACTGAATGTACAAAAAAATAGCTTTAAGTTTTGTATCATCATTATTTTATTTAGGATGTTAGTCCAATTACTTTATTGTTATTTCATTTGATTGTTATTCTTTGTGTTAATTGATTTCAAACAAGTAATTTTTGTTACTGTACAACTCATATTTTAATTGACCAACATGCAATGATATATTTTCACATTATTTCAGGTTGAAATGATTTTAGTGCACGTGTAATAGTTTGTCTTCTGTTGTATTAACATCATCTATAAATATAGCGCAAACCATTATTAATTTATAAATAATCATTTTCTTTTGAAATAGGTATAAGAAAAGAAGGTAAGACTGGTATCTGAAGCGAACGTGGATCCTATTAATGCTTCAGGAAAAGGAAGCATGGTTGATCCAAGATATCCCAGCAAAGATAATTCTTTTCAACTTGAAGGCATTTTCCCTTTGTATTTATCTGTGATAGTTGAACTAATGCCAACTTAATGTATACTAGCTGTACCATTTTAACTTAAATATGAAAGGGATTTGGAATAGAAGTATACCGTCAGTACACATTAGAATTTTTTCAGTAATAAAAATATAAAATAACAGCATCATGAATCTCTGTAAACCTTGAAATTTCTTTACTTTTTTCATCAATGGCTTTGCATCAAATTTTCTTTTGAAAATAATTTAAACGTAATGATTCTCTATAAAAGTCAGCAGTAAAATTTATGAACAACAGCCATGGATACGTCGTCAAACTACTATTATCTACAAATATTCTCTGGCTTTTACTTCTCAATAGCTGTTATATCTTGAATGCTATTTGTTTATGGGTTCCTCACTATATTTATAAGGTATTAAATTATATTACAATAAACCTCCTTAAATAGATATTTACTTATCATTTGAATAGTATATTTTCACAGACTCAATATAGGCATTTGCACTGAATTTTAATGCATAAATGATCGAAATAAGATTACTATATGCATATAACTCAAGTATAACTCAAACTTGCCCTATAGACTCCTGGATGGAAATACAAGCTGTAGAACAAGCACCATAATGGATATCCTGGGTTACGCGTTTGATGACTACTAGATTACTCAAATAATCTTGGAACCCATTTCTATACAACATTGTAATTTTTAGTCTGTATAACAGAAAATAAAATTGAGAGTAAATCAACTTTTTGGTCTACTTTTCTAATTCGTTGTCCAATCAAAATTTATCATATTTCAATACAATATATAATGCAATGAAATCTGTAACAATTTTAAAAAGCTGATGAAATTAAGAATGAATAAGAAGAAAGAGAGATGCAAAATATGATTCTTCAATGATTTATGAAAGAAAAAGAAAATGTACTATCATTTGCATGTAACAGCTTTGAGCTATTGCATAATAGATGTGTCATTCACGAGAAATTATACTTGAAACAATAGAGCGTACTCTAATTTTTTTTACACCATATAATCTTAAATCATTTCTAAATTATTTTTCATACCTTTTTTAGTTTATTTTTAAACATAATTTTGTGACTCTAGGTTTCTTTTGAACTCTTATGGTAGGACCATCCTTTCATGAACTAAAGATTTGCTTCTCTTTTTAAGTTCTTAACAGTTGCATTGTATTGTTTATTATCAGCTAAATACTTGGATCATGCTTTTCATTTTCTTTGTAAAAGATTAAAGAAGGATCAGGAATGTTGTCTCTAACTCAATTGACTTAGTTCCTATCTTTTTTCGTACTATGGACTTTGCTCCACTTTTCCTTAACATTCTTCTACTTATACTACATAATGGGATACAAAGAATTCTAATTTGCTATTTTATTTTATGTTAACTCGTAATGCATTATAATAGAAAGATACTACGCATTCGTTTCTTGTGCCACATCGAAGATGTATAGAGTCAAATCAGTATAGAAAAATACTTTAATTTGACAACGTTGTTCCAAGTATAGAAAAATAATGGACCGCTACTTGTATGTTTTTATGCATTTTTGTATCATGCATGAAAATGCAAATCAGTATCGAATTTGATAGTCGTACATCAATAAAATGGACTATAACTGACTTAGACTTTGCTAGATATGGTTTATAAAATGGACTATAATGGATTATATTTGTCCTATAAGTCACGTAAGTTTATAAAAAGGGATACTCTTGGCTGATTCTCTTGATGCTCATTTAAGGTCCTTATCCCTTTGAAAAGCTACTGAGCATAAAAGACAATATTTTCCTCTCATTGTTTTGTATCTAATACAACTACATGTTGATAATATTTCGCTTGTTTGTCAGCCAAAACTATATAAAAAGGGAAACTCTCATACTATTGAATTACTGGCATGGGCCTCACTATTTTGTTCTAACATAATCTGCCAAAGGACGAATAAATAAGCTGCAAATAAAAATCTTGACCTGATAACTAAATCAACTAGCAAATGATGAACTTGGAAGCATATGTATTGTGTAGAAACCACGTCATAAGAAAATTAATATATTAGTATAAACTACTGTTCACGCAGAACTATGGCTTTTAAACTAGTGCAGACAAATTCTACTTCAAAATTACGTCTAGGGTTTCAAAAACTAAAAAAATATGAAATAAACCTTGTGAAATGGACCGATTCTTTGCTCTCCAGCATAAAATTTGAAGTTCCTAAGCACCATTTCCTTTATGAACAACCTCGGCCTTTTCTTGGCCGCCGGGGAAGCTTCGCTTCTATCAGCGACGGAGCTATCGACGTTTATGTCCATGGAACCATGATCTGGGTTGTTGGAAGTTGGAGCAACCATTGGCTAATATTCGGATTTGAAAATTTGGGGTTTATTTTTGAGACGGAAAGATTTGGGGTTTTGGAATGATTTGAGAGGGAAATGAAAAATAGCGGGGGAACAAGGAGTGAGTGAAAATATGAAGCCGTATCAAATGAATATCAAATGAACTGATCCGATGGGTAGAAAATGTAGGGTTGGATTTTAGGCGTTTGGTTGGTGCGGATCGCAATTGAACTGATCTGATGGGTTGAGGATGTAGGGATGAATTTGGTACGGCTATGGGCCCTATCAAATTTGGTATGGCTTAAAGCCGTATCAAATCTCCGCATCCTGGTGCGCCAAATTTGCTGTTTTGGTGTAGTGGTGGCATAAATCCTAAGTGAACGCGCGATAGTTCATGGTAAGGAAACATAACTAGATCAAGGGTAGCAGTCCAAAATAACCTCAAGGATAAAACGTTTACATGGGAAAGCCCGTATGGCCTACGGCAAAGGACTGAACTTATACATGGAAAGAAACATACGAGTTGGGAAAACCTACATATGCTATATATTAGGTTGACATGGACCATTACATGACATTGGGTAAGGGACATTCATAGTTGACACATGACGCGGGTTGGGATACTAGTACGAGAGGTGCAGAGCAAATATACATGATAAATACCTTGGGATGGTATACATGATAGACACCATGGGATGGTATACATGATAGATACCTTGGGATAGTATACTTGATAGAAACCTGACGATGTGATACCTTGATTTATCATGACACCGTAGTTTATCATGATATCTTAGTTTATCTTGCTACAGTAGTTCAGCCAGTTATCTTGGTTTAGCTTATCTATCTTGTGTCATCCTTATGTTTACTTTCAGTTTATGCATGTCATGTTACCTTTACCTGTTTTTATGCTGGAAGTAGATAGGACTTACCAGTCTTTATGACTGACCCCGTTTTCTTTCGCCTCTTTGTCTTCCGTTTCCCCCCCAGGTTTTTAGGGAGGAAACACTGTTATTTAGTTCGGACTTCCTCTGCTTGAAGGTCATCATGCATGGCTTGGACTTTTCTTGGCTATGGCTACCTTACTGTTTTTATTTGGGGAATAATTTATGAAAAGGTTTTATGCTTCTTTACTATTGCAAGACAGGTTTTGATGTATTCTGATGTAAAAGGCTTTAGACCTTATTTTATAAGGTAATGAAATTTGTTTTACTTCCGCTGTTTTATATATATGTTCTGTCTTGTAATATTTCGGTGCATGTTTACCTCGGTAATGCTTCACCAAACCTAGTGCATTCCCTTTGTGAGTGACCCTAGCGGAGGTGGGGTGTTACATTTGGTATCAGAGCAGAGGGTTACCAGACTGGGCAAAAGTTTCTAAAACCTTCTGAAAACTATTTGAAAAACCGTTTACAAAGAAGCATTTTTCAAGAAAAGTTTTTAAAGGTTATTCCCCAAAAGTCATTAGCACCATCCTTTGTTTCCTTGATTGAACCTCTTTTCCTTTCTTTCCTCCATCTGTAGTCACAGTAGTTTTGACTGCGACTAATCCTTGTCTAGCTACGTAAGTGTTTTCCCGTGCGATGGAGGAAGTTCTCGAGAGACCGGTTACCGAAGTTATAAGAAGGGATAATAAGAGCAAGGATAAAGGACACGAGCTTAAGAATAAGCAACTTGTTGGTATGGCTTGATCCACAAAGGAAGATAAGGACAAGATCAGCGAGAGGGCAATTGTATGCTCTCATTTCTAGCGTACCTAAAGAAATGGTACCGTTTCTATTAAAGGCTTAGCCTTTCTTTTCTATCATCCCGTTCAGACTTTGTATTGATCATCGCATCATTTAAGTCTGCCTCGATAGTTAAGTCTCTGCACCTTAGTACTAGCATGGTAGAAGATCCCACTTTAGTCCCAAAATCTGGTTGGAGAGTCGATCCATTTATTCATGACTTGTTTGGAATTGAGAACGTTTATGCCAAGTGTTGAGGTTAGAAGCAATGCTTCTATTGTTGAGCTATGGATGGATTCTAGGGATGAAGTGGTTATCCAGTAAGGGATGCCATTCTCGATCTTGAAAGGAGGGTAGTTAAACTCTTAACTTGCCTTGGTAATACACTCGAAATCTCGTGCAACCTTATGAGTTATGTCATGGTTAGTTACCTATAATCTCTTGGTGCATTTATCGGAAATCTCTGATCCGATCGAGTAACGTTCGCCAATAAGGCGGATGGTTCATCCCGCTTAAGCATGGGTTATATGAATCACCCTAGTAAGTGCACGTGGTAACATGGATTGGCATCGGTAAACGAGATCCAGAAATCACTAGTGAATTATTAGAAAGCTTGCATGAAACCATGAGTACGCAGTTATGGTCGAGCCAAGGATTCTAGAAAAGAATAAGTGAAAAGGGAACGAGAGGCGACAGTGAAATGAGTTCCAACTCATACCTTGGAAATAGGAATCAAAGAGCTACGAAATCATGAAGTCAAAGGCGGTCAAGGCACAATGGAATTAAGCTCATGGAAATGCGGCTTAGACGCGCGCATCATGCCTCTTTTTAAGAGTATATCGTTGATCCCTGGTTCTCCTGTAGAGCTTGCTTGCATGCTATCGCTTGGTGGATATCCTCTCGGTCCTGTCTCGGTTGCAAACCCCATAAGGAGTTTGTCTTGTTTATCTTCTCGATCCTATCTTGGGAACCTTAGATAGAACCCTATGGATGTAAACATGTATTTGAAACATGTTATGATTTATATGGTTGCAAATGGTTGCAAGTGGTTGCTAGTGGATGCGCGAATACACGTTAGATACTAGATTGACGCGGTCACATTTCACGTTGCATATGCACGAGTATTTATACTTGCTTATGGATGAAATTGAATGTGTTATCATGCGGATGTTGCATATGAATGAATGTTTGTGCACGCATATAGTACTTATATGACTAGGACTATTTGCATACATGTTGGACTCATGGCACTAAACATATTCTGCATTAGAAAGATCATTCAGGCCTGATCATTAGCATTAGCTAAGAAGCATATACACACACGTTTTGCATATGTTCATAGGGCATTAGAAATCGTCTAAGGACAATGTTTTCCTGTGGATGATGTTTTGAGTAGATGGATGATGGATGGTAGGATGCGTTCTTCCTAACTTGGAGATTTCGGGGACGAAATCCTTAAAGGAGGGGAGAATGTAACAACCCGGATTTTTAACAACGTGTTAAGACAAGAATCAAGGCAGAATTAAATGTTAAAATCTGAATCAGGAGAAACGGGCTGTGCCATTGCGTTCGTCTCGGAAAAATACGCGAAATAGAGTCCGAAATTTCGTAAATCGGAGTCCGTATGGCCGAGATATGGCCTTCGGAAGTTTCACGAAAAATCAGAATTCAAAACAGATTTCAAAAACACAGAAATCAGGCTAGGCGGGAAAAATCCCGCCAGAACCAGGTCGACAATAGAGTCGACCCCAGGGTCGACCTGGGGGTCGACCTCCCTGGTCGGCCAGGTCGGCCTGGTGCACCTGTTTTGGCTCCTGGGTCCTGTTTTGGAGGCTTGTGACGATTTTTGAGGGCTTGGATCTATCCTAGGGTTAATCTAACGGCCTAAACTACTCCTAATCTCTATAAAAAGACCCATAAGCCTACCCTAAACCCTCACAAATCACTCATGCCACGAAGTGCTGCCCAAATGCCAAGTGATCATGGCTTCCATCTCCAATTCCTAGAGACTATGCATTCAAATCGGGTTCAAATCAAAAGGTGCAAGCTTTCTACACCAAATCGAGGAGGGATCAACGTTGCTACGCAAATTCCATGACGATTCTTCGACAAAGGAGCCACCTTTCTTCGTCAAGATGATGCATGATCCTTTCCTAAGCCTTGCTATGTAAGTTTTAGCTACTTCTAGATCTAAACGGTAGTCTTAATGATGGCATGGAATAAAACGAGATTAAACTAAGTATGCTAGCCTATATGAACCTTGTCATGCCTCTTTGCTTGAACCTATGACTTTTGGCTATGCTTAGTGACTAGATCATGCTATTCATGTTATGATTAACCTAGTTTACCTTGCAAGTTTGAATCTTTATCTATGGAATGCTAGCATGAACCTTAGGGAACCATTTGACTTGTGAAACATTGGCAAAGATTTGACTTTGGGGCTTATGCATGTAAATGAACCCAAACCCCTTATGTATCATGCATGTTTGTGGCCAAATTCACTTATGATACTATGCATGTTTGTGGCCAAATCCCCTTATGAAACTATGCATGTTTGTGGCCAAATTCCCTTATGATACTATGCATGTTTGTGGCCAATATGTTGGCATAATACCCTACTATGTGACTCGCTTCCACTTGGGTTGGAAATACGTTTGGGTAGCTTAGGAAAAACGTGGGTATGACATGAAAATTTGACATGGGGCTTACATGAGAACATGACATTCATGATACATTTAAATAGGGTCATGACACGTGGGAAAACATGGAACTTGAACTAGACATGGGTGGGTTGTAAGTGTAAAAAGACACTAGACCAAACATGAAAGTGGCCAACTCGAGGTTGGGTTGAGTTTGTAGCATAAATCTACCCGGACCCGCCCGGCTTAACTAGTGGCTACAAACAATAGGATCCAATGTGAGAAGTTGGTCATGTCGTGCTAAAGACCCGAGGTTAGACTAGGTTGTGGTGTAAAACTACCCGGACCCGCCCGACTTAACTAGTAACCACAACAAGGTCTAATGTGAGAGGTTGAGAGTGCATTAATTAAATTAATGCCACATGATAAGGTTAAGACTAATGACACTTAACCGATATGACACGAATGGGTAGGTTAAGTGGGACCGGGCTTGATTTCTTAATGACACTTAACCATACAAGACAATTAGGGGATGGGGTTAAGTAATTTACGCTTAACTAATCCAACTTGGTAATTAGATGGGGTTAAGTAATCCACACTTAACTAATCTAAACACGGTAAATTCGATGAGGTTAAGTAATCCATACTTAACTAATCTAACACGGTAATTAGATGGGGTTAAGTAACTTAGACTTAACTAATCTAAAACACGGTAATTAGATGGGGTTAAGTAACCTTCACTTAATTGATCTAAACACGGTAATTCGATGGGGTTAAGTTAAACACTTAACCAATCTAAACTTGGTAATTCAATGAGGTTAAGTAACCAATACTTAACCAACTTAACACGGTAATTTAATGGGGTTAAGTAACTTATACTTAACCAATTATACATGATGATTTGATGAGGTTAAGTAACCTATACTTAACCAATCTAATAGGTGGACCTGATAGGGTTAAGTCACAAGACCTTTTAAAATTAGGCTTAACAATTGTAATACGATTAGTGGATGGGGTTAAGCTAACCCATACTTAACCAATCCGACTCGATAATCTGATGGGATAAAATAATCTATGCTTAATCAATCTAACATGATAATCTGATAG
Organism: Allium sativum; assembly: GCA_030737875.1. Classification (NCBI taxonomy): domain Eukaryota; kingdom Viridiplantae; phylum Streptophyta; class Magnoliopsida; order Asparagales; family Amaryllidaceae; genus Allium; species Allium sativum. Next base: position 805,596,622 of record CM060922.1, on the reverse strand, counting down.
GGTTAAGACAAATAAATACTTAACCAATTTGACTTGATAGGGTTAAGTCATGAGCTTCTTGGTACACTTAACCAACTTGTAGGGCTAAGCCTTGAACTTGAGTACTTAGCCAATCTTGACATGATTCGTAGGCGGGTTAAGTCATGAACTTGGATAACAACACTTAACCCATTTGACAAAACCCTAGCTCAGGGGACTAGGTTGGAAATCGTAGTTAACAAGGATAGCGGAAAGAGGAGCTAAGTGGTAAACCTTAGTTAAGGGTAACTAAGTAATAATTCTTAGCTAAGGACATGGGACTAGTTCATAAAGAGATGAGTAACCTGATACGGTAGGTCATCGCTTAGTATACGAGGAGGAGCAACTTATCTGACTTGGATAAAAAGCTCCAGCGAACTGGGTGACGAAGCGGTAGCTTCGGGGTACGTGAGGGTACTCTTGGTATCCCTCTGTGAGGTGGCAGGTGGTCCATGAAACTCGGCCTCACAGAGGTTAAGGTCTGCGATAGAAGAGCCAAGGGTATGCCTTGGTTGCTATGCGAGCGACCTAAAGACTGGGATGGATTAGCGTGGAGTCGACGATACTTGATTTTGCCCTGGATAGCACGTCGCCGACTACCTACCATCTTTAGTCAATCGTGCGCGAACGGAAAGGCAGAGAACTCCCAACAGATCATGTTCTTGCTATCGAGTTATGGGTGAGGTTGGCCCATAGGAAAGTGGGGCTATAGTGGGGCCGGGATGTAGTTCTCATACATGATTTTTCTTGGATTGCCTTTCAGTAGTTGAGGGAGGGGTCACGTGGGACCATAGCCACGGATAAAAAAACAGACCTTGATATCTGCATTAGCAGACGACTTAAAGCTCCCGACTGAGTTCCGTATTTCTTGATTTGCCCTGGCACGGAACTCGGATGGCACATTGAGATACATGTGCGTCTAGACATGGAAAACGATTCACGATACATACGTGGGATAAAGGGCGTGGTTGACGGGTGGCATAATCCCTTGTGGCCCTAGGTGGCCTGAACACAAACCGAGACACGGGAACGTTCATTAGGTAGCATAATCCCCAGTGGTCCTAGGTGGCATAAATCCTAAGTGAACGCGCGATAGTTCTTGGTAAGGAAACATAACTAGATCAAGGGTAGCAGTCCAAAATAACCTCAAGGATAAAACGTTTACATGGGAAAGCCCGTATGGCCTACGGCAAAGGACTGAACTTATACATGGAAAGAAACATACGAGTTGAGAAACCCTACATATGCTATATATTAGGTTGACATGGACCATTACATGACATTGGGTAAGGGACATTCATAGTTGACACATGACGCGGGTTGGGATACTAGTACGAGAGGTGCAGAGCAAATATACATGATAAATACCTTGGGATGGTATACATGATAGACACCATGGGATGGTATACATGATAGATACCTTGGGATAGTATACTTGATAGAAACCTGACGATGTGATACCTTGATTTATCATGACACCGTAGTTTATCATGATATCTTAGTTTATCTTGCTACAGTAGTTCAGCCAGTTATCTTGGTTTAGCTTTTCTATCTTGTGTCATCCTTATGTTTACTTTCAGTTTATGCATGTCATGTTACCTTTACCTGTTTTTATGCTGGAAGTAGATAGGACTTACTAGTCTTTATGACTGACCCCGTTTTCTTTCGCCTCTTTGTCTTCTGTTTCCCCCCCCCCCCAGGTTTTCAGGGAGGAAACACTGTTATTTAGTTCGGACTTCCTCTGCTTGAAGGTCATCATGCATGGCTTGGACTTTTCTTGGCTATGGCTACCTTACTGTTTTTATTTGGGGAATAATTTATGAAAAGGTTTTATGCTTCTTTACTATTGCAAGACAGGTTTTGATGTATTCTGATGTAAAAGGCTTTAGACCTTATTTTATAAGGTAATGAAATTTGTTTTACTTCCGCTGTTTTATATATATGTTCTATCTTGTAATATTTCAGTGCATGTTTACCTCGATAATGCTTCACCAAACCTAGTGCATTCCCTTTGTGAGTGACCCTAGCGGAGGTGGGGTGTTACACTACCCAATTACTATCACACTAAGCTGTCAACTGCATATCACTGGTGTTAGCCTACTTTGTGAACTAAGCTACACAAAGCTAGAAGATCAAGTGACAAAGAGTATAGAATATTGGGAGATTCTTTCAGAAAACCGGGTCGGATCGGAGGTTTCTCCCAGCCCAATCAAAGTATGCAGAAATAGAGAGCGAGGAGGCTGGAACATAATCGGATCGGTTCGGCTATGGCATGTCCGATCCGAACCGATTGTCTAGTACTACTATGATTACACCCCACGACTCCTAAAGACTCGGAGCGGTTATGCCCAAGTTCTACCCATGTTTGCCACTAACCTATTATGCTGTCATCACCAGATTCTATCCGAACCCAATTGTAACAGGATTGGAGCCACGTGGATCCGAACCGATCCCTCTCCAGGAACATGTTCACCTATAAATACACCATCAAGAGGCATTTGGAAGCATCTTTTGGCACTTTCAGGATTGAAACTCCTTTGCAACCCGAATTTTATCAACTCATTCAGCCTACAATCATCTTTCAAGTCATATTGTGAAGGAAATTGAGAGAATCTATGTATGAAATGAGTGAGAATTGAGTGAAAATCATTATTGTACTCGCATTCAAGACATCAATCGAAAAAGAAGAAAAGTGGACGTAGGCTATTTAACGCCGAACCACTATAAATTGTGTGTTTTTTTCGTTTTAGTTTTCATTTCCTTAGAATCTTTCACTACAACAAAATGACCCTATTACAACGGTGGAACACCGTTGTAATATACATTTTACAACGGTGGGCAAACCGTCGTGTATTAAGAAGTTGTAATAGACTAATATCTTTTACAACTTTTCTTCACCGTTGCGACACCATTGTGAAATGTATATTTTACAACTGTTTTCCACCGTTGTAGTAATACATATTACAACATTTTTGCACTGTTGTAGTAATACATATTACAACTTTTTTCACCGTTGTAGTAATTTATACTACAATTAATTATAACAATATGATTTTTGTTTCGTTATACATTACATTTCATATAAAAATAAATATTTATATTGAATAAAATGATACTACTCTGAACTGAAATAATCAATTAAATATTTTATTTCAATATTTGAATTAATACAACAATACATACATTCCTCACTACAAACTGATCACTCAATACACTCAGTTACATACACACTTTCGTACAAAATATACATATACACTGACACACATCGAGTCTTTATACTCCAGCATCCAATCCAGTTACCTATCACAGAATTTTACACATGTTAATATAGGACGGTTGATCTTCATAAATTCGCTTCTTACCATCGCAATCCTCAGGTAAGAAGAGGGAGAACATATCATAGAGAAAGTGTTGCATTGGCAGGGATATTGCAATCACCTACAAATAAAATGCTTCGATTTCGTAAATATGATACAAATATGAGATTATACAATAGTGTAGGTAACTATAAGAAAGAAATTTGGAAATAACACAATTAAGCTTCACCTTTAAAGCATCCGGCAGGCTTAGGTCCATATGCTAACAATGGAGGTATCATAAGCTACCTGCATTCTTTTACATGAAATATACTACACATTCTTTTACAACAAAATTCATGAAATATACTACCTGCATATGACAAAAGCTACCTGCATATGACAAAATTCATGAAAATTCATATACTACACATTCTTTTACAACAAAATTCATGAAATATACTACCTGCATATGACAAAAGCTACCTGCATATGACAAAAGCTACCTGCATAGATCCTCTTGAGTTTTTCACAACAAAATTCATGAAATATACTACACAAAAAGCAAATATAGATTATTATATATGGAGTGCACCACATTCTTTTACAAAACCAACAGCTACCTGCATATGACAAAAGAACAGGAATACATAAAAATTCAAATTGGTAACAACATTATACCATAAAAAGGAAATTACACCTCTATACTGTCATCTGTTGGATTTTCCAGAAGAATTGTGAGCAATTCCAATACAAGGATTTCATGCGCTACTTGCTGGTTCACAAGATGTGCAATAAATTTAGTAGCAGCAAGCAATTTATCACTTTGTCATGAGCATTAGTGTATGATCCTCATAATGCAAACCAAGATGTGCTTCTAAACCCATATATCTGATTGTATCTAAGCTGAAATTTTTTTCTTTATCAGTATCTTGTTTAACAACTAGCTTATTTACACCAATAGTCTCTATTTTTTCTACAATATGGTTTCACTTACCTAAAACTAAAATGAAATAGGAATCAAAAAAACATCAGTTCTTGTTATGGGAAAGCAAATACAGTATTATTATACATATACTTCTGAACTTAAATGTAGATATAAAATGAATACACATTGCAGTAAAATTTAATCCTGGCAACAATAAAAAAAATATAATCACTTGAAGGATATATCATTCTAAACTAGCATACAGAGTTCAATTTACCCGGATGTCATAAATTGTTACAAACCTGTGTATGCTCTTGACAAACATATTTTATTTACTACTACTATAATAGTTAATGTGAAGGACATGAATTGTTTTTTATTGGGAACAACAACTATACATTCATCACGATTTGGGCACTTGCTAATTTAATAGCATTTGATTATTTGATCATATGTACACATGTTGCTTGTGTGTATTCTTAATTGCCAATATTTATATCTACAAGTCAGACAGATACAATTTCAATTACCTTTAGGTTAAGTCTAATTTAATGATTTCACTTCCCTTATTTTTATACTGGCATTTGGTGAAATAATGTAAAATTTATGAGAATGTTGTTTCATTAATTAATTTGATATGCAATCAGTCTGTAGCATTTAATAATTGCTTATGTGGTATGCTCTCAATTATTAATTAAAAAAGGGATATTCAACAAACCTTTACAGCCCTTTTAAATATCTAGACGCTGTATATGAATCATATAGATGTAAATATAACAGAATGCAAGTAGACATAATAACAAAGGCCACATTATAAAACACATAATAACAATCAGTATTGGAGCAGGAAGCTGAATTTGAAAATTTTCTGTTAACTAAACTCAAACAAAATTCATGTTCATCTTGGGGAGAAATAAAATTCTTCTGCACAATTTATAATCAGTCACTACATAATGAAATTTAAGTACCATTTGCCCTTGCTTGGCAGTTTTCTTGATTTCTGCGATTAACTTCTTTTCCTGGTTCTGCAAACCTTGCCTTTCCCTCTCTATGTGCATAATAAAATGAACCATAACCATACTACAATGGGACAATAACCCAATCGACAGGAATAGCATTCAAGTAACCCCAAACAGTTTATAACTAGAAACCGACGTAGCCAATTTGAAAGAAGAATAATGGTAAGCGAACTTACTTTAGGTCGATGACAGGGCGGTGTTGAATGGAAGTGAAGGCTCGGGTATGGAAAAGGCAGCAGCTTTCGGGCACAAGCGGTCTTCGGGTTTGCGACAGTGACACGGTTTGATTTGCCAAACAGGCGTTGGTGCAGGACAGAGATCTTTGCAAGGCAGAGGCTGAGGAACGGATAATGGAACGGCAATAGTTGAAGCAGCAGGTGGTCCGGTTGAACTTGCGAGAGAAAGGACAGCGGGAAAGAAGCAGGAGCTCACTACTTTGGTTGCGATGGAAACAGTGAGCGGTTTGATTGAGGATGGAGGAGGCGTCGGATCTGGAGTAGGTGTTGAACGAAGAGGAGGGGTCAAGGCAAATTCTGGCGGTGCGAATTAGGGCCAAGGAAAAATGAAGGCCATTAATTTCGAATTGGGGAAAAGATTTGGGGGAATTTTTTTTTTGTCGGTTGATAAAAAGTATAACGTGAGGAAGTAAAATATTAGGGTTGGCCGCCAAAATTTTCAAGGTGCCGCCACTTCTTCAAACGATTGATTTTTTCACGTTTACGTGATTAGTACTTACTAATGTGATTATATCTTATATTTCAATTGTTTTCAACACTATACATAATATTATTTCTCATAGAAATCAATTAACAAATTTCAACACTCAATGGATCACGTTGGTTAAGTCATCTAAATATTCATTTCGATTTTAAGGTTCAATTATCATAAGAAAAAAACGAACTAATTTTTCGAAATTTTGGATATTTTATAAAAATTCTAGTTCACTAATTTTTTTTAATTAATTTGTGAAAATTTCGATATTTTATAAGTTTTGTCTAGAAAAATTTAAACTTTTTTGAAATATTGGATGTTAAATATAATTATTACCCATAACTATTAAATATTAAATACTAATAATAGGTATTACATTTTAATTATTAAAGATTTCTTATTAATCATTCATTATTATAAATTATTTATTAAATATAATCTTAGTTATTAATCTCTTCTTCGTAATTATTAATCTCTACTTCTTAATTATTAATAGCAATCATTGATTATTCATGATTAGCATTAATTATTATACTTTAATTATTAACTATTTAATATTAATTATGTAATATTAACTATATTTTTTAATTATTCTTCTTAATTTCTAAGTATTAAATATTACAGATTGATTATTGATTATTACTTCCTAATTGATTATTAATAGTAATTATTAGTTATTAATTATAAATAATCAATATAAATGTATTAATATTAATTATTAGTTATTAATTATATTAAAATATAGTAATATATATTACAACAGTCAAAAAAAAAAGTTGTCTTAGACTTTTATTACAACGGTCAAAAGAACACAGTTGTTAAAAATAAGTTTATTACAACTTTTCTGGAAAAAAGTTGTAAAAAACATTTATTACAACGGTGCTTTTACCACCGTTGTAAAAGTAAAGTTGTAATATGGTGTTTTTGTTGTAGTGTTTACTAGTTTGGGTGTTAGAGCCAATTTTGGATCTAACATTTTGGTGCTTTCATTGAGAGTTCTTCGAATTCTCAGCTTTTTGGGATTATCATTCTACTATTTGGACCCTCAAGTTCAAAGAAGTTAATCCTCTGTTTTTGACATCTTTAAGTATTTGTTGACTAACTGTTGAAGAATCGAATATTATGGCCAAGACAAAAGGAAAAGAAGTGCAAGGCGCTAGGGGAAACGATGCTAGAGAAGATCAACAAGCCATCGTGCTAACGAGGTCACGTTCTCAAGACTCTGGAGGAGGCCGCTCCGGTCAGGAAGATCCGAACTAGATGGAAGACCCCGATCCGGTCCGGTCCCAATGAAGTTGAGGGCACTCATTCTCCCCATCCGAACCGCTCTGGCCAGGCCACTGCACTCTGATCCAATGCGAACCAGAATGAAGCTGGAACTTCTACTCGAGCTCCCACCAACGCTCCGATTCCAGCCACGATGACTAATGTTCAGCCTGATCCATCTGCACCCGCCACACAGGGAGATTTTTCACGCTTTCTTGACATGCTCTAGAGCACTAAGGAGGCATTGGAAGCCCAAAGGCGTGACAGCCTTCGCATGCAGGAAAACATGATCACTATGGGTAGAGAACTCCAAGAGCTCCGGAGGAAGAAGAATCCTTCCCCAACACGCCGCCTTGCTACAGATGATTCATCTTCTTCAGACGAGGGACGCCCTCGTGAAAGAAGGCGGCTTGAACGACCGCAGAACCTCGATCAGTTAATTTTTGGATCTTTAGTATCCCGAGAAGACGCCGCTCGTGTATTAGGGCCTGATGACCCAAGCCTGCAACAACCTATGTTGCTACCCATGCGTGGATCCCACGTCTTACCCAGGGATCCTAATATTACCAACCCTACGCAACAGCAGCTTCTTCAACCTCTACCTCCTGAGATCGACCGGGAGCGCAGAGAGCAGTGTAGAGTAGCTACCGCTAGAAACAGGAGGTTATCCCCTAATCAGGAACCCAGGGGTAATCCAAACATCAGACCTAGAGAACCTGTGCAGACATTAACAAATGTCGATCTATGGGCAATGGTGCGCCAGATTATGTCCAAGAGCCGACGGTATACTAATGAAGATTGGGGCATTGAGCGAAGTCATACCCCCTTCACGGATGATATATTGGACTTCCAGTTCCCTCGGCGATTCAACTTGCCTCAGATGGATCGATATTCAGGAAGAACGGACCCAGGGCAGCATCTGATGAGGTATGCATGGTTCATGAATGCGGCAGCAGCTCCAGATGCTGTAAAATGCAAAGCCTTTCCAATTTATCTTGAAGACGTGGCGTTAATGTGGTTCACCCGACTCCACCCTCGGTCTATATCAAATTTCACAGAATTGAGTGAGCGCTTCATGAATCAGTTTCGACTTCATGCCCGGAAGTCCAAGAGCGTCATAGAGTTGTCACGGATTAAACAGGCCCTAGGAGAATCTTTGAAGTCGTATTTAGATCGCTTCAACCTGGTCGTTACCGAAGTTAGTGATCCTCATGAGCCCACTATCCTGATGGCCTTGATAGAAGTGGTAGACCCTAACACAGAATTCGGGGATTACTTGTCTGGGAAACCGCCTCCTACTAGAGAATTGTTCTATGAAAAAGCTAATATCCGCTTAAGGCGAGAAGAAGCTCATGCAAATAGGAAGAGAAAGTCCGAAGGGGCCTCGAGGGAAGGTGTCCAGAGTAATGTTGATGTGAAACAATCTGGTGACAGTTCAGGGAAGGTTGAAGTAAACGTTGGCAACCAAAGTGGGGGTAATAGCAACAAAAATGGGAACGACAACAGAAGGAACAGAAATAGAGGGAATAGCTCTAGTAAAAGACCCAGATCCCAGAATTTTGAAAATTATACGTTGTTAAATGATACGTTGGAGAATATTTACTTGGATACATATAGCATATTGCAGTACAAAAAACCATCACCCAGAGACTCCACTGAGAAAGAGATCGCAACGGGAAAGTTTTGTTTGTTCCATGGAACCCACGGTCATTCCACCAATGAATGCCGTCATTTGAGAGATATAGTCGAAAGATTGCTGCAGGAAGGGAAGTTAGACGAGAACAAGGTTGCCCCAAGGGACAGGGGGCAAGGGGGACAAGCCCCGGACCAAAACCAGCCTACTTCAAAACCCATAGCCCAGCAGAAAGGTAAGGGGATCGTTATTAATACTATTATAGGCGGACCACACCTAGTTGGTCGTAGTTTTAAAGCAATGGATCAGTACGTCAACGCCGCCAAGCATTTTGAGGTAGGAGAATGCAGTAGCCTCGAAGACATTACTCCAGTAAAACAACAAAAGACGATGTCAGACGACGTCATATTCCGCAGTAGAGATGATTCCAGAGTTCAATCCCCAACTGATGATCCACTAGTGATTACCACGACAATTGGCCCTGCTTTAGTCCATAAAGTGTTAGTGGACAACGGGAGCTCGGTCAATATCCTCTTCAAGAAAGCTTTCGAACAAATGAGACTCGAAGCAAAAGATCTAAAGCCATGCGAAGGATGGATACATGGCTTCAATGGAGCGTCGACGGCTCCGATGGGCTATGTGGAATTACCAGTCACATTAGGGCAGGGAGATCGCTAGAGAGTGAGGATCCTACCGTTTGTAGTTTTGGATGTGGAGTCGCCCTACAATGCCTTCCTAGGACGACCGGCCCTTGCCGAGTTTAGGGCATGTATTGCACCTTGGTGCTTGCTGCTTAAATTCCCGACTGACTCAGGAATTGGGGTGATGAGGGGCGACCAAGCTACGGGACGAGCTTGTTACATGACGGAGTTAAAGATGCTAATAAAGGGGTTGAATATAGAAACTAAGGACGATTCTGCCCCTCCAAAGGAGAACTCAGCATAGCAATTAAGGGGTCCTGCCCCAAGAGAGTTGCCCTCAGATGTGCTCGAGGATATAGATCCCAGAGAGGATAGAGAACCCGAGGATAAGAAGGCGACTCCCAATGAAATAACAGTAGATATACCTATTGATGAGACAGATTCGACAAAAGTACTAAAGATCGGCTCGCAACTAGATCCAGTCCAAGCGAAAGAGTTGGCTGATTTTTTAAAGGCAAATCTGGATGTGTTTGTCTGCATTCACGCTGACATGTGTGGGATTTCTCCTGCCATCATGAGCCACTTTTTGTGTATTAATCCAAAGCACCCACCAGTTAAACAGAAGAGACGGATGTTAGGCCCAGAGCGGTCAGCAGCTTTAAAAGAAGAGGTAGAGAAATTAAAAGATAATGGATTCATTAAGGATTCGAAATATCCCGACTGGATATCGAATCCCGTCCTGGTCAAAAAGTCAAACGGGAAGTGGCGAACATGTATCGACTTTTCTGATTTGAACAAGGCGTGCCCGAAGGATAGCTTTCCTCTCCCCAGAATTGATCAGCTAGTAGATTCGATGGCCGGGCACGAGCTTTTATCCTTTATGGACGCCTATTCTAGGTACAATCAAATTCCCATGCACATACCAGATCAAGAGCATACAAGCTTCATCACAGACTTGGGGTTATATTGTTATGTGGTAATGCCATTTGGGTTAAAGAATGCAGGAGCCACGTATCAGCTCCTGGTCAACCGCATGTTTTATAATCAAATCGGGAAAACCATAGAGGTTTACTTGGACGACATGCTTGTGAAGTCTAAACAATCTTCCGACCATACAAGGGACTTAGCTGAAATATTTGATATTCTTCAAAGGTATGGGATGAAGTTAAACCCCCTAAAATGTTCGTTTGGGGTCACATCTGGAAAATTCCTTGGGTTTATTGTGAGTTCTCGAGGAATTGAGATAAATCCTAGCCAAATAGCAGCAATAAGGGATATTGAAGAACCACGCAAGATCAATGACGTTCAAAGCTTGGCCGGAAAAACTGTTGCATTGAGTAGGTTTATCTCCAAAGCTACAGATAGATGTGTACCTTTCTTCGATCTCATAAAACGAGGAAAGCGAAATTTTGAGTGGACCCCGATTGTGTGGAGGCATTCCAGAATCTATTAGACTTATTAGAAAAGCCTCTAATATTATCAAAACCCGTGGAACATGAGGATTTGTTCGTCAACTTAGCGGTATCATCTCACACCGTCAGTACGACATTAGTACGTGAAGTGGATAATGTCCAAAAGCCTGTATATTACGTGAGCAAAAAGCTAGCTGCTGCGGAACGTAATTATCCGAAGATAGAAAAGCTTGCTTATAGCCTCCTGATTGCTTACCGCAAACTTCGCCATTATTTTCAGGCTCACCCAATAGTTGTATATACCAATCAACCTTTGAGACAAGTGTTGCAAAAACCCGAAGCATCAGGGCAGTTACTTAAATGGAACATCGAACTAAGTCGATTTGATTTGAATTTTCATCCACGAAGATCAATAAGGGGGCAGGCATTGGCTGACTTTATAGATGAATTTACAATTCCCGAAGAGGAAACGGTGGGTGACAAGGTAGTTACTTTGGACCAAGAGTTAGAGCTTAGTCCGTGGAAGCTATATACGGACGAAGCCAAAAATGATCGAAAGTCCGGCGCCAGAGTCATTTTAATAACTCCTGAAGGACGATCTATCTACTATGCATTACGATTAGAGCTTGCTGCTACTAATAACGATTCCGAGTATGAAGCCCTGATTTCCAGGCTGAAACTCGCCAAAGAGTTGGGAGTGAAAACACTAATATATATTGCGATTCCAAGATAGTTGTATGCCAGGTTCGGGAAGAATTTACTGTTAAAGGACCTTGAATCATTACTTATCTCAAAAAGGTAAAAGTGTTGTTGGGAAGTTTGGAGCATTACAGCATAACGCACATTCCAAGAACGAAAAACCAGAAAGCATATCGATTGGCGAAGCTGGCAAGTTCTGATAATCCTAAAGAAACTGAAATGGTTCCGATAGAGGTTTTGGAATCACCGAATTTCGACCTAATGGAAGTGGAGCTAGCCTTGGAAGTCGACCCAGAGAGAGAATCCTGGATGACATCTATCAAGAATTTTCTCAAGAATGGAACCCTCCCGTTGAAAAAGAGCGAAAGACGAGCTGTTAGACGCAAGGCTGCAAGATACGTTTTACAGGACGACGTCCTTTATCGCCAAGGGTTTTCAATGCCCCTATTACGGTGTATCGCACACGACGACATTAAAGGTGTACTGCAAGAAGTACATGAAGGTGAGTGTGGAGACCACACTGGGGGCCAAACCCTAGCAAAGAAAGTATTACGGTATGGATATTTCTGTCCTACCGTGAATAAAGATGCGGCTGATTATTCACGACGTTGCGACAGATGTCAAAGATTTGCCAATGTTCCCAAAGCGCCTTCGACTCAGCTCAAGTCAATGGTAAGCCCATGGTCGTTTGCCATGTGGGGAATTTACATTATTGGAGTGTTACCTATTGCCAGAGGAGGAGCTAAGTACGCGATCGTTGTCGTGGACTATTTCACAAAATGGGTGGAAGCTGAACCTTTAACAACCATCACGGAGAGGAAGGTGATCAGTCTTATGGTCAGAAACATTATTTGTCGATTTGGGATACCGAAGACCATCATAACTGATAATGGGACGCAGTTCGACAGCATCGAGTTCAGAAACTTCTGCTAGAAATACAAGATTGATAAACGATACACTGCAGTAGCTCACCCGCAGTCAAATGGCCAGGTCGAAGCCATAAACAAGGTCATTAAATCCATTATGAAGAAGCGGTTGGAGCGGGCCAAAGCCAAATGGTAGACGAGTTGCCACTAGCTTTATGGGCCTACAGGACAACCTTTAAGACGGCTACTGGCCGTACTCCCTATTCACTTTCCTTCGGGTCAGAAGCAGTGATTCCGGTAGAATTGGAAGTCCCTTCTCATCGAGTCGTGTATTATGACCCAATGACAAATAGGACACTCCTCCTAGAGTCTCTTGATATGATTGAAGAAAAAAGAGACGAAGCAGACTTACGTGCCTCGAGACATCGACATCAAGTAGCACGTTATTATGACTGGAAAGTTCGCTTCAAAACCTTTGAACCAGGAGATCTAGTACTGAAACGAGTCTTCCCACCTTCGACCCAATTGGGTCCAAAATGGGAAGGGCCATACACCATCCAACGGAAGCTTGATACAGGAGCATTCAAGCTAACGACCGTGGACGGTGAAGAGATTCCCAGAGCTTGGAATGCTCAGCACTTACGACGATATCTGAGCTAAATATGAAATGTCTTCCTTTTTGTTTTTATAAGCTGTCTAAAAAGGCACGACTTGCCTTAAAAAGTCTGTTTATATGAACAAAGGATTATGAAGTGGATGTAGGCTACGACTTAGCTGAACCACTATAAAAATATCGTGTGTCATTTACTTTCCTGCATTATTTATATATTTGACAATCATTCTATCATGACCATGAAATACGAAACATTAAATTAAATCTGGAAAATTGAAGATAACCTATGTGCAGGAGCGAACAAAATGACCGCTTGTATGATAGAATGCAAAAGAATGGGAAGATGACATTGTTAACTCTAACTCTCATGAATCGAGAGAGAATATAAAGGACGGGAAGACGACATCCCTTGGGGCATGAAGGTGCACCCGGATAAGAGACTGTCTCAACAATACTCTAACCTGGTTATTAGACAGGAGAGTATAAAGATGCTAGAAAGAATAGGCATCAATGACGAAAGGAATATGGCCCCGTCGGAGAATCGGGGGCAATTGGATTTTGAATTTAATTAATCTCGAATAATTCTTGCTCAGTTGTCCAAGATTGATTGGGGGCACATATGTGTACACATATTCCCCTTAACAATGACTTTATTATGTAACTGTAATATGACATGCTGCCTATTTGCATTTTTACTTAAGTACTAAACTAATAACTATCAGACATTGCAGGAAATAAACTATTTTTATTTACAAACATGTGAGTTTGTACAAGGAAATCAAGCAAAAGATGCGAGGGCCGCACTCGCTGCAACAATTGCGGACCAATTGATTATCAAAATAAAACAAAACACATCATCACTTGGGCTGTGGAGCAGACTTGGATTTTTTGGCAGCCTTATGAGTGGCCCTAGCCTCTTTTTCAGCATCAGTCATAAGACGCTTTGGCCTCTTCTTCTCTGTAGTTGAAGTACCAGAATCGGTGGATTTCTTCCCAGGAGTTGGAACACTGGAATCAAGAGAAGATTTTTTAGCAAGCTCTTCCGTAATAGATCTAGTTGAAAGCTTAACGACTAACCTTGATCCAGGATCCACCACTGCAAGGGGCTTAAGGCTTTCGGGGTTCAAGTCTTCAGCTTTTAGCTGAATGCGTTTGTCTTGATCGGCTTTCATTTCAGCCAAAGTAATGTCATCGGCACTTTTTGAATCCCCAATTATAGCCACATCAGGATCTTCTTCATACCCCTCATTACCACCGTCGACTTTTAAGGCATCTATCATCTCGTCATCATGAGAAGCGTTGGCCTTAGACAGTTCAGTGCCTCCTCCGGATTCGGCGGTAGTAGCCTTATCCTGTCCTCCCTGAACCTTTTTCACGGATTGCTCTCTAATAGAGGATCCCTGAGGCTCATCGATCTTCTCGGCTGATCTAGCACCTACAGAATGAGAAGCAAAAGTTATCAACTCAGGAGAAAATAAAGGAACCTCCATTGATTCCCCAATTATGTGATGAAAGGTGGAGACAACCTTGACAAATTGAGGTGAAAAGGTAGAAATACCTTCCGATGGTCTCTCAATTGGAGTGACTACCGTTTCTGACGCTGACTCGGGTATAGGAGATAAAAGAGATGCCTTAGGAATTCCCGGGTTCTCGGGATCATATCCCTCAACTTTAGTAGTTTCAGCGGTAGCGGAAGAAGAACCAGCCTCAGGGATATTCTTTTGTTTGGCCAGCCGCTTCTCCTCCTCCATAGCAGCGGCAATGGGGCGATGCCCCTCGGCCAGGCGTGCCGGTTCATCATCTCTCAGATACTTCTCCATAAGTTTATCTTCATCAACGAAGTCTTCCTTAAGTTCTTCTTTCTCCCATTCGATGATTTGACTCCATACGTGAACTAAGGTAGTTGGATAGTCTTCAATCCAAGAGATGTTTCAGCGACGAATTATGTGCGCAAAGAATTCAATCAATAATTCGCCAAAACCGTGCACTTCTTCCTAAGCCTCTGATAGTTATTTACGGGTCTCTTCAGCAGTCTTAATGACGTTCTCCACATTCCCCTTAGCTAGGGAAGCCCTATTCCCGACTTCCATTAACTTGGACTCCAAGTCAGCGTTTCGTTTCTCCAGTTCAGCATTTTTTCTCGCTAACTCGGCTTTTTCTTGCTCAAGAGTATTATAAGCCAGTTGCATTTTGACATTGTCCGACTTAGCGTCTTCCGCTTGTTTCTTCAACTCCAAACGCTCTTGACTATGAGATTCCAGCAAGTCATGATAACGCTTCTGTAACTCCTCAAATTGTTGTTTGAAGTTGTTGGCGTCTCGTTGAGCGATGACGAGTTGAGCCTGTGTGTCTTTTAGGTCCTTCTCCAATTTTTTCAAGGCCTTTTCATCAGAATCCGCAGTCTTTTTCATTGAATTAACATCTGTAATTAAAGTCCGAATAATTCTGGAGAGATTGCGTGAATATTTGAACATCTCCGAGTATTGCTTCTCAACTGCGTCAATCTTTGCTTTAGCCTCATCTACCCACTTTGAGGAAATAGGCTCGAGTGCAGGTAAAAAAGTCAGATTCTCAAAGTAATGATCTAGGAACTGCTTCTCCAGATATGCCAGCTTAACTTTGTACTCAGCATCCAGTGGTGGAGGTTTGCAGTATGTTAGTTCAATGTCTTTTCGCTTAGTCGGGACGATGGCTGTATCACCCTTTCCAGATCGCTTCTCGGAAACCTTGTGTTTGTCTCGTGAATCGGTATGTTTCGGTGGACTTTTTTCCCGACTGTGTTTGTCTTGAGGAGAAGTTCGGTCTTTAGGCTGCGACGTATCTTCTCCTCGACGACTCTGGTAGCTCTTATATCTGTCTGGATCCGACCGGACGGGGGAACGAGAGCGCGAGGTATGTGGTCGATAAGAATCATGAGGCCTTCTGTCATCTCTGCCCCGGCTCTCACGGTGATCATGCTCGATATCGGAAGGAGGTCTAGACATGCTACGACGCATTTTTCTGACATCGTAGTAAGGCCGAGACATTGTACCTACGCAACAATGTAAGTGGAATTCAGAATCAATGTTCACATAAGAAGTGAGTGCTGTGATGTGTGGTGCTAATGTGTTGAGTGCATCCTAAGTGGTGTTCCCCCCGACAAACCCAAGTCTAAACCAGACTAGCGCGAGTGGGCTCTTTGGCCTTCACGGGAGTAGTCTCCTATGAAGAAGTGAAAGTTAAAGGATTTGTGCCAAAGTCCTCTGAGGTATAGATGGTTTCAGGCAGGGGGAGATCTCCTAAACCCTTAAATGTGGAATCGTTGGTAGTAGAGGCATCTCCTTGAGAAGCATCTGTTGGCAGCTCTTTAGGAGATGTTGACTTCTCAGGAGAAATAGCATCATCAGGGACGGTATACCCTTCTCTGTGTTTTCAGCTATGTTGGCTAACTCGTCATCCTGAGTTGAAGATGGAGAAGGTGAAGTCCGAAGAGGTATTGTTGGACCTTTCGAGCCCTCGCCCATCTCAGGAATAATGTCTACTGGGGGTATGTACAAATATGGACCCGTCCCTTGACCTATGCTACGGGTAATGGATAGTAACCCGTGATGATGGAGATACTCATCCTTAAGAACTTTGTCGATGGTTAGAAACTTTTGATCGATATTGAGAAGCCGATGCAAACGATCAAAGTACAATTGATCCGATATTTGCTTTGGGTTATCAACTGCGAATAAAAAAGAAAGCAGGTTAATGTGTTGGCATGAACATTTAAAATTGAGATCTAGAAATTCGGTGCTTTACTTGATTTGGTCCATCTTCTGGCGCATCCCGTCTGCTGCCTGATATAAAACCATTCGAGCTTAGAATCTCCAGCCTTGCTGCTAAACGGAGCTATAATAATTTTCCTTTTTGGGACTGATTCAAAATATGAGAAGGAAGGAGTCTCTTGAGTCTGATGCTTGAAATTATAAAAAAAGAGGACGTCATCGAAAGTAGGCTCTATACCTAAAACCTCTTTGTATGCTATATATAAGGTGTATAAATAAGCATAAGAGTTGGGATGTAACTGCATGGGGGCAAGCCGCATCTGTCTCAGAAAGTCGACAACAAAAGGCGGAAACGGTGGAATAGCCCCAACCATACACATCAATCGGGTAACTACCATAAATCCTTCCGGAGGATTGTGGGGACGATCTTCTTTCGATGGCACCAGGGTATCTCTTTTCAGTATCCCATGCTTTAGACATATTCGAACAAGTCTGTCATCATCAATCGTCGATTCAACAGAATCTTTGGGTAACTCCAATATAATGGTAGACTCAAACTCATCAGGAGCTCGATAATCTCCTATCCCTCCTTCCTCTTCATCGCAAAGAGAAACTTCACTATCAGAAGGCATTTCACTATTGTGTGCTTCTACTTCATAATCTGGACCCTCATCGTCCCATTCAGGGTCTGCGGGAGAGGATATGTCATCAAGAGTAAATTTCTCGGAAGTTTCTGCAACTTCTATCTTCTCTGCTAACCTAGATGAATGTCTCTCTGCCATGATCGCTAAACTACTGAAGAAGCAATAACATAAGTTAGAGTAAGATAGCCCTATCCCCCCGTGTGTGTGTGTGTGTGTGAACTAAAATGTGTGCTACGTGTGCAAAAGATGCAAAGTAAACACATGAGAGCGTGATGCAAAGGTTCAATAAAGCAGTAATGTCCAGAACAGCCCCTGATGTTCGTTTATGTTCGTAAGGCGCTATCCTAACTATTCTTTACGTTGAAGGTTATGTCAAACATTGATTTAACCAATTGGACAAATTCTTGTGCATTAAGTTGAACTGCTTCGGTTCGGTTCAGGTGCATGTGTTGGGATTGGATCGGGGGGCTAAGCTATGTGTTGGTGTGAAGCAGACATTAACATCCAGCGAGCAAAACCAGATCGGTTCGGAAGTATGTACTCGGAGCGGCCCGGATTGACTTGATTGTCCATGCTTCTCTTTCTTTTTGTTTTTCATCCCGACCTGATCCGGTCAGGCAAATCCCATTCCCATCTCCACTTCCATGTCTCTTCACCCGAACCGACCTCATACATTCTCCTCTTCTTCTCCTTATTCCTCTTCTCCATCAGCACCGAACCCATCTCCTTCTAAAAAAACCATTCATTTTTGAAAGATTTGTCATGACGAGATCTCCATGGACCAATTTATCCCCTGTCACAACAAATCCCATCTCCCCAACACCTCGAGGCGATGACGGAGTCACCAACGACGACGACGAGGGAAGAGGAGGCAACGGCATTGAAGCTGAGTAGAAGCCATGACCAAATCGTTCAAATTAACCACAAAATCTAACTGAAGTCGGTTATTACAAGGATGATCGAAGTTCTAAACCCACCTATGTAATCGATTTAAGGATTTGGAGAGAATTTTTGCGATTTCGAGAGTTAGGGTTTGGTTTCTTTCTTCGAAGCAAGTTACAGAGGGCGGTGGAAACAAAGAAGAGAAATGAGGAAATGATGACTTTATATTAGCTTGAACCGTCCTTTGGTATTCCTATTAACGTGGCACTTCTTTCTGTTCGGACCGGAAAGTTGGCCCATGGACATTAGGCCTGTTAACACAACAAAGCTGAAGCTGTTCGGGTCGGGGCCGAACCCAAACAAAGCCTAAGGAGTTAATTCAACACACACGGTGAAATCAAGGAAAAATATGCAAGAAGTTTACCTGGAGGAGTTGTCGGATATTAAACGGAGTTCTCAGAATTGTTTGAAACAAAAAGAAATAATTTGCACATTCTATGGTATATATAGACATCAAGAGATACGACATTATGAAGCAACATGTCCCTACTAACGAATGGAAACGACTGTTCAACGGTCTCAAATTCAAAAGCCAATGGATAGACAATGTCAAAGCACACTCCATCTTCGATAGAAGCGTCCTTTGAGGGGGAAAAATGTTAGCCTACTTTGTGAACTAAGCTACACAAAGCTAGAAGATCAAGTGACAAAGAGTATAGAATATTGGGAGATTCTTTCAGAAACCCGGGTCGGATCGGAGGTTTCTCCCAGCCAAATCAAAGTATGAAGAAACAGAGAGCGAGGAGGCTAGAACATAATCGGATCGGTTCGGCTATGGCATGTCCGATCCGAACCGATTGTCTAGTACTACTACGATTACACCCCACGACTCCTGAAGACTTGGAGCGGTTATGCCCACGTTTTACCCATGTTTGCCACTAACATGTTGTGTTGTCATCACCAGATTCTATCCGAACCCGATTGTAACGAGATTAGAGCCATGTGGATCCGAACCGATCCCTCTCCAGGAACATTTTTCACCTATAAATACACCATCAAGAGGCATTTGGAAGGATCTTTTGGCACTTTCAGGATTGAAACTCCTTTGCAACCCGAATTTTATCAACTCATTCAGCCTACAATCATCTTTCAAGTCATATTGTGAAGGAAATTGAGAGAATCTATGTATGAAATGAGTGAGAATTGAGTGAAAATCATTATTGTACTCGCATTCAAGACATAAATCGAAAAAGAAGAAAAGTGGACGTAGGCTATTTAACGCCAAACCACTATAAATTGTGTGTTTTCTTCGTTTTAGTTTTCATTTCCTTAGAATCTTTACTAGTTTGGGTGTTAGAGCCAATTTTGGATCAAACAACTGGGACGAAGCAAAATGCCTTGACCATGTTGACTTTTAATATATCGTAAGACATAGATGACAGCATCCCAGTGTGCAACCTGTGGATTACTAAAAAAACTAAGCGAGAGTATGAACAGAATAACTCAACTTGGGTTGAGTAACAGAAAGGCGCACCAAGCATCCCACAAAATGCCTATATTGCTCTGGATGCTCATAAGGATCACTAGGCGCATAAGCCGAC
This sequence comes from Allium sativum, assembly GCA_030737875.1. NCBI lineage: Eukaryota > Viridiplantae > Streptophyta > Magnoliopsida > Asparagales > Amaryllidaceae > Allium > Allium sativum. The sequence continues at coordinate 805,576,644 of CM060922.1, read as the reverse complement.
AATAATTCTGTTCCATTGGTGTATCAATAGGTTTACAACCTAAAATACATGTCTCTGTCAATATATTCAAAGCATACTTCCGTTGAGAAAAAACAACCCCTCATCACCACGGGCCACTTTAATCCCCAGAAAATATTTCAACAAACCAAGATCCTCTCTATGAAAACATGTAATCAAGTATTGCTTGAACCTCAAGATCACATCATGTGAGGAACCTGCAATAATCAAATCATCCACATAATCTAGTACATGTAAAGAAACCCCATCCTACTGATAACTAAATAACAAATAATCAACATAGGATTGTGTAAAACCAAATTTCCGCAAAGCACTAGATAACTTAGCAAACCACTGCTGAGGAGCTTGATGTAAATCATATAATGACTTGCGTAACCGACACACTTTCCCAGGGTCAGGACAACTATAATCTGGGGGAAGCTACATATCGACCTCTTCCTCCAAATCACCATGAAGAAAATCATTACATACATCCATCTAATGCAATGCCCAATTACGAGAAACAACAACGACAAGAAAAATACGAACAGTACCCATCTTAGCAACTGGGGAGAAAGTTTCATTATAGTCAATACCAGCAATCTGCCTATTACCATACACAACCAATCGTCCCTTAAGACATTTAACATCACCATTAACACATCATTTTATTTTATAAACCCAACCACTAGCAATAGCCTTCTTACCAGGTGGCAAATCCTCCAATGTCCACGTTCCATTCCGTTCAAGGGCATCAATCTCCTCTTTCATTTCCTACGCCAACCTTCATCATGTACGTCCTCTTTGAAGAAAGTAGGCTCTTTTTGAGATGTAATTGCTGCTAAGAAATGCTTATGTTTCATAATTTTTTTTATCATAACTCAAATAACTAGCTATACTAAAAGGTTTACCAGAGAAACGAGATGGAGTAGGAGAAGCATTATGCGATGTAGGGGGGTCTATCTTGCATATATATGTGTTAGTAACACATCCTCAAAGACGAGAAGAGGGAAGCTTGGTGCGGTGCCACGAGCAAGATTATCACCATTTGAAAAAATGCTTGAATTTTCTCTAGACACCACACCATCTAAATCAAATCTCGTACTCCCCCTCGACTCTACGGCTATCCTATCGGATAGCGCTGCTGGTTGTTGCTTACTCATGTCACCTCTATCTTTAACTATCACATCCTCTATAATCTCAGCATCTCGTGCATTACCCCACTCATTATAATCATCAAACACACTGTTTGTGGAATTCTAGGATTGAAACTGGTTCAAACGCTCATAAGGGGAGGTAGAACAGGAATCATGGGTAGAAGAAGGAAAGATATGCTCAATAAATTTGACATCATGGGAATCTAAATCAAACAAATGCCATCCCTTTTGACTAAAAGGATAACCAACAAAGGTACATCTCCAAGAACGAGGACCAAATTTATCCTTGGAATGAGGCTAATTTGCAGCATAGAAAAGATAAACAAATACTTTTAAAGCATACATATTAGGTGTACTTCCAAAAAGTATTTCATATGGAGTTTTACCATCCAAAACAGGAGTGGGAACCCGATTAATAAATTGACAAGCAATTAAGACACACTCCCCCCAAAAATCAATAGGTAGACAAGCTTGAAAACGCAGGGCATGAGAAATATTTAGAATATGTTTATGTTTAAGTTCTACTCTACCATTTTGTTGGGGAGTATCAACAAAAGAGGTTTGATGCAAGGTGCCTTGTTGAGCAAAAAAATCCTTTAAACATCTAAATTCTTGTTCATTATCACTATGCAAAATCTTCACTGATCTATTAAACTGCATTTGACCATAGCAAAGAAATTTTGAATCAATTCACCAACCTCATATTTACCAACCATCAAATATATCCATGTAGCACGAGAAAATTGTCAACTATGGTCAAAAAATAATGAGCTCCACAACTAGAAGCAACAAGATAAGGACCCCAAATAACACAATGTATCAAACAATCAGTTGAATTACTTGTACTCAATAGAAAAGAGTCATGAGGCTGTTTAGCCATAAAATAAACATCACAATTTTCATCATAAATTTTATTCGTACTGCTACTACTACTTCCAATAGTTAATAAGGAACAGACCACTTTCATGAAAGGATGTCTCAACCGCCTATGCCATAACTGAGTAGAGTCTACAATTGTGGAGTTATTTGCTTGAATACTACAAATTGGTCAAAAGAGATAGACCCCATTACACTGCTCCCCTATGCCAGCCAAGTTCCTCAAACTTCGATCGTGAATTGGTGCATAGCTTGTTAGTGAAAAATACAATAACTTCGTGTTTTTTTAGGTAGTTAAGACATAGATAGCAAACTACAATTAAGAGTAAGCACATATAAAACATTATCAGGAATAAATCATGGCTTAATTTAATACGGCCTTCTTTAGTGGCAATGGCATGTTTTCCATTCTGAAAACCAACGGCAGTTGAAGCAATTTCTTTGATATCAACAAACAAATCAAGATTACCCGACATATGGTTTGAAGCTCCAGTATCAATAATCCAATGGTTTGAAAATTTCCTATCGTGCAACTTTGGAGTAAAAGACATGGCTGAAGAAGTCTTGAGAGCTGCGATGAGCTTTCGCACTTGCGCATCAGTGAGAGTAGGTAATGAAGCATGATCCACTTCACTGATACAACTCAAAAGGCTTTGACGAGAGTTGTCCATGGCAGCAGTAAATTAACTTAGGAGGATCTGATACTATGATAAGATCAAGAAAATTTGGAGAAAATTAAGCTTGCTTTTCATTACAAAATAAACCCATTATATACGTGTCTAACCTGAGCATATCTGGAAACACTAAAATATATAACCATATCAAATATATCCTAACTTAACCTGATGCAATATAGCAAATCAAATATATCCTAATATAACATGGTGTTGTATGCCATATTAAATATATCCTAATATAACCAATTACACTATGGCATATCAAATATATACTAATATAACATGGTGCCATATCAAATATACCTTAATATAACTTGCCATATCAAACATATCCAACTAGATCGCGCTGCTCGATCTTTGGAATGAGAGGAGAAGAATTAAGCACGAGAGGGGTTACGTGGAGATGATGGGGATGCTTAGGATGTGAAAATGTGACCTTTTTATTTCCTTGGTATTACGAGGTAACTAGTGTGGTCGGATAGAAACTCTAATATTAAGGAGGATTTGCACAGTTTTTGATATGTTATTGTTGGATATGATCTGGTTTGATTAGTTTAAGCCATAGATGTGAACAAATAGTTGATTTTGGAGAAATATTATGTAGGGTTTAAGTGCTTTTAAATGATGAAAGAGGCAAAAATAATTGGTGTTGTGGTTAGTGATAGAGAAATGCAGTTGTAGTGGGTACCACGATAGTGGGTAGTTTTTGGTGATATGTTTCTGAGGTTGTGCAATTTGGTTATGTGGTTTAGATGTGTTGGTGATGTGAGTTGAGAATGAGGGATTTATAGCACCTTTAATTTTATTTAATATTATTCAGGAAATTTAATTGGATAAATTAAATATAATAATGTAGTCACGTAAAGGTAATGATATTTGACAATCAACTATGGTTGGGCCTTAAGTAATCAATTAGCAAGAATATTTCAAGCATAATATAAAAGAGAAGTAATGAAAGAGCCAAAGTGGGAATACGTCGTTTTTAATTCCTAAACCTTTACGTCCTATATTCATTCTCATTTTTTTGAACTGGGATACTTTATTTACAAAAATTATGTAGTATATAACATACTACATGGCAAATAAGTTAGACCACATATAGTGGGGATTGCATTTGTGGCCTTTTGCACTATATCCAGGTGCCATAAGATCAAAATTAAGAATAGCGGGTCGACGATCGCTAGAATAAAGTGAGGAAATTAAACGGATTCAAAATTGAAAAAACTTAGAGAAAAACTCAATCTTCTATTTAATTAAAGGTGAACAATATTAGTCATCTCAGCGTTTGTATTTGATTTCAATTATGGATAATTATCGAACTTGTTTATAAATATATGATCATACCAGGGTTAACTATGTCATTGTTTCGATGGAATAATGATTTATGAAAATTTAATGGAATTATTATGATACTTTCTAAAGGCTAAACCCTAGCTTTTTTAATCTTTAATTGATTTGATTTTCTAACGTATAGTGTGAAACGTTATTTTAGAGATGGGTTTTCAATATTGTAATTTTCCAAACCTACATAAATATTTTATGAATTTTCTAAGGAGGATATGGTGTTTATTTTGGTTTTTAATTATTAAAAATCATTTTGGCTCTAGAATTTTTGTATATGAGAGAATACTAATTTTTGGGGATTTCCCCCAAGAGATTACGATTTTGTGTGAATTTATTAAGTTAGAAAATATTATAACTAATATGAATGAATAATATTATGTAATAGGTTTACAAAAAAAATTGGGGAAGGTAAATCAACATTCTAGCAATTTTCTACACAAAAATAATAAAGTACCAATGTCCTAATAGAAAGCTAAAAAGGGATAAGTGATGGTAAACAGAAAATTCGTTTTTCAAAGAAAAGCCATTTTTATCTATTTATGAAAATATTGTATTGTAAATAAGGGACCCAACATCATATACTTTCGACAACCTAATAGGTTGAAACTTAGACAACATAAGGTACCATGTGTAACACTCTACATTTTTAAATAATTGAAATAATTATAAATAGTGAAAATAAATAATTTTGGAATTGTCAGAATTTGGGCTTAAAAGTTATGACATTGCATTAATGTTGATTTTATGATCAATATATATATATATATATAATATGTTTCAATCGTAGTTTGTATGGAAAAGTTATTGATGTTCGAAGTTCTATATCAAAAAATGATTATATGGGTAGATATGCGTGAATACATTTATTTTATAAATATATGTGCACATTAATTCAAGAAATAACACATGTTTGACTTTGAAAATAAACATGCATCACAAAAGGAACTAAATCAAGAATTAATGGAAATTAATAAGCATTACAAATCAACGTTTAAATATAAACGCTTGAACTAAAAACGATTCATTACACGTCCGAACGATGTGTAGAAAACGTGTGGGGGTCGCCCCCCATAATAGCAAGTTAACCTGTAAATTAACCCACAGAGGGTTGGGTTGACCCTGAGTTCGACCATGGAAAGGACTGGTTGACCCAAACATGTCAAAAATAACATGTTTTCTGTGTGTTGTACGGTGATATTTTATTTTTTTAAAAATGAATTCACGATGTTGTTTCATACATATACAAACAAACGTGCAGGGCTACCCTCTAAACTCATATATTTTTTGAATGGGTGTGGAAGCTCTACCATTTTCTTTTCCCCTTTAATTCTTTAGAGAATAAATATATTAGATCTAGGCTTTCTGATTAACAATCCGAAGGTAGAAACTATAGATCTAGGAATAGATGTCTGAATTAAGCCATCCCTATGAGGTAAGTTGTACATATTTGGTTTTTAAACTAGTTTATTTTTATTTCTTTAGATCCATATTTATAATCCATGCAATTTCCAATTTGTGGATCCGAATAAAAATACAAAAGGGAAGGCTATAGGTAATAGAATTGGATTAAAAATCAGATATATAACATGGAGGGAATTTCCAAATGATCGGATTTAAATTATATATCTTTTCTGTTAATGATACATAAAGTCGTTAGATTTCCGTTAAATTACTGGATTTGACATTGTTATGTTTAAGTTAATTGTAGTAAATGGGTTATGCAAGTTATTTATGTTTAAATTGTAAATAACTAATAATATACTTATATGCAATTCTTATCATTGCAGAATGGAATAAAAATAAGTAGGTATAAGTAAGGCTGTGATTAAGAATTATGGAAAAATGCATAAGCCTAAAATATGGGAAGCTTACAGTGAAATGTCAAAACTTGTAAGTTGAAATAAAAAGGAAATCCTAATGTACAAATTGGTTTGGCAATTAGTATTAGATTAGTTGGTTGGTTGAGAAAAGGGGATATATTTCCATAATTTACATTGGGATTAGTGCAAAATAGGGATGTTACTCATTTTGAACTATCCAACAAATGAAGAAAATTATAAAAGAAATATCTTGCATTTACGCGTTACTATTTACGGGACTAATATTAAAATAAGAAAATAGATTTTACTGTAGTTTCTGTAACCAAAATCGGAATACTACTACTTCTTATAATAAAATTTACTATAACTGTAAAGCACGTAAATCTGTAATGAAAGGAAAGAAAGAGAAATAAAGCTTTGTTAGTGCAAGTAAAGTTATAACACAGGGGTTATAATTAAAGAAAGGGAAATTAGGAAAACTTGTATATTTGCAAGTAAAATTATTACACGGGGGTTGTAATTAAAAGGAAGAAAATGGAAAATAAAAGAGGCTTACTATATTAAAAACGCATATCTTGGATTAAGTCAATTAACAAATAAATTAGGCCCAGATTAGGTGGAATTGGATAGGAAACACAAATCAGTTTACAATAAAAGTAAAGAAAAAGAAAATTAAATGCGTAATGAAAGATTAGATATAGGGTATAATAAAATAGCGAGGTGCATCTAGAGCAAACCAAAGGGAGTCTGGATGAAGAGCCAAACAAAGCAGATCATTACAGATGCTTTAGAATAGTGGGAGCACATCCAACTTGGTTGTTCAGCGAGGCTTGAAGGAAGTAGGAGACTTTAGCAGAGCGTAAGGATGCTCTAGGATGACTTTTGGATAGGCCTAATGAAGTTACACCTTCGGAGGCAGGTTTATTTGGGTTCCATCGAAAGAATATGTCTTGACTGTATTTGTATTGTAGGTGTAACGAGACTGTCCTTTGAAAGTAGTCACAAGGCTAACAAATGGAGGAGGGTATTCGTTTGACACCTAAACTCATAGCCTTATGATCAGGTTTTTTTAGTCGGTAGGGCCCTAAGGATAGTCGCATATGGGTATCAGTCACCATGAATCAAAGCAACAACGACAAAAATGGATGTAACAACCTGGAATTTTGACAATAAGTAAACTAGTATTTAGTTACAATCCAAAAATGTAATTTTTGCAAACGATGGAATTTACAGCGAAACTTGCACCATTGCGTTCATGACAGAATTTTGATCAACTTTCATGTTTGGAACTTCATGAACGGAGTTTGTATGAAAAGTCACGGATGAAATACAAAAACGAACGAAAAGTAAATAAAAATGTAATAAAAAATAAATGGCAATGAACATCCATATCCCCCACCATTGCCAGGTCGGCCCAGGCGGTCGATCGCTGGATCAACCCCTGGTCGATTTTGACAATAGCGGCTAGGGTTTTATATTTTATAAATTATATACCAATGAACAGATTTTTCTAAAATAAAATCTAGCAGTTTAGGGTCATATCTACACCTATAAATACAGGGCTAGACGCCGCTCTTTTCTCATATTTGATAGAGGTAGCAACGAAGCTCTGTCGTTCTTAATCCTCCACCCTCCTCTAAAATTCAAAATATAAACAAATATAATTAACAAGAATTGGATAGACTGGAATTAGATATATGAAAAAAGGTTGGTTCTTCGAATAGGTAATTTGTTTTGTGTAAATTTCCTACTTCTTTTCCAATTTCTCATTCAGATCTACAATTCTAAATAAGTATATTTATACTTCCTTTGTATACAAATTATAGATCTGTAAGATTTAGAAAATGTAGGCCTAAAAGCTATATTTAGATTCAGATTTGGATGGTTTTCTGGTGAGTGGGAAATATATTCATTGATTATAATATCTTATATAATTTGTTTGTGTTAAATCTTGATTATATGCCTAGAATTTTTCATATTTGTTTGGTTATCAAATCTGAAATATATGTATGAATTTTAGATATGAATTTATAGGCCTTTTAGTTTAATTTTATCATATTGCCTACAATTTATCTTGGATTGGTATTGGTTATAGTAAAATCCCTGAATCTGGAAATCGGTCCCAAAATATTAACTAGATATGTAGTGTTATTATTCAAAATTCATAGGATTTGTGTGTAAATATATGATTTGTGCGGTATTGATTTTATAATTAGAAACATGTTTGTATTTGATTTTTTTTTTTTGGGTTTTTAGTTGAGTGTTGTAAATTTGCCCTTTTTGCTCTTTTTATATAAAAGGTTTTATTTTAAATCTTCAAGAAATATAAACAAACCAAATATGAAGAGATGCGCAAATTCACATATTTATATAGAAAGTTTGCAACATCTATTCTAAATAAAATATTAACTTATTTCCTTGTGATTTGAAATATGTTAATTCCCCTATTTTAAATAGTTTTGGCAAAATTTACAATAATTGTAGTAAATAACCCTTTCATGAGATATTGAATCTTAAACAAGATTAAATACAAAAAAGATTATTCCAGTCGTTAGTTTAGACTGGAATATAAAGGAATAATAACGTTAATAAAATAAAATTACTAACTACGTATAACATTGTGCATAAAATATAAATATACAATATTTATAACCTTATTCGTTCAAACCTACGTAAATAATGCTAATATATCAATAGTATTAAATTGAATGTATGTTGTATGTTTGAATTTTATTGGTTACCATTTTATGAAAGTAAATATATGGTAATAATTCCCATAATAAATGGAATTTGTTGCTATAATTAAAAAGGTCATGAATAGGGTAATAAAATTTGTAACCATGTACATTTTTTAGGAATGAATTGAAAAGGGAATAAATGCCAAATTGGTTACAATTGTAACTAGGAATAGTAGTTGTTACTCCAACTAGGGAAACAGATAAATAATAAAATTATATATATATATATATATTTAAATAAGAACTAAATGAAATTAAGTTAATATAGTAATGTTTGGGAGTTACAACAATTTGATTGGGATTTAAATGGGACTGATGTAATAAGAAACATGACCATTAAGGTCATTAGTGGCACGGGCCAATTAAGGAATTAAATTGATTGAGTGTCAATTTCCTAAGAAGACATGACCGTTAGGGTCATTTACGGTATGTGACCGTTATATAATAATAAATAGAATTAAGGGGATTTAATGTGAGTTTATCACCATAGTGAATACTAAGTCCAATAAGGAAATAAATAATTAAATGTCCTAGGAGAGGAAGTTATAGAGACATGTCTATATATTAATTGTTATGATTCTCAATTTTCGTTTGTTTCTTCAATCCAGTCGTTTTCTCAATTTAGTTAACTTATGTTAATTCCTAACTAGAATTAATTTTAAAATTATTATATATAAAAACTTATTTTGTATTTATGAAAATTTATATTAATATTAAACCATAAAATCATTTATTTAATTATATTTATATTTGAAATATATATATATGCATGCATATATATGTTCTAATAATTAATTTATACATTAATAAATAAATAAATAAATATTATATATATTTGCATATCTACAAATTCATGTCTATTAAGATTTAATTATTGATTATAATATTATATATGTTTATAAAAGATGTACATAAAAATATAAGCATATGTAAGTGTACATATCAACATATTTTCCAATTTTTTTTATGATGCATGCTTATATTAAAATTAATATTTCAGTATTTATAAATATGCATATATTTAGATAACATACAATATATAGAAAATGAGCTAAAGTGTCTATTGTATTGTAATTCCGAACCTCTAAACATGGAGACATTATACCTCTTGTGGATCATTAACACATGCACACCCATATTTATGCATAGGATATATGCATATAAACTAAACTAAATCAAATTAATTTTATATTAAAAAATAAATTATTCTAAATAAAATACATGATTTTATTTAAAAAAATAAATGTTTGAAAAAATTAAACTTCGCATTCCCAACAAAGATATAATAGAGTAATAAAGTTTGAAATTCACGCATAACTTCTGCTGCGAGCTGGCCCAACTCTAACATGAAAAACTATGATACCTAACTGGTAAGATGAAAGCAAAGGACGATGGTGTAACATATTAAGTATTGTATGGATAAGTGTGCCAAAGAAATGATAAACGTAGTTGGATCTACAACCATGAACACCGATGTACTTGACATATTTGATAAATATAGATGACATATTTAATGTTTAATTACTATATGGTTCTATAAAAAAAAATTCTACCTTATTTTATTGCTAATTTATTAGCATCGTTACATTATAGTTATAACACAAATAACATGTTATGATAAAAAATATGCACCCACTAATATAATTATAACTCCATAACATAATAAACATAGAAACTATATGTTAGGTCTATAAAGAAATAATACTACTGTAACAAACTCCAAGTGACTCATCTAAGACATAAAGATAACAACGAGACATGATTAACTCTATTTTAAAATCCTCGAGGGCCCAATATATGATCACTTATGTGCAATACGAGACTTACTACTTGTCCATCCGCCAGGCCTGCCTAGGCAAGTCTTACTTATTTGTCTAAGAATACAAATAGATATATAAGTGATAGTTATGGATTAATTAAGGCTTGATCCCTTATATAAGCATCTTAATTTTAGGAAATCTTGCTCCTTTCGTGGCTCTTAACCAAGGTTTTAAATCTCTGATATCGATGAGATGAGTCTAACTCATAGGTTCGTCTCAGATTTCCATCTCAGTTCATAGAGTTCATATCGAAACAATCTCGAGGTACATGATATGTTAAAAAAATGAAACTATATTACATAATGATTTTTATGAATGTTGTTATAAACATAGCAACTTAAGCTTGAATTGTAAAATCACTTTAATACTCTTACTTTAAGAAAGATCATTCATACTGTAAATTGTAATATGCTTAAAATAGAAATATAACACGATGCAAACAGATTAGTGCTTGCAACATATGCTTTATGTACATGAATTATTGTTAGATAATAAACATTAAAAATATCCGAAATATTAAAAAGTTTAGCATAAGTACAACATAAAATACATAATTTCATAGGTAATTTGTTTGTACAAAAAAAGATGAATATGTAAATCATAAGAAGTGTAGAACATATATGAACATATGATACGATACAGTTAATTATTTAACATGCAAAATATTAAAACGTAGGAGATTATCATTGCTGGATTTGAGTTTTTTAATTATTGTTCTAATTCAGACACGAATTTAAATTTTAACAAGAAAATCCAAGATCACGGATGATATTCCATGATCTCGTCTCGATTGATATACCATTAGATATTGCAATATTCCGGGCGATATATTCGACAGGAGATTTACAATGAGATTTGTTGTTCGTTTCGAGAGGAGCCCAAAACGAGATCTTGAAAGAGATTTTGGGCGATATTTTCGAGATCTAAAACAGTGCTCTTAATCCATCCAAACCAAAATTTCAAATTTTGACCAGCTAATACTAAATTCTTTAAACGTAAATAAGTTTTCAAAAATTTCAAACTTTGATTAGTCTTTTATTAAAATGTTGCATAAACAATTAATATGATCTTGGCGCCAAGAGCTTATATAGAATGCACCGGTTTGGTCTCATCATTAGTGTATGCATGAATGCTTCGTCTTACCATTCCTCCGCGATTGTGTTGATATTTTGACGTTTATAAATAAGATAATTTAAAGAGAAAAGAAAAGAAAATTAACATAAGAACTGATTTTACTAGCATTCAACATTCAATGCTTATTGGATAAGTGTATTAACATTGAACTCTTATTAAATAAGCTTTTATTGTGACCCTTATTCAATATGCATCCGACCTCGGATGATTACCGAATAAGCACTTCACCCTTGGCTGTCAATTGACGTTTAGTTGCCCTAAGGATTAGAAAAGTTTGGATTTACTAGAAATGGTCTATGAATGTACAAAAATAAACAATTTTATTGCGTGGAACCTCGAAAATACGGTGATGTTGGATCAAACCTAATGCATTTTGGTAAAACACAAAATAAAAAATACAATAAAGTATCCAACATAGTTAAGGCTCAATGCTCAAAATCAAAGCAAATCGACTTCTAAGTTACGCTAGAGCTAAGAATTTAGGTACCTACCTTGCCAAACTAGTCAGACAAGCCAACGAGTGAAATTCCACCCATTTGCTATATCACTACATCCTCTCCCTCTTACCGTTCACCACCACCTAAATCTCCATTCCTAATTTCCTCCTCATGTTTTTTTGTAGACTCAAGAACACATTTTCTCGAGTATTTTTTTAACACTTATGTTTATTTTTTAGCTCTGTACAACATGTAATTTTTTCAATTTTTTTAGAATTCCTTGAAATTTCATTTTTGTAGTGTTATTTCTCATTTAAACGATTTCGAGAATGAAAGTTTACAAGATATGGTTGTTGTTGCAACATACTTATGTAGAAGAAGGAGGAACATTACTTGGATGCACACGTTGGAACATACCGGTCTAATAGGTGGAAAAAATCTTGAATGGACATCAAGAACGTTGTTAGTGGAACTTTCGAATGAATAAACATCGTTTTCTTTTGTCATGTGATAGACTGCATAACTGTGGTTTGGTAACAATGGAAGATGTTGGTGTATGGAAAACAATAGCTATATTTTTACACACTATAGTTGCAACGCTCTCCAATAGAAAAGTTACTGAAAGATTTCAATGTTCGGGTAGTACAATTTCAAGTTGTTTTCACTCTATCGTAGATAGTATAAAGTTACCCGCTTCAGATATAATGAAACCAGCAAACCCTAACTCAGTATTATTTCCGAAGAAAGTAGAAGTCCAAACCAATATCATCCAAATTTTCGAAATTGTGTTGCCGCAATAGATGGTACATACATAATGGAACACTTACCCCCAAGATCGAGTGGTATCATATATTGGTTGAAAAGGATATCCAACATAGAATATCTTAGCTTCATACTCGTTTGATTTACTTCTTACCTATGCTATAACTGGTTGGGTAGGTATGTCGTATAATAGTAGAATTTTTAATCCGAGAAGCACAAATTTTCCATGTCCTTTAGTTGGACAGTATTATGTAGTTGACTCTGGGTTTTTATTCCTCAAAACGGGTACCATATCGTAATGTTAAGTATCATATTCTTCATTTTCGAAAAACCGCATACCGACCGAAATCGTTGTTGAAAATTTTGATTCATATCATTCGAGTTAAGAATGATAATTGAGAGAACAATATAAAAGAAAATGTTTGTCAATTTCAAGAATATGCCAACATATTCCTTCAACATGCAAGTAAAAGTTGTCATAGCTATAATGGCTACAACTACATATGAAAATATTACATGGATGATCCAAATTTTATGGCGTATGACGATGATCCCAAACTTATTTCGTATGAGTATGTAACGACCCGCATTCTACGTATCAAAGGATCGTAGAATATTTATTTCATTTTCATACGAGGTCGTATAGTCGTGTAACTTTGAGGAACAACTATTGGGGTCATTTCCCATGTTCACGATTTTAGCCAATTTTTAAATGACCGTTTTGCCCTAGCTGATCTTGTTTCGGTCATAACTTTTGATTGGTAAAGAGTTTTGACCTAAAACCACTTCCATTAGATCCGGATGATGGTTTACCTTTCCGTAGAGTGGTCACATTAGCCAAACGGACCCACCGTTTGGAAGATATGGCTGAAACAAGGTTTAGAAGATGAAAAACAGTTTAACCGGGCCTAATTAGGGTGATTAGCAAGAGGGCCCATAACCCGTTTCGGGGTTAGGGTTATGGGGAGGCTGAACACAGTTAGGAAACGATTTTTATTTCATTTTTCAGCCGCCTAAAACATTTCTCTAACCCTAGCCATGGCCTCCACCTTCTAATTTCATTCCAAATCGCTCTCTAACCAAGGATTAGCCAAATCTATATCAAATCAAGGAAAATTAGCATCAAGTTTGGGATAAAGCTGCTGGAACACATAGAGATTCAACCTATATCAGAGATACTTTCAGATCTATAAGTAATTTGTGGCTAAGGTGAGTGATTTGCATTGTTTTTCACTAATTAGGGGTGATTAGTGTTAATTAGCGAAATTATAACTCAGAAAAATATGGAAAAATTTGTAAAATTATAAAATATTATTTTAGGGCTTTGATAGAAATTTGGGCTAATTTGGACAAGTTTTGCTAATTGTATGCTTAAACATGATTAAGGGGAAAACTATGGGTTTTAGGTATGTTTGATCCATTTTAACATATCAAATTATTGTTTGGGTGTTTGTGGTTGATTTCACATGTTGTTATGACTATTTGGAATATTTTATGATTACTTAGAACAGTTAGATTGGTTGAAAATGCCGTCGTATGGCGTAAAAACAGTCGTTGGAAGAGTTGCAGGAAAACTGTACAAGGACCGGATCAGATCGCCCCCACTCCAGCGAACCGACCCGCTTGTGACTGGCGGTACCGAACCGACCCACCCGAGATTTTGGTACCGTGACTTGGCTTGGATTATACGCCACGAACCAACCGGAGACTCACGAGCTGAACTCCCGACTTGAACCCCCTAACACGAACCGGTGATGGAGCCACGACCCGAACCGATGTGCCATGAATGGATTTGAGGAACTCGACCCGACCCGGAGTGCTTGGGGAGGAGGACCAAACCGGAGGAGCTCGTCATGAACCGAACCTCCAGGGGATGTGGACCACGACCTGGAGCTTGACCACGAGCGGAAGGAGACCGAACCGAACCGGGAATAGCATGACTCACGAATCGATCCGAGGCAAGGTGAAGAGAAAATACTGAACCGATCCGGGAGGAGACTAAAACCCGAGATGCAAAGGTAGTCCAAATAGGAAGTAGAACTCAGGATCCAGTTGGAAGCCAACGAGTTAACTTCATGATTGGACTTTGTTGCGGGACGTGTGCTAAGGGGTTATCGATGTCCATAACTTTGATTCACTACCAAGACGAATGTTAGGCTACAGTTCAGTGCAGTGGGGTAGTTATTACTCCATGGAGCAGAGTGATCGTAGCATGGCTATGAGCCAGTGCAGTGAAGTCGTCATGACTTCATGGGGGCAGAGTGGACATAGCAAGGACTAGTGGCTATGGATCAGTGCAGCGGAGTCGCCATGACTTCATGGAGCAGAGTGATCATAGCAAGGATTTGGGTGATCAAAGCGGTGGATATCGGATGCTTTACGCACTGAGTGAGAGATGTGAGGATGGTTGCCATGCTTGATTGTTTGACATCACTATGACATGCACACCCCCACCCCCGTATCTTTACACCATATGTTTGTGTCACCTTAGAGTATTGTACATCTTGTTGTGCTAACTCTTTGGTGGCAGATCCAGGTTCAGGTATGGTTTAGTATACCTGTTATTGTTCTGTTTTACTGCTTATCGCTCATACCAGACTTTTTTTGACCCTGAGTTTTATGTCTCTTCTTATTACTCTGGGTGCTCTTAAATGGGCAGACTAGAGACAGGGCAGGTGATTATGCACGAGTAGCTGTACCGGAGACGAGCAGGAGGCTTCTACGTATGTTATATATATAATCTCCCTGTGTCCCTGATGGTCTCTACTTTGGGCATTAGTAGTGTACCTTCCTTATTTTGCTTTAGAGACAGTTTTTAAAAGTTGTAATAATGATGATGTGGAACATAAGCTGCATTTGAATTTTTCGCTGCTATTATGGTTTAGTTTTCAGCTTATGCACTGTCTCGCCTGTTTTATGTCAAGTATGTTATTATTACATTTTATCCCATGCACTGTGAGACATTCTACAGGTTCCTTGTTAGTTTAAATTCCTTTCTTTGACGACCGTCCCGTTCTGGTTGGACATCGGCACAACGCATTTCAGGGAAAAGTCGGCTGGTGCGGGGCGGGCCGTCACACTTGGTATCAGAGCTCTAGGTTGTGTAGTTAACCTAGGGGAAGACACCAGGGAGAGATAGTACGTACATGAAAGCGCGTATTTGTCATATTTTGGTTTTCAAAAGCTATATATATATATACTATTAATATATTTAAGGATGAAGTCGCACTGCATTGGCACCACTGAAGAGATGGTTAATCGTTTTCTGCTTACAGATTGAACGATGTGCCGATATACTAGGGGTACTGGTAGAGGAGCTATAATGGTAATGCTCCTGACATGAGGACGATGTTCACTGACTTCATGAGAGAGATGCTTAGAGATGTGCAAGGAGCAGTTCCTAATGCTGCAAATGGTGGTGGTGCAGCAGTGCAGGCGCCTAGGGCTGATTTCGCCAAGCTTTGTAAGGACTACACTAGTCTTGGTGGGAAGCCGTTCCACGGAACGGAATTGGCTACAGAAGTTCAGGATTGGTTGGATAGCTGTGAGCATATTTTCGAAGACTTGGGTATCGAGGATGCGATGAAAAGGAAGCTAGCATCTCATCAGCTGCAAGGACGGGCTATGAATTGGTGGAATGCTATTAAGGTAGCTATCCTTGAGGATCAAGTTACTTGGGATCAGTTCAAGACCCGATTCAGTGATAAGTTTATCCCAGCTGCTCAGAAATCAGAATTGTTTAGGAAGTTCTTGGAGCTTAAGAAGAATGGTAGGGCAGTCTGGAGTACATTGCTGAGTTCGATACTTTATCAAAGTATGGATTATCCCTTATCGACACTCCTGAGAAGAAGAATGAGAAGTTCATAACTGGTTTAGATCAGTACTTGGGAGAAAGTCTTATAAATCATATTGATGTGATTTTTGAATCGATTGTTGGGAAAGCATTGAGGTCAGAGAGCCTTTATCCTAAGCCCAAGACTGAAGTCGTTGTTGCATCTGCAGAGGGGCCAAAGCCGCAAGAAAGCGGTGGAGGCAAGAATAATTCTCAGAATAAGCGGAAGCAAAACCAAGCTAAGGATAGTAAGAAGAAAAGTAAGAAAGATGTTGAGTGCTTTAGCTGTGGCAAGAAGGGCCATTATGCTAAAGAATGTCGAGCAAAGCCAGCGGACAGGAAGTGTTTTAACTATGACCAAGTGGGTCATCACAAAGATAAATGTCTACAACCCTCTTAAGAGAAGCAGATTGTGAAAGCATATGCTCTTAATGTTGTTCCTTCTTTGTCGAATGCCCCAACTGCGGCGGAGAAAGGAAAGAATGTCGTCATTCAAGGTATGCTTTCTGTTTATGATGTTCCTGTCCGAGTACTGTTTGATACCGGGGCTTCCCGTTCCTTCATATCTAGTGACCTGGTAAATAGGTTGGGATTGGAACCCGAGATAGTCGATAGACCTTTAGCGGTGACGAACCCGATTGGTGGTTCAACTAGCCTTAGTATGATTTGTTGTAACGTGGTCTTATCGAATCATGGATGTATGTTTGCTTGTGATTGCTATATTTTGGGCTTTACTGGGTTTGGCATTATTTTGGGAGTCGATTGGCTCCAAAGGTGCGGGGTGGTGGTAGACTATGAGGGCTTTTTGGTGATAGTTGGAGCGGATGAAGGGCGGAGGGTAGTGTTTAGTGGTCTACCTAGTGATGGGGTAATGGCTAGTTTTCTAAATTCCCTCGACATTCCGCATGATGAGTTGTCAAATGTGCCTGTGGCTGGCCAGTATCTGGACGTCTTCGAGGAAGTGACCGGACTTCCACCACACCGAGAAATTGAGTTTCGTATTGATTTAGTGAAAGATGCCAGACCTATAGTGATGCCACTTCGTCGTATGGCACCAAGGGAGCAGCGAGAGCTCGGGGTGCAAGTAAGAGATCTTTTGAAGAAGGGATTTATCAGAAGAAGTGTTTCTGAGTGGGGAGCACCAGTTGTGTTTGCTACCAAGGCAGATGGTTTCCTTCGATTGTGTGTGGACTACCGTGAGTTGAATAAGGTGACGAGGAAGAATAAGTATGCTCTACCACAGATAGATGATTTGTTTGATCAGTTGAGTGGCGCGAGAGTATTCTCCCAGTTGGATCTCGCGACAGGTTTTCATCAGCTTAGGGTGGAAGCTGAGAGTATAGCTAAAACGGCCTTTCGGACGCCGTCTGGATTCTATGAGTGGTTGGTCATGCCATTCGGGTTGACCAATGCACCAGCATATTTTGTGGATCTTATGAATAGGGTATTCATATATCAATTGAATAAGTTTGTTCTTGTATTTGTAGACGATGTCTTGGTTTATTCGTGGACAGAAGAAGAACACAAGGAACATTTGAGGATAGTGATGGAGGTGTTGAGAAAACACCAATTGAAAGCAAAGTTTTCTAAGTGTCACTTCTGGAGGAGGGAAGTGAGATTCTTGGGCCATGTTGTTTCAGAGAATGGTATTGCTGTGGATCCTGTGAAGGTGGCCACGGTACAAGATTGGTCTACACCCAAGAATGCAACTGATGTAAGAAGTTTCTTGGGGTTAGCTGGATATTATCGGAAGTTTATCCAAGATTTCTCCAATATAGCGGCATCGTTAACTCAGTTGACCAAGAAGAATCAAGCTTTCGTCTGGGACGAAAGGTGTGAAAATGCATTCAAGAATCTAAAGGAAAGGTTGACATGTGCACTAGTGTTAGTCATTCCTAAGAGGAATGAAGAGATGACAGTATATACAGATGCATGTGGTACCGGACTAGGTGTTGTATTGATGCAAGGAGGTAGGCTTGTAACTTATGCAAGTTCGGAACTGAAACCGCATGAGAAAAGATATCCTACCCATGATTTGGAATTGGCAGCGATCGTGTTCGCGTTGAAGATATGGAGACATTATCTCTTGGGAGAAAGATTCGAGTTATTTACTGATTATAAATCGTTAAAGTACCTTTTCTCCCAGAAGGATCTAAATCTCCGACAGCAGAGATGGTTAAAATTCTTGGCTTCCTATGATTTCGATATCGCGCATACACATGGAAAGGGCAATACAGTAGCTGATGCACTGAGTAGGAGACATGCCAGTTTAGGGGCTATGTTTCTTGAGTGGAAGCAACTGGAGTATATCGCAGGGTACGATTTCAGACCAAAGTGCGAATTGGATCCAGAAATGTTAGCAAGTTTGACGATTAGACCCACTTTGATTGAGCGGATTGGTTCCAGTCAGAGGGACGATCCTAACTTATTGGAAATCATCTCCAAGTTAAAGATGGATATCGATGAGCAGATGGACAAGTATGGGCTTGATCGAGATGGATGGCTTAGAAAGAATGGTAGACTGGTTGTACCCAATGTCAGTGGATTGAGAGATGAAGTGCTTAAAGAATGTCATCACTCAAAACTAACTATACATTCCGGTGGTAACAAAATGTAATGACCCGCATTGTCAGAGGTATTATAATTAATTTATTTAATTATATAAATAGTGATTTAGGGAATTAAATCATCGTTAATTAAATTATAGTGAATATTTAATTAAATTAAATAATTAAATAATATATTTAATTCAGAAATAATAAAAAATATTGGAAATCACAATATTCTGTGAACGGGGTCATCCCTAAGATTTAATTCAGCTTAGAGTTGAATTATATTGACGAATATATTCAATCGACGTCAGTTTGAACGTAGAATTATAATATAATTAAAATAGAGCTTGAATTGGCGCTGCAGTTCGTAAATTGGCGATTCGAACTTCAACTGAATGTACAGGGTTCGTTTTAAATTGGATTTCTATGAAACAAGAAACGTGTGGAGCTGGTGGAGTATATCTTTCTAGTGGAAGAGAAAAATCGGGATTTCGTCGTGTAGATTTTGATATATGTCCAAATCAAATTTTAGAAAAGTCGTTGTGGAATTCCTTTATAATTCGTAACGCTTTATATACGTTATAAAAGGATTTTTCAATGTAAATTTAATATCGATTCAACCTGGACTTGGAATATCGAATATATAATTACCCTGGAGCTGTATGGTATTCCACTGTGAATATACACGATAATATTTATTTATAAATATTTAATTTAATTATATTTAAATATATTTATATATTTAAATGGGTCATTCAGAGCTTTAAAAATAGCCACTTTTGCAAATGAAGTCGGAATTCGACGAAACTAATTTTGTTGGATCCGCAATATCAAATTATTGCTAGATGTCAAGTTTCGTGATTTTTAGAGTTGGTATGTGGCCGTACGGATTTTTAGAGTGAAAAACAATCAGTATATCGACCTTTAAAAATACGCTGTGTGAGCAAACGAAGTCGGAATTCGACGAAACCAGTTTCATTGGGACCGTAATGTCGAACTATAGCTGCATGTCCAGTTTCGTGATTTTTGGGTATTGTATATGAACATAGGAATTTTTAAAGTCAAATGTAAACAGCGTTGGTTTAAAAATTAATATAAAAATCGATTAAAAAAATATTATTTTCTTCCTATAAATAAGCCTCATTTCCCTTAAACCCTAAAAATAAATCCATTTCTGGTCAACGACCTTTTCTCCGCCGTTGTTTTTCCAGGAAGAATTCGATCATATGAAAAATCAAAGTAAATCAAATCAATTCTTTTAAATCCCAAATCTAGTGTATTTGAGTTCGTATGAATGATCTCTTCAGCTTTATATGAGTTTTGGGGTACTCGATATCTTTTTCTGTTCGCTGTAAGTTCACCAGTGTGAACTAGGGTTGGCAATTTCTGACGATGGAAGCAACGATTCTTGGATTCAATATTTTATTCGGGTTTAGGAGGTGATTCCGCACAGGGGAGCAAAGTAGTGTTGGTATCGGTGGTGGTTAGGTTCGGTGGTGTACTGAGATTCACGGCAGAACTGTCAAACCCTGGTCCAAATACTGACGTCGAGTTGGAGTTCGGTGGAAGGAGAGTTTGGAGAGAGGCGCGGGTGTGATGTTCTACGTGAATTCATGGAGTGAAAGAGGAGATGTGGAGTGGTTTACGGTAATGGTGTTTGGAGTAATTGGAAGGAGCGACGGGATTAACATTTTAGGGGAAGAAGGATTAAAGGTGCGGGTGGTATCAACGTGGATCATGGGCTGAGATGAAAGCTAAGGCCCAATTTTTTATTTAAAGGTTTTATTTAATTTGATTATATATGCAATCGTATAAATGATGTATCTCGCTCGTACGTGGTCAGATTTTTGAACGGTCAGTCACATTAGGATCGTATGGACAGACACTACCCAATGGAACTGAATGGGAGTGGATTGGAGCTCGTCTGAATTTATGGCAAAATAAATTGTTTGATTCAAATCAAATAAACAGTTTATCATTCTTTAACGATGAACTGCCAATGTGAGTAAAACTCACCAACTCTGAACAGCAATATTTTTCTAACGTATATTTAGAACTGATAATTATCTATTAATTGATGTGTGTTAACTGTTTGGTTAAATTGCGTATGTATTGGTTGAAATTATAGATTACGATATTTATATATATTGTTAATCAAATATTGATTCTGTTTAGCAGAATATTTCATATTGAAATGAAATCGATGTTAATGATATTGTTTAACATCTGTGATGCAGGGAAACAGGTTGGAGGAATCCAACTGAATTCCTCAACATTTATTTTACTGTGATATATATATTGTGACATATAATGTGATATATAATCTGACATTGATTATGTGTGTTTGAACAATATTTATCGTTGTTATATGGTGTGTTAAATACCATAAGAAATACCAGAATGTGGAAAAGGGATTTTCAAAGTATATTTTGAAAATAATTTATTTATATAAAATCAATGGATTTTATATTATAAAAGAAAAAGGATTTTGAATAAAAGAAATATATTTGTAAATCAAATATAAGGGAATTATATTTGTAAATCAAATATAAAGGAATTATATTTGTAAACCAAATATAAGGGAATTTTATTTGTAAATCAAATATAAGGGAAAGAATTTGTTAAACGGATATAGAGGGAAATATTTGTAAAACAAATATAAAAGGAAATATTTGTCAAACAAATAAGAAGAGAAATATTTGTAAACCATTTACAAATAAAATAGAATTATAAAGGAAATATTTGTAGAACATTTACAAATATATTAAAAGGGATTATTTATTTATTTAGGAAATAAATAGAATTGGAAGAAAAGAAATATTTATTTGAGAAAACAAATAGAATAAAGGAAATATTTATTTAGAAAATAAATACGATATTATAAAAGGAGTTAGAATTAATCAGTTAGAGTTAAAAGAGTTAATCGAATATAATTTATTCGAATAGAGTTAAAGGAGTAAATCGAATATAGTTTATTTGAAAGGAGTTAATCAGTTAGAGTTAACCAGTTAGAGGTAATCAAATAGAGTTAATCGTATAGAGTTAAAGAAATAGAGTTAAGCAAAATTAGAAAATGACTAGAGATTAATAAGTTGAATGGTTTACTGAGTATCGATCTGATGTTGGTTTCGGCCTTCGGGGTTTATACTTATGAAGTTATTCTCTTATTAGTTTACAGTTAGAGTCTGATAGTTGTGGAATGGTAGTGATTGATGATTGATCGATAGAATTTCCTTTTGGAAATGATATCGTTGTTTGCACACGTGTTTTCATTTGATAGTTAAATCACTGACTATCAAAGTTTTGACCATTTTAACGTTGTTAATATGGAGAGACCGGTTGGATTATTATCCAAAGAACCACTCTGTATTGGCATAAGCGTTGCGAATCATATATGCCAAAGATAATTGAAGACGGAGTAAAGTGCAAGGGCTAGCGTATAAGTCTTAGATAACAGTGCCTAAGATGGATATACTGAATAGTGCCTTCGGTTTGTCCAGTCCCAGGACAACTTGTATGGACGAAGGTCTGACAGAGTATATCTGGTAGATCACGTAAGTTGATCGTTTCAAACGTATTTACGTTGGTGGCGGAGGAATTCGTTTCTCTTAGCTTATACCCGTGGTATTTTTGGGGAAATCAATTTGTGATTTAAAGGGTATGATGATGTGACATTCTAAGTGAATGAAGATGTGGTATGTGAAAAGATAAGCGTAGCTTCTAGCCTCACATCTAGTAAATGACAGAAATCGGGCAGGCAGCATGGCTAAGTCGGTCTCACCGAAGTAGGGTGTATAATCACCTATCTAGAGAATATTCATTTGCTTCTTTAATCTATCAATGTTGTCCCATATATATATATATACGGGAACGGTTGCTGATCCCAACCGTTGGTGATGTACATTCGATACACTCAAGCGAAATGAGTGGTCGGTCATGTGTGGCTGAGTTGCAAGATGTTCTTGTTGAACTCCAGTGTATCGTTCCTAGAGTACACTGATCGGAAGGTGGTTCCATACCTTGTCATAGTTGGAGATCCATTACCCAATACGTGCTTGCGGTTTTGATTGTATACTATATATGTCGAACGTGAGATTAAAGCGTTTCTGCTAGATGATTAATATATTGTGGCTGATAGACATTATTATAATATCAAAAGGTTTTTGATATAAAGATATTTTGGATTCTCATAAGGGAAAAACCCATTCGGTATTCACGGCGTGGTCTTATGAGATATCATATACCTGTATAACTGTTTTAAACTGTTTTACTCATACCAGTCCCATGACTGACCCGGAGTTTACTTTGTTTTGTTTTCCCTAAACTCTTGGGTGCCTAAATTTGTACGGGCTGTCAAGTAGTCGGGATTTACAGATATACTTGAAGAGCTGGAGCAGGAGGCTTCAGGATCATATAGCTATAGTTTATTTCCGCTGTGTTGTAAGTGTTGTACTCTGATAAGTGCTATTGTATACATAACTGTTATATTTCAAAGTTATGTTATATATTGTATGTTATTCGTTCCGCTGTGAGGTTCGTGTTACTCTGATGATGTAAGTTCTTCTTTTCTTCTTCTATTCTAAGTTTCTATCTTATCTTTCCTCACCCTCTAATTTCTTTCGCTAATTACCAGGATTTTTCGATGTTTAGTTAGTCGTCATCGTGTTTATATCGATAACCAAAGTCGCAAAATTCCGGGTCATTACACAAAATGTATCGAGACATGAAGCAGACCTACAACTGGGAAGGGATGAAAAGAGACGTTGGGAAGTTTATATCCAAGTGCATGAACTGCCAGCTAGTTAAAGCTGAACAAACGAAGCCTAGTGGTTTGTTGCAACCATTAGAAATTCCAGAATGGAAAAGGGAACAAGTCTCAATGGATTTCATTGATGGGTTACCAAGGACTAGATCAGGCCATGATAGCATTTGAGTGATTGTGGACCGATTGACCAAGAGTGCAAGGTTTATACCCGTTAAGTCGAATAGAATAACAGCTAAGTTAGCA
Source organism: Allium sativum (assembly GCA_030737875.1). Lineage (NCBI taxonomy): Eukaryota > Viridiplantae > Streptophyta > Magnoliopsida > Asparagales > Amaryllidaceae > Allium > Allium sativum. The sequence goes on along the minus strand of CM060922.1, from coordinate 805,552,490 downwards.
GAACTGTATATGAAATAGGTAGTGAGATTTCATGGAATACCCAAAGGCATTGTGAGCGACCGAGATCCGTTGTTCACTAGTGTATTTTGGAAGAGTTTACAAGAGGCTTTAGGATTAGAACTACATCTCAGTATCGCGTATCATCCTCAAACCGACGGTCAGACATAGAGGGTGAATCGAGTATTAGAAGATCTCTTAAGAGCTTGCATATTAGATTTTGGTGGATCATGGGATGACCATTTGTATCTAGTGTTATTTGCATATAATAATAGTTATCAGTCCAGTATTGGTATGGCTCCATTTGAAGCTTTGTACGGAAGACCGTGCAACTCACCGTCATGTTGGTTAGAAACCGGTGAGAAATTTGTGCTTGGGCCAGATGTGATAACAGAAACCTCAGATAAGATCAAAGTTATCCGACAACGAATGAAGGCTGCCCAAGATAGGCAGAAGAGTTATGCCAATAAGAGGAGAAGAGATTTAAAATTCTCCATTGGCGACTTGGTGTTTGTCAAGATTTCTCCTTTAAAGAGCGTGATACGATTTGGCAGGAGAGGCAAGTTAACGCCAAGATTTGTTGGTCCATTCCTAGTTCTCGAACAAGTTGGGAATTTGGCATATAAAGTTGAGTTGCCGGACAAGATGGCGGGAGTTCATAACGTATATCATGTTTCCCAGTTAACGAAATTCGTGCACGACCCCGATGTGACTATTTCACCTAATCAGTTGGATGACATCGAAGTAGAATCCGAGGCGGTTGGGAACCGCAAGCCGATTCGTATTGTCGAGCACGATACGAAGAAACTTCGAAGGAAAGCGGTGAATCTAGTCAAGGTTCAGTGGGGCGAGAATGAGAATGACTGTACTTGGGAGACAGAGGAGAGCATTAGGAAGACGTATCCAGAACTCTTTGCCTAGTAAGATTTTAAATTTAAATTTAGTCTTTCTGCATTCTAAGATAGGTTTGTTTTGTTTGTTTTGTGTGTTTGATTGTTTGTGAATGACTGATAGGCATGCGGAACACCTTTGTATGTTTTTGGTTAGGGAATTTCGGGGGCGAAATTTCTTTAGGGGGGAAGAGTGTAACGACCCGCATTCTATGTATCGAAGGATCGTAGAATATTTATTTCATTTTCATACGCGGTCGTATAGTCTTGTAACTTTGGGGAACAACTATTGGGGCCATTTCCCATGTTCAAGATTTTTGCTGATTTTTAAATGACCGTTTTGCCTTAGCTGATCTTGTTTTGGTCATAACTTTTGATTGGTGAGTATTTTTGACCTAAAACCACTTCCATTAGATCCGGATGATGGTTTACCTTTCCGTAGAGTTGTCACATTAGCTAAACGGACCAACCGTTTGGGAGATATGGCTGAAACAAGGTTTAGACGGTGAAAAACAGCTTAATCGGGCCTAATTAGGGTGATTTGCAAAGGGACCCATAACCCATTTCGGGACTAGGGTTATGGGGAGGCTGAGAACAGTTATGAAACAATTTTTATTTCATTTTTCAGCCGCCTAAAACATTTCTCTAACCCTAGCCATGGCCTTCACCTTCTAATTTCATCCCAAATCGCTCTCTAACCAAGGATTAGCCTAATCTACATCAAATCAAGGCAAATTAGCATCAAGTTTGGGATAAAGCTGCTGGAACACATAGAGATTCAACCTATATCAGAGATACTTTCAGATCTATAAGTAATTTGTGGCTAAGGTGAGTGATTTGCATTGTTTTTCACTAATTACGGTTAATTAGGGTGATTAGTGTTAATTAGCGAAATTATAACTCAGAAAAATATGGAAAAAATTGTAAAATTATAAAATATTATTTTAGGAATCTGATAGAAATTTGGGCTAATTTGGACAAGTTTTGCTAATTATATGCTTAAACATGATTAAGGGGAAAACTATGGGTTTTAGGTATGTTTGATCCATTTTAACATATCAAATTGTTATTTTGGTGTTTGTGGTTGATTTCACATTTTGCTATGACTATTTGGAATGTTTTATGATTACTTAGAACAGTTAGAATGGGTTAAAACGCCATCGTATGGCGTAAAAACAGTCGCTGGAAGAGTTGCAGGAAACCTGTACAGGGACCGGATCAGATGGCCGCCCCTCCACCGAACCGACCCGCTTGTGACTGGTGGTACCGAACCGACCCACTCGAGATTTTGGTACCGTGACTTGGCTTGGATTATACGCCACGAACCAACTGGAGACTCACGAGCTGAACTCCCGACTCGAACCCCCTTCCACGAACCAGTGATGGAGCCACGACCCGAACTGATGTGCTACGAATGGATTTGAGGAACTCAACCTGACCCGGAGTGCTTGGGGAGGAGGATCGAACCGGAGGAGCTCGTCACAAACCGAACCGCCAGGGGATGTGGACCACGACCTGGAGCTTGACCACGAGTGGAAGGAGACTGTAACACCCCACCTCCGCCAGGGTGACTCTTGCAAGCACTCTGACTTTGGTAGGGCGTTTGAATCAGGTAAACATGCATAATGATATATCAAGGCAGAACAAGAACATATGTATATATGTAAACTGAGTAAATAACATAGATAAAACAGCGGAAGATTTAAACCATTTCAAAACATGTCTGGTACATCATAATGTCAATTTTTTTTTCCAAATAAAACAAGTCTAGTACATAAAACACATCATATGAAACTGAACAGAAAAACATAAGTAGCTATCCCCAAGGCAGAAAAACCATAGCGAGCTCAAGTCCAAAGCATACATGAGCTATCCAAGAAAAGCAGATAAGATCCAGCTAAGCTCCTGTATTCCCTCCCTGAGAACCTGGGGGGGAAAACGGAAGAAAAAGAGGCGAAAGGAAACAGGTCAGTCAAAAAGACTGAGTAAGCCCTACTACCATCAATGTAAACTGATAAAGTTAACTGACATGAGCAGCAAGTATGAATATAAGGATAACATCATGACGATTAACTATTGAGGTAGATAAAGGTGTCATCGCATAATCAAGATTAAGGTTTTGCACCACGGGTGTACTAGCAAACTAACATGACTTGGATATACAAATATTGATCCCACGGCCCAAGCTTTGGCCCAATAACATGAAGTGACCCTCTTACTAGGTCCAATAACATGAAGTGACCCTACCACGAGATCCAACCCAACGGTCTAATCGATCGGCTCCCTAAGCCTAACTCGTCACGTGTTGGTGTCAATACGGCTCAAACATGAATGTAGTCGAACTGTGCCGGGTCCACCCGTCGGGTGTATCAAGCCCTAGGGTGTCAACCCCTGGACACCATAAACATGAGTGCACAGTCTCGGTCTACCGGTACCCGTGCTTGTTTTCTCCGGCTACGGACTATGTGCACGACCAGAGTCCGCCCAGAACTACACCGGCATACCACGGCCGTCGCTTTTTGGCCCCTTATCTCCAGTTCAGTAATCGTGCCCCCACCCTAGCCTAGTCCCTAGGGCCATGATGATACAAACTTGGGATTACTGAAGGAGCGGACCCCCATTGCTAGGATTTTCTAGGGGGTTAAGTATGGTTTAACCCCTTCACTAATCATGGATTAACTTGGTTAAGTGTAACGATGAGTTCATGACTTAACCCCTATTAATCTCCCGAGCCCACATTGGTTAAGTATTAAATGGTCCATGACTTAACCCTAATCATGAGACATTAATTAATTAATGCGCCTTAACCTCTCACATTAGACTTTGTTGTGGTTACTAGTTAAGCCGGGCGGGTCCGGGTAGCTTTACACCACAACTTAGTCTAACCTCGGGTCCAAGGTACAACATGACCAACTTCTCACATTGGGTCCTATTGTTTGTAGCCACTAGTTAAGCCGGTCGGTTCCGGGTAGAATTACGCTACAAACTCAACCCAACCTCGAGTTGGCCACACTTATGTTTTCTAAGTGTCATGTCCCCTTTATTTTCAAACACAATTACAAGTTTGACAAATACTTGGGTAGACCTAACTTAATAGGTAAATTCCCAAGGGGTAGACCTAACTTAATAGGTAAATTCCCAAGCTCATATTTTTATGTCTTTTAAGTTTACCCAAACCCCAAACGCAATCCCATCGCTTACATATCGTAATAACGCATAAAGGATAGAAAGAGGGAACTTGGCATAATCATGACATAAAAATGTTAAAGCCACAAGTTCAACATGGTGGCATATGAAACGTTCATGTGTTCACACACTTGCATATTACATTTTTAGGCCCAAAAAGCATGCATAACATGATAACATGAACCATATGACCATCCCAAACTTGCATAACATACTTGCATAAACAAACTTGCATAACATATGTCAACTTGCATATCATACTTGCATAAATAAACTTGCATAACATATGCCAACTTACATATCATACTTGCATAAACAAACTTGCATAACATATGTTAGCTTACATATCATACTTGCATAAATAATCTTGCATAACATATGTTAACTTGCATATCATACTTGCATAAATAAACTTGCATAACATATGTCAACTTACATATCATACTTGCATAAACAAACTTGCATAACATATGTTAGCTTACATATCATACTTGCATAAATAAACTTGCATAACATATGTTAACTTGCATATCATACTTGCATAAATAAACTTGCATAACATATGTCAACTTACATATCATACTTGCATAAACAAACTTGCATAACATATGTTAACTTACATATCATACTTGCATAAATAAACTTGCATAACATATGTTAACTTGCATATCATACTTGCATAACAAAACTTACATAACATATGATAACTTGCAAACCAAACTTGCATAACAAAACTTACATAACATATGATAACTTGCAAACCAAACTTGCATATTTACAACATGATAACTTGCATATCTCATCATAATAAACTTGCATAACATACATTTAACTTTAGAGTTTAAGTATGAAAGGAATAGGGCTTACAATGCTTATGCGAACTCAAATGAGTATAGCAAATGTAATTAAACCCTTATGCAACCAAAAACCCCAAAAATGCAAGCAAACTTGATCAAAACTCTTCTTTTATGATGCCAATAGAGAAACAAGACTTTAATGCAAGCTAAAGAGGATCATACAAGCCTAAATACACTTGTATGCATGGAAATCTCTTTAGGAATTTGATTTAGGAATTGTATGAAGAGAGTGGAGGCCATGAGAGGTTTGATTTTGACATAGTTTAGTTGCTATAATGAATAATGAATGATTTAGGGTAGGTTAGGGTCTTATTTATAGAAGATTAGAGTGATATTAGCCTTAGGATTAACCCTAGGTTGTATTTGGTCCATCAGATCTCGGAACTCTCTAGAACCAAGCCACCCAATCAAGCCCAAATCAGAAATGGTGCACCAGACCAAACAGCCCGGCAACCCCCTGTCGACAGGGCTGTCGACAGGGCTGTCGACACCCTAGGGACCCTGTCGACAGGCCTGTCGACATGCGGGTCCTGGCGGGATTTTTCCCGCCTTGGCCCAGCTGGCCCAATTCTTTGAATTTGAATCTGGTTTTAAACCTTGAATTTTCTGAAAACTTTGACGGGCCATATCTGGGCCATACGGACTCCGTTTTTCGAAAACTCGGACTCTATTTCGCGTATTTTTCTGAGACGAACGCAATGGCATAGCCCGTTTCCCTTGATTCAGATTTTAGAATTTAATTCTGCCTCGATATTTGTTATAACAGGTTATTGAAAATTACGGGTTGTTACATTCTCCCCTCCTTAAAGGATTTCGTCCCCGAAATCTTCAAGTTAGGAAGAACGTATCCGACCATCCAATCATCCATCTACTCAAAACATCACCCACGAGCAATCATTGTCCTTACAAGATTCTAAATGCTGGATGAACATATGCAGAAGTGTGTGTATATGTACTTATCTAATGCAAAGATCTATGCAAAATATGTTAGTGAAATGTATCCATATGTATGCAATTCCTAACATAATGTATAATATCTATATGTGTGCACATAACATACACCCATATGCAACATCCATGTGATAACACACAATTTTCATCCATGAATAAGCATAAACACTCATGCATATGCAACATGAGGAGTGTGCGAGCCGATCTAGTGCCTAATTGTGTATAATGCATCCACGAGCAACCACTTGCAAACACTTGCAACCACTTGCAACCATCAAACATAACATGTCTCAAACACATGTTTCATCCAAAGGATTCTACCTAAGGTTCTCATGACAAGATCAACATGATAAACTAGATAATCATGGATAACAAAAGATATGCCAAAGAGATCGGGAAGATAAGCAGGATATACTCCTCTTTCGGATTACAAGAAATCCTTTCTTAACCTACTCCATATCCTATAAAAACCCAAAAGGTTTAGCTAACCTAACGGACCCCCTTGACCTGTATTATTAACCATTAAGCCATACCTCCTGACAGAAATAGGACCGAAAATGGGACCGAGAGGATATACATAAAAAGATACTATGCGAGTAAGTTCCACAGGAAAACAAGGATCAAGGATATACTCTTAGAAAGAGACATGATGCGCGTATCTAGCCTTTAGCCTTTTAAGTCACATTTCCTTGAGCTTAACCCCACTTTTGCTTTGACCGTCTTTTACTTCATGATTTCTTAGCTTCTTAACTCTTATATCCAAATATGAGTTGGAGCCCATTTCCTTGTCGTCTATAATATATCTAGCGAGGTGACTTAACATCTCGCCTCGAATCATCTGGTCCATGTTCTTGACTAACTGCGGGTCTTCTTCCTGTGAAACCCCCTTCTTGATCCAGAAGAGTAAGTTTAAGCTCGGGGAATGCTAACTAACTAGCCAAACGGAGAAAGCTTCTTACTTCAATTGCCCTCCTCAGAGTTTTCCGGTCTTAAACCACAACCACTTTAGCGGAATCCACCGCTAAGCCTTACTTAGGAACTATGTGCCCCAGAAATCCAACTTCTTTCCTCCAAAGTAACATTTGGAGAACTTGACCTTCAACTGGTGGCTCTAAGCGTATCCATCACCTCCTTGAGATGTCTAGCATACTCTTCCTCGTTCTTTTAAGGAGATCAAAATATCGTCTATGACGACCATGACAAACTTGTTCAAGGACTCCCTAAACACCCTACCCATCAAGTTCACGTAATATGCGGGTGCATTAGTCAAACCAAATAGCATGACTAGCCATTCTAAAACCCATCTAGAGTCCTAAACGCAGTCTTGTCAATTCCATCCTCAGCCATCCTAAGCTGATAGAATCCGGTAGCTAGATCAAAAGAAAACAGATGCTCCTACAAGCTGATCAAACAAATCATCGATCCTTGGTAACGGTTGTCTATTCTTCTCACGATAATCAACACATAAGCGAATACTACTGGAGCACCCTACTCGAAAATGCTTCGTCTCAGGAAGTTCTTCTCAAGCAACTCCTTGACTTGCTTTCTTAACTCTCACCTCGTGAGGTCATGTGCCTAACCGGCCACGAAACTGGCTTGGTATTACCAACCAGATAATGCGGAAATCTATCCCACGCCTAGGGGTAACCCCTTTACTTCCCCCAAGATATCAGGATATTCTCGGACCACCCTCACAGATTGCAAACTATCGATAGACGAGTTGAGGGATTCAACATAACATGACGGGACTCATAGGGTTGCTAGAAATTTCTTAGGGTATTACCGAGGCGAGTCATGAGCCTCCCAACCCTATATACAAAAACCAAGAATGGCTCCAAAACAGGACAACCATTCCATGCCCAAAACCAACCCATATCCCCTGAAACCGAGAATATAAGCACTGCACAAGAACTCTACACTCAGTATAGAGATCCTCAAATCCCCACATATCATAGACAAATGGGCGGAACCCCCAATAGGATTTGAGACACAACCGGGATCCTCTACCAAGCTAGTACTAAGGTGCAAACTATCAACAAGATCAGATGAGATAAACTATGCGATGCACCAGAATCAAACAAAGTACGAACTGGAAAATCAGAAAATGCAAACAAGACTTCCAACAGAAACACTACCTCGATCGGGAACCGGAGCGGTAGCGAGAGCATGAACTTGCCCTCCTGAGGGTCCAGCACGCTGAGTCTGACCCTGGCCTTGCCCCTGTTTCTTCGGGCAATCCTTGCTGAAATGTCCAGTCTTCCCACATAAAAAGCATTCACCGTTATTCCTTTTCCTCTTCTTACAATCCTTGACAAGATGCCCAACTGAACCGCAATAATGGCATTTCCCCTTGTTCTTGCCCTTGTTATTGTTGTTCCCCTGACTGCTTTGACCACCTTGATTGCCTTTACCCTGAGAATCAGTCTTCTTTGGCTGAGTATCACTCGACTTGACCTCTTTCTTTACATCACCCTGAAGTAGAGCCATATCGACTAAACTCTCAAAAGTAGCTCCATGCGGAATATGCGACATCGCTAAACCCTGCAGCGGCTCATTCAACCCCCTAGCAAATCGGAGAGCCTTCTTCTCAGGAGTGTTTACTATATCCAAACCAAAACGGGCCAGCTGATTAAACTTGTTCACATACTCCTTGACAGTCATATCATCCTGCTTTAATGCAAGGAACTTCTCCATCTGTAAATTCGCCTCAGCAGAGGATAGAAACTTGGCCACAAATCTAGTCCTCAAATCGGCCCAAGTCTCGACGGGCCTTGTCCCATTGGTGACCTCCCACCAACAGGCTGCTTCGTCCTTCAAAAGCCACACTGTCAATAATATCTTTCTCTCGTCATCAATCCTAAAGATAGCAAACAAGTCCTCCGTGTCCTTCAACCAATTCCTAGCTTCAACAAAAGATTCCGTGCCTAGGAAATTCTTGCCTCCCATTGCCTTGAAGTCTTTACAAACCTTTGTGAACTCAACCTGAGGATGCTGAGGGGGAGGAGGAGGAAGAGGAGCCTCAGCAACTGGAGGAGGAGGAACAGGAACCACCGGAGGAGGGACATTCGGGAGAGGATTCTCAACTACAGGAGGAGGAGTGGGAGTAGGGTTTGCGGGGCCGGCTGCTGCCCTAGCTTCTAAAAGTCTCCTACACCAGAGTGGTACGTTTACTCCATCCGGGATGGCAAGATTCTCAGCCATACTGAAACGAAAGATAAGCTAAGATTAGGTCAAGGGAACGAAGGATAACGCTAATGGTTTTTTTTTTTTGGGGAATAGCCTTTAGAATAAACTAGACTTTTCTTTGGAAAATACTTTATACTTGGTTTTGAAAATAGTTTTCAAAAAGTTTTCTAAAACCTTTTTGTTCCTTCTCGCAAACCATATGCTCTGATACCAAATGTAACACCCCACCTCCGCCAGGGTGACTCTTGCAAGCACTCTGACTTTGGTAGGGCGTTTGAATCAGGTAAACATGCATAATGATATATCAAGGCAGAACAAGAACATATGTATATATGTAAACAGAGTAAATAACATAGATAAAACAGCGGAAGATTTAAACCATTTCAAAACATGTCTGGTACATCATAATGTCAATTTTTTTTCCAAATAAAACAAGTCTAGTACATAAAACACATCATATGAAACTGAACAGAAAAACATAAGTAGCTATCCCCAAGGCAGAAAAACCATAGCGAGCTCAAGTCCAAAGCATACATGAGCTATCCAAGAAAAGCAGGTAAGATCCAGCTAAGCTCCTGTATTCCCTCCCTGAGAACCTAGGGGGGGGAACGGAAGAAAAAGAGGCGAAAGGAAACAGGTCAGTCAAAAAGACTGAGTAAGCCCTACTACCATCAATGTAAACTGATAAAGTTAACTGACATGAGCAGCAAGTATGAATATAAGGATAACATCATGACGATTAACTATTGAGGTAGATAAAGGTGTCATCGCATAATCAAGATTAAGGTTTTGCACCACGGGTGTACTAGCAAACTAACATGACTTGGATATACAAATATTGATCCCACGGCCCAAGCTTTGGCCCAATAACATGAAGTGACCCTCTTACTAGGTCCAATAACATGAAGTGACCCTACCACGAGATCCAACCCAACGGTCTAATCGATCGGCTCCCTAAGCCTAACTCGTCACGTGTTGGTGTCAATACGGCTCAAACATGAATGTAGTCGAACTGTGCCGGGTCCACCCGTCGGGTGTATCAAGCCCTAGGGTGTCAACCCCTGGACACCATAAACATGAGTGCACAGTCTCGGTCTACCGGTACCCGTGCTTGTTTTCTCCGGCTACGGACTATGTGCACGACCAGAGTCCGCCCAGAACTACACCGGCGTACCACGGCCGTCGCTTTTTGGCCCCTTATCTCCAGTTCAGTAATCGTGCCCCCACCCTAGCCTAGTCCCTAGGGCCATGATGATACAAACTTGGGATTACTGAAGGAGCGGACCCCCATTGCTAGGATTTTCTAGGGGGTTAAGTATGGTTTAACCCCTTCACTAATCATGGATTAACTTGGTTAAGTGTAACGATGAGTTCATGACTTAACCCCTATTAATCTCCCGAGCCCACATTGGTTAAGTATTAAATGGTCCATGACTTAACCCTAATCATGAGACATTAATTAATTAATGCGCCTTAACCTCTCACATTAGACTTTGTTGTGGTTACTAGTTAAGCCGGGCGGGTCCGGGTAGCTTTACACCACAACTTAGTCTAACCTCGGGTCCAAGGTACAACATGACCAACTTCTCACATTGGGTCCTATTGTTTGTAGCCACTAGTTAAGCCGGTCGGTTCCGGGTAGAATTACGCTACAAACTCAACCCAACCTCGAGTTGGCCACACTTATGTTTTCTAAGTGTCATGTCCCCTTTATTTTCAAACACAATTACAAGTTTGACAAATACTTGGGTAGACCTAACTTAATAGGTAAATTCCCAAGGGGTAGACCTAACTTAATAGGTAAATTCCCAAGCTCATATTTTTATGTCTTTTAAGTTTACCCAAACCCCAAACGCAATCCCATCGCTTACATATCGTAATAACGCATAAAGGATAGAAAGAGGGAACTTGGCATAATCATGACATAAAAATGTTAAAGCCACAAGTTCAACATGGTGGCATATGAAACGTTCATGTGTTCACACACTTGCATATTACATTTTTAGGCCCAAAAAGCATGCATAACATGATAACATGAACCATATGACCATCCCAAACTTGCATAACATACTTGCATAAACAAACTTGCATAACATATGTCAACTTGCATATCATACTTGCATAAATAAACTTGCATAACATATGCCAACTTACATATCATACTTGCATAAACAAACTTGCATAACATATGTTAGCTTCATATCATACTTGCATAAATAATCTTGCATAACATATGTTAACTTGCATATCATACTTGCATAAACAAACTTGCATAACATATGTTAGCTTACATATCATACTTGCATAAACAAACTTGCATAACATATGTTAACTTGCATATCATACTTGCATAAATAAACTTGCATAACATATGTCAACTTACATATCATACTTGCATAAACAAACTTGCATAACATATGTTAACTTACATATCATACTTGCATAAATAAACTTGCATAACATATGTTAACTTGCATATCATACTTGCATAACAAAACTTACATAACATATGATAACTTGCAAACCAAACTTGCATAACAAAACTTACATAACATATGATAACTTGCAAACCAAACTTGCATATTTACAACATGATAACTTGCATATCTCATCATAATAAACTTGCATAACATACATTTAACTTTAGAGTTTAAGTATGAAAGGAATAGGGCTTACAATGCTTATGCGAACTCAAATGAGTATAGCAAATGTAATTAAACCCTTATGCAACCAAAAACCCTAAAAATGCAAGCAAACTTGATCAAAACTCTTCTTTTATGATGCCAATAGAGAAACAAGACTTTAATGCAAGCTAAAGAGGATCATACAAGCCTAAATACACTTGTATGCATGGAAATCTCTTTAGGAATTTGATTTAGGAATTGTATGAAGAGAGTGGAGGCCATGAGAGGTTTGATTTTGACATAGTTTAGTTGCTATAATGAATAATGAATGATTTAGGGTAGGTTAGGGTCTTATTTATAGAAGATTAGAGTGATATTAGCCTTAGGATTAACCCTAGGTTGTATTTGGTCCATCAGATCTCGGAACTCTCTAGAACCAAGCCACCCAATCAAGCCCAAATCAGAAATGGTGCACCAGACCAAACAGCCCGGCAACCCCCTGTCGACAGGGCTGTCGACAGGGCTGTCGACACCCTAGGGACCCTGTCGACAGGCCTGTCGACATGCGGGTCCTGGCGGGATTTTTCCCGCCTTGGCCCAGCTGGCCCAATTCTTTGAATTTGAATCTGGTTTTAAACCTTGAATTTTCTGAAAACTTTGACGGGCCATATCTGGGCCATACGGACTCCGTTTTTCGAAAACTCGGACTCTATTTCGCGTATTTTTCTGAGACGAACGCAATGGCATAGCCCGTTTCCCTTGATTCAGATTTTAGAATTTAATTCTGCCTCGATATTTGTTATAACAGGTTATTGAAAATTACGGGTTGTTACAGAGACCGAACCGAACCGGGAATATCATGACTCACGGATCATCCGAGGCAAGGTGAAGAGAAAATACTGAACCAATCCGGGAGGAGACTAAAACCCGAGATGCAAAGGTAGTCCAAATAGGAAATAGAACTCAGGATCTAGTTGGGAGCCAACGAGTTGACTTCATGATTGGACTTTGTTGCAGGACGTGTGCTAAGGGGTTATCGACGTCCATAACTTTGATTCACAAGACGAACGTTAGCTACGGATCAGTGCATTGGGGTAGTTATTACTCAATGGGGGCAGAGTGATCGTAGCATGGCTATGAGCCAGAGCAGTGATGTCGTCATGACTTCATGGGGAAGAGTGGACATAGCAAGGACTAGTGGCTATGGATCAGTGCAGTGGAGTCAACATGACTCCATGGGGAAGAGTGATCATAGCAAGGATTTGGGTGATCAAAGCGGTGGATATCGGATGCTTTACGCACTGAGTGAGAGATGTGAGGATGGTTGCCATGCTTGATTGTTTGACATCACTATGACATGCACACCCCCACCTCCGTATCTTTACACCATATGTTTGTGTCACCTTAGAGTATTGTACATCTTGTTGTGCTAACTCTTTGGTTGCAGGTTCAGGTATGGTTTAGTATACCTATTATTGTTTTGTTCTGCTGCTTATCGCACATACCAGACTTTTGTTTGACCCAGAGTTTTATGTCTCCTCTTATTACTCTGGGTGCTCTTAAATGGGCAGACTAGAGACAGGTCAGGTGATTATGTACGAGTAGTTGTACCGGAGACGAGTAGGAGACTTCTACGTATGGTGTATATATATATAATCTCTCTGTGTCGCTGATGGTCACTACTTTGGGCATTAGTATTGTACCTTCCTTATTTGGCTTTAGAGACAGTTTTTAAAAGTTGTAATAATGATGATGTGGAACATAAGCTGTATTTGAATTTTCCGCTGCTATTATGGTTTAGTTTTCTGCTTATGCACTGTCTCGCCTGTTTTATGTCAAGTATGTTATTATTATATTTTATCCCATGCACTGTGAGACATTCTATAGGTTCCTTGTTAGTTCAAATTCCTTTCTTTGAAACGTCGGCTGGTGCGGGGCGGGCTGTCACAGAGTAACTAGAAGAATACTAAAATACCCAAAATAAAACAAATCTAACGAGTTAAGAGGTTTAACGACATATAAACATCGAAATGACAGCAGTCAGAGATAACACAAAAGGTGAAATTGTTGCAGCAGGGCTACACTGATTAATTGTATTATTTAATTTATATTTCCTACTATTGTACAACAATATGCTTGTATTTCACTTTCTGTACTGTTGTTTTATTTCAATAAAATGAATATTACACCAATTTCAGTTCCTAGTATTGTATTTCAGTTTTTGTACCGTTGTTTCACAAGTTAAAATAGTTCGCTTAAATGCTCCGTTTGAAAACACAAAAACATTCTCCATTAAACTCTTAGCTCTGTATAAATTCTCTATTTAAATATTCCATTTGAATGCCTTGTTATCATTTACCACAAACGCACCCTTAAACTAATCTAAGAATGACTACAATGGTAACAGTTTTTAGTCATGATTTGAAGCACTACATACCCCAGCCAGGCATGGTCGATGACAACACACATATTAACATGCATGGTCTTCCTCTTCAATCCATGAGAAAATATTTACATATATAAAAGGATGAACCATTCTTATGATTAAATGTATTTAAACCATGGTTTGAGACTCCGATCAGCTTGCTAAAATCCCATCTGTTTCGGTCTAGTTTCAATGATGATGCATTAAAATATGCCTCAAATCCGAATTCGGTAATATTATAAAAAAATACTTAGAGAGGAAAGAAGATAATAAAAAAAATTCATGAGAAAGAGAGAAGGCTAAGTTGATAACGGAAAAGGATGCAGCAGGAGGGATCTAGGAAGTGACAAAAGTAATTAGGTTTTCTTTCATCTTACATCTCTGTGCAGTGGCAGATCCAAATTGACTTGGCTTAGGTATGTTCTCTTACTTGGGTTGGGCTTGGCTATCTGGGCTTACAAAAGTTTTGAGTGATTAGTTTGGTAATAAAAACTACAAGATGAGATTTTCAATTAGCAAATACTTCAAAAAAATATAGTACGTTATGTGATTATAACTTGTTGTGCAACTGAAAATAATTCGTGTACCATTCACATCAAACTTTCCTGTATTAAGTTCAACATTATTTCACATATTTGTAAAAAAGACTATCGAAAATTACAAAACGAAAATAAAACGGAAGTTCTGGAATTTTCAAAATGGAACAAAAAATTCAAAATTTCAAGAAGACCGGAATGGAAACAGAACACGAGATTTCAAACCTTGGTTTAAATATACAGTCTTCAATCTTTCACCATTTTATGCTATCTTGTTTTCCATTCTCCTTCGTTTCTTTCTTTCTAAATAAAATTTCTCCCATTAAATCGATTGAACTTACACCGACACATTCTTTGTTGAAATAATCACTTTGCAGTTTACAAACATGATCTTGGCTATAATGATTGTTCGCAAGTGATATTATATAATCTTGACATGGATCATCTCTGAATACATGCAGACTGCTTCTGATTGGGCCTTCGTCTAATTTCCTTCTTTCCTTTTCTATTTGTACATTCATATATAAATAAAGACCGAGCCATGTATTGTAATGAATTAATCATTTGTACAAATCTTCTCTTTTCAATAAAAGTTCTTCCCACTTTCTTTTACGATATTGGAGCAACTAATGACAACATCACCTTGATACATTAAAGAAACAAATTGACACAAGATTTATCTGCAAATCAATAAGGAGAAAGAGGCTTTGTTTTTCACTCCTCAGAAAGTTCTTATCACCAGAGTGTAACCTTTCATTTGATCATGCACTTTTGCATTACCAGTGCTCACATTTGTGTAGTTTGTGCCACCCTAAAAAGAAATCAAATCAACGTCTTTATCTTCCTCTGGTTGCATTGTGTTCTTCATTTTTTGATCAACAATGAGTTTGCTTCCATTGGTTTTAGATCCTAACCTTTTCTTGACTCCATTAATTCCGCTTCGTTTCTTGACCACAAATTCTACCTCACCAAGAAACTGCTCTTCTAATTTACCATGGTCAAAGACGACGAAGGCATCACTTCTGCAAGTGTAAAGATGATGTCAGCGAGTCAGGCATGGCTGTTTCTACCTTGATCAAACCAAAAAGATCTAAATTCCTCTCGATGAAGACAACTACATTTTACAGAAGTATCAAGTCGAAACCTCGCTAAGGGGTTACGACCTTTAAGAATACGTTAGAGGCACCTTAACCATACAACCAACAATGACTGAAGATAATGAAAGAAACATCATCAGTAATCCAGATCATATAAAGTATTTGGAACATGATAGTTTGTTATCTTCATGGTTACTTTCTTCGATCAGTACAATTTTTTTATCATAAATAGTGGGGTGCTACACATCTTATGAAATTTGGTCGTCTATTGAGCAAATATTCAACTCCCAACCATCTGTCAGAGTTATGCATTGTATAAGGGAATTACAAAACTCAACAAAACATGATATGAGCATGAGATTTCCTCACCAAGATGAAATATTTATGTGACAAGTTGAGTGTCGTAGGCCACAAAATATCTGACAGTGAACAAATCTTGGTCATTACGAATGGTTTAAACCAAGAGTATAAATCTTTGATCAATTATATTGCCACACAACCAACTATACCTAACATTGAATTTATTCATTTTGCCTTGTTATCTAATGAAGTAAGAGTTGAACAAAGAAAGATAATACATGGTGATTATTCTATCAACTTCACTTCAAGTTCAAAAAATAAGTCACAAAAAAGGGCTCATTTAATCAACAAAAACCAGAAACCATAATCAAAAGGAAGCCAACCTCAAAGAGGTCGTTGCAGAGGTGGATGGAACAACAACAACCATGTCAAATACCAGGTTTGTGAAAAGTTTGATCATGTTGCTAGCAGATTCTATTTTAGATTGAACTCGAAGTTCAGTGTCACACAATAGAATCAATCACAACATAGAGGACCAAGTGCAAATATGGCACAACTCAATCATCAAAATAAATGTAATATTGACAACACCAGAGTGCAGAATACAAATAGAGATGATTCAATTAAATCAAATGACACCAACATCGAAGATTTGTACTCAAATTTAGGTGCTACCGACCATATTAACAACAATCTCCAAATTCTCAAGCTAGAGAACAAGAACTACTCATGTAAGCAAAAATTACATATAGGCAATGGTGACGCCATAAGTACTTCACATGTAGGTAGTGGCTATATAAAAGGTAAAAGAAAACTCTATCCAAATAATTTATTTAGAGTGCCTAGCATAAAGAGGAATCTAATTAGTGTCTCATAATTCACCAATGACAACAATGTATACTTCGAGTTTCACTCTAAGTTTTGTATTGTAAATGACTTATTGAATAAAACCATATTATTACAGGGTACCAAGCCATTAGAATTGATAGATGTAGACATATAGGGGTCAACACCATTGAATTCTACACAAGGTCACAGGTATTATCTCTCCTTTGTTGATGAATATAAGAGATATACTTGGACTTAACTCAATGCAAATTCAAATACATATAATGTTGTAATGCAATTTATCGCATTCATCGAAAAACAAACAAACTGCAATGTTAAAATAATGAAGATTGATGGGGGTGGTGAAACTAAACCGCTTAAGAATATAATAAGGGAATACTTTATAGAATAACATTCACACACATGTTAGAACAAAATGGCTTAGTGGAGAGAAAGCATGGTTAAATTATTGAGATAGAGCTTATACTTTTATTGCAAGCATCACTACCAATGAGATATTGACATGAGGCTTTTCTACATCAGTCTACCTCATTAATAAACTTCCTACTAAAGTTTTGAATTATAAAAGCCTACGTGAATTTTTTTAACACCAAATCAAATTGCATGCACTTAAAAACTTTTTGATGTCAATGACTTCTCTATCTCAGAACATACAATAGGCACAAACTAAACCTAAGATCAAGCCTTTGTAACTTTTTAGAATACGCTAGCAAGCAAAAAAGGTACATATGTTTATATAACAGGGGCATGATCTTTATATCAAGGCACGTTGTTTTTAATGAGGTCAATTTTCCTTTTGTAGAAAAGAATGACAAGTACATACAAAAACTAGAAGCATCAGTGTAAAAGTGCCAGAGATACCAACTCTATCTGAATGGGTTGATGAGATTGAAGTAAAGACATGTCGAAGTATGCCAGATTATAGACATCCAACCATCTCAACAACCAAATCTGATTACAGTTTGAGTGATTCAAATTCACACTTCAATTTGCATCCACATGAAGTAGATCAACATCATGAATATACTCGAAGTAGTTGCCATGCTAGAAGCAATAGTGAGACTGATTGCACTAAAAACTTGTCATCCAATGAACACGGAGATGACCAATATCAAAATAAGACTAAGGTTGGACATTATATGATAGCAAGAGCCAAAAGTTGTATATTTAAGCCCAAAGCCTAGACTGCATATGTCAATAACATAGTGTTTGTGATGTATGAGGAAGCTGTGAAGGATAAGAAATGGAAGGAAGCAATGGACACTGAATACCATGTATTAATAAAAAATGGCACATGGACTATAGTCAACCCTCCTAAACACAAAAAAATTATGGGATGCAAAAGGACATGCAAGATTAAAAGGAATGTTGATGGCAGCATAGGTAAATACAAAGCAAGACCTATTGCAAAAGGATATTCGTAACAGTTTGGATTCGACTTCAACAAAATTTTCTCACCAGTTCTCATACCCACGACTATTCAGATAATCTTAACCATTTCTTTACATAAACAATAAGGAATAAGACAACTAGATGTAAATGATTCTCTTTTAAATGGAGAACTACAAGAAGAAATTTACATGCAACAGCCAAAAAGATATAGGACAGAAAGCGGGGAACAAGTATGCAAGTTAAAAAAAGTTATGAGTTAAAACAAGCATCAAGAGCATGTTATGGTAAACTCAAAATGACTACAATAAAGCTAAAATTTTATGCTACTAAGTCTGACAACTCTCTATACATAAAAGACAACGAGCATTCCACTACTTACATATTGTTATATGTGGATGATATATTGATTACTAGCAACATCAACAAAGAAATAAATAGAATGATGCACTATCTAGATCAAAATTTTACCATCAAGGATCTAGGGGAATTAAACTTCTTTCTGGGCATCCACATCGAAATAATATCACATGTAGAATTGTTCATATCTCTGAAACACTATATCAGAAATATTGACAAGAGCTAAGTTGGGTCAAGCAAAATCACTGTCAACTCCTATGATAAGTAATTTTCAGTGATCTAAACACAAAGGTTAACCGACTAATAATGTAAAGCAACACATAAGTATAGTAGGTGCCCTGTAATATGTGACCATCAAAAGACCGTAGATATGTTTTAATGTAAAGAAAGTGTGCCAGCACATGCAAAACCCACTCAGCGGCCATTGGAAGGTTATTGAGCGCATATTAAGATATTTAAAGGGAATACTTAACTACGGGTTAACAACTAAATCGAGCAAGAATTTAAATCTATATGCTTACAACGATGTCAATTAGGCCAATGACCCTGATGATCGAAAGTCTATCTCTGGCTACTGTATTTTACCTCGGATCCATCCCCATATCCTGGTACGCAAAGAGTCAAACCATCATCTCGAGGTCGAGTAGGCCGATAGCCAGCACGACCGCCGAAGTCATGTGGATCGAGAGTTTAATGAAAGAATTAGGGCTTTAGCTTTCCAGAAAACCAGTCATCTAGTGTGACAATCGTAGCATGATATCGCTCTCCATACACCTCACTGAGAACTCACACACAAAGCATATCGAGATTGACTTACACTTTATATGTGAGAGAACAGGCAGCGACAAATTAATGATCAATTACATACCATCATCCTACCAGAATGCTGATATTCTAACAAAAGCATTCTTTAGCAAGAATTTTGTTCGACTGAGAGAGGAAATAAAGGTAGAAGATGGGAGCCAACATGAAGAAGAAGGGGGTTGAATACCTTAGTTTCAATTGAGGCATGGTAATGAGAATACCGTTGTTTGCACGCGGACCGTAGGGGTAAGGGTTCGGTCGTTCGATTGGTTTTGGGGTGAAAAGGTTCAAATCGAATTAGAACCAAAAATTTTCAAAACCAAACCGAATCGAATTGAATTAATTTCGGTTAATTCGGTTGGTAACTGATTTAACGAACTTGAAGGATACCTTATTGTTTAAATGATTAATTCACCTAAAGAAAAACATAAATTTATGTTTGGAGAAATTTCATTCGTTAAAGTTTATGTTTACAATTAAATTTGACTTATCTTTAAAAATATTTATGTATTTTAACATTAAATCAATTATTTAAAGTACGACAATAACATAAAATTAGATAATACGATAAAAGTTCGTTTAACTCGGTTAAAATGATGACCAATAAATATATTTTACGGATCAATTTAGTTTCAAAACCGTGTGGAACGAACCAAAATGAACTAGTTCAGCCGGTTTATTCGGTTCTAACCGAATATTGCTTAGCCCTAGCCGACAACTGATCATCTCTAAAGACATGTGGTCCTCTCTTGATTAGGCCTTCAACCCATTTTCTTTTCTCTTTTTATATTTGTGCATTCATATATAACACTACCAGAACTACATTGTATTCCAACGTTATATTTCCAATTGCGAACTAAACGACTTCCAACTATAAGGGGTGATCAATCCCTTTCTGCGGAAAAATCTCAATAGGATCTTGCAACGATGTAATATAACAAACATATTGAAATGATTATCAATCACAGAACACAAAAAAAAATTATAAAAAGGCAATAGAGAACACACAATATTTATAGTGGTTCCACTATTGCGAGATAGTGTACGTCCACTCCAATGGAGAAGAGATATTATTAATTTCAAGAGATTACAGAGTTTTACAATAGAGTAAAGAAATGAAGAAATACAGATGATCTCATAAAAATAACATCCTCTATGCCTCTCTTTATATAGAGGAAATATTACTTGGGGATGAAGTAACATGTAAATAAATCAATTCATGGAAGACTAATATTCCCATTAATTTTATTGTCATATAATTGATAGATAACTTTCTCTTTTTTTCATCAATCAATTCTTTTCCCAATTTAATTTCTTTCCGTTTCTTCTTTCATAAAATATGACAACAAAATAAAGGTGAATATCTCCTGTATCCCTATCTCCTTAATATTCCTTTCCATTTCTTTCTTGCACAAAACGGGTAACCAAATTACACTGAATATCTCCAAAATTTAATTAATTTTGGAAATATTGTATCACCAAAATTCCAATAATTTCCACCTTGATACAATATCTTTTGCAACCAAGAGACTTCAATATGAATGCTTCCCAATGAGTACCTGCAAAATCCACCCCTCATTGCACTTTGTTAGTGAACTCTGGAAAGGCCACCGCCCACCAACAAAGTGTTGGAAGCATTCAAAAATAAGGTAGACATCGTGCAACCAACTCCTATCTCTTCATACAAGATAAATACCACATCTTCTCTTGATTTCAACCAAGTCACTCTCTTCCCCATAGTGCCACCATGTGGCACCTAGCACTTCATCAAGTGAATCAAGTTCGAGCAACGCTCAAACTTAGTGGTAGGTAATGCCTTCGTAAACATGTCTGCTGCATTGTCAATTGTGTGAATCTTCTGAAGATGAACTAACTTTTCCTCATTCATATAGATAAGGAAAGACTCTCATATCTCTATATGCTTTGTTCTAGAACTAAAAGCCAGATTTTCAGCTAAATGAATTGCACTCTGACTGTCACAATTCACAAAACAAGCATCTTGCATGAAGCCCAATTCACACAATAACTTTTTCAAATAAAGTGCATTCTTAGCTGCCTCAACTGCAACTATCAACTCTGCCTTTGTAGTAGACAAAGCAACTATAGTCAGCAACTTCGCTCTCCAAATAATAGCTGTTCCTCCAAGAGTGAACACATAGCCTGAGGTTGACTTCCTTCTATCACTATCTCCAGCATAGTCTGAATCACAAAACCCGACCAAGTTGAAATCCTTATTTCTACCGCAAAAAACAAGCCCATAATCTGATGTTCCTCTAAGATATCTAAAAATGTACTTCACTGCCTCCCAATGCAATTTTCCTGGATTTGCCGTAATCCAACAGTTGAGCAATGTCAGGTCTACTGCACACCATAGCATACATCAAGCTACCTACCGCACTCGCATAAGGCACTTTTTCATATAGGCCTTGTCCTTTTCTGAGATTGGAGAGCCCTGGTTAGAAAGTTGTATAGTATGCAAAGGCATGAGTGTACTGATAGTCTTTGCTCCATCCATGCTAAATCGAGCAAGTACCTTTTGAATATATTCCTTTTGAGTAAGTCTCAAAAGTCCAAGCTTTCTATCTCTTTGGATTTCCATCCCCAAAATTTTCTTTGCTTCTCCAAGATTTTTTTTATATCGAATTCCGCTTTTAATTTCAACTCATCAATTTCAGCTTTATCCTTGGAAGCAATCGACATATCATCCACATACTAACCAAATACACCCAATTATTATTCTCTAAATGCTTGAAATAAACACATGCATCTTTAGTACTATGATTAAAACCATGTGAAAGCATAAAAGAATCAAACCTTTTGTACCATTATCTAGGCGATTATTTTAGACCATAAAGAGATTTCTTCAACTTACATACCCAATCCGACTTTCCATCTACAATAAAATCTTCTAGCTGCTTCATGTAAATGGTTTCCTCCAAATCACCATGCAAGAAAGCAGTCTTCACATCAACTTGTTCTAACTCCGAATCGTGAGCAACAACTATTGCAGGTAGGATTCGAATTGAAGTTTGTCTAACAATTGGAACAAATATTTCATCATACTCTAACCCTTTTCTTTATGACAACCCTTTGGCTAATAATCTATCCTCGTATCTACCATCATATTTTACCTTTAACACCCACTTGCAACCTATGGCTCGACTTTCTTGAGGTAGTGGTACCAAATCCCAAGTCTTGTTCTTTTGCAAAGACTGTATCTCCTCTTCCATAGCGCAATTCCGCTTCGAGTTATCACTCGAATTCAAGGCTTCTTCAAGGCTCAATGGTTCATCATGAGTAACATGTAAAGCATACTCAAACTGATCATTAAGGCTCAAATTTGCATACAGCCAATCTCCATATATAATTGGAGCTCTCTTTGGTCTCTGACTAGCCCGAATGGCTATATCGTGTGACTCTCCTTCAGCTCCACCTTGAGTTGAATCCTCTCTAGCTTCATGACCATCACCATCACTACTAGAGAAAACCTGTTGACTATCATGTGATGTATCATCAACTGCTCTGTCACTATTATCAATAGTAATAGCTCTACTTCGGATTTGAAAACTGGGAATCTCAGTCTTTCCAGGCTTCTCATCAATTGAATTTGAACCCTTTAATAAACCTTCCAAAGGTTTAACATTGCCGACTCATCAAAAGTCACATGTCTGGAATGTTTAACTTTCTTCGTAACTGGATTTCAAATTCTGTATCCTTTTATACCATCTGTATAACAAAGAAAAACACATTTGGAGGCCCTAGGCTCCAACTTATAATGTCTTGTATTGTGAACATAAGCTGGATATCCAAATATACGAAAATAATTTAATAAAGTGTTTTTATCTCTCCATAACTCCGCTGGAATCTTCCCATCAATGGTTGATCATGGAATCCGATTAATAATATGTGCTGCACTCGAAATAGCTTCATCCCAAAAACCCTTAGGCATACCCGCAGTCAATATCTAGCAACGGGCCTTTTCAAGTAGAGTCCTATTCATTCTCTTAGCAAACCCATTGGATTGTGGATCACCAGGTGTAGTAAAATGTCTTCTAATACCACATTGTCTGCAGTAGTCGAGGAAATCTTTAGAGACATATTCGCCACCATTGTCGAATATAAGAATCTTCAATTTCTTTCCTGTTTGGTTTTCAACAAGAGCTAACCAAACCTTAAACTTCTCAAGTACTTCCGATATAGCTTTCATTACATACACCCAAACCTTGTGCGAGTAGTCATCAATGAATGAAACAAAATAATAAGCTCCACCAATAGAAGCTGCATTGTATGGCCCCCAGACATCTGAATGCACATAATCAAGTACCCTCTTAGAAGTTTGCATGCCATCACCAAAAGAAACTCTGGTTTTCTTTGCCAATACACACTCCTTACAAAAGTCCAACTTGTTGAAGATTTCTCCCTTGATCTTTTTCTTCTTACCAAGCAACTCTAAGTTCTTCTCCGAAGTATGACCTAATCTCAAATGCCAAAGCTTGGTAGCATCCAAACTTTTAGAACTATCGACTCCAACACATAATTCTCCATGGATAGTGGTACCCATTAGCAAATACAGATTTCGCACCATAACACCTTTCATCAATACAAGTGCATCTCTAGAAACTCTCAAACCATCTCTGACAATGGTTATCCTGCGTCCCAATGATGCCAATTGGCCTAATGATATCAGCGACTTCCGAAAACCTAGGACATAACGAACATTTGAAAGTGTGCGAACAATCCCATCATGCATGCGAATGCGAATTGAACCAACACCCATAGACTTACATGTAGCATCGTCCCCCATAAGGATAGAACTTCCTTCTTTGGCATCGAAGGAAGAAAAATAATCCTTATTAGGGGTCATACGAAATGATGCTCTAGAATTTAGAATCCAGTGGTCTGCAACATCTGATACAACCGCTGTCAATAAATCGCTACTATCGTTCTCCATCGCAATAGATGAAGAATCATCGGTCTTTTTCTCCAAATCTAGACAGTCTCTTCTCCAGTGGCCTGATTTCTTACAATTATAGCATTTTCCATTTTAGACTTACTTTGCGAATGAAGCTTCCTAGAATTGGAGCGCCCCTATTATTCTTCACATTCTTCTCTACTCTTTCTCTCTCAACAAATAAACCTGAACTACTACTTCATCCACTACTATCACCAACACCAAACTCTTTCATCTGATCTCTCAACTCTTCACTGAGCAAACATGTTTTCACATCATCTAATTTCAATGTATCTCTACCATAGATAAGGCTGTTAGCGAAACTGGTGTATCGCTCTGGGAGCGAACACAATAGAAACATTGCTTTTTGTTCTTCATTAATTTTCAACTCAACAGACTTCATTTTCATCAACAGGTCATCAAACACACTTAGGTGTGTCTTAATTGAAGAACCATTCCTTCATCTTATAAGTGATGAAGGTCTTCAACAGCATCAGACGGTTGGTTAGGGATTTCTTCATGTAGAGTCCTCCAACTTCTTCCAAATGCCTTTAGTTGTTGTTTCCTGACTGATTTCAGAAATTACATTCTTTTCCATAGCAAGTTGAAGAGTAGTAAAGGTCCATTCTTTCAGCTCTTCTAATTCCACTGATGAAATATTAGTAGGCAATGCCTCTGTATCAAATACTACTAGATGAACGCGATTTCTTCTCAAAACTGGTTTCATCATCCACTGCCACTTTTCAAAATCTCCTTCACCATTCCACTTCTCTCTCATCAACTTTGATCCTGACGCCACATAAGAGCCTCTGACATATGGAGAAACTCCTGGCACTGACGTATATTTTGAACAATTTTCGTCTTCCCTTGCCATTCTACCAAGCACATCTTCTTTGCGAATCTAGCTTTGATACCAGTTGTAAGGGGTGATCAATCCCTTTCAACAGAAAATCCTCAATAGGATCTTGCAATGATGTGATAGAACAAACACATTGAAATGATTATCAATCACAGATCACAGAAAAATATATAAAAAGACAACAGAGAACACACAATATTTATAATGGTTCCACTATCACGAGATAGTGTGTACATCCACTTCAATGGGGAAGAGATATTATTAATATTCAAGATATTGATTGATAACTTTCACTTTTTTTCATCAATTAATTTTTTTCCAGTTTAATTTTTTTTTCCATTTCTTCTTTCATGAAATATGACAACAAAATAAAGGCGAATATCTCCAATATCTCTATCTCCTTAATATTCCTTTCCATTTATTTCGTGCACAAGACGGGTAACCAAATTACTCTGAATATCTCCAAAATCTAATTAATTTTGGAAATATTGTATCACCAAAATTCCAATACCAACGGTTCGTTGAATTTTAAATAAGTCATCTGGAGTTGATGGAAACCGATGGAGTTATAGCTGTTTGCAGTCGTTAAAAGCCGTTGGACATTTTCTGCATATTTTTCAGAACCAGGACCTAAAGCTTTCATTATCTTCCCGCAAATCCATTTTTCCCGCAATTCACCATTTCTCCACCATCTACTTCGTTGCCATTACCCCAACCACCTTTGACGTCATTTAGGAGCATCTCCAGCTCGTCTCCATCCTTCTAGGCCCTAGCTATCCAACGACTTCAAACGGCCGCCAATGGCTGTCAGCCGTTGGAATAATCGTATTCTTTTGCAGTGTAAATACAGAAAGAGACATGTATTGTAATGAATTAATTATTTGTACAAATCTTCTCTTTTCAATAAAAGTTCTTCCCACTCTATTATAGACAAACGCTGATCAGCTACATAAAAGTAGATGTTTCATCAATACAAAGTCCTTAATATAATGATACAATTGTCCAGGACCTCCCAAGATGCCAACGTTTTGATCAAGCAACAGTATGGTTCAATCATAGATGGTCCACACGCTACCACATCATTATTTCGTTTCTGATTTAAATGCCGTTGTTGCATTTCATGAGTCATGACAGACCCAATTCAAAGATGCCTGATAAGGAGGCTGAAAACAACCCCCCTGTTTTTTTATCTTCCAAAAGAATATTTCCTTTGTACCGTCTCAGATTAATCACTACAAATGATCACACACTTATGAACTTATGATGTGCATGTATCTGATATAATGTTATTTGATCCAAAACATCTTATTCCATTCACTGTATTCTTCTTCCAACAGCTGTAAGCTCGTAATTAAACTTGTTTTTGAAGCTATCATACAGTACGCACCTGTGTGCTTCAGAAGTATGCATGTGTCGGATCCTAATTAAAATGCTTTAGAAGTACATATGTATGGAACCCTAATATCCAAGTACGTATGATCAAAATAGCATTTGAATGGGGGCATATGTGATTTCTTGATTATTTCGATTACGAAGTCCAGATAGATAGTCAAACAAATTTTAAATCTCCTGTCTTAAACTTTACTTGCACTGAACTGTGTCGCCAATGAATTAAGAATGCAAACATGCAATGTGCATTCTGATTGATTCATGGGCCTACTTCAATAATACTATGATTGGACTTGTTTTTTGTACTAGAAATCTTGACTGATCAACACATTATTCCCAAAATGAAGGTGAAATTCTGAAGTGCCTGTTTTGCTGAATGTTCGTTGAATTCTTCACTCAAATTGTTAGCCTTAAGTGTTATCTCAAGTCTCAACTACTCTTCAGCTTTTCATTCTGCAAAATTTCGTATTTAATAAATTACTCCAACCTGATGACCAAGTTCCCTTTTTTTACTTAAAGGAGATATAAGTATTTATTTTCTCGGTGTTCACCTGAAAAACATTAGTGGTATCCTGAAAATAATAATATTTATACCACAACTTGGAAACTTGCATTATCATGGTACTAGATTATAAAATTAAACATGCACAGAATCAGAAAACACATGGTAACATGGTAGAAGATAGAAGGAAATCAATCCAAAGTAACAGATATATTTACATATATTCCTAGATACACCTGTACTCTACTGAAAACATAATTAGAAAGCAAAATAATATGCCAAAAATAGAACATATGCTACATTGGTGGCTGTACATCATGACTACTTGCAAACAGCTATTCATCAAGAGCGGTAATTAAAAGTAAATAATAAATGCCCAGCATCATGCCAACCAAAGAAAATGGCAGCATTTGAGGACTATAGCAGACCCTCCATACTATTCCTGGTCAATTTACTGACAGTGGCAAACATTAAAATGGTTGATTATTATTTAAGTTGTATATGTCAGAAACATGAGCACCATGCAACCATTCAATCATTTTAATTTTCTTTTCACATCTACTTTATTCATGTCATACTAAGAACTCAGTGCTGGTTATTCTGTTAATCTAGCACTGCAGTTACATATACAAAGTAATTTTGTATTCCACGAATTCAGACAGCAACATTTGATATGAAAGTTGTGTAAAATATTTATATTAATAGGGGGTAATTTGTGCTTTACACGCAACAATATTATTAAAATATAGTGTTTATTATTTTAATATTAAAATGAGAACTTTGTTATGCGATATATGATAAATTTTAATGTGAAATATATAAAATATCAATTAAAATTTTTGTTATTGTTTGTGTGTAAGATATATTCTACGGCTTATAAAAAAAATATGTGTGTATATTCAATAAATATTTTCCGTTAATATGAATGTACTATGCATGTTGAAATTAACGATATTAGTAATTTATTTGAAGAATTAACATATATAATTTAATAGAATTTTTTTATACAAGTTAAATGTAAAATTATGAACTTCATTTAACTAAATAGTAAAGCTGGAAACATTGTAAAGAAATTTGTAAAAAAATGCATAAATTCGTTGTGGAGTTATTGATGTTAAAAGAGAATTTAGTGATACAATATATAATAAATCCTTAATATAAACGAATCGTATCTACTTTACAAATTAAATTTGTTATTATTGTTGATATACAAAATTTATTTATATGATTTATACGTGTTTATGATTGAATGGAAAATTGCCATATTTTAATATGAATATATGTAGTAAGATCGATGTATATTTTCAAAAGCTATTTGAAAATTGAACTAAATATCCATTAAGATTATTTAAATAATTAGAATTTAAATTCTCATGAGTAGCTTAAACATATGAATTTAAATATAAAATATTATGAAAGCGTTAAGGGGATTTAGTAAGTAATTGAAGAAATGTTAAAATGCAAGCATTTGAAACCGAAATTATTTTCTTTAATTTATGATAAATTTATTGAGATATATAAATGTGTAATATATTAAATCTGCTATTATTGTTTACATATATTATTTGAATTGTGTGAGTTCTTTAACTCTATATTAAAAGGAAAACTAATTTTACCTTCTTTGTTGATATGAACAAATTATAAGTTCTGAACCATCATATCTAGAGCTAGTTAGACGAATAAACAATAATTTATTGATTTGATTTATACGTTGAATTCAAAATCGCATGATTACTTTAAATATGTTAACTTAAATATGAAATATTTAGTGATAATGTGGAGTGTTTTATATATAACTTAATAAATTTTGGAATGTGGGCGTTTGACACTAATATTACAATGCAATGCAAGATAAATATATTGATATTATTGAGTTAATCTTTGAACTTGTATTTATTGTTTATGTGCATGCTTTATGTTATGTGATTGACGGGTTTATATATTTGAATTATTAATTTTATCATTTTTGTCAATATGAATATGGGTAATCTTGATGTTATTTGTTAGGAATTAATGAATGATTGTTTGTTACATAGTTTAATATTATGTAATCAATTATAAAATACAATATTAAATGTAAAATATTACAAAAAAAAAGAAACTTAAATGATTAAAGAAAATTTGAAGTGCAGTTATCTAAAGACAAAAATGATAATTTTGTGATCATTTTTTAGTATTTAAAAAAATATTTGTTGAATAGATTTTGGTTTTTGTAATTAATTTAAAAATACAAGTTTAAATATAAAAAGTTAGGGGCTAGCTGTTGGACTGTATGCAAATGATATTATAAACATTAAAATGCCCATGCCAAAATATAAAACGATGGAATATGTAAAATGAAAAAAAGCGTAGGGTGATAAATTAATTTGGAAACAAATATCTAGAGAGAAAATTAAGGAGAATAAAGAGGAACTCCTAGAATTTATGACAGAGCTTCATATTATTTCGTTTTACTATATTATTTAATAGATTTGTTATAGTCGTTATTTTCAAAAATCTTAAAATCTAACAATTTAAATCCCGATTCGAATTAGAACTTTTCCTCAATGATTCGAATCATATCTTTGCTTAATGATTCAATCTACATTTCAATTTGAACTCAATGGAAGGTGCATATAAAAAAATATTCAATTTATAAAACATATTCGACATACATAATTGAATTTACAATTCTAATTATTTTACTTCCATAATAAAATAAAATACCATTTGCGTACGATATTCAAGATTTTCATTTGCATTCATCACAGTAGTAGAGCTACTCTATATCCAACTAGGCACTATAAGAACAATAGTGATTTCCAATGGCTACAAGCAGTTGTCGCTTGTTGGTATGCAGTTGGTAGCCGTTGGAATGTGAATCTTATTTCATAATGATATTTCTAACGGAGACCACAAAGTATTTTTAACGGTT
The DNA here is from genome assembly GCA_030737875.1 of Allium sativum. Lineage (NCBI taxonomy): Eukaryota > Viridiplantae > Streptophyta > Magnoliopsida > Asparagales > Amaryllidaceae > Allium > Allium sativum. The sequence continues at coordinate 805,522,424 of CM060922.1, read as the reverse complement.
TCTAATGGCGATATTCGAAACGTGGCTTATTTTGTTAGTTAAATTATCGTTGGAAACCATTAGAATGTATCAGAGTTTGACGTTGGAAACCGTTGCTTTATGGTGACTAATTCATTGGTAGTCGTTACTAACCGTCTGAAATCAAGGTATTTTTTATGGTTTCTTAGCCTGTCGTCGTCCATCCACAAACATACACATAAGAATTCCATTTCGAGTGTGTGTGTGTGTATATATGTGTGTGTGTATATATATGTGTGTGTGTGTATATGTGTGTGTATGTGTGTGTGTGTCTATATATATATATATATATATCAACACCCAAGTCAACAAACAATATATCAAAATTTATCAACCACATAAATAATACATCCAAATCAACAAGTAGTATTTTCAAATCAATCAATAAACATAACCACTCCATAAACAATATATCCAAATCCATCAATAAACACAACCACACAAATAAACCCAAATCCACATAAAACAATATACAAGCCATCAAAATATACCAATCGCATCATCATCCACTCGAAATGTATATATACAACAAAAAAAAAACATTAAAACATACCTCTCGTTACATATCTTCCCCTTCTGAACCACCTGACAAGTGATCCTCTGATGATGTTGTGTAAACTCCGACAAGTGCTGGTTCAGCTGTTCTATCTGCATATCTCGTAAATCATTTCATTTTAAACGATTCAACAGAGTTTCGCATTTCCCTTTTATTCCCAGAATCGTACACAATTGGTTGTATACATAGAACATAAAGGAAGCGTTGTCGAAATTTTATAAACCAATTAAAATGAAATGCTTTGCGAGATTTAATTACGTTACCATGTTTATAACTTGTCGAATATAGGGATAAATCCTACAAATATTTGTACATTGAATTTAGATCTCCGCTCTGCTCAAAAAACAAACATGCACATAATTGTCATATACAATACTTATAACCAGGCCAAAAAACACTCTAACAGTTATACAATAGTTTTGACAGTAAATATCTAGTTAATGGTGGCTTGCTATCTCCCCATCGACAAATAGGGTTGTCTTCCCTCCTTTTCCACCCATACCCCTTTTTCTATCTTTTTCATCTGCCTTTCCTTATTTCTTCTCCAATCCTTCATCGCTTTCCCCTTTCCTAACCCTAGTTTTTGCCTGGTGATTTAGTTGTCGTCTTTCAGATCTAGGAATTGACGTTTCGCCTCTTTCGACAGTCGATCTACTACTGTTTCTTTTCACCTCTCTCTCTCTCTCTCCCATTATCTCATTTCTGACAGCACTAATGCTCCTCACTTTTCTACCTATCTAATCTCCTTTGTACTTCTGCAAACCTTACTGGCTTCTGTCCTATTCACTTATTGATTCTGATAGCTTCCTGGAGCCACCACTGGCTTATGTATGACGCTTATGTCATCTTAGTGCCGACTGTCTCTTTCAGTCCACCATTGGTTTCCTCCCTCCTCTCTGACCTTTTGTTGCTTGTGACTTTCGGTAGATGCATGTGCTGTTTCGGTAAGTGTTTTTTAGGTTATTTGCTGGTTGTGGTTTGTAGTGTTGAATCGGTCGGAAATCAGCTCTTCAGTTCCTTTTGAGTGTCCGTTATATATTCATGTGTGTTGTCTCTGGGTTATTCCTGGATTATTTGAGTGGTGTTTTTGTTCTTGTATGGTTGGTTGTTGTTTCCTTGTTGCTATCCTGGATTTGTCTTTGGTTGTTGCTTGGCTTGAAGCTGAGCCTTCTTTTGTGATGTTAAGTGAGCCATTCATTTTCTGCTCTAGCTACACTCACTGTCTTCCTTCACTTCAATTTTTGCCTTGCACTTCAATTTCTCTGCTGTTGGTTTTGTGCTTTGATGTTATAGCCATTTCTGTTGGTTCTGTGATCCAGTTCTGCTTTGGGGTTCTGCTGGCTTCAATCTTTGCTTGGCTTAACAGCAATATTTTTCTTGCTGGGTCTTATTTGTTCATATGCATAGCTTCTTTCCCTGGTTACTTGATCTGATTCCTTGGTTTCTCTAGCTGGTTCTAGCTTTTGAAGTCTTTATATTATCTACTCAGTGAGGACATAATATGAGATATAGCGATGTTTTTGTTCTACTTTCTATATGTAATTTATCATAACAGATCACACCCTGTGTGGTGTTAGATAACAGTTTTTGTTGCATTTACATTAGAATGTCTGTAGCAGATAAGCCTACTGCTTATCTCCTGTTATATTTTATACTCATTATTTGTTATAATGAAAAAGTGGTACGGTCCACTATAAATATCAGTTGGCTTTGCCAAAATATATATATAATATATTATATATTTCATATTTGTTAAATAAATCTGCTTTTAACGTTTAAATTAAACTGATTAACATTTAAATTAAATTAAAATGCTGTATACGCGTAGTTTATCACATATGCACATGTTTTAAAATTTAACCAACTAATGGTACGTCACATAAAATAAATAATCGTTTTCGACGTTTTACAAAATGCATAAACTAATTGTGCATCCAACTGTCGCAAACAACTTAATCCCAAGCTAATACCATGCGCATACAGAGTTTATCATATATGCATATTTTTAAAACCTTAAGTAACTAATTGTACCTTATATAAAATTAATTATCGTTTTCGATGTTTTAAAACAAATGCATAAACTAAATTATGCTCGTCCATACTAAAAAACTTATACAACCTCTAAAAACATTAAATTATTCAACTCAAAGACACTAATTTGTTATCGTACAAACTAAACACATTAGTGTTCAATACTTATATGATACTAATAACAACAATTAACCTTTAATAAACTATATTACACAAACATGAGGCAATATAAACAGTTAAACTAATAAACTAATCATGAATTAACAAATTCATGCAGACATGGTTTAAGCTAATTACCTGATTTAGAGGTGATATGGAGGCTGGAGAGGAAGAGAGTGAAGTTTGTTGAAGTTGGAGAAGCTCATGAAGGCGTGGAAAATGACCATAGCCTAATTAGGGGAGAGTTGATAGGTTTTGTTTTGTTTTTGGGGAGGAAGTAGAAGTGAGGAAGATAAGCAGGTTTTGACCTAGTAGCCCACAATTTTCCAATGGTCGACAATGACTGTAAATGGCATGTTTCCAACGGTTTATTATTTTATTGGTAATAGAAGTACGGAATGTGCAAGCCGTTGGCGGCTATTGCAAGCCTCCGTTGGTACATGCTATTTGTTTAGTAGTGATGGAGAAAACTCTAACACAAAATTTGCAAATCCCATGTAAAAATGGAAACTTTGAATATCCGGGCATTTTTTAGTCCTCGCCCAATCTAAAATTGATCTCTATCTCCACCACTGATTCACCATATTTAACTTGCATGTTTTTTATATAATGTGGAACAAAAACTATTTCCTTTGACCATTTAACTAGTACACATCTTTCTAACTCAAAGTACGTTATCACCGATTATATATGTTTTGCGTCTAAATAAATTTTCTCCAAATTCTTTATTAACAGTTGGTCAGAAAACACAAACTTGTATTTAGATCGTGAACTTCACAAAATATCTGTATATGCAGCTTTTTAAATATTAATTTGTTATCTCGTATGTCTTCTAAATTAATTAGGAGATAAATTCTTTGTACAGTTATTTTAGACTATTCAAACTTAAATGTTTATTTCAAATATTACCAAGTTTTAATATTGCTTAAAAATAAAAATCCATCAAATGTATTTCATTTATAAGGTCGTTCTTTGTTAATTAATAATACAAATAAAAAATAAAACGAATGAAAATTTTAATGTTGCAACTTCAAAATAAAAATTCAAATCATGTACACATTGTTGTGATTTATGACATGAAATCACATATGTTAATGAAGATTAATTTGATTAATTGACTAATTGATTTGATTGATTGACTAATTAATTAATTGACTAACTGATTTGATTGATTGGTTAAGTGATTGATTGACTGGTTGGTTAATTGATTGATTGATTGTATCATAGAAGCAAAGAAATGAATAATTTTATTTTGGATATATTTCTGAGGGGAAAATTGGATATTTGCCTAGGTCTTCTATTCTCCTATATTAGCAGCATCTTGGATTGTATTAAGAAATAGGGATTGAGACCGAAATAGTTAATCAAAAGGTTTCCGCTGTTCTTCGTTGTTCTCCTTCTCCAACAAAAGTTGTAGTCATCTAGAATTCCTTCCCTATCTCAATAAGGTTATTGATTCTTTTAATTTTGTTTATTTATTTTGTAGATCCATTGTATGTAAACAAAAATTTTATTGTTGAATCAATAAAGAGGGTAATTGGATGGAATATCTTGTTTGTGCGTGTGATTTCATATCTGTGTTATTTTTTATAGAAATCATTTTTAAGTATTTGGGTGAATAAGATCCTGGCTGCTTCCGCAAATGCGCAATTTTCCTAACAACTGGTATCAGAGCTAGATCATCGCAAAGCTTAGAGTGATTTCAGATTGAAAATAAAAAATAATCATTTTTTCTGATGTTGGATATGATGACGTTTCCGAAGATGACTATTTTTGATGGAAGAAATTGGGGGATCTGGAAGCCTAAGATGGAGGATGTGTTTTACCTCAATTATCTTCATGATCCGATTGATGGAGATAGGATGAAGCCCTTGGGTATGGATGAGGGAACGTGGAAGAAGATGGATAAGAAGGCGATTGCCTTGATTCAGCAATACTTTGATGATATGGTATCCCATCATGTGACTAGTTTTGAATCCGCGAAGGATTTATGAGACAAGTTGGTATCTTTGTATAAGTCGAGAAGTGCTACAAGTAAGGCTTTTCTGGTTCGAAAGCTTGTTCAATTGAGATTGGATGAGGAGAAGTCTATTGCAGGGCACCTTAATGAATTTCAAGATGTGATCAATCAATTAACAAATATGAAGGTCAGTTTTGATGATGAGTTGCAGACTCTTTTGTTGATGAGTTCACTTTCAGAAAGTTGGGAAACTTTGATTGTTTCATTGAGTAACTCCAATGCTAGTGGAGCTATCTCTTTGGAAACGGTACGAAGCAGCCTTTTGAATGAAGAACTAAGGAGAAAAAGGTCGGGTCTGAAATCAGTTCAAGGTGAGACTATAGTAGCAAAGGACTCGGGGAAAGATACAAGAAGGAAGAAGAAAGGGGCTAATGGTAAATGTGTCATTACTTGTTACTATTATAATAAGCAAGGTCACACACGCAAAGATTGTTATGCTTATCAAAAGGATAAGAAGAAGGTTGCGGATGGTGATAGTAGTAGTGATGAGGCATAAACTCGTTTTGCTGCAGGTTCATTTAGTGATGTTTCTTGTGATGTCCTGTTTAGCGAATTTAATCCTTGGAAGATAGATTCGGGAGCCAGTTTTCACATTTGTAAGAATGTGAAGTATTTTTCTTCTTACGAGAAGAATGCTGACGTGATTAGAATAACCAACGGAGTAGAGCTACTTGTTTGTCGTATTGGATCTATACAGTTTCGTATGCATGATGGCGTGGTGAGATAAGCCTCTGGAGTTAGACATGTACCTATGAGTTCGCATAACCTCATTTCTCTCGGTTAGTTGGATCGCCGTGGTTACACTTATGACACTCAAGGTGGAGTTTTGAGAATGAATAAGGGTGGTCGTGTTGTAATGAGAGGTGTCTTAGAGGAGGAAAACCTGTATAGATTGGTTGGTTTTGTGGTCACCTGTGGAAGACGAGTGACAATTGAAGAATCTAGTCCACAACAAGGTGGAGAGGTTAATTTGGTCATTGATGATGGTATAGACATGGGTCTTCATGTTGATGATGCTCGAGGAATCCAGAGTGATCAAGGAAGAGACTCAGATCAAGTGGTAGACGGGTGTCGATGTGGAAAATCCACAAGGTGGAGAACCTTGTGGTATTACAAGCATTTTTAGACCGTTAATATTACGTGGTGCTTCTCAGGAGGAAGACGCATATTTTTGGCAGACGGTGGGTTATGTTTGTAATGGTTTAATTGAGAGTAGGCGTCGTTGAAAGTGCTAGATGACTTATGTGTTGGAAGTTCGATTGATGTGATATGATTTCATTAAGGTGGAGTGTTGTGATTTATGACATGATATCACATATGTTGATGAAGATTGATTTGATTGATTGATTTGATTTGATTGGCTGATATGATTTTATTGATTGGTTGATTGATTGGTTAATTGATTGTATTATAGAAGGAAAGAAATGAATAATTTTATCCTGTATATATTTCTGAGGGGCAATTGGATAGTTTCCTAAACATTCTATTCTCCTATATTAACAGCATCTAAGATTGGATTAAGAGCAGGGGATTGAGACCGAAATAGTTAATTTAAAGATTTCTCATGTTCTTCATTGTTCTCATTCTCCAACAAAAGTTGTAGTCATCTAGAATTCTTTCTCTGTCTCAATAAAGTTATTGATTCTTGTAATTTTGTTTATTTTTGTTCTAGATCCATTGTATGTAAGCAAATTTTTTATTGTTGAATCAATAAAGAGGATGGTTGTGTGGAATATCTTGTTTGCGCTTATGATTTCATATCTGTGTTGTTTTTCGTGTAAATCAAGTATGTAGGTGAATAAGATCCCGGTCGCTTCTGCAAAGGCGCAATTTTCCTAACACACATAATTTCGACAAAACAAAAATACAACTAAATGTCAGTGCAAATCTATTTTCTTTTATTTTTTGGATTTTTTTGAACTTATGCAATTTGTGGAATAATATGAAATGTAAGAAACGCGTGTCGTGGCGCTTCTAAAATATAAATTTAATACTGAGATTAATGCTAATAGGTTCCACCAAGATATCTTGTCTAGGGCTGTCAACGGATGCTTTCAGATACGGATAGTGCCATATCCGTATCCGAAATTAATTTTGGATATCCGTATCCGTTTAATTTTCGTATATCGGATATCCGTATCCGCTTAATTTCGGATACGGACGGATATCGGATATTTATCCGCTCCGCCTGTAATTAATAAATTTAAAAGTATAAATAAAAAAGTTTGGATCAACATAAAATAATTTTTATACTAATGTTTGTAAAAACCAAAAAATAAAGAAATGTGATATGAAACATTGTTTTTTACTAATATCCATAAGCATATCCAAAAATATTCCAAAATTAAACACTAAAACTACCATTTTTCATGGAAAAATGAACAAAAAATTATATTATAGTAACATCCAACAGTTACAAAATAATTATTAACTCTATTTTTCTGTTTTGAGTTATATATATTACATCAATTAGTCGGACGGATATTTTTCGGATACGGATACCACTATAACCATATCCGTATCCGAAAAGCTTTTCGGATATCGGATATCCGTATCCGCTTTTCGGATAATGCCGGATAACGGATATTTCAGATACGAATTCGGACGGATATAGAATTTTTAGACCGTTAGTATTACGTGGTGCTTCTCGGGAGGAAGACGCATATTTTTGGCAGACGGTGGGTTATGTTTGTAATGGTTTAATTGAGAGTAGGCGTCGTTGAAAGTGCTAGATGACTTATGTGTTGGAAGTTCGATTGATGTGATATGATTTCATTAAGGTGGAGTGTTGTGATTTATGACATGATATCACATATGTTAATGAAGATTGATTTGATTGATTGATGGATTTGATTTGATTGGCTGATATGATTTGATTGATTGGTTGATTGATTGGTTAATTGATTGTATTATAGAAGGAAAGAAATGAATAATTTTATCCTGTATATATTTCTGAGGGGCAATTGGATATTTTCCTAAACATTCTATTCTCCTATATTAACAGCATCTAAGATTGGATTAAGAGCAGGGGATTGAGACCGAAATAGTTAATTTAAAGATTTCTCATGTTCTTCATTGTTCTCCTTCTCCAACAAAAGTTGTAGTCATCTAGAATTCTTTCTCTCTCTCAATAAAGTTATTGATTCTTGTAAATTTTTTTATTTTTGTTCTAGATCCATTGTATGTAAGCAAATTTTTTATTGTTGAATCAATAAAGAGGATGGTTGTGTGGAATATCTTGTTTGCGCTTATGATTTCATATCTGTGTTGTTTTTCGTGTAAATCAAGTATGTAGGTGAATAAGATCCCGATCGCTTCTGCAAAGGCGCAATTTTCCTAACACACATAATTTCGACAAAACAAAAATACAACTAAATGTCAATGCAAATCTATTTTCTTTTATTTTTTGGATTTTTTCGAACTTATGCAATTTGTGGAATAATATGAAATGTAAGAAACGCGTGCCGTGGCGCTTCTAAAATATAAATTTAATACTGAGATTAATGCTAATAGGTTCCACCAAGATATCTTGTCTAGGGCTGTCAACGGATGCTTTCAGATACGGATAGCGTGCCATATCCGTATCCGAAATTATTTTAGGATATCCGTATCCGTTTAATTTTCGGATATCGGATATCCGTATCCGCTTAATTTCGGATACGGACGGATATCGGATATTTATCCACTCCGCCTGTAATTAATAAATTTAAGAGTATAAATAAAAAAGTTTGGATCAACATAAAATAATTTTTATACTAATGTTTGTAAAAACCAAAAAATAAAGAAATGTGATATGAAACATTGTTTTTTACTAATATCCATAAGCATATCCAAAAATATTCCAAAATTAAACACTAAAACTACCATTTTTCATGGAAAAATGGACAAAAAATTATATTATAGTAACATCCAACAGTTACAAAATAATTATTAACTCTATTTTTCTGTTTTGAGTTATATATATTACATCAATTAGTCGGACGGATATTTTTCGGATACGGATAACACTATAACCATATCCATATCCGTATCCGAAAAGCTTTTCGGATATCGGATATCCGTATCCGCTTTTCGGATAATGCCGGATAATGGATATTTCGGATACGAATTCAGACGGATATCGGATTTTTTGGGTATTCATTGACATCCCTAATCTTGTCCCCATCCTGGATAAAGTACTGTGGAAGATGACATGTACAAGTACAACTGTGAACAAACTATTAACCTCTGTAAATTTTCTTATACCAGAGTTAGATTCCAGATCGTTTGGGTAAGTTCCAGGAAAAAGTAAAAAAAAAAAAAAAAAAAAAAAAAAACACTGGCCATGGAGTTTTAAATGATTGGATTTCATGCATTGAAAATGGTTTAGACACGTATATTTGCCAGTATGAGCCAGATTACTGCAAAGGATTGGCTCATGAGATAAGGGAATTCATGGAGAAGTAGCAGTGAGTTGGTTGTCTGCTACCAAACTGGGGGTCATCTGCTTGTCCTTTACTACCCACCGAGCTCCCCATGCTCTTTCTCACTGTTTTCTATTTGTGCAATCCTTCAAATTTTCATTGTTTAATGCACTTTCTATTTCGATAGAAGACTCATAATGGTGTCTGATAGTGGAAACCACTTTTGTAGTTGAAACTTTCTACTATTATCCTGACTGTTGCTTGTGGAAATATGTAAAGGGATTTCTTTTGAAGAAATGTTGATTTGATTCTGAATAATTTTGAACAGTTTTCCTTGCCCAAGCCCAGTGGGCCTAAATTGAATGATAGAAAACGCCTATATACCAATTTAAAACTAGCTCGTTAGTCATTATTAACCTGAAACTAATGTTAATCAATTCCTGTAGGAAAATGCTAATATGCCCGGACCATACTAAATATTGGATATAAAATGCATGTTTTGACATGACAAATTGAATGATAGCAGTTCATGCATAGAAGGGTCTTCTAGCAACCACTGTAGATGATGATAATTGAAAATCCTTTTTTCCTTGGACAATGTTATATGCCTTTGGTTTAATTATCTTTAGGTATTATTGCTGAAACTACCTCTTCTGAAAAGAAGGAAACCGAGATCGTTTCCCAAGTAATAGAAATCACCTTCTCTGTCGAACAAAGTGTGAAAAATGTTGATTCTCAACCCTCTTTGACATTGCATAAGATGATCTTTTTGATGACATTTTGGGTTCTTATGACACGGGTAAGAGGAAAGCTGGCTTGAATGCTAAAAACCCCACATTAGAAGAGAAAAAAAAAAAAAAAAAAAAAAAAAAAAAAATCCTCAGAAATTGAAACGTTGAATATTCATATTGTTCTTAAACCTTAAGGTCTTGATATTCCCACATCCTCCTCTCTTGAACCAGTCACTGGGGAAATAAGCAGACCACTTCCGCATACATCTTCTACTTGCCTTTTGGACGAATTAAAAGCAGAATGCCAATATTATAACAAGAGCGTTATCTAGCAAAATTTTTGTTCGACTGAAAGAGGAATTAAAAGTAGAAGATGGAAGCCTGCATGAAGAAGAAGTGGGTTGAAAACCTTAGTTTCAGTTGAGGCAGGGTAATGAGAATACAGACCGAGACATGTATTGTCATGAGTTAATCATTTGTACAAATCTTCTCTTTCCAATAAAAGTTCTTCCTCCCACTCCCTTTTAGACAAATACTGATCAGCCACATAGAGCACAGAAGTAGATGTTTCACCAATACAAAGTCCTTAATAAAATGATACAATTGCCAACGTTTTGATCAAGCAACAGTATGGTTCAATCATAGATGGTCCACACGCTACCACATCATTATTTCGTTTCTGATTTAAATGCCGTTGTTGCATTTCATGAGTCATGACAGACCCAATTCAAAGATGCCTGATAAGGAGGCTGAAAACAACCCCCCTGTTTTTTTATCTTCCAAAAGAATATTTCCTTTGTACCGTCTCAGATTAATCACTACAAATGATCACACACTTATGAACTTATGATGTGCATGTATCTGATATAATGTTATTTGATCCAAAACATCTTATTCCATTCACTGTATTCTTCTTCCAACAGCTGTAAGCTCGTAATTAAACTTGTTTTTGAAGCTATCATACAGTACGCACCTGTGTGCTTCAGAAGTATGCATGTGTCGGATCCTAATTAAAATGCTTTAGAAGTACATATGTATGGAACCCTAATATCCAAGTACGTATGATCAAAATAGCATTTGAATGGGGGCATATGTGATTTCTTGATTATTTCGATTACGAAGTCCAGATAGATAGTCAAACAAATTTTAAATCTCCTGTCTTAAACTTTACTTACACTGAACTGTGTCGCCAATGAATTAAGAATGCAAACATGCAATGTGCATTCTGATTGATTCATGGGCCTACTTCAATAATACTATGATTGGACTTGTTTTTTGTACTAGAAATCTTGACTGATCAACACATTATTCCCAAAATGAAGGTGAAATTCTGAAGTGCCTGTTTTGCTGAATGTTCGTTGAATTCTTCAATCAAATTGATGATAGGATGCTTTATCTTCGTTATAAATATTATTAGCCTTAAGTGTCATCTCAACAACTCATCAGCTTTATTCTGCAAAATTTCGTATTTAATAGATTACGCTACCTGATGACCAAGTTCCCTTTTACTACTTAATGGAGATACAAGTATTTATCTTCTCTGTGTTCACCTGAAAAACATCAGTGGTATCATGAAAATAATAATATTTATACCCCAACTTGGAAACTTGCATTATCATGGTACTAGAGTATAAAATTAAACATGCATCGAATCAGAAAACACATGGTAACATGGTAGAAGATAGAAGGAAATCAATCCAAAGTAGCAGATATATTTACATATATTCCTGGATACACCTGTACTCTACTGAAAACATAATTAGAAAACAAAATAATATGCCAAAAATAGAAAATATGCTACATTGGTGGCTGTACATCATGATTACTTGCAAATAGCTATTCATCAAGGGTGGTAATTAAAAGTAAATAATTAATGGCCAGCATCATGCCAACCAAAGAAAATGGCAGCATTTGAGGACTATAGCACACCCTCCATACTATTCCTGGTCAATTTACTGACAGTGGCAAACATTAAAATGGTTGATTATTATTTAAGTTGTATATGTCAGAAACATGAGCATCATGCAACCATTTAATCATTTTAATTTTCTTTTTACATCCACTTTATTCATGTCATACTAAGAACTCAGTGCTGGTTATTCTGTTAATCTAGCACTGCAGTTACATATACAAAGTAATTTTGTATAGCATGAATTCAGACAGCAATTGGTAATGTGAAGATGAACTCTGTTATTATTAAGACATAGTGTTTACTATTTTTAATATTAAAACGAGAACTCTGTTATGCAATATATGATAAATTTTGATGTGAAATATATAAAATATAATTAAAATTTTCATTATTTTTTTTGTGTAATTTATATTCTACGACTTATAAAATAAATATGCGTGTATATTCAATAACTTTTTCTGTTAATATGCATGTTGAAATTAACGATATAATTAGTAATTTATTCGAAGAATTAACAAATATAATTTAAAAGAATTTTTTTGTATAAGCTAAATGTAAAATTGTGAACTTCCTTTAACTATATAGTAAAGCTGGAAAATTTGAAAAGAAATTTGTAAAAAAAAAAAATTGCATAAATTATTGTGGGGTTATTGATGTTAAAAAAGAATTTAGTACTACAATATATAAAAATTTCTTGATATAAACGAATCATGCATGCTGGTTTACAAATTAATTTCGTTATTGTTGTTGATATACAGAATTTATTTTGTATGATTTATACGTCCTTATAATTGAATGGAAAAATGTCATTTTTTAAATACGAGTGTATGTAGTAAAATATACAGCAACATTATCAGAGTATAACACTTACAACACAGCGGAATAAACAATAGTTATAAAATCCTGAAGTCTCCTGCTCCAAGCTCTACAAGTATATCTGAAAAATCCCGACTATTTGACTGCCCGTACAAAATTGGGCACCCAAGAGTTTAGGGAAAACAAAACAAAACAAACTCTGAGTCAGTCATGGGACTGATACGAGTAAACAATTAAAACAGTTTGGGAAAATAACGATATCTCATAAGACCACGCCGTATAACGGAACGGGTTTTTCCCTTATGAGAATCCAAATCAATTTGATTTAACTTTCAAATCATTTTGAAAGAAACGATAAACTTTATATCAAAATCTTTTGATATTATAATAATGTCTATCAACCACAACTAATAAATCATCTAGCAGAAACGCTTTCATCTCACATTCTACATATATAGTATACAATCAAAACCGCGAGCACTTATTGGATAATGGATTACCAACTATGACAAGGTATGGAACCACCTTCCGATAGTGTACCTCTAGAGAGGAATACACTGGGTTCAACAAGAACATCTTGCAACCCGGCCACACATGACCGACCACTGATTTCGGTTGAGTGTATCGAATGTTTATCACCAACGGTTGGGATTAGCAACCGTTTCCCGGAAGGGACAACATCGAACAGATTAAAGAATGAAATGAATATCTCTAGATAGGTGATAATACACCCTAATTGACAACCAACCACTTAGCCATGTTGCCTGCCCGATTTTTGTCATTTCTCGGTTGTGATGCTAGAGGCCATGCTTATCTCTGACAGAACACACAATTATTCACTTTGAATATCACATCGTCATACCCGCCAAATCACAAATTGATTTCCCAAAAATACAACGGGTATACAGTTAAGAGAAACGAATTCCTCCGCCACCAAACGTGCATACATTTGAAGAGATCAACTTATGCGATCTATTAAATATATTCTGTCAGACATTCTTCCATATAGGTCGTCTTGGGACTGGACAGACCGAAGGCACTATTCCTTAAATCCATCTTAGGCAATTTCTACCTCGGATCGCCAGAACAGCCCTTGCATAACTCCATCTTCAATTATCTTGATCATATTTGATTCGCAACGATAATGTCCATACGGAGTGGTTTTCAGATAATGAATCTGATCTCGGTCTCTCCGTATTGACGACGGAAAAATGGTCAAAAACTTCGATAGTCGATGAGTTAACTATCAAAAAAAACACGTGTGCAAACAACGATATTATTTCCAGATGGAAATTATATCGATCAATCATCATTTAACATTTATCTCTTTAGTTCATTTTTCATCTCCTGTTTCCATATATTCAACATTTCTTATCTTCTAAATTTAGAAAATATACGTCATTAACATTGGAAAACATTTCTATTTCTTATTTTCTATATTAGAAAACATTTCTGATTCTTATTTGGAAAATATTTCCAAAACTCCTACCTTTAGATTTAAACAGATGTTTAAATAAAACATCGCTATGCCAATTCAAAACATTACATTCATTAACTAAATTCACTTAACCGACCTTCACTATCGAACCTTAACCATTCCTTAGTTAAAACGGAGTCAATCAAGTTGGGATATAATTACCTCTCAGACCTTAACTGAACAACATTTCTAACTTCGAAATAGACAAAGTTCACCTTTAAATCTTTAACAAACTTCCTTAAGTAACTCTCAGATTCTATTTACGAATCCGCTTCTTTTACAGAGAATTATAAAAGGAAATATAATCCGACAGTTATAATCAATGAAACTCACCGACTATCGAAGTTTTTAACCATTTTTCCGTCGTCAATACGGAGAGACCGGGATCAGATTCATTATCTGAAAACCACTCCGTATGGGCACTATCGTTGCGAATCAAATGTGATCAAGATAATTGAAGACGGAGTTATGCAAGGGCTGTTCTGGCGATCCTAGGTAGAAATTTCCTAAAATGGATTTAAGGAATAGTGCATTCGGTCTGTCCAGTCCCAGGACGACCTGTATGGAAGAATGTCTGACAGAATATATTTAATAGATCGCATAAGTTGATCCCTTCAAACGTATGTACGTTTGGTGGCGGAGGAATTCATTTCTCTTAGTTGTATACCCATTGTATTTTTGGGGAAATCAATTTGTGCTTTGGCGGGTATGACGATATGACATTCAAAGTGAACAATTGTGTGATCTGTCAGAGATAAGCGTGGCCTCTAGCCTCACAACCGAGAAATAACAAAAATCGGGCAGGCAGCATGACTAAGTGGTTGGCTGCTAATTAGGGTGTATTATCACCTATCTATAGATATTCATTTCATTCTTTAATCTATTCGATGCTATCCCTTTCGGGAAACGGTTGTTGATCCCAACCGTTGTTGATATACACTCGATACACTCAAGCGAAATGAGTGGTCGTTCATACGTGGCTGGGTCGTAAGATGTTCTTGTTGAGCCCAGTGTATTCCTCTCTAGAGGTACACAATCGGAAGGTGGTTCCATACCTTGTCATAGTTGGTAATCCATTATCCAATAAGTGCTTGCGGTTTTGATTGTATGTTATATATGTAGAACGTGAGATGAAAGCGTTTCTGCTAGATGATTTTTTAGTTGTAGTTGATAGACATTATTATAATATCAAAAGAGTTTTGATATAAAGTTTATCGTTTCTTTCAAAATGATTTGAAAGTTAAATCAAATTGATTTGGATTCTCATAAGGGAAAAACCCATTCCGTTATACGGCGTGGTCTTATGAGATATCGTTATTTTCCCAAACTGTTATAATTGTTTACTCATACTAGTCCCATGACTGACCCAGAGTTTGTTTTGTTTTGTTTTCCCTAAAGTCTTGGGTGCCCAATTTTGTACGGGCAGTCAAGTAGTCAGGATTTTTTAGATATACTTGGAGAGCTTGGAGCAGGAGGCTTCAGGATTTTATAACTATTGTTTATTCCGCGATTTTTCTCTTCCATTAGAAAAATATACTTCACCAGCTCCGAACGTTTCTTGTTTCATAGAAATGCAATTTAAAACGGATTATGTATATTCATTTAATATTCGAATCGCCAAATTACAAACTGCCGCGCCATTTGGAGCTCGATTTTAATTATAATATAATTATACGTTCAAACTTCGTTTAAATAATATATTCGTTATTCTAAATCAAATTCCAAACTGGATTATAGCTTATATATGATCCAATTCACATCATATTGTGAATTCTGTTATTTCCGACTATTCTAGAAATTAAATATATTATTCAATTATTTATATAAATTAAATATTCAATATTATTTAATTTAACAACCACATAAATCTCTAAATCACTATTTAAATAATTAAATTAATTAATTATAATATCGTAAAAATACGGGACATTACATATATCCTTAAAAGCTATCTGAAAATTGAAATAAAATATTCATTAAGATTACTTAAATAATTAGAATTAAATATCTCATGATAGTTTTAAACATATGAATTTAAATATAAAATATTATAAAAGAGTTAAGGGGATATATTATTTGATAAATTTATTTAGATAGATATGTAATATAATAAATTTTCTATTATTGTCCATATATATATTATTTGAATTGTTTGTCTTCTCTAACTCTATATTTAAAAGGAAAACTAATTTTGCCTTCTTTGTTGATATGAACAAAGTATATGTTCTGAACCATCATATTTAGCACTAGTTAGATAAATAAATAATAATTTATTGATTGGATTTGTACGTTAAATTCAAAATCGCACAATTACTATAAATATATTAACTTAAATATGAAATATTTAGTGATATTGTGGAGTGTTTTATATATAACTAAAGAAATTCTAGAATGTGGGGAGCTTAACACTAATATTACAATGCAATACAAATATATTGATGTCATTGAGTTAAACTTTGAACATGTATTTATTGTTTATATGCATGATTTATGTTATGTGATTGACATGTTTATATATTTAGATTATTAATTTTATCATTTTTGTCAATGTGAATATGGGTAATTTTGATGTTATTTGTTAGCAATTAATGAATAATTATTTGTTACATAGTTTAGTATTATGTAATCAATTATAAATACGGTATTAAATGTAAAATATTAAAAAAAAGAAACTTGAATGATTATAGAAACTTTAAAGTGCAGTTATCTGAAGACAAAAATGATAACTTTGTCATTTCTTTGTATTTTAAAGAATATTTGTTACTTAAATTTTGGTTTTTTTAATTAATTTAAAAATATGAGTTTGAATATAAAACATTAGGTGATAGCTGTTAGACTATATGTGTAACAACCCGGAAAATCAGAACCAATTTAAAAATTTTATTTTGACAATTTTAACGAATTTTGAATATTTAAAATGATTTATTTTAAATAATAACGACTAGAAATTTATTTTGAACAGAATTAGAGCGTATATATATATATATAAATTGAAATTAGAATATAAATATTTATTTTAATTATAAAAGGAATTGAAAATGGCACGGTAGTTTGAAAAATCAATTTCAAATTTCAAATGAGTGTACAGGATTCAAGATAAACCAGATTTTAGTGAAACCATAAATATTTGAATCTATTTGAATATATCTTTCCAACGAATCTGAAAAATCAAAATTTTATAACGGGAATAAAAAGTTATGTCTAATTGAAAATTTAGAATAGTCGCTACGGAAATATAGCCCTTAAAAATAGTCATTTTGCAAACGACCTCCATTTTCGATGAAACAACTTTTGTTGGATCCTGAATGTCAAATTATTGCTTGATTCCAATTTTCATAATTTTTGGAATCAAAATGTGAGCGTGGTGAATTTAAACGTGTTTGGTCAATTTAGTTTGAATTTAATCGACTGGAAAATGACCGTTTTTCAAACGGTCTCCAAATTCGACAAAATAAGTTTTGTTAGGACCATATCATCAAAACATAGCCAGATTTATTTTTCTGGAATTTTTTGAGTTATTATGTGGCCCCAGTAAATTGAAATGTACGTTTAAATTAAATATATATTGATTTATTTGGTAATTTAAAGGAAAACAGATTGAAACAGTTGATTTGGCATACCTCCCATATCCCATTGTGTCCAGAATGGGGGTAATTAGCTAGGGGAGACAGTCGTTTGGTTTCATTTGGAGATCGAATAAAAAGTCAACTTATTTTTTGGAAATTATTAAATATAATATATATTTTTATACATAAGCCCTCACCCCTTTTTTCTCCCTCACCCAGTCAACGATCAAATAGAAAAAAACGAAATAAAACCCGCTAGCCCCCCCCCCCCCCCCGGTCGTTTAACCCAAGCCTACATCGAACGCGCTGCCACCCCCAGCATCGGACCGCCGCCCCTAGCTCACCGCGCCACTGCGCCTTCCACACCGATCTCTCCTCCCCTCCTCAGGTAAACCGCGAAGCCCTAATTTGAGCCCCACCCGAACCCTAGCTTTTGCAAACCCTTAAAGCCGCCGCCACCCAGCTCGTTGCACCGCCGTGAGCCCACTACCCCGCCGCACTCCAGCACCCCGCCACCACACAGAACCGCCGCATATTGATGAGGCTCCGATCGAGCAAAATGGGGATGGGCTAAAGCCCTGAGCAGGGTTCGTCCTTCTTCCAGGCAGTCGAACGAAAGGAAACAGGGTAACCCCCTTAACACAGTAATTTAATTTCAAATTGAACTTCATTGTTTGTAAGTGTAGATTTCATATAAATACATTGTTTTAAAATTGTTTTTAAAATATAATTAGAATTGTTTTAAATTATAATTAGCATTGTTTTAATACATATATAATCTTGAATTAAAAATAAGATTTTTATGTATGTATTGGCATGAAAAGTTTATTTTTATTCAAGAAAAGGTTTGATTTTTATTTATTTGAAAGGTCTGATTTTTATTTATTTGAAAGGTCCGATTTTTATTTATTTAAAAGGTTTGATTTTTTATTTATTTGAAGGGTTTGATTTTTATTCATTTAAAAGGTTTGATTTTTATTTATTTGAAAGGTTTGATTTTTATAATTATAGATATGAGATTTTTTTATATATAAAGCGGAGATTTTTAATGTGATAAAGATATGATTTTTACTTAGGAAAAGATACAATTTTTAATTTGTAAAACATATGATGTTTAGAATATAAAAATATAATCTTTTATACACATGAAGGTATATAAAAATATAATTTTTATATATGTAGCGAAGTAAAAATGTGATTTTTATATGGAAAGCTAATTTATAAAGATGTGATTTTTATAATTTAAATATCAAATTAAAAATGTGATTATTGTGGTGCAAACATCATGATAAAGATTTGATTTTTATATATATGAAGTAGCGATAGAAATTAGATTTTTATATATATGAAGTAGCGATAGAAATTCGATTTTTATATATATGAAGTAGCGATAGAAATTCGATTTTTATATATATGAAGTAGCAATAAAAATATGATTTTTATTATATATATAGTGAAGTAAAAATATGTTTTTTTAATATATAAACGTCATATTAAAAATGTGATTTTTAATATGAACAGCGTAGAGAATACTGCGTTGGAATGTCAAGCAAATCCCGACTGTTCTGAAACTCAGAAATAAAACTGGCGGAGTGGATCCCTAAGGTGAGAACTCACTATAATTTTCTTTATATAATTGTTTATTTTATAGCTGCATATATGAACTGCTCCCCGTCGTCCACAGACCATGGACGACTTGTCTGTTTGATTGTATTGTGTTGTTGTAATTGATTGTGATGTGGAATGGAATGTAAAATATTCATGTGTTAAATAAACTATTTATCGTTATAAATATAATTTTTAATGTGTATATGAATAAATAAATATTCATTTACAAATAGAACGATTTGTTTATGTACACCCGTTTGACTGATATTGATTGGGACGATAAAATTTTACATATCGCCCAACTGCATGAATAAAATCTGTGTTTGTTGATTGAAACCCCACACGGGTGTTGCGATGATATTTGATGCACACTAATCTCAATTGTTTGGTGGTATGTCAATCAATTGGTTGACAGGCTGTTATAAGCGTTGATTATTCATATTTAACGCTTATGCAGTTGTGTAATGCACTCTGGATGATGATTGACTATGTTTGATTATTGTTGTGTACATGTGTGTATGAAATCCATATAAACAAAATTATATGGTAATTGGCTGTGTCTGATTCCAATTTGGAAAGAACGAGTATTTTAAATTAACGGATGTTTTGAATTGACGAATATAGAATATTTTAAAATAACGAATATTTTAAAATAATATTCAATAATGGATCAAAATATGATTTTGATGTCCGATTTGGGATGAACACGAAAATATTTAAATATATAAAGTCGTGTTGATTAAATTAATGCCATTTTGACGTGAACGATATTTATATCGATTTTATTCATTTCTATAATGAATATCAAAATGAAAGTGATTTCAAAATCTAATGTTTTGAAAATATTATCATTTATGTATTATAATGATAAGGAATATTCAATTTTGATTTAAAATTGAATATGAAGTTGAAATCGTTTTGAAAACGAATTTAAAACGATCTATAAAGTACGTTTTAAATGGAAATCGGTGAAATATATATTTAATAGCCTGAATAGAATGCGCCGTGCCGCAGTAGTTCGCGAATTTCGACCATTGACTTTGAATGGACATTACGGGAGATTCAATCGTCGGATTCTCCTAAAACCGGAGCCGCTGGGTTCGTATTGAAAAGAGCTTTCCAACAATATAAAAGATTTGAAAACTAACAGTTGGATTTGGAATTATGTCCAAATCAAATTTGAAAAAGGTCGGTGTAGGTGCAGTTCGATGATCGTTTATGGGAATCAACTGAAAGGGCCTTGATAAAATTATTAAAAATATCAATAATTTGTGTAAAATCATAATAAATGATTTGGAAAGAATTAGGATGAAAAATTCCATTTTTAAAAAGATAAAAATATATTTTTATTGAAATGAACTAGTTATTAACTAGAATTATAATCCAAATATTTTTAATAAATAAATTGGATTGAGAGGGGTTTTAGTATAATCAGAATTTCTAATATATGAATTGAAATGGATTTGAATCGAAATTATCTTCGGAATATTTCAATATCGGATTCCGTGATTAAACGGACATTGTGGAGGAATTTGGAAGATATATATATCGTTATTCCTAATACGATATTTATTGGTTTCAGAATTTGATATTGAATATAAGCCGATATATTTTCTATTCAGAGACTTGTATTTAATATCAAATTGGATTTTGGGTTTGTCGCGAACGGTGTCTTCAGTAACATTGTTCTTAAACCCATTTGAAAAAAGATATAAATCTTTTTATTAAGATTTAATGAAGTTTACCAATTAATTAACGTTTAATTGGAATTAAATTAAAACTGGATTTTGGGTTTATCATGAACGGTGTTTTAAATAACACTTGTTCTTTAACCCGATTAACAATGGAATGAAATTTTGGATTTGTCGTGAATGGTATCTTTAATAATACTATTCTTAAACCCAATGGAGTTAAGGAAATTAGAAACTAATTGGAGATTAGCTAAGTTGAATGGTTTCCTGGGTATTGATCTGATGTTGGTTTCAGCCTTCGGGATTAATACTAAGGGAATTATTCTCTTACTAATTTACGGTTAGATACTGATGGGATAGGGTCTTCAGCAACACAGTTCTTAAACCCTATGTGAAAAGGATAAATCTTTTACCTAAGATTTAAAGAAGAATTACCAACTAATTAATATTTAATTGGAATTGAAATGGAATGTGAATAGGGTTTATTGTGAACTGTGTTTTTAACGGCATTCGTTCTTTAACCCGATTTGCAGTGGAATGTGATTTGGAATTTATAAATCTTTTTATTAAATATTTAATGTAAAATTTCCAAAATAAAGTTTTCTAATTTAATATATTGGGATGGAATGGAATTCGATTTGGTAATAATCGGAGTGAACTTTTGTGGAGGAAGACTGTTAATATATACGGAATTTAAAAGGCTTTGTCGTTATTCCATTTATATTATTGGTCGGATACGAAAATTGATATAGATTATATATTGGTTTGTTTATCCGTGAGGATTCCCTAATTAATGGAGTGAGATTCTAGGTTTATCGTGAACTGTGTTTTAAATGACATTAGTTCTTTAACCCAGTTAAAGATAAGATTAATTTCTTAACTTTGAAATATCATTAAGGAATGATTTTTGGAGATTAAAACTGAATTAAATTTTTAATGAATCTTTAATTAGATTGGAATGTGAATGGGATAATTAAAATTATCGAATTCATGAAATTATCGAGAATGGTGTACTACCAGTTTTACTCAAAGCGATAGTTAAATCTTTAATTAGATTTGAACTTGAAATGGTAATTGAATTTACCGATAACACCATGATGTTAGATATGGAGTACTACCAATTTTGCTCCATGGAATTAATAGGTTGGGATTGGGAAATAAAACAAATGATTACTTCGGTAAGGTGCGCTAATCTCGACTAGTTCGGAAAACCTCAATATGGTTTGAATTGAAATCCAAAGGAAGATTAAAGAATTTATCTTTGATAAAATTAATGGGAACCTTTCCCGAAAGATATGAATATTTAAATAAAAGAATATTCAGAATTGGAATGAGGCGTATGTTGTGTTTTTACAACACTTGTTTATGACCGGGTTTATCCCATTCTGAATAACTGAATCGGCGAGGAGTCGATGAAGAAGACGGTGGTTGAAGGCCGGAGGTCTTCACATCGTTTGGATGATTACCGATGTCTTGATTGGGCTGTACACCCAAGACGAGGTAATAAGTGGTGATCATCCAGACGTACTTGGAGATCGACGGATACGCGAGGGCCTCTCTCCTGTATTGGACATATGGGACAAGGAATAAGGTGCCTACGGTTTCGTTCAGACCCAGAACGGACTTGTAAATGGACTGTGTGTCTGACATTGGATTTTATTTTGTGCTGATTGATTTCTATTAAATATATATCTGTTTGGCGGCGGAGAATTTGTTCTCTTGCTTAACGCCCTTCTCTGAGACATAGGAACTCAGAGGTTATATATCGATAGATATCAGTCGCATGGCATGAATTGCCTGTGTGGCATGCTGAGATGTAAATGATCAAGGCTTCTGTTGAAAAGCAGAATCTTTTGGTTGATGATCAAAGCATGGCTTTAATATAGCATAGCTTTGTGTAGCGTTAATTCGTGAGCCTCACACCCCGGTGTGAACCAGAAACAGGAGAGGATCCAGGGAGGACATGCGTTTCTTTCTAGCTAGAGGTGGTGTCAGCGTTTACAAGCCCTGACATTTTTACTTGTGTGGATAATGGAAAGAGAGGCGCGTCGGTTATATCTGTCACTATGGTGTCGATGGATGGTTTGGTCGGTATACGACCAGTTTACGCCCCATAGGGCAGGGAAACGTATTGTTCAGGGAATTATTAATCCACTTAAAATGTGGACCGGCCCTGTGACTCCGAGGTGCAGTTGCGGTTGTAGCCTGAGACATGGTAGGCTAGATTGTCACGAATTCGGTAAGGACAATTCTTTGCCTTGGTTCATAATGGAAATCCAACTTCCAATACGACATCATGCGGTTTTAATTGTAGAACTAGTATGGCAACATAGTAGTATGGGATGTTATGCCATCTATGATTGATACGTTTATATTTGAAGTTGTTTTCTTCACTTATAGTAATAATAAAAGATTAAATTTTGCGTTCCAAGCATTATTTGGCTATTATAAGGTAAAGCTCTATCCTCTGGCTTGCGTTGCATTGTGTGATGGGATCTGAGTCTTATAATAGCTTCATTTTCTTTATTTAGCATTGCGCTGTTTGTTATATGCACTAGTATTCTTGGGAGGAAACCCGTTCCGTGTTATACGGCGTGGTCCCTTGATTTACTTAACTATAAAATCAATTTGATAACTATTTTTAGTTGTCACACTAGTCACATGACTGAACTGGAGTTTATTGTTTTAACCTAAACTCTGGGTGCCCATATTTTCCACACGGGCAGCTTGTAGTTTTGGTTTTGCAGATTTGTTCTTAAAGGATCTTAGTTTATAGCTGGAGCCATATACAGAAAGCTATGTATCCGTATATTTCTTTCAGTTGTGTTATGTATTTTTTTTCCGCTACTGTATAATTTAATTCTCTAATATTTATCAAATGTATAATATTTATTCATACTCTGTATATTCTTGTAGTCTAATGTAAATTGTTGTAATAAGCAATGAAATGTTCTTATGTTTGTGTTTTGATTTGTCTTGTCCTCAAAGCAATCCGTTCTTTCCTTTACGGGGAAGTTTGGGTCGTTACATTTTGTATCGAAGCTTTGGTTTATAGAGCTCGAGAACAAGACAAAATAGAACCGAACGAAAGAATACATCAGAGATTGGATTAGAAATATCCAATAAGAATGACTCATTAGAGATGGGATCAGTAGTATTCTAGAATGGGTCCGAAGAGTGTTATTTTTAAAATAAAAATGAAAATTTTTATTTTGAAAATTAAATCCAATTGTACGTATTTGAGTATTTTATTTATCTAGAATTTGGACAATCAAGTATATAAAGATTTTGCATATACATCTGATCCACGTGTATTTGAAGTCTCAAATATACTAGATAGATATAGAATCACACTCTAGTCGCCCGGAGATGATACTGATGATAGTGTACACATTATCAGTGTTTTATGTTCGAGTTTCGAAAGTGGGATTTTTATATATTTCCGATTGACTGGTGTGAAAACCAAAACTAGGTAGAATACATTGGTTGTAAATTGGCCTCAAAAATAGATTTTTGAATATATGTTAAAGGTAGGCATTTGAAAAGCTAATCAACTAACTGATTGCTGGTTGTGTTGTTCGATTATTAGTTAACTAACTAAATTATTGGAATGATTAAACCAATAACATAATGCAAGGTAAATATAAGCCAAATTGTATCAAATACTAGACTGATTTGAAAATTGACTGAAATCGCATGCATATACATGTATATACATTGAACAGGTCATAGCAGGGAAGCTAGAGAAGAGGAATAAAATTGTATGCCCAACTAATAGGTACATGTTTACTAATTTATTGGGTTTGGATGATTTTATGAGCCGATTGGTTAGCCGCTTTGCTTTTTCTTTTTCTTTTCGAGATGGGAGGGCCTGTGTGGCGGTATGGGGATTTTCCCGATGCTCCCCGTACAAAGGAGGTTATGGCGAAATTTTTCGAAAATTTAGGGTGTTAGCCAAATTTTTGGAAAATTAGAAATTCTTAGAAACTGAAAAGTTGAAGAATGAAAGCCAAACTGAAAGCTGTGTTGATTAGAAAAACAACTTTCAGCTCCATTCCTTTTCGAGGACGAAAAGATTTTAAGTGGGGGAGATTGTAACAACCCGGAAAATTAGAACCAATTTAAAATTTTTATTTTGGCAATTTTAACGAATTTTGAATATTTAAAATGACTTATTTTAAATAATAACGCCTAGTAATTTATTTTGAATAGAATTAGAACGCATATATTTATATAAATCGAAATTAGAATATAAATATTTATTTTAATTGTAAAAGGAATTGAAAATGGCGCGGTAGTTTGAAAATTCGATTTCAAATTTCAAATGAGTGTATAGATTTCAAAATAAACCGGATTTTAGTGAAACAAGAAATATTTGAATCTGTTTGAAAATATCTTTCCAACGAATATGAAAAATCAAAATTTCATAGTGGGAATAAAAAGTTATGAACAATTGAAAATTCAGAATAGTCGCTATGGAAATATAGCCCTTAAAAATAGCCATTTTGCGAACGACCTCTGTTTTCGACGAAACCACTTTTATTGGATCCGGAATGTCAAATTATTGCTTGATTCAAATTTTAATAATTTTTGGAATCAATATGTAAGCGTGGTGAATTTAAACGTGTTTGGTCAATTCAGTTTGAATTTAATCGACTGGAAAATGACCGTTTTTCAAACAGTCTCCAAATTCGACAAAATATTTTTGTGAGGACCTATCGTCAAAACATAGCCAGATTTATTTTTCTGGAAATTTTGGAGTTAGTGTGTGGCCTAGTAAATTGAAATGTACGTTTAAATTAAATATATATTGATTTATATTGTAATTTAAAGGAAAACGGATCAAAACGGTCGAATTGGCTTGCCGGACATATCCCATTGTGTTCGTAATGGGGGTAATTTGCAAGGGGCGACAATCGTTGGGTCTTATTTGGAGATCGAATAAAAAGTCAACTTTTCTTTCGGAAATTATTAAATATAATATATATTTATATACATAAGCCCTCACCCCTCTTTTCTCCCTCACTCAATCAATGATCAAATAGAAGGAAAAAAACAAAATAAACCCGCTAGACCCCCCCTCTGTCGATTAACCCTATCCTACATCGAACGCGCCGCCACCCCCAGCATCGGACCGTCGCCCCTAGCCCACCGCACCGCCGCGCCTTCCACTCTGATCTCTCCTCCCCTCCTCTGGTAAACCGCAAATCCCCAATTCGAGCCCCACCCGAACCCTAGCTTCTCCAAACCCTTAAAGCTGTCGCCGCCCAGCTCGTTGCACCGCCGTGGGCCCACTACCTTGTCGCACTCCAGCACCCCGCCACCACACAGAACCGCCGCAGATTGATGAGGCTCCGGTCGAGCAAAATGGGGATCGGGTGAAGCCCGGAGCAGGGTTCAGCCTTCTTCTAGACAGTCGAACGAAAGGAAAAGGGGTAACCCCCTTAACACAGTAATTCAATTTCAAATTGAACTTCATTGTTTGTAAGTGTAGATTTCATATAAACACATTGTTTTAAAATTGTTTTTAAAATATAATTAGAATTGTTTTTAAATTATAATTAGCATTGTTTTTAATACATATATAATCTTGAATTAAAAGTAGGATTTTTAGGTATGTATTGGCATGAAAAGTTTAGATTTTTATTCAAGAAAAGGTTTGATTTTTATTTATTTAAAAGGCTTGATTTTTATTTAATTGAAAGGTTTGATTTTTATTTATTTAAAAGGTTTGGTTTTTTATTTATTTGAAAGGTTTGATTTTGATTTATTTAAAAGGTTTGATTTTTATTTATTTGAAAGGTTTGATTTTTTATTTATTTGAAAGGTTTGATTTTTATAATTATAGATATGAGATATTTTTTATATATAAAGTGGAGATTTTTAATCTGATACTTAGGAAAAGATACGATTTTTAATTTATAAAACATATGATTTTTAGAATATAAAAATATAATCTTTTATACATATGAGGGTATATAAAAATATAATTTTTATATATGTAACGAAGTAAATATGTGATTTTTACATGGAAAGCTAATTCATAAAGATGTGATTTTTATAATTTAAACATCGAATTAAAAATTTGATTATTGTGGTGTAAACATCATGATAAAGATTTGATTTTTATATATATGAAGTAGCGATACAAATTCAATTTATATATATATGAAGTAGCGATAGAAATTCGATTTTTATATATATGAAGTAGCGATAGAAATTCGATTTTTATATATATGAAGTAGCGATTAAAATATGATTTTTATTATATATATAGTGAAGTAAAAATATGATTTTTAATATATAAACATCATATTAAAAATGTGATTTTAATATGAACAGCATAGAGAAGACTACGTTGGAATGTCAGGCAAATCCCGACTGTTCTGAAATTCAGAAATAAAACTGGCGGAGTGGATCCCTAAGGTGAGAACTCACTATAATTTTATTTATACATTTATTTATTTTGTAGCTGCATATATGAATTGCTCCCCGTCGTCCACTGTAACACCCACCTCCGTTAAGGTCACACACAAAGGGAATGCCTTAACTTTGGTGGAGCGTTTTAGGTAAAAGATGCAGATAAATTACAAGACAGACAAATAAAGCGGCGTAAAATAAAGTCATTTTATAAACAATGTGGTTCAGTCAAGCTTTTACCACAATTGTCTCAATCATACTTAAAAGTAATACATAGAACTTCTGTCTTGATTTAAAACTTCCAAGTATAAAAGAAGCATAAAAATAACAATGATATTCCCTAATAAAGCGTGAACCAACCATAGCAGTGGAAGAGAGAGAGTCCAGAGCAATACATCGACTTTCTTCGAGCTTGGAAAGAAAACTGAGCTAAGAAGTAACATTTCCTCCCTGTGAACCTGGGGGGGTGGGAGAGAACGGAAGAAAAGAGGCGAAACAAACTAGGTCAGACATAAGTCTGGTAAGTCCAGTGACTTTCAGCATGTAAATAGGCAAAAGCATCATGACATGAATAAACTGAATATAAGACAATACCGTGATAACATGGATAACAAGATAACCTAAGATTTGCATAAGATATGATAAGGCAAGATAAACTGAATGCACTTCTACTCTTTCTCTGCTTCGCTACTATCTTGTTATTCTGATTTCTATATCTCTGCACAACCTAACTGGTGTCCCAACTAGTAATCTGTGTAAAATGTTAATATGATAACGTGATCCCAATCCCCGCAATTGTGGTAGCCTTTAGGTGTACATTTAGTATGAGGATCTTACCTCAATCAGCCTAATTGCCATGAAGATGTTAGATGTACCCTTACTACCCTATCGATCGGCTCCTTACTCGTATTAATTATCCTTGTGTTTGTGTCAATCGGCCCTCTCTTGCGTGTAGATACCCTATGATGGTCCCACCATAAGGTGTATCAGTCCTTATGATAACAACCCGACACGATTCAAGATGCACATTGTATAACTACTGGTACCCAGTGCCTGCTTTTTCCCACTCTGGAGTACGTGCACGCTCGTAATCAGTCGGAACCTACACTGACGTACCCCCTACCGCTATTTTGACTGCTTATAATCAACCCAGTAATCGTGCCCAACCCTGCCTAGTTTCAGGATACCTTGATACATCTATGTGGGTTACTGCTGAAATGGGTCCCTGTTACTAGGGTTTCTTACTGGTTAAGTTTGTGGACCTATATTTACTAATATTACCCACCAACCTGATGTGTACTTAACCCTCCCACTGATTCAAACATGTTTACTTAATGGTTAAGTTTGTAGGCCTATATTTACTAATATTACCCACCAACCTGATATGTACTTAACCCTCCCACACATTATGTTATATTGATTAAGTGTTGTCCATTCATGTTAACTTAAACCACCCACTCATCATGTCATGTTGGTTAAGTGTTTCTTATTAACCCTTCTCACTCGTCATGAATGATTGGTTAAGTGTTTCTTATTAACTTAACCCCGTTCATTCATCATGTTATATTGGTTTAAGTATTTCCCATTAACTTAACCCCTTCAAGTTAAATTGGTTAAGTGTTTCTTATTAACTTAACCCCATGCGTTCATCATGCTGTATTAGTTAAGTGTCATCAATCAATTCAAGTTAACTTAACCCGCCCACTTGTCGTGTTACATTGGTTAAGTGTTGCCTTCTTGTGTTAACTTAACCCTTCCACGCATCCTGTTATATTGGTTAAGTGTTTCTCTTTTGTTTTATCTTAACCCTACCCATTCATCATGTTATAATGGTTAACTTAACCCTACTCACTTGTCCAATTAACATGTTAACGGTTAAGTGTTCTAAATTTACTTAACCCCACCTTCTTGTCTAGTTAACATGTTATAATGGTTGAGTGTTATAAATTTTAATTAACCGTACCATTCTTAGCATGTCTGTTTATTCGCATTAATTAATTTATTAATGCCCCAACCTCTCACATTAGAACTGTTGTTTGCAGTTGCTGGATGTGTTGGGCGGTTCCGGGCAGACTTCTACCGCAAACTCGTTCTAACCTCGGGTTTTGGGCTAAATGCGTTAACCTCTCACATTAGATCTGTGTTGTTGCGGTTACTGGATGTGCTGGGCGGTTGCGGGCAGTCTTACACCGCAACTCAATCTAACCTCGGGTTAGGCATGTTTATCTTTTAGTCAATTTACATATTTGTCATATATGCCCAAACCTAGATTTTGTATACTAATTATCCCAAATTCACCAAACTAATCATGTTCCAGTTCTCAAGTTATGCCCAACCAAGTCAATAACAAGTTATGCCCCACAAATTCAAATTCAAATTATTACTAAAAATTAGTTACACTTAATCTTCCCAAATTTGCAATAATAGTCATGCCCCAAAATCACAATATACATTATACTTGGTGTCCTGACCAATAGTTATGCCCAATCTAGATTAATATTCCAATTTACAGCTTACGCCCAATCTAGATTTAATATTTCAATTTACCCGAAGTTTGCAACAATAAAAATTAGGCAAAATCCATTTCAACCCAGATAATTGCTGAGTAGTCCCCCAAAGTACATTAAAATCGAGTAAACCCATCATTTTGCTGAATGACCCCCCTTTTATTTTAAAAAATCCAATAATACCCTCCCTCGTAGTGCCTCTACGTGATTTTATAGTGAACCTCGTAGGGTCACTGCGTGATAAGTAATGATACCACGTAGAGCCTCTATGTGGTATCATTAGTTACCATGCAGTTCCCCTACGACGTTCGCTACAAAACCACGTAGAGGCACTACGAGATAGACTGAAAACTGGAAAAAAAATATAACTGAATAGGGGTAGTTTCATCCTTGAATTCTTTTATAAAACTGGGGGGCTACTCAGCAAATTGTTGGGTTGAAATAGAATTTGCCTAAAAATTATGCCCCAAATCACAAGTTACAAATTATGTTCCATTATTACCAAATAGATTATTCCCCAATACCCCCGTATTCCAATCGCACGTATAACCAAGTTTAGTCCAGGTTCCGAATGAACCTAGTATTCATAAAATAAAAACAAGAAAGGGGAAGAAAGGAACATAAACGAGAGTAGGAATAAAACATGCGTTACAATGACAGATCTGTCAAATATAACATTACGGACCTAAGAGGATTACAGATCTGTTAGAATTGAGGTATAACAAAGATGGATCTGAAATAAACTAATAAAAAAATAATATCGTGGGCATATAGAATCATAGAATAGACAATATCATGAACATAAAAAGATTATAGATCTGATAGATCTAACAAAATAACAACATGGACATGAGAAGACTACAGATTTGATGTACAACAAAAGATAGGTCCAAATAAGTAGATAAAATAACATCTCAGGCATAGATCTGATAAAAGGGAAGGAACAAATCTGAAAGGATAAACTTATAATCAAGCATAGATCTAGATTCACTCTATTACATGCCAGGATAACAATTAGGTATTTAAATCTGAAGAGTAACTGAACTTACATTGCTAGGATTAAGAAAAGGTAATGGAATCGTTGTTGTTGTTGCAAAACTAATCTTCTAATTTGATGTTGATTAAGCCTCAAAGGTGATTGTTGATGAAGAACTTCATGATTTAAGTTTTAGAGGCGGCGACTAAGAGAATTGAGAGTTCAGCAGCATATAGGCGTCATAATGAATTATTATGAATTAGGGTTAGGTCTAGGCACTAATTTATAGGTGTAGAGAGTGTTTTAGAGCCTGTAGATCACCATAGAAGCCATCAGGTCCGTCCAGCACATCAAAAATCGTCATTGCCCAGATCTGGCCGATGGGGTCGACACCTATGTCAACCCCGGTGTCGACCCCAAAGTGTCTGGATCGACAATGGTGTTGACCTGGCGGGTCTCAGGTCGACACCCCAAACGTGGCCGGTTCCGTGTTTCCTCCTTCCGCTTTGGCTGTTTGAATATTTTTTGAATTTAAATTGATTTTATTTTATTTATTTATACAAACTTTCAACTTCAATAACTACTTCATACTGTATCCGTTTTACGCAAACTCAGACTCTATCTTAAGCGGAATTCTGAGACGAACGCAATGGCGCAACCCGCACTAAATTCTTCTTCTAAAAATTAAGTACTCTTTAATTTATTAATTTAATATTCTCAGAAAATAAGGGGTGTAACATTCTCCCCTCCTTAAAGGATTTTGTCCCCGAAATCTCTAAGTTAAGAAGAACGCATATCCTGCCATCCAACATCCATTTACTCAACCATTCAATCACAGGCGTCCGTTGTCCTTAAAAAAGATTTCTAATGCTTTCATGATCATATGCATAGTATATGTACGTATCCTTATCTAATGCAAAATCAGGCGGTTTACCGATTCAGTTGACCTCCTTAATGTGAATTATGTCACTGCCATGAGTCCATCATGTATGTAGTTATTCCTAATCGTACTTTATAATTTCTACATGAGTGCACAATCGTTCATACAAATGCAACATCCATATGATAACACATCAAGTTTCAATTCATATATATAAAAATTCACTCATGCATATGCAATATGGAGACGGAGCCGATCTAGTGCCTAACGTGTGTATATGCATCCACGAGCAACCACTAGCAAACACTTACATCCACTTGCATCCACCAAACATAACATGTCTCAAACACATGTTTACATCCATTGGCTTCTACTTAAGGATCGAGGATAGGATCGATAGGATATACTTAAAAGATAAAGACTAGCAAATAAACTTTACAGAAAAAGAGAGATCAAGGATATACCCTCAAAAAGGGTATAATGTGCGCATCTAGTCTTCAGTCTTCCAAGTCGCATCTGCTTGAGCTTCGCTTCATTGTTCTCTGACTGTCTTGACTTCACGATTGCGTAGCTCCTTAATTTCTGTTTCCAAAATATGAATTGGAACTCATTTCAATGTCGCCTCCCGTTCCACCTCTTCTCCTTATAGTATACTCAGCACTACCACTTATGTTGTGTCATGCTAACATTTCCACAAAAGGTCTTTTAAAATCCTATTCACCCTTCCTGTCATAGGATGACAAGCGGTGCTCAAACATAACTGCGTACTTACCGCCCTTTTCATATCACCTTTTCCTCTTGCATTGAGAACTGCTCTAAGCCCTGTCCTGCAAGCACCAGTACATACTGTGGACGGTTTGCAAGCAAAGTCAAAACTGGGGCTGATATCTTCGCAAAGTCCTTAACAAACTTCCTATAGTAGCCCGCCAAAGCTAGAAAACTTCTTACTTCCGTTGCTTTTCTAGGAACCTTCCAACCTTGGATCGCCACCACCTTTGCAGGATCCACTGCTTTCCCTTCCTTAGAGACCATGTGTCCTAAGAACCTCAATTCTTTCCTCCAAAAATGACATTTGGAGAACTTAGCCTTGAGCTGATGTGCTTGTAGGGTATCTGAAACTTCCCTTAGATACAAGCATGTTCTTCCCCACTCTTAGAGAAAACCAAAATATCATCTATGCACAAGCGTAGTGAACCTTCCACCTTTATAGCGAAAACAACTGTAGCACTCCATTCAGAAATACTTCGCCTAATGAACCCTTTCTCAAGTAACTTTTTTACTTGTTTATTGAGCCCTTCCTTTCCCTTGGAGTCATGTGTCGTACAGGTAATGCAACTGGATTTGCATTGTCAACTAGTTATATGCGGAAGTCTATCTAGCGTTTTAGAGGATAAACCCCTAACCTAATCAAAAACATCTGCGTACTCATGGACTACTCTAACGGATCGCAAATCCTCGATAGATGCATCAAGTGATTCTAGGTGGCTAAGCCAAACTGATCCCTTAGGATCGCACGAAATCTTGAGGGTATTCCCGAGGCAAGTCAAAAGTCTAACTACCCTCCTTTCACAATTACTAGCTAACCAATCCATGCCTAGAATCAACCCTTAGCCCATGAAACCAAAAGCATAAACATTACATTTAAACTCAATACTTAACATAGATATTCTCAAATCCTTACAAAACAAAGATAAATGAGCCGAACCACCAATTGGATTTGAGATAAATAATGGGATCCTCTGCCTTACTAGTACTAAGGTGCAGAGACTCAACTATGGAAGCAGATAGAAAAGAAAGTGAAGCACTAGAATCAAATAAAGTTCTAACAGGATGATTGAAAAGAAATACTAAACTTTCAATTGAAACGTTCCTACCTCTCTTAGGTACACTAGCAATGAGAGCATGCAATTGCCCTTTAGAAGATTATGTCCTTTGCCCTTGTCCTTGTCCTTCGAGCAATCCTTGATAAGATGTCCTGCTTCATCATACTGAAAACAATCACCTGTCTTCTTCTTCCTACAATTAAATGACCCACTATACGATAGAAAAGACACTTCCTCTTGTCGCGGGATCTATTATTTCTTCCACCCTTCTTATATTCCAATCCCTTGTGTAACATGTTGACAAGTCTCTCGAAAGCTACCTCCATCGCACGAAAATACGCTTGAAAGCTTGAAAGAAAAATTAGCCGCATGTGGAACTACTGCGGCTACAGATGGAAGTTGGGCACTTCTTCGCCCTTTGATAGGTGTTGTAGTCTCATCAAGCCTACGGAAGCATGCGGTGATGAGGTTACCTCCCAAAAAGGCAGGAGCACCGGAGACTCAGGAAAGAAGGAAACAAGGATTCAAATAGAGGATCAAAAGATAATGTATACGGCTTTGGGGAATATGCCTTTAAAACACAACATTTCTTTTGAAAATGCTTCTTTTAAAACCGTTTTGAAAAATAATTTTTCAAATCTTTTATCTGATCCGGTAACCTTCAGCTCTAATACCAAGTGTAACAATCCACCTCCGTTAAGGTCACACACAAAGGTAATGCCTTAACTTTGGTGGAGCGTTTTAGGAAAAAGATGCATTACAACACAGACAAATAAAGCAGCGGAAAATAAAGTCATTTTATAAACAATGTGGTTCAGTCAAGCTTTTACAACAATTGTCTCAATCATACTTAAAAGTAATACATAGAACTTCTATCTTGATTTAAAACTTCCAAGTATAAAAGAAGCATAAAAATAACAATGATATTCCCCAATAAAGCGTGAACCAGCCATAGCAGTGGAAGAGAGAGTCCAAAGCAATACATCGAATATCTTCGAGCTTGGAAAGAAAACTGAGCTAAGAGTAACATTTCCTCCCTGTGAACCTTAGGGGGGAGGGAACGGAAGAAAAGAGGCGAAACAAACTAGGTCAGACATAAGTCTGGTAAGACCAGTGACTTTCAGCATGTAAATAAGAAAAAGCATCATGACATGAATAAACTGAATATAAGACAATACCGTGATAACGTGGATAACAAGATAATCTAAGATTTGCGTAAGATATGATAAGGCAAGATAAACTGAATGCACTTCTACTCTTTCTCTGCTTCGCTACTACCTTGTTATTCTGATTTGTCTATCTCTGCACCCCCTAACTAGTGTCCCAACTAGTAATCTATGTAAAATGTTAATATGATAACGTGATCCCAATCCCCGCAATTGTGGTAGCCTTCAGGTGTACATCTAGTATGAGGATCTTACCTCAATCGGCCTAATTGCCATGAAGATGTTAGATGTACCCTTACTACCTTATCGATTGGCTCCTTACTCGTATTAATTATCCTTGTGTTTGTGTCAATTGGCCCTCTCTTGCGTGTAGACACCCTGTGCTGGTCCCACCATAAGGTGTATCAATCCTTATGATTGCAACCCGACACGATTCAAGATGCACAGTGTATAACTACTGGTACCCAGTGCCTTCTTTTTCCCACTCCGGAGTACATGCACGCCCATAATCCATCGGAACCTACACTGACGTACCCCCTGCCGCTATTTTGACCGCTTATAATCAGCCTAGTAATCGTGCCCCGCCCTACCTAGTTTCAGGGTACCTTGATGCATCTATGTGGGTTACTGCTGAAATGGGTCTCCGTTACTAGGGTTTCTTACTGGTTAAGTTTGTGGGCCTATATTTACTAATATTACCCACCAACCTGATATGTACTTAACTCTCGCACTGATTCAAACATGTTTGCTTAATGGTTAAGCTAGTGGGCCTATATTTACTAATATTACCGACCAACTTGATATTTACTTAATCCTCCCACACATTATGTCATATTGGTTAAGTGTTGTCCATTCATGTTAACTTAACCCACCCACTCATCATTTCATATTGGTTAAGTGTTTCTTATTAACCCTTCTCGCTCGTCATTGTTGGATTGGTTAAGTGTTTCTTATTAACTTAACCCCATTCATTCATCTTGTTATATTTGTTAAGTATTTCCCATTAACTTAACCCCATAAAGTTAAATTGGTTAAGTGTTTCTTATTAACTTAACCCCATGCGTTCATCATGTTGTATTGGTTAAGTGTCATTAATCAATTCAAGTTAACTTAACCTACTCACCTGTCGTGTTACATTGGTTAAGTGTTGCCTTCTTGTGTTAACTTAACCCTTCCACGCATCCTGTTATATTGGTTAAGTATTGCTCTCTTGTTTTAACTTAACCCTACCCATTCATCATGTTGTACTGGTTAACTTTACCATGCTCACTTGTCTAATTAACATGTTATAACGGTGAATTGTTCTAAATTTACTTAACCCTACCTTCTTGTCTAATTAACATGTTATAATGGTTAAGTGTTCTAAATTTTACTTAACCTTACCATTCTAAGCATGTCTGTTTATTGGCATTAATTAATTTATTAATGCCCCAACCTCTCACATTAGAACTGTTGTTTGCGGTTGCTGGATGTGCCGGGTGGTTCCGGGCAGACTTCTACCGCAAACTCATTCTAACCTTGGGGTTTGCGATAAATGCGCTAACCTCTCACATTATATCTGTGTTGTTGTGGTTACTGGATGTGCCGGGCGGTTCTGGGCAGTCTTACACCGCAACTCAATCTAACCTCGGGTTAGGCATGTTTATCTTTTAGTCAATTTACATATTTGTCATATATGCCCAAACCTAGATTTTTGTATACTAATTATCCTAAATCCACCAACTAGTCATGTTCCAATTCTCAAGTTATACCCAACCAAGTCAATTACAAGTTATGCCCCACAAATTCAAATTCAAATCATTACTAAAAATAAGTTACACTTAATCTTACCAAATTTGCAACAATAGTCATGCCCCAAAATCACAATATACATTATGCTTGGTGTCCTGACTAATAGTTATTCCCAATCTAGATTAATATTCCAATTTACAGTTTACGCCCAATTTAGATTTAATATTTCAATTTATTCGCAACAATAACAATTATACCCCAAATGACAAGTTACAAATTATGTTCCATTATTACCAAATAGATTATTCCCCAATACCCCCGTATTCCAATCGCACGTATAACCAAGTTTAGTCTAGCTTCCGAATGAACCGAGTATTCATAGAATAAAAACAAGAAAGGGGAAGAAAGAAGGAACATAAATGAGA
The DNA here is from genome assembly GCA_030737875.1 of Allium sativum. Classification (NCBI taxonomy): domain Eukaryota; kingdom Viridiplantae; phylum Streptophyta; class Magnoliopsida; order Asparagales; family Amaryllidaceae; genus Allium; species Allium sativum. The sequence continues at coordinate 805,485,508 of CM060922.1, read as the reverse complement.
GTAGGTATAAAACAGGCGTTACAATGATAGATCTGTCAAATATAACATTATGGACCTAAGAGGATTACAGATCTGTTAGAATTGAGGTATAACAAAGATGGATCTGAAATAAACTGATAAAAAAAATAACATCATGGACATATCGAATCATAGACTTGACAATATCATGAACATAAAAAGATTATAGATCTAATAGATCTATCAAAATAACAACACGGACGTGAGAAGACTACAGATTTGATGTATAACAAAAGATAGGTCTGAATAAGTAGATAAAATAGCATCTCAGGCATAGATCTGATAAAAGGGAAGGAACAAATATGAAAGGATTAACTTATAACCAAGCATAGATCTAGATTCACTCTATTACATGTCAGGATAACAATTAGGTATTTAAATCTGAAGAGTAACTGAACTTACATTGCTAGGATTAAGAAAAGGTAATGGAATCGTTGTTGTTGTTGCAAAACTAATCTTCTAATTTGATGTTAATTAAACCTCAAAGGTGATTTTTGAGGAAAACTTCATGATTTAATTTTTAGAGGCGGCGGCTAAGAGAATTGAGAGTTTAGCAGCATATAAGCGTCATAAGGAATTATTATAAATTAGGGTTAGGTCTAGGCACTAATTTATAGGTGTAGAGAGTGTTTTAGAGCCTTTAGATCACCATAGAAGCCATCAGGTCCGTCCAGCATATCAAAAATCGTCACTGCCCAGATCTGGCCGATGGGATTGACCCCTACAGGGGGTTGACACTCATGTCGACCCCGGTGTCGACCCCAAAGTGTTTGGGTCGACACTGGTGTCGACTCAGCGGGTCTCGGGTCGACCCAGCGGGTCTCGAGTCGACACCCCAAACATGGACGGTTCCGTGTTTCCTCCTTCCGCCTTGGCTGTTTGAATATTTTTTGAATTTAAATTGATTTTATTTTATTTATTTATACAAACTTCCAATCTCAATAACTTCTTCATACTATATCCGTTTTACGCAAACTCGGACTCTATCTCCAGCGGAATTCCGAGACGAACGCAATGGCGTAACCAATTTCACTTAATTCTTCTTCTAAAAATTAAGTACTCTTTAATTTGTTAATTTAATATTCTCAGAAAATACGGGGTCTTATATCCACAGACCATGGACGACTTGTTTGTTTGATTGTATTGTGTTGTTGTAATTGATTGTGATTTGGAATGGAATATAAAATATTCATGTGTTGAATAAATTATTTATCGTTAAAAATATATTTTTTAATGTGTATATGAATAAATAAATATTCATTTACAAATCGAATGATTTATTTATGTACACCCATTTGACTGATGTTGATTGGGACGATAAAATTTTACACATCGCCCAACTGCACAAATAAAATTTGTGTTTGTTGATTGAAACACCACACGGGTGTTGGAATGATATTTGGCGTACACTAATCCCAATTGTTTAGTGGTATGTCAATCGATTTGTTGATAGGCTGTTATAAGCGTTGATTATTCATATTTTACGCTTATGCAGTTGTGTAACGCACTCTGGATGATGGTTGACTGTGTTTGATTATTGTTGTGTACATGTGTGTATGAAATCCATATAAACAAAATTATATGTAATTGGCTGTGTCTGATTCCAATTCGGAAAGAACGAATATTTTAAATTAATGAATGTTTTGAATTGACGAATATAGAATATTCTAAAATAACGAATATTTTAAAATAATATTCAATAATAGATCAAAACATGATTTTGATGTCCGATTTGGGATGGACACGAAAATATTTAAATATATAAAGCCATGTTGATTAGATTAACGCCATTTTGATGTGAACGATATTTATATCGATTTTATTCATTTTTATAATGAATATCAAAATGAAAGTCATTTCAAAATCTAATGTTTTGAAATATTATCATTTATATATTATAAAAGGAATATTCAATTTTGATTTAAAATTGAACTCGAAGTTGAAATCATTATGAAAACGAATTTAAAACGATCTATAAAGTACGTTTTAAATGGAAATCAATGAAATATATAATATATATATATATATATATAATGGCCTGAATAGAACGCGCCGCACAGCGGCAGTTTGCGAATTTCGACCATTGACTTCGAATGGACATTATCGGAGATCCGACCGTCGGATTCTCCTAAAACTAGAACCTTTGGGTTCGTATCGAAAAGAGCTTTACAAAGAATATAAGAGATTTGAAAACTAACGGTTGGATTTGGAATTATGTCCAAACCAAATTTGGAAAAGGTCGTTGCAGGTGCAGTTCGATGACCCTTTATGGAAATCGACTGAAAGGGCCTCCATAATTTGGTCATGAAATTAGCATCATCGCGTTCGTGGCAATTTTCTAGTCAACTTAGACCTATTGTTTGTAGAAAACTGATTTAAAATGAAAAAGATATTTTTAAATTAAATATTGCAGCAAAACATGAAAAAGAGGAATGAGAGAATAATGTGTAGCATTGTCCTAAGTCTTGTTAGCAAAAGACTTAGTAGCTCATTTGGTTAGTACATGTGACTTGTACGCAAGAGGTGCTGAGTTCAATCCCTGCCAGTGCCATGTTTTTGTTTTAGGGGAATGGCTAAAAAGTGGCATAGTGTGGATGCAGTTCAATTTAAAAAACGGTTTAGTGTGAAAAGGGTTAATTGGAAAGATAGTTAAAACTACATATACACATATATATATATAACATGTGGATGTCAACACCCCTGCTGCTGCGCATCATATTGCACACATTGCGTATTTTTATGATGCTAGTTCACATGTTTAATTAGATCTATTTTATGATGCTAGTTCACATGTTTAATTAGATCTGTTTTATGATGCTTGTTTATATGTTCAATTAGATCTATTTTATGATGCCAGTTCATATGTTTAATTAGATCTATTTTATGATGCAAGTTCATATGTTTAATTAGATCTGTTTTATGATGCAAGTTCATATGTTTAATTAGATCTCTTTTATGATGCAAGTTCATATGTTTAATTAGATCTGTTTTATGATGCAAGTTCATATGTTTAATTAGATCTGTTTTATGATGCAAGTTCAGATGTTTAATTAGATTTACTTTATGATGCTAGTTCATATGTTTAATTAGATCTATTTTATGATGCAAGTTTATATGTTCAATTAGATCTATTTTATGATGCAAGTTCATATGTTTAATTAGATTTATTTTATGATGCTAGTTTATATGCTTAATTAGATCTATTTTATTATGCCAAGATCATATGCTTATTAGATCTATTTTATTAGACCTATTTTATTATGTCAGTTCACATGCTAATTAGAACTATGCCAGTTCGTATGCTTAGTAGATCTATTTTATGAGATCTATTTTATCATGTCAGTTCATATATACTTATTGGATCTATTGTTCTATGCCAGTTCATATATGCTTATTAGATCTACCTTATTATGCTATGCCAGTTCATGATCTATATGCTTATTAGATCTATGTCATTGTTCTATGCCAGTTCATGATCCATATGCTTATTAGATCTATGTCATTGTTCTATGCCAGTTTATATTCCATATGCTTATTGGATCTATTTTATTATTCATACCCAAAGTTTATATTCCATATGTTATTGGATCTATTTTATGTGTTATGCCAGTTTTTGTGCTTTAATTCTCTTCCCTTCTTTTCTTTTCCTTTTTATGAGATTAGGCTAACTGTGAGCCTAACGTATTACGTTAAATTATACGTACAAATAACGTGGGAACGTTGTGGGAAAAGATTGGGGAAATTACTGAATAATATGTAATTGGCATAAATTGGTCTGTAATCATGTAATTCATTTGTGGCATGAATTGGTACAATTTGTATACATGGGGTTTGGCATAGATTGTTAATACCAATGAAAGCAAAGTAATTTGGGCATAATTTGGCATGACATGTATGCGTAAGATTATAAGCCTAATTTGGATTAAAATTATAATCATAATTTTAATGAGGGATTTTGGGTAATTGTCATAATTAGCCTGAAATTGGCATAAACTGCAAATAAATAAATTGGCTAAGCCAAGCATGCTGAGACACTTGGTTAGACTGCGTTTGCGGTTGAAGCCTTCCTGGAACCAACCGTCATAACCAGCAACCGCAAATAGTCAGTCTAATGTGAGAGGTCGTAGACATTACTAAAAGATGCTTAGACACGATGTTAAGTCTGGCTTGTGGTAGAAGTCTACCCAGATCCGCCCGGCACATCCAGCAGCCACAAGCAATCGACTTAATGGGAGAGGTCTATGCATTAATAACTAATTAATGCTCATCAAATATGAATATGATACCAAAAACATGTTAGGTGGGTGGGGTTAAGTTAACCTGTGTGAAATGAAAACTTAACCAATATTACATGAACAAAGTAGATAGGGTTAAGGCAAGCTTAACCAATAATACATTGATTTGATAAATGGATAGGGTTAAGTGGGTGACATGGATAGCATGTGAAACACAGTTAAAAACACTTAACCAAGATAAGACATGTAGTAAGACATGGGAACAGTAAAAGGGTTAAGTGGGTGACATGTGTAGCATGTATTGCATGGGTAGCATATATAACATAAATAATGAACACTTAACCAAGATGAAACATGTAAGAAGGCATGAGATTAAGAAAGGGTTAAGTGGCTGACATGTGAAATATAATTAGAAGCACTTCACCAAGGTGAAACATGTAAGAAGAAGGGGTTAAGTGGGAAATCCTAGTGAGGACCAAGCGTAGGTGGGAAGCTTGTGTCAAATGTGGGACCTTTTTCAACCAGTAACCCATTTTGTATCTATGTGAGCTCGAACTAGGTCGAGGACGGTACCCGTTTACTGGGTTTGATTGTAAGAGGTCAAAGAGTAAAGAGCGGTGGCAATGCAAGTCCAACGGAGTCATATGCATGGCTCCGGGCTGGTAGGTAAGACGTTGTTGCATCATGTAGGTATAAGCCGTGTATTTTTAGTAGTATCGGGTTGCAACTTTAGGGAGTGATACAGCCTATTGTGGGACCAGCATGGGTATCTACAAGTTAGGGGGCCGATCGAATGGGGAGGGTAGTGGGTACAACTAGTGGAGATAGGAGCAGACGACACCTATGAAAGCAGCTTGAAGTACAACTACCATACTATGAATAAATGTTGTAATTAGAATGACGAGGGTAGTGGGTACAATTAGTGGAGGTAGGAGCAGGCGGCACCTACGATAGCAGCTAGAAGTACACGAAACTACCATTATTATGATTAGTAAGAGGGATCAACTTCCAGTATGGGAATAGTAATGGTGTGGTGTAACTAGCATTGGCGCGGTGTAGGAATTATCTTATAGTGATTAGAAGCGCAATCAACGTTATATCTTGCTTACCTTGTCCATCTTGTGACCTTGTCATATCTATTCATGTTGCAGTCATTTCTTATATCCAGTTTATGTTCTTATCCTGTTACTTTACTGATTATATGTTAAAGTCAATGAACTCGCCAGACTTTATGTCTGACCCGTTATGTTTCACGTCTTTTCTTTTCTTCCCCCCTTCCCCCAAGGTACTTAGGTGGGATTAGTGGAGCTTGACTCAGTTATCTTTCTTCTTGAAGTGCTTGGAAGGGTTGAAGTAATGTTCAGCTTTATCTCTTTTCATTATGGCTAGTTGGAGTGGGATTATGCTTTTGTTTTTATGTACTTAGAAAATAAATTGTCCAAGATGGATATTCATGTACTTGGCTTTATTATTTGGTTTTGATGTTGTAACCAAACTACACTCAGTTTTCGCTGCAATGAGGTTATTTTGAAATTTGAAGTACCATTTTATATATCTATATTGTAATATTCTGTTCTATACACTTATAACACTCCATGAAAGTTAATGCATTCCCTTTGTGAGTGACATTAATGGACGTGGTGTGTTACACGTGGTATCAGAGCTGAAGGTTACCAGAACAGATAAAAGATTTTGAAAACCGTTTTCAAAAGCATCTTTATAAAGAAGTATTTTCAAAAACATGTTTTAAAAAGAGCATTTTTCAAGAGAAATGTTTATTATGTAAAAACATAATCCCCAAAAGCCATATATCTTTCTTTCAATTCTTTGTTTCGGATCTCTTCCTCTTTCCCTTTTGAATCTCTTCCCCCGCATATAGATGCTTTTCTAAGATATGTAAGGACTTCCGTGTGATGGGTGGAAAACTGCTTCATGGGACTGAGACGTTTGCCGAGGCTAGAAGTTGGCTCAAGGAAGTGGAGGACTTGTTGGTACCTTTAAGATAGACGATGGGAGGAAGGTTCAACTAGTTGCTTGGTTAATGAAGGATGAAGCTTCAATTTGGTGGGAGGTCACGAATGGAGAACGTGCAGGGGAGACATGGATAGGACATAGGATAAGAAAGTGGATCCAAAGAAGGCACAACAACAACAAATGAAAGGCGGAAATGATAAAAAGGGCCAAGAGAAAAGGAAGTACCACAACTGTGAAATACCTGGCCACTTAAAGAAAGACATTAGAAAGAAGAAGAAGATTGGTTGTTACTATTGCGGTGAGGCAGGACATATGATTTAAGATTGCCCGAGGAGGCAAGGGCAAGGACAAAAGGCAGGATCTTCTGGCGGGCAGGTTGTGTTCTCATGGTCAGTATATCAGCAAGAGATAGGAAGTTTCAGTTGAAGATTTGATTTCTTTTTCCTAAGACTCTTTTCAACTCTTGCGCTTCACATTCATTTATATCTTCTTCGTTAGTTGAAACATTGCACCTAAATACTAGTCTAGTTACGGATCCCATTGTAGTCTCAAATCCAATTAGTGGTTCGGCTCATTTATTTATGGTTTGTCGAGATTTGAGAGTGTCTATCTTGGGCGTTGGGTTTGAATACAACGCCTACATTCTTGGTTTTACGGGCTATGGGTTGATTCTAGGAATGGATTGGCTAGCCAGATATGGTGTCATCCTAGACTGTGAAAGGAGGGTAGTTAGACTGTTGACTCATTGTGGAAAGACCCTTGATAGTTCTTGTGACCCTACAGGTTCGGTGATTCTTAGCTACCTAGAATCACTTGACACATCCATTAATGATTTGCAATCTGTTCGAGTAGTCCGTAAGTATGCAGATGTCTTTGAGAAGGTTAGGGGCTTACCTCCAAAACGCGAGATAGATTTTTGTATCTACTTGGTGGACAATGCAAAGCCAGTTGCATTACCTGTGCGCCACATAGCTCCAAGGGAAAGGAGGGAGCTTAGTAAACAAGTGAAAGAGCTACTTGAGAAAGTGTTCATAAGAAGAAGTATTTTGGGATGAAGTGCTCCAGTTGTTTTTGCTACAAAGGCTGATGGTTCACTTAGATTGTGTGTGGACTATAGGGAGCTAAATAAACTCACAAAGAAAAATAGACACCCATTACCGAGGATAGATGATTTGTTCGATTAGTTGGTTGGTGCTTCGGTTTTCTCGCAATGGGACTTTAGCTACAGGATTTCATCATTTGAGGGTAGCTGAGGATAGTATAGATAAGACTGCTTTTAGGACTCCCGACGGTTTTTTCGAATGGCTCATCATGTTTTTTTTGTTTGACGAATGCACCCGCATATTTCGTAGACTTGATGAGTAGGGTGTTTAGGGAGTTTCTAAACAAATCTCGGGTTATAGACCATCTTCGGAGGATGCCGATGCATCTAGGGTTTTGTAGATGTGCGTAGGTGTTCGGGCTGCGCCTTCTATAACCCCAGTTGTTGGATAAGGAGCACTTTTGTCCCTAGGGATTCCCTCTTTCGCATGACGAGTCCATATCCCTCCAACCTCTGTTCGATCGACCGACCGCAACAAAATAAAAAGGAAAGAACTAGTCAGTGAACAATCAGTCCGGGTAAGCGGTTATGAATGAAGACTATAGTTCGTAGTAGTCTTTATGAATGACATTTTAATATTCTCTAGAAGCGAGGAAGAACATGCCCTACATCTTAGGGAAGTCTTAGAGACCCTTCGAGCACATCAACTCAAGGCTAAGTTCTCCAAGTGCCATTTTTGGAGGAAGGAAGTGAGTTTCTTAGGACACGTGGTCTCTAAGGAGGGGATAGCAGTGGATCCGCGAAGGTGGTGGCAATCCAATATTGGAAGGTTCCTAGAAACGCAAAGGCAGTAAGAAGTTTTTTAAGGTTGGCGGGCTATTATAGGAAGTTCATTAAAGACTTTGCGTTTCACGAGACGGGAGCTTGAGAAAGACAATTCTTGAAGACAGCACAGGGCCGACAAAAGTCATATGCTGATAAGAGAAGGACCGATCTTGAGTTCGGTATTGGGGACATGGTTTTTATTCGATTTGGGTCTGTAGGGGACTTGGCACGTAGGGCCATTCCCCATTACAGAGAGGATTGGACAAAGGGCATACAGAGTGAAGTTGCCGGAGAAGCTTAGTGGTGTTCACGACGTATTTCACGTGTTGCATTTGCGAGAGTGTTTACATGATACCGCGGAAGTAGTGAAGCCAAGCATGCTTAGGGAAGTGGAGCGAGATGCCACGATTAGACGAGCTCCTACATGCATCCTTGGATCGGAGGTCAAGAAGATACGCAACTGAGAGGTCAAGTTGGTTAAAGTCCAATGGGAAGATGATCAAGGAGACGAAACTTGGGAAACAGAAGACAAGATACGTGCGTTGTACCCTTTCCTTTTTAAGGGTATGATCTTAACTTTTCCTTTTTCTATCGCTTTGTTTCTACTTGCTCTATTGTTTAGTATGTCCTCTCGATTACATCTTCGATCTTTAGGTAGGAAAATCCTATGGTTGTAAACAAGTGTTTGAGACATGTTATTTTTGGTGGATGCAAGTGTTTACTAGTGGTTGCCCGTGGATGCATTTACACACACTTTAGGCACTAAGATCGGCTCAATCACTTTCATATTGCATACGAATGAGTGTGCATATTTAAATTAATGGATGTATATTGAATGCGTTATCATATGGATGTTGCATTTGAATGAATGGTCATATATAAATGATATGTGTCATTAGGATTCCTTTGCATACATGTTGGACTCATGACACTGACATAATTTGCATTGAGGAGGTCAACTGAATCAGTAGACCGCCTGATCTTTGCATTATATAAGGAACATATACACACACCTTTACATATGTTTATATAGCATTAGAAATCTTTTAAGGACAACGGATGCTTGTGGATGATGGATGAGTAGATGGATGATGGGTGGTAGGATATATTCTTCTTAACTTGAAGATTTCGGGGACGAAATCCTTTGAGTAAAGGCGAATGTAACACCTCGCATTTTTAATGAAATTAAAAATGTGGAAGTATGTATATATATTATATGCATAGATATATTTAAGAGAAAAATTAAATAATGACAATAAAATTGCATGTAATAAGTTCATACAGTGAAATGAAGGAAAAAGATTAACAAAAGAAATTACATGCAATATACGAAATGCGAAGAAATGCATGAGAACATTTAAAAAAGAAATAAAAAGGAGAATTTGAAGAGCCTCCAGAATTTGGTTATGAAATTAGCGTCATCACGTTCGTGGATATTTTCTAGTCAATTTAGACCTATAATTTATAGAAAATTGATTTAAAATGAAGAAGATATTTTTAAATTAAATATTGCAACAAAACATGAAAAAGAGGAATGAGAGAATAATGTGTAGCATTTTTCTAAGTCTTGTTAGCAAAAGACTTAGTAGCTCATTTGGTTAGTACATGTGACTTGTACACAGGAGGTTCTGAGTTCAATCCAAAACCAGTGCCATATTTTTTGTTTTAGGGGAATGGGTAAAAAGTGCCCTAGTGTGAATGCAGTTCAATTTAAAAAAAACAGTTTAGTGTGAAAAGGGTTAATTGGAAAGATAGTTAAAAAGATATATATATATATATATATATGTGTGTGTGTGTGACATGTGGGTGTCAATACCCCTACTGCTGCACATCATGTAGCACACATGGCGCATTTTTATTGGCTAATGACGCTTTTTGAGTTTTAGGGCTTACGTGGCCCCTTTTGGTTGGCTGAGTGATGTGTCTTTTTAATCTGAATGGTTTAGATGAATCCTAGTCAGATCTAAAGGCCCTAATTCACTCACTACAACTATATAAACATACCTAGACCAGAACCTAATTCACAATACACTAATTCATATACCTCCGTGCTGCCGCAACCTAAGCTAGTCTTTCTTCTACACATAAGCAAATCTAAATAGGAGTAATTCATATTGAAAGATAAGAATAGAATTCTACAACAATGGTTTAGCTAATCAAATTCAGAATACAGAATTCAGATCTAATTTCTCTTCGTTCACCGTGAGTCCACTTTGCTTTCACAAATAATTAATTAAAAGTAATTGTGATAAGTTTGTGGATTGGGTTTTATGAACATGACTGTGAGATGAATCTTATGTTTAATTAGATCTATTTTATGATGCTAGTTCACATGTTTAATTAGATTTGTTTTATGATGCAAGTTCATATGTTTAATTAGATCTATTTTATGACGCCAATTCATATGTTTTATTAGATGTATTTTACGATGCAAGTTCATATGTTTAATTAGATCTATTTCATGATGCAGGTTCATATGTTTAATTAGATCTATTTTGTGATGCAAGTTCGTATGTTTAATTAGATCTATCTTATTATACAAGTTCATATGTTTAATTAGATCTATTTTATGATGCAGGTTCATATGTTTAATTAGATTTATTTTATGATGCTAGTTCATATGCCTAATTAGATCTATTTTATTATGTCGAGATCGTATGTTTATTAGATTTATTTTATTAGACCTATTTTATTATGTCAGTTCACATGCTTTTTAGATCTATGCAAGTTCATATGCTTGTTAGATCTATTTTATGAGATCTATTTTATCATGTCAGTTCATATATGCTTATTGGATCTATTGTTCTATGCCAGTTCATATATCCTTGTTAGATCAACGTTATTAGACTATGCCAGTTCATGATCCATATGCTTATTAGATCTATGTCATTGTTCTATGCCAGTTCATGATCCATATGCTTAATAGATCTATGTCATTGTTCTATGCCAGTTTATGTTCCATATGCTTATTGGATCTATTTTATTATTCATACCCAAATTCTATATTCCATATGTTATTGGATCTATTTTATGTGTTATGCCAGTTTTGGTGCTTTAATTCTCTTCCCTTCTTTTCTTTTCCTTTTTATGAGATTAGGCTAACTGCGAGCCTAACGTATTATGTTAAATTATACGTACAAATAATGTGGAAACGTTGTGGGAAAAGATTGGGGAAAATATTGAATAATATGTAATTGGCATAAATTGGTTAGTAATCATGTAATTGATTTGTGGCATGAATTGGTACAATTTGTATACATGGGGTTTGGCATAGATTGTTAATAACAATGAACACAAAGTAATTTGGACACAATTTGGCATGACATGTATACGTAAGATTATAAGCCTAATTTGGATTAAAATTATAATCATAATTTTAATGAGGGATTTTGGGTAATTGACATAATTAGCCTAAAATTGGCATAAACTGCAAATAAATAAATTGGCTAAGACAAGCATGCTGAGACACGAGGTTAGAATGCTTTGCGGTTGAAGCTTGCCAGGAACCAACCGGCCTAACCAGCAACCGCAAATAGTCAGTCTAATGTGAGAGGTCGTAGACATAATTAAAAGATGCTTAGACACGAGGTTAAGTCTGGCTTGTGGTAGAAGTCTGCCCAGAACCGCCCGGCACATCCAGCAGCCACAAGCAATCGACTTAATGTGAGAGGTTTATACATTAATAACTAATTAATGCTCATCAAAGATGAATATGATACCAAAAACATGTTAGGTGGGTGGGGTTAAGTTAATCTGTGTGAAATGACAACTTAACCAATATTACATTGTTAGACCAAAAAATGGTCCTAACACCCAAATCGTCGTATTTTGAGCATAGGATATGAAGAAATAACTGAAAAATAGAGAAAAAAGCAAGACAATGAGATTTTTATAGTGGTTCGGCGTTAACGAGCCTACGTCCACTTCATATTTTCTCATTTCACTCATAGATTACAATTACAATGAATATTGTCTTTCAATCACTTGAATTCAATGAATAATTCTCTCCGAATCCATTGAATTTATTGAGGAAGATAGTGGTTATTCATGGAGAAGTGTTGGCCATGGCAGCCATGGATGAGGAGATGCCCAAAAGTCCCCTGAAAATGCCCTCTGAAGGTGTATTTATAGCTGTAGGAAAGCTCCTGGGAGGACTGGTTCGTGATGGGGTACGTGGCAGGCGATCCAGAAAAATAGGAGAGCCAGTAGCCTTGAGAATAGGTCAAAACAAGCTGCGTTTGAACAGGTCCGAAGGTCGGATCGCGGTCATGGGTCGGATCGCGGTCATGGGTCGGATCGGATTGCGTAGGCAAGGGCGGATCGGATCGCGGTCATGGGTCGGATCGGATCGCGTAGGCAAGGGCGGATCGGATCGCGTAGGCAAGGGCGGATCGGATCGCGTAGGCAAGGGCGGATCGGATCGCGGTCATATGCCAGCTTACACTCGTTCACGGAAATGGGCGTAACTTTCAAACCGTAAGTCCGATTGAGCCAAACCAAAGCTCAAACTGAAGCTAATTCAAAGGGCTACGAGTATATGAGGTGAATAGATCCAAATGAGGTCATTTGATAGGGGTTTCGGGCCAGTTTATACTGATGTTGTGATTTTTACCAAACTGCCTTGTGTCTTCTGACGATGCTTCCAATGCCAGAGAGCGATGTTATCCAGAGATTCTATATCAGACAGCATTTACCGAGAGGTGTGTCAACATGATCTTTGCTTTGGGTAGTCTGGTCACAAAGCAGGCTAACATACATGAACAAAGTGGATAGGGTTAAGGCAAGCTTAACCAATAATAAATATTGATTTGATAAGTGGATAGGGTTAAGTGGGTGACATGGATAGCATGTGAAACACAGTTAAAAACACTTAACCAAGATAAGACATGTAGTAAGACATGGGAACAGTAAAAGGGTTAAGTGGGTGACATGTGTAGCATGTATTGCATGGGTAGCATGTATGACATAAATAATGAACACTTAACCAAGATGAAACATGTAAGAAGACATGAGAATAAGAAAGGGTTAAGTGTGTGACATGGGTGACATGTGAAATATAATTACAAGGACCTAACCAAGGTGAAACATGTAAGAAGACATGGAATAAGAAGGGGTTAAGTGGGAAATCCTAGTGGGGACCAAGCGTAGGTGGGAAGCTTGTGTCAAGTGCGGGGACCCTTTTCAACCAGTAACCCATTTTGTATCTATGTGAGCTCGAACTAGGTCGAGGACGGGACAAGCTTACTGGGTTTGATTGTAAGAGGTCAAATAGTAAAGAGCGGTGGCAACGCAAGTCCAACGGAGTCATGTGCGTGCATGGGTCTGGGTTGTAGGTAAGACATTGTTGCATCGTGTAAGTATAAGCCGTAAATTTTTGGTAGTATCGAGTTGCCACTTTAGGGAGTGATACACTCTGCTGTGGGACCAGCACAGGTATCTATGAGTTAGGGAGTCGATCGAATAGGGAGGGTAGTGGGTACAACTAGTGGAGATAAGAGCAGGCGGCACCTATGACAGCAGTTAGGAGTACAACTACCATACTATGAATAAATGTTGTAATTAGAATAGGGAGGGTAGGGGGTACAACTAGTGGAGGTATGAGCAGGCGGCACCTACGATAGCAGCTAGAAGTACACAAACTACCATTATTATGATTAGTAAGAGGGATCAACTTCCAGTATGGGACTAGTAATGATGCGGTGTAACTAGCATTGGTACAGTGTAGGAATTATCTTATAGTGATTAGAAGCGAAATCAACGTTATATCTTGCTTATCTTATCCATCTTGTTATCTTGTCATATCTATTCATGTTATAGTCATTTCTTATATCCAGTTTATGTTCTTATCCTGTTACTTTACTGATTATATGTTAAAGTCACTGGACTCGCCAGACTTTATGTCTGACCCGTTTTGTTTCGCCTCTTTTCTTTTCTTTCGCCCCCAGGTGCTCAGGGTGTGATTAGTGGAGCTTGACTCAGCTTTCTTTCTTCTTGAAGTACTTGGAAGCATTGAAGTAATGTTCAAATTTATCTCTTTTCATTATGGCTAGTTGGAGTGGGTTTATGCTTTTGTTTTTATGTACTTTGAAAATAAATTGTCCAAGATGGATATTTGTGTACTTGGCTTTATTATTTGGTTTTGATGATGTAACCAAACTATACTCAGTTTTCACTGCAATGAGGTTATTTTGAAATTTGAAGTACCATTTTATATATCTATCTTGTAATATTCTTTTCTATACACTTATAATGCTCCATGAAAGTTAATGCATTCCCTTTGTAAGTGACATTAATGGACGTGGGATATTACACGGCCTACAAAGAAGAATATAATAACCTGACAATGATCGGCAAGTTATGGGACACACCGCCCAATCATTTTCACAAAACGCATTCAGTTGCATGTCACCAGGTTGTAACAAAATACCTTGACCAGGACTTCCTTTAATATAACATAATACACGAATAGCAGCATCCCAATGAGCAACCTGTGAATTGCTAAGAAACTGAGCTAGAGAATGAACTGAGTAACTCAACTCTGGACGAGTGACAGATAAGTATACCAAACGGCCAACCAAACGCCTATATTGATCTGGATGTTGATATGGCTCTCCTTCAACATTAGCAAGACGATGATTTTGCTCCATTGGAGCATCAATAGGCTTACAACCCAACATTCTTGCTTCTTTTAGTATACCTAATGCATACTTTATTTGGAAAAGAAATATCCCTTCATCACTACGAGCAACTTCAATGCCCAAGAAATATTTTAGCACACCAAGATCTTTCATATGAAATCAAGAGCTCAAATATTGTTTGAATTACAAAACTGCATTTTGAGAGACACCTGCAATAATAAGATCATCCACATAGACAAGAACATACAAGGAAACATTACCCCGTTGATAAGATAATAGGGAGTAATCTGCATATGACTGGGCAAAACCAAAACTTCTCAAAGCATCAGATAATTTTGCAAACCATTGTCGAGGAGCTTGTCGTAAACCATACAAAGACTTCCATAACATGCATACCTTTCTTGGAATAGGACTATGGTACCCAGGAGGTAGTTGCATATATACTTCTTCTTCCAAATCACCATGAAGAAACTCATTACAAACATCCATCTGATGTAGCTCCCAATTTCGTGCGACATCAACATACAAAAAAATACGAACCGTTCCCATTTTGGCAACTGGGGCAAACGTTTCATTATAATCTACACCCTCGATTGTCGATTTCCAAACACCACAAGATGTCTTTTGAAACATTCAATATCGCCATTAGCTCGATATTTGATTTTGTAGACCCATCCACTACCAATAGCCTTCTTTCTGGAAGGTAAGTCTTCCAAAGTCCATGTACCACTACGTTCAATTGAATCAATCTCCTCTTTCGTAGCTTGTCTCCAACTTGAATCTTTAACCGCCTCTTTGAATGAAGTCGGCTCCTTACTTTTAGTAATTGCGACCAGAAAAACTTTGTGTCTCGCAGAAAAATTATTCTAATCAACATAACAAGCTAGATTAAAGGGTTTACCTGAGGTACTTAATTGAGCAGGCCTTGCAGAAATAGCGGAGTTTATCTTATGAACAGTATAAGTCACAAAATCCTTTAATCTCGAAGATGGTTGGCGAACTCGAAAACCCTTGCCGAGTTGTTCGCTCTTCCTTACCGAAGAATTCTCTCCTAAACGTAGAGGAGTAGTAGTGACATAAGGAACAATACCATAAAGCTCGTCACTGCTTGGGGACATTGGTTGCACAACACCATCATCATCCATCAGATTCATAGCCCTACCATCCTCTTCTGTAATTTTGTCACTATTGACCAGTCGAGTATCCTCTTCCAAAGGAGGCTGGTGCAGATAGGCCTCCCTTTGCGCATCATCATTATCACCCACAGTATCCGCAAAAGGAAAAATATTCTCACAAAATTTTACATCTCGACTAACAAAAAATTCATGAGTTTCCAAATCATAAACTCACAACCCTTTTTGACAAAAAGGGTACCCAACAAATATGCATTTTCTACTACGAGGTCCAAATTTTTCCTTTACACGAGGATGATTTGCAACATAACATAAGCACCCAAATACACGTATAGCAGATAAGAGTGGTATTTGCTTAAACAAAACTTCATAAGGTGTTTTTTCATCTAAAACTAGGGTAAGGGTCTTATTAATTAGATGAACAGCAGCTAATACACATTCCCCCCAAAACTCCATTGATAAATTAGCCTGAAATTTTAAAGCACGAGCAACATTCAAAATATGTTGATGTTTGCGTTCTACCCTACCATTTTGTTGAGGTGTGTCGACACAAGAAGCTTGATGTACCATACCATTCTTTGCATAAAAAGATTTCAAAAAAAACTCTTGTCCATTATCACTTATCAAAATTTTCACCTTTTTATTAAATTGAGTATTAATCATGACACAAAAATTTTGAATCAAATCACCAACCTCATACTTTCCAGCCATTAAGTACACCTACACAGCACGATAACAATCATCTACGAAGGTCAAAAAAAATGTGCAACACAACTTGAAGCAGTATTATAAGGACCCCATGTCACAGTGAATAATATCAAATAAATCATTAGCTTTATTCATACTATTTGGAAAAGAAGTGTGAGGTTGTTTTGCAAGATAACATACTTCACAATTGTCAAAACAGTTCTTCTTACTACCATTTATTCCAAGTAAAGGAAGCAAAACTTTTGATGAAGGGTGCCCCAAGCGTCGATGCCATAACACTGTCAAATCTGTTGCTGACACTTTATTTGCTTGAAAACTATGAATTGCCTAATAAAGATAGATTCCATTGCTCTGCACGCCTGCTCCAATCAGGTTCCTCAAAGTGTGGTCCTGTATAATACATAGCTTGTTAGTGAATAAAATAATGAACTTTTGCTTTTCCAAAAGTTGAAACATAGACAACAAATTACAAGTAAGAGCAAGGACAAATAATACATTTTCTGGGATCAATTTTTCGTTTAGTGTTGTTTGGCCTTCTTTAGTAGCATTTGTAACTTTTCCATTTGGTAAACGAACAGGAGAGGAAGGTATATCATGCAAGTGGGTGAACAATTCAATATTACCAGACATGTGATTTGAGGCCCCAGTGTCGATGTTCCATTGATCATTGTAGAATTTCTTACCATGCAATTTTGGAGTATAGGATAAGAGTTTGTGTTGATTGAGAGTAGTCATCAAGATATTAAATTGTGCATCACTTTATATAGGAACATATGCTCGATCACCATCGAAAATCACTTGTGCTACACCTTGGTTGTTGCTACTCACATTTGCGGTGAAATTACCACTACAACCACGACCTCTACCAAACTTGATTTTTTCCATAGCTTCAACTTTCTATTACCTACAGTAGGCGCTAAAAAAATAGCAATTATTAGCAATCCCTAATTTAGGGAAGCTCTAATACCATGACAGATTTTCTAATAGTGTGAGGGATTGTAGAACAAATACAATTTTGTAATGTTATTGATAGAGCAAAAATTGATTACACGATGTATATATTACAGTGCTTTTATATAGATGGAGTACATGAGGTTAAAAAAGGAAATAATAATGTAACGGTAATAAGTTATAAAGGGAAAATAATATAAGAGGAAAGTATTAAAGTATTATGAGTTGGATCCTTATCCTATGACGCAACATGATATGTGTATGAGTCAGCTGGATCCTTATCATGTGAATGAGCTGGATCCTTATCCTATGACGTAGATATTACATAAATATACTTAACATGTAACTCTTGAAGTTGTGAATAAAAAATTTCACTCGCCTTTCAAAAAAAAATGGAAACAAATATCTAACGAGAAAATTAAGGAGAACAAAGAAAATTAATAGAATTTATGACAAAGCTTCAAATTATTCCACTTTACTATTATTTAATAGATTTGTTATAGTCGTTGTTTTCAAAAATCTTAAAATCTTACTATTAATCCCGATTCGAATTAGTACTTTTCCTTAATGATTCGAATCATATCTTTACTTAATGCTTCAATGTACATTTCAATTTGAACTTAGTGGGAGGTGCATATAAAAAAAAGTTCAATTTACACAAACATATTTGACATACATAATTGAATGTACAATTATAATTATAATATTTCCATAATAAAATAAAAATGGAACGAGAGAGAATTCTGAGTTTTCTGTCTAATTGTGAAGTTCAAACATAAAAATTAATTTAAAATTATGTGCAAACCTTAAAACACACTCTTTTGAATTTATGATTTACGATTTAAATCTCATCTTGATTTAACTTTGAACATTTCCATTTGCAAGTTAAATATAATTCTGAAAACACCGGATACAACCTCACACTGCTTTAAGAACAAGTATGAGCATGGTAAACCAGAATTTTTTATTGCTTCTTAATACCTTACCACTTTAACTACCATATGTGTATCATAAAATATGCATGTTATCATCCAAAGAGTGTACAAACCCTCTATAATCCTACAAACGTGTATTGACTACTTCGTGAATTTTCAAGGAAACATTAGCTGATCAATTTTTTTTCTTTTTTGGCTCATGGACATAGTTCTTAGTAGGAAAACTGAAGGATCAGTACAAATGCCAAGCTCTCTAAATAAAATATCATCCCTCATCTTTGTCTCGTTCCTACCTATATTTTCTTAAATTACATACGATATTCAAGAATTTCATTTGCATTCATCATAGCAATAGAGCTACTCTATGTCCAACTAGGAACTATAAGAACAACAGTGATTTTCTATGGCTACAAGTCGTTGTCGCTTGTTGGTATGTCGTTGATAGCGTTGGAATGTGAATCTTATTTCGTTACAATTTCCAACGGAGACAACAAAGTATTTTCAACGGCTTCTAATGGCAATATTTGACAAATGATTTACTTTTTTCATTAAATTATCGTTGGAAGATGTTAGAATGTTCAGAATTTGTCATTGGAAACCATTGTTTTATGGTGACTAAGTCATTAGTAGATATTGCTAGCAACTCCATTTCGAATATGTGTGTGTGCGCGCGTTTGTGTATATATATATGGGAAAGTCTATTTAAACACAAAAATAAACACAATTGGTGATAATATGCATCTCCACCATTAGATTCCTTCATGATTTCCACCTCTCCACATAAAGGCAAAATGATCCAACGTCTAATACTCAGTGTTTCTTAATTTGTTTGTCTTATGTGTGAGGTGGAATTCAGGGGGAAATCTTGTGGTTGAGATTGCTTGTGTCTAAATTTGTGTCAACATTTTGTGTCTAAATAGACTTTCCCTATATATATACATACATATATATATATACACACACACACACACAAACACCAAAATCCAATATCGGAACCGAATCAACAAACAATATATCCAAATTTATCAACCACATAAATAACACATCCTCAACAAATAATATATTCAAATGCATCAATAAATATAACAACTTCACAAACAATATATACAAATCCATCAATAAACACAACAACACAAACAAACCCAAATCCAAATAAAACAATATGCAATCCATCAAAATATACCAAACACATCATCATCCACTCGAACCGTATATATACTGCAAAAAAAATGACAAAACATACCTCTCGTTGCACATTTTCCCCTCCTGAACCACCTGACAAGCAATCCTCTGATGATGCTTTATAAACTCCGACAAGCGTTGGTTCAGCTGTTCTATCTGCATATCTCGTAAATCATTTCGTTTTAAATGATTAAACAAAATTTTTATAGCACTTCCCTTTTACTCCCCGAATCTTACACAATTGATTGTATACGTAGAACATAAGGAAAACGCTATCGATATTTCATAAACCATTTAAAATGAAATGATTTACAAGATTTATTTATGTTATTGTGTCTACAACCTATCAAATACAGGGATACATCCTTCAAATATTATGTACAATGAATTTAGATCCCCGTTCTGTTCAAAAAGCAAACATTCACATAATGGTCATGTACAACACTTATCAAACAGGATCAAAAAACACTCTAAGAGTTTTATGTGACGATTTCAAAACTCCGTACCACGGAATTAAGGATAATTATTGGAATATAACACATTAATCATCATTAGCATAGAATAGATAATAGCATAAATAGAAAATAGAACAATTTACATCAATATGACAGCGGAATCATAACATGTAATAAACATCAGAGCAGCACAGTGTAGGATACAACTTAGTGCATAAAGGTAAATGATCAGTAAACATCGAGATCACTGGTACATATACATCATAAATACATAACAGGAATAGATCTGTCTACGTCGCAATGAGCGGAAATGATATACATATAGTACTAATAGTGGAATATCACAAATCCAAACACTGAGAAGTCAAGCCTCGCCATAATAGCCAAAAGATGCACTTCATGCTGTAGTGCAAAAGCCAAAATATATCCTGCTACCTGTCACTAGGCTGCCCGTGTGAAAATAAGGGCTCCCGAGTTTGCAAAGTTAAACAAACTACGAGTCAGTCATGGGACTGGTATGAGAAATCTACTTAATTGGTTACAACAACAATAACAAGGCAAATCATAGGACCACGCCGCTTTCGCGGAACGGGTTTACCCCAGTGATTGCCAGTGCATTAAATAAGGTAAATTATTTAAACAACGCAATGCTTTTTTTTATATAAAAATGTAGCCATTATCAGACCTAAGTCCCATCATACAATGCAACACAAACCGGAGGATAGGGTTTTACCTTATAAGGGCCAAAATATGCTTAATACGTGTAAAGCAAAATCATTTGATATTATTACTAGTGCATATATGTTTCAAAAGCAAATTCAATTATAAATATCAATCCTAGACGGCATAGCTACCACCTACTATGTCGCCATATATAAGTTGCAATCAAATCCGCGATTTCATATTGGAAGTTTGGATTCCGTCATGAGTCGAGGCAAGGGGCAAGTTCCTCACCGGCTTCGGGACACCCTAGCAAATGCCCCAGGATTCCCCGTAGAGAACCCTTGGATCTTCAGGGTCGATCCACACTTACGTTAATGGACTGGAAATTCCTGAACACACGTTTCCCGGCCCTATCGGACCTATCCATCGGCTCCGAAGAGACCGATATAATCGAGGCGCCTTGCATTCCAACTTCCATAAGGGTATAAAAATCAACAATGTCAGGGCTAGTAAAACGCTGACACCACCCAGCTAGAAAGAAAAGTCGTGCACTCCCTGCAGCCCTTATCCCGTTTTTAACTCATACCGAGGTGTGAGGCTCGCGAATCAATGCTATACACTAAGCTACACTATATATTAAAGCTGTGCTTTGATCATCAACCACAAGACTCTACTTTTTAACAAAAGCCTTGATCATTAGCATCTTTGCGTGCCACACAAACAATTCACTCCATGCGACTGATTTCTATCGATATATAACCTCTAAGCTCGTATGTCTCAGAGAAGGGCGTTAAGTAAGAGAATAAATTCTCCACCGCCAAACAAATATATATTTAATAGAGATCAATCAATCACAGAACAAAATCCAATGTCAGACACACATCCATTTACAAGTCCATTCTGGGGCTGAACGAAACCGGAGGTGTTTTATTCCTCGTACATCCGGACGATCGGCAAGTACGTCCAGACTACTACCACTTTAACCCCGTCAAGGGAGCTACCCATATCAAAGGAATCAGTAGTAATCTACATGATGTGAAGATCACCAGTATTCCACCGTCTTCATATCTTCAACATTTATTCATCGATTGATTATTTGAAATGAGAATTAACTCGGCCTTTTCAAATAATTCACGTATATTAGAATTCAAATCAATTCTATCCATGGTTAAATTATCGACATCCACATTTATGTTCTTTATGTAATTTTAAATGTCAAACACATTCAACCATCAAATATCAAGCAAACCGAGTAGAATCGGTTTATTTCCATTCCATATCACCTATAATATTTTATAACAAAATTTTTTTCTATTTTTATTTATTTAAGAATAGCGCCATTTAATTAAACGATGTTTCAAGCCATAACGTGGCCCTGACGCTGTTTTTCTCTAATTTTGATTTACACATTTCTCAAAATCTAACCATCGGATCTTAACGAAGTTGAGTCTGTTTGGAAAGATCTCATCAAAGCGAACACAAAGGTTCTGGTTTCGAGAGAATCCGACGGTCGGATCTCTCGATATAACCCTTTAAATTTACGATTTCAAAATACGAACTACAGCATCGTTATTCGTTTTATTTAATTTATATATATATATAAATATAATTCATTCTGGTGTTGTTTACATTCAGATTTGAATTAAACATTTCTCACAATCCAACCATTGGATTTTTACAAACTTTATATCGTTGGAAAGATTTTTCCAAAGCGAACCTAATGGTTTCAGTTTCGGGAAAATCCGATGGTCAGATTTCTCTATATAATCATTTAAAATTACAATTCCAAAATGCAAACTGCAGCGTCGTTATTCGTTTTATTTAATTTATATTGATATATATAAATATAATTCATTCGCCGATTTCCATATCGTTTTTCACTTCCAATATTTCACTAACGCCTTTAAATTTCAGAAAATTTCGCCATAACCTCCTTTGTACGGGGAGGGGTTTGAAAATTTATTGGGCCGTATTAGGCACCCAATAAATCCTATAAAGCATGCACATATTTATAGTGATATATTCCGGTGTCCACAGGGGAGTGTGTATAGATCATAACTCTAGAGAATAAATTCTCGTCACCCTATAAATGGTTTTTGTGTCTTAATGACCAGAGAGACGTGTTTATTGTCATCTCCAGACCCGTGTAGGGTTTTTATTATCTGGCAATTTATCGTTATATTTTATATAGTCCATATCATTCTTCAGTTCAAGCTGAAATATAGTCATCGCCATACAAGCCTCTCACTTGTATGGTGCCTCTTCAACCTCGTCACATAAGCTCCAAATGCTTATGTGGTATATGATAGTGTATGCTATCTTCAAGAAGTATGTCATGTAGTGCAGTTCAAAATTTATTTGTTACTATCCTATGGCGACATTTATTATTTCACACAGAACAACCAGCACTCTGCATCCAATGGCATTCACAAGAGTTTATAAAATAATTAAAATCGCGCGACCAACTCATTAAGGCTTACCTATTTGTCGGGCACGCAAATATATTCTTTACTCAACAGCTATTCCATATTCCTGTTCAACACATGTATATAAACCCAAAACTAAACTAGAAGTAATATTTCTAGTGCACCAATGTTTGTTTCAACACACGGTTATTTTTAACACATCATACATAGGATAAAATTGATATTTTTGGCGAAAAAAAATATGTTCCAACACATGTGTATTTTTAGCGAGTCATATACATGATAAAAATGATATTTTTATCGTTGAAAATATTTATTTCACAAACGTGTATTTTTAGCAAGTCATATACATGATAAAAATGATACTTTTATCATTAAAAATATTTATTTCATACACGTGTATTTTCAGCGAATCCTATATATGATAAAAATGATATTTTTATCATTCAAAATACTTACTTCATACACATGTATTTTTAGAGAATCCTATACATGATAAAAATGATATTTTTATCATTCGAAATATTTATTTCACACACATGTATTTTTAGTGAATCCTACACATGATAAAAATGATATTTTTATCATTCAAAATATTTATTTCACACACGTGTAGTTTTCAACTCATGAATATTTTAAATAGTTCACACTAATAGTAAAAATGATATTTTTATCATTAAAACAATTTATTCAAAACACAAATATTTTGCATACTCTATATATTTGATAAAAATGTTATTTTTGAAGTCAAAATAATTTATTTAAAACACTAGTATTTTATATACTCTGTATATTTGATAAATAGGTTATTTTTATCTTTAAAAGAATTTATTCAATACATGAGTGTCATTCAACACTTGAACTTTACTCAACACATGAACTTCTCAACATATTAGCATTATTTACTTCATACTTATGTTAAAGATGTTATTTTTATCGTTTAAAGAATTTATTCTATACATGCATATTTTTCAACGCATGAATATATTTTTCAACACATGAATATGGCTTCAACACATGAAAATAGTTTCAACACAAGAATATGGTTTCAACACATGAATATAATTTTAACACATGAATATTATTGAAAATTTCGACAGCATAATGGCAGAGTATTTAAAACCGGCACCATCCCGAGTACGGCTTCTCGCTCTACCGTAAAACCTCGCGGTTTTTGACATTGGGGATTTCATACATCTAGTTCGTACGCAGACGAGAATGCTTTTCTTTTCCACGATCCTATTCTAATTTATTTCATCGACAAATGGGTATTTTTCAACCACAAACGGGTACTTTTCAACCACAATCCAACAGTCTCAACCACAAACAATCCTATTTTCCATTCGCATTATTCACCAAAATTTTCACACCAATTCACAATCAATAAATATCGTCCATTGTTTGTGGACGAGGGGAGTATATACATAGATATAAGTATATTTTATTTCCATTCCAACGCACATATGATTTATACATGCATGTATAATTTATACATCGCTCATATAACTTATAAAACACAAGTACTTATATACAACGCGTATATAATTTATACTTCACTTATATAATTTATTCATCACATTTCCATTCACATTTCAGTTTAGAAATCTCACATTGATTTTAATCCTGTTGGAATTCGTAGCGAGCTCGAAACACGTTCTAGCTTCTTCTAGAATGTAGATGATGTTGCTACGAGTCCAATGTTTCCTGTTTCATCGAATTTCATCAACATGGCAAAAAGATATGATTTTTATTTGAAAATCAAAAATTGCAACATTAAAAGTGTTATCTTCTATTCAAAAATTAAAGGCCGTATACCTTTCTTGAGTGTTCAAATATAGGTTTTCAATTCACGATCAAATGGTGTAATGAGGCATCGATCAGAAGGCACATCGTGGAAGAGCTTGGAAGGGGCTTGCCGGCACCACCAGAGATGGTCAGTTCGACGGCGGTGGTATGGCAGGGCGGCAGCTTGAAACCCAGAGGTTTGGAGGCATGAAACTCGAGGTAGGAGCGACGAAAGGGGGCAAACTTTATATGGATTTGAAGAGAATGATGAGATCTACAAAAAGTTGAACTGGGGATGGGCCCAATTCTTGATGGATTGGCCGGAAAATGGACGGGAAGGGGGAACCTGATTCCGTCGTCAATCGGGAGAGACGAGGGTTATTTTATAAAATTAATTAATGAATGGAGAAATATGATTGGTCGATATATATTTTATTTCAAAAATTAGTGTTTCTCCATATGAACTCCATTTCAAACCCAACGACTGTCGCCCCTAGCTAAATACCCCCATCCCGAACACGATGGAATATGTAGACCCATTCGACTGTTAAAGTCAGTTATTCTTCCGATTAAAATATAAAACATTCAAATTCTATTTTGAACGTACATTTTAATTTGCCGGGGCCACATACTGATTCTAAAAATTCCCGAAAAAATTATCTAGCTATGATGGGACGATATGGTCCTAAAAACTGGTTTCGTCGAATTCTGAGACCGTTTGAAAAATGGTCATTTTCTGGTCGATCCAATTTGACTGAAATCAACCAAACACATTTTCTTTTGCCACGCTCATATATTAATTTCAAAAATTATGGAAATTTAAACTTAGCAATAAATTGACATCCCGGATCCAATGAAAGTGGTTTCGTCGAAAACGAAGGTCATTAGCAAAATGTCAATTTCCAAGGCCTATATAAACTCCAAAGCGACCTTTCTGAAAATTCATTTGGCCATAACTTTTGATTCCCGCTATGAAATTTCGATTTTTCAGATTCGTTAGAAAGATATTATTAAACAGATTTAAATATTTTTGGTTTTACTAAAATCCATTTTATTTCACATCTGATACAGTAAGTCAAAGTTCGAATTCAAAATTTTCAAACTGCCGCACCATTTCTAACTCATTATTTTATTGAAATGTTTTATTTCAATTGCTCTAATTTCATTAAAATAACCAATTTAAAATTTTTAAATTGGCTCGTATTTTCCAGGTTGTTACAATCTCCCCCCACTTAAAACTTTTTATCTCCGAAAAGGAAACAGCAGTAAAGTAGGAAACAAAACAGAAATGCAAAGTATTGTAAAGGTACCTTGCACTGGAGTTAGTCAGAGATGTCCACTATGCATTTGGGGTAAGCTTGCTTAATGCTTTCTTCTGTCTCCCAAATACAGTCTCTAGGATCTCCACTGCACTTTAACTAAATGAACCTTCTTATTCCTTAGCTCCTTAGTTTCTTTGCCAATAATTTTTAACGGCTCTCTTCTGACTGCTAATTCTGGAGTAATTTCCAAGTCCTGTTGCGCTGCTTCTTCTACAACAAGATCTGGATCATGCACATGTTTTCTAAGTTGAGATACGTGAAACACATTATGTACTCCAGGCAATCAATCAGGTAATTGAACCCTATAAGCAAGAGTTCCAACTCGTTCAAGTATAGGAAAGGGACCAATAAATCTTGGTGCCAACTTCCTAGTCTTACCGAATCGGATTACTCCTCTCATCGTAGATACTTTCAAATAAACATAATCACCAACAGCAAATGCTAAATCTCTTCTTCTAGAATCTGCATAACTTTTCTGATGGCTTCGAGCCGTTTGCAATCTTTTCTTAATGAAATCGACTTTGTCTGAAGCTTCCCGAATCATATCGGGTCCCAACACGAGCCTATTGCCAGGTTCTACCCAACATGCAGGAGATTTGCACGGCCTACCGTATAACGCTTCGAATGGAGACATTTTCAACTTGCTTGATAGCTGTTGTTGTATGAGAACTCTGCCAAATGCAGGTGGTCTTCCCATGATCCGCCAAAGTCAATAATGCAAGCCCGAAGTAATTCTTCTAGAATGTGGTTCACCCTCTCAGTTTGGCCATCTGTATGAGGGTGATATGTTGTGCTTAGGTTCATCTTTGTCCCCGGTTCTACTTGAAATGCCTCCCAGAATTTGCCAGTAAATAATGGATCTCTATCACTGACTATGCTGATCGGCACTCCATGTAGCTTAATAATTTCTTTGAAATAAATCTGTGCTAGACTTTGGGAGGTTCTATTGGATCTGACAAGTATGAAATGGGCGGTCTTCGTGAAGCGATATACGATCACCCAAATACTGTCAACTCCTTTCCTGGTTCGGGGCAAACCATCTATGAAATCCATGGAAATCTGTTCCCACTTCCAACCTAAAATTTACAATGGTTGCAACAATCCGGCCAGTTTCTGTTGGTTGCTTTTGACTAGTTGACAAGTAAAGCACCTGGTAACATATATAGAAATGTCCCTTTTCATTTCCCTCCACCAGAATGTTCATTTGAGGTCATTGTACATTTTGCTCACACCCGGATGGATATTCAGTTTGGATTTGTGGCATTCATCCATCACTTCCCTTCGGAGCTCAGAAATATTAGGGATGTAAATTCGGCTTTTCAACCTCAGAACTCCTTGGTTATTAATTTGGAAACTTGAGGGTTCACCTTCCTTGATCTTTTTGCTAATCCTTTGTATAAATTCATCGTCTTTCTGAAGTACAGAGATCTTGTCAATCAACGAAGGCGTAATAATAAGATTGGCGATGATTGCGGTTTTTCTGCTAAGCGTATCCGCTACCACATTAGCTTTTCCCCGCGTATACAGGATATCCAGATCATACACTACAAGAAATTCTAGCCAACGCTGTTGTCTCATGTTCAAGTCTTTCTGGGTGTGCATATATTTCAATGATTGATGGTTTGTATATAACTCGAATTTCTCACCCAATAGGTAATGTCTCCAGATTTTCAAAGCAAAAACGACGGCTTGCAACTCAAGATCATGAGTTGCATAATTCTTCTCATGCAGCTTCAGCTGATGGCTAGCATAAGCGACTACGTGGCCTCTTTGCGTAAACACTACACCAATACCTCTAATAGAAGCATCAGTCCAAACCGTCAAATCCTGATTGCCATCGATAATGGTTAATACTGGGGCAGTTGTCAATTTTAATTTCAGTTCCTGGAAAGCTTCCTCACAGTCGGAAGTCCACTTAAATCTTTCGTGCTTCTTTGTAAGCTTTGTTAACGAACCGGATATCTTCGAAAAATCCTTAACGAATTTACGATAATAACTAGCTAGTCCAAGAAAACTTCGGACTTCTGTGGGTGTAATAGGCTGCTTCCAGTCTTGTATTGCTGTAATTTTGCTTGAATCTACAGAAATTACTTCCTTTGACATGACATGGCCAAGGAACTTCACTTCATCTCGCCAGAAGATACATTTAGAGAATTTAGCTTTGAAGACGTTCTTTCTCAGAATCCCCAATACTTGTTCTAAATGTTTTTCATGCTCGGTTTTTGACTTGGAGTAGATTAAAATATCATCGATCGATACCAAAACAAATTTATTCAAGACTCCCCTGAACACTCTATTAATTAAATCGACAAAGTATGTTGGAGCATTACACAAGCCGAATGGCATTACTAACCACACATAAAATATGTCTGGACCTCTGAAGGCTGTCAAAGGAACACGGTCTTCCGCAATTCTCAGTTGATGGAACCCTGTAGCTAGGTCCATTCTGGAAAACACTTGCGCTCCATTCAATTAGTCTAACAAATCATCGATGCGGGGTAACGGATATTTGTTCTTGAGCGTCTGCTTGTTGAGGTCTCGGTAATCAACACACAATCGGAGAGTACCGTCTGACTTAGGAACAAACACTACAGTTGCACCCCAATTTGAAAAGCTAGGTCTGATCAGACCCTTCCATAGCAGTTGATGAGTTTGATCACATAATTCTTCTTTTTCTTTTAATGTCATTCTTCAAATTGGATGTACTACGGGTCTGGCATTTGGAATTAGATCAATCCTAAATTCAATTTCTCTTTGCGGAGGTAAGTTGTCGACTTCTTCGAACACATCCGCATAGTGTTTAACGACAGGAATGTTTTCAAGAGAAGTAGGAGTTACCTCCAGAGCAGACCAAAATTCTTTTCTATCTGAATCTGAGCCACAACAAGGTATAGTAATATGCCCAAGCTTTGTTTTAATCTTTACTTCTCTTTCAGCACATCTTACTTCGGCCTCGTATTTGGTTAACCAATCCAGTCCAAGTATGATATCAAATTTGGAAAGGTCCATGACGATCAGATCAAAGTTGTAACAAGAATAGGAGATCGGTACTCTACAATATGAACCGAGAACAATAGACCCTCCGATCGGATTATGAACTCTAACTGATTCTTTAAGCTTTCTTAGATTTAATTTTAACTTTTTAACAGTGTTACTCGCAATAAAACTCTGTGATGCACCAGTGTCAAATAGTACGGAAACAGGAATATTTTTAATAGTAAGGGTACCTCCCAAAACATCGGGTTTACCTGCTCCCAGAGTAGCCGCTGGCGGGTTCACCCCGTCATATACATGTGCAATCCGAGCATTCTTAAGCAATAGGAAATTGGCCTTGATGTGCCCTTTTTGATGACAGTTGAAACACTCACGCCTATCACCAGAATTCTGACTCGAGCTGGGCTGGTTGGTCTTC
This sequence comes from Allium sativum, assembly GCA_030737875.1. Taxonomy (NCBI): domain Eukaryota; kingdom Viridiplantae; phylum Streptophyta; class Magnoliopsida; order Asparagales; family Amaryllidaceae; genus Allium; species Allium sativum. Next base: position 805,455,804 of record CM060922.1, on the reverse strand, counting down.
TGCCGCTTTGGAGCGGTGCATACATTGGAGTAATGGCCAGCTCGCCCGCGGTTGTAGCAACTTCCCTTGGGTGGCCTATTTGCTTGTGGTTTGTCATTTGTTGCTGCATTGCTTGATTCGAGCTGTTTTTCTGAAGTCTTACGCTTGTTGCCCATTTGATTCTTGGCGCGATCTGCTTGCATGTTCCTCGAGTCTAAGCTCTCATAATTGCACATCATATCCACCATGTCAGCGAATGCAAGCATAATGTGACCCATGGCCCTATTCTGATACTTGCGCTGAAGCCCATGTGTAAACCTCTTATTCTTCGCCTTAACTGTCAGAATGAGCTCTGGAGCATAGTGGGATAACTGAGTAAACTTGCCAAGATACTCCTAGATGGTGCAATCCCCCTGCTGGAGATTAGCAAACTCATCATGCCAGCGCTCCATCTCTTGCTCTGGAACGAACTTCTCTTTAAATAGCGTTTTGAATTTGTTCCATGTCATCACTACCTCTTCTTCATTCAAGGTAATGGCATCCCACCATAGTTGGGCCTCCTCTTGCAATAGCCAAGCGCCCATAAAGCTTTTCCTGTGATCTTCAAGACCCATGCCCCTGAATATCTTCTCACAAATATTCAACCAAGCCAAGGCATCAATCGCAGAACCGGTGCCCGAGAATGTCTTGCCTCCTAGATTTTATATGTCTTCCCTACTCGGTCTAACTCAAACGGTCGAGGGGCCAGTCGTGGCTGTGGCTGAACCAAAGGCTCTGGGACAACAGGGATATTCCCCCGCCCTGCACCTCGGCCTCCTTGGCCTGCTCTGCCTCTAGTTGCAGCTGCTCGTGTGGCCATGTATGTCAGTTCTGCATAAGCAAGAAAAGAGTCAAGCTTACAGAAATGATAATTTTAAGATATGGTAAAAACAGAAGAATATATGAAAAGACAACGATGCACTGATCAAGTTATTTTGCTATTCTGCTTAGCTCATTCAAGGACATTACTAATCCTTTCTCTAATGAGCTACTCGCCTTAGAACACTACTGATTCTATCTTGACGAGGTGTTTAATGTGTTAAATTCCAGAACTAAGATTAACCAAAGCTCTGATACCACCTGTGACGAAATTAAGGATAATCATTGGAATATAACACATTAATCATCATTAGCAGAGAACAGATAATAGCATAAACAGAAAATAGAACAATTTACATCAATATGACAGCGGAATCATAACATGTAATAAACATCAGAGCAGCGCAGTGTAGGATACAACTTAGTGCATAAAAGTAAATGATCAGTCAACATCGAGATCACTGGTACATATACATCATAAATACATAATAGGAATAGATCTGTCTACATCGCGATGAGCGGAAATGATATACATATAGTACTAATAGCGGAATAATACAAATCCAAACACTGAGAAGTCAAGCCCGCCATACTAGCCAAAAGATGCACTTCATGCTGTAGTGCAAAAGCCAAAATATATCCTGCTACCTGTCACTAGGCTGCCCGTGTGAAAATAAGGGCACCTGAGTTTGCAAAGTGAAACAAACTACGAGTCAGTCATGAGACTGGTATGAGAAATCTACTTAACTGGTTATAACAACAATAACAAGGCAAATCATAGGACCACGCCACTTTCGCGGAACGGGTTTATTCCAGTGATTGCTGGTGCATTAAATAAGGTAAATTATTTAAACAACGCAGTTCTTTTTTTTATAAAAATGCAGCCATTATAAGACCCAAGTCCCATCATACAATGCAACGCAAACCAGAGGATAGGGTTTTATCTTATAAGGGCCAAAATATGCTTAATACGTGTAAAGCAAAATCATTTGATATTATTACTAGTGCATATATGTTTCAAAAGCAAATTCAATCATAAATATCAATCCTAGACGGCATAACTACCATCTACTATGTCGCCATATATAAGTTACAATCAAATCCGCAATTTTGTATTGGAAGTTTGGATTCCGTCATGAGTTGAGGCAAGGGGCAAGCTCCTCACCGGCTTCGCGACTGTAACAACCCGCATTCTACGCATCGGAGGATCGTAGATTATTTATTTCTTTCCCATATGAAGTTGTATGGTCATGTAACTTTGGGAAACATCCATTAGAGTCATTTCCCATGCTTATGATTTTTGTCGATTTTTAAATGACCATTTTACCCCTAGTTGGTACTGTTTTGGCCATAACTTTTGATTGGAAAGGAATTTTGATCTGAAACCACTTCCATTAGATTCGTTTGATGGTTTACCTTTCCGTAGAGTGGTCATAATAGTCAAACGGACTTACCGTTTGGGAGATATGGCTGAAATAAGGTTTGGAAGGTGAAAAACTGCTTAACCGGGCCAAATAGGGTGATTAGTGAATAGGCCCATAACCCATTTCGGGATTAGGGTTATGGGGAGGCTGAAATGAAGTAGAGAATCATTTCATTTCAGTTTTCTAGCCTCCACTTATCTCCAAGGAACCCTAAAAATGGCCTCCAACCTCTAAATCACCTCCAAATCACCTTTTGGTCAAGGATTTGGCTTAGCAACCTCTAATCAAGGAAGATCTACACCAAATCAACATTGGAGCTGCTGTTTAGCATTGGGATTTGCATCAAATTAGAGATTTATTTCAGATCTTAGTTTATTTGTGGCTAAGGTGAGTGATTTGCATAGTTCCTCACTAATTATGGCTAATTAAGGGTAATTAGTGTTAATTAGCGAATTTAAACATGATAAAATTCTGGAAAAATGTTTATAAATTCTTAAATGATGTTTTAGACCTCTGATATGAATTTGGGTTAATTTGGTTAAGTTTTGCTAATCATATCAATAGTTTCACCTAAACATGCTTAAGGGAAAATAAGGGGTTTTGGCTATGTTTGATCCATGTTAACCTATCATATTGATGTTTTGGTGTTTGTGGTCACTTCTATTTGTTGCTATGACTGTTTGGTATGAATTTGATTGTCTAGAAGTGTTAGATTGATCGAAAACTCCGTCGAATGGCGTAAAACAGCTCGCTTGACAAAGTGCAGGAAATGTCCATTGACCGGATCGGATCGCCCAAAATGTCACGAGCCGCCTAACCGACCCGACCCGTTCGTGGTATTCCCCTCCGTCCCGACCCGCTTGCTTGGTGTGTGTCACGAAGGAAGAAGACCCTGATCGATACGTGACGAGCTGGAAGCCCCGACCCGAACCAAAGCCACGACCTGAAGGAAGATTGGCACGTCGACCCGATCCGATGGAGTGGAGCATGCCACGATCCGAACCGGAGTTCCATCTCGAGCCGATCCGAAACGGAGCACACCATGAGCATGGATTGGTGGTGAAGCAGACCGATCAGACCTGGGAGGAGACCACGATCCGATCCGAACGTGTTGATGGTCACGAACCGATGATGTACCGAACCGAACCGAACTGAAGATAGGAGGAAGAAGACCGATCCGGTGATGACCAATAACCCGAGATGCAAAGGTAGTCCAAATGGGAAGTTAGAGCTCAGGATCCAGTTGGGAACCAATGAGTTCACTTCATGGTTGGGCTTTGCTGCGGGACGTGTGCAAAGGAGTTGTCGACGTTCATAACTTCGATTCACCACTGAAATGGATGATGGGCTACTTATCAGTGCAGTAGGGTCATTATGACTCAAGGGGCAAGGTGATGGTAGCAGGACTACGTTATCAGTGCAGTAGAGTCATTATGACTTGAGGGGCAAAGTGATGCGTAGTAAGACTATGAGCCAGTGCAGTGGGGTCATTGTGACTCTATGAGGCAGAGTGGACATAGTAAAGGATTAGTGAGGCTATGAGCCAGTGCAGTGGGGTCATTGCGACTCCATGGGGCAAAGTGGACATAGCAAAGGATTAGTGGCTATGTATCAGTGCAGTGAAGCCATTTATGACTTCATGGGGCAAAGTGATCATAGCAAGGTATGTTGGGTGGTCGAAGTGGTGAATATCGTCTGCTTTACGCACTTGAGTGAGAGATGTGAGGATGGTTGCTATGCTTGATTGTTTGCCATCACTATGACATGCACACCCCCACCTCCGTATCTTTACACCATTTGATATGGCACCTTAGAGTGTTGTACAGTATGTAGTGCTAACTCTTTGGTTGCAGGTCCAGATTCAGATATGTTTTGTCTACCTGTTATTGTTTACTTTAGATGCTTATCGCTCATACCAGGCTTTATGTCTGACCCATAGTTTTATGTCTTCTCTTATTACTCGGGGTGCTCACACGAGCAGACTAGAGACAGGTTAGCTGGTGATGCGCGAGTAGCTGATTCGGAGGCGGGCAGGAGGCTTCCATGTATGATATATATATACACATTCTCCCTGTGTCGTTGGTGGTCGCTACTTGGGCATTAGTAGTGTACCTCCTTCATCTTACTTTTGCTTTGAGACAGTTTGAAAGTTGTAATAAGCTGTATTTTGGATTTCCGCTGCTATGATGCTTAGTTTTGGTTTTCAGCTTATGCACTGTCTCTCCTGTTTTATGTCAAGTATGTTATTATTATATTTTGTTCTATGCGCTGTGAGACATTCTACAGGTTCTTGTATGTTCATTTCCTTCTTCCTTTTTCTTTGGCGACCGTCCCGTGCTAACTGGGCATGTGTACAGCGCACCTTTGGAGTAAATGTCGGTTGGTGCGGGGCGGGTCGTCACAGCGACACTCTAGCAAATGTCCCAGGATTCCCCGTAGAGAACACTTGGATCTTCAGGGCCGGTCCACACTTACGTTAGTGGATTGGCAATTCCTGAACACACGTTTCTCGGCCCTATCGGACCTATCCATCGGCTCCGAAGAGACCGATATAATCGAGGCGCCTCGCATTCCAACATCCACAAGGGTGTAAAAATAAACAATGTCAGGGCTAGTAAAACGCTGACACCACCCAGTTAGAAAGAAACGTCGTGCACTCCCTGCAGTCCTTATCCCGTTTTTAACTCATACCGAGGTGTGAGGCTCGTGAATCAATGCTATATACTAAGCTACACTATATATTAAAGTCGTGCTTTGATCATCAACCACATGACTCTGCTTCTCAACAAAAGCCTTGATCATTAGCATCTTTGCGTGCCACACAGACAATTCACTCCATGCGACTGATTTCTATCGATATATAACCTCTGAGCTCGTACGTCTCAGAGAAGGGCGTTAAGCAAGACAATAAATTCTCCACCGCCAAACAGATATATATTTAATAGAGATCAATCAATCACAGAACAAAATCCAATGTCGGACACACATCCATTTAAAAGTCCGTTCTGGGGCTGAACGAAACCGGAGGTGTTTTATTCCTCGTACATCCGGACGATCAACAAGTACATCTAAACTACTACCACTGTAACCCCGTCAAGGGAGCTACCCATATCAAAGGTATCAGTAGTAATCTACATGATTTGAAGATCACCGGTATTCCACTGTCTTCATATCTTCGACATTTATTCGTCGATCGATTATTTGAAATGAGAATTAACTCGGCCTTTTCAAATAATTCACGTATATTAGAATTCAAATCAATTCTGTCCATGGTTAAATTATCGACATCCACATTTACATTCTTTATATAATTTTAAATGTCAAACACATTCAACTATCAAAAATCAAGCAAACTGAGTAGAATCGGTTTATTTCCATTCCATATCGCCTATAATATTTTATAACAATATTTCGCTACTTTTATTTATTTAAAAATAGCACCATTTAATTAAACGACATTTCAAGCCATAACGTGGCCCTAGCGCTGTTTTTCTCTAATTTTGATTTACACATTTATCAAAATCTAGTCGTCGGATCTTAACGAAGTTGAGTCTGTTGGAAAGGTTTCAAAAGCCATAACGGTCGGATCTCTCGATATAACCGTTTAAAGTTACGATTTCAAAATACGAACTATAGCATCGTTATTCGTTTTATTTAATTTATATATATATATATATATATATATATAATTCATTCTGGTGCTGTTTACATTCAGATTTGAATTAAACATTTCTCACAATCCAACCGTTGGATATTTACAAACTTTATATCGTTGGAAAGATTTTTCCAAAGAGAACCTAATGGTTTCAGTTTTGGGGAAATCCGATGGTCGTATTTCTCTATATAATCGTTTAAAATTACGATTCCAAAACGCAAACTGCAGCATCGTTATTTGTTTTATTTAATTTATATATATATATATATATATAGATAGATAGATAATTCATTCGTCGATTTCCATATCGTTTTTCACTTCCAATATTTCACTAACGCCTTTTAAATTTTAGAAAATTTCGCCATAACCTCCTTTGTACGGGGAGGGGTTTGGAAATTTATTGGGCCGTATTAGGCACCCAATAGTCCTATAAGCATGCACATATTTATAGTGATATATTTCTTCATCTACAGGGGAGTGTGTATAGATCATAACTCCAGAGAATAAATACTCGTCACCCTATAAATGGTTTTTGTGTCTTAATGACCAAAGAGACGTGTTTATTGTCATCTCCAGACCCATGTGGGGTTTTTATTATCTAGCTATTTATCGTTATATTTTATGTAGTCTATATCAGTCTTCAGTTCAACCTAAAATATAGTCATCGCCATACAAACCTCTCACTTGTATGGTGCCTCTTCAACCTCGTCACATAAGCTCCAAATGCTTATGTGGTATATGATAGTGTATGTTATCTTCAAGAAGTATGCCTTGTAGTGCAGTTCAAAATTTATTTGTTACTATCCTATGGCGACATTTATTATTTCACACAGAACAACCAGCACTCCGCATCCAACGGCATTCACAGGAGTTTATATAATAATTAAAATCGCGCGGCCAAATCGTTAAGGCTAACCTATTTGTCGGACACGCAAATATATTCTTTACTCAACAACTATTCTATATTCCTGTTCAACACATGTATATATACGTAGAACTAAACTAGAAGTAATATTTCTAGTGCACCAATGTTTGTTTCAACACACGGTTATTTTTAACACATCATACATAGGATAAAATTGATATTTTTGGCGAACAAAAATATGTTCCAACACGTGTGTATTTTTAGCGAGTCACATACATGATAGAAATGATATTTTTATCATTAAAAATATTTATTTCACACAAGTGTATTTTTAGCAAGTCATATACATGATAAAAATGATATTTTTATCATTAAAAATATTTATTTCACACATGTGTATTTTTAGCGAATCCTATACATGATAAAAATGATATTTTTATCATTCAAAATATTTATTTCACACACGTGTACTTTTAGCGAATCCTATACATGATAAAAATGATATTTTTATCATTCAAAATATTTATTTCATACACGTGTATTTTTAGCGAATCCTATACATGATAAAAATGATATTTTTATCATTCAAAATATTTATTTCACACGTGTATTTTTCAACTCATGAATATTTTAAATAGTTCACACTAATAGTAAAAATGATATTTTTATCGTTAAAACAATTTATTCAAAACACAAATATTTTACATACTCTATATATTTGATAAAAATGTTATTTTTGAAGTCAAAATAATTTATTTAAAACACTAGTATTTTATGTACTCTGTACATTTGATAAAAAGGTTATTTTTATCTTTTAAAGAATTTATTCAATACATGAGTGTCTTCAACGCTTGAACTTTACTCAACACATGAATTCTCAAGACATAAGCATTATTTACTTCATACTTATGTTAAAGATGTTATTTTTATCGTTTAAATAATTTATTCTATACATGCATATTTTTCAACACATGAATATATTTTTCAACACAGGAATATGGCTTCAACACATGAAAATAGTTTCAACACATGAATATGGTTTCAACACATGAATATAATTCTAACACATGAATATTATTGAAAATTTCGACAGCATAACGGCAGGGTAATTAAAACCGGCACCGTCCCGAGTACGGCTCCTCGCTCTACCTTAAAACCTCGCGGTTTTTTACAATGGGGATTTCATACATCTTGTTCGTACGCAGACGAGTATGTTTTTCTTTTCCACCATCCTATTCCAATTTGTTTCAACCACAAACGAGCATTTTTCAACCTCAAACGGGTATTTTTCAACCACAATCCAACAATCTCAACCACAAACAATCCTATTTACCATTCGCATTATTCTCCAAATTTTTCATGCTAATTCACAATCAATAAATATTGTCCGTGGTTTGTGGACGAGGGGAGTATATATACATAAGTTTATTTTATTTCCATTCCAACGCACATATGATTTATACAATGCACGTATAATTTATACATCGCTCATATAACGTATACAACACATGTACTTGAAGTATACAACGCATATATAATTTATACTTCGCTTATATAATTTCTACATCACATTTCCATTCACATTTCAGTTTAGAAATCTCACATTGATTTTAATCCTGTTGGAATTTGTAGCGAGCTTGAAACACGTTCTAGCTTCTTCTTGAATGTAGATGATGTTGCTAAGAGTCCGATGTTTCCTGTTTCATCGAATTTCATCAACATAGCAAAAAGATATGATTTTTATTTGAAAATCTAAAATTGCAACACTTAAAAGTGTTATTTTCTATTCAAAAATTAAAGGCCGTATACCTTTCTTGTGTGTTCAAATCTAAGTTTTCAATTCTCGATCAATCGGTGTAATGAGGCGTCATCAGAAGGTACAGCGTGGAAGAGCTTAGAAGGGGCTTGCCGGCGCCCCCAGAGATGGTCAGTTCGACGGCGGTGGTAAGACAGGGCGGCGGCTTGAAACCCGGAGGTTTGAAGGCACGAAACTCGAGACAGGAGCGACGAAAGGGGGCAAACTTTATATGGATTTGAAGAGAATGATGAGATCTACAAAATGTTGAATTGGGGCTGGGTCAAATTCTTGATTGATTGGCCGGAAAATGGACGGGAAGGGGGGAAGCTGATTCCGCCGTCGATCGGGAGAGACGAGGGTTTTTTTGAAACTTTTTATAAAATTAATTAATGAATGGAGAAATATGACTGGTCGATATATATTTTATTTCAAAAATTAGTGCTTCTCCATACGAACTCCATTTCAAACCCAACGACTATCGCCCTTAGCTAAATACCCATATCCCGTACACGATGGAATATGTTTCGTAGGACCATTCGACTGTTACAGTCAGTTATTCTTCCGATTTAAATATAAAACATTCAAATTCTATTTTGAACGTATATTTTAATCTACCGGGGCCACATACTGATTCTAAAAATTCCCAAAAAATTTATCTAGCTATGTTGGGACGATACGGTCCCAACAAAATTGGTTTCATCGAATTCTGAGACGGGTTGAAAAATGGTCATTTTCTGGTCGATCCAATTTGACTGAAATCAACCAAACACATTTTCTTTTGCCACGCTCAAATATTGATTTCAAAAATTATGGAAATGTAAACTTAGCAATAAATTGACATCCCGGATCCAACAAAAGTGGTTTCGTCAAAAACGAAGGTCGTTTGCAAAATGTCAATTTCAAGGCCAATATAAACTCCATAGCGACCTTTCTGAAAATTCATTTGGCCATAACTTTTGATTCCCGCTATGAAATTTCGATTTTTCAAATTCGTCAGAAAGATATTCTTAAACAGATTTAAATGTTTTTTTTTACTAAAATCCGTTTTATTTTGCATCCGGTACAGTCTGTCAAAGTTCGAATTCAAAATTTCAAACTGCCGCACCATTTCTAACTCATTATTTTATTGAAATGTTTCATTTCAATTGCTCTAATTTCATTAAAATAACCAATTTTTTTTTTAATTGGCTCGTATTTTCCAGATTGTTACATTTTGTGAATATAATATATTATATATTTCATACTTGTTAAATAAATTGGCTTTTAAAAGTTTAAATTAAATTGATTAACATTTAAATTAGATTAAAATACCGTGTATGGATAGTTAATCACATATGCACATGTTTTAAGATTTTAATCAGCTATTGGTACATCATATAAGATTAATAACTGTTTTCAACATTTTAGAAAATGCATAAAATAATTATGCGTCCAATGGTCACGAACGGCTTAACTCCAAACTAATACCGTACGTATATAGAGTTTATCATATAAGCATATTTTTAAAACCTTAAGTGTAACGACCTGCATTTTCGCTCGTTTCAAGTCGATAAATTTACCAACTCAAACCGTTCGAAACTGCAGATTGTTATTTGCCACTTTTTTCGAATTGATTTTCAGAAGAGTAAAGAGGAAAATAGGGATCGAGTTTAGTAAAGGTGAAAGAGAGAAAAGAACGACGCGTGTAAATTTTCTTTTGACGTTATGAAACGTGTTGAGTTTTCCTTATTTTATTTTCCTTATTTTTTTCCTTATTTTTTTCCTTATACATATACAATTACATATAAACAAAAATAAATTCAAGTACCAAATACAAATACACACATATACAAAACATCGTTTGAGATACAACCAACAAACATTGTTTGTTTTACATGTTCTTGACCCGAAAATATTTATTCGGATCAACAATGTCTGAATTTTCATTAAAAAAATGGTGTTATTCATGAAATTGTAATTATAAATTTTCATTCGAACGTTAAATTTTAATCAACTTCATATTATAAAACTTCAAAGTTATTGAATCGTTACATTAAGTAACTAATCGTACGTTAGATAAAACTAATTGTCGTTTACGACTCTTAAAAAAATGCATAAGCTAAATTATGCTCGTCCATACTAAATAACTTATACAACCCTTAAAAACAATAAATTATTCAACTCATAGACACTAATTTGTTATCGTACAAACTAAACACATTAGTGTTCAATGTTTATCGGATAATAACAGTAATTAACCGTCAATAAACTATATTACACAAACAATGAGGCAACATAAACAGTTAAACTAATAAATTAAACATAGATTAACAAATTCTTGCAATCACGGTCTTGGCTAATTACCTGATTTGGAGGTGACAGGAAGGATGGAGAGGAAGAGAGTGAAATTTGTTGGAGTTGGAGAAGCTCATGAAGGCGATGACCACAGACTATTAGGGGAGAGTGGATGGGTTTCGTTTTGTTTTTGGAGAGGAAGTAGAAGTGGGGAAGATGAAGTAGGTTTCGACCTAAAAGCCCGCAATTTTCCAATGGCCGACAATGACTATAAACGACATGCTTCCAACTTTATTATTTTATTGGTAATAGAAATACATAATGTACTAGCCATTGGCGATCGTTGCAAGCCTCTGTTGATACAAACCGTTTGTTTAGTAGTGATGGAGCGAACTCTACCACAAAACCAGCAAATCTTGTGTAAAAATGGTAACTTTGAATAGCCGAACTTTTTTTTAATCCTCGCCCAATCTAAAACTGATCTTTAGCTTCACCACTGATTCACTATGTTATAACGTATTGTGATGCAACTGTACAGGTCGGTATTTCGCGTAGAATGCAATTACAAAATTCATATTAATATATTATTTTCTTAGCCTTTTAATTCACTATTATTTAAATCATTGATTCTTGAATGGTAGAATGCAAGAATTCACGAAAAGCGTTGATTTCATGCTTTCCATTGCTAGATTATCTTTGTTCCTTGATTAATACTCACTCTTTTGAACCTTTTTAGCTTCATTGCATTTAAAATTGTCGTTCAATTGGTTGTTTCCATCAATAGTTTGATTAACTTGCATGCTTTTCATATAATGTGGAACAAAAACTATTTCCTTTGACCATTTAACTCGTATTTATCTTTCTAACTCAAAATACATTATCACCAATTATATATTTTTTACATCTAAATAAACTTTCTTCAAAATCTTTATTAGTAGTTGGCTTGAAATATCTTTATATATAACTTTTTAAATATCAAAAGTTTATCTTGTATAATCTTCCAAATTAACAAGGACATAAATTATTCGTACAATTAATTTAGGTTTTGTTTGTTTCAGACAAAAAGTGCTTTTTAAGTGCTGAATAAAATTAATTAATACATTCAGCAGTGTTAAGAACGTTTGGTTGGAAAACTCAATAAGCAAAACTGGGTCAAACTAGGAAAATAGCATTAAGTAGAAATATGGTGCTTATTTGATGTGCTGATTCGATCTTGATATTTTTCCAACGAATACCCTTTTTTTTTTATATTTGAGCTACTGATATTTTGCCAGGTAACGTTGTCCTCCTTTTACTTTGAATTGTGCATACTTTTGTTTGCTAGCAGTTGTAATCACATAAATGAGCTGTTAGTTGTACAACTATGTGAATTGATGTCATAATGTATAGCTGTTCCTATAGAAAACCTCCTGTACTCTGTCAATTAATGCTACATGCAGCATGCTACCCATATTTGCATACAAGTAGAATTTGATCGTACCATTTTTTAATTGCAATGCCACACTATGTCAAATTTTATCCAGGAATGCATTAGAACAAGGACCTGTTTTTTTTCTTTGAATCTTTACTGGTCCTTTTATTTGTCCATGAAACAATAAATGATAGCACATTATACTACACATTCCAAAATACTATACAATATGTTTAATGAGAAATCACCCCTATTTCTTATACAGTAGTGTAGTATACATAGTTTGATCGTTCATTTCCAATAATATGCAAATCAACTATGAAGGACAAATTGTCAGTTAACAACTTATTACAATAAAACGTATTTACAATCAGCACTTAATCAAACAACATTTTAACAATCATCATTCAGCATTAACCACTCATCTTTCAACATTCAGCAATCTGCAACAACATTCAGCATTAAACATTCAACCATTTTAACAAACAAAGCTTTAGACTATTCAACTTAAATGTTTATTCCAAATATGTAACGACCCGTATTTTCAGCGATATATAATTAATTTATTTAATTATTTAAATAGTGATTAATAGAATTAAATGGTTGTTTAATTAAATAACATTGAATATTTAATTATTATAATAATTAAATAATATATTTAATTCTGAAATAATCAGAATTAGCTGAAATAGCAATATTGTGTGAATTAGGAAATTCAAAATATATAATTCAGTTTAAAATTGAATTAGAATAACGAATATATTGTTCGAACAACAGTTGAACGTATAATTTATATTATAATAATAATCAAGCTCGAAATGGGCCGGCAGTTCGCTATTTGGCGATTCAAACTTTAAATGAAAATACAGAATACATTTTAAATCGAATTTCTGTGAAATAAGAAACGTTCGGAGCTGGTGAAGTATATTTTTCTAGTGGAAGAGAAAAATCAGGATTTCATTATGTAGATTTTGATTTATGTCCAAATCAAATTTTCGAAAAGTCACTATGGAATTCCTTTATAATTTATAACGATATATAAAAGGGATTTCAATATAAATTGAATATCGATTCAACCGGGATTTGAATATCGAGTTAGAAATCCATATAGGATTATTATGGAGCTATATGATATTCTAGTGTGAATATATACGATAATATTAAATTATTTTCAATTTTAATTTAATTGTTTTTAAATATAATTATATATTTAAATGGGTTATTTAGAGCTTTAAAAATAGCCAGTTTTGCAAACGACCTCCGTTTTCGACCAAGCTAATTTTGTTGGATCCGCAATATTAAATTATTGCTAAATTTCAGTTTTCGTGATTTTTAGAGTCAGTGTGTGGCCGTACGGATTTTTAGTTGAATAACAGTCGATATTTTGATGATTAAAAATACGCTGTGTGAGCAAACGGAGTCGGAATTCAACGAAACTAGTTTCGTTGAGTCTGTAATGTCGAACTCTAGTTGTATGTCAATTTTCATGATTTTTGGATATTGTATGTGATCACAAGGATTTTTAAACAAGGATTTCTGATTACGGTTGGTTATAAACAAATATAATAATAAATAAAAAAATCATTTCCCTATCCTATAAATATGCCACCATCCCCTAACCGTAATTCCTCATTTCTGTTTCACGGTCAACATACCCAACCGCCACCGTTTTTGCTCAAAACCAAATCGTGGAAAAGAAAATTCCAAAACAAATTCAAAGAAATTTCTAAAATCATGAAACCAGCCTCTTTAACCATATTTTGGTTTACTCATTCCATCGGAGTGCTTCACGAAGGTTACGACGCAGTTACAGAAGTTCGTGCTTTTCAGAATTTGAGCTAGGGTTACTAAATGAACGTCGTACAGGCATGCATGATCGATTTCGAGTCCGTATTGGGAATCAGCAGATCGAATAGCTTAAACTATGTTTTTTGGGAATTTTCTGAATAAAAATAATGTCGATTATCCCTGCTTGCGTGAAGAAAGGCTATAGCGACGCAATGACCATCTAGGCGTCGAGCTCTTCGAATTGATGATGGGGAGATGGATATTTTAATGAAGGATTCATTGGATTTTAGTTTGATTTTTAATGGGGTGGTTTGTCAGTTATGGGAGTAGCAAAGATCGGCTATGGTGATGAAAACTAGCGATGGGATTGGGTATTGAAGATGGAGGAAGAAGGGAACGCTACTCCTAATGGGTTGGTGCACGTTCAAACGTATTAGGCCGGGATAGGTAATGATAAGAGGCCCAATAAATTAGTGTTTAGTTTTAATTAAAGTCAAGTAGTGTGTTATGTTCTTAATATCATAACTTTATCATACGATATCAGAATTGGACAAAACAAGATCCGTTGGAATCGTATGGACGACGCCTACGCATTGGAACTGACTGGGAGTGAATTAGAGCTCATTACAATTTATAGCGAAATAAATTGTCTGTCGGAATCGAATGACAGTTTATTGTTATTTAACGGTGAACTGCAAATGTAAGTAAAACTCACCAACCCTACCAGTTCATATTTTTATAACGTATATTTAGAACTGAATGATGATTGATTGCTATGTATTGACTGTTTGGTTGAACTGCTAAGTAATTGGTTGAAATTATAGATTTGGTTATATATATATATATATATAAACTGCTGTTTAGCAGAATATTTCATAGTGAAATGAAATTGATGTTAATTATATTGTTTAACATCTGTGGATGCAGGGAAATAGGTCGGAGGAATCCAACTGGATTCCTCAACATTTATAATACTGTTCTTTTGATGTGATATATAATCTGTGACGATCCCAAAACCCCGTGCTACGGTGTTAAGGATAATCATTGGAATATAACACATTAATAATCATAAGCAGAGTACAGATAATAGCATGAAATAGAATAATTTACAAAAATATAACAGCGGAATCATATATATATCACCACATCAGAGAGCACAGTGCAGGATACAACTTAGTGTATAACAATACATAATCAGTCTACATCGCCTGTGGCGGGATCATACATAGAGAATACATATACTAAATATCAGTCTACATCGCCTGTGGCGGAATCATATACATATATAGTCATGGAGGAAAGAATCATAGTCATCACAATGTAGTCAAGCCTCGCCATGAGCCCAAAAGTGCACCTCTACTGCGGTGCCAAGCCAAAATATGTCAACTACCTGTAACTAGGCTGCCCATGTGAAAATAAGGGCACCCGAGTTTGCAAGGTGAAACAAACTACGAGTTAGTCATGGGACTGGTATGAGAAATCTACTTAACTTATTAAACAACAATAATAAGGCAAATCAAAGGACCACGCCACTTTCGCGGAACGGGTTTACTCCAATGAGTGCTAGTGCATGAAATAAAGTAAATGATTAAATCATCGCAATGCTTTTTATAAAAATGAAGCCATTATAAGACTCAGGTCCCATCACACAATGCAACGCAAGCCGAAGGATAGAGTTTTCCCTTAAAATGGCCAAAAATGCCTCATACGTATAAAACAAAAGTGTTTGATATTATTACTAGTGCATATATGTTTCAAAAGCAGATTCAATCATAAATATCAATCATAGATGGCATCGGTACCATATATCATGTCTCCATACTAGTAATACAATCACATCCGCAATTTCGTATTGGAAATTGGATTCCATCATGAGTCGAGGCAAGGGGCAAGCTCCTCCCCGTTCGACACACTCTAGCAAATGCCTCAGGACCGCACACAGCAATCCCTGGATCTTCAAGGCCGGTCCTCTCTCACTTTTGAGGATTGGCAATTCCTGAACACACGTTTCCCGGTCCTTACAGACATATAATCGAGGCGCCTCGCATTCCAACAACCACACAGGTGAAAAGTAGATATAAATATCAGGGCTGGTAGGTCACTGACACCACCATAGCTAGAAAGAAACATCGTGCTCTCCCTGCAGTCACTATCCCGTTTTTGACTCATACCGAGGTGTGAAGCTCGCGAATCCACGTTATACACAAAGCTACGTCACACAGACCATGCTTTGATCATCAACCACAAGACTTTGCTTTGCAACAGAAGCCTTGATCATATGCCACTTAGGCGTGCCACATAGGAAATTCACTCCATGCGACTGATTTCTATCGATATATAACCTCTAAGCTCGTACGTCTTAGAGAAGGGCGTTAAGCAAAAGAATAAATTCTCTGCCACCAAACAGATATATATTTAACAGAGATCAATCAGCATGGAACAAAATCCAATGTCAGACACACAGTCCATTTACAAGTTCGTTCTGGGTTTGAACAAAGCCGGAGGCACCATATTCCTCGCATATCCGCACAATCAACAATACGTCCAGACGGCTACTACTTCAGCTCCTTCAAGGTAGCTACTCCAATCACGAGCATCGGTAGCGCCCATCCATTCAATGTGAAGATCGTTGGTCTTGAACCGTCTTCATCTCTTCGACTTCTCACCGTCGATCGATTATTTGAAATGAGAATTAACTCGGCCTTTCCAAATAATCCACGTATATTTATATTTTTAAATCAATTCTTCCCATGGTTAAATTACTCAACATTCACATTTCAGTTCCTTAGTATAATTTTCATGTTAAATACATTCAACCATCACATATCAAGCAAACCCAGCAAAATTGGTTTATTTCCATTCTATATCGTTTATAATATTTTATGAACGATATATCGCCATTTTTATTTATTTAAAAACGGCTATATTTAATTAAATGACGTTTCAGTTCGTGCCGAGGCACTGGCGCTGTTTTTCACTAAATTTGTTTTACACATATCTGAAAATCTAACCGTTGGATCTTCACAAATTTTATTTCATTAGAAAGATCCTTTCAAAACAAATCCAACGGTTTCAGTTTTGGGAAAATCCGTCGATCAGATTTCCCACACTAGTCGTTTGAAGTTACGATTTCAAAATACAAACTACAGCGCCGTTATTCGATTTAATTTAATTATATTTATATTTATATATAAATATACCCGATTCTGGCGCTGTTTTTCTTCAGATTTGAATTAAACATTCCAGAGAATCCAACCGTCGGATCTTACAAAGTTGGTGCCGTTGGAAAGATATTTCCAAGGCGAACCCAACGGTTGCGGTTTCGGGAAAATCCGATGGTCGGATTTCCCACACTAGTCGTTTGAAATCACGATTTCAAAATACGAACTGCACGGTCACGATTCATTTTATTATATATATATATATATATATATATATATATATATATATATATATAGTTCATTCGACGATTTCAATATCATTTTCACTTCAAATATTTCACTAATGCCTTTAAATTTTGGAAAATTTCGCCATAACCTCCTTTGTACGGGATGGGCTGGGAAAATTCCCAAATAGCCACACGGGCGTCTCATCTCAAAAAGAAAAAGAAAAAGCCAAGCGGCTAGCCAATAGGCTCATAAAATCATCACTCAAGCAAAACAGTAAACATGTACCTATTTGTCGGGCAAACAATTTTATTCCTCTTCTCTAGCCTCTTTGCTATAACCTGTTCAATAAATATGCATGTACATATGTGCAATTCTTATCACTTATCATTTTCCATTTAACTTTCTATTTGATTCAATTTGGTTCAAAGTCACCATTCATTCCAGTGTTGCATACACATGCAAAAATCATATCATTAGCTAATTGATGAATATTTCAACTCATGCATATTTATTTGAACAAGTGGTTATTTTTAACACTTCACATTTCAAAAATGATATCTTTGTCGAACTAAAATATATTTCAACACATGCATATTTCATTTAGTTCCTATACATGTTAAAAATAATATTCATAGCAAACAAATATTTATTTCAACACTCATGTATTTTTAGCGAATCACATACATGATAAAAATGGTATTTTTATCATCAAAAATATTTATTCAACACATGAATGTTTTTTAACACACGCACTTCTCAACACATGAGCATTTCCACACATGAATATTTTATATAGTTTGTTCATATGAGAAAGATGTCATTTTTATTGTTGAAACAATTTATTTATAACACGAATATTTTACATACTTCTTATATATAATAAAAATGTGATTTTTATTGTTTAAACACTTTATTCATTCAATACATGAATTTAATTTTCAACACATGAAAATAATTCTAACACGTGAATATTATTCAAAATTTCGGCAGCATAACGGCAGGGTAGTTAAAACCGGCACCGTCCCGAGTACGGCTCCTCGCTCTACCTTAAAACCTCGCGGTTTTTGACAATGGGGATTTCATACATCTAATTCGCACGCAGGCGAGTATGATTTTTCTTTTCCACAATTATTTCAAATTTGTTTCAATCACCAATGGGTATTTTTCAACCACAACCAAACAATATCAACCACAAACAATTCTATCAACCATTCGCATTATTCACCAAAATTTTCACACCAATTCACAAACATTAAATATCGTCCATGGTTTGTGGACGAGGGGAGTGTGTGTATATATATATATATATTATTTCTATATTTCACTTGCATTTCAACACAATTCAAAGCATATATGTTTCATACAATGCTTGTATAATTTATACATCGCTCATATAACTTATACAACACATGTACATGAGGTATACAATGCGTATATAATTTACACTTCGCTTATATAATTTATACAACCCGATTTCATTCACACATTTCAATTTAAAATTCTCACCTTGGTTTTTGTAATGCTAAAAATCGTAGATAGTTCAGAAAAATCCGCGGTCTCTTCTAGGATGTAGAGAGCCTCCTTACGGTCACGATGTTTCCTGTTTCATCGAATTTCGTCAACACACGACAAAGATACGATTTTTCAAAATTGACAACACTTAAAAGTGTTATTTTCAATTCAGAAAAAAACAAGCCATTCACCTCAGTAAACCTTCGAAACTAGGTTTTAAATTTTCGCTCGATCTGTGAAGTGTTGTCTCGATCAGGTGCTGCAGCGTCGAAGTGCTTCGAACCAGGTTTCCGGCGCCGGTGGTAGCACCCAATCCAATGGTCCCTACAGCTCATGGCGGAGCTCCAAAGTCGACGCCTTCCTCGAGGTGATTCGACGAAAATATCCTACAATACCAGGCGAAAGTTGTATGGATTTATAGAGGGAAGGGAGATGAACAAAAAACCCAATTGGACGTGGGGCTATAGATTGACGTGGCGGCGGGGATCGGGTCTGGAAGTTTCGAGCAACTTCCGCCGTTCGTCGAAGGCTTCTGATGTTTTTTTTATTTATGAATGGAGAGATTCTATTGGCCGAGGGTTTTATTAAATTTTAAAATAGTGTTTCTCCACACGGATCCCAATTCAAACCCAACGACTATCGCCCCTAGCTAAATACCCCCATCTCGGACACAATGGGATATGTTTCGTAGGCCAATTCGACTATTACAGTCAGTTATTTTTCAAATTAAAGTATAAAACATTTTATATTCAATTTGAACGTACATTTCAATTTGCCAGGGCCACAAACTGATTCGAAAAATTCTAGAAAAATAAATCTAGCTATGTTTTGACGCTACGGTCCCAACAAAACTAGTTTCGTCGAATTCTGAGATCGTTTGATAAATGGCCATTTTCTGGTCGATCCAATTTAACAGAAATTGACCAAACACATTTTCTTTTGCCACACTCACATACTAGCTTCAAAAATTATGAAATTTGAAACCTAGCAATAGTTTGACATCCCGGATCCAACAAAAGTGGTTTCGTCGAATTCCGAGGTCGTTTGCTAAATGTCTATTTTCAAGGGCTATATATTCTATATAGCGACCTTTCTGAAAATTCATTTGGCCATAACTTTTGATTCCTGCTATGAAACTTTGATTTTTCAGATTCGTTGGAAAGATATTCATAAACAGATTTAAATATTTTTGGTTTCACTAAAATTCGTTATATTTTGCACCCGACACAGTCAGTCAAAGTTTGAATTCAACTTTTCAAACTGCCACACAATTTCTAATTCACTATTTTATTGAAATATTCTATTTCAATTCTTCGAATTCCTTTAAAATACCCAATTTAAAAATTTTAAATTGGCTCGTATTTTCTGGGTTGTTACAATCTCCCCCACTTAAAACTTTTCGTCCCGAAAAGGAAACAACAGTAAAGTAGGAAACAAAATGTAAATGCGAAGTATTGTGAAGGTGCCTTGCACCGGAGTTAGTCAGAAATGTCCACTCTGCATTTGGGGTAAGCTTGCTTAATGCTCTCCTCAGTCTCCCAAGTACAGTCTCTAGGATCACTACTCCACTACACCTTAACTAAATGAACCTTCTTGCTCCTTAGCTCTTTAGTTTCTTTGCCAACAATATTTAATGGCTTTCTTCTGACTGCTAATTCTGGAGTTATTTCCAAGTCCTGTTGCGCTGCTTCTTCTACAACAAGATCCGGATCATGCACATGTCTTCTAAGTTGTGATACGTGAAATACATCATGCACTCAAGGCAACCAATCAGGTAATTGAACCCTATAAGCAAGAGTTCCAATTCGTTCTAGTATAGGAAAGGGACCAGTAAATCTGGGTGTCAACTTCCTAGTTTTACCAAATCTGATTACTCCTCTCATCGGAGAAACTTTCAAATAAACATGATCACCAACAGCAAATGTCAAATCTCTTCTTCTAGAATCTGCATAACTTTTCTGTCGGCTTTGTGCGGTTTTCAATCGCTTCTTGATGAAATTGACTTTATCAGATGCTTCTCTAATCATATCGGGTCCTAACACAAGTCTGTTGCCAGGTTTTACCCAACATGCTGGAGATCTGCACGGTCCACCGTATAATGCTTCAAATGGCGACATTCCCAAACTTGCTTGATAGCTATTGTTGTATGAGAATTCTGCCAAATGCAAGTGATCTTCCCATGACCCACCAAAATCAATAATACAAGCCTGCAGTAAATCTTCTAAAATTCTATTCACACGCTCAGTTTGGCCATCTGCCCGAGGTTGATAAGCGATGCTCATATTTAGTTTCGTTCCCAATTCTGTCTGGAATGCCTCCCAGAATTTGCTAGCAAATATTGGGTCTCTATCACTGACTATGCTTATGGGAACTCCATGCAGCTTAACAATTTCTTTGAAATATATCTGTGCTAGACTTTGAGTGGTTCAATTGGATCTAACAGGTATGAAATTGGCAGTCTTCGTGAAGCGATCTACGATTACCCAAATACTATCATTACCTTTCTTGGTTCGGGGAAAACCATCTATGAAATCCATGGAAATCTGTTCCCATTTCCAACCTGGAACTTCCAATGGTTGCAACAAATCGGCTAGCTTTTGTTGGTCGCTCTTGACTAATTGACAAGTAGGGCATCTGCTAACATATAAAGAAATGTCCCTCTTCACCGCCTTCCAACAAAAAGTGCGTTTGATATCGTTGTACATTTTACTTACTCCAGGATGAATTCAAAGTTTGGATTTATGGCATTCATCGAGCACCTCTCGTTTGAGCTCTGGGATGTTGGGAACACAGATTCTCCCTTTCAGTCTCAGAACTTCTTCTTTATCTACCTGAAAACTTGAGGGCTCGCCCTTCTGTATTCTCCCTCTGATCCTTTGAATGAAGTGATCATTTTTCTGGAGAGCAGATATTTTATCAATCAATCCTGGCGTAATTATAAGATTGGCAATGATTGCGGTTTTTCTACTAAGCGCATCCGCTACAACGTTAGCCTTTCCTGGCATATACAAAATATCTAGATCATACGCTGCGAGAAATTCTAGCCAACGCTGCTGCCTCAAGTTCAGATCTTTCTGGGTGAACAAATATTTCAATGATTGATGGTCTGTAAAAAGTTCAAATTTCTTACCCAATAAGTAATGCCTCCAGATTTTTAAAGCAAAAACGATAGCTAGCAACTCAAGATCACGAGTTACATAATTCTTCTCATGCAGTTTCAGTTGGCGGCTTGCATAAGCGACCACTTGGCCTCTTTGCATTGACACTGCACCAAGACCTCTAATAGAAGCATCTGTCCAAACCGTCAAATCTTGATTGCCATCGATAATGGTTAACACTGGAGCAGTTGTCAATTTCGATTTCAATGCTTGGAAAGCTTCCTCACAGTCGGAAGTCCACTTAAACTTCTCATGCTTCTTCGTAAGCTTTGTTAATGAACCAGATATCTTCAAAAAATCCTTAACGAACTTCCGATAATAACTAGCCAACCCCATAAAACTTCTAACCTCTGTGGGTGTAGTAGGTTGTTTCCAGTCTTGAATTGCTGTAATTTTGCTCGGATCTATAGAAATCCCTTCCTTTGACACAACATGCCCAAGGAACTTCACTTATTCTTGCCAGAAGACACATTTAGAGAATTTGGCTTTGAAGAAGTTCTTCTTCAGAATCTCCAATACTTGTTCTAAGTGTTTTTCATGCTCGGGTTTTGATTTGGAGTAGATTAAAATATCATCGATGAATATGAGGACAAATTTATTCAGAACTCCCCTGAACACTCTATTCATTAGATCGACAAAGTATGCTGGAGCATTGCATAAGCCGAACGACATTACTAACCATTCATAAAATATGTCTGGACCTCTGAAAGCTGTCAAAGGAACACACTCTTCTGCAATTCTCAATTGATGAAAACCCGTAGCTAGGACCATTCAGGAAAATACTCTCGCTCCATTTAATTGGTTTAGCAAATCATCGATGCGGGGTAATGGGTATTTGTTTTTGAGCGTCTGTTTGTTGAGGTCTCGGTAATCAACACACAATCGAAGAGTACCGTCTGACTTTGGGACAAACACTACAGCTGCACCCCAGCTAGAAAAGCTAGGTCTGATTAGACCCTTCCATTGCAGTTGACGAGTTTGATCGCCTAATTCTTCCTTTTCCTTTGGAGTCATTCTTCTAATTGGATGTACCACTGGTCTGGCATTGGGAATTAGATCGATTCTGAATTCTATTTCTCTTTGCGGAGGTAAGTTTTCGACTTTTTCAAACACATCCGCATGGTTTCTAACAACAGGAATCTTTTCTAAGGAAGTGGGGATAACTTCTAACGCAGACAAAAATTCTTTTCTATCCGAATTTGAACCATGGCATGGTACAGTAATATACCCAAGCTTCATTCGAATTTTTACTATCCTTTCCGCACACTTTACTTCAGCTTCGTATTTCATTAACCAATCAAGCCCGAGAATGATATCAAACTCAGGAAAGTCCATGGTAATCAAATCAAAAGAAAACTTGTAGGAAGAATAAGAGACTGGCACTCTACAATATGAACTGAGAATAAGAGATCCTCCTATCGGGTTATGTACTTCAACCGATTCTTTAAGCTTTCTTTGTTTTAACTTTAATTTTTGCACTGTGTTACTAGCAATAAAACTACGTGATGCACCCGTGTCAAATAATACAGAGACATGAATATTTTTAATTGTAAGGGTACCTCCCAAAACATCGGGTTTACCTGCTCCGTCGGAAGCAGCCGGCGGGTTCGTCCCGTCATATATGTGAGCAACCTCGGCCTTCTTAAGCAAGGGATAGTCTCTCACAAGATGATCTGTCCTGCGGCAGTTAAAGCATGAGCGAGGGTTCTGAGAGCCCTGGCTTGAACCTTGAGAGTCGGTCTTCTGCCTTTTCGGGGCTGTGCAAACATTTGAGTAATGCCCCACCTTGCCACAATTGTAGCAGCTTCCCTTTGGCGGTCTGCTAGTCTGCTGATTCGAGGACGCCGCGTTGCTTGATTCTGGCTGGTTTGTAGCGGGCTTGCGCTTATTCCCGGCCTGGCTTTTAGCACGATCTTGATCCAGGTGCCTTTGATCCAGATTCTCATAGTTGCACGCCATCTCCATTAATTCATTAAACGCCAGCTTGATGTGGGCCATTGCCCTGTCTTGGTACTTTCGCTTCAGCCCGAGGATGAACCTCTTGTTCTTGGACTTTGCGGTGGCGATGAGCTCGGGAGCATAGCGGGATAATTGTGTAAACTTGTTCAGATAGTCTTGCACCGAGAGATCCCCCTGCTGGAGGTTTGCGAATTCGTCGTGCATGCGCTCAAGGGCTTGCTCTGGGACATACTTCTCTTTAAATAATTCTTTGAATTCGTCCCAGGTCCTACCAGCATTTCTGTTTGCTGCGGTAAGAGCTTCCCTCCACAGTTCGGCTTCCTCTTGTAGAAGCCAAGCACCCATGAAAGCTTTGTCTTGATCACCTAGCCTTATGCCTCCTAGTATCTTCTCGCATGTTTTCAGCCATACTAGGGCCTCAATTACAGTGCCCGTTCTAGAGAAGGTTTTGCCTCCTAGGTTCTTGTACCTTTTAGCCACGCGGTCCAACTCAAATGGTTGAGCGGCCGGGGGTTGTATTAAGGGTCTATCTTCAGCTGGGACTTCTCCTCGTCCTCTGCCATGGCCAGCTCGGCCTCCTCTACTAGCGGCTGCTCGGGTAGCCATTGTTCAAGTTCTGTATAAGCAAGAAAAGAGTCAGCCTACAGAAACGATAGTTTTATTGTATGGTAAAGTAGAAGAACTTAAGGAAAGACAACGATGTACCGATCAAATTGTTTTTGCTATTCTGCTTAGCTCATTCTAGGACACTACTAGTCCTATCTCTAATGAGCTACTCGCCCTAGAAGACTACTGATTCTGTTCTGACGAAGTGTTTAATGTGTTAAATTCCAGAACTAAGGTTAACCAAAGCTCTGATACCAGCTGTGACGATCCCAAAACCCCATGCTACGGTGTTAAGGATAATCATTGGAATATAACACATTAATCATCATAAGTAGAGTACAGATAATAGCATGAAATAGAATAATTTACACAAATATGACAGCGGAATTATATATATATATATATATATCACCACATCAGAGAGCACAGTGCAGGATATAACTTAGTGCATAACAATACATAATCAGTCTACATCGCCTGTGGCAGGATCATACAAAGAGAATACATAAACTAAACATCAGTCTACATCGCCTGTGGCGGAATCATATACATATATAGTCATGGCGGAAAGAATCATAGTCATCACAATGTAGTCAAGCCTCGCCATGAGCCCAAAAGTGCACCTCTACTGCAGCGCCAAGCCAAAATATGTCAGCTACCTGTAACTAGGTTGCCCATGTGAAAATAAGGGCACCCGAGTTTGCAAGGTGAAACAAACTACGAGTCAGTCATGGGACTGGTATGAGAAATCTACTTAATTTATTAAACAACAATAATAAGGAAAATCAAAGGACCACGGCACTTTCGCGGAACGGGTTTACTCTAATGAGTGCTAGTGCATGAAATAAAGTAAATGATTAAATCATCGCAATGCTTTTTATAAAAATGAAGCCATTATAAGACTCAGGTCCCATCACACAATGCAACGCAAGCTGGAGGATAGAGTTTTCCCTTATAATGGCCAAAAATGCTTCATACGTATAAAACAAAAGTGTTTGACATTATTACTAGTTCATATATGTTTCAAAAGCAGATTCAATCATAAATATCAATCATAGACGGCATGGGTACCATATATCATGTCGCCATACTAGTAATACAATCACATCCGCGATTTCGTATTGGAAATTGGATTCCATCATGAGTCGAGGCAAGGGGCAAGCTCCTCTCCGTTCGAGACACTCTAGCAAATGCCTCAGGACCGCACACAGTAATCCCTGGATCTTCAGGGTCGGTCCTCTCTTACTTTTGAGGATTGGCAATTCCTGAACACACGTTTCCCGGTCCTTACAGACCTATAATCGAGGCGCCTCGCATTCCAACAACCACACAGGTGAAAAGTAGATATAAATGTTAGGGCTAGTAGGTCACTGACACCACCATAGCTAGAAAGAAACGTCGTGCTCTCCCTGCAGTCACTATCCCGTTTTTGACTAATACCGAGGTGTGAGGCTCGCGAATCCACGTTATACACAAAGCTACGTCACACAGACCATGCTTTGATCATCAACCACAAGACTTTGCTTTACAACAGAAGCCTTGATCATATGCCACTTCGGCGTGCCACACAGGCAATTCACTCCATGCGACTGATTTCTATCGATATATAACCTCTAAGCTCGTACGTCTTAGAGAAGGGTGTTAAGCAAAAGAATAAATTCTCCGCCGCCAAACAGATATATATTTAACAGAGATCAATCAGCATAGAACAAAATCCAATGTCAGACACACAATCCATTTACAAGTTCGTTCTGGGTTTGAACGAAGCCGGAGGCACCATATTCCTCGCATATCCGCACAATCAACAATACATCCAGATGGCTACTACTTCAGCTCATTCAAGGCAGCTACTCCAATCACGAGTATCAGTAGCGCCCATCCATCCAATGTGAAGATCGTCGGTCTTGAACCGTCTTCATCTCTTCGACTTCTCACCGTCGATCGATTATATGAAATGAGAATTAACTCAGCCTTTCCAAATAATCCACGTATATTTATATTTTTAAATCAATTCTTCACATGGTTCAATTACTCAACATTCACATTTCAGTTCCTTAGTATAATTTTCATGTTAAATACATTCAACCATCACATATCAAGCAAACCCAGCAAAATTGGTTTATTTCCATTCTGTATCATTTATAATATTTTATAAACGATATATCGCCATTTTTATTTATTTAAAAACGGCTATATTTAACTAAACGACGTTTCAGGTCGTGCCGAGGCACTGGAGCTGTTTTTCACTAAATTTATTTTACACATCTGAAAATCTAACCGTTGGATCTTCACAAATTTTATTTCTTAGAATGATCCTTTCAAAAAAAATCCAACGGTTTTAGTTTTGGGAAAATCCGACGGTCAGATTTCCCACACTAGTCGTTTGAAGTTACGATTTCAAAATACAAACTGCAGCGCCGTTATTCGATTTAGTTTAATTATATTTATATATAAATATAATCGATTCTGCCGCTGTTTTTCTTCAGATTTGAATTAAGCATTCCAGAGAATCTAACCGTCGGATCTTTACAAAGTTAGTGTCGTTGGAAAGATATTTCCAAGGCGAACCCAACGGTTGCGGTTTCGGGAAAATCCGATGGTCGGATTTCCCGCACTAGTCGTTTGAAATCACGGTTTCAAAATACGAACTGCATGGCCACGATTCGTTTTAATTTTATTTACATATATATATATATAGTTCATTCGACAATTTCAATATCGTTTTCACTACAAATATTTCAATAACGCCTTTAAATTTTGGAAAATTTCGCCATAACCTCCTTTGTACGGGAGGGGTTGGGAAAATTCCCAAATAGCCACACGGGCGTCTCATCTCAAAAAGAAAAAGAAAAAGCCAAGCGGCTAGCTAATAGGCTCATAAAATCATCACCCAGGCAAAACAGTAAACATGTACCTACTTGTCGGGCAAACAATTTTATTCCTCTTCTCTAGCCTCTTTTCTACAACCTGTTCAATAAATATGCATGTACATATGTGCAATTCTTATCACTTATCATTTTCCATTCAACTTCCTATTTGATTCAATTTGGTTTAAAGTCACCATTCATTCCAATGTTGCATACACAAGCAAAAATCATATCATTAGCTAATTGATGAATATTTCAACTCATGCATATTTATTTCAACAAATGGTTATTTTTAACACTTCACATTTCAAAAATGATATCTTTGTCGAACTAAAATATATTTCAACACATGCATAATTCATTTAGTTCCTATACATGTTAAAAATAATATTCATAGCAAACAAATATTTATTTCAACACTCGTGTATTTTTAGCGAATCACATACATGATAAAAATGGTATTTTTATCATCAAAAATATTTATTCAACACATGAATGTTTTTAACACACGCACTTCTCAACACATGAGCATTTCCACCCATGGATATTTTATATAGTTTGTTCATATGAGAAAGATGTCATTTTTATTGTTGAAACAATTTATTTATAACACGAATATTTTACATACTTCTTATATATAATAAAAATGTGATTTTTATTGTTTAAACACTTTATTCATTCAACACATGAATTTAATTTTCAACACATGAAAATAATTCTAACACATGAATATTATTCAAAATTTCGGCAGCATAACGGCAGGGTAGTTAAAACCGGCACCGTCCCGAGTACGGCTCCTCGCTCTACCTTAAAACCTCGCGGTTTTTGACAATGGGGATTTCATACATCTAATTCGCACGCAGGCGATTATGATTTTTCTTTTCCATAATTATTTCAAATTTGTTTCAATCACCAATGGGTATTTTTCAACCACAACCAAACAATATCAACCACAAACAATTCTATCAACCATTCGCATTATTCACCAAAATTTTCACACCAATTCACAAACATTAAATATCGTCCATGGTTTGTGGACGAAAGGAGTATATATATATATATATTATTTCTATATTTCACTTGCATTTCAACACAATTCAAAGCATGTATGTTTCATACAACGCTTGTATAATTTATACATCGCTCATATAACTTATACAACACATGTACATGAGGTATACAATGCGTATATAATTTACACTTTGCTTATATAATTTATACAACACGATTTCATTCACACATTTCAATTTAGAATTCTCACCTTGGTTTTTGTGATGCTAAAAATCGTAGATAGTTCAGAAAAATCCGCGGTCTCTTCTAGGATGTAGAGAGCCTCCTTGCGGTCACGATGTTTCCTGTTTCATCGAATTTCGTCAACACATGAAAAGATACGATTTTTCAATGTTGACAACACTTAAAAGTGTTATTTTCAATTCAGAAAAAAAACAAGCCATTCACCTCTGTAAACCTTCGAAAATAGGTTTTAAATTTTTGCTCGATCCGTGAAGTGTTGTCTCGATCAGGTGCTGCAGCGTCGAAGAGCTTCGAATAGGGTTCCGGCACCGGTGGTGGCACCCAATCCGATGGTCCCTATAGCTCACGGCGGAGCTCCAAAGTCAAAGCCTTCCTCGAGGTGTTTCGACGAAAATATCCCACTATACCAGGCGAAAGTTGTATGGATTTATAGAGGGAAGGGAGACGAACAAAAAACCCAACTGGAGGCGGGGCTATAGATCGACGTGGCGGCGGCGCCGATCAGGTCTGGAAGTTTCGAGCGACTTCCGTCGTTCGTCGAGGGCTTCTGATGTTTTTTTTATTTATGAATGGAGAGATTCTATTGGCCGAGGGTTTTATTAAATTTTAAAATAATGTTTCTCCACACGGATCCCAATTCAAACCCAACGACTGTCGCCCCTAGCTAAATACCCCCATCCCGGACACAATGGGATATGTTTCATAGGCCAATTCGACTGTTACAGTCAGTAATTTTTCAAATTAAAGTATAAAACATTTTATATTCAATTTGAACGTACATTTCAATTTGCCAGGGCCACAAACTGATTCGAAAAATTCCAGAAAAATAAATCTAGCTATGTTTTGACGCTACGGTCCCAACAAAACTAGTTTCGTCGAATTCTGAGATCGTTTGAAAAATGGCCATTTTCTAGACGATCCAATTTAACAGAAATTGACTAAACACATTTTCTTTTGCCACGCTCACATACTAGCTTCAAAAATTATGAAATTTGAAACCTAGCAATAGTTCAACATTCCGGATCCAACAAAAGTGGTTTCGTCGAATTCCGAGGTCGTTTTCAAAATGTCTATTTTCAAGGGCTATATATTCTATATAGCGACCTTTCTGAAAATTCATTTGGCCATAACTTTTGATACCCACTATGAAACTTCGATTTTTCAGATTCGTTGGAAAGATATTCATCAACAAATTTAAATATTTTTTGTTTCACTAAAATCCGTTATATTTTGCACCCGGCACAGTCAGTCAAAGTTTGAATTCAACTTTTCAAACTGCCACACTATTTCTAATTCACCATTTTATTGAAATATTCTATTTCAATTGTTTAAATTCCTTAAAAATATCCAATTTAAAAATTTTAAATTGGCTCGTATTTTCCGGGTTGTTACATAATCGGTGTTGATTATGTGTGTTTGAATGATATCAATCATTGTTATTTGGTATTTTAAATACCGTAAGAAATACAGGAATATTAAAAAGGAAAATTTCAATGTTGTATTGAAAAAGAAATATATATAAATCAAAGGATTTTATAGAAAGAGATATTTATAAAATCAAAGGATTTTGTAAAAAGAAATATTTTTAAAATGAATAGAATTTTGTAAAAGGAATTATTTATATAATAAGTAAGATTATATAAAAGGAAATATTTGTAAACCATTTACAAATAGAATTGAAAGGAAATATTTGTAAAACATTTACAAATAGATATGAAAGGAAATATTTGTAAACCATTTACAAATAGAATTGAAAAGGAAATATTTGTAAAACATTTACTAATAGAATTGAAAGGAAATATTTGTAAAACATTTACAGATAAATATGAAAGGAAATATTTGTAAAACATTTACAAATAGATATGAAAGGAAATATTTGTAAACCATTTACAAATAAAATTGAAAAGGAAATATTTGTAAACAGTTTACAAATAGAATTGAAAGGAAATATTTGTAAACCATTTACAAATAGAATTGGAAAGGAAATATTTGTAAAACATTTACAAACAGTTTATAAATGGAAATATTTATTTATGAAATAAATAGAGTAATAAAAGTAATTATTTATAAAATAAATAAGATTTTATAAAAGGAATTATTTGGAAAATAAATAGAAATATTTATAAAACAAATAGGGT